>CP106726.1:69411553-72212263 GCA_025506655.1 Gossypium rotundifolium
TACTTAGTATGATGCGATTATTGTCGAATTAAGGTTAAAAGTCAATTTTTCCTATGTATAAAAAAAATCAAATGTTTTGACACCTAATCAACACGGGATTTAAAACTTGAGCCCAACCCAAATCAACTGTTTTCAAAAACACACATGTTTTTAGCAAAATTCAAGTAAGATTCGAATGGTTTTTCCTAGAAGCATGCCAGATCCGGTCAGGGCTTGTGGGCCGGGTTTGGGGTGTTTCATATAATTCAAGGTTCGGTATATTGAGCCGAACATATAACAAGATTATCGCCTAACTACTATATATATATACCTACATAAATCATCAAATATCACCATCTTCTCTTTACTAGCCAAATGCATAACTAAACATATCACACATATATGCCATGACCAAACTACATCTACGATATGCACCTAGACTATAGCCGAATATAACCAAATAAAATCTATATCATCCATGCATCATAAAAACATATACATATGCACCATTTGATCATTTTAAAAAAAAAAACGTATATCTTCACATCAACTAACATATAATATAAGCCATATTCGTATGGCTATATTACATATAATAACAAAGGTTCCAACTCAAACAAAGACATTTACCATCCTATACATGCCTTTATCCAAAATAAACCAAACTAAAGGAGTACCAAAAAAGATGATAGTGTGGTTGACTTTGCTGACGATTTCCCGAGCCCGTAGCTTGACCAAAATCTATAAACAGATCATTGGACACACAAAGTAAGCTTACTAGCTTAGTAAGTCTTAAGCAAATTCAATACAACATTTAAACATAAAGGCCCTTTTAATCACTGAATTCGTAACATAAAATATAAGCATTTCATTATGTAAATAAAATCATGACCGAATGCTTTTAGTACTATTAACCTAAATATTAACACTTTATCACCATAGGTTTATACATTGTTAAGTCATATGGATATCATATGCATTTGTACATTCCAAGTTGAATGAACATATTTTAAGCATCAATCACATATTCATTTTTTTTTTGTACGCACATGCAAATACCTTCAAACTCTTTTACCATGAACATCTCCCCTTATAGCCGATTCTTCAAAGTAATATAGATTTAAAACTCAATTTCATATATATATAAAATTATACTCATCATGGATAACTTAATAGCATATAATAAAATCCTTAATGAATTATCAACTAATTCATATCATACTCAACTCAATGATAGTATACCAACTTACTACATTTCTTACTAATACAATAGGCTTACACTTACCCGAGCTTTTAGCACATTGCATTAAATGTGACTCACCTTGTTTAATTCTCGGATTCTCTGTTTATAGTATATCTCCGACATTAAGCCTACTAGGCATTTTAGCCCGAATTACACACCCAGCATTGAGCACTTTAGGCAATAAGCGAAATAATTCACCAAAGACGAGGCACGCTAGGCATAAAGCCCGATATAGATCATTGGCACAAGGCCTGCTAGGCTCGAAGCCCGATATAGATCAACATAATTAACCATTCAATACAAATTTCTTAATGCTAACATCACAAACAACTCATATACTTAATATTATCTTCACATATCAAACCGAACATACTTATTCACATTACATTAAACAAAATAAATTCAATCCAATATAATACCCCCACATTTGGCCATCTCATATATTTATGCTTTAAATATCCAAATTTCATCATTTACTATATTCATAAATAATTCGTTGACGTATATTTGCTTAAGGACTTACCTCGACTATCGACGGACCACGTAGACCGGCTATTCGATAACCTTCGCCTTTCCCCGATCCACATCCGTTTTTCTTTGTTCTTGATCTAAACACATTAAAATTTAGCTCATTCAAGTACATTTCATCTCAATTTAGTCCCAAAACACATAAACAGACAAATTATTATTTTATCCCTAATGTTTCACATTTTTTACAATTTAGTCCTATTTGCACAAAACACAAAATACACAAAATTTCCTTATATCACCTAAAGGCGAATGTTCATAGGGACCATAATAGTCCATTTATTTCATTTATTTTTCATTTTGGTCCCCTCAAAATTCATTTTTGCAATTTAGCCCAAAATACTCAAATTCACCAAAAATCCAAAGACAAAACTTATTAATCTAACATATATCTTTCATAATTCATCAACTATCATCATAAAACTCATGAACTCATCAATGGAACATTTCAAAATATTCACCAAAATAAAAAATTTAAACATGGGTCTTGAAGTATTCGAAGCAACGATCACAAAAACGTAAAAATTATCGAAAACCAAAATCAAACTAATCTTGGATTTGAGCTTACAAGTGCTGAATTTGAAGCTTGAAAACCTATTTTCTTCCGTAACACATTCGACCTAAATGAACTAAAAAGATGATAATAATTTTCTTATGTTTTATTTATCATAAATTATGTTATTAATTATTTACTATTATAACCTTATATTATAAAAATTTTATAACATATAACTTAAGGTTAATCTTGTCATATACCACCCACTAACTTAAAAATGGGCTATTTTACCTTTTAATACCTCATATTAAAAAGCCATTATCATTCTAGCAGTTTTCACTATAGTTTGCAACTTTTACATTTTACTCGATTAAATCCTTTTTCTAAATTAAACACACAAACGATTAAATTTTCCTGCGAAACTTTCACACACATTAATTCACATATAATAAGCACCAAATATAATATTTAAATATTTCTCAGAATCGAATTCGTGGTCCCGAAACCACCGTTCCGGTTAGGGTCAAATTTAAACTGTTACACATGTCGTCTGCCTGTGTGGTCCTAAATCATAAATAGTGAGTCAATTGGCCTGGACGTACACCCGTGTCTCTAGACCATGTGGTTTTTAATAGCAAATAGTGAGTCACATTGCTTGGCGCGCCCATGTCTTTAGCCCATGTGGTCTCTAATAGCAACAGTAAGTCACACAGCCTGGGAACACGACCTCAAACATGGCCGTGTGGTATTGACAGTCATGGTTTCCAGCGTCTGAATTTCGTAGAGAGTCAGGTTTTCGGTACTAAAGTTGTTTCAATGCAGGAACAACATAGAAGACTCCCGAAGCCTAAAACGACCATTTAATAACTCAATTAAATAACAATTGACAACAACACACAATCACGTGTAGAACTATGTCGAAAGTTTCGACGCAAAACCTTCAACGAGTCCAGACTTACCTATAAAATCAATAGCAATTACTCGAGTTAGTGCACCAAGTATCATTGCTTTTGATATCCTTGTCTAAAAAAAAAAACCAAACAATTGCTTAAAAGAAAGTTTAAACAATTCGAGTTGAAAACAACTCTAACAGAAACAAATGAAACAATCATTTAAAAGAAGTTCTACAAATAAAAATTCACACAATTAACCTTTCAATCAGCAATAGTGAAATGCGTACTTGCCTGGTCATACACACCGAAACTATAATAAAAAGAAAAGAAGAAAAAAGAAAAAAAGAAATGGAAGAGGAAGAATGATAAGAAAAGAAAAGGGAAAGGAATGAAAATAAATATAAATATAATTAACTTCATAAAATAGATAACCAAATTAATTCTACAAAGCAGCAAAAATACATCCACACTTCCTTTTTGTAGAGACTCGAACACAAGACCGGAGGGTAGACGGATGCTTAGCCAATGAACCAGCAGGCTCATTCTTGACATAGATTTACACAGAATTAACTTGAAGTCAACAGTTAATAGCATAGATTAATTAAAATTGAATTAGAAAACTTCTAAAGACGCGACTCAAACTCCCGACCTCAAACACATAAACAAAGCACATAACCACAGATACAGAGACTTAATTATGATGGAATTCAACAGTCAGACATTCAAATTTTGGGGCATTACAAGGATAGTTAAGTTGATTTCCAAATAGATTAGTTAACTATGCCTTAATGATCAAGGTATGTTTTAGTTTCCATTTAAACTTACTAAGCATTCTTAATCATTATCCTAGTTGTTTACTTTCCTTATAGATTTGAACCTTGTGAAACTATCAAGCCGAATCAGTGAAGGAGCACACACTATCCCAAGACAGTAGTTATAACTTCATTTTGAATCTAGAATTTGTGGCATGTGTAACACCCCAAACCCGACCTAGACATTATGGCCGAATCTGGCATGTCACATCGAAGTGTTTTTTGAAATCAAGGCTGATGGGAGAAATCATTTGAGTAAAATCCATTTAGTTCTTATTTCTTGGGTAACAATTGGTAAGTTATAAAAAAACCAACACTTAGGAAAATGATTACCATGTTTGTTATTGTTGGTTAAAAACTTGCGGAAGCTACTCTAATGAATGTCATTTTATAGATTGAAAATGTGTGTTTGTCTTTTAAATCCGTTATTATTTTTGAAAACTTGTTTGTATCCGTTTGGCAGTTTTAAAATAGGAAATTAAACCCAATTAAAAATAAATTAAAATCACTAGAGGCCTTATTACATAAATATCAACCCAATATAGAAATTTAAATAACTAAGTCTAAGATAAAATATTAGCGAGCGTGTGGCCACCTCCGAGTCCCTCGCAGCTCCAAATCATCTAAGGTTGGGGATTACCTGAAAGGTTAAAAATGGGGTGAGTTTATGAAAAACTCAGTGTGTAATCCCTTTATTAAAAGAACGATCGATATCTGAAATGGAATCGATGCAGGCATGAGCCCTTTAACAAGATAAGATGCGGTGCGGGCCTTAGCCCATTCTGATTTTGGTTGGGCTTGAGCCCATATCAAATGTCACATATAACATATATCTGGGCCTAAGCCCATCTCAGTATCATAATCAATATATGCAATACATAAATACCCATACCAACCCTGCACTCCGTCTCCTATCTAACCCTACACTCTTGTGGGGATTAAATCGACCCATCCATCCCTACACTCCTTATGTAGCACTGGTTGCGGCACTAACCAATATTGCAGCATAGTTACCAGTAATAATAACGCAGCAGAGCTGCCAGTAACAGTATATGTGGCAAAGCCACCAGTAATAGTATTGCAGGAGAGCTACCAGTATTAGTATCACTGCAAAGCTGCTAGTAACAGTATTTGTGCCAGTAACAGTATTCTTCCTCCATAATAGTATCCTAACCCCATACAGCATGTAGTGTATGTAGTATGCCATGCTCAGAATCAGTCATATCATTCAGAGTTAAGTCAATCAAACCATAGTCATACAACCACAGTCAAATCAGTCAAATCATAGCATAAGTCATTCATTTTCCCTCGAGGAGCAAAATAGTCATTTATACTACAGGGGCATTACGGTCACTTTACCCTAAAGGGGTATTACGGTTATTTTACCCTGCAAGGGTATTACGATCATTTTACCCTACAGGGGTATTACGGTCATTTTACTCTATAGGGGTATTACGATCATTTTACCCTACAGGAGCATTACGGTCATTCTATCCTATAGGGGCATTACGGTCATTTTACCCTACAGGGGTATTACAGTCATTCTACCTTATAAGGCTATTACGGTAATTCTACCCTACAGGGTAATTACGGCCATTCTACCCTATAGGGGTATTACGATCATTTTACCCTACAGGGGTATTACGATCATTTTACAACCTTCTCAAAGGTCTACAGTCGCCTCGAGCGACACAGATAACATATATGATCAAAACAGTATATTTGGGCCCAAAGCCTAATATTTAGCCCAAGTGGGCCCACACGCTCGTGTGGCCCATTTAGCCCAAATTTAGTCACAGCTATCTGAACGTTATAGCCCAGTTCAATAATTGCCACTTATCGTGGATTTATTTCGTGTGGGGCCCACAAGCCAATTAAGCCCACACGGCCCATTTTAGCCAAACGAGGCTATAATGGCCTAAAAGCATGAGGATGCTTTGGTATCCTCTATATTCTATCATCTATGTTTGTGGGCTCGGTTTACCACACGAGCGATCGCACGCTCGTGAGGCCTCAACTGCTGAAGTTTTGGCTTTTCAGCTTTTACCGACTCACAGAAATGATAGTGTGATTACACACCTGATTGTGAAATTTGTGAATGACCAACGAGAACTCCAACCTACATTCAATCAAGGTAGTCCATTAATTCACTTTTCAATTGGGTTAATCGAATCCCAATCAACTTATCAAAAATAACCTATACCAAAAATACTTATCCAACAGATTACCTTTCCTTAACTAGATTAGTCGGTTGCAGTTTGCCCACTTGATCTAGAGATTAGTGCAGCCACCCTGCCGCACCCTAACGAAAAATCCTGAACAACTGACACTTTACAAAACTTAAATTTGGGGGCAGGGGCTACGTGACCATTTCAGCTAGCACCATTCTTGATCCTCCATCAGAATGGCTACCACTTGTCACCATTGATATCTTTTTATGCAACATATTATCGGAAGCCTCCATTTCTCTTCTAGAGATTTTATAACCCTAAGAACAAAATAAATGTGGCTTGGAAACACAGTGCTAATGAAATAACTCACTTGGAAAATTTGGAAGACTTACCAAAATTGATGATGATGGAATCAGTTGGAATAGTTTAGGTATATTCGGCCAAGCATAATAGGGAAAGATGATAAGCTGAACATACATAAAAAGCCTTATGAAGAATTCAACTATGGTTGGAAGAGAGTGGAAAGCAGAGAAGAAGAAGATGGAGAGTAGGTTTAGTTTAAAAGGGAGGCTGAGAGGAGAAGGATTCAGAAGGAAAATAAGAAGCAGAACCAAGAGTGAGGGAGGAAAGGATTTTGGCAAAGCAAAGAAAGAAAAAGAAACCAAAAAGAAGGTTACCTATGCAGCAATTGTAGGAAGGAGGAAAGTAGTGGAAATTTTGGTCACTTTAATAGCTAAAACGCAAACCCGAAAGGAACCCCGAATGGTAGAAAAATCCCAAAGAACATTTGGCACCTTCCTTTCAACCCTCTCAAAATTGAACAAAGAATTGCCTTGTGCTAAAAATGCTCTCACTTCCCCTTAGCCGAATTTCACTAAGCCTTAGAGTCCCAAACAACCACAACACCCTACTAACCTCCCATTTTTGAATTTCCTTGATTTTCTCCCCAATCTCCTCCTTTATTTGCTTTACAAAACCCTCAAGACCAATTCAAACTTCACCTGACAGAGTTTCGGTCTAACTCCACTTCTCATGCTGCAAGGAAATAAAATAAATACTCCATTACGTATCATGAGACTCGAACTTGAGCTCCCTTGCAACCTTGAACACACCACTTACCACTTGACTACAAGTTCTCTTGTGTCATAATACAAGCATTATTACTAATAAAGCCTAAGTACCAATGTCCAGGTTCATTTAAGAGAAAACTAAAAATTTTGTAAGAGCCAAGACTTGAACCCAGGCTTCTCACACACTCCCATACACACCCAAATCACTCAGCCATTAAAGCAAACAAGCAATTTGTGACATTTTCTTGCACACATAAATATTTATGTGCAGTCTCCTAGTTGATCCAACACTCAAGGTCCATTCCTTCTAGGCCCAAATTCAAGGCATTACAGCATGTACATAGGGACTTTTGTTGTGCAAATGGTCAAATTTGTGTTGATGTTTTGTGATAAGTTAATAATGGATGGAACTTATACATTTGTCTTACTTTGTGAACTAAGTGATACATATTTGTATCAAACAATAGTTATAAAATTTTAATGGATAATTGTATGCATAATGATCTCATTTGATAAATATTGGTATGATAAAGATTATATGTAACACCCTGCCCGACATAGTCCTAGTTAGTGGTTTGTGTGGGCAAATTGTTAGCTATAGTATAAGCCAAGAAAGACTGATTTATGTCCTATCAGCCAGGTAAGTTAGTGTTGGTTGTCGCGCCATGATTGGCTGATTGTTTGGCTAATCAAGTAAATTTGTAAAGACTTGGTTGAAGGTTCGTCTTTTTGTGAAGTATAGGTTACTGGTCTACACGTCTTAACGTAGTTGTTGTAGAGAACCCACCAATTAGTAGATTCTCTTGCCAAGCCTTATGTTGGTGGACCCTTCTATTAGTATTGACCAATGACGGATTATTAGGTCATGGACTCGATAATTTTTTTATGAGCACATGGGTATGCTATTTAGTTTTAATTAGTTTCTTTTTAAGATCTAATTGGAAATTAACTAGAGTGCAAAGATGTTTAAGGTAAGATTTATCTAGAAATTAATATGTCGGCCACAAAAAGGTGTTAAGTCAACTTTGCATGGTGGGCCATGTATAGGGTTATTATGAGAGCTGTGTGGGCTATAAATAATGGTGTGGCTGTTGTAGTGAGGGTTCTTTTCTTCCCTTTCTTTTGCCTTATTTCTATTTCTTGTACCCCGAGAAAAGAGGGAATAACCTCGTCAGAGAAGAACTAGCGAGTGTCTGAATAACAAGTAAAGGTTGTGAAGTGTAGCGAAAGACTTATGGTATAACCAGCTACTTGAAGATCTTCTGTGAGCATCCAATTTGTGTGGGTTTTCTATGAGTCTACTTTGAGTCCCTATATACTGTTAGTTTGTAGGTTGTAATAGTTAAGTGTTATGAATTTAGGTAGAATCGTCTCTTTTGAACATGGTAAGTTCTTGCATGTAACCATTTACATGTGCTTGTAAGTGATAAGAAATAAATACAACTTTATTGGTGTGCAAACTCAGTATCCGGATATGATAGGCCATTAGTAGGGCATGTTAGTTGCTAACCAGATTGGCGTTATAGGTGATGCCATTAGTGGGGCATGTTAATTGCTAACTATGGCAAAGAGCCCTGATTTTGCGAGAAAACACGCATATGTTCGTAATAACATAGATTAAGAAATTTGCGATGAGTTGTAAATATGAGATCTGAGGTTAACACGAGGAAAGACATTGGAAACAGTAAGAAAATATGAATCTGGATGTGTTGGATGTAATGCATGTTACGTATGTTCGTAGTAAGTGATGAGACTGTAAAATAGAAAAGTTGACTATGTAGTTGTATTGCATGATAAGTATTCAGTCTTTATCTCAATTAATGTGTTTTGGGTGAAACATATCTGTTAGTTGTAGTGCTTGGCATATTCTATCTGACAAAAGAGAGTCATACTCAGTAGGCATATAGATGCCAGTCAACAGGTATGTCTGGGATGATAGAGTAAGTGAAGGTAGCTTTTGTGAAGTATTTGTTCTGTTGATGTTAGCAAAACTGTTCTTTGGGAAAGTAGTTGCAAACTGTATTCAATAGATGATAGAGTCTACCAGGGGATACTATCTGCCAGGGATAGGTATCTGCCATTATCGTATGTAATAGGGTAGAAACCCAATTGTCTATGCGGGAAGTTTGTTAACTTATTGTTATTTGTATATGTATATATATACCCGATTATTCCTGCTCATGGAATTTGTTTGGAAAGGGTTAAACATTTTTATTGTTGGAGCTCACTAAGTTCTTTTGATCTTACTCCCTTTCTTTCCCTTTTTCCAAGTGGTACCTCGGTGTAAAAGGGCTTATAGAAGGGACTCAGCCAGATAAAGCAACCTCTATTGTAAGCCTCTCCTATGTTTATTCTCTAACATGCATATAGTTTCATTTTGGGCAGGTGACAAGTAGCTCTATTTTGTAACCAACTTTTGCAATAATTTACATCTTTCACTCTACATTTGTTTTGTGAGACTTGTCACTTATTCCAAAGATATATGCTAATTTTAAACGAGTAAAAGTTTATAAGACCATCTTTAGATGTATACAAAAAACTGTTTTGAATGATGTTTGAGTGCTAGTGATGATATAACAACTGATTTAGACCCTAGTCAAAACAGTGGTTTCGGGACCACAAATTCAGTTAGAAAAATATTTTAATATTATTTTTGGTGTTTACAATAAGTGAATTAATATGTGTGAAAGTTTTGTGTAAAAAATTTATCGTTTCTTGATTTTATAAAAGGACTTAATCCCGTAAATTGTAAAAGTAGCGTGCTATATGGTAAAGTGCCAATTTGCTTTGATTAATTAATTATGAAGTCCTTAAAATGAAATTTGGCCATTTGCTAATTGGATGGACGGTAATAGACAACCATTATATGGTTTTCTAATTAATTTATAATGGTTAAATTTGTAAATGTTATATTAATATGTAATAAATAAAACAAAACATTAAAAGAAAGCATGTGTTTTATCTTTGTTGCCCGAATGGAAGTAAGAAAAAAAACATTTTGAAGGTTTTTAAGGTTCGGCCCTTTGAAACTCAAATCAAGGTATGGATTTTGTTCAATTTTTTATAATTTTTACGTTTTTGAGATCGTTGCTTCGAGCGCTAGCAAACCCGTGCCTTAATTTTTAGATTTAATGAAGAATTTGAGATTTGACATTGATGATAGCTTGATGTTTTTGTGGTTTGATGATGAAATATAAATTTTTGTTGATAGATTATTATGTTTAACTAAGTGGTTTTTGATAAAAATGTGTATTAAGGACTAAATTGAGAAATTTATAAATTGAGAGGTTAAAATGTGAAATAAATGAAATTAATGGGCTTCTAGGGACTTATGGTAAATTCGGCCTAATATGGGTTTGATGAGATTTTGTTTATTTTGTGTTATTTTGAAATAGGGACTAAATTGTAAAAATGTGAAATGTTAGGGGCTAAAATGCAAAATGCCCAAATTATGTGTTCTTGGATGAAATTGAATGAAATGTTAAATAAGTAAGTTAATTATGATATTAATTAGATTGGCAAAAGCAAAATTCAGATCTAGATCGAGGGAAAATCAAAGTATCGGGTTAGTTGACTTAATTCGTCGTTACAGTGAAAGAGGTAAGTTCATATTTTAATAGACGTTGCGAAATCATGTTATAAATGCATATTATTGTGTGATTGAATTCAATACCGAATGGTAATGTAAATATATATGTCTTTTGAATAAGTTATGGATATATGTTATTATGATATTGAATTGTTCGAGAAGCGGAATATATGAATACGAGAAAATTTCGATAACGTGACGACGTCCGAAATGCCCCGTACGAACCCTAGGAATAGTAGAGGATGCATGTGTCATGACATAGGATTCCGAGATATGATTTGGTGTAAGACCACGTCTGGGACTTTGGCATGGACTTGTGTTTACGTGTAAGACCATGTCTGGAACATTGGCATCGTATTTGATTCGTGTAAGACCCTGTCTGGGACAGTGGCACCAATATATGATTACATGTAAGACCACGTCTGGGACATTGGCATTGTACGACATTTTTGACTATCTGAGTATCCTTATTAATTTCGAATGGTTCAACGGGCATTCTGAGAAATAAGTGAATAAGTGAATGACATTCCGATTAAGGTACGTTGAAATGTATACAATATTTGATAATGAATGGTAAGTATATATGTGCAAAGAATGTTATGTGATATGCATGCAAATGAATTGTGAATATGTGCATATGAAACATGAACAAGTGAATAAGATATGATTTATAAAGTGGCATATGTGAAATTGTCAGATACTATATGAATGAAAGGTGAATTTGGGTATAAGTGATGATATGTGATTCATATGTAAAAGATATGCGATTAAATATTTTATTTCCCATAATGTGCTCATTTGGTTATATGAAAGTGAGACTTGAATGTTATATGAGAATCAAATTGAATAAACTTGTGAAAGCTAAAGTTAGTGAGTAAGTAAGTATATTATTTAATGGTGATGATTTGGTATGAAATCATAATATAAACTTGAGATAATTTGTGTTTTGACATTTGAGATAGTATAGTATGCTTATGGAATTGTAATGAATTCATTTGTTGTATTAAGTTTATTAAGATACAAGCTTACTAAGCTTTCAAAGCTTACTCTGTGTGTGTTTTTCCTATGTTTACAGATTTTTGGAGATTTGCTTAGGTTGGAAGTCGGCAGAGATCGCATCACACTATCTGGTTAATGATTTCGGTATTTATATCTTTATGACTTGGTTATATGGCATGTATAGGCTATGGTATTTGATATGATGGTTGGAATGTATTTGGTCATTTGAGATGGTTGATTATGAATGTGGTTGTGGAATTTACTATATTTTGATGAACTTGATATTGGCTAAATAGATTAGAATTGTTATGAGTTTGGCTTGATAAGATCTAAGTGTATATGGTCATTTTAATAATGTTTAAGTTATTCTTACGATCATTTGATAGATGATGAGTATTTGCTTAAGAAATGCATAAAATTGAGTTGATGAATTGGTTTATTGTTTTTTGAGGTATGGATTGATGTTTTAATTGGGAAATATTGTATAATTGAAATAGGTTATATTGATGATTACAGCTTGTATATTTGGGATGTTCTTGGTCAAGCAAATGGTATTAAATTGTGCATTGAAATGGTTAGGAATTTGAATGGCATGAAATGTATATGTAATAACATGTTTTGGCTGCCTATTAATTGTATTGAAATGGTACAAAATGATGTGGTTTAGGTATGCATGAGGAGGGTGAGAAATATGGCTTAAACCAAGCCTAATTTCGTGCCACACAGCCTGAGAACACGGACGTGTGTCTCAACCGTGTGACCCCTTCTACTTAAATAAAACAAGTCAGTATGTTCCATGGCTTAGACACACGGGCGTGTTTGATGGCTAATCGTGTCAAATAGTCGAGTTTTAATATTTATAAAAAGAATAATCGAACCTGTAGACTAACTATGACAATGATAGAGGCAAGTGCACCTATCGAACTGTAGTATAGTTTAGGCAAGAATATCTTATCGAACCCAAGGGAACCTAAAAGTACTACTACTCACATTCTTTCTATTATTTAGCCTGAAATATGGAGTGATTGGTTTATGAAACTAACAAAAAACTAAACTAGATGCAAAGATAAAAGAATGAATTGGAGAAAGACTTTAGGAAAACTCAGTTGAAGAAGACGATACCCTCAGGAAGAATCCACCTATGACTTCACTTTATCATTTATTCCCCAAACCATATGATTTCTTTACTTAGCTTGATCCGTGAGACTCCCTAACCTATATTAAACCCTCTCTAGGGGCAAATAACATCTAACCTTAGGTTAATTAGTGGAACTCTCGTTCTCTTATAATAACCCCCTAAGGAAGCAGTAAATCGATCAATGGATTCCCATATTAGGTTTCACCCTTATCCGGTAAAATCTTGTAACACTATCTCTAGGCGCCCGATCAACTCCGCGCAATTATGCTAGATCTACTCTTAGGTAGGGTCTATTCCTCCTCCACCTAAGCACATCAGATTAAATTAAGCAACATAATTAAGAACAAACTAAGTACTTATCATATAATTTAGAAATCAAATAACAAAATCCATCATAGGTTTCATCCCTTTAGGTATCTCAAGGGTTTAGTTAAATAACTAAATAAGAAAACATCTCAAGAGAAAAGATAAAACAAAACATAAGAAATCCCTAAAACTCCCTGAAGGAAATGAAGGAGAGATCCTCCGTCTTGAGTAGAACTCCATCTTCTTGAGATGGATCATCTGGCTATCTTCGAGTAATTCCCTAAATAAAAGCATTGGCAGAAAACTCTGCCCCCTATTTTGGCTTCTGCCGAACTCCCCCTTTTTAGTTGCTACCTTGGGTGTTTATATAGGCTTTGAGATGCTTTACTTGGCTCCTAAGTATCCTAATTCAAGTAGAATTCCTCCTAGGATGTTTAATTATACTTAGGAATGTGTTTCTTTGCCTCCAAGCATCCAAATCTGAGTGAAATTGCTGTTTCCCAAAGCGGGGCACACCCATGGCACACGCCCGTGTAAGTCGTCTTCAGGCCGTGTCTCAATTCTGTCGATTGGGGCACGGTCGTGTAAATCATGGCATGGCCATGTGAAGTAAATGGCAAGGCACGTTTGTGTGGCTTTGAAGTCCAGGCCGTGTCGATTTCTTGGGTTGGCCCAATTTGGTCCATTTTAAGCCCATTTTATGTTCTTTTTATCCTTAGGTGCTTTCCTGAGCATAAGATATGAAAAGCAAGGATTAAGAGCACATTTTTACATAAATCAGGGATAAATCATCCAAAAGCATACTAAATGTGAGATTAAAATATGTTACTTTTACGGTTTATCAAATACCCCCACACTTAAGCTTTTGCTTGTCCTCAAGCAAAATTCTCAACTTACAATTAAAATGAACTTTCCATAATTAATAATTCCTATCGACAATGTCTCATCATAATTCATAGATAATTTATACATGGATAATTCAACTCAAAGAACCCTAAAGATTCAATCAAGATAAGTCATACCTTTGTAGTAGTATGAAAACATAGGTGTCTCCCCTTATCTAAGTAATTACCTTTAATTCAAAATCGACAAGGATTGACATCCTCACAAAAGGTTCACTCAAATCACTCGAAGTGTTTAAGGTTCAAGAATAAGCACTCTAAGTTGAACCTGAAAAGTTAATCCCATAGGCTTGCCTGAAAATCAAATCTCCACCACTGTATATGAGATGATACACAAATCAAAAGGTCTTTAATCAGGGTTGTAACGGGGCTTGGGTTAAAAGGTGTGGATAAAGGCTGAATTAGAAGGTTAGAATCGAGACTGACTTGACAAATTACCTAACTAGAAATAATGAACTAAATATGAATATTTACATCGAATGAAAACTAATAATACCTACTATTGATAATTACTATATAATAAAGAGTATTTTCATCACTTGAAATTTGATAATACTTTAATACGAGCTTTTTCTTCAACAATTGGAGTTTAAATGCTCTAAGCTTTTTTAAGAACAATTTAAGATATTACATCATAAATGATAAATGTAACTACTGAACTAATATAAATTGGTAACTTAATCAAATCAAACCTCGATTAAAGGGTAGTTAAAATAAAAGGTGATAACAAATACAAAGGGTTTTGGGTTAATATTAGTGGGTGAGTCAATAAAAGGTTGTTAGGATTCAACGGGGTTCACTAGTGGTTAATTTGTGAAGGTAGGCTTTTATGGAGTAAGTGGGTTAAATCCTAGGTGCCTTTATCATCTCGTATATCAAATCAAAAGTGTGGTCTCAACATGTATAAGCGAGGCAAGTTCTAGAATAACAGTTCAAAGTTGACACACTCATAATCAATAAAGTGAGCACAAAAAGAATATATGCTCTATAAGGCTCAAAATCTCAAAAATTATGGGTGTTTTGACCTTAATCCTGTAAATTTCAAACTTCAAAGTAATACTCAAATTAGGTTCAACGACCTATTAATTTTAATTTTAGAAAGTAGACTTATCATGCTCGATTCTCTAATATCCTTTAGATTTAATCATCAATGCACAATTAACTATGACTTACTCTAAAACATATCAATAAAAATCATACATCATTAGAAATTTCATCCTAATTAGTAATATGAGAAAAATACTTTCGAACAAGACTCAATTCAGGATTTTGAGAATAATGCAAAAAGTCAGGTACTTTTACCCCCATACTTAAGATGTACATTGCCCTCAATGTACAAATATAGATAAACAATTATGTAATAATAAAATCAAAAGAGAACGGGAGAAGTAACACTTCCTGAATTTTTGGATGAAGTCTATGAAAAGAAACCGGATAAGATTGGAGGTGAACGTAGGGAAGCGTCTCAAACCGTTTGAAATTGAATCCTCGAAGTAGCCGGCTTGGTTTTATTGTATCCTAAGCTAAATCTAAGTATCATAAAGAATAAGAATAAGAAAATAAAATAAAGTAAAAAAATAATGATGAAATAAAATAAAAACAAAAATAAATAATGGAAAATGAAAGACAACTAGAAAAATGGAGAATGAGATTTAAATAGAGATGTAGCCCGTGTTTTGGAATTTTGAATTTTAAACGCATTCAGGGTGTTCAGGCATGGCAGTGGGTGTCGTGGCACACCTGTGTCTTTATTCACACGGTCATTCAATATGGGCGTGCTCCTTCCGTGTTTGATAAGTCAGAATGTTGGCGCGGTTGAAAGCACGATCGTGTTTAGCCCGTGCTTGACAAGTTAGTAACCTCGCACGGGGCGTCGGAACGGGTGTAGACTATTATCGCCACCCGTGTTGGGAAAAGAATTTTTTCTATGTCGTGCACGGCTACTGGCATGCCCATGGTTCATCCCCTGCCTAGAAATCTGCTCTTTGGTTAGTTTATGGTTAGGTGCTAAAAAGAAAAACAAAAGAAAAAATAAAAAAATAAAAAAATGTAAAAATAGGGTTAGTGCTCAGGTTGCCTCCCGAGAAGCGCTCGTTTATAGTCTTAGCTAGACTTTACCTCTTATTCGTATGGTTTTGGTGGTTTGAGGAGGTGAAAATCATTTCTTATGCGATCACTTCGGTTATGGATATATAGTTTAAGTCGAGTAATGTTTACCTCAAAAGTGTTGAATTTACGATTTCTGACCTCGACTGTGCCATATAGGAAGACATTTAGTACCTCAAAAGTGATCTTTTTGTTTGCCTTGAGTTCTGAATTGGTGATTCGAGGGTCTTCCTTATTCAACAATACCTGATCCTCTATTTTGATTTGATTCGTTGTTCCTATCAGCTCGTCTGGGGGCACTTTTGGTTTCACTTCGTGTGGTTCCTGTTCCTCTTTGATTTGTGTTTCCTTATGTATTTCTTCTTTGTTGGCACGAGGTCTAGGATCTAGCTCAGCTAAGTGATTTCGTGATGCTTCCTGTAAAGAAGGTTGAACCAAATGATTATCAATAGAATTAACGTTCGTACCTTTATTACTTGATGTCCTAGTAGAGTTAAGAGTTTGAAGAGTGATTGTTTCGTCGTCTACACGAAATGTGAGTTCCCTGAATTCTTCCTTTGTGTGGTCTTTCTTTATTGTCTCGGGATATGGCACTTGAGGTTGGTACGCTGTAATTGCCGATTTTGGTAAATCATGGCACACCTCAACCTTATCTTTTCTTACCATAGGTTCTTCCCTTGGGTTTGGTTCCACTAACAATTCACTGTTATGAGCTTGTACAGCTTGGGGCCCATGATTTGGCTCAAGTTTGTAGCCTTGTGGTGTTTCCTGTGGTGAAAGTTGAACAATTTGATTATCAACTGAATTTACTTTCTCACCTTCATCACTTGATGTCATGGCCGAGTCAAAAGCTTGTAGACTGATTGATTTGTCACTAACACGAAGAATGAGTTCTCCTGTACCAACATCAATTTTAGTCTTGGCAGTTGCTAGAAAGGGTTTTCTTAAAATTAAAGGGATCGTGTTTTCCTCATCCATGTCTAAAACGATAAAGTCTACTGGGAATACGAATTTATTAATTTTGATTAGAACATTTTCTATTATACTCCTAGGAATTCTTATAGTTTTATCAATTAATTGAATGCTCATCCTAGTTTGTCTGGGTTTCCCTAGACCTAGTTGTTTAAACATTTTGTAAGGCATAACATTGATGCTTGCCCCTAAATCCGCTAACGCATTATCAATAGATAAACTACCAATTAAACATGGAATTGTAAAACTCCCTGGATCTTTTAATTTCCGTGGCAGTTTATTTTGTAGAATTGCTGAGCATATTGTGTTTAGCTCCACGTAATGCTCTTCTTCTAATTTGCGTTTGTTGGTCAAGAGCTGCCTTAAAAATTTCTTCACGTCTGGCATTTGAAAAAGAGCTTCAAGGAGAGGAAAGTTAATATGTATTTTCTTTAAGAGTTTAAGAAACTTACCGAACTGTTCCTCTGAATCGTCTCTTTTCATTGCTTCAGGATAAGGTATGCGAGGTTGGTACTCCTTGATTACCAGTTTCGGCTTTTCTTGTGTTAACTCTACGTCACCTTTGTCTACCTTATTTTCTTCTATTGAGTTTGGTTCATCTAACTCCTTACTGTCTTAGGCTGAAATGGTTTGAATTTGCTCCTTTGTGCTAACCTCGATGTTACTTGGTAGACGTCCTAGCGGTCGTATTAGCTTTACGAGATGTCCCACTGACCTAGTAAGTTCTCCAACTTGATTCTCAATCCCTTTGATCGATTTTTGTTGTTCATCAAGTGCTGCTTCAGCCTTTTGGAGACGAGAATCTGTGGCTGCCATGAAATTCATCAGCATCTTTTCAAGATTCGGTTCCTCTTCTTGTTGGTGAGATGGTTATTGAAAATCTAGAGGAAGTTCGATCTTTGGCTATTTTGATAATCCCATGAGAAATTGGGGTGGTACTTCCAACCTGCATTATAAGTGTCACTATAAAAATTATTTTGATATCTAGAATAGTTACCTATATAGTGAGCTTGCTCATTTTCCATGCCATATCCATAGGGTGGGTACTCAAGATTCACCACGCCTCCTAGATTTGGATCATATTGTATTTCTGGATGTACCTGCGAGGGACTATGCCAATCATCAATTTTTTTATTCATCATCTCTAACTGATTAGATAACCTGGTGACCACGTCGAGGTTGAAAACACTGGTTGCTTTAGTAGGAATTGCCCCCATGCCTTGCCACTGATAATTATTCAGTGCCATCTTTTTCGTATACTAAAATTTTCAGCCAAAAGCAAAATAGAGGAAAAAATTAGCAAAGTAAAAAGAAATAAAAATAAAGGATAATATAACAATAAATTGCAAATAAAATTTTTTTTGCTAAAGAAATAGAAATAGAGTTTTCTTAATATTTTAGTATTCCCCAGCAACGACGCCAAAAACTTGATCGTGTCAAACAGTCGAGTTTTAATATTTATAAAAAGAATGATCGAACCTATAGACTAACTATGACAACGATAGAGGCAAGTGCACCTATCGAACCGTAGTATAGTTTAGGCAAGAATATCTTATCGAACCCAATGGAACCTAAAAGTACTACTACTCACTTTCTTTCTATTATTTAGCCTGAAATATGGAGTGATTGGTTTATGAAACTAATGAAAAACTAAACTACATGTAAAGACAAAAGAATGAATTGGATAAAGACTTTGGGAAAACTCGGTTGATGAAGACGATACCCTCAAGAAGATTCTGTAATATACCGGGTTAAGGGCTATTTTATTTTGGCATTGTTGCATGTTTATGGCCTGCTATGTTGTTGCTTGAGTGGTTTCGGGGCTTAGTTGTAGGCTAGGAGTGAGCCTAAGTAGGTGGAAAAATTTTAGTTTTTGGGCTTTATGTGATAGGAGTGAAGGATGGGTCTTATATATTTTAATTGGTGTTCTTGAGCACAAATGAAGAGTGGCAAAGTGGCAAAGCATGCGCCACTAGGACCTTGTGTGTGACGTCAAGTGCAAGGGGGGAGGTCCGGAGTTCAAGCTGCGAAAATCCCCCATTTTGGCTCCCATTTTGATGGCATGGAAGGGAGGAGTTGTAGGCAGTTCAAACTCTGCCTTGGACCAAGTCAATAGGTGGAATGGATGGCAAGGAGTGAATTGTGGGATTTGACTAGTTCAAACTAGTTTGAACTAGTGGCTTGGAGAGCTTCTAAGAGGTGGCCGATTGTGGGGAACTTCAAATAGGTGAGTGGCCGGTTCTTGGGGAGTGTTTGGGGGAGTTTGGCCGGTTGGTAAGTTGGGGAGGAGAGTGCCGAAATTTCATTTTGGCAATTTGTGCATTTTCGATTTTAGCTAGTGTCAAACAAGTCTCTCTTTTGGTCTTTTGGTAAGCCAAATTTCACCCATTTTGTTTTTGCATTCTTGAAACCGAAACCCCAAGTGCTTTCATCTCTTTTTCATTTTTTATTTGTTCTCCTTAAAACGAAAGCTTCAACAATCTTACCCTTGCCGAAAGTACTTGGTGTCTTTCAATTGTGTTGTTAGCCGAATGCTCTCCTATTTTCCTTTCTTTTTCATTTGTGTTAAATCGAAACCAGCTTTGTGTTTTCTCTTCAACTTGTGCTGAAACTTTATTCTCCAAAGAGACCTTCCTCCATTCCTTCTTCTTCTAAACGAAAGCATCACCCTTTCATCACCTTTTTACTTTCTTTCTCTTCTTAAACTTGTTAGCCGTTGTCACCATTTGTGTTACCCATTTCTCTCAAGCCGAAACTCATCCTCCAAAACACCTTCTCCATTTCTTATCTTTTCAAAACCGAAAGTAACCCCCTCTATTCATCTTTTACTTTGTTTTCCCAAACCCTTTAGCCAAACCATCATCCCTTTTTATTGAAATTTCCCTTTTCTATTTTTCTTCCATCTTGGCCGATTGTGGGGTGTGGTGTGGATCATTTTTGGGTTTTGTTTTCAAGCGTTGGAAGGGGTAGGTGGTTGGCCGAATGGCCATTTCTTTCCTTTCTTGTTAATCTGTCAATTTTTTTTAGTGTGTTTTAAGGCCGATTTTGGTATCTATTGAGAGGAGTTAACGTTGGTTTGGTAATCGTTTTCATATAGGGCCTTTGGATTTGAGCGGCGATTGGAGAAGCCAAGTGGTAAGTAGTGGTAAGAGATTATCTTGATAGTCTATTCTTTTAGAATTCTATAAGCCAAGTTTTAATGGATTAACGGTTCTTTTTAGGGTGTGCCGATTGTTCAAAGAGGAACCATTGTCAGTTCGGGTTTGGTAGGAAACCAAATCAAGTTAAGGTAAGGTTAATCGATATACCCTTTTGGTTTAAATGGTTATGGCCGAATGGTTTAAGTGTTAATCCCTTGTTGGCCGATTGTAGGCTTAGGGTTGTCGAGGTGATCAAGGGACGTAGACCGATTCTTAGGGTTAACATCTTCACTATTTCAGGTGTGTAAAACAACACACTTTCTTAACTGAGTAATGTGATAACCTGTTTGTGTAAATGAAACAGTGTGGTTGACTATTTTGGTATCTATTGAGGTATGGATACGGATTGGTAAGTCCGTTTCATTATGAGATATGTGATGATATATGATATCATGATAATGGGTGTATATTCGTTGAGATGCCATATTAAGCATGTGAGCATGATAGCATGATTGCACGATTTTGCATCTAGTATGATATGTGATTGGGTGATATGAGAGGAGGGGAGTATGATATCCGTGTCTTTAGGACCTTTGTGTCTTTGGGACACGGAGGTTTGGCACCTCCGGTGGTTTGGTACCACATATTTTGTGACTTTGGGTCACGGAGGTTTGGCACCTCGGCGTCTTGTCCCGGTTGGCTTAGTACAGCGGTGGGTTGGCCCCACGTTGATTATCGGATTGACGCCTTGATGATTTGGTATCACACGATGGGTTGGCCCCATCACCGGATTTGTATTGCGGTCACGGTGATTTAGTATCACACTTGTGTCTTTGGGACACGGAGGTTTGGCACCTCATTGCGACTCGTCCCGTGGTTTGACACCACCGTGGGTTGGCCCACTTATGAGATCTGGGATTGTCGCTAGTGATTTGGTATCACACGATGGGTTGGCCCCATCATTGGATTATTGTGACTTGGTCACGGTGGTTTGGCACCACATTATGGATATCGTGACTTTGGGTCACGGTGGTTTGACACCACCGGTGGTTTGGTACCACGGGGTAGAAAAGGTGATATGGGTGGCTAGGATAGGGTGCATTACTTGCATTATTTTGTTATGATGTGTGTTGGCATGTTATCTGGGAGAGGATTTATACTTGAGTCTTGCGACTCACTCTCTCCTTTGACTTTTCAGGTGACACTTAGACGCGGACACGGAGTCGGGATGGACTCGAGGTGCTCATGCTATGCTTAAATAAATATTTGCTCAGACTCTTTATAAAATTTGGTACACTAGCTGATTTATTTCTATTTTGTTATATTTGGGTTTGTAAATGGCCTTTAAAAATTATGTTTATGCTTAAAGTAGATTTTTAACATGCCTTAACAAATTAATTGGGTTAAAATGTGCTAAAACTTGGAAAGACAACGATTTCAAACCTACAAAAGCGATATTTTTAAGCTATACCATCGGGTATCACACTATATTCAGGATAAAAAGAACTCAAATGTTTTCTAACTTAAACTCGATTTTCTACTAAGTCAAAAATGTTATAGTAATAATAAGAGACAACTTAAACTTCTTAGAGATAAACTGTTTTACCTACCCATGAGTAAGTTTTAAAAATTTACGGGTTTTCAAATACATCATCAAATTTCAATCAAACCTACTCAAGTTTTTCATAAAATACACAATTTAGCGAAGTGTTTTCCTCAAACTTTTAAACTTAAACCTAAACCTCTCAAAACCCTTTTCCTGTGACATACAGATTAATTGGTGGTGTATTGACGGGTTTGGGGTGTTACAATTAATGATATCGAGCTAAGTTCAAAGGCTCATTGTGGGCCGAGGCCCAAAATGTTTAAAACTATAGTTTTTAAGTATTATGTTTTAAAAAGTATGGTGTGAAAGGCATGGCAACCGAGTCTCCGGCACCAAATCACTTGAGTAAGTACCTCTTACTATTGCGTGAGATTTGTTGGATGTAATGTGATGGGATGATTAGTAATAGTAAGACTACTTTAAAGCGAAACCGATAGGACTCGTGGACTCGCGAACGAAACTTCTTTAATAAGCAATATTCATAAGACTTTGCTTTTAAGCAGTGGAATAATTCTTGATACATAAAATTCTTTAAATCGACGAGATTTAGCCATGAGTACCGAGGTGGGCGTGGTCGTGGGCGTGGTGAGGTAGGATGAGTTTCGAGCCGTAGGATGCAGTGGGGGTTAGAGAATGAGATCTGGGTTCGCCACCGGTGGAGGTGGTGAGTTTGAAAGCAGTGGGGATGAAAGCAGTGTCACGAAGCGATCTTTGCGGGTTTTAGAAAGGGTGGTGGAGTAGGTGGGCGTAGGAGCTAGGAAATCGTGCTGGCGACTTGGGCAAATAAAGTGAATTCTTTGGGGTGTCTCGGGTGTTGCTCCTAGCAACTGCTGAATACTAGTTTGAAGCGACAGGCGGATCATGGACGATCTAGACACAGGCTGTGAAGAAAAGTTAAAGGGATAGTATCACTTCTCCGAGATGAGTCATACCAGTGGTGGCTCACGGTTCGGGACAGCGCTGCAGCAGAAGATCTGACTTGGGACTATTTCCGGGCTGCTTATCAGAAAAAGTACGTGGGAGCTAACTACATTAATGAGCAGCGGAAAGCATTTCTGAGGTTAGTTCAGGGGAGCAAATCGTGTCGAGTCTGAGGCGAGTTTACGAGGTGAGTCGGTATGCGGTATGGTAGCTCTTGAACACAAGAGGTGTGTTCGTTTTGAGGATGGCTTTGTGGGACGAATTAAGATTGTTGATTGCGCCTCGATGGGGCGTGAATTCTTTATACGGTTGAAAAGCGAAGGTAGCGAGGGCATTAAAAGTCTGTGAGGCAAGGTATGGATAGGAACCGACACAAAAGGAGTTTTGGATTTTACGGGTCATCGAGTAATCAATGAGAAAAGGGCTAGACCATTGGGCGAATCGATCGGGTAGGTTTATTCTTTGCTAGGCAAGGACCATTGCTGATGTAACCGTTGTGGAAAAGCTCATTGGGGAGGATGTTGGGTGATGGTAAAATTTGTTTTGAGTGTGGCTCATTTGGACCATCGTGTGAGGGATGTCGCGCAAGTTGGCTAGGATTGATCGGAGAATTAGGGCCGTACTCGATCTGGGAATAACGGACCACCACCGCAGAGAAATTTGAGGTAATGGCGGAGGAGGTAATAGTTACGTGGGGCCGTGGAGCACCGGCGAGAGGTGAAGTAGTTACGAGGCAAGGCAGTAGGGGCTAGTGTATCTGACGAGGCGAGAGAGAGGCGGACGGCTTCGAGCGTCATTACAGTGCGTTTTAATCTTTGGATCTCCATTTTTGCTTTGATTGATGTGGGTTCAACACATTCATATGTTGCAAGTAGCATAGTGAAGGCCATGGACTTAGACTCGAGATATCTTCTAGGCGGATGGTAGTAATAAGCCCTTTAGGTCACTCTGTAGTTGTAGATAAAATTTGTATAGAGGCGTACCTCTAGAACTCTAAGGGGTAGTGTTAGTGGTGATCTAATGGAGCGCCTTTCGGGAGTTCGATCGATTCTCGAATAGGTGGTGGTTAAGTATCGGCGAAGTTGGATTGCGGCTAAGCACATGGTTACGACACGGTGAGGTGATGAGGTAGTTCTAATCGGTAATAGAAGGAAATATTTGTCCAATGTGGTATCTGCTTTAAAAAGTGAGAAGATGGTCGGGAAGAATTTGTGAAGCATATGTGGTACATGTGTATGCCTTGGAGGCTAAGGAGTCTGCTGTGGAGACAGTTCGGATAGTTAGGGAATTTGCTGATGTGTTTTCTGAGGAGCTTCCGGGTTTGCCACCAGATCGGAGGTAGAGTTCGGGATAGATCATTGCAGGAGCTGCGCTTGATGTCTATAGCTCCGTCTGGGATGGCACCTAAAGAGTTAGTGGAGCTTAAGGCTTAGATCCAGGAATTGTTGGACCGAGGCTTTATCAGGCCAAGTGTTTCGCCTTGGGGAGCGCCGGTACTCTTTGTCAAGAAGAAAGACGGTACTATGCGGATGTGTATAGACTACCGCCAACTGAATAAGCTGACGATCAAAAACAAGTATCCGCTGCCTCAGATAGATGACTTGTTTGATCAGCTGAAGGGCGCGTCGATTTTCTCGAAGATCAACTTAAGGTCTAGGTATCACCAGTTAAAGGTGAAGGAGGTGGATATCTGTAAGACGGCATTTCGTACTCGGTATGAGAACTTTGAGTTCTTAGTCATGCCGTTTGGGTTGACTAACGCGCCGGCAGCCTTCATGGATATGATGAATAGGGTGTTCCAACAGTATTTAGATCAGTTCGTAGTGGTTTTTATCGACGATATCTTGGTGTATTCAAGGACTGAGGAGGAACATGATGCACATTTGCGGGTGGTATTGCAGATTTTGAGGGAGAAATAGCTTTATACGAAGTTTAGCAAATGCGAGTTCTGGCTTAGAGAAGTGACGTTCTTGGGTCATGTAGTATAATTTGAGGGATTAGAGTGGACCCTCGTAAGATAGAAGCGATTTTGAATTGGAAGCCGCCTAAGTCGATGTGCGTAGATTGAGTTTTTGGGTTTGGCAAGATACTCTAGAAGATTTGTAGAGGGTTTCTCGTTGATCGCAGCACCGATGACTAAATTATTAAGAAAAGGGGTTCAGTTCATTTGGAGTGAGAAGCAACAGGAGAGCTTCGATAAGTTGAAGAAGATTTTGGTGAAGCTCGGTTACGACTCAACTTTGAGGTGGTAAGGAATTCACAGTGTCTTCGCGATGCATCACATACTGAGTTTGGTACGTGTGTTGATGTAGGAAAACAAGGTTGTGGCTTACGCATCCGTGATTGAGGCCACATGAGGTGAATTATCAACACACGATCTGGAGTTAGCGGTGTAGTCTTTGCCTTAAAGATATGGAGGCATTACTTATGCGAGAGAGATCGATTGTCTATACGGATCATAAGAGTCTAAAGTACCTTGACTCGGAAAGACACGAATCGAGATAGTGCGGATGGATTGGCTGGCGAAAGACTACGATTGCTCAATTGAGTATCATCGGGCAAGGCTAACGTTGTAGCAAGCGTTGAGCCGTAAGGTTGTTCGGATCTAAGGCGTTGTTTGCCCACTTGAGTTTGTATGGCGACGGGAGTATTACGGCGAGCTGCGAGTTAAGCCTACTTGGGTTGAGCGGTCGAGAGAAAAGCAGTTGATGGATGAGGTTTTGAGTCGCGAGAGGACACAAGTGAGAATGATGGTTTGGAGGTTATAGCTTGTCTAGTGATGGGGTTCTGTGTTTTCAGGGGAAAGCTTGTATGCCGAGAGATATTGAGTTAAGGTAGAAGATTCTTCGGGATGCACATAGCAACCCCTACGCTATGCATCTGAAGGTAGCAAAATGTATAGGGATCTCGGAGAAGCATTACGGTGGTGGAGTGCGAAAAAGGAAGTGACAGAGTTTGTAGGGAAGTGTCGACATGTCGGCAGGTCAAGGTGAGCATCGATTGCGTCGAGGTTGCTTGACCGGTGAAGATTCCTCGATGGAAGTGGGAAAGGATAACTATGGATTTAAATCGGTGGTTTACCGCTTCGCCAAGCAAGAAAGATTGATTTGGGTAATTGTAGATCGGTCGACTAAATCACTCACTTTATCCGGTGAGGTGGACTACTCACTTGAGGTTGGCGTTGTATGTGTCGAGATAGTGAGGCTGCGGGGTGCAGTGTCGATCATCTCGAATAGGGATCAAGATTTACATCAAGGTTACGGAAGGCGTTGCATCGAGGCTCTGGAGTGCAGCGGTTGGATTTCGACATGGCATTTCATCCATGATCGACGAGGCGATCGGAAAGGGTTATCTGATCTTGGAGGACATATTACGAGGTTGTGTATTGGACTTGAGGGTAGTTGGGAGGAGTATCTACCGTTAGTGAGTTCGCCTACAACAACGATTACCAGCGAGCATCAAGATGGCACCATATGAGGCGTTATGCGGTAGGAAGTGTCGCTCACCTACTTGTTGGGCGAGTTGAGTGAGCGTCGGTTGTTGGGGCGAGTTGGTTCTTGAGACCGAAGACAAGGTTAAGTTGATTGAGCTCGATTGAAGGAAGCTTCGGACAGCGAAGTCCTATCCGATCTTAAGCGAGAGATATTGAATTTCTTGTGGGAGATCAAGTTTTTCGAAGGTCTCACCGTGGAAGAAAGTATTAAGGTTAGGGAGGAAAGGCAAGCTAAGTCGAGGTTTATTGGGCGTATAAGGTCTTGAGGCGAGTGGGACGATTGCAAATCAGCTCGAGTTGCCGGTGAGCTAAGTCGATTCATGGCGTGTTCCACGTTTGATGCTTTCGGCGATATCGTTACGATCCGTCACACGTAGTGGCGATGGAAGAGATCGAGGTAAATCCGATTTGACCATAGAGGAAGAGCACATCTGATTTTAAATCGGGATGTGAAGGTTACTGCGTAAGAAGTCATGCCTTTGGTTAAGGTTCTTTGGCGGAATCATGGCGTGGAAGAAGCTACGTGGGAACCGAGGATATGATGAGACGACAATACGCAACTCTTGACGACGGGTAATTTCGAGGTCGAAATTATTTTAAGGGGTAGAAGCGTAATATCCAGAGTTAAGGGCTATTTTATTTTGGCATTATTGCATGTTTATGGCTTGCTATGTTGTTGTTTGAGTGGTTTGGGGCTTAGTTGTAGGCTAGGAGTGAGCTGAGTAGGTGGAAAAATTTTAGTTTTGGGCTTTATGTGATAGGAGTGAAGGAGCTGGGTCTTATATATTTTAATTGGTGTTCTTGAGCACAAATGAAGAGCTAGCAAAGTGGCAAAGCATGCGCCACTAGGACCTTGTGTGTGACGTCAAGTGCAAGGGGAGGTCTGAGTTCAAGCTGTGAAAATTCCCATTTGGCTCCCATTTTGTGGCATGGAAGGGAGGAGTTGTAGGCAGTTCAAACTCTGCCTTGGACCAAGTCAATAGGTGGAATGGATGGCAAGGAGTGAATTGTGGGATTTGATTAGTTCAACCTAGTTTGAACTAGTGGCTTGGAGAGCTTCTAGGAGGTGGCCGATTGTGGGGAACTTCAAATAGGTGAGTGGCCGGTTCTTGGGGAGTGTTTGGGGGAGTTTGGCCGGTTGGTAAGTTGGGGAGGAGAGTGCCGAAATTTCATTTTGGCAATTTGTGTATTTTCGGTTTTAGCTAGTGTCAAACAAGTCTCTCTTTTGGTCTTTTGGTAAGCCAAATTTCACCCATTTTGGTTTTGCATTCTTGAAACCGAAACCCCAAGTGCTTTCATCTCTTTTTCATTTTTTATTTGTTCTCCTTAAACCGAAAGCTTCAACAATCTTACCCTTCTTTGAAAGTACTTGGTGTCTTTCAATTATGTTGTTAGTAATGCCTCTCCCATTTTCCTTTCTTTTCATTTATGTTAGCAGAAACCAGCTTTGTGTTTTCTCTTCAACTTGTCTTGAAACTTTATTCTCCAAAGAGACCTTTCTCCATTCCTTCTTTTTCTAAACTGAAAGCATCACCCCTTTCATCACCTTTTTACTTTCTTTCTCTTCCTAAACTTGTTAGCCGTTGTCACCATTTGTGTTACCCATTTCTCTCAAGCCGAAACTCATCCTCCAAAACACCTTCTCCATTTCTTATCTTTTCAAAACCGAAAGTAACCCCCTCTATTCATCTTTTACTTTGTTTTCCCAAACCCTTTAGCCGAACCATCATCCCTTTTTATTGAAATTTCCCTTTTCTATTTTTCTTCCATCTTGGCCGATTGTGGGGTATGGTGTGGATCATTTTTGGGTTTTGTTTTCAAGCGTTGGAAGGGGTAGGTGGTTGGCCGAATGGCCATTTCTTTCCTTTCTTGTTAATCTGTCAATTTTTTTTAGTGTGTTTTAAGGCCGATTTCGGTATCTATTGAGAGGAGTTAACGTTGGTTTGGTAATCGTTTTCATATAGGGCCTTTGGATTTTGAAGCGGCCGATTGGAGAAGCCAAGTGGTAAGTAGTGGTAAGAGATTATCTTGATAGTCTATTCTTTTAGAATTCTATAAGCCAAGTTTCAATGGATTAACGGTTCTTTTTAGGGTGTGCCGATTGTTCAAAGAGGAACCATTGTCAGTTCGGGTTTGGTAGGAAACCAAATCAAGTTAAGGTAAGGGTTAATCGATATACCCTTTTGGTTTAAATGGTTATGGCCGAATGGTTTAAGTGTTAATCCCTTGTTGGCCGATTGTAGGCTCAGGGTTGTCGAGGTGATCAAGGGACGTAGATCGATTCTTAGGGTTAACATCTTCGCTATTTCAGGTGTGTAAAACAACACACTTTCTTAACTGAGTAATGTGATAACCTGTTTGTGTAAATGAAACAGTGTGGTTGACTATTTTGGTACCTATTGAGGTATGGATACGGATTCAGGTAAGTCCGTTTCATTATGAGATATGTGATGATATATGATATCATGATAATGGGTGTATATTCGTTGAGATGCCATATTAAGCATGTGAGCATGATAGCATGATTGCACGATTTTACATCTAGTATGATATGTGATTGGGTGGTATGAGAGGAGGAGTATGATATCCGTGTCTTTGGGACCTTGTGTCTTTGGGACACGGAGGTTTGGCACCTCCGGTGGTTTGGTACCACATATTTTGTGACTTTGGGTCACGGAGGTTTAGCACCTCGGCGTCTCATCCAGTGGCTTAGTACCACGGTGGGTTGGCCCCACAGTTGATTATCTGGGATTGGCCTTGGTGATTTGGTATCACACGATGGGTTGGCCCCATCACCGGATTTGTATTGCGGTCACGGTGATTTAGTATCACACTTGTGTCTTTGGGACACGGAGGTTTGGCACCTCATTGCGACTCGTCCACGTGGTTTGACACCACCGTGGGTTGGCCCCACTTATGAGATATGGGATTGTCGCTAGTGATTTGGTATCACACGATGGGTTGGCCCCATCATTGGATTATTGTGACCTCGGGTCACGATGGTTTAGCACCACATTATGGATATCGTGACTTTGGGTCACGGTTGTTTAGCACCACCGGTGGTTTGGTACCACCTTTGGGTAGAAAAGGTGATATGGGTGGCTAGGATCGGGTGTATTACTTGCATTATTTTGTTATGATGTGTGTTGGCATGTTATCTGGGAGAGGATTTATACTGAGTCTTGCGACTCACTCTCTCCTTTGACTTTTCGGTGACACTTAAGCGGAGACAGAATAGGGATGGACTCGAGTGCTCATGCCATGCTTAAATAAAGATTTGCTCAGACTCTTTATAAAATTTGGTACACTAGCTGATTTATTTCTATTTTGTTATATTTGGGTTTGTAAATGGCCTTTTAAAATTATGTTTATGCTTAAAGTAGATTTTTAATATGCCTTAACAAATTAATTGGGTTAAAATGTGCTAAAACTTGGAAAGACAACGATTTCAAACCTACAAAAGCGATATTTTTAAGCTATACCATCGGGTATCACACTATAATCTGGGATAAAAAGAACTCAAATGTTTTTCTAACTTAAACTCAATTTTCTACTAAGTCAAAAAAGTTATAGTAATAATAAGAGACAACTTAAACTTCTTAACGAGATAAACCTGTTTTACCTACCCATCGGAGTAAGTTTTAAAAATTTTCGGGTTTTCAAATACATCATCAGATTTCAATCAAACCTACTCAAGTTTTTCATCAAATACACAATTTAGCGAAGTGTTTTCCTCAAACTTTTAAACTTAAACCTAAACCTCTCAAAACCCTTTTCCTGTGACATACAGATTGATTAGTGGTGTATTGATAGGGTTTGGGGTATTCTGATTCCACCTATGACTTCACTTTATCATTTATTCCCCAAACAATATGATTTCTTTACTTAGCTTGATCCGTGAGACTCCTAACCTATATTAAACCCTCTCGAGGCGAATAACGTCTAACCTTAGGTTAATTAGTGAAACTCTCGTTCTCTTATAATAACCCCTAAGGAAGCGATAAATCAATCAATGGATTCCCATATTAGGTTTTACCTAATCGGCAAAATCTCGTAACCCTATCTCTAGGGCCCAATCAACTCCGCTCAATTATGCTAGATCTACTCTTAAGTAGGTCTATTCCTCCTCCACCTAAGCACATCAAATTAAATTAAGCAACATAATTAAGAACAAACTAAGTACTTATCATATAAATTAGAAATCAAATAGCAAAATCCATCATAGGTTTCATCCCCTTTAGGTATCTGAAGGGTTTAGTTCATAACTAAATAAGAAAACATCTCAAGAGAAAAGATAAAACAAAACATAAGAAATCCTTAAAACTCCCTGAAGGAATTGAAGGAGAGATCCTCCGTCTTGAGTAGAACTCTGGCTTCTTGAGATGGATCAACTGGCTATCTTCGAGTAATTCCCTAAATAAAAGCTCTGGCAGGAAACTCTGCCCCCTATTTTGGCTTCTGCCGAACTCCTCTTTTTTAGTTGCTACCTTGGGTGTTTATATAGGCTTTGAGATGCTTTACTTGGCTCTTAAGTATCTTAATTCAAGTAGAATTCCTCCTAGGATGTTCAAGTATACTTAGGAATGTGTTTCTTTGCCTCCAAGCATCCAAATTCGAGTGAAATTGCTCTTTCCATGGTAGGACACGCCCATGGCACACTTTGTGTAAGTCATCTTCAGGTCGTGTCTCGATTCTGTCAATTGGGGCACGGCCGTGTAAATCGTGGCATGGCCATGTAAAGTAAATGGCAAGGCACAGCCGTGTGGCTTTGAAGTCTAGGCCGTGTCGATTTCTTGGGTTGGCCCAATTTGGTCCGTTTTAAGCCCGTTTTACGTTCTTTTTATCCTTAGGTGCTTTCTTGAGCATAAGATATGAAAAAAAAGGATTAAGAGAACCTTTTTACATAAATCAGGGATAAATCATCCAAAAGCATACTAAATGTGGCATTAAAATATGTTACTTTTATGGTTTATCGGTGGCCATGTGACCAAGTTAGTATGTATGCCCTGTTTCCACACGGTCTGTGACCCGAACGTGTCTGAAAGCCGTGTGAGGCACACGTCGTCCACACGGGCATGTAACATTTGAAAATGTGAAAATTATTCTAAGTTTCAAAAATTTTTGTATATGTTTGATTTAGTCTCGAACCACTTCTAAGCATGTTTTAAGGTATCGTGGAGCCTTATAAGGGATAATATGGCTGTGTTTGAATAACATATGTATTTGAATGTCTAAATGTATGAGATATGTTTATGTTATGAATTGAGTGATCGGTAATACCTCGTAACCCTATTCTGACGACGGATAAGGGTTAGGGGTGTTACATTTTATTGGTATCAGAGCTATGGTTTAGTCGGTTCTAGGACTACCATAGCATATGTGATTCTTGCTATACATGTCATATATAACCTGTGATAGTGTGATATCTCCCGACTCTGACGAAAATTATTTTGATGAGACAGATATGTTTTCCAACCAAGCTAATTCTGATAGTACAGAAGTAAATATTTAAATGTTTAAGTGAAAATGTGTTGATTATAAGTTGAAACTCATAAAGGTAAAGATCAAATTGTATGACATGTTGTTATTGATAAATGTTGTAATTATATGAGCATATGAGATATGATATTTGAGTTATGATTGCTATCTGAAATGCTTTGATTGTGAATTAGTGGTTTGAGTTGGCGTCTGAACTATGTGTTAAGTACAAAAGTGTTGATAAGTCAATGATTATTAAATGTTTTGAGAATGTGGAATTTGAAATGAACTGGCTATTTGTGATAGTATATGTTATGTGCATGTATGTGAGAGTTAAATTTAAAGCTTTACTACCCTCACCCCTTATTAGTGAAATGTTAGAATGAAATCTGTAAGATCTGGGTTGAATATGCTCACGAGTGTGGAGTTACAGAAGTTTGTGTTCGAAAGATTAATAACACGGTTAGAAAAGAGATTGAATCAGGAAATGAAAACAGTATTAAAAGAGATATTGGATAATTTTGAAAACTATTCGGATTATGCAAAGTCACTGTTAAAGAAGAAGTTAACTCCGATTAAATGACCTATTCAGATATGATATCTAAAGAAAGGTATTAGCTGAAAGTTCTTTTGAATTGATTTATGTTATTGATGGGATAATATGAACTTATTGATGACAGAATTAGACAGTTGAATAATGTTTGAATTATATTGATGGTTAAATGCAATGGTTATAGTCGGGTAGTTACTATGATTCCTTCGGGGCATTCTATGTGTACATTTATTCTCAAAAATATATATAACTGTTTAATTTCAGAAGGAATTCTTATCATATGGGAACATTAGCTAAACATATTAATAAATGAAAGCATCGTTGGTCTATTTGGGTTATGTTTGACATTACTATGTCTTTCTCTGGTATTTATCCCCTTGTGTGAATATGAAAACTTGACGGTAAAATCTGTATAAAGCTAATATTTTGTTTCTACTGGCTATTATTCTATTGAATATATGTGAATATTATATTTCTTATGTTACTGTGGATTTCAATATTTATGAGTGACATTGTTCTTTCTGGACAATTTCTGGGATATTATTGAAATTGATATCATTTTATATGGGTTGTAATTTTCAGATATCTTGTGTAATTCCAAATGTTGAAATTTCGCTATTCTGGTTTTCCTATGATTCCATGTGATTATCTGCAAGAGATTTCTATTTGACAAAGATGAATATGTCTGTTATGATTATAATTTCTGGCTTGAAATGTGAGAGTACAGTGGTACCATCCTTAGAGTTATAGAAGTTGTGTTTCTGCAATGGTGGCTATTTAATTCTTATTTAATTTTCTTTGCTGTGTTCAAATGCTTTATTAATAGTCGAGATAATATTTATTATAGGGTTGAGACATCGTTCTTAGTAAGGCCCAATGATTCCTATTTGGTTAAGGTGATTTCAGTATAATTCAGAATTTCGATGATTAATATATGGGACAGCTTCATTATAAACTCTTTTCTAGTTCTCGTGAAGGTTCAACATTGATAAAAGTGAAAATGATAGAAGATCAAGATCAATCTGTATAATGATATGTCTGGGGGTTATCCTTCTAATGAGAAGAAAGATTTCTTCAAAAAGACCGATTCAGTAGTTAGTATGATCTGAATTATTTGATTGAAAAGTTAATTGGGTTATAAGTGTTTGAATCTATCTACGAACTGGAAATAAACTTTGAACGTACATGTATGAATTGAAGGATAGTCTGAAAGAAAAATTTGTATTCTTGAAGACTTGATACAAAATTATATCTACCGAAACGATTCTATCTGAAAAATGTTGTGGTAAATTAAAATTAGTTCGATTATTGAAGCTTTCTTTTGCATGAAGATATTTTTAACTAAAATATCGGTTTGGTTCGGTCTGAGTTAAATAAAGAGATTATGATTTTTGGACATACGTTATTGAATGGTTCGAAATATGTTCTAATACAGGAATGTGCAAAGATATCTTGTGATTCTATACAGTTAAAGCTGCATAAAAAGAGATATGTGACATATTTGATGACTATAAGAGTTTAAAATGTTTAATGTCAGAGAAAGATTCGAACTTGGCACAACAAGGTTAGCTTAAATCTCAAAATTTTTTAAGTCTGTAAGTAATTATTATTCGAGGAAAACAACTATAGTTTTAGATGTACCGAATGGGAAACTCTTGTGTGCTTCATGAGTGATGAATACGTGATTGATTTTATCAGGTAATGAACAGTAGTTAGCTGAATTAGAGGCTAAATAAATATTTATTTAGTGAAGTTGTGAAATTCAGAAATGTGGTAGCGAATTATAAGTTAAAAAGTGGTTCAGTATAAATTGATTTCTGATTCAGAACCTCAGATGTGGTATCAATGATTATTTGTTATTTCGAGACAAAGTATGTATATTGAAAAGCTCAAGAATATACAACAACTGCTACAAGAAACTCTTAATGGTAGTTTCTTGGTTCATATGGGATCAACAAGATGCACAATAGTCCAAGATATGATATCGATGATGAGTGTGAAATGTGATATTTCTGACTTTGTTGATTTTAGAAATAGAGGGTTGATGAATTCTGTATTGGGATTATCTTTATCATTGAAAAAGATAGAGTTATCTGATATATGGTTAACTGTCTGAAGAAATCTCTGTATACATATATATTTTCTCTTTTAATAAAATAGTTGAGTTAATCGTTTCTGTGTTGGCAAGTCTGTCTATGGTGTCAGTTATCATTGTTTTGGATTGAGATCTAAAACTCATATGATAATTCTAAGAGAGATTATAGTAATTTGTGAGTATGAGATTGCATTGAAATCAGGAAACGCAATTCAAATTCTTGAATTATTTATTGTCACTGTGTTTTAGAATTTGAAAACAATTAAAAAAGATTATTATTGTTGAGAGTAATCATATGAGTGTGAAGACGGCATTACATGAAGTATGGTATGGTTACAATTACCGAACCTTGTTGTATTGGATTGAATTGTGTGAGAGAAAGATTCATAGAGATGCTTTGATCAGAGGAATTGAAGAGAAAGTAAAAGTAATTTGTAAGAGCTTGAAAGTAGTTTCAGATCGACGGAAAATTTATGCAGAATTGATATGTAAAAGCATTGAATTTCAGTAAGATAACTGAGTATTTGTGAAAGTATTGCTAAGATTGGAATTTCTCGATGCAACTAAAAAGAAAAGTGAAATGGTAATACCAGTGACTTCTTCAACTTAAATTACTGTCAGAACTCGAGAAGATTCGTAAAGTGTTTCTTATATCTATGATGTGAAGATTCAACTTACTATGATGTATAGCAAAAGACAGATCATAATCTTGGGTGGTATGATTAAAGAGTTGTGAAATCCGAAGTTATGAGAGATTTTGATAGTGCTATGTGAAAGCAAATCATTAATTTATTCTTTGGCAAGATTTTTTGGGACGAAAATCCCTAAAGGGGGAGAGTTGTAACAGCCCCGTTTAGACCCTAGTCGGAACAGTGGTTTCGAGACCACAAATCGAGTTAAGAAAATATTTTAATATTATTTTTGGTGTTTACAGTAAGTGAATTAATATGTGTGAAAGTTTCGTGTGAAAATTTTATCGTTTGTGTGCTTGATTTTATAAAAGGACTTAATCGCGTAAATTGTAAAAGTAACATGCTATATGTTAAAGTGCCTATTTGCTTTGATTAACTAATTATGAAGTCCTTAAAATGAAATTTGGCCATTTTCTAATTGGATGGATGGTAATAGACAACCATTATATGGTTTTCTAATAAATTTATAAAGGTTAAATTTGTAAATGTTATATTAATATCTAATAAATAAAACAAAACATTAAAAGAAAGCATGTAACACCCTAAAAGTTAGAGGTTGTAATTTTTGCTTATTTTTACGTCGTGCTTGATTGGCTAGCTATTTGAGTGTGTTTGGGGGTCCTAAAAAGGCCTGGGTTCGTGTTTTTACGTCCGGGAAGGCTATAGGTAAGTAAGATTACCGAAATACCCTCGATGGGTATAATTACCGAATGTCACTTGAGGCGACAGTTGACCTCCGAGAAGGCCGTAGGTGAATAAGATTACCAAAATACCCTCGACGGGTATAATTACCGAGATACCCTCAGTGGGTAAAATTACTGAAATACCCTCGGTGGGTAAAATTACCAAAATACCCTCGATGGGTAAAATTACTGAAATACCCTCGACAGGTATAATTATCGAAATACCCTCGTTGGGTGAAATTACTGGAATACCCCTGAAGGGTAAATTACCATTTTACCCCTAACCGACCAGATGACCTTTATACCCCTAGTGGTAGACCTAGAGATGTATGTGTAATATGTTTAATTGATTATGGTGGTGATTTGCTGCATACATTGATTTTAAATATGACATGACATATTGCATTGGGTTGGGTTTTGTATTTGGAGGAAGTACTGTACTGGTGGCTATGCCACGTTATACTAATTCAGTGGCTCTGCAACGATATACTGATTTAGTGGCTCAGCCACGTATACTGTTACTAGTAGTTTTGCTGTGATGATATTAGCAGCTCAGCTGCGTTATTAGTGTGTAGGACTGGGTGGGTTGACTTGGTCCCCACATGGTGTGTAGGGTTGGTACGGGTGGTGTGATGGTTGGACTGGATTGGGCTGCATACTGTTTGCATTTGGCATGATTTTGGGGCTTAGGCCCGGATCGATCTTGTATGGGCTTGGGCCGGACTCGATGTAATAGGGATTACACACTGAGTTCTCGAAACTCGCCCTTTTCTCCTTTAACTGTGCAAGTAATCCCCAGCCTTAGAGGATTTGGAGCTGCGAGGGACTCGGAGGTGGCCTCACTTTTGATACGCTTTACAGTAAATTTAGCGACTTTACTTGATTTTATTTTTAATTCATGGGTTAATAATTTTTGTAACATGGCCATTGGAATTTTCTTTAAACTTTTCTTTGGTATGCCTTTTTAATTACAAACTGCTAGTCTATTAAACACGCATTTTTAAACAATACCCACTAATTTCAAAACAACTCATTTTCGCAACGGTTTCAAACAAACCTTCGTAATAAACAAGGTTTTAAAAATGATGATATTTTTGTAAAGGAAAGACTTCGAGCAAATTTGTTTAGTCAATTAGCAACGCAAATCGGGATTTTTAAAGAGTATAAATACTTGATCCGTAAAAGAGTTTTCCAATGAACTTATAGTTTTCAACATCACTTTGATGTGGAACATTAAATCCGGACATAACGTCTAGGCCGGGTTTAGGGTGGTACATTTAGTGATATCAGAGTCAGGTTACAAAGCTCGGCTGTGGAATGGGTTTTGAAATTTTTTTCCAAATCTGTTTAAATTTTGGTTTAGAAAGTAGTGATGGTGTTACTGAAAGTGTGGCACACTGAGTCTCTAGCACCAAATCTGTAAGTTTCCTAACTCCATACTTTGTTATATACTGATATGATTGTACTAAGAAACTACTAGGGGTAGTAGTATACTGAAACTCCTTAGTTGTAAAAAACGAGACTATAGGAGACCGAAACTGTAATAAATGCGATCTGCGAGAACAACCCTAATTATTACTTTTCATAAGATATATGTTAATAAGTACATGAACTATAAGATGATTCATAAAACTTTCTTAATCAGAAAATACACTACATCGATATGAGCACAAGAGGTCGTAGAAGGGGTACACGTGGTCGTGGTAGAGGCCGTGGTGCTAGGGATGGGTCCTCAACATCAGGACATATGCCTGAAAGGGAAGCGCCGACATCACCAGTAACTGAGACGGGGTCTCGTGACCGAGCCAGTGGGGATGATGCTCTGTCCCAAGCAATGCTACAAGTTCTGGAAAGGGTTGTTGGAGCGAGTATTGGGTTAGTGGCTCGATGGTCAATTTCTGAGCGACTCCGATTGAACGAGGCAGAAATATTCTACTTTTTCATATTTATCTTCTGTTTTAGAAAATTGGTTTTTCCAATGTTCTATTAAAGTTTTATAAGACTCAAAATCATATTTTTCTTGTTTTTTATCATTTTTTATTTTTTGTTTTTATTTTTTATTATTATTATTATAGGTAGAAGAATCATCCGAAGAATTATCTTTATCAGATAAAGCTAAAATAACATTACTATTACCGTAATATAAAGGACCTAAATCTAAATCTGATTCTATATTGTTATTATTAATAACCTGATCTAATTTATTATTAACATCCTGCACGGTGGAGTAAAAGCTGAAAGGAGCAGTGTCTTCACTGCGAGATGAGGCATATCAATGGTGGCTTACCGTGAGGGAAGGCATGCAGGTCGACCGTGTGACATGGGATTTCTTTAAGGAAGCCTTCTAGGGGAAATATGTCGGGGCAAGTTATGTGGATGCCCGCAGAAAGGAGTTTTTGAGTCTGGTTCAGGGGAATAAGTATGTGGCGGAGTATGAGGCAAGGTTCCTGCGATTGAGCTGGTATGCTAGGGGCATCATCGCGACTGAGTATGAGCACTACGTGTGGTTCGAGGATGGTCTCGGGATGAGTTATGGGTACTGATAGCATCGCAGAGGGAAAGAGACTTCACTGCCCTAGTTGAGAAGGCTAAGATTGTCGAGGATGTGAAATGCTTAGAGCGTCAAAACCGAGAGAAGGAAAGGGGCAGAAATAAAAGGGGTTTTGGGCCCTCGAGTTCTTCTGGTGGACCTAATAAGAGGCCTAGATTTGATGGGCTAATCCGAACTGGAGTTTCAATTATTGCTAGCGGACCATGACCTTGTCTTTGTGTGGGTTATCCATCGTGGTGAATCTTTGGAAGAGGCTGGGCGTACTTCAAATGTGGGTCTAGGGATCACAGGGTTAAAGACTATATGTAGAGGCCGAGTTAGATGCAAGCGACAGGTCAGGGCTTTGTGCAGCTAGGGAGGGGTGATCAATGACTACTGAGAGGCCATGGTCTAGCCAGAGGGGGAAATGGGTTTGGATGAGGTCATGGAGCACCGGAAGAGGTGCTGGTAACACGGAGGTGAGACAGCTAGGGTTGGTTTATGCTACTCGATGCCAAGAGGATGGCGATGCTCCTGATGTCATAACTGGTATGTTCCTCATTCGTAATGTGCCAGTTACAGCTTTAATTGACATTGGTTCTACGCACTCGTATGTTACATGTACTGTGTCGGGAACATTGGGCATACAGTTTGAACTTACTGGTAGAGAAATTTGGTGATTAGTCCATTGGGGCAGTCGGTTAGGGTAAATAAATTGTTTAGAGATATGCCCCTAGAGGTCCAAGGGGTTGTTTTTCCAGCGGATTTGATGGAACTACCGTTTGGCGAGTTCGATCTCATATTGGGCATGGATTGGTTAGTGAAACACCGTGTGAGTTTGGATTGCACTGCTAAGTGTACGGTATTAAGGACTTCGGGGGATAAGGAGGTGATTGTGATAGGGGAGCGAAGGAATTATCTATCCAATGTAATCTCAGTGTTAAGGGCCGATAAGTTGGTTGCAAGGGTTGCGAGGCGTTCCTAGCTTATGTCAGCACATATGATATTAAGGGTTTGTCTGTTGGGGATGTCAAGATAGTAAAGGAGTTTTCGGACGTATTCCCTGAAGAGCTTCTGGGGTTGCCACCAAACCGTGAGGTCGAATTTGTCATCGAGCTCCTACTGGGAAAGGCTCTGGTGTCCATCGCCCCTTATAGGATGGCACCGAAGGAGCTGGTAGAATTAAAGGCTCAAATCCAAGAGTTGTTGGATCGAGGATTCATCCGACTGAGTGTCTCTCCTTGGGGAGCACCAGTATTGTTCGTAAAGAAGAAGGATGGATCAATGCGCATGTGCATTGATTATCATCACTTGAACAAACTGACGATTAAGAATAAGTACCCGTTACCAAGAATAGACGATCTGTTTCATCAGCTGTGAGGAGCTATGGTTTTCTCCGAAATAGATCTTAGATCAGGATAACATCAGCTAAGGTTTAAGGAGGCAGATGTGTATAAGACTGCATTCCGAACTTGTTATGGACATTACGAGTTTTTGGTCATGCCGTTTGGGCTAACAAATGCACCCGCAGCTTTCATGGATATGATGAACTAGGTCTTCCAACCCTACTTAGACCGGTTCGTGGTGGTGTTTATAGATGATATTCTGGCGTATTCAAGAATCGAGGAGGACCATGATTCACATCTCCGAGTTCTCCTGCAATTATTGAGGGAGAAGCAGCTTTATGCCAAATTCAGCAAGTGCGAATTCTGGCTGAAAGAGGTGGCATTTTTGGGACATGTCGTGTCTGTCGATAGGATTAGGGTTGATCCGTGGAAAGTTGAGGCTGTATTATATTGGAAGCCACCGAAGTCAGTATCTGAGATTTGAAGTTTTTTGGGTCGGTCGGGTATTACAGACAGTTCGTTGAGGGGTTTTCACTGATTGCTGCACCCCTAACTAAGTTACCGCATAAAGGAGTACCGTTTGTTTGGATTGACAAAAAATAAGAGAGTTTTGAGAAATTGAAGAAGATTTTGACTGAAACCCCGGTACTAACTCAACAAGAGGCTAGGAAGGAATTCGTTGTTTACTGTGATGAGTTGCACACGGGATTGGGATGTGTGCTAATGCAAAAGGGTAAAGTGGTGGCGTATGCGTCCCATCAGCTTAGGCCACATGAGGTGAATTAACCCACTCATGAGTTGGAATTAGCTGCGGTGGTTTTCGTACTAAAGATTTGGAGACACTACTTGTACGGGGAGAAGTCGATCGTCTATACCTACCATAAAAGTCTCAAGTATCTTCTTACCCAGAAAAAGTTGAACCTTAGGCAACAAAGATGGATAAAGTTGCTTATGGACTGTAACACCCCAAACCCAGCCTAAACATTACGACCGGATCTGGCATGTCACATGAAAGGAATGTCTAAAAACTGTGCGTTCGTTAAAAAATTTGTGTTCTTTATATTTGTTGTTAAAAATCAAGTGTAAGTAATTTTGAATAAGAAATGGTTTATTAATATTTTGGGAAAATGTTTATTAAGGGTTTAAGAAATTCCCATATTGAACATTTAATAATAGTAGGCAGTAGTCTAATTAAAAGCGAAACCAACCAAAATACCAAAATTAAAGTTGTAGTGGCCTTATTGCAAAATTGTAAACCAAACTTATAGTAAAACAACTCCCATGATAAATATTAAAATGAAACCGAAATATTGAGCATGACCACCTCGAGTCTACCTCTGCTCCCAAATCCGCGATCTAATGATTACCTACAAGATTTAAACAAAGGGGTGAGTCATCGAGACTCAGTGTGCAATTCCCCTTACACTATAACTGGGCCTAAGCCCACAGTAATATGTTAGCCCAATGCCATGGCATCTCAATAACTAGTGCAATGCAATTAGTCCACATGTTTCCCAAATGGGCTTGGCCCAAACCACACAATCCACATACCACACATGATAATGCAAATGTGTTACCCAACCCAACCTAGAATCCATCCTCTACGCACCCCCGTACCAACCATTACACACCAGGGGATTACTAAATCGACCCTCCAACTGCTACACACCTCTTTGGCAGTCAAGATGCCCAAAGTCGTGGCATAGCCACCGATCACCATGTGACCAAATATAACGTGGCCTAGCCACCGATCACCTATGTGACCAAATAGAACGTGACATAGCCACCGATCACTATGTGACCAAATCTCGATATCCACGATGTGACCCATGGTCATCATCAAACCGCGATGAAGCACAAAGCAAGCATCAATCCCTTATGTGGCACATAGCCGACATCAAGTCGTGATTTGGCACATAGCCAATCACCACACGTACATAAATGTACACCCGGTCCTTTATTTAACATATACATCCCGATCCCATGCATATGCAACATGTTATAATAATTCGTGTATGCAGTATGACATGTATGCAAATCATATATCAGATAACGTATGAAACGAATTACCATCATAATCAGAATAATGATATACAACATAATCAAGCTAACCAACCTCTAAGGGTATAACAGTAATTTTACCTACCAAGGGTATTTTCGTAATTTACCCACAAAGGGTATTTTCGTAATTTACCTATCAAGGGTATTTTTGTAATTTACCCACCAAAGGTATGTTCGTAATTTTGCACCTACAATGGCCCTCCCGGAGGTCTAATGTTACCCTAAGCGACTCGGTTATCATTTTCGATCGTCACCAGACTATTGGGCCTAAAACTCGATTTTGGCCCATTCGGGTCCACACGCTCGTGTGGCCCACCTAACACAAATCTAGCCACGTATATAAGTTCCACCTAGTCTAGTTCACTATATACTATATCATCATACAATTTATTCCAATTAGGACCACGGGCCCATTGGGCCCACTTTGGCCCATCGCGGCCCAAGCAGGCCCAACCCACAAGAATACTACTGATGGCCTCAACTATCGCGTCAAAGCCCCACACGTGCACTCGCATGCTCGTGTGGCTACTAATGCCGTGTGACCGGCATTTCGGCTTTGCCGCTCTATAGTTAGAGTAGAGAAGTACACACCTGATAGGACTCTAGTGCTAAACCGCGCTGCGACCACTCCTGTGCCCAACGCCTACCAAGGTATGTTAACCCTCCTCCTAGCATGCTCTTTATATAGCTAGCTCTTCACCTTCATTCCTTGTATCCTTTCGATGTGGGATCCTTCGTCGAGAGAGTTTAAATTCAAGCTGAAACTCTTACCGTCAATCGTAAAATAAACACTCCTTGCTCCTCATGAGATTGAACCCAAGCTCTCCCCTCAGCTAATTCACGCCACTTGCCACTAAGCCACAAGCTCCTCTTATGTCTTAAACCGTGCGCAACTAAATATAAACTATGGCCAAATTCTAAGATCCAAGTAAAAAGAAAACCAAAATGCAAAAGTCAAGACTTGAACCTTGGACCTCCTTCCTTCCTTGTGACGTTACCCCATTGTCTCTTATGTGGCGTCACTTTGCCACTACACCACACACTCCATTTGTGTCACTTTTCTCCATATTTTATTCTTAATGCCTACCTGCCAACTTCCAGGGTTTTTTTCACCTAAAACCAAAATTTCCCCAAAGCCAATATTTGATCCCGGGACTTCGTAGAAGCCCTCTAACCTTCCAAAATCACTTATCTAAAAGGTCCAACTTGCACTTAAGCCGATCTCCTATTCTCCAAAAATTTTAAATGCTACTACGCCTAAGGCCCATTGGGCTCAATCCTACTAGGCCCAATTTTAGGATGTTACAAGGACTATGATTGCTCGATTGAGTATCATTTGGGGAAAGCTAACGTGGTAACGGATGCACTGAGTCGTAAGGTTATATCTGAACTAAGAGTAATGTTTGCTTACCTCAGCCTATTTGAGAATAGTAGTTTGTTAGTAGAGCTTCAGGTGAAACCGACGTGGATAGTTCAAATTAAAGAGAAATAGATGTTGGATGAGTCGTTGGTTCCTCATTTCCAACAGGTGAAGAAGGGAGAGACCAACAGATGAAAAAGGGAGAGACTGTGGATTTTGGGCTGAATAGTGAATGAGTGTTATGCTTCCATGGGAGAGTTTATGTACCGAAGGATTCTAAGTTAAGACAGTCTATTTTGTAGGAGGTGCATAGTAGCCCATACGCTATGCATCCTAGTGGAAACAAGTTACACCGAGATCTACGTGAACTGTACTGGTGGCCAGGGCTTAAGCGTGAGGTTATCGATTTTGTAAGTAAGGGTTTGACATGCCTGCAAGTGAAGGTTGAGCATCAACTGCCTTCGGGACTGCTGCAACCTGTTAAAATTCCACTCTGGAAGTAGGAAAGGGTAACCATGGATTTTGTTAGTGGGCTACCCCTGACGCCTACTAAGAAAGATTCGGTACAGATTATTGTTGATCGACTGACTAAGTCCGCCCACTTCATACCAGTTCATACTAATTACTCATTGTATAAGTTGGCCAAGTTGTGCGTGGCAGAAATTGTGAGATTACATGGGGTACCAGTGTCTATCATTTAGGATAGGGACCCTAGATTCACATCTCGATTCTAGAGAGTGTTACACGAAGCTTTGGGTACAAGGTTGGACTTCAGCATAGCATTTCACCCGCAGACTGATGGTCAGTCGAAGAGGCTAATACAAATTTTGGAGGAAATGTTAAGAAGCTGTGTAATTAACTTCAAAGGCAGTTGGGAATACTATCTGCATTAGTAGAATTTGCTTACAATAACAGCTATCAATCCAGTATTCAGATGGCACCTTATGAGGCGCTATATGGTCGTAGGTGCCATACCCCTACTTGTTGGACAAAATTGGGTGAGCGGTGAATGTTGGGACCAGAATTAGTTTCTGAAACCACGGAGAAAGTGAAATTGATCCGAGATCGTTTAAGGGAAGCATCGGATAGGCAGAAGTCGTATGCTGATTTGGGGTGCAAGGAGATTGAGTTCTATAACGCCCCAAAATTAGGCCCATTGGGCCTTATTCGCAGGAGCATTTAAAATTTGTTTTTTTTTTGAGATTATGAGAATGGAATTAATGCAAGTTAGACTTATGAGGTATGTGATTTTAGAGTGTTTAGAGGGTACTATAAAGTCCCGGGTTCAAGTTAACCCATAGGGAAAATTTTCATTTTTGGCCCTTTAGTGGATAGGGCTGTTGGAGGAGGGCTTAAGAATAATTAGGTGCATTTGGAAGAAACAAGTGGAGTGTGTGGTGTGGTGGCTGTGGCGTCATTGGTAGAGCAAGGAGGGAAGGAGTTCGAATCCCACAGATCGCAAGTGAAGGCTTTTATTTTGCTCAGTAGGAGACAAGAGGTTGTGTTGGGATCAAATACTGATGGAGAAGTATTTGAATTGGTCAAGGTGGTTGGGTGAATTTGAATGAGAGATAGAGAGTGAAATAAGGAGGGATTCATGGAGTAAATCATGGGATTCAAGTGGAAAAAGTGATGGTCGAATGTGGGGGTCTCTAAGGGGAATTTCGGTTGAAGTTGGGGGTTTGGTAGCATATTTGACTTTAATGAGGGGGAGTGCCATCTTGCTTTCTAGTTTCTGTTGGGGAGAGTTTTGCATTTTGAGTGTTGTTGACTAAAGCATCTCGAGTAATTTTTTCTTCTCAATTCTTATTGTTCCAACTTCTCAACCCTTCTTTTTCTCTTCTCACTTTCAACATATTATTCTCTGTTTGTTAGTAGCCTAAACACTAGGTAGGCCGAACCGCTTCTCCCTTCCCATCTCTTTGCACCTTGTTGTTTCTTTTCTTTTACTCTTAAAACCGAAAGCTTGCACTACTTCTTCTTTCTTTTGATTTTTTCGTTAGCTGAATCTAAACTCTCTTTAACCTTGATTTTTCCTTGCTAGCCAAATACCCCATCATATTATAACCTATTCTTTCTCATTCGTCTTTAGTGCTTCATTGTCCAGACTATCTATTTTCGATTTCACTTTTGGCAAGGGGGAATAGTTGATCACCTTTCGGTCCTATCTTTCCTGATAAGTCGATTTCCATAAGAGTTTGCTAATAATCGATTTGATAAGTTGTAGTACCCTTCATGTTCCTTTCCTTTATCTTTTTCTCTCTAGTTGCAAGGTTAAAGCTGAAACATTTAACCTTGGTTTCTCTTTGTGATGCAAGCCGAATCTAGGGGGTTTAAGTGTGTACTCCCTTCGTTCTGACAATCTCCAAACTCCAGTAATTGGTTGTCCTCCAAGTAATCATGATATCGCCAGCCGAGAGCTCTTAATGGAGGCAAGTAATAGCTAGTCTGAAGGACGATTAGGAAGAGTGCTTAATAGAGATGGACTCATAGCACCTGCTCTTAAGTTTAAGCGACGTAGGGTGTCAGCAGTTCGAGACTTTCTGCTTGGATGCGGAAGGGTGTCAATATCTTATTTAGATAGGCAAATCACGGTTGATCGCTCTGGAGAGGGTAAGTGTTAATAAATCGCATAGTTGGGTATTCGGATTAAAGAACTTCCAATTCTTTTGATAATAGATTTAACTACTCGTTATGTTTGGTTTAGGTGACGGCGTTCACGATTATCTAGTACTCTACGTGATCAGGTGTGTAATCTCACACTTTTCTGGATGAATGCTTGCAATGTTCTGTGAATCGCCGAAAGTCGAAAAGCCAAAAAACTGGTAACTGTGACCAATCGGCGTGCGAGCGCTTGTAGTGGTGAACTAAAACATGATTGATGACGGTAAGCCATTGGGAGTTTTATGAACTCAACCATGAAACTGAGGTTGTAATGGGCCTGACCGAACTGAAACGGGCAGAACGGGCCCAATGGGCCAACAGGCCCATATGGGCAAAATTGATGGAAAACTATCAAATGATAGATGTGATTGTGAAATCTGTAAAACTGAGACCGAAACCATGCAAAATGGGCCACACGAGTGTTTGGGCCTGAAATGGATTTTAGGCTCAATAGTTCCGTAGTGACCCAAAAAGGGTCCTGAGTTGCTTAAGGCGACAGTAGGCCTTCGGAAAGGCAGATAAATGCAAAATTACCGAAATATCCTTAATGGGTAAATTACCAAAACACCCATGGGTTGCAAAATTATCGAAATACCCTCGAAAGGTAAAATTATCGAAATACCCTTAGGGGTAAATTACCGAAATACCCCTGGGTTACAAAATTATCAAAATACCCTTAGAGGGTAAATTATCGAAATACCCCTGGATTACGAAATTACAAAAATACCCCTGGTGGGTAAATTATCGAAATACACTTAGAGGGTAAATTATCGTTATACCCATGTTTGTGGTTGAATATTGTGTATGTGATTTTGTTTATACTATTTATAGTTTGATACATTGCATTTATATCATGTTGCATGGGTTGGGTTTGATGTTTGAAGATAAGTGTAGCCTGTTGGCTCTGCCACATACTGTTTTAGTGGCTATGCTACATATATATACTATTACTCTAGTGGCTCAACCACAAATACTGTGATTAGCAACTGGTCTGCAATACTGGTGTGATTGGCAGGGTGGGTTGACTTGATCCCCACAGGTGACGATTGGTTGGTACGAGGTATGATTGGTTGGATTGGGTTGGGTTGGGCTACATTACATTATCTTTATTATCATTATATTAGGGCTTAGGCCTAGATTGATGTCGTATAGCGCTTAGGCCCAGACCGATACCGTAAGGGCTCAGGCCCAAATAGTGACTATTTAAGGGATTACACACTGAGTTCTCGTAACTCACCCCCTTTCCCTTAATCTTACAGATAATCTCCAGCGTTAGAGGATTTAGAGCTCTGGAGGACTCGGTGGTGGCCATACATCAGAGATATTTTGGTAAACTTTAGTAAATTCAATTTTTACCTTATTTTAAGATTATTTATTTTGGGTTAATATTTTGTAATAAGGCCATTGGACTTTATTTTTCTTTTAAACTTTATTTTCCACTATGATTTATTACTAAAAGATTAATATGGAGTTTTCTTAAAAAGAAGAAGTTAATAAACGATTTTCTAAAATATCACGTTTTCGTAAACTATTGAATCTGATTTCTGCTATAAACACAGTTTTCACAAATACCAGTAGTAACGTCTTAACAAGAAAACCATAAAAGCAAATCTGAATTTCACTAACAACAAAGCTTGAAGTTTTAAAAAGAATACGAAGTTTTTAACGAACGCGTAATTTTTATACAACCCTTTTATGTGACATGCCAGATCCGGTCGTAACGTCTAGGCCGGGTTTAGGGTGTTACATTTTGTGGTATCAGAGACTGGGTAGCAAAACTCGGCTGTGGAATGAGTTTGAAAATTTTTCAAAATTTGTTTAAATTGTGTTTTAGAAAAAGTGATAGTGTTATTGGAAGTATGGTACACCGAGTTTTCGGCACCAAATCCTTAAGTTTCTTGATCTTAAACTTTGTTTATATGCTAAAATGACTGTATATTTTGTATTTATCCTCTGTGTGTTTTGGTTGGATGTGATGTTTGGATGTAGAAAATTTTATGTATGAGTGACAAATATACGTTTGCTTCTGTGGTTAGATACTTGGTTGTGTGAAGAGGTTTCTAGATTAAGTAGAAGTGTATTAGTGTTATTAGAATGAGAGTACGCAGCGGCAGCGTGGTAGAGTAACCTGTGTTAAAATCATTGTTAGATAATTGGAAATTTCGAGGATGAAATTTCTTTAAGGGGGTAGATTTGTAACACCCCGAAATTGGGCCTAGTAGGATTGGGCCAGTTGGGCCTTAGGCACAGGAGCGTTTAAAATTTATTTATTTTTAGATTATGAGAACGGAATAATGCAAGTTGAACTTACAAGGTATGTGATTTTGGAGTGTTTAGAGGGTACTATGAAGTCTCGGGTTCAAGTTAAGCCATAGGGAAAATTTTCATTTTTGGCCCTTTAGTGGATAGGGCTGTTGGCAAGAGGGCTTAAGAATAATTAGGTGCATTTGGAAGACACAAGTGGAGTGTGTGGTGTGGTGGCTACAGCGTCATTGGCAGAGCAAGGAGGGAAGGAGTTCAAATCCCACAGATGGAAAGTGGAGGCTTTTATTTTGCTTAGGAGGAGACAAGAGGTTGTGTTGGAATCAAATACTGATGGAGAAGTATTTGAATTGGTCAAGTCGGTTGGGTGAATTTCAATGAGAGATGGAGAGTGAATTAAGGAGAGATTCATGGAGTAAATCATGGGATTCAAGTGGAAGAAAGTGTTGGCCGGATGTGGGGGTCTCTAAGGAGAATTTTGACTGAAGTTGGGGGTTTGGTAGCATATTTGGCATTGAGGAGGGGGAGTGCCGTCTTGCTTTCTAGTTTCCATTGGGGAGAGTTTTGCATTTTGAGTGTTGTTGACTAAAGCATCTCAGATTATTCTTTTCTTCTCATTTCTTATTGTGCCGACTTCTCAACCCCTCTTTTTTTCTTCTCAGTTTCAACATATTCTTCTCTGTTTGTTAGTAGCCTAAACACTAGGTAGGCCGAATCCCTTCTCCCTTCCCATCTCTTTTCACCTTGTTGTTTCTTTTCTTTTACTCTTAAAACTGAAAGCTTGCACTACTTCGTCTTTCTTTTGATTTCTCAGTTAGCTGAATCTAAACTCTCTTTAGCCTTGATTTTTCCTTGCTAGCCGAATACCGCATCATATTATAACCCATTCTTTCCCATTCGTATTCAGTGGTTTCTTGTTGGTTAGGCCGAACACTCTTCATTGTCCAGACTAGCCATTTCCAATTTCACTTTTGGCAAGGGGGAATAGTTGATCACCTTTCGGTCCTATCTTTCTTGGTAAGTCGATTTCCATAAGAGTTTGCTAACAATCAGTTTCGGTAAGTTGTAGTACCCTTCATGTTCCTTTCCCTTATCTTTTTTTCTCTAGTTGCAAGGTTAAAGCCGAAACATTTAACCTTGGTTTCTCTTTGTGATGCAAGCCGAATCTAGGGGGTTTAAGCGTGTACTCCCTTCGTTCTGACAATCTCCAAACTCTAGCAATTGGTTGTCCTACAAGTAATCTTAATATCGCCAACCGAGAGTTCTTAATGGAGGCAAGTAATAGCTAGTCTGAGGGATGGAGATGGACTCGTAGCACTTGCTCCCAAGTTTAAGCGACGTAGGGTGTCAGCGGTTCGAGACTTTCTGCCTGGATGCGGAAGGGCGTCAGCATCTGGTTTAGATAGGCAAATATTGGTTGATCGCTCTGGAGAGAGTAAGTGTTAATAAATCGAATAGTTGGGTATTTAGATTAAAGAACTTCCAATTCTTTTGTTAATAGATTTAACTGTGCATTATGTTTGGTTTAGGTGATGACGTTCGTGATTATCTAGTACTCTACATGATCGGTGTGTAATCTCACACCCTTTTGGATGAATGCTTGCAATGTTATATGAATCGGGCAAAAGCTAAAAAGCTGAAAACCGGTAACTGTGACCACTCGAGCGTGTGAGCACTTGTAGTGGTGAACTGAAAACGATTGATGACGATAAGCCATTGGGAGTGTCATGAACACAATCGCGAAACTGAGGCTATAACGGGCCTGACCAAACTGAAACAGGTTGAATCGACCCATTTGGGCCAACAGGCCCATATGGGTAAAATTGATGGAAAACTATCAAATGATAGATGTGATAGCGAAATCTATAAAACTGAGACCAAAACCATGCGAAATGGGCCACACGAGCATGTGGGCCCGTTTGGGGCTGAAATGGATTTTAGGCTCAATAGTTTCGTAGTGACCCAAAAAGGGTCCTAAGTTGCCCAAAGCGACAGTAGGCCTTCGGAAAGGCCGATAAATGTGAAATTACCAAAATATCCTTGATGGGTAAATTATCGAAATACCCCTGAGTTACAAAATTATCGAAATACCCTCGAAGGGTAAAATTATCGAAATACCCTGAGTTACAAAATTATTGAAATACCCTTAGAGGGTAAATTACGAAATACCCCTGGATTGAAAAATTGCCAAAATGCCCTTAGAGGGTAAATTACCTAAAAACCATTGGGTTACGAAATTACCAAAATTCCCTTAGTGGGTAAATTACCGAAATACCCCTAGAGGGTAAATTACCGTTATACCTCCGTTTGTGGTTGAATATCGTGTATGTGATTTTGTTTATACTTTTTATAGTTTGATACATTGCATTATATCATGTCGCATAGGTTGGGTTTGATGACTGAAGAGAAGTGTAGCCTGTTGGCTCTACCACATACTATTTTAGTGGCTATGCCACATATATATACTATTACTCTGATGGCTCAGCCACAAATACTGTGATTAGCAGCTGGTCTGCAATACTGGTGTGATTGGCGGGGTGGGTTGACTTGATCCCCACAGGTGACGATTGGTTGGTACGGGGGTGTGATTGATTGGATTGGGTTGGGTTACATTACATTATCTGCATTATCATGATATTAGGGCTTAGGCCCAGTTGATGCCATATAGAGCTTAGGCCCAGACCGATACTATAAGGGCTCAGGCCTAAATAGTGACCGTTTAAGGGATTACACACTGAGTTCTCGTAACTCACCCCCTTTCCCTTAATCTTGCAGATAATCCCCGGCGTTAGAGGATTTGGAGCTCTGGAGGACTCGATGGTGGCCATACATCAGAGATATTTTCTGTAAACTTTAGTAAATTCAATTTTTACCTTATTTTAAGATTATTTATTTTGGGTTAATATTTTGTAATAAGGCCATTGGTGAAACACCCCAAACTCGGCCCACAAGCCCTGACCGGATCTGGCATGCTTCTAAAGAAAATCAATTCAAATCTTGTTTGAATATTTGTTACAAACTTGTGTGTTTTTGAAATCAGTAGTTGATTTGGGTTGGGCTCGAAATTTAAAACCCATGTCGCTTAGGTGTTAAAACATTTAATATCATCACTTAAGAAAAATTTATTTTTAACTTTAATTTGATTATAATCGGATCATATTAAGTAATTTAAAAACATGCTTAACAACTTAGTACCGAAGGCCTTATTACATCAAATAAACACGAAATAATTCAAAACTCAAATATAGAAAGAAAACTAATAAAACAAAGCAGTCTCTGGGCTTTGCATGGCCTCCACTGAGCTCCTGCCAACCCGGTCCATCACTGATCATCACCTAAAAAATATTCCCACAAGGGGTGAGTCAAACAGACTCAATGTGTAACCACAACACTAAGGCCCAACAAATTATGGCATACAAAATCATACATACAATTACAAAAACATAAATAATGATGCAAACCCGAACCCAAACCTTAATGCTATCCGCTACACGTCTCCCGTACCAACTATCACACCGTGGAGACTACTAAGTCAACCCTCCATCCACTACACACCATCGGCGATTCTTTGCAATCGGCGTGCTCATCACCCTTATGATTTCGTGGCATAGCCACCATATATAAATTCGTGACATAAGTCACCACATTCTTATATTGTGACAAAAGTCACCACATTCTTATATTGTGACATAAGTCACATTCACATACTTATATTGGGGTATAAAACCACCAATTCACTTCCCTTTACATATCACCCATATGCCCCATGTCATACAATTATGCATTAACCATATCATATTCCTTATTCACGTTCTTATTATTTCATGTATATGCCATAGCAAAACTTATCATACTCATAGTAGGAGTAGGAAAACGTACCTGAGTACTTTGTACCATTACATGGTACCTTAGCCATAATCTTACACTTTTATATTAGCACATATAATAAATTAAAGCTGTAAATCTATCAAGATTTAGTGTGGGGTACACACCTGATTTACTTAGCAAATTCACTCCAAATCCCGAAAATTCCAATCTACTGCTTAGATCTTTATTTCCTATATTCGACCATTATATTAGCAAAGCCTATTCGGCTAATTAATTAAATCTTGAAGGACTATCGAAACCAAAACTTACCTTGTGGTCGATTGGATTAAGGATCAAAATCTCGAAACTTTGCTATGTTCCTTCTTATAATCGGCCAAGCACTAGATCACTTCACAAGTTAGTTTTCAGCTTTTAACCGAAGTAAGAAATAAATTTAAGTTCCTAAATAGGCCTTGGCCGATTGTACATTAGGACCTACCTTGCAATTTGAAATCCCGAAATCCTTGTATACCCCATCATTTGCCCTAAATGTCCATAGTTAAATTAGGTCAAAAAGAAAAGAAACGAGAAAAGGGCCATTCGGCCACCTACCATCAACCACTCACCTTCGACTTTTCCAAAATTGACACTTTTCGCTATTGTAAAATAGGATTAAACTTCTAGAGATAAAGAGAAAGAATTGATAGGCATAGACAATTGATTGGGTTAGATCTTAATAAAAGAAAGAAGAAATCACAAAGGAAAGAAATCCCGAAACTTACCGAATCACTAAGGAATATGTGGCCTATAGTGCACCTTCAGGAAACTAAACCACCCCTTGTAGATTCGACTTTGAGGCTTAGAGAGATTCGGCTATGGGGGTTTTGAGAGGAGGGTATTCGGCTAGAAACAGATAAAAGAAAAGAAGTCTTTGAGAGAGGTAGAGGGAAATTCGGCTATGACTACTTGTGTTTCGGCTTTGTGGAGAATTGAAAAGAAAAGAAGAATAAAGGCAGAGAGAATTTGACAGAGAGAAAAGGAGAAGAAAGAATGTTGAATGGCCTTAGTTTTCCTCTTTTTCCGAAATTACTAAGCCTAGAGTCCCCTTCTTGGCCATCACTCTCATATCATTATTTTCCTACCTTAGCTGAAATTCCAAAAGAACTTGACCTCAACTTAAACTCCTTCCTCAGTCTCCCTATGCAGTCCATCTCCTTACCTTAGGAGTGCCAAATTTTAACCCATTATTTTGGGCTTCATGTGGCCATACTAGGCCCAAGTTATCCCCCTAAGTAACGCCACCCTCATGCCCAATTTAGCATTACTAAATTTTTGGGTTGCAAGCCCAACTTGCTACTAATTTAATAATCCAACATCAATTACTTACTAACACTTATTTATCAGCCACTTAACCTAGGTTTTAAAGTCCAAACCTGAGCCCAATTATATGTCATATTTCCCTTATTTATTTTCTTAAGGCCACCTTGCTTCAGTTCCCTCTTTTAGACTTAAAACTCGATATTTTTCTAAGGCATTTTCCTAATGTTTCAAGATTCTAAAATTCACATAACACATTCATAAGACATGCTATTTCATATAATTTAGCAATAGTGCATAAGCCCTAATCCGGGATATTACAGTTCTACCCCCTTATTATAATTTCGTCCTCAAAATTGCTTATTACCAAAAAATCGTACATCCTAACTCACCACACTACACTACTACTGCGCACTCTGATCTTAAAACTAACACATTTCCTACAAAAATTCATATCCAAGGTTTCATACACTTCACTAGCATTACAAGAACGAACTAACTCTATAACAAACAAGGCAATGAAGGGTGTTCCAAAAATAAGAACTTACCCATTGTCACATCTAGCACATCAATCTCCTCGCGACGGTCGACTGCATAAACCAACCTTGGTTACCTCGCATCTGAACCTTCAGCACCTCCGATTGGTGCTCTACGACCACGGCCAAAATCATTTCCTCTATGGTTCAGATCACGACCCCACTGAGGCTGCTGTCCCCCTCTACCAGCCTAATTAACATTCTGAGCTATCGGTCGATTCCCATCTGGTCTCATCGAATAGTCCTTAATCATATAGTCCTTTGACCCACACTTGAAACATCCCCCTGTCTTCTTCCAGCATTCGCCTAAGTGCTTTTTCCCATATTGATCACAAGTAGGGTACTACCTTCCAGTAGCAGCTTGCTGATCTCACGGCCCTTCAACTCTAGGCCTCTTTTGCTCATTCCTGGATGGCCTTGACGATTCAAACCTTCTCTTCTGCCTATTTCGATCGGAGTTCTATCTGACGAAATCCTTGATACCCTCGGCCACTTTGGCCTTTTCCACCAACACAGCAAACTCCCGCTCCTGTTGGGGGCTATCAATAACCTCAGGTCATCCCTTAGTCCGTCTTCAAATCGGACACACCGCTCATGCTCAGTAGATACTACGCCCCGAGCATAACGGCTCAGCCTTAGGAATTCAGCTTCATACTCAACTACGGACTTGTTCCCTTGAACCAGTCCTAGAAAAGCCTTTCTCTGGGCATCAATATAATGAGTGCCAACATACTTCTTCTGGTATGCTACTTTAGCATACTCCCACGTGAGTTCCTCAGCTATAGCACCATCCCGCATCGTGAGCCACCATTGATATGACTCATCGCGGAGAAGTGACACCAATCCTTTCAACTTTTCCTCGTCAGTTAAGTCGAGCTCATCCATAATTCGCTCAGTCGCCTCCAACCAATACTCAGCAGTATTGGGTGCTACACCTGATACACCATGGAACACTTCAGCTCCATTGGCTCGAAGTCGCTTAGGTACCGACTTTCGAGCTCCCATGCCTCCACCTGCTCCAGCCACCCTTTCTAAAACCCGCAGCATCACTTGTGACACTGTGTCATCCCCCGTCTGGTCCTGATATTCCACATTAGCGGCTGGGGGTGGCGGTGGTGGCATTTCGTTCTCAAATCCTTAACCCGATCTAACAGGTTCAGACACGGTCATTCGGCCTCTTCCACGGCCACGCACGTTACGACCACGTCCCCTTGAATTCATACTTCCGCTTGGCGTTTATCTGATTAAAGAATTTTATGTATTAGTTTTGTTCCACTGATTTAACACGAATAGTTTTATGTTTAATAGTTTTAAGAAGTAGTTTTTTCGATTCATACACATACAGTCACACACATAAACTTGCGTCCACTACAGAGAAATGTTGTAATTGTCGTTGCTCGTTGTTTCCACTATCTAGGGGTATTTTCGTAATTTTTGTCCTACAGGGGTATTTTGGTAATTTTTCAAATTAGGGTATTTAAAATGTTGCAAATTGTTGATATTTTACAAAAATTAAAATATTTCTTTGAGAAAATTTCAAGGGTGAAATGATAATTTTATACACTAGGGGTATTGTTGTAATTTTACAAACCAAGGTCATTTCGGTAATTTTTGCAAAATATGGTTCTTGGTGACTTTTCAAAATGAGGGTATTTTTAAAGATTTCTAATTTGAGGGTACTTCGGTAATTTTCCTTACTGAGGGTATTTTGGTCATTTGTACAGGTTACGGGTAATTTGGTCATGTTGCAATCAGGGGTAATTTCATAAATTTTCCAAATCAGGGTGTCTTGATATTTTGTAAAGTTTTTTGATATTCTTGCAAAGTAGGGAAATTTTATTAAAATCAAGGGTAATATGGAAATTTTAGAACTAAGGGCATTTTAGTAATTTTAACACTAGGGGTATTTAGGTAATTTGTAAATTAAAAATTCTTAGAAAGTTTTTCCAAAATAAAAATTTTCATAATTTCAAAAGGGTAGTTTGTTGACTTTTAAAACTAGGGTTTCCATAAAAATGTGGCTAGTCCCTTTCGGGTTTTAATTATTGGGTTTAGCAGTAGCTAAGTCCTCTTGGTTAGGAGTAAATCGAAGCTACGCACTGTAGGATTCGAGTGGAGAGGAGGTGAGTCACACTAACCGCTTAAATACCAAGCTCCCACGAAACCAATCCTGACATGCGCACAATGGTTGCCACACCCTAACTCAAATGACTTAACCATAGGTTTGTTTAATTAGGCACTTAAAATTTTTTGTAATTGTTGGGGTAACCTAGTCTTAGGGTTCAAGTACTTATCATACTAATCTACGTTCTATTTCTACCCTTCTACAAATCATACAATAATTCACACAAATCATACAAATCATACTGGTAGGAGACTCAAAGCCATGCTAGAAAACCTGCTTATTTCTTAAGAAAACCCAATTTTCCAAAAGAAAATGTTTTGGGACCTAAAAGCCCTTAAGGCTGAGTTTTAAATCGAGCTCTGATACCAAGCTGAAACACCCCAAACTCGGCCCACAAGCCCTGATCGGATCTGGCATGCTTCTAAAGAAAATCCATTCAAATCTTGTTTGAATCTTTGTTAAAAACTTGTGTGTTTTTGAAATCAGTAGTTGATTTGGGTTGGGCTCGAATTTTAAAACCCATGTCACTTAGGTGTTAAAACATTTAATATCATCACTTAAGAAAAGTTTATTTTTAACTTTAATTTGATAATAATTGGATCATAATAAGTAATTTAAAAACATACTTAACAACTTAGTACCGAAGGCCTTATTACATCAAATAAACCTGAAATAATTCAAAACTCAAATATAGAAAGAAAACTAATAAAACAAAGTAGTCTCTGGGCTTTGCATGGCCTCCACTGAGCTCCTGCCAACCCGGTCCATCACTGATCATCACCTGAAAAATATTCCCACAAGGGGTGAGTCAAACAGACTCAATGTGTAACCACAACACTAAGGGCCCACAGATTATGGCATACAAAATCATACATACAATTACAAAAACATAAATAATGATGCAAACCCGAACCCAAACCTAAATGCCATCCGTTATACGTCTCCCTACCAACCATCACACCGTGGGGACTACTAAGTCAACCCTCCATCCGCTGCACACCATCGAAGGCAGTCGCTGTAGTCAACGTGCTTATCGCCCTTATGATTTCGTGGCATAGCCACCATATATAAATTCGTGACATAAGTCACCACATTCTTATATTGTGACAAAAGTCACCACATTCTTATATTGTGACATAAGTCACCACATACTTATATTGGGGTATAAAACCACCAATTCACTTCCCCTTTACATATCACCCATATGCTCCATGTCATACAATTATGCATTAACCATATCATATTCCTTATTCACATTCTTATTATTTCATGTATATTTCATAGCAAAACTTATCATACTCATAGTAGGAGTAGGAAAAGCGTACTGAGTACTTTGTACCATTACATGGTACCTTAGCCATAATCTTACACTTTTATATTAGCACATATAATAAATTAAAGCCAGTAAATCTATCAAGATTTAGTGTGGGTACACACACGATTTACTTAGCAAATTCACTCCAAATCCGAAAATTCCAATCTCTCGCTTAGATCTTTATTTCCTATATTAAGCCATTATATTAGCAAAGCCTATTCGCTAATTAATTAAATCAGAAGGACTATCGAAACCAAAACTTACCTTGTGGCCGATTGAATTAAGGATCAAAATCTCGAAACTTTTCTATATTCCTTCTTGTAATCGGCCAAGCACTAGATCACTTCACTGAGTTAGTTTTCGACTTTTAATCAAGTAAGAAATAAATTTAAGTTCCTAAATAGGCCTTGGCCGATTGTGTAACACCTACGAATTAGGGGTTATTTGTAAATTAAATAAATTTCATGTGGACTTCAAGAAATAAATAAATATGATGTTAATTGGCATGATTTAGGGTCTAGAAATAACCCCGATTTAGGTCAATTTGGGTTTAAAAAATTAAATTAAAAAATAATAATAAATTAAAGTACTTAAAAGGAGGGAGCTAGGTGGAGATGGGGCTTAAACAAAATTTTGGGCTTAATTTTAAAACAAAGAATGGGCTTGGCAAAGTGGCTTAGCGCTAAGGTTCAAAAGGAAGTGCCAAGGGAAGGAGTTCGAGTAACATGGGGAGCAGATGGGTTTTATTTTTTTTAAGCGTTAAAAAGGGGATTGGGCTGAGAAGGCTTTAAAGGAATTTTTGTAGGTCTTATTAGCATAAGAAAGGCTTTGGTAAAGTGGCTACCGTGTGCCACTTAAAGGCACTGAGGTTGATGAGCGCAGTTCGATTCTTTGGAATGGAATTTTGGTTTTAATTTACGGGGTGATCGGCCTAGAAAGTCTTATAATTAAATAAGGAAGCTTTAGGACATAAAAATCGGATTGGTAAAGTGGTAATCGAACGCCACTTAAGAAGCTGGAAGAGAGAATGGGCGCAGTCACGGGTTCGAGTGGCTAAAGGGCGTTTTGCGTTTTACTTTTATCTGGTGATGGTCCCAAGCAAAGAAGGCTTATAATTTAATGACGGTATTCTATGACATGAAAGTCAAGGTGGGGGAGTTGGTTGGGCGCATAAAAAGGGGGCTCTCTGCTGGAGGTTCTTTGGTTGAGTAGCAAACAAATGCATTTTTCCTTTTATTTTCTTCTTTGGCGTGAAAGGAGTAAGGACCAGGAGTAAGGTTTATAATTAAAAGGTGAAGAATTTATGTCATGAAAATCTATTGGGGAAAGATGGTAAGAGGCGTTAAGAAGAAATGCGTTAGTGTGGTCCTGTGTTCGAACCAAAAATACAGCAGCAGTTGGTTTTATTTTTGTTCCTGGCAATAAGGCAAGGGGAAACCACAGAAGGAGCTTTTAAAAGGAATTGTAGGGAGTTGATATCACAAAACGTGCTTTGGCCGAATGGCCTGGGGCGCTACCTGCAGCATGGGTTCTAGCAGGTCCCATGTTCGAGACACAAAAAGCAGTTTGGGTGCTTTACTTTTATTTTGATTTTGCAGCAGATTGGTAACGAATTGGCCTGCACATGGTTTCTTTGTTTTTAACATTAATTTGGAAGGAAATTGTGAGCACATGGTTTCTTCAATTATTATTATTCTATTTTTTAATTAGATTAAGTGGTTGGATTGTTGTTATTAATTTGGAGAAGTGGGGTTTTGTTAGTTTATTTTTTATTTATTGAAAGAAGTGGCTGCACTTTGGACTCCCAAGGTAATTTGGAAGAGGCAAGTTTGGTGTTTTATTTTCATTTAAATTTGTTTAAACAAAGGCAGGAGGATAAGTGCTATTATCTTAGGTGATAATTAATAGTTTAATTATCAAGCATAGAGGGAGAATTGGGCGACATTAGGACTCTTTGGGGCTGTTTTGTATGACAAATAGAGCAAAGAAAATTTCCAACAATGATCAATCTTTTCCCTATTTGTCTTCTGCTGAAATTCCCTAGGGAATTCTTCAAATTTTCAGCTTTCTTCTATTTTATTTGGCCAAAAATCACCTTTGATTTCTCCCACCTATTCTCCTTTTCTTTCTTCCACCAATGGCCGAATAATCCACCACTTTGTTGCCGATTTTCCTCTGCTGTTATTAATAAAATTCCAGCATCTTCTCCTACTTTTTGTTCTTTTTTTCACATAAGCCGAACCTTGTTTATTATTTTAACCAACAATAGCCGAATTCCTTCTCCCTACTTTGAGAAGTCTTGGCGAATATTAAAGCAAGGGTGTTCTCCTCTTTCTTTTTCTTCAATCGGGTGGTAAGTGGTGGTAAGGATCGATTTTCATAAGATTTAGTTTTCAAGAATTTAAAAGCCAAAGGCTATTAGCTTTATTTATTAACCGATGGTAGTTGGTGAAGCGATTCGAGAATCGGGTGTGGTGATTAGTATCCAAAAGCGAGAAGGTAAGGATTCGGGTTCCAAAAGATGACCCTTTAAATTATTTGATTTGGCGAATATACTAACCCATGTATTTGGCGAATATAGGGACAAGTAGATCTAGTGTGACCGACTCCTCCATTCGAGATTTAGATTATTAAGTGGGTAACGGTGTGTACATACACACTTATAATAATTAATTAAATGCATGCTATGTGTAAATCGCTTATTGTAGATACTGAATTAGTACCTTAATGGTACAACGAGGATCTCGGTAAGTCTCTTAATATGAGATTGATAATAATGCTTTTGGGAAGCGTAGTTTATGTGATACATGTGATAAATGTATGTTATTATAAACTCTGTTATAATATGATTTGATATGGGTTGATGAGTGGAGGCGATATTATTAGTGTCGACGGACACGGTGTTTTAGTAACACTGCTGTGACTACGGTCACCGAGGTTTGGTACCTCCGGAGGTTTGGCACCTCATAGCGTCTCGTCCACTCGTGGCTTAGCACCACCGTGGGTTGGCCCCACTTTGAGATATGGGATTGGCGCTAGTGATTTGGTATCACACGATGGGTTGGCCCCATCAACCGATTTGTGTCTTCGGACACCAGAGGTTTGGCACCTCCAGTGATTTGGCATCACATCTGTGACTTAAAGTCACCAGTGGTTTGGCACCACCAGTGGTTTGGTACCACACGGGGTAGAGAAAGGTGATATGGATGGTTAGGTTGGGTATATGACTTGATGCATGTTAATTGTTATATAGTGTGTATGATGTGGTATTCACCCGGGGGAAGGGTTACATACTGAGTCTTGGTGACTCACCTTCTCCTTTATTTTTTTCAGGTGAAACATAGTTCGCGGATATGGAGCCGGAGGGACTTGAGGTGGCCATGCAGAAGAATTTAAATTTAATAGACTTTAAATTTTGGTTTATCTCTTCTCGATTGTTGATTTGATTTTTAATTGGGTTGTAATAAGGCCTCCAATAACTCCTTTTATTATTTTGTTATTGTTACCTGCTTTGAATATTAGTTAAACTATTTAATTATGATAATAATAAGTTCACACGTTTTTCTAAAGTAATTCGAAAAATGTTTTTATGTACCATCGGGTACAACTTAAAATATAGAATATACATGATAACTTGACTTAACAAATATTTTCAAAATAAACCCAAGTATAAGATTTGTACACCTCAACTGTTTTTAACAAAACGCTATCTTTTATCAAAAACTTAAACCGGTTTTTTTTAAAGGATTTTCAAAATGTTTTCTCCGTAGCAAACCGATTCGGATTATACATTAGGACCTACCTTGTGATTTGAAATCCTAAAATCCTTGTATACCCCATCATTGCCCTAAATGTCCATAGTTAAATTCGGTCAAAAAGAAAAGAACAGAAAAGGGCCATTCGGCCACCTACCATCAACCACTCACCTTCGGCTTTTCAAAAATCGACACTTTTGGCTATTGTAAAACAGGATTCGGCTTCCAGAGATAAAGAGAAGGAATTGATAGGCATAGACAATTGATTCGGGTTAGATCTTGATGAAAAGAAAAGAAGAAATCACAAAGGAAAGAAATCCTGAAACTTACCGAATCACTAAGGAACATGCGGCCTATGGTGCACCTTCAGGAAACTAAACCACCCTTGTAGATTCAGCTTTGAGGCTTAGAGAGATTCGGCTATGGGGGTTTTGAGAGGAGGGTATTCGACTAGAACAGATAAAAGAAAAAGAAGTCTTTGAGAGAGGTAGAGGGGAAATTAGGCTATGACTACTTGTATTTTTGGCTTTGTGGAGAATTGAAAAGAAAAGAAGAATAAAGGCAGAGAGAATTCGGTAGAGAGAAAAGGAGAAGAAAGAATGTTGAATGGCCTTAGTTTTCCTTCTTTTTGCCGAAATTACTAAGCCTAGAGTCCCCTTCTTGGCCATCACTCTCATATCCTTATTTTCCTACCTTAGCCGAAATTCCAAAAGAACTTGACCTCAACTTAAACTCCTTCCCCAGTCTCCCTATGCTGTCCATCTCCTAACCTTAGGAGTGCTGAATTTTAACCCATTATTTTGGGCTTCATGTGGCCATACAAGGCCCAAGTTATCCCCCTAAATAACGCCACCCTCATGCCCAATTTAGCATTACTAAATTTTTGGGTTGCAAGCCCAACTTGCTACTAATTTAATAATCCAACATCAATTACTTACTAACACTTATTTATCAGCCACTTAACCCAGGTTTTAAAGTCCAAACCTGAGCCCAATTATATGTCATATTTCTCTTATTTATTTTCTTAAGGCCACCTTGCTTCAGTTCCCTCTTTTAGACTTAAAACTCGATATTTTTCTAAGGCATTTTCCTTATGTTTCAAGATTCTAAAATTCACATAACACATTCATAAGACATGCTATTTCATATAATTTAGCAATAGTGCATAAGCCCTAATCCGGGATATTACAATTGGACTTTGTTTTTCTTTTAAACTTTCTTTTTCGCTATGATTTATTGCTAAAAGATTAATATAGAGTTTTCTTAAAAAGAAGAAGTTAATAAACGCTTTTCCAAAATATCACGTTTTCACAAATTATTGAATATGATTTCTATTATAAACACAGTTTTTGCCAATACTAATAGTAACGTCTTTACAAGAAACCATAAAAGCAAATCCTAATTTCACTAGCAACAAAGCTCGGAGTTTCATAAAGAATACGAAGTTTTTAATGAACGCGCAGTTTTTATACAACCCTTTTATGTGACATGCTATATCCGGTCGTAACGTCTAAGTCGAGTTTAGGGTGTTACATGTTCACAGTGGGAGATTATGTTTTCTTAAAGGTCTCACCGTGGAAGAAGATTCTGAGATTTGGCGAAAGGGCAAGTTGAGACCTAGATTTATTGGACCTTACCAGATATTAAAATGTGTGGGACCGGTTGCCTATCAGCTGGAGGTGCCTCCAGAGTTAAATCTTATTCATAATGTGTTTCACATTTCTATGTTGGGGCGATACCGTTCTGATCCCTCACATGTAGTGCCGGTAGAGGAGATCGAGGTAATACCTAATCTGACTTTTGAGGAAGAACCGGTGCAAATATTAGATCGTGATGTTAAGGTACTGAGGAGGAAATTTGTTCTATTAGTCAAGGTGCTGTGGCGTAATCACGATTCGGAAAAAGCCATGTGGGAGGCTGAGGAGGAGATGCGATAGCAATACCCTCATCTTTTTTGACCAGGTAAATTTTGAGGCCAAAATTTCTTTATAGAGGGTAGAGTTGTAATGTCCCAAAACTTAGAGGTTGTAATTTTTGCTTATTTTTATGTCGTGCTTGATTGGCTAGCTATTGGAGTGTGTTTGGGGGTCCTAAAGAGGCATGGGTTCGTGTTTGAGCCTTCAAAATATTTTGGTTTTTGACCCTAAAGTGGAGAAGGTTGTTGGCAGTAGGGCTTAAGTAAATTTGTGTGTGTTTAAGTAACACAAGATGAGCTTGTAGCTCAGTGGCAGTGGCGTCATTGGGAAGGCTTGGAGAGTGGGGTTCGAATCCCACAAGCTGCAAATGAAACCTTATATTTTCTGACTTGAGAAGGGAGGAAGCAGAGTTCGGATCAAACTTTTCAAGGTGAGTGGAAACTTGGTCAAATGATTCAAATGGATGGAGGAGAGTAATAGTAGGAGGGAAAGAGGGAGGAAATCAAGGAAGTGAGGTGTGTGGAAGTGTTGGCTGAATATGGGAGTGTGGCTAAGTGGACATTTCGGCTAGAGGGGGGATAGGAAGTAGTTTTGACAACTTGGTGTGTGGGAACCGAGTATTCTTTTTTTTCTTTCAAGCATTTTGGTACCTTAAGACGTTTCGAGCCGTTTCTTTTCATTTTCCTTTGTTACTTCTTTTTTTCCTCTGACCTCTGTCGAATTCACATTATTTTGATTTCATTTTCTCTTCTTCTTCCTCTTTCATTTTCTTATTAAGTGCCGAATAGGTAAGCCTTTACTCCCATCCTCATTCCTTCTTTCTCCTCATTCTTCTTCTTCCAATCGTTCATTCTTTTCTTTATCTCTAGCCATAGCCACACTTCTACCTTTTTGATTTCCCCCTAGGCCAAATACTTTCCTTCTTGAAGTATCAGTTCTCATTTTTGCTGGCTGAACCTTGTAAGCCAAATTTACAAACCCTCGTCATTTTGAATCTTTTTGATCTTGGGGTGGGGCTGAATCTAGTTGTTAAACAACTGTCGATTGTTGTCATTCGTTGGTTGGTAATATGTCTATAACCGAAAGTGGGGATGCTATCTTCTTTTCTCTTATGCTCGTTTGGGTTCTTTGGGGTCCGAAAGGCTGCTTCTTAGTTGCTTAGAGTAGTGGTTCTAACGTGTTTTTCTTATCGTTTAATGCTAGAAACTCATTTTTTTAGCCTCGGGATAGGGTCGATTACCGTTGCACTGAGGGAGATCATATCACGTGGTAAGAAAGGCTTTTTAAGATAAGTATTTCCATATTTTGATTCACCAGAGGTAGAGACTAACTATTAATCAATTGTTTCATAGGTGCCTTAGAAGTGTTCAGATCACACTCGTAATCAAGGTGTGCAATCTCACACTCTGGCTTATTCTGTGAATACTTTATCTTAAGCCGGCTTAAAGTCAAAATATCGAGAAGCTGGATTATAAGCATCTGAGATCACTCGAGCGTGCGAGCGCTTGCAGTGATAAATCGAGCCACAAACGTTGGCGATAGGCCTTTAGGAGTGCCATAAACCCTCTTGTGGATCTTGGGCCGTAATGGGCCTTGTTTGGCTGAAATGGGCCCAATGAGTTAATGGGCCACTGGGCAAAATCCAAGGTAAGTACCGAATAAAAGAAGGGGTAGCAAGGTCCGCAGATCCGAGACTGAAAATGGGTTGTTTGGGCTGAAATTGGATTCTAGGCCCAATTGTACTGTTTTGATCAGTAATAGAACCTGTGTCGCTCGAGGCGACAGTTGGCCTCTAGAAAGACCGTAGGTGAGTAATAGGTGAGTAAGATTACCAAAATACCCTTGACGGGTATAATTACTAAAATACCCTCAACGGGTATACTTACCGAAATACCCTCGGTAGGTAAAATTATCGAAATACCCTTAGTAAGTATAATTACTGAAATACCCTCGATGAGTATAATTATCGAAATACCCTCAACGGGTATAATTACCAAAATACCCTCGATAGGTATAATTATCAAAATACCCTCAGTGGGTAAAATTACCGAAATACCCTCGATAGGTAAAATTACTGAAATGCCCTCGGTGGGTGAAATTACTGAGATACCCTTAAAGGGTGAAATTACTGAAAGGCCCTCGTTGGGTGAAATTACTGGAATACCTCCGAGGGGTAAATTACCATTTTACCCCCAATCGATCAAATGACCTTTATACCCGTAGTGGTAGATCTAGAGATGTAAGTGTAATATGTTTAATTGATTATGGTGGTGATATGCTGCATAAATTGATTTTAGATATGACATGACATGTTGCATTGGGTTGGGTTTTGTATTTGGAGAAAGTATTGTACTGGTGGCTATGCCACATTATACTGATTCAGTGGCTCTGCCACGATATACTAATTTAGTGGCTCAGCCACGTATATTGTTACTGGCAACTTTGCTGCGATGATATTAGCAACTCGGCTGCGTTATTGGTGTGTAGGGCTGGGTGGGTCGACTTGGTCCTCACATGGTGTGTAGGGTTGGTACGGGTGGTGTGATGGTTGGACTGGGTTGGGCTGCATACTGTTTGCATTTGACATGATTTTGGGGCTTAGGCCCAGACTGATACTATAGTGGATTACACACTGAGTTCTCGAAACTCACCTTTTCTCCTTTAACTGTGCAAGTAATCCCCAGCCTTAGAGGATTTAGAGCTGCGAGGGACTCAGAGGTGGCCTCACGTTTGATACGCTTTACAGTAAATTTAACGACTTTACTTGATTTTATTTTTAATTCATGGGTTAATAATTTTTGTAACATGGCCATTGGGATTTTCTTTAAACTTTTCTTTGGTATGCCTTTTTAATTACAAACTGCTAGTCTATTAAACATGCATTTTTAAGCAATACCCACTGATTTCAAAATAACACGTTTATGCAATGGTTTCAAACAAGCCTCTACAATAAATAAGGTTTTAAAAACGGTGATATTTTTGTAAAGAAAAGACTTCGAGCAAATTTGTTTAGTCAATTAGCAACGCAAATCGAGATTTTAAAGAGTATAAAGACTTGATCCGTAAAAGGGTTTTCCAATTAACTTATAGTTTTCAACATCACTTTGATGTGGCATGTTAAATCAGATCATAATGTCTAGGCCGGGTTTGGGGTGTTACAAAGCGTGCATATTATCTTTGTTGGCCGAATGGAAGATAGAAAGAAAACATTTGAAAGGTTTTTAAGGTTTGACTATTTGAAACTCAAATCAAGGTATGGATTTTGTTCGGTTTTTGATAATTTTTATGTTTTTGAGATCGTTGCTTCGAGTGCTAGCAAACCCATGCCTTAATTTTTTGGATTTAATGAAGAATTTGAGATTTGCCATTGATGATAGCTTGATGTTTTTGTGGTTTGATGATGAAATATAAATTTTTGTTGATAGATTATTATGTTTAACTAAGTGATTTTTGATAAAAATGTGTATTAATAACTAAATTGAGAAATTTGTAAATTGAGGGGTCAAAATGTGAAATAAATGAAATTAATGGGCTGCTATGGACCTAAAGTAAATTCGGCTAATATGGGTTTGATGAGATTATGTGTATTTTGTGTTATTTTGAAGTAGGGACTAAATTATGAAAATGTGAAATGTTAGGGGCTAAAATGAAAAATGCCCTTATGTGTTCTTGGATGAAATTGAATGAAATGTTGAATAAGTAAGTTAATTTTGATATTAATTAGATTGGAAAAAGTGGAATTCGAATCTAGATCGAGGGAAAATCAAAGTATCGAATTAGTTGACTTAATTCGTCGTTACAGCAAACGAGGTAAGTTCATATTTTAATAGATGTTACGAAATCATGTTATAAATGAATATTATTGTGTGATTGAATTCAATGCTGAATGGTAATGTAAATATATATGTATTTTGAATAAGTTATGTATATATGTTATTACGATATTGAATTGTTCGAGAAGCAGAATATATGAATACGAGAAAATTTCGATAACGTGACGACGTCCGAAAAGCCCCGTACGAACCCTAGGAATAGTAAAGGATGCATATATCATGACATAGGATTCCGAAATATGATTTGGTGTAAGACCACGTCTAGGACGTTGGCATGGACTTGTGTTTACGTGTAAGACCATGTCTGGGACATTGGCATCGTATTTGATTCGTGTAAGACCCTGTCTGGGTCAGTGGCATCGATATGTGATTACATGTAAGACCACGACTGGGACATTGGCATTGTATGAGATTTTTGACTATCCGAGTATCCTTATTAATTTTGAACAGTTCAACGGGCATTCCGAGAAATAAATGAATAAGTGAATGACATTCCGATTCAAGTACATTGAAATGTATACAATATTTGATAATGAAAGGTAAGTATATATATGCAAAGAATGTTATGTGATGTGCATGCAAATGAATTATGAATATGTGCATATGAAACATGAACAAGTGAATAAGATATGATTTATAAAGTGGAATATGTGAAATTATCGATACTATATGAATGAAAGGTGAATTTGGGTATAAGTGATGATATGTGATTCATATGTAAAATATATGTGATTAAATATGTTATTTCCCATAATGTGCTCATCTGGTTATATGAAAGTGAGACTTGAATGTTATATGAGAATCGAATTGAATAAACTTGTAAAAGCTAAAGTTAGTGAGTAAGTAAGTATATTATTAAATGGTGATGATTTGGTATGAAATCATTATATAAACTTGAGATAATTTGTGTTTTGACATTTAAGATAGCATGGTATGCTTATGGCATTGTAATGAATTCATTTGTTATGTTAAGTTTATTAAGATACAAGCTTACTAAGCTTTCAAAGCTTATTCTGTGTGTGTTTTTCCTATGTTTATAGATATTCAGAGGTTTGCTCGGGTTGGAAGTTGACGGAGATCACATAACACTATCTGGTTAATGGTTTCGGTATTTATATCTTTATGACTAAGTTATATGGCATGTATAGGATATGGTATTTGATATTATGGTTGGAATGTATTTGGTCATTTGGGATGGTTAATTATGAATGTGGTTGTGGAATTTAGTATATTTTGATAAACTTGATATTGGCTAAATAGATTAGAATTGTTATGAGTTTGGCTTGATAAGATCTACATGTATATGGCCATTTTAATAATGGTTTAAGTTATTTTTACGATCATTTGATAGATGATGAGTATTTGCTTAAGAAATGCATAAAATTGAGTAGATGAATTGGTTCATTTTTTTGAGGTATGGATTGATGTTTAAATTGGGAAATATTGTATAATTGAAATAGGTTATATTGATGATTATAGCTTGTATATTTGGGATGTTCTTAGTTAAGCAAATGGTATTGAATTGTGCATTGAAATGGTTAGGAATTTGAATGGCATGAAATGTATATGCAATAACATGTTTTGGCTACCTATTAATTGTATTGAAATGGTACAAAATGATGTGGTTTAGGTATGCATGAGGAGGGTGAGAAATATGGCTTAAACCAAGCCTAATTTCGTGCTACATGGCCTAAGAACACGAGCGTGTGTCTCAACCGTGTGACCCCTACTGCTTAAATAAAACAAGTCAGTGTGTTCCACGGGCGTGTGTGGTGGCCTTGTGACCAAGTCAGTATGTATGCCTTGTTTCCACACGGTCTATGACACGAACATGTCTGGAAGCCGTGTGAGGCACACGGCCTGTCCACACGGGCATGTAACGTTTGAAAATGTGAAAATTATTCTAAGTTTCAAAATTTTTTGTATATTTTCGATTTAGTCCTGAACCACTTCTAAGCATGTTTTAAGGTCTCGTAGAGCCTTATAAGGGATAATATGAATGTGTTTGAATAACATATGTATTTGAATGTCTAAATGTATAGGATATGTTTATGTTATGAAGTGAGTGATCGGTAATACCTCGTAACCCTATTTCGATGACGGATAAGGGTTAGGGGTGTTACAGATGAAATAAAAACTTTTATATATGAAAAAGCTAGCTTTTTGTTTTGAGTAAATCTGTCAACATTTATGAGGCTTCTCCAGAAAATTCGTTTTCAATTATGTTTCATTCAAAATTTTGGGTTAATGCCCCAATTTAGATAGCATACGCCGAAACCTCAATAAAAATAATAAATCAAGTTTAAGCCTGTTTTCTGTGAAACGCCTCATTCTGTCAGTTGAGGGTTGAGGTGTTACATTATAAGTGTTGTAACAGCCCGGTTTAGACCCTAGTCAAAACAGTGGTTTTGAGACCACAAATTTGAGGTCAAAAAATATTTTAATATTATTTTTGGTGTTTATAATATGTGAATTAGCATGTGCGAAAGTTTCGTACAAAAATTTTATCATTTGTGTATTTAATTTGAGAAAATGACTTAATCGCATAAAATGCAAAAGCTGTGTGCTGATTGTTAAAGTGCTTATTTGGCATGGTTTATTAAAATGTGAGTCTTTATGATGTTAATATGCCAATATTAAGTTGATGGACAATTATGTCCATAGTTTAAATGTTTAATTATTAAGGTTTCATTATGGGCAAAAGTGGAAATGAATAATTAATATATTTATAATAAAACAAACATGAAAAAATAGATGATTATCATCTTGTTAGTGCCGAAAATACAAAAGAAATAAAAGGAGAAAAGCTTTAGACATTCGGCTATGGATGTTCTTTGATTCAAGGCATGTTTTGCTTCGATTTTTTATAATTTTTACGTTTTTGAGATCGTTGATTCGTACTCTACAAAACCCATGCTTAAATTTTGTGAATTGATGATGAATTTGAATTGTGCCATGGATGAATTCATTTGCTTTTTGGTAGTTGATGATGAAATATGAAAGATAGGTGGAAGATTAACATATTTTGTCTTTGAATTTTTAGTGAAATTGAGTAATTTGGACTAAATTGTGAAAATAATATATTGAACGACTTAAATGTGAAATAAATGAAATGTGTGGGCTTGTATTAGTATGGGAAGAATTTGGCTAAGCTTATGTGAATAGAAATTTGGTGTATTTTGTTAATTGATGAATTAAGGACTAAAGTGTTAAAATGTGAAAATGTGAGGGCTATTTTGCAAAAAGCCCTAAATATGTGTGTGTGGATTAAATTGAATGAATTGGTGATTGAATGAGTTGAATTTACATGTATATAGACCAAGAAAGGAGAAGTTTGAATCGAGATCGAGGCAAATACAAAGTGCTTGATTAATCGACCATTTTGGTACTGCGACGTCCGAGGTAAGTTCGGATATAATACGAGTTGTTAATTTATATCTATGTGATGTGAATTGAATGATAGTTATTGATTTAGAAATTTTATATATGAGACTGAGAAATGATGTACTAAGTGTGCGAAATTAGAAACAAAACAGAGCTGGTTAGCACTGTGTGTGTGAAAAGATAGAAGCTTCGGCTTATTGATTTGGCACTATGTGTGCAATACCAATATAAGTTCGGTTTAACAAATTGGCACTAAGTGTGCGATGAAGATTATGTTTCAGCTACGAAACTGGCACTAAGTGTGCGAACAAGTCAAAAGAATAGCAAAGGTTGATCGAAATATAAAATCGAGCAATTGAATAGCATGAATGGTGAGTAACTAAGTGTTGGCAAAGGTATGTTTGAACCTATGTGGTTGATGATATTTTTAATGGTTGAATGAATGGATATTAAGCATTTAGTTGAGGATGATAATGTACCTAATTGAGCATCTATCTTTGTGATGATTTAATTATGTATTGGTGTTGCATTATTTAGTAGTATGTATTATATTACGAACTTACTAAGCTTTTGAAAGCTTACTGTGTGATTTGTTTCTCTATTTTACAGTGTCAGTAAAGCAATCTCTGATCCGAGAATTGTCAGCATCTCTATCACACTATCAGCAATCTATTTTGGTACTTTGAATATGTGTATATTTGAATATGGCATGTATAGGCTAGTCAATGTGGCATGTTTTGAGTTGTATAGCCTTGCCATGTGATATGGCTTGGAAATTGAATTTTGTTAGTTTATATTTAAAGATATGAAAATGATAATTTTGGTTTGATATAGTGAGATTGGAATTGGTATATTTCATGCTAGAATTGGTTGACGAGAATGGGATAATAAGTGTGAATTTGTAACATGACTAGAAGATGCATAGTGATAGTATTTGGGATGTGAAATTGGTTGTGTTTGGATGAGTTTAATTAAGTAGAAATGATGTATGGTTAAAGATGGTATAATTGATGATGAATTGGTGTCATTATTGGTATAATTCGATGAATTTTGAGGTATGATTTGGTATTGATTTGAGGTTGTGGTGATTCAATGTGTGGGAGGCAAATTTGGCCTTGAAAATGGCCTATAATTGCCCACATGGTTGAGCACACGGGCGTGTGGCTCGACCGTGTTATTTGTGTTTGCCAAGTGAATCAAGTTAGGGTCAACCACAGGCTAGACACACGGGCGTGTGGTGGCCGTGTGGTGCAAGTTAGTGTCGACCACGGGTGAGGCACACGGGCGTGTCTCAGGTCGTGTGGTCAAGTCAGTAGGTATGCCCTGTTTTGCCAAAGCTTGGACACATGGGCGTGTCCGAGGCCGTGCATGCACACGGCCTATCCACACGGGCATGTGACCTCTTAACTTAGAAAAATGTTTGAATTTCTAAAATTTTCGTAAGTGTTCGGTTTAGTCCCGCCCTGTTCTAAAGCATGTTTAAAGTCTTGATGACCTCACTAAGGGACTATATGATTATGTTTGAATATGATTGAATGATAATTGACTTGGTGTCGTGAAATGGATGTGAAATGTTTCTATTGTTCAGTAATGCCTCTTAACCCTATTCTGGCGACGGTTTCGGGTTAGGTGTGTTACAAGTGTGATAGTTTGAATGGTTATCTAAGTAAATGATGAAATTGAACTTCTATGAATGACATGGATTGTATGGTAAGTTAAATGGTTTATTTCAAATTGTACAAGTTCATTTTGACATATTATATTAGATTTTGCATATTGAAAATAGTCAAATGAATGTTGGTAAGAATATATTTGGATGATATATGTAATGTGCTTATGTTCATAGCTTAAATGATTAAGTATGTAGTTTAAGGGTTTGATTGGTTTGAACCAGGAAATGTGCCATTGGTACACTATTAATCAAGTTGTTGGCTCATATTTGATTCATAAAGAATGCATGTTTTGGCTGAAATTATGGTAAGGCTATGGAAAGTAGTTAAATATAGAAATTTCAGATTGAAGTTCGTTAGATCTTGTAGAAATAGTTTGTCATGTTGTGATATGAAGTTACTGTCACCCTGATGAGATCAAGTTACCATGCCACGATGCGACATCAAGTATTGGTCGTTGGGACAAGACCTACTCAGTATGTTGCATTGTGATAAGGAACCCCCAACGTCGCAATGTCAACTTGAAGTTATAAAAATGTTATAGTTTAGCCTTAATTTGATCTCGGGTTAGCGCTAGAGCTTTCGTAAGCTCGTATAATACTTGAAATTTTAGATATAGTATTTTATATACTTAATTTTCTTGTAATTGATTGTTAATGGTGTGATTTGAATTAAAAATTGTTTGCAGTTGCTCTAGTAACTAGTGCAGCATTCTGTAGCTCAGACCCAAAGATTGGGTCAGACAATGGGTGTTACAAAAATAGTAAACAAATAGAACCCAAAAGAGTTGTTTACGTAGTTCAGTTTCCCTACATTTACGGAGTCTAGATTAGTGAGAAATATTCACTCTCTTCAAGAATTACAAGAAGTGATCCCAATCTATCATACACCCGTGACAATTTCCTCCCCTTTGCACCTTTAAGAATGTCACTCTTACCATTAAATTCACCCATTATGAATTCAACAAATAAAACCACAACACAAAAGGTTTTACTTTCAAAATGCACTCATATAATAAGGTTCCTCACTAGAATATATTAAGTGCTTAATTCTCTTAGTACAATAACTTATACAAGTCTCTCAATTATATAGATTATTTTGAGAGTTACTAGTTGTTAAAAGTAATAATATAGAACGACCACAAGGCAAAAGAAAATAAAAATAAAGCACACAGATTTTATATGGAAACCCTTTCAGGGAAAAAAACCACGGGTAGAAGAGGAGAATTTCACTAATGTTGAAAATTGAAAGATACAAGAGGAGTTTTAGCTATATCTATTTAAAGGTTGAAAAATCTTATTCTAATCAATGTTAAATAGAAAAAGTGTAGTTTTATATGGATTCTACTTGTGCAACATGGTCCGTAACTTGACACAAATTCTCAACGAATAATCTCCACCTTAAGCCCTCGGCCTTAAGCCCTACACAGATCCTCTTATTTTATCATTGTATTTTATTTCTTTAACAAGGATTCATGTCACACAACTCTAACAATCTGCACCTTGACACAAATTCTTCACCATGAACTCTAAATGAACAAGTTCTCCACCTCTTCTATGAAACCCCTTAAAGGGGTATTCTTCAAAATGAGCACCAACCAAGTCTAAGTAATGCTTAAACTTAGTTATAGGAAGTGACTTAGTCATCATATCTATAGGATTATCACAAGTACTATCTTTGCTCAAAGCAATAATATCACGTACAAAATGATACCGAAATCAATGTGCTTTGTTCTCTCATGAAACATTTGATCCTTCATAAGGAAGATGACACTCTGATTATCACAAAACACTATACTAATCTGAAGGTTTTTACTAAGTTCACTAAAGAGTCACTTTAACCAAATAGCTTCTTTACAAGCCTCAATAATCTCCATGTACTCGACTTCAGTAGTAGACAAAGAAACTGTAGTCTGCAAAGTGACTTTCCAACTGATTGCGCAACCCCCAATAGTAAAGACTTACCCTATGAGAGATATTCTTTTATCAAGGTCTCTGGAAAAATTAGAATCAACATACCCAATGACTCCATCTCTAGTTCTTCCAAACTGTAAGCAAACATCAGTAGTACCTCGTAAGTATCTGAAAATCGACTAAACTACTTTTCAGATTTCTTTATCGGGATTCACCATGTATCGACTAACTATACTAACTGCATATGATAAATCCAAACATGAGCAAACCATAACATATATGAGAAATCCCACTACACTAGAATATGAAACACGTGACATGTAGTCAATATCATCATCTAATTGCGGAAATAAAACCAATGAAAGTTTGAAGTGGGTTGTTAATGGAGTACTAACAGGTTTGGCACTCTGCATATTGAACCTACAAATAACTTTCTCAATGTACCCTTTTTGAAATAGGTGCAATTTACATCCTTTTCTTATCTTTCATTTATCTTTGGATGCTATCAATATGTCATCAACATAAAGGAGTAGATATACAAATGAACCATCACTATTTTTCTTAAAATAAATAAAACTGTCAAAACTACTTCTTTTAAAATCATGAGTAGTCATAAATGAATCAAACTTCTTGTACCACTGCCTTGATGACTGTTTCAGGCCATAAAGTGCCTTTTTTAGAAGGCAAACATAGTCCTCCTTTTCTGAGACTATAAAACCCTCTGGTTGTTGCATGTAAATATTTTGATCAAGTTCTCTATGCAAGAACGTTATTTTTACATCTAACTGCTCAAGCTCCAAATCATACATGGTCACAAAACCAAGAAGGCTTGAATCGAACTATGCTTTACAACTAGAGAAAACACATATGTGAAGTCTACAACTGGAATCTGATTGTAACCTTTTGCAACTAGTCTTGCTTTATTTATTGGTTCTTCAACTCCTGGAGTCTCTTTTTTCTTTTCAAACACCCATTTACAATGAATAACCTTTTTATCCTTAGGAAGCTTCACAAGGTCCCATGTTCTATTCTTATGGAGTAATTACATCTCTTCTTGCATGGAAATCATTCACTTTCCTGAATCTTCATATCTAACTGCCTCAGAATATGTAGATGGCTCTTGATTTGCATCTATATCTTCAACCACATTTAAAGCACAAGCAATTAGACCAGCCTCAGTGAACCTCTTTAGAGGTTTTGTAACACCCCAAACTTGGCCCATACGTCATGATCGGATCTGGTATGCTACGGGTTGAATGTTGAAAACTTTGCTTTAAAGGGGTTTTGAAAATCTTAGTTTATTTTAACCGACTAATCATTAATTGTGACATTTTTGAAAGGAACCTTAACATTCGCATTGAATGTGCTTGAAAAGCCCATTTTCATTTCACTTATAATTAAGACTTTGAAAACATAAGCTTATAAATTCTAACATAAAAAAATATAGATCGATAACCTAAGTTATGGAGGCCTTATTACAAAAATAATCCCAAAACTAAAACTCAATGAAAATCCGGAAACAGTCTATGAAAATAAAAGACTTGATGGCCCCTCGAGTCCGCCTCAGCTCCCATGTCCACGATCTACTGCTCATATAAAAAGTTGGGAAAAATAAAAGGGTGAGTCACCAAGACTCAGTGTGCAAATCCCGAAAACACATAAAAGCCTTGAGGCCCACAAACACATTATGGTCCTTGGCCCATACACAATGGAAACAGATTATTTTCATGCAACATGGCCCATCCCAAACCTAAGAGCCCATCCTCTACACACCCCCGTACCAACCATCACACCGTGGGGATTTCTACAATCAACCCTCCATCCGCTACACACCATATCGACAGCTATGCTGCCTGTCATAAAGACCGATCACTATGTGACCTATGTGGCAAAGCCACCGATCGCCATGCGACCTTAATAATACATTGTAGTATTTTGACAGCTGTGCTGCCTGTCATAAAGACCGATCACTATGTGACCTGTGTGGCAAAGCCACCGATCGCTATGCGACCTACTCCCCTTCATCATATCAATCCCATCCCATACATACATACATGCAAGAATCAGAACATTAAACTACCTAACCAGATCACATACTTTCACATACTTCGATACACATAGAGAAGTTTCTATGATTACGTACCTGGCATCCCTTGCCTACCATTTTTGGGTAACACGACTGTTCATACCACCTCATTTTTGACTTTTAGCCCGTAATATACATATAATACATATTAACTAGTGTGATAGAGATCTACACACTTGATTACCGATAGGACAGTACTTTCTATGTTGACACTATCAGAAATCGATACGACGACTAACTATCTAAGGTTTTGTTCCGAAGCTGGTCCACAACCCGATGGCCAATCACGTACTGCTGACATCGTACATTTCTTGAACTTTGGGGCTAGGACTATAGATCCAACCCCTTCCTTCGATTTGCTGACATTCGAGTCTATGATTGAACTTAGTCAGAGGATACTATAATGATTGATTAACGAGGCATTAGGTTAAGGCACAATAAGGAAAAGAAACTGATTGAACACTTAGGGAGAATTGAAACCCTTACCTTGAAATCTCGAGAAAGTAATGTGGTTTGAAGGCTAATGATTTCTGGCTTAAAACCTAGGTGATTAGATCTCCTTCAAATCCCGGAATGCTGCCCAAAAAGAACACGAGATCAGTGAAAACGTCAAACTACAGATGGCCTAACAACCAACTAGCCATTCGGATATGGTCTCAAAAATTGGAAGAGAAGAAAAAAGAACAGAAGACATTGGCACTTACCTTAACACAGAGAATTCGACAACTCCTATGGAACTTCGGCTTTTGAGAAGATCGGAAAGAAAAGATGATCTCAATAGATCTATGAAGATTTGACTTTGATGAAAAAATCGAAAAAGAGAAAAGAATAGACAAGGGTATTCGGCTATGGAGATGAAAGTAGAGAAAACAATGGAATTTCAGCTTTTGCATAAAAGTGGAGATGAGAAAATAAGATTAGGGGTTTCGACTTTTGAATAATGAGAGAAGAGAATGGGAAATAAAACCCTGTTACCGAAAATAAAAAGATATTCCCCCTACCTAAACAAAAAATTTTGTCACCTACTACCTAAAACCTAAAAATGCACCTTTTTAAAATGTCAAACTAAGCTATTAATCAAGGGAAATTTCGGCACCCCTTGGATATACCAAAATCGATTCCTCCTCCCCCTCAGTGTTGGAATTTTGGCCACCACTGTGACTAGCAGATAATTCCTAAATTTTATCCCTTATGTTCATCTTATTACTGATCCACATGTCATGGATAACACCACCTCTTCCTTCCTTTATCAGCACATTATCATCATTAAAAATTCCTAATTTCAAGCATCATTGTCGTCCCACTCTACCCATCTAATTGCAAAAATTTACTAGATTAAATTAAAAAGAATTGGGCTTTATGCAACTTGAATTTGGGCCTCCTCAGCTAATGCTACTTCTCTGCTCTCTTTAAGTGGTGCCACTTTGCCACTGGGCCACAAGCTCATTTTGTATTTTAAAACACAGATAACCTGCTTTAAGCCCTAACTTATCAGGCTTTCCACTAGAGTGTACAAATAAAAATTTAACCAAGGCATCGGCCCTATCTTGAGCCCAATCTGGACCCCTAACACTCTAATTAACACATTACACATAACTACACATTAAACGCATAGGCCCATTAATTCAGGATGTTACAATTCTACCCCCTTAAAGAAATTTTGGCCTTGAAATTACCTCATCAGAATAGATGCAGGTACTGCTGCCGCATCGTCTCCTCTGGTTCCCATGTAGCCTCCTCAGAACTGTGATTCTGCCATAGAACCTTAACCAACGAAATTGTCTTCCTTCGCAACACTTTGACATCACGATCCAAGATTTCCACTGGTTCCTCTTCAAAGGATAGGTCAGGTCTTACCTTGATTTCCTCCATAGGCACCACATGAGACAGATCTAAACAATATCGTTTCAACATAGAAACGTGGAATACATTGTGAATCTGGCTTAGCTTAGAAGGTAGCTCTAGCTGATAGTCTACCGACCTCACTCATTTAAACACCCGATAAGGTCCGATAAATCTGGGACTTAATTTACCCTTCCGTCCAAACCTCAGCACTTTCTTCCATGGCGATACCTTTAAGAACACCTTGTCACCCACTGCAAACTCTATGTCCTTACGCTTCAAGTCTGCATTGGACTTCTGTCGGTCCGATGCTTCCTTTAATCGATCTCGAATTAACTCAACCTTCTCTTCTATCTCGGTAACCAACTCCGGACCCAAAATCTGACGTTCCCTAATTCTATCTAACAGGTAGGAGTACGACACTTCCGCCTGTACAATGCTTCATAGGGCACCATCTGAATACTAGACTGGTAGTTGTTGTTGTAAGCAAACTCCGCCAACGGTAAAAACTCTTCCCAACTACCTCCGAAATCAATGACACATCCCCTTAACATGTCCTCCAAGATCTAAATTACACGCCGGTGTCCATACATGCGAGGATGAAACGTTGTACTGAAATCCAACTTCGTACCCAATGCTTGATGCAAAGCCTTCTAAAATCGCGACGTGAACCTCGGGTCATTGTCCGATATGATTGATACTGGTACCCTATGCAACCTCACTACCTCCGCTATATATAACCTAGTCAGCTTCTGCAGAGAGTAATCGACCCGTACTAGTATGAAATGAGCAAATTTCGTCAAGCGATCAACAATCACCCAGACTGAATCTTTCTTAGTAGGGTAAGAGGTAGCCCACTAATAAAGTCCATTGTGATCCTTTCCCACTTCCATTAGGGAATCTTCACTGGCTGCAACAACCCTAATGGTAACTGATGCTCCGCCTTTACCTACTAACAGGTCAAACACTTACTCACCAATTCAGTTACCTCTTCAAGCCCGACCACCAGAACTGATCCCGCAAATCCGATACATCTTACTCCCTCTGGGGTACATAGCGTATGAACTTCCATGCGCTTCTTACAAAACCCTATGCCTCAATTCCGGATCTTTTGGCATGCAAACTCTCCCTTGAAAACATAGAAGTCCTTCCTCATTCATACTAAAGTCCGTCGATCCATCAATTGATCCTACATGAAACTTCTCCTTTAGCAACTCATCGGTCTGCTGTTTCTCCTTAACTGACTGACCCAAGAGGGTTTCACTTGAAGTTCAGCCAATAAGCTCCCATCATCATACAAACTAAGGTGAGCAAACATTGCCCTCAAGTTAGAGATTACTTTACGAATTAAGGCATCCGCCACCACATTAGCTTTACCCGGATGGTACTCGATCGAGCAATCATAATCCTTTAACAACTCGATCCACCTCCTCTGCCTTAAATTCAACTTCTTCTGGGTCAAAAGGTATTTTAGGCTTTTATTATCTGTATAAATAACAGATTTCTCCTCGTACAGATAATGTCTCAAAATCTTTAAAGTAAAAACCACCACCGCCAACTCCAAATCATGGGTGGGATAATTTGCTTCGTGTGGTCATAACTGCCGAGATGCATACGCAACAACCTTTCCATCTTGCATCAACACGCATCCTAGTCCCGTGTGTGACGCATCATAGTAAATCACGAATTCCTTCTCAGCCTCCGGTTGAATCAACATCGGATCCGCCGTCAAAATCTTTTTCAACTTCTCGAAACTCTCTTGCTGCTTATTGGACCAAACAAATGGAACTCCTTTTCGTAATAACTTAGTTAATGGTGCCGCTATTGAAGAAAATCCTTCAACAAACCTTCAATTGTACCGGCCAGACCAAGAAAACTCTGAATTTTCACCACAGACCTAGGCGGCTTCCAATCCAACACCGCTTCAATTTTTCGAGGGTCAACCCTAATCCCCTCTGCCAACACAATGTGGCCTAGAAAAGTAACTTCACTTAGCCAAAATTTGCACTTACTGAATTTGGCATACAACTGCTTCTCCCTCAGAATCTGCAAAACCACTCGCAGATGTGAGTCATGTTCCTCCTCCGATCTTGAGTAAACCAAGATATCAACTATAAATACCACGATAAACCGATCCAAGTAGGGTTGGAACACTCGGTTCATCAAATCCATAAATGCCGCTGGTGCGTTAGTCAACCCAAATGGCATTACCAAAAATTCGTAATGGCCATAACGGGTCCTAAAATCTGTCTTATGAATATCCGATTCTTTTACCTTAAGTTAATGGTATCTTGATCTCAAATCTATCTTTGAGAACACTGATGCCCCTTTCAGTTGATCGAACAAGTCATCAATCCTTGGCAACGGATACTTGTTCTTGATTGTCAACTTGTTCAGCTGACGGTAGTCAATGCACATATGCATTGATCCATCCTTCTTCTTAATAAATAACACCGGTGCTCCCCAAGGTGACACACTTGGCCGAATAAATCCTTTATCTAACAACTCTTTTATTTGTGCTTTCAGCTCTACCAACTCCTTTGGCGTCATCCTATATGGAGCGATAGACATTGGTGCTATTCCTGGAAGAAGATCGATACCAAACTCCACTTCACGATCCAGAGGTAATTCCGAAAGCTCTTTTGGGAAAACATCAGGAAATTTCTTCACCGTCCTAATGTCCCCAATAGTTAGGTCCTTAGCTTCTAGAGCCCGAACAAACATTAATACCGCCTCGCATGCTTTTCTCACCATCCTTTTTTGCTCTTAGGGCAGCCACTACATTCGACAGATAGTTCCCCCTTTCTCCTATCACCAACACTTCACCACCCTCCGGGGTTTTCAACACCATACGCTTGGCTGTACAATCTAAATTAGCTTGATACTTCACCAGCCAGTCCATGCCTAATATTAAGTCGAACTCCCCGAACAGTAATTCTATCAGATCTGTCAGGACTACTATTCCCTGAACTTCCAAGGGTACCTCCTGATAAAGTTTATCTACTACCACAGATTGTCCTAATAGGCTAATTACAGTCATCGCCCTAAGGGTAATCTTGGAATCTAAACTTAAAGTTTCAGACACACTACTAGCAACATATGAATGTGTCGACCCAATGTCAACCAATGCAGTGTAAGGCAAACCAAATATTAAAAACATACCAGTTATAACATCCGGTGCGTCAGCCTCCTACTTCCACTTTTATCTTTATCCCGATTCAACTTTTTTATTTGCTTCACCTCCTCAACTATCTTAGCCTTCTCCACAAGCACAGCAAATTCCCTCTCCCACTGTAGAGCTATCAAAATACGTAAATCATCCTTCAGGCCATCTTCAAATCGAATACACCGTTCATGTTCTGTGGCCACTATCCCTCGAGCATAACGGCGCGTAAGAATTTCGCTTCATACGCCGCCACCGACCTACTTCCTTGAACTAGATTCAGAAATACTCTACGCTACGTGTCCACATAACTCGTTCCAATGTACTTACTCTGGAACACCATTCTGAAGTAATCCTAGTGATATGGTCAGCCACTGGACCATCCTTAACCGTAAGCCACCATTGATACACTTCGTCCCGGAGAAGAGACACTACTCCTTCCAGCTTCTCTTCTTCCGTAAAGTCAAGATCATCCATTATGCGCTCCACCGCTTCCAACCAATATTCAGCTATACTCGGGGCAACCCCAGAAATTTCCCTAAACACTTCTGCCCCATTAGCTCTAAGTCACTCCGACACAGATTTCCGGGCTCCTGTGTCTATGCCTGCCCCAGTAACCCTTTCTAACACCCTCAATATCGCCTGAGATACCGCATCATCTTCGACTGTCTGATCCTGAAATTTTGCCTCCACAGTTGGTGGCACTAGTACCTCATTCCCCGACTCCTGACCAGACCCTACCGGTTCCGACATAACAATCCTGCTTCTACCTCGGCCACACACACTATGTCCTCTAGTGCTCATTCTATCGATTTGCATTTATCTGATTAGGAATTTTATGAATTATTAATTTCTTCCACTGATTAATAATGAACAATCTTATGAAAAGTAGTTTCAACAGTAGTTCTTTCGAATTCGAACTCTATCTACAAGGTTCAGTTCTCAGGTCTGTATTTCCTAGCTCTAGAATCCACATACATTTAACCATCCATTTATATTCCAAACAAAGCACCACATAGATGCATCAAGCACACAAGTAACATCCATGAACTCACCTTCGTCACTTAGGGGTATTTTTGTCATTTTACTACCTAGGGGTATTTTCATAATTCTACCCTACAGGGGATATTTTCGTAATTTTCCAAAATACGGTATCTTGGTGATTTCACAAAATAGGGGTATTTTGGTAATTTTGCAATTTTTGGTAATTTTACAAATCCAGGGTATTTTGGAAAGTTTTCACAAATCAAGGGTATTTCGAAGATTTTACTAAACTAGGGATATAAGTAATTTTACAAAAATAGGGTGGCTAGTCCCTTTCGGGTTTTAGTTATAAATTTTGGCCCGTCAACAAGCCCTCTCGGTTAGAGTGAACAAACACTACGCACCAGGTAGGATTCCAGCGAAGAGGAGGTGAGCCGCTAGGGCCTCTTAAATACCAAGCTCTCCCTGGATCCAATCCTAGACATGCGTATGCCTGTTACCACACCCTAACCCTATGACTTATTCACAGACATGTTTAATTAGAAATTAAGTCTTATGAGATTTGAAGAATTATTTATACTAAACCTAAAGTCCATAAACTCAAGCCCAACATGCATATCACATAATGAGTTTAGAATACTTACCTGCGTGGATCGGGTGCCGGTAGACTCGAAGGCCATATCTTAACCAAATTTTTCTCAAACTTACATCACTTTTACAAATCACTACTGGACCCATTTCACGAGTTTTGAACTGGGCTCGATATAAAATGTAACACCCCAAACCCGACCGATACATCATGACCGAATCTGGTATGCTACGGGTTGAATGTTGAAACCTTTGCTTTAAAGGGGTTCTAAAAATCTTAATTTATTTTAACCGACTAATCATTAATTGTGACATTTTTGAAAGGAACCTTAACATTCGCGTTGAATGTTCTTGAAAGCCCATTTTCATTTCACTTATAATTAAGACTTTGAAAACATAAGCTTATAAATTGTAACATAAAAAATATAGATCGACAACCTAAGTTATGGAGGCCTTATTGCAAAAATAATCCCAAAACTAAAACTCAATGAAAAATCGAAAATAGTTTATGAAAATAAAAGATTTGATAGCCCCTCAAGTCCGCCTCGGCTCCCATGTCCACGATCTACTGCTCATCTGAAAAGTTGGAAAAAATAAAAGGGTGGGTCACCAAGACTCAGTGTGCAAATCTCGAAAACACATAAAAGCCTTGAGACCCACAAACACATTATGGTCCTTGGCCCATACACAATGGAAACAGATTATTTTCATGCAACATGGCCCATCCCAAACCTAAGAGTCCATCCTCTACACACCCCCGTACCAACCATCACACCATGGGGATTTCTACAATCAACCCTCCATCAGCTACACACCACATCGACAGTTGTGCTGCCTGTCATAAAGGCCGATCACTATGTGACCTATCTGGCAAAGCCACTGATCGCCATGCGACCTTAATAATACATTGTAGTATTTCAACAGCTGTACTGCCTGTCATAAAGGCCGATCACTATGTGACCTATGTGGCAAAGCCACCGATCGCTATGCAACCTACTCCCCTTCATTATATCAATCCCATCCCATGCATACATACATGCAAGAATCAGAACATTAAACTACCTAAATAGATCACATACTTTCACATACTTCGATACGCGTAGAGAAGTTTCTATGATTACGTACCTGGCATCCCTTGCCTATCGTTTTTGGGTAACACGACTGTTCATACTGCCCCATTTTCCAGCTTTTAGCCCATAACATACATATAATACATATTAACTAGTGTGAAGAGATCTATACTACTGATTACCGATAGGACAGTACTTTCTATGTCGACACTATTAAAAATCGATACGACGACTAACTGTCTAAGGTTTTGTTCCGAAGCTGGTCCACAACCCGGTGGCCAATCCCGTACTGCTGACACCGCGCGTTTCTTGAACTTTAGGTCTGGGACTACAGATCTAACCCCTTTCTTCGATTTGCTGACATTCGAGTCCATGAATGACCTTAGTCAGAGGATACTATAATGATTGCTTAACGAGGCATTAGGTTAAGGCACAATAAGGAAAAGAAACCGATTGAACACTTAAGGAGAATCGAAACCCTTACCTTGAAATCCCGAGAAAGTAATGTGGTTCGAAGGCTAACGATTTCTGGCTTAGAAACCTAGGCGATTAGATATCCTTCAAATCTCAGAATGCCGCCTAAAATGAACATGAGATCAGTGAAAACATCAAACTACAGATGGCCTAACAACCAACTAGCCATTCGGCTATAGTCTCAAAAATCGGAAGAGAAGAAAAAGAATAGAAGAAATCGGCACTTACCTTAACACAGAGAATTCGGCAACTCCTAGGGAACTTTGACTTTTGAGAAGATCAGAAAGAAAAGATGATCTCAAGAGATCTATGAAGATTCGGCTTTGATGAAGAAATTGGCAAAGAGAAAAGAATAGACAAGGGTATTCGGCTATGGAGATGAAAGTAGAGAAAACAATGGAATTTGACTTTTCATAAAAGTGGAGATGAGAGAATAAGATTAGGGGTTTTGGCTTTTGAATAATGAGAGAAGAGAATGGGAAATAAAACCTATTATCGAAAATAAAAAGATATTCCCCTCACCTAAACATAGAATTTCGGCACCTACTACCTAAAACCCGAAAATGCCCCCTTTTAAAACGTCAAACTAAGCTATTAATCAAGGGAAATTTGGTACCCCTTGGATATACCAAAACTGATTCCTCCTACCCCTCAGTGTTGGAATTTCGGCCACCACTGTGACCAGCAGATAATTCCTAAATTTTTTCCCTTATCTTCATCTGATTACTCATCCACAGTGTCATGGATAACACCACCTCTTCCTTCCTTTATCAGTACATTATCATCATTAAAAATTCCTAATTTCAAGAATCATTGCCGTCCCACCCTACCCATCTAATTGCCAAAAATTTACTAGATTAAATTAAAAAGAATTGGGCTTTATGCAACTTGAATTTGAGCCTCCTCAGCTGACGCCACTTCTCTGCTCTCTCTAAGTGGCACCACTTTGCCACTGGGCCATAAGCCCCTTTTGTATTTTAAAGCACATATAACCTCTTTTAAGCCCTAACTTATCAGGCCTTCCACTAGAGTGTTCAAACAAAAAATTTAACCAAGGCCTCGGCCCTATCCTGAGCCCAATCTGGACCCCTAACACTCTAATTAACACATTACACATAACCACACATTAAACACATAGGCCCATTAATTCAGGATGTTATAGGTTTAATTTCTCTTCTAGGTCTATGTAATACCCCATACTCGGCCTAAGCATTACGATCGGATTTGATGTGTCACATCAAAGTGTTGTTTGAAAATCGATCTTGTTGATAAAAGTTCGTTACTAAATTTTAAACCCCACTTAAAATCAATTGCCGTTGAAAACGTTAGTGTTGTAAAAATCAAATTATGTTGTCCAATTATAGGTCATACAATTGCTATAAGTTTATCAATCTAAAATAAAATCGCGGAAGCCTTTTCTAGTTGTAAACTTTAATATTTGAAAAAAAGTGACTTTCTTTAGAAATAGTTATTGTTTTAAAAACCCGTGTTTCCTAGCCTAGCAGGTCGAAATAAAAAGAAAATACCAAATAAAATTTAAAATCTCAAATGGCCTTATTACAAAAATATCAACCCCAAAAAAGAATATTAAAACTAGATATAATTAAAGTACTCATGAGCATGTGGCCACCTTCGAGTCCCTCGTAACTCGAAATCATCTAAGGCTAGGGATTGCCTGTACAGTTAAAAGAAAAGAGTGAGTTACGAGAACTCAGTGTGTAATCCCCTATCATGTAATAATAGTCTGGGCCAGAGCCCTAGTTAGTAACAGATCAGTCTGGGCTTTAGCCCCATACAGTAGCAGAGTGGGTCAAGCCCAAAGTCATAATAGTGTAGAACAAAGATGCAACCGAACCCAATCCAGCCAACACACCACCCGTACCAACCAACACACCATGTGGGGACTAAGTTGACCCATCCAGCCAACACACCAATATCGCAGCATAGCTGCTAATAGTAATGCAGCAAAGCTAGTAATAACAGTAAACGTGGCCAAGCCACTAGAACAGTAAAAACGTGGCAAAACCACTAGTACAGTACTTCCTCCAAATCCAAATCCTATCCTTAATGCAGAATGTCGTGTCATAAATTATTATATGTATGCAGTACGCCATGCTCATAATCAGTCATATAAATACTATACACACATCACTTACACTACCACTAGGGGTATAATGGTCATTTTGTCTGTTATGGGTAAAATGGTAATTTCACCCTTCAGGGGTATTTAGTAATTCTACTTTATGAGGGTATTTTGATAATTTTACCATTCGAGGGTATTTATCTTTACAAAGGCCTACCGTCATCTCGAACGACTCGGATAACTTATAGGGCCAAAATAGTGTAATTGGGCCCAAAGCCCTCTATTTTACCCAAGTGGGCCCATACGCTCGTATGGCCCTTTCAGTCCAATTTTAGTCACGGCTATGCGAACTTCGCAGCCCGATCCATTATTTTTCACTATCGTGAATTTTACCCATGCGGGGCCCATTGGGCTCACATGGCCCATCTCAGCCCAATGAGGCCCATTATGGCAGAAGCCCACGAGAACGCTTGTGGTGGATTCTACAGTCTAGTGCCCATGCTCATAGGCTCGGTTTACCACACGCAGGATCGCACGCTTGTGTGGCATCACATGCCATATTTTCGACTTTTCAGCATTTAGCCGATTCTTCAGTCTTAGCTTTTCAGCCAATTATCGAATGCGACATGCGATGACACACCTGTTCGTGAAACTAGATAAGATCCACGCTCTCCGAATCCTACAATCCACCAACATATCGTATCAAATTTACACCAATAAGGTTAACGCATACTCTTAATTCACCACCGTTTTTAACTTAAACCACAACCACTCACCTTGCTCGAACTCACCGATATTAGCGCCTCCTTCCTGATCAAGGGCAATTTCCCCCTCCTGATAATATTTGGCGTAGCAAAAATTTTAGAAACAATCTAACATTCGGCCCCCAGAGAAAAAGAAGGGAAAATCGAAGTTTGATCATAAAGCCATAAGAAATCTAACTAATAATGAAATGATAAAGTGATTGTAGTATTTCTCCCTTACAAATACCAAATAACAACGTATTTCGGCAGTTGTCTGACAAGAAGATTCGGCCTAACCAAGAAGAACCAAAAAGATTTGAGAGGGAGAGAGTATGAATATTCGGCCTAGCAGAGAAAGGGAGACGAAAAATTGGAACAGAAGAAGAAATAGAAGTAAAAGAGAAGGAGACTACCAATTTGGCAGAGAGAAAAGTGTGGAGAAGAAAGGAAGGCTTCAATGGAGAATTCAGCAATTGGCAATAAAGAATGACAGTTGAGAGAAAAGGAAAGTAGAAGAAAGAAAGACCCAAATGGTCAAAATGTTGCACGAGATGCCACGAAAGAAGTAAATCCCGAAATGAAAAAGAGAAAACTCGAAATTACTAGAGAACGTTCAGTACCTCTAAACTCTCACAAAGCTGAAATGCACCCAAAATGAATGCCATAGCTGAATTTCCCACTTACTAATGCTCATCCAATAGGCCAAGACTCCTCTCACATCCCAACTCCTTCAAGCTCTCCATCAAATCCTCCTTGAATTGCTCCCAGCCTCCCATTCAAATTTTTTGACCAAGTCTCCAACCTCCTCTGCAAAGTTTGATTCAAACTCTACCTCTCACACCACCTAGTCATAAAATAAAATCCCCCTATTTGCATGCCATAGGATTCGAACCCCAATTCCCTTGCTATCTCAGTGACGCCACAACCATCAAGCCACATGTTCTTTGTATTACATAAAATCACACACATTAAAGATAAGTCCTAACTGCTAACAGCCAATTTCACTTAAGAGCAAAAACTAAAAATTTTCCAAGGCCCAGACTCGAACCCAGGCTTCCTAAAAACCCCAAAATACCCTCAAATACATAGCCATTGCAACACACATGGAATTTAAGACAAATCATGCAAAATTACAAACCCAACATTTTTGGGGTGTTATAGCCTATTCTTGGCAATATAACATTTTGATGAAGAAGTAACTTTACTCTGAGTTTTTGTACTAACTTGAGGAGTAGACTCTATTGTAGATCCCGAATTAATCTAAAGCTCCACCTGATTCACATGTTTGTTTAAACTTTATTGGTATTTATTGGAAGATTCTTTAAGAGGTAAGTTAGACAGCATAACAATTTCATAAAAAATAAAATCTTTGCTAATTACAATTTCCCTTGTTTCAGGACACCATAACTTATACCCTTAACACCAGTCTTATAACCAAGAAAAACACATTTAATAGATCTAGGCTCCAATTTACCATTATTAACATGAGCATACACAAGACATCCAAAAATATTCAAATTAGAATAATTAGCAGGATTACCAGACCATACCTCTTGTGGAGTCTTTTTCTCAATGGCAACAGGCGGGGACTAGTTAATCAGAAAAGTGCAGTAGAGGCCGCTTCAGCCCAAAATAACTTTGGTAAACAAGAATTTGTCACCATACATCGAACCTTTTCCCTGATTGTTCTATTTATTCGTCTTGCAAAGTCATTTTGTTATGGAGTATGACGAATTGTCAAGTGTCTCATGACTCCTTCTAATTTGTACAATTCATTAAACTCATCAGAACATAATTCCAAGCCATTATCTATGGGGAGGTGTTTTATCTATTTTCTTGTCTACTTCTCGATCATAGTTTTCCAAGCCTTAAATGTGGAAAACACATCACTTTTCTGCTTCAGGAAGAATGCCCAAACTTATCTAGAAAAATCATCAATGATCGTCAGCATATAATTAGCAACACCCCTCGAACGCACTCTAGATGGTCCCCAAAGATCAGGATGAATATAATCTAGCGTTCCCTTCGTGTTATGGATTCCTCTTGTGAATCGAACTCTCTTTTCCTTCCCAAAAATGCAGTTCTAATAGAACATTAATTTGCTAATGCCTTGTTCATCAAGACGTCCTCTTTTGTTCAATTCTACCATGTTGATTTCACTCATATGCCCTAGACGCATATGCTGAAGTCTAATAACATCATCATCTAACAAGGAAGAGGAAGTGATGGCTGCATCACCAGTAACAGTTGAACCCTACAAACTATATAACATGGTAGTCTTGCTCTACCTTTTCATCACAACAAAGGAACCCTTACTGATATTTAGAACCTCATTTTCAACTGTGTGCTTGTACCCTTTTGAATCAAGAGTACTTAATGAAATCAAATTTCTCTTCATGCCACTAAGTGTTCTGACAACTCCATTGAACATCTTAATTTTGATAGTGCCAATACCTACGACTCTATATGAAGCATTATTTCCCATCAAAACAACACCTTTAGAAACTGTTTCATATGTTGTAAACCCAATCCAGATTAGGACTCATATGGAAGGTGCAACTAGAATTGAGGATCCATTTCTCGCTCGCTTTAGAGTTATTGACAGAAGCAATTAGGAGTTCATCATCACTGTTGTCTTCTACAACATTATCTTCACTGAATTGTTTTGGTTGTTTTCCCTTTTGATTTGTCGCCTCCCTTTTGATCTTATATTGCAACTTGTAGCACTTAGACTTAATGTGCCATTTCTTCTTGCAGAAGTTATAGGTTTTACCTTTGTTTGAAGATATCGATCTACCCTTTGATTTACTGCGAGGATTTTGTTCCTGTGTCATCCCACGATTATCATCAACATTTCATTCTTTTCTCCCACGAACAATGAGACCCTCTCCCTGAGAGTCGAATCCAGCCATAAGATGCTTCATCTTGTCATACAAGGTTAGGGAAGCATAGACTTCATCAACTGTGAGAGATTCACGACCATACAAAATCGTATCTCTAAAGGTTGAATAAGACGGAGGAAATGAACAAAGTAGAATTAACCCTAAATCTTCTTTATCATACTAAACCTCCATGGTCGTTAGGTCCGAGAGAGTTTCTTTAAACATAGTTAAGTGTTCGTGCACAGGCGCACCTTCCTCCAAATGATAAGCATAAAAACGATGCTTCATATGCAACTTGCTAGTTAGGGTTTTCGACATGCATAGCTGTTGCAGCTTTGCCCATAATGTAGCGACGATCTTTTCCTTCAACACCTCCCATAGAATTTCATTCGAAAAATGCATATATAATTGCGTTAAAGCCTTTCGATCTTTACGCTTCTTCTCTTCTTTCGTCAATGTTAAAGGCATCTTATCTAACCCTAGCAGGGCATCCTCCAAATCCATCTGCGTAAGAATTGCCTACATATTTACCTGCCACAACGCGAATTTGGTGTTGCGATCCAACAGTGAAATATCATACTTCATTGTCACCATTACCATGATCGAGACAAACCCGAAAAGCTTTGATACTAGTTTGTTAAAACTAACGTTGATAATTGCAATATAGAACGATTGTGAGGCAAAAGAAAAGAAAAATAAAACACATAGATTTTACATGAAACCCTTTTGGGAAAAAAATTACAGGCAGAGGAGGAAAAATTCAATAATATTGAAAACTGAATGATACAAGAGGAGTTTCGGCTACATCTATTTAAAGGTTAGAAAACCTTATTCTAATTAATGTCAAATAGAAGAAGTGTAGTTCTATACGAATTCTACTTGTGCGACATGGTCCATATTCTACTTATGCACTACATAGATTTTCTTGTTTTACCATTGTAGTTTATTTCTTTAACAAGGATTCGAGTCACACAACTCTAACACTAGTGCAAGAAGATCTATCATAATCCTATTAAAACAGTAATAATATGAATACAATATAATAATAAGAAGTAATTTAAACATGGACTCTTAACAACTAAGAACGTAATGTGTCGATCCAATTCAATATCCACAATATAAGGGATTGGATATGATGATCCAATCTCCAAAATATGTTTCCCCAAATGATATAATCTTAAAAATGATGGACTAAATTTCATTTATAAACTCAACACAACCTATAAATATTGTTGAATAAATTGCCAACATCTCATATATGAAAGCTATCTTCACAACTCAAGGCGAGCTCCCTTGGCACCCAATTAAGAGTTCCATATTGTTCAACAAATTCATTTTTGCATCTTCTCCTAAAACAACTAAAAAAGCTTCCTCACACCACCGCACTCCGGTCACTGACCATCGATCAAAATTCACCAAAAGAAAGCTTAAAGTCTCCTTTATCTCTTCCCCGATTTAGATTTCCCAAACATAGCCTCTAAATCCATGAAATCAACACGCAAGTTTCCAACTACCTTAAACCCGATCTATGCCGTTGGTCGTTGGAATGGCTTGGGAAATCCAATTATGGCTTCCCTTTGGTCGTCCTTGACTTCCCACTGTTGGGACTCTCAAACAGAGGCTCAGAGATTCAAGAACCCGATAACTTGCCTGAAATGAGTCTCTCTTCTTTCGATCCTTGTATCTTTTTTTCTTTCTTTTGTTTTTGTTTTTACTCTTTCTTGTTGCAGGGACTTGATGGGGCTTTCCGTTGCTGTCCTTTTTTTGTGAGGATACTCCAGATTTCGAAATACAGAGAAAGATAATTTTTTTCTAATGTTCTTGAATGGGTTTATTGGGTTTTGAAGAAGGAACTTGGAAAATGGTGATGGCGGTGGCGGTGGCGGTGGTGTGAAGAAGAAGAAGAAGGCTTAAAAAATATTTTGAAAATATTATAAGGAGCTTGGAAAATGATGATGGTTGAGATGTGTGAACAGGCTTGACGGAGTGGGAATGGCACTGGAGGAGCGTTGGTGCACCATTGGTTTAGGCTGGGTTAGGTGTTGGGTCAGGGATTGAGTGGCAGAGCAAGGCGACTTGAATGATGTTTGGCAATGGGGAGCGACAATGGTGATGGTGCTCGGAGAAGAAGAAAGGATGGATTTTAAAAAATTAAGAGACATTTGTATTGGTTCTTTAATACAGATGGATCCTAAAAAAAAGTATGAAGTTGATATATGATTTTCAAGTTTAGGTAATAAATTATTAATTTAGACGTCACTGTATATATTAATTCAATTTTCTATTCTTTATTTTATTCTTGTAATTATTTAAAATAAAATTTATAAATAATTCTCTCTCATCAAATTTAAAATTATTGTGCATCTCTTCCCATCGCTTCTATCTATTGCCTATTGTCTCCCTCTTCTCTAGAATCCCAACCATATCATATTTAATTAAATAGAATAATATCTAATAATATAATATATTATCATTAAATAAAATAAAATGGTGAAAGAATTATATATAAAATAATTTTTTACCTGCGTAATACACGACTTAATAAACATATTCTTAAATTATTATGTTAGAAAATATAAATAGGTTAAAAATTACAACTTATATTTTATGCCCAAAATATAAAAAGATAAAAGGTGTGATCATATATTAAAAATGGTTTCAAAATTTAATATCTTACCAACTTTTAAATGCTATTAATTAAAATTTTTAATGAAATAATATATGAAAGATTTAATAACTAAAATAAAAATTATTTAGAAAATAATATAAGTTGTAATTGAAAGTATTAAAATATATACAAATAATTTGAATAGAGTACATCAAATCATATATATATATATATATAATATAATTTAACGGTATTGTTTGCTGTATAACACAATTACATAAATATATTAACTTAATATTCTTTTAAAATAAACAAAATAATATTATATATTAAAATTATTATATATTTATATTTAAAAGTATTTTATAAATATAGAAACATTTTAGTTAATTTTGTGAATATATAAGTTTACCATAAAATTCTATGTTGTTTATTGCATCATAGGACTAAGTTCCGTATTTAATAGCTCTAACTGTTAACCTTAATCTAATTATTTTATATAACTATCTTTAAAACATAATATTCACTAACTTAATAACACCTCTTTATAAAAGGAAAAAATTCATATATAATATTCAAATTAAAACTAAGTTAATCTTAATAACACCTTTAATCTTAATTTGTAATCACTTACATATATTGAAACTAAGTTATGAATAAAGCGATATTAAATAAATATGACATAATTAAAATTCAAAATAAATTCGATTTTTAAGTTAACAATATTATAAAAACTAACCACTAAAATACAAATAAATTATAAAACAAATCAAATAAGCCTAATTAATAAATCATGATCAAAACTATAAGCACAAATTGTGATAAATAAAGGTTCTGCTTATGCAGGGGCAAAGCCAAAACAATTTTTAGGGGAGCCGAATGAAAATTTAATTTTTATAGTCTATATCTTTATAATTTTTAAATAATTAAATTGAGTTTCTATAATTTTAAGGAGGGCCAAAGTAAAATTTTACCTTTACTAATTTTAAATTTTAAAAAAAAATTTAAGGGCCTAATTATAAATTTTCTATTTTAGGGGGGCCAAGACCACTGCCTGCCCCTTGTATCCGCCCCTGTGCTTATGTTTGAATTTTGTAGTAAAGGGAGTGTTGCTTTTTTCTCTTTTTAATTATGTATAATGGCTAATATGGAATGTTGTAAAAATATAATCCATAATCCAATTAGTTAAATTATCAAGATTCAATGATTGAAAATAATTATAAAAATCCATAAAATCAAAAAGTAAAAAAATACTAATAAAAATATAAATATTCATTTCATAAATTATAACAATAAAATTACCCTATTTAAACTAGCTTTATTTCTATTCAATCAGATTTTAATAAGTTTGATCAACTTTTTAGTGTTCAACAAATCTTTTACTAATTTAATGGAACTAGTTGGACTACTGAATCTGGATTCTATCGGTCGATTCAGTGGGGTTTTGACAACCATGCTAATATGAACAATTGATTATATGTATACAATTATATTAGCTTATTTGAAAATAAATAAATAAAATCAATATATTTAAAAATAAAAACTCAAAAAGGTTGTTGATTAAGTTAGAAAAGAAAATTAAGATAGAAAATAATATATGCTATGTACTTATATAAAACTTGTAATTGAATTAATTAGATACCAATTCAATTGATAATGTAGAAATTAAATTTATTTAAATAAACACAAATATATATGTATAGTATAGAGGTTGTAAATGTTATTTAAAATAAAACTTTTAAATATTTTAGCGATTATCTTTAAAATTTAAAGTTATTCCTATACATGCATAACTATATATGAATTAATGATAATAAACATGCATATTTATATATCAACCAACTGAATCTTAATCTCCAAATGGGTTTGACAAAATCACTTAATTAGTCACCAGAATTTATCACACGGTTATTCATTAATGGAACATTTTAGATTCAGTTTACATCATTTATATTCATAAGCGTATTGTTTATACATATCACATTCATTACATTAGTTATGCTCATTTGAGAATGAATATATGGATTAATCTACCAACATACTAGTAGACACACCAAAGTTCTAGTCAAGCATAAATGCATCAATTCCACCAATCACATCAATATAACAAGCAAAAAGCGTTGAATCAAATATATCATGCATATAGCATGGAATATAACATGCTTAAAGAGCTGAATATAACACGCATAGAGCATATAAAGAGTTGAATATAACACACATTAAGCGTTGAATCTCCCACCTATCAAGCGAACTCTATAACATGCAAACTATACTTGTAACTCTATCCGAAACTATTAATAGGACTTTATTCTTTTTTAATCATCATTAGGTCACTTTGAATAACAGATAATCTCATGATATCATAAACAACATGTATATAGATATCTAACATATATAAACTATTTACTATATACATAACATCACATTATTTCAATGTAAACACTTAATTTCATATTTTGACATAATATGATCAATTCAAGCATTTGAGTTGATACGTCTCATCATACTTACCATAAACATCATTTAACTACTACAAGCTGTCTATTAATTTATAAATTAAAGACAAATTATGAGAGCACAAACCAGAATAATTATTCATCTATGGCTTTAGCTTTCCCTTTAGCACACGATATCTTTGCATCGTCTTTAGCTACATGTAATAAATTCAATGACGAAATTTCATTAGTTTCACAAATCAACCATAGAAACATATTAATTAAGCATGAAATGCAGTTTATTCAATTTAGTCCCTTAAGACCCTAAAATTTGAAACACTCATATCTCACAATTTACCTAATCGAATCGAAATCCGCTTCATAATTATATTATAGGGACCTCATGTCACACCTGGTATCTATTAAAGTTCAAAATTTAGGTAAGAGTTGGGAATTAATTGAAAGAAACCATAGGTTTGGCAGCCTCTACTGTAAAATTTGAAAATTTTAGTGGTTGAATAGCAAATAGTTGGGTTTAAATTTTGGTTCAGTCATGTTGGAACTGGTTGGTTCCTGAGTGGGATACATAACGACTTGCGGTTGCTGGTTTTGGTAAAGCCTTCAGTGACTGTGCGTGAAGGTTATATATATATAGCTAAGATGTGTTATTCTCGGTTGAATTTTCCCTAATTTTGTTTGTAACAATCCGGTTTAGACTCTAGTCGAAATAGTGGTTTAGGGACCACAAATTCAAGTCAAAAAATATTTAAATATTATTCTTTGTGTTTGCAATATGTGATTAAGCATGTGTGAAAGTTCTGTGAATTAATTTTATTATTTGTATGCTTAATTTGATAAAAGGACTCAATCGCATAAAATAATAAGGTTGGTTATTAATGTATAAGTGCCGAATTTTTATGGCTTTTATTATATGGAGTCCTTATGTGGTTATTAAACCTTATAAACTTTTTATGGACAAAAATGCCTTAAGATAGTGGAATATAAATGAAAATAAAAAGGTTAGTTTGGTAATTAGTAAAATAAGTAAATAATAAGAAAACAAAACCATTTAAATGTTCTTCTTTTCTCAATTCTCTAGTTGAAAATAAGAAAATAGCTAGGGTTTGGAAGCTTTGTTTCATTCGACACTCATTTAGCTCAATTGAGCTATGTTTTTGACTCAGTTTTTGATAATTTCTACATTTTTGAGATCTTTGCTTAGTATATTATCAAGCCCATACTTTAATTTTGGAATTTGATGAAGATTATGAGATGTGCCATTGATGAAAGTTTAAGCTTTGTGATAGTTGATGATGAAATATGGAATATATGTGTTAGATTAACATGTTTTGTCTTTGGGTTTTTGATGAATTTGAGTAATTTGGACTAAATTGTGAAAATAATATTTTGAAGGACTAAAATGTGAAATAAATGAAATGTATGGACTTATTTCAAGCATGTGAAAATTTGGCTAGGCATGGGTGTAAAGAAATTATGTGTATTTTGTGATTTTGTGAAATAAGGACTTAAATGTCAAAATGTGAAAATATGATGGCTAATTTATAAATTGCCCTAAATGTGTGTCTTTACATTGAATTGAATGATTTGGTGAATAAAAGGGTTGAATTTGAATATGTATAGATCAAGAACCAAAAAAAAAAAAAAAAAAAGATTTAGATCGAGAAAAGTCGAAAGTGATCGAATAGTCGAATCCGTCCGTTTATATCCGTACGAGATAAGTCCATATATGAATAAATGTATTTAAGTTGAATTATTCGTGTTTATTTGATATTGAATTGTGATGAATGGCTTTGGATGATATACGTGTGAAATCTGAGAAAGTATCGACAATGTGTCAAAGTCTGAAAAGTCCCGTACTAACCTTACGAATAGATAGGATTCATATGTCATGACATAGGGATTCCAATATGTGATATCATGTAAGACCACGTCTGGGACGTTGGCATTGATTTGAGATTTACGTGTAAGACCATGTCTGGGACATTGGCATCATATTTGATTCGTGTAAGACCCTGTCTGGGACAATGGCATCGATATTGGATTACATGTAAGACCACGTATGGAACGTTGGCATTGTTCGAGTATTCCAAGTTATCCGAGCATCCTATTTGATTCCAAATAGTTCAACAGGAAAATTTTGAGAAATGATAGACTATGTGAAATATGTAATCGATTCAGGTACGTTTGGAATGCATACTACGATTGAGTATGAAAGGTATGTATATGTGATTGTGTATAATTAAGATATGTGCATAAATTCAATGAGACAAAATGTGATATTTGTATGTTTGTGATATGAGCAAAAGAGATACTTTGAGGTATGAATTGTTGGTAAGCAATGGCTAAACAAATGAGCCAAAGAAGAATTGTGAATTTGCAATTGAGAAATATTAATGATCTTATATTTGATATGATTATTAATGTTATATGTTAAGTTTATTTGTATATGGCTTACTAAGCTTTTGAAAGCTTACTTTGTGTGTGTTTGCATTGTTTTATAGATCGTTAAAGCTACGGAAGGCTCGGGGATTGTCAAGGATCATCACCACACTATCTAATCATATTTTGGTACCTTTTGAAAGTGTTTATATCAAAGTATGACATGTATAGTCTAGTGAGTTTGGTTATGTTTTGAAAGGTGTAAAAATTAGCCATGTGATATGGCTAGATAATCAATATAATGTGAATAAGTAGTTCATGCTATATGTTGCATAATTTGGTATGGTTTGATGGCTAATAGTTGGATTAGTGAAATGGTCAAATTTATTATAAGTTTTATGAGGCAAAAATTGGCATCTATTGATGAATTGTTAGTATATTGATTTAGTAAGTTTTTGGATGGAATGTACTTAATAATACTTGTGATTGGAATAAGATGATTGGTACATAAGTTGATATGTATGGTATGCTTTTGAATGGTTAGAAAAGACGAATATTATGGTATGATTGGGTTGCATTTTGAGGGCATGAAATGTGTTTATTTGTGATTGTAGGTTTGACATTAAATAGATGGATAATTGGCCTTGTGAATGGCCTATATTTGCCCACACAGTTGAGCACACTGGTGTGTGGCTCGGCCGTGTCCCTTGAATTTGTATTTTGGTACAAGTCAGGCTCGCACACGGACTAGATAAATGGGCATGTGATTGGCCGTGTGAAACAAGTTAGTTTCGACCACGAGCTAGATACACGGACATGTGACTGGCCGTGTGGTGTAAGTCAGTGTCGACCACGGGTGAGGCACATGGGCATGTCCCAGGCTGTGTGGACAAGTCAGTATGTATGCCTTGTTTTGCCATGGATTAGACACACAGGCGTGTGACCTCTATAACTTTGAAAAATGTTTAAATTTCAGAAAAATTTTGTAAGTGTTCGGTTTAGTCCCGACCCCTTTCTAATGCTTGATTAAAGTCTCGTAGACCTCATTAAGGGACTATATGCTTGTATTTTTATATGATATGATGATGATATACTTTATGATGTGAAATGTTTGTAAAAGATCCGATAGGTCTAGTAATGCCTTTAACCCTAGACCGTCGATGGTTACGGGTTAGGGGTGTTACGTTGTTTCATTTTCTTCTCTTCTAGATCTTCTTTAATTGCTCCGAAGAAGAGAAAGTTGAGGAAATCTCTACTTAGAGTGATGAACATGAGGATTGAGTTTGAAAAGATGAGAACCTAAAGAGCTGATAAGCTTCTTAATCTTTTTGTACTTGTGGACTCGAGAAAAAGAGATAAGTTAAGGTTTTCTATCAACTTTGAAAGGTTTCTGTAAGTTTCTAGATTATGGATTTCAAAGCATGAATGCCTTTGAATTGACCAATGTTTTTGGTTTTATTTTTAGTTAACCAGGATAGAGGTGACTCTGGTATTTGGAAAAGCTAAGTTGGTAGTAAGGAAGGAAAACAAGTGAGTTTATGTACTCTACCTTTGGATGTTATTGGTTGCTGTGTTGATTGCATGTTTTGTACAAAGTTTGGTCTAAGTTTATGGCTATGTATTGTGATGTTGTCTGGGATTGTATGGAGAATATATGCATGCATAGGTCTGTGCAAGTAAGAGAGTTTCAATAATGCTTATACTAAACGAGTGTAGTTCTATATTGATTGAAAAGTAGAGTACTCCATGTTATGGTGTGAATAAATTACATTGATTGTAGTAATGTGCGTGTTATGCATTTTTATAAAATGTAGAGTGCGAAAGGAAGTATTGACTGGTTAGCTGAAGATAGGAAAATTGGTGTAATGGAGAAATAGACGGATTGAATGTGAATTGGAGATACTGAAATGTGAAATGGCCCAACATTTTGGGGGAACATTAAGGTGTTTGAATCAACAAGGGGGATTTGAGGAGGTTGGTTGGAAAAATGATCTACTGACTCTACAGAGTGGTATCACGAAAATGATCTAGTGGCTCTATGGAGTTGCATCACAAAAATGATCTATTGGCTCTACGAAGTGACATCATGAACTAGTTTAATAGATTACATTCAAAATATATGATGAATATGCCAATTACTTAGTACAGATCCTTCCACAAAAAAAAAAACATTTTTAAAAGTTCTTCATTGAGAGTCCTATTAAAACACACCACAAGGACAATCCATACAGAGTTCGCCATAAAGGCTCTTCTTTCAGAGTTCGCCATAAAGGCTCTTCTTTCAGATTCCATACCAAATTGACATAATATCCTTAACACACATTTATACAATCGTAGATATTTTTTAATAATCACCCATAGAGTCACAAACTATACTTTTCTTCATTAGATTCCTACAAATATTCTGGTATGAACAGTACATATGCAAGAGTCAGTACAGGGACTCACTTGACAACCATGGATAGCAGCTTTAACTCCAAATTCAACATCCAACGAGAAATTGCAACAACCACTACTTATACAACATAGGAAGACCATTAAACTCATTTTTATGACTTTTACCATCATCTTAGACCCAGATAGCCCTTATATAAAGCCTTATTTCTTCATTTTATTGTTTATACTCTCTTACTAACTTAATGTTTCATAACATAACATGCAGAGTCCTAAATCTTACCTTGACGTGGAGTAATCACTGATAAAGATCCATATTTACAATTCCAGCTTAAAGGAGAAATGAATACTTTAGGTTCTTTTAAGACTCAGATAGTAGTACTTCTTGAAAAAGGAAGAATGAAAACTCCCCTATTTCTCTTACCTGAATATCTATTTGTACAACCTAAGTCCTTATTAGAACTTAACACCTATTGCCTTCTTTCAAAATTATCCCAATAGTGGTTTACAACTATAAAGAAAACATAAAAGAAAATCAAATATTTTTATATACATTTGGTTCATTTGCTCCATTAGTTCCTAACTAAATCATTTACAACGTAACTAGTATAGTAACCCAATGAACTTGGCATATACTACCTTCGGCGATAACCTAGTTTACCCAAAAATCCTCAATACTTTTACCAAACTCTCATTTTTTACAACTCAACACATTCTGAGGTAAATCTTTACGTAATATTCTAAAGTGTGCTTTGTGCCCGATCTATATGCCTAAAACAACAATCGACAATAAATCTTCGTTTCCCATATTACTTCTCAGTCTACAAGTGAAAACTTATAACCTAACAAACTGGGATGTTACAATTTCTATATTTAGTCCATATTGTGATGACTTAGTTAGTCATGTTGGGGTTTTGTTGAGTCCTAGTTAGAACTGAACTAGAATACTATAGATGATTAGACTTAAAACTTTTTAAGTGCATTTAATCATGGGAATTAAAGGTGTTTGTGGAATTATCTGATTAAACTAAACCTTGTCTCTATTGCATGAGTATATAAGGATAGCGTTGGCTATCAGGAATTACCTTTACATCTTCATCTTCCCTGAATTACTCTATAAGTTTTTAAAAACTTTAGTGTAGAGAGCTTCACCGAAGAGGGTTCACAGAGTTTAGTTAACACCTACGTTTTTATCAGCTTACTGGTAATTTTTGGTACACCCTTAGGATATTAATGAAGAAATCTACTTGTTCATTGTATTGCATGATTAGACCTTGGAATTGTTCGTGAGGAAAGAAACTTCTTGATTATGGGTTATTTGATATCGAGTCTTGCATGCATGTTATGTTTCAATAGTTTAATGATTTGATAAGAATATTTATCGTTCTTTTAGCTCAAGAAACTAACGAAGGTCCTAGCGACAATGGCAAATGACCTACTGTGTAAATTATTGTTTAGTGTTTCTTGTGAGTTCCTTCCTACTTCTATGTGTTGTAAATTCCATTGTTGTATAAATTGTGTAAATTAAGTATTCTCTCTCAGTATCGCATGAATGGTGTTTGTATAGATGGCGGTAATCCATAGTCATTAGTATGAGTATAGTTTGTCTATGTTATGATGTAATACCATCTTTCTTGCTCAAGTCAGTATCATTTACGTATGATATATGGTGAGATATGTGGTGATAAAGAAGAAGGTATGTTTGTAATGCCTCCAGTAGGGTAGTTACATTGCAAATAAGACTGACAAGTCACGAGAAAACTTGATTATTTAAATAGGAATGATATGAAATGTTAAAGGGGTGTATGAATATGAATACAAATGTTTGATATGCTTGTGATTACGAATTTTGAGGTACATGACTGGCATGAGGATGGGTTGTGTATTCGTTATGGTTAAGTTGGCGTATAGTAACTACCCTTATGTTGTACCACCCCATACCTTGGCTAGACGTTAAACCAAATCTGGAGATTACATCAAAACGTTTAAGGGAAAACCAACCTTTAAGTAATTTAAAATTCGTCATAAAGAAACCAAATAGCCAGTTAAACAAACATGAAAATCCGAGCTTACAAACCTTCATCCGAAAGAAAACATAGGTTAATTCAAATTTAAACAAACAGTAAAATATTTAGAACAGAGATGTGACCGAGCTCCTGACATGCCGAGCCTCCTGAGTCAATACAAATAGAAAGAGTTTATAACTCAAAGTGTGCAACCGATATATATACAAGACAACAATATAGGTACAACCATATTTTCCCAAATTCAGATACAGAATCAGAAACAGGTGATAATCAATAATATCATAATGGTTCATAAGAGATACAAACAAATTAGATACAGGTGTAGAACAGATCAGAATCAGATGCAGTTTCCTACCCATATCCGCTATACACCATCTTCGACTATCCCAACAGTCTATATAGGGTCTTAAGTACCCAAACAACCCTACACACTAATTAGTGTTGGTATGACACATTATAGAGTGATTATAGATTAGCTGTTAGATCAGTATGCAATAAATTGCCAGAATCAGATACAGAATTGTGGCTTAGCCACTTAGTTCGGTGGATCATTAAACTACCAGCACTTCCTTCTTTATACTATTCCCACCCAATGCAAATGCAGGTTACATGTATCATATATCAAAGATGTAAATACAGTTATCCAATATAATTCATAATCAGATAATATAGATCATTATCATTTAATAGTTATCGCATCAAGTATACGTATAGATAATCGATGATTCATCCACAGAAGTTTGGATATCAAGTTATACAGTTGAATTAAGATCTTACGGACCCTATGGAAGGCCTATGTTCGATTCAAACAACTCTTATGGCCCTAAGGAAAATTTTAATATTTTTGCCCACACGTCCGTGTGAATTTACACGGCCTAGTTGTCTGGCCCGTGTGGTCAACACGACTTGGCACACGACCGTGTGGCTCAAAATAGTGAGTTACATGGTCTTGCACACAGCCAAGCACACACCGTGTGGCTCAAAACCCTCCACAGGGCCTGGACACACGCCCATGTCCCTGGCCTGTGTGACCCTAAATCCAAAATGGTGAGTTACACAGCCGCACACGGCTAAGCACACATCCGTGTGGCTTAAACCCTCTCACACGGTTTAGAAACACGCCCGTGTCCCTGGCCTATATGACCCTAAATCTAAAATAGTGAGTTACACAACTTGGACACATGCCTGTGTCCCTAGCCCATGCGACCTCAATTCATAAACAGTGACTTACACGGCTTACCACAAAGCCTCTAACACAGCTTACCACATGGTTGTCTGGCATTGACAACCATGTTTTCTAGCATTCAAAAATCGCAAAAATCAGGTTTTCGGTACACACCTAACATAGTTTTGGCGTATAAGTAAGAAGAATAACTCCGAAACCTAATAACGCACAACCAAAGACTTATTCAATAGTTAATTCACCTTAAAACTCTAAGATTAGCATACAATCTAAACTTATGTCGAAAGCTTCGACAAAACTCTCGATTTGAGAAATCTTACCTTACCTCATACGTAGTAGTGAATTACAGAACTAAAGTGTTGGAGGAACGCCTCCCATAAGGTTTTCACCTAGAAGGAAAATAAATTGAACATTCAAATCGAAAATTCAAGCGAAAACCATTTCAACGAAACTTAACTAAAAATAAGCGAAACATGCAGAATAATATGAAACTACAATCGAACTTACACAAAAACCTTCTGATTGACGTAATGAACAAAATAAAGCTCTCAATTGCCACTAATAGCAAGATTATAACATCATTTAAGGAAAGAAATAAATAAATAAATAAAGGAAAAAATGAAGAAGAAAAAGGGAAGATGGAGAATAGAACGTCAACTTTAACTAATTAAATTAAAAAATAAAATGTCAAAAATGACTAAATTGCATAAAATGAATTGGTTTTGTTATCTAAATTAATGAATTGAATGAAATTATTAATTTAGACCAAGTACGAGTGAAAAATCGAAGAGAAGAGAAAATTACCAAATAGCTCTTGTACTTAATCATTGCTGTAATTTAGCCAGGTAAGTTCGTAACTTGATTAAATCAATTAGTTGTGGTTTTGATTGTTTAATATCTAATTGTTTATATATGAGATGAGTTTTTGGCTTGAAGTAAATGATTAATAGCATAGTTGAAAGACACTATGGCACTATACCGAAAATAAATAATACCATAGTTGAAAGACATTTTGACACATACTAGAAACGATTAAGACAATGGCTGGAAGATATTATTGTAAGAGTATGCCCAAAGATCAATCATGAGATGGTTGTAATAACATACTTGATTTACCATGTTTATTAATATAAAGCGTTGTCATTATTATTTCGGTTTTCCATACGTGTACAAATAAAGCATTTTATAATAATGTCACGAGAATAATATGATTATTCTTAAAATATCCTTAGTCAAGTATTATTGTTGACCGGGACAACAATAATGCATTAAGACTAACATGTAGTTGATTGATGATAAAGAGTTATCATTGATATGGAGTGTCAAAATCAATGCATGAATATGTGTGTTAGAGAACAACATATTGGTGACCGCTATGAGTATGTTTCTTGGATTATTATGTAATTGTCACAACATTACTCATAGTGATTAATATGTATATGATCCTTAGACTTGAGATAATCATTATCCCAACATCGTGAGTCGTATATTTTGATACGATCAAAGCGTGCACAGAATGGTTGTTCTATAAAGGTGATGTTGGATATATCACAATCAATGTAGAGGATATTATTGATCAATATAGGATAAGTCCCTCCTACATAATGGGAGTAATATCTTAGGCCACTTGATTGAGTGAGACTAGAAATGCATGGCCATGCTCAAATAAGTTGACATGAGATGTCATACTAATTTGTATATCATAGTCTACTCAAGATATCAAGAAACATGGGATGGACTATACAAGTGTGACTATTCCATGACTTGTATCTATTCGGAGATAAAGGACTTAAGGATTAATGCATGAAAAGTTAATCACAAAAGTTATGTGAATCATGACTTCTTGTATCTTAGGTAGCAATGATGCATTGCTAGATGCCACTCATTGTTTGTAACATTAGAATCGTTCTAGTATTACTACTAACGTTACAAGAACCTCTGTGGTCACACCCTATGGTTGAAATGAACGGAATGAAACATAGTTAGTATTGTGTTTGATTGTCACATGAATTAAATTAATTAAAGAATTAATTTAATTCGGCAATCAAATATTGAATATATTATATGTACAAGGATGTTGTACACATAATGAGAATTAATATATGAATTTGGTTCCTATATAAATTTAAATAAATATAGTTTACGAAATCCATGTTATAATTAATGTAATTATAACTTTTTGGGTATAATTAATGTAATTATAATTTTTGGTTAAAACATTATTATATTTATTTAATACTGATTATAAAAGGGTAATTAGTGAAGAAAAACCTAAAATTTTGCTTAAAAAGGTCTAGCAGTCAAGCAAAACACCTCTCTCTAAAATAGTTTTGGAGATTTACCGTTCATAGTCAAACCGTGGATTACGTGAGGCCGACATCGTAAAGGTTGTGGCTTGGTTCGACAAGAGATCGATATCTTGTCGTAGAGGCGTCGCTATCTACTCAGATTGAAACCTTGGTAATTTGAAACCTTTATTTCACCCGATTCGTTCCTCACATGGATTCATGGTTTGGATCGCTTGGGATTAATTTTATTTCATTGCGCCTTGGAGGTGCCGGCGATCCAACAATTATGGCATCATGATTCTATCGAGTAAGATCATAGCTGAAAGAAGTTATGGTATCACGATTCTATCAAGTAAGACCATAGGTAAACGACGTTATGGCATCAAGAATCAATGATATAAGACCATAGCTGAAAGACACTATGGCAACACAATGAAAAATGAATAAGACCATGATTAAAAGATACTATGGCATCAAGACGAGAATAAATAAGACCATTGTAACACCCTTAACCCTAATCTGTCACCAGAACAAGGTTACAGAGCATTACCGGGGTTTACAAATTAAACAGACAGAAAATGCAAACATTTCATATCATATAGCATTCATGTCAAAAACCAATCAAAATCATACATATTTTCGCTTATACGAATCCTCGAGGCCCAAAATATGCATTAGAAACAAATCGGGACTAAGTTAGAAACTCAAAAAAAATTTTGAAAACATTTAAAATATTCAACATTGTAGGGGTCACATGGCTGTGTGGCCAGGCCGTGTGACTCACACGGTCAAGAGACACGCCCGTGTCTCAGACCATGTGGACATTGGTAATAGGGACATACAGCCGTGTCCTAGCCCGTGATCGTGCTCGTGTAACTAACTAACTTGTGCCACACGACCAAACCACACGCCTATGTCCCAGGCCATGTGAGCATACTGACTTGCACTCTTTAAAAGATACAGTGAACACACAGCCGTGTCACCGGGCCGTGTGTCAAACACGGTTGAGACACACGCCCGTGTGGACAAAAATAGGTCATTTTACAAGCGATATTTCTCAACCAATTCGGTATCAACCTACTAAAAACATTATGCATATCAACAAGCCATAATTAAGCATCCAAAATAAGCCAAAATCAAGCTTTAAACATATAATATCTTCACATATAGCCAATGTGCCTTTAGGCACCTCAAATGACAGCTTATAACATGTGTAATAATGTATTCGATATATCCAAATGTAAAACTAACATATATGCATATTTTTACCCAAAGTTTACCAAGCTAATTTGCATCATTTCAAACCAAGTCACTTACCTACCAAAACATACCATTTGATGCCAAAATGTATTTCAAATACTAACATATTTAGGTATATAATCCTTAGATATCAAGGTACCAATTCATGATCAATTCATCATATCCCAAAACACATGTATAAAATGCACATTTAGCTAACATTTTACCTTTTGTTATACAACCATAGACCAACCCACACATCAATCATATAAGGTATATATTCACAAATTAAAATGTGCCAAAACACAAGCCAAATAAGTGGCTAATCTCAACAAAATACATATAGGCTAACATTAGCCAGAACAACCTATACATGCCATTATAACCGAAAAATAACCAACCAAAAGTACCGAATGAGACGATGGATAGTGCGATATAGCTCCGACAAGCTTCCAACCCGAACGAGCTTATGAATCACTATAAAACATGAAAAATAACATAGAGTAAACATTTAAGCTTAGTAAGTTCATATAACACATAATTTAACTTACCATTTAACCACAATTTAGGTAAGTAAACATAACATGTCCCAACAAATTAGGCCAAAAGCCAAAACACATATGTTCACCAATATATTAGCCATGTAAATCACATATAAAATCCAATACACATGGATGAATTCAACAAGTAATTGTAACGTGTAGGTTTGTGCAAGTGTATACAGTCGTTATCAAGTAATAAGTAAGTATCAAGTTATCTTCTCCACAGGGATTGTATTTGTGCTAAGTCACTTAATTTGTAAAATTATATTAACAATTTGGTAAATAAAAACACAATATAGTTGAGAAGTGGTGATTAAAATATATTAAACTAAGTGCAATGATCCCTAATGCATATTATATGAATGAAATAGATTTTAGTAAAATTAAACACAATTTGCAACAATTATAACATAAATAAACTAGGACAATTACTTTAATTAAACTCAATTTATTATCAACATGCTTAATAACATTCAGAAAAATATTCCATGGCAACTCGATCTTTCATGAGTTTGAAAACCACATTAGGTCCTTTCGGAATCCTTTACTTAGTAAATACGCATTTTAATGATCCTTATTTACTAAGGGTTTCTTAGCATTCATGCGAGGTAATAGGGATGTGTCAGGTTTGAAACAGTTTAATCACACAAATCTAAAAACTATGCAGATAACAGAACTTGGTCAGAGTTGTTATGCAACCTACAATTTAATCGGGTCAGGATCTAAATTGAGCATGCACATTTCAATTATGTGTCCATTAGCTGTCGTCTGGTCAGGATTGCTCAGCTAATCTAGGTGCATTTCAATCATGTATGAACGAAATACAGACTTGATTTTAATTGAAAACATTATCGATTGAGGCACAAACATTATTATAAGCATGAATTAAATAAATATTATTTAATCAAAGTAATCATCCTAGCTTAAATAAAATTAAGGTAACATTGTTGTAAACAAGAACAAAGAACACATAGCAAACATCTTTAGATTAAATTAAAGAAAAGGAAGATTAAACCCAATTCAGAGTGGCTATCATCCAAGACTCTGATTGACGAGGCTCATTCATTCCCTTGCTTTGCTCCTTTGCTGATGGCTCTCCAAGGTGGCCAACCAAGGGTTCTTTAAGAGGCTTATGTAACACCCCTTACCCGAGTCTAACGCCGGAACCAGATACGAGGTATTACCATACTTATCCTTATTTAATTATACATTTACAAGACATAAAATTTCGTTCCATTTTAAAACCTTTCCTTCTTTAATCATATCGCATATATAATGGGCCTACGAGGCCTTAATCATATGGCCGGAGATTTTCGAAGTTCACCCAGAAACTTTAACACTCTTATAGACTTTTAGCTTAAACATGTGGAGAAGAAACTATGCCTTCGTGAGGTTTTCACCTCGCAAGGGCTAGTGGATTACTTCCATTATACATCTGTATCTATGTCTTTGTAAGGTTTTCACTTCCGTATGGCCATAGGGAAATGTATTCCCCTAAACTGAACTTGGTCCGTATGAGCCTATAATGGGTGAGGATCGAGGAATCTACTAGTTTGGATACCTCAACTTTAGAGATAAACCACATGTAGAAAACCTATGGGCTTACCCTAAGTAGAACTATTCAAAACCCTAGTGGTCACCCAAATAGGTGCCCTATTTTGTTATTTATTTCTCTTGTTCTAACGCGTTCTCTTTTGTTTAGATTACATTGCATTCACATTATAGAAAAGAGGTGTTGATTCAAATTCGATTGCTAAATAGAAGAGTTTATCATGAGAAAATGGATTTCTTGATAAAGTGGATTATAATATAGTCGTCCAAATATGGTCCAAGTAAACACAACGAGAGAAGACTGATAGTCCGTGAAGGAATACAAGACTTTATTGCCCAAGGATTCAAGCTGACAAAGACTATTCAAGAATCACCACGTCTCGGCTTTCTTGAAGAGGCTAACAAGCATTGTGTAAATAAGTGAGCAGTGAGTCGCGGCCCAAATTAAGTAAAAAGAGCTAGTAGAGACATTTATTAGAAAGTTCGTGAGATTGGACCTTAATATCCAAATAAGAAGAAAAGGATCAATGTCTTCGCTTGGAATATGAGAGAAAGGCTGTATAAATATCCATTTTATGTAAAGGAATTTATTTTCTAGAAAAGTTGTTCTAATGGAATTCAATTCAGAATCAACGCCTCTCTTTCTTTTTTCGTTCATTTCATGCATTTGTATTACATTGCATCATATGCATTAAAATCCATAGAAGGACCCTACTTAGTTGAAGTTATTTTAGAAAAAGAGAGAAAGAGAGAAAGTTAATCTGGAAACTAAACATCGTTACGGTATTCATGCTAAGACGAAAGATATGAATCAAAGACTCGAACAGTTCCAAAAAGACATGCAAGACTAGCTGCAAGAGAAGTTGACAAAGATCCAACAAGATATGAGGGAACAAATGATAGAAGCCCAAAGGAATATGGTGGCTCAAATGACTCAGCTACTAAATGGGGCAATGGACAAGGGAAAAGGCCCCATGACTAATGCTGTAGAAGATAATGAGGATTATCCTCCGGGTTTTACCCCACCGCATGCACAAACACAACCTGAAGCATATCCTCGAAGGCCATCTGTTATAATTAGGCCTCAACAAGGTCAAGCTGATACTGGGGTGCCCATGGATTTCCAAGTTGGCTCAGGATCTAACCCAGGAGATAACCGTGCTATTCCTATTATCCCTGATTTAGATATAGCGGAGAGGGAAAGGATGAGAATTGAATTACCAAGGTAGTTAGAGGACCGTTGTAGATGGTTAGAAGAAAAGTTCATGGCCTTGGAAAACGCTGATAATCACCATTAAATTGATGCTAAAGACTTGAGCTTGGTTCCAGATTTAGTGCTTCCTCACAAGTTCAAAATGTCAGAATTTGAGAAGTACAATAGGACTAGCTGTCCTGAAGCCCATATTACTATGTTCTGTGGACGGATGACTGGTTATGTTAATAACGATCAACTGTTGATCCATTTTTTCCAAGATAGCTTGTTGGGGACAACGTCCAGGTGGTACAACGAATTGAGCCGTGCTAGGATTAACGGCCGTGTGCCCTTGAGACATGCCCGTGTTCAACATCCGTGGTCGACACTGACTTATTTCACACGGCTGAGCGCACGCCCATGCCTATAACCTGTGTCCTTCACACGGCCTAGACACGCCCGTGTCCTCTACCCGTGGAGCTCTTTGTTTATGACGTCATCAAACCCTTAATGGCACATGGCCAGGGCACACGCCCGTGTGACTTATTATATATTTTGAGGTTTGATGCAGGGGACACACTACCTATTGACACACCCATGGGGCTGACCGTGTGTCACACACAGCTTAGACACATGCGCATGTGACTACCCGTGTGGACAATTATAGGGCTATTTTCCAAGCCAATTGCCACCTTGATACATAAACGAACTTATATATTCTCAAGAAACTCAATTATTCGATTCATTTCATAAACTTAAGTGCATAACCTCATCATCATTAAAGGTATAAAACTTATCACATATCAACCAATTTCTAATGGCCATATACAAAAAGATATGTATAATTGTAACAACTAACCATTCTTCCTCACTATAACATAATTCAAAATGATCAACCTCCTATACATGCCATACTCAAAATAGTCAACTTTGTTATACCAAAATGAGGGTTGATAGTGTAATCTGAGCTTCGACGTTCTTCGATTCTCAAACTAGCTTGGCGAAACTACAAGGAAAGAGGGAAAAGAGAAGGGTAAGCTTACAACTTAGTAAGCTTGTATGAAATATTAAGAAAAATACGATTGCTTGAAAATTTAACTCATTCATCATGGAACAAGAATACATAAAACTCATGTACAAGGCTTACTTACTTATACTTACTCTTACTCATACTTACCCATCACTTAAGGGTTACCTTATCTTGTATTTACTCATAGTACATGTATCACTCATCCCACAATTTAGCATTTAAACTATCATAGTTAAAATTTGAATTTTTACCTTTCTTCACTTACATAAAACTTTTAATCATTCTTATACAATTTATCTCATCATCAACTTTACTTACTTATCTCATACTTAATTCTTTTGCCCGTTGAATTTCGGAATAACAGAGGATACTCAACTTTGTCAAACATATGTCTTGATGCCAATGCCATATCCTAGATATGGTCTTACATGGGATTGCCTCATATTCCGAAGCCATATCCCAGATATGGTCTTACACGGGATTCCTTAGCTTAATATCGATGCCATATCCCAGACATGGCCTTACATGAAATCTTCCTTTAGTGTCGAAGCCATGTCCCAGACATGGTCTTACACGGGACCTGCCTCATATGGTGTCGATGCCATGTCCCAGACATGGTCTTACATGAGACCTTCCTCATATGGTGTCCATTCCATGTCCCAAACATGGTCTTACATGAGACCTTCCTTATTCGATGCTGATGCCATGTCCCAAACATGGTCTTACATGGGACCTACATTCATTGATGCCGATGCCATGTCCCAAACATGGTCTTACATGGGCTTTCCTTGGCTCATGTTATGACATAGGTATCCTTGCTATTTCGAGACTTTAATCGGGACTTTTACTTGCTTACTTATTCTCCTTCACTTTATCATCATAATATTAAAGATCATTTCATGAAAAGAATATACATTTCACAAAAATAATAATTAATTTTAAACATAACAACAAATGTAACCTTAATTTCATACAAACTTACCTCGGTATTCAAAATGTGTAGAATTGTGTAATTTAGTCCTCGACTTTGTTTATACCTCGATTTCGATCCGGGCTTCTCATTTCTTGATCTATAATGAAAATTTAACTCGTTTAATATTCATATTAACTAAATTGACTCATAACTCATACTTTGGCAAAAATTACAATTTTACCCTAAACTTTCTCATAATTACACTTTTTCCCCTAGGCTCGTAAAATGATTTCCATTCAACTTCCTTACATTTCAAGCCTAACCGAATAATTTTCCTAACTATCACAACCTTCAATTTCTACTATTTCACTCACATATGACCATTTTCATAACTTTTATAATTTAGTCCTTATATGCATATTTCATGAAAATCACTTAGAAAAAGATGTTTACTCTACATCAAACTTTCATAATCTTCCATAAAACATCAAAATACATGCATGTCATACATGGGTAAATTTTTGAACATAAACCCTATCTCAAAATATAGCTAGAAATAGCTAAACGGAGCTACAAGGATTTCACAAATATGAAGAACATTAAAAACGGGGCTAGGATGCACTTACTTTGAGCTTGAAAATGTGAAAAACCCTAGCTATGGCTTCTCTCAAATTTTGGCACTTAGGGAAGAAGATGGACACCATTTTTTACTTCTTTTTCCCTTTTTAATTCATTAATTTACCAAATGACCAAAATGCCCTTAATGCCCTTTCTTAATATTTTCCTTTCCATGTCCATTTTTGTCCATCATAACAATTAATGGTATAATTACTAAATAATGACCTCTAGTAATTTTTATGATGCTATTTCATACTTAAATCTTCTAGAATCTCATATTTCCTAATTTTTGAAATTTAGTCCTAATGGACAATTTATTCACTAACTAATAAAATTCATTTATGGAACTTTCAAAAAATTATGCAAACATCTCATAAGCCTTGTAAAATAATTTAAACACATATTTCTACTTTAGATTTGTGGTCTCGCACCATTATTCCGACTAGGCCCTAACTTGGGCTATTACAGCTTAATTGCTAAAATCTCTATGAAGAGATGATGCTAGGCGTGGGAATGGAAAATGCTAAGAGAATTTGGAGATAAGAGAGAATGATGAATGATAAGAATGAATGAGGAATGATTGAGGGATGATGAATGAGGGAATGAGAGGGTCTTATTTATAGGTGAGGAGAGGGGGATAGTTTCCTAAAAATAATGGATGTTAACCTCTTCAAATCTCCTCAAATTGTGGCTGGCCATGCTTAATGGCTTTAGACTTGATTTATTCTTGATTTTTAAGCAACTTTGGATGCCACACAACTCAGGACTTAGACTCGATCAATAGTAAATCTTCGGGCAAATATCTAATTTCTTCAACACTGCAAGGACCTTGTGTAATTAAACCAATGAATTGTTTAAATGGACATCCATGTGTATCCAAATATTGGGTTGACTTGGTCTCCAATTTGGACGATTTTGTAATCCAGCAAAGCTATCAAACCTGTCCAGAGTAAATCAACAAGTTAGAGGACCAAAGAATAAAATTTACCCAATTTAATTAATTAATTAAAACCCAAATTATTAACAAAATATTTTAAAATTAATTATTAAATATAATTTTGTATTTTATTATTTAATTAAATCATGCATGGCCCACTTTATTTCTTAAAAATATAATATATTCAAATTAATATAAAATAAGCCATTTATTGCATGAAAACTATATAATAAAGCATAAATCACATTTTAATAATTTCTATGTCCTAATTTCATATTTTCAAATATTTCATTAATTTATTAAACAATTACTTAGTTTTAACAAAGGATTTAAGTAGAAAGGTGATAAATTACATAGGAAAAATCCTATATATTTTTCCGTTTACACACCCCCAAACTTAAATCATTGCTCGTCCCGAGTAATATTTATGCACAGCAAAAGGTCCTGCTAAGGCAAAATTGCTAATTGTGTAAGCAGCATCAATCTTTGTCCCATAATCAAGCATTAATAACTTCATGCTTATCGATCTTCTTTATTAACAAGTAATTCATATGCAAACATTCCTTAAGATTATATTAAGCTTCAAAATATGCCACCATGAATGTAATAGCCCGATTTTGGGGCTAGTCGGAATAGTGATTTCGGGACCGCTAATATGAGGTTGAAGAAAGTTATTTTGATATTATTTTATGTTATAGCATGTTTATAAGGATGTATGAAAATTTTGGTGCATTGATTTTGGTGATTTCATGCTTAATTATGAAAAAGGACTAAATCGCATAAAGTGTGGAAGTTCTATTATACAAGGTAGAGGTGTCTAATAGCCATAGAATATTAAATTGGAGGTCCTTAAAGTGAAATTAGGCCATTAAGGGTGTGTTGTTCATCCATAGAGACAAGGAGACAATGGCATTTAATTTTGGTCAAAATTTGGTGAAATTAAGTGATAAAAAAACAATAAAATAAGATAAATAAAAGAGATATCATCTTTCACTATTCATGCTTCTTCTCCACCAAAATTTGAAGGGAAATTAGAGGATTTTGGAGTTCAAACTTTTAGCCAATCTATTCTTGTAACAGCCCGATTTAGGGGCTAGTCAGAATAGTGATCTCGGGATCACTATTTTGAGATCGGAGAAATTATTTTCATGATATATTATGAGTTAGAGCATGATAGCATATGAGCATTAAAATTTTGGTATTTTAATTTTAACGTTTTCGTGTTTAATTTGTGAAAAAGGACTAAATTGCATAAAGTGCAAAAGTTCCATTCTATATGCTAGGAGTACCAAATGGTTATGGATTGTTAAATGGGGGTATTTAAAAGGAAATTTAGCCTTTGAAAGAGGCTTGGTCGGTCATAAGAGAGCATGGGAGACAAAATTTTCAATTAGTGTCAAAGTTAGTAGTAGTAGGTGGACTAATTTGACTTTTAATAATAGGATAAGGAGGGAAAAGTTATCATCTTTTTCCCCTATCATCCTCCACCAATTTGCAGCAAATAAGGGGTAGAAACCTTCAAAAATTTTAGCAAACTCTCATCCATTCAAGTAAGTGTTCTAGTGAACTTTTCTTGAAAATAATTGTACTTTTGAGATCCCTAAAGCTTAAGCTTTCAAATGAGGGGACTATTGTGCAATGTTGTGAAAGGTTTAGAGTTTTACCATGAGAGATAATTTAGTTGTTTGCTGCATTTTAAGGAAGAACTTGAGTCTTAGTTGTTAGATGAACAACTTTTAAAAAGGGTGTTAGCATGAGGACACTAAATAGGACATTAATGAAAAGGTTATGAACTTGGTAGTAAGTATGTGAAATATTGATTGTTTATGATAGCTTTAAGAGCATTAAATGTTTTCCTAGGCTTGTTGAAGATAAAAATGTGATTAGAATTAATTTTCGAGCCTAGGGGCAAAATGGTCATTTTGTCAAAATTTAAGGGTAAAATGGTAATTTTGCCTAAGTAGGACTATTGAGATGCTTATATTAATAAAATGATTTAAATGAGTTAATTTTCTATTATAGAGCAAGAGGAGATGAGAATTCACCTCAATCGTGGAAAGGATAAAGTCGTGGACTAAACCGAAGAACAACTCATTTTGAAAACGAGGTAAGTTTGTAAGATTTCTAAGCTTTATGATCACTATCATTGAATTGCTTAGTATAATATACATTGCTATTTTGTAATGCCTATCGTTTTTATGAACAAAGAGATTAAACATGAGCAAGCCCTGATTGAATATGAATTCTAAGATAAGATACTACATAAGATATCATGTAAGTATACTGGCACATAAGATATCATGTAAGTCCAAGGCAAGCTTGGCATTGATTAAGATATCATGTAAGTCCAAGGAAAGCTTGGCATTGATCAAGATATCATGTAAGTCCAAGGCAAGCTTGGCATCGATCAAGATATCATATAAGTCCAAGGCAAGCTTGGCATTGATTAAGATATCATGTAAGTCCAATGAAAGCTTGGCATTGATTAAGATATCATCTAAGTCCAAGGCAAGCTTGGCATTGATCAAGATATCATGTAAGTCCAAGGCAAGCTTGGCATTGATCAAGATATCATATAAGTCCAAGGCAAGCTTGGCATTGAGTAAGTTATTAAAGGCAAGACTTCATGTAAGTCCATGTCAAGACATGGCCTTGAGACCAAGATGAGAAATTCCATGTAAGACCATGCCTAAAATATGGCTTTGGTGGCATGTTAAGTGGGAAGAGATCTAGTATCCTCGGGTATTCGTAGAAGTTCATCGGGCAAACAAGTAAGGTTAATAATGAGGTAATAAGAGGGCTAAGAAAGCAAAGCTAGCATCAAAATGAATTAAATATTACTCATGTTATGAATGAATAATTAGAGATCATAATGATTATTGTTTAAGTACACTGATCAATGTGATCAAGTGACACATGTATCATGTTTACTTTACAAAAATGAGTATAGTGAGCATCATGAGACATGTAAGAACCAAGTATGAGTAAGTAAGCCTTACAGCTGAAATTGCGATACTATTGTTATGCTAAATGGTTTTTATTAAGCAAGCTTAATGACATGTGCTTTACATGCAAACTTACTAAACTAAATGCTTATGTATTTGATTGTTTCTTTCTATGTAGTCCCGCCAAGCTAATTTGTGGATCATCGGAGTCGAAGCTCGTAGCATACTATCAACTCTTATTTTGGTATAGCCAAGTTACTTTACTAAGCATGGCATGTATAGGAAATATTCATTTTGTGGACATGTTTTTAGAAGGGCCTTTGTAAAAGCTATCAAGTTTATTATTCTTTTGTATATGGCTAAGTGATTGGCCAAATTTGACTAAGTATTTATGTTTATTGAGATCAATGAAGCATGTAGTATTATTCATAAAATTGGGTTGTTATTGCATCGTTTAATTGTGTATGGATATGATCTTCATTTCAGGGTGGCTAACGGCTTCGTGAGTAGCCTATAAATGCCCACATGGTTGGACACACGGGCGTGTGTCAAGGCCGTGTTAACCTCGCACCTTAGTATTATGAATCAAAATAGGCCACAGTAAATTCCACTACGTGTGTATAGGCCGTGTTATACACAAAGTTGGACATGGGCGTGTGCCTAGACCATGCTGATTTAGTCAGTATATCAAGGATTAGCACACAGTCTAAGCCTCACGGGTGTGTCATGGCCGTGTGAAATTAATCAATAGCCTCTCACGTTGGAAGACACGAGTGTGCCTAAGCCGTGCGAAAATAGTCAGTAGCTTCCCACGATTTGAGGGTATGGGCATTCTTAAGGGTACACTGGCGTGTTCCAAGTCACACAGGTGTGTGAACCCTGCTTCAAAAATGAATTATTTGATTTAGTTTGAAAGTTTTAGACACGAGTTTAAGGCCTCGTGGGCCTTTGTAATGTATGTGTTGACTAAGAAAGTGAAATTTTTAAGTTGGAACGAAATTTTATAGCTCGTAAGTACATGTTCAAGCATAGTAATGTCTCGTATCCAGATCCAGTATCGGTTTTGGGTGCGGGGTGATACATTTAGTGGTATTAGAGCTACAGTTTAGTCAGTTCTAGGACTAACGTAACATGAGCATGAGTCTAGCTATAATTGCCATACGTAAGAATGTTTCTATATTGATAGTGTGATGACTCTTGATGATTTTAAATTATGTTTATACATATAGAAATGAATTCCGAAGGGAATGTGGTGGATGATGTAGAAAGTAATGCACCGGCTCCCGCTGAAGGGACAATGCCAAATGAAAATGAGAATAGACCCACTACGGTGAGTAAAAGGGGAGGAGAAGAGGCTAGAGAAGCCTTCCTCCATATGATGAACACATGGTATACAGAGTTTATTCGGGTGAACCCGAACACATAACCCCTCCACCCCCACCTGTTCCACAAGCTACTTCAATGGCCCCTCAAGTAGTAGAGGTGGTAAGAGACGTAAACCCCCAATTGATAGGATCAAAAGCATGGGGCAGAAGAATTCTAGGCCAAAAAAGAGGATGATCCAGAAAGAGCTGAATTCTGGTTAGAAAATACCATCAGGGTATTTAATGAGTTGTCATGTACCTCTAAAGAATGCATAAAGTGTGTAATCTCTTTCTTAAGAGATTCTGCTTACCAATGGTGGAACACCCTTGTGTCGGTTGTACCGAGAGAAAGAGTCACATGGGAATTCTTTCAAGAAGAGTTTAAGAAAAAGTATATCAGCCAAAGGTTTGTAGACAAGAAGAGAAAGGAACTCCTAGAGCTAAAGCAAGGCAAGATGTCGGTGATAAATTATGAGTGTGAGTTTGTAGGACTCAGCAAGTACGCTCGTGAATGTATATCCACGAGGCTATTATGAGTAAAAGGTTTGAATATGGGTTGAATGAGGACATTAAACTGGTTGTTGCTGTCCTAGAATTAAAAGGATTTGTCGTGTTAGTGGAAAGAGCTTGTAAAGCATAAGAGCTAATAAAAGAGAAGAAGAAGTCTGAAATGGAGTCTCGTGACTCTAGAAAAAGACCGTGGAATAAGTCATTCTAATCTTCACACAAGAAGTCAAAAGATTTCCCTACTCGATCGGCTACTTCCACCGAGTTTTCCAAGAATGACAAAAGTAAACAGTATTTAGGGAACAAAGCACAGACAACTTCAGTTGCAAGTGTTGAAAATTTTAGATCCGACAAATCTGAATGCCCACAGTGTGGCAGAACCATCTAGGAGAATGCTGGGCACATGAAAATGCATGTTTTAGATATGGTTCATAAGACCACTATATAAAAGATTGTCCCGAGATGATGAAAGAAGGAAGAGCTCAAGACCCAAAATCTGGGAGTATGGTTAGAGGGAGACCGCAGAGAAACTCGAGAAGTGGGGCAAGTGGAAGAGGTAACCCGAGAGACTAGGCTGTGAGACCTGAGGGTAGAGCGCCTGTAAGGACTTATACCGTCCGCGCTATCGAAGAGGCGCCTTCTCCTGATGTTATTACGGGTACCTTTTCTCTTTACAATACTAAAGTTATTCCTTTAATAGATCCCAGATCCACACACTCTTACATTTGTATGAAATTAGCATCCAGTTTGAGCGTGCCTATAGATACCACTGAATTTATAATTAAGGTGTCTAATCCATTAGGCAAGAGTGTGTTAGTTAATAAAGTTTGTAAAGATTGTCCATTGATGATTAGAGGTCATTGCATTAAAGCAAATCTTATGTTATTACCATTTGATGAATTCGACCTCATTCTTGGAATGGACTGGTTGACTATTCATAATGTAATTATTAATTGTGGGAAGAAATGCATTGAGATGAGATGTGAGAATGGGGATACTCTTCATGTTGAATCAGATGAACAAGATAAATCGCCAATGATAATTTCCCATATGATGGCACAAAGATGTTGAAGAAAAGGGTATGAATCATATTTGGCCTTCATGTTGAATGATAAGGAGACAGAGCTAAAAATTGAGTCAGTATCGGTAGTATGTGAATACGTGGATGTATTTCCTGAAGAATTACCCGGACTACCGCCAGTTAGAGAGATTAAGTTCAGCATTGAAGTAGCTCCCGGTACTGTACCGATATCCACTACTCCTTACAGAATGGCTCCAACAGAGTTGAAAGAGTTGAAGTTACAGTTGCAAGAGTTGAAGATAAGGGCTTTGCAAGATCAAGTTGTTCACCATGGGTGCCCCAGCTTTTATTTTTGAAAAAGAAAGATGGTGCCATGAGATTGTGCATAGATTACCGTCAGCTTAATAAAGTAACAGTAAAGAATAAGTACCCATTGCCTCGGATCGATGATATGTTTGATCAATTGAAAGGAGCGACTGTGTTCTCCAAAATAGACTTGAGATCAGGGTACTACCAGTTGAGAGTGAAAGACTCAAATGTATCCAAGACGGCCTTTCGAACGAGGTATGGGCATTATGAATTTTTAGTCATGCCCTTTGGGTTGACCAATGCTCCTGCGGTGTTCATGGATTTAATGAACTGCATCTTTAGACCATACCTCGGCAATTTTGTAGTCGTTTTTATTGACGACATACTGATTTATTCCCAAGATGAGAAAGAGCATGCTGAACACCTACGGACAATTTTACAGATCCAACGAGTGAACAGCTGTATGCCAAATTCAGTAAAAGTGAATTTTGGCTCAAGAAAGTAGGATTCCTGGGACATATTGTCTCGAGGGATGGAGTCCGAGTTGATCCTAGTAAAATCTCGACCATAAAGACTGGAAGTCGCCTAAGAACATTACTGAGAGTAGAAGTTTTCTGGGCCTAGCCGGCTACTACAGACGATTTGTCAAGGGGTTTTCCATGATCGCAACCTCGATGATTAAACTGTTTGCAGAAAAATGTGAAGTTTGAATGGATAGAACGATGCCAACAAAGTTTCGATAAGTTGAAAGTAGTGTTGACAGAAGCTCCAGTCTTAGTACAACCCGAATCAGGGAAAGAATTTATAGTCTACAGCAATGCATCCTTAAATGGATTGGGTTGTGTACTCATGCAAGAAGGCAAGGTGATTGCTTATGCCTCCGCATGCTTGAAGCCTCATGAGAAGAATTATCCGACGATGATCTAGAATTGGCCGCCATAGTCTTCGCTTTGAAGATTTGGAGACACCATTTATATGGTGAAAATGTCGATTTTTACCGATCACAAAAGTCTGAAGTACTTGATGATGCAGAAAGAGTTGAAGTTAAGACAATGATGATGGTTAGAGTTGATAAAAGACTATGAGTTGGTCATCGACTACCATCCAGGAAAGGTGAATGTAGTCGTCGATGCTTTGAGCAGGAAGTCTCTATCTACTTTAAGAGCATTGAATTCAAGGATATCCTTATCCGACAATGGCTCCCTTTTAGTTAAGTCGGGAGCTAGACCAATGTTTCTTCAAGAGATCTTTGAGGCTCAGAAAGAAGATAATGAGTTGCAAATCAAGAGAACTCAATGCGAGTCAGATGCTGAATCTGACTTTTGAATTAATTCTAATGGATATTTGATGTTTAGAGATAGAATTTGTGTACCGAGGAAAGAGGGGCTTATTCAGAGAATTTTGTACAAAGCACATAACGGATGGTTGTCTGTACATTCGGGAAGTACAAAGATGTATAGTGACTTGAAGCAACAAGATTGGTGGCGAAAATGAAGAAAGACATTTGAGTTTGTTTCAAGATGTCTTATTTGTCGCAAGTAAAAATTTGAACACTAAGTGCCTTCGGGTTTACTTCAAAGATATCTTAGTCCCCGAATGGAAATGAGACCGTATCACCATGGATTTCGTAACAGGTTTACCGTTGTCTTTGAGCAAGAAAGATGCTATTTGGGTAGTGGTTGATAGACTCACAAAGTCAGCCCACTTTATACCTGTACGAGTGGATTACTCCCTAGAAAAGTTGGCAAACTTGTATGTTTCAAAAATAGTAAGACTTCATGGAGTTCCCTTATCGATCATATCAGATAGAGATCCAAGATTCACGTCCAGATTTTGGAAGAAGCTGCAAGAAGCTTTGGGTACAAAATTGAGTTTTAGCATAGCTTTTCACCCTCAGACTGACGGTCAATCGAAAAGGTTAATTCAAGTACTCGAGGACATGCTCAGATGTTGTGTTTTGGAATTCCAAGGCAGCTGGGAAAAGTTTCTTCCATTGGTAGAATTTGCCTACAATTATAGCTATTAGTCGAGCTTAAAGATGGTGCCTTATGAGGCTCTATATGGGCGTAAGTACAGAACCCCTTTATTTTGAACTAAACTTAAGGAAAACCAAATTCATAGGGTTGATTTGGTTAAAGAAGCTGAAGAAAAAGTAAAAGTGATACGAGAATGTTTAAAAAGCGCATCGATGATGTAAATCCTATGCGGATTTAAAAAGGAAAGAGATCGAGTACCAAGTTGGGGATAAAGTCTTTTTGAAAGTATCGCCATGGAGAAAAGTTCTCATATTTGACCGTAAAGGCAAATTAAGTCCATGTTTTATTGGACCTTACGAGATTACTGAAAGAGTTGGGCCAGTAGCTTACCGTTTGGCGTTGCCATTAGAATTAGAGAGGATATATGATATTTTCACGTGTCAATGTTGCGACTCTACAGATCAGACCCTTCACATATAATTACTCCATCAGAAATAGAGATCCGCCCTGACATGACTTATGGTGAAGAACCAGTCAAAATATTGGCCCGTGAAATCAAGCAGTTAAGAAATAAAAGAATAGCCCTAGTGAAAGTCCTATGGCAAAGGCACGGAATAGAAGAGGCTACATGGGAGTCCGAGGAAATGATGAGAAATCAATACCCCAATCTTTTCACTGGTAAGATTTTCGAGGACGAAAATCCCTAAGGGGGAAGAATTGTAACAACCCAATTTAGGGCTAGTCAGAATAGTGATCTCAGGATCACTCTTTCGAGATCAGAGAAATTATTTTCATGATATATTATGAGTTAGAGCATGATAGCATATGAGCATTAAAATTTTGGTATTTTAATTTTAATGTTTTCGTGTTTAATTTGCGAAAAAGGACTAAATAGCATAAAGTACGAAAGTTCCATTTTATATATTAGGAGTACCAAATGGTTATGGATTGTTAAATGGGGGTACTTAAAAGGCAATTTAGCCTTTGAAAGAGGCTTGGCCGGCCATAAGAGAGTATGGGAGACAAAATTTTCAATTAGTGTCAAAGTTAGTAGTAGTAGGTGGACTAATTTGACTTTTAATAATAGAATAAGGAGAGAAAAGTTATCATCTTTTTCTCCTATCATCCTCCACCAAAAATTTGCAGCAAATAAGGGGTAGAAACCTTCAAAAATTTCAGCAAACTCTCATCCACTCAAGTAAGTGTTCTAGTGAACTTTTCTTGAAAATAATTGTACTTTTGAGATCCCTAAAGCTTAAGCTTTCAAATGAGGGGACTATTGTGCAATGTTGTGAAAGGTTTAGAGTTTTACCATGAGAGCTATTTTAGTTGTTTGCTGCATTTTAAGGAAGAACTTGAGTCTTAGTTGTTAGATGAACAACTTTTAAAAAGTGTGTTAGCATGAGGACACTAAATAGGACCTTAATGAAAAGGTTATGAACTTAGTAGTAAGTATGTGAAATATTTATTGTTGATGATAGCTTTAAGAGTATTAAATGTTTGCCTAGGCTTGTTGAAGATAAAAATGTGATTAGAATTAATTTTCGAGCTTAGGGGCAAAATAATCATTTTGCCAAAATCTAGGGTAAAATGGTAATTTTGCCTAAGTAGGACTATTGAGATGCTTATATTAATAAAATGATTAAAATGAGCTAATTTGCTATTATAGAGTAAGAGGAGATGATAATTCACCTCAATCGTGGAAAGGATAAAGTTGTGGACTAAACCGAAAAACTAACTTATTTTGAAAACGAGGTAAGTTTGTATGATTTCTAAGCTTTATGATCACTATCATTGAATTGCTTAGTATAATATACATTGCTATTTTGTAAGGCCTATCGTTTTTGTGAACAAAGAGATTAAACATGAGCAAGCCCCGATTGAATATGAATTCCCCAGGATACCCGATATACCACACAAGATATCATGTAAGTCCAAGGCAAGCTTGGCATTGATTAAGATGTCATGTAAGTCCAAGGCAAGCTTGGCATTGTTTAAGATATCATGTAAGTCCAAGGCAAGCTTGGAATTGATCAAGATATCATGTAAGTCCAAGGCAACCTTGGCATTGATTAAGATATCATGTAAGTCCAAGGCAAGCTTGGCATCGATCAAGATATCATATAAGTCCAAGGCAAGGTTGGCATTGATCAAGATATCATGTAAGTCCAAGGCAAGCTTGGCATTGATCAAATATCATGTAAGTCCAAGGCAAGCTTGGCATTGATCAAGATATCATATAAGTCCAAGGCAAGCTTGGCATTGAGTAAGTTATCAAGGGCAAGACTTCATGTAAGTCCATGTCAAGACATAGCCTTCAAACCAAGATGAGAAATTCCATGTAAGACCATGCTTAAGATATGGCTTTGGTGGCATGTTAAGTGGGAAGAGATCTAGTATCCTTGGGTATTCGAAGAAGTTCATCGGGCAAACAAGTAAGGTTAATAATGAGGTAACAAGAGGGCTAAGAAAGCAAAGCTAGCATCAAAATGAATTAAATATTACTCATGTTATGAATGAAGAATTAGATATCATAATGATTATTGTTTAAGTATGCTGATCAATGTGATCAAGTGACACAGGTATCATGTTTACTTTACAAAAATGAGTATAGTGAGCATTATGAGACATGTAAGAACCAAGTATGAGTAAGTAAGCTTTAGGGCTGAAATTACGATACTATTGTTATGCTAAATGGTTTTTATTTAGCAAGCTTAATGACATGTGCTTTACATGCAAACTTACTAAGCTAAATGCTTACGTATTTGATTGTTTCTTTCTATGTAGTCCCGCCAAGCTACTTTGTGGATCATTGAAGTCGAAGCTCGTAGCACACTATCAACTCTTATTTTGGTATAGCGAATTTACTTTACTAAGTATAGCCTATTTAGGAAACATTCATTTTGTGGACATGTTTTTAGAAGGGCCTTTGTAAAAGCTATCAAGTTTATAATTCTTTTGTATATGGCTAAGTGATTGGCCAAATTTGATTAAGTATTTATGTTTATTGAGATCAATGAAGAATATAGTATTATTCATAAAATTGGGTTGTTATTGCATTATTGAATTGTGTATGGATATGATCTTCATTTCGTGGTGGCTAATGACTTGGTAAATAGTCTATAAATGCCCATTACTGGTTGGACACAGGCGTGTGTCAAGGCCGTGTTAACCTCGCACCTTAGTATTATGAATCGAATAGGCCACGTGTAAATTCCACGGCCGTGTGTATAGGCCATGTTATACACACGTGTTGGACATGGGCATATGCCCAGACTGTGCTGATTTAGTCGGTATATCAAAGATTAGCACACGGTCTAAGCCCACGGGCGTGTCATGGCCGTGTGAAATTAGTTAGTAACCTCCCACGATTGGAAGACACGGGTGTGTCTAAGTTGTGCAAAAATAGTCAGTAGCTTCCCACGGTTTGAGGGTATGGGTGTGTTTAAGGGTACATGGGCGTGTTCCAAGTCTCATGGACATGTGAACCCTACTTCAAAAATGAATTATTTGATTTAGTTCTGAAAGTTTTCAGACACAAGTTTAAGGCCTCGTAGGCCTTTGTAATGTATGTATTGACTAAGAAAGTGAAATTTTTAAGTTGGAACGAAATTTTATAGCTCGTAAGTACATGTTCAAGTGTAGTAATGTCTAGTATCTAGATCCAGTATCGGTCTTGGGTGCGGGGTGTTACAATTCTCTTGCAAGTAAGTGATTTTATGGGTCATTCTCGTTAATTTTTGTACTTTTGGAACCCCCAAAGCTTAAGCTAGCTAATGAAGGGACTAATTTGCAAAATGGTTAAAAGTTTAGAGGCTTGCCATGAGAGTGTGCATGTTGTTTGCTGAGTTTTTATGGAAGAAATTGAATGTTAGTAGGTTGAGGAACAACTTTTGTCAAAGGTGTTACCATGAAAACACCTAAATTGGACTTATTTGTAAATGTTGAAAATGAGTAATAAATGCATGAAATAATTAGTTTTGTGGGTTGTTGTAAGAGAAATAAATGTTCATGTAGGCTTGTTTAATGAGAAAATGTGATGAAAAATGATTTACGAGCCTAAGGTAAAATAGTAATTTTGCCAAAGTATGAGGGCAAAATGGTCATTTTTGCCTAAGTAGAAATTTTGATGTATGATAAATTATAAAACGATTGAATGAGTGAATTTTATTATTATAGATCAAGAAGACCGAGGAAACCACCTTAACCGAGGAAAAGGTAAGGTTATGGACTAAACCGTCGACTGGTACATTTTGCAATCGAGGTAAGTTTATGTGTAAACGATACATCTTTAATACATATGTTGTTACTTATTGGTGCATTGTATGAATGAGATCAATTATGATTGTGATTGACTAGAATTGATAGATAGTGAGTAATTCTCGTATGAGCCTCGAAATAAATATGTAAGTGCAAAAAAATATCCGTAATAACTATTTGGTGGGCTGTGTGCGATACCACCGTAAATATCCTTTTTTTGTGGGCTATGTGTAATACCACCTTACTATTTATTCACCACAGGCTGTGTACGATACTATCATTTATATTTTTATTTGGTGGGCTATGTGCAAAATCACCGTAATTATTCTAATTGGTGGGTTATGTGCAATACCACCCAATTATTAACTATTGGTGGGCAGTGTGAGAAAACACCGGGTACTTAGTATCATTTCAAGGGGTTTATCGAGAAATTTTCTAAGTAAATATATCATGTGATTTGTGGTGATGAGTGCAGGGGATGTGTGCAAGTAAATGTGAGCATTTTATTTGTGGTATGGATGGAATGTGGTAAGAGATGAGATGAGTAAGCATTATTATGGAAATGTGAATTGTTCTTACTTATTATGTAATATTGTTGGTTGATTGGCATATGTTATGATGTTTATAGTTTACATGTAAACTTACTAAGCTTAAAGCTTACTCCCTTTCTTTTCCCTTGTTTTATAGTGTCAAAGAGGCAGCTCGGGATACAAAGATAATCCGAATATCACTACACTATCAGCTCATCTTGGTATAATTAGACTTAGCATTTTGAGTATGGCATGTATAGGGGCTAGACTTAGTGAAATGTCTTGTTGTTTTGGCCAAGTGTGTTGGCTCCTTTAAAGATGAACTTTTTGTAAATAGCCATAGTTGATGGCTCATTATTATTAATATATGAAGAGATGAGGTTATTCATGAATGTGTATGATGCATGATTGGATTGATTGATTAATGGCTGAATGCAATTTATGTTGTAGGAGTTTGGGTGATAAAAAGAACTTAGCAAATAGCCTTGTTCTTGTCCACACGGGTAGGCACATGGGCGTGTGTCTAGGCCGTGTGTGACACACGGTCAGTCCCATAGGTGTGTGGCTAGGCCGTGTGTCCCCTGCATGTTAGTGTTACAAGTCAGTGTTGACCATGGGCTAGACACACAGGCGTGTGCCTAGGCCGTATGCCCTTTATATGGTTGCTGACGTCATAAATAGAATACATAGGTTTCACACAGGCGAGGACACGAGCATGTCTAGGCCGTATGAAGGACATGGGCCAAAGGCACGAGCATGTGTCTGGCCATGTGAAAACCCCTGTAGGTTCGAAATGAAAATAAATGCCACACGGGCTGGGAACATGGGCGTGTGTGACCACACGTCATGCCCACATAAGCGTGTGGCCCTGTTTAGGCAAAAAAAATTTAAGTATACAAAAGTTTTCGGTTTAATTTTGAGACCCTCCATTTGTATGTTTAAGGCCTCGTAGGCCCATAATAAGAATGTTATGAATGTGAAAGAGAAGTTTTAAGTTGGAATAAAATTTGATAGCCCAAAGTTGCACGTTCAAGCAAGATAAGTTTGGTGATGCCTTGTACCCAAATTTGGCATTGAATACGGGTAAGAGGTGTTACATTTAGTGGTATCAGAGCTATAGTTAGTCAGTTCTAGGACTACCATAGCGTGAGTAAGAGTCTAGCTATACATGCCATAAATGTATATTAATAGTGTGGTGACTTCTAACAGTTATAAACTTTGCTTTATATAGTAAATGGATCCCGACCGAGCAACTATTGATGACGCTGCTAGTAACGCGCTGGCTCTCGTAGAAAAGATCGCGCCTGTAGAGAGTAGACTCGAAACTATGGGTCAAGAAGAAGAGGATCGAGAAGCCTTTCTCCAAATGATGAGTAATTGGTACACGGAGTATGTGTGAGCAAACCTTAATGCTCAACCTCCTCCACCCCCTCCTATACCTCTACCAGTTCCTGTGGCTCCTCAAGGTATAGACTTGGTAAGAGTGACTAAACCCTCGGTTGATAAGATTTGGAAGCAAGGGGTCGAGGAATTCAAAGATAATATAGATGATGACCCTGAGAGGGCAAAGTTCTGGCTTGAGAACTTAATGCGAGTATTTGATGAACTATCCTGCACGCCTGAGGAGAGCTTGAAATGTGTCGTGTCATTACTGAAGAACTCGGCATATCATTGGTGAAAATATTGACGTCGGTAGTTCCAAGTGAGAGAATAACGTGGGACTTCTTTTTTGAAGAGTTTCGAGAGAAGTACATAAGTCAGAGATTTTTGGACCAGAAAAGGAAAGAATTCCTTGAATTGAAGCAAGGCAAAATGATTATGGTAGAGTATGAGCGTGAGTTTGTTAGGCTCAGCAAGTATGCACAAGAGTGTGTGTCTACGGAAGCAATTTTTTGCAAGAGGTTCGAAGATAGGCTGAATGAGGATATTAGACTACTAGTTGGGATTTTAGAATTGAATGGATTTGTGGTGTTGGTTGATAGGGCATGCAAGGTCGAGGAGCTGAATAAGGAAAAGAGAAAAGCCATGAGTGAGGCCCGAGATGCAAAAAACAGGCCAATGAGTAAATCGTACAAAACTCAATCAAAGAGGTCCAAGAAAATGAACCCTCAAAAAACTGCGTTAGTTGGATATTCACACTGAGATCGAGGTAATACATACTCGGGCTCAAGAGTTCAAGCCACCTCGATGGCAAGCGTGGGTAATCCAAAGTCTAATAAACCGAGTGTCCAAGTTATGGTAGGCAACACATTGGGAAGTGTTGGGGAAACAACTGAAATTGTTACAAGTGTGGTTCACCTGATCATTTTATCTGGAATTATCCTTTAGAGGGATGAGAAGGAAAGAAAGCAAGAAATAAGATCAAGCAATATATCTTCGAGGGGTAGATCGCAAAAGAACCCAGGAGGTGGGACTAGTATTAGAGGTGCGCCTAGAGACTCTGCTTTGAGGTCGAAGGGATGAGCACCTGCAAGGACTTATACCATTCGCGCTCGCGAAAGGGCATCATCTCTAGATGTGATAACGGGTACTTTTTCTCTTCATAATATCTCTGTCGTTGCTTTGATTGATCCGGGGTCTACCCATTCTTACATTTGTATGAAATTGTCATCTAGCATGAATATGATTTTTGAGTCTACGGAATTTGTAGTAAAAGTGTCAAACTCGTTAGGCAAACATGTGCTAGTTGAGAAGGTGTGTAAGAATTGTCCTTTGACAATTAAAGGTCATTGTTTTTCGGTAAATCTCATATTGTTGCCGTTTGATGAATTTGACTTGATTCTTGGTATGGATTGGTTGACTGCTCATAATGTATTAGTGAACTATGGTAGTAAGTTCATTGAATTGAAATGTGTAAATGGGGATGTCATTCGGGTTGAATCAGGTAGATCGGATGGTTTGCCTGTGATAATTTCATCTATAGTAGCTAAGAAATACTTGAGGAAAGGGTACGAGTCCTATCTCGCCTTCGTACTGAATACTCAAGAGTCAGAGGTAAAGATTGAAATAGCACTGGTGGTATGCGAGTATCCAGATGTGTTCCCGGAAGAGTTACCCAGATTGCCTCTAGTTAGAGAGGTCGAGTTTGGGATAGAGTCAGTCCCGGGTATGGCACCTATTTCGATTACTCCGTATAGGATGGTACCATTGGACTTGAAAGAATTGAAAGTTCAATTGCAAGAGTTAACGGATAAGGGTTTTGTGAGACCGAGCTATTCATCGTGGGGAGCTCCGATACTTTTTGTGAAGAAGAAATATGGGTCGATGAGATTGTGAATAGACTACAGACAACTCAACAAGGTAACAATGAATAATAAGTATCCTTTTCCAAGGATAGATGATTTATTTGACCAATTGAAGGGTGCTACGATGTTCTTTAAGATAAACCTAAGGTCTGGCTATTACCAATTAAGGGTTAAGGAGCAAGATGTGCCAAAAACTGCATTTCGAATAAGGTATGGCCATTATGAGTTTCTTATCATGCCATTTGGCTTAATAAATGATCCTACGATTTTTATGGATCTAATGAACCGTATTTTTTACCGTATTTGGATAAATTTGTGGTTGTTTTTATCAACGACATATTAATTTATTCCCAGGATGAGAGTGAGCATGCAGAGCATCTAAGAATTGTCTTGTGGACAATAAGAGACAAACAGTTGTATGCTAAATTCAGCAAGAGTGATTTTTGGCTCTGAGAGGTTAGATTTTTAGGACACATTGTGTCGGGTGATGGCCTTATAGTTAATCCGAGTAATATCTCGGCTATTGTAGAGTGGAAACCGCCAAGGAATATGTCAGAAATTAAAAGCTTTTTGGGTTTAGCGGGGTACTACAGACGATTCGTAAAGGGGTTCTCCATGATTGCTACCCCGATGATGAAACTATTGCACAAAGATGTTAAGTTTGTATGGACTAAGAAATGCCAACAAAGTTTTAAGAGAATGAAAGCATTGGTGACTGAGGCATCGATTTTAGTACAACCTGAGTCGGGGAAAGAGTTTGTGTTCTATAATGATGCATCATTAAATGCTCTTGGTAGTGTGCTGATGCAAGAGGGTAAAATAGTAGCTTACGCCTTGAGACAACTAAAACCGCATGAGAAGAATTATCCGACTCATAATTTGGAATTGGCTACGATCGTCTTTGCCTTGAAGATTTGGCGTCATTATTTATATGGTGAGAAGTGCCGAAGCTTCACCGATCACAAAAGTTTGAAGTACTTGATGGACCAAAGGGATTTGATTTTGCGACAATGGTGGTGGCTCAAATTATTAAAGGATTATGAGTTAGTAAGCGATTACCATCCAGGGAAAGCTAATGTGGTTGCAGATACATTAAGCAAAAAATCCCTGAGCTTTGAAAGCTATGAGTACGAGCTTAGCGTTGCCTGATGATGGTGCTATATTGGCCGAGTTGAGGGCTAGACCATTATTTATTCAATAGATATGTGAAGCTCAAAAGAATGATAGTAAGATGCAAGCTAAGAGAGCTCAGAGCGAATTGGGAAATTAATCTGATTTTCGGGTGAGTTTAGATGGTTTCTTGATGTATCATGATAGGGTTTGTGTACCTAAGGATGATGAGTTGATCCGAAAAATTTTACATAAAGCACACAGTGGTTGCTTGTCAATACATCCGAGCAATACAAAAATGTACAATGATTTGAAGAAATTGTATTGGTGGTCGGGTATGAAAAGAGACATCTCCAAGTTTGTTACGAAGTGTTTGGTCTGTCAACAAATGAAAGTCGAGCATCAAGTACCTTCGGGATTACTTCAACTAGTGATAGTTCCAGAGTGGAAGTGGGATCGAATCACAATGGATTTCATAACGGGATTACCTATGACTCCGAAAAAGAAAGATAATGTGTGGGTTATTGTTGATAGATTAACGAAGTCGGCTCACTTTATACTGGTGGTGTGGATTATTCACTTGATAAGTTGGTCGAGCTGTATATTGCTGAGGTGGTGAGATTGCATGGGGTGCCTATATCTATTATCTCAGATAGAGACCCAAGATTTACTTCGAGGTTTTGGAAGAAGTTACAAGAAGCCTTGGGTACAAGATTGAATTTTAGTGCTGCGTTTCATCCTCAAACCGATGGCCAATCTGAAAGAGTGATTCAAGTTCTTGAGGATATGCTCCGATGCTGTGTGTTAGAGTTCGAAGGTAGTTGAGAAAGATATCTACCTTTGGTTGAATTTGCCTATAGCTTATTAGTCGAGTATACAGATGGCACCGCATTTAAGCTTTATATGGTCGCAAGTGTCGACTCTTGTATTGGACCGAGCTTAGTGAGAAGCAAATTATTTGTAATGTACCTCAATTTAGGCCTAGTCGTAATAGTGGTGCGAGACCACAAATCCAAAGTAGAAATATGTATTTTAATGATTTTATGAGGCTTACGAGGTATTTGCATGATTGTGTGAAAATCATGAAGGAATTTTATTAATTAGTAAATAATTTGTCCATTAGGATTAAATTGCAAGGATTAGAAAATATGAGAATCTAGAAGGTTTAAGCATGAAATAGCATCATAAAATTATTAGAAGTCCTTATTTAGAAATTAGACCATTATATGTTAAGATGGACAAAAATAGACATGGGAAGGAAAAATCTCAAGAAAGGATCATTAAAGGCATTTTTGTCATTTGGTAAATAAAAGATTAAAAAGGGAAAAAGAAGTCAAAATTGTGTCCATCTTCTTCTCCTTGGCCGAAATTCCCTAAGGAAGACATATCTAGGGTTTGTTCATCTTTCAAGCTTGATTGTAAGTGTCTCTTTACCCCGTTTTTAATGTTTTTCGTATTTTTGAGATCCCCGTAGCTCGATTTAGCTATTTCTAGCTATATTTTGAGCTAGGGTTTATGTTCAAAAATTTACCCATGTATGACATGCATTTATTTTGATGTTTTAAGGAAGAATATGAAAGTTTGATGCATGATAAACATCTTTTTCTAAGTGATTTTCATGAAAAATGCATAAAAGGACCAAATTGTAAAAGTTATAAAATTGGTCATACATGAGTGAAATAATGGAAATTAAAGGCTATTGTAGTTAAGAGAATAATTCAGCTAAGCTTAAAATACAAGGAAGTTGAATAAAAATCATTTTTCGAGCCTAGGGAAAAAGTATAATTATGAGAAAGTTTAGGGGCAAAATCATAATTTTGCCAAAGTGTGATTCATGAGTCGATTTAGTCAATGTGAGTATTAAATAAGTTAAATTTTCATTATAGATCAAGAAACGCAAAGTCCAGACCGAAACCAAGGCAAGAACAAGGTTGCAGACTAAGTCAAACATCTATATACATTTTGAGTACCGAGGTAAGTTTGTGTGAAATTAAGGTTATATGTGTTACTGTGTTTAAATTACTTATTATTTTGTGAAATGCTTATTATTTCCATGAAGTCGATTAATAATGTCTTGGTGAGAAAATGAATGAGAACATATAAGTTGAAGTCCCGGTTGAAGACTCGGAATAAGGAGGATACCTATATCATGCCAAGAGATAAAAAAGGTCCCGTATAAGACCATATCTGGGATATGGCATCAGCACCGAATGTAGGTCCCGTAAAAGACCATGTCTGGGACATGGCATCGGCACTGAATGTGGAGCTTGTATAAGACCATGTCTGGGATATGGCATCAGCATCGAATAAGGAAGGTCCCGTATAAGACCATGTTTGGGACATGGCATCGGCACCATATAATGAAGGTCCCGTATAAGACCATGTCTGGGACATGGCATCAGCACCATACAAGGAAGGTCTTGTGTAAGACCATGTCTGGGACATGGCTTCGGGACTAAAGGAAGATCTCGTGTAAGACCATGTTTGGGACATGGCATCGACATCAAGCTAAGAGATACTGTGTAAGACCATATCTAGGATATGGCATCGACATCAAGAGGTGATCCCATGTAAAACCATATCTGGGATGTGGCATTGGCATCGAGATACATGCCTGATGAGATTGAGTATCCTCCAATATTCCGGGTAATTCATCGGATAAAAGAGCTAAGTATGTAAAGGTGACAAAAGAGCTAAGCATGTAAAGATGATATAGAGCCAAGTTATACAAGGATGGCATTGAGTTCCATTTATGTTAAGGATGATGAAAACTTTGAGTTTATGTTTATAATTGCATAAGTACTAAACTATGCGACTAAGTGAATACAGGTACCATGAGTAAAATGCATGTTATGAAATCATAATGTGATATGTGATGGGTAAAAGTAAGTATGAGTAAGTATGCCTAAGCATTTGAGACTTATGTTGCTATTGTTTCATGAGATGGAAGAGTTATTATGAGCAACGATGTTGCTATATAAATTTCATGCAAACTTACTAAGCTATATGCTTACCCATCTCTTTTCCTTTTTCCTTGTAGTATCACCAAGCGAGCTCAGGGATCGTAGAATGTCAAAGCTCGGACCACACTATCAATCACTATTTTGGTATAGCAAAGTTGATTTATTTTGAGTATGACATGTATAGGAACTTGATCATTTTGAGTTATGTCATATTGGGAGCCAAAGTGTTGGCTATTAAGGTTACTCACTCTTTTTGTATATGGCCAATATTTGTCAAGTTTTATTTATTAATGATGATGAGTTTTATGATGTGAAAGTTTATGCAATCGATGGTGTTATATGTGAGGAGTATGAATGATGATTTATGGGATCCTTCATAGTGCATGATTGCTATGTTATGTGTTGCTTGAGTTGGTGTAAGTGTGTTTATGTTTCAGGGTGGAAATTGGCTTCGAAAATAGCCTATAATTGTCCACATGGGTAGACACAGGGCATGTGTCTAGGCCGTGTGTGACACACGGTCAGCCCCATGGATGTGTTAATAAGCCATGTGTCCCCTGCATCAAATTGCGAGAATTTGATTCATCACAGAGCCAGCCAAGACAGGCGTGTGCCTGTGTGTGTGCTCTTAAGAGGTTGATGATGTCATAAACAGAGAGCTCCACGGGTGGAGGACATGGGCGTGTCTAGGCCGTGTGAAGGACACGAGTTATACACACAGGTGGGTGTCCAGCCGTGTTAAAACTCCTGTAGGTTCGAAGGGAAAATAAATTCCACATGGGCTAGGGACATGGGCGTGTGAGACCACACGGTCCGACCACACGGGTGAGTGACCCCTATTTAGGTAAAAATTTTCTAAGTGTGTAAAAGTTTCCGGTTGAACTCTGAAACTTTCCAGATGTATGTTTAAGGCCTCTTAGGCCTATATTATGCATGTTATGATCAAGGATGAAAGGTTTTAAGTTGAAATGAAATTTTATAGCCCAATAATACATGTTCAAGCAAGGTTAAGTACGATAATGCCTCGTATCCTATCCCGACGTCGGACATGGGTAAGGGGTGTTACACACAGGGTCGATCTAGTTAAAGAGATCGAAGAGAAAGTGAAAGTGATCCGTGATAGTCTAAAAGTTGCTTCAGATCGATAAAAGTCATACGCGGATTTAAAAAGGTAAGAAATTGAGTTTCAAGTGGGCGAAAAAGTATTTCTGAAAGTATCCCCGAGAAAGAAAATATTGAGGTTATTGAAAGGATTGGGCCAGTAGCATACCGGTTGGCTTTGCCGGCAGAATTAGAGAGAATACACAACGTGTTCCATGTGTCGATGTTGCGGCGATATCACTCCGATCCTTCGTTTGTGATCCCTCCAATAGAAATTGAGATACGACCGGACATGAATTATGAAGAGGAACCAGTTAAAATTTTGGCTCGAGAGGTTAAAAAGTTGAGAAATAAGAGCATAGCCTTAGTGAAAGTGTTATGGAAAAAACACGGTGTGGAAGAGGCTACGTGGGAACTGGAAGAAGCCATGAGGGAATAGTACCCAAACCTTTCTACCAATAAGATTTTCGAGGATGAAAATCTCTAAAGGGGGAAGAGTTGTAACAACCCGATTTTGGGGCTAGTCAAAACAGTGGTTTTAGGAACGCTAATTCGAGGTTGAAGAAAATTATTTTGATATAATTTTATGTGTTATAGCATGTTTATAAGGATGTATGAAAATTTTGGTGCATTAGTTTTGGTGATTTCATGCTTAATTATGAAAAAGGACTAAATTGCATAAAGTATGAAAGTTCTATTATACAAGGTAGAGGTGTCTAATATCCATAGAATATTAAAATGGAGGTCCTTAAAGTGAAATTCGACCATTAAGGGTGTGTTGGCCTGCTATAGAGACAAGGAGACAATGGCATTAAATTCTGGTCAAAATTTGGTGAAATTAGGTGATAAAAAATTAATAAAATAAGATAAATAAAAGAGATATCATCTTTCAATATTCATGCTTCTTCTCCACTGAAAATTGAAGGGAAATTAGAGGATTTTGGAGTTCAAACTTTCAATCAAGCTATTCTCTTGCAAGTAAGTGATTTTAGGGGTCTTTCTTGATAATTTTTGTACTTTTGGAACCCCCAAAGCTTAAGCTAGCTAATAAGGGGATTAATTTGCAAAATGGTTGAAAGTTTAAGGACTTTCCATGAGAGTGTTCATGTTTTTTTCTGAGTTTTTATGGAGGAAAATGAATGTTAGTAGGTTGAGGAACAACTTTTGTGAAAAGTGTTACCATGAAAACACCTAAATAGGACTTATTTGTAAAGGTTGTAAATGAGTAATAAATGCATGAAATAATTGGTTTTATGAGTTGTTGTAAGAGAAATAAATGTTCAACTAGGCTTTTTTAATGAGAAAATGTGATGAAAAATGATTTACGAGCCTAGGGGCAAAATAGTAATTTTCCCAAAGTATGATGGCAAAATGTCATTTTTGCCTAAGTAGAAATTTTGATGTATCATTAATTATAAAGTGATTGAATGAGTGAATTTTATTATTCTAGATCAAGAAGAGCGAGAAAACCACCTTGACCGAGGAAAAGGCAAGGTTAGGACTAAACTGTCGACTAGTACATTTTGCACCGAGGTAAGTTTATGTGTAAACGATACATCTTTAATACATATCTTGTTACTTATTGGTGCGTTTTATGAATGGGATCAATTATGATTGTGATTAATTGGAACTAATAGATAGTGAGTAATTCTCGTATGAACCTCAGAATAAATATGTAAGTGCCAAAAAATATCCGTAATAACTATTTGGTAGGCTGTGTGCGATACCACCGTAAATATCCTTTTTGGTGGGCGGTGTGCGATACCACCTTACTATTTATTCACCATGGGCTATGTACGATACTATCGTTTATATTTTTATCTTGTGGGCTATGTGCAAAACCACCGTAATTATTCTAATTGGTGGGCTATGTGCAATACCACCCAATTATTAACTATTGGTGGGCTGTGTGCGAAACCACTGGGTACTTAGTATCATTCCGAGGGGTTTATTGAGAAATTGTCTAAGTAAATATATCATGTGGTTTGTGGTGATGAGTGCAGGGGATGTGTGCAAGTAAATGTGAGCATTTTATTTGTGGTATGGATGGAATGTGGTAAGAGATGAGATGAGTAAGCATTATTATGGAAATGTGATTTGTTCTTGCTTATTATGTAATATTTTTGGTTGATTGGCATATGTTATAATGTTTATAGTTTACATGTAAACTTACTAAGCTTAAAGCTTACTCCCTTTCTTTTCCCTTGTTTTATAGTGTCAAAGAGCCAGCTCGGGATACAAAGATAATATGAAGATCACCCACACTATCAGCTCATCTTGTTATATTTAGACTTAGCATTTTGATTATGGCATGTATAGGGGCTAGGCTTAGTGAAATTTCTTGTTGTTTTGGCCAAGTGTGTTGGCTCCTTTAAAGATGAACTTTTTTTAAATAGGCATAGTTGACGGCTCATTATTATTAATATATGAATAGATGAGGTTATTCATGAATGTGTATGATGCGTGATTAGATTGTTTGATTAATGGTTGAATGTGATTTATGTTGTAGGAGTTCGGGTGATAAAGAGCTTGGCAAATAGCCTTGTTCTTGTCCGCACGGGTAGGTACACGGGCGTGTGTCTAGGCCGTGTGTGACACACGATCAGTCCCATGGGCGTGTGGCTGGGTCGTGTGTCCCCTGCATGTTGTGTTGCAAGTCAGTGTCGACCATGGGCTAGACACATGGCGTTTGCCTAGGCCGTGTGCCCTTTATATGGTTGCTGACGTCATAAACAGAATACCCAGGTTTTCACAGACGGGCAAGGACACAGGCGTGTCTAGGCCATGTGAAGGACATGGGCCAAAGGCACGAGTAAGGACACGGGCGTGGACACGGGCCGCAGGCACAGGCGTGTTTTCGGCCATGTCAAAACCCCTGTGGGTTCGAAATGAAAAATAAATCCCACACGGGCTGGGAATATGGGCGTGTGGCCCTATTTAGGCAAAAAATTTCTAAGTATACAAAAGTTCCCTGTTTGATTTTGAGACCCTCTGTTTGTATGTTTAAGGCCTCGTAGGCCAATAATAAGGATGTTATGAATGTGAATGAGAATTTTTAAGTTGGAATGAAATTTGATAGCCCAAAGTTACACGTTCAAGCAAGATAAGTTTGGTAATGCCTCATACCCAATTCTGGCGTTGAATACGGGTAAGGGATGTTACAATGAATCATAGTTTGCATGTATGTCACAGCCATAGATAACATTCTTCATTCAATATAATTTCCTATCAATCAAGCAAACAATCACAAGGCTTATTTATGATCTTCATATGTTGAACTCAGGACTTCCTATCCACTAATGTAGGTGACATAATCATAAAATCAATAGGTCTTTTATAAGGTTGTAATGGGGCTCGGTTAAAGGTAGGGATTTTAAGAGATGGGACATTTTGGTTTTAAAAGTCTTAACCTTTAACTTTGTCTTGGTTTTCTTGTAATACAACCTTTTTCTTTAAGTGAACCTTTGGAACACCCCCAAACTTATTTTGAACTCAAGCTTATACATTTTTCCTTTTTGGAGACTGAGCAAACTTTTCTTCACTCTTGTTTTTTTTTTTTTAAGCATGAGCACCTACATCTTTATGAAAATTTCCTCAAATGTTGATTCTCAAGACAACTTTAGTTAAGATAGGTGCACAAAATTAGGATAACTTTAAAAAGATGGTAATTGGCTTATAATGTAGGTTCATTGCAAAAAAAATGGCCTTTAAGCTCAAAATTACAGTTTCAAGGGTCTAATATCATAGGGTTGGCTTGAAAAGGCTCAAACGGTCCAAAGAAATAGTGTCTATATCATTTTAGATTTTTATGTCCCCTAAGATTTCGCCTCAAGAAAGTTACTAAGTCAATTCTAAATATATAAACCTCCATGCATGTCTAATCTCAAAAGAAACTAAGTTTTCATGGCAAACATTACTAAGGCTAAGATCATACAAGCATTCCATTCTTCATGATAACATACTTTAACTTAGATAAAATCATCATTCATACTTGCATACAAACTATCTCAGTAACAAAAAATATCTCTAAACATTCATTTATTAAAACATACTTATGAAAGAAATGATTGAAACATACTTGAAAAAATTTAAAAGTTTGAGCAATTTATTTGCCTTACCCCCTTTAAAAAGAAACAATGTCCTTATTGCAAGAACAAAGTAATGAATGAAAACTGAACACCAGGTAGGGTTGTAAAGAAAGAGAGGTGAGTCATTAAGACTGCTTAAATACCAAGTCTTCCCTAATAACCCAATCCTAGACATGTTCATTCCCGTTACCACATCATTTAGTCTTATTCTTTCTAAAGAAATGTTAAGTTTGTTCATGCTTGGTATGTTTTATTCTGTAGAAATTAAATCCTAATTACGAAATAAATAATTCCTAAGAACCTAAAAATAATTAAATAAATAAAAAGACAAGAATCCCTCCTTTTATTTTTCTAACTCATTCCCCTTGTCTTCTTTAGCTCCATCTCCGCTTGCATCGTCAGTATCTTCCATCCATGTCTCAAAGATAGCATCTGGGAACTCAGGAACAAAAGTATTAGAGATATTCTTAAAAGTATTTCGAATTGAGTCATCTCTAATTTTTGCATATTTCTAGTAAGTTTGTAGTTGATTGTGCATGAACTTGCACATATCCATCAAAATTGACAACTCTGATTTCCTTGAAGTACTTGTAGAAGTCAGCATGGGAGTTGTATATTCAGGTTCAACACTTAGCTTGACTGGTTCTTCTTCTAGCTCAACCCTTGGTTCAGGAATGTTCGATTTCTTATAAGATTCTTCCTCTTTAGTGTCTGTAACTGAATTAGCTTCAGTTTTAGTTCTATCTGTTGACTCCTCGGTATCCGTCTCAGTTGGCTCTTCTTGCTCGCCTTGATCCAGCTCATGCACCTTCTCTACTAATCTTTCAAGTTCATAATTTGTAATGCATCCTTGAACATACCGCCCCTTCAGATTTGCTTGTGTTTTAACACTGGCCTTTAAGCAAAGTGAAGTGACTAATGATGGGAAATAAGCACTTCCTGCCTTCGTTTTAGCATAATCATGAATCTCCTTGAGGATAATTTTCCCAACATTAATGGACTTTTCTGTCAAAATTACATATAACAAAAGCATTCGTTCCATCGAGATGGTGGAACTATGTGAGATAGGCATAAAACTGTAGCGAATGAAATAAAACCAAACCTTTGCTACTGGTTTTAAGTATTCTCTTCGACAAGAATGGCTCCCATACTTTCTTATAATCCATTAGGGTCCCGGATTTGTCACAACATCAAGCACTTGTTGAAGAAAATCCCAATTGATATTGTTCATCATAGGGTAGTACTCATCTTCTTCAACACCATGTAAATTAAACAAATCATTGATAGACTTAGAAGTATGAGGTACCTTTTTCTTTTGAACGATGACTTCAGTAGCATCTTGCATAGTCAAATTAGCATAGAATTCTCGAACTAGTTCATCATCGGGAAGTGAACGAGCATCACAAAAGCATTCCCACTTGAGAGCATTGATTTTATTTCTAATCGGTATAGGAACAACCATCAAATCATTACTCTTCAAGTCAAAATGTTTTTTGGCATCATAGGTTGATGCTTGAAGGCTGAATCAAATCTCTCTTTCACTTCTTCATCGATCAAAATTGGGTTTTTAGGAGTATGCTTTGAATATCTAGTTCTTTTGCGAGACATGGTATCTTTTCTCGAAAATTCGGCAAATTTTTTGCACAAGAGAGAAAAGAGAAATCGGCAAAGTGGGTAGAACTTCTATGGAAAAAATCTTATGATAGCAAGGATGGTTTGGTAGTGACAACGACATATGACAGCAACGGCGGTGCTTCGGCAATCTCTTCGTGGTGGTAATAAGGAATTTTGGCAAAAAGGGAAGAGAACTAGGGTTTCTTTCGGGATTTGAGATTGATGGCACCAAAGGGAGATTTAGGGATTTTTAAGGTGTAAGCAATTTGCTTTGAGGGATATGAAAATTAGTAGAATGGAGAGGGGTTTATATAGGGAAAAATTAATGCAACATGTAGCAAAAATTTAGCTACATTAGGGTTACTTGGACGGCAAGCAATGGGTGTGACGACAAGGCATGGATTTTTCCCTCCTTTTTGCTGTCTTGGGCCTCAAACTCAGACTATATCTTACTAAAATAATTTGATTAGTACTTGGGCCAAATTTGACCCCCTTTATTAACATAAAAATTTAAAATTTAAACAGAACAAATAAAACTTAAAAATTTTAAATCTTAATTAGAAAATTTTTTCTTAACAAATTTAAATTAAATTAATTCCCAGGAAAGGTTAGAGGGGTCACAGCGATCTTGCTTAAGTTCCAATCTCCTTAAACAGAATTAATTACATGTAATAAGTTAAGAAAATAAGTTCTAATTATTTATTTATTCACAAAATGAGTTCATGAAAAATTAATTCAACTCGCTCAACTTCACCATCCCAGTAGTGTTTGAGACGTTGACCATTAACTTTAAACATACGTCCGTAATTGTTGTATAATTTAATAGATCCATAAGGATAAACTCGGTAGATGGTATAAGGTCCTTTCCATCGGGATTTAAACTTTCCAGGAAATAACTTCAACCTTGAATAAAACAACAAAACCTTCTAACCTTCTTTAAACTTGTGAGGTTGTATACGACTATACCTTCTAACCTTCTTTAAACTCATGAGGTTGTATATGATTATCATGCCATCTCTTTGATCTTTCTTTACACATTTTGGCATTCTCATAAGAAAACAACCTCAACTCTTCCAACTCATCAAGTTGTAACATCCTTCTCTCACCGGCTTGCTTAAGATCAAAGTTCAATTGCTTTAAAGCCCAGTGAGCTTTATTTTCCAACTCTAATGGCAAATTACATGTCTTTCCAATGACTAACCAATAAGGAGTCATTCCATTTAAATGTTGTTCGATAGGCCCATAATGCATCATCGAGCCTTCGAGACCAATCTTTTCTGCTAGGGCGTACTACCTTTTCAAGAATACCTTTGATTTCGCGGTTCACTCTTTCAACTTGCCCATTAGACTGGGGGGTGATAGGCAGTAGCAATCTTGTGCTTCACATCATATTTTTCTAGCAACCACTTAAGCCATTTGTTCATAAAGTGAGAACCTTTATCACTAATGGTGTCCCAAATCGTGTAAACACATGCTTATGTAGGAATCGCATGACTACCTTAGCATCATTTATAGGGTATGCTTCAGCTTCAACCCACTTGGATACATAATCCACAACAACTAAGATGTATTTGTTCCCATATGAAGAAGGAAATGGGCCTAAGAAGTCAATGCCCCATACGTCGAACAATTCAATCTCCAAAATGTTTGTCAAGGGCATCTCATTCCCTTTGATATATTTCTGGTCCGTTGGCATTTATCACAGTTCTTCACACAAGCATAAGCATCTTTAAATAGTGTAGGCTAAAAAAAACCTACTTGCAAAATCTTTGCTGCAGTACGTGATCCACCAAAGTGTCCTCCACTTGGAGATGAATGGCAATGATATAAGATCTCAGCAATCTTGCTTTCAACTACACACTTTCAGATTATATTATCTGCACATTGTCTAAACAAAAACGGATCCTCTCAAAGATAATACCAACCATCATGAAGGAATTTTTTCCTTTGTTGGTATGTCATTTCTCGAGGAATTATTCCATATGCAAGATAATTGGCAAAATCAGCAAACCAGGTTATTTCATGAATTCAATTTACCTCAACTAAGTGTTCATTTGGGAAATTCTCGAACACATGACTGAGTTACCTTATCTTGCTCCAACCTCGACAGATGATCAGCTATTTGATTTTTGAAACCTTTTCTGTCTTGGATCTCAAGGTCAAATTTTTGGAGTAAAAGTATCTAACGAATTAGCCTTGCTTTTGCATCTTTCTTCGTGAGCAAGTATTTAATGGTCGCATGGTCTGTAAAAACTATAACTTTGGTACCTATAAGATATGAGTGGAATTTGTCAAAAGTAAAAACTATAGTGAAGAGTTCCTTTTCGGTTACCGTATAATTGAGTTGGGCTCCCGTCAAAGTTCTACTTGCATAGTAAATAGGGTGAAACACTTTGTTTCTTCTTTGACCCATCACAACTCTAACGGTATAGTCACTTGCATCGCACATCAACTCAAAAGGTGAGTTCCAATCAGGTGTAATGATTATTGGGGTTGAGATTAACCGCTTCTTTAGATCTTCGAAAGCTTCCAAACATGATTTGTTGAAATCAAACACTGTATCTTTCTCTAACAACAAACACAATGGTTTAGAAATTTTTGAGAAATCTTTGATAAACCTTCAGTAAAAACCGGTATGGCCTAAGAAATTTCTGACTTCTTTCACATTCATTAGACCCAGTAATCTTTCAATTACATCCACCATTGCTTTATTAACTTCAATTTTTTTTTTTTGAGATCTTATGACCTAAGACAATCCCTTCCTTGACCATAAAATGGCATTTTTCCCAACTAAGGATAAGATTCGTCTCTTTGCATCTCTTCAGTAACTTAGCCAAATTACTCAAACATATATCATAAGTGTTACCAAAAATAGAAAAATCATCCCTGAAAACCTCAACAAAATTTTCAACCATATCAGTAAATGTTGCCATCATGCATTATTGAAAAGTTGTAGGTGCATTGCGTAAACCAAAAGCCATTCGCCTAAAAGCAAACATGCCGTATGGACAAGTAAAGGTTGTTTTATGTTGGTCCTCTAGGGCTACAACTATTTGGTTATATCCCAAATAGCCATAAAAAAAATAATAGAATTCATTACCTGCCAGTCGATCTAACATCTGATCCATAAAAGGCAACGGAAAATGATCCTTCCGAGTGGCTTTGTTCAACTTTCTGTAATCTATACAGATTCTCCAACTAGTTACAGTTCTCGTTGGAATTAACTCGTTATGCTCATTTTCAACAATCGTGATTCCACCTTTCTTTGACACACTGCACCGGACTTACCCACGAACTATCTGAAATAGGATAGATGATTCCTGCATCTAACCATTTGATTACTTCCTTTCTCACAACTTCTTTCATAATAGGATTGAGCCTCCTTTGCCCATCAATTTGAGCTCTTTCACCTTCTTCTAAAATGATTTTATGCATGCAAAAATAAGGGTTTATACCTTGAATATTAGCTATGGTCCAACCAATTACTTTCTTAAATTTCTTTAGAACAGTAATTAGTTACTCCTCTTGATCTTTCGTCAGTTCTGTTGAAATAATCACAGGAAAAGTAGAACAATCACCTAAATAAATGTATTTCAAATGGGAAGGAAGTACCTTTATTTCGATTTTAGGTGGTTCTTCAATTGACAACTTGGGTTGCACAAATTCTCTAACTTCCAACTCTAACTGTTCAAACCGTGTGGATTGAATAAAATTTTTCGGATTGGCTTCCATCAAAGCCATGTTTTCTTCACCTTCTTCATCCTCCAAAGGGTCAAGATCTAAGGTTTTCTCAAATGGATCTTCTTCAAAATTTCTTTCCATAGAAACCAAGGTTTCTATCTCTTTCATAACTGAACAATCTTCTGCCGGATCGGGGAAATTTCATCGCTTTAAGAATGTTAAAGTTTACCTGATCATCTTGAACTAGCATGGTGAGTTCACCTTTCTACACATCAATTAATGTTCTTCTCATGGCTAAGAAATGTCTTCCAAGGATGATTGGCACTTCCTTATCTGCTTCAAAATCTAAGACAATGAAATCAGCAGGAAAAATAAATTTATCGACTCTTACCAAAACATCCTCGATCTTTCCTTCGGGATATGCTAAAGATCGACTCGCTAGCTGAAGCATCACAGTTGTAGATCTTACTTCACCTATCCCTAACATCTTGAAAATGGACTTAGGCATCAAATTGATACTCCCTCCTAGGTCACACAAAGCTTTACCAAAGTAAGATTCACCAATGTTACAGGGTATAGTAAAGCTTCTTGGGTCTTTCAATTTTGGTGGCAGTTTGTTCTATAGGAACGCATTGCACTTTTTGTCAAGGCAACAGTCTCATACTCACTCAGTCGTTTCTTCTTGGATATTATATCGTTCATAAACTTCATATTATTCGACATTTTTTCTAAATCCTCCACCAACAGAATATTGATGTGTAACTGCTTCAGAACATCCAAAAACTTCTTGAATTGCACCTCCTGTTCCTGCTTGTGTTGATGCAATCTTTGCCGGTATGGAGGTGATGGAACTTTCAGTTGAACCGGACAACTTTTTTGAGTAGGTAAATCTACATCCAAAGAAGATGTTAAAATATCTGAATTCACTAAGTCAGGGTTTACCTTGTTAGACTTTGCAGATTCTAATTCCTTTGGTGTAGGAATTTCAACAGCTGGTTGATTCTTCTTAACAGGCTTATCTTCGACATCAATCAATCGGGGTTCCCAATTTTACCACTTCGTAATGTCACTGCCTTGATATGTTCTTTACCCAAATTTCTTAAATTCTCAGTATCACTTGACAAGGTTCCTTGCGGTCTATTACGTAGCTCCGTAGCTAACTGACTCATTTGGTTTTCCAAATTTTTCAGTGTTGCTACTTGGCTTTGGATCAAAGCATCATTCTTTGCCATGTATGCTTTCAACAAGTTCTCCAAATTGTTTGATGCCTCAACTTGAGGTGGTTTTGGATCTTGCTGATTAAACCCTTGAGATTGGTTGGGTCTTTTCTACAATAAGTTATTGTTCGGTCCATTTCCTTGGTTGCTCCAAGAAAAGTTAGGATGATTACGCAATGAAGGATTGTAGAAGTTGGACTGGGGTCCTTTTCCACTCTTATTTTGATATTGGTTCCCTACATAGTACACTGACTCGGGATTTGATGGAAAATTTTCAAAAGAATGACCTTTCCCACAATACACATAGGGAACTACTTCAAACAGACTTGGTGGCTGAGCTGCAAAATTATTAGCACTATTAGCGGTAAATTGTTTTAACATAGAGGAAATAGACGATCCCTGAGCTGATAATGAAGTGAGGGTGTAAACTTCATGAACTCTGACTACACGTCTTCCTGAAGCTGTTCAATTTGTTATCCATTGATATTTATTACTCACGATCCTCTCGATGATCTTATAAACCTCATTACAAGACTTAGACAAAATTGGACCATTCGCGGAAGCATCTACCATCAATCTTGTATGTGCATTGAGACCATTATAGAATGTCTCCAACTGGATACAATGAGGAATCCCATTATGAGGACACTTACAAAGTAACTCCTTGAATCACTCCCAAGCCTCATACAAAGACTCGTCATCCAATTTTTGGAAAGTTGTGATCTCGTTCCTCAACTTAGCATTTTTGGTAGGTGGGAAATACTTAACCAAAAATCTCTCTGCTAATTCTTTCCATGTAGATATGGAAATTGGTGGCAATGAATTGAGCCATGCTCGTGCTCAATTTCGCAATGAGTACGAAAACAACTTCAACCTCAGTGTGTCTTCAGTCACACTGACTATCTTGAATGAATCACTCACCTCCATAAACAATTGGAGGTGGAGATGTGGATCTTCCGTGGGCATACCACTAAATTGGCCCACCGTTTGTAGCATTTGAAACATCACTGGTTTCAATTCAAATTGGTTTGCCTTAATATCTGGCCTTCTAATTCCTGGATTTAACTCACTGAAAAATGGCACAGCATATTGTCTGATGCATTGATCCCTATCATCGGCAATGAGGATGGGATTTCGTACATGATCGGCTTCATTACCTTGGTCTTGATTCTGATTTCCAAGGTCCATCTCGACTTGTCTTTAAGCTTTTTGTTCACGTCTTCTTTGTCTGAAAGTTTGCTCAATTTTAGGGTCTATAGGGAGTAAATCAATAATTCGATCTATGCTCATAAACACCTGAAAAGAAAATCACAAAATTAAAAAGAATAAGTTAGTAATGTTAGAAATAAATCAAATTGAAAATAAATAATTTCACGAAAGATATGACTATGGCAACAGTTGACAATCCTTGACAACGGCGCCAAAAACTTGTAATGCGTAGGTTTGTGCAAGTGTACACAGTCGTTATCAACTAATAAGTAAGTATCGAGTTTGTAACACCCTTAACCCCTACCCATCGCCAGATTAGGGTTACGGGCATTACCGGATAAGTCATACAACAATCCCGATTCAATATACCACACTCAACAAATTGATCTTAACAAATGAAATTTAGAAACAAGTAAACCATACTTAACTAATTAATAAAGTAATCCTATTACAACAGTCAATTTATTTAAAGTTTTAAGAAAACCACTAGGTGTTGCTTAACAAAATTTAAACACTTTGCTTTAAGTTTTGTATATACCAATGTATTACTTAATAATCACAAGCAACCACTGAAATTTCAAATCCATATTACAGTTAATCACAAAGTTTTATGCTTTATAAACTATTTCGAATTAACTATTAATTCGTTACATGTATATTCTTAACCATATGTTTCGTATCCAATTCGACTCGCAAATGAAATACCAAACAAATTTCTTTTTATAAGCATACTTTACTCAACTACTAATAACTATGCATGAACAAATATGCATATATATTTACTCATACCATATTTATACGGTTAGCCAAATCATACCTATACATTTATCAAGTACATATGCAACCTTAATACTATTACCCTATGGACGAATCCAACATTAATGCAACATAACCAAATATACAATATGCTTATCATTACCATGTTTCCAGATCATGTATCAATATCACAGTGTATATACATACTTCGTAATAACCTTTCTAACTCATACTATTTCATAATACATATCGTACTGTTCAAATAAACTAAATCATGCCACAACCGAAATATATATATACATCTCCTCTTTCAACCATGATTGCTTAATTTGAACCGCATCAATAATGCAAAACCTACCAATTCTAAGCTTAAACCAAGACTTCACACACATATATGGCAACATATTACCTAGCTAACATATTGCATGCTTTAAATCATCTAGCATCCATCATTTTTCCTTATTAGCTAAATGCATATCCTAACAATACATCATATATATATATATCATATGATCATCTTCCGTATATGATTTAAAGCATGACCGAAATCACATATCTAATGGCATTATAATGCAAGCTATTATATCAAAATGTAAAACCTAAACTTAACCAACAACAATAGCCTTATTCGCAAGGCCATATTTATATTTACAATCCGAATATCATTCATTACTTATCAAAATAAAGCCTATACATGCCTTTGATTCAAAAAGTTTACAAAACATAATTATACCAAAGAGAGTGATAGTGTGGTCGACTTTCTTGCTGATCCCCTGAGCCCGTAGTTGAATTAACGATCTATAAAATAGAAACACAAACATATACAAAGTAAGCTCAATAGCTTAGTAAGTCTTAAGCAACTTTGTTATAACATTCAAACAATTTAATTTTCTTTTTCTTTAAACTTAAAACATCTATATTTATGCATGGCCGAATATTATCAACTTGTTAATCATAGCATTTACAATTCATTACCATAATCCTATAATTCATCAACCCATAGTATAAACGTATTTCACATGAATCACATGCTTCTCGACACATATGTGCAACATTCATATCAAATATATCATCATACTTAAAGTCTTTCCACTATTAGCATTTCTACTAGTAACCGAACATCCCAAAAATAACATGTTTAAGCTCAAGTTCTATCTTATACCAATCATACATATCGCTTAATAAACTCAATCACACCAAACACTAATCTTAATATGATACTTCAACCCAAGTAACATTAATCACAACTTACCTTACTTCTGATGATATTCATTGAGATATAAGCTTACCTGAGTTTTTAACTCAATAAGTTCACTATATTACACTCGAAAACTTTATGGTTTCTTCATTTTAAAGTACCACCGGCATTAAGCCCGCTAGGCACGAAGCTCAGTATATGTCACCCAAGCACTAAGCCTACTAGGCACAAAGTCCGAATATGTCACCTAAGCACTAAGCTCGCTAGGCACAAAGCCGAATATGTCACCGACACTAAGCACCGCTAGGCACGAAGCCCGAATATATCACCGGCACTAAGCCTACTAGGCACGAAGCCCGAATTAAATCACCGGCACAAGGCCTGCTAGGCAATAAGCCCAAAATAATTCATAACCAATCACATACTTCACATTTTTCCCAAATAATATATCAAAGACACATATTCATATCACATTATCAATTTATGCATTCAAGCCAATTTAACCATATACATTCGGCCACTACAATAATTTACCTTCAAATTTATCGAACATCATCATTTAATGATTCATAAATAATTCTTTGACATATTTGACAGGACTTACCTCGACTTTCGACGGACAACGTTAATCGGCTAGTCGACAACTTTCATTTTCCTCGATCCAAGCTCGTTTTCTTTGTTCTTGATCTAAACACATAAAAATTTAACTCATTCAAGTACATTTCATCTCAATTTAGTCCCTAAGCACATAATTAAGCAAATTACCATTTTACCCTTAAGGTTTCACATTTTACTATTTAGTCCTAATTGTACAAAACACAAAATACACACAATTTACCAAGACTATACAAGGGCCGAATATTCCTAGGGACTTTATAAGCCCTCTCATTTCATTTATTTTGCAATTAAGTCCCTCTAAAATTTTATTTTTACAAATTAACCCTATTTATTCAATTTTACTAAAACTTCCAATACAAAACATATCAATCTTTAACCTATCTTAAATTTCCAATCATCAAATATCATAAACCACTTAAGTTTATCAATGGCTGAACATCAATAATACATATATTTACAAATTAGGACATGGGTTAGCTACGGTTCAAAGCAACGATTTCAAAAACGTAAAAATTAACAAAAACCGAAATCAAACTAACCTTGATTTTGTGCTTCTAATTGCCGAAATTCAAAGGAACAAAACCCTTTTCTTTCTCCCACATTCGCCAAAGAACAAAATGAGATGATAATGGCTTTTCATTTTATTTTATTATGTATATAATAGGTTATTTAATTAATTTACTAATATAACCTTTAATATAAAATAAACTATTACATATAATAATGGCATATTAGTCAAAAGCCATCCACTAACTTATAAAATGGAATATTTACCCACCTAATACCTCAAATTAAGAAGCCATCATCATTCTAGCACTTTAGACTAAAGAATACAACTTTTACGCTTTACGCGATTTAGTCCTTTTTATCAAATTCAATACTTAAACGATAAAATTTTTCTACGAAACTTTCACACACATAAATTCACATATAATAAACACTAAATATAATATTTAAATATTTCTCGGGTTCGGATTCGTGGTCCCGAAACCACCGTTCCGATTAGGGTCAAATTCGGTCTGTTACAGAGTTATCATTTCCACAGGGATTGTATTTGTGCTGAGTCATTTAATTTGTAAAATAATATTAACAATTTGGTAAATAAAAACACAATATAGTTGAGAAGTGGTGATTAAAATATATTAAACTAAATGCAATGATCCCTAATGCAAATTATCCCAAATATAAAAACTATATGAATGAAATAGATTTTAGTAAAATTAAACACAATTTGCAAAAATTATAACATAAATAAACTAGGACAATTACTTTAATTAAACTCAATTTATTTCAACATGTTTAATAACATTCGAAAAAACATTCCATGGCAACTCAATCTTTCATGAGTTTGGAAACCACATTAGGTCCTTTCGGAATCTGATAGAGCTCGAAACTAACTAATATTTCGATAAAAGCAAGCGCACCTATCGAAAAGTAGTATAGTTGTGATGAGTCTGGAATATCATATCCTTAAGGACTAAAATTACTAGTAATAACTATCTTTTTATTATCTAGCCTAATAATTAAGGGATTTTTGTTTTAATCTAAAATTTAACTAACTAATTGACTAACTAAATGACTATGAATGCGAAAGAGAATGAAAGAAATAATCAAATAAAGCAATAATAAAGATAATACCCAAGGAAGAATCTACCTAGACTTCACTTATTATTATGACTCTTAATTAAATGATTTATTCACTTGACTTGATCCATAGAAATCCCTAAATTATGGTAATATCTCTTTCAAGACTAAAAACAACCAACTCTAGGTTGATTAATTGAAATCTCTTTCTAATTAAAACCCCTATCGTCGCATTAACTCAATCTATGGATTCCCTTATTATATTTGACTCTAATCTGGCTGATTTATATCACCCTATTTCTTAGGTTGCAATCAACTCCGCTTAATTATATTGGATCTACTCTCAAACAGGGACTTTTTCTCAACTGAATAAGCACATCATTCTTGAATTAATATTCTTAAAAACATTAAAATAAGGATTTAGAACACATAATTAAGAACAAGAACAAGTATTTATCACGTAATTCAGATTTATTAAATAATGAGATTCATCTAGGTTTCATTCTTCCTAGGTATTTAGGGAGTTTAGTTCATAACATAAAAGAAAAACATCATATAATTAAGAAAACAACAAGACATAAAGATCCCAAAAACTTCTAAGGAATTTGATGGAGATCTTCAATCTTGAATGATATCCTGCTTCCGAGATGATTCCGATGGCTTTCTTCAAGTAATTTCTTCGATCTACTCTGTGTCTCCTTTTAGGTCTTCCCCTAGGGTTTTTATATAGGCTTTGGAGCACCTTTCTTGGCCCACAAGTAGTCTTTTCCGAATAGAATTAGACTTGGGTTCAGCAGGTACACGCCCGTGTGACACGCCCATGAGTGATAGCTTAGGCTGTGTTCGATTCTGCTCGTCACACACGGCTGTGTGGTCTACCCGTGTGCGATAGTCCAAGCTGTGTTGATTTCTAAGGTAGGCCCATTTTGTCCTTTTTTGGCTAGTTTCTCATTCTTTTGACTCTCTCAGCTCTCCTGAGTGTAAAACATGAAATTAAAGGATTAGGAGCATCAAATTCATCAAATCTAATGAAAATTCATCCAAAAATAAGCCAAGCATGGAGTCAAAAAATGTATAAATTATGGTTTATCAGAATCCTTTACTTAGTAAAACGCATTTTACTGATCCTTATTTACTAAGGGTTTCTTAGCATTCGTGTGAGGTAACAGGGACGTGTCAGGTTTGAAGCAGTTTAATCACACAAATCTAAAATCTATGCAGATAGTAAAGCTTGGTCAGGGTTGTTATGCAACCTACAATTTAATCGAGTCAAGATCTAAATTAAGCATGCACATTTCAATTATGTGTCTATTAGCCGTAGTCTGGTCAGGATCGCTTAGCTAATTCAGGTGTATTTCAATCACATATGAACGAAATACAGACTTGATTTTAATTGAAAACATGATCGATTGAGGCACAAACATTATAAGCATAAATCAAATAAATATTATTTTATCAAAACAATCATCCTAGATTAAATAAAATTAAGCTAACATTGTTGTAAACAAGAACAAAGAACACATAGGAAACATCTTTAGATTAAATTAAAGAAAAGGATGACTAAACCCAATTCAGAGTGGCTGTCACCCAAGACTCTAACTGACGATGCTCATTGGTTCCCTTGCTTTGCTCCTTTGTTGATGGCTCTCTAAGGTGGCCGACCAAGGGTTCTTTAAGAGGCTTAATTGCTAAAATCTCTATGAAAAGATGATGCTAGGTGTGGGAATGGAAAAGGCTAATAGAATTTGGAGAGAAGAGAGAATGATGAATGATGAGAATGAATGAGGAATGATTGAGTGATGATGAATGAGGGAATGAGAAGGTCTTATTTATAGGTGAGGAGAGGGGGATAGTTTGCTAAAAATAGTGGATGTTAACCTCTTCAAATCTCCTCAAATTGTGGTTGGCCATGCTTAGTGGCTTTTGACTTGATTTTTGCTTGATTTTTAAGCAATTTTGGATGGCACACAACTCAGGACTGAGACTCGGTCAATCGTAAATCTTTGAGCAAATCTCTAATTTCTTCAACACTGCAAGGACCTTGTGTAATTAAACCAAGGAATGATTTAAATGGTCAGCCATGTGTAGTTGAATATTGGGTTGACTTGGTCTCCAATTTGGACGGTTTTGTAATCTAGCAAAGCTATCAGACCTATCCAGAATAAATCAACAAGTTAGAGGACCAAAGAATAAAATTTATCCAATTTAATTAATTAATTAAAACCCAAATTATTAATGAAATATTTTAAAATGAACTACTAAATATAATTTTATATTTTATTATTTAATTTAATCATGAATGGCCCACTTTATGTCTTAAAAAATATAATATAATCAAATTAATATAAAATAAGCCATTTATTGCATGAAAACTATATAATAAAGCATAAAATCACATTTTAATAATTTCTATGTCCTAATTTCATATTTTCACATATTTCATTAATTTATTAAACAATTACTTAGTTTTAAGAATGGATTTAAGTAAAAATGTGATAAATTACATAGGAAAAATCCTATATATTTTTCCGCTTCAAAGAATCACATTTCATATACATGTATTATTCATTTCATATATCAAAGTACCATGTAACATCACTTTCATGTATTTCATGTAAATACCTGTAATAGTTCATATCGAACTCAAATAATCTCGTAATAGAACTGTGCCCATTGAACCATTTAGAATATCGTTGGATATGCGGGTTGTACACACGAGGTGTACTGAAATGTAATCTGTCAATTCTTGTACATGTATGCTCATACGAGCTCTGAATCGGTATGCTCTTACGAACTATAAACGGTAAGTTCCTTCGAGCTAAATAACGCTAAGCTCATGCGAGCTAAGAATTGGTAAGCTCATACGAGTTGAAATCAGTAACCCTAATGATATGTTATTTGTATCCTACAAATTCCTAAGGTTCAAACGGGGCTCGGTGGTCATCGTATGTCATCGGATATGTGATCAGTAATTATACATAGCAATTATACAATCCATGTACATATATTTCAATTAAAGCATATAAATACGCAATTAATTACACAAACTTACCTCGACGAGTGTACGTAGAAACGGAGGCGATTAATCCAAAACTTTCTCTTTGCCCCGATCTAACTCCATATGAAGTCTAACTAGATCTATACGAATGAATTTAACTCAATTCAATATAATTCATATTCAATTTAGTCCAACACACATTTTTGGTAAAATTACCATTTTGCCCCTATACTTTTAATTCCTTTTCAATTTAGTTCCTAGTCTCGAAAAATGAAATTCATGCAATTTAATCCTTACCCAAGCCTAGATGATTTTTGTACATATTAATAGCAGCCCATATATTACATAAATTCACAATTTTACCACATAAAATTTTGTATTTTTAATTTAATCCCTATTTAACAATTTTACTGAATTCCTTTACAAAAGTTGTTTATCTAACAACAACCATTTATTTCTACCGTCAAAATTCAAATTTCAAAAATGCTCATCAATGGTAAATCTGTAACAGTTTAATAGTTTTACAAATTAGTCCCGGGCTAGCTAGATTAAGCTACAACGATCCCGAAAACATAGAAATCACTAAAAACATATTAAAATCCTTACCTAATTGGAAAAAACAAGGTTGGCCGAACCTAGGTCTCCCATGGCTTCCTTTTTTCTTTTAAAATCGTGGAAGATGATAATTAAAGATGATAGTTTTATTTTATTACCTTTAATTTATCATTTATTTACTATTTACTTAGAAAATTATTCCAAATTAAAAAATTACCAAAGCATTATCAGCCACTAACTCATTAATGGACTAATTGTCATATAAGGACCTCCACTTTTAAGTTCTATAGCTATTTAATACCTTTAGTTATTAGAACTCAACTTTTGCACTTTACGCGATTTAGTTCTTTTTATCAAATTGAACATATAAACGGTAAAATTTCTTAACAAAATTTTTATACGATATTTCTATTATGTTGTAGACCATAAAATAATAATAAAATAATTTTTTGACCTCTAATTTGTGGTCCCAAAATCACTGTTCTGATTTCACTAAAAACAGGCTATTACAACCATGGTTGAAAGACACCATGACACTCTCCGATCATTTGCTATTCAAGTAACATGTTTCAAGTGAGGTATGTATTGTAAGTATGAATAAGGGTTGAATATTTGACTAAGATAGTTTGATAATGAATGTTAATGCCTTGGTGTAATTATATATACTTTATATGTCTATAAATACATTAAATCGTGATGTTGTGGTGTGTTTAGAGAATTAAATGGTTACATGAGTATTTTCCTAGTATTTGATATTATTTCATTTGATTCAACAGGTATGAAAAGGAAGGAGTCAGTAAGTATGCAAATGACTTATGTCATGAATTTATGAAAAGGAATGAAAAGGTAATGTTCAATGAGAGTATGTTTATGTTAATGAAATTGATGAATTCAAATGATGTTGTTCATGTATATGACTTACTTTATGTTATTTCAAGTGATTTATGAGTTGATGCACTAATATGTGTTGTGGATGATGCTTAGACTTGTGCCAAGCTTATGATTGGATTAAATCATGCTTAATCTTAATGATATACGTTGAAATGGTAAGTGTCCAAATGGAATAGGCTTATGTTCATGAAAAGGTGGTATGAATCAAAAACGTATTTTCTTATGAAATGGTTTATAATGTGGTGACCTCAAAAGAGTTATATACATAAATGCACTAACTTGTGTATTGTTGATGTTGATTAGGCATATGTCAAGCTTGTGGTTATGGTTGATGTTTATGCTTATGTCTTGTATTATGCAAATCAAACAGGTAAGAAAGGGTAATGAATGGATGTAACATCCTGAATAGGGCCTATGCATTTCCAGTTCAATTGTATGAAATGACAAGTTTCAAGTACTATGAATAAATTTTGATACTTTTGGAAACCTAGAAATGCATGAAAATGGAAATGGAAATGGAAATGGACATTTTGGAAACTTAGACATTTTGGAAAACTTAGACATTTTGGAAACCTAAACATTTTGGAAACCTAAACATTTTGGAAACCTAAACATTTTGGAAACCTAAACATTTTGGAAACACGAACATTTTGGAAACACGAAGATGTAAGGAAAATGGCAAGATTCTGAGCCACTGAAAATTTTAGGAAACTTAGAAATAAGGCCGGAATGACAAATTTTAAAGCCCAAAATAGGAGATAAGGGCAAGAGGGCCTTAAAAGAAAAAGTTGGTGAATTTTGACATACAATCGAGCTTGGAAAAGTGGCCTGAAGTGTCACTTAGGGTTTATGGGAATGACCTGAGTTCGAGTCACTTGGAAAGCAATTATTGAAGGTTTAATTTTGCTTCCCAAGGCTAGGGGTGGACGGCACTTGTTTGCTTAAAAGGGAAGAGTTTTATTTTTATTAAAACTTGTCAAAATAAAGTGATAAATAAAAGATTTTCTCTACTAAGATAAATAAGGAATTAAAGGATGGATTAAAGACTTTTAATTTAATTAAGTGATAATTAATGGAGATTAAATTATCACTTGGGAGAGTAGTGGCCAAGTTTTGGACTCTTGGTCTAGCAATTTCAGTTAAAAGAGGAAAATTGAGACTTTTCTCTCATTCACTCTACCTTGCCGAAATTTTGCTCTCTCTTCCCCCTCTCTTTGTCGAAATTTCCCCTAAGCAAGGACTCCATCTTTTCTTTTCCTTCCCTTTGCCATTGCCTAGTCAAAACCTTTCTCTTCCAATCTCGGTTAAATCTCCATAGCCGGATCTCAGTAACCCAAGACAAGGAAACAAGTGATCAAAGGCATCAAGGTGAGGATTAGCTATTCAATTTTCTTTCTTTCTTTTCTAGTTCTTGAAAGTAAAGGCCTAATCCCCATTCTTTTTGATCATGGCCGAATATACAAGGGATCTCAAGTTTCCACAACTCTAGAATACAAAGATCAAGGATTTTAGGTAAAGACAATTGATTCTTGTTCCTTTAAATCATTTTTAATCAAGGTTTAAGATAATAACCTCTCTTATGTCTATGGCCGAATGTCAAAGGAGGAGTTTCAAGATTTCAAATTCGAGGAAATTAAGGTAAGACATATTGACCTAAGACCGATTACAACTTATTAAAGTTAGAGCGGATCTAACATATGAATTTTAGGGATTTGACGGATATTCAAGACAAAAGGAACTTTGGGATTTGGAATCTATAAGGTAAGCATCTAAAATATTCGGCCAATGGTTGTAAGATTATCTAGATCCATTCCTTAATTTTTGAAAAGCCGAAAAACTAACCCATATTGAAATACAAGGTTGGCCGAATATCAGGTAGAGGAAAAACCAAACCTTCGGGATTTGTATAAACACCAAATCGGCAAAGGTGAGTTTTTCCTTACAAATCCTACTAGGATTTGGTTTTGTTTTAAGCCAAAAGGGGTTTATTAATGTATTTTATTTGGTGGGCCGAATATAGGAATTAATAGATCTAAAAATTAGATCGGGATTCTCGAGGTCTTAAGAAATCTATTAAGCGAAACAGGTGTGTACCCTTACTATCCTTCGATATTATATGGCTAAATATTTTAATATATGATATGAATAATAATGTGAATGTGGCTATGTACCACAAATGTGGCAAAAAGTACCCAGGTACGTTTCCTACTTCTGATAGGATTGTGAAAAATGTTATTTTATAACATGCGAATATATATATATGATTATGAAATTAAGTATGTTATGCATGATATATATTTTTGGGGCATTCGGGATTTATGTGAAAGGGGGAGAACAAGTGTTGACTTCGGTCGCACCAACGAAGGTGTTGACTTCGGTCTCACCAACGAAATATGTTGACTACGGTCACATTGCGAAATTTTGGTAACTTCGGTTACAATAGTGTCTAATGGCACAACGTATAAATTTGATTATAGTGTCTAATGACACAACGTATATGGGCGAATGCCTTCGATGGAGAGTAGCGGATGGAGGGTTGACTTATTAGTCCCCACGGTGTGAATGGCAGGTACGGGTGGTGTGTAGCGGATGGACCATTAGGATTGGGTTGGGTTGCATCATAATTTCATTATTATATGGACTTGATTATTTAAACATGAATGCCTGATTTATTGAATGTTAGTATTGTGTGCACATTGAGTCTGTTGACTCACCCCATTGTGGGAATTATTTTTCGGTGATGAGCGGTGATTTGAATGGTAGGTGGACCATGAGGTGGCCATGCTACATGCGAAAATTTCATTTATTTTGGACTTAATTTTATTTTTAGTTACTTTTATTCTATTTTGGGTTTTACTTGATGTAATAAGGCCTTAAGGCCCAATGGATTATACTTTATATTTGCTTCTTGTTAAGGTTCATGCTAAGAACTATATTGGATGTATTTAATTAAATGGGCTTACAAGATTAAATAAATGGGTTTCCAATCTAAGCCCCACTCAAAATAATAGTTTTTCTAAAATTTACAATTTTCTCTAAGTATCGAAAATGATTTTGAAATCGGTTTACTTTAGGAACATACAGATCCGGTTCGGGCTCGTGGTAGGGTGTGGGGTGTTTCGATTTGATATCGAGCCGATTTTAAACTCTCGGCACGTGGGCTAAGGCCCAAACGTTTTCAAAGCGAGCCAAATGATTTTCTTTGAAAAATAAGCGAGCTTGGCATGGCCCCTAAGTCTCAAACCATGATCCACCGGTAAGTACCCTAACTATATGTGTGATTACGTGATTTATATAAGGGTAGAAAAGGCATGGAGCGTAGAATAGAATGATAGGAACTTGAACCCTAGGATTAGACTACTCAAACACAAACACATAAGACTTAATGTACTAAACCAACCTATGGCTAAGTCACCGAGCTAAGGTATGGTAACCCTTATGCATGTCTACGATTGGATCCGAAGAGCTTGGTATTTAAAGGTCCTAGTGACTCACCTCCTCTTGCAGAATCCTACAGTGCGTAGCCGGTTCACCCTAACTCGAGAGAGCTCGGTGGTGTGGCAACCTCTCAGACGCATGTCTAGGAATGGTTTGGTGGGAGCTTGGTATTTAAGCGATCGCGTGACTCACCTCCTCTCCACACGAATCACGCCTGGTGCGTATCTTTGTTCACCACGACCAAGAGGGCTCGGTCATAGGCTAAACATAATGACTAAAACCCGAAAGGGAACTAGCCATGTTTTAAAAAAAAAAAAGAAAGAGAAGAAAGAACAAAACAACAAACCCTAGTTTTTCAAACCCTTAAAACCTTTCTTTTAAATCTGAGAAAATTACTTTTTACAACATTCTCTGAAAAACTCCTAATTTGCGAAAAATACAAAAATGCCCTTAGGGGTGAAATTACCAAAACGCCCTTGGTTTATAAAATATTCAACTACTCAACAGCTTTACCAAAATTTCAACATTTCATAAACATTAAAAAAAAACCCTAACTTGTAAAATACCAAAATACCATGATTTTGGAAAAATTACAAAATTACCCCCAACTTACAAAATTACCAAAATGACCCTGATTTTCAAAATTTTTGCAACATCCCCATTTTTGAAGGAACCATTTTTAAAAAAGAACCCCCAAAGTTTTGCAACTTTTGAAATACCAGAAATTTATTAAATTTTACAAATTTACCCTGATTTGTGAAAAATTACCAAAATACCCCTGCGATCAAAAAAATTATCGAAATACCCTCGGACTTCAAAATTTTTCCAAATTACCTCGAGATTTTGGAATTTCCAAAAATAATTTTTGACAAAATCACCAAGGAACCCTATTTTGACAAATTACAAAAATGCCCCTGTAGGACAAAATTACGAAAATACCCCCGGGTAGTGGAAAACAACAACAAACAACAAAAACTACAACGTTTCTCTGAATGAACGGAAGTTCATACCTGTTTGATGAATGAATGGAAGAATGGAAAAGACTGTGTGTTTGTATGATATGAAAGAACCACTCTTAAATCCCTTTTCATAAAACTTCTTCGTTAATAAGTAAGTGGAACAATGACTAATCCATAAAATTCCTTAATCAGATCTCGACGCTAGAAAATGAGCTCTAGAGGACGTGGTCGTCGTGGTCGAGGAAGAGGAAGAATAGCGGTGTCGGAACCCGTTAGGTCGGGTCAAGGGTCCAACAATGAGATGCCACCGCCACCACCACCCCCACCGTTAATGTTGAGAAAGCAGCTCGGACGGGAAGAGGCATGTCGTGGTCGCTCATGCGAGTTTTGGAATTGGTGGCGGTGGAGGAGGAAATGGAGGAAATCGAAAGTCGGTACTGAACGGCGGCCGAGCTAATGGAGCGGAGATGTTTCGAGGAGTATCCAATGTGGCCCCAGTCAAATTGAAGTCTTGGTTAGAAGCAACGAGTGTATCATGGATGAGCTTGATCGACTCGGAAGAAAAGTTGAAAGGGATGGTGGCGTTATTCTGCGATGAAGCGTATCGATGGTGGTTGATTGTTCGTGATGGTACCACGGTGAAAATTTGAGCAGGAATATGTTAAAGAGGCCTTTCGGAAGAAGTATGTGGGAACCGGTATCTGAGATGAGCGGAGGAAGGCTTTTCTAGGGCTGGTACAAGGGAGTAAGTCCGTCATGAGAATATGAGGCGTAAATTTTGAGATTGAGCCGCTATGCTCAAGGGGTAGTGCTAAATCGAGCATGAACGCCGTGTCCGCTTTGAGGACGGGTGAGAGATGATTTAAGACTATTAATAGCACCGCATCGGGAGCGAGAATTTCTATTTTGGTAGAAAAGGCCAAGGTGGCGAGGGATTAAGGATGCTACTAAGCGGACCGTGGATAAGAATAAAGCCAAAGAGGGTTTGGGTCATCGGAAAGGGTTACAAAAGGCCTAGGGTTGATGGGCCACGGAATCAACAAGTTTGGTACAAAGAGCGATTCGTCCTTATGAGTATTGTGGAAAGAGGCATCTAGGGAGTGTTGGAAAAGATAGGAGCATGTCTTAGGTGTGGGTCCAAGGACCATATGTTTAAGGATTGCCCCAAACAATCGACGAGAGCCACCAAGAGTTCGAATGCTAGCAGGCCGCAAGAGGCGACGGCTGACCTCAACGGGTCGTGGTTGAATGTAAGTGGTAGTGGTATGTGCAGAGGCCGTGGAATCTGAGTAGAGGTAATACTAATACCGATGCAAGACAACCGGGTTTGGTTTATGCGGTTCGCCAAAGGGAAGATGGAGACGTGCTTGGACGTAATAACAAGATGCGTTGTTTATTTTGGACAAACCCTACTTTGCTTTGATTGATGTGGGCTCGACCCATTCCTATGTTGCAAGTAGTGTAGTAAAAACACTAGGCCTAGACTCTAAACTCTCGATAGGCGGATGACGTAGTAAGCCCATTAGGCCAAACTATAGTGGTAGACAAGATCTTTTGAATGTACCCCTAGAGATTCGGGAGTGAGCTTTCGAGCGGACTTAATGGAGTTACCTTCGAGAGTTTGAGCTTATACTCGGAATGGATTGGTTAGTAGAACACCGAGCCATGTTGGATTGTCTTGGCTAAACGTATGGAACTAAGAACCGGAGGATGAAGTGGTAATAATGATCGGAGAAAGGAGGAACTATTTATCTAATGTAGTTTCGGCCCTGAAAGCTGAGAAGATGGATAAGAAAAGTTGCAAAGCGTTCTTAGCTTTTGTAAGTGCGATAGGTGGAAAAGGGGAAAGTGTTAATGGAGTTAGAACGGTAAGGGACTTTGTGGACGTGTTTCCAGAGGAGTTACCGGGAATACCCCCAGACAGAGAGGTGGAATTTGGGATTGATTTACTACCGGGGATAGCTCCTGTGTCAATCGCCCCATACCGAATGGCACCAAAGGAGTTAGTGGAGCTCAAGGCTCAGATACAAGAACTGTTGGACCGTGGGTTCATCCGACCCAGTGTGTCTCCGTGGGGAGCACCGGTCTTATTTGTGAAGAAGAAGGACGGAACTATGCGTATGTGCATAGACTACCGTCAGTTAAATAAGCTGACCATTAAGAACAAGTATCCCTTGCCAAGGATCGATGACTTGTTTGATCAACTGAAGGGAGCTGCGGTGTTTTTAAAGATCGATTTACGGTCAGGATACCATCAGTTGAAGGTAAAGGAGGCTGATATCCATAAGACCGCTTTTAGGACAAGATATGGTCACTTCGAGTTTGTGGTGATGCCGTTTGGGTTGTGAACGCTCCACCGCGTTCATGGATATGATGAATCGGGTTTTCCAACCCTACTTGGATAGATTCGTCGTTGTGTTTATCGATGATATTTTGGTGTATTGAAGTCGGAGGAGGAGCATGATGAGCATCTCCAGTCGTGTTGGAAGTATTAAGGAAAAGAAGCTCTATGCCAAATTCAGAAGTGCGAATTTTGGCTTAGGAGGTGGCATTCTTAGGGCATGTGGTATCCATGAGAAGGAATAAGAGTGGACCCTAGGAAGATCGAAGCGGTGTTGGATTAGAAACCACCTAGGTCCATGGCTGAAATCCTAAGTTTCTTAGGCTTGGCAGGCTATTACAGAAGGTTCGTGGAAGGATTCTCGTCAATAGCCGCGCCTTTAACCAAGTTACTAAGGAAGGAAGTACCCTTGAATGGACTAATAAGCGGCAGGAGAGCTTTAAAAGCTTAAGAAGGTCTTGTGAAGCTCTAGTGTTAATTCAAATGAGGCGGGAAAAGATTTTGTGGTGTCTTGTGATGCTTCGCACACGGGTTAGGTGTGTGCTAATGCAAGATGGCAAAGTGGTTTCTTATGCGTCACGGCAGCTAAGGCCTCATGAGCTTAACTACCCAACTCATGACTTAGAGCTAACAGCAGTGGTTTTCGCCCTTAAGGTTTGGAGGCACTACCTTTATGGAGAAAGGTCAGTTATCTACACAGACCACAAGAGCCTTAAGTATTTATTAACTCAGAAAGAGTTGAACTTGAGGCAACGAAGGTGGGTGGAATTGCTAAAGGACTACGACTGTTCAATAGAGTATCATCCGGGCAAGGCGAATGTAGTAGCCGATGCCTTAAGTCGGAAGGGTGTATCGGATTTACGGGCTTTGTTCGCTCATATAAGTCGTATGATGATGGAAGCTTTGTTGGCGAGTTACAAGTCGAGCCCACATGGCTAAAGGAAGTGAAGGAGGACGGTTGGTCGATAATGACTTAAGTACTAAGTTGCAACAAGTACAAAGAAGGGGATTAGAGGATTATGATGTCAACAATGAAGGAGTATTGTGCTATAAGGGAAAAGTCGTATCTGTAGAAGAATAAGGAGTTGAGACAAAGGATTCTTGGAAGCGCATGGTAGCCCTTGTGCTATGCATCCGGAGGCATCAAGGCGTATAGAGATCTAAGGGAACAATTTTGGTGGTCCGACACAAACGAGAGGTGATGAATTTGTGGGAAATGTTTGGCGTGTCGACAAGTTAAGGTGAACACCAAGTCCCATCGAGATTGCTCCAACCAATCGAGATTCCCCAATGGAAGTGGGAAAGAATTACCATGGACTTTGTTAGTGGGCTTCCCCTTACGCCTACTAAGAAGGACTCGGTATGGGTGATAGTGGACCGTTTGACCAAGTCCGCACACTTTATCCCAGTCAAAATGGATTATTCTCTTCAGAAGTTGGCTAAGTTGTATGTGGCGGAAATTGTGAGATTACATGGAGTACCAATGTCGATCATCTCTGATAGAGACCCAAGGTTTACGTCTCGATTTTGGAAAGCACTTCATCAAGCTTTAGGCACTAAGCTAGACTTCACTGACTTTTCATCCACAATCGACAGGCATCTGAACGAGTTATACAAGTGTTGGAGGATATGTTGAGAGGCTGTGTAATGGATTTTTGAGGAAGTTGGGAAGATTACTTGCCTTTAGCTGAATTCGCCTACAACAATAGCTATCAAGCCAGCATTCGGATGGCACCATACGAGGCATTGTATGGAAGGAAGTGTAGAACACCTACTTGTTGGACCGAGTTAGGAGAACGCAGAGTTTTGGGTCCAAAGTTGGTGGCAGAAACTGAAGAGAAGGTTGAGATAATTGGGGCACAGTTGAAGGAAGCCTCTGATAGGCAAAAGTCGTATGCAGACCTTAAGCGGAAGGAAATAGAGTTTGAAGTGGGAGATCAAGTGTTCTGAAAGTCTCACCTTGGAAGAAGGTAATGAGATTTGGCGCAAAGGAAGCTAAGCCCAAGATTTATAGGGCCTTATCAAATCTTGAAGCGCGTTGGGCGATGGCATACCAACTAGAGTTGCCCGAATTGCAGCAGATGCATGACGTATTTCATGTGTCCATGTTACGTCGCTATCGATCGGATCCATCTCATGTGGTACCGGTTGAAGAGGTGGAACTAAGGCCAGACTTATCCTATGAGGAAGAACCGATTCGGATCTTAGAACGTGATGTGAAAGTACTACGAAAGAAGACAGTTCCTCTCGTTAAAGTGCTATGGCGCAATCATGGAACGGAAGAAGCTTCGTGGGAGCCAGAAGAGGCGATGAGACAGCAATACCCTCAACTATTTTAGTTAGGAAATTTCGGGGACGAAATTTTGTTTAAGGGGGGTAGAACTGTAACATCCTGAATAGGGCCTATGCATTTCCAGTTCAATTGTATGAAATGACAAGTTTCAAGTACTATGAATAAATTTTTGATACTTTTGGAAACCTAGAAATGCATGAAAATGGAAATGAAAATGGAAATGGAAATGGAAATGGACATTTTTGGAAACTTAGACATTTTTGGAAACTTAGACATTTTTGGAAACCTAAACATTTTGGAAACCTAAACATTTTGGAAACCTAAACATTTTGGAAACACGAACATTTTGGAAACACGAAGATGTAAGAAAAAGGCAAGTTACAAAGTCAGCGAAAATTTTAGGAAACTTAGAAATAAGGCCGAATGACAAATTTTAAAGCCCAAAATAGGAGATAAGGGCAAGAGGGCCTTAAAAGAAAAAGTTGGTGAATTTTGACATACAATCGAGCTTGGAAAAGTGGCTGAAGTGTCACTTAGGGTTTATGGAATGACTGAGTTCGAGTCACTTGGAAAGCAATTATTGAAGGTTTAATTTTGCTTCCCAAGGCTAGGGGTGGACGGCGCTTGTTTGCTTAAAAGGGAAGAGTTTTATTTTTATTAAAACTTGTCAAAATAAAGTGATAAATAAAAGATTTTCTCTACTAAGATAAATAAGGAATTAAAGAATGGATTAAAGACTTTTAATTTAATTAAGTGATAATTAATGGAGCTTAAATTATCACTTGGGAGAGTAGTGGCCAAGTTTTGGACTCTTGGTCTAGCAATTTCGAGTTAAAAGAGGAAAATTGAGACTTTTCTCTCATTCACTCTACCTTCTTAGAAAATTTGCTCTCTCTTCCCCTCTCTTTGTCGAAATTTCCCTAAGCAAGGACTCCATCTTTTCTTTTCCTTCCTTTGCCATTGCCTAGTCAAACCTTTTCTTCCAATCTCGGTTAAATCTCCATAGCCGGATCTCGGTAACCCAAGACAAGGAAACAAGTGATCAAAGGCATCAAGGTGAGGATTAGCTATTCAATTTTCTTTCTTTCTTTTCTAGTTCTTAGAAAGTAAAAGGCCTAATCCCCATTCTTTTGATCATGGCCGAATATACAAGGGATCTCAAGTTTCCACAACTACCGAATACAAAGATCAAGGATTTTAGGTAAAGACAATTGATTCTTGTTCCTTTAAATCGTTTTTAATCAAGGTTTAAGATAATAACCTCTCTTATGTCTATGGCCGAATGTCAAAGGAGGAGTTTCGGGATTTCAAATTCGAGGAAATTAAGGTAAGACATATTCGGCCTAAGACCAGTTACAACTTATTAAAGTTAGAGCAGATCTAACATATGAATCTTAGGGATTTCGACAGATATTCAAGACAAAAGGGAACTTTCGGGATTTGGAATCTATAAGGTAAGCATCTAAAATATTCGGCCAATGGTTGTAAGATTATCTAGATCCATTCCTTAATTTTTGAAATGCCGAAAAACTAACCCATATTGAAATACAAGGTTGGCCGAATATCAGGTAGAGGAAAAACCAAACCTTCGGGATTTGTATAAACACCAAATCGGCAAAGGTGAGTTTTTCCTTACAAATCCTACTAGGATTTGGTTTTGTTTTAAGCCAAAAGGGGTTTATTAATGTATTTTATTTGGTGGGCCAAATATAGGAATTAATAGATCTAAAAATTAGATCGGGATTCTCGAGGTCTCAAGAAATCTATTAAGCAAAACAGGTGTGTACCCTTACTATCCTTCGATATTATATGGCTAAATATTTTAATATATGATATGAATAATAATGTGAATGTGGCTATGTCCCACAAATGTGGCAAAAAGTACCAGTGCACGTTTCCTACTTCGATAGGATTGTGAAAATGTTATTTTATAACATGCGAATATATATATATGATTATGAAATTAAGTATGTTATGCATGATATATATTTTTGGGGCATTCGGATTTATGTGAAAGGGGAGAACAGTGTTGACTTGGTCGCACCAACGAAGGTGTTGACTTGGTCTCACCAACTAAATATGTTGACTACGGTCACATTGCGAAATTTTGGTAACTTCGGTTACAATAGTGTCTAATGGCACAACGATAAATTTGATTATAGTGTCTAATGACACAACGTATATGGCGAATGCCTTCGATGGAGAGTAGCGAGATGGAGGGTTGACTTATTAGTCCCCACGGTGTGAATGCGTGTACGGTGGTGTGTAGCGGATGGACCATTAGGATTGGGTTGGGTTGCATCATAATTTCATTATTATATGGACTTGATGATTTAAACATGAATGCCTGATTTATTGAATGTTAGTATTGTGTGCACATTGAGTCTGTTGACTCACCCCATTGTGGGAATTATTTTTCAGGTGATGAGCAGTGACGGACCGGGCCGGTGGACCATGAGGTGGTCATGCTACATGCGTAAATTTCATTTATTTTGGACTTAATTTTATTTTTAGTTACTTTTATTCTATTTTGGGTTTTACTTGATGTAATAAGGCCTTAAGGCCCAGCGGATTATACTTTATATTTGCTTACTGTTAAGGTTCATGCTAAGAACTATATTGGATGTATTTAATTAAATGGGCTTACAAGATTAAATAAATGGGTTTCCAATCTAAGCCCACTCAAAATAATAGTTTTTCTAAAATTTACAATTTTCTCTAAGTATCGAAAATGATTTTGAAATCGGTTTACTTTAGGAACATACAGATCTGGTTCGGGCTCGTGGTAGGGTGTGGGGTGTTTCAGTTTGGTATCGAGCCCAGTTTTAAACTCTCGGCACGTGGGCTAAGGCCCAAACGTTTTCAAAGCGAGCCAAATGATTTTCTTTGAAAAATAAGGTGCTTTTGGCATGGCCCCTAAGTCTCAAACCATGATCCACCGGTAAGTACCCCTAACTATATGTGTGATTACATGATTTATATAAGGGTAGAAAAGGCATGGAGCGTAGAATAGAATGATAGGAACTTGAACCCTAGGATTAGACTACTCAAACACAAACACATAAGACTTAATGTACTAAACCAACCTATGGCTAAGTCATTGAGCTAAGGTGTGGTAACCCTTATGCGCATGTCTAGGATTGGATCCGGAAGAGCTTGGTATTTAAGCAGTCCTAGTGACTCACCTCCTCTTGCAGAATCCTACAGTGCGTAGCTTCTGGTTCACCCTAACTCGAGAGAGCTCGGTGGTGTGGCAACCTCTGACGCATGTCTAGGAATGGTTTGGTGGGAGCTTGGTATTTAAGCGATCGCGTGACTCACCTCCTCTCCACACGAATCCTACAGTGCGTAGCTTTGGTTCACCCCGACCAAGAGGGCTCGGTCATAGGCTAAACATAATGACTAAAACCCGAAAGGAACTAGCCATGTTTAAAAAAAAAAAGAGAAGAAAGAACAAAACAACAAACCCTAGTTTTTCAAACCCTTAAAACCTTTCTTTTAAATCGAGAAAATTACTTTTTACAACATTCTCGAAAAACTCCTAATTTGCGAAAAATACAAAAATGCCCTTGGGGTGAAATTACCAAAACATCCTTGGTTTATAAAATATTCAACTACTCAACAGCTTTACCAAAATTTCAACATTTCATAAACATTAAAAAAAAACCCTAACTTGTAAAATACCAAAATACCGTGATTTTGGAAAAATTACAAAATTACCCCAACTTACAAAATTACCAAAATGACCACGATTTTCAAAATTTTTGCAACATCCCCATTTTGAAGGAACCATTTTTAAAAAGAACCCCAAAGTTTTGTAACTTTTGAAATACCGAAATTTATTAAATTTTACAAATTTACCTCGATTTGTGAAAATTACCAAAATACCCACGAGGTCAAAAAATTATCGAAATACCCTCGGACTTCAAAATTTTTCCAAATTACCTCGAGATTTTGGAATTTCCAAAATAATTTTGACAAAATCACCAAGGAACCCTATTTTGACAAATTACAAAATGCCCCAGAGGACAAAATTACGAAAATACCCCGGGTAGTGGAAAACAACAACAAACAACAAAAACTACAACGTTTCTCCGAATGAACGGAAGTTCATACATTTGATGAATGAATGGAAGAATGGAAAGACGTGTGTTTGTATGATACGAAAGAACCACTCTTAAATCCCTTTTCATAAAACTTCTTCGTTAATAAGTAAGTGGAACAATGACTAATCCATAAAATTCCTTAATCAGATCTCGACGCTAGAAAATGAGCTCTAGAGGATGTGGTCGTCGTGGTCGAGGAAGAGGAAGAATGACAGTGTCGGAACCCGTTAGGTCGGGTCAAGGGTCCAACAATGAGATGCCACCGCCACCACCACCCCCAGCTGTTAATGTTGAGCAGTAGGCTCAGACGGGGGAAGAGGCTGTGTCGCAGGCTATTTTGCGAGTTTTGGAATTGGTGGCCGGTGTAGGAGGAAATAGAGGAAATCGAAAGTCGGTACCTGAACGGCTCCGAGCTAATGGAGCGGAGATGTTTCGAGGAGTATCCAATGTGGCCCCCAGTACAGCTGAGTACTGGTTAGAAGCAACGGAGCGTATCATGGATGAGCTTGATCTGACTCCAGAAGAAAAGTTGAAAGGGATGGTGGCGTTGTTACGCGATGAAGCGTATCAGTGGTGGTTGACTGTTCGTGATGGTACCACAGCTGAAAATTTGAGCTGGGAATATGTTAAAGAGGCCTTTCAGAAGAAGTATGTGGGAACCAGGTATACAGATGAGCAGAGGAAGGCTTTTCTAGGGCTGGTACAAGGGAGTAAGTCTGTCGCAGAATATGAGGCAGAATTTTTGAGATTGAGCCGCTATGCTCGAGGGGTAGTGGCAACTGAGCATGAACGCTGTGTCCGTTTTGAGGACGGGCTGAGAGATGATTTAAGACTATTAATAGCACCACATCAGGAGCGAGAATTCTCTGTTTTGGTAGAAAAGGCCAAGGTGGCCGAGGGGATTAAGGATGCTACTAAGCGGACCATGGATAAGAATAAAGCCAAAGAGGGTTTGGGTCATCGTGAAAGGGTTACAAAAGGCCTAGGGTTGATGGGCCACGGAATCAACAAGTTGATACAAAGTGCGATTCGTCCTTATGAGTATTGTGGAAAGAGGCATCTAGGGAGTGTTGGAAAAGATAGGAGCATGTCTTAGGTGTGGGTCCAAGGACCATATGTTTAAGGATTGCCCCAAACAATCGACGAGAGCCACCAAGAGTTCAGAATGCTAGCTGCACCAGAGAGGCGGACAACAAACCTCAACGGGGTCGTGGTTCTGCAACCGTGGTAGTGGTACAGATAAGAGGCCGTGGAATACAGGGCCGAGGTAATACTAATACCGATGCAAGACAACCGGGTTTGGTTTATGCGGTTCGCCAAAGGGAAGATGGAGATGCGCCGAATGTAATAACCGGTACGTTCTTTATTTTGGACAAACCCTACTTTGCTTTGATTGATGTGGGCTCGACCCATTCCTATGTTGCAAGTCGTGTAGTAAAAACACTAGGCCTAGACTCGAACTCTCCGATAGGCGATGATGTAGTAAGCCCATTAGGCCAAACTATAGTGGTAGACAAGATCTTTCGGAATGTACCCCTAGAGATTGTGGAGTGAGCTTTGGCGGACTTAATGGAGTTACCCTTCGGAGAGTTTGAGCTTATACTCGGAATGGATTGGTTAGTAGAACACCGAGCCGTGTTGGATTGTGCTGACTAAACGTATGGAACTAAGAACCCGGAGGATGAAGTGGTAATAATGATGGGAGAAAGGAGGAACTATTTATCTAATGTAGTTTCTACCCAAGGTGAGAAGATGGTTAAGAAGGGTTGCAAAGCGTTCTTAGCTTTTGTAAGTGCGATAGGTGGAAAAGGGAAGGTGTTAATGGAGTTAGAAAAGTAAGGGACTTTGTGGACGTGTTTCGGAGGAGTTACGGAATACCCCAGATGGGAGGTGGAATTTGGGATTGATTTGCTAACGGAGATAGCTCCTGTGTCAATCGCCCCATACCGAATGGCACCAAAGGAGTTAGTGGAGCTCAAGGCTCAGATACAAGAACTGTTGGACCGTGGGTTCATCCGACCCAATGTGTCTCCGTGGGGAGCACCAGTCTTATTTGTGAAGAAGAAGGACAGAGCTATGCGTATGTGCATAGACTACCGTCAGTTAAATAAGCTGACCATTAAGAACAAGTATCCCTTGCCAAGGATCGATGACTTGTTTGATTAGCTGAAGGGAGCCGCGGTGTTTTCAAAGATAGATTTACGGTCAGGATACCATCAGTTGAAGGTAAAGGAGGCTGATATCCATAAGACCGCTTTTAGGACAAGATATGGTCACTTCGAGTTTGTGGTGATGCCATTTGGGTTGTGAACGCCCAGTAGCGTTCATGGATATGATGAATCGGGTTTCCAACCCTACTTGGATAGATTCGTCATTGTGTTTATCGATGATATTTTGGTGTATTCAAGTCGGAGGAGGAGCATGATGAGCATTTCCGAGTCGTGTTGGAAGTATTAAGGAAAAGAAGCTCATGCCAAATTCAAGCAAGTGCGAATTTTGGCTTAGGAGGTGGCATTCTTAGGGCATGTGGTATCCATGAAGGAATAAGAGTGGACCCTAGGAAGATCGAGCGGTGTTGGATTGGAAACCACCTAGGTCCGTGGGCTGAAATCAAGTTTCTTAGGCTTGGCAAGGCTATTATAGAAGGTTCGTGGAAGGATTCTCGTCAATAGCGCGCCTTTAACCAAGTTACTAAGGAAGGAAGTACCTTGAATGGACTAATAAGCAGCAGGAGAGCTTTGAAAAGCTTAAGAAGGTGCTGACGGAAGCTCCAGTGTTAATTCAGTCGGAGGCAGGAAAAGATTTTGTGGTGTACTGTGATGCTTCGCATACGGGGTTAGGCTGTGTGCTAATGCAAGATGGCAAAGTGGTTGCTTATGCGTCACGGTAGCTAAGGCCTCATGAGCTTAACTACCCAACTCATGACTTAGAGCTAGCAGCAGTGGTTTTCGCCCTTAAGGTTTGGAGGCACTACCTTTATGGAGAAAGGTCAGTTATCTACACAGACCACAAGAGCCTTAAGTATTTATTAACTCAGAAAGAGTTAAACTTGAGGCAACGAAGGTGGGTGGAATTGCTAAAGGACTACGACTGTTCAATAGAGTATCATCCGGGCAAGGCGAATGTAGTAGCCGATGCCCTAAGTCGAAGGTTGTATCGGATCTACGGGCTTTGTTCGCTCATATAAGTCAGATGATGATGGAAGCTTTGTTGGCGAGTTGCAAGTCGAGCCCACATGGCTAAAGGAAGTGAAGGAGGATAGTTGGCTAATAATGACTTAAGTACTAAGTTGCGCAAGTGCAAAGAAGGGGATTAGAGGATTATGATGTCAACAATGAAGGAGTATTGTGCTATAAGGGAAAAGTCTGTATGCCGAAGAATAAGGAGTTGAGACAAAGTATTCTTGAAGCGCATGGTAGCCCTTGTGCTATGCATCCGGAGGCATCAAGCTGTATAGAGATCTAAGGGAACAATTTTGGTGGTCTGACCTGAAACGAGAGGTGACTGAATTTGTGGGGAAATATTTGACGTGTCAGCAAGTTAAGGCTGAACACCAAGTCCCATCAGGATTGCTCCAACCAATCGAGATTCCCCAATGGAAGTGGGAAAGAATTACCATGGACTTTGTTAGTGGGCTTCCCCTTACGCCTACTAAGAAGGACTCGGTATGGGTGATAGTGGACCGTTTGACCAAGTCCGCACACTTTATCCCAGTCAAAATGGATTATTCTCTTCAGAAGTTGGCTAAGTTGTATGTGACGAAAATTGTGAGATTACATGGAGTACCAATGTCGATCATCTCTGATAGAGACCCAAGGTTTACGTCTCGATTTTGGAAAGCACTTCATCAAGCTTTAGGCACTAAGCTAGACTTCACTACGACTTTTCATCCACAATCAGACGGGCAGTCTGAACGAGTTATACAAGTGTTGGAGGATATGTTGAGAGGCTGTGTAATGGATTTTCGAGGAAGTTGGGAAGATTACTTGCCTTTAGCTGAATTCGCCTACAACAATAGCTATCAAGCCAGCATTCGGATGGCACCATACGAGGCATTGTATGGAAGGAAGTGTAGAACACCTACTTGTTGGACCGAGTTAGGAGCACAAAGTTTTGGGTCCGAGTTGGTGGCGTAAACCGAAGAGAAGGTTGAGATAATTAAGACGCGGTTGAAGGAAGCCTCGATAGGTAAAAGTCGTCGCGAGACCTTAAGCGGAAGGAAATAGAGTTTGAAGTGGGAGATCAAGTGTTCTGAAAGTCTCACCTTGGAAGAAGGTAATGAGATTTGGCCACAAAGGAAGCTAAGCCCAAGATTTATAGGGCCTTATCAAATCTTGAGCGCGTTGGGCGATGGCATACCAACTAGAGTTGCCCCTTAATTGCAGCAGATGCATGACGTATTTCATGTGTCCATGTTACGTCACTATCGATCGGATCCATCTCATGTGGTACCGGTTGAAGAGGTGGAACTAAGGCGGACTTATCCTATGAGGAAGAACCGATTCGGATCTTAGAGCGTGATGTGAAAGTACTACGAAAGAAAGCAGTTCCTCTAGTCAAAGTGCTATGGCGCAATCACGGAGCGGAAGAAGCTTCGTGGGAGCCAGAAGAGGCGATGAGACAGCAATACCCTCAACTATTTTAGTTAGGAAATTTCGGGGACGAAATTTTGTTTAAGGGGGTAGAACTGTAACATCCTGAATAGGGCCTATGCATTTCCATTTCAATTGTATGAAATGACAAGTTTCAAGTACTATGAATAAATTTTTGATACTTTTGGAAACCTAGAAATGCATGAAAATGGAAATGCAAATGGAAATGGAAATGGAAATGGACATTTTTGGAAACTTAGGCATTTTTGGAAAACATAGACATTTTTGGAAACCTAAACATTTTGGAAACCTAAACATTTTGGAAACCTAAACATTTTGGAAACCTAAACATTTTGGAAACACGAACATTTAGGAAACACAAGATGTAAGGAAAATGGCAAGATTCTGAGCCATGTGAAAATTTTAGGAAACTTAGAAATAAGGTAGGAATGACAAATTTTAAAGCCCAAAATAGGAGATAAGGGCAAGAGGGCCTTAAAAGAAAAAGTTGGTGAATTTTGACATACAATCGAGCTTGGAAAAGTGGCACGAAGTGTCACTTAGGGTTTATGGAATGACACGAGTTCGAGTCACTTGGGAAGCAATTATTGAAGGTTTAATTTTGCTTCCCAAGGCTAGGGGTGGACGACACTTGTTTGCTTAAAAGGGAAGAGTTTTTTTATTAAAACTTGTCAAAATAAAGTGATAAATAAAAGATTTTCTCTACTAAGATAAATAAGGAATTAAAGGATGGATTAAAGACTTTTAATTTAATTAAGTGATAATTAATGGAGATTAAATTATCACTTGGGAGAATAGTGGCCAAGTTTTGGACTCTTGGTCTAGCAATTTCAGTTAAAGAGGAAAATTGAGACTTTTCTCTCATTCACTCTACCTTGCGAAATTTTGCTCTCTCTTCCCCTCTCTTGCCGAAATTTCCCTAAGCAAGGACTCCATCTTTTCTTTTCCTTCCTTTGCCATTGCCTAGTCAAAACCTTTCTCTTCCAATCTCGATTAAATCTCCATAATGGGATCTCGGTAACTCCAAGACAAGGAAACAAGTGATCAAAGGCATCAAGGTGAGGATTAGCTATTCAATTTTCTTTCTTTCTTTTCTAGTTGCCGAAAGTAAAAGGCCTAATCCCCATTCTTTTGATCATGGCCGAATATACAAGGGATCTCAAGTTTCCACAACTACTAGAATACAAAGATCAAGGATTTTAGGTAAAGACAATTGATTCTTGTTCCTTTAAATCGTTTTTAATCAAGGTTTAAGATAATAACCTCTCTTATGTCTATGGCCGAATGTCAAAGGAGGAGTTTCGGGATTACAGATTCGAGGAAATTAAGGTAAGACATATTCGGCCTAAGACGAGTTACAACTTATTAAAGTTAGAGCAGATCTAACATATGAATTTTAGGGATTTCGACAGATATTCAAGACAAAAGGGAACTTTCGGGATTTGGAATCTATAAGGTAAGCATCTAAAATATCCGGCCAATGGTTGTAAGATTATCTAGATCCATTCCTTAATTTTTGAAAAGCCGAAAAACTAACCCATATTGAAGTACAAGGTTGGCCCAATATCAGGTAGAGGAACCTTCGGGATTTGTATAAACACCAAATCGGCAAAGGTGAGTTTTTCCTTACAAATCCTACTAGGATTTGGTTTTGTTTTAAGCCAAAAGGGTTTATTAATGTATTTTATTTGGTGGGCGAATATAGGAATTAATAGATCTAAAAATTAGATCGGGATTCTCGAGGTCTCAAGAAATCATTAAGCGAAGCAGTGTGTACCCTTACTATCCTTCGATATTATATGGCTAAATATTTTAATATATGATATGAATAATAATGTGAATGTGGCTATGTACCACAAATGTGGCAAAAAGTACCAGTGCACGTTTCCTACTTCGATAGGATTGTGAAAATGTTATTTTATAACATGCGAATATATATATATGATTATGAAATTAAGTATGTTATGCATGGTATATATTTTGGGGCATTCGGATTTATGTGAAAGGGGAGAACAGTGTTGACTTGGTCGCACCAACGAAGGTGTTGACTTGGTCTCACCAACGAAATATGTTGACTACGGTCACATTGCGAAATTTTGGTAACCGGTTACAATAGTGTCTAATGGCACAACGTATAAATTTGATTATAGTGTCTAATGACACAACGATATGAGCGAATGCCTTGATGGAGAGTAGCGGATGGAGGGTTGACTTATTAGTCCCACGGTGTGAATGGCGGTGCGGGTGGTGTGTAGCGGATGGACCATTAGGATTGGGTTGGGTTGCATCATAATTTCATTATTATATGGACTTGATGATTTAAACATGAATGCCGATTTATTGAATGTTAGTATTTGTGCACATTGAGTCATTGACTCACCCCATTGTGGGAATTATTTTTCGGTGATGAGCAAGGATTTGATGGGTAGGTGGACCATGAGGTGGCCATGCTACATGCGAAAATTTCATTTATTTTGGACTTAATTTTATTTTTAGTTACTTTTATTCTATTTTGGGTTTTACTTGATGTAATAAGGCCTTAAGGCCCAGTGGATTATACTTTATATTTGCTTACTATTAAGGTTCATGCTAAGAACTATATTGGATGTATTTAATTAAATGGGCTTACAAGATTAAATAAATGGGTTTCCAATCTAAGCCCAACTCAAAATAATAGTTTTTCTAAAAATTTACAATTTTCTCTAAGTATCGAAAATGATTTTGAAATCGGTTTACTTTAGGAACATACCAGATCCGGTTCAGGCTCGTGGGCCGGGTGTGGGGTGTTTCAATGGATAAGTTCATAATTGAGATGTAATATGATGATATGAAAGGATTGATGAGTTAAATGACGTATTTATGTGTGAGAAATTCACTTGTGCTATGGATGAATGTACCTATGATATGAACAAATACACTAATTTGTGAATTGATAGTGTTATTTAAGCTTATGCTAAGTAAATGGAATAGAAAGTAAGTAAATGGAGTGGTTCATAGTCATGTAAAAGTTAATGATTGTATAATATGTCATATAATCCTACCATGTTAGGAATGAAAAGTATAAGTGATGTTGGTGGTTATATAGTTTGATAAATCTTGTGGCATTGGTATAGCCTTATAGTTGTCATATAAAGTTCATATTTGAAATGGAATATGATGCTTAAAATTTATATGAGCTTACTAAGCATTCATTGCTTACGTAGTTATCTTTCTCTTACTTTACAGATTATCTGAAGCTCGTCGGAAACCTATCACCCTATCTAGCGATTATATTGGTAGTTTTGATGTGATGGTCAAGGTTATAATGGCATGTATATGAGGACTTATGGTTGATGTTTAGTGGAATGTTATTTGATGATTTTGGCATGTATATGTCATGTTGATTAATGTAATCTTGGTACTTTTGGTGCCTTGTTGATGTGTGTGAATATGGCTACGTTATGGTGCATGTTTGAGTGAATAAATCGTATGTTTGTGTGGAAGTTCTAATTTTTCATAATTATGGTACAACTAGTAAGTTTATATTGACATGGAACAGCTCAAGTTATGGTATATTTTGAAATGGTTGAAATATGACCAAATATGCATATATGTAAGTATGTTTGATGATTGTGATTGAGGAGTCTTGTATAACATATTGGTTGTATGTTAATGGCCTATTGAATTGGTCATTTTATGCATGATTTGCATGTTTTTTATGCCTTGGTCATGGGTACAAATTGCTTGTAGGTACATGCTTGTAATTGTGATGGAAATGGCTTGAATTTAGCCAATTTCATGTCCACACGGCCTGAGACACGGGCATGTGACTCGGCCGTGTGTGACACACGACCATGCGACATGGTTGTGTGTCCCCTGTAGATTTTAAAGGCATTCAAGTCAGGAAGTTACACAGCCTAGCACACAGCTTGGCATACGAGCGTGAGAGGCCATTTCGAGTGTTACAAGACCTAGAACATGGGCATGTGGCTTGGCCGTGTGACCCAAATCAAATAGATACATGGGCTGGGACATGACCTTGTGTCCCTATTTCGATTGTGTGTGAGTCACACGGCCTGGCAACACAACCGTGTGACCCCTACAGTTTAAAAAATTCTAACTTTTTCATAAATATTTCAAATGTTTCCGATTTAGTCTCGAATCATTTCTAAAGTGTTTCTAAGGCCTTGAGGCCTCGTTTAAGGGACGATACGCATGTATAAGAAATGTTTATATCATGTTTATGTTAAGATGTGAAATGTATGTTTTAGAGTTAGATTTTACAGTAATGCTTCGTAACCCTATCCAACGATGGATATAGGTTAAGGGTGTTACATGTCATATTAAGTTTGTACATCGATTTTGTCTGTATGCGGTTTATGCCATTCAAGGTATTATGATCTTACTATTTAAACCATTCTGACAAGCTTGACATTACATTGGATATTGTTGTGGATGGTTTATATGTGTTTTCTTTGTCTTTGGAACTCACTAAGGTTATTTTAACTTACTCGGTTATATTTTCCTTCTCAGGAGTGTTAATTGAAGGAAGAGAACTTTGAAGAGACTATGCTAAAACATTATTTATTGTGAGCCTTCTGTTATTTTCTATATCATGCATCCCATGAGCAAGGTGGCGTGTAGAAACATTTTGTATCAATTCTTGTAATAAATTACAAGTTTTGTTAAGCTCTATTTTGTGAAACCTTTTGCTAACTCCAATCATATATATATAAGCGTTTTGATCCAATAAGATGATTTATGAGATAAAATTTTAGGCATGAATGCCAAATTGTTTGAACGTTGTTTTAACTACCAATGATGTGCATTGAAACTTTTGTAAAAGGATAACTTTATCGAGTTTCATGAGGCTTCCGCTAAAGTTTTGTTAAAATGTTATTTTCTTGGCGTATACATAATTTGATTGTTTTGTCATTATCATATTTAAGATTACGCCAATATCTTAAGTTTTATATAAATTTCAAATACCTTTTGTTAAATTCGTATAAGTTTAAGTTATAGCATACCATACTCAGATCCAACCATCGGGTTGGGTAAGGTGTGTTACACGAGCTAGAAAATGATGGTATTGATATTTGTTCTAAAGTATTGATACTTTACATAATGTATCGATACTTATGATGATATCGGTGTTGTTTTGAGATTCAATGTTTTAAACATTCAAGAAAATTTCTAAAGTATTGATACCCAACCCCATGGTATCGATACCTCCTATTAAGTTTGCATAAGTGCACATTTATACCTGCACCAAACTAATCCAAAAACATGCCTAAAGAATCATATTTCAATTAATTTTCATCATTCAACCTAATATACCAAAAATTTGGCAACAAAACAAACCATTCAACATATGCCAATTGAAACACCCCAAACCCGGCCCAAAAAGCCTAACCGGATTTGGTATGTTCCTCGAGGAAAACTTTAGCGGAATTCCATTGTAAAGAAATTTTGTCTTTTAAAACATTATTTTTAGGAGGAATTAATAAAATCAAAAGGAAACCAAACTTAAGAAAATTTCCTTGAAAACATTTATATATTTGAGACAAAAACCTTTTTAAATAATTATCAAAAACCAATTTAGTTATTTAATAGATATTTGTTCATGTCAAAATAAAAGTAAATTCAAACACGAAATGAAAAATAATTTATAGTGGCCTTATTACATAAAATTGGCAAATCCATAATAAAGTCTAAGTAATAAAATTTAACTTAAAGAGTTTAAGTTGGAAAATCTCCACAATACTTGATACGAGCACTGGCCACCTCGAATTCCTTGCTGCCCCGATCCATCGCACTATGAGTCATCTGAAAAGTTATCCCATAAAAATGGGTGAGTTATAAACTCAACGTATAACACATACACTAAAAAGTCCATTTTATCATATGCTTTAAAGCCCATAAATTTCACATATGGCCATAGGCCCATTTAATCAAATATTTAGCCCAAAGGCCCACTTAACTCATAGTTAGCCCAAAGGCCCATTTAACTCATATTTAGCCCAAAGGCCCATTTAGCTCATATTTAGCCCAAAGGCCCATTTCATAACAGATCAATTAATAATCATACAATATTACATAGTTATGTATATGAAATGAAATGCAAGCCCGGCCCAACCTAATTATCCATCCGCTACACACCCCCGTACCAACCAACACACCGTGGGGATTACTAAATCGACCCTCCATCCGCTACACACCATCGAAGGCAGTTGCTGCAGTCAACATGCACATCGCCCTTATTGTGGCAAAGCCACCAAAACAGATGTGACCGAAGTCACCTGACCGAAGTCCAAATTTCAAATACGTGACCGAAGTCACCGGAGTCAAATATGTGACCGAAGCCACCGGAGTCAAATATGTGACCGAAGCCACCGGAGTCAAATATGTGACCGAAGTCACCAATTTCACATATGTGACCGAAGTCACCAGAATTGTGGTAAAACCACCGAATACTTCCTCCTTTATTAAACATTCCCATATGGCCATGAACATACATATCAAATCAGATTTTCATGCTATTTACCCACAAATCATAATATAGTCATGCTTATTTCATATTGATGCATATAGCAAAAATAAATGAAATATTGGGTAACATACCTGAATTTTGTATACCAATGCTTGGTATCCACAAACAAAACATACTATCACATAATCACTTTTTAACAATATAAATCTATGGAAATTTTTAATGTATGGTTACACACCTAGTAACAGTGAGAACAATACCCTCTTACTCGTCCACACCTAATTGATTAATACACTTGGTTAGTATAAACTATTGTTAACAAAACTATACTTATAGACGATGGATCTAAATCCTTACCTTGATGATTCAAATGGTCACTTAAAGGTTGTCTTCAACAAGGATCATTGAAAAATCTTTTCAAAAGATTCGGCCTAGGAGTGAAAATAAAAGATTATAGTTCTAAATTTACTAAAGTGAAAGGAAATGATAAAAATAATTGATAGAATTCTTACTTGAGTCCTTCAAGATTCGACTTTAACAAAAGAGAAGAGAAATGGTGGTTTTGGTTTGAGGGAAAGAAGAAAGGGAAAAGAAAGAGAAGGAAAGAAAGAAGGAAGAAAGAGAAAGAGGAGAAGAAGATGATTATGGTGATTTCTCAAAAGAAAAGAGATGATTAGAACTTTTGCACATTCGGCCAAGGAGGAGATTCTTGATCCTATGTGGTTTCTAAGAATGAGAGGAAAAGAAGAGAGAAATAAAGTGAAAAGAAAAGAAAAGAGAATATGATCAAAGAGAAGGGAGATTAGTTTTGAGACTTAGATGCATTCGGCTAAAGAAGAGAAATGAAGAATTTGGTTCTTTGAACTTTGTAGTTTCGGTTTCAAAAAGAAAGAGGGAAGAACGAAAATTGTATTTGGTTCAAATACAATCGAGGACTAAATCAAAAGTAAAAGTGTACCAAAGTGTCTAAGGTACATTCGGCCAAAGTAGAAGTTTTTGGAGAAAAATTGGTCAAAAGAAAACTAAAACAAAGAGAAGATTTTTACCTAAACTCAATGTCAATTTCGGCTAGGAGAGAACTTTTGGTGAAAATGAAAAAAAAATGGACAAAAGGTTGTGTAAGACTTTTGGCTAACTCCCCCCTAATGGCAAAGCACAAATTCGGCCAAATCAAGGCCAACATATCCCCTTTTTCCTCCTTGTTTCTTCCCCATCATATCCAAAATTTGCTACACAATTAAGCCACTCCCTTTAGCCTTCATGTTGTCTGGGTTCATGGTCAAATGACCATGAACACATCCCCAAAACATAGCCAAATATCATGCCTTTGTCCCCTCATCTTATCATGAACTTAAGATTCCATGCCTTAAGTTCTTTGTCGCCTTTTCACATGGTCAACTAGCTAAAATGAATGAAAGCTCATCCACTCTAGAACTTTCTTGGCCGACACTTATAAGGAAGAAAACAAAATTTAAAATCCTTCCCTAATGCTAGCTAGGAGATTCAACCTTACACCTCAAGCACACATCCATGCATCTTAACCACTTTGCCAATTACTTAACTTATGCTTGAAATTCCTTGTCATTAATTCTTAAGGCCTAATTTACTTAGCTCTCTCTCTTAATAAAAATTAAAAGTTTTACTAAGCCTTCACTTAATTAATGAAGCTTAAAATAACTTCCAAAGTACACTTAATAATAATTAAGCATGCAACATCATTCAATTAAGTAAAATGCATAGCCCCTAATTATCAGGATGTTACACCAATTCTACATAAACAATTTCAACTAAGTCAATCATATATTTGACTATTAAATACCACCATTTCACCCCCACCATTTCAAGTTCAAACATACACTTTGAGAGAAATTCAAAACCACAACAATTTACCACATCAAGCACATATACAAATGAGCACTAGCCTTCCCAAAATCAAGCATTAAATAAGGTTCAACTAAGTTAACATTCCAAGCTAACATATAGAAACACTTATGTATATGCCACAAACCAACTTAAAACGATCAAAAGACGACTCGAAGCTGGATAGTGTGAGCTTCAAGGCAATCTGTTCGACACGTTCCACAAATAAAAAATCTACAAGAATGAGGGAAAACAACGAATAAGCATAATGAATGCTTAGTAAGTCCATTTGAAATTTACTCAACTTACATTGATAATTCAACAATTAAACAACTAAACATATCGAAAATAAGCATGGAAATCTTTGGCATCCTATTATTCTCATATGCACATCAACAAATACTTTTCCTGGTTAGTTCATTTACAAGATATGAACTTATAACACGATCTTATGGATATATATATATATATAACAATCTATCATATAGCATAAATAATCCCAATCATATTCACTTTTGCAAACATGTAAAATTCCATTCACACATGTTTTCTTCGATCATTTATTTACCTTTTAATATCGTTTTCATTTCTATTTTCGCCTGGAGAACCCTAGTAAATTGAACTCGAATGCATGAAACTAATTTGCTCTCACAAGCTGACATATTCGGGTTGCTAACACTAGCTTCAAACTAGGGTTACTCTCACAAGCTCAGTTCGAATGCTAACACTAGCTTTAGAGAATTTGAAATACATGCTAGATCTCAAGTCATTGTATTAATCCTTGATCAAACACGCGTTCCCTTTTTTGATTGTACCGTTTCCTTTTTCCGTTTGGACCCTAATAGCATGCCATTTGTATTGAATCGTTTACTAAGTTCACATGGGCAGTATTTCCGTTTTCATATCATTTCAAACTTTATAATATCATCATATACATATTATTCAATCATATAACAATTTCACATCCATTCAATACATTGCATCTATTCATTATAACCAAAATTTCTAAATTTTACGATTTAGTCCTTTAGATGCCAACATTATCAAATTACAATTAACCTAAACTAATATTATAATATGATTCAAACATAATACAAATAATATAGTAAGTTTCATATGAACTTACCTGGCAAAAACAACAACAAACGAAATGTCGAGGACTAATTTGCTATTTTTCCTTTTCTTTGATTATCTTCAATTTGGTTCAAAACTTGATCTATATAATGATTCAATTTGATTTATCAATTCAAAGCATCTTATATATCCTATTTTAAACATATTTTAGTTCAATTTCACTTTTTAAATGTTTTCTAAAGTTTTTCATTTTATTCAATTTAGTCCCTAAAATCAAAATTATCATAGCTTTAAAATTTGAGCTTCGATTTCAAAATAGATCTCAATTTCAAAATCGATCTCAATTTCATCCTTATACAACCCTCTATTATCTAAAGTTTAAATGTCTTCCTTTAGGTTTTCTTTGGTTTGTATACAGTGAAAAGAATGAGAAAATAAAGATGGTAATCACTTTGTTTTCTTTTATACTTTAATTAAACTAAATTAATTATAATTAATTAATTAAAACAATAATTAAACTAACATTAACCATGCTTAATCAAATTTGGTGGATTCCAATAATTATCCACCACTGTTTGGCCATAATATAATGGTCGATTGGTCTTTCAATTGAATGAAAATTCATAGTGATTAACTTTTACCGTTTTTATTATTCAGTTTGTATACCTTAATGGAATGCCCCAAAATTCTTAATTTTGTCTTTGGGGAAAAAGGACACAATTGTGCATCTGCTTTAGTGGTTATGTGTTCTAGGTGTGTGTGAGAGGTCCCATTAGGCAAAATTTTGAAATTTTTCTGTATTAAGCCTTACTCTTATTTAGTAGGCTTTTATTTGACTGTTTGTAAAATAAGCATGCTGATCTAGTGGTTTAGTGGAGTGTTAGTTGGCTGGAGGTACTGTGTTAGAGTCTCTGCGCGAGCAAGGTAATTATTTTTGTTTAAGGCGTGTGGCATGTGGTAGAGTTATAATTAAAATGAAATTCTGAGTAGGGGATACTAGTGGGTGGTTAATTGAGAAAATTAAGGGATTGTGGGATTGAGGTGTCATCATAGGTTCGGTTAGATTTTATTTTTTTACTACTTTTCCCTAAAAAGCTTGGACAACAACCTTCTCCCTTCTTCTTCTCCCTCTTTTGTCAATTTGTTCTCAAACGCTACTACTCTCTTTTCTATTCGTTCGTATTTACTTTTTTAGAGTCCGCTTTTTGTTTTTGTCAGTTGTGGTAAGTGATTTTGGTGCTTTGCAATCTAGATTTTAAAGATATTAATTGGAGACCTATGTATGCTGTTTTGACAGTCGAGAATCGGGTGTAAGGGGCTGTCGAGTGCCGAATTGTAGTGGAGAGTGTCCGGGGTTTTCAAGGTAAGCATTAATTGGATGTTCTAAATCTTTAATAGTGTGGTGGTTTTGGATTAATCGTAGTTTTAGGCTGATTTTTGTGCTTTGGTGTAGCACCCCAAAACCCGACCCATGAGCCCCGTCCGGATCTGGTATGTCACGGAGTAAAAATGTTTTGAGATATTTTGATTAACTGGTGAAAATCTAAAAATATTGTTAAGGTTATAAAATGGTGTCTATCAAAAATTCGGTGGGATTGATTATAGAAACATGGTTGAGTTGAAACCCTTTTTCCTTTGAAAATATTTGGTTATTTAAATTTTTAGAAACATCAGAGTTATTGTTAACTTGGTAAATTTGGCTACCCGGTGGTAACATCTTTGAAAACTCGTAAAAGTTACCTATTTTGAAAACATTACTTTTAACCGATTCATTTAACAGTTTATGAATTCATTAGTAATATAGCAGGAGTAAAGTGAAAACAACTACTTGAACATCCAAAATAATGACTGGCGGCCTTATTACAACCCAAACCAAAATTTAGTAAATAATAAACTTTAACTGTGCTAAATAAAATTTCAAATCCAAGGAACAAGCATGGCCGCCTCGAGTCCTCTCCGGCTCCATCTCCGCGATCTACTCATCGCAAAATGATATGGGAAGGGTGGTCACCAAGACTCAAATGTATAAATCCCCAACCCGAAAGTGCAAACTCATACACGAATATTAGTAAGACATGCAAAACATGCAACCCAAAACTAGCCATCCATACTCCTTTAACTACCCGTGTGGTCAAAACCACCGGTGGTCAAAACCACGGTGACCGGAGTCACAAATCAAGTGATGGGGCCAACCCATCGTGTGGTCAAAACCATCGATGACCATAGGTCACAATTATCAATATGTGGTCAAAACCACTGGTGGTACCAAACCACTAGGACTTAGTCACGATTTATATCAACGGTGTGGTCAAAACCACCGTGATCAAGTCACAATTAAACCGATGGGGCCAACCCATCTTGTGGTCAAAACCACCGTGACATCCATAGAGAATATTCCCTCCTCTCTTCAATCCCATTACCAACATGCTCACAACATGCTTAACATATTATCATAAATCAAATACATAAGTCATGGAATAGCATCTTACCCATCATGTCATTCATATAACATATTTAAAGTCATGGCGACTTACCGGAATCCATGCTCATGCCCACAAGGCAAATCACTATCACAATAGTTAATCAGTAACATAATAAGCAATGCCAACTAATAAAGTGTGTAAGAGTTTTACACACCTGATTATTCGCGAGACTAGCAAATCCCGAACTATACCAGCGAAATCCCGTGAGGTTGTTTCCCCATACTTTTAGATCTAATAGCCATTCGATTGCATTTAATAATCCCGAATGATTAATCTTTTGAAATATGGCCTTAGGCCGAACTTACTATTACTTACCAAAGCGAGTTTAAATCCCGGAAGCCTTTGTCAATTTGGCCCTAAAATCATAACACACAATCGGTTACTACTTAAATACCATACATGGCCCATAACCGAACATAAACAACCACTTACCTTGAAGAAACGAAACTTGAAAGATTCCTTCAAAGCACCCTAGCGTCAGCTACACACAAAAGGTACAATATTAAGACCCTATACATATTCGGCCAACCTTACCAAGGCCTATTCTCAAGCTTTCGGCACACCAAAGAGGAAGAGAAGAGAACCCGATTGTTAAAAGGAAAACTTACCTCTATTGTTTCCTTGAAGAGACTAAAAGTGAAAAGATTCCGGCTATGGCTCCCAAGTGTTGATGAAGATATTTGGCCAACACAAGATGAAAGATGAAGTTTGAGTAGAAAAGGGGATAGGTTCGGCCAAGTAGAACCAAAAGAAGAGAGGGGTTTGAAGAATTTTGGGCAATGAGGACTAGGGAGAATTCTGCCAAGAAACAAATTGAGAAGAAAAGAAAACAAGTTAGATGAATTTTGCACCCCTTACTATACTCAAAACCGATTATGAAAGTCCCTAAGGAATCCTACATTCTACCATCTCTCCCTTTTGTGATAATTTTTATCTTTTAATAATCACCCATTTAAAACAATATTTATCTTCTATCCTATCTCTTAATCACCTCTTCAAATAAATAAAAAATAAAATAATAATCATTCAACTCTTCCAATTAATTTAAAAGCAAACACCAAGCTTATCCTCATCCATTTGAGAGTCCATGTGCAGTCCACTAGCTCTCTCCCTTCATGCCAAGATGCAAAATAAACACCCATCTACGCCCACGCTATTCAACATGAGACCACTGAAACACCCCATACTACGAGCCACTTTGCTGCTAGCTCCTTAGTGATATAAACTCCCTACAATTCCTTTTTAAAAGCTCCTTCCTTAGCTCCCCCTTGTCTTAACGCCAAAAGAAAAAATAACAACATACCTTGTGCTTCCAACGTGACTCGAACTTGAGTCCCCCCTTCCTGCTTGGGGCGGCATTCACCAAGGCCCTAAATGGCGGCCCCAAGCCACTTTACCACTTCGTCTTTCATGTCCGTAATCCTTGCCATTTATTTTTAAGGCCTTCCTAGCCCAACTCCCCCTACATAATGCAAAAATAAAACTCCCAAGTGCAAATTCGACAGCTCGAACCCTCCTTTTTCGCACCCTTCCTAGCTCCTTAGGTAGTGTCCCAAGCCACCCTATCACCTGTTTCCTTGTGTCATGCTTCGCACCAAATAATTTTTAAAGCCTCATCACTTAGCTTTTTCTTCTCAAGTGCTAAAAAAAAAACTTTTGACCCTAAGTCAAACCTAGCCCGGGGTTATGACTAGACCCTAGAATATGTCAAGCTATCATAGCATACATATTTCTTCAAGCACGCACATGGAAAAAATAATAATTAAATTGCAAACAACCCCTAATTCAGGATGTTACAGTTCTACCCCCTTAAAAATAATTTCGGCCTCAAAATTACCTGGATCAGAAGAGGTGGGGGTATTGCTGCTGCATCACATCCTCGGGTTCCCACATGGCCTCCTCCGTACCATGGTTTCACCATAGCACTTTTACCAAAGGTACTGACTTCCTACGCAAAACCTTGACGTCTCGATCCAGAATCTGTACCGGCTCCTCCTCGAAAAACAAGTCTGAGTTCACTTCAATTTTCACAACCGGTACTACGTGTGATGGATCTGATCGATAGCGCCTAAGTATCGAAACATGGAAGACGTCATGAATCTGGCTCAATTCTACCGGCAACTTGAGCTGGTAAGCTACCGGTCCCACATGTTTCAACACTGTGTACGGCCCGATGAACCTAGGGCTTAGCTTGCCCTTTCGGCCAAACCTCAGGACCTTCTTCCAAGGTGATACCTTCAGGAAGACCTTATCACCCACTGCATATTCAACCTCTCTGCGCTTAAGATCTGCGTAGGATTTTACCGTCTAATGCCTCCTTGACGAGCTCTAATTACCTTAACCTTATCTTACATCTCGCCACTAACTCTGGCCCTAACATCCGACGTTCACCCAGCTTTGTCCAACACGTAAGAGTACGGCATTTTCGACCATACAGCGCCTCATACGGTGCCATCTGAATACTCGCTTGATAACTGTTGTTATAAGCGAATTCTGCCAAAGGTAGGTACTCCTCCCAACTACCATGAAAATCCAAAACACAGCCCCTTAACATATCTTCCAACACTTGGATTACCCTCTCAGATTGTCCATCAGACTGCGGATGAAAAGCCATGCTGAAATTCAACTTCGTGCCCAACGCCTAATGTAAGGCCTTTCAGAATCTCGACGTGAACCGGGGATCCCTATCTGAGATAATGGACACAGGTACTCCATGTAACCGCACTATCTCTACTATATACAGCTTGGCTAACCTTTGAAGCGAGTAGTCAACCCTTACTGGTATGAAATGGGCCGACTTAGCTATCCGGTCTACTATCACCCATATCGAGTCTTTCTTACTAGGCGTAAGGGGAAGCCCACTTACGAAATCCATCGTAATCCCCCTCCCACTTCCACTGTGGGATCTTTACCGGCTGTAACAACCCTGATGGCAATTGATGCTCAGCCTTAACTTGCTAGCATGTCAGACACTTGCCCACTAACTCGGTTACTTCCCGCTTAAGACTCGGCCACCAAAATTGCTCCCTTAAATCCCGATACATTTTGCTGCCTTCCGGATGCATAGCGTACGGGCTGCTATGAGCTTCCTTAAGGATCCGCTGCCTCAAATCATCATCCTTAGGCATACATACTCTCCCCTGAAAATACAACACTCCATCACTACCCAAGCTGAACCCTTCGGCCTCACCACTCTATACTTGCAACCTTTGAGTACTCAAAACTTTGTCGGTCAACTGCCTCTCTTTAACCTCATCGATCCAAGACGGTTTTACCTACACTTCTGCCAGAAGACTCCCATCCTCATAGAGACTTAGGTGAGTAAACATTGCTCGCAAATCTACTACCACCTTACGACTTAATGCATCAGCGACTACGTTAGCCTTACCCGGATGGTATTCGATAGAGCAGTCGTAGTCCTTCAGCAACTCAATCCACCTCCACTGCCTCAGATTTAAATCTCTTTGGGTCAAGAGGTACTTCAGGCTCTTATGATCTGTGTACACTACCGACTTCTCCCCATACAGATAGTGCCTCCAAATCTTCAAGGCAAAAACCACAGCAGCCAATTCTAAATCATGCGTAGGATAATTACCTTCGTGAGGCCTCAATTGCCGTGACGCATGCGCGACCACCTTCCCTTCTTGCATCAACACACACCCTAAACCAGTATGTGATGCATCACAATACACAGTGAATTCCTTTCCTGCCTCAGGCTGAATCAAGACTGGTGCCTCTGTCAAAATCTTCTTCAGCTTGTCGAAACTCTCTTGCTGCTTCTCAGACCACACAAACGAAACTCCTTTTCTCAGCAACTTAGTTAACGGTGCTGCGATTAAGGAGAAATTTTCCATAAATCTCCGGTAATATCCTGCCAACCCCAGAAAACTCTAAATTTTCGTAACCGACTTTGGTGGTTTCCACTCCAATCTCGCCTCAATCTTGGGATCCACCCCGATTCCTCAATGAAACAACATGCCCTAGGAAAGTTACCTCCTTAGCCGAACTCACATTTCTTTGAATTTGGCGTACAAGCTGCTTTCTCCTTAGAACTCGCAGAACCACATGAAGATGTGCGTCATGCTGCTCTTCTGACTTTGAGTACACCAAAATGTCGTCTATAAACACTACGACAAATCGATCCAGGTAGGGTTGGAAAACCCGGTTCATCATGTCCATAAACGCGGTTGGTGCATTTGTCAAACCAAAAGGCATTACCAGAAACTCGTAATGCCCATACCGAGTATGGAATACCGTCTTATGGATATCAGCCTCCTTCACCTTAAGCTGATAGTACCCTGACCTAAGGTCGATCTTAGAGAAAACTAATGCACCCTTGAGTTGATCGAACAAGTCATCAATCCTGGGCAAAGGATACCTGTTCTTTATTGTCAGCTTATTCAGCTGTCGATAGTCTATACACATTCTCATTGTTCCATCCTTCTTCTTGACAAAAAGCACTGGAGCTCCCCAAGGCGATACACTCGGTCAGATGAACCCTCTATCCAACAATTCCTGGATCTGAGCCTTCAACTCTACTAATTCTTTCGGTGTCATTCGATACGGAGCTATATATACTAGCGCGGTTCCGAGTAACAAATCTATACCAAACTCAACCTCACGATCCGGAGGTAGACCCGGGAGTTCCTCTAGAAACACATCAACATATTCCCTTATAGTCCGGACATCCCTCACAGCTACACCCTTAGCTTCCAAAGCACAAACATGCACTACATATGCTTCACAACCTTTCCTAACCATCTTTTCTGCCTTCAATGTAGAAACCAGATTAGATAGGTAATCTCTCCTTTTACCTATCATCACCACCTCTTCTCCTTCCATGGTCTTTAACACCATGCACTTAGCTGTGCAATCCAGGCTGGCCTGATACTTTACTAGCCAATCCATCCCGAGGATCAGATCAAACTCCCAAAATGGTAGTTCCATCAAGTCAGCCAAGAACACGACCCCTTGGAGTTCTAGGGGTACATTCCTATAGAGTTTACTTACTTCTACAGAGTGACCTAGAGGGCTTAACACAGTCATCTTCCTAGAAGTAAGCTCAGAGTCTAAGTTCAGAGTTTTCACTACGCTACTAGCAACATATGAGTGAGTTAAGCCAATATCAATTAAGGTGCTATAGGGTACTCCAAAGATCAAAAACATATTGGTTATGACGTACGGTGTGTCGTCCTCCTCTTGACGCCTCGCAGCATAGAACAAACTAGGTTGCCTAGCCTCAGTACCACCGGTACCTCCCCTCGGTGCCCCACGACCTCTGCCAACACCATTACCTCCTCTTCCTGCACCACGACCTCTCAGTCGCTGTTGGTTATCCCTCCTATTCAGTGCACGTTCCTGACCCTCAGACCTTAGCCTAGCTGCCTTTTTTGGACAATCCCTAACTCGATGTTCCATGGATCCAAATTTGAAGCATCCCCGATTACCATTCCAACACTCCTCTGTGTGAGACTTCCCACACCGAGCACACCATGGCGGCCATTGAGGATTAACAGCAGTAGCAGGCCTAGCAGCTTGATCTGACCCACCATACCTCGTCCTCTTCTGCTGATTACCAAAAAACCTCAAAGATTCAGAGCTCCTCTTATTCCAACTCCTATCTTGATTCCGCCTAACAGACTGTCTTACCCCTTCAGCAACCTTAGCATTCTCCACTAGGACAGTGAACTTTCGTTCCTGTTGTGGAGCTATTATCATCCTTAGCTCATCTCTCAGCCCATCCTCAAACCTGACACAGCGTTCATGCTCAGTACCCACAATACCACGAGCATACCTGCTCAACCGGAGAAATTCGGCCTCATACTCCACCACCGTCTTATTACCCTGAACCAAGTTCAAGAAAGCCTTTCGCTGTGCATCCACGTAGCTAGTTCCTATGTATTTCTTTTGGTAGGCTGCCTTAAAGAATTCCCATGTGAGGCCCTCCGCCATCGCTCCATCCCTTACGGTGAGCCACCACTGGTATGACTCATCCCGTAGTAGAGAGATTATACCCTTCAGCTTTTCCTCAACTGAAAAATCCAGGTCATCCATGATCCTCTCAGTTGATTCCAACCAATACTCTGCGTCTTGGGTGCCACACGATACACCTTAACACCTCGGCTCCATTGGCTCGAGTCGTTCGGTGCTGAGATTCGAGCTCCCATACCTCCACCTTCTCCAGCCACCATCTCAAGAACTCGCAGCATAGCCTACGATACTACCTCACCTCCCGTCTGATCTTGCTGCTCAACACCAAAAGTTGGGGGTGGTGGTGGCGGTGGTATCTCATTATCAGACCCTTGACCCGACCTAACGGGTTCTGGCACGGTCAATCTTTCTCCACCGCGTCCACGATGGCCACGTCCTCTAGAACTCATTTCTAACGATTGCACTTTAATCTGATTAAGAACTTTTATGGATTAGTACTTGTTTCACTGGTTATCCGCGAAGAAATTTTATGAAGAGAGCTTAATAGGGATTCTTTCGATCATTCAAAGTTTCAAGTTTTATATCCTAATTCACAGAAAAGCACATCCATCCCATAGTATCTCCCATACACATTCACTCTTGGGACATTTCTGTCCGTTCCTATCCCAAGGGTATTTTCGACATTTGCCTTACAGGGGTATTTTCGTAATTTGTCAAAATAAAGTTCCTTGGTGATTTTCTCAATAAGGGTATTTTGGAAATTCTAAAATTTTAGGGGTATTTCGGGGATTTTGAAATTCTGGGGCATTTTGGTAATTTTGTAAGTTAAGGGTAATTTCGTAATTTTCCAAAATCATGACGTTTTTGATATTTTGCAAATTAAGGTTTTGGACATTTTATAAAGTAATTAAAATTTTGATTAGAACTGTGGGTATTTTGGGAATTCCATAAACCAAGGGCGTTTTTTGTAATTTTTCCACTAGGGGTATTTTTATAATTTTGATAAATCGAACATTTTTCGGAAAATTTTGTAAAATAGTTCTCACAAGTTAAAAGGGTAATTTTAAGAGTTTTAAAACTAGGGTTTTTACAACAACACGGCTAGTTCCCTTTCGGGTTTTAGTTATTGGGTTTAGCCTATGAATAAGTCCTCATGGTTAGGGTAAAGTGAAGCTATGCACTAGGTAGGATTCCTGCGAAGAGGAGGTGAGTCACTAGGACTGCTTAAGTACCAGGCTCTTTCGGATCCAATCCTAGACATACGCACAAGGGTTACCACACCTAACCCTACGACTTAGTCATGTGTTTATTTAATTAGGCATTTAAAGTCTTATGTGATTGTTGGGGTAAACTAGTCCTAGGGTTCAAATACTTATCATACTATCTACGTTCCATTTCTACCCCTCTACAGATAATAATTCACATAGTAGTTAGAAGTACTTACAGGCGGATTGGTGGGAGACTCGATGCCATGTTGTTCAAACTAAAACCATTTTCATAATATTCCACAGAGGCCTACTAAAACATTTTGGGCCACTGGCCCCCACAAATGAAGTTTTGAACTGGCTCGATACAAAATCAGTAACACCCAAACCCGGCCCATGAGCCTTGACCGGATCTGATATGTCACGAGTAAAAACATTTTGAGATATTTTGATTAACTGGTGAAAATCTAAAAATATTGTTAAGGTTATAAAACGGTGTCTATCAAAACTCCGGTGGGATTGATTATAGAAACATGGTTGAGTTGAAACCCTTTTTCCTTTGAAAATATTTGGTTATTTAAATTTTTAGAAACATCAGAGTTATTGTTAACTTGGTAAATTTGGCTACCCGGTGGTAACATCTTTGAAAACTCGTAAGAGTTACCTATTTTGAAAACTTTACTTTTAACCGATTCATTTAACAGTTTATGAATTCATTAGTAATATAGCAGGAGTAAAGTGAAAACAACTACTTGAACATCCAAAATAATGACTGGCGGCCTTATTACAACCCAAACCAAAATTTAGTAAATAATAAACTTTAAGCGTATAAATAAAATTTCAAATTCAAGGAACAAGCATGGCGCCTCGAGTCCTCTTGGCTCCATCTCCGCGATCTACTCATCTCGCAAAATGATATGGGAAGGGTGAGTCACCAAGACTCAGTGTATATGTCCCCAACCCTAAGTGCAAACTCATACACGAATATTAGTAAGACATGCAAAACATGCAACCCAAAACTAGCCATCCATACTCCTTTAACTACCCCGTGTGGTCAAAACCACTGGTGGTCAAAACCATCGTGACCGAGTCACAAATCAAGTGATGGGGCCAACCCATTGTGTGGTCAAAACCATCGATGACCATAGGTCACAATTATCAATATGTGATCAAAACCATTGGTGGTACCAAACCTTTGGGACTTAGTCACGATTTATATCAACGGTGTGGTCAAAACCCATTGGTGACCAATGTCACAATTAAACCGATGGGGCCAACCCATCTTGTGGTCAAAACCATCGTGACGATCCATAGAGAATATTCCCCTCCTCTCTTCAATCCCATTACCAACATGCTCACAACATGCTTAACATATTATCATAAATCATACATATAAGTCATGGCATAGCATCTTACCCATCATGTCATTCATATAACATATTTAAAGTCACAAGCGACTTACCGGAATCCATGCTCATGCCCACAAGGCAAGTCACTATCACAATAGTTAATCGTAACACAATAAGCAATGCCAACTAATAAAGTGTGTAAGAGTTTTACACACCGATTATTCATGAGACTAGCAAATCCGAACTATACCAATAAATCCCGTGAGGTTGTTTCCCTTACAATCGGCCAACACCCATACTTTTAGATCTAACAGCCATTCGGCTGTACTAATAATCCCGAATGATTAATCGCACCTAAAATGTGTCCTTAGGCCGAACTTACTATTACTTACCAAAGCAAGTTTAAATCCCGGAAGCCTTTGTCAATTTGCCCCTAAAATCATAACACACAATCGGTTACTACTTAAATACCATACATGGCCCATAGCCGAACATAAACAACCTCTTACCTTGAAGAATCGAAACTCGAAAGATTCCTTCAAAGCACCCTAGCGTCGGCTACACACAAAAGGTACAATATTAAGACCCTATACATATTCGGCCAACCTTACCAAGGCCTATTCTTAAGCTTCCGGCACACCAAAGAGGAAGAGAAGAGAACCTGATTGTTAAAAGGAAAACTTACCTCTATTGTTTCCTTGAAGAGACTAAAAGTGAAAAGATTCTGGCTATGGCTCCCAAGTGTTGATGAAGATATTCAGCCAACACAAGATGAAAGATGAAGTTTGAGTAGAAAAGAGGATAGGTTCGGCCAAGTAGAACCAAAAGAAGAGAGGGGTTTGAAGAATTTTGGGCAATGAGGACTAGGGAGAATTCGGCCAAGAAACAAATTGAGAAGAAAAGAAAAACAAGTTAGATGAATTTCGGCACCCCTTACTATACTCAAAACCGATTATGAAAGTCCCTAAGGAATCCTACATTCGCCATCTCTCTCCTTTTGTGATACTTTTTATCTTTTAATAATCACCCATTTAAAACAATATTTATCTTCTATCCTATCTCTTAATCACCTCTTCAAATAAATAAAAAATAAAATAATAATCATTCAACTCTTCCAAATTAATTTAAAAGAAAATACCAAGCTTATCCTCATCCATTTGAGAGTCCATGTGCAGTCCACTAGCTCTTTCCTTCATGCCAAGATGCAAAAATAAAACACCCATCTCGCCCACGCTATTCGAACATGAGACTGCTAGAAAAATTTCACTACCACCACTTTTCTGCTAGCTCCTTAGTGATATAAACTCCCTACAATTCCTTTTTAAGAGCTCCTTCCTTAGCTCCCCCTTGTCTTAATGCCAAAAGCAAAAATAACAACATACCTTGTGCTTCCAACGTGACTCAAACTTGAGTCCCCCCTTTCTACTTGGGGCAGCATTCACCAAGGCCCTAAGTGGCGGCCCCAAGCCACTTTACCACTTCGTCTTTCATGTCCGTAATCCTTGCCATTTTTTTTAAGGCCTTCCTAGCCCAACTCCCCCTACATAACGCAAAAATAAAACTCCCAAGCGCAAATTCGACAGCTCGAACCCTCCTTTGCCTCACCCTTCCTAGCTCCTTAGGTAGTGTTCCAAGCCACACTATCACCTGTTTCCTTGTGTCATGCTTCGTACCAAATAATTTTTAAAGCCTCATCACTTAGCTTTTTCTTCTCAAGTGCTAAAAAAAAACTTTTGGCCCTAAGTCAGACCTAGCCCGGGGTTATGACTAGACCCTAGAATATGTCAAGCAATCATAGCGTACATATTTTTCAAGCATGCACATGGAAAAAATAATTAAATTGCAAACAACCCCTAATTCAGGATGTTGCATTTGGAATGTCGTGTGTAGGTTCGGGAGTGCTCATGGTTTTTTTATCAGCATAAATGATATAGGTGTGTACCTAAAAATATAGGAAACAGGGTTTTGACGAAAGCTAAAAACCCCACTGCCGACGCCACACAGGCGTGTGGTCACCCGTGTAGTAGGTCATGTGCCATAACACGGGCGTGTGATTGATGAGGCTAGGCCGTAGGTGCAAGATACAGTCGTGTGATGGCCAAGTAGGTCGTGTGTGACACACGAGCTAGACTAATTTGGGCCATGTGTGTAACACCCCAAACTCGGCCTAAAAGTTAGGCCCGAATCTGGTGTGTCACAATGAAGAAAACGTATAAAGGATCTTGTGATTCGTACTAAAATAGGTGTAATTGAATAAAACAAGTTTGTTTAGAAATATTTGATAAAAATACTACTAATCTTTGAAAAGCTAATTGAAGAATTGATATTTGAACTAGTGATCTTTTAAAACCGTAACTTTTGAAAATGCCGTTGATAATTTGAAAGAAAGTCCGAGTTAAATCATTTGTAAAGTTTATTTATAAAATCCACTTATTAATCAATTTGGAAAATCATTGATTATGCTTTTAGAAAATTCTCATTTAAAATAAACCAACAAAATAATAAATACATCAAACATAAAACAAAATAAAATAATACTGAGGCCTTATTACAACATAAAAACACAAATAGTAAAAATAACGAAATAGAGCAGAAAAGTAATTTACTAAAGTTTGAAATATTTATTTTCGAAGTATGGCCTCCACTGAGTCATCCATGGGCCCAAGTCCTCGTCACTGAGATTTACCTACAAGGGTTAAGAGAAAAGGGGGTGAGTTACAAGAACTCAGTGTATAACCCCTTACCGTTATCCACTGGGCCTGAGCCCGTTTAGCAATATCTTGGGCTTGAACCCATTTACATAATCTTGAGCCTAAACCCACTTTCATGTAATAAATAAATGATATGAATGCAACCCATCCCATCCACCAATCTCTCCCCGTACCAACCAATCTCTCCCTGGGGATCAAGTCAACCCACCCCGCCATCTCTCCACCAAGACCAACCAATCTCTCCTGTAGGGATCAAGTCAACCCACCCATCCAGTCTCTCTAATTTGCAGTCAAGCTGCCATTTATAATATTTGTGGCTGAGCCACAAGAATCTTATACGATAATATAATCGGCATACAGCCTTAGTCATGATGGCATAAAGCCATATTTAAATTGGCACATAGCCATTATCAGAATTTGTGGCAATGTCGGTCTACTCTTCTCTTCATTCAAGTTTCCCATCCCATGCAATATGTAAATATGCAACAAACATAGCAAATCATGATATTTACAAATATAACAACGATAACTATTTCATACAAAAGTTTAGCCCATTAACACTTTGCAATTCGACACATTAAGGCAATTATCAAATAGGCCCATTAAGGCAATATATCAAATCAGCCCATTAATAAATCTATCAATACAGCCCATTAACACATGAGGCCCATATATCACTTATCACATTTGGCCCATATAACATATATCACATTTGGCCCATATAGCAAATATCACATTTGGCCTATATAACATGTAACACCTTTAACCCGTATCCGTCGTCAGATTAGGGTTACGGGCATTTACCAATTTAAAATCCCAACTTTTGTTCAATAAATTAAATCATAGATAAACATACTTATATAATGTTACCATATAAGCAACCAATTACATACAGAAAACATGCTTAACATACTTAAGTAAATGTTTGTTATATATTTTTATATTATTACGGCACAACATAAACAAACTTAAACCAAAGATGTAATATACGTCTTACTATACTACACTTGCAAGGCCGAATATACATAGTATAAAATCCTCTTCATTGTGGCTGAACAAACCATCACATTACATAACATCATGAGTCCAAATTTAAATGCTCAATAAACATTTATAAGCATATAATCACTTGGCCAAATATACAAGGGCACATCTATACAATTACATGTACATATCTCATACTAATTTCAAATATATCCAAACAATCAATTAAAAACAAGATACACGAAATTATGTTTGTATGCACCTAATTGAACCAAGTTACTAATGAGTTTTAAACATTCATTTATGTATGTAATATTTATAACCACAAACACGATAATGGTCTTTAAATTCATGCTCATTTCACCACCTTCACAACAAAGATTTATATACTCAAGGATTATTAAGTTACATACTAAACATATACTATATAACTAGTTCGAAACAAAAAAGTATAATCCATCCACTTCCTTATAATCAGTCTTCAGTAACCAACCTAAAACGATTATAGCATTTCCTTAATCAAAACCGAACCATATTATCATGAAGAAGAAAACATGCATCAAGTCATCGTCATCTCTCAAGCACATCATCCACGCATATCTCATCAAGGATAATTTCATACCATAATCTCAATTCATCCAAACAAAGCACACATCAATTACATCAAAGATAGGGCATACCATCAAACATTATCATTCAACAATTAGCCATTTTTGCATGGCTTAATTACATTACCAACAAAACATCATTTAAACTCACATAACTAGCCTATACATGCCTTATTATAAAAGAAAACTAGCTTAAAAGTACCAAAATAGGTTGATAGTGTGGATGACTTTGATGACGATCCCCTGAGCTCTTAGCTTGATCAAAATCTATAAAATAGAATGATGAACACACGGAGTAAGCTAATTTAGCTTAGTAAGTCTTAAGCAATCATAATATACCAATTGGACATTCTAACATATTAAAACAATCAAGTAATAACATTGAATCAAACAACTTAACTCGAAAGTCCTTCAAAATCAAATGCTTTTACCTCACTTAACATAACACTTATCATTTCCTTATCATTAGTATACAACTTACCAACTCAGCTTCAAATTCAAAATATAAAACATCCTTTCTATATAATATATTCATAATACACATACATGAAACTCAATAAGTTCACATAAATATTCGAACAAGTAAAGGGCTATATACATCCAAATTACCTCTTTAATTACATAAACACATGTTCATTTAAACTCTCATATATCCAAGCATCTAATATCAATATTTCAAAGCTTAGTACTTAAATGATATACTAATGTCAAATGCTAAAGCTCATTTAGCTTAACCATCATCATTATTTTACATTTAGACTTCAATTTATAATCTCATCATATAATTCACATATAGATTAAATACTCTTTTCCAACTACTCATATTTTCAATACACATAATTCAATAGGATCACATATATATGCATATGCAATAAGTATATACTTTTCACTTAGTGATTTCACATAAAAGGAAATATATTCACATATATATATATATATATATATCCATTAGACATTTCATACATTCATATACATGGCATCAAATTAATCCCAATATGTCACGTAAACATAAGCATAAAGCTAAATATACAGGATCAATTAGTATTGTAACACCTTGAATTAGGGGTTATTTGTAATTTAAATAAATTCCATGTGGACTTCAAGAAATAAATAAATATGATTTTATTTAGCATGATTTAGGGTCTAGAAATAACCCTGATTTAGGTCGGATTTGGGTTTAAAAAAAAAATTTAAAGTGCTTAAAAGGAGGGAGCTAGGTGGAGATAGGGTTTAAATAAAAATTTGGAAGAAACATGACACAAGAATAGGCTTGGCATAATTGGCTTGGTGCGCCTAAGGGTTTGCAAGGGGGTCTTGGGTTCGAATCTCGGCTGTAGCAAGGGAGAAATTTTTTTTGTTCCTTTTGGGCTTTTAGGCGTTAGGGCTAGGAAGGCTTTAAATAAAAATTCGGGTAAGGATCGGACATGAAAGGCAGGTGGACGGAGTGGCTTGAGGCGCCACTTAAAAGAGGCTTTGGTTAAGGACTCGGGTTCGAGTCAAGACGAGCGCATCTGGGTATTTTATTTTTGGGCTTCGGCGCAAAAAGGGAAAAGGGCTCAGGTAAGGTTTATAATTAAAAGGTGGGGGCTTTATGTCATGAAAGTCAGTTGGGGAGAGTTGGTCTGGGCGCTTAAGGGGGAAGGCTGCTGCTGTGGCTAGGTCGCTGGTTCGAACCATACAAGCAGCATCTTGGTTTTTTTTATTTTTTTCCTTCTTTGTTGCTGGTGTATAAAGGGGAATTTAGTTCAATTTTGGACTCTCAATTGATAAGAGATAAGGCTTTTTTTTGCTCATAATCAGCTGGAAGGGGGGTTATTAGTAGTTTAATTACAATTAAATTGTTGAGGGGATTAGGAGATTAAAGCTAGATTTATTTTGTGATAATTCAAGGCTGGAAATTATCACAAAATAAAGAGAATTGGCCAGCATTGGGACTCCTTAGGGGCTGTCCATAATTGTTTTTTTTTACAGCAAAGAAGAGAAAAACTCCAGCAACAAATTTCTTTTCTTCTCTCCAAAATTGTTGCTGCCGAAACCCCTTTGTTGCATTGCTCAAATTATCAAAAAAATTCCAGCTTCTCTTCTCTTCTACAAGCTGAATATACCCCCTCAAAAAGAGAAAATTTCCAGCAAACTCTTTCTCTTTTTCCTCTCTTCTTTGTGCTGCTAAAATCTCCCTTAAACTCTTAGCCAAAACTGTTCAGAAAATTCCAGCACTATTGTTTCCCTTAGCCGAATACACCCTCCTCCTTCACAAAAATTTCCAGCCCTTCCAATCATGCATTAGGCCGAATATCATATCTCCAACAAGGTGCTGCCAATTTTTCAATAAGGGTGGTAAGGGATAATCATCTCTTTTGGAATTAAAATTATGGCCTACGATTCGTATTAACTTGATTAAAACCAATTGTAGGGAAGTTTTCGGATTTTATTTTCCAAGGGACTAATTAAGGCTTCGGGATTTGTTAGGTAATCAAATCCGTTTAAGGTAAGTCCCTTTGATACTACTTGGTTTGGCCGAATAGGCCTAATGTCCCTAATTATGTTAATGGCTAATTATAGGTTAAGAGATCTAACATTATGGATCGGCTTTTCGGGATCTAGGAGTTCCGGTGGAAAAAGGTGTGCAAGATCTCTCTACACACTTTATTAATTAACTTGACATTCTTGTTGCTTTAAATCTTTTGGTTGTGATTAGCTTGTGGCATAATCATGGATTTCGTAAGTCCCTAACTTGTAATTTTGATATATGATATTTCATGCCATCACATGATTTAAAATGCTATGCCTAAATACATGATTTATGAAAATTGATATAAAAGCATGTGATGGTGGGATTGATGAGAGGAGGGATGAATTATGGATCTGTCGTCGCTGGTTTTGACCACAAGATGGGTTGGCCCCATCGATTATTTGTGACCTATGGTCATCGATTGGTTTTGACCACAACGATTGAATATTTGCGACTAAGTCCCAATGGTTTGGTACCACCAGTGGTTTTGACCACACTTGATTATTTGTGACCTATGGTCATCAGTGGTTTTGACCACACGATGGGTTGGCCCCATCATTTAAATTGTGACTTTAAGTCATCAGTGGTTTTGACCACACGGGGTAGAAAAGGAGTATGGATGGCTAGTTGGGTTGCATGTGCATGTTTAATTAATAACTTGTGTATGAGTTGTATTTTTCGGGTAGGGGATTTACACACTGAGTCTTGGTGACTCACCTCTTTCCCTTAACATTTTGCAGATGAGTAGATCACGGAGATGGAGCCGAGAGGACTCGAGGCGGCCATGCCATCATTGGATTTGAAATCTCTGCTTTAGTTAATCATATTTATTTTCCTAAGTCTTTTATTTTGGGATTGTAATAAGGCCGCTATTTATTTTGTGGATGTTATTTTATTTATTTTGCTTATGTTATGTTACAAATGAAATTTTCAATTGATAAGTAACCGGTTAAAAATTAATTTTTCAAACTTAATAAATTTCTACGGGTTTTTAAAAGATGTTACCATCGGGTAACAAAAATAAACTAAGTCAACTATCACTTTGATGATTTTAAAATGATACATGATCAATGTTTTCAAAAGGGTTTATAAAGCCCAATGTATTTATAAAAGGCCCAACTGAGTTTTCAAACCCGCTTTTAAATACCTTAGCCAAATTTAATCAATTTTCACCCAACTTTCAAATTGGCCCAAAATATTTTACCCAAGTGACATACAGATCCGATCAGACTCATGGGCGGGTTTGGGGTGTTACAAGTATCATTCATATCAATATACTTATCTGAATACCTTTAACCATTTTATGCTTTCATATAACCAATTTTCTCATGGCATAGTTTATACACAATTTGCATCTACCAATTTTATATCACATTTCCTTCACCAATTCATTTACTTATTATCATCACATATATATATATATATATAAATATATATGTATAATACATGAATATGAATAGCACATACCTTGTAGCCGAATTAACAAATTCATTTTCAAATACTTAGGCTCACTTGATTCATTTCATGGCTTTACTAGTACATAATCTAAGCTTGGAATTTCAACTCACCGATATAAAACCTGTTAGGCATTTGCTCGAATCTCACATACTGGCACTAGACCTGCTAGACTTAAGGTCCGAAGTTCGAACACCGGCATTTAGCCTGCTAGGTAATAAGCCCGATATAATTCACCAGCACAAGGCCTAGTAGGCATTAAGCCCGATAAAGATCATCGGCACAAGGCCTACTAGGCATTAAGCTCGATAAAGATCACCGGCACAAGGCCTGCTAAGCATTAAGCCCAATAAAGATCACCGGCACAAGGCCTGCTAGGCTCGAAGCCTGAATATCAACACCATTAACCACTCGTGCATAGTTATTATTCCACAATCGCATATAACACACACATATATATATATATTTCATAATACTATCACATATCACACTTGGATAAACTTAATCACTTTACATCAAATAAAAATTCAATTCATGGTTATACTACTAACATTCGGCCATTCCATATTTATGCTCCCAAAATTTCCAAATTTCAACATTTATTATATTACGTAAATGATTTCGACATATAATCGCTTAAAGACTTACCTCGGATATCGTCGGACGTCGATAATCGGCTATTCGTTAACTTTCGTCTTTCCCTGATCCAAGTCTATTTTTCTTTGTTCTTGATCTAAATATAATAAAAATAATCTCATTCAAGCACATTTCATCTCAATTTAGTCCAAAAACACTTAAATGGGCAAATTACCATTTTACCCCTGACATTTATAATTTTTACAATTTAGTCCCTATTACACAAAACACAAACTATACATAATTAGGAACTACTCCTTTAGGGCCAAATCTTCCCCGTGCTCCTAAAAGTCCCTACATTTCATTTATTTTGCATTTTAACCACTCAAAATTTTATTTTCTCAATTTAGCCCTATTTAGCCAAATTCATTAAAAATTCAAGAACAAAGTATGTTCATCAATTATATATCTATCATTTAACACCATAAAACATCATGAAACTCAACATTGCATCCATGGCATTTTACACAAACATCATCAATTCATGAAATTAAGACATGGGTTTTAAAGCTCTCGAAGCAACGATTACAAAAACGTAAAAATTATCAAAAACTGATCAAAAACTAACCTTAAATCACCAAATTTCTCCTTGGCCGAATGTAAAGCTTTGTTCTTCTTTTCTTTATGAATTTCGGCTAAGTAAAATAAAGATGATAACATGCATTTTGTGTTTTATTTTTTTAACATATATATTTATTACTAATTTACCTTATTAACCTTATATAATAAATTTTATAACATATAACTTAAGGTCATTTTAGACATTGCCGCCCACTATCTTGTAAAATGGACCAATTGCCCTTTTAGGACCTCATATTAAAAAGCCACTATCATATTAGCACCTTTCACTATAGTTTGTAACTTTTACACTTTACGCGATTAAGTCTTTCTGTCTAATTAAGCACACAAACAATCAAATTTTTATACGAAACTTTCATACATAATAATTCACATATAATAAACACCGAAAATAATATTTAAAAATTTTTTGGACTCAGATTCGTGGTCCCGAAACTACTATTCCGATTAGAGTCAAATTCGGTCTGTTACAACTCTCCCCCTTAGGGATTTTCGTCCTCGAAAATCTTTCCGCTGAACAATTTCAGATATTGTTGTCTTCTTGAATCTTCAATCCGCCATTTCTTATTTCTCAACTCCTTTACTTCATGACTAAGACACAGATTGGCTTTTATTCATATGTCATATTAGATCAAATTTCTATTTCAGATGGGGCTATCACATGTGACGGGTCGGATCGATATCTACGAAACATTGAAACATGAAATACTTTATCGTCGATCTCCAATTCTATATATTTTTTTCAAGTCTGCATAGGACTATTGAAGATCAGATGCTGCTTTCAAACAATCTCGGATCAATTTCACTTCCTGTTCTGTATCCTTTATCAAATCAACCCCGTGTAATATCACAATCTCAGTAATATAAAACTTTGCCAATCTCTCAAGTGAGAAATCAGACCTAACCGGAATAAACTGGCAGATTTAGTTAATCGGTCAATTACGATCCATATCGCATCTTTCTTTATTGGAGTCAAGGTCAATCAAAACAAAGTCCATTGTTACTCTATTTCATTTCCACTCAGAAACCAAGATCGGATGTAGCAATCCATACGGAGCTTGATGTTCAGTTTTCACTTGCTGACTATTAAACATTTCAAACTAAAGTCAGAAATGTCTTGTTTTATACCAGACCACTAGTAATGTTGCTTCCAATCATGGTACATTTTAGTACTTCCCCGATGAACAGATAAACCTCTATTATGTGTTTCTTTCAAAATCAATTGAATCAATCTTGGATTTTCTCGGAACACAGATAATATCCCGATATTTCAAACAATCATCCACAATTAAAAAAAAAATTCAGATTCAACTTTTATTTCCCACTGGGCTCATTTCGCTAGCAATTAATTATTAGACTTCTGAGCTTCATATATCTGTTGTAAAAACATCGGTTCTGCTCTCAATTCCTCTATTATAAAACTATCATTAGATAATCTAACTGAGTATTCAAAGCCTGTAATGCAACAATGACTTTCTACTCATCCAAATTAGCCACAACATTTGTTTTACCCGGATGATAATCTAACACTAGCTCATAATCTTTCAATATCTCAAGCCATCTTCTCTGATATAGATTCAAATTTTTTGAGTCATCAAATATTTTAAACTTTTGTGATCTGAATAGACATGACATTTCTCTCCGAACAAGTAATGACGCCAAATCTTCATCGCGAATATAATAGCTGCTAGCTCCAAATCATGTGTCGGGTAATTTCTTTCTTGCGACTTCAATTGTCTCGAAGCGTAGGCTACGACTTTGCATTCTTGCATCAAAACACAACCCACAAAGAAGCATCACTAAAAACAACTAATTCATTACCCGGTTCAGGCTGCACTAACACTAGAGCTTCAGTCAAAAGGGCTTTCAACTGATCGGAACTTTTCTGACACTTTTCCGACCATTCAAATCTGACATCTTTCTAAAGTAGTCTAGTCAATGGAGTAACTATCACTGAAAAACCTTTTATAGTCCTGCGGTAATAACCAGCTAAGCCCAGAAAACTACGAACTATAGACACATTTTTCGGAGGTTTCCAACTCAAAATAGCAGAAATCTTACTTAGATCTACTCAGATTCCAAAGGCTGACATAATATGTCTCAGAAAACTAACTTCATACAATCAAAATTCTCATTCGTTGAATTTCACATATAATCATTTTCTCTCAAAGTTTGCAACAAAATTCTCAAAGGTTCAGTATGCTCATTTTCGTCACGTGAATAAATCAAAATGTCATCTACAATCACCACAACAAATCAATAACAAATTCGGCTTCATGAATCAGAGGCAAACCTGGTAACTCTTCAGGAAACACATTAGAAAACTCATAAACAATAGGCACTGGTTCAATTTTCTGCTTAGATACTTTCGAATCAATCACGTAGGAAAAATATGCCTCGTAACCCTTTTTCACTTAACTTTGAGCTTTCAAAACATATATTACAATAGGCAATCCACTCAAATCATCAGACTCTATCTGTATTTTCTTATCTTTTGGACATCTCACATTTATAGTCTTTCTTTTGCAATTCACAACAGCATCAGGTATAAACGACCAATCCCTTCCCAAAATAATATCGAATTCATCAAACAGTAAAAGCATCAACTCAGCGGGAAACAGATATCTCAAAACATTAACGGATAGTTCTTGCATATTTTATCAACCAGAACACTTTTACCAAGGAGTTCGTTACTTTTATAGCAAATTCAGAAGATTCTATAGTCAAAGTCTTGCTGAATACTAAATTCATGCATACATATGAATGCGTAGAACCAGGGTCTATCAAAACAATCACAAAAATATCATAAAGAGTAAATGTACCAGTTATGACATCAGGTGATGAAGCATCCTCTAGAGCTCAAATAGCCTACGCTCTGACTGGTACTCTGGCTTCAGATATGACCATATTGTCTCCTAACAAAGATATGGCACACTTTAAACATTCATCCGGAGTACAAGTAGCTCGTCGAACACGCAGATAGTATTATCAAACCACAACTCAGCCTGCTCAGCATCATTATCATCATCACTAGTTTTAAACTCTTCGGTCCCATGTTTTCCTGATTTTATCAACAGGAGGCTTGCTACATCTCATCAGGTCTATCATTAGAGGTACCGTAGGTATCGGAGATGGACTATTCGGGGGTGGAGGTTATTGCACAGTCGAGTTAGTCCAGATATTGAGTAAACCATTTGTTAATCATCTAGTAGAAGGCTTGTTTAGCCTCCGCCTCATGGCTACTCGAAATAGGTCGAGAGTCTACCGGCGCTGACCCATGTGCGGGATCAGGCACTACGCTCTCAACATCATCAGCTACGGATCTATTGGGATCCATTTACAATATAAATTACAGTTTGGAATGTCAGAAGTCACCACACTATCAAATATATAAAAAGGCATGTATAGCTAGACTCTCACGCGCTACGGTAGTCCTAGAACCGACTAAACTGTAAGCTCTGATACCAATCAAATGTAACACCCTTAACCCGTATCCGTCGTCAAATTAGGGTTACGGGCATTTACCAATTTAAAATCCCAACTTTTGTTCAATAAATTAAATCATAGATAAACATACTTATATAATGTTACCATATAAATAACCGATTACATACAGAAAACATGCTTAACATACTTAACTAAATATTTATTATATATATTTACATTATTACGGCACAACATAAACAAACTTAAACCGAAGATGTAATATACTTCTTACTATACTACACTTGCAAGGCCGAATATACATAGTATAAAATCCTCTTCATTGTGGCCGAACAAACCATCACATTACATAACATCATGAGCCCAAATTTAAATGCTCAATAAACATTTATAAGCATATAATCACTTGGACAAATATACAAGGGCAAATCTATACAATTACATGTACATATCTCATACTAATTTCAAATATATCCAAACAATCAATTAAAAACAAGATACACGAAATTATGTTTGTATGCACCTAATTGAACCAAAAGTTACTAATGAGTTTTAAACATTCATGTATATATGTAATATTTATAACCACATACACAATAATGGTCTTTAAATTCATGCTCATTTCACCACCTTCACAACAAAGATTTATATACTCAAAGATTATTAAGTTACATACTAAACATATACTATATAACTAGTTCGAAACAAAAAAGTATAATCCATCCACTTCCTTATAATCAGTCTTCAGTAACCAACCTAAAACGATTATAGCATTTCCTTAATCAAAACCAAACCATATTATCATGAAGAAGAAAACATGCATCAAGTCATCGTCATCTCTCAAGCACATCATCCACGCATATCTCATCAAGGATAATTTCATACCATAATCTCAATTCATCCAAACAAAGCACACATCAATTACATCAAAGATAGGGTATACCATCAAACATTATCATTCAACAATTAGCCATTTTCGCATGGCTTAATTACATTACCAACAAAACATCATTTAAACTCACATAACTAGCCTATACATGCCTTATTATAAAAGAAAACTAGCTTAAAAGTACCAAAATAGGTTGATAGTGTGGATGACTTTGATGACGATCCCCTGAGCTCTTATCTTGATCAAAATCTATAAAACAGAATGATGAACACACGGAGTAAGCTAATTTAGCTTAGTAAGTCTTAAGCAATCATAATATACCAATTGGACATTCTAACATATTAAAACAATCAAGTAATAACATTGAATCAAACAGCTTAACTCGAAAGTCCTTCAAAACCGAATGCTTTTACCTCACTTAACATAACACTTATCATTTCCTTACCATTAGTATACAACTTACCAACTCAGCCTCAAATTCAAAATATAAAACATCCATTCTTTATAATATATTCATAATACATATACATGAAACTCAATAAGTTCACATAAATATTTGAACAAGTAAAGGGCTGTGTACATCCGAATTACCTCTTTAATTACATAAACACATGTTCATTTAAGCTCTCATAAATCCAAGCATCTAATATCAATATTTCAAAGCTTAGTACTTAAATGACCGACTAATGTCAAATGCTAAAGCTCATTTAGCTTAACCATCATCACTATTTTACCTTTAGACTTCAATTTATAATCTCATCATATAATTCACATATAGATTTAATACTCTTTTCCAACTACTCATATTTTCAATACACATAATTCAATAGGATCACATATATATGTATATACAATGAGTATATACTTTACACATAGTAATTTCACATAAAAGGAAATATGTTCACACAAACACATATATATATATATATATATCCATTTAACATTTCATACATTCGTATACATGGCATCAAATTAATCCCAATATGTCACGTAAACATAAGCATAAAGTGAATATATAGGATCAATTAGTATCATTCATATCAATATACCTATACTGAATACCTTTAACCACTTTATGCTTTCATATAACCAATTTTCTCATGGCATAGTTTATTCATAATTTGCATCTACCAATTTTATATCACATTTCCTTCACCAATTCATTTACTTATTATCATCACATATACATATGTATAATACATTAATATGAATAGCACATACCTTGTAGCCGAATTAACAAATTCATTTTCAAATACTTAGGCTCACTTGATTCATTTCATGGCTTTACTAGTACATAATCTAAGCTTTGAATTTCAACTCACCAAGATAAAACACATTGAGCATTTGCCCGAATCTCACATACTGGCACTAGACCTGCTAGACTCAAGGTCTGAAGTTCAAACACCGGCATTTAGCCTGCTAGGCAATAAGCCCGATATAATTCACCAGCACGAGGCTTGCTAGGCATTAAGCCTGATAAAGATCACCGACACAAGGCCTGCTAGGCATTAAGCCCGATAAAGATCATCGGTACAAGGCCTGCTAGACATTAAGCCCGATAAAGATCACCGGTACAAGGCCTGCTAAGCTCGAAGCTTGAATATCAACATCATTAACCACTCCGTGCAAAGTTATTATTCCACAATCACATATAACATACACACACACACACACACACACATATATATATATATATTTCATAATACTATCACATATCACACTTGGATAAACTTAATCACTTTACATCAAATAAAAATTCAATTCATGGTTATACTACTAACATTCGGCCATTCCATATTTATGTTCCCAAAATTTCCAAATTTCAACATTTATTATATTACGTAAATGATTTTCGACATATAATCGCTTAAAGACTTACCTCAGATATCGTCGGACGTCGATAACCGGCTATTCGTTAACTTTCACCTTTCCCCGATCCAAGTCCATTTTTCTTTGTTCTTGATCTAAATATAATAAAAATAATCTCATTCAAGCACATTTCATCTCAATTTAGTCCAAAAACTCTTAAATGGGCAAATTACCATTTTACCCCTGACATTTATAATTTTTACAATTTAGTCCCTATTGCACAAAACACAAACTATACATAATTTGGAACTAGTCCTTTAGAGCCGAATCTTCCCCATGCTCCTAAAAGTCGCTACATTTCATTTATTTTACATTTTAATCACTCAAAATTTTATTTTCTCAATTTAGCCCTATTTAGCCAAATTCATTAAAAATTCAAGAACAAAGTATGTTCATCAATTATATATCTATCATTTAACACCATAAAACATCAAGAAACTCAACATTGCATCCATGGCATTTTACACAAACATCATCAATTCATGAAATTAAGACATGGGTTTTAAAGCTCTCGAAGCAACGATTACAAAAACGTAAAAATTATCAAAAATCGATCAAAAACTAACCTTAAATCACCAAATTTCTCATTGGCCGAATGTAAAGCTTTGTTCTTCTTTTCTTTATGAATTTTGGATAAGTAAAATAAAGATGATAGCATGCATTTTGTGTTTTATTTTTTTAACATATATATTTATTACTAATTTGCCTTATTAACCTTATATAATAAATTTTATAACATATAACTTAAGGTCATTTTAGACCATTGCCGCCCACTATCTTGTAAAATGGGCCAATTGCCCTTTTAGGACCTCATATTAAAAAGCCACTATCATATTAGCACCTTTCACTATAGTTTGTAACTTTTACACTTTACGCGATTAAGTCCTTTTGTCTAATTAAGCACACAAACAATTAAATTTTTATACGAAACTTTCACACATAATAAGTCACATAAAATAAACACCGAAAATAATATTTAAAAATTTTCTGGGCTCAAATTCATGGTCTCGAAACCACCGTTCTGATTAGGGTCAAATTCGGTCTGTTGCATAACAAATATCACATTTTCCTATTAATCAATATGTCCATTCGGCCCATAAGTCAATATGTCAATTCAGCCCATTAAGCAATTTCGTATTTTGGCCCATTAACACTTTACAAATCGGCCCAATAGGGGCATTTCCCTAATTCAACCCATAGGGGCATTTTTATAATTTGGCAATCGTATCCACTAAGGGTATTTCGGTAATTTACCCTCTAAGGGTATTATGGTAATTTCGCAACCTAGGCCTAACTACTAATTTGGGGCATAAAAGTTTGAAACTGTCCAACTGCATCATACCAACTAAATTGACTATAACTCGAGTTAAGAAACTCGAAATTTAAATCCATAAATTTTCTTTGAAACTAGACTCGTATATCTTTCTCCTATAATTTTTTCCAGAATTTTTGCTTAACCATTTAGTACAGTTTATTCCTTAAAGTTTCCCTTGTTTCACTATCCAATGATCCTGACCTCTCTTACCCAAAATCCAAATATCTCACTGTACAGTTTTCACATACTGCTCCCACTTGTCTCTATTAATAATAGGCTCACTAAGGAATCCATACATATAAATTATAACCCATAATTCACTTTGTACAATTTTATATGATTTTTCCAAGATAGATCAGGGAACCACAAAGTCATTCAGAACCAATCTTACTAAAATTAATATATCTTAGAATATAATATTCCTTTTCCTTCTCTGTTTCTTGCATATTAAAGTAGACACAGTAAGCTTTAATTTGATATCTTACTCACTTTGTAATTCCTTTTATCCAATTTTTCGTTATTTTTCAAATACACGTCACTGTTTCTGACCGAAATTGTTTTATTACAAAACATGATTACCACTACGAGCATACACACGTCCGAGTGATCACGGATGCCGGTTATCAGTTTTTTCGGTATTTCTACCGAATCACAGAATATTTCTTGTAAACTTTCAAAGAGATGTGAGACTTACTCACCATTTCAAACATATATTCGGAAGGGTATGGAATACACACCTTGATTACGAGTTGTGCTTTCTACCGATTTCAACACCTATAATGATAGTTGATAGAAAGTTAGTCTCAACTTTGATAATCGTAACTAGAAACACTTTATTAGACTAACTCCACTTACCACGACTGTGATCTCCCTCGATGTACCAAGAATCGATCCTACCAACAATATCAATTAGCCAACCTTCAATCAGATTAACTCAATAACCAAATGGAGATATCGAATGGACTATGAAAGATCTTTCTTACCTTAATCAGTTATAATCCCATTTCTCACGATCGTCCTATGACTAGAGATGATTAGGCGATGTTGTGGTATTCGGCATCCCTCTATATCACGATTGCTTAAGGAATGAGAAAGAAAGAACGATGGAAAGGTTTCGGTTATGGAGGAGAATGAACAATGATATTTGGCTATCAAGGAGATTAGATAAAAGATGAATATGTGACCAATTCAAGGAAGAGAAAATGCACTATTGTGCTAATATGTTTCGGCAAGGAGAGTTGCAAAATGGGAGAAATGACACAAAGTTGTCAAAGGGAAATTTTGCCAAAACACCACTAAGTCTTTACCAAATGCCAAAATAAAAAAAAAAATCAGCTACCTTATCTCCCCAAAACCGTCCACATGCATCCCCCCTAGGATAAGAGTTGGCCACCCAAGCTTTCCAAAACATCACCCACGAATTAAGCCTCATGTCCCCCTTTCATTCCTATTTCTCTTAATTCCTTTCCCAAACTTCAACCTTACCTTATTCTTATAGCCACCTTACCAAAAATAATAAAGTCAAGCTTGCCATAACTACCTCTTAGCCAACACTTAAGGAAAGAGTGCAAAATAAAAGTCAAAATTGCACACAAAGGGATTTGAACCTCTTCCCTCAAGGTACTTCACTTGATGCCATAACCTCTTTATTAATTGCTCACTTGTGCTAACCATTTATTCATTTATTTCAATAAGCATTGAAGCTACTTACCATCTCTCCTTAAAGTGTTAAAATACCAAATTTTTCCTAAGGCCCAATTAAACCTGAGACTTTATAGAAACCTTGTAACTTTCCAAAATCACTTTCTTAATAAGTCCAACTCAAAATAATGCCATTCTCTTGTTCTCAAAAATTTTAAACACTCCTACACTCAAGGCCCAATGGGCCCAATCCTACTAAGCCCAATTTTGGGATGTTACAATGTGGGCCACACGGGCGTGTGGGTCCACATGGGTAGTCCACAAGGGTGTGTGGAATTCTGGGCCAGGCCATGTGATCCACACGGCCAAGGCCATATTGGGCCGTATAGGCCACACAAGCATGTGAGCCCATTTAATTAAAATGTGTTCTAAGGTTGCACGGGTCGCTCTAGTCGACTGTGAACCTACTGTAGGGTCGATAAGCACTACTTTGACCCTTAAATGCATGAACTGTATGTATGTTGATTATATGAATGAATACTAAACTGTATGTATAATTGATACTATTGTATTAGCATGTCATATACTGTATGTTGCATTGCATCGGGTTAGGATGTTGATATTTGGAGGAAGTGTACTGAAAGGCTCTTAAGCCTATTATCTGGCAGCTCAACTACAATTTACTGATTATGTGCTGCACTCCGTACTACTTGGAGTGTGGGGATAGGTGGGTGTTTTACACCCCACATGGAGTGTAGGGATGGACAGAAATAGTGTGTAGAGGCTGGTTGGGTATGACTCTATTTACTGCTTAATGTATATCTGATACTGAAACTAAAATGGGCTAAGGCCCGGACTGCTACTGTAACTAAAATGGGCTTAGGCCCAGACTACATTTGACTGTTTATTTTCTTTGGCTGTATGCATGTCTTCTATGGGGATTACACACTGAGTTTACGAAAACTCACTCCTTTCTGTTTTATCTATCCAGGTAATCCCCAAACTTAGATGGATCGGTGCGGCGAAGGACTCGACGGTGACCACATGATTATTGAACTAGTTTAATTTCAGTTGTGATATTTATTTCCTATTTATTTTTGGGTTAGTTTTTAGGTAAATTAGACTTTTGGACTGTTGCTTTTACTTTGGATTTTCACTGTTTCATGGATTTTTAAACTACAAACTCAACAAAATCTTGGGTTAATTCAAAACGATGTTTTCCTAAACAGGAATGGTTTTCTTTAGATATCATGGTCTTAAAAGCTTCCGCTAGAAAATATGGTTTTAAACGAATCAAATTAACGAGGAAATGACTTTGAAATTTACGAGAGATAAATAGAAGATAATAAACAGAGACAGTTTTAACTTGATGACTTCGATTTCAAATCCCATTCCATGTGACATCGCCAGATTCGGCAATAACGTCTAGGCTGAGTTTAGGGTGTTGCACCCAATTAACTATTCATTTTAGAAAGTTAAGGGACCAATATTTAATTAAGTTTTATACTAACCTCTTAAGTATTAAAATAATAATATTTACGGACTTGATTATTGGAAATAAGGTTCTAAAACCACAAGCTTTAAACACAATTGAAAAACATGATGTTACAAATGTTTTATGTAATGTTATTTTTATATATTATATAATTTATAATACATAAAAAATAAATTTATAGTAGTTTATAATACTACTACTATGATTTAAACATTAAAAATTATTAAGGTGACTATATATAAAATTTTAATAAATTAAAAATATATAAGCTTATTAAATATTAAATTAAAAATAATATACATATATATATTTTTAAAATTTTAAAAATGATATGGGTTGCCTTAAAATGGGCTTGGGTTAGCCATTTACAAACATGAAGAGGTTTGGGCAAAATTTTAGATCATATTTCGGGTTGGACCTGACTTGAAAAAATATAAAGTATGTTAATATCACACATAGGCCCAATTTGAACTCGACCCATAACATCTCTATTGCCCCGCCCTTCTATTTAGTTTTATGAAAAGTTTTACAAATAAAATTGGTAGAATAATAAATATATGCTATGATATATATTTAGAAAATAATTTAGATCAAAATTTTCACTATTTTGATATATTGTTTTGACTTGTACTCATATGTATTTTTAGAATTTTAGAATTTTATATTTTTAATAATTATTATACATATTTTAAATATTTTAATTTTCCAACAATTAGTTATATTTTATAATTTTTATTATTTATAATTTTTAATAATTTTATAATTTTAAAAAATATATTTTATTATTTTCAATTTCATTTAGGATGAACTTAATCATATGCATGTGTAGATTCAAATGAATTTGAATGTCCATTTATCTAGGTTCATTCTAAAATACATTTTAAAATTTTTAATTTATTATGAATATCTTATTAAGTGGATGTTCATCATGATCAAGATAAAGTTTTGGTGTACTTTAAATTCTAATAGTTATTAGAATTAAATCTCTACTTCTTTTAAACTTCTTATGCCTATAAATAGAGACTCTGATGAAGCATTGTAATTACCCCTTTTGATCAATAAAGTACATTCTCTGTTGCTTTCATATTTTCTTTATTCTTTATTCTCCCCATCCCTCTTTATTTTATAACACTTTATCAGCACGATCTTGTTTAAAGTGATAGTTCCTTTTATCAACGATCAAATTTTTCCTTCATGATTTTCAATATCTTTGACAGCAAGATGCAAAGTTTTATAGGAAGTTTCTTTTATTTAATGTTTCATATCTGATAATTATTTTTCATTCTTCTTCCATTATGCGTTATCATTGTTTTGATTAACTTATTTTACTTATTGTTCTTAAGGATGGTGAAAGATTTGATACCGTTATCTATATGAAATCGAGAAGTAAGAGTCAATCTCGTAATGGATTATTGTTCTTATTCTCGATCTTTGATTTCTTGTACAAGCATGAGTAAAGTATAGATTTGGTAATAAACTTTTATATTTCGACCATATTTTCTTTTTCAATTAAGGTATGACTACTATTAATTTTTATTTGACATAAATTTCATGTTCTAATGGTATTTGATTTTTTCCTTTCTAGGTTAAATTTTTATGTAAAAGACATAATTGTTGATTAGATATGTTTGCTATTTATATGGTATGTTTTCTATATATATATATATATATATTTTGGTAAATCATTTTAACGCCCCACAATTTCGATTTCTGTGATTATTGGGCATGGAAATAACAAAACTATTGTTTGGGTTCTTTTTTATATAAATGTATGTGGTTAAGAGGTTATGTGCTTTGGGGTGTATTTGGGAGGTCCCAAGTTCAAGCTTTAACTTAGGATAAATTTTGGTTTTTATTGGGTAAAGCCTGACTTGTGATTAATGGGCTGATAAGAATTCATTGGTAAACACTCAACAGAATGGGCCTGCTAGTCTAATGGTTAAGAGGAGTGTCAGGCTACTCAAGGACCGGAGTTTGAATCTTTGCAGTGGCTTTGGAGTTATTTTACTACAAGTCGCGGCTAAGAGTTGGGGGTTTTAAGGAAAATTAGGGCTTACTTTCTTCTTTTAACTAAATATTTTATATGAAATCTTCTCTTTTTCCCCTAAATCACCCTTGCTTCCAAAAATTCTTTTCTTTTTCCCCTCTCCTTCCTTTCTTTTTTTTTGATTAATTGTGGCGTGTTGCTAGCGGTTCTATTGATTCGGTAAGTATCGCTTAATCAAATTGTGTGATATTCTTTAGAGATCGTTTAAGAGGGGTTTTGTTTACTGTTTAGGGGATATTCAAGGTTCTGTGGGTCATTAATTGGGGTTTCAAATAGCGAGGAATCACCGTTATTCATTAAAGGTAAATAGATCTCTCATTTCAGGATTTGCCTATTCTTAATAATCTGAATTAAAAGGCTAATTTTGGGTTCGCTATGATCGATTTTAGGCTTTGGGGTAATCGTTGTTGGATTAACAACGAAAATGAACCAAGTGTGTACTTCAATTATGCAAAAAATGAGTTTTGGCAAAATCAAAAAGTGACCTGTCGACGCCACACGAGCGTGTGGTCTGCCCGTGTGGTAGCCTACATCGCGAGACATGGGCGTGTGACTGACGAGCCAGGCCGTGCACACACTACACGGGTGCGACAGACACAGGCGTGAGGTGGCTTGTAGGCCTTGTGCGAGGCACGGGCTCAGGCACGTGGGCCGAGTGAACCATATGGGCGTGTGGGAATCTGGGCCAAGCCATGTAATCCACACGGGCAAGGCCAATTTGGGTCGTGTGACCCACACGAGCATGTGGGCCCACACATATAATGCTCACGGGCGTGTGAGTCTCTTTAATCTGAAATGTTCGATAATGTTGCACGGGTCACCCAAGTCGACTGTGACCTGTAGTAGGGTCGGTAAGCCTTAACTAGACTCCCAATTCTGTGATGTATGCTTTCACATGATGTACTTAGCATGTTTATCTGATATGTTCTGTAAATAAATGTATGATCTGGTTGTCTGCATTACAACATGCCATACTTGTATGATGCATTGCATCGGGGCGAGTTTGATGAAGAGAAGGGAGTATCCGAAAGGCTTCATAAGCCCGTTATCTAGCAGCTAAGCTGCATACTTATGATATGAGCCGTGATGCGGTACCTTATGGTGTGTAGGGTTGGATGGGTCAATTATATCCCCATATATGGTGTGCAAGGACGGATGGGTCAATTTTATCCCCACATGGTGTGATGGGTTGGACGGAGATGGTGTACAGGGTTGGTAGGCATGATATCTCTGACATCTGATCTGTTATGCATGCGATATTTGTATGGCTATGCATACTGTTTGTGGGACGTACACACTGAGTTTGCGAAAACTCACCCCTTTGTTTATTTTGTTTTCAGGAAATCCTTAGCAGTAGATAGATTGGTGTGGCAGAGGGCTCGATGGTGACCACTAGTTGACATTCACAGATTTCTTTTGGAGTATCACTTTATTTTGTCTACTTTATTGACATACATGTTTTGGGATTTTAAATTGTTAAATTATTGATTTATTAATTAATGATGTCTTAGCTTCTACCTTAACAAAATGCTTCTACTTAATCCTTGGAGTAGAGATCTCACGACTTAAGTAAAGATAACAAACTGGACATTTTTTTTACTTGCTAAGGTTTTTCTAAAAGCACTCGCATGTGACACTGCCATATTCGGCCATAGAGTCTAGGCCAGGTTTGGGGGTATTACAATTAGTGGTATCAGAGTAAGGTTCAAAACTTCATTGTGAAATTTGGGTTCCAAAAATTTGTTTTAAAGAATTACTTTCGATTATTCTCAAATACTTTGACTAAGTATGTGGTTCACCGAGTTTTCGGTGCTGGTCCTATAAGTTCTCTTAAACTCTGATATATACTATCTGAAGCATGCTTAAAATGAAATATTTTTTGTATTTGCCTGAAATACTATGTATATATATGGTGAGACTATTGTAGGTAGTACTTTACTGAAACCCTTAGGTTTGAGCTTGTTACTCATGATAACTGACCCTGAAACTCTGATACTGTTTTGCATAAAATATCTGCTAATAATTATCAAAACTGTAAACTGATGTGCATAAAACTTCTAAATACAGATAAATATAAAATTACGATGAGCACACGTGGTACTCATGGACGGGGTACTAGAGGCCAAGGTAGAGGCCGTAGGGGGATTCAAGCTGAGTCCTTTGCATTGGGTACGATCCCTAATTTGGACACTAGCGAGACGCCGGTGTCACCTGTTACTGAGACTGGTGCTAAGTCTCAAGACCGTGCAGCTGGGGATGACGCATTGTCCCAGGCCATGCTGCAAATTCTAGAAAGAGTTGCTGGGACTAATGCTGGATCGGGAGGCCGTGGGTCAATTACAGAACGACTTCGTTCCAATGGGGCTGAGGTATTCAGGGGCATCTCTAGAGTTGCTCCAAATGTGGTTGAGTACTGGATGGAGGCCACGAAGCGCATTATGGATGATATGGATTTTTCTGCAGAGCAAAAGCTCAAGGGGGCTGTTTCATTGCTTCGCGATGAAGCATATCAGTGGTGGCTGACAGTTAGGGATGGCACTCGGCCTGTCAGTTTGATGTGGGATTTGTTTAAGACGGCCTTCCAAAGCAAGTATGTAGGGGCTAGTTATATCGACGCTAGGAAGTGTGAGTTCCTAAATCTTACTCAGAGAGACCATTCGATGGCCGAGTATGAGGCTGACTTTCTAAGGTTGAGCCGTTATGCGCGAGGCATAGTGGCGACTGAGTATGAGCGCTGTGTCCATTTTGATGACGGTTTAAGGGATAATTTGAAGGTCCTGATAGCTCCACAGAGGGAGCGAGAGTTTGCCGTGTTGGTTGGGAAGGCTAAGATTACGGAGGAGGTTAAGCGCGCTGAGTGCCAGAACTATTATAGAGGGAAGGCTAAGAGGGATATAGTGCTTTCGAATGCTGGGGTGAGGCTTGGGAAAAAGGCCAGATCTGATGGAGCCGTGAGAGTTGAGGCTACCATTGCACCTATTGGTGCTTGTTTGAGGTGTGGATTGACTAAGCATCGAGTTAAGGATTGTCCACTGAGGGGTAGTCAAATGGAAACTCCGGTTGCTAAGATTGCATAGCCACCGAGGGTAGTTTAGCAACCACCTAGGGGCCGAGGCCAAGCTAGGGGTGGTAACAGTATAGGCCGAGGACAAAGAGCACCGAGTAGAGATGCTAGACCGACTGAGGTGAGGTAGCCTGCCCTTATGTATGCTGCAAGTCATCGTGAGGATGGAGATGCTCCGGACGTTATCACGGGTACGTTTTTAATCCTTAATGTATCTTGTGTTGCACTGATAGACATAGGCTCTACACATTCCTACGTTGCATGTTCTGTGTCTGAGACTTTAGGAATACCGTATGAGAGCACTTCTAGTGAGGTTTCAGTGGTGAGTCCGTTGGGGCAATCTCTTAGGGTTAGTAAACTGTCAGAGACATTCCATTGGAAGTCCAAGGAACAATATTTCTGGTTGATCTAATGGAACTCCCGTTTGGGGAGTTCGACTTAATTCTAGGTATGGACTGGCTGGTGAAGCATCGTGTAAGTCTAGATTGTGTTGAAAAGAAAGTGGTTTTGAAGACCGAGGAGGGTAATGAGATAATCGTGATTGGAGAACGACAAAATTATCTGAGTACTGTGATATTTGCTTTGGTGGCAGAGAAGCTGGTGAGGAAGGGATGTGAGGCATTTTTGGCCTACATAAGTGTCTCTAATTCTGCGAGCTTATTGGTTAAGAACATCCGTGCTGTGCAGGACTTTCTAGATGTTTTTCCAGAATAATTACCAGGATTGCCTCCGAGCCGTGAGGTAGAATTTGGGATTGAGTTGATTCCTGGTACAGCTCCAGTATCTATCGCCCCTTATTGAATGGCATCGAAGGAGCTGGCAGAACTTAAGGCTCAGATTCAGGAGTTATTGGATTGTGGGTTTATTTATCCTAGTGTGTCTCCGTGGGGAGCACCTTGTAACACCCCAAACCTGGCCTATGCGTTTAAGACCAGACTTGGCATGCCACACAATTCGAACTTTCGTCCACTCATCAATGCTTTTAATGAAAACAATTCTTCAAAACGATTTTGAAGATGGAGTTTATCAAAAATTGAGATTTATTTGAAAACCATGATTTTAAAACATGAGATTTTACAATTTGATTTTCAGAAAAATAATTGGTTAAAATAAATTTATAAAATAGTTTTCACGAAAATTTTATGAGTAAGTGATATTTAAGAAAAACCTTTTTTATATCGTAAGTTGAAGAAAACATTTATAAGAATTAAACAGTCCATTTAAGTAACTAAGACATATTGAAATCCATCCACGAATAAAAATTCATAAAAATAATACCAGAGGCCTTATTACATCGCAATTCAGAAAGTACTTGAATAAAAATACTTAAAAGAAATTCAAAGTTTTTATAACTCATCATTCGTAGTATGGCCTCCACACGAAGTCATCCCCGGCCCAAGCCTCCATCAATTATCATTACCTGGGAAGGGTAAGAAAAATGGGGTGAGTTACTTAGAACTCAATGTGTAACCCACTTACCGTGTTCGCTAGGTCAAAACCATTTAAGCAATTAATTGGGCTTGAGCCCATTTACAAATGTACAAAAAATAATGCATATGATATGCAATTCCCAACCAAGCCTAATTTCCATCTGCTACACACCACCCGTACCAACCAACACACCTATGGGGATCAAGTCAACCCACCCCGCCAACACACCAATAGCAGGCATTAAGCCAATTATAATATTTGTGGCAGAGCCACCGAACTAGATTTTTGGCACAGCCAACTAGATTTTCAGCCATTCTTCTCTTCATCAATTATCCCAACCCATGCAATCATGTATATATATATAGATAATGCATAACAATATATTCATAAGGTAAATTTCAACAAAAAGCCCATTTTACAAGTTATCAATTTGGCCCATTAGTCAAAATAGCAATTTTGCCCATTTAACGATCTAGCAGACCTTGGCCCATTTAACACATGAGGCCTTTTTCACAATATTCTCACTTGGCCAATTTATCAAAATAATCATATGGCCCAAAATATCACTTTTTAACAAAATCACCCATTAAGATATCACTTTTTAACAAAATCACCCATTAAGGGCAAATCTGTAATTTTTCACAACTTTAATATTGTTTCCATGCATTCACACAAAAAGTGCTAATATACCGTATTTTCCAATTTTATCGGATTTACGATTTTTAATCTAACGCTTACGGTATAATATAACTGTAACATCCTAAAATTTGAGTATCATCTTGTTATTTGTGTTAGTTCAAGTATGATTTTTATTGTGTGCTTAGTATAGTTTTGTGAAGGTTTGGAATTATTAGCTAAGCTAGAATAATTTTTAGTATTAAAAATTTAGTAAAGTGGATTAGGTGATCCTGACACTTAAGTTAATTTAAGTGTCTAATTTTAGCACATGAGGAGTTAGTGGCAAGGTGGTTATGGCGCATGAATGGTTGCTTGAGGGAGTGGTTCGAGTATCATGGAATACATTTTGAAGACTTTATTTTATTCATCCTTACATCAAGTGTCGGTCAAGTTTTACATATGGTAAGTTGGACTTTAAATTTTATGGCAAGTTGAATAATAGATTAAGAAAGCTTGTATTTTGGGATAAGAATCTTATGGATTAAGGAAAGATGAGGGGACAAAAGGCTTGAATGTTGGAGAGTTGTTTTGGAAACTCTTCTATGGCCATTAGTCCATGTATTTGGACGGTTTTGGGGCCTGGGGGGGTTGACCGAATTTGTTGAAGGCTTGGTAGGTTGATAGTTTGTTAGTAAAAACTTTCTTAGCATTTGAGCATCATTTTTTCTTTTCTCTCCACAAACTCTCTCCCTAGCCAAATGTGTTCTTGGCAATAAGGTAAAAATTTGTTTTGGTATTATTCTTTGTTTTGTGTAATAACCGAAAACCCTTTGAGTTTTGCAAATTTTTCCCTAGTACACCATATTGTGTAAAAACTGAAACCATCATAGTACTTGGCCGAACCTCTCTTGTTCTCAACTTTCTTTTCCATTCTTTTCATACTTGTTCAAAACCCACATTTCTTTTTACTTTCTCTTGGCTGAATCTTCCTCCTCCCCAATTCTCTTTTCTTTCTTTCACTTTTGCTCAAAGTTGAAAGCATCCATCTCTCATTCTATTTACTTCTCTCCATTCTTTTCTTTCTTCTATTGCTGAATTCTCCTTATCCTATCTTCACCTTTCCTTTTCCTTTCTCATTCTCCACTTTACCCGAATCCTATTTGTTGTCTTTAAACAACCATAGTCGAAACTTCCCATTCCCTTTTTGATTTGTCTTGGCCAAATATCAACAAGGGTAGATTTTCTTTGGGTTCATCTATAATCGATTTTGAAGATAGGTGATTGTATTGGCCGAATTTCCTTATTCCTTTTCTTTTCTCTCTATCGTTTCTCATGAGGGCAAAGGCTGAATTTTTGGGCATTTGTTAGTAAGGTTCTAACTATTCATAGGAACCAAATTCTTTTAGGCTCTTCGGGACCTTGGAAGCAATCGATATAAGCCTCAATTCTCTGACAATCAATTTTGGTAAGTCAAGGGTAAGGATTGTGTTAGTTATACGTTATTTCACCTTTTGGGATTTAGTGGTATGGCTGAATGGTTTATGTTTTTAATCTAAGTATTGACCGAATGTAGGACAAGGAGATCTAGTGCTGTAGATCGGGTCTTGAGATTTAGTGATTTTGCTAGTGGCGGTGTGTAACTTACACACTTTATAACTCGATAATATATTAATAACTTGATCATGTTTTAAAGCCGAAAACTGTGAAAATCTCGATATGATACCATAAGGGTATGAGCAAGGAATTGGGTAAGTCCATTTCGATATGACTTTTTCAATATGATGCATGATGATACTATTTATGATATATTTGCTTTGTGATTCCTAATAAAGCATAATGGCATGATTTGTATAAATGTTGCATTGTGATGGGTGATATGAGAGGAGGGAAGGATTTGATATCCGTGTCTTTGGGACACCGAGGTTTGGCACCTCCGGTGGTTTGGTACCACAAGATTGTTTCGTGTCTTTGGGACACCGAGGTTTGGCACCTCATAGCGACTCGTCCCGGTGGCTTAGCACCACATGGGTTGGCCCCACATTTGATATTACGGGATCGTCGCCGGTGATTTGGTATCACCGTGGGTTGGCCCCACAGATGGATTATTCGTGACTTTGGGTCACCGGTGGTTTGGCACCACATTATTGGATATTGTGACTTTGGGTCACCGGTGGTTTAGCACCACCGGTGGTTTGGTACCACGGGGTAGAAAAGGAGTTATGGATGGCTAGGTTGGGTGCATTATTTACATTACTTGGTTATGAATTGTGTAAGTATGTTGCATTAATCGGGAAGGATTTATGCATCGAGTCTTGGTGACTCACCTTCTCCTTATCTTTTCAGTGATTCAGTAGATCGCGGATGAGGAGTCGGATGAATTCGAGGAGGCCATGCAATAAAAATTCGGTTTTACATGAACTTCGATTTGGGTACTTTATTTTATTTTAATTTGGTTTTCCTCTTTATTTGAAATTGTAATAAAGCCTCTTTAATTATGTTTTTGGATTATTTATATGCTTTGGACTTGTTTTAAACATGGCTAAATAAACACCATGGTTGATTTAATAATTGAGCCCAAAGTTTTCTAAACTATAAAAATGCAATGGTTTTCAAAATCTTACCATCGGGTAATATAAATCGTTAGATAGTAAAATTTCAACTTAAGTGTTTTCGACAACTTAAATGATTTCCAAATTGAAGTTTCTACACTCAAATGCAAACGATTTTCAAAGTAATAATTCGGGTTTTTCTTAAAATGACATAAATGTTTTCTAACCTATGGATTGACAACTAAGTTTTAAAATATTTATTTATGGAATTTCAAAGTAAATTATCAGTTTTTAACTTGTTATACACCTGTTCTCTACAAATATAGAACAACAAAGAGTTTATCACTAAAATTTAATCGGTAACTCAATTTTCTTCAAAACATTTTCCTCTGTGGCATGCCAGATTCGATCATGGTGTATTGACCAGGTTTGGGGTGTTACAAATTGGTATCAAAGCCAAGTTCAAAGGCTCGGCTGTGGGTCGAGGCCCAAAATGTTTTAAAATATGGTCTTAAAATGTTTTGTTTGATTTGAAAGGCATGGCACCGAGTCTCCGGCACTAATCCGCCCAGGTAAGTACCCCTAGCCTTTGGTTGTGATTTTTGGATGTTATAAACTTTGAATGATTAGTAATAGTGGACTACCTTAGAGACTGAAATTAATAGGACTCTAAGGACTCGCGAAAACAAAACTCTTTAATAAGAATTATTCATAAAACTGTGCTTTAAAGATAGTGGAATAATGACTAAAGCATAAAACTTTTAAATCAGATAATCGAGACTTTTAGACATGAGCACCCAAGGTCGAGGTCGTAATAAGCGTGGGACTTGATCGGGTAGGATGGCGTATCGAGCCAAGAAGGTCTGGTCAAGGGTCGAAAAAAGAGATACCAACACCACCACCAGCTGTAGGTGGTGAGTTTCAGGATCAAACGGGGGATGACACAGTGTTTCAGGCGATGCTGCGAGTTCTTGAGAGGGTAGCTGGAGTAGGTGGAGGCATGGGAACTCAAAAATCAGTACCTGAACGACTCTGAGCCAATGGAGCTGAGGTATTTCGAGGTGTTTCTAGTGTGGCTCCCAGTACGGCCAAATATTGGTTAGAGGCGACGGAGCCAATCATGGATGACTTGGATCCGAATGTCGAGGAGGAAAAGTGAAAGGGATAGTGTCACTTCTTCGGGATGAGTCATATCAGTGGTGGCTCACGATGTGAAATAGTGCTACAGTGGAGGATCTCACTTGGGACTATTTTAAGGTAGCGTATCAGAAGAAATATGTTGGGTCTAGCTACATTGATGCGCAGCGTAAGGCATTTCTGAGTTTGGTTCAGGGGAGTAAGTCCGTATCAGAATATGAGGCAGAATTTTTAAGATTGAGCAGGTATGCTGGAGGTATCATGGCTTCGGAGCACGAGCGATGTATCCGGTTCGAAGATGGATTGAGGGACGAGCTGAGATTACTGATTGCTCCACATCAAGAGCGAGAGTTTGCTGCGCTAGTTGAAAAGACTAAGATAGCTGAAGGGATAAAGGAATCTGTAAGGCAGAGTCACGACAGGAATAGACATAAGAGAGGTTTTGGATCATCCGGGTCAGCCGGTAATTCTCAGAAGAGGGCTAGGCAGAATGGGCCGAATCAATCTGGAGGCTCATATCGCTAATCGAGGACCAAAGACAAGTAACCGATGTGGGAAATATCATTGGGGCGAATGTTGGATTGGTGGAAAAGGATGTTTTGAGTGTGGTTATTTGGATCATCGTGTGAGGATTGTCCATGTAAGCTAGCCAGAATCGACCGAGGTCAAGGTCATGCTCGATTCGTAAAGGAGGGATCATCACCGCAGAGAGGTCATGGTAATAGTAGAGGAGGAAATGGTTACGTCGAGGCCACGGAGCATCGGGTAGAGGTGCAGCAACACCGAGGCAAGACTGACTAGGTTGGTGTATCGTGAGACGTCGAGAAGAGGGCGATGCACCGGACGTCATAATCGGTACGTTCTTAATCTTTGGTGCACCATATACTGCTTTGATAGATGTGGGTTCGACGCATTCGTATGTTGCTAGTAGCATAGTAGAGACCATGAACCTAGACTTTGAAATTACTTCTAGGGAGATGATAGTACTTAGTCTTCTAGGTCACTCTGTAGAAGTAAATAAGCTGTATAGAGATGTACCCCTAGAACTCCAAGGGGTAGTGTTTGTAGCTGATCTGATGGAACTACCGTTTGGGGAGTTCGATCTGATTCTTGGGATGGACTGGTTGGTCAAGTACCAGGCGAGTTTGGATTGCGCTGCTAAGCGCATGGTGTTAAAGACAGCTGAAGGTAAAGAGGTGGTTTTGATAGGTAATAGAAGAGATTATCTATCCAACGTGGTATTTGCGTTGAAAGCTAAGAAGATGGTCAGGAAGGGCTGTGAGGCATTTATGGTTCATGTGTATGCATTGGAGGCTAAGGAGTCTATTGTAGGGAATGTCCAAACAGTAAATGTAACAGACCGAAACTGACCCTAATCGGAACGGTGGTTTCGGGACCACGAATTTGAACCCGAGAAATATTTAAATATTATATTTAGTGCTTATTATATATGAATTTATGTGTGGGAAAGTTTCGTAGAAAAATTTTATCATTTAAGTATTGAATTTGATAAAAAGGATTTAATCGCGAAAAGCGTAAAAGTTGCATGCTAAGGTGTAATGTACTAGATTGCTTGTGGCTTTTTAAATGGGTGTCCCAAAAGGGCAATTAGCCCATTGACCATATTAATGGACGGTAATGGGCCAAGTTAGCTACCTATATATGTTAGTTTAATTATATAAAATTTTATTATAAGGTTATGATATATATTATAATAATGTTAATGCATTTATATAAAATAAACATAAAAATAAAGCCATCATTTGTTTCATTCTCTCCTAGCGAATGTTAGGATAGAAAACACCATTGTTAAAGCTTCAAGTTTTGGCAAGTTAGAAAGCTTGATTAAGGTATGGTCGGTTTTAGTTTTGATAATTTTATGTTTTTGAGATCGTTTCAGATATTACCCTAACCCATGTCTAAATTTTTGAAAATACTATGTATATAGGATTCGCCATTAACATGCTTGGATAGTTTTGATGTTTGATGATTTTAGATTTAATATATGTTAAAGATTTATAAGTTTTGTGTTGAAGTTTTGGAGATTTTGAGTAAATAGGCTAAATTGAAAAGAATTAATTTGTGAATGGTTAAAATGACAAATAAATGAAATGCATGGACACATATGGCTATGGGAAGATTAGGCCTAGCTATGGTGTTAGGAAATTTTTCATATTTTGTGTTTTGTGTAAATAGGACCAATTTGTAAAATGGGAAACATTAGGGCAAAATGGTAAATTGCCCATTTGTGTGTTTTGGGACTAAATTGAGATGAAATGCAATTAAATGAACTAAATTTTAATGTGTTTTAGATCAAGAGCAAAGAAAAACGGAATTAGACCGGGGAAAGACGAAGGTTCTCGAATAGCTGATTCGCACGGACTATCAACAACCGAGGTAAGTCCTTAAGCTGAAATTTGTTAAAGAATTATTCATGAACTTATTAAATGATAATGTTTGATAAATTTTAGTACATAATCATGTCATAGCTGAATGTATATATATGTATATTAGATTGATTTCATAAATTGATAATGTGATATGAATAAGTGTATCAATGCGAATTGTGGGATTGTACGATGAAGTAATGATTTATTTGTTTAATGTGAATAAGTTTAGTTGAATTGGATATGTAATATAGATATGAAGTGTGTGTGGAATGATTAATCACATTGATGTGTTAGGGCTTTAAGCCCAGCGGTGCCTAGTCTTAGGTGATTTATTTCGGCTTTAAGCCTAGCAGGCCTAGTGCCAATGATTTATTTCAGGCTCTGAGCCTAGCAGGCCTTGTGCCGGTGTTACTTATCGGGCTCTGAGCCTAGCAGGCCTTGTGTCGGTGTTACTTATCGGGCTCTGACGCCTAGCAGGCTTGATGCCGGTGATGTGTTTTACAAAAAGAAAAGAAAGCAAAATTTTGTTCAAGGCAAGTCAAAGCTAATTTATTGAGTTAATAGTTCAGGTAAGCATTCAAGGTATGAATTAACTGCTTACCTATTTAAATTAAGGTAAGCAAGTAACTCAGTTATTTATTTCAAGTTGTATGTGTTACAAATGGAGTTTACACATATATATAATTATAAAAATGTGTTCTCGATTTTGCTAATGAAGGATATGAATATTGTGGTTTGGTCTTTTATTATGTGGATACAAGACCAAGTATATTCGGCCACATGGATGGTTGTGTATGTGATGCTATATTATAATAATTGAACTTTAAGTATATGAATGTTTCTACATATGGTTACATGAGGACATTTTGGTTGTGGAAGGTTGGATTATGAGTAAATACTTTGTTTATAAGCATTCGGTCAAAGAGAAATTATTCTATAAATTTTATACGTTTTATAGGTATGAAATTGATAGCTTGAAAGTAAATGTGAGTTCAAACGTATGAGTTGAATTATTTTGATTTAAATGTTTAATGTTTGAATGTTATATTATCATGAATTTAGGACTTACTAAGCTAGTAAGCTTATTTGTGCGAAATGTTTCCTCTGCTTTATAGATTAGGTGCAAGCTACAATTTAAATCGGGATCATTCGTAAAGTCGTCCACACTATCAAACTATTTTGGTACTCTTTCATTTTGGTTTTCGAATGAAGGCATGTATAGGAAAGACTTTGTCTTTGTTTAGATGAAAACTTTTGGTTCATGTATATAATAGCCATGCGAATATGGCTAAATTTCTAGTTAAGTATGCTTTTGTGCTTTTGATACAAATGTCGGTTTATGTTGGTAATGTTTGTGCATTTTTAATCGAAGTTTAATCGTTTTTTATAAGAAAATGTATGTCTACGAAATGAATCTTTGAATTAGGTATTGTGGTAAGTAACCGATGGTATATTTGATTATATGGAACCATAGTTGTGATTTGTTCATAGGTTAGTAATGTTAGGTTATAAAAAATATTGGGTATGTGTACTTCTTTTTAAGTGCAAATGAGGTGATTCGATGATGAAATGATCAAATTATGGTGCTATGGTTTGTTTGTATTTGGTCTTTTTGCATGATTCTTAAACAGGTTAATTCGGCATAGTAAACAAGTATAATTTAGGTACATTGCTCATGAATATGTCTAGTTAGTTATATATGTATGCTTGAAATGTGATATATGTATGTGCATATTCGGATGTAATAGAATTTTTGCTAAAGAATAGGAAATTGATAAAAATTTTGATAGAAGATGATTATAGGCCGAATAGGTATTTGGATAACTAGATAATATGATTTGTTGGAAATGATAAAAGTGCATGAATTGATATGATTTTATTAAATTATAATAAATGCACATATATGAATCTAACTATAAAAAAAATGTATTAGTCGAATAGATCATGAGATGAATGACTAGAGTTATATGCTAGACCATTTAATAAGTTGCTATTGCCGAATGCACTAATATATATATTTTTATATTGGTTATCAAGTCATTAAGTGAATTATATGTATAATAATTTATTCTATACTTAGGGTGCATTCGATTATGACCAAATTGAAAGATATTTATATTACTATGCTTAATTGATTTAATATGTGTTTGCCAAATTTGGAAAATTTGTCTGGAAATGCCTTGTAACCCCAATCCGATGACGGATACAAGTTAGAGGTGTTACAGTAAAGGAATATGCTGATGTATTTCCAGAAGAACTTCTGGGACTGCCTCGGATCGTGAAGTTGAATTTGGTATAGATCTGTTACCCGGAACTACGCCAGTGTCTATCGCTCCGTATAGGATGGCGCCGAAAGAATTAGTGGAATTAATGGCTCAGATTCAGGAGTTGTTGGATCGAGGTTTTATCCGATCAAGTGTTTCCCCTTGGGGAGCGTCGGTACTTTTTGTCAAGAAGAAGGATGGTTCAATGCGGATGTGTATAGATTACCGTCAGTTGAATAAGCTGACGATCAAAAGAAAGTATCCTTTGCCGAGGATAAATGACTTATTTGATCAGCTTAAAGGGGCAGCGGTTTTCTCCAAGATTGATTTAAGGTCTGGATATCATCAGCTAAAGGTGAAAGAGGCTGATATCTATAAGACGACATTTCGCACTCGGTATGGGCACTACGAGTTTCTGGTAATGCCTTTTGGATTGACTAACACACCAGCAGCATTCATGGACATGATGAATCGGGTATTTCAACAGTTTTTGGATCAGTTTGTCATAGTATTTATAGATGATATTTTGGTATACTCAAAGTCGGAAGAGGAGCATGATGCGCATTTGCGAGTAGTGTTGTAGATTCTGAGGGAAAAACAACTTTATGCCAAATTTAGTAAGTGCGAGTTCTGGCTTAGGGAGGTGATTTTCTTGGGTCACGTAGTATCAGCTGAGGGGATTAGAGTGAATCCTGGAAAGATTGAGGCAGTGTTAGATTGGAAGCCACCTAAGTCAGTGGCTGAGATTCGAAGTTTTCTAGGTCTGGCGGGGTATTGCCGAAGATTTGTAGAGGGATTTTCTTTGATCGCAGCACCAATGACCAAGTTATTGAGGAAAGGAGTTCTATTTTTGTGGACTGAGAAGTAGCAAGAAAGTTTCGACAAGTTAAAGAAGATTCTAACTGAAGCTCCAATTTTGATCCAGCCTGAGGCAGGCAAGGAATTCACGGTTTACTGTGATGCATCACATACTGGCTTGGGATGTGTGCTGATGCAGGAAGGAAAGGTGGTGGCTTATGCATCTTGACAGTTGAGACCACATGAGGTTAACTATTTGACGCATGACTTGGAATTAGCTGCAGTGGTTTTCACCTTGAAGATTTGGAGACACTATTTATACGGAGAGAAATCAATAGTCTATACTGATCACAAGAGTCTAAAGTATCTTTTGACTCAGAAGGATTTGAATTTGAGGCAACGCAGATGGATTGAGTTGTTGAAGGACTATGACTGTTCGATTGAGTATCATCCGGGCAAGGCTAACGTGGTGGCAGACGCGTTGAGCCGTAAGGTTGTATCAGACTTAAGATCGATGTTTGCTCGTCTTAGTTTATCTGACGATGGGAGTCTTTTAGCGAAATTACAAGTCAAGTCGACTTGGTTAGAGCGATTAAGAAGAAAGCAGTTAGAAGATGATGGTTTGAATGCTCGGAGGTTGCAAGTTCAGGATGGTAATTTAGAGGGTTATAGTTTGTCCAGTGATAGAGTATTGTGTTTTCAAGGGAGAGCTTGTATGCCGAAGGATGTCGAGTTGAGGCAAAAAATTCTTCGGGACGCACATAGCGACCATACGCTATGCATCTGGAAGTAGCAAGATGTATCGGGATTTAAGAGAGCAATTTTGGTGGCAGTGCAAGCGGAAGGTGGCGAGTTTGTGAGTAAATGTCGGCGTGTCGGTAGTCAAAGCTGAGCATCAGTTATCGTCTGGGTTACTTTAGCCGGTGAAGATTCCACAGTGGAAGTGGGAAAGGATCACTATGGACTTTGTCAGTGGATTACCCCTTACACCTAGTAAGAAAGACTCAGTTTGGGTGATTGTGGATCGTTTGACTAAGTCAGCTCATTTCATTCCGGTAAGGGTGGATTACTCGCTTCAGAAGTTAGCTAAGTTGTATGTGGCAGAGATAGTAAGGTTGCACGGTGTGCCAGTGTCGATCATCTCGGACAGAGATCCTAGATTTACGTCGAGGTTTTGGAGAGCGTTACATCAAGCTTTGGGTACGCGGTTGGATTTTAGTACGGCATTTCATCCACAGTCTGACGGGCAGTCGGAAAGGGTTATACAAATTTTAGAGGATATGTTGAGAGGTTGTGTTTTGGACTTCAGAGGCAGCTGGGAAGAGTTTTTACCATTAGCTGAGTTCGCATACAACAATAGTTATCAGGCAAGCATTAAAATGGCACCATATGAGGTGTTGTATGGTAGGAGGTGTCGCACACCTACATGCTGGACAAGTTGGGTGAACGTCAGATGTTAGGACCAGAGTTGGTTGCAAAGACTGAGGATAAGGTTAAATTGATTCAGGCTCGTCTGAAGGAAGCTTCGGATAAGTAAAAGTCATATGTCGATCTCAAGCGGAGGGATATAGAGTTTGCCGTGGGTGATAAGGTCTTTCTGAGGGTCTCGCCATGGAAGAAAGTGTTAAGATTTGGGAGAAAAGGCAAGTTAAGTCCAAAGTTTATTGGGCCGTATAAGGTGTTGAGACACGTGGGACCAGTAGCCTATCAGCTCGAGTTGCCTATGGAGCTGAGTCAGATACATGATCTGTTCCATGTCTCCATGCTTAGACGCTATCGTTTTGATCCATCGTATGTTGTGGCGATGAAATAGAGTTGAGTTTGGAAGAGGAATCCATCGATCGAGATGTGAAAGTTTTGCGTAAGAAGTTAGTTCCATTAGTGAAGGTTTTATGGCGAAACCATGGCATAGAAGAAGCTACGTGGGAATCAGAGGATGTGATGAGACAGCAGTTTCCTCAACTCTTTTGATCAGGCAATTTTGAGGATGAAATTATTTTAAGGGGGTAGAATTGTAACATCCTAAAATTTAAGTATCATCTTGTTATTTGTGTTAGTTCAAGTATGATTTTTATTGTGTGCTTAGTATAGTTTTGTGAAGGTTTGGAATTATTAGCTAAGCTAGAATAATTTTTAGTATTAAAAATTTAGTAAAGTGGATTAGGTGATCCTGACACTTAAGTTAATTTAAGTGTCTAATTTTAGCACATGAGGAGTTAGTGGCAAGGTGGTTATGTCGCATAAATGGTTGCTTGAGGGGAGTGGTTCGAGTATCATAGAATACATTTTGAAGACTTTATTTTTATTCATCCTTACATCAAGTGTTGGTCAAGTTTTTCATATGGTAAGTTGGACTTTAAATTTTATGGCAAGTTGAATAATAGATTAGGTAAGCTTGTATTTTGGGATAAGAATCTTATGGATTAAGGAATGATAAGGGGACAAAAGGCTTGAATGTTGGAGAGTTATTTTGGAAACTCTTCTATGGCCATTAGTCCATGTATTTGGACGGTTTTGGGGCCTAGGGGGGTTGACCAAATTTGTTGAAGGCTTGGTAGGTTGATAGTTTGTTAGTAAAAACTTTCTTAGCATTTGAGCATCATTTTTTCTTTTCTCTCCACAAACTCTCTCCCTAGCCGAATGTGTTCTTGGCAATAAGGTAAAAATTTGTTTTGGTATTATTCTTTGTTTTGTGTAATAACTGAAAACCCTTTGAGTTTTGCAAATTTTTCCTTAGTACACCATATTGTGTAAAAACTGAAACCATCATAGTACTAGGCCGAACCTCTCTTGTTCTCAACTTTCTTTTCCATTCTTTTCATACTTGTTCAAAACCCATATTTCTTTTTACTTTCTCTTGGCCGAATCTTCCTCCTCCCCAATTCTCTTTTCTTTCTTTCACTTTTGCTCAAAGTTGAAAGCATCCATCTCCCATTCTATTTACTTCTCTCCATTCTTTTCTTTCTTCTATTGTCGAATTCTCCTTCTCCTATCTTCACCTTTCCTTTTCCTTTCTCATTCTCCACTTTACCCGAATCCTATTTGTTGTCTTTAAACAACCATAGCCGAAACTTCCCATTCCCTTTTTGATTTGTCTTGGCCGAATATCAACAAGGGTAGATTTTCTTTGGGTACATCTATAATTGGTTTTGAAGATAGGTGAGTGTATTGGCCGAATTTCCTTATTCCTTTTCTTTTCTCTCTATCATTTCTCATGAGGGCAAAGTAGAATTTTTGGGCATTTGTTAGTAAGTTCTAACTATTCATAGGAACCAAATTCTTTTAGGCTCTTGGGACTTTGGAAGCAATCGATCTAAGCCTCAATTCTCTGACAATCGATTTTGGTAAGTCAAGGGTAAGGATTGTGTTAGTTAAACGTTATTTCACCCTTTAGGATTTAGTGGTATGGCCGAATGGTTTATGTTTTTAATCTAAGTATTGACCGAATGTAGGACAAGGAGATCTAGTGCGGTAGATCGGGTCTTCGGGATTTAGTGATATCGCTAGTGACAGGTGTGTAACTTCCACACTTTATAACTCGGTAATATATTAATAACTTGATCATGTTTTAAAGCTGAAAACTGTGAAAATCTCGATATGATACCACAAGGGTATGAGCAAGGAATCGGGTAAGTCCGTTTCGATATGACTTTTGCAATATGATGCATGATGATACTATTTATGATATATTTGCTATGTGATTCCTAATAAAGCATAATGGCATGATTTGTATAAATGTTGTATTGTGATGGGTGATATGAGAGGAGGGGAAGGATTTGATATCCGTGTCTTTGGGGAGGTTTGGCACCTCCGGAGGTTTGGTACCACAAGATTATTTTGTGTCTTTGGGACACGGAGGTTTGGCACCTCATAGCGACTCGTCCCAATGGCTTTGCACCACAGTGGGTTGGCTCCACATTTGATATTACGGGATCGTCGCCAGTGATTTGGTATCACACGTGGGTTGGCCCCACTGATGAATTATTCGTGACTTTGGGTCACCAGTGGTTTGGCACCACATTATTGGATATCGTGACTTTGGGTCACCAGTGGTTTGGTACCACACGGGGTAGAAAAGGAGTTATGGATGGCTAGGTTGGGTGCATTATTTACATTACTTGGTTATGAATTGTGTAAGTATGTTGCATTAATCGGGGGAAGGATTTATGCACTGAGTCTTGGTGACTCACCTTCTCCCTTATCTTTTCAGGTGATTCGTAGATCGCAGATGAGGAGCCGGATGAATTCGCGGAGGCCATGCAATAAAATTCAGTTTTACATGAACTTCGATTTGGGTACTTTATTTTATTTTAATTTGGTTTTCATCTTTATTTGAAATTGTAATAAGGCCTCTTTAATTATGTTTTTGGATTATTTATATGCATTGGACTTGTTTTAATCATGGCTAAATAAACACCATGGTTGATTTAATAATTGAGCCCAAAGTTTTCTAAACTATAAAAACGCAATGGTTTTCAAAATCTTACCATCGGGTAATATAAATCGTTTGATAGTAAAATTTCAACTTAAGTGTTTTCGACAACTTAAATGATTTCCAAATTGAAGTTTCTACACTCAAATGCAAACGATTTTCAAAGTAATAATTCGGGTTTTTCTTAAAATGACATAAATGTTTTCTAACCTATGGATTGACAACTAAGTTTTAAAAGATTTATTTACGGAATTTCAAAGTAAATTATCAGTTTTTAACTTGTTATACACATGTTCTCTACAAATATAAAACAACAAAGAGTTTATCACTAAAATTTAATCAGTAACTCAATTTTCTTCAAAACGTTTTCCTCTGTGGCATGCCAGATTCGGTCATGGCGGATTGACCAGGTTTGGGGTGTTACAATAACCCATGAGATAAGTGTGAAGTTACACACCTGATTACGGTGAGAACTATATTTTCCCGCTCGTCAATATCTAAACACGCATCACGACGAATTAGAACACTAATACTTATTTGCAAAACTATTCTTAAAAATAAGCGTTCTAAACTTTTACCCTCAAAATTTTGAACAACTTCTATTTGTGGTTTCTCCCCTATTGATGATTCGTTACCTATTGAATATTCACGAACAAACAAAGGTTCAGGAGTACGAATGACTTCAAATAATTGATTTTCACCGGATGAGGGTCCACAATCCGGTGGAAAATATCAGACTACCTAAACAGCCCTTCGTTTGAATTTAGGTGAAACACCCCAAACCCGACCCACAAGCCCTGACCGGATCTAGCATGCTCCTTGAGTGAAACGTAGTTAAATCTCGTTATGTCATCTTGAAAAACTTGGTGGTTTTGAAGAAAATAGATTTGGATTATTCTTAAATTGAAAACCGTGTTGTAATTTAATTTTGTATTAAAACGTTATCTTCATATTTTAGAAATTACAAGTTTAAAGAAATGCTAAATTTTAGAGCTTAACATTAAGTTGAAAATCGTAGGTGTGTAGGTGTCAAAACATTTGAAGTTGTTTTATGAAAAATCGTTTAACCACTTGTTTAATGTTGATCGTTATCAGAATAAAAATTAAAACGAAACTTAAAACAGTTAAATAGTAGTGGCATTATTACAACAAAACTAAACCCGAAATAAATTCCAAAAAAACATAATAAGAAAACCCGAAAAAAACTGAGCTGAGCATGGCCACCATTAAGTCCCTACCGACCCGGTCCATCTGCTGAGTATCATCTGCAAAATGTTAGCCCATGAAGGGTGAGTCAACAGACTCAGTGTGTAACAACCAACATAGACTCCAAAACGATTAAGGCATATTAGATCACATATAGCAAATTTATGCAATGATGCAACCCAAACCCACCTAGATATCCAACCTTTACACATCACCCGTACCTACCAATCACACCGTGGGGAATACTAAATCGACCCTCCATCCGCTACACACCATCGAAGGCAATCGCTGCAGTCAACTGCACATCACCCTTATAATCGTGGCATAGTCACCAGATAATGTGACAGAGTTACCGGATTCATAATATGTGACATAAGTCACCGGATAATGTGGTAAAAACCACCGGAACACTTCCCCTTTATCATTATCACCCATATGCCCATGCAACATACATATCATACAAGTATCATGCAATATACCTTACCCCATGGCTATAACGATATTTCTCATACTTTCATATCAATGTTTATAAACTTTATTAACTGAGAGTTAGGGTAATGTACCTGAATGCATTGTACCATTGAATTGTACCCTTAGCCATATTCATTCATTGCCTTATTAACATATACATAGCAATATTATTATTGTTTGGGAATTTAGGGTGGGTTACACACCTGACTATTCGTAGATCTAAGCGAAATCTCGAAACTACGCGAACCTAACGAGATCCCGAAACGCTTGCCTTCCCCCTTTCTACAATCGGCCAACATTTGTTAGTAACCAAAAGCCTATTCGGCTCAACTAGAAATCTCGAAGGATATGTCGCATGAAGATAACACCTTACCTTAATCGATTAAATCCCGAAAATCATCACCTGTCCTTGAAAGTTGTCGCTTTCCCTATATGAACCATGTTAGATTCGATTCTAACATCAATAGACAAAAGTAAGTGGCTTTCGGCCTAAGGTCATACTTTGCTTACCTTGAACATCCAAATCTTGAAAGATCCCCTTCTAATCGTTGGCTCCAAGGATCCCGAAATCTCCCTTTATGGTTTCGGCCAAAGAGATATAAGGATTAGAGTATTTGATTTTTGAAAGTTCTAAAAGAAAAAGAACAAGAAATCAGCCTAAAAGAGATTCTTATCGAAAAAGAGTGACCAACGCAATGATCACTGGCCCTAAGAGATTGACAAGGAGACAGATGATCGGCTTTCGGCCTTTTAGTGCTTAGGAACAATTGATTTTAGTGGTTTAAGGGTGCAATCGGTTATGACTCAAAAGAAAAGAATGGAGAAAAGATACTTGGGACCTTAGGAGTTGCGGCAATGGAGGGAAAGAATGGAAGAGAGGTTTCAGCCTTAGCAAAATAAAAGGAGAAATGAAGATGCACAAATGGGTTCTTTCACTTTCGGTTGAGAGACAAAAGAGAAGAAAGAAAGGGAACACTTGAATATGCCAAATGAATTTCGGCACCCACTCTTCCCTTCATGACCGAAACTACCACCCCAAGTCCCCTCCATTCGGCCAACTCTTCTTCCCTCATCCAAATCCCCCTTTTCACTCCTACTTAGCCGCATCTTTAAGCTTTCAAACCTAATCTACACTTCATCCATTCAGAGTCCTTGTGCCATCCACCACTGCACCTCCTTGCCGAAAAATAAAAACTCCAAAATGCTTCCATTCTTTGCTCGAACCTAGGTCCCTTCACACTCCCTATGGCGTCACCTCACAAGGCCCTAAGTGGCACCTCTTTGCCACCTTACCAGCTTAGTACTTGTGTCCTAAGCCACACAATAAACTCCTTAAGGCCTAGCTCCCTTAGTTCCCTTTTTAGGCTTAAAATCAAATATTTTTCTAAGGCTTCTACCTACATCCCAAGGTTCCTGACGCCCTCAAAACACATTCAAATCACACATAAGCATGCTACCACATACATTTAAGTGAAAATGCATAACCCCTAAATCCCGGATATTACAGTTCTACCCCCTTAAAATAATTTCGACCTCAAAATTACCTGGCTAAAATAAGTGAGGGTATTGCTGTCGCATTGCTTCCTCTGGCTCCCCCGAAGCTTCTTCCGATCCATGTTATGCCATAACACTTTGACCAGAGGAACTTATTTCCTCTGAAGCACCTTCACATCCCGTTCCAGAATCTGAATTGGCTCTTCCTCATAGGACAAATCTGGTCTTAGCTCCACCTCCTCAATCGGTATTACATGAGATGGGTCTGATCGAGTAACGACATAGCATCGAAACGTAGAACACATCATGCATCTACTCCAACTCCGAAGGCAACTCTAACTGATATGCTACTGGTCCAAGCCGCTTCAAAACCCGATAAGGTCCTATAAACCTGGGACTTAACTTTCCCTTGCGACCAAATCTCATCACCTTCTTCCACGGTGAAACTTTTAGAAACACCTGATCCCCCACAGCAAACTCTATCTCCTTTCGATTAAGATCGCATCGACTTACACTTGTCGGATGCCTCTTTCAACCGTGCCCAAATTACCTTAACCTTTTCTTCCGATTCTGCTACAATCTCTGGACCCAAAACATGACGTCCCCCCAATTCTGTCCAACACCTAGGAGTGCAACACTTCCTTCCATACAGCCCTTCGTACGGTGCCATTCGAATACTTGCTTGATAGCTGTTATTGTACGTAAATTCCGCTAAAGGCAAGAACTCCTCCCAACTCCCTCTTAAGTCTATCACGCAACCTCTCAACATATCCTCTAGCACTTAAATTACCCGCTCAGATTGACCGTCTGATTGCGGATGGAATGTCGTACTGAAGTCCAACCTGGTGCCCAATGCTTGATGTAGTGCCTTCCAAAATCGAGACGTAAACCTCGGATCCCTATCCAAGATAACCGACACCGGCACTCCGTGCAGCCTCACGATTTCTACTACATACAATTTTGCCAATCTCTGCAGGGAATAGTCCACCCGCACTGGTATGAAATGTGCAGACTTCATCAACCGATCTACTATCACCCATACCGAGTCCTTCTTAGTAGGCGTAAGGGGAAACCCACTAACGAAGTCCATGGCAATTCTCTCCCACTTCCATTACGGAATGTTTATCGGCTGAAGCAATCCTGATGGTATTTGGTGTTCAGCCTTGACTTGCTGACACGTTAAGCACTTCCCTACAAATTCTATAACTTTCCACTTAAGACCAGGCCACTAAAACTGATCCCGTAGATCCCTATATAACTTACTTCCTCCAGGATGCATAGCATAAGGGCTACTATGCGATTTCTGAAGAATTTTGTACCTTAACTCCTCATCCTTCGGCATACAGACCTTACCCTAAAAACACAGCACTCCATCACCTTTTACACCATAGTCTTCCAACTCCCCATTTTGTACTTGTAACAGCTTAGCACTGAGTTCACCATCTACCAATTGTTTCTCCTTTACCTGATTTAGCCATGTTGGCTTCACTTGCAACTCCGCTAGCAAACTTTCATCCTCATATAGGCTAAGATGTGCAAACATCGCCCTCAGATCCGACACCACTTTTTGACTTAGGGCATCTGCCACCACATTTGCCTTGCCCGGGTGATACTCTATTGAACAGCCGTAGTCTTTCAACAACTCCACCCACCTTCGCTGTCTCAAATTCAGCTCCTTCTGAGTCAGTAGATACTTCAGACTCTTGTGATCCGTGTAAATCACCGACTTTTCTCCATATAAATAGTACCTCCACACTTTTAGAGCAAACACTACTATAGCCAACTCCAGATCATGTGTCGGATAGTAACCTCATGTGGCTTCAACTACCGAGACGCATAAGCGACCACTTTCCTGTCTTGTATAAGGACACATCCCAATCCTGTATGGGAAGCATCACAATACACCATGAAGTCTTTCCCTGCTTTCACTGAATCAAAATCGAGCCTCAGTCAATACTTTCTTAAGCTTCTCAAAGCTATCCTGCTGCTTATCCGCCCATACGAAAGGTACCTCCTTTCTTAACAACTTCGTCAGAGGTTCTGCTATTGATGAGAACCCTTCAACAAATCTCTGTAGTAGCTCGCTAACCCCAAGAAACTACGGACCTTCGCCATCGACTTAGGTGGTTTCCAACCTAATATCGCCTCAATCTTACGAGGTCCACCTTATTCCTTCCACATGACACCATATGCCCTAAGAACGAACTTCCTTTAGCCAAAATTTGCATTTCTTTGAACTTGTCATATAGCTTCTTTTCCTTAACACTTGCAACACCACGAAGATGCTCATCATGTTCTTCCTCGGACTTGGAATACACTAAGATATAAATACATGAACACAATGATTTGGCCGATCCAGTAGGGTTGGAAAACCCGTTCATTATATCCATGAACGCAGCTGGGTCGTTCATTAATCCGAATGGCATTACTAAGAATTCATAATGCCCATATCTTGTACGAAGAGCTGTCTTATGGATATCTACTTCCTTCACCCTAAGCTGATGATATCCCGACCGTAGATCTATCTTTGAAAATACCGCGGCCCCCTTAAGCTGATCGAACAAGTTGTCTATCCTTGGCAATGGGTACTTGTTTTTAATGGTCAGCTTATTGAACTACCGGTAATCTATGCATATACGTATAGTCCTGTCCTTCTTCTTCACGAATAGGACCGGTGCTCCCCATGGAGACACACTAGGTCGAATAAACCCACGATCGAGTAACTCTTGGACTTGGGTTTTAAGCTCTACTAACTTCTTTGGTGCCATTCGGTACGGAGCAATTGACACGAGTCGCATGCCGCGATAAATCAATTCTGAACTCCACCTCCCTGTCCGGGGGTAACCTAGGCAGCTCTTTCGGAAAGACATCCACGAATTCTCTTACTATTCTCACTCCACTAACTCCTTCTTCTTTTGCATCCAAAGTACTCACGAAGGACAAAAATGCCTTGCACCCTTTCTAAACCATCTTATCAGCTTTTAATGCAGAGACTATGTTAGCCAAATAATTCCTTCTTTCTCCTATCATAATTATCTCCTCATCCTCCGGAGTCCTCAACTCCATTCACTTAGCTGTGCAATCTAATTTAGCACGATGTTCCACTAGCCAATCCATACCTAGAATGAGATCAAATTCCCTAAAAGGTAGTTCCATCAAGTCGGCAGGAAATACCACTCCCTGAATCTCTAGAGGCACACTCCGAAATATCCTATTCACCACTACCGTTTGACCTAACGGGCTCACTACAGTCATCTCCCTAACAGATAGTTCAAATGCTACACCTAATGTTTCAGCTATTCTACATACAACATATGAGTGGGTCGAGCCAACATCAATTAAAGCAAAGTAAGGCTTGTCAGCTATAAGGAACGTACAAGTTATGACGCCCGGTGCGTCGCCATCCTCCTCCGATGAATCGCATACACGGACCGACTATCTCGCCTCTGTGTTACCAACACCTCTACCCGTGTTCCCCCACCTCTTCCAGAACCATTACCTCTGCCAACCGGACCACGACCCCGCGGTGGCTGCTGTCCACCTCTTCCAGCCTGATTAAGACCCTGACTTGTTGGTCGGCTCCCGTCTGTTTTCATAGGACAGTCCCTAATCATGTGATCCTTGGACCCACATTTAAAACATCCCCCTGTCTTCTTCCAACACTCTCCCTGGTGCATCTTTCCACACTAAGCACAAGTACGGTATTGTCCTCCCGTAACAACCTCCTGACCTCGCGATCCATCAACTCTAGGTCTCTTTTGAACATTCCCAGATGACCTTAATGATCCAAAACCTCTCTTTTGTCTATTCTTGTCCGCATTCTGTCTCACAGATTCCTTAACCCCTTCGGCTACCTTAGCCTTTTCTACCAACACGGCAAACTCCCGCTCCTACTGTGGAGCAATTAGCAATCTCAGGTCATCCCTCAACCCGTCCTCGAACCTAACACATCGTTCATGCTTCGTAGCCACGATATCTCGAGCATACCGGCTCAACCATAAGAATTTCACCTCGTACTCCGCTACAAACTTATTCCCCTGAACCAGCCTCAGAAATGCCTTCCTCTACGCATCAATATAGTTAGTCCCAACATACTTCTTCTGATACGCCGCCTTAAAATACTCCCAAGTGAGATCATCCACTGCAGCACTATCCCGAACCGTGAGCCACCACTGGTATGACTCATCTCAAAGAAGCGATACCACTCCTTTCAGATTCTCCTCAGCATTCAGATCCAAATCATCCATGATTTGCTCCATCGCCTCAACCAATACTCGGTCAGATTAGGCGCCACACCAGATACTCCTCGAATACCTCACTCTATTGGCTCGAGTCACCTGGCATGCAGATTTTGAGCTCCCATACCTCCACCGCCCACCACCCTATCAAGAACTCACAAGATCGCTCACGACATCGCATCATCCTCCATCCGATCTCGATATTCAACACCGGCGGTGGTGGTGGTGGCATCTCATTCTCGGACCCTTGACCAGACCTAACGAGTTCTGATATAGTCATTCTACCTCTACCACGCCCTCGCACATTACGACCACGTCCCCTAGAACTCATGCCTACGATCGTGATTTAATCTGGTTTAAAAAGTTTTATACATCAGTTTTTGTTCCACTGATTACCCACAAACAAGTTTTATGTAAAGAAGTTTAATGGTGGTTTTTTCGATCATTTCAGGGTTTTCGTTTCAAATCTTCTACCCTAATTTAGAAAATCACATTCATTTAATAGTATCTACTACACACTCTCACCACTCAAACATTTTCGTCCGTTCCAACCCAGGGGTATTTTCATAATTTGTCCTATAGGGGTATTTTGGTAATTTTCCATACAAAATATGGGTTTTTGGTATTTTTACAAAATAGGAATATTTTGATAAAAGTTGAGGGTAGTATGGCAATTTTATAAACTGAGGGTATTTTAGTGATTTACAAACCAAGGGTATTTCGGTAATTTTTATAAACCGAGAATGTTTCAGAAAATTTTTTTCAAAATCTAAAATAGTTTTTACAAATCAAAGGGGTAATTCGGTGATTTTAAAATTAAGGTTTATATAAAACAGTGTAGTTAGTCCCTTTCGGGTTTTAATTATTGAATTTAGCCTGTGAATAAGTCCTCTTGGTTAGGGTGAACCATCACTACGCACCAGGTAGGGTTTGAGCGAAGAGGAGGTGAGTCACTAGGACTACTTAAATACCAAGCTCCCCCTGAATCCAATCCTAGACATGCGCACAACGATTGCCACACTCTTAACTCGGTGACTCACTCACAGGTTCATTTGATTAGGCTTTAAGTTTTATGTAATTCTATGTTGGAGTAAGCTAATCCTAGGGTTCAATAGCTCCTAATCTACTAATCTACGATCCCGTAATACCCACATACAAATCACACAGTGGTTAGGGGTACTTACCTGGTGGACTTGGGCCGAGACTCGGTGCCATCTTAGAAAACCTGCTCATCCTTTAGTAAAACTCAATTTTAAAAAAAAAACTATTTTGGGCCCAAAAGCCCTCAAGGCTGAGTTTTGAATCGAGCTCTGATACCAAATTAAAACACCCCAAACCGAGCCCACAAGCCCTGACCGGATCTAGCATGCTCCTTGAATAAAACGTAGTTAAATCTCGTTATGTCATCTTGAAAAACTTGGTGGTTTTGAAGAAAATAGATTTGGATTATTCTTAAATTCAAAACCGTGTTGTAATTTAATTTTGTATTAAAATGTTATCTTCATATTTTAGAAATTACAAGTTTAAAGAAATGCCGAATTCTAGAGCTTAACATTAAGTTGAAAATCGTAGGCGTTTAGGTGTCAAAACATTTGAAGTTGTTTTATGAAAAATCGTTTAACCACTTGTTTAATGTTGATCGTTATCAGAATAAAAATTAAAATGAAACTTAAAACAGTTAAATAGTAATGGCCTTATTACAACAAAACTAAACACGAAATAAATTCCAAAAAAAACATAATAAAAAACCAAAAAAAAAAAACTGAGATGAGCATGGCCACCACTAAGTCCCTGTCGACCCGGTCCATCTACTAAGTATCATCTGCAAAATGTTAGCCCACGAAGGGTAAGTCAATAGACTCAATGTGTAACAACCAACATAGACTCCCAAACGATTAAGGCATATTAGATCACATATAGTAAATTTAGGCAATGATGCAACCCAAACCCACCTAGATATCCAACCTCTACACATCACCCGTACCTGCCAGTCACATCGTGGGGATTACTAAATCGACCCTCCATCCGCTACACACCATCGAAGGCGATCATTGCGATCAATCGGACATCGCCCTTATAATCGTGGTATAGCCACTAGATAATGTGATAGAGTCACCGGATTCATAATATGTGACATAAGTCACCGGATAATGTGGTAAAAACCACCAGAACACTTCTCCTTTATCATTATCACCCATATGCCCATACAACATACATATCATACAAGTATCATGCAATATACCTTACCCCATGGCCATAACGATATTTCTCATACTTTCATATCAATGTTTATAAACTTTATTAACTGAGAGTTAGGGGTAACGTACCTAAATGCACTGTACCATTGAATGGTACCTTTAGCCATATTCATTCATTGCCTTATTAACATATACATAACAATATTATTATTGTTTGGGAATTTAGGGTGGGTTACACATCTGACTATTCGTAGATCTAAGCGAAATCCCAAAACTACGAACTTAATGAGATCTCGAAACGTTTGCCTTCCCCCTTCCTACAATCGGCCAACATTTGTTAGTAACCAAAAGCCTATTCGGCTCAACTAGAAATCCTGAAGGATATGTCGCATGAAGATAACACCTTACCTTAATCGATTAAATCCCGAAAATCGTCAACTGTCCTTGAAAGTTCTCGCTTTCCCTATATGAACCATGTTAGATTTGATTCTAACATCAATAGACAAAAGTAAGTGGCTTTCGGCCTAGGGTCATACTTTTCTTACCTTGAACATCCAAATCCCAAAAGATCCCCTTCTAATCGTTGGCTCTAAGGATCCCAAAATCTCCCTTTATGGTTTCGGCCAAAGAGATATAGGGATTAGAGTATTTGATTTTTGACAGTTCTAAAAGAAAAAGAACAGAAAATTAGCCTAAAAGAGATACTTACCAAAAAAGAGTGACCAACACAATGATCACTGGCCCTAAGAGATTGACAAGGAGAAAGATGATCGGCTTTTGGCCTTTTAGTGCTTAGGAACAATCGGTTTCAGTGGTTTAAGGGTGCAATTAGTTATGACTCAAAAGAAGGAGAAAAGATGTTTGGGACCTTAGGAATTGCGGCAATGGAAGGAAAGAATGGAAGAGAGGTTTCGGCCTTAGCAAAATAAAAGGAGAAGTGAAGATGCACAAATGGGTTCTTTCACTTCCGGTTGAGAGACAAAAGAGAAGAAAGAAAGGGAACACTTGAATATGCCAAATGAATTTTGGCACCCACTCTCAAAAATACCACCCCAAGTCCCCTCCATTCGGCCAACTCTTCTTCCCTCATCCAAATCCCCCTTTTCATTCCTACTTAGTCGAATCTTTAAGCTGTCAGACCCAATCTACTCTTCATCCATTCAGAGTCCTTGTGCCGTTCACCACTGCACCTCCTTGTCGAAAAATAAAAACTCCAAAATCCTTCCCTTGCTGCTCGAACCTTGGTCCCTTCACACTCCCTGTGGCGTCACCTCACAAGGCCCTAAGTGGCACCTCTTTGCCACCTTACTAGCTTAGTACTTGTGTCCTAAGCCACACAATAAACTCCTTAAGGCCTAACTCCCTTAGTTCCCTTTTTAGGCTTAAAATCAAATATTTTTCTAAGGTTTCTACCTACATTCCAAGGTTTCTGAAGCCCCCAAAACACATTCAAATCATACACAAGCATGCTACCACATACATTTAAGTGAAAATGCATAACCCCTAAATCCCGGATATTACATGAGGGGGGATAGCGAAACCACCCCTCTTCTGAACACTATTCATCGCTCTTTTCGAACCTATCTTGTTTGTCTCCATTGACAAAAGATTATTAGTCCAACTTATTAAATCGAAAGATTAAGACTAAATGTCTTAAGACAAAATTGGCTTACCACAAAAATATCTTTGCGCTCACGGGAAGATAATTGAGCGTTAACGTCCCTAAGATAGAATCGATTAATAATTCACCTTCGACAAAATAACGAAATAATTTGAAAATCCTTGATAGAAATCCTTACCTTAACACTTCGATTCGATTTCTAGTGAGTCACTATGATTATGAATACTCCGAGTTCGGCCTTCTCTAAAACACTATTAAGATGAATAGGATTATTTAAATGAAGAATAAGGAATGCTATTTTCGGTCAAAAGACTTTCTTAAACAATACGTATACTCAGCTAAAGGCAAAAAAAAAGAAGAAAATAAAGAAATGAAAAGGGTTCTTACCACTTGGTTGAAATGAAAGTTGAAAGAATGATTGTCAAGAGAAAAGAAATATGTGAGGAGAAGGTTTGGCTAAGAAAATAATTTTGATGGATAAGATACTAGCAACATTGACCATAGAGAAAAGTAGAAGGGAGAAAATGTGTTTCGAGTTTTCAAGGATGAATAAAAAACAAAGGGAGGGATTTGGGACAAGAAAGCATTCGGCCAAAGAGTAGAAAAGAAAAAAAGAAAAGAAAAAAAATGGTCTTTATGCTATGGTGATTTCGGCACTAGAGAGGAAGAGCTTGAGAGATTAGGCAAAAATTGAGACCAAATGGTCAAAAACAATGACCAAAAGAAGAAAACAAGAATGCTCAAAATGCACCATTTGCATTCGGTTATGGAGAGAAAAAAATGAGAAGAAAGTTTTGTGAAAAGAAACACTAAAATGACCAAATGAGATTACACATTAACTACACATCCTCACCAAAGTCTACCACAAAAATTCGGCCACCCCCTAGTCCATAAAACCGTCCATGTTCATAGACATAGTTGGCCATTCAATAGTTTCCAAAACATCTTCCATGATTCAAGCCTTATGTCCTCCCTTGATGCTTTTTTCAAAAGATTATTTTCCTTAAGTTTTTTTTTTACCTTTTTCCTTTAGTCTTCTTACCATAATATTTGAAATCCAACTCATCCTAAACCTTATCCATAACCGACACTATGAAAGAGGAAACAAAAAAAAAATAAAAACTCACATGTTCAACAAGGGATTCGAACCTCTTCCCTCTAACCATGCTTATGGCGCCAACTCCACCTTGCTACTAGTTCATCTTATGCAAACTTTTACCAATTAAATTCCCTTAAACATCAGAGTCACTTGTTCCACTTCAATAAAGTACTCATTACTAAAATTTATTCTAATACCGAATAAATCCCAAGCCTTCTCAAGACTATACAAGCACACAAATTTAATCATTCAGAAGTTAAGCACCAAAAACATGCAACATATCGATACTCATATTTTTAGGATGTTACACACCTGTTCTATTCGTAAAGAAGAAGGATGGTACTATAAGGATGTGTATCGACTATCGTCAATTGAACAAGTTAACGATTAAGAATAAGTACCCACTTCTGAGGATAGATGACTTATTCGACTAATTTAGAGGGCCTCTGTGTTCTCAAAGATCGATCTGCGGTCAAGTTATCATCAGTTGAGGGTTAAGGAGGCCGATGTGCATAAGACAACATTTAGGACTCGTTATGGGTATTATGAGTTCCTAGTTGTGCCCTTTGGGTTAACTAATTCACCAGCGGCATTTATGGACTTGATGAACTGTGTGTTTCAGCCCTACTTGGATCAATTTGTGGTGGTGTTCATCGATGACATTTTGGTGTATTCTAAGTCTGAGGACGAGCACGATGAGCATTTAAGAGTGGTCCTGCAGATCCTTCATGAGAAACAGTTGTATGCGAAGTTCAGCAAGTGTGAGTTTTGGCTTCATTAAATGACATTTTGGGTCATCTGGTTTTTGTTGAGGGGATTCGAGTGGATCCTCGTAAGATTGAGGCTGTGATGGATTGGAAACAGCCGAAGAGCGTGTCAAAAATCTGTAATTTTCTGGGACTAGCAGGATATTATCGATGTTTTGTAGTAGGGTTCTCGATGATCGCAACTCCTTTGACTAAGTTGTTGCATAAAGGAGTTCCTTTTATTTGGACTGGCGAACAGCAGAGGAGCTTCGAGAAGCTCAAAACAGTTTTGACTCAGGCTCTAGTATTGATACAGCCTAAGCCTGGTAAGGAGTTCGTGGTTTACAGTGATGTGTCACATGTGGGGTTGGGTTACGTCTTGATGCAAGACAGTAAAGTAGTTACCTATACGTCTCGACAGCTTAAGACTCACGAGGCTAATTATCTAACGCATGATTTGGAGTTGGCGACAGTTGTTTGAAGATATGAAGATATGGAGGCATTATCTGTACGGTGAGAAGTGTATCATCTACACTGATCACAAGAGCCTCAAGTATCTCCTTACTCAAAATGAGTTAAATCTCAGGCAGCGTCGATGGGTTGAGCTGCTTAAGGACTACGATTGCAGAATTGAGTATCACCCTAGTAATGCCAATATGGTGGTCGATGCGTCAAGCCGTAGGGCTATGACTAATCTGAGAGCAATGTTCGCTCGATTGAGCCTTTATGATGATGGGAGTCTCCTGGCTGAGTTGCAGGTTAGGCCGACGTGGCTAGTTCAGATTAAGGACAAGCAGTTAGAAGATAAGTCTCTTCAGTTGTGATTTCGTCAAGTTGAGACTGGGACTACTACTGACTTTAGGATTAATAGCGATGGGATACTGTATTTTCGAGGTAGGATTTGTGTCCCTAATTATGAGGATTTGCGACTGTCGATTCTGAGGGAAGCTCATAGTAGTCCTTACGCTATGCATCCTAGTGGAAACAAAATGTATCGAGATATTAGAGAGTTGTATTCGTGGCTAGGTTGAAATGTGAGGTTACCGACTTTGTTACTCACTGTATGACTTGTCAGCAGGTTAAGGCTGAGCATCAGTTACCTTCGGGTTTGCTACAGCCGGTTGGGATACCGATGTGAAAATGGGAGAGATTAATGATGGACTTCGTTAGTGGGTTGCCCTAACACCCACTAAGAAGGATTCTGTTTGGGCCGTCATGGATCGATTGACCAAGTCGGCACATTTCATCCCTGTTAGGACAGACTCCTCTCTACAAAAGTTGGCTAGGTTGTACATTTCTGAGATAGTGAGGTTGCATAGGGTTCTGTTTTGATCATCTCCGATAGTAATCCTCGTTTTACGTCTCGATTCTGGCAGAAACTTCATGAGGCTTTGGGTTCTCATCTGGATTTCAAGATCTTGCATTTCATCCTCGCATGGATGGACAATCGAGAGGGTGATTAGTCTTGGAGGATATGTTGAGGGAATGTGTTATGGATTTTTGAGGCAGTTGAGAGGAGTATTTGCCCTTGGCAGAGTTCGCTTACAACAATAGTTATCAGTCTAGTATACAGATGGCACTATATAAAGCACTTTATGATCGTAAGTGTCATACTCCCTTGTGCTGGACTGAGTTAGGTGAGCGACATGTTCTGGTCTAGAATTAATTTTTGAGACTGAGGATAAGGTCCGGTTAATTTGAGAGCGTCTGAAAGTGGCTTCTGATAGGCAGAAGTCTTATGCTGATCTGAAGAGGAAGGACATTGAGTACTCTATGGGGGACTTGGTTTTTCTTAGGGTCTCACCATGGAAAAAGGTTCTGAGGTTCGGTCGCAAGGGTAAGCTAAGTCATCGGTTTTTGGGTCGTACCACATTTTGAAGTGAGTAGGGCCAGTTGCATACCAGTTAAAGCTACCTTGAGTTGGATCATATTCATGACATGTTCCATGTCTCGATGTTTAGACGTTACCGCTATGATCCTACGCACATTGTGCCCGTGGAGGAGATTGAGATTAGATCGAATCTGACATTCGAGGAGGAGCCTGTTCAGATTTTAGATCGCGACATTAGGGTCTTACGTAGGAAGTCTATTCCCTTGGTGAAGGTGCTGTGGTGGAATCATAGCACTGAAGAGGCTACTTGGGAGCCAGAGGATTCAATGCGGCAACAATATCCTCACCTTTTTTTATAAGGTAAAGTTCGAGGACGAATTTTCTTTAAGGGGGTAGAGTTGTAAAGCCCCAAAATTTTGATTTTTGTGATTATTAGGCATAGAAATAACAAAACTTTTGTTTGGGTTCTTTTTTATATAAATGTATGTGGTTAAGAGGTTATGTGCTTTGGGGTGTATTTAGGAGGTCCCAAGTTCAAGCTTTAACTTGGGATAAATTTTGGTTTTTATTGGGTAAAGCTTGACTTGTGGTTAATGGGCGGATAAGAATTTATTGGTAAACACTCAACAGAATGGGCCTGCTGGTCTAAAGGTTAAGAGGAGTGTCAAACTACTCAAGGACCGGAGTTCGAATCCTTGCAGTGGCTTTGGAGTTATTTTGCTACAAGTCATGGCTAAGAGTTAGGTTTTATCAGAATTTTGAGTTAGGGGTTTTAGGGAAAATTAGGGCTTACTTTCTTCTTTTAACAAAAGCTTTTATATGCCATTTTCTCTTTTTCCCCTAAATCCCCCTTGCTGCCAAAAATTCTTTTCTTTTTCCCCTCTCATTTGTTTCTCTTTTTTTTTCAATTAATTGTGGCGTGTTGTTAGCGGTTTTGTCGATTCGGTAAGTATCGCTTAATCAAATTGCGTGATATTCTTTAGAGATCGTTTAAGAGGGGTTTTGTTTATTGTTTAGGGGATATTCAAGGTTTTGTGGGTCATTAATCGGGGTTTCAAACAGCGAGGAATCACCGTTATTTGTTGAAGGTAAATAGATCTCTCATCTCAGGATTTGCCTATTCTTAATAATCTGACTTAAGAGGCTCATTTTGGGTTCGCTATGATCGATTTTAGGCTTTGGGGTGCTCATGGTTGGATTAGCAGCAAAAACGAACTAGGTGTGTACTTCGATTAAGCAGAAAACAAGATTCGGTAAAAGCTGAAAGTAGCCTATCGATGCCACACGGGCGTGTGGTCTGCCCGTGTGGTAGCCTGCATCGCGAGACACGGGCATGTGACTGACGAGCCATGCTGTGTGCACGCCACACGGGCGACGGACACCAACGTAAGATGGCTTGTAGGCCGTGTGCGAGGGACGGGCTCAGGTATGTGGCGGGTGAACCATACGGGCGTGTAGGAATCTGGGTCAGGTCGTGTGATCCACACGAGCAAGGCCAATTTGGGCCGTGTGACCCGTACGGGCATGTGGGCCCACACATGTAATGCACACAGCGTGTGAGTCTCTTTAATCTGAAATGTTCGGTAAGGTTACACAAGTCGCCCAAGTCGACTGTGACTTGTAGTAGGGTCGGTAAACCTTAACTAGACTCCCAATTCTGTGATGTATGTGTTTGCATGATATACTTAGCATGATTATCTGATCTGTTCTGTAAATAAATATATGATTTGGTTGTCTGCATTACAGCATGCCATACTTGTATGATGCATTGCATCGGGGCGGGTTTGATGAAGTGAATGGAGTATCCAAAGGGCTTCATAAGCCAATTATCTGGCAGCAAAGCTGCATACTTATGATATGAGTCGTGATGCTGTACCTTATGGTGTGTAGGGTTGGATAGGTCGATAATATCCCCATATATGGTGTGCAGGGATGGGTGGGTCGATTTTATCCCCACATGGTGTACAGGGTTTGTGGGCATGATATCTTTGACATCTGATCTGCTATGCATGCGATATCTGTATGGCTAAGGCCGAATAACTGTATGCTGTTATCTGTTTGTATGCATACTGTTTGTGGGGATGTACACACTGAGTTTGCGAAAACTCACCCCTTTGTTTATTTTGTTTGTCAGGAAATCGTCAGTAGTAAATGGATCGGTGTGGCGGAGGGCTCGATGGTGACCACTAGTTGACATTCACAAATTTCTTTTGGAGTATCAGTTTATTTTGTCTATCTTATTTACATACATGTTTTGGGATTTTAAATTGTTAAATTATTAATTTATGAATTAATGATGTTTGGCTTCCACCTTAATAAAATGCTTCCACTTAATCCTTGGAGTAGAGATCTCACGACTTAAGTAAAGATAACAAACAGAACTTTTTTTTACTTGCTAAGTTTTTTCTAAAAGCACTCACATGTGACACCGCCAGATTCGGCCATAGAGTCTAGGCCAGGTTTGGGGGTGTTACAATAGAGTCTATGCCAGGTTTGGGGGTGTTGCAATCATTCTTTTTGAAGTTTTTTTTTAATTAAGTTATATTATGCGTATTATAGATTGTGTACTTTTTTCCTTCATTAGGTTTTTATCCCACAGGGTTTTTCCTTATAAGGTTTTAACGAGACACATTATCTACCAATGGGGTGTGTTATGAATATCTTATTAAGTGGATGTCCATCATCATCAAGATAAAGTTTTGGTGTACTTTAAATTCTAATAGTTACTAGAATTAGATCTCTACTTCTTTTATACTTCTTATGCCTATAAATAGAGACTCTGATTAAGCATTATAATTACCCCTTTTGATCAATAAAGTACATTCTCTTTTGCTTTCATATTTTCTTTGTTCTTTATTCTTCCCATCTCTCTTTATTTTATAATATAATTAACTTTTTTAGGTTTTTTTTAAATTTATTTTATGTGAAATGTCATGCCAATATTATTCCACATAGCATGTCATGTGGCAGCTTCTTATTACTTCCGTCAACCACGTCACAATGTATGATAAATCAGTCAATGAAAACTTCCATTAACGGGAGAACCCAATTGAATTTTTTCATCACTGAAAACTAAGTTAAATACACTTTTTCCATAAATTCAAAAAGTACACTTTGTAATAGGCCAATTTAGCCCGGGCCCATACAAAAAAAAACCCAAAAGTCCAAGTCCAGTCCAAAATGTATCATTTGTCCCGGTCGGAATGGCCCATTACTTGAAAAGATTGAAGGTCCATCTATAAGCTTGACGTATATGAAAACATAATCTTCAAGGAAATGCAATCTTAGATATGATATGCAATCGTAGAAGATATGATTTTGTAATCTTAGAGATTTAATTTGTAGATACCTTTTAATCTTAGCCGTTGATGTAATTGATTTGTACCGTTGGATTTGGGGAGGCTCAACTATAAATAGAGGCCTCTCCCTTCATTGTAAAACACCGGAGTTGGAGCAATAATAATTCTTAAGAGCATTCACTCAAATTTCTCCCTCTCTTGCGTTTTTATTTTCTATGGCTTGTTCTTATTTTATTCTTCGTTCATCTTCATTTCTTTTTAAGTTGCTTTCATTTAGGTTGGATTTTGGTGGATGAATTTCGTTGAATCTTCATATTGTGAGAGTTGGGCTAATGAAGCGTTTTTTTTTTTTTAACCTTTTATTTATCCATTTAATTGTTTAATCATTAATTATTATTTTACTTTTATTCGTTTATTTATCCATCAACTTTCTTATTTACATATTGTTCATTCATTTAACCATTCTTATCATTCTTTTATTTTCTTCCATTAATTATATACTTTATTTGTTTTAATATTATGTCACACATGTTGTTTATTTTTAAAAATCGTGTTATAAATCATCCATTTTAACTTGTTTGATTATTTGCTTTAAATTTTTTCCATATATTATCAATTGTAAATTTTTTTTATACTATCTATTTTATATACCATTTATTTTTAAGATGTTTTGTGTATAACTTGTTCTAAATTCCTTATTACACAATATTTATTTTTAAACTTATTTATATATTATTACTTTATATATTACCTATTTTCATTTTTATATATTATTTATTCCAAACTTATACATATATTACCTACTTTTTATATATAAAATTTATTTATTGATTTGTATATTGTTGATTTCAATTTTCTTTTTCCTTATTATTCATTTTCAAATTCATTATTTTTAAATTTGTTTACATTTTATTTTGCCTTATATTTTTTTATACTCTTTGTTTTAAATTCATTAGTCTTTGATTATTAATGCTAGTATTTAAATAATTGCCATTATGTGTTTTATAAATTGTTTATTTGTATTTTCATATTGCCATTTTTTTATCAAAGTTTTTACGCATCATTTTAATATTGCGTCAATTTTTCCCAATTTAAAAAAAACTTTTAAAAATAAGGCAATATTCGGTACTTTGGAGCTTTGAGAAAATCGTACCCTAACTTACTGGGTTTCGATTTTTTTGATCCAAATAACTGAATATCCTTTTTAAACTTTAATGCATGAGACAAGCTTAGTTTCGAGGGTTAAAATGTCGTATCCTAACTTACTGGATGTGACATCTTATTACTTCGGGACAAGGAGGTCTTAGCATCAAATTCGATTTATTTAGGGTTTTAAAGAGGATCGTATTTTAAAATATTTTAAAATTTTGACATTAGGACGTTAATTAATCAATTAGGTACCAATTTTTGGGCATTACGAGGGTGCTAATCCTTCCTCGTGCGTAACGGACTCTCGAGCCCGTTTTCTCAAATTTTGTAGACCAAAATCATTATTTTAATAAATCAAAATGTTTTATTAAAATGATTAATCTCAAGGTGGAAATAAATTAATCTTAAGGTGACCCGATCACACCTCGAAAAAAGATCGGTGGTGACTCCATTTTCGTTTTAAAAGTCGACCCCGTTTTTCAAAATAAAAATGGTTTTGACACACTTTTTCCATAATATTTTTTTTTCAATTTTTTTCTAAAAGCTTTTTATACTTTACCCTTTTCTTTTTTAAGTATATTAGCCTTATTTTTTTTAACATTCTTAGCAACTTTAAAAAAAAAAAAAAAAATCAAAAGTTACAAACAATATATATTTTTTAAATACCAAACATCTATTAGGTAATTATCCTAAAATACCAAAAAAAAAAAAAATACAGAATTGGGTTGTTTTCTAGAAAATTTATGAAAAAAGGTCGTTTCCCCTCAAAACGCGTCCACATCAAGCGCTTTTGAGGAATGTTAATAAAGCGCGATCCTGTAGGCGCTTTTTCTGAAAATTTATTTTAATTTAAAAACTAAATTATAAAAAATAAAAATAAAAATAACTTTTATCTATTTAAAATATTAAAACTAAATTATAATAAAATAAAAAATAAAAACAAATTCTTATTTTATTACATATATTAAAATTAAATTTAAAAAAATAAAAATAAAGAAAACTTCTTATAGTTTTAATATATTAAAACTAATTTACAAAAAATAAAAATAAAGAAAACTTCTTATTTTATTACATATATTAAAATTAAATTACAATAAAATAAAAATAAAAACTTCTTATTTATTTAATATATTAAAACTAAATTATAAAAAATAATAAAAAACTTCTTTGCTTGTAAATAATCATTCTTTGCTTTTCCTTGTCAAATTAAATTTAAAAAAATTAAACAAATTCTATTTAATAAAAGATATTAAAATTAAATTACAAAACATATAAGCAACTATTATTTTATTAAAAAATATAAAAATTTTTATTTATTAAATATATTAAAACTGATTTAAAAAAGTAAAAATTAAAAAACTTTTTATTTTATTAAATATATTAAAACTAAATTGCAAAAAATAAAAAAACTTCTAATTTTATTACATATATTAAAATTAAATTACAATAAAATAAAAATAAAGAAAACTTCTTATTTATTTAATATATTAAAACTAAATTACAAAAAAAAAAAAGAAGACTTCTTTCCTTGTAAATAATCATTTTTGTTTTTCCTAATAAATAATCATTCTTTGCTTTTCCTTGTCAAATTAAATTTTCCTTTTCCTTGTAAATAATCATTCTTTGCTTTTCTTTGTCAAATTAAATTTTCCTTTTCCTTGTAAATAATCATTCTTTGCTTTTCCTTGCTACAGTAGTCTGTCGCAATCCTTACACTATAAATCAGCCAAATTTCATTCTCAGTTTGCATAACAGAAATTGAAGCAAAAGAAAAATAGAAACTGAAAATGAGTGAACGTATTAACGTCGTTATTTATTACGATGGTGAGGTTTGTGACACAGAAAATGGTGTTGTTTTTTTATCGGAGAACGCAGCGCAACTGGGCTCTAATAAGAACGTAGATTTGTCAGAACTTCGCAAAAGAATTTGGCCCAAAATCTTCAGAACAATGCCAATGAAAGTTCAGTCTATTAATTATAGATTTTGAACTTCGGTTGATCCGGTGAGATATGAGTCATTCGACATCAAAGGTCCTCGGAGCCTTGAGGTAATGGTGGAGACTCATCTTGCCAGTGGATCAGCCTATCTTGAGGTATATGTACAATTTTCATCGCCAAGTGATCATTCTTCGACCTCAACATCTACTTCTGTTCGAGGGGAATACACGAACCCAAGTCGACACTCTGTTAGTGGGAGGCAGAATACGGAAGTGCCCGTGTTTGGTGGTAGTATGGAAAACATAACCCCCGCACGACACTCGGTTGGTGGATGGGACATGCATATCCTTCCTTCGACGTCCGATGATAGAAATACGTATTGGGGAACGTCATCAACTTCTAGTGGTTGGCAATCCACATATGATTGGGAACTTTACGAAAGATGTTTAAAGGGGATAATGTACTCCCCACGACATCCATCGACGAGGGGCCGTCATTCATTACAGATTATAGTAGATCAGATGATGAGTCGGATGTGGATCCACCTCGAGAGCCCGGGCCCGATGGTGGAGAAGTTGGATTATTTTCTGAACCGAAGCCTATTCCAATAGTACCTGAAGATGTTGAGGGCGGTTCAGATGAAGAAGAAGAAGATCCGTTATTCAGGGTGTACTAGCCTCCAGCCCACATGCATAATGTCGATCTATCCCAAGACGATGCATTGGAGTTTCCTGAACTACCACACCGGACACGTGACCGTACAACTTCGTCGTTAGATTCGGGTGAATTAGAAGTTGGTAACAAGTTTTCCAACAAGGATGCTTTTCTTGCTGCATTGAAACAATACAGCATCAAGAACAAGGTTAACTACATCGTGGTTAAATCTAAGCTCGATAAGTACGAGGCAAAGTGTGCAGTCTAAGACGGTATGTGTTCTTGAAAAATCATGGCCTTGTTGAGGAAAAGGACAGGCTTGTGGGAGATCAAAAAGTACAAAGGTCCACATACATGTCTTGCCGGTACAGTATCATGATGTCTTCAATGTTTTTGAATAATACTAATATTACGTAATGTTGTATTATTTAACGTACTTTGTTGACAGATGTTACAGAAGATCATCCGAAGATGGATTCAGACATGTTGGTTGACTTAATAATGCCGACGGTGAAGGCTGATACCAAGACTACAGTGTCGGCCTTAATTGGCAATATTCGTAGCTAATTGGGGTACACGCCCTCTTACAGGAAGGCTTGGATAGCCAAGCAGAAAGCGTTGGAAAAGTTGCATGGTCGGTGGGATGCTTCATATAATGAAGTGTGGTAGTGGTGTCAGTCTTTGAGAGATATGTCGAGCAAAGATAATGGACCTTGAAATGGAACCGGCGTACTACAACGATCGTTTGCTCCGTGGATGTGCAGTGTTCAAGCGTCTTTTCTGGACATTTAAGCATTGCCAAGATGCATTTATATACTGCAAGCCATTGGTACAAATTGATGGTACCTTTATGTATGGCGGATATACGCATCGACTATTGCTAGCTGTGGCACAGGACGGCAGTGGGAGAATCCTCCCGATTGCATTCGCAATAACACTGGGGGAGTCAGCTGATGACTGGATTTTTTCCTATCTAGGTTAAGGAGGCATGTCTGCCCCCAACCTGATATATACGTTATATCGGATCGGGGCCCTAGAATACTAGCCGCAATAGAGCGCTAGGGAAGCCTGTGGCATCGCACACACCATCGATATTGCCTAAGGCATGTTGCATCCAACTACTATAGGCAACATCGATCTAAAAGACAGGAAGGGCAAGTGATCGATATGGGTATGTCATATCTATTAATATAATTTCGTTTGTAATATTCAATTTATTCTCAATTAAAGAGTGGTATGTAATATTCGCTATCAACGTATATTGGTAGGGTACAAGATCAAAAAGGATCGTTTTCAGAAGATGTTGGCGAGTTTGCGATCAGATAACGAAGAAGGCACAAACTACCTGTGCAATATTCCTTTCGAACAGTGGACACAAGCATACGACGGCGGCCTAATATATGGTCATTATGACCACAAACCTGGCAGAATGCATAAATTTTGTTCTAAAAGGAACGTTTCATCTACCGATAACATCGGTTCTGTGTGAGACATATTTTCGTTTAGCGACACTATTTTGAAGTGAGCAGCAAGTTATAAAGGCAAGATGCAAAGAGGCCATGTATGGAGCGCGAAGGTCTTGAGAGAAATTAATAGGGGGAAGGCACCGGCCAGCACCATGCACACAATGTGTCACGATCGCGACAACCTATGGTTTCATGTGACGGAGTTTGACAAACCGAGCCAAGGTATTGTTGGCGGGCAGTATCGTGTACACTTGAGGAATAGGACCTGCGACTGTGGGATATTTGATGCACTTCGTTACCCATGCGCTCATGTACTTGCGGCTTGTCAGAATCTCCGTCTTGATCCAATGAGCTATGTCGACAAGTGTATAAAATAGAAAGCATGTACAACGTGTGGAAACACGTATTCCCACTAGTTCCAGATGAACGTAGGTGACCGTCGGTATTGCTTGCACCGTATAAGCTGTTGCCGGATAGACAACTAAGGCACAAACTAAAAGGTCGACCTTGCTCGACTAGAATACGCAACAATATGGATATCCGAGAAACGTCCAACCAATGTAGGTTGTGTGGATGGTGTAGGAACCTAGGTCATACATCTCGCTCGTGTCCAAATCGGAATAGTTGACAGTCTGCTAAACTTTTTCTGTCTCTTTGTGTCAATGTAAATTCTATTTATTTGTTTGATGAAAACGGTGAACTTTTGTAGAAGGACTAATTTGAAAAAAAAAACATTTAACTTACAATAAAATTACAAATATTGGTCTTTTATTTTTAAAATTAAGTTTTAATATATTTAATAAATAAGAATTTTTTTTTGTAATTTAGTTTTAATATATTTAATAAAATAATAAGTTTTTTATTTTTTATTTTTTGTAATTTAGTTTTAATATATTTAATAAATAAGAAGTTTTTTGTAATTAAATTTTAATATATTTAATAAATAAGAATTTTTTTTGTAATTTAGTTTTAATATATTTAATAAATAAGAAGTTTTTTTTTGTAATTTAGATTTAATATATTTAACAAATAAGAAGTTATTTTTAATTTTTATTTTTGTAATTTAGTTTTAATATATTTAATAAATAAGAAATTTTTATTTTTTAATAAAATAATAATTGCTTAATGTTTTTGTAATTTAATTTTAATATCTTTTATTAAATAGAATTTGTTTATTTTTTTAAATTTAATTTGACAAGAAAAAGTAAAGAATGATTATTTATAAGGAAAAGCAAAGAATGATTATTTACAAGCAAAGAAGTTTTCTTTTTTTTTTTGTAATTTAGTTTTAATATATTAAATAAATAAGAAGTTTTCTTTATTTTATTGTAATTTAATTTTAATATATGTAATAAAATAAGAAGCTTTCTTTATTTTTATTTTTTGTAAATTAGTTTTAATGTATTAAAACTATAAGAAGTTTTCTTTATTTTTATTTTTTGTAATTTAATTTTAATATATGTAATAAAATAAGAAGTTATTTTTATTTTTATTTTATTATAATTTAGTTTTAATATTTTAAATAGATAAAAGTTATTTTTATTTTTATTTTTATAATTTAGTTTTTAAATTAAAATAATTTTTTTTAGCAAAGCGCGTCCCAAGGGCGCTTTCTTTAACATTTCCTCAAAACGCTACTTGACATGGACGCGCTTTTGAGGAAAAACGGCTATTTTTCGTAAATTTTCTAAAAAACGACCTAATTCCGTAATTTTTTTATTTTTTAATATTTTTAGGATAATTACCCATCTATTACATCTATAAAAGAACAAACATAATAGCACTGTAGATGTATATTCCTCAAACATTGACAACTGTCTTCTTTTTTTTTTTTCCCTCATTTGGTGAATAGGTAAAAAGGAAGAGCACTTTAAAGATAGAAAAAAAAAAAGGGAAACAGGTAGAAAAGGGATAAAGCAATATATAGTATTTGAATTTGATAATTTTTTCAATTTGGTTCTTCAACTCTTTTGTCACATTTGTCTCGGTACCTGAAATTTTTTTCGATTTGATCCCTAACTTAGATTCTATTAAAGGGTGATGACGTAAAATTTTGAGATTGTGTTATGTCATCACCTAACATTTTAAATATATATAATCTAAAAATAAAAATCATACAAAATTATATATATATATTTCAAAGTAAAAAATAGGTGATGATATAAAACAATATCAAAATATCACATCATCATTCCTTAAGAGTTTGTTTGGGTAAGGGATTTCATTTGTTTTACGGTTTTAAAATTCTAAAAAGAATTTATTTCTTTGGGTAAATACATTACAAAATTTCTAAATTTATGAGTCATTTCAATAATAGATTTTATTAGCTCAATTTTTATTTCCAAATTCCACTTAAAGAGGTGGTTTTTCAAAATTACTGATAATTTTATTTGATTTAACACAAATGATCTCACTATAAGATAAAAACTTAAATTTCAAAAATTATTTTTAGTTAATTCTAATATATAGATTATTTTATTAACACTATTTATAGATTTTTACAAATTTAATGATATCCATATAGAAATTTTTATATTATTTATTTATAACCTAATTATTCTTCTTTTATAATTATTTTTTAATTTGTAAAATTTCAATAGCTTACTTTTTCCTAAATCAATTATTTATCCAAACAAAACACTTACAAATGCTAGATTCAGTTTTTGATGCGGAACTTTGGAAATCTTGGAAGGTTTTAAGCTCATCCGACATTGTGGTCATGATAAGGTGATAATCCAATTTTATAGCCTGGAAGTTGTGAAAGCCATACAAGGAAACGTATTGGATATTTTGTATTCAACATTAATTAGACAAATACAACACATTTTGTCTCAAAGAGGATAGTGGATCTTGCGCTATATCCCTAAAGAACATAACTAGGTTGTAGATTGTTTAGAAAAGTTGGATTTGGCCAATAAAGAAGACTTAAAATTTTTGATTCACCTCCAAGGGAGATTTTAGCTTTTATTGAATTAGACATGTTGAGGGGTCTTAGTCCTCTTCAGAATAACCTTTGTAATTTAGATTAGTATTTTCTATTTCACCAAAAAATAATAATAAATTCTAAATGCTAGAATTTTAAAATTTTAAAATTTTAAAATAATTCATCCAAACACTTCGAACGGAATCCAAGTTTAAGGATTAAATTAAAAAAAATTGCCAAATTTCGAAAGTAATGTGAACCAAAAAAAAGTTGGGGATTAGGTGATAAAAGTTACCAAGTTCAAGGACTAAAAATTAATTTACCCGAGAGGGGGAAGGAAATTTGCAAAAAAAGGAAAATAAAAATAGAAAGCAGTTAGGTATCCATATGTTTTAGGTATATTTAACATGCTTTTATGTCTTTTCTTTTCAAAAATATGCTTATATGTTAATTGATTTTATTTATGCTACATTTGAATTAATCTATCTGTTTACCCGGAATATGATTTGGGTTTTAAGCATGATTTGTTTAGAAATGAAGAATTGGATTAATTTAAATTAATCTGTACCCAATATCTTAATAAATTTGATTTTAAAGTAATAAATATATATTAATATTACTGCATTTTAAAAATAAAGAAGTTGATAATTATTATTTAAAAATTTTAATTTAAAAAGAAGAAGAAAAAACCCATCGTAAGAGGGGATCTAATGCTAGTTTGTTATAAAGAAACAAAGTTGTCCATCATTTTAAATATCAAAACTAATTCTTTTACAAATGTATTTTACTTTTCTCCCTTTGGAAAGGTATAATTATGTCTCAAAAAGAAAAAGGAAAAAGATTGGTGTCACTCACCATGCCCAATCACAATTGAAGAATGAGAGGCCTAAATATTCGATTTTGAATAGATTTTTTTTTAAAAGAAGTGATGAAATATTGTTGTTATAGGTAAAAAAGTTAGAGAAGGAAAAAGGTGGGGTGGGTTGAAATCGATTAAATTGTAAAAAGGTTGAAAGTGATGGGAGGAGGAGAATAACCCCACACCCACCACCGCAAACCTACTATTCATCATATCATTCACTTTGGAATATCAAAGATAAAATGGCTCCAAAAATTAGTCCTTTTCCTCTCAACTTATGTTTGGGTATAGTATTGGTTCTTTTTATTAAGGACATGATTTGAATTCCAAATTCAATATAAGTCCTTTTATTTGACAATATAATATTAAGTGTTGTTTATTCTAATATGATGTCTTTCATTCTTAACTATATATATAATTTAATATTTATGAAAGAGAAAAAGTATTATGGAGGTCTTTATATTAAGTGTTAGATTGTATTTTATTTTATTTATTAAAAAATTGGGTAAATTAATCCATCAAAGAGTAAATTGGTCATTCTTTTAAAATTATCATTCATTTCATTGTTAAAATTAGTCCATGTATGATGAAGATGAGATACATGTGGATATTATGTCATTGTCGATTATTTTATCAACCACGCTAGTTTTTATAGTACAAATGGATAGAAGTTTTAACAAAAAAGATAATTTTTTTCTCTTTAATCTAATATACAGGGACTAATTTACGTATTTTTTGAATATAAGGGATAAAATATAATCAAACTGCTAATACAAGGAACAAAAATTATCTCTCGAGTAATGTTTGGATGGGAGATATGGTATTAAGGATGTTTTAATCTAAGTAATTTTTAATATCTCAATAGAGAACGGAGAGAACCATCCATGCATGTATCCAACCAAACATGGCCTTAAAAGAAAAGGAAAAGGAAAAAAGGTGGAGGTGTATTATAATAATTAAAATATTGGGGGGTGTCCCCATCAAAGTGTTTTATCTTTTCTTCCTTCTTTCTCACGACTAAGTAACAGAATCAAGGAGAAAGTGTGGAAAGGTGTTTGATTTGATGTCTTAGCTTTGCTGTCTCCTTTCCTCACTTTCTTTCTCACAACTATAACCCTTTCAATTTCTTTTTCTTCTTGCTAATGTGTGGATTTTTGCTTTATTTATTATTATTAAATTATATTTCATCCCAAAAATTATAATTATTTAAATTATTTTTTAATTTTAATATTTTAAATATCTTATTAAGTAAATGTCTATCATGATCAAGATAAAATTTTAATATACTTTGAATTCTAATAGTTATTAGAATTAGATTTTTACTTCTTTTATATTTCTTATGCTTATAAATAAAGATTTTGATGAATATCAGAATCATCCTTTTGATCAATAAAGTACATTCTCTATTCCTTTCATATTTTCTTTATTCTTTATTCTCTTAATCTCTCTTTATTTTATAACACGTCAGCACGATCTTGCTCAAAGTGATAGTTCCTTTTATCGACGATCAAATTTATCCTTCATGATTTTCAATATCTTTGACGACAAGATGTAAAGTTTTTATAGGAAGTTTCTTTTATTTAATGTATCATATTTGATTATTATTTTTCATTCTTCTTTCATTATACGTTATCATTGTTTTAATTAACTTATTTTACTTTTTGTTCTTAAGGATGGTGAAAGATTTGATATCGTTATCTATATGAAATCGAGAAGTAAGATTCACTCTCAAAGTTTGCTTTTTGATATTTATTTGGGGATGATCTGTTTCTCTTCATTACAAAGGATGTTTATAATCACTACTTTTCATCTATGGTAACGTAAGTCAATCTAATCAACTTCTTTTAAAATTTGATTTGATTTCTATTAAAAAGTTCAATTTATATAATTCAGTATCCGTATCTCGATGAATTTATAAAACCCTTCATGCATTTAATTATTGGAATTTTTATAAAGGGATAAATATTTTTTTATTTTAATATAATTGATTAGTTTAATTTTGATTTTGATTAAGATATATGATTATTGTGGAATTTGAGTAAAAATGCTTACTTGTCATGAACTTGGGATATTCACGTGTCTATGATAATTTTATATCATTATAAGATTTGAGATGAAATTATGTTATAAGAGGTGAAGGTTAGAAAATATTTATTTTAAACTTTTATGGTCGTAACGTTATTTTAATTTGACATTATAATATTTTGTATTTTGTTGTGGTATGATATATAAAATATATAATATCTAACCACAATGATTTATTATTGACATGAATTTATTATTTGTTACGTTTAATATATGTTTTATTTATACCTATTCATTTTATTTTATACGAATAAATAAAATTATTTAAAATAAATTAAGTATTCATTAAGGTTATACAATAAAATGATTATATGCTCTGAAGAGCTAATATTGCATCAAACTGTAAAAAGTTCTTTAAGAGCTTATATTTTAGCTCCTTGTGATGCAAAATTTTGTAAAATATAATATTATTTTTAGATCAAGACGATATATGTTGAATAAAACCTTCATGTGTTTTACATTAAAACCATATATATAAATAACATGAGATACTCATATATTTGTATTATATATATTCCCGGAAGGAATACGTTACACTATATGATTGAAATATCTAATGTGCTCCTGCAGTAGCAATATTGTGAAAATGACTTTAACAGTATTTTCGAACGATCTCATACCTTCTAGTGGCTAAGCAAAATAATAAGTTTCTAATGAAAAACTATGAATTTATTCCCACTAGTTTTGCTTCATTCTTTGAAGTGAATGTAGTAGTACATAACAATAATGAAAAATGAAAATATAGAGATCATGATTATTGTTATAATTGAGGATGTGATTGGAGGCTAATCATGACAACATGAATAGATATATTTTGATTTAAAATCTACGCATGTTTTGCGATGGTGATTATGAAATAAAGAATCAATGGAGGTGTTTAGAAGTCTATTCTACTAGATTTATTGCATTCCCTTTAAGTGAATGCAAACATAAAGAAATAAAAGATATAATTATGGACCACTAAAAGTGGGAACATAATAATAAATAAGAGAACAATGAGAGTTCTCAAGATAACTCTTCCAAGGGTAAAGATAACTTATGTTATCAATATGATATGAAAGATTATTGGCCACATATGGCATATGCCCAAATATTTTGTTTCTATTAATATTCTTAGAGGAATGATATGAGAATGTAGTAATAAATTCTATCATTATAGATAGAAAATATTTATCTTATTTGGTACTAAAACAAACAAATATTATTTCAATATTTGATAGTATAAAATTAGTCGAAAGCTCTAGAAGAGCTAATATATTAATATCTTGTTATGGTTAATCCATTGGTTTTAAAAGATATTTATAATGGATCTTATATTGAAATTATGAATGAGGAAAATATTATATTTCATATGAATCACTATTGCTATAAATGTCTATTTTGAAAGGATGAAAAAGAGGATTGAGTTTTTAATTTATATTTATATTATAATCTTTGTGATTTCTGTAACATCCTAGATTAGGGGTTATGCGTTCGTGCATAATTCATGAGATAGTGGGATCGATGGGTGTGTTGGATGTGTTCAAGAGTTTCAAGAACCCTAAGATGAAAGAAAATGAAAGGAAATGTAAGGAAATGTAAGGAAATGTAGGAAATGTAAGGAAAAGTAAGGAAAATGTAAGGAAATGAAAGGGAATGTAAGGAAATGTATGGAAATGTATGGAAATATATGGAAATGAAAGGAAATGTATGGAAATGTATGGAAATGTGTGGAAATGTAAGGAGATGTATGGAAATGTAAGGAAATGTAAGGAAATGAAAGGAAATGTAAGGAAATGTATGGAAATGTATGGAAATATATGGAAATGAAAGGAAATGTATGGAAATGTATGGAAATGTGTGGAAATGTAAGGAGATGTATGGAAATGTAAGGAAATGCTTTAAAAATGTTAAGTTTTGGAAACTAAACTAAAATAGGAAAGTGACCATTTTGGAAACCGAAGTAAATTAGGAAAGTGAATATTTTGGAAACCAAGCCAAAAGAGGAAACTAAACATTTTGGAAACCAAGCCAAAATAGGAAACTAAACATTTTGGAAACTTGGAAAATCTGAGCATGCGAAAATTTTTGGAAACTTAAAATGACCCCTGAATGTCGAATTTTAGAGCCCAAAGGGGAACTTAGGGCCAAGTAACCCTAAAATATAAAGTACATGAAATTTGACCCAATAACGGACTTGGAAAAGTGGCTCAAGATGCCACCTAAGGCCTTAGAAAATGGCCCACATGCAAAAGGTTTTGGGCTTGAGTTCGAGTCACCTAAGAAGCAAATAAAATAAGTTTTATTTTGCTTCTAGAAGCTCAAGAGGTGGACGGCACAAGCTTGCAAAAGAGGAGTTTCATTCTCTTTAAAACTCGGCTAATTAGAAGATCATAAAGACTCTTAAGGAAGAGTTTTATTCTCTTTAAAATTCGCTAAATAGGTGGATAAATGAAGAATTATTCTTTAATTAGGAAAATAAGGAAGAGTGGTGGCCAAGTAAAGGATTCTTGGCCTAGTAAATTCGGCTATAAAAGGAGGGACTAGGGCCATTCATTATTCATTCTCCTCTCTTTCCTCCGCCAAATATTCTTCTTGAGCATCCATTCTTTTCTTCTTTTCTTTTAGCCTCCTAGCCGATTTCCTTCTAAGCCTATTATTCCTCTCTTCTTTCATCTTTGAAACCAAATACATAAGGGAATCATAGCCGATTGTTCATCAAGTCTCTAAGCCGAATCTCAAGGTTGAAGTGAAGGTGCAATCGATTCCTTCAAATAAGGGTAAGATCCAAGTTTAGTTTTCCATTCTTTTATATTCTAGACTTATTGAAATTTAGAGACTAATTTCGATTATTAATCTTGGCCGAATCATGGAAGAAGAAATTCTTTTCCCGAAGGTACACCATAGGCCACGTGTTCCCTAGTTATTCGGTGAATTTCGGGATTTAAGATCCACAAGGTAAGCATCTAAAAATATTCGGCCAATGTTTGTGAGATTATCTAGATCAATTCTTTAATTATTGAAAAGCCGAAAAACTAACCCATATTGAAATACAAGGTTGGCGAATATCGGTAGAGGAAAAACCAAACTTTTGGATTTGTATAAACACCAAATCGGCAAAGGTGAGTCTTTTACAAATCCTACTAGGATTTGGTTTTGTTTTAAGACAAAAGGGTTTATTAATGTGTTTTATTTGGTGGGCGAATATAGGAATTATTAGATCTAAAGATTAGATCGGGATTTTCGAGATCTCAAGGAACTTTTATTTGCGAATAAGGTGTGTACCCTTACTATCCTTCGATATTTTATGGCTAAATATTTTAATATATGATATGAATAATAATGTGAATGTGACTATGTACCACAAATGTGGCAAAAAGTACCTGTGCACGCTTCCTACTCGATAGGATTGTGAAAATGTTATTTTATAACATGCGAATATATGTATATGAACATGAAATTAGTTATGCACAATATATATATTTTTGGGGCATTCGGATTTATGTGAAAGGGGAGAACAGGTGTTGACTTCGGTCTCACCAATGAAGGTGTTGACTTCGGTCTCACCAACGAAATATGTTGACTACGGTCACATTGCAAAATTTTGGTAACTTCGGTTACAATAGTGTCTAATGACACAATGTATAATTTGATTATAGTGTCTAATGACACAACGATATGGGCGAATGCCTTTGATGGAGAGTAGCGGATGGAGGGTTGACTTAGTAGTCCCCACTGTACAAAGGTTGGTGGGGAGTGTAGTGGATGGCTAATTAGGATTGGGTTTGGGTTGCATCATAATTTCATTTTTATATGGATCGATGTTTTGAACATGAATGCCCGATTTGTTGAGTGTTAATCTTGTGCACATTGAGTCTCATTGACTCACCCCGTTATGGGAACTATTTTCAGTGATGAAAGTGTGTGACCGGGCGGTGAGACGTTGAGGTGGCCATGCTACATTCGGAGAATTTATTTAGTTTGGACTTTATTTGATTTAGTTACTTTAATTTTATTTTGGGTTTTACTTGATGTAATAAGGCCATAAGGCCCAGTTGGATTTTCTTTATTTCGCTTATTCATGTTGATTGTGTTACAATTTATTTTTAATTAAAGTTAAGAAAAACAAAATTTATTTCTTTCAAAATAATAAACCCTAAAATTGTTTTGTCACCTCACTTAAGTTGGATTTTCAAAATTTATTAAATGGGTTCCAATCTAAGCCCAATCCAAACAACATTTTCTAAAAATTTTACAAATTTTCTCTAAGTATCGAATCTTTTGAAACCGATTTACTTTAGGAACATACCGATCCGGTCCATTCTCGTGGCCGGTGTGGGTGTTTCAATTTGGTATCGAGCCCGCTTTTAAACTCTACGGTGGGCTAAGGCCCAAAACGTTTTCAAAGCGAGCCAAATTATTATCTTTGAAAAAAAATAAGTAGGTTTTCTGGCATGGCACCTAAGTCTCCGACCCGCAGTCCACCAGGTAAGTACTTCTATCCATTGTGTGATTTATATTATGATTTGTAGAAGGGTAGAAATGGAATGGAACGTAGAATAGAGATTAAGTACTTGAACCCTAGGACTAGTTACCCCAACAATTACATAAGACTTAAATGCCTAATCAAACAAACCTATGATTAAGTCACCGAGCTAGGGTGTCGAATCTACAGCGATGTCTAGGAGTGGATTCAGTAAGAGCTTGGTATTTAAGCAGTCCTAGTGACTCACCTCCTCTTTACTCGAATCTTACCTGGTGCGTAGTAACCATTCACCCTAATCAAGAGGACTTAGTCACGGACTAAACCCAATAACTAAAACCCGAAAGGGACTCGCCGTATTTTTATGGAAACCCTAATTTTAAAATTTCTAAATTACCCTCTTGATTTGAAAAGAATATTTTTATAAATTTTCCTGAAATATTTCTGATTTACAAATTTACTAAAATACCCCTAGTGGTAAAATTACAAAAAATGCCCTTGGTTTATAAAATGTCCAACTACTCAATAGTTTTGCCAAAATTTCATTATGTTATAAAAGTCCAAAAACCCGAATTTGCAAACTATCAAAAATACCGTGATTTTTGGAAAATTACAAAATTGCCCCTAACTTACAAAATTACCAAAATGACCCTAATTTCCAAAATTTTTGCAACTTCATCGTGCTGGAAAATAAATTTCTCAAAAAGAACCCTCAAAGTTTTACAACTTTTGAAATACCCCTGATTTATTAAATTTTACAAATTTACCCTGATTTGTGAAAAATTACCAAAATACCCCTGAGGTCAAAAAAATTACCGAAATAACCCCAAATTTAAAAATTCTTCCAAATTACCCTAGACTTCAAAATTTTCAAAATAATTTTTGACAAAAACCCAAGGAATGTTTTTCTTCTGAAAAAAATTACGAAAATGCCCCTGTAGGATAAAATTACGAAAATACCCCCGGGTAGAGGAAAACAACAACAACAACAACAACTACAACGTTTCTCTGAATGAACGAAAGTTCATACTTGTTTGATGGATGAATGAATGAATGAAAAGACTGTGTGCATGTATGAATACGAAAGAACCACTTCTAAAAAATTCTTTCCATAAAACTTCTTCACGGGTAATCAAGTAAAACAAGGACTAATTCATAAAACTTTTAATTAAATCATGACGTTAGAAATGAGTTCTAAGGAACGTGAACTTAGAGAATGTGCCTAGAAAGTATGATAGTTCTTTAAGATCGAGTCTTGTGACAATTCGCGTAGTGTGGTGAGTTAGACTGTATGGATGAACGATAGTAAGTAATTTCGAGGACGAAATTATTTTTAAGGGTAGAATCTGTAACATCCTAGATTAGGGGTTATGCGTTCGTGCATAATTCATGAGATAGTGGGATCGATTGGTGTGTTGGATGTGTTCAAGAGTTTCAAGAACCCTAAGATGAAAGAAAATGAAAGGAAATGTAAGGAAATGTAAGGAAATGTAGGAAATGTAAGGAAAAGTAAAGGAAATGTAAGGAAATGAAAGGAAATGTATGGAAATGTATGGAAATATATGGAAATGAAAGGAAATGTATGGAAATGTATGGAAATGTGTGGAAATGTAAGGAGATGTATGGAAATGTAAGGAAATGTAAGGAAATGAAAGGAAATGTAAGGAAATGTATGGAAATGTATGGAAATATATGGAAATGAAAGGAAATGTATGGAAATGTATGGAAATGTGTGGAAATGTAAGGAGATGTATGGAAATGTAAGGAAATGCTTTAAAAATGTTAAGTTTTGGAAACTAAACTAAAATAGGAAAGTGACCATTTTGGAAACCGAAGTAAATTAGGAAAGTGAACATTTTGGAGACCAAGCCAAAAGAGGAAACTAAACATTTTGGAAACCAAGCCAAAATAGGAAACTAAACATTTTGGAAACTTGGAAAATACAGAGTCAGCATGAAAATTTTTGGAAACTTAAAATGACCTTTAATGTCGAATTTTAGAGCCCAAAGGGAACTTAGGGCCAAGTAACCCTAAAATATAAAGTACATGAAATTTGACCCAATAACGGACTTGGAAAAGTGGCTCAAGATGCCACTAAGGCCTTAGAAAATAGCCCACATGCAAAAGGTTTTGGGCTTGAGTTCGAGTCACCTAAGAAGCAAATAAAATACGTTTTATTTTGCTTCTATAAGCAAGAGGTGGACGGCACAAGCTTGCAAAAGAGGAGTTTCATTCTCTTTAAAACTCTATTAATTAGAAGATCATAAAGACTCTTAAGGGAAGAGTTTTATTCTCTTTAAAATTCGGCTAAATAGGTGGATAAATGAAGAATTATTCTTTAATTAGGAAAATAAGGAAGAGTGGTGGCCAAGTAAAGGATTCTTGGCCTAGTAAATTCGGCTATAAAAGGAGGGACTAGGGCCATTCATTATTCATTCTCCTCTCTTTTCCTCCGCCAAATATTCTTCTTGAGCATCCATTCTTTTCTTCTTTTCTTTTAGCCTCCTAGCCGATTTCCTTCTAAGCCTATTATTCCTCTCTTCTTTCATCTTTGAAACCAAATACATAAGGGAATCATAGCCGATTGTTCATCAAGTCTCTAAGTCTAATCTCAAGGTTGAAGTGAAGGTGCAATCGATTCCTTCAAATAAGGGTAAGATCCAAGTTTAGTTTTCCATTCTTTTATATTCTAGACTTATTGAAATTTAGAGACTAATTTCGATTATTAATCTTGGCGAATCATGGAAGAAGAAATTCTTTTCCGAAGGTACACCATAGGCCACGTGTTCCTAGTTATTCGGTGAATTTGGGATTTAAGATCCACAAGGTAAGCATCTAAAAATATTCGCCAATGTTTGTGAGATTATCTAGATCAATTCTTTAATTATTGAAAAGAAAAACTAACCCATATTGAAATACAAGGTTGGCGAATATCGTGTAGAGGAAAACCAAACTTTCGGATTTGTATAAACACCAAATCGGCAAAGGTGAGTCTTTTTACAAATCCTACTAGGATTTGGTTTTGTTTTAAGACAAAAGGGTTTATTAATGTGTTTTATTTGGTGGGCCAAATATAGGAATTATTAGATCTAAAGATTAGATCGGGATTTTCGAGATCTCAAGGAACTTTTATTTAAGCGAATAAGGTGTGTACCCTTACTATCCTTCGATATTTTATGGCTAAATATTTTAATATATGATATGAATAATAATGTGAATGTGACTATGTACCACAAATGTGGCAAAAAGTACCAGTCGTTTCCTACTTCGATAGGATTGTGAAAATGTTATTTTATAACATGCGAATATATGTATATGAACATGAAATTAGTTATGCACAATATATATATTTTTGGGGCATTCGGGATTTATGTGAAAGGGGAGAACAGTGTTGACTTGGTCTCACCAATGAAGGTGTTGACTTGGTCTCACCAACGAAATATGTTGACTACGGTCACATTGCGAAATTTGGTAACCGGTTACAATAGTGTCTAATGACACAACGTATAATTTGATTATAGTGTCTAATGACACAACGATATGGGCGAATGCCTTTGATGGAGAGTAGCGGATGGAGGGTTGACTTAGTAGTCCCCACGGTGTACAAAGTTGGTACGGGGAGTGTAGTGGATGGCTAATTAGGATTGGGTTTGGGTTGTATCATAATTTCATTTTATATGGATCGATGTTTTGAACATGAATGCCCGATTTGTTGAATGTTAGTATTGTGTGCACATTGAGTGCATTGACTCACCCGTTATGGGAACTATTTTCGTGTGATGAACGGTGTGAATGAGGGCGGTGAGACGTTGAGGTGGCCATGCTACATTCGGAGAATTATTTAGTTTGGACTTTATTTGATTTAGTTACTTTTATTTTATTTTGGGTTTTACTTGATGTAATAAGGCCATAAGGCCCGTTGGATTTTCTTTATTTCGTTTATTCATGTTGATTGTGTTACAATTTATTTTTAATTAAAGTTAAGAAAAACAAAATTTATTTCTTTCAAAATAATAAACCCTAAAATTGTTTTGTCACCTCACTTAAGTTGGATTTTCAAAATTTATTAAATGGGTTCCAATCTAAGCCCAATCCAAACAACATTTTTCTAAAATTTTACAAATTTTCTCTAAGTATCGAATCTTTTTGAAACCGGTTTACTTTAGGAACATACGAGATCCGGTCCATTCTCGTGGGCGGGTGTGGGTGTTTCATTTTTTGTCATCATTCCCATTAAGGGTTGGAAGCAAAATATTTTACTGTGAAAGATCTATTTATGAGCAATAAAATATGATAATTCTATCTAAAGCTCGTTATGATTTGATGCACTTGAAATTGCAAAAAAAAAAAAAAGATATTTGAAGATTTTGGCATATTCCCTGAAGCGAATATTGCGTATAATTGTTTGGAAATTATATTTATTTTGTTGACTTAGTGACATTATAATATTCACATTGATTTAGACATTTCTAGTAGTAAATGTCACAATAGCACTTATATGTAGATACAAAGTAAAAGGAATGATAGCAAAATTATTAATTTGTTACAATTTAGTACAATTGAAACACGTGTTAAAGTAAACCAAAAGTTTACTAATACAAAAACATTTACTACTTGGCGTGACTAGCTAGACCATCCTGGATCATATATGATGCGAAAATTAATCAAGAATTCATATGGACATTCATTAAAGAACCATCATATTATTTAATTTAAAAGAATTCTCACATGTTGCTTGTTTTCAATGGAATTTGATTATTAGAAGCTTACTAGCTAAAGTTGAGATTTAATGCCTTGCATTGTTGCAACGAATATGGGCTCATTCATTCACCATGTGGATAATTTTGATATTATATGATTTTGGTAGATACATCTACAAAATAATCACATATGTGTTATCAATTTGCAACATGTCGTTTGCAAGATTGCTTGTTTAAATAATTAATTTCAGATCATGTAATTAAGACAATTCATCTTGCTAATAATCACGAGTTTATATCTTAATGTTTTATTGATTGAGTTTGAAAAACTTTTGTAAAAGTTTGCGCACAATGGCTTAGAGAAATTATTGATTGAACAAATCTGATTAATGTCTAAACCATTACTTATGAGAACTAAACTTCCTATTTCAACATGAGATTATGTTGATTTACGTGTTGGACGCATCAAGCCAATAAGTTATAAATACTCCCCATTACAATTGATTTTTTATCAAGAGCTAAATATTTCTCATCTTTGAACTTTTTTTTAATGTGCGTATATATTCCAACTGCTCCACCACAATGCACAAAGATGAGTGAATCCTCAAAGAAAGTTGGAAATATATATTAATTACAAGTTTCTTTAGATTATTAGATGTTTTGAATGTATTCGAGATTCAATTATGACATGATTTTTTATTACAATTTTAATTCGATATTTTTCTCGACGTTAGGGGGAGAGAAATAATAACTTGTAATGAGTTAGTGGGAGAGTAATTTGAACTAGAAGTTCAATAAGGATAACTCATTACAAGTTAACTGTTAGATGTATTTACAAACTTAATGAGAATAACCAAGTGTTATATACCATCTAATATTTTAATATAAATCAAAATCTCAGTAGGACAATCAATTAGAATAAATAATAGATTGATTGGTTCTAAAGATGAAAATTCTTCTAGATGGTCATATAATGGAGGCGGGTGCTCCAGAAGAGACCCAAGACATAACTAATAAGTAAAACTCTAGAAGAGATTCAGGTTTCTGAAACTGAATTTGAAGGTAATGAAAATAAGAGATCTCGATAAGTTATGTCAATTCGAGAAAATGTGGAACCGAATAATAAAAGTGGTCAACAATAATTTTGCATGCAATATTATTATTGAAATAATGAAATAAAAGAAAGATCTTGAATAAATCTATTGAAAAATATAGATATGGAATAAATTGATCAAAATAGAAAAATACAACTTAAGTACAATTAAATTCGTGGAGTTTTTGGAATAGTAGTCCAAATATCTAAAGGTATAAAGCTAGTGAGGGTGCAATTGAAGTAGTTTTACAAAAGCGGAATAAAAATATGAAGTTTTTCGTTGAGTCCTGGCATTGATTATGAAAAGATATAATATTCTTTTGTGGTGGATGCAAGAACCTTTAGATATATTATTAAATTGATAATTCATAAAAAATTTAACTTGCATCTAATTGTTATTGTTATAACCTTTTATGAATCACTATATAGTAAAGTTTATATTAAAATCCTTGAAGGATTTAGGATGTTAGAAACATATTAAAATTCTTGAGAAATTGTTCATTTATATGAATTGAAATAATTTGAAAATATGTGGTAAATTTGACTTAGTGAATCGTAGTTAAAAGAGGATTATAAAATTAACCAAGATACCTATTTATATTTTAGAAAAGAATCACGATTAAAGTTTGTTATGATTATTGTTGAATCTCCTGAAGAGATCAAAATATTCCCCCCAAATTTCCCTCACTCATGACTTTTAAAAGAATAGTAATATAAATGTTTATCAAATACATTCAAATAGTCATTTGAAAAACTAGTATTCAAGATTGAATACGTAGAATATGAGAAAATATGTAATGTTTTCATAAGGGGGAGTAAATACGCGTTGCACTCTTTTCCCTTAACCAAGGTTTTGTCCCATTGGGTTTTCCTGGTAAGGTTTTTAATGAGGCATCATATTATGCTTATTATAGATTATGTACACTTTTTCCTTCATTAGGTTTTTATCCCACAGGGTTCTTCCTAATTAGGTTTTAACTAGGCATATTATCTACGAATGGACATCCAAAGGGAAGAGTTATGAATATCTTATTAAGTGGATGTTCATCATGATCAAGATAAAATTTTAATGTACTTTAAATTCTAATTGTTATTAGAATTAGATCTCTACTTATTTTATACTTCTTATGCTTATAAATAGGGACTCGGATGAAGCATTATAATCATCCCTTTTGATCAATAAATTACATTCTTTATTACTTTCATATTTTCTTTGTTCTTCTTTATTCTCTCTCTTTATTTATTTTATAAAAACTTAAAAATTTTAGACCAATAAAGAAAATATATTTTATTATCTTTATTATATTCAATTAGTTTGATTTCAAAAAATAATCTAAAATATGGCTAATATCAAACTAATCGTTATATCTCTCTTATTTATTGATTTTGAAAATTATGCGATCTCTGCTTTTTAAGGAATTTATAAATATAAATACAAATAATACATAAAAAATAATCTACACATCTTTAAAAAATTTCATAGTAGTAGTTAAGTTTGAAAGCATTTAAGATCTAAATCTTGTTATTTTATCCTTCTCCTTGTTGATCCCTTATCACTCATTTCTCTCGCTTAAGTTATCATTGTTGAACTTTCGTAGGGATAAACTCGATTAAATAACGAAAAAGTGAATAAAATAAGAATAAAACAAATCGAGCACATATATTTTACATGAAAAAACTCCTCAAGAGAATAAAAACCACATGCAAAAGAAGATTTTACTATAATAAAGGGGAGTACAAAAGATGAAAAGAATTAAAAGAAAAACCCGAAGTCCTACAAGAAAAACCCTTCGAAACAAAAAAAAAAAATTCTGAATCTAAATAATTTTTTGTTGAATCAAACGTAGAGTAATAAAGGCCATTTATAGGCTGAAATTTGTAGCATATATGGCTACAAAAACTCTAGGTTAATCAGAGTTTAAGTGGGAAACTAAAAATAGAGTTTAACTGGCAAAAGAAAAGCCAAAATAAACATTGGTCAAAATACGATGCATTCTCCCACAAATCTCCACCTTGACTCGTATTCGAACCAACTCCCTTGTCGAGCTCTATTACGGGCTTAACTGATTCTTTATCGGATACTTACCAAGTCCAAGCAATGCTCAAACTTTGAAATTGGAAGGCTCTTTGTCAGCATGTCGGCTGAATTGTGTTCTGTGCCAATTTTAAGAAATTGAACATCGCCTTGAATGATCACCTCTCGAAAAAAATGATAATGAATGTTTATGTGCTTCATTCTCTCCTGATGCATTTGATCTTTGGTGAGATGTATGACACTTTGGCTATCATAATATATGACAATTGCCCCTTTTTCACTTACCAGTTCATTGAGCAGACCCCTTACCCAAATTGCTTCTTTTGTTGCTTCTGTAATTTCTATGTATTATGCTTCAGTAATCGACAAAGCCACTGTAGCTTGAAGTGCCGCTTTCCAACTAATGGCACAATTCCCAAAAGTAAATAGGTAACCTTTGAGAGACCTTCTTCGATCTACGTCTCCTGGATAATCAAAATCGACATATCTAACTAAACCCTTTTGAGTTCTTCCAAACTCTAAACACATGTTAGAAGTACCCCGTAAATATCTAAAAATCCACTTAATTACATATCAGTGTAACTTACCAGGATTGGTCATGTATCAGCTAACAACACTAATAACATGTGAAATATCGAGACGAGTGCATGCCATTGCATACATTAATCTTCCAAATGTGCTTGAATAATGTATTTTTGACATGTTCCTTTCATCTTCATTTTGTGGGGAATCTAAAATTAAGAGTTTAAAGTGTGCAACTAAAAGAGTACTTACTGGTTTTGCATATTGCATCTCAAATCACTCAAGGATCTTCTTGATGTACATTTGTTGTATCTTTGCTACACCTAAATCATTCATCTCGAACTTAGAGTTAAGTATGGTTTTAAGATGATCAATTTCAGATGGATTCTTTGCCACAATTAACACATCAACAACATAAAGTATAAAATATATAAAAGAATCATCATCAAGACATTACAAATAAACACAACTGTCATACTAACTGTGAGAAAAATCAATACTCAACCTGAAGAAGACAAACTTGTTATACCATTATCGAGGAGACTACTTCAAACCATACAAAGACTATTGTAAGAGACAAACATGATCTTCTTTACCTTCAACTTTGAAGCCTTCCGGTCGTTGCATGTAGATGTCCTTCTTAAGGTCACCGTGAAGGAAATTAATTTTTACATCTAACTGCTCTAACTCAAGATTATTTGATGCAATAAGGGCCAAAAGTGCCCGAATGGACGTATGTTTGACTATGGGAGAGAAAGAAATCATGAAAATCAACTCCCTTCACTTAACTGTAGCCCTTCGTAACTAGGCTTACCTTGTACCTAGTGTCGTTAGAACCCAAACCATCATTCTTTTTAAACACTCATTTCTAACCAACGATTCTTTTACCGATGGGTGATTTAACTAGCTTCCAAGTCTCATTCTTTTAAAGCGGTTCCATATCTTTTTCCTTTGCAAAGAGTTATTTGCTAGAACTGGTGGCTTGAAATGCCTCGTAATAATAAAAAGGTTCAGTTGAATCAATGCTCTTGAAAACATTTAGAGCATAAGCCACTAGGTTTCCTTTACAATATTTCTGTAATAGTCAAATTTCTTGCCTTTTCCTGTCATAAGCCACCTTATAATTAGTTAACTCAGATGTGAGGGTACCTTAGGGTCAAATGGAGCTCCAAACAGATCCGTAATAGATTCAATCTTATAGGAATCAGAATTTTGTCGTGTCATGACGACATCGTGTGACTCTTCGTTGGGATGAGGCCTCTGTTCGTTGTGTCGTTGCAATATTGGGCATTTGCTCGTCGAGACGTCACCCTTGTTTTGGCTTTTAACTTCACCTTGCTCGAGACACTCTGATTTGTTGTGTTTTTAAAAGTAGAAATTTCATTTTCTAATAAAAAAATGGCAGATTTATCAAGCGTAACATATCTTCTAACAATTATTTTGTCAGATTTTAAGCACCATAACTTAAAACCTTTTGTATTGACAGGGTATCCTAGAAAGATGCATGTAATGACCCTTGGTTCGAGCTTTTTTGGGTAACTTTAGCATAAGCAGAACAATCGAAAATTCTAAAATTAGATAATTGGGAGGATTACCTGACCATATCTCCTCTAGAACTTTACCTTTCAATGCTCGATGAGGAGATCGATTTAGCAAATAACTTTCCAGGTTTATGACTTCATCCCAAAATTTCTTCCCTAAGCCTGCATTAGATAACATGCATTGAGCCTTTTCCAGCAATATTCTGTTGATTCTTTCTGCAACTCCATTCTGCCTTGAAGTTCCAACAACGATTCGTTGTCTTTCAATTCCTTCTTGTTTACAGAAATCATTAAACTCTGACGAACATAACTCAAGACTATTATCCATTCTCAATCACTTCACAGATTTTCTAATTTATTTTTCTAATAATGTCTTCCACTGTTTGAATATTTTGAATACTTCACTTTTCTTTTTCAAGAAATAAACCTAAACTTTTCTGGAGTGATCATCAATAAAATTTAGGAAATATTTATTACCTTCTTTTGATATGTCAGAAGATGGACCCCATAAATCAGAATTAATATAATCTAGAGTCCTTTTTTTTTCTATGCACTGTTGAATCAAAATTGACTCGAGTTTGTTTCCCGAAAACAAAATGCTCACAGAAACCTAACTTACCAACTCCAGTGTCTTTGAGAAGACCTCTATTGCACAAGATTGTCATACCTTTTCACTCATAGACCAAGTCACATGTTCCAAAGTTTGGTTGAATCGAAATCAGTGAAAAGGGAGTCATGTCATGTTGTCATTACGTCGGGTTGATTCTAATCGTGACGTGATGGTGTTTTCAACTTTTCTTCAGTAATCGCAACCACATCAATAACTGTTGACCCTTGCAAAATGTATAGGCTACCTTTTTTCTTTCCTCTCATCACAACAAGAGTCTCACGAGAAACTTTTAAGTCATTTGACTCAAATGATTATCCTGCAGTCGTTAGAATCCAAAATTCCCAATGAGGTATGATTTTTTTTTAAATTAGGAACATACCTGACATTTGAAAGCGTTTGAATAATTCCGTTGTGCATCCTAATTTTTATTGTTCTGATTCTGAATATTTTACATGGATAGTTATTCCCTATCAACACAACTCCACATTCAATTGAACTATACAAGAAGAATCAGTCTCTGTTGGGACACATATGATAGAAGCACCCTGAATTTAAGATCGTTCAGAAGTAAGATGAGAGCTTTCGCTCGTTGACACCAGCAAGAAATTATCACCTCTGTCCTCGGCTACATTAGCATTAGCAACTTTGGCTTTCTGCTTATCTTTCTCGTCATTTTCAACATTCCTTTTGATTTTATTTTGAATTTTCCAACCTCTGCCTTAACGTGACCCATCTTTTTACAAAAGCCACAATATTTTCCACGATTTCAGGATTTGGACCTTGCTTTAGATTTGTTTTAATCTATCTTTCTGGTTTGTTGTTTGCATCTTGCAATTAGAACTGAGGCTTGCCCATCTGATTTTTTGTTTGGGCCTAACTGAGTTTATCCTTGCTCAGAAGATTCCTCTTCATATCCTAAAACGAGAGATGATCTCTCCTATAAATTAGAGTTTTCCTGAAAGTTTTATAAGAAGAGGGAAAAGAGTATAACAACAACATAACTTGATCCTCGTCACTAATATCTGCTTCGAGATTCTTTAAGTCATTAAGAAGGTAACAAACTCGCCAATATGAGTTCTAATGGACTCACCTTCAGCCATTCTAAATGTGTAGAGACGCTGTTTTAATAATAACCTGTTGGCCAAAGATTTCGTCATATATAAGGCTTTTAGTTTCCTCCATAATATAGGCACTTTTTTCTCCATTAGAACCTCTTGTAACACATTATTTATGAGGCATAATTGAATAGCGGATAGAGTCTTTTCATTGAGCTCTTACCATTCTGACTGATCCATATCTGTGGGCTTCTTCTCTATAATGACCTTTTTCAGACCGTTTTAAACCAGTATTATCGTCATTCAAACTAGCCACAAACTGAAATTTGCAATTTTGTTGAACATTTTAATATCGAACCTTGATGCTGCAATATCTGAACGGGTTGGTTGCAGAAATTGAACCAGCTCTAATACCAATTTGTAGGGGATAAACTTGTTTAAACAACGAACAAAGTGAATAAAAGAATAGTCGAAAAGATCGAACACTCAAATTTTATGTGGAAAAACTCCTCAAGAGAGGATAAAAAGCCACAAGCAAAAGGAGGTGTCACTATAATAAAGTAGAGTACAAAATATTGAGAAAATTAAAAGAAAAACCCGAAGCCCCACAAGAAAAACCCTTCGAAACAAAGAACAAAATTCTCTCAATCTAAATAATTTTGGTTGTGTAAAAACTAGGGTAACTAAGGTCTACTTATAGGATGAAATTGGTAGTATATATGGCTGCAACAACTCTAGATTAATCAGAGTTTAGGTGAGAAACTAAAAATAAAATTTAACTGAGAGAAAAAAAACTCAAAATAAACTTTGGTCAAAATAAGAGACATTCTCCCACACTTTTTGTCAAGTTTTTTAAACTTTGACTTTAATAATTTCAAATATTTTAGTTAATTAAATGTTAGGTTTAAATGATAATAAAATCTTATAAAATAAATGAATTAATTGAAAACAATTGAAAGTTACCAATCAATTAAATTCTCTAAAATATTTTTTTTCATTGAAGTTTCTACAACCAACGTGATTGATGATGTGGTAAATTGCTGTCATGGCAGTTGATGTTGAAAAGTGATGACATGATAATTGATATACACACTTGAGGTTTCATATTGTATAAAATTTAAGGATTTTTTGTTTTTTATTTATTTTACTTTTATGTTTTTGTTCATATTTATTGTGAATGCGCATTTTAGTTTTTTTTATATATTTTATAATTTCGAAAAAGTAATAACATAAAACTTGACATATTAATTTTCTAGGTATTTTAGAAATATTTTTGGATTTTCTAATATTTTTAGATTCTTTTATATTGAATGTAATAAGATATAAAAATTAGAAACATGTTTTCAGAACAATATAAAAATTAATAAAAATATAAAAAAATAATTGTTGAGCGATTTTGAATAAAATGATTAGGATAAAGCATGTCAATAAAATTGCACCCGCTGAAACATGATTTGTTAATATATGAATTGCGCAGTTATAATTTTTAAGTTAATTGGAATGTTTTATAATTTTATAGTTTTTAAAATTTTAAAATTTATTATTTTTAATATTTATCAATTTAATAAAATTTAACAATTTAAATTTTTAAAAATATTTTAGAAGTTTTAGGGTTATTTTAAAATTTTTTATCAATTGCTATACCATCTACCACATCATCATCCATGTCATCAGCCTAACCAGCAAAAAGTGAACCGCATCAGGAGCTTCAATGGAAACTATAATTTTAAGGGTTTATTAATTATTAGTTTTCGATTAAGGATTCAATTATACATATAATTTTATTAGGTCTCAATCAATTATTCATTTATTTTGCAAGGATATTTTTATCATTTAAGCCTAAAAATTATATAAAAAAATGGTTAAAAGTAATACACTCAAAGTTTTTAAACTGTATGTTTCAAAAATTTATCAATAATAGATTTCAAACTATAAAAAAATAAATTTGAAAAAATATAAAACTAAAATAATCAATTTTGAAAAATAGCTGCAGTAAGAGCAGAATTTGACCTTATTGTAAACAAACAATATTTTATATTATCGTAAAGTAGAAATGTATTAGTAACTTATTTTTAACATTAATGTGGAATAGAAATATAAGATGTACATAAGATAATTAAAGTGCAATACCTGAAAGAGAAATTATCTACCACTTTTTCTAAAAGCTTGTATCACTTTCAGAAGATTAAGGAACCCTTAAAATCTTATAATTGTCTACCCTTCATTTCAACCATCATGCTAGTTGTTGTTACTAATCAAAATGACTAAATCACTTTACCAAAGTATACACTTTATTAAAAGGAAAGGGTATAATTATGTTGGGATTACATAAAGCTAAATGCAGGCTTCAATGCTTTAGCCTGATTGGACATCCTTTCGTAGTTAATTTCTTTACCTATATGTAGGATTTGAGTATAGATAGATGGGATTTTCGGTAAGTTGTCTTTTTCTTTCCTCCCCATGGATGACTTAGATTTGTAACACAAAATGATTGATTTAATGAATTTAAGGATGTACAAGTAATTAAGAAATCTATTGGGTTTGTTTTACTCTTAATAAAGATTAATCTTTTAAATTTTCATTATTATTACTTTCAACAAATGGAAAGATTTCCTGAATTTCTAAAATTATTATTGACTCTAAAACTCACATATATGTATCTCTCTAAATCATTCCAAAATCACGCAACTGTAGGAAATATAAAATTAAATTGCATAAATCAGTGAGGGAGATTTAAGAAATCCTAATGGGTAGGGATAGGGTGAAATTAAGAATATTTTTTTTCTAAAATTTTCGTTGTTCAATAATCATATTGATATTAATTAAATTCAAAGTATGTTGGGTTTCTTCCTTCCTAAAACTTGAACCTAATATGTTGCTTAAAGGCATTATGCTTGTTACTAGGGGAGTAATTTAGTCGAGCTCAACTTGAATGGCAAGCTAGATCTCAACCTCAACTTGAAATTTAGACCTTAATATTTAGCTCGAGTTTGATCGAATGTCAATTTCTAAGCTTGAGTTTGGTCGAAACATAATCAAATTGCTTGAGTTCGAGCTCGAGCTCGATTTAGCTTGTTTGTATTCAAGCTCGAGTTCATCTATACCTAAGCTCGTTCAGTATAATAAAAGAAAAAAATATAATTTTATAATATAAAATATATTAAAATAAAAAAACTCAAGTAGACTCAGTCATTCAAATCAAATATTAGGTGCTCAAACACAATTTCTTTGATAGCTCAACTGCTCTAGCTCAAGCTCATCTCGATAATTATCAAATCAAATTTGATTTTTTTTTTTTGTCACACTTAAATAGCTTGTAAGCACCAATATCTCATTTACACATTTATTTCCTACTACTAAATCCAACAAATGGTGGTATTATTTATTATTATTATTTTGAAGAAGAATGAGAATGTGGAAACGGAAAGGGTAAATTCTAAATTTTATTCCTCTATTTTATGAAAAATAAGAAGTTAATTCCTCTAGTTTAATATGTCAGAATTTGGTCATCATATTTTATAAAAAGTAAGAAATTAATTCAGTTATTAGTAAATATATGAAATTAAAATATTGATTTTATTAATTTGTTGCCTATAAATGATTGAATTGCTTAATTTTCTAATTCATAAGATGAAATTAGAGCAAAGAAAAGGGTTAAAAATTTAGCTCATCTAAGGATTTTGTCCCCATATCGTTGACAATGAAATAATAATAATTCTTTCTATGAAATAATAATAATTCTAGAAGATTATGGTAATTAAATTTAAATGAAAAACTTTATTATTGAAAAGTAATTTTGTTGAAATTCTAAAATCTTTCAGTTTAGTTTAGCCTTTATGGTAGTGTCATTTTCGCATATATTTTTTATATGTCTATGCCTAGACTAATAGTAGGGCAGACTAGGACTCCTCACATATGGGACCATTTGTAGTGCATTATTTAATAATGAAAATACTGAAAAAGGCATAGAAAAGAAATCTTGATTGCGACAAAGGGAAATGAAAAGGAAAGCGACAAAGAATCTCACAAACCTTTTTAAGATCTTCTCTTTGGTTTTTATTTTCGAATCTTAACTTTCTTTTTCATTAATCTTATTAAAGTATAAATTTTAGAGGATCTTAAAGATGTTCAAGTTCATCATCTCACTCCAGCCCATTTGCATCATGTTTTCAATGCCCTTTCATTTTATTTTTTTAAAAAATAGAGTTTTTAATGTCCTTTCCTCACATCTGATTTGAACTTTGGTTGAATATGTGTGTGATGATCCGCTTGTGAGCAGTGCTCACAAACATACGAGACAGACCCCTCCAAGTGTGGATGATAGCCACTAGGTGCAATCAAAGGCCTCTCTAGGTGTGGTTGGAAGTCACAGTGGCTCAAGGAGACCACTTCAAGTGTAACAGACCTTGAATTGTGTGCTTTCAAGAAAAAAGGATTCATAGGTTCCTAATATATTTGGATGGTTCTAAAACGTGTTGAAAGAGCCTATAAGTAGTCCGAAAGCCTATAGGGAGGGATCAAAGCCTCATAGACCTGAGTAAAATGTTCCAAATCTTTAAAATACTCTAGAATTGTATAGAGGTTTATAAAATTGTACTGAATATTTCCAGATATATGATCTTAAGCATACACTTATAATTTTGTAGCCATTGGATCAAAGGGGCTTGGCTTATAAATAAGGAGGCACCCCTCCGCCATTTGTAACATATAGCATTCTTGAGTGTGCTTGTTTTGTGTTCTAAAGTCTTATTTTATGTTCTCTTAGTGTGCTTGTTAGGTCTTAGAGGCTATCTCCTATTCTACTAGATCAAAGGCTAGCTCAAGCATACATTACTATAAATCTCGAGCTTAAAGATGCATGTTAGTAGAGCTAAAGTAATGACACATTAAAAGTGATGTCATAACTTGCATTTCACACATTTGATGCATTGACATGGAAGCTGAGTTTGATGAGATGAGCCAACAAGTTTAAGGTGTCAACATCCAATAAGTGATAAAAGGCAAAATGGGTGACTTTAAAGCAAGCTCAAGGGACTTATTGGAAACCATGGAGATCCAGATAGCCATAGTTGGGATTGTTGTTTATGATGTCTTGCTTTCAGTTGAAGACATTGAGGCTTCTTGAGGAGTTTAAGTTTTCCATGGAGGACTCGCTTGAGGTGTTAAAGATGCAACTTAGGGAGGAGTTGCAAGGGACGTTAAAGAGGCTATATAAAACATTTTCCAAAGGAATAAAGCCCTCAAATTGTTGGTGGAAGTGTTATGAATATAGATAAAAAAAAGGTAAATAGTGAGCTCTTAAGTTTCAAATAAACTATAGTAGAAAGTAATGTTCTTGCTTCTGATCAAGAAGCTGTACGTGGTTTGCCAGTTTCGCAAGGGTTAGAAAGTGAGGCAAGAGATGCCTTTATACATATGATGAACTAGTGGTTTACTCAATTTACAAGAGCTACCCCCTCAGCTCCACATCCTCAAATGCACCCCTCTTCCCCGATAGTGCCTTCTGTGGTAACCCCTCGTCCTCTTATTTACAAACTTTGCAAATGCAACGCAGAGGAATTAAAAGGAAAAAAAGATGGCAACCTAACAAAATCTAAGAATTGGCCAGAAAACACCTAGAGGGTTCTAGAAGAGTTAATGTGTACCCATGAGGACTGTTTGAGAGTCCTAGGAATAACTAGTGGTGGGTAACTGTGACATCTGTGACCTTGAGAGACTAAATAACTTGGGAGTTCTTTCAAGCCGAGTTTGAAAAGAAGTACATCTACTGGTTATACCTAGAGAAGAAGAAAAGATAATTTATGGAACTGAGATAACGGGTTATGTCAGTGGCTGAATATGAGCACGAGTTTGTTTGCCTTAAAAAATATGCTAGAGAGATCATATCCATTCAAGCTAAAATGTGTACTCGATTAAAGTAGGGATTGAACGAGGATATACTTATGTTAGTGGGAGCTTGGAAATGAAAAAGATTGCTATTCTGTCTAAGAGGGCTAAAAAATGAAGGATATGTGTAATGAGAAAGAGAAAGCAAAATCCAAGATTCGAGATTTTGACAAGTGGAGTATGGCCAGATCTTTTCTAACTCCTCCATCTAAAAAGTCGAGAGACTTTCAAAGTCATTCACCTACTCTGTTAGGGATTTCTAGGAGGGGTGAGCCGAGATCGAGTGTTTTGAGACCACAGACTACACCTTTAGGTAGTGTTGGAAGTGTCCATAATGCGAATAGACCAGTTTGTGAACATTGTGGAAAAAATCATGGGGGTCAGTATAAGCTGAACAACAGAGCTTGTTTTTTTATGCAACTTTAAAGAACATTTTAGATGAGATTACCCGAGGAGGCCAGAGAAAGTAGATAACAAAGTAAAAAACTGGTGCCAACTCTATAGAGGGGTAAAAAATCGAGAACTGGTAGTAGTATTGGAATTAACCGAGGTGTAACCAGAGACACATTAGTGAGACCTGAAGCTTGTGCACGTATTAGGGCATATTTTATTCGGGCCAGAGAGGAGGCTACTGCTCCCGACATTATTTTTTGTACTTTTTCCTTAGTTGATATATTCGTGCATGCATTTATTGACCCTAGGTAGATTCATTCGTGGATTTTCACTTCATTAGTAGTGGAAAGAAACATACCTATAGAAATGACAAAATTTGATGTTCGGGTAACTAATCCTTTGGGCCAAAGTGTAATTGTCAATAAAATTTGTAAAGACTGTCCATTGAAAATTTGGGGCAAAATTTTTTGGCTAATCTAATGTTGTTGTTTAATGAATTTGATATAATCCTCGATATGAAATGCTTAACTCTCCACGATGATGTGATTAATTGTAAACAGAAAAGAATAATTTTGCAGTGTAGTGTTAGTGAAATGATAAATGTTGAGGCTGATAGATCTAATTGTTCGACTGATATAATATCAACGACGTCAGCTCAAGAATTGATCAGAAAAGAGTGTGAAGTGTTTTTAGCTTATATTCTAAATACTAGAGTGTTGGGATCTGAAATAGAGCAAATTCTAAAAATTTGAGAAATCACAAATTTGTTTCCCTAAGAGTTACTCGGTTTACACTTGGGAGAGAGGTTGAATTTGCTATCGAGGTAGCACCTAGTACAACGCCAATATCTACTGCACCATACAAAATGGTTCTGATTGAATTAAAAGCCCAATTGCATGAACTTTTAGATCGGTGATTTATTCAACTGAGCGTGTCACCTTAGGGAGTTAAAATGTTGTTTTTAAAAAATAAAGATGGAACCCTAAGATTGTGTATTGATTACCAATAGTTGAATAAAGTCACCATACAGAACAACTGTCCACTTCCTCGAATTGATGATTTATTTGATCAACTGAAAATAGCAACCGTATTTTCTAAAATTGATTTTCGATTGGATTATTATCAACTTAGTGTTAAAGAGTTAGATGTGCCGAAAACTACTTTTCGAACTTGTTATGGACACTATGAGTTTTTGGTAATGTTGTTTTGGCTTACTAATGCTTCAGACACTTTTATGGACTTGATGAACATAATATTTTAGCCATATCTGGATTGGTTTGTAGTTGTATTTATTGATGACATATTGATTTACTCGAAGAATGCAAATGATTATGATCAGCATCTGGGAATTGTGTTACAAACTTTATGAGAAAATCAATTGTATGCCAAGTTCAACAAATGTGAATTATGGTTATGGTAAGTGGGATTTTTGGGCCACGTGATACCAACTGAAGGCATTCGTGTTGATCCAAGTAAAGTCTAAGTGATTGTGAACTGGAAGCCTTCGAAGAATGTCATTGAAGTAAGAAGTTTTCTAGGACTGGTCAGATACTATCAGCTATTCGTAAAAGGATTCTTGATGATAACCCTTCCATTAATGAAACTGTTAAAGAATAATGTTAGCTTTGTTTGGTCAGAAAAGTGCCAATGGAGTTTCAAACAGTTGAAAGCAAGATTAACTAAAGATCTGGTTTTAACTCACCTTGAATCTGGTAAAGAATTCATTGTGTTCAGCGATGCGTCACTCAACAGTTTGAGTTTTATACTAATGCAAAAGGTAAAGTGATAGCTTATGCTTCTTGAAAACTTAAGCTACATGAAAAGAATAATCTTACTCACAATCTGAATCTTGTTGTCGAGGTTTTCGCTCTAAAGATTTGAAGACACTACTTGTACAAGGAAAAATGTCATATTTTCACATATCACAAAAAGCCTAAAATATCTGCTGGCATAGAAAGAACTCAATTTGGCATAACACAAGTGATTTGAATTGCTTAAATACTATGGTTTGATTATCGATTATCATACGAGAAAATCAATCGTTGTGGCAAATGCTCAGAGTTAAAAATCTTCATTTTCTTTAAAAGCAATTAATGTTTGTTTGACTTTGGAGCAAAATGGTTTTATTTTAATCAAGTTGAGTGCTAAACCCTTCTTTAGAGAATTCAAGAGTTACAAAAAGATGACTCCGAGTTGCTAGTTAAATAGAAACTTGTTGAAAACAATCAGACCACTGAGTTCTATATAGGTGATAACAAAAGTTTATACTTTCAGAATCGTTTGTGTGTACTGAAATTTTCAAAGTTGAAACAAGACATCCTTCAAGAAGCTCACAGTAGTGCTTACACGATACATCTAGGCATTAATAAGATGTATAATGACTTGAAACTATTGTATTGGTGGCCGAGAATGAAAAGAGAAATCATTGAATATGTGACAAAATGTTTGATATGTCAATAGATTAAAGCAGTGATTCTTAGGTGGAAATGAGAGCGAATCACTATGGACTTCGTAAAAGGTTTATCGTGAACACTAAAAATGAAATATGTAGTTCGAGTAATAGTTGACATGTTAACTAAATCAACTCATTTCATTCCTATGAAAACCGACTATTGACTCAAGAAATTGACTAAAATTTATATCTCTGAGATTATGAGATTGCATGGTGTGCCTTTGTCTATCATTTCAGTCTGAGATCCAAGATTTACCTCCAGATTTGGAGTAAGCTATACAAAGTTTTCGGCACAAAGTTGAATTTCAGTACAACGTTTCACCCTCAAACCGATAGATAGTTAGAGAGAGTAACCCAAATATTTTAAGATATGTTATGTTGCTATGTAATTGAATTTAAAGGTAGTTGGGAAAGATTCTTATCGTTAGCTGAGTTTGCATACAATGAAAATTATCAATTGAGTATCAAAATGACACTTTACAAGGCTTTATATGGTTGTAAATATTGAACTCCTCTATGCTGGTCAAAGTTGAGTGAAAGAAAGCTGGTAGAAACAAATTTGATATGTGAAATAGAAGAAAAAGTACGAGCTATTTGAGACTGTTTGAAAGCTACTACTGACTGAAAAAAGTCCTATGTTGACTTGAAAAGAAATGACATCGAATACAAGAATGGTGATAAAGTCTTCCTGAAAGTTTTGCCCTAAAAATAAGTTTATTGGTCCGTATGAGATTCTTGAGAGAATTGTGTTTGTAGCTTACCGGCTATCTTTTACTCCAGAACTAGATAGAATTCACAATGTCTTCCATGTGTCAATGTTACGAAAATATAGATCTGATCCTTCCCATATGTTATCTTCTGATGAAATTAAATTGTAGCATGATTTGAAATATGGTGAAGAACCCAATTAAGATCTTAGTTTGAGAAGTAAAAGAGTTGAGGAATAAGAGTGTGGCACTAGTAAAAGTAACGTGGTACCATCATGATACAGAAGAGGCTATGTAGGAGCCAAAAGAAACTATAAAATCACAATACCTTATTTATTATCAAGCAAAATTTGAGGACGAAATTTATAAATGGGGGAGAGTTGTAACAACCAAATTTTCAATAGGGCTAAAAAAGGTGGTTTCAAAACCCTATTTCCGTAAATCAGGTTCATAAATATTAAATATAAATAATAACGGAGTTGGTATAAAAGTTTATTAAAGTTTGGTCTTGTAATTTTTTGAAATAATTGCTTAATTAGAGTACAGGGTCTAAATTGTAAAAGTTCATCGCAATATGTTTTTAATTGGCCATTGAGTTAGGGATTTAAATTGCAATTAGCCAAAGGTCCAAAATGATAATTAAACCATTTTGTAAGATGAATTAGTAGCATATCATGACATTTCCACTAACTTTGTTTAATGGCTAATTAATTAATTCTTAATTAAGCTATATAAGAAAAAAATAAAGTAAAAGTTACCATTTTTTCTTCATCTTCTTCATTTTGTTGAAACTTGAAGGAAAGAAAACCTAAGAAATTTCTCACCATTCGGTCCTTAATTAGGTAAGAATTCTAAGTCATTTTCTTGTAATTTTTTTATGTTTTTAAGGTCATAGGGTTTGATTTAACTAACCCATGTATTAATTTACAAAACTGTTAAAGTTTTTTAAAGTTTCCATTGATGGTTTCTTGAAGGAATTGATGTTAAATTGCTAGATTTTAAGCTTAGGTGTGAAAAAAGACTAGATTTTAATGTTTAATTATTAGTTTTGTTCATAAGGACTAAAGTGAATAACTTGTGAAATTAATGTTAAATTAAGTAATAATAGACAGTAGGGACTCCTAAAGGATGTAATTGAGTTTGGTTTTCAAACTGAATCTCAATATTAAAAGTTATGGCTATTTTGATTTCAATGACTAAATTGAATAAAATGTAAAACTTTAGGGGTATCAAAAATTGAAATTATTTAGATTAATTCATGACATTGCATAGTGTAAATGTTTGATATTTATGGATTGAATGGAATAATTGAATAGAATAAGAATTGAATCAAACCTATGATAATCGAGAAAAAGTCAAATTTGTCGATTAGTCGTTGAAGATTCAATTGGTTGCTGATTTTTAGTTATGTATGAATTATATTTGTTAAAATTGAGTAGAATCAAGGTAATTGGCACAAATGTTTGTATTGGAATGAATTGTGAATTCAGGTAAGTATTGGTTATATGGAAATAGAACAGGATGCAAATAAGATTATTGATTGAATATATGTCTCATATGAGAAATGAAATTTTGTATAGAAATTCATAATGCCTTTCATACAGTTCGATTTTGTATGTTAGCTTGTGTTTAAGTCCGGTAATGCCTCGTACCTGTTCTGATGTCAAATATGGGTAAGGGGTGTTACATTTAGTGGTATCAGGGCTACGATTTAGTCGATTCTCGGACTAACGTAGCGTGTGTAAGACTCTAGCTATGCATGCCATAAATGAACTATGATAGTGTGATGACTCTTGACAATTTTAAATTGTGTTTTCATATAGTAAATGGATCCCAATTGAGCTGAAGATGATGAAGTTGAAAGTAATGCGCCGACTCCCGCTCAAGGGGCAATACCGCCTGATAGTAGACCTCCTACGATTAGTTAAGGAGAAGGGGGTAGGGAAGCATTTCTCCACATGATGAATGAGTGGTATACAAAATTTGTTCGAACAAATCTAAATGCCCAACCTCCTCTACCCCCACCTATTCCTCGATCGATTCCTGTAGCTCCACAAGTTATGGAATTTGTAAGAATGAATAAGCCCCCGGATGATAAGATCCGAAAGCACGGGGCTAAAGATTTCAGAGCTAATGTGGATGATGATCCCGAGAGAGCCGAGTTTTGGCTCGAAAACTCAATCAGGGTATTTGATGAGTTTTCCTGCACACCGGATGAGTGTTTAAAGTGTGCCATCTCACTTCTAAGAGATTCTGCATATAACTGGTGCAATACACTAGTATCGGCGGTACCAAGAGAGAGGGTTACATGGGAATTCTTTCAAGAGGAGTTCCAAAAGAAATATATTAGTCAGCGGTTCATTGATCAGAAACGTAAGGAATTTCTTGAGCTAACACAGGGTTGTATGAATGTGATAGAGTATAAGCGAAAATTTGTCAGACTTAGTAAATATACTCAAGAGTGTGTTTCCACCAAGGCTATTATGTGCAAGAGATTTGAAGATGGATTGAATGAGGATATTCGTGTGTTAGTTGGGATCTTAGAGCTGAAATAATTTGTGGTATTGGTTAAACGGGCTTGTAAGGCCGAAGAGTTGAATAAAGAGAAGAGGAAAGCTGATCTTGAAGCTAGAGATTCGAGGAAAAGACCAATGAGTAAGTCATTTCCATCTCAGTTAAAGAAATCTAAAGAAATCTATTCTCGTTTGAATGTTTTAGCAGGGTATTCACACAGAGATAGTGGGAAGCAACATTCGAGTTTTAAATCTCAAGCTACTTTAGTGGCAAGTGTGGGTAATGTAAAGTCTAATAGACCAAATGTCAACATTGTGGAGGAAGACATCCCGACGGGTGTAGAATGAATGACTAGGCTTGCTTTAAGTGTGGTTCTCAAGAGCATTTTATCCGAGATTATCCTAAGATGGCTGAGAAAGAAAAATTTCAGAGTGCGAGGCCGAGCAATACTACTAATAGGGTAGACCACCGAGAAATACCGAAAATGGAGCTAGTAGTAAAGGTGTGACGAAAGATACAGCTGTGAGCGAAGCTCGAGCACCTGCTAGAGCCTATACCATCCGTGCTCGTGAAGAAACGACATCTCCGATGTTATCACTGGTAATTTTTCTCTTTATAATACTAATGTAATTACATTGATTGATCCTAGATCGACTCATTTTTATGGTTGTGTGAAATTAGTGGCTAGTAAGAGCTTGCCAGTTGAGTTTACTAAGTTTGTGGTTAGAGTGTTAAACCCCTTAGGCAAACATGTATTAGTTGATAGAGTTTGCAAGAATTATCCCTTGATGATTCGAGGTCACTATTTTTCGGCTGATTTAATGTTGTTGCCATTTGATGAATTCGATGTTATTTTGGGTATGGATTGGTTGACACTGCATGATGCCGTAGTAAACTGTAAAAGAAAGATTATTAAACTAAAATGTGAAAATGGTGAAGTTCTTCGGATTGATTCAAATGAGTTGGGTGAGTTACCAGTTGTGATTTTTTGATGTCTGCCCAGAGGTGTGTAAGGAAAGGTTGTGAAGTTTATCTTGTTTATGTGTTGAATACAAAAGTGTCTGAGTTGAAAATTAAATCGGTTCGATAGTTTGTGAATATTCGGATGTGTTCCGGAAGAGTTGCAGGGGTTGCCATCGGTCAGAGAAGTTGAGTTTGGTATTGGCTTAGTACCAAGAACCTCACCAATATCTATTACCCGTATAGAATGGCTCGATTGAATTGAAACAATTAAAAGCTCAGTTGCAAGAGTTGACAGTTAAGGGTTTGGCGAGATCGAGTTAGTCTCCTTGGCGTGCTCTAGTGTTATTAATAAATAAGAAAGACGGATCTATGAGAATTTGTACCGATTATCGACAGCTCAACAAGGTGACTATAAAGAGCAAGTATCCTCTGTGGAGGATAGATGACTTGTTTGATCAGTTGAATGGGGCAACGGTATTCTCGAAGATTGAGTTGAGATCTGGCTACTATCAGTTGAGAGTTAAAGATTCAGATGTGCCGGAAACCGCATTCAGAACAAGGTATGGACACTATGAATTTCTTGTTATGCCTTTTGGATTAACAAACGCACATGTTGTTTTTATGGACTTGATGAATAGAATTTTTCGACCGTATTTGGACAAATTTGTGGTTGTGTTTATTGATAACATTTGATTTATTCCCAAGACGAGGCTGAACATGCCGAGAACTTGAAACTATATTGCAGATTTTGAGAGATAAGGACTTGTTTGCTAAATTTAGTAAAAATGAGTTTTGGCTCCGAGAAGTCAGATTTTTGGGACATATCGTTTCAGGTGATGGTATTCGGGTTGATCCCAGTAAGATTTTGGCAATTGTTGATTGGAAACCGCCAAGAAATGTGTCTGAAATCAGAAGCTTTTTGGGCTTAGCCAGATATTACCGATGATTTGTTAAAGGATTTTCGATGATTGCTACTCCTACGACAAAGTTGTTGCAAAAAGATGTCAAATTTGAATGGTCCGAAAAATATCAGCAAAGTTTTGAGAAGTTGAAGGCATTATTGACTGAGGCACCGATTTTAGTACAACCTGAATCGGGAAAAGAATTTGTGATTTATAATGATGCATTACTGAATGGATTAGGATGTGTGTTGATGCAAGAGGGCAAAATGATAGCTTATGCCTCGAGACTGTTGAAACTGCATGAGAAGAATTATCCGGCGCATGATTTGGAATTAGCGCCATTGTGTGTAACAACCTGATTTAGGGGCTAGTCAAAACAATGGTTTTGAAACCACTAAATCGAGTTTAGGGAAAATTATTTTGATGTTATTTTATGTGTTGTAGCATAATTATAAGGCTATGTGAAAATTTTGGTGCATTAATTTGAGTGATAGCATGCTTAATTGTGAAAAAGATTAAATCGCATTAAGTGCGAAAGTTCTATTTTATATGGTAAAGGTACCTAATAGCTGTAAAATGCAATTTTGAGGTCTTTAAAGTGCAATTAGGCCATTTATCTAGTGATGGCTGGCCATATAGGAGCTAGGGAGACAATATTTTAATGTTGGTCAAAGTTTGATGGATATTAGGTGATAAAAATGAATAAAATAAGATCAATAAAGATGTTATCATCTTTTCACTATTCATCCACCTTCATCCACCAAAAATTTGAAGAGAAAACAAGGGTTTTGAAGCTCAAACTTTCAGCCAACATATTCCCTAGCAAGTAAGTGATTTTTGAAGTCTTTCTTGATGATTTTTGTGTTTTTGGAGTCCCCAAAGCTGAAGCTAGCTAATGAAGGGACCAATTTGCAATATGGTTGAAAGTTTAGGGACTTGCCATGAAAGATTTTATGTCATTGGCTGAGTTTTTATGGAAGAAAATGAATGTTAGGAAGATGAGAAACAACTTTTGTGAAAGGTGTTAGCATGAAAACACCTAAATATGACTTAAATGCAAAGAATGAATTTGTGTCATAAATGCATGAAATGGTTGGAATGGTGAGTAGTTGTAAGAGAAATAAATGTTCAGCTAGGCTTATTTGTTGATAAAATGTGTTGAAAAATGATTTACGAGCTTAGGGGTAGAATCGTAATTTTACCATAGTGGAAGGGCAAAATGGTCATTTTTGCCTAAGTGTATATTTTGATGCATTATGGTCATTAAATGATCTAAATGAATGAATCTTATTGTTATAGATCAAGAAGAACGCAGAATGAACCTTGACCGAGGAAAAGGCAAGGTTACGAAGTAAATCGCAATTCAATACGTTTTGCATCGAGGTAAGTTTATGTGTAAACGATGCATTTTATATATACATTCTTGTTGCTAATTAGTGCATGGAAAAATTGAGAACGTGTATGATTCAACTGGATAGAATGTGGTAGTTTTGAATAACTCTAGTGTGAATGATAGAATGGATATGTAAATGTGATATGTCAATACTTGACGGTGGGCTTACCACCTTAATACTTAATTACGATGGGCTATGTGTGATACCATCGACTATTTATCATTTGGTGAGCTATGTGCGATACCACCATAACTAACCTCTTTGGTGGGCTATGTGCGATACCACCGTAACTAACCTCTTTGATGGGCTATGTGCGATACCACCCTAATAAAGATTGATGGTGGGCTAAGTGCAGAACCATTGAGTAATTTGTTTATGAGTAGTTGATTGAAAGACTATGATGTGTTGTATTATGTGACATTGTGGTGCTAAGTGCAGGGAGGCACGCTAATAAATGTATACATTAAGTTTGTGATATGGTTTGGATGTGGAAATGGAAGAAATGAGTAAGCATGATTATGAATGTGGAATGTTTCTTGTTTAGTATGTAATGCTATTTATTGTTTAGCACATACTATAATGCTAATTGTTTACATGTGAACTTCCTAAGCTTAAAGCTTACTCCCCCTTGTCTTTTCTCTTGTTTTATAGAGCTTAAGAGCCGAGCCGGGATACGCCGATAACCAGAAGATCGCCCACACTATCAGCTTACCTTGGTATATCTTAGTGATTTTGTATATGGCATGTGTAAGGGCTAGACTAGTTAGATTATTTTGTTATTTTGGCCAAGGATGTGTTGGCCCCTTATTAAGATAACTATATTGTATATTGCCATGGTTGATGGCTCACTTTGTCATTTATGAAAATATAAAGTTATTCATGAAAGTGCATATTGCAAATTATGAGTTGTTTATTGATATGTTGGATGGATTCATGTGGTGTGAACTAGAGGGGTGCAAAGAGCTTGGCAAATAGCCTCGTTCTTGTCCACATGGGTAGGCATACTGCAGTGTGTCAGGTAGTGTATGACACTGCAGTCGGAGCCATGGGCATGTGCCCAGGCCGTGTGAAGTTTGCACTTAGGATTTGGAATTTAAATCGCCACACGGTGGAAGCACACGGGCGTACGACCAGCCGTGTGGATTAATCAGAGGCGACCACGGGCCAGCTATATGGACGCGTGCTTTGGATGTGTGCTAATTAAGGGTTAGTGATGTCATAGTCAGAGTGCTCCATGGGTAGAAGACACAGGCATGTCTAGGCCGTGTGAATTAAGTCAGTGTCATCCACGGGCATCGAACCCGGACGTGTAAGATGATACACGGGCGTGTGGCCCCTATTTTGATGAAAAGTTTCCCGGGTTCATAAAAGTTTCGGGATTAGTTTCAAAGCCTCTCGGAGGTATGTTTAGTGCTTCGTAGGTAAAGATTAAGCTTTGCGATAGGTCTAGCAGCTATATTTTATAGTCCAATTCAAGACATTAAGTGGGTTAAGTTAGGTAATGCCTCAAACCCAGTCCCAGCTTCGGCTACGGGTAAAGGGTGTTACATTGTGTTTGCTTTGAAAATTTGGAGACACCATTTATAAGGTGAGAAGCGTCATGTCTTTTCTGATCATAAGAGTTTAAAATACTTGATGACTCAAAAAGATTTAAACTTGCGGCAACGGAGAGGCTCGAGTTACTGAAGGATTATGAGCTAGTGATTGAATATCACCCTGGTAAGGCAAATGTAGTCGTAGATGTGTTGAGTAGAAAGACTTTGTTTGCTTTGAGAGTGATGAATACACAGTTGACTTGTTCGATAATGGTTCGATCCTAGCCGATTTAAGAGCTAGACCGTTATTCCTTCAACAAATTTGCGAAGCTCAGAAATGTGACAGTGATTTGCAAACCAAAAGAGTTCATTATGAATCGAGTAATGATTCAGATTTTCATATTGGATCCGATGATTGTTTGATGTTCCGAGGTAGAACTTTTGTACCAAAAAATGATGAACTTATTCAGAAAATTCTTCATGAGGCACATAATGGTTGTTTATCTGTGCATCTGGGTAGTACAAAAATGTATAATGATTTGAAGAAATTGTATTGGTGGTCAGGTATGAAATGAGATATTTCAGAGTTTGTTTCGAGATGTTTGATTTGTCAACGAGTGAAAGTAGAACACTAAGTGCCTTCGGGTTTACTTCAGCCAGTGATGGTGCCCGAGTAGAAATGGAATAGGATTACGATGGATTTTGTAACGGGTTTACCTTTGACTCCGTAAAAGAAAGATGCCGTCTGGGTTGTTGTTGATAGATTGACGAAATAAGCTCATTTTATACCGGTACGTATTGATTATTCACTTGATAAGCTAGCTAAATTGTACATTGCTGAGATCGTGAGATTGCACGGGGTGCCTATTTCTATTATTTCAGTTAGAGATCCGAGGTTTACTTCGTGGTTTTGGAAGAAGTTGCAAGAAGCTTTGGGTACAAAGCTAAACTTTAGTACCGCTTTTCATCCGCAAACCGATGGTTAGTCTGAGAGAGTAATTCAAATTCTTGAAGATATGCTCTGATGTTGTGTCCTAGAATTCAAGGGTAGTTGGGAAAAATATCTACCATTGGTCGAATTTGCCTATAACAACAGTTTTCAATCAATTATAAAGATGGCACCTTTTGAGGCATTATATGGCCACAAGTGCTGAATACCTTTACATTGGACCGAGCTTAGTGAGAAACAGATTCACGGGTCAACTTGGTTAGGGAAACCGAAAAAAAGGTAAAGGTAATCCGCGATTGCTTAAAAGTAGCTTCAGATCGACAAAAGTCATACACAATTTTGAAAAGAAAAGAGATCAAATTTTAGATTGGTGATAAAGTATTTTTGAAAGTATCTCCATGGAAAAAGATTTTGAGATTTGGCCGTAAAGGCAAGTTGAGTCCACGTTTCATCGGGTCGATTGAAGTTATTGAAAGGATAGGGCTAGTGGCATATCGGTTAGCTTTACCGACAGAGTTGGAAAGAATTCATAATGTGTTTCATGTGTCAATGTTGCGACGATATCGTTTCGATCTTTCACATGTGATTTCTCCATTAGAGATTGAGATTAGACCAGATATGACGTATAGTGAAGAACCGATCAAGATCTTAGTTCGTGAAGATAAACAGTTGAGAAATAAATGTATAGCGTTAGTAAAAGTTTTATGGCAAAGGCACGGTGTTGAAGAGACTACGTGGGAACCTCAGAAAGCTATGTGAAAGTAGTACCCAAACCTATTTTCTGGTAAGATTTTGGGGGACGAAAATCCTTAAGGGGGAGAGTTGTAACAGCCCGATTTTGGGTCTAGTGGGAACAGTGATTTCGAGACCACAAATTCGACGCAGTAAAATTTACTTTTATTATTTTTTTATGGTCTACAGTTTTACTGAATAGTTTCGAAAAAATTTCGTTCGAAAATTTTGACGTTTGAGCACTCAATTTAGCAAAAAGGACTAAATTGTAAAAAGTGTAAAAGTTGAGTTCTACATGCTAGAGGTGTCTAATTACTATGAAATTTTAAATTGAAGGTCCTTAGATAGTAATTAGACCATTTGTTAAGCTAGTGGACAAAAATAGACATGGTGAGATAAAATTTCAAAGTGTTAAGTGAAGGGCATTTTGGTCATTTGGTAATTAAATGAATTAAAAACAAAATCAAGCCAAAATCCTTGTCCATCTTCCTCACTATAGCCTAAATTTAGAAGGGAATCCATAGTTAGGGTTTGGCCACTTTCAAGCTCGATTGTAAGTCCGTTCTTGTCCCATTTTTAATGCTTTTTACATTTTTGAAGTCGTTATCACTCGATCTATCTATGTTTACCATTAATTTGAGAGATGATTGAGGTCTAGGGTTTGACCCATGTTAGACATGTGTGTAATTTTATGTTTAATGGTAGATTATGCAAGTTTAGTGTTAGATAAAAACTTTTGCTAGGTGATTTTTGATGAAAATGTCAAAAGGATGTATTTGCAAAAAGATTTCAAAATGTGTATAAAAGTGTGATTAAATGAAAATTTTGGGCTTTTATAAGCATGAAAGAGGTTCGCTAGGCTTGGGTCTTGAAGAAATCGAATAGATTTCATTTTACGAGCCTAGAAGCCAAAATGTAAAAATGTTAAAGTTTAGGAGCAAAAATGTAATTTTTCCATAATGTGATTTTTGGACTGAATTGAGAAATATGTATAATAAATGACTTAAATTTTCTATTTTAGATCAAGAGAAATGATGTTCGGACCTAGACCGGGGGAAAAATAAGGTGTTTGACGATTAGGTCCATTTGTACTATTTTTGTACCGAGGTAAGTTCATATGTAAATAATGCTTTGTTTTATTTATGTTTTAAATGCTTTAATTTTGTATGAATTATGATTGACTCCTTGGATGTAATCAATAAAGTTTGACAAGTGAGAAATCCCGGTTGAACCTTAGGAATAGGTAGGATATGAATGTCATGACATTAGGGTTATTTGAGATTACGTGTAAGACCATATCTGGGATATGGCATCGATATGAAACTTCGTGTAAGACCATAGCTGGGCTATTGGCATTGATAAGAGATCCCATGTAAGACCATATCTAGGAAATGGCATTGGTATAGTATTGTGTGTGCGAGATTCCCGAGTATCCTTTAGTATTCCAAGTGGTTTAACGGGAAATTCCACGAGTATGTCAAAGTTGTGAAAGGTTATGATTATGTTGCAAGTTGGTACAAGTACGTATGTAAAACTCATTTACTAATGAGATCGATATGTGATGAATCCCTCGGTAAGGTTATGAATGAATAAGTTATGATTAGAAGATCTTGATACTATTTATGCCAAGTTCATCATGTTTATTTGTTTGATACATGTGTGATTATAATGCTTATTATTTGCATAGGAACTTACTAAGCTATATAGCTTACTCGCCTTTCTTTTCCCTTGTCTTATAGTGTCACCAAGCCAGCTCGGGGATCAGAAACTGTTGGAGATCCATTCACACTATCAACTTAATATTTTGGGTACTATTGATTTTAATATTTTGAGTTATGGCATGTATAGGGACCTGGTCATTTTGTTATGTGTCATAATTGATTTAGCCAAATGTGTTGGCTTATGTTGGCTGATAAATCATTTTGTAAATGGCCATTGAAATTGGTTAATATTGGTTTAAGTATATATATATATATATATATATATATATATGCATATGATGGTGCTTTTCATAGATGTGGTAAATTGCGTGATTTGAGTTGAGATATATGTGATGGTTGTGTATGGTAAATAATAGAATGTAAATGGGTTGTTGATGCCTTAGTTGTGGCTGATTTGGTTGATGGTATATGCTTGGAATGGTTCTATGTTTGTTGTGTAGGTTTGTGCATGGAAGGGTGACAAAATGGCTTGGTAAATAGCCTTATTTTTGTCCACACGGGTAGACACACGGGCGTGTGTCTAGGGCATGTGTGACACACGGCTTTCCCCATGGGCGTGTGTTTCGGCCGTGTGTCCCCTGCACCTTAATTGTTGCAAAATAGAATGTCCAAAATTAAGCACACGGGCAGAGACACAGGCGTGTGTCTCAGCCTTGTGTGCTACATGGCCTTGGACATGAGCATCTGTCTCGGCCATATGAAGTCTACACCTATTTTATGAAAAATTATAAAAACTTAATCGATCACACGGTCTTGCACACGACCGTGTGGCACAAGTCAGAGAGCACCCTATTTTGAACACGACCTATAGCATGGGCGTGTCTAAGGGTCACACGGGTGTGTCCCTTGGACCACAGGGGCGTGTGAGCCCTGTATCATGAAAGATTTTCTAAGTTCTATAAAATTTTCTAAAGTTCTCTGTTTAGTCCCGAACCACTTCCAATGTATGTTTTGGGCCTCGTAGGCTCGTTTTAGGGATGATATGAATGTATGTAAAATTTTAAATTTGGATGGAAATTACACACTACAACAAAACAGCCCTACGGCGACACTTTTTTGACCTAAGACGACGTAAAAAGCGTTGGCATAGGTTTCACGACGCTTTGTCTGACGCTTCAAAAATAGTCGCCTATAGTACAGTTGGGATAGGCATGGCGACGCTTTTGTAAAAGCGTCGCCATAAGTCAACAAAAGCCGACCCTTATTGAAGGGTTGTGAAAAGCTTAGTCAATGCCGACTTTTAAAAAGAGTTGGGAAAGACCTAGTCAAGGCCAACTTTTGAAAAATGTTGTGATAGACATGTCTAAGGCAACCTTAAAAAGGTTGGGATAGACTAGTCTAAGCTAACCTTTTAAAATAGTTGCAATAGACCATATCTAAGGCAACGTTTTAAAAAAGTTGCGATAAACCTTGTCTAAGGCAACTTTTAAAAATGGTTGGGATAAAGCCGTCTAAGGCAACATTAAAAAAATTGGGATAGACCTTGTATAAGGCAACTTTTAAAAACGGTTGGGATAAAGCCATCTAAGGCAACCTTAAAAAGGTTGGGATAGACCTTATCTAAGACAACCTATAAATAAGGTTAGGATAAACTTATCTAAGGCAACCTTAAACAAGTTGGGATAGACCATGTTTAAGGAAAACTTTAAAAATAATTGGGATAGACACGTCTAAGATAACCTTAAAAAGGTTGGGATAGACCTTGTCTAAGACAACCTTTAAAAAAGGTTGAGATAGACCCGTTTAAAGCAACCTTAAAAAGGTTGGGATAAATCTTGTCTAAGGAAACCTTTAAAAAAGGTTAGGATAAACCCGTCTAAAGTAACCTTAAAAAGATTAGGATAGACACGAATAATGTAATTTTTTATTTCAATACTAATATATTTTTATAAACATTTACAGTGAATAATGATAAGAATTGTGCTTTAAATACAACTAAAAATATAAAATTAAAATTAAAATTAAAATAAATATTGAATATTCACTACAAAAATCGATCCAATAATTAAAATACACTAACATTTTTTTGAAATGTATACTACTAACATTCAACTCAATGTACAAAAGTGAACAAATTAAAAACTACCTAAGGTGATGGACATTGATATTGATGTTGTACTACATAAAATAATACATTTTGAAGCGCAACTTCAATTCCAAGAAACTCGTTGATCTCTTATTTCTCTGAAGGTAGCCCCAAGAAACTTCAATTCCTTTCGTTAAATTTTTCCTTCTCATAATCAGTGGAGTACAATTAGGGAACCTTCTCCCAAACAATTTATTCGGAAACAAGATACAAACCTCAACTCCATGAGGCCCAATGTGGTTACAAGATATAAAATTGATTATCAAGGTAGCAAAATCATCGGGTACATCCTCCTACAAATTCAACATTTCGAAGTTTCAATTAAAGATAAATAAATATGCCAAAAAGAACATCCAAGGAAATATAATTGATGTGAACCTGTATAGCATGCCCTGTATGTCTAACAACCACCATTTGAAACTTGCCTTGCATTTGACCTATTGTGAGCGCTCTGTTACCCAAAAAAAATGCAAAGAAGTTAACAAATTGTTAACCAAGAGTAAAGAATATGCTATATCCTTAAGAATCTATCATTTGTTACGTTTGCACCTAATGCCAAAGAATTAGAAAAACTTCCATTGAACATCTTTCAAGAATAATATCAAACAACTATGAGTCAAGGTTAAGTAATGTTCAACTTATTTTTTAACTTATAGTATATTTGGAGGACCAAACGGCTGGAAGAGGAATTTTTTTCCTTCAATAAGCGAATTTCTTGAGAAAATCAGCTCCCAGCCGAGTCAAACCAAGCATGCAATTAGCTCTCCTCTCCCCTCTCTTGAACAAGAGTCTAAAAGCAGCGAAATTTCTTTCATTCCAAACACCCCAAAAAATATGAGAATGGAAAGAAGAAAATAAGAATATCTGTTTTACCTTGCGTTGATCGAGTGGGGACTATGCAGCGATTTTACTTCTCTCAGATTCAGGAAGATTGTCTGGCATTAGATGGGGAGTTTTAAAAGAAATAAGTTTAGGGCTAGGGTACTATCCTGTTTTAATATACACTACAAAGTGTGAAAAAGAAGAGATTTCAAGTGGGAAACGATTTTGGGAAAAAGAGGGAAAGAAAAGAAGAGATTTCATTTGAAATTTTGGGATAAAAAAATCTGACTACAAAATGACACCATCTTCACCAATCGAATAACTAAACAAACCAACACTAATGTTTTTTAAGTCGAACTAGTTCAGCCACCAATTCACCAATCCGACCGGTTAAATTAAAAATTGTTAAAATTAAAAATAAAACCCCAATTCAATTGTCAATTTAATCGGTCCATGCCGATTCTTGGTCTAACCGAATCAAAGCCATTCTTGGACTAGTAACCCGGCTAGCTCCCAATCTGACCAGTCAATATTGTCCGGTTCAAACATCATTGACCAACACTTAAATAGTAAATTGATTTCTAGAATGGTATCATTATCCGGCCTAACAATGAATGAGAAATCGAAAAACCTGGTCGAACTGAACTAATTAATTCTAATTAGATTAGTTCGATTTCTAACACGAGCATGAACATATGACATTCTAAGAACCCTACAAATAAGGTTGAAAAAGTCTTGATTAAAAATAGCTCAGTTCCAATTGACATCGGTTAACTGATTTACAGACCAAACCGTTCTTTAGTAGCATTGGCCTCTCATTCACTCACATCTTCATTTGATCTACCCTAAACCTTATAATTCTAAACCCCAAATTCTAAAACACTCACTCTAAACCATAAACCGTAACCCTTAAATATTACAACCCTAAACTCAAAACCATGTCCCATAAACTACAAACCCCTAAACCTTTAACTCCAAACCTTAAACCCTAAATTAATTAGATAAATTTTTAATATTATATATTCTTTCAATATTTTAGGAAATTTAAATAATATTTTCAATTTACTAATTAATTTTGTTTCTCTAGAGATGCATGGGTTACCAATTTTTTAATTTTAATTTTGTTTCCCTAAATTAATTTTGTTTCAAATTATGTTATATCAATAATTGTGTTAATAATTTATGAGAACTGGATCAAATTAAAGTTCATATATTCAATTGCACATTAAACCATTGTTCATGTATGCTTTTGGGATTTATCCCATTTTGATATTTTATTATTTGAAAAATAATAATTTATATTTATCTTATTTATGATTAAAATTTTTAAATATATATAACATAAATTTTGAAACATTTATATTAAAAACCCTAAAATCCTAAACCCCAAACCCATAATCACAAAATCCTAAAATCCTAAACCCCAAACCCATAAATACAAAACCCTAAAATCTTAAACAATAAACTATAATTCATAATCCCTAAAATCTAAACACTAAACCTTAAACCCTAAACTAAATTAATTTTTATGCATTTTTATTAAAAACCTTATTCACACTCAAAGATATTAAGTTTTTTTAATTTGAATATATATAATTATTCACAAACTAATTATGTGAAATTTTAAGAATATTCATATTTTAAATCCAATTTTTGGTGTTACACATTTAAAAAAGCTAGAATTAAAGAAATTTGGGACGTTACACCTTTATACAAAGAGTTAGCGAGCGTTCTTGACAAGTCTATCTCAACACTTAGGAAAGTGTCGCCCAAAATTGTCATCTTAGGACTAGACAAAAGCCAACTCTTATTCAAGTGTTACCTTAGGCATACATATCCCAACCCTTATACAAAGAGTTGGCTAAAGCGTAGTCTATCGAAACACTTAAGAAAGTGTCCCCACAAAAGTGTCGTCTTAGGACTACACAAAAGCCAACTCTTATTCAAGCGTTGCCTTAAGCATACATATCCCAACCCTTATACAAAGAGTAGGCCAAAGCATAGTCTATCCCAACACTTAGGAAAGTGTCGCCCCAAAACTGTCGTCTTAGGACTAGACAAAAGCCAACTCTTATTCAAGTGTTGCCTTTAGGCATACATATCCCAACCCTTATACAAATAGTTGGCTAAAGCATAGTCTATCCCAACACTTAGGAAAGTGTCGCCACAAAAGTGTCATCTTAGGACTACACAAAAGCCAACTTTTATTCAAGTGTTGCCTTAGGCATACATATCCCAACTCTTATACAAACAGTTGGCAAAAGTGTAGTCAATACCAACACTTAGGAAAGTGTTGCCCCAAAACTGTCGTCTTAAGACTACACAAAAGTCAAATCTCACTCAAGCGTTGCTTTAGGCATACACATCCCAACCTTTATAAAAAGAGTTGGCCAAAGCGTATGTTGGCAAGTCTATCCCAACACTTACGAAAGTGTCGCCCCAAAATTGTCGTATTAGGACTACACAAAAGCCAACTCTTACTCAAGCGTTGCCTTAGGCATACATATCACAACCCTTGTACAAAGAGTTGGCTAAAGCATATGTTGGCAAGTCTATCCCAACACTTAGGAAAGTGTCGCCCCAAAACTGTCGTCTTAGGACTAGACAAAGCCAACTCTTATTTAAGCGTTGCCTTAGGCATGCATATCCCAACCCTTATAAAAGAGTTGGCCAAAGCGTATGTTGTCCAGTCATAAGTGTCGCTATAGGCCTTTTTTGTTGTAGTGACATCTCGATTTTGTATGTTAGTTTGTGTTTTAAGTCTGGTAATGCCTCGTACCCTGTTCCGATGTTGAATACGTGTAAGAGGTGTTACATTGAATGCCTTGTAGATAATTTAAACTTGAGTATTGAGCTTGTTTGCATGACATGGGGAATGTTTTGAATAAGGTGAAGTTTATGTTTAGTGATTATATTGAGTGGTCATGGTTAGAAAGCATGAAATAGGTCCCGAATTGTTCATTTTTACCAAAACCTACCTCGTCACAATGTCGGCTTACAATTAGTCATGTTGTGACATTGAGTGGCCTGAGGTCACGATGTGACATGTTTTTGCGATGTCACAACGTGAGCCCGAATTTTTAAAACTTTGCAATTTGGTCCTATTTCATGCTCTGGAAGTTAAAAGAGCTTTCGTAATCTCGATTAAGACTTAGAATTGATTGTTTATCATAATTTGAACTTAATTGACATGTAATTACATGTGAATGATTATTTACTATGGATTTGATTGTAGTTGCTCCGGCAACGAATGTAGCATCCTTTAGTTCAGACCTTGCAATCGGGTCGGATGAGGGGTGTTACAAAAGGGTTAAGGGACATGAAGAAGGTAGATAACTACTATGTGGCATAAAGATGTACTTCTAATTTGTAAGTACCAACAATAAGACCACTAAGGTAAACACTACCTTTACGTAGTTAACGGTTATTGCATTGTTGTGGTGGCGTCACATATGCAACAATATGAGGCATGCTGGTTGAACCGTTGGCATTTTGGCTCCAAGAGTTTAAGAAACAATTCTACCCTAAGTATGCCAACAAGTAGGCTTGGTTGAAGCTAAGAAGGTTCACTTAACAGAAGTTGATGCACGAGTATGTATGATAGTTTTTTTTTTAATTATGTTCAAACTATTGGATATTAGTATATGGATGTCTAGTACCTAACGTATACGATGACTGTGACAAGGGTCCCCCAAGAGTCGTGGCAAGAGAAAGAGTAGAGTACCTGGTAGTAGACACTCTTAATTCAAAGATGAGATCGAGAGAGCAAATCCTTGTTATCAGAAGGGTAAGTTCAAAGTAATGTGAAAAGGGCCAAAAGAAGCCCCTAAGTTGCTTCTCGTGTAATGGATTGCATTGGATATAGGATTGACCTACCAAAGCTAAGTTATTAATGAACATCAAGTATTTTGAGCAGTTTGAAGTCAAGGGTATCAAGCATGAGAAGCCTTGGGTTAGGCGGCTAAGCTTGATCAAATCTACGAGTAGTAGGTACTATGAAGAGCACAATGTTAAGGTTGAGTGCTATTAGAAGGTGTTGAAAAGTAAGGATGAGGACCAAAAAAGAATGCCGCCTTGAGTAGTTTTGAAAAGTTTGACTCCTTCCCATACAAGATTGCAATAGAAAGAGATAAAGAATCATAAAAATTATTAGATGACTAGGACCGAGATTAAAGGTTCCATCAAATGAGGCAACAAGTACGATCATGAAAAGTTAGGCTTGTGCATATAGAGTTTAGGCCTAAATCAATAATGAGCTATTCACAATATAAGCGATGAAATTATTTGAGAAATTGAGTGTAAGGTTGACATAAAAATGAAGGTATAACTTGTAACACCCTTTACCCAACCCGAATTACTAGATCCGGATATCGGATGTTATAACACATAAACACTAAACTAAAATTTACAATCGGCGTACAAAAAACCAAGCACACACTTCTTATTTCTTTTTGTATTGTTTTTAAAATAAAAGAGTATGCTTAATAATTACATCAAAGTTTAAAAATAGCATATGACTTTAAACTTAACACATACTCTTCATGGCGTAGTATACTAAGCGTAATACTACTATATAGCTATTTGTACGCATAATATCGTTTCTCAAATCGCCACCTTAGCGAAATCCTGGATTGGTCTCTCCTGGTGTACTCACTCTTAAAGTGAACTTGCAACATAAACGAACATTTCTAAGTTCATTTGAACTTAGTGAGTTTTAACCCAGATTACCTTGAAGCTTTCTTGTTGAATTCTTCATCTTGAAGATTTTGGATTTCCTCTTTGTCTTTGGCAAATAATTTCCTCTCTGTCTTTGGCAAATACTTCTATACGTGACCAACCTACAAATAGTTCACTCATTGGGCAAATTCTAGATTTCACCACTTGAAACATATCTTATTTACTTTTTGGAAAATGAATGGACTTCTTAGAAGAATAATAATACATAACCTTCTTTTGGTGGATTCTCACTCAGAAGAATATTTCACCCAGGATAGTGTTCTCACAGATATTATTCTTGGCGAATACTTATACTAACTAATCTTTTAAGTTGAAATTCATACGGATCCTACATTTGGCGAACTCTCATACTACAACTCACAACTATCAGAATACCAATCAGATCATATCTTGAAACAACCCTAAATCACATCTTATTTTGATGAATGAAACGTTCTAAGTCATCTAAAAGAATTACAGACAACCATGTTGCATATCATAAGAATGCCTAACTTGGCTTTCAGCTTAGATTCCACATAACCTCTATATGTAACTTGAATATACTTAGATTGGTGATCACCATAGAATTTAGGTAACTTGCATACATATGTAGACAAATTCAGGTCTGGCGAGCACTTAGACCATTTATATTTATGTATACACCAAATTCTCTATATTGACGAGATACTACAGTGGATTCGCTCTTTAGAAACACAATTAAAAACCCTTCAAATTTCATCATAAGGCTATTCAATCAAAATATCCTCAAACTTACTTAGATCCTTGCCACAGAGTTAGCTAGTGAATAAGTCTCGAAACTTACTCCGATCTTAACACAAAAGTGGTTCTCCATATTTCACCTAAAAGGTGATACACAATACACTACACAAGCATTACAGAATATGCCACAAAGTTATTATAAAATATGCCACAAAGGCATAATAGGGAGTTACGTGTTTACTGTCCCGACAGACGAACTCAGTGGCTAACATGGGTTTCTCCCTCATGGGCTTATACATATCTTCATGTTGTGATCTACCAATTAGATTTACATCTCACCAGAGGCATCACCATGAATATTTTCATTGTCATACACTGCCATAGGTCTCTGCCACATAGTTTTACACATCCTCATGTAGTGTTCTACCAGTCTGGTCTACATATTACTGGAGGTTACAGCATAAGTATCACCATTGTCACCTTGATCGCCCTGTCCGATTAGCAATGTATATCGCCTAGTAGAGTTATCACGAATGGATGTTTTACTATTTAATACAAAAATACATTTATCCAGATTTGTTCACACGGCTAACTAATTCATACTTTCTCATACTTGATTTTACATGTATACATACCACACATCATCTTATTCATATAGTAACACATATCTCTCATTTGTAAACATGCAACAACTTTATGATACGTCTCATACACTTACACTCACCAGTTACTCAAGAAGACATCATCATATGAATATCTATTATAAATTAACATGCATGAGTTAGGATAAAGACTTACTTGAAACTCACCTTTAATATAGCTCGAAGTTCCAAATCCAATCGTCCTTCTCGAACCAGCAACAACAACTGCTAAAAAGAACATGAAACTTCCATTAGAATCTCATTTATAGAAATTTTACTATCATCTCGATTACAAGCGACCCTCATCTAAGGCCTCTTATTCACACCCTATTGTTTTTATGCCTCTTAACATCCTTACTCTTTCAAAATTATAACATGCAAAGTTGTTAAGCTTACCAGAGGTTGAAACATCCACTGATTAACCCTAAAAACTTACCTTCTAGTTTAACTAAGAAGAAAATAATATTTAAGTTTAAGAAGAAGAAATAGAGAGTATTACAGAAGGAAGGAAAACCATTTAAATGTTTCAGTTTTACCATATATATGGCTAGTCTCTCTCAATGGAACTTGAAAAGTGTCAAATGTTCACAGAAATTGTCCCTTAAATGCAATACAAAAATCAAGAAAATATAAAAATAGAAACCCGAATGCAAATACTATTTGACTAGTCAATCTGCTCAGTTGACTTTCAATCAAACGCGTTACAAAACCCACTTTGTAATGCTTTTGAGCATATTAGGTGTATCAAAAATTTGGTAATAACTCTCAAAATGCATGCATTTGAAGATAGTCTAATCTCTCAAAACTTTTCATGCCCTTGATAAGCACGTTGTGTTCGGTTAACATTCTAAGGCATACTCTTCAGTTGTCGTACTCTTCTTTAATTGGGAAATATCTCGAGGTGAAAGCCTTATATTCTAAATGGTGGACTCATTATGCACCAGGATTTAACTTATCAAAATTCTGAGAATTGGTAGACTATACTACAACAGTATGCCACAAAAGGTATCATTCATATCCACTAACATTTTTCGGATCAGCCAAATTTCGGGTGCTACACTCTTCCCTCTTTAACAAAAATTTTACCCTCAAAAATTTTCCAACTTGGGAATTTCCACTACCAAGACTGCATAGTTAACTCTCCACGATAGGTGTATAACATTGATTGGAAGAATGCCCCACATAGTCAAAATGAGCTTCTCCTCGATGATGTTCACTTTTGAGATCCCAACTGGCAAAAATGCCAATCATCAGTTTCAATTAGTGGATTCTAAGCTTTGTGGGGACTCCCTCATTTTCAAATGCCACGTAACCCTAGTCTTGACAAGTTTTGTGTTGTAATTAGAGGAGTTGTTGCCTAAAATTTAAAACTTCCCATAATTATTTGGTTCCCTATAAGATTGAAACTTAAACACCTTTTCAAACACTTTACTATATCATCAAAACCCTAAATTTCTTTTCTATCAAAGCTTCTTGCTTATTTTGCCTTCAATTCTCACTTTTTTTCCAGAGGTAATACTCATTTCCTTTCATTTCTTTAATACAAAATGATTAGAACCACCACTCGAGAAAAAGATCATGGCTAGAGTAATATAAACAAAAATTGTAAAGACCTAATCACGTTCAGACCCAGAGGTCCCAATAATATCCCACCACATGCAGATGCTTTGATGTACAAATGTAGCAATACCAAAGAATAGTTAAATTGATATTTAAGAGTCAAATGCATCCTTCTTTCGAACTTGACCTATAAATTTTGATGACCCCGAGGTTGTCATCTGAGTGAAAATACTATACATTTCATCATTCCCTCAATCTTGTTGGAGGCTGGCTTCCACTTGCCTCTCCACCCATTCTTCTACGCAATGCTCAGCGAGTACGGTATCGCACCAGGACAACTATCTACCTTATCTTGGTGGACATTGGTGGCCTTCTTTATAGATTGTTGTATGCACAACGAGCTGATGATGCTAGGTATATTCTACAATTTTTACCAATTGAAGGTAAAAAGACAATGTGCTTTAATTGGTAACGCCGACTTTAACACACGCCAAGGTTGTGAGCCCATAATCCAGAATTGGGCTTTGAACCTCCATATTAGAAAAGACAAATTTGTGAGGGTCATCAGCAAGCTACTTGATTTTGGCTTTCCTACTCGATTTTCTCTATTTATGTGTTTGAGATTGAGGGTTCGAGTATTTCTTTTTACAATTTTTTTGTTTGTTTTAGGTTGACCCTTATCCTTGAACTCTCTACTTAAATTTATTTCTACTTTAATCTGTGTCTAGAATGAGCCTACTGGTTTGATGGTTAAGCCTCTATAAAATTTTTGGTCATGTGCTCGAGTTTCTGTGCAAGTAATAAGGAAATATTTTGTTATTCTGTTAGGATAGTTAGTTTTTATTTTAAAAATTAATTGAATTTTCTCCCTGCTCTGGATGTTCTTTTTCTTCTTCCTCTCTTCTTTCCTTCTTATTCTTTTTCCCTTCATCTTCTTTCTTTCTTCTTTCTTTTCCTTCCCTTGTGTGTTGCCATATTTTTTTCTACTGTGATGACGGGGAAACTTCATCTTTCGTTATCTTAGAAGAAGGCTTACTATAAAGTCTATATGATCTGAATTAGACAATAAGACTATTATTTGATGATCTGTTACTAAATAATTTGTTAATTATTTATGTATAGTTGATCTGAGATCTGATAAGTAACTGTGATAGCTTTATGTGAGCATGATGGAATTGGTATTTCTATATACGTATATCTAATATCTGTTGAATTTGCAATTGCATTGGGTTGGGATTCTGAAAAGGAGGAAGTGTGGGCAGTTTGATAATCTACCAAACTTAATGGTTAAGCGACACATATTTCTAATTTTGGTTTTCTATCACAATCTAATTTGGCAGCTAGGCTATAGTTATTCTGAAATGTGACATACAGTCACTACGTGATGTGTAGGGATGGATGGGTGCTTGATGCCCTATATGGTGTGTTAGGATGGACAGAGATGATATGTAGCAGATTGAAGTAGGAATATGCATTAGTATTTGATATGTTTTGCATCTGTATCTGATAGTCTCTAATTCTATTTTTGTATTTGATTATGAGAAGTGACTGAGCTATGGAAAGTGAAATTATATCTGTTTATTACTGAGTATTATTAAATGTAAGTTACACACTCTAAGTTGTAAGCTCATTTGGTTGTTTGTTTGGATTTCAAGTAACCCACAAACTTAGGCGGGTCGGCGTGGCAGAAGCTCGATCATCTCTTTATTTCTTACTTAACGTCTTATTTGGATTTATACTATTAAGTGTATTTCGGATATCAAATTATAATTTGTGTTTCTACGTTGATTTTATTATATAAATGATTTTGATTATTTAAATTTAAATAATTAAGTGTTGTTTTCACTTAATGGTTTGATGTAACATCCACACTTGTCATAACTTCTAGGCTAGGTATGGGGTGTTACATTTAGTGGCATCAAAGCCAAGTTTACAAAACTCGGGATGTGTTTCTTGGCTCCTATTTTTGTTAAAATGTGTTTCAAAGGAAAATTTTATTGGAGTAATTTTGAATAATAATTTTATAAAAAATTGAGTCTCCGGCCAAATCTATAAGTTCTTCTATTTTAGCTATGTTTTTTAGCTAGAAAATATTGTAATGAATGAACTTGGGGCTCTAGTTAGAGACTATGATATGAACTGTGAAATAAGATATCTGATGAGAATTCTGGACTGATCTGTGACTTTTGGCATTGTAGATAAGTTGATATTATGAGTTCGAACGGTAGTCATGGACGTGGGTCCCATGGGCGTTATGGACGTCGAGGAGGAGCTCAAGTGGAGTCATCCTCTATAGGTAGTATACCTAATTTGGAGACAAGTGAGACTGTTGGTACTCTTATTATTGAGACTAGGTCTTAGACTCTGACAGCTGGAGATGACGTACTGTCTTAGGCTGTGCTACGTATTTTGGAAAGGGTCACTGGGACCCATTCTGTTTTTAGGGGCCGAGGTTCGGTTACTGAACGACTCTAGTCGAATGGTGCTGAGTTGTTTAGGTGTCACTGGATTCACCCCTATAATGGTCGAGTACTAGTTAGAGGCCATGAGCGTATTATGAACAACATCGACTACACTTTTGTACAAAAATTGAGGGGTGTCATATCTCTGCTCCTAGATAAGGCTTACCAGAGGTGGTTGACAGTTGAGCAAGGTGTCCAGCCCAAATAGGTTACCTGAGATTTCTTTAAGAGAACCTTTTAGAGCATATGGGGGCGAGTTATGTAAAGGCTTATAGACACGAGTTTATGAGCTTAGTTCAGGGTGAGAGGTCTGTGGCTAAGTTTCTAAGATTGGGTAGGTATACTCGCAGTTTGGTTTTGAACGACTATGGGAGGAGTATCCGATCCGATGAGGGATTAAGGTATGACTTAAGAGTTTTGATAGCTCCTCAGCTGGAATGGGTTTTTGCAGCCTTAGTTGACAAGGCGAAGATAGTTGAGGAGGTGAAGCACACTAAGCGCGAAATGAGTGACTGAGCAAGAGGTTAGAGTAAGCTTAAGAGAGATTAGGGTCCCTCTAGTTCTGTTCATTGCCCTAAGAAATAAGCTAGACTTGATGGGCCTTCGTGGACTAAGGTCCAGTTGCACAGACTGAGAGAACAATATCCAAACTTTTTTACCGGTAAGATTTTTGAGGGCGAAAATCTCTAAAGGAGGGGAGAGTTGTAACAACTTGATTTTAGGGCTAGTCGAAATAGTGGTTTCGGGACCACTAATTTGAGGTTGAAGAAAATTATTTTTGTATTATTTTATGTGTTATGGCATAAATATATGACTATATGAAAATTTTGGTGCTTTAATTTTGTATGCTTAATAGTGAAAAAGGACTAAATCGCATTAAGTGTGAAAGTTCTATAATGCAAGGTAAAGGTGTCTAATAGCCATAGAATATTAAATTGGAGGTCCTTAAAGTGCAATTAGGCCAATTAGAGTGTGTTGGCCGGCCATAGAGTCTAGGGAGACAAGGACATTAAATTTTTGGTCAAATTTGGTGAAGTTAGGTGATAAAATAAGGAATAAAATAAGATAAAAAAGATGAGATATCATCTTTTACTATTCATTCTTCTTCTCCACTGAAAATTGAAGAGAATTAGAGGATTTAGTGCTCAAAACTTTCAGCCAAGCTATCTTCTTGCAAGTAAGTGATTTTAGAGGTCTTTCTTGATGATTTTTGTATTTTTGGAACCCCCGTAGCTTAAGCTAGCTAATGAGGGGACTAATTTACAATATGGTTACAAGTTTAGGGACTTTCCATGAGATTGTTTATGTTTTTTGTTGAGTTTTTATGAAATAAAATGAATGTTAGTGAGATGAGAAACAACTTTTATGAAAGGTGTTATCATGAAAACACCTAAATGGGATTAAGTTGTAAATGTAGTAATTTAGTAATAAATGCATGAAATAGTTGGATTTATGAGTAGTCTTAAGATGAATAAATGTTCAGCTAGGCTTGTTTAATGAGAAAATGTGATGAAAAATTATTTACAAGCCTAGGGGAAAAATCGTAATTTTGCCAAAGTGTAAGGGTAAAATGGTCATTTTTACCCAATTAGAAATTCTGATGTATTATGAGTTATAAAATGATTGAATGAGTGAATTTTGTTATTATAGATCAAGAGGAGCACGAAAACAATCTTGACCGGGGAAAAGGCAATGTTACGGATTAAACTGCAAATTAACACATTTTGCACCGAGGTAAGTTTATGTGTAAACGATTAATTATGAGTATACATTGTTGTTAATTAATGGTCCATTGTATGATTGAGATGGATTGCGTTCAATAGATATTAGATAATTCTCATATGAGTCTAATTATAGACTAATGGTAAGCTATGTGCGATACCACCTTACTACTCATTCACGATGGGTTGTGTGCTATACCATCGTTTATATTATTATTTAGTGGGCTATGTGCGATACCACCCTATTATTGATTAATGGTGGGCTGTGTCCGAAACCACTGAGTGTTAAGTTTAATTTCAAATGGTTCATTGAGAAATTATTTAAGTAATGTTTCATGTGACTTGTGGTGATAAGTGCAGGGAATGTATGCTAATAAATGTGAGCATTAAACTTGTTATATGGTATGAATTTGGTATGAGATGAATTGAGTAAGTATGTTTATGGAGTGAGGAGTGATCTTTCTTAGTACATAATGTCATTTATTAACTAGCATATGTTATGATGTTTATTGTTTACATGTAAACTTAGTAAGCTTAAAGCTTACTCCCTTTCTTTTCCCTTGTTTTATTATGTCAAAGAGCCGATTCGGGATACGAAGTTAACTTGAAGATCACCCACACTATCAGCTCATCTCGGTATATCTAGAATTAGTAGTTTTGAGTATGGCATGTATATGGGCTAGACTAGGGAAATGTTTTGTTGTTTTGGCCAAGTGTGTGTTGGCTCTTTTAAAGATAAAATCTTTTGTATATAGCCATAGATAATGGCTCATTATTGATAATTTATGAAAAGATGAGATTAGTCATGAACGTGTATGTTGTATAATTGAGTTACTTAGTGAATGTTTGAATGTGATTGTGAATACATGAGTTAGGGTGATAAAAAGAGCTTGGCAAATAGCCTTGTTCTTGTCCACCTAGGAAGGCACACGGGCATGTGTCTAGGACGTGTATGACACACGGTCAGTCTCATATGTGTGTGACCAGGCCGTGTATCCACTGCATGTTAAGGTTACAAGTCAGTGTTGACCACGGGCTAGCCACACAAGCGTGTGCCTAGGCCGGTGACCCTTATGAGGTTGCTAACGTCATAAACAAAATACCCATGTTTTTACACACGGGCATATATCCGGCCGTGTGAAAACCCCTGTAGGTTCAAAATGAAAATAAATCCCATACGGACTAGGGACATGGGCGTGTGTGACCACACGGCTTGCCCACATGGGCGTGCCCCATTTCACAGAGCGTGTGGTCCCTATTTAGACAAAAAATTTTAAGTGCACAAAAGTTCCGGTTGGGTTCTAAACCCCCCCCGGTTTGTATGTTTTAGGCCTCGTAGGCCTGTAATAAGAATGATTATGAATGTGAATGAGATATTTCAAATTGGAATGAAATTTGATAGTCCAACTCTATGTGTTCAAGCGAGATAAGTCCGATAATACCTTGTACCTTGTTCGGCGTTGAATACAGGTAAGGTGTGTTACACTCCTAGTGTACTCACTCTTAAAGTAAACCTGCAACATAAACAAACATTTCTAAATTGATATGAAATTAGTGAGTTTTTAACTCATATTACCTTAAAGCATTTCTTGTTGAATTCTTCATCTTGAAGATTTTGGATTTCCTCTCTATCTTTGGCAAATAATTTCGTTTTCTTTGGCAGATAATTCCATACTTGACTGACCTACATATAATGCATTTATTGGGCAAATTCTATATTTCACCACTCGATACAGATTTTATTTGCTTTTTGGAAAACGAACGTACTTCTCAGAAGAATGTCCATACAAAACCTTCCTTTGGCGGATTCTCACTCAGACGGATATTGAATACTTTACCCAGGATGGTGTTCTCATATATATTATTCTTGGCAAATACTTATAATAATTAATCTTTTAAGTTGAAATTCATATGGATCTTACCTTTAGTGAACTCTTATACTACAATTGGCAACTATCAGAATACCAATCAGATCATATCTTGGAACAACCCCAAATCACAATTTATTTTGATGAATGAAATGTTATAAGTCATAAAAGAATTCCAGACAACCATGTTACATATCACGAGAACGTCCAACTTGGCTGTCAGCTTAGATCTTGCGTAACCTCTATACGTAACATGAATATACTCAATTTGGCGATTACCATAGCATTTATGGAATTTGCATACATAGCGTAGACAAATTCAGGTTTGGCAAACACTTAGACCATCTATATTTACGTATACACCAAATTCTCTATACTGATAGGCTACTATGCGAATCGCTCTTCAGAAATACAGCTAAGAACTCTTTCAAGAAATACCCTTAGGTCCTAATCAAATTTCTTCATAAAGCTATCTAACCGAGATATCCTCAAACTTACTTAGATCATTGCCACAAAGTTGGCTAGTGAAAAAGTCTTGAAACTTACTCTGATCTCAACACAAGAGTAGTACTCCATATTTCACCTCAAGGGTGTTACACAATATGCCACACAAGTATTACAGAGTACGCCACAAAGGCATCACATGGAGTTACGCATTTACTGTCCAGATGGACTAAATCGGAGGGTGACATTGGTTTCTCTCTCATGGGCTTATACATATCTTCATGTTGTGATTTGCCAATCCGATTTACATCTCACCGGAGGAATCACCTTGAATATTTTCTTTTTCATACAATGTCATAAGTCTCTGCCACATTGTCTTACACATTCTTATGTCATGTTCTATTAGTCCGATGTACATCTTACCAAAGGCTACACCATGAGCATCCTCATTGTCATCATGATATGCTTGTCCGGTTAGCAATGTACTTGCCCTACTGGAGGCATCACAAATGGATATTTTACTATATAACATAGAATACATTTATCCAGATTCGTTCATACACCTGACTGGTTCATACTTTCTCATACCTAATTTTACATGTATACATACCACACATCATCTTATTCATGTAGTAACACATATCTCTCACTTGAAAACATGCAACAACTTTACGATACTTCTCATATACTTACACTCACAAGTTACTCAAGACGATATCAACATACGAATCTCAATTGTAAAGTAACATGTGAGTCAAGATAAGACTCACCTAAAACTCACATTTACTGTAGCTCAGACTTCCAAATGCAATCGTCCTTTTCGAACCAATAGCAACAACTGCTAAAAAGAACATGAAACTTTCGTTAGAATCTCATTTACAGAAAGTTTACTATCATCCGATTACAGACGAGCCTCATGCAGAGCCTTTTATTCACACTTTATTGTTTTTATGCCTCTTAACATCTTTAGTCTTTCAAAATCATAACATGTAGAGTTGTTAGACTTACCAGAGGTTGAAACATCCATCGATTAACCCTAAAACCTTTGGTACTAGTTTAACAAAGAAGAATAGAATATTTAAGTTTAAGAAGAAGAACTAGATAGTATTACATAAGGAAAGAAAACCATCTGAATGTTCTCTTTTACCAAATATATATACCCAGTGTCTATTAATGGATCTTGACAAGTGTCAAATACTTACAGAAATTGTCCCTTAAATGCCCTACAAAAATTGAGAAAATATAAAAAGGGAAATCTGAATGCAGATAATATTTGACCAGTCAATCTACTTAGTTGACTCTCAATCAAACACATTTCAAAACCACTTTGCAATGCATTCAAGTATGCTAGGCGTATCACAAATTTGATGATTACTCTCATAAGGCGTGCACTCAAAGACGATCTAATCTCTCAAAACTTTTCCATGCCCTTGATATGCACATCGTGCTCGGTTAACATTATGAGGCATACTCTTCTTCAACTGTGAATCATCCTAAGGTGAAAACCTCAAATTCTAAACAGGCGAACACATTATGCACTAGGATTTAACTTATCAAAATTCTGAGAAGTGGCGGACTATACTACTACAGTACGTCAAAACATGTATCATTCATATCTACTCGCCTTCTTCTCGGATCCACCAAATTTGGGGTGTTACATGACTAGATTGAGTAGGGGAGAATGTCATGGTTCATTTGTGAGGAATGGAACAAAAAGATGTTAGATAAGTCTCTCTAAGTGCATATGATGATAACCAAGTACAAACAGAGGCCTTTCTAAGTGTGGATGAAGGCCACCAAGAATCAAGGGAGGCTTCTTCAAGTGTAATTGACCTAAAATGATGTGTTTTTGAGAAAGAAGGTCATGAGGTTCCTTGAATGTGGAAAATGGTTCAAATTTATTTTAAAATAGATTAGAAACCTCAAATGGGTTCAGATTCCTACAAAAGTAACCAAAACCTTGTAGACCCAACCTAAGTAGAATTTTTTTTAAAAGCTTTAGAATACTCTAGGATTGTAAAGAGTTGTATAGGATTTATAGAATATTCCAGAGACATGATCATGATGTATCCATTTGTATAATTTGTAGCCACTGGATGAAAATGGGTTGACCTATAAATTTGAAGGCACTTTTCCCCATTTGTAACATATAACATACTTGATTTAAATAACACTTCTAGCTATTCGTGTAAATAAGACACTTATACTTATAAGCTATTTCAAAATATCAGAATTAATATTAATTATAACGTATTATAGTATTATTTAAAAAAAGAGTTGGACAGGTTTTTAACATCATTCCCACTCCCAATTAAAAACAAAACCCATCTCGTTTTTTTTTTCTAAAAGAAACTCATCTCCTTTAACATCTTCAACAACAAAACCTAAATAATCTTTTTTTCTAAAAGAAACTCATCTCATTTAACATCATTACCCTAGCATCACTATAGAATATTGAGAGTGTACTCAAAAAATCCAATCAAGCCTATTTAGAAAATACTTCAATTTCTTTTTAGAAAATGAAAAGAATGTTCACTTTTAAGGCTTTCTAAAGGTTTAAAACTTTTTCATGATGTGCTCAATGGCAACAAAGATGTTGATTGTCTTAATGATACTCTGTTTGTTTTGATTCCAAAAATTAAGGATCCTATTGAAATGTCTAATTTTTGTCCCATAAGTCTTTGCAAGGTTGTTTATAAAATCATTTCCAAAGTTTTGGCGAATCGTCTAAAAGAAGATCTACCTATTTGTATCAGTCAGAACCAGAGTGCTTTTGTCCCGGGCAGAATGATACACGATAACATTATTATAGCGCACAAGTTGATTCATTTTCTCCAAAGCTCAAAGAACGGCCCGAATAAAGGTTTTGTTGTGAAGCTGGATATGAGTAAGACCTACAATCGGGTCGAATGGAACTTTCTCGAGAAAGCCATGGAAAGATTAGGTTTTAAGTATAGTTGGATGGATAAAATTATCCTGTGTGTGCGTTCTGTTTTGGTATATTAAGAACGAAAGAATTGAAACTAAAGTAAAAAATTTCAAATATATAGATCGAATTCAAAGGTTTTTAATCAATTTAAAATATTGATAGTTTAATTATTTTTAAAAAATTATTTTCAAAATATTTATAAAATAAATTTAAAGGGAAATTTTTATTAATTCTAAAATTTACATTGTAAACCTTTTCCTATATTATGAGTTAATTTAATATTTTATTAAACTTTAAAGAAATTAAAATTTGTTTTAAAAAATATTTTAGAAAATTTTGTACTATACTATATTGGCTTATTATGATTTAAATAAACAATGTAATCTCTAACTAGACTAAGCGAGTTTAAGTCATTTCGTAACAATCATTATGTAATTTTTGAAAGATTTCATTTGGGGGTTGCATATATCTATACATGCCCAAAGACCATGCGAATGTTATTACTGCCAAACCATCAACAACTTGGTTATCCTCCCTGAATACATGTATCACTTTAATCTTACAAGAATATTGAATCATTTTTTTAATAACTTGCAATACAGCTAAATGATGTAACTCAACTGATTCGTCTTGAATTACAATATACACAAAACTGTATATGTTATTCAAATAACAATTTGAAGTCTTCCTTTATTATACTTGAAAGACTATTACGAAGGACCTTAAACTGAAATTCTACAGTGATGAAAGGCTGTCGATATCTGCATTATCGTAATTAATTTACTTTAGAAAAATTAAATCTGAATGAACTCAGAGTTGAATGCAAATTATTTCTCTTTGAAGGATTGATCCTTTCATTGTAAAATCTAAAATGTTTGCAAAATACAAATTGATAAGTAGGATGCAATTAAGTATAATGAAACAATTAAGTCAGAAATAAAAATTTCATTGGAAAGTGTATACTATTGTCTTATGCTAATGTAAAGTTGTTACGGTAAATTGACTATAATTTTGCTAAATATATGCTGAAAATTTATATTATTCAATTCTAATTTATGCCGTTTATAATTTTTTAAAAGTATATATGCGGGCTGTGATTAAAATCCTGTGATTAAAATCAATAATAGTTGCTATATGTAACATTTGCATAACTCTATGTATATGTTTTATTACTTATTAGTGGTAAATTAGAATAAAATATAAATGATTAGTTTCCGACTTTGAACTAATTAAAAGGAGAAATTAAATATGGGATATTTTTATATTTTAAATGGTTTTTTTAACAAAATTTAAAAATTTTAATTGTTATAATAAAACACACATTTTATGGGAGCAAATTAAGTAAAGTTTTGACCGAAAATGACTCAACCTTCTCAACATCATCAACAAGCTGCAGTTTCTCAATATTCTCAACAAGGTCCTTAGATGACAATTGACAAATTGTAGCCGGTTTCAATTTAGAACAAGAAATGTCTCGGTCGAGAGGAAGGTTTCCAAACAACTTCAGACCACAGTAGCAGTTATGTGGCAAGATTGGTTGCAAATAATTGCATGTTAACTCTGTATCTTGTTAATCAGGTAACGTAGTTATCCGTCAATTAAGAGAAAACCCTATATCTTGTTGAGAGATATACTCTTGCAACAAAAATTAAAATTCTCTCTACGGTAAACTATAAAAATAGTTACTTTTATTTGTCTTAGATTATATTTTGTTATTTATGTTTCAAATGTTACGTTTTAATTACTTAAATTATCGTTTTGTTACGAAGTGATCACTCTGCTGTTAAGCTCCGATACCTCCTTAACGGCAATCCTATGTGACAATCTAAATGAGTTTTAAATGCCAACTTGGATGTCTAACTGAAACGAAAAAAATTTTTAATTAATTAAATTTAATGAATTAAAAATTTTAAATTAATTACACCTTGAACTGTAAAAGAAAATTTGTTCGTCTCTTTTTTCTTTTAATTTTCTTTTCCATTTTGATTGAAAAAACTATTCTCATCTTAGTTAGACATCTAAGTTGGCATTTAAAACACATTTAGACTGTCACATAGGATTGCCGTTAAGGAGGTATCGGAGCTTAACGACAGAGTGACTACTTGCAACAAAACGATAATTTAAGTAATTAAAACGTAACATTTTAAATATAAATAACTAAAATGTAATCTAAGAGAAATAAAAGTGACTATTTTTATCAGTTTACCCTTCGCCCAATTGTTTCTTTGATTTTCCAACTAATTTTTTAATCCAAATCGAATTTGAGCTATGGAAGGAGTTAGATTAGTGAATCATAATACTTAGTTCAAGCAGCTAGCGAGCATAACAGAGTCTTTTATTTATATTTTTAACATTAAATTACCTCTTTACCCTTAATATCTAAACAACCATAAAATTGGTTTTAGTTTTTCATTCCCTTTGGCCGTTCACTTCCAGCTATCTCTTCTCCTTATTAACCCCAAGCGTATTGATTGGCATTACAAGTAAATGGCTTGTTTTTCTTGCTTTCTTTGAAATGATAAATAAATGGCTTTGTATTGTCTAAACATGATAGACGCAAACTCTAGCTTGAGTTATTTTCTTCTCTAATCTCATCATTTCTTAATTTCCTTTTTATTGCACAATATTTCTTCTAGGTTTTAGCTAAAACTTTCACATGTTATTTCCTTCTTATTAATTAGAAGTCACCATTTTGGGTTCGATCTTGGTCACCCTTGGAAATTTAAATTCAACAAAATACCAAGAAGTATGCATATAATTTGTTTTTAAAATGGAAATTTGTGCAAAACTAAATTACCAAATCTCTCATGGTGGAAAATGGAATTAATTTGTTTTTCTGGGTTCTTGAATTGGTATAAATTTTGGGGGTTTTAACACTCCTTTTTTGGTAAACTTCACTCTCAACTCCAATAATTTCTGTGTTTTTTTCTTAAAAGTGATTATCAAAATTTTATTTACTTTTAATTCAATGTTCTTTTATGGTAGGAAAAAGGAGAAATCACGCCTAAGATCTCAATAACATTTAATCTTTTTGAATCCTTAAAGTGTTCGTGTAAAGCAAGACAAATAACTATCAACTGTCTTTTACCAATGAATGGCAGTTTAATATTTTTTTTTTGAACGAACAACTCTTTAACTTATTAGATTATATAAATTATATAAATGTGAAGGTTTTGACATTAAATATTAGAAAAGATTTATTTTATAATGAATGTCAACATTAATTTAACAAAAATAATGTTTTTTTTCTTGTACGATTTACTGTAACCTATGAATAAAAGGAAAACTTATAAATTATTAAGAATGAAAATTTAATTTATTAATTTTTTTCAAAAATAAAAGAATATGAACTAATTAAATTAAATTTTAAAATTTTATAAGTCTTGAATATTTTGGTATAAACTAGTTTGTAATTTTATGTGTTTAATATTTAAATAATATGTTTTTAATTCCTATAATTAATGCAAAGTAATATTTGAATATAATTAAAATATATTAACTTATATAACAATTTAAATATTATAATAATAGAAATTTTAAATCATAATTAATACAAAATAATATTTGTTATTCGTTATTTTGTTGAATACAATATAGTTTTACATCTTATAATTAAATATAAACAAACATTATTCAAAGTAATCAATAATGAACATAAATAATATATATCAAATATTTTAAATAATCAAATATAGTGCTAGTAAAAAAAAATCCTAATCATTAATTGAAGCAGTATTCAAACTATAAAAATTGATATATTATTGTAAATTAAACTGTTCGCTATTCATGTTTTTCTTGATAGTGAATAAATTGACTATAACAGTTTGTAATATAATTATAATATATTAGATTAGATAAATATATTATAACAATTATATTTTTTTTCTTTTAAATAAAATTTAAGTTATTTATCTATATATAGATTCATTTAATAAAACTCCTTTAATTGAATAGAATTCTTATTTATGTCGAAACTATTTTTTTGTTTAACGGGCCGACTTTAAAAAGAAAAACGGAGTCGCCACCAATCTTTTTTGAAGTGTGATTGGGTCACTTTAGAAAACATTTTGGTCTACGGATTTTAAGAAAACGGGCTCGGGAGTCGGTTACGCACGAGGAAGGATTAGCACCCTCGCAACGCCCAAAATTGGTACCGTGTTGATTGATTAATGTCCTTAATATCGAAAATTAGAAAATATTTTAAAATATGAAAAAAATGTTTAGATGACTCGTATTGGATATCAAAACTCTCTTGTTCCGAAAAGCTGAAATATCATGTCCAGCACGATAGGGCACGATGCTTCAAACTCTCGATACCAAGATCGTTCCATAATTTCCAAAATTCATGTAGTGCAATTTGAAAAGGGTATTTCACTATTTGGCTAAACTAAAACCGAAACCCAGCACGATTGGGTACGATTCCTTAGATTTCCAATCATGAAATATTGCCCTTATTTAAGAAATATGATAAAAAAAAATCTGTGAAGGATATCTAGTTGTTTAGATGAACAGAAAATCAAAACCCAGCCCGATTGGGCACGAATTTCTTGAACTTCCAAACACGAAACATTGTCTTATTTTCAAAAAATACGATTGAAATCTTTAAAGGACATTTAGTGATCTGGATGAACGAAAAAAATCGAAGCCCAGCACGATTGAGCATGATTTCTCGAACTTCCAACCACGTAATGTTACCTTTGTAAAACCCTTTTTTTTTATGAATTTTAATAAAGCAAAAATAAAAACATTGAAATGTAAACACGATAATAATAAGGGCGAATAATAAACATACTACTAATAATAATAAGAATAAGAATAATATATGTACATAGTAATAAAAAGAAAAAATGACATTACGTATAAAGCAATAGTACTAAAAATTATAGTAAAAAAACTATTAATAATAAACATATAGTGATAGTAATAATAAATAGTGATAATAGTAATAAATGGTGATAATAATAAATGGAAGAGAAATAAAAAATATCACTAAAAGGTAAATATAATAATAATACTACTAAAAACAAAATAAAAAAAAAAGTAATCGACAATATGATAATAGTAATAATATTAAAATTAATAATAAAACAAAGATAATAATAAATATGATAATAAATATAGTTATAATAATAATGTATATAAAAAGGTAAATATAACAATTATAATAATAGTGACAAAGAGGATAAAAAGAATGATACTAATAATATTAATAGTAATAATAAAAATATTAAATAATATATATATATAAATAACATAGTAGTAATAATAAAAATAATAACACTAAAAATGACAACAATAATAAAAATGACAATAATAAAATAATAAATAAAAGAAAATAAGAAAAGGGACTAAATTAAGCTAAAAATGAAAACTCTAAGTAATTTTAAAGAAAATGGAAGAATTAAATTTGAATTACAACACACGAGAAACACAGGGGCCAAAATAGCAATAAACCCTCCCATCAAACAGGCGTTTAAAGAGGACTCAAATTGAAACTGGAAAAATTATTGGGCCACAATCAGGAATAAAAAAACTGATTATGAAACCACGAAAAAGCAGAGGGGCTAAACGCGCAATTAGCCCCTCCCTAACAAAAACATGCGGATCTTATCCTGTCATGGTCGGGTCATGGTCGAGGACCAAACGACGCTGCTTTTGGCTCTCGACCCACAAACCAAAACGGCGCCGTATTGTTCTTCTATATAAACAACATTTTCCTAAAAATTTTCATTTTCCTCCTTTCTCCAAAAAAACCACAACACTTTCCCTCAAAGCCCCTTTTTCCTTCAAACCATCCGGCCAAAGCATGATCACGGACCACCGTCGGTCATTGTCATTGCCACCGCATACCTGTGGACGGAATTTTTGAAAAGGTGAGTTTTTTCCCCCTCCTTTAATACTATATATTACTGTAGCCTTTGCGTGTTTCAAAAAAAAGAAAAAAGGAAGAGCTTAAAAAAACAACGAACAGTTTAGAAAGCTAAGGAAAAAAAGAAAATAATAAGACCTTCTCTGAATATTCTATGTATTTCTCTACTCTTTTTTCGTGACAAATGTGTATTTTCCTCTTTTTGTATTTAAAAAAAAAACCCCTAGAACTGCTTTCTGTTGTGGCTTTTATAGCCCTTACTTTACAGTTGATTTACTTTCTATTTTGCAGGTACGTGTTCGAACACGTCCCTGACGTGGCGTGGTGGAGTGGCGCACGTCTCGGGGTGGTGGCGTCCGGCGCACTTCGCGGAAGGAGAGCCTTGCTGGCGGCGGCGCTAAACAAGCTGTTAGGGTTTCCCATTTTGTCTTTAGGTTTTGGGCTAGGGATTTGGGCTTGTTTATTGATGGATTTGGTTTTTGGGCTGCAAAATTGGGCCTTACAGCTGCCCCTCTTTACTCATTGTCGTGCAACGAGAATAGAGCAAAGACTTTAAAGGACAAATTTTGCCCCATTCTGTTCGATCTTGACTTCTTGATGCTTCCTTTTTCCAGGTAGCTTTATTCCACCCACTGCATTCTAGAGGTATAAAAATTTTGTGTCGATCTGCTCCACTCCTGCCCAGTGGAGATAGGATCCGCTATATTCGATCTGCTCCCCTCTTGCTTAGTGGGGATAAGATCTGTATTCTTCAGTCTACTCCATTGCCGATACATGGAGATAAGACCTGCTACTTTCGATCTACTCCATTCCTGCTCAGTGGAGATAAGATCCATATCTTCAGCCTGCTCCACTCCTGTTCAGTGGAGATAAGGCTATAAACTTTCGAACTGCTCTACTTCTGTCTGGTAGAGATAAGATTTGTTGTCTTCAATCCGCTCCACACCTTTCGGTGGAGATAGGATCTACTATCTTTAGCCTCGCCCACTCCTCGGTGGAGATAAGGCTTCAATCTTCGACCGCTCTACTCCCGCCAAGAGAGATAAGATCTCGTTATCTTCAATCCGCCCACTCACCTTTCGGTGGAGATAGGATCTACTATCTTTAGCCCGCTCCTCACCTCGCTCAAGGAGATAAGGCTATAATCTTCCGATCCGCTCTACTCTCGCTTTCGGTAGAGATAAGATCTGTTATCTTCAATCCGCCCACTCTCGCTCGGTGGAGATAGGATCTACTATCTTTAACTCGCTCCACTCGCTGCTCGGTGGAGATAAGGCTTCAACTTTTCGATCCGCTCTACTCCTTCTCGGTAGAGATAAGATCTGTTATCTTCAATCCGCCCACACCTTTCGGTGGAGATAGGATCTACTATTTTAGCCTGCCCACTCTCTTTCGGTGGAGATAAGGCTATAATCTTCCGATCCGCTACTACTCGCTTAGTAGAGATAAGATCATTATCTTCAATCCGCTCCACTCGCTTTCGGTGAGAGATAGGATCTACTATATTTAGCCTGCCCACTCACCTTTCGGTGGAGATAAGGCTTCGATCTTGATCTCGCTCCATTCTCTCGCCGGTGGAGATAAGATCTCACTGCTTTTCGATCCGCTCTACTCCTACTCAAGAGAGATAAGATCTGTTGTCTTCAATCCACTCCACTCCCGCCGGTGGAGATAGGATCTACTATCTTTAGCTTTGCGCCCACCCCGCCAAGAGAGATAAGGCTTTAATCTTCAATCGCTCTACTCCCGCTCAGAGAGATAAGATCTGTTATCTTCAATCCGCTCCACTCCTACTCGGTGGAGATAGGATCTCACTGTTTTAGCTTCGCTCCACTCTCGCCGGTGGAAATAAGGCTTGGTCTTTCGATCCGCTCTACTCTGCTCAAGAGAGATAAGATCTGCTCTTCAGAACTCCCATCAACTTTGCTACATTGTCCTTTGGGAACCTACCAAGAAGTGATTTCATGGGGTCTATGCATATGTCAAATGATTAGGATGTCATGCAAGATGTTCCTAACCATATGTATCATGAATGTTATGAATGGATGCAAAATGTCATGAGAATGATCCATTTTTAACACTTGGGCTGTTATTGCTTGCTGCTTATTAAGGTGACCCCTGACGTATGTCTTCTCTGTTCAGCTGATACTTCTAACAACTAATCTGAAGATGTCATCACTACTTAAACCCTTATCTCAAGTCTATGAGCCTTTTTAAGCCTGGTTAGCTCTAAACAATTGTCCTGTTTTGGATTCTTGTATTTTTTAGAAACTTTTAGAGTGGTGCATAAAACTTCTTTTATGAAAGTATTATTAGTTCAGTAATCATTATTTCAAAGAAAGATGCTTGAAACAAGACTATAGAAATGAATAAAACTGAAATTTATTCGGGATAAAAACCCGTGAAAAATGGGTTGAACAAGGAAAACAAATTCCATTAAAGTGCAATATGAGTAAGAATGTATTGATGCCCCGGATATCACAGTCTGAACTTCTCTGTATGCACTTCTTGAAGACCACTCTGAGTTCAACATGTGTCTAGAAGATCCATGGTACTTCGTAGATGCCTCAAGACGTAACATATCTCATCATTGTTAATTCAAGTATAGTGAAACTACTGTATGCCCCCTCACGAGTTGATCATAATTTGAGCCGCCCTTTTTGGGTTTTCAACTCAAAGCCCCTTTGGTCTCAAAGCGCCCTTTGCGGGTTTTCACTTTGGCCTCTCCGATTTTTTTTATTTTTATTTTTATTTTTATTTTTATTTGAAAGTAAGATGCCCTTTGTGGGTTTTCCTTTTGGTCCACTTTCAAGCGAAGTACATCTTGACCGAGTCTGCGTTAATTGGATTTGGCAGACTTTTGCCGTCCATCTCGGCTAGTATCAAAGCTCCTCCAGAAAAGGCCTTCTTGACGACATAGGGTCCTTCCCAATTAGGCATCCACTTTCCCCTGAAGTCCTTTTGCATAGGGAGGATCTATTTCAACACCAAGTCTCCTTCATGGAATACTCTAGGGTGGACTTTCTTATTGTAAGCTCGCATCATCCGCTTCTGGTACAATTGACCATGGCGAATAGCTCTTAGCCTCTTTTTCTCAATTAGATTCAGTTGATCATATCGAGATTGAACCCATTCTACTTCGTCCAACTTTAGCTCTGACAAAACCTAGAGTGAAGGGATCTCAACTTTAATAGGCAAAACTGCCTCCATCCCATAAACCAACGAGAAAAGAGTTGCCCCGGTAGAGGTTCTAACCGATGTTCGATAGGCGTAGAGGGCAAGCGGTAACTTTTCATGCCAGTCCTTGTAGGTCTCAACCATTTTCCCCACAATTCTCTTGATATTTTTATTAGCCGCCTCGACTGCTCCATTCATTTTTGGGCGATATGGCGATGAATTATGGTGCTTAATGTTGAACTGACTGCAGACTTCCGCTATCGTTTTATTGTTCAAATTTAGTGCATTGTCAGACACGATCCTTTCTGGCATACCGTAGCGACATATGATCTCCTTCTTCAAAAACTTGCTAACTGCCGTCTTCGTGATATTGGCATATGAAGCTGCCTCTACCCATTTGGTGAAGTAATCAATGACCACGAAGATAAAGCGATGTCCATTAGAAGCTTTCGGTGAGATCGGCCCAATGACATCCATACCCCACATTGAGAAAGGCCATGGAGAAGTCATAACATGAAGAGGTGAATGAGGCACATGGATCTTGTCTCCATAAACCTGGCACATATGGCACTTATTGGCATAACGAATGCAGTTCCCTTCCATCGTGGACCAGTAATACCCGAATCTCATGATTTGCCTGGCCATTGTAAACCCATTGGCATGTGTTCCACAAACCCCCTCATGGACTTCTTCCAGGATTTTCCTAGCTTCAATAGCATCCACACATCTGAGCAACACTTGATCCCTCCTCTTTTTATACAGGATCTCTCCATCTAGGACATAGTCGCTGGCAAGTCTTCTCAATGTTTTCTTATCATTTTCAGTCGCTTGATCGGGATATTCACGGCTTTTCACATATTACAGAATATCATAGTACCAAGGATGATCATCTCTCTCTTCCTCTTTGTCAATATTGAAACAATGAGTCGGAGCCCCACAAATACTCATTTGGATAGGCTTCATACCCTCTTGCTCATTCACTCTGATCATAGAAGCTAGAGTGGCCAAAGCATCAGCCATCTGGTTTTCATCACGGAAGGTAAAAGAATGTGATATCATCAAACTCCTCAATTAGTTCTAAAACTAACTTTCGATAGCTAATCAGTTTGGGATCTCTTGTTTCTCATTCTCCTTTGAGCTGATATATTACAAGGGCAGAGTCTCCATATACCTTTAGCACCTTAACTTTATAGTCTATGGCTGCTCGGATCCCCATAATACACGCTTCATATTCTGCCATATTATTTGTGCAATTGAAGTCTAACTTGCAAGTGAATGGATAATGCTCTCCCTTTGGGGATACCAGGACCGCCCCAATTCCATTACCAACGGCATTTGACGCTCCATCGAAGTTCATCTTCCAAGGGTGATCTTCTAGGATACCTTCCTCAGTCGCCGCTACAAACATCAACTCTTCATTGGGAAAATCAAAATTAAGGGGCTCATAATCATCTAGTGCCCTGCTGGCTAAGAAATCTGCTATTGCACTCCCTTTCACCGCCTTCTGGTTCACATAGACAATGTCGAACTCAGAGAGCAAAATTTACCATCGGGCCATTCTTCCATTCAGGGCGATCGACTCCATCATGTATTTCAGAGGGTCCAATTTTGAGATTAACCAAGTCGTGTGGTACAACATGTACTGCCTCAACCTCCGAGTTGTCCAGACCAATGCACAACACAATTTCTCAATTGGCGAGTATCTCATTTCACACTCGGTGAATTTCTTACTGAGGTAGTATATCGCTCTTTCTTTCCTCCCTGTCTCATCGTGTTGGCCTAGCACACATCCCATTGAATTATCAAACACTGTCAGATACAAAATCAAGGGTCTATCAGACTGAGAGGCATTAACACTCGGGTGTTGGACAAATATTGTTTAATCTTGTCAAACGCCCTCTAGCATTCATCATTCCAAATGCCCGGATTGTGCTTAAGAATACGGAATATTGGATCACATTTCTCGACCAATTGTGAAATAAACCGAGAGATGTAATTCAATCTCCTAGGAAACCTCGAACTTCCTTACGAGTCTGTGCGGAGGTAATTTTGTACGGCCTTGACTTTATCCGGATCTATTTTGATTCCTTTTGCACTGACCACGAAACCCAATAGCTTCCCTGATCGAGCCCCAAAAGTACATTTATCGGATTGAGCTTCACTAAAATTTCTCAATCTCGTGAATAGCTTCCTCAATACTTGCATATGCTCCCTTCCGCTCGAGACTTTGCGATCATGTCGCCGACGAGACCTCAATCTCATTATGCATCATGTCATGAAACAAGGTTACCATAGCCCTTTGGTATGTTGCTCCGCATTCTTTAACCCAAATGGCATCACTTGGTAACAAAAGGTTCCCCATAAGGTTATGAAGGTAGTCTTTACCATGTCTTGTGGATGCATCTTTATTTGATTGTATCCCGAGAAACCGTCCATGAAGGAGAAAATGAAAACCCACCGTGTTATCCACTAAAGTGTCAATGTGAGGTAGTGGGAAGTTGTCTTTCGGGTGGCCTTATTTAGGTCCCCGTAATCGACACACATCCGAACTTTTCCATCCTTTTGGGGACAGAACCACGTTGGCCACCCATTCGAGTAATTTACTACTCGAAGAACCCAAAGATCAAATTGCTTCTTGACTTCTTCCCTTATCTTTCTTGTGACATCGGTCTCATCCTTCAAGCTTCGTTGGACCGGCTTACATTCTCCTTTTATGGGAATACGGTGTCTTCGCAATATCAGACTCAACCCGGCATGTCTTGATATGACCACGCCAAGACATCTTTGAACTCTAGCATAAGTCTAATGAGGTCCTGCCTTGTTTCATGGGTTATGCAGATACCGATTTTCACTTCTTTCCCATCCTCTAGAAGCACATTTTCAATTGTCTCTTCGTGAGGTAGAATCGGCTTCTCCTCCCGCCTACCATCCTTAACAAATCCGGAGATAAATCATAATCTTCATCATCCAGAAGTCCTAAGATCCCTCCGGCACGATCTTGCTCATAAGGGAATTTCGAGTTCATAGCAACGTCACTCATGACGTCGATATTTGGGGACCTATGGTAGGTATAAAAGAATATTCAATGAAAATGAATTTAAGGACGACTTATTTATGCTTTATGATTATGAATGGAATGGAGCAGTAGAAGAATAATTGCACGAAATGGAAAAAAATGCACTTCTTATTGAAAATAATGATGCGTGAACATGCCTATTTCACAAAAATTCTTATTGTTCCTAGGCTTGAAACAACAAGTGTGTTTTGAACATTACTCTTTTAGTCCTAAAACTACAGAATTTCTTCCGCAGATTCAGCTTGTCCGTAACACTTCCAGCTCGTAAGGCGAATACCCGCCAGGTTTCCTCTCCTCGAACTTCCTTCAGACACAACGTTGATGTTCAAAGTTCTCATCATATCTTCAGTTGTTTCTTCATTCATGTCCTCCTATCCTGAATGAATAATTCCTCCTAACACGAATGTATTAGATATATGGGGAAAAGTCATTGAACCCCACTCAATCTCAGCACCATTCAATCATGCCCTTCGTCTTTCACGTTTCCTCTCCAGCTCTTCCTTTCTCTGTCCCACATGTGGCATATGGCCCTGCATCAAGCGATCCCGCTTGTCAACCAATCTCGCACTGACCGACCTCAAGATATTTTCCAAGTCCCCTCCCAGGCAGTGCTCCTTTTCCTATTGTCAACTGTAGGCCCATCCTCGTTGCTTCAGAGAGTTTGGGCACCGGATCTTACTTTCTTCACTTATGAAAGTTGAATTTACAAATTCCAACGACCTAAAGGAACACTCTATAGCCTCCATATCATTCTCTGTCATGGTGCATTATCGTAACGGACGCGATAATATCCTCTTCCGTATTTATGGTGATCAAGCGGCCCTCTATCACCAACTTTACCTTTTGGTGTAACGACGATGGCACAGCCCCTGCTGAGTGGATCCAGGGCCTCCCTAATAAATAATTATAGGAAGGCTTGATGTCCATTACGAGGAAGTCTACCTCGTATGTGTTTGGCCCGATTAGGAGGGGTATCTCAATTCTCCCCATTACTTTTCTCTCGGTACCATCGAATGCTCTCACTATATTTTGGCATGTTTTCATATGAGAGCGCTCACGGCAACTTTGTTTAGTGTAGATAGGGCAAGACATTCAAGGTCTTGACCCATTGTCGATCAATATCCCTGGTAATGTATACCCTTTGCATCGGGTAGTAATATGCAAAGCCTTAGTGGACCCCATGCCCCCTGGCAAAATTTTATCATCACTAAAAGAAATGAAATTGTCTGCGCTTATGTTACTAACGATGCGGTCTAGTTTGTTTACCGAAATGTCTTCAAAGAACATAAATTTCATTCAACACTCTCATTAGTCTACTGCGATGTACTCTCGAGTTTAGAATCAAAGCCGATCTTGATGTGCGTCTTTGGTTGGTTGTGTAATTATTCTACCACATCTTGTACTTCACTGTGCTTTAGGAACTTTAAAAACTCTCTAGCATCACTCTCTGCTACTGGCTCATTAACCAGTGATCCTGTTTTCTCATCTCCCCTTCTCATCACAAAAGACTCAGCTTTTGGGTCGGGTGTGCTAGCTGAATTCTCTTTCCGAAAACTATCACAGTGCAATTGTAATTCCAAGGTACCCTCTTGTCATTTTTATAAGGAAAAGTCATAGGTTTCTAGATTACAATCCTCGTAAGAGGAGTTACGGGTCTAACCATCGGTGCACCCTTATAAGGAGACGTCGGGGGTTTTTTAATTTTGACCCTCGGTGCCACCTTCACTCCAGCCCCGTCGACCCCTGGCCGCGTGATAATCACACGTGGGTAATTGACTTTAAGGATCTTTTCTGCTGACCCTCCTTCTGTGGAACATACATCCTCTCTTTCCATCAAGTCAAAGAACTCTAGCTCTTTATTATCCATTAGCCCTTGTACTAGGGCTCTGAATTCATTACATTGCTGGATTTCATGGCCTTCCTTGTCATGGAACTCACAGTAGTTCCTTGTATCTTGAGATCTACTCACATTCTCTTGTAGAACTAACCCAACCTTCTACATTTCTTTCCAAACCATTCTCAATGGGGTTCTGACCTCAGCAATCTCCTGTTTGAACCTCCTCCCCCTGTTTTCAACTATCGTGTTTACCCCGTTATCAACATGACTAGGTAACGAATTTCCTCCACTAGGTGGGTCATTGAAGTCTACCACCCCCGCCTTGATAAGTCGCTCGACTAGTCTTTTGAATGAAGTACAGGTCTCTATCGAGTGACCTACTACATCCGCATGGTACTCACACTGAGCATTTGTGTCATACCACTTAGGATATGGAGGTTGCAGCGGCTTCAAGTAAAATGGAGACACGACATGCGATCGAATAAAGTCTTATACAACTCCTTATACGCCACCGTATAGGAGTAAATTAGAATCTCTCATCTTACGCCTCGTGTTGGGCTCTTGTCTTGGTGAGACTCTTTGCCCACGATTCTGACTCTCGGTTGGGTAATAGTAATGGGTTTAGGATAACCCGAGCTTATATTCCCTACTTGACTTCCCTTTTCTTGGTATTTGCTCTTCTTGTGCTCTCTCCGCCTCTATCTTCCCACACCGATCGCGTTCTCTATCATTTACTCGACATCACCATGTCTGCGAAACTCTTAGTCGTGCCTCCTAACATGTGGTTAATGAATGGTGCCTTCAGGGTATTGATGAAGAGCATGGTCATTTCCTTTTCTAGTAATGGTGGCTGGACCTGTGTAGCAACCTCTCTCCATCTTTGGGCGTACTTTCTAAAGCTTTCACTTGGCTTTTTCTTCATGTTTTGCAACGTGATCCTGTCAAGTGCTATATCGGTCACATGGTCGTAATGCTTGATGAAAGCCTGCGCCAAATCTCTCCAAGATTTGATTTGGGTACAACTCAACTGATTGTACCATTTTGCTGCAGCCCCAATCAGACTATCTTGAAAGTAGTGGATCAACAACTAGTCATTGTTGACATATCTTGTCATTCTCCGACAAAACATCATAATATGGGCCTCAGGACAACTAGTCCGTTGTACTTTTCAAACTCTGGCATCTTAAACTTCGGAGGAAGTACTAAATCAGGACTAGACTCAAATTTTCTTAGCATCCACTTCGCATTGGTGATCAGACTTTGCAATGCTCAAACTTCTCCTCCGACCATTTGCATCGATCCTCGAACTTTTTGGAAGCTCTTCTTTACTTTCTCCCCTTCTGCCGCCTCATCGAAGTCTGGGACCATTGGTTTTACCAGATTGACTTCGGGGTTAGAGCTCGAGCCCGCGGGGAAATTTACCAGTGCCGGAGCACCATATTGGTGCTGAGGCTTGATATTGACCGACACTCTTGGTGGTTGCACTTGGGAACTTGTCGGGGCCAGGCTCGGAGGGTAAGTAAAATCTTCATTATCTTCTCCGGTATCGACTATAGGCCTTTTTCGCTTCGTGCCCTCTAGTCAACAATCGTGTTAGGCGGCTCATCATGCTTCTCTCGATTCCACATTTGATCCCTCATATCTCGTTGGATCTTGGCTACTCGCTCTTGCATCCGAGCTGCAGTTGGTCTTGCATCTCTTCTCGCATCCGCTCTAACCTTTCCATCCTTTGATCCATTGCTCTCGTCTTTTTCTAGGCGTAATAGCGGTGTTCCAGGATAACTATAGTATGACCTCTAGTTAATAGGGTTGTCTTATAATATTTAATGCAAATGTAGTGATGCAGTGCCAATGCATGAAATGTAATGCAAATAATGAATGCAAAAATAAAAAGAGTCGATTCTGATTCAATTTCTTTTAGAATACTCATTGAAAAAGACAAAATCCTTTACATAAAATAGAGTCACATATACGACCTAGCCCTTATGCCCAAAGTTTTGACTTTCTCAAGAAGTGAAGCTAGCTCTCGACCCTAGTCTGACTTTGACTCATAAAATATACTTAACACATCAGCCTGAACCGCTAAAGTTTGTAAATAATCAGCCACTTCTCGTATCTGAGTCATAGCTTCACCCATAAGGTAGTCTCTTTCTCTGACTTGGTTCTGAGATCGTTGAAGTTGTTCTTTCCCTCGCTGGTTGTCTGCCTCCAATAGTTGGATCCGGAGCTCACTGTTTTGCAGCACCATTTCGAGCTCCACTACCTTTCCTTTCAACACGTCAATCTGGCTTAGGCTTGATTCCAACTTCACCGTAGAGTGGTGATTTTGACACAATGCCTTCTCTAATTCTGCTACTCGAGCTCTTAACATCTTATTTTCGCTTTGGCTCTCCCCCACCGTCTTTTTTAGGGCATCCTTTTGCGCTTGAACCCCATGGAATCTCTTCTTCCTTTGGTCAACTTTGGTATTCTCTTCGGACTTCTTGACGCCATTGTTCGAGGTTTTACCCACTTAGCGATCCTCATCGATAGATGTAACTTCTGTAATCGGTCTTCAAGCTATCCAAATCCTCTTCACCTTCCTTTTCCCTTTCTCGGTTCTTGGCCTCGATTTTGGATATCAATATCTAACATCGATTCATTTTTCCCTTCCGGTTGTTCTATCTTTTCCCTAACTCTGAATTTTTACTTTCAAAGTCCCGCTTCATGATCTCCAACTCGGAAGGGACTACTTGCGTGTATTCTTCTATCGATCGAGCGGCAGATCCATGCGGCTTACTGGGATATTATCGTTCACTCTCGCTTCGCCATGTGTTATATTCGAGGTTACCATTGGATTTATAGTAACTCTTTTCATTCGGTGAATCTGCTTCCACGCATCCGAAACTTCTCGAACTCTTTTCTTATAATTATTCCCACTATATGAGAATTCAAACTGAGCTAACCCATGCGTTACTAGTATAAACTGTCTCGATTGGTATTGCCTTAGCACGAGCAAAGGAGCATACCCAACAGCTTCCTAGATCCCTAACAGAGGAACCTAATCATAACTCCCACACCGGTAGAGGATTTCATCAGGAACGAACCAAGGAGCTCTCCATTCCACATCCTTTTCCTAAATATTCTGAAGAAGCGCGATCCAGTTCTCTTTTGATATGTCATCTCTCCTAGGCGCGGCGGCTAACTCCTTTAATGAGGAGTAATTCGCAAAAAAGACCCGACAAGAATTTCTCTCTACTTTCCAGAAATGGCTATGGAACCACCCCAACAACGGTTAGCGCATCCCATGAATCTTCCTCACCGCTCCAAGACGAGTTCAAAGATCTAAATATTTGGCGAGAATCATTTGGTACCTACAGTAACCCTTTGTCAAGACGATCGAACAAATCAATAACTACTTCGTCTACATGCCTCAAAGCCTTGGGAAAATTACCAAACCATAGATACTTAAGGCAAAATGTCGACTTTCCTCTTCACATCCGGGTGCCGCCATCAGTCCCTCAAGCTTACCCAAGGAATGCATTTCCTTCACCCTTCATTGAATTCGTGCCATGACCCAATTGTTCGCTCATCCCCGGTGATACTTATCACTTCTTTATAAAATTCGTGCATTAGCGCCCTCAAGTAAATTTTGTCAACCCGAGCCCTTTGATTGCGAAGCAAAGTCAGATATTCCTCCACCAGAGGCACCAAGTCTACTTCCCCAAACGTAAAAAATGCTATAAGCGGGTTCCAATATTGAGTCATAGATCAAACAAGTGTTTGTCCACTCGATGTCGAGTAAGTAAGGTAGATCACCATAATTAATGTAGAAACAGCTTGCCTAGTTGCTTCATCCCAACCCATTTATATATCTCTTAGTTCTTATAGCTCATTCTGTGTCACACTGATGCGAGTGAAGTCCAATAATTCTGATGTGTACCCTTCGGTTAGACTATCCCCCTTCTCAAGCTGCGTCTTCTCTGACCATATACGCACAGCCGCATTATCCTCTACTTTATCAAGGAATTTGTTCTACATAACAAGCATTCTAACTTAGTAATTAAAACAGGAATCGACGCCTTTTAAGTATGAAATGACATGCAAATATGACCAAAATAAAACAAGTTAGTATCACATAAAAGTAACCAAAGCAAGTGAAAAAATGTCTAACCACTACATAGGTAGCCACTAAGGTTTAGCATGGCTCTACCTAGGTGGGCTCTAAAGGTTCACTATATATGGTTTGGTTCTAAAGAAAGGGTACCTGAACCAGCAGATTCCTCAATCCTCACCCATTATAGGCTCATACTGATTGAGTTCGATTCAGGGGAATACATTTCCCTATGGCCATGGAGGTGAAACCTCACGGAACCATAGGTACGGATGTATCCCGGAAGCAGTCCCCTAGCCCATGCAGAGGTGAAAACCTCACGAAGGCATAGATTTTTGCTCCCACTAAAAGGGTGTGACCACAACGGTCATACAATATGAATGCAGAGATATCCAATGTGTCTCAAACCAAAACAAATATATGACGTGACACAAACTCATGCAAATGGAAAAAACGGAAAAGGAAAAAAATATGTTCGATAAAAAGAACATTAATCAACCAATTTTACGGCTTGACTCTCTTATTGGTCCCCAGTGGAGTCGCCAAGCTGTCGAAACTATTTTTTTGTTTAACGGGCCGACTTTAAAAAGAAAAACGGAGTCGCCACCAATCTTTTTTGAAGTGTGATTGGGTCACTTTAGAAAACATTTTGGTCTACGGATTTTAAGAAAATGGGCTCGGGAGTCGGTTACGCACGAGGAATGATTAGCACCCTCGCAACGCCCAAAATTGGTACCGTGTTGATTGATTAATGTCCTTAATATCAAAAATTAGAAAATATTTTAAAATATGAAAAAAATGTTTGGATGACTCGTATTGGATATCAAAACTCTCTTGTTCCGAAAAGCTGAAATATCATGTCCAGCACGATAGGGCACGATGCTTCAAACTCTCGATACCAAGATCGTTCCATAATTTCCAAAATTCATGTAGTGCAATTTGAAAAGGGTATTTCACTATTTGGCTAAACTAAAACCGAAACCCAGCACGATTGGGTACGATTCCTTGGATTTCCAATCATGAAATATTGCCCTTATTTAAGAAATACGATAAAAAAAAATCTGTGAAGGATATCTAGTTGTTTAGATGAACAGAAAATCGAAACCCAGCCCAATTGGGCACAAATTTCTTGAACTTCCAAACACGAAACATTGCCTTATTTTCAAAAAATACGATTGAAATCTTTAAAGGACATTTAGTGATCTGGACGAACGAAAAAAATCGAAGCCCAGCACGATTGAGCACGATTTCTCGAACTTCCAACCACGTAATGTTACCTTTATAAAACCCCTTTTTTATGAATTTTAATAAAGCAAAAATAAAAACATTGAAATGTAAACATGATAATAATAAGGGCGAATAATAAACATACTACTAATAATAAGAATAAGAATAATATATGTACATAGTAATAAAAAGAAAAAATGACATTATGTATAAAGCAATAGTACTAAAAATTATAGTAAAAAAACTATTAATAATAAAAATATAGTGAGAGTAATAATAAATAGTGATAATAGTAATAAATGGTGATAATAATAAATGGAAGAGAAATAAAAAATATCACTAAAAGGTAAATATAATAATAATACTACTAAAAACAAAATAAAAAAAAAGTAATCGGCAATATGATAATAGTAATAATATTAAAATTAATAATAAAACAAAGATAATAATAAATATGATAATAAATATAGTTATAATAATAATGTATATAAAAAGGTAAACATAACAATTATAATAATAGTGACAAAGAGGATAAAAGAATGATACTAATAATATTAATAGTAATAATAAAATATTAAATAATATATATAAATAACATAGTAGTAATAATAAAAATAATAACACTAAAAATGACAACAATAATAAAAATGACAATAATAAAATAATAAATAAAAGAAAATAAGAAAAGGGACTAAATTAAGCTAAAATGAAAACTTAGGTAATTTTAAAGAAAATGGAAGAATTAGAAATTTGAATTGCAACACGCGAGAAACACAGGGGCCAAAACAAAGAATAAACCCTCCCATCAAAGCAGGCGTTTAAAGAGGACTCAAATTGAAATGGAAAATTATTGGGCCACAATTAGGAATAAAAAAACCGATTATGAAACCACGAAAAGCGGAGGGCTAACGCGCAATTAGCCCTCCCTAGCAAAAACACGCTGTGGATCTTATCCTCTGCTGGTCGGGTCATGGGTCGAGGACCAAACGACGTCGTTTTGGCCTCCTCCAACAACTCAAAAAAACGCCGTATTGTTCTTCTATATAAACAACATTTTCCTAAAAAATTTTCATTTTCCTCCTTTCTCCAAAAAAAAACCACAACACTTTCCCTCAAAGCCCCTTTTTCCTTCAAACCATCCGGCCAAAGCATGATTGCCGGACCACCGTCGGCCGCCGTCGCTGGCCACCGTACACGGTGGCCGGAATTTTTTGAAAAGGTGAGTTTTTTCCCCCTCCTTTAATACTATATATTACTGTAGCCTTTGCGTGTTTCAAAAAAAAAAAAAAAGGAAGAGCTAAAAAAAACAACGAACAGTTTAGAAAGCTAAGGAAAAAAAGAAAATAATAAGACCTTCTCTGAATATTCTCTGTATTTCTCTGCTCTTTTTCCGTGACAAGTGTGTATTTTCCTCTTTTTGTATTTAAAAAAAAACCCTAGAACTGCTTTCTGTTGTGGCTTTTATAGCCCTTATTTTATAGTTGATTTACTTTCTATTTTGCAAGTACGTGTTCGAGCACGTCCCTGACGTGGCGTGGTGGAGTGGCGCACGTCTCGAGGTGGTGGCGTCCGGCGCACGTCGCGGAAGGAGAGCCTTGCTGGCGGCGGCGCTAAACAAGCTGTTAGGGTTTCCCATTTTTGTCTTTAGGTTTTGGGCTAGGGATTTGGGCTTGTTTATTGATGGATTTGGTTTTGGGCTACAAAATTGGGCCTTACAATTTATAAATACGATAATTTTTTTATAAAATAAATTTATTTAACTAAATATTTTAGTGAAATTAAAATTATCATTTATAACCATGATAAAACTTATAAAAAGAAAAATAATTTAAATCAAAATTTAATAATATAATGAATAACAAAGAATACATTAATCAGTTTTGAAAAGAAAATTCAAACACATACATTTATATATTATATAAATAGATAATTAATTCTATTATTGTACGCACCAAAATAATAATAAATAGCAGTTTTCAGTATGTAAAATAAAAAAAATTAAAAATAAAAATAGTTTAGAACAATATTAAGTCAATTCCCAAAAAGAGTGATAGGATTTGACTTCAAATGTCCTTAATGGCCCATTCATCATCATCAGCTCAGCTGCCCTTTATATTGCGCATGCATCAACTTCTTCTATTCCCCTTTTTGCTCATCCCATTCTCTTCTTTAATATTAATATTTTCAATATTTTTCAAGTGTATCTTCTGTTTTTTTCTGTAAAAAAGAAAAACAAAAAGTGGGTCTTTTGTTCTGATCATTAGAGTTGGGGCCATTTTCGCAATTAGAATTTAGATACCATTATTTCTCTCTACTTTGGTAATCTCCAACTTGAATTCAAATATATAACATGAACAGGTTGAAGCTTGTGTTTGGAGCCTTCATATCAGATGGAGCATAATTTATCTTATGGACAAAGCAACCGTTTTATTCCTTTTGCATTTAAATTGACTTTATAAGTATATATTCATACTTTGAGATTCTTTAGTGTAGGCTTTTCGTGGCAAAATATTCACCAAAACTTTACAACTATATATATATATATATATGCAAAGGGATTGATGCCAATACAAAAGGATTGGACAAAAGTGAAAAGGAGAAGGTTATAACCTTTTTCTTATAAAATTAGTTAGAGTTGAGTTGAATTCGATTCTATAAGATTTTTGAATTTTTAAATCGTTGATAATAATTTGGTTTGGTTCAATCTTTAATTTTTCATATTAGTTTTGAGTTTCTGATTTTTAGACTTATTTTTTATAAAAGGAAAAAAAACAATTTGATTTTATAGCATCTAAATTATTTAATAGAATTTCAAAATATTTTTATAAATATTTATTAAAAGAATTAACTTTTAAATAAATAACAAATATTCAATAACTCTTATATATATTTTTTAAAATTTTATATTGTAATTAAAGTTTTTATTATTTTAAATATTAAATATTTATTTTTCATTGTAACAAATTAAAATTAAATATAATTTAAATTAAATATAGTAAATAACTTTGATTTTATTTCATTTTTACTTATAAACAAAACAATAAATAAACAAGAAAAAGAGCAATTGAAAAGGGTGAAGGGTCGGTCCATTTTGGGGCCAACACATCAAGCAATAATATTTTCTTTTATTGATATGAAATGAAAGGTTTTGGTGTTTGATTAATTAGGTTGTTTCATATTTTTCAATAAAAAGATTCAAAAACAAATAGAAAGTGGGGTCGAATATGTTCAACGTTACTATCAACTCCATACTTGAAATTTTACTTTACCACCCATTAGTTGTCGCATAAAGTGTGATAAGATAAGACTTCACTCTCTCATTTCTTTCTTTATGCTAAAATTCTTACTCATTTCGGTAAACATAAATCTTTTGATTTTGCAGGATGGAATTGAATTCAATCAAATTATAAATTTACATTTTAAAATTTTATATTTCAACTTCAATTTCTTTTAAAAGTTTCTATCTCTTTAAGGTTTTCTTTCACAAAATATCATAATATCAAGATCCGAAATATAATTTTGTTATTAATAAATATTCCTTTACAAGTATAATATATATATTGAAACCTCCCCAAATTTTGATAAAAGTCGATTTATTTTTTCTAGTTTGAAAAATTCCACTTACCTTCTAAGGTTTGATGAAAATCTACTAACACTTAAAAAAATTTATTAAATGATTTTTAAATAGAATGACGATTTTATCATTTATTACTTATTTATTATTCCATTTATTTTGTTATATTCAAAAGTTTCAATTAAAATAATAAAATTTTAATTAAATTATAAATTGCATTGTAGTCTAATATAATCATATTTTGAACATAATATGTTTTTCAATTAATATATGTAAGGTTTTTTTAAAAGTTCTATGTTCAGTCACAATTTTAATTACAAAGAATACATTAGATAACTATAACCATACAAATAACGATAACCGCAATTAATCATTATGTAACATCCTAAAAATTAAAGTATTATCTTATTATTTGTGTTGGCTCGGGTATGAATTTTGTGTGTTTAGCATAGTCTTGTGAAGGCTTGATTTTATTTTATGAAGCTAGAATAATTCTTAGTATTGAAAATTTAGTTAAGTGGATTAGGTGAACCTAACACTTAAGTTAATTTAAGTGTTAAATTCTAGCACATGAGGAGTTAGTGGTAAGGTGGTTATGATGCATGAAGGGTTGCTTGAGGGAAGAGGTTCGAGTAGCATGGGTTGCATTTGGAAGACTTTATTTTTATGTATCCTAACATTAAGTGTCGGCCAAGCTCTAAGTATGGTAGGTTGGACTTTCAATTTTTATGGCAAGTTGAATAGTAAATTAGGAAAACTTGAATTTTGGGATAAGAATCTTAAGTTTTAAGGAAGGATGGAGGGACAAGGGGCTTGAATGATGGAGAGTTGTTTTGAAACTCTTCTATGGCCATTAGTCCATGTATGTGGACTGCATTTTGGCCTAGGGAGGGTTGACCGATTTTGTTGGAGGCTTTGGGAGGTTGGTAGCTAGTTGGCCATTTTACATAAGCATTTGAGCATAGTTTTCTTTTCTCTCCAATAACACTCTCTATAGCCGAATATGTTCTTGGTAATAAGGTGAATTTTGTTTTAGTTTTAGCATTGTTTTCTTGTTTTGTGTCAAAGCCAGAAAAGACCATAGTGGTTTGCCAATTTATCTCTTAGGCATTTGGCGAATATACATTTGAGTCTCTCACATATTTTATTTTCTTTGTAGCCTAAAACCAACTCTCTTCCCTTTCATCTTTTTCTTCATCTTTAGTGGTTGGTAGAACCTTCCTTCTCCCATTTCTCTTTTTCTTTCTTCCACTTTTGCTCAAACCGAAAGTACCATCTCTTCCCTTTCATCTTTTTCTTTTCTTCTCTCAAACTTTTGTGTCAAAATCCTCTCCACCTTCCTTTGTCAAATCCTCTCTTGCATTGCACTTTCTTTTTCTTCTTTTTCCCACTCTAACCGAATTTTCCTCCATCATCTAACACCATTGCGAATCTTCTTTCTTTCTTCTTGAATTGTCTTGGCGAATATCATCAAGGGTAGGTCTTCATATTGGTTTTCTTCAATCGGTTTTGGAAGATAGGTAAGTGTCTTGGCAATTTCTTTTCTATTTCTCTATTGATTCTCATGAGGCAAAAGCCAAATTTTGGGTATGTGATAGTAAGATTCTAACCATAGGAACTTATTTCTTTTAGGCTCTTCGAATTTTGGAAGCAATCGATTTTGGTAAGTCAAGTGGTAAGGTTTATATTGGTTCTTTATTCTTTAAATGGATGTAAAGCCGAAGGCTTTGGTGAATAAGGCTTGTTGTTGGCCGAATGGTTTATGGTAATGATCTAAGTATTGACCGAATGTAGGACAAGGTGATCTAGTGCGGTAGATCGGGTCTTCGAAAGTTAGTATTTGCGTTAGTGACAGGTGTGTACCTTACAAACTTTATAACTCAGTAATATATATATTTAAAAATATACTAATCATGTTATTAAAGACGAAAACTGTGAGATTTTGATAAGATACCTTGATGGGTATGAACAAGAACTCGGGTAAGCCCGTTTCGATATGATGTTGTTATATGTTGATTAATATCATGATTTAATATATATATATAATGGTTATATGATCATATCAGAGCATGATGGCATGATTTACTCTTGTAAAACATTGGTTTGGGTGATTTGAGAGGAGGGGGACGGATTTGATATCAATGTCTTTGGGACACCAGAGGTTTGGCACCTCATAGCGACTCGTCCCAGTGGCTTAGCACCACCGTGAGTTGGCCCCACATTTAATGTATTGGGATTGTCGCCAGTGATTTGGTATCACACATGGGTTGGCCCCACAACTTGATTATTTGTGACTTTGGGTCACCAGTGATTTGGCATCACATTATTGGATATCGTGACTTTGGGTCACCAGTGGTTTGGCACCACCAGTGGTTTGGTACCACACGGGGTAGAAAAGGAGTTATGGATGGCTAGGTTGGGTGCATTATATATATTGCTTGGTTATGAATTGTGTAAGAATGTTGCATTAACCGGGGGAAGGATTTATGCACTGAGTCTTGGTGACTCACCTTCTCCTTTAACTTTTCAGGTGATTCTTAGATCGCGGAGGTGGAGCCGGATGAACTCGAGGAGGCCATGCAAATAAAATTGGGTTTTACATGAACTTCGTTTTGGGTACTTTATTTTATTTTAAATTGGTTAACATCTTTATTTGGATTTGTAATAAGGCCTCTTTAATTATGTTTTTATTTGGATTATTTATATGCTTTGAACTTGTTTTAAACATGGCTAAATAAACATCATGGTTGATCTAATAATTGAGCCCAAAGATTTCTAAACTATAAAACGCAATAATTTTCAAAATCTTACCATCGGGTAATATAAATCGTAAAATTTCAACTTAAATGTTTTCGACAACTTAAATGGTTTATAAATTTAAGTTTCAACACTCAAATGCAAACGGTTTTCAAAGTAATATTTGGGTTTTCTTTAAAATAAATGTTTTCTAACCTATGGATGGTCAACTAAGTTTTAAAAGATTTACTTACGGATTTTAAAAGTAAACTATCGATATTTTTTTAATCATGCACTTATTTTTCTAAAATTTAATCGAAACTCAATTTTCTTGAAAACATTTTCTTCTGTGGCATGTCGATTCGGTCATGGCGTATTGACCGGGTTTGGGGTGTTACACATTATATATATAACCCCCCAAAAATCATAGGGTTAAAATTAAAAAAATCATGAAAAAGAAGCCTTAGTCTAGGTGGTAGAGAACTTAGTAAACTCCCTAGCAAACCAAAGTTAAAGCCTTACTCTATTAATTTTTCCTCTTTTAATTTTCAGTAACTAAAGATCAAACCAAGCTAGCATATATATTAAATGTGGTAGAAAATGACCAAGTATGGACAGTAGCTCAAATGTTAAGGCCTTAGCATATTTCCCCCTTCCAATTAGGTTTAAATCACACCAATTCCTTTCCATTCTTTTTAAATTTCAGAAGAATGGTTTATTTTCCAAATCAACCCTCTAAATTTTGCTTAACCTAGTCATTTAATTTCCTTTCTAATCATATTAGAATTTTGGTTTTCCTTTTCAACCTAAACTAGAATTGCTTTCCCTATTTCTTCCCCTATTCTTCTACATCTTCCCATTTACAATTATTTTTTGATATTACTGGAAATTTTATTTTGATCCCTAGTTTGAAATCGAGTCTCGTTCAATCCATTCTTCATATCGATTTAGCATAACGCCTTCAATTTTGTCTCTAACATACCAAGAATGGTAAGACCATTCTAAATCTTGATAATTAGATCTCAAATATCTATAGAATACTTGTTATCAATAATTTCAAGATCGATAAAATGATCTTTTACAAATTTTTCGAAAATCTTGATAATTTTGATAAATCTTGAAAGTCGATATTAATTCTTACGTATTTGTCAATCGAAATACCTATTGTAGGTATCTCGAGCCAAACTTAGACGTAAGGATCATCGTACGAAACCCTAGAAGTCAGGTGTGTGTTCTTTTACTAGAAAATCGAGGCAAAACTGAACCTAGCCTAGATCACACGACCTACCACACGGGCATGTGGGCCACTAGTGTGGACTACACGACCATGCCACCCTTGATACCCTAAGGTTACGCTTCTCATACCTCCTAGGACCCCTCACACGGCCTATCGCACGATTGTGTCTTCCTTATAGGTTGAATTTTCGAATTGCCACATGACCACTGTCTCTCACACGGCCTAGCCACACCGCCATATAACTCTTCCATATGGCCCAGGGCTTCCCATACGATCCGATCACATAGTCGTGTGTCCTCTGTAACTTAGAAACTATCGTTTTGACCCAAAATTTTATGTTTTGATCATATTAGTCCCTGAATAGGTTTCGAACTATTTTTAGTGGTATTTATTTATATTTATGAATATTTGCATGAATTATGAATAGTATATGTTACCTTTGGATCTATATACTCGCAATCGTATGAATGACATACCCTATATTATTATCAATACTAAATACACGAAAAGCTTGAATTGCTACTGTTTGGCCATGTGTTAGATTATTTAATATGCCTTAATGCATTGCATGGGCTGGGTTGTTATGAACGGAGGAAGATCAAGCAGTATATCTGTGAGAAAAATGGAAAGTGTAGAGCATAGCCATGCGGCAGTTCTTATCTACAAATTGATGTGTATTCATGGCCAAATGGCAGATTCCATCTATGGGTACTACTATGAATCCATAGCCAAAGGCCGATTCCAATGGCAGGTTTATGCTATAGAATCTATAGCCAAAAAAAGGTTTTATTCGTAGGACTTTTATTGTGAACCCACAACCAAAGGCGAATTCCAACTATGAAGACTTGTTGTGTGTCCATAGCCAATATGGCAGTTGTTATCTTTGAACCAGTAGTGGTTTATCCACAACGTGGCGTAAAGGTAGAGGAGTTTTGGGGAACTACTACTATGGTTTGTAGCAGTGGGGTAGGAATTATTTTGTTTAAAACTCAAAACTATATGGCATCATTTAAACCATGTGCATACAAATCTGAAAAATTATATTATGATACATATGCGTGAATCTATATATATATATATATGTCTATATATGCATAGGATATACTACTTGATGATTTGATTATTGTGGTAATTTTGATGATTTGATTATCCTGAAAACTATTATTGTGATTTTCGACATGTCAATGATGGTTGCATCTGAAAAACTAATATTATGAATTGAATTGCTATCTTTGATTTTTCTATGCAATGTTAACAAATGTGTCCTAATGAGTGTCGCATTAATTTTGTTGTGAATGGACTTAGATTGAGCCTCAAAGCTCACTCCTCCTTTAATTTCATTCTTATAGATAACTCACTAGGTTAGATGTGGGCACGTCATTCAGAGAGTCTCTGCACAATCCAACTTATTTTCAATTTATTAAAACGTATTCTTTTGATTTATTTTATTATTTAAGGTCAGTAATGTTTGAACTATGGTATGAAATTTAGGACTTAAGATATTTTTATTGTTGCATGACATTTAATTATGATTTTAATTAGGAGTTTAAATTTTTACACCATTAACTGATGAAGCATGAACCCTGGTTTTTATTAAAAACTTAAGAGAATACCATATTTTTCACTATTAGAAGATAATTAAAATGTTAAGGAATAGTAAATTGACATCTAAACTAAGTTTTCTATTAAACTAAATAAATGTCTTAAATCAACGCTTTTCAAAAACTCCGATAACCCTGTTAGGCCGTCTTAGTGGCTGATATAGTCTTTCAAATTCGGATCTAATATATAGGTCGAGTTAGCGAGGTTACAATATAACACAATTAGATTTATAACCAGAATATATCCATATCTATACAAGGATGACTCTATACATTATCCACATATAGTGGGATATAAATCGGAATAAATATAGAGAACTCTCACATGGTGACACTCAAACATAAGAACTTAAATTTCTCATGACCTTGACTTTGTCATTAAGCTAATACCTCATTGGTTGTAAACTTATCTTTTAAAAAATGTTGTCAATTATAATTATAGTTTGTTTGTGTCTTCTCTTCTACTTTTTGTTTTGTTTTTTTCTAAATAATTTTTATGCAAATGCACGTTAAATATTTAAATTTAAATTTAATTATAATATTAACTTTTAGTTGAATATTTTCTTTTTTATTTTACTTTTATATTTTAATCAACTTTTCGATATTAATTCTTACGTATTTGTCAATCGAAATACCTGTTGTAGGTATCTCGAGCCAAACTTAGACGTAAGGATCATCGTGCGAAACCCTAGAAGTCAGGTGTGTGTTCTTTTACTAGAAAATTGAGGCAAAACTAAACCTAGCCTAGATCACACGACCTACCACACGGGCGTGTGGGCCACTAGTGTGGACTACACGACCATGCCACCCTTGATACCCTAAGGTTACGCTTCTCACACCTCCTAGGACCCCTCACACGGCCTATCGCACGATTGTGTCTTCCTTATAGGTTGAATTTTCGAATTGCCACATGACCACTGTCTCTCACACGGCCTAGCCACACGGCCATATAACTCTTCCATATGGCCCAGGGCTTCCCATACGATCCGATCACATGGTCGTGTGTCCTCTGTAACTTAGAAACTATCGTTTTGACCCAAAATTTTATGTTTTGATCATATTAGTCCCTGAATAGGTTTCGAACTATTTTTAGTGGTATTTATTTATATTTATGAATATTTGCATGAATTATGAATAGTATATGTTACCTTTGGATCTATATACTCACAATCGTATGAATGACATACCCTATATTATTATCAATACTAAATACATGAAAAGCTTGAATTGCTACTGTTTGGCCATGTGTTAGATTATTTAATATGCCTTAATGCATTGCATGGGCTGGGTTGTTATGAACGGAGGAAGATCAAGCAGTATATCTACGAGAAAAATGGAAAGTGTAGAGCATAGCCATGCGGCAGTTCTTATCTACAAATTGATGTGTATTCATGGCCAAATGGCAGATTCCATCTGTGGGTACTACTATGAATCCATAGCCAAAGGCCGATTTCAATGGCAGGTTTATGCTATAGAATCTATAGCAAAAAAAAAAAAAAAACGGTTTTATTCGTAGGACTTTTATTGTGAACCCACAACCAAAGGCGAATTCCAACTATGAAGACTTGTTGTGTGTCCATAGCCAATATGGCAGTTGTTATCTTTGAACCAGTAGTGGTTTATCCACAACGTGGCGTAAAGGTAGAGGAGTTTTGGGGAACTACTACTATGGTTTGTAGCAGTGGGGTAGGAATTATTTTGTTTAAAACTCAAAACTATATGGCATCATTTAAACCATGTGCATACAAATCTGAAAAATTTTATTATGATACATATGCGTGAATCTATATATATATATATATATGCATAGGATATACTACTTGATGGTTTGATTATTGTGGCAATTTTGATGATTTGATTATCCTGAAAACTATTATTGTGATTTTCGACATGTCAATGATGGTTGCATCTGAAAAACCGATATTATGAATTGAATTGCTATCTTTGATTTTTCTATGCAATGTTAACAAATGTGTCCTAATGAGTGTCGCATTAATTTTATTGTGAATGGACTTAGATTGAGCCTCAAAGCTCACTCCTCCTTTAATTTCATTCTTATAGATAACTCACTAGGTTAGATGTGGGCACGTCATTCAGAGAGTCTCTGCACAATCCAACTTATTTTCAATTTATTAAAACGTATTCTTTTGATTTATTTTATTATTTAAGGTCAAGAATGTTTGAACTATGGTATGAAATTTAGGACTTAAGATATTTTTATTGTTGCATGACATTTAATTATGATTTTAATTAGAGTTTAAATTTTTACACCATTAATCGATGAAGCATGAACCCCGGTTTTTATTAAAACTTAAGAGAATACCATCTTTTCACTACTAGAAGATAATTAAAATGTTAAGGAATAGTAAATCGACATCTAAACTAAGTTTTCTATTAAACTAAATAAATGTCTTAAATCAACACTTTTCAAAAACTCCGATAACCCTGTTAGGCCGTCTCAGTGGCTGATATAGTCTTTCAAATTCGGATCTAATATATAGGTCGAGTTAGCGAGGTTACAATATAACACAATTAGATTTATAACCAAAATATATCCATATCTATACAAGGATGACTCTATACATTATCCACATATAGTGGGATATAAATCGAATAAATATAGAGAACTCTCACATGGTGACACTCATACATAAGAACTTAAATTTCTCATGACCTTGACTTTGTCATTAAGCTAATACCTCATTGGTTGTAAACTTATCTTTTAAAAATGTTGTCAATTATAATTATAGTTTGTTTGTGTCTTCTTCTACTTTTGTTTTGTTTTTTTTTAAATAATTTTTATGCAAATGCACGTTAAATATTTAAATTTAAATTTAATTATAATATTAACTTTTAGTTGAATATTTTTCTTTTTTATTTTACTTTTATATTTTAATCAACTTTTTCCCATTACAACCTTCTAAACAATGATAACTAACTAATTTTACATAAAAATAATTTAATAAATTCATCTTTAGGTTAATATATATTTGAATTAAAAATAAATTTGAAATATTTAATTTTAATTGAATTCAAATATATTTAATTTTATAGCATTTCAATAAGTAATTAAACTTTAATTAATTTGTAATCAAAAATAGAGAAATGAATAAAATTAAATAGAAAATATAAATAATAAGGGTATAATTATCTTTTTATTTAAAAATTGCTTTAGTAAATTGATTTCAAGGGGTATTATGTAACACCCCTTTCCCGTATCCGACGCCGAACCGGGTATGAGGCAGTACCGTACTTAATTCACTCAAACATACAACATTGAGTCATAAAATTTAATTTCAACTCAAAACTTCTTATTTGAGATCATAACGTCCCTATCATAGGTTCATAAGACCCTAATCATACATACGGAATGCTTCAGGACTAAACCGGAAACTTTTGGACACTTAGAAAATTTTTACACAAAACAGGGCCACACGCTCGTGTGAAGATGAGCACGCCCGGGTGGGCAGGCCGTGTGGTCACATACGCCCTTGTTCCTAGCTTGTGTGGATTTTATTTTTTATTTCGAACCTACAAGGGTTTTCACACGGCGGACACATGCCCGTGTCCATGACCCGTGTCCCTCACAAGGCCTAGACACACCCGTGTCCTAACCCGTGTGTAAAATCTTGACATTCTGTTTTTGACGTCATCATCTCAATAAGGTCACACAGCCAAGGCACACGCCTGCCCTTAAACCGTGTGGCGAATTAAATTCCTAAATTTAGGTACAGACTTCACACGGCTTGGGCACACGCCCATGTTCTATGGCTGTGTCTTTCACGCGATTGAGACACACGGCCGTGTCTCAGCCCGTATGTTTACTACTAGGTATTTTGACTTGCCAACCTAGCATGTAGGGGGACACATGGCCTAGCAACATGCCCATGGGGCTGACCGTGTGTCACACACGACCTAGACACACACCCATGTGCCTACCCGTGTGGACAATTATAAGTCTATCTACCAAGCCAATTGCCACCCTACAACGCAACCACATTTATACCATTTCAATGAAACATACATCATGACCATAAGGCACTTCTAATGCCCAAAATCAAAACATCCACACATAGGTTTACACTACATTCATCATGTATACTCTTTACTCATTTATCATTCAATCACACAAGCATGCACTTCATGAACTTCTTCACCATTGAATATATATAAAACTTATCAAGTATTGGCCAATTTCAAATGGCTATTTAGAAAATGAATTGAATGACATTAATAGCCACACATTGGCTAACCAATATGACATATAACAAAAATAACCAAGTTCCTATACATGCCATACTCAAAATTTATCAAACTTTGCTATACCAAAGAGAAGTTGTAACACCCCTTACCCGAGTCCGACATCGAGACCGATAAGAGGCATTACCATACTTGATCTTGCTTAACTCTTCAAAACGGACTATAAAATTTCATTTAAGCCTATCACTTACTCAATATCGACCTACAAGACCTTAAACATACCTCCGAAAGGTTTTTGAATCAATCCCAAAACTTTTACGAACTTGCGAAACTTTTCCTCAAAACAGGGGCCACATGCCCGTGTTGGTCTAGGGACACACCCGTGTGCTCCTAAGACATACCCGTGCCTTTCACCCATGGTCGACACTGACTAAAATCACACAGCCTTGACACACCCGTGGCACTGGTCCATGTGCCAAACCATGGGTATTCTGCCAATCTCACGCGGCCTGGGGCACACGCCAATGTGTTAACCGTGTGGCACACACGGCCTATACAAACGGCATGGGGTTAGCCCGTGGTCTATTTTGACTTCTAACACTAACATGCAAGGATCACACGGCCTAGACACATGCCCGTGTGTCTATCCGTGTGGGCACCTAAAGGCTATCTACTAAGCCCTTTCCACTCTCATTTGCATGCATTCATTCATCATCACATAGCTTCGCGTAGCATCAATATAACTCTTGAATTAACGACATTTAATCATAGGAGAAATGAAGCCTTCATCCCATACACTAGGGAGAACTCTATCTAATACAATTACAAACAAATTAGGCCATCATCTATGGCCATCAATTAAAACTTATTCAACTTTAAAAGAATCCCTACACATGCCATGACTCAAAGCAACTTGAAACACCATACCAGGAATCTACTCGAAAGTATGAAAACATCTCCGGTAAATCTCTAACCCGAGCTAATTAAAATAACCTATAAGAGATAGGAAAAGAAAAGGAGTAAGCAATATGCTTAGTAAGTTCATCTGTATATAATTGACAATTTCTAATATTCATTGAATATCCATGACTACAAGGTATTATAATGAATTTTCTCATAAATTCATGGTTACTTACTCAACCACTTTTGAAGCTTACTCATTCTATCTCTTACCACATTCTTACCATGCCACTAGCCAATTGCTCATTTAATTAGCATGCATTCCTGCACTGATCACCACATGATCATATAAACAACATATCAAGCATTTTCAATGAGTCACTCATACTACTAAGCTCTCGGTGGTTTCACACTTAGCCCACCATTGAATCTCTTATAGGGTGGTATCGCACACAACCTACCAATCATCTATAAGCGATGGTATCTCACACAACCTATCGATTACTAATTAATCAGGTGGTAACGCACATAGCCCACCGATAATAATATATTTGATGGTATCATAGATAGCCCATCATTAACATCAATATGGTGATATCGCACTTAGCTCACCAATCATTTATAAGCGATGGTATCGCACACAGCCCATCGATTTCTACTTAATCGGGTGGTATCGTACATAGCCCACCGATCATTTATACATTCAGGGATAGTTATCCACATATATTCTCTATTCTAATGTTCACTCGATAACATCCTCACGCACTATTATTCTTATTTAACTTTCTACGATATTCATTTGTATTCATACAATGCATCAATAACTCTATCTCATGCACTTAAAACACATTGATGATACATAACCCATTAGAGGTTCATCATATACTGAATTCATCTCAATTCGATTCTAACACACACTTGTGCTTCTCATGGTGCCATCACATACTTTCTCTCTTTCGACATACTCATTGATTCACTCAAGTTGTTAAATAACAATTTTGAATATCATACACTTAATGTCATACTGACATCATACCCCAATAGGGTCTTACATGTATTAACATATCAATGCCATGTCCTTGACATGGTCTTATACAAATTTTTATATCGAAGCCATATTCCAATATGATCTTATACGGGACTTTAATTATCAACATATCATGCTATATACATTTCTCATTACTCATAGACTCAATTCTCTTGACATCTCATCAAAATAAATTTCATACATTCATAGAGTAAATATACATTCCATACAACATTGGAATATTAAATTAACTCGTACGTAATTGCAATGTTGTCGAAATGGCCGAAAGGGATTTTTTTTCCACATTTCTTTTCCCCATTCTAGGTCCGAATCTCGTTTTCTTTGATCTAAAACAATATAATTTGCTAATTTAATCACTTATAATTCATAATTCACCATAATCTACACTTTGGTAAAATTACGATTTTGCCCCTAGGCTCGTAAATGAATTTTCATCATATTTTCTTGTTAAACAAACTTAACTGAACACTTAATCCTCTTACAACTACTCACAATTCCAACTATTTCATGCCTTAATGAACAAATTACAACTTTTGCATTTTAGTCCCAATTAGGTGTTTTCACAACAACACCTTTCACAAAAGTTGTTTATCAACATCCTATCACTCATTTTCTTCCATAAAAACTCACCAAACAACATAAAATCTAGCATGGTAAGTCCGTAGACTTTCAACCATGTTGCAAATTACTCCCCATTAGCTAGCTTAAGCTTTGGGGACTTCAAAAATACAAAAATCATAAAAAAAACCATCAAATCGACTTACTTGAATGAAGTAAAGCTTTTTGAAAATTTAAGCTTTCAAACACCCCTTATTGCTGAAAATTTCGGTGGAGAAGAAGAAAGGAAAGATGATATCTTTTTCCTTTCTTTATTTTATTCATTTTTCAACCACTATTACCAACTTTTGACCAAAAATAAATGCTCTTGTCCCCTATGCATATTATGGCAGGCCAACCCACTTAAACAAGGTCAAATTTCACATTTGGGACCTCCAATTAATAATCCATAGCTATTTGACACCACTAGCAAATAAAATAAAACTTTCACACTTTATGCAATTTAGTCCTTTTTCACGATTAAGCAAGAAATCGCTAAAATCAAAGCACCAAAATTTTCATGTATCTCTATAAACATGTTATAACACATAAAATAACATGAAATAATTTCTCGAACCTCGAATTAGTGATTCCGATATCACTATTCCAACTAGCCCCTAAATCAGGCTATTACAATTCTCCCCTTTAGGGATTTTCGTCCCCGAAAATCTTATCAGGAGGAGCTGCTACCAACATTCTTAAAACTTTTCCATTTACTCAAAAAAAAAATCACAAATCTACTTATCCTCAAGTTCTCTTGCCAACAACTTTTAAGCTGTAATACATAAGGTCAAAGCGTAACTTGAGACCTAGGTTATTCTTTCTCTAGGGCATATACTCAGTGATCCACCAATTTGGAATTCTATACATGTCCAAATGATCGTTCGGATCTTTACCGATTGATTCACTACAATTCGAATGACATTCTCCTTCTTGAGAATTTTTTCAAACCAAATCTAAAATCTACAAGGTTTTATCTCACTTTCTCATTAAAACATTCACCGACTGTAATAGTCCTAACTTGTATGCTTTGAAAACTCAACATTTAGTGGTCATCTACTTCTAACCATAAACTCAATCATATCATGAAATGTTATCAAAACATTTATGCATATGACAGTACTTTCTAATTCTTGCATTAGTAGATATGTTATTACTAAATCTCATACCAAAGCTTCTGTATAAGTTTTGGATTCATCATCATCCCAATTCCACCTCGAGAAAGCATCAACAACAGAAACTTATCCAACCTGTATTTTATCATCCTTAATAAACTCATTCAGAGCTTATTTGAAATACCATTTACTATCTCACTTCTAAACCCTTTCGTTCGGAAGGAAAACTCGCTCTAGTCATTAACCTTGCTGAAACTAGGATATTACAAACTAAGGTCTACCGAGTAACTAACTCGCATTGCTTAACATGGATCTTTCATTCAGACACCTATACTATGTCTACTATCTTAGAAGTATTACAATAACTATACCCACCATTGTAATAACTCAAATCGTTTCCACTATTTCATTTTCAAAATCTTCTGTGGCATAATATACTCTCACTCATTAAAATTTAGAAAATACACATCGATTTTCCCATGAATCATTTCATAACATCTAACTCACAACAAAGACACAAAATTGATCATCTCTAGATTACCAACCTGGCAACTCTTTTTCTCGATTCAGACTGAACTCAGTACTAGGATTTTCAATTAGTAGTTCCTTCTATAGCTTTCAACTCAACCATCATGGTTTGAACATTTTAATGAGCATACCTTTGAATCATGCTCCCAACTCACGTACACACAGAATCTTATTCCCCTTATTGATTCATGCGTAAATATACACAAAACTTGGATCATATTTCAATACATTAATCTACTCTTTTCACCAAACTTGGATCATATTTTAAGCACACTCTCATTTGGGTTTCTCTTGCTATGCTAATTTAACACCTTTGCTATCATCATCTCTCACGATAGTAGGGATATCTCGATCGAATTTCATTAACTCAATTCAACTTACTCGAAAACCCATCACATAACGTGAAATTCGTGATTTCACTTCTTATACTAGAATCATCACTAAATTTTTCCTCAAAGTACCCAAATAGGGTTACTAGTAGAGAAAGGAATGTCGATTTCAATTAACTAAATCGGCAATCATTTTGACTGACTTATGTTATCAGCTAACATTCTCATGAAATCACGATTTATGAAAAGAACAACTACATCAGCCCTGAAAGGCAACAGATATTTATACAGAATACTCAATGAGATTATTATAATCTATCCATAGCATCAACTAACCATGTACAAGCTATGGGCTTTGAGCCAACTTACGTATACTTTCCATTTATTTAGCACATAACGTGCCATACATCGTACTTGTTTCTTCTTGACTCGTTCACGAGTACCTGTATTTACCCATTCACATGACTTTAGTACTAATTTCATTCTACTTTTAACTCATCTACTTATCCCATTGATTACTAGGAAAATCAAAGACGTGTGTTTACCGTCATTACTGTAAGTATAAAGCCAATGCCACATCCTTGAGGAAGTCTTACATGGAGTCACCTCTTGATGCCATGCCATATCCCAGATATGGTCTTATATGGAATTTCTTATCATTTATCGATGCCATATCCTGAATATGGTATAATACAATTTTCATATTCATTACCGAAGCCATATCCAGGATATGGTCTTATACGGGATCTCGACTCAGTGCCGAGGCATGTCCCAGACATGGTCTTATACGAGACCTTATCTATTTCATATCTCAATGATAACCCTTTCATTTCAGTCCTCTAGGACTTCAACCTCATGTTCAACAATAATTACTCTATTTAATAGAGTATTATGTATTAGCATGATACAAAGCATTCTCAATTATGCTAACATGATTATTGCATTGATCACATACAACTTACTCAACTTGGTTCTCATAACATCTCATTGTAATTCAACAGTGGTAAGGAGGGTGAGGTCACAGAGCCCATTAACTTAATTCTCGTGACTACATACATATGATTTAATATTCATCATCAATGAAATATCATCATAGTCACACAACTTACTTCAAGTGAGTTTTCACGTTTTTATGCTACAATTTTTTCTATCACTCATACTTTCGAACAGTGACTTCACTTACTCAAGCTCCACATTAATATCTATTCGAGTACTCAACATTTAACTCTACTTCCTATTATTATTGCTTTTCAATTTAGAGAATGTCTTATGGGTTTGAGTACATAGTTCACTTGATTGCCATAGTCCAACTATGGTCTTATTCGTATCACACATCATAGCCCAACTATTTCCTTACATGTTATCACGATGCTATAGCCTTGCTACGGTCTTACACAAAATCTCATATCAATACCAATGCCATATCCCTAATATGGTCTTACATGGAACTCATGTCGATATCGATGCCATATCCCAGATATGGTCTTATATGGGATCTTGTAACTCGATGTCGATTCCATATCCCAGATATGGTCTTATACGAGATCGTACTTAGATGTCGATGCCATATCCCGAACATGGTCTTATACGAGATCTTTCTTTAGTGTCGAAGCCATGTTCCAAACATGGTATTACACGAAATCACTATTCGATGCCAACGCCATATCCTAGATATGGTCTTACACGGGATCGTATGTCATTGCCAATGCTATGTCCCAGACACGGTCTTATATGGAATCACATGTATTGCCATGGTTCTACCATGGTCTTATTCATCGATTTATTATTAAATGACCGTACTCATCTCCTGTATTCTACTTAGTCAAGCTTCTCAGTTTAACTCCACACTATAATATGTATGAATTCATAACAGAGTCATAAAACAAAACATTATACATTCTCTACTTTAACAGTCACATGTGAGATTTAACCATGTGGACATATTTATCATAAACAATGGCATCACAAATCTCCAATGCTTACTTACTATTACTGATTCTTACATACCTCATGGTACTTACTAGTCTCATGCTTGTAAGGTAAACAAGATACTTGTATTACTTAATCAAATAGATCAACATACTTTACTATGATAAGCATAATCTCAACTTCATCATTCTTGACATGAATAATACTCTTAGTCAGCTTTAACTAGCATAACTTGTTAACAGCTTTACTTACTCAACTTCTTGCTTTCTCATTCAATCTCCACTCTTTTGCCCGATGAATTACTATGAACAAAAAAGGATATTGAATCTCAATACACTTGTGTCTTGATGCCAATGCCATATCCCAGATATGATCTTATATGGAATCTATTAACTTGGGGTTGATGCCATGTCTTGACATGGACTTACTTGATATCTTTTCTTTAAAGACTCACCAATACCATGCCTTAGCTTGGATTTATATGGGTCTTTCCCTCATAATAACTTTTCAATGCCAAGGCTTGTCTTGGTCTTACATGATAACTTGCTTGGTTGCCGATGCCATGCCTTAGCTTGGTCTTATACTGGCTTTCTCGTTTCATGTATGAGATTAAGTATCCTAAGTAATTCAACTTCAATCGGGGCTTATACATTTTAATCTTAGTAACTTCTTTGTTTAATACATCATTAAACATTCTCATGAAAATAATGTATATATCACATCCAAGCAATTTAATGAAATTATTCACGAAGCTTGAAATTCATACAAACTTACTGAAATTAGCTCGGTTGGGAATCATCTCTATCTTAACAAAATAATTTCGTTAGAGCCAAGAGACATCACACTATCACGGTCCACATATGGCATGTATAGCTAGACTCTTATTCACGCTAGGTTAGTCTGAAAACTGACTAAACCATAGCTCTGATACCACTAAATGTAACACCCCTTACCCGAGTCTAACATTGAGACCGGATATGAGGCATTACCATGCTTGATCTTGCTTAACTCTTCGAAACGGACTATAAAATTTCATTTAAGCCTATCATTTACTCAATATCGGCCTACAAGGCCTTAAACATACCTCTGAAAGGTTTTTGAACCAATCCCAAAACTTTTATGAACTTACAAAACTTTTCCTCAAAACAGGGGCCACATGCCCGTGTTGGTCTAGGGACACGCCCATGTACCCCTAAGATATGCCCGTGCCTTTCACCCGTGGTTGACACTAACTAAAATCACACGGCCTTGACATGCCCGTGGCACTAGTCCGTGTGCCAAACCATGGGTATTCTGCCAATCTCACATGGCCTGGGGCACACGCCCATGTGTTAACTGTGTGGCACACATGGCCTATACAAATGGCCGTGGGGTTAGCCTGTGGTCTATTTTGACTTAAGACACTGACATGCAGGGATCACACGGCCTAGACACATGCCCGTGTGTCTTTCCGTGTGGGCACCTAAAAGCTATCTAACAAGCCCTTGCCACTCTCATTTGCATGCATTCATTCATCATCACATAACTTCATGTAGCATCAATATAACTCTTAAATTAACGACATTTAATCATAGGAGAAATGAAGCCTTGATCCCATACACTAGGGAGAACTCTATCCAATACAATTACAAACAAATTAAGTCATCATCTATGGCCATGCACAACCAAACTTTAAGTTCTCTTAGGCCAAAAAAATTTGGCTACATCAATTAAAACTTATTCAACTTTAAAAGAATCCCTACACATGCCATGACTCAAAGGAACTTGAAACACCATACTAGGAATCTACTCGATAGTGTGAAAATATCTTGACAATCTCCAACCTGAGCTAATTAAAATAACCTATAAGAGATGGGAAAAGAAAAGGAGTAAGCAATATGCTTAGTATGTTCATCTATATATAACTGACAATTTCTAATATTCATTGAATATCCATGACTACAAGGTATTATAATGAATTTTCTCATAAATTCATGGTTACTTACTCAACCACTTTTGAAGCTTACTCATTCTATCTCTTACCACATTCTTACCATTCCACTAGCCAATTGCTCATTTAATTAGCATGCATTCCTACACTGATCACCACATGATCATATAAACAACATATCAAGCATTTTTAATGAGTCACTCATACTACTAAACTCTCGGTGGTTTCGCACTTAGCCCACCATTGAATCTCTTATAGGGTGGTATCGCACACAGCCCACCAATCATCTATAAGCGATGGTATCGCATACATCCCATCGATTACTAATTAATCAGGTGGTAACGCACATAGCCCACCAATAATAATATATTTGACGGTATCGCACATAGCCCATCATTAACATCAATATGGTGATATCGCACTTAGCTCACTAATCACTTATAAGCGATGGTATCGCACACAGCCCATCGATTTCTATTTAATCAAATGGTATCGTACATAGCCCACCGATCAATTATACATTCATGGATAGTTATCCACATATATTCTCTATTCTAATGTTCACTCGAGAACATCCTCACACACTACTATTCTTACTTAACTTTATACGATATTCATTTGTATTCATACAATGCATCAATATCTTTATCTCATGCACTTAAAACACATTGATGATACATAACCCACTAGAGGTTCATCATATATTGAATTCATCTCATATCGATTCTAACACACACTTGTGCTTCTCATGGTGCCATCACATACTTTTTCTCTTTCGACATACTCATTGATTCACTCAAGTTGTTAAATAACACTTTTGAATATCATACACTTAATATCATACTGACATCATACCCCAATAGGGTCTTACATGTATTAACATATCAATGCCATGTCCCTGGTATGGTCTTATACAAATTTTTATACCGAAGGCATATTCCAATATGGTCTTACACGGGACTTTAATCATCATCATATCATGCTATATACATTTCTCATTACTCATAGACTCAATTCTCTTGACATCTCATCAAAATAAATTTCATACATTCATAGAGTAAATATACATTCCATACAACATTTGAATATTAAATTAACTCATACGTAATTGCAATGTTGTCGAAATGGCCGAAAGGGACTTTTTGTCCCCATTTCTCTTATCGCCCGTTCTAGGTCCGAATCTCATTTTATTTGATCTAAAATAATAGAATTTGCTAATTTAATCACTTATAATTCATAATTCACTATAATCTACCCTTTAAGCAAAAATTACTATTTTGCCCCTACACTTTGGCAAATTTATGATTTTGCCCCTAGGCTCATAAATGAATTTTCATCACATTTTCTTGTTAAAAAAACTTAACTGAATATTTAATCCTCTTACAACTACTCACAATTCCAACTATTTCATGCCTTAATGAACAAATTATAACTTTTGCATTTTAGTCCTAATTAGTTGTTTTCACAACAACATCTTTCACAAAAGTTGTTTATCAACATCCTATCACTCATTTTCTTCCATAAAAACTCATCAAACAACATAAACTCTAGCATGGTAAGTCCGTAGACTTTCAACCATGTTGCAAATTAGTCCCCCCCATTAGCTAGCTTAAGCTTTGGGGACTCTAAAAATACAAAAATCATAAAAAACCATCAAATTGACTTACTTGAATGGAGTAAAGCTTGCTTAAATTTTAATATTTCAAACACCCCTTATTTCTGAAAATTACGGTGGAAAAGAAGAGAGAAAAGATGATATCTTTTTCCTTTCTTTATTTTATTCATTTTTCAACCACTATTACTAACTTTTGACCAAAAATAAATGCTCTTGTCCCCTATGCATATTATGGTTGGACAACCCACTTAAACAAGGCCAAATTGCACATTTGGGACCTCTAATTAATAATCCATAGCTATAAATAAAACTTTCACACTTTATGCGATTCAGTCATTTTTCACGATTAAGTAAGAAATTGCTAAAATCAAAGCACCACAATTGTTATGTATCTTTATAAACATGTTATAACACATAAAATAACATGAAAATAATTTATCTAACCTCGAATTAGTGATTCCAAGATTACTGTTCGACTAGCCCCTAAATCGAACTATTACAGAAGTTAATAGTGTGATTCTGAACTCAAGTCCTACAATCCCCGGGTTAGCTTAGCGATACTACAAGGAAAATGGAAATGAGAGGGGTAAGCATGAAGCTTAGTATGTTTGCATGAAATAGATAGCTACATAAAGGTTTATGATAACATCCATTCATCACATTAGATAATACACAAGTTCTCAAACTCATCGCATAACTTACTCGTGCTTACTCTTACCAAATCACATATCACATTTTGCATTTATTACTCGTAAGTTTCTCATGGGTACCTTTATCACTTCATCACATAACTTTAGTACTTTTATTCTCTTGAACATAGAATCAGCTCATTAGCATCTTAAACGTAAACTTAACTATTTACCAGTTGAACTAATTGGAATATTGAAGGATACTCAATCTCATCATACATGTAACACGATGCCAATGCCATATCCCAGATGTGGTCTTACATGAGATCACATCTCGATGCAAATGCCATATCCTAAATATGGTCTTACACGGGATCTCATATCTCGATGTTGATGTCATATCCCAAATATGGTCTTACACGAGATCATATATCGATGTCGATGCCATGTCCCAAACATGGTCTTACACGAGATCGCCCTTCGGTGCCGATGCCATGTCCCAGACATGGTCTTATACGGGACCTTCTTTATCTCATGTTCTGATAATGGTATACTTACTATTTATAATGTTCAACTGGGCTTCAACTCAACATAATAGCATTATACTTTCATTGAAACATCATTAATAAATTTCAAAAAAAAAATTAAACATTTCTCATGATATTAAGAAATTAAGAATATAATAGCATTATATAGTTTTAATTTCACACAAACTTACTTGGTACCAAAATATACGTGGAATTGTTCAATCTAATCCACGACTTTGTCCTTGCCTCGGTTTCGGTCTGAGCTTCGTGTTTCTTGATCTATAATAACAATTTCACTTGTTTAATGACCACATTAACTAAAATAACTCATGAATTATACTTTGGCAAAAATTATGATTTTGCCCCTAATCTTTTATAAATTTATAATTTTTCCTCGAGGCTATTAAATCGATTCTAATCAAATTTACTCATTTAAAAAGCCTAGATGAACATTTATTACTCTTATAACAACTCACAATATCAATTATTTCACACATTTACCACATATTTACAATATTTACAAAAAGGTCATTTTAGGTGTTTTCATGGAAACACCTTTTACAAATGTTATTTATTTAACAACTAAGATTCATTTTCTTCCATAAAATTTCAGAAATCAACACTAATGCTCTCATATAAAAACCTTAGTTTCAACCATTTTGCAAAATAGTCCCCTCATTAGCTAGCTCAAGCTACAAGAGTCTCAAGCTACAAGAGTCTCAAAAGTACAAAAATTATCAAATATTAACCATTAAAACACTTACTTGCAAGTAGAAAAGCTTGAATGAAATTTTTGAGTTCTCAACCCATTATTTTTCTGAAAATTTTGGTGGAGAAGATGGAGAGAAAAGATGATATCTTTCTTTTCTTTATTTTATGATTAAAATTAATTTAGTCACCAAATTTTTACCTAACCAATTGACCAAGTCTTTTCTTTGTCCTTATGGCTGGCCACCACCCTTAACAAGGCCTAATTGCACATTAGGGACCTCCAATTAATATTCGTTATCTATTTGACATCTCTAGCTTATAAAATAAAACTTTTACACTTTATGCGATTTAGTCCTTTTTCGTAATTAAGCATGCAATCGCTAAAATTAATGCACCAAAATTTTCATGCATTCATAATATCATGCTATAACACATAAAATAATATTAAAACTAATTTCTCCAACCTCAGATTATTGGTTTGAAACCACTGTTCTGACTAGCCCCTAAATCGGGCTGTTACAATTCTCCCTCTAGGGATTTTCGTCCCCAAAAATCTTATCGATAAAATGGTTGGATATTGGTTTCTCATAACTTCCTCGGGCTCCCATGTAGCCTCTTCTACCCCATGTCTTTGCCATAGTACTTCCACAAGGGCTATACTTTTGTTTCTCAACTGTTTGACTTCTCGTGCCAAAATCTTAACCTGTTCTTTGCCATAAGTCATGTCAAGTTGAATTTCTACCTCTATTGGTACAATCACATGTGAAGGGTCTAATCGGTAGCGACGTAACAAAGACATGTAAAAGACATTATGAATCTTTTCTAACTCAGATGGCAAAGCCAAACGATAAGCTATCGGCCCTATCCTCTCGGTAATCTCTTACGGTCCGATAAAGCGCAGACTTAATTTGCCTTTCCGGCCAAATCTAAGAACTTTCTTCCATGGTGACACTTTCAAAAATACCTTATCACCAACTTGAAACTCAATCTCTTTTCGTTTCAAATCTGCGTCGGACTTTTGTCTATCAGAAACAGCTTTTAAACAATCGCGTATCACCTTTACTTTCTCTTCTGTTTCCCTGACCAAATCGACCCTATGAATCTGGTTTTCTCTGAGTTCAGTCCAATACAAAGACATTCAAAACTTATGCCCATACAATATCTTGTAAGGTGCCATTTTCAAGCTTGACTGAAAACTGTTATTGTAGGCGAATTCCACCAACGGTAAGTATTTCTCCCAATTACCTTGGAATTTCAAAACACAACATCAAAGCATGTCTTCAAGTATATGTATTACTCTCTCCGACTGCCCGTCAGTTTGCGAATGGAAAGCTATACTAAAGCTCAATTTTGTGCCTAAGGCCTCTTGCAACTTTTTCCAAAAAAGTGACGTAAATCTCGGATCTCTATCTGAAATAATCGACAATGGTACTCCGTGAAGTCTTACAATTTTAGACACATACAACTCCGCCAACTTATCAAGTGAATAATCCATGCGTACCAGTATAAAGTGAATCAACTTCGTAAGTCAAACAACTACAACCCATACGGTATCTTTCTTTTTTTGTGTCAACGGTAAACCCGTCACAAAATCCATAGCAATCCGGTCCCATTTCCACTCGGGAACCATAATAGGCTAAAGTAAACCCGAAGGTACTTGGTGTTCAGCCTTCACTTGTTGACAAATTAGGCATCTCGATACAAACTCACAAATATCTTTCTTCATGCTCGGCCACCAATACCATTTCTTCGAGTCGTTGTACAATTTTGTGCTACCTGTATGTATAAATAAACATACGCTATGTGCTTCATGTAAGATTCTCCAAATAAGCTCATCATCTCTGGGTATATAGACCCTATCTTAGAACATCAATCATCCATCAAGATTAATCCAAAATTTTGACTCAATATTTGAACATTGATCTTTTAGCTTGTAAATTGGTGCCGCCTTTGAATCACAAACTCGAAAACATTTCTCACCATCCGACAAAGCCACAAATGGTGTCTCCATTATATTTAGTGCAAATACAATTGTGGCTAACTCCAAATCTTTGGATACTTTAGCTCTTATGGTAATACCGACATTTCTTCTCCATATCTTTAGTGCAAATACAATTGTGGCTAACTCCAAATCATGGATTGGGTAATTCTTCTCGTGCGACTTTAACTGTCTAGAGGCATATGCTATCACCTTGCCCTCTTGCATGAGTACACAACCCAATCCATTCAAGTATGCATCACTATAGACCACAAATTCTTTTCTTGGTTTTAGTTGTACTAGAACTGGAGCCTAGGTCAACAATGCCTTCAACCTCTCAAAACTTTGTTGGCACTTTGTCCACTCATTCTTCACATCTTTTTGTAGTAGCCTCATCATCGGGTAGCTATCATGAAAAATCCCTTGACAAAATGTCTGTAATAGCCAGCTAGGCCTAGAAAACTTCTAACCTTGGATAAATTTCTTGGCGGTTTCGATCAACAATAGTTAAAATCTTGCTCGGGTCAACTCGAATTCCATCTCTCGAGATAATGTGCCCCAAAAATCCAACTTCTCTAAGCCAAAACTCACTCTTACTAAACTTGGCATATAACTGTTTATGCCGTAAAACTTGTAGAACCGTCCTCAAGTGTTCGGCATGCTTGTTCTCATCACGAGAGTAAATCAATATATCATCAATAAAGACTACACCAAATTTGTCCAAATATGACCGAAAGATGCGGATCATCAAATCCATAAACACAGCAGGGGCGTTGGTTAAACCGAAAGGCATGACTAAAAATTCATAGTGTCCACACCTTGTTTGAAATGCTATTTTGGCACATCCAAATCTTTTGACTCTTAACTGCTAATATCTAGACCTCAAGTCTATCTTAGAAAACTGAAACACCCCAAACCCGCCCACAAGCCCTGACCGGATCTGGCATGCTTCAAGGAAAAACCGTTCGAATCTTGTTTGATCTTTGCTAAAATTTTTCGTGTTTTTGAAAATAGTTGATTTGGGTTGGGTTCAAAATTTAAATTCCGTGTTGATTAGGTGTCAAAACATTTAGTATTTATACTTAAGAAAATTGGTTTTTAATTTTAATTCGATAATAATCGTATCATATTAGGTAATTTAAAAGCATGCATAAACAATTTAATACATATGGCCTTATTACATCAAATAAAACCCAAATTAAATCCATCATACTAAAAAGAAAGCCCAAAATAAAATAATAAATCTAGAGTTGTGCATGGCCACCACTTGAGCTCCTGCCGACCCGGTCCATTACTGAGTGTTATCTGAGAAAAATAGTCCAACAAGGGGTGAGTCATTCAAACTCAATGTGTACAACCAACACAAGTCTTAAATTAAATTCAGGCATGTCAAATCATACATAAAAACATATATAATTCATGATGCAAACCTGAACCCAAACCTAGATAACCATCCGCTACACATCACCCGCACTCAACCATCACACCGTGGGACTACTAAGTCAACCTCCATCCGCTACACACCATCGAAGGCGATCATTGCAATGACGTGCTCATCGCCCTTATAAAATTCGTGGCATAGCCACCACTTAAATAGTCTTGACATAAGTCACCACATTCAGATATTGTGACATAAGTCACCACATTCGGATATTGTGACATAAGTCACCACATTCAGATATTGTGACATAAGTCACCACATTCAGATATTGTGACATAAGTCACCATACGATATTGTGACATAAGTCACCACATAGATATTGGGGTATAAAACCACCAATTCACTTCCCATTTACATATCACCCATATGCCCCATGTCAAACATTTCATGCAAAATCATGCTTTATTTCACATTCTTATCACTATTGTCATTTTTATCATACTCATAGTAGCAGTAGGAAAATGTACCTGAGACTTCACCGTTACATGGTACTCTTAGCCACATCATAACATATTCTTGTAACATATTAATTAAAACATAACTGTAATTTAATTAAAGCTTAGTGTGGAGTACACACCTGATATACTTATCGCCTTATTGAAAATCCTGAAAATCTCGATCTAAGCTTTAGATCTTTTTGTTCCTATATCCGGCCAACACTAGGTATGTTAATAAAACCCACTCGGCTATAACCAAATCCCGAGAGATTATTGTAACCAAAACTTACCTTGTTGTCGATTGGATTTAAGAATCAAATCCCGAAACTTTGCTATAATCCCTCTTGTAATTGGCCAAGCACTAGATCACTTCATAGGTTAGTTTTCGATTTTTGAATAAACAAGAATTAGATTTGAACCACCAAATATAGCCTTGGCCGATTAGAATATTCACTTACCTTTGTGAATCTACAATCCCGAAAAGCTACTTGATTTATGGTATCTGCCGAAATCCATGTGTCAGATCCAATTTGACCTTTAATCACAATGCATGGCCCTTGGCCGAATACCATCTGACTTACCTTGGTTTAGAAATCCCGAAAGATTCCCTCTTGAAATCGACTACAAAAGGAGTCCCAAAACCCCTTCAAACTTTCGGCCAAAAATAATAATGGCATTAGTCTTTAACTTTCGGCTTATAGAAAAAGAAAAGAATTGGTATTTGATCTTACCCTAGTCACAGAAATCGATAGCACCTATGCCTGACACCACAGGGATTCGGCTTTGAGGCTTGAAGAATATCTAGCTTGAAGTCACTTTGTGTTTTCGGCTTTAGAAGAGAATAATAGGGAGTTATAGATTCGGCTAGATAATAATAGGGAGATTCGGCTTTGTCTCCTAATAGCAATAGGATATTTGGCTATCTCAAGGAACACAAGAAGAAGGGTATGAATCTTTTTAGGGGTTACGGCAAAGATGAACTAGGGAGGAGGAGGTTTCGGCCAGAACAGATAAAAGAAAAAGAAGACTTTGAGAGAGGTAAAGTGGAAATTCGGCTATGACTACTTGTGTTTTCGGCTTTTGGCAAAGTATGAGAGAAAGAGAAGAGTGGCTAGAGAATTCAGCAGAGGCTTCAAAAGAGAAAAGAATAATGGCCTTACTTTTCCTCCTTTTGCCGAAATTACTAAGCCTAGAGTCCCTTATTCGGCCATCACTATCATATCCCTTGTTTTCCTCTTCTCATAAAAATAATCCAACATTTATCTCTTATCTTGGCCAAATTTTAGAGATAATCAAATCATCCCTCTAGTGCCTTGGTGCCGCCCACTCATCGCTCAACCGCAAGAAAAAATAAAACTCTATTTTCTTCCCTTGTGACTCAAACCTAGGCCCATTTGCACCAATTTGTGGCGTCACTTCCAGAGGCTTTAAGTGGTGCCTCCAAGCCATTTAACCAAGCCCATTTGTATGTCATAACTCCCCCATTTATTTTCTTAAGGCCTATCGCTTAACTCCCTCTTTAGACTTAAAATTAAATAATTTCTAAGGCATTCACCTACACACTAAGGTTCACAAAATTCATACAACACATTCTTAACACACAAAGGCATGCTATTTCATATAATTTAGTAATAATGCATAAGCCATAGTTCGGGATATTACAGTTCTACCCCCTTAAAATAATTTTGACCTCGAAATTACCTGGCTAGAATAAGTGGGGGTATTGCTGTCGCATTGCTTCTTCTGGCTCCCAAGAAGCTTCCTCCGATCCATGGTTACGCCACAACACCTTGACCAAAGGGACCGACTTCCTCCGAAGCACCTTCACATCTCGTTCTAGAATCTGAATCGGCTCTTCCTCATAAGATAGATCTGGTCTCAGCTCCACCTCTTCAACCGAAACTACATGAGATGGATCCGATCGATATCGACGTAGCATGGAGACATGAAATACGTCATGCATTTGCTTCAATTCTGGTGGCAAATCCAACTGGTATGCCACTGGTCCAACTCGCTTCATTACTCGATAAGGCCCTATAAACCTTGGACTTAGCTTCCTTTTTCGACCAAATCTTATCACCTTCTTCCAAGGTGAAACTTTAAGGAACACTTGATCTCCCACATCAAATTCTATTTCCTTCCGTTTGAGATCTGCGTACGACTTCTGCCTATCAGATGCCTCCTTTAATCAAGCTTGAATTACACTAAACTTTTCCTCAGACTCTGCCACAATTTTTGGACCTAAAATTTGACATTCTCCCAATTCCGTCCAACATGTAGGAGTCCGACACTTTTGACCATACAATGCTTCGTACGGTGCCATCCGAATACTTGCCTAATAGCTGTTATTGTATGCAAATTTCGCTAAAGGCAAATACTCTTCCCAACTTCCTCTAAAGTCTATCACATGCCTCTCAAAGATATCCTCTAGTACTTGGATCACTCATTTAGGTGGCCGTCCGATTGTGGATGAAAAGTCGATCGAATCCAATCTAGTGCCTAAAGCCTGATGTAAAGCTTTCCAAAATCGAGACGGGAACCTCGGATCCCTATCCGAGATAATTGACATCGGCACTCCATGCAACCTCACAATTTTCGCTACATACAACCTCGCTAACTTCTGTAGGGAGTAGTTAACCCGCATTGGAATAAAATGCGCGGACTTTGTCAGTTGATCCACTATCACCCATACCGAGTCCTTCTTAGTAGGCGTAAGGGGAAGCCCACTAACAAAGTCCATGGTAATTCTCTCCCATTTCCACTGCGGAATTTGTATTAGCTAAAGCAATCTCGATGGAACTTGGTGTTTAGCCTTAACTTGCTGACACGTTAGGCATTTCCCTACAAATTCGGTAACTTCCTCTTAAGACCAGGACACCAAAACTATTCCCTTAGATCTCTGTAGATTTTACTACCTCCGGGATGCATAGAATAAGGGCTACTATGCGATTCCCGAAGAATTCTTTGCCTAAGCTCCTCATCCTTCGGCATACAGATCTTACCCTTGAAGCTTAATACTCCCTCGTCATTAACACCATAACCCTCTAACTCTCCATTCTGCACTTGTCGCAACTTAACACTTAGATCCTCATCCACCAACTGTCCCTCTTTCACTTCATTCAACCACGTTGGCTTAACTTGCATCTCTGTCAACAGACTTCCATCATCATACAAGCTTATATGTGCGAACATTGCCCTCAGATTCGTTACTACTTTCTGACTTAAGGAATCTGCCACTACATTTGCCTTGCCTGGGTGATATTCTATGGAACAATCATAGTCCTTCAATAGTTCCACCCACCTTCGTTGTCTTAGGTTCAACTCCTTCTAAGTCAACAGGTACTTAAGACTCTTGTGGTCCGTGTAGATCACTGACTTCTCTCTATAAAGATAATGCCTCCACACCTTAAGGGTAAAGACCACTGCTGCCAATTCCAAGTCATGCATCGGGTAGTTAACCTCGTGTGGCCTTAATTGTCGAGACGCATAAGTGACCACTTTCCCGTCTTGCATAAGGACACCTCCCAATCCTGTATGGGAAGCATCACAATACACCACAAAATCCTTCCCTGCCTTTGGCTGAATCAGAACTGGAGCTTCGGTCAAGACCCTTTTAAGCTTCTCAAAGCTCTCCTGTTGCTTATCGGTCCATACGAAAGGTACTTCCTTTCTCAACAACTTTGTCAATGGCGCGGCTATCGATGAGAACCCTTCCAGAAACCTTCTATAATAGCCTGCCAATCCTAAGAAACTCCGAACTTCTGTCATAATTTAGGTGGTTTCCAACCCAACACTGCCTCTATCTTCCAAGGATCTACCCTTATCCCCTCAGCAGATACCACATGTCCTAAGAATGTAACCTCCTTAAGCCAAAATTTACACTTGCTGAATTTGGCATAGAGCTTCTTTTCCCTTAACACTTACAACACTATTCAGAGATGCTCATCATGCTCCTCTTCAGACTTGGAATGCACCAGGATATCGTCTATGAACACAATAATGAACCGATCCAGATAGGGTTAGAAAACCCGGTTCATCATGTCCATAAATGTGGCTGGGGCATTCGTCAATCCAAACGGCATTACCACGAACTCAAAATGCCCATACCTTGTCCGAAAAGCCATCTTATAGATATCAGCCTCCTTCACCTTAAGCTGATGATATCCAGACCTTAGGTCGATCTTTGAGAATATCATGCCCTTTAAGTCGATCGAACAAGTTATCTATTCTTGGCAAAGGGTACTTATTCTCGATGGTCAGCTTATTCAACTGACGATAATCTATGCACATACGTATAGTTTCGTCTTTCTTCTTCACAAATAAGATTGGTGCTCCCCATGGAGACACACTGGGTCGGATGAACCCACAGTCGAGCAATTCTTGGATCTGAGCCTTAAGCTAAACCAACTCCTTTGGTGCCATTCTGTATGGGGCAATTGACATAGGAGCTATACCCGGCAGCAAGTCAATCCCCAACTCCACCTCCCTGTCCGGGGGTATTCTGGGTAATTCCTCTAGAAAGACATCCACAAACTCCCTTACAGTTCTAACTCCACAACTCCCCCTTCGTTTGTATCCAAAGCACAAATGAAGGCCAAAAATGCCTTACACCCCTTCCAAACCATCTTATTCGCCTTTAATGCCGAAACTATGTTAGACAAGTAGTTCCTTCTTTCTCCTATCATAACCATCACCTCATCCTCTAGGGTCCTTAACTCCATTCGTTTGGCTGCACAATCCAATACAGCTCGATCTCCACTAACCAGTCCATTCCAAGTATGAGATCAAATTCCCCGAATGGTAATTCCATTAAGTCAGTCAAGAAATACCGCTCCTTGAAGTTCCAAAGGTACTCTCCAAAATACCACTACAATTTGGCCTAATGGGCTTACTACAGTCATCTCCCTATTAGATAGTTCAGAGGCTATTCCTAGAGTTTCAACTACTCTACATGCAACATAAGAATGGGTAGAGCCCACATCAATCAAAGCAACATAAGGTTTGCCAAAAATAGGAAACGTACCGGTTATGACGTCCGGTGCATCACCATCTTCCCTCCGATGAATCGCATAAACCAAACCCGGCTGCCTGGCCTCCGTGTTACCAACACCTCGGCCCGATGTTTCTCGTCCTCTACTAGGACCATTACCTCTGCCAGCCGACCCACGACCTCGCGATGGCTGCTGTCCTCTTCTTTCAGCCTGGTTAGAACCTTACTGGTCATCCCCCTTCAGTTCTCATCGGGCAATCCTTAATCATGTGGTCCTTGAACCCACACTTAAAACATCCTCCTGTCTTTTTTCAACATTCACCCAAGTGTTTTTCTCAGACTCGATCATAAGCACGACATCGCCCTCCTTAAGCAAACTTGTCGACTCGCGACCCATCAACTCTAGGCCTCTTTGCTCATTCCTAGATGGCCTTGATGATCCAAATCTTCTTTTCTGCCTATTTCGATTGGTGTCCTGCCTTACAGAATCCTTAATACCCTCAGCTACCTTAGCCTTCTCCACCAACATAGCAAACTCCCGCTCTTGTTGTGGAGCTATCAGCAACCTCAAATCATCTCTTAGTCCGTCCTCAAATCGGACACACCGCCATGCTCGAGAGACACTATCCTCGAGCATAACGACTCAAATTTTAGGAATTCAACAGACTCACCACGGACTTGTTCCTTGAACCACCCCAGAAATGCCTTTCTCTGTGCATCAACATAATGAGTGCTAACATACTTCTTTTGGTATGCCGCCTTAGCATACTCCCAAGTGAGCTCCTCAGCTTTAGCACCATCCCGCACCGTGAGCCACCATTGATATGACTCATCGCGAAGAAGCGACACCAACCCTTTCAGCTTTTCCTTGTCAGTTAAATCGAGCTCATCCATAATCCGCTCGGTCGCTTCCAACCAATATTCACGCAGATCTGGGTGCCACACCAGATATACCACGTAACACCTCAGCTCTATTGGCTCAAAGTCGCTCAGGTACCGACTTTCGAGCTCTCATGCCTCCACCGCCTCTAGCCACCCTTTCCAAGACCCACAGCATCGCTCGTGACATCTGCGTCATCCCCATCGATCCTCGATATTCCACATTGGCGGTGGTGGTGGTGGTGGTGGCATTTATTCTCGATCATTGACCCGATCTAACGGGTTCAAACACGGTCATTCAGCTTCTTCCACGACCACGCACGTTGTGACCACGTCCCCTAGAATTCATACTTTTGCTTTGCATTTATCTGATTAAAAGTTTTATGAATTAGTTAGGTTCCACTGATTTATCACGAACAGTTTTATGTTCAATAGTTCTAGGAAGTAGTTCTTTCGTTTCATACACATACAGTCTCACATCATTCATTTAGTCACACACATGAACTTGCGTCCATTACAGAGAGATGTTGTAATTGTCTTTTGTTTGTTGTTTTCCACTACCTAGGGGTATTTTGGTAATTTTTTAAATTAGGTATTTGAAAATGTTGCAAAATAGAGATTGATGATATTTTACAAAATTAAAAACCTTGCTAGAAAAATTTCAATGGTGAAATGATAATTTTATACACTAGGGGTATTTTTTTGTAATTTTACAAGCCAGGGTCATTTCGGTAATTTTTTACAAATTATGGTTCCTGGTGACTTTTCAAAACAAGGGTATTTTTAAAGATTTCTAATTTGAGGGTACTTCGGTAATTTTCCTTACTAAGGGTATTTTGGTCATTTGTACAGGTTAGGGGCAGTTTGGTCATTTTGCAAATCAGGGGTAACTTCGTAAATTTTCCAAGTCAGGGTGTCTTATTATAAAGTAGGGTGTTTGGATATTTGTAAGGTAAGAGAATCTTGATAAAAACTATGGTAGTATGGAAATTTTATAAACCAAGGGCATTTTAGTAATTTTTTTCGCCAAGGGTATTTGAGTAAATCGAGATTATTTTAGAAAAATTTCAAAATAGTTTTCCTATACATCAGAAGGGTAATTTGGTGATTTTAAAACTAGTATTTTTATAAAGATATGGCTAGTCCCTGTCGGGTTTTAGTTATTGGGTTTAGCCTGTGTTTGAGTCCTCTTGGTTAGGGTGAACCATCACTACGCACCAGGTAGGATTCGAGTGGGTAGGAGGTGAGTCACTAGGACTGCTTAAATACCAAGCTCCCACTGAAACCAATCCTAGACATGCACACAATGGTTGCCACACCCTAACTCGGTGACTTAGACACAGGTTTGTTTAATTGTGCATTAAAGTTTTATGTAATTCTCATGTTGGGGTAAACTAGCACTAGGGTTTAATTCCTAGTCCACTAATCTACGTCTCTATATATCCCCACATATGATTCATAGAAGAGCTAGGGGTACTTACCTGGTGGACTTCGGGCCGGAGACTTAGGTGCCATGCCAGAAAAACCTGCTTATTACTTAGAAAAATCCACTTTCAAAAGATGGAAAACATTTTGGGCCCTGAAAGCCCTCAAGGCCGAGTTTTGAATCGGGATCTGATACCAAAATGAAACACCCCAAACCCGGCCCACAAGCCTTGGTCGGATCTGGCATGCTTTTAGGAAAAACCGTTAGAAATCTTGTTTGAACTTTGCTAAAATTTTTCGTGTTTTTGAAAACAGTTGATTTGGGTTGGGTTCAAAATTTAAATTCGTGTTGATTAGGTGTCAAAACATTTAATATTTATACTTAGAAAATTTGTTTTAATTTTAATTCGATAATAATCGATCATATTAGGTAATTTAAAAGCATGCATAAACAATTTAATACCTATGGCCTTATTACATCAAATAAAACCCAAATTAAATCCATCATACTAAAAAGAAAGCCCAAAATAAAATAATAAATCTAGAGTTGTGCATTGCCACCACTTGAGCTCCTGTCGACCCGGTCCATTACTGAGTGTCATCTGAAAAAAATACTCCCACAAGGGGTGAGTCATTCAAACTCAATGTGTACAACCAACACAAGTCTTGAATTAAATTCAGGCATGTCAAATCATACATAATAACATATATAATTCATGATGCAAACCCGAACCCAAACCTAGATAACCATCCACTACACATCACTCGTACCAACCATCACACTGTGGGGACTACTAAGTCAACCCTCCATCCTCTACACACCATCTAAGGTACTCGCTGCAGTCGACATGCTCATCGCCCTTATAAAATTCGTGGCATAGCCACCACTTATATATTCGTGACATAAGTCACCACATTCAGATATTGTGACATAAGTCACCACATTCGGATATTGTGACAGTCACCACCACAGTCACCACATTCGATATTGTGACATAAGTCACCACATTCAGATATTGGGGTATAAAACCACCAATTCACTTCCCCTTTACATATCACCCATATGCCCCATGTCAAACATTTCATGCAAAATCATGCTTTATTTCACATTCTTATCACTATTGTCATTTTTATCATACTCATAGTAGGAGTAGGAAAACGTACCTGAGTACTTCGTACCATTACATGGTACTCTTAGCCACATCATAGCATATTCTTGTAACATATTAATTAAAACATAACTATAATTTAATTAAAGCTTAGTGTGGAGTACACACCTGATATACTTATCGCTTTATTGAAAATCCTGAAAATCCCGATCTAAGCTTTAGATCTTTTTGTTCCTATATTTGGCCAACACTAGGTATGTTAATAAAACCCACTCGGCTATAACCAAATCCCGATAGCTTATTGTAACCAAAACTTACCTTGTTGCCGATTGGATTTAAGAATCAAATCTCGAAACTTTGCTATAATCCCTCTTGTAATCGGCCAAGCACTAGATCACTTCACAAGTTAGTTTTTGGTTTTTGAATAAACAAGAATTAGATTTAAACCACCAAATATAGCCTTGGTCGATTAGAATATTCACTTACCTTTGTGAATCTACAATCCCGAATAGCTACTTGATTTATGGTATCTATCGAAATCCATGTGTCAGATCCAATTTGACCTTTAATCACAATGCATGGCCCTTGGCCGAATACCATCTGACTTACCTTGGTTTAGAAATCCCGAAAGATTCCCTCTTGAAATCGGCTACAAAAGGAGTCTCAAAACCACTTCAAACTTTCAGCCAAAAACAATAATGGCATTAGTCTTTAACTTTGACTTATAGAAAAGAAAAGAATTGGTATTTGATCTTACCCTAGTCACGTAAATCGATAGCACCTATGCGACACACCATGTGGATTTGGCTTTGAGGCTTGAAGAATATCCGCTTGAAGTCACTTTGTGTTTTCGGCTTTAGAAGAGAATAATAGGAGTTATAGATTGCTAGATGATAATAGGGAGATTCGACTTTGTCTCCTAATAGCAATAGGATATTTGGCTATCTCAAGGAACACAAGAGGAAGGGTATGAATCTTTTTAGGGGTTACGACAAATATGGACTAGGGAGGAGGAGGTTTCGGCTAGAACAGATAAAAGAAAAAGAAGACTTTGAGAGAGGTAAAGTGGAAATTCGGCTATGACTACTTGTGTTTTCGGCTTTTGACAAAGTATGAGAGAAAGAGAAGAGTGGCTAGAGAATTCAGCAGAGGCTTCAAAAGAGAAAAGAATAATGGCCTTACTTTTCCTCCTTTTGCCAAAATTACTAAGCCTAGAGTCCCTTATTCGGCCATCACTATCATATCCCTTGTTTTCCTCTTCTCATAAAAATAATCCCACATTTATCTCTTATCTTGGCTGAATTTTAGAGAGAATCAAACTCATCCCTCTAGTGCCTTGGTGCCGTCCACTCTCGCTCAACTGCAAAGAAAAAATAAAACTCTATTTGCTTCCCTTGTGACTCGAACCTAGGCCCATTTGCACCTATTTGTGGCGTCACTTCCAGAGGCTTTAAGTGGCGCCTCCAAGCCACTTAACCAAGCCCATTTGTGTGTCATAACTCCCCCATTCATTTTCTTAAGGCCTATCAGCTTAACTCCCTCTTTAGACTTAAAATTAAATAATTTCTAAAGAATTCACCTACGCACTAAGGTTCACAAAATTCATACAACACATTTTTAACACACAAAGGCATGCTATTTCATACAATTTAGTAATAATGCATAAGCCATAGTTCGGGATATTACAGTTCTACCCCCTTAAAATAATTTCGACCTCGAAATTACCTGGCTAGAATAAGTGGGGGTATTGTTGTCGCATTACTTCTTCTGGCTCCCAAGAAGCTTCCTCCGATCAATGGTTACGCCACAACACCTTGACCAAAGGGACCGACTTTCTCCGAAGCACCTTCACATCTCGTTCTAGAATCTGAATTGGCTCTTTCTCATAAGACAGATCTGGTCTCAGCTCCACCTCTTCAACCAGAACTACATGAGATGGATCCGATCGATATCGACATAGCATGGAGACATGAAATATGTCGTGTATTTGCTTCAATTCTAATGGCAATTCCAACTGGTATGCCACTGGTCCAACTCGCTTCATTACTCGATAAAGCCCTATAAACCTTAGACTTAGCTTCCCTTTTCGACCAAATCTCATCACCTTCTTCCAAGGCAAAACTTTAAGGAACACTTGATCTCCCACATCAAATTCTATTTCCTTCCATTTAAGATCTGCGTACGACTTCTGCCTATCAGATGCCTCCTTTAATCGAGCTCGAATTACACTAACCTTTTCCTCAGACTCTGCCACAATTTTCGGACCCAAAATTTGACGTTCTCCCAATTCCGTCCAACATGTAGGAGTCTGACACTTTCGACCATCTGATTGCTTCAGACGTGCCATCCGAATACTTTTTTGATAGTTATTGTATGCAAATTCCACTAGAGGCAAATATTCTTTCCAACTTCCTCTCAAGTCTATCACTGACCTCTCAAAGATATCCTCTAGTACTTGGATCACTGCTCAGACCGCCGTCGACTATGGATGAAAAGCTGTACTGAAATCCAATCTAGTGCCTAAAGCCTAATGTAAAGCTTTCCAAAATCGAGACGTGAACCTCGGATCTCTATCCTTAGATAATTGACATCGACACTCCATGCAACCTCACAATTTCCGCTACATACAACCTCGCTAACTTTTGTAGGGAGTAGTCAACCCGCACTGGAATAAAATACGCGGACTTTGTCAGTCGATCCACTATCACCCATGCCGAGTCCTTCTTAGTAGGCGTAAGGGGAAGCCCACTAACGAAGTCCTTGATAATTCTCTCCCATTTCCACTGTGGAATTTGTATTGGCTGAAGCAATCCCAATGGAACTTGGTGTTCAAATTTTAACTTGTCGACATGTTAGGCATTTCCTATAAATTCGGTAACTTCCTCTTAAGACCAGCCACCAAAACTATTCCTTAGATCTCTCAGACATTTTACTACCTCCGGATGCATAGCATAAAGGCTACTATACGATTCTCAAGAATTCTTTGCCTAAGCTCCTCGTCCTTCTAAGATACAGACCTTACCCTTGAAGCTCAATACTCCTCATCATTAACACCATAACCTCTAACTCTCCATTCGCACTTGTCGCAACTTAACACTTAGATCCTCATCCACCAACTGTCCCTCTTTCACTTCATTCAACCACGTTGGCTTAACTTGCAGCTCTGCCAGCAGACTTCCATCGTCATACAAGCTCAGATGTGCGAACATTGCCCTCAGATCCGTTACTACTTTCCGACTTAAGGAATCCGCCACTACATTTGCCTTGCCTGGGTGATATTCTATGGAACAATCGTAGTCCTTCAATAGTTCCACCCACCTTCGCTGTCTTAGGTTCAACTCCTTCTGTGTCAACAGGTACTTAAGACTCTTGTGGTCCGTGTAGATCACTGGCTTCTCTCCATAAAGATAATGCCTCTACACCTTAAGGGCAAAGACCACTGCTGCCAATTCCAAGTCATGCGTCGGGTAGTTAACCTCGTGTGGCCTTAATTGTCGAGACGCATAAGCGACCACTTTCTCGTCTTGCATAAGGACACCTCCCAACCCTGTATGGGAAGCATCACAATACACCACAAAATCCTTCCCTGCCTCCGGCTGAATCAGAACCGGAGCTTTGGTCAAGACCCTTTTAAGCTTCTCAAAGCTCTCATGTTGCTTATCGGTCCATACGAAAGGTACTTCCTTTCTCAACAACTTTGTCAAAGGCGCGGCTATCGACGAGAACCCTTCCACAAACCTTCTATAATAGCCTGCCAATCCTAAGAAACTCCAAACTTTTGCCACAGATTTAAGTGGTTTCCAATCCAACACTACCTCTATCTTCCGAGGATCCACCCTTATCCCTTCAGCAGATACCACATGTCCTAAGAATGTAACCTCCTTAAGCCAAAATTCACACTTGCTGAATTTAGCATAGAGCTTCTTTTCCCTTAACACTTGCAACACTATTCAGAGATGCTCATCATGCTCCTCTTCAAACTTGGAATACACCAGAATATCGTCTATGAACACAACAACGAACCGATCCAGATAGGGTTGGAAAACCCAGTTCATCATGTCCATAAAAGCGATTGGGGCATTCGTCAATCCAAACGGCATTACCACGAACTCAAAATGCCCATACCTTGTCCAAAAAGTCATCTTATGGATATCAGCCTCCTTCACCTTAAGCTGATGATATCTAGACCTTAGGTCGATCTTTGAGAATACTGCGGCCCCTTTAAGCTGTTTGAACAAGTCATCTATCCTTGGTAAAGGGTACTTGTTCTTGATGGTCAGCTTATTCAACTGACGATAATCAATACACATACGCATAGTTCCGTCCTTCTTCTTCACGAATAAGACCGGTGCTCCCCATGGAGACACACTGGGTCGGATGAACCCACGGTCGAGCAATTCTTGGATCTGAGCCTTGAGCTCAACCAACTCCTTTGGTGCTATTCTGTATGGGGCAATTGACACAGGAGCTGTACCTGGTAGCAAGTCAATCCAAAACTCCACCTCCCTATCCGGGGGTATTCCGGGTAATTCCTCTGGAAAGACATCCACAAACTCCCTTACATTTCTAACTCCACAACTCCCCCTTCGTTTGTATCCAAAGCACAAATGAAGGCCAAAAATGCCTTACACCCCTTCCGAACCATCTTATCCGCCTTTAATGCGAAACTACGTTAGACAAGTAGTTCCTTCTTTCTCCTATCACAACCACCACCTCATCCTCTGGGGTCCTCAACTCAATTCGTTTGGCTGCACAATCCAATACAGCTCGATGCTCCACTAGCCAGTCCATTCCAAGTATGAGATCAAATTCTCCGAAGGATAATTCCATTAAGTCGGCAAGAAATATTGCTCCTTGAAGTTCCAAATGTACTCTCCAAAATACCACTACAGTTTGGCATAATGGGTTTACTACAGTCATCTCCCTATCAGATAGTTCAGAGGCTATTCCTAGAGTTTCAACTACTCTACATGCAACATAAGAATGGGTATAGCCCACATCAATCAAAGCAACATAAGGTTTGCCAAAAATAAGGAACGTACCGGTTATGACGTCCGGTGAGTCACCATCTTCCCTCCGGTGAATCGCATAAACCAAACCCGGCTGCCTGGCCTCTGTGTTACCAATACCTCAGCCTAGTGTTCCTCGTCCTCTACTAGGACCATTACCTCTGCCAGCCGACCCACGACCTCGTGGTGGCTGCTGTCCTCCTCTTCCAGCCTGGTTAGAACCTTGACTTACTGGTCGTCCCCCTTCAGTTCTCATTGGACAATCCTTAATCATGTGGTCCTTGGACCCACACTTAAAACATCCTCCTATCTTTTTCCAACATTCACCCAAGTGCTTTTTTCCGCACTGATCACAAGCACGATACTGCCCTCCTGATGTAGCTTGCTGACCTCGCGGTCCATCAACTCTAGGCCTCTTTTGCTTATTCTTAGATGGCCTTGATGATCCAAATCCTCTTTTCTGCCTATTCCGATCGGTGCTCTACCTTACAGAATCCTTAATACCCTCGGCTACCTTAGCCTTCTCCACCAACACAGCAAACTCCCGCTCTTGTTGTGGAGCTATCAGCAACCTCAGATCATCTCTTAGTCCATCCTCAAACCAGACACACCACTCATGCTCAGTAGACACTATCCCTCGAGCATAACAGCTCAAATTTAGAATTCACCAGACTCACCAAGGACTTGTTCCTTGAACTAGCCCTAGAAATGCCTTTCTCTGCGCATCAACATAATGAGTGCCAAGATACTTCTTTTGGTATGCCGCCTTAGCATACTCCCAAGTGAGCTCCTCATCTTAGCACCATCCCGCACCGTGAGCCACCATTGATATGACTCATCGAGGAGAAGCGACACCAACCCTTTTAGCTTTTCCTCGTTAGTTAAATCGAGCTCATCCATAATTCGCTCGGTCACTTCTAACCAATATTCAGCGGTACTGGGTGCCACACCAGATATACCACGGAACACCTCAGCTCTGTTGGCTCGAAGTCGCTCAGGTATCGACTTTCGAGCTCCCATGCCTCCACCGCTCCACCACCCTTTCCTAGACCCGCAAGATCACTGTGACCTGCGTCATCCCCGTCGATCCTCGATATTCCACATCGGTGGTGGTGGTGGTGGTGGTGGCATTTCATTCTCAGATCCTTGACCCAATCTAACGGGTTCAAACACGATCATTCGGCCTCTTCCACGGCCATGCACGTTGCGACCACGTCCCCTAGAATTCATACTTCCGCTTTGCGTTATCCGATTAAAGAGTTTTATGAATTAGTTAGGTTCCACTGATTTATCACGAACAGTTTTATGTTCAATAGTTCTAGGAAGTAGTTCTTTCATTTCATACATATACAGTCTCACATCATTCATTTAGTCACACACATGAACTTGCGTCCATTACAAAGAGATGTTGTAATTGTTTGTTTGTCCTTAGTGGAAACGCACTCCCGGGCATTCTTACTAAGCCTTACGAACTCACGTTCATATTCAGTCACTGTCATTCTACTTTGCTTTAGCTTAAGAAATTCTTTTCTCTTCTGATTAATAAATCTTTAACTAATGTACTTCTTCTGAAACTCTTCTTGGAAAAACACTCAATCAATTTTCTCCCTTGGTACAACCGACACAAGGGTGTTCCACCACTGGTAAGCCAAATCTCTCAAGAGAAGAAGAGACACCACACACTTCATGCACTCTTCAGGTATGTAGGATAACTCATCGAATACCCTGATGGTATTTTCAAGCCAGAATTCTGCTCTTTTTGGGTCATCATCTTTGTTAGCCCAAAATTCCTCCACTCCTTGCTTTCGGATCCTATCAACCGGAGGCTTTTCTCTTCTTACTACCTCTACCACTTGGGGAGCTACAAGGGTAGGCTGAAGAATAGGTTTGGGTGGAGGAGGTTGAACATTAGGATTTGCTCGAACAAATTCAGTGTACCAATTGCTCATCATATGGAGAAAGGCTTCTCAAGCCACTTCTTCCTTACCCAAAGTTTCGGGTCTACTTTCTATTGGCACGGTCCCTTGCGTGGGAGCTGGTGCATTAATTACAGCATCATCGGCCGCAGGTCGGTCGGGATCCATTTACTATATATAAAAAAATAAAATTTAAATCATCAGGAGTCATCACACTATCATTATGTAAATACTCAAACGTATGGCATGTATAGCTAGACTCATACTTACGCTACATTAGTCCGAGAATTGACTAAACCGTAGCTATGATACCACTAAATATAACATCCATTTCCCGTATCTAACGCCGAACCGGGTATGAGGCATCACCATACTTAACTCGCTCAAACATACAACATTGAGTCATAAAATTTCATTTCAACTCAAAACTTCTTATTCGAGATCATAACGTCCCTATCATAGGTCCATGAGACCCTAATCATACCTACGAAATGGTTCGGGACTAAATCAAAAACTTTTGAACACTTCAATTTTTTTACACAAAATAGGGCCACACGTCTGTGTGAAGAGAACACGCCCGGGTGGGCAGGCTGTGTGGTCACACACGCCCATGTTCCTAGCCTATTTGGATTTTATTTTTCATTTCGAACCTACAGGGGTTTTCACACGGCCAGACACAAGCCCGTGTCCATGACCCGTGTCCCTCATATGGTCTAGACACCATGTCCTAACCCGTGTGTAAAATCTTGACATTCTGTTTCTGACGTCATCATTTCAATAAGGTCACACGGCCAAGGCACGCGCCTGTGTCCTTAGACCGTATAGCGAATTAAATTCCTAAATTCAGGTGCAGACTTCACATGGCTTGGGCACACGCCCATGTTCTATGGTCGTGTATTTCACATGGTTGAGACACACGATTGTGTCTCAACCCGTGTGTTTACTACTGGGTATTCTGACTTGCCAACCTAGCATGTAGGGGACACATGGCCTAGCAACATGCCTATAGGGCTGACCATTTGTCACACACAACCTAGACACACACCCATATGTCTACCCGTATGGACAATTATAAGGCTATCTACCAAAGCAATTGCCACCCTACAAAGCAACCACACTTATACCATTTCAATGCAACATACATCATGACCATAAGACACTTCTAATGCCCAAAATCAAAACATCCACACATAAGTTTACACTACATTCATCATGCATATTCTTTACTCATTTATCATTTAATCACACAAGCATGCACTTCATGAACTTCTTCACCATTGAATATATATAAAACTTATCAAGTATTGGCCAATTTCCAATGGTCATTTACAAAATGAATTGAATGACATTAATAGCCACACATTGGCTAACCAATATGACATATCACAAAAATAACCAAGTTCTTATACATGTCATACTCAAAATTTATCAAACTTTGCTATACCAAAGAGAAATTGACAGTGTGATTTTGAACTCCGATGTCCTACGATCCCCAAGTTAGCTTGGCGATACTACAAGGAAAAGGGAAATGAGAGGGTAAGTATGAAGCTTAGTAAGTTTGCATGAAATAGATAGCTACATAAATGTTCATGATAACATCCATTCATTATATTAGATAATACACAAGTTCTCAAGCTCATCCGCATGACTTACTCATGCTTACTCTTACCAAATCACATATCACATTTTGCATTTATTACTCGTAAGTTACTCATGGGTACCTGTATCACTTCATCACGTAACTTTAGTACTTTTACTCTCTTGAACATAGAATCAGCTCATTGGCATCTTAAACATAAACTTAGCTATTTACCCGTTGAACTAATTGGAATATTGAAGGATACTCAATCTCATCATACATGTAAAACGATGCCAATGCCATATCCTAGATGTGGTCTTACATGGGATCACATCTCGATGCTGATGTCATATCCTAGATATGGTCTTACAAGGGATCTCATTTCTCGATGTCGATGCCATATCATAAATATGGTCTGATACGAGATTATATATCGATTTCGATGTCATGTCCCAAACATGGTCTTTCATGAGATCTCCCTTCGGTGCCGATGCCATGTCCCATACATGGTCTTATGCGGGACCTTCTTTATCTCATGTTGTGATAATGGCATTCTTACTATTCCTAATGTTTAAACGGGGCTTTAACTCAACATAATATCATTATATTTTCATTGAGGCATCATTAATCAATTTCAAAAATACTAAACATTTCTAAGCAATTAAGAATATAATAGAATTGTGTAGCTTTAATTTCACACAAACTTACCTCGATACCAAAATATTTGTGAAATTTTTCAATTTAATCCACGACTTTGTCATTACCTTGGTTTTGATCCGAGCTTCGTGTTTATTGATCTATAATAACAATTTTACTTTTTTAATGACCACATTAACTAAAATAACCCATGAATCATACTTTGACAAACATTACGATTTTGCCTCTAATCTTTTACAAATTTATGATTTTGCCTCTAGGCTCGTAAATCGATTCTAATCAAATTTCCTCCTTTAACAAGCCTAGATGAAAATTTATTACTCTTATAACAACTCACAATATCAATTATTTCACACATTTACCACCTATTTACAATCTTTACAAAAAGGTCCTTTTAGGTGTTTTCATGGAAACACCTTTCACAAAAGTTGTTTATTTAACAACTAAGACTCATTTTCTTCCATAAAATTTCAGAAATCAACAATAATGCTCTCATGGAAAAACCTTCAATTTTCAAACATTTTGCAAAATAGTCCCTTCATTAGCTAGCTCAAGCTACAAGGGTCTCAAAAGTACAAAAATTATCAAATATTGACCATTAAAACACTTACTTGCAAGGAGAAAAGCTTGGCTAAAATTTTTGAGTTCTCAAACCCTTATTTCTCTGAAAATTTTGGTGGAGAAGATGGAGAGAAAAGATGATATCTTTCTTTTCTTTATTTTATGATTAAAATCAATTTAGTCACCAAATTTTTACCTAACCAATTGATCAAGTCTTTTCTTTGTCCCTATGGTCAGCCACCACCCTTAACAAGGCCTAATTGCACATTAAGGACCTCCAATTAATATTCCTTAGCTATTTGACACCTCTAGCTTGTAAAATAAAACTTTGCACTTTATGCGATTTAGTCTTTTTCACAATTAAGCATGCAATCGCTAAAATTAATGCACCAAAATTTTCATGCGTTCATAATATCATGCTATAACACATAAAATAATATTAAAACTAATTTCTCCAACCTTGGATTAGTGGTTCCAAAATTACTGTTCGACTAGCCCCCTAAATCAGGGCTGTTACATATTATGAGATTTTTTTAACTTGAGGGAGTAAGTGAGCATTTTTAAAACTATAAAAGGTAAGTGTATTTTACAATAAACTTGAAGTGAAAGTATCTATCACACCTCAAAAACCGGGTTAGAAGAATCAAATTTGTGAAAACCGAGAGTAGTCACATTCAACTTATAATGTTATCTTTGTGCGTTGTAAATAAATCGGTTTGAACAGATACCAAAATTAAGATCATAAATAATTAATTAAAGTATTAAAATAATATAATTAGGTATTATTATATTAATTAATCTAAAATAAAACTTGATTAGAGGTTTAATTTGAAAATAGTGTAATTTAATTTAATTAAGACCTAATTGGAAAAGGAGTGAAATGAATTAAAATATTAATAATGAGATTTGATTATGAGTATTAATTATTATATATAAGCTAAAGTGGAATGCGCTAAGAACTCTAAAGTTAAATAAGTTAATAAAAAATTGAATAAATGTGTAAGTTAATAAAGAATATGTAAGTTGAGCGCGAAATAAATATATACAATTAAGTGACTAAAATGAACAAAAAAAAAAGATATAGACTGAGTGGTTAGGCATTAGTGTCTCCTGCTTAAAAGCTAAGATTTGAGTCACCCTTCTCCTATTTTTTTTCTTTTAATTTTTGGCAACCTAAGATAAAAGCCACACTAAAACAAATATTATTTATAGTAAAATTGAATAAGAAATGGGCAATAGCCCAATGGTTAAACACTTGCTCTTTCCCCTTACTGAACTAGGTATAAGCCTCCTCCTTCCTTTTTTATTTCATAATTTCACCAAAGACACTCCAAAACATATCTATCCGATATTGAACTTTAAAATCAATTAGTCAACCTTTCACAATTCTTTGCCAATCTTTCATTAATATCATTGAATATTGAAAAATTTTAGAACACAAACCTTAACCCATGTGAAATTGTCACTTGAAGGACCCGTTTTAGGTGCATCGGACCAGATTTGAGCACAAGGAACATTGTTTGAGATCCCAGTGATAGGTGTGTGTGTTTTTTACAAGTGAATCGGGGAAAATCGAGCTTTGGGATACGGCCCCGCACGGCCATGTCCCCTTGGAACCCTAGGATATTTGATCCTCACATGACCTAAGACCCTCCTCACAGCCTGCCACACGGTCGTGTCTCTCCTGTACCTTGATTTTTCCAATTTCCATATAGCCTTAGTCCATTACACGGCTGTAACCCCACACGCTTAAGGCATTGCACATGCCTGGCCATACGGCCATGTGCCCCTATTTTATAGTTTTTGCCCATAAATTTTAAGATTTGATCAGTTTAGCCCTGAATGATTTCTAAATTATTTTACTATTTTATTTTTTTCAATTTAAGTCTTGATAATTCGAATAAATGTTAGAATTCATGACCTGATTGGTTGAATTAATGTTATATATATAATTGCATGAATTGAGAATGATATATATGTCTATTGTATTTGTAATTGTGATTGTATGTACAACCTACCTTATGTTACTGTTAAACCGAACACATGACAAACATGTCTTTGGCTACTGAATCAATTTGTTATAGGCATAATCTTTTCCACTAAATCAAACTATTATAAGCATAATGATTGCTATCTTAATGTTCTATTAAAAGCATATTAAATGTTATTGTATTGATCTATTTTGAGCATGCCATATTGCATTGCATGGGGTGGGACGATATGAACGAAGGAAGTTGAGCAGTTTATCTGCACCATTGAGTGGTTTATCCACACTGTTTGAGCAACTTTTATCTGCACCGTTTGAGTGGTTTAACCACACCATACTAGTAGCTTTAATATGCAAACATGTTGTGCATTCACAACCTACTGATAGCTTGTCTGCAAAAAAAATTATCAAAAACCTCGGTGGTTTATCCACCCTTTTTATCACTAGTGGTTTATCCACAACGAGTGGTTCATCCACAACAATAAGTGGTTTATCCACAACATGGTGTAAAGGTAGAGGAGTTTTAGGCAACTCCTTTTGTGGTGTGTAATGGTGGGGTAGGACCCTTTTCTAATAATTGAAATTTTATTGCATTCATAAGCATATGTATTGTAACACCCCTCAACCATATCCATTGCTGGAATAGGGTTACAGAGCATTACTGGACTTATTACACAATCGAGGATACATTTGCTCAAACATTTTTCAATTTCAAATACAAGTCATTCATAATCATTCATCAAGTCCCTAATACGAGCCTATGAGGCCCAAAACATGCATTCGGGTGGTTCAGGACTAAACTGATAACTTAGGAAACATTTGGAACACTTAGAAAATTTTTACAAAATACAGAGGACACACGCCCGTGTGGCCTAGCCGTGTGTCACAGGTCGTGTGGACATTCGAAATAGGATCACATGGCCGTGTCCCAGCCCGTGTCTGACCCCATGTAACTCACTGACTTGGGTCGCACGACCAACCATACGCTCGTGTGACCAGCCCGTGTGCCCTTCGAAATAGCCTCACACGCCCGTGTACTAGGCCGTGCCAAACCTGTAGGGTATACTAACTTATGCCACACGGCCAAGTCACACGCTCGTATGTTAAGTCGTGTGGAGCATACTGACTGGATTTCTAATTCAACACCAAGGACACACGGCCGTATAACCTAACCGTGTGTCACACACGGCTGAGACACACGCCCGTTTCTCTACCCGTGTGGGCAAAAATAGGCTAATTACCAAGCCATTTTACCACCCAATTTTGCACACACCTACACCAAACCAAATGGCACATAATATGGCATAAATTGACATTCGACCAACTTCACCCAAGAAAAAATCATACCATTTCAATACCAACAATTACAAAACATACCAATACCACAATATGTCATTCAATTCCATACCAAAACTCACTTTCACAAATCATCAAAATAACCAATTTCAAATATGCATTATTTGCCTAGATTCACTAGCATACCGATATTCAAAACTCATCCATTTGCTATCCATAATATCAATATCAACAAGCATCACATGTTCATCATCAAACTCACAACACAAACCATATGCACAAATATATACATAACTAAACTAACCAAAATAAGCCAACTCTCATGGCTCTATACAAAACCAAACACTTAATATTTACAAACCATTTCAAATGACTAAATTCATTAGCAATATATATATATATATACCAAAATGACCATAATCCTATACATGCCATATACCCAAAATACTTAAGTTCAAAAGTACCAAAGTAATAGTTGGATAGTGTGATGAAGTCTCCGAAAATCCAGAATCCGAGCTAGCTTTGATTTCACTATAGAATACAAAAAATTAAACAAAGTAAGCTATAAAGCATAGTAAGTTCGTATAATAATAAACTCAATTAACCACAAATATATAGTTCAATCAATTGAATATATCAACATATAACTATTAATAGCTAACAAACCTTTCACACATTCAATCATAAGATTTGATGTAAAATTCACAATTTTCTTCGATTCAAAGCTCATACGGTTTGTGTACATAACTGTGCCATCTCATATCAAAATTATACTCAACCACATCTCTGACCTATATACCTATTGAACCATTCGGAATACTGTCGATACTCAAGAATCTCTCACCCTAAGTGCCACATATATAGCCTAAGCTATCTCAATCTCATATCACATATAGTGCTCACTCTCGAGTTATCAACGGGTCTGCTCACACAAGTTGAAGGTCATGACGAAGCTACACAGTGCTGCTCACACAAGCTGACGAGTATCCGCAACACATGCCAAATGACTCAACCACGAGTAAGACGTACGGACCAGCACCCAAATCACATAACCCCTAATGACATGTCATTTGTATCCTAATCTATTCCTAAGGTTCAACCCGGATTTCACATTTATCGAATAGTCGTCAAATATGTCCTCAAGGTCGTATACTTAATTTATACAATATCAAAGCATTTAAAGAACAAATATAACAATGCTTATTACATACGAACTTACCTTGAATATAAAAACGACATAATAAGTCGATTAGTCCGAAACCTTGTTCTTTCCCTCATCTAAATCTGTATTTCACTTTTCTTGATCTAAATGTAATAAAAATTAACTTATTTAATAATCTCTCTATTCAATTTAATCCAAAACACACATTAAGGTAATTTTACACTATTGCCCCTAATATTTCACATTTTTACAATTTAGTCATTATTTCATAAAATTACAAATTCATGCTATTCAACCAAAACCCATGCTAGCAAAATTTCAATTAGGTCCCTAGCAGTCCACATTTTTCATTTATTTCACAATTTAACCATGAATTTTACACATTTCACAAATTAATTCTTATTTGGATATTTTACTAAAAATCACTTTACAATTGTTGTTTATCTAACAACAAGCATACATTTTCTATCATTAAACATCAAAATACACATATATTCATCAATGGAAAAACCTTAAACCTTTAACATTTTTGAAAATTAGTCCCTGAGCTAGCTAGATTAAGCTGCAACGATCTCAAAAACATAGAAATCAAAAAAAAAGGGACAAAAATGAACTTACATGCTCAAGGAGACTAGGCCGAATGTTTCAAGCTCTTTAATGGTGTTTCAAACCCTTATTTTCTGTGGTGGAAGCTTAATTGAGAAGATGATACAATGTTTTTATTATTTTACTTAAGTTTATTATTAATTTACTTATTTCACCTTTAATTAAACCATTAAAATTCACTTAAACTATGTACATAAATGTCCACTAACATTAAAAATGGTATATTTACCTCATAAGGACCTCCACTATTTAATTTCATAGTTATTTAATACTTTTAACTAATAGAACACCAATTTTACACTTTACATAATTCAATATACATGACCTTTAACTTTGATTAGGTTATTAAAATTAGTGAATATAATTATTTATGCATGGAATACAACTTCCACTAGAAGTAAGCTAGGTATCAATTTATCCGCAGATATATCACAAAATTTTAAATATTAAATAAACTAGAAATTAATTAAGTTTTCAAAAGTAGTCACCATTATGTAGGAAAGTTAAGCTAAATCAGTTTTTGATAAACTCATAAACTTTTCTAAAAATAGACTAAAGTTTTCTACCAAATTATACAAATGTTTTAAAATGATTGTTTAATAAACCTTAATCGCTACTAGGCCATTCTGGTAGCCGATGTAATCTCCTGGATTCGGGTCTAACGTCTAAGCCAAGTTGAGGAGGCTATAATATCTTTCGCCTTTATAAGTTTGTTTGCAAAAAATTTAAACATACCAGAGGTCATTGTATTCTTTTGAAACTTAAAATTTAGCCTATGTACATTAATTTTAAGACATTGGATCCTTTTACTTTTTATTTGAAAATCTTAGTCTGTCCATCCAAGTTTGTTGTTAAGGTTATTGACATAGAAATTTTAAAATAAAAAAAAGAAAGAAAAATAATTTTTTAGCCCTCAACATTTATTATTTTTGTTAATTGGATCATTACTCTTTAAAAATATAAAAAAGAGTATATAATCTTTAAAAAAAGTTCATAAAACATTTAATTTTTAATTTTTTAAATTTATATAATTTCGTAAATAATTTGTGATTTTATTGAACCAAAACAATAAACAGTAAGAGACGAACAAATTAGAAGCAAAAGCTTGAAAGAAAATAAAACTAAAAAGAGAATTCAAAGTTTCACTATTTCGACCTTTACCTATATGAACCTTTGACTCTTCCACTAAAAATACCATAATTTTATTTTTATTTTTTGATTTATATTGTTGAAGGATATAATTTAATGATAAGTGCTGAATGGGAATTTTTTGGTGTGAAAGCTTTGATTATTTTCTTCAGTTGGGATTTGGAGATTATATGGTAAATGACAAAAAAAAAAAAAAAAAATTGGTTTCATAGTAAAATAAAGAAAAAGAAAACGTTTGAGAGAAAAAATTGTTAATAATTTAACAAATGAATAGATTCAAAATATGAAGATTTATATTAAAAATTATTTTTATTCTTCTAAGAATAATCTCAAATTGAATTACTTATTTAAACTTTGGAAGTAAGAATAAGAAGTTTGGAATTTATTTTAGATTTTTAAGGTTTTTTTATTTTATTTTCTCTTTTATGAATAATTATAAATTTTAGAATTTTATTGAAAATACAAAAAAAAAATTTGAGTTTTAATTTTTATTATTTCCCATGTATTTTTAAAGAGTAAGGATGAAATTGATAAAAATTATAAATAATGAATGTGAAAAATTATGTTTACTTTTTATAATTGCCACACTAATAACTTTAACAATAAAATTAGATGGAGGGTTTAAATTTTAAATGAAAAAATAAAATTTAATATATCAAAATTAAAATATTTAAATTTCAACATAAATATTTAAAGCTTTGTAAAACCCTAGTGTATGAGTTGGGTGAAGTAGGATGGAGTTTTGGGTGCAATTTGCAATTTTCAAACCTCTCTTCATGTTTGCCATATAAATGAAAGGTCAAACCACCTTTTATTAATCTCATCAATTGAGTTTCAAAGCATTATTGTCTATTCAAAACTTGTATTAAAATATTTAACTTTTTCTCAATGGTTAGCAAGAATCTTTATTTCTCATGTGGAGCATTACAAAAGATGTAAACCACAATATTAAATTCTAAATCATAAAAAAATTATAATAATTTATTAAAACAAAAGTCTATTCACATGCATTATTAAACACTAATATGAAATTTTAAATAAATATATATATATATTACACATATATTCAAATTAATATTTTATTTTATATCACTTTTTTAAATACTTATTACTTTTATTATACATATACATATGTATATTGTGCTCATATTTTGTATTATTGAATATCGTGTAACACCCCAAACTGGCCCATTCACTACTTAATCGAATTTGAAATGCCACGCAGAAAAACGTTTGAAAATAATCGACTTGTAAGTAAAGTATATAAAATTTATTGTCTTTAGGAAAGAAAACCTTGTGTATTTAAAATTTGAAATAAATTAAGTTGTTACAAAATTCTTGATTAAAACTTTTACATAAGTTATTATAATATAAATCAATTCAAAATATTTTTCCATCATTAGTTCAATTAATAAAATAAACTTCAAACCGTAAATAAAGTTTCCCAAATACCATAAGTGGCCCTTATTACATCAAATAAATTCCCAAAATACTGAAAATATAAAATGTATAAAAATAAGAAAATCAACTTCTGCATGGGCGACCTCGTATCCACTCCAACCCGGTCCGATCATCATATCACATGCGATGTTTGATAAAATATTTGGGTGAGTCACACGGACTCAGTGTGTAACTAATCCACTGGATTCCACCCACATGTTAACCACATATTAACACATAAATCAGATAATAATTATCATATTCCCATATTATCACATTCTGGCCTTAGCCCATATTCAAATCACTTATCAAGTAACAAGGTAATTAACCACATAATTTCCACATACCGGCTTAGCCCATTTCTTATTCAAATCCACATTCACATACTGGGCTTGGCCCATTTCCACATTATCCACAAATCAAATAAAATTATGCAAAGTGCACCCAACCCAAACCTAGGGTCCATCCTCCACACACCCCTTATCCAAATTTACCACACACCGGGGATTAATAAATCACCTCTCCTTTTCACTCCAAAAGGCAATCAATGCCGTCCACGTGCAATAAAGCACAAAAATCCACAACGCGACCTCAGTCAGCGCCAATCCACGATGTAGCCGTAACTAACACCAAAACCACGATGGGACACATAGTCACTCATCAACCACGATATGGCACTTAGCCGATATCAACCACGATGAGGCACAGAGCTACTCATCAAGCCACAATGTAGCTCAAGGCTAACATCAAACCACGTGCTCAAGTACACCGTGCCTTCTTTCATATCTCAACCCATGCACATGCAACATGTGATAGTGTCATAATAGTAAATGCATGCACATGTTATTAAGGCAGACAATCACAATTCCACAAGCATAGTCACATTCACATCGGCACTTTCACATTCTTATCAACAGGTAATACTAACCTGTTTATCGATATACCCCATTTTAGGGTATCCATCTCATAACTTTTACTACATTTGTTAGTACACAATCAACACATACAGATATAGCAAAACCCAAAAAGCGGTGGGTTAATCACACACGACTATTTAGCTAAATCCCAAACTATTTGATTCTAACACGATGAACGGGTTTTCCTCCTCCCTTAATGCCGATTTGGTCTCTTACCAAATCCGGAGGCTTTGGTTATCTCACGATTTATCCCTAATCATCCATAGATAGAATTGGCTATTAACAATAATCCATAATAATTGGCCCTTGGCCGAAACTACATAGGCTTACCTTGATTGCTCCAAATCCCGAAAGCTTTTCTTTTACTGCTCCTTCACGCTAGCTGTACAACCACGAGACTAAAGCTTAATGAACATTCGGCCATCCACACAGATCAAGGCCTAATCTCTTGTTTCGGCACACCAAAGGAAGAGAAGGAAAAATCGATTGATAATGAAAGAACACTTACCACTACACACGTTGCTTTGAAGAGAAAGAATCACACTACCGCTTTCGGCTTTTTAAGACTTGCGACAACAAGAGAGAGTGAGGCCACTATAGGATTCGGCTATGGCTTCTGAATGGCAAGGGGTTATTCAGCTATCTAAGAAATATGTAGAATTAAAGTTGAAGAAAAGAGAAAGAATAGGGAGAAGAAGTGAGAAGCAATTCGGCTCAAAGAGAGAATTAGAGGAACAATTTTCGGCCAAGGAAAATAAAATGAAGAAAAGAATAGCTTAAAAAAAATGGTCACCCCTATTTATAGAACTCAAATTCGGCACTCCTACCTCCTCTCAAATTCCACTTCCTTCTCCTATAATAACTCTTGAACACATATTCAAAAAAAAAATAAATCTAAAATTATCTTTTATCTATCAAATTAAAATAAATCCACCTTTATCAACTTAATTAATAAAATAAAAATTATCCATCATTAATCCCTTATCAAACTCCTAAATCATCTCTTATCTACCTATAAAAGAATAATAAAATAAATTAACAATTATCTACTACTTATCTAGCGAAATTCAAAATAAAATCCAGCTTAATCCGCACCCAATTAGAGGTCCAATTGCCGTCCATTACTTCCTTCTCTCTTGGCGCCAAAAGCCAAAATAAAACACCTAATCTCTTTGCCACACGCCTTGAACCCAAGACCTGCTGGAACCCTTAGCTGCAGTAACGCCTCACCCACTTTGCCAAGGCGCCTCTTTGTGACATAATTCACCCACAATTTCTTTTAAGACCTACTTAGCCCAAGCGTCTTCTTGCTGCACAAAAATAAAATGCCCTTTCTTGCTTTCTTTGCAACTTGAACACAGGCCCTCATTGCTGCAAGCCACATATAGCGCCCTAAGCCACTCTGCCATGGCCTTCTTTTTATGACATAAGCTCGCCACAATTTATTTTAAAGCCTCCTTCCTAGCTCCTCTTGTCTTAACGCCAAAGCAAAATAAAACACGCCTATGCCGCTAACGGATTCAACCAAGGCCCTTGTCTAGGCGTCATTTCCGTGCCCTTAAGTGGCGCATGGAAGCCTCTTTACCAAGGCCCTGCTTTATGTCCAAACACTCCCACAACTTTTCTTAAGGCTACCTTAGCCCACTCCCCTTTTTACTTAAAACCAATAATTTTCCAAAGCTTCCACCTTCATCCTAGAATTTCCAAAGCCCTCAAACACCTCCAAACACCCTCACTAAGCCCACTAACACATGAATTATGCACTAAATGCATAACCCCTAATCTGGATATTACGCTTCTACCCTCCTTAAAAATAATTTCGTCCTCAAATTAATTAGCTAATTGCACTCCTACTCACCACACTATGCTTACGCAAGACTCTAATCTTATAAAATATCATACTTCCTATGCACAATCTCTAAGTTCACATGCAAGGCTTCAACACTTTCACTAACGATACAAGAAAACTATACAACAATCAAAGCAATTAAGGGTATTCCGAAATAAAGAACGCACCATTGTCACATCCGCACATCACTCTCCTCATGACCGACTACATAAACCAACCTTGGCGCCTTCGCGCCGCCCTTCAAGATCTCTCGATTGGTGCTCCACGACCTCAGCCTGAACCATTTCCTCCATGGTTCGAACCACGACCCCTTGTCACTAGTTGACCATTCCTGCCCGGCTGCACTCCTCCTTGACCTTCTGTCAGAGCCCTATTCGGATCCTGAGGACTGTCTTTAATCAAATGAGTCTTAGACTTACATCTAAAACACTCGATTCGATTCTAGCACTCGCCAACATGATACCTCCCGCATTGAGCACATGGATCGTCTGGATTTCGATGAGTCGGCTTAGCAAAGACGAATAGAATTCTCGACCTCGGTCTTTTCTGAAAGTTCTCAGACGATTCGACGATCCAAAACTTCTCTTATCCCGATTCCTTTCCTTATCTACATTCGCCTCACGAGTCCTTAATCCCTTCACTACCTTAGCCTTCTCTACTAGCACAATAACTCCCGCCTCGATGTGGAGCTATCAATAGCCTCAGTCGTCTCTCAATCCGTCCTCGAACCCGGACACCGCTCATGCTCGTAGCCACTACTCCTCGAGCATATCGACTTAACCTCGTGAATTCAACCAGATTTTGCTACGGACTTGTTCCTTGAACCACTTTCTAAACGCCTTCCTTTGCGCATCAATATAGTGAGTACCAACGTGCTTCTTCCGACACGCCTTAACATATTCCCAAGTGAGATCCTCACTGTGGCCCCATCCCGAATCGGAGCCACCATTGATACGCTTCATCGCGTGAGCGATGCCACCATTCCTTTCACTTTCTCCTCACGGCCGATCCGGCTCATCCATAATTTGCTCGATTGCCTCCAACCAATACTCGGCGGTCTTTGGGTGCCACACCGATACTCCACAAAACACTTCACTCCATTGGCTCTGAGTCGCCAGTACGACTTCCTAGCTCTCATATTTCCACCGCCCACCACCATCTCAAGAACTCGCAAGACCGCTGCGATATAAAGATCATCCCCGCTTGATCTTGCCGCCAACACCAAAAGTCGGTGGTAATGGCGGTGGTACCCCATTCTCGGATCCTTGACCCGACCTAACGGGTTCGACACTACCACTCTACCTCTCTGGCGCCCACGATTTAACCTCATCCTCTAGAACTCATGTCTAACGTCGCGATTTAATCGATTAAAAAGTTTTATGCATTAGAAATTTTGTTTCTTTGTTTATCCACGAGCAAATTTTATAATAAGAAGTTTCCAAAAGTAGTTCTTTCGATCAATCAAAGTTTCAGTTTAAGTTCACTACTCTAATTCGTAGAATCACATTCTCATTCACATTCATCCACAACATTTACTTCACTACTTTGGGCATTTCGATCATTCCCTACCCTGTGGGTAATTTCGCCATTTTTCCTATAGGGGTATTTTAATAAATCGGGTCAATTTGAAAATCACAAAAGTCATTTGAAATTTTCCAAACTCATGGGTATTTTTGAAAGAAAGATTTTCCAAACCCGTATTACGTAAATTTGCAAAAATCGGGTTATTTTGGTACTTTCAGAACTAGGGGTAATTTGGTAAATTTCAAATCGGGGCATTTTGAATTTTCACAAAATAGGGTTTTCGGATACTTTTGCAAAGTAAGAAAATTTTATTAAAATCGAGGTAGTATGGTAATAAAATTTTTTTCCAAGCCGAGGCATTTTAGTAATTTTACAACCAAGGGCATTTTGTAATTTTGTAAATCGAGATATTTTGGAAAAATTTTCACAATAATCTTTTGCTACAATTAAAAGGGTAATTTAGGGATTTTAAAACTAGGGTTTCCATAAAAGTACTGGCTAGTCCCTTTCGGTTTTAATTATTGGGTTTAGCCCGTGAATAAGTCCTCTTGGTTAGGGTGAACCACTCTGCGCACTGTAGGATTCGAGTAAAGAGGAGGTGAGTCACCGGATAGCTTAAATACCAAGCTCTTACCAAATCCACTCCTAGACATGCGTACAATGGTTGCCACACCCTAACTCTCTGACTTACTTCACTGTGTTTGTTGATTGCTTTTAAGTCTTATGCATGTGTTTGAGTGCACTAGCCCTGTGGTTCAATAGATCCTAGTTCACTAATCTACGCTCCCACAAAAGCCCATATAGATCACATATTCAAATCACTTCAATAGTCGAGGTACTTACCGGTGGACTTGGTAGAGATACAGATGCCATGCCGAATAACTCAAATAAAAGTCCATATTTTGAAAAGCCCATTTTTGAAAACATTTTGGACCCAAAACCCTTAAAGCCGAAGTTTTGAACCAGGCTCGATACCAAATCAGTAACACCCCAAACCCGCCCATTCACTACTAATCGAATTTGAAATGCCATCATGAAAAACGTTTGAAAATAATCGACTTGTAAGTAAAGTATATAAAAATTTATTGTCTTTAGGAAAGAAAACCTTGTGTATTTAAAATTTCAAATAAATTAAGTTGTTACAAAATTCCGGATTAAAACTTTTACATAAGTTATTATAATATAAATCAATTCAAAAATATTTTTCCATCATTAGTTCAATTAATAAAATAAACTTCAAACCGTAAATAAAGTTTCCCAAATACCATAAGTGGCCCTTATTACATCAAATAAATTCCCAAAATACTGAAAATATAAAATGTATAAAAATAATAAAATCAACTTCTGCATGGGCGACCTCGTATCCACTCCAACCCGGTCCGATCATCATATCACATGCGATGTTTGATAAAATATTTGGGTGAGTCACACGGACTCGAAGTGTAACTAATCCACTGGATTCCACCCACATGTTAACCACATATTAACACATATATCAGATAATAATTATCATATTCCCATATTATCACATTCTGGCCTTGGCCCATATTCAAATCACTTATCAAGTAACAAGGTAATTAACCACATAATTTCCACATACTGGGCTTAGCCCATTTCTTATTCAAATCCACATTCACATACTGGGCTTGGCCCATTTCCACATTATCCACATATCAAATAAAATTATGCAAAGTGCACCCAACCCAAACCTAGGGTCCATCCTCTACACACCCCTTATCCAAATTTACCACATACCAGGGGATTAATAAATCACCCTCTCCTTTTCACTCCAAAAGGCAATCAATGCCGTCCACGTGCAATAAAGCACAAAAATCCACAACGCGACCTCAGTTAGTGCCAATCCACGATGTAGCCGTAGCTAACACCAAAACCACGATGGGACACATAGTCACTCATCAACCACGATATGGCACTTAGCCGATATCAACCACGATGAGGCACGAGCTACTCATCAAGCCACAATGTAGCTCAAGGCTAACATCAAACCACGCATCAAGTACACCCGCCCTTCTTTCATATCCCAACCCATGCACATGCAACATGTGATAGTGTCATAATAGTAAATGCATGCACATGTTATAAAGGCATAATCACAATTCCACAAGCATAGTCACATTCACATCGGCATTTTCACATTCTTATCAACAGGTAATACTAACATGTTTATCGATATACCCCATTTTAGGGTATCCATCTCATAACTTTTACTGCATTTGTTAGTACACAATCAACACATACAGATATAGCAAAAACCCAAAAAACGGTGGGTTAATCACACACCTGACTATTTAGCGAAATCCCAAACTATTTGATTCTAACACGACGAACGGGGTTTTTCCTCCTCCCTTAATGCCGATTTGGTCTCCTACCAAATCCCGGAGGCTTTGGTTATCTCTGCCGATTTATCCCTAATCATCCATAGATAGAATTGGCTATTAACAATAATCCATAATAATTGGCCCTTGGCCGAAACTACATAGGCTTACCTTGATTGCTCCAAATCCTGAAAGCTTTTCCTTTACTGCTCCTTCACGCTAGCTGTACAACCACGAGACTAAAGCTTAATGAACATTCGGCCATCCACACAGATCAAGGCCTAATCCCTTGTTTCGGCACACCAAAGGAAGAGAAGGAAAAATTAATTGATAATGAAAGAACACTTACCACTACACACGTTGCTTTGAAGAGAAAGAATCACACTACCGCTTTCGGCTTTTTAAGACTTGCGAAAAAAAGAGAGTGAGGCCACTATGGGATCTTGGATATGGCTTCTAAATGGCAAGGGGTTATTCTACTATCTAAGAAATATGTAGAATTAAAGTTGAAGAAAAGAGAAAGAATAGGAGAAGAAGTGAGAAGCAATTCTACTCAAAGAGAGAATTAGAGGAACAATTTTCGCCAAGGAAAATAAAATGAAGAAAAGAATAGCTTAAAAAAAAATGGTCACCCCTATTTATAGAACTCAAATTTGGCACTCCTACCTCCTCTCAAATTCCACTTCCTTCTCCTATAATAACTCTTGAACACATATTCAAAAAAAATAAATCTATAATTATCTTCTATCTATCAACTTAAAATAAATCCACCTTTATCAACTTAATTAATAAAATAAAAATTATCCATCATTAATCCCTTATCAAACTCCTAAATCATCTCTTATCTACCTATAAAAGAATAATAAAAATAAATTAACAATTATCTACTACTTATCTAGCCAAAATTCAAAATAAAATCCAGCTTAATCCTTACCCAATTAGAGGTCCAATTGCCGTCCATTACTTCCTTCTCTCTTGGCGCCAAAAGCCAAAAATAAAACACCAATTTGCTGCTCACACGCTTGAACCCAAGACTCATTGGAACCCTTAATCGCAGTAACGCCTCAAGCCACTTTGCCAAGGCGCCTCTTTGTGACATAATTCACCACAATTTCTTTTAAGACCTACTTAGCCCAAGCGTCTTCTTCTTTGCACAAAATAAAATGCCCTTTCTTGCTTCCTTCGCAACTCGAACACAGGCCCTCATTGCGAAGCCACATATAGCGCCATAAGCCACTCTACCATGGCCTTCTTTTATGACATAAGCTCGCCACAATTTATTTTAAAGCCTCCTTCCCTAGCTCCCTCTTAACGCCAAGCAAAATAAAAACACGCCCATGCCGCCAACGGATTCAACCAAGGCCCTTGTCTAGGCGTCATTTCAGTGCCCTTAAGTGGCGCATGGAAGCCTCTTTACCAAGGCACATTTTATGTCCAAACACTCCCACAACTTTTCTTAAGGCTACCTTAGCCGAGCTCCCCTTTTACTTAAAACCAATAATTTTCCAAAGCTTCCACCTTCATCCTAAATTTCCAAAGCCCTCAAACACCTCCAAACACCTCACTAAGCCCACTAACACATGAATTATGCACTAAATACATAACCCCTAATCTGGGATATTACAATACGTGTGTAATATAAATATATTTGTGTCAAATTTCATTTTATTTATATTTGTGTTAAATTTTATTTTACTCGTGTGATATTTTGGTTTTATTATATATGTTACTAACTATTTTTACTTTTTTATAATTTTATAATATTTATAATTTATATTTATAATATTCGAATTATATATAGAAGAAACTTTATACATACGAACATCCACATTGAGTCAAACTTAAACGATCACATGTCTAGATTCATTTTATATGTAAATTTTTTAAAAAATTAATAATCTTTTAAGGATTTTAATTTTTTCAAATATATGTTAATAGGGCATGCCATGTCAATATATTTATTTTCGTGGTGTCGTGCTAGCTTATCATTATTTATGTTAACTACATCAACATTTATTAACAGTTAAATTAGTCAACAATGATTTTCGTTATTGAAAAAATCTAATTGATTTTTTTATCACTAAATGCTCATATAGGTACCTTCTTCTCTAAGGTGGCAATTGATATTTTAAATTTTTTTATAAGGAGCTTTTAAATCATTTTGCATTCTTCTAATATAAAAATATTGCTTAATACGTACTTCAGAACCTGTACTATACACAAAATCTCAAATTTTTAAATCACTAAATGCTCTTACACTTTCCTTCCGACTAACTCATCGCCCCAATCCAATTTTTCATTATAAAAAAACGTTGAGTAAACCAATGAAATACTACCAAGTGTGAAGAAAAGGAAAAAATTGTCTAAAATTTTTAAAAATATCAGAAGATTCAAAAAATCCTAAAATATCAAAAAATCCAAAAACCTAGAAAATTTAAAAAAAACTCAAAATATTCATAATTTATTTTTGAAAATTATAAAAAATTATAATAATGAGAAACTTAAAAGTAATTTTTAAAAAATCATAAATTTAAAATATACTAAAACCCTAAAATTTCAAAAACAAATTGAGAATTTATTTTGAAAATATTATTTTTGGAATTATAAGAATGCATAAATTTATTAAACAAATTATTTAAATAATTTATATTTTTATAATTTCAAAAATTTCAATTTTAGATTTTAAAAATTTTGATGGGTTGAATCTAAAAATGTTTTGTTTTCAGGTTCATTTTAAAACAAACTTTTAATAACTTTATACTTTTTTTAATCTAAAAGAATATTTTTTTTAAATATCAAAATTTTAGTTATGTATTAGAATTTTAGGGTTCTTTAAAGAAATTTTTATAATTTTATGACCTTTTAGGAATTTATGGTAATTTTAGAATTTGTAGGATTTTTTGCAATACTATTATTTATTTTAAGGAATTTTAATTTTTACATGTGGCAGCTTTTAAATGGCTAAAGTGATTTTTAACTAAAACACATAGATGGAGCAATGAGATAAACGAAAGAAAAATATTGTCATGCCCCAAAATAAATAATTTTAGAAGAAATGATTAAATGAAAAATGAGTCTTACACTTGATGGTTAAGAGTTAGTTTCTCTTCCTAGTGGTCTTAAGTTTAGGTCCTTCCTTCTCCATTCATTTTCCTTTTAAATTCGACAACAGTGGGTAATTTGCTATGCCGCGAAAACCCTAGGTATTTAATCCATTTTTTCCTAATTAGACTTTGCACCTTCATTTTCAATTCCTAGTAGAATTTTGCTTCTCATTTATATTTCTTCTCTTTTTCTTTTCTTTTCAACATTATCGTAATTGTTGTTGATTATTTTGCTTTCCTAAATCAAATCATCCCTCGTTCAATCGTTTTCCTATCAGTTTTGTAATTTCTATCAATAACATTTGTATCACTGCCAAGAAACGATAAATGCACCTTGTTCCAATGATTAGATCCCATATTCCCATTATATTACTATCTAACGTTAATCTTTTATTTGATTAATCAATCTTTTACAGTTCTTTCCAAATCCTTCATAATCTTGTTGAAATCTTGACACCAATTGTTAATTCGTGTGTAAATATCGTTTGAAAGACCAAATCTAGGTGAATCGAACCAAAATCGAGCATAAGAAACATCAAACGGAACCGTGGTGAAAGGTGTGTGTTCTTTACCAAGTAAATCAGGGCAAACCATGTGTAGGTTTAGGGCCACATAGGCGTGTGGACCACATGGCCATGTGCACCTATAGATTTTAGAGACTTCGTGAACCACATGGCCTCAACCTATTACACGGTCTGCCATACGATCATGTCTCTTTTGTAGGGTAATATATCGATTTTCACACGGAATCAAGTTGTTACATAGCCTGGAACACGGGCGTGTGACCCATATTTTATAGTTTTGCCCAGAATTTTGTGAATTGTTTAGTTTAGTCCTGTATGGTCCCTAATTTTTTAAAGATTTCATTTGCTCGATTGAGTCCCTGATATTTTGAATATGCTAAAATCTGTGATTTAATGACTAAATTATTATTGTTATAATGTATGATATGTGAATATTACATGTCTACTGTCACTGTATATTCGATGATCTATTACAATTGCTATCACTTCTATATTACTGGTTGCATGTTCAGCATGCCTACTGCTACTATTAAACTAATTACATGTTAAGCATGTCTATTGATACTGTTGAACTAAATACATGTTATGCAACACCCCAAACTCAGTCTAGATGTTATGGCCGAATCCAAAGATGTCATAAAGTAGGGTTTTGAAAATAGCGTCGTCTCGTCAAATTATTCAAGTTTCTTAATTCAAATTCATTTATAACCATTTTCAAAAGTGATAATTAATTCATTTATTTGACAAAACATAATTTTCAACGGACCTTATAATTTAGAAATCCAGTTCGTATTTTCAGAAAAACCTTTGCTTGCGTAAAACTATCGTTTTCAAAAAAATAATTTATCGAAGCATGCAAGTTACCAAACAAATCAAAAATCAACAGTTAAAAACCATACAGTCCAGAGAGTCCTAGAAATTACAAACTCTCAAATAAATCCAGAATTTTAATTAAACAATAAATTACTAAGTTAAAACAGTTTACGAGTGGTCAGTGGTCACCACTACACCGATCCGCCTAAGTCTGTGGATTACCTATACAGAACAGACAATAGATGTGAGTTTTGTAAACTCAGTCTGTAACCCAACGAAAATAAGTAGGCAAAACATTTAGAATCCTCATGCTCAGTCAAAGACAAATACGGACTTATGCCTATTTCAGATACGGATAAAAGATACAAATATGCAGAACAGATATACAGAATCCTACCCCCATCCTTTACACACCAACTCCGTCCATCCCAACACACCATGTGAGGTTGAAAAAACACCCACCCATCCCTACACACCATATCGTGTTGTTACGACACATATCAGATAATATGCAGCTATGCTGCCTGAATATAGGCAATGATCACCATACAGAATACTTCCTCCACAAATACAAATCCTACCCAAAAACAATTATAGAAATCAGATACAAAAATTTCAGATTAGACATGCTCAGCTTGTTTATATACAGATAACAGACATACATAAAACAGAATAGTCAGATATGCATAATAGTGTCCTACTCAGAGCATACTATCAGAATACCAGATCACATAGTCTAGGGTTTGGTTAGCCCTTACTGACTCTATGGTAGGTCCACAGTTGATCGGAACGACCAGTGCGACCCTAAGGAAAATTCTAGAAATTTGGGTGCACATGCCCGTGTGGCCTACATGCCCAGATTGGCCTTGCCCGTATGGCTCACACGACTTGGCCCAAAATCTATACGCCCGTGTAGCCCACACGTCGAACTTGGCCTAGCCCGTGTGGCCCAAACAGCCACGCCCACACCATCACACGGCCGTGTCATGCGCACGTCTGTGTCTCGCACACGGTCACCCACACGACCGACCATACGCCCTTGTGACATCAACAGTAGGCAATTTTGGCGTTCGCTAAAACCTCATTTTTCGTGATTTAGGAACACAGTTGGTACGATTTTGATTCAAAATCACTCCCGAGACCACCAGAACCTAAAATTGACAAACCAACTCCCGAAATCAGTCATAATTCATGATTAAATTGAACCCAAAAACCAAAAATAGCCCAATTCGAGCATTCAATACTTACCCAAATGCCTCGAACGATTCGACTAAGATTCCGCAAGAGGAGAGCCCTATTCCTCGCTATTCTCTGCTGCCAAAACACAAATTTAATACTAACAGGAAGAATAACATCGCGCCAAATAACTTAAAGAATAACTCCCTACTCCAGCAAAAGTACTACCACCACTTACCAATATGCATAAATACTGAGAACTGAAACACCACAATTTGAAAGAACAAAAAGGAGGATACAGATTGAAGAGAAAGTAACAGAATAGAAGAAAAGGGAAGGAAGCAAAATGAACGTTAGAAATTTGGAAGAGAAAGTGAAATTTTTTAAAAAAAATAAGAAAAATAAAAAGTATGATACACATCCCTTATTTTTCTCCCACTAACACCTCAATCTCAACCAGTTCAGAATTTTAATTCCACTGAAACTCTATCACAAAACCGAGCAAAAATAATACCTACGGTCATGCAGGATTCAAATACAGGACCTCCAACACACTAACTCCTTACCACTCAAACTAGCAGGCTCATTCTAATATTAATTAATAGTTAATTTTAAATAAGCTTACTCAACAAGGGTAAGGCTTGGATCTAAAATAACCAAAATTTACTCAAGGTGATTCTTGAACCCAAAACCTCTCACACACACCCAGAACACTTAACCCCTGAACCAGATACACAGTTGTGTTAGAATTCACAAAAACATAAATAAATAAGTCAAGGCATTACAACTCTACCCCTAAAAAATTTTGACCTTGAAATTTACCTGGTCAGAACAGATGAAGATACTACAAACACATCGAGTCCTCAGGTTCCCACATGACTTCCTCAATGCCATGATTCCACCACAGAACCTTTACTAGCGGTATGGACTTCCTCCTCAGAACCTTAATATCACGATCCAGAATTTGAATCGGCTTCTCCTCAAAAGTCAAGTCCATTCTAACCTCGATCTCTTCAAAAGAGACAACGTGAGATGGATCAGATCGGTATCGCCTCAACATCGAGACGTCAAACACATTGTGGATACGGTCTAACTCTAGAGGTAACTCCAACTGATAAACAACCGGTCCCACACGCTTCAGAATCCGATATGGCCCAATGAACCTAGGGCTCAGCTTGCCCTACGAACCGAACCTCAATACTATCTTCCATGAAAAAACCTTAAGGAACATGGAATCACCCATAGAGTACTTAAAGTCTCTCCTCTTTAATCTGCATAAGCCTTCTATCTATCAGAAGTCGCCTTCAGACGATCCCGAATCAGTCTAACCTTATCATCAGTCTCAGAAACCAACTCAAGACTCAAAACCTAACATTCACCCAAATCAGTCTAGCATAGTAGAGTAAGGCACTTACAACCATATAAAGCCTCGTAAGGTGCCATTTGGATGCTAGACTGGAAACTGTTATTATAGGCAAACTCAGTTAACGGTAAATAATCCTTCCAACTACCTCAAAATTAATAACACAACTCCGAAGCATATCCTCCAGTATCTGAATCACCCTCTTAGATTGACCATCGATTTGAGGATGGAACGCAGAACTGAAGTTTGATCTTGAACCCAGAGGGTCGTGCAATTTCTTCTAGAATCGAGAAGTAAAATAAGGATCTCTATCAGAAATTATCGAAATAGGAACCCATGTAGTCTTATAATCTCAGAGATATAGAGCTTCGCTAACTTCTACAGAGAATAGCCCGTCGGAACCAGTAGAAAATGAGCAGACTTTGTTAATCGATCCACGATGACCCAAACAGAATCCTTCTTAATGGGTGTCAAGGGCAACCTACAAATAAAGTCCACCGTTAATCTTTCCCATTTCTATAAAGGAATCTTAATGGGTTGGAGCAAATCTAAAGGCAACTGATGCTCAACCTTAACTTGCTGACACATCGCATCAAGCAACAAAATTTGTAACCTCACGCTTCAAACCAGGCCACCAGTATAACTCACGAAGATCGTGATACATCTTATTACCACCGAGATGCATAGCATAAGGGCTACTATGTGCCTCATTCAGAATCGACTACCTTAATTCAGAATTATTCGGCACACATATCTGACCTCGAAAACACAGAACACCATCATTTTCCCAAATCTTAAGTACTGCCACTCTCAACCTGATGAAACCATAAATCCAAAGACTCTTCCTCTAGTTGCTTAACCCGAATTGATCTATCCAAGTCCGCTTGACTTGCAACTAATCTAACAAACTCTCATCATCAAATAGACTAAAGGCGACTCGAACATCGCTATCAAATCAGTCATCGCCCTACGACTGAGAATGTCGGCCTCTACATTGGCCTTACTAGGATGATACTCAATCGTGCAATCATAATCTTTGAACAGTTTAATCTATCACCGTTGCCTAAGATTTAACTCCTTCGGGTAAGGAGATATGTAATGCCCCAAAATTCTGATTTTTGTTTCTGTTAAATTGTGACACAACTGAATATCTGCTTCAATGGTTAAGTGTTTTGGGAGTGTCTGAGAGGTCCCAAGTTCAAGCCGTAGCTTTGGAAAATTTTGATTTTTTTAGAATCAAGCCCTATTTCTGGTCAGTAGGCTTAACTTTAATTATTTGTAATATCATATCAGAATGGGCTTGCTAGTCTGGCGATTAAGTTGAGAGAGTGGGATTTGTGGGAGAAAATTTAGGGATATAGGAGCATAATTTGGTTTGTTATCATTTTTTCTCTCTTCCTAAATCCCCAAAATAATTCTAACGTCAAATCTCTTCCTTTTTTGCTACCAAAATTTTGCTATAATTTCTCATCTCTCTGCCTTATTATCTCTCTTTTCCTTACCATTTTTGAATTATGTTCAATTCGTCTTCTTTTCGCACACCGCTAACTTTTGCTGAATCGGTGAGTAGGGTAAGTGCGCTTCTTGATTTGATTTATGAGCTTTTGATTGATGCAGATCGTTTTGCGTTCAGGAGTTGTTCAAGGGGTTGGAAGGGTTTAATCAGCACCTTAATTTTTCGTAATCATCATCGCCGTTCGTTCTAAAGTAAGGTTTTGGTAATTTAAAGGGGTCATTTTCAAGATAGTTCACTTGAATACCGGTTTAAGAGATTAATCTAAGGGTTAATTGGTCAATTTAGGTTTCTAAAGGCTCGAGCATTACTTTTGCATCAATTCAATACCAGGTGTGTACCCAAAAAATGCAAAAAATAAGGTTTCAATGAAAGCTAAAAACCCCACTCTCGACGTCACACGGACGTGTGGTTGCCCATGTACTAGGCCGCGTGCCCTAACACGGGCGTGTGATCGATGAGGCCAGGCCATGCGCATAAGAAACGATTGTGTGATGGCCAGGTAGGCCGTGTGCGACATATGGGCTAGACTGATTTGGGCCGTATGGGCCCACATGGGCGTGTGAAAATTTGGGCCAAGCCATGTGATCCACACGGGCCAAGGCTAATCTGGGCGTGTGGGCTACGAGGTGTGTAGGCCTACACAGGCAAGCCACATGGGCATGTGAGCCTATTTATCTGAAATGATTCTTAGGGTTGCATAGGTTGCCCAAGTCGATTGTGAACCTACTACAGGGTCGGTAAGCGTTACCTAGACCCCTAACTGTATGAACTGAGTGTAAGTGATACATGATAAATTACGCATGATTACTTATATATATATGTATATATGCTGATGGTTGCATAAAAGCATGACATATTGTATGTTTGCATTGTATTGGATTAGGATGATGATATTTGGAGGAAGTGTACTGAAAGGCTTTAAACCTATTATCTGGCATCTCCACTACAAACTACTATTTTGTGCCACATTTGGTACTTCCTTGAGTGTATGGATGGGTGGGTTGATTTAATCCCCGCATTGAGTGTAGGGTTGGACAGAGGTGGTGTGTAGAGGCTGGTTGCGTAGGACTTTGTTACTGAATACTGTATATCTGTTACTAATACTGTGATGGGCTAAGGCCCTTATGCATACTGATAGTGATACTGATACTAAGTTGGGCTAAGGCCAAACCGTTACTCATACTGATAGGGGCTTAGGCCCAAGACTATTACTGTTGTTTGTTTTCTATGGGATTACACATTGAGTTTACGTAAACTCACCCCTCTCTATTTAATGTGCACCGGTAATCCCCAGACCTAGACGGATCGGTACGGTGGAGGACTCGATGGTGACCACAGTTTTTAAACTTTTACGATTTATAATTTATGAATTATGGTCTTATTTACTCTGGTTTATTTAGACGTAAGTTAGGGACTTTTTGATACTTTTGATTAAATTTGGTTTTATTTATTTTTATGGATTTATAACTGCTAGATGTAGGAAAATTCGGTCTTTGAAAAGGCGAAGTTTTCTCTAAACACATTATTTACTCAAAGCGGATTTAAAAGCTTCCGTAATAAATTATGTTTAAAACAATCGATTAAACGAGTAAGGATGTTGGAATTAATAAGAGATAAGAAAAGTAATTAAACGAAACTGGATTTATCATAGAAACTTAGTTTTCAAACACCCTATCGTGTGACATCGCCAGATTCGGCCATAACATTGGGCTGGATTTGGGGTGTTACATTTAGTGGTATCAAAGCCAAGTGCAAAACTCGGCTGTAGGTTTTGGGTTTCAAAAATTAGTTTTTAAAGAATTAATCTCAAAATTATTTGAAATGACTTGACTGAGATTGTGATACACCGAGTCTCCAACGCCGATCCTATAAGTCTTCTGAAATATAAGTTTAAACTGAAAATACTTTAGATAGTATATTTTGAAACTACTGTAGGTAGTATACTGTGAAAAGCTCTAGATAGTGTATATTGAGACTGTAGCAAAACTGATAGAGACTTCAATTTACGAAAAGCATCCTAAATTACTAAAATTATTTTCATAAAACATCTGCTAATAAATACTAAAACCATAACTGATTCATAAAATTTGTAATACAGATAAATATGATTACACATGAGCATATGAGGTATCCACGACGAGGTACTAGAGGCCAAGGTAGAGGCCGTAGGGGCTCGAGCTGAGTCCTCTTCTCTGGGCAGCATGCCGAACTTAGAAATCACTGAGACACCGGTGTCACCTGTTACTGAGACTAGGTCTCAAGATCGCATGGCTAGGGATGACACATTGTCTTAGACTATGCTAAAGATACTAGAGAGGGTCGCTAGACCCAACATTGATCTGGGGGTCGAGGGTCGGTTACTGAAAGACTTTGGTCCAATTGAGCTGAGTTATTTAGGGGTGTCACAAGAGTCGCCCCTAATGTGGCTGAATACTGGTTGGAGGCCACAGAGAGGATTATGGATAATTTGGACTGTACCTCTGAGCAGAAATTCAAGGGTGCAGTCTCTTTGCTTCGCGATGAGGCTTACTAGTGGTGGTTGATTATTAAGGAGGGCATTCAGCCTGACCGTCTAACTTGGGGTTCTTTAAGACTTCGTTTCAGAGTAAATATGTGGGAGCCAGTTATATTGATGCTAGGAGACATAAGTTTCTGAACCTCACTCAGAGAGACCAATCTGTGGTCGAGTATGAGGCTGAATTTCGAGGTTGAGCCGTTATGTTTGAGGCATGGTGGCAGATAAGTATGAGAGGTGTGTCCGATTCGAGGACGGGTAGAGGGATAATCTGAGGGTTTTGATTGCTCCACAGAGGGAGCGAGAGTTTGCTGTGTTAGTGGAAAAAGCTAATATTGCTGAGGATATTAAGCACATTGGCTCTTGAACCGAGATAGAGAGATGGGTAAGAATAAGAAGGATTTGGAGCCATCGAGTTTTGTTCAGAGGCCTAAGAAAAAGGCCAGACCTAATGGAATAGTTAAAGCTGGACCCCTGTTACTACTACTAGACTGTAACCATATGTCGATTGTGGTAAACGCCATCAGAATGAGTGTTTGAGGAGGACCGGGCGTGTCTGAGGTGTGGATCATTAGATCATCGCATTAAGGAGTGTCCGTTGAAGGCTAATCAGATGCAAGCTCAGAGTACTGGTACTACACAGCCACAGAGAGTAACACAATGCCACCGAGAGGTCATGGTCAAGCTAAGGGTGGTAACGGTATGAGCCGTGGATAGAGAGCACTAGAAGGAGGTGCTAGACAGACTGAGGTGAGGTAGCCTACTCTAGTTTATGCTACTCGTCGCCAAGAGGATAGAGATGCTCCAAACGTTATCACGGGTACATTTCTTATTTATGATGTGCCTTACACTGCATTGATAGATATAGGATCTTCGCATTCTTATGTTGCATGTTCTGTTTCCAAAAATTTAGAGATTCTAGTTGAGAGTACTTCTAGTGAAGTCACTGTGTTGAGCCCGCTAGGGTAATCTATTAGAGTCAGTAAACTGTATAGAAATGTTCTTTTAGAGGTTCAAGGGACGATATTTCTGGATGACTTGATGGAGCTTCGGTTTGGGGAGTTGGATATGATATTGGGGATGGACTGGTTGGTCAAGCATCATGTAAGCTTAGGTGTTCGACTAAGAGGGTCGTATTGAGAACTGAGGAGGATGATGAGGTAGTTATGATAGGAGAACATCGAAATTACTTAGTTAACGTGATCTCTGCACTGGTAGCTAAGAAACTGGTTTGCAAAGGATGTGAGGCATATTTGGCCTATGAGAGTGTTTCTGCTTCTGGGGACTCTACTGTAAAGGATATCTGCACTGTAAGAAATTTTTCAAACGTCTTTTTTGAGGAGGTACCGAGTTTACCTCCAAATCGAGAAGTGGAGTTTGGGATTGAGCTTTTTCCTGGTACAACTCGGTGTCTATCGCTCCCTATCGAATGGCACCGAAGGAGCTTACGGAGCTTAAGGCTTAGATTTAGGAGTTGTTGGATCGCGGGTTCATCCGCCCTAGTGTGTCTCCGTGGGAGCACCGGTACTGTTTGTAAAGAAGAAGGATGAATCCATGAGGATGTATATTGACTACTAGCAACTGAATAAGTTGACTGTTAAGAACAAATATCCACTTCCGAGGATTGATGATTTGTTTGATTAGTTCTAAGGGGAGTCTGTGTTCTCTAAGATTGACTTGCATTCTGGGTATCATTAGTTGAGGGTTAAGGAGGCTGACGTGCACAAGATGAGATTTAGGACTTGTTATGGTCACTACGAGTTCCTAGTGATGCCATTTGGACTGACTAATGTATCGGTAGCTTTCATGGACCTAATAAATCGAGTGTTTCAGCCCTATCTAGAACCGATTTGTAGTGGTGTTCATCCACGACATATTGGTTTATTCAAGGACTGAGGATAAGCATGACGAGCACCTTAGAATTGTTCTTTAGATTTTGAGGAAAAACAACTCTATGCTAAGTTCAGCAAGAACGAGTTTGGTTACGTAAAGAAACATTTCTGGGTCATGTGGTGTCTGATGAGGGGATTCGAGTCGATCCTCGAAAGATTGAAGCTGTAGTAGATTGTAAACAGCCTAAGAGTGTGTTTGAGATCCGCAGCTTTCTGGGTTTGGCAAGTTATTATCGGCGGTTTGTAGAAGGCTTTTCACTGATTGCAGCACCCTTAACTAAGCTGCTACGTAAGGGTGTACCATTTTTTTGGTCTGATGCGTAACAAGAGAGCTTCGAGAAGCTCAAGATTGTATCGACTGAGGCTCCTATTCTAATACAGCCTAAACCTGGAGAGGAGCTCACAGTTTATAGTGATGCATCACATGTCAGTTTGGGATGTGTGTTGATGCAGGATGGTAAGGTGGTAGCATATGCTTCACGTTAGCTTAAGACGCATGAAGTGAACTATCCAACGCACGATTTGGAATTGGCCCCATAGTTTTTGCACTAAAAATCTAGAGGCATTATTTGTATAGTGAGAAATATATTATCTACACTTATTACAAAAGCCTCAAGTACCTCCTTACTTAGAAGGAGCTGAATCTTAGGCAACGTAGATGGGTTAAGCTGCTTAAGGATTACAACTGTCCATTGAGTATCATCCTAGCAAGGCTAATGTGGTGGCTGACGCATTGAGCCGTAGGGATATGACTGATCTGAGAGCAATGTTCACTCGACTTAGCCTGTTTGACGATGGGAGTTTGTTGGCTGAGATGCAAGTCAAACCAACTTGGATCAAGCAGATTAAAGGTAAACAGCTGGAGGATGAGTATTTGGGTCTTCGATTTCAACAGATTGAGAATGGTAGCACTACGGACTTTAGGTTGAACTTTGAGGGTGTGTTGTGTTTATGAGGCCGGATATGTATTCGAATGATTCTTATTTGAGACTGTCTATATTGAGAGAGGCACATAGTAGCCCTTACGCTATGCACCCTGGTGGGAATAAGATATATCGAGATCTTTGAGAGTTGTATTGGTGGCCAGGATTGAAGCGATTGGTTACTGATTTTGTGGCTAGATGTCTGACATGCCAGTAGGTTAAGGCTAAGTATCAGTTGCCTTCGGGTTTGCTGCAGTCGGTTAAGATTTCGTAATGAAAATGGGAGTGAGTAACGATGGATTTCGTTAGTGGGCTGCCTTTAACACCTACTAAGAAGGATTCAGTGTGGGTCACCGTGGATCTATTGACCAAGTCTGCACACTTCATCCCAATTAGGACGGATTATTCCTTGCAGAAGTTGACGAAACTCTATATTTCTAAGATAGTGAGACTGAACGTGAGTACCGATTTTGATCATCTAAGGATTTTGGCTTTATGTCTCGATTTTGTAAAAAGTTACATGAGGCTCTGGGTTCGAGATTGGACTTTAGTACTGCGTTCCATCCTCAAACAGATGGTCAATCTGAGAGGGTGGTTTAGATACTGGAGGATATGTTGAGGAGTGGTGCGATTAACTTTCGAAGTAGTTGGGAGGATTACCTGCCGCTAGTCGAGTTCGCTTACAACAATAGTTTCCAGTTTAGCATCTAGATGGCAGCTTACGAGGCTCGTATGGCTTTAAGTGTCGTACACCACTATGTTGGACTGAATTGGGTGAGTGACGGTATTGGGTCCTAAGTTGGTCTCTGAGATAGAGGGTAAGGTTCGACTGATTCGAGATCATCTAAAGGCGACTTCTGACAGACAGAAGTCTTATGCTGATCTGAAGAGACGTGAGATTGAGTATTTTGTGGGGGACTTCGTGTTTCTTAAGGTCTTACCATGAAAAAAGATTCTGAGTTTCGACCGTAAGGACACACTGAGCCCTAGGTTTATTGGGTCGTATCGGATTCTAAAACGAGTGGGATCGGTCGCTTATCAGTTGAAGTTACCTTTGAGCTAGACCATATTCATGACGTATTCCACATCTCGATTTTGAGGCATTACCGTTGATCCTACTCATGTTGTCCATGTTGAGGAGATTGAGGTTAGGCTAGACTTGACCTTTGAGGATGGCCGGTTCAAAATTTGGATCGCGACGTAAAGGTTCTGAGGAGGAAATATATTCATTAGTAAAGGTGTTGTGGCAAAATCATAGCACTGAGGAGGCTACGTGGGAGCCTAAGGATGCGATACGTCAGCAATATCCTCATCTATTTTGATTAAGTAAATTTCGATGCCGAAATTTTCTTTTAGGGGGTAGAGTTGTAACGCCCCAAAATTTTTATTTTCGTTTCTTTTAAATTGTGACACAACTGAGTATCTGCTTTAGTGGTTAAGTGTTCTGGGAGTGTCTAAGAGGTTCTAAGTTCAAGCCTTAGCTTTGGCAAATTTTGATTATTTTTGGAATCAAGCCCTATCTCTGGTCAGTAAGCTTAAGTTTAATTATTTGTAATATCATATCAGAATGGGCCTGCTGACCTGGTGGATAAGTTGAATGTCAAATTGCTGAAGGTCTTGTGTCCGAAACTCTGCAGAGGTGTCATGCCAATCTTTTTGCTCGGTTCTCTCTTAGAGTCTTGAGAGAGTGGGATTCTGAATAGTGGGATTTGTGGGAGGAAATTTAGGGATATGAGAGCATAATTTGGTTTATTACCATCTTTTCTCTCTCTTCTTAAATCTCCAAAATAATTTTGACATCAAATCTCTTCCTTTCTTGCTACCAAAATTTTACTGTAATTCCTCGTCTCTCTGTCTTGTTATCTCCCTTTTCCTCACCGTTTTTGAATTCTGTTCAATTCCTCTTCTTTTCGTTCACCGTCTACTTTCGTTGAATCGGTAAGTAGGGTAAGTGCGCTTCTTGCTTTGATTGATGAGCTTTTGATTGATAGAGATCGTTTTGTGTTCAAGAGTAGTTCAAGGGGCTGGAAGGGTTCAATTAGTGCCTTAATTTTCTATAATAATCATCGTCGTTTGTCCTAAGGTTTTGGTAATTTAAAAGGGGTCATTTACGAGATAGTTCACTTGAATACCAGTTTAAGAGATTAATCTAGGGTTTAATTGGTCAATTTAGGTTTCTAAAGGCTCGAGAATTACTTTTGCATCAATTCGATACAAGATGTGTACCCGAAAACGTAGAAAATAAGGTTTCAACGAAAGCCGAAAACCCCACTATAGACGCCACACAGGCATGTAGTTACTGGTGTGGTAGGTCGTGTGCCCTAACACGGGCGTGTGATCGATGAGGCCAGGCCGTGCATACAAGACATGGCCGTGTAATGGCTAGGTAGGCCGTGTGCGACACACGGGCTAGACTGATTTGGACTGTGTGGGCCACACGGGCATGTGGGCCCACACAGGTAATCCACACGGGCCAAGGCCAATTTGGATGTGTGGGCTACACGGGCCGTGTGGACCCACACGGGCAAGCCACATGGACGTATGAGCCCATTTATCTGAAATGATTCCTAGCGTTGCACTGGTCACCCAAATCGACTGTGAACCTACTGTAGGGTTGGTAAGTGTTACCTAGACCCCTAACTGTATGATCTAAATGTATGTGATGCATGATAAATTATGCATGATTACTGATATATATATATATGTATATGTATGACTAATGGTTGCATAAAAGCATGACATATTGTATGTTTGCATTGTATTGGTTTGGGATGATGATATTTGGAGGAAGTGCACTGAAAGGCTTTAAGCCTATTATCTGGCAGCTCCGTTGCAAACTACTATTTTGTGCCGCATTCGGCAATACCTAGAGTGTAGGGATGGGTGGGTTGATTTAATCCCAACATGGAGTGTTGGGTTGGACGGAGATGATGTGTAGAGGCTAGTTGGGTAGGACTTTGTTATGTAATACTATATATTTGTTATTGATACTGTGATGGGTTAAGGCCCTTATGCATACTGATACTGATACTGAGTTAGGTTAAGGCTAAACCTTTACTGAACTGAAAGAGGCATAGGCCCAAAACTATTTCTAACTGTGCACTGTGTTTACTGTTGTTTGTTTTCTGTGGGATTACACATTGAGTTTACGTAAACTCTCCCCTCTCTGTTTAATGTGCACAGGTAATCCCCAAACCTAGACGAATCAGTGCGGCGGAGGACTCGATGGCGACCACAAATTTTAGACTTTTACGATTTATAATTTATGAATTATGAATTTATTTACTGTAGTTTATTTAGGCGTAAGTTGGGGAATTTTTGAGACTTTTGCTTAAATTTGGTTTTATTTAGTTTTTATGGATTAGATGTAGGAAAATTTGATTTTCGAAAAGGTGAAGTTTTCTCCAAACACACGATTTACTCAAACGAATTTAAAAGCTTCCACAACAAATTATGTTTAAAATAATCAATTAAACGATTTAGGATGTTGGAAATAATAAGAGATAAGAAAAGTGATTAAACAGAATTGGATTTATCGTAGAAACTTAGTTTTCAAACACCCTATCATATGACATCACCAGATTCAGCCATAACGTCTGGGCCGGGTTTGGGGTGTTACAAGATACTTGAGGCCCTTGTGATTAGTGTAGATAATACACCTCTCACCATACAGATAGTGCCTTTAGATTTTCAACATAAAAACCACCGCAGCCAACTCGAGATCATGCATCGGATAGTTCCCTTCATGTGCTTTAAGCTGAAGGGATGCATAAGGCATAACTTTACCATCTTACATCAAAACACAACCTATACCATCATGCGATGCATCACTATAGACCACAAATTCTTTCCCAAATTTAGGCTATATTAGAATAGGGGCCTGAGTCAGAACAAACTTGAGATTCTCGAAGCTCGACTGCTGCGCATCAATCTAGACAAAAGGAACACCCTTGCGTAAAAGCTTAGTCAAATGTGTTACAATCAGAGAAAACCCCTCGACAAACCACCGGTAATAACCCGCAAGACTAAGAAAATTACGGATCTCAAATACATTCTTGGGTTGTTTTCAATCAACCACAGCCTCAATCTTTCTCAGATCAACTCGGATCCCCTCAGCAGAAACCGCATGCCCTAGAAAAGTTACCTCTCGCAACCAGAACTCACACTTGCTCAACTTAGCATAGAGCTAATTTTCTCGAAGTATCTGAAGCACTACTCTAAGATACTCATCATGCTCATCCTCAATTTTAGAGTAAAACAAAATGTCATCGATGAAGGCCACGACGAACTGATCCAGATATGGCTAAAAGACTCGATTCATCAAATCCATGAATGTCACCGAAGCATTCGTCAGACCAAAAAAAGGCATAACTAGGAACTCGTAATGTCCATAACTAGTCCTGAATGCAGTCTTATGAACATCAACTTCCTTAACTCTAAGCTGATGATACCCAGATCGGAGATCAATTTTGAAAACACAAAACCCTCAGAACTGATCAAACAAATCATCAAATCCTCGGAAGTGGATACTTATTCCTCACATTTAGTTTATTCAACTGCCGATAATCGATGCACATCATCATGGTTCCATCCTTCTTTTTAACAAATAGAATCGATGCCCCCACGGAGGCACACTAGGACGGATGAAACCATGATCCAGAAGTTCTTGATGTTGAGCCTTAAGCTCTGTAAGCTCCTTCGGTTCCATATGATGGGGAGTGATGGACACCGGAGTTGTACTCGATAGAAGCTTAATACCAAACTCAACTTCTCGATTAGAGGTAAACCTGGTAACTCCTCAAGAAAAACATGCAAAAAATCCCTCAATGTTCTGATATCTCTGTCAGAAGAATCCCCAAAAGTAGAAACACTAAGGTAAGCCAAATATGCCTCACACCCTTTTCGCACCAATTTTTCAGCCACAAGAGCGGAGATCACATTGGATAGATAATCTCGACACTCACTAATCACAACCACCTACTTATCATCCTCAGTCCTCAGAATGACCCTCTTAGTCACGCAATCCAAACTGACTCAGTGCTCAAACAACCAATCCATTCGTAGAATCAAGTCAAACTCCCCAAACGGTAACTCCATCAGATTTTCGAAATACCTCCCCTTGCACCTCTAACAAACATCTCTATAAAGTTTACTAACCCGAATCGATTGCCCCAATGGACTCAATACAGTTATCTTACTAGAAGTGCTCTCAATGAAAATCCCCAGGTTTTCAAAAACATAACTAGCTACATAGGAGTGTGTAGAACCTATGTCTATCAGAGTAATATAAGGTACATCAAAAATAGAGAACGTACCCATGATAACATCAGGAGGATCTCTATCTTCTCAATGTCGAGCAGCATAAACCAACGCAGGTTGCCTCGTATTAGTCTAACTAGCATATCTGTTCAGTGCTCTCTGTCCTCATCCCAAACCATTACTACCCCTAGCCAATCCACGACTCCTAGGTGGCTGCTGAACTGGCCTCTAAGGCTGTGAAAAATCTGGTCTTAAAGCTTGCATCTAATCTGCCTGCAGTGGACACTCCTTAATACGATACTCTAGAGACCCACACTTCAGACAAGCCCTATCCTTCTCCAACACTTGCCCGGATGACACTTACCACAATCTCCATATGGTTGAATCCCAGTAAGAGCAACAGGAACCCCCACTCTAATCGGCCCATCAAGTCTGGCCTTTTTCTTAGTCTTCTAAACAGGACTAGAGGGCTCTAACTCCTTCTTATTCTTACCTCCCTCATGGTCCCTATTTCGGCGCTCTACATGCTTAACCTCTTCGGTAATTTTTGCCTTATCTACCAGAACCACGAACTCTCGCTCTCTGTGTGGAGCAATCAGAACTCACAAACTATCCCTCAAGCCATCCTCAAAGCAAATGCACTTCTCATACTCAGATGCCACCATACCTCGAGCATAGTGACTTAACCTCAGAGACTTGGGCTCATACTCGGCCACAGATCTATCACCTTGCATGAGATTCATGAACTCACGCCTACGAGCATCTACATAGCTCGTACCCACATATTTCCCCTGAAAAGCAATCTTGAAGAAGTCATGGCTCAGACGATCAGGCTGAGTACCCTCTTCAACCGATAACCTCACAAAGCAAAGAGACTGCATCCTTAAGTTTCGCTCGAGAATACAGTCTATATCATTCATGATCCTCTCGGTGGCCTCCAACCAATACTCGGTCACAGTAGGGGTGACTCTAGTGACACCCCAAAATAACTCAGCACCATTGGATCGGAGTCATTCATTTGCCGACCCACGGCCCCAAATCCAAAATGGGGTCCAGCGACCCTCTCCAATATCCTCAACATGGCCTGGGATAGTGTAACACCCCAAACCCGACCCAAACACCACGACCGGATCTGGCATGTCACTAAGAAGATTTAATAAAACATGTCGCTTTTTCGGAAAATATTTTCCTTGGGTTTAATCTTTTATTCTGGAAAAATTAATAATTTATAGTTTTAAATAAAATATGCCTTTATGAATTAAAACCCAAATTTAAATACATGCCTTAGTTCAATTAAAATAAAAATTTAAATAACTAAAAGTAATAAAAGCCCGTAATAAAACAAAATATAAACTGGTGGCCCATGGCCTTATTACAACGAGATTTAAAATCCATTAAATAAGAATATAAAATAATAACTAAAGTCTTTTTTTGGATCCAAATGTTCTTTTGCATGGCCACCTTGCGCTCCTCTATAGCTTGGTCCGATGTACTAAATGCTACCGAAATGTTAATTAATTGGTTGAGTCGCGAGACTCAGTGTGCAACCCTCATGCACCATTAGATTTGGGCCTTAGCCCCATAAAACTAAAATAATCGAATTAATATACATAATAGAAATAATATGCAAGCCCAACCCAAATCCTAGGTTTCCATCTGCCACACGCCTGCACCGACCATTCACACCATTGGGATTTCTACAATCAACACACATTGCTACATGCCTTGATGGCGATCGTCTTGCTCATCATCAGATCATAGCCGTAGCCACTACAATAGATCACGGAAAAAGCCGCTACATAATGAGATCACGGCAAAAGCCGCTACAATAGATCAAGGTAAAAACCGCTACAATAGATCACGGTAAAAATCGCTACAACATATAACTTCCTCTTTTCATCAAACCCAACCCATGCAATCACACAAATCAATATACTTATATCGTTTAATCAAAATATTCACTAACCTAATGATTTGTTTTTACCCTCTTTGGGTTTCCTCGATTATGCCCAGATTTCGGCATTTATCAAAACATATAAAACTTATAATCATATATTAATCAAATAGATCTAGATGGTGGGAAAGTGTTACACGATATCATGAAATCCAATATTCTTAGTCGATATCCTTGTTATCTTGATCTACAACTTTGTTCAAAAAGCGGAAAGATGTGAAAATAGGGCCTCTCTATATTCTACCATGGTTAGTGTTCTACCCGATTTCATATATTTATAAATAAACCAATCTCCTTACCTTAAAATCCGAAAATAACACGACTTGAGTGTTCTTGATCTTTGACTTAGAGATCTAAGCGTTGGAATCCTCTTTAGATCCCGAAATGCCAAAATAAGAAAAACCCTTGATTAGTCACTAAATAGCCATTCACTAGGGACTTTGAAAAGGAGAAATATTGGAAACTCAAAATCGACACATACCTATTGTTTTCTTGATTCAAGACAAGGCAGACTTTATTGAAGAAAATTCGCAACTTCGTGGAGGTGAGATCTAAGATTTTCGGTTTTTAGAAGATTTAAGAATTGAAGAGATGGCTAAGAGAGATTTGGCCAATGAATATTAAGGATAAGAATAGAATAATAGAGATGTGATTTTGGCTTTTAGGGATTAGAAGAAAAATAACAATAGAGGTTAAAAGATTCGGCCAACCAGGAAATTTTAGAGAGGAAGAAAGGGTGAAGAAAATGGTAGTTTTCGGCTTTTGAGAGGAAGAAGATGAGAAAAGAAAGGAAAGGCTTCTAAAATTTCAGCACACCCCCTCTTTATATAGAAAACTGATTCCTCCCTTTAGCAGAGATTGATTTTCAGCCAACACTGCCACACATGATAGCTCCTATCCCTTTTCCCTTATCTTAATCTATTATCCCCTCAAAAATAGTCTTTATTTCCTTATTATCCTTAAAGACTAAATCTCTAAATAATAGCCTCTATCTGCTTATTATCCACATAGAATAAATATAATTAAATTCAAAAAAAAGCCTTGTGCCGTCCACTTCCCTAATCCCTAATGCCAAATTTAACTAACTTAAATTAGAAGTTTTGGGCTCCTTAAAACTTAAAATTTTGGCCCCTAACACTTAAATTAACTCATTCCACATATTCACCCATTAAACGCATAGGCCCAAAAATTTAGGATGTTACAGACAGTGCGTCGTCTCCAGCCGAACTACTCTGAGACCCAGTTTTAGTAGTAGGCGAAATTGGTGTCTCACTTGTATCTAAGTTTGGCATACTGCCCAAGGAGGAAGACTCAACTCGAGCCCCCTACGGCCTCTACCACGGCCGCGAATACCACGTCCATAAGTTTCACGTGTGCTCATTATGTATTTCAAATTTTTATCTACATTATAAAGTTTTATGCATTAGTTCTAGTGTTTATTAGCAGATATTTTGTGCATAAATTATCAATAATTTAGAGGTGTTTTAGAGATTTCAGTCTCTATCTAGCTTAGTATAGTTTCAGAAAGTACTAACTATAGTGTTTCCAACATATTCTTATCTAAGCTAAAAAATACTTACAGGATTAGCGCCGGAGACTCGGTGAACCACATACTTTCTCAACACTATTTCAACTATTTGAAAATCAGTTCTTTTCGAAACATAATTTTGGAACCCAAAATTTACAGCCCAAGTTTTGTATCCTGGCTCTGATACCACTAAATGTAACACCCCAAACCCGACCTAGATGTTATGGCTGAATCTGAAGATGTTACAAAGTAGGGTTTTGAAAACAGCAACGCCTCATCAAATCATTAAAGTTTCTTAATTCAAATTCGTTTATAACCATTTTCAAAAGTGATAATTAATTCATTTATTTGACAAAACATAATTTTTAGCGGACCTTATAATTTAGAAATCCAGTTCGTATTTTCAAAAAAACATTTGCTTGCATAAAACTATCGTTTTCAAAAAAATAATTTATTAAAACATGCAAGTTACCAAACAAACCAAAAATCAACAGTTAAAAACCATACAGTCCAAAGAGTCCCAAAATTACAATTTCTCAAATAAATCTAGAATTTTAATTAAACCATAAATTACTGAGTTAAAACAATTTACGGTCGAGTGGTCACTGCTGCGTCTCCGCTGCACCGATCCGCCTAAGTCTGTAGATTACCTTACAGAATAGACAACAGATGTGAGTTTTCGTAAACTTAGTGTGTAACCCAACGAAAATATGTAGGCAAAACATTCAGAAACCTCATGCTCAGTCAGATACAAATACAAACTTATGTCCATTTCATATAAGGATAATAGATACAGATATGCAGAATCTTACCCACATCCTCTACACACCAACTCCGTCCATCCCAACACACACCATATGGGGTTAAAAAAAACCCACTCGTCTTACACACCATATCGTGCCGTTAGGACATATATCAGATAATATGCAGCTATGCTGCCAGAATATAGGCTATGATCACCATACAAAACACTTCCTCTACATATACAATTCCCACCCTAAAAACAATTACAGAAATCAGATACAAAAATTTCAGATTAGACATGCCCAGCATGCTTATATACAGATAACAAACATACATATAACAGAATAGCCAGACATGCATAATAGTGTCCTACTCAGAGCATACTATTAGAATACCAGATCACATAGTCTAGGGTTTGGTTAGCCCTTATCGACCCTATGGTAGGACCACAATTGATCGAAATGACCCGTGCGACCCTAGGGAAAATTTAAGAAATATGGGTCCACATACTCGTGTGGGCCCACACATCTAGATTAGCCTTGCCCGTATGGGCCCACATACCCGTGTGGCCCACACGGCCTGGCACAAAATCCATATGCCTAACTTAGCCTAGCCTGTGTGGCCCACATGGCCACTCTTACAATATCACACAGCCGTGTCATGCGTACGACCATACCCTCGTTAAATACACGCCATGTCCTGCACACGGCTAGCCACATGCCTGTGTGGCGTTGACCGTAGGCAATTTCACTTTCGTTGAAACCTCGATTTTCATGATTTGGGAACACACATGGTATGATTTTGATGCGAAATCACTCTCGAGACCACCAGAACCTAAAATTGACAAACCAACTCCCAAAATCAGTCATAATTCATGATTAAATCGAACCCACAAAACCAACAATAGTCCAATTCGAGCGTTCAACACTTACCCTAATGCCTCGAATGATTCGACTAAGATTCGCAAGAGGAGAGCCCGTTCTTCGTGATTCTCTGCTGCCAAAACACAAATTCAATACTAACAGGAAGAACAACATCGCCTCCAAACAACTTAAAGAATAACTCCCTACTCGAGTAAAAGTACTACCACCACTTACCAACATGCACGAATATCGAGAACTGAAACACTAGAATTTGAAAAAACAAAAAAGAGGATACAAATTGAATAAAAAGTAAAAGAATAGAAGGAAATGGAAGGAAGCAAAAAGAACATTAGAAATTTGGAAGAGAAACCAAAATTTTTGAGAAAGAAAAATAAGAAAATAAAAAGTATGATACACATCCTTTATTTTTCTCCCACTAACACCTCAATCTCAACCACTTCAAAATTTTAATTCCATGAAACTCTATCACACCGAGCAAAAACAATACCCACGCTTGTGCAGGGATTCGAACAGGACCTCTAACACACTAACTCCCTTACCACTCAAACCGCAGGCTCATTCTAATATCAATTAACAGAAAGCCCACTCAATAAGGGTAAGGCTTGGATCTAAAATAACCAAAATTTACTCAAGATGAGACTTGAACCTAAGACCTCACACACACACCCAGAACACTTAACCACTAAACCAGATACACAATTGTGTCAGAATTCACAGAAATAGAAATAAATAAGTCAAGGCGTTACATGTTAAGAATGTATATTTCTACTGTTTGACTGAATACATGTTAAACATGTTTACTGTTTTTGTACTGTTGGACTGTTTGATAAACTTCGATTGTTTTCTAGGTCATTTCGGTGGCCAATGTAATGTATAGAATTTGGTTGTAACTTCTAAACTAAGTTTGGGAGGTTACAGATACAGAGATTAAAGCTTCGTTTGTTTCAACGTAAAAGCTTTTACGGAAAACATTTTCAACCATTTTCGATGTTTGTTTCATGTAAAATAGGATGGTCAACATAAAATATTTTCCAGTCAATATAAAAGTACCCTCCCATTCTCGTAAAATGTCTTACCAAAATTATTTTCGTAAAACATTTGCCAAATTGATAAGGCTCTATTCACTATAACACCTCCATACCCGACTTGAACATCAAGCCAAAGCACTGGGATATTACGTTCTCTACTACATTCTTCACTTATCAAATAATTTTTTTATAAAATTTTATAACATTTCAATTTAGTCCCTTTTTGTCATAAAAGTTCAATATTCACTAATTAATCATATTAAATTAATTTTTCTTTCTTGTTACACTTTAATCAGATAATTTATCTCAATATATTGTTTCACATATCAAATTTCTATGCATTTCACTTCTATTATTTCATCCACATATTTTCTCAAGTTTAACAATTTAGTCTTTGTCATCATAAAAATTTCATATTTTTCCACAATTTCACTTTTACAATACTTTATGCATATTTCATCATCTCATAACACTTTCATTAAACTTTTATCATAATTTCCTCATTCACATATTAAATTGTTTCACACTTAAACTTTGATAAAATTTTCAATTTAGTCCCTATTGCAATGTAATTTATTTTTCACCATATAAGTACTTTAATCAAATAATTCATTATAATATCTTATTTCACATAGCAAATTTTCATGCATATCACTTCTCTTGTTTCAATTATAAATTTCACAAAGTTTACAATTGAATCCTTAACATCATGAAGGTTCATTATTTACTATAATTTCACCTTAACATCACTTTGTAATCAATTCACTACTTATCATAAATCTCAAATGCATGTTTGTTTCATTGAAAATAACTCTTATGAAATATTTTTAAGAAATCATCAAACAATAGAAAATATTTACATAAATTCATCCAAACACCGTAAAACATTAGTTTTTCTAAAAAAGTAAGTCATTTTCCAAAAATCATTTTTGGAAGCCATTTTAATGAAACAAATAGAGCCTAAATTGAGAATAAAATTCTTAACGTACCAAATTGAGATTACTAAAGCCAAAATATATAAATCATCTTATATTTAAAAGTGTGAACTTCAAAAGTAAAAAAAGAAAATGCCTTTCAAAATTAACAAAATTATTCTATTTAAATATGGAACTTTATTATTTTATTTAAGCTTAAATTAATAAATATTTGAAAATATTACCAAAAGAAAATATGACTTAAATACTCTTTAAACTTTTAAAATTAATAAAGCAATCCTATTTAATATGTACTTTTTAAATGTAATTAAACATAAATATTAAATATTAAAATAGAATTAACATGATATTAACCTATTTTAAAATTAATGAAATTTAAATATTCAGTTTTTTTAATATATTGAAATTTAAAATTTTATAAAATTAACGTATCAAAAGAAGCATTTTATAATTTTTCTATAATTTTATTGAGTTTTATATTTCTTTTATCATTTTTCGTCACATGTTACTGTTGTCTTTGACACATAATGACTTTAATTGAAAAAAAAAATGAGGGGTCGTTAATTTTTTTATGATTTTTATAAAATTTTTAATTTTTATAAAAAATCTAATTTTTAATAAGAGTAGGGGCTTAATTGCTTTTTTGAAAAGTTTTGAGGGTCTTTTTGATACATTTTGAAAGTTCAAGTACCCAATTGAGTGAAAAAAAAAAGCAAGGGTTTAATTTTTTTTTTTTTGAAGAAGTTTGAGAGCCTTTTTATGCATTTTGAAAATTTAAGTGCTTAATTGAGTGCAAAAATAAAATAAAATGAGGAGTTTAATTACTTTTTTAAAATTGATGACTTTTTACACCTTTAAGTCATTTATTTAAATCCGTTACTTTAATTAAAATATATTAAGTTGACTTAGTGATTAAATTCTAAACTTTTAAATTAATTTTTTCATCTTATAATAAAGTTTTCAACATTTAATAATTTATTAAAAACATTATAATATATAAATGCATAATAGAATAATTATATATAGTTTTAAAATTGTACGTAAGTTATTTGTTGAGGGGAGATTAATTTCTTTAAGAGAAAATTTTAAATTGTTGTCCATCTGGAGCCAACGTATCCCTCAATGCATTTGGTATTATTTTTTATCATGGTTTTGTCTCCTGATTCAATGGAAAGATCAAGTGCCTGAGGCAACTTGAAGGGATGTCAAGTTCAATAAAAGAGAAATGCTTTGTTGGGATGAGCTCAAGAGGTAGTGCAGTTGTTGATTCTATGGAGAGATCAAGTGCCTGAGGCTACTTGAAGGAATGTCAAGTTCATTAAAAGGGAAATGCTTTGTTGAGATGGGCTCAAGAGGTAGTGTAGTTGCCCACAAGTGTCCTCTATGCTATAAGGCATGGACTCAACCCCTACCAAGCGCAAATGATTACATTTCAATGATAGGTGTTCATGCACCATGCAAGGTCCATCTTGACGAGGCGGTTTCACTTTATTGAACTCATCGCTACAAGATCAAGAGACAAAATCTCTAGTAGGATAATACTAAACATGTTAAGAGATTCACTGACTTCAAAAAAATGACAATTTGAAGACTTTTCATGAAGAATTTGACCTCTCTTCAACACTATTAATATAAATGAGAAGAAAATTTTACATTTTAAGAATACAATTTACAACTATTACTAAACATGTAATTTTGATATTATAATAATTTAGAAGAGTTACTTATCATTAAGCCTGCATAGCAAATTTTAGAATTAAAATTCTTTTAAAATAAAATTATTAATGAAAATACTCTATAAAATAATGTTAAATGATTAGCGACATAATAATCAAATTTAATAATTATAATTTTAAAATTAAATTAGTTATTGATAATAAATAACATTATATTTATTAAAATTGTAAAACTATAACTTATTAATTAAGCAAAAAATTATATAATTTTCTAAATATTTCATTTTATAATACCTAATTGGAATATATTTTTATATTAAAATTATAATTTTAAAAATTTAACTTACAAATAAATTATCAATTATATGTTTTAAAATTATTACATAAATAATTAAAATTTATTATAAAATATTATGATATTCATATTTTAAATAATTTATATCTATATGCAAATAAAAATTAAAATAGAGAAAGATGTTATATTCAATTTCTATTGATATTATGCTTTAAAATGTTTATTATATTTATTTATATTTAAATTTCAAAAAATACATATAAATGTAATACTGTTACTTTGCTCCTATGCCTCTTATGCGTGTTCGCTTAGGCAAACGCCACCCTAGGTAAATTTTAGACAGATGATATCACTACGAACTCTTACCAAGCCACATTCTTCAGAAGAGCATAAAATTTTGGGTTCATTGATTACTGAACCGTTTTAAGATGTTGCATCACTATTTAGAAAATCACATTACTGCCATTGTGAGGAGATAATATGATTCTGACAACAGTAAACTCAAGACAAATGGTATCCTTTATTTCCTATATATAAATCCACTCACAACACCAAATAGATCATTGAACACACCACAAAACACTTAGAACCTTCTTCCTCCCTTAGCCTCTGTCTCCCTCACTATGTATCTCGACTTCCCTTCATATCGCCGTTTACAACGACTTCTCAATCTGATTAAGATGAGCCACCATCATTTCCACTATTTACTCCTTATCGATTGTACATGTCAATAAATATAATGAAAATTATTGTAATTATATATTTTTTATAAAATATTAAATTGATTTTCCATGTTATAATTTGATGCATAACACGTCATGAAAACAAGTATATAATAGAATATATATTAGAAGAGTGTAATGTGTGATGATAGCTTAGTCGCGTAAGTGTCCATTTTATATATTAATGCATCATTACCACTACAATTCAAGCATAACGCGTCACTTGGATTTATACATAAATATAAAAACAAAATGAAGTTTTCTGGATAATTTAAATGAATAAGTAGTTAAAGCTGAATGTAGGTATTTTAGAGTTTATAATATAAAATTTTATAGTAGTCAGAAGAAAGTAAAAACTTATGCATTAAAATTAAGAATCTATTATACATTGCAATAATGCTAATAGATGAATACATTGGAACCAAGACAAGACACCAATATATAAAAATACATAAATATAATGATGAAATCTGTGGCAGCCACCCCCAAGTTGCCAAAATGATATGAGACAAAGCCCTCCAAATCAAATCAAGTAGTCCAAACATGATTCATCCCTAAAACCAACCTATGAGGCTATGCCCATTCTTCTTTTCCTTATTTGGCACACACCTGTCTTATAGTGTTTGTTTCGCCCCCACCAAAACCAAAAAGCACCAATCACCAATCATACACTGCCATTATTTTTATTGCTATTCAAATAAATTAGTATAAGATTTTGTGTATATATATTTATATTTTATCAAATAATCATAATCTCCACTTTATATAATACTAGTTTTTATCTCACACAGTACACAAGTTAATTGTGAATATTAATCAGGTTATTGTTCATTTCAAACTCTTCAATTTTTTTCATTAATTTTAAGCTACTCGTTGCACAATGTTTTGTACATCTCAGCTTCACGCTACTATTGTCCGATCATTCTCTCGTCAAATTCGCTCTTTAAATCTTTAGCCGATAATTTCCTTCCATAATATTAATTTCAAAAATTAGAGGCCTAAAAATCGAGTTAGAAGAATCGGGTTTGTGAAAATCGAAAGTGATCACACCCCTTTTGTAAGGTTGTCTTTGAGCATCTATAAATCGAAGGTTTGAAATGGATACCCAAGTTAGGGACATAAATGATTAATTAAAATATTAAAATAATATAATTAGGTATTATTATATTAATTAATCTAAAACGAAACTTGATTATGAGGTTTAATTTGAAAATAGTGTGTTTTAATTGAGTTGTGATCTAATTGGAAAATAATAAAATGAATTAAAATATTAATAATGAGACTTGACTATGAGTATTAATTATTGTACAGAATGTGTTAGAAACTATAAAGTTAAATAAGTTAATAATAACAAATTAAGTAAATGTGTAAGCTAATAAAGAATATGCTCGAAAAAAAAATATACAATTAAGTGACTAAAATAAATAAGAAATAAGACATATACTAAGTGGTTAGGTGTTAGTGCCTTTATTTTAAAAGTCGTAAGTTCAAATCTCATTCCTCCCATTTCTTTTCCTTTTAATTTTCAGCAACCTAGGATAAAAGTCAAACTAAAACAAATATTATTTGAGGTAAATATAAGGTTAGGCCTAATGGTTAGTACGCTAGTTGCCTTCTCAATTGACCTAGGTTTGAATCCGTTCTTCCTTTTTTATTTCACAATTTCATCAAAAATGGCCCCAAAACATATCAATATGATTAAGCGTAAAAAAAAAAAAAAAAATAGACAATGGCCCAATCTCTAAGGCGTTAACCCCTTAAGTGACCAAGGTTTAAGCCTTCTCCTCCCTTTAATTTTAATTTCAAATTTCGGCAAAATCTTGGGAATATTACAGGTGACGACCCTAGGGACTTGACCCAATTATTTCCTAATTAGAATTCATATCTTACCATTTTTCAAAATTCCAATAGAATTAGAATTCTACCATCTTTTTATCTTCTTTCCTAATTAGAATTTCAATTTGTCCCTTTGAAAATCCTAATAGAATTTGCTCTCCATCATTCTATTTATTCTATTTATTTTATTTTATTTTCTTTCTATTTTCTTTACACCATATTTTCATCCTAATTGTTGATAGTTATTTTTGCTTTTGATATCAAATCAATCCTCGATAAATCAATTCTGTACCGATTATTGAAGTCATCATTGATAGCCTCTATAATTCCATCAAGTTTAATAAGTGCATCTCATTCTAAAATGTAGACCTCAAATTTCGTAGAATTTCTATCCGATATTGATCTTACAAATCAATTAGTCGATTTTCCATGGTTTTTGACGAACTTTCATTGATATCGTCGGATCTTGATAAATCTTAGAAAACAAACCCTAACCCGGGTACAAATGTCATATGAAGGACTTGTTACAGGTGCATCAGACCAGATTTGAACGTGAGGGATGTTGCTCAAAATCTTGATGAAAGGTGTGTGTTCTTTTACAAGTGAATCGAGGCAAAATCGTGCCTCGAAATAGGGCCACATGGCCAGTCACATGGACGTCTGGGCCACATGACCCCTCACACAATCATGTTCCCCTAAAACCCTAGGTTTTTTTTACTTTCACATGGTCTCGATCATTACGGCCCGACCATAGGATCTGTACCCTTCCACATGGTCTGTGGCTTTCCACACAAATCCGTCGCATAACCTATGTATCCCTATTTTTAGATTTTACAAATTTTCCTATTTTTTAGATTTTATAGTTTTGCCCCGATTTTTAGATTTTACAATTTTGCCCCTATTTTTCATATTTTATAGTTTTTCCTAAAATTTTATGTTTTGTTCAATTTAGTCCCTGAATGGTTCTTGAACGATTTTTAGTGTTTTATTTTATTCAATTTAGTCCCTAATAATATAAATAATACTAGAATCCATGATCTAATTGAATAAGTTAATGCTATATAAACATTTGCATGAATTGTGAATAATACACATGTCTATTACATCTGTACTTTTTATTGTACGTATAACATGCCTTATGTTACCGTTAAACCGAACACTTAATAATGACTTTTTCTACTAAGTTGATCTATTATAAGCATATTATTTGTTACTGTATTGAATTTTTATAAGCATATTGATTACTACCGTATTGATCTGTTTGAGCTTACCATATTGCATTGCATGGGTAGGACTTTATGTATGGAGGAAGTGTTAGTAGCTTGTCTGCAACATTTGGTAGTTTGTCCACACCGTATTAGTAGCTTTTATTTGCACCATTTAGTGGTTTACCTACATCATATTAGAAGCTTTTATCTTCACCGACTAGTGGTTTACACATATCGTATTAGCAGCTTTAATCTACAAATGTGTTGTGCATCCATAACCTATTGACAACTTATCTGAAAAAAAAAACTTTTTATGAAAAAAACTTTGGTGGTTCATCCACCGTTTTTATTATTATTGGTTTATCCACACCAAATTCGCAGTTCATATAGAATGTTAGTGGTTCATTCATACTGTGGTGTATAAGTAAAGAAGTTTCGAGGAACTCCTACTATAGACTGTAACTGAGTTTGTAACGCCCCAAAAATTTGGATGTTTAACTAGAGAATTCTGTCGTAACTGAGTTTCTATATCTACGGTTATGTGCCCTGCTTATGTGTTCAAGGTTATGGGTTTGATTCGCATATTTGAATTTTTTGCTATTTTATTCTAAACTAACCTCTATCTTTGAACTATTGACTTAAATTTAATTCAGTGTGAATTTGTGTCTGCGATGAGCCTAGTGGTTTAATGGTTAAGCTTCCCTACTCTTCTTGGTCCTGTGTTCAAGTCTCAATATATACATTAATAATTATTTTTGCTAATTTTCATAAATTTGGTGGTTGTTTTAATTAAATGATTTACTAACGTTCGTCCATCTTTTCCAATATTTTCTTTTTATTTTATTTATTTTCTTCTTGTTCTCTTCCCATTTCTTTTTGTCTTTTTCCTTTTCATCATTTTTCTTTTGATTGCTTTGATACTCATAATCTCAAGTTTAAGTGAGGGTTACGTTGTTTCTTCCATCGGGTGGAAGGTTACTGAGTAAGCGTTGCTATTATTCTTTCTATTTTCACTGGATTCCTTTTGTTTTTCGTTATATGTGTAAAATTGGGTTTTCGTGTGTATCGTGTAAATTCTCTAATAAATGATTTTTTGGCTTCTATATTAGGCATAGATATCGAAGGTAGCAAACCTCAACGTACTAATTTGAGAATTATTGTTGATTCTTCGGTAAGTATTGGTTTCGTTTGAAGGTTTTGTGTTGAAACTTTTGACATAATTATTTCTGTGTGTAATTGTGTACTATTGTTGATTAAGTTGGTTAATTGAGTTATTGAATGGTTGTTTTATGTCTTGGGAGTCTTCTATGTTGTTTTTACTTCAAAACTACTTCAGGTGCATACAAAAAAACTCGACTTTCTACGAATTTCAGAAGCTGGAAAACATGGTTGTCGACGCCACACGGCTATGTGCCAAGCTATGTGGTAAACAGTGTAACTCACTGTTCACAAATTAAAGACACACAGGTGTGTGTCTAGATCGTATGTGGGAATGTTTAGTCCAAGATTCACACGGTCCAGAGACACGGACGTGTGTCCAGGCCGTATGACTCACTATTTGCGTATTAGGGCCACACGGCAGATGACATGGGCATGTGTTAGACCATGTGAGGCACATAGGAAGGTTCACGGCGTTTAGGCTAGAAATTGGATTTTTCCTCTCGGGTTGTATGTATTGTTCGAAAGGAATGCTAGTCTTTTGTACGGTTCATATGAACTGCATAGAATTGTGTAAATTGTTATTCTATAATCCGAGACTGAGTACCAAATATCTATATGCGTATTCCGTATTGACTGTCACTTGAATTCTATATTTGCATTTAGGATGGGAATTGCATGTTGGAGGAAGTGATCTGTTCTGATTCAGTGGCTAAGCCATGGAAACTATGATTGAATTCAGTGTTTTAAAGCAATTTGGTATAGCAGCTAGGCTGCAACTCTTTTGAAACTTGTCATATTGACACAATGTAGTGTGTAGGGATGGACGGGTATTAAATACCTATTATGGTGTGTTGGGTTGGTTGGAGATGGTGTGTAGCGGATGGGGTAGGAAACTATATCTATTTCTGATGTGTTCTGTATCTGTAATTGATTATTTTGCTAAATATTCGTTCTGTTAATTGAACCATATATTTTCTGATTCTAATTACACATATGGTTGGAAGTTACTCTTATAAATATAATCTTTTGATTATATAGGATCTATTCGTTGAGTGAGTTACTCACTTTGTCTGTCGATTGGCTGTAGGTAATTCACAAAATTGATTGGGTCGGTGCATCGAGAGCTTGGTCATTCTACTAATTAACTTTAAATATATTAGTACTTCTAGTATATTTTCGTTAATTCAACTTTCTAAAATGATAAAATTCAGGTTAAACACTACGTATGTTAATCCCTTTGCTTCTGGTTGGTTTTAAAAACTACGCTTCGAAAATTATGTGTTGAGAAACATTCAATGTAGCTCTCCAGGCCTGCCCTTGTCGTTTAGGTTGGATATGAGGTGTTATAGAGTTGGGTAAGACCTATTATGATTAATTGAAATTGCATTCATAAGACATATACATGGTTTTGAACATTGAGATATTGTGTTGATGAATTGATCTAATTTATCGATATTCTGTATTACTAATTAATTGTGATGTATCCTATAAATTGATATTTTGTATGTTTTGTCAATTATTTGCACTGGTTTTCTTGTAATTGAACTCACATTGAGCTTCATAGCTCACTCCCCTTTAATTTTCATCCTTACAAATAACCCATCATGTAACAGCCCATTTTCGATGAGATCGAAATAGTAGTTTCGTGACCACAAATTTGAGCCCAAAAATAAAAATTTATTTTATTTTATTTTATTTTATTTTATTTTATGGTCAGAATTATGATAGGAAAGTCACGTGAAAACTTTGATACGAAAATTTTATTGATTGTGTGGTTAATTAGGTAAAGGACTAAGTTGCATAAAATGCAAAAGTTAAATTCTAGTAGCTATAAGGATTAAATAGCTATGGAATTCAAAACTAGAGGTCCTTATATGGTAATTATACCATTAAGAAAGTATGTAGATTTTTCTTGGTGACTCATCCATGGAAAAATTAGAAATGATTAGGGACTAAATTGGAAATCAATAAAATTAAAAGATGATAGAAAAATAAAAAGAAATTATCATCTTTTCTATTCATCTTCTTCCCCAATTTTTTTATGGAAACCCTAATAGAGAGGAAGAGAACTTTTCAAGCTTAGAAAGGTATTAAAACAAGTCTCATTTTTAATGATTTTTATATTTTTAGAATCGGGATAGCTTAATCTTTCTATTTATGGGATTTATTTGAAAAGATGACAAAGTGTAGAAACATTTCCATGGATGTAAATGCTGGAAAATTGAAATTTAAGGTAGAAAATGAAAGATAGTTGATAGATAAACAACTTTTACAAAGCAATTTTTCATGGAAACTTGATTTAGGGACTAAAATGAAAAAGTGGTAAAATTCATGGAAAATTTTGAAATTTGTGAAATGTGTGTGCTGTAAAAATTGTTATTAAATCTTGGTTAGGCTTGGAAAGAGGAATAGATTACATGAATTTCATTTTCCGAGCCTAGGGACGAAATTAAAATTTTTGAAAAGAGTATGGGCAAAATAGTAATTTTGTCTAGGATGTAGTAGAATGCAAATGTATGTAAAATGTGATGAGCTAATAATTAAATTTGCTTATATAGACTCGAAAAGACCAACAAAGGAATTAGATCGAGGGAAATAAAAAGTTTCGGATTAGTTGAAATTCAAACCCGAACAATTGTCAAGGTAAGTTCGTGTAACTTAAACATGTATGTTAAATGATCGTGTTGGTATGTATGGGATGATATACATAATGAAATAATCATTAGTTGTGAAATGTGGACAAATTGTCATATTCCGGTTGAACGTTGAGATTCGACGGAGTAAGGTAATATTCTCGGACGAGAATAACATTACACATGTTGTATAAAGGATTTAGCCCGGACGGGTAATCCTAATGTAAGCCCTCTTAAGCATGTACTATAGATTGGATTTAGCCTGAACGGGTAATCCAATTTAAGCTCTCTAGAGCATATGCTACTGATGGGATTTAACCTGGAATGGTAATCTTGTTGCAAATATGTGGCTCAAGAGTGTGCCTTTATTTATGTGCCCTAATGGGATTCTTTTGCAAGTGAAAATACTACTCGAACATCCATCAAAATCTCATTAGTTCAATGGAAAAGACTCTTGAAATATGGAAATGTAGAATTAATGGAAGTTTGTATGTAATGAGTTCATCTATGTCTACTTGATATTCTTATGAGATTATGTAACTAACTTGGTTGAATAAGTGTATGTACTTATGTAACTTACCCAAAATTGATGGATTGTGTTTTGTGTATGCTTGTATTAATAAATATAACTGGTAAGTTCATTTCCGTTATACAAACTTACTAAACATGAAAATGCTTACCCCGTTTAATTTTCTCTTGTTTTATAGTGCTTGTAAGCTCGCGAAGGTTTGAAGATCAGTTGGAGCATAATCACACTATCCACAATATCCTTTTTGGTATACTTAGAAACCTCATTTTGGTATAATGGCATGTATAGGCTTAATTGGTCAAATGATGACTTGTAAGTGATATTTTGTAATCTAGCCATTGGAATGGCTAGTAAGGATTTATTTGGTACATCTAAAAGTTATTCTATGTTCAATGCTTATGTGTTAAGTGTGGATGAATGGAGTATGTTTATCTTGTATATGCATTAAAAGTATGATTATAGACATGAATTGCATGTTATATTATGCCATGATAGATGTTAATCTAGGCTTGGTTTTAATGTTTGATTTGGCTGGTATATTCATGCAAGTATTGGTGTAGGTTGTTGGAAAAATTGGGTGAGAAAATGAAGCTAAGAAATGGCTTCATTTTGTCCACACAAGGGCATGTGTCTAGGCCATGTGTGACACACAACCGAGTACATGGGCGTGTAGCTAGGCCATGTGTCCCCTGCACCTTAAATTTGAGAAAACAGAATGCTCAGAATTGAGCACACGGGTAGAGACATAGGCATGTGTCTCAGTCGTGTGGGAGACATAGCCTAGAACACGGGCGTGTGGCATGGCCGAGTGGTGCAAGTTAGAGGACCCTAAATTGAACACAACTATAACACAGGCATGTTCCTAGGACCACACGGGCGGGGGTGAGCCTTGCACCTTAGAAAAATTTTAAAATTTTGCGAAAAATTCTTAGAGACTTCGATTAAGTCCCGATTTGATTTTAATACTCGTTTTGGGCCTCGATGGCCCATTAAAGAGACAATAAGAAAATTTTGGAGTATGAATAGTATGTTCAATACAAATTACATGAGAATATTCGGTGAACTCCGGTAATACTCTGTAACCCTATTTCGATGTGAGATATAGGTAAGGGTGTTACATTTAGTGGTATCAGAGCTACAATTTAGTCGATTCTCAGACTAATGTAGAAAGTACGAGTCTAGCTATACATGCCATTATATAAATCATGATAGTGTGATATCTCCTTACCACTTTTAAATTTATTTTCATATAGTAATGTATTCCAACCAAGCTCGAGATTAGTCTGAAGAAGCTGAGAGCACTTCTCAAGCTTCTATGCAACGAGCAGCAACCAGTAGTAGTAGGAGGCCCATGTCTGAGGGCCGTGAAGAGGCAAAAGCTGTCTTCTTTGAAATGATGGATGAATCGTTTAGTGAATATATGGGAACACGCCCTGTTGTTCAACAACCTCCCCCATCTACTTTACAACCCGATGAAATGCCACAGGGTACTGGATCCATCAGAATTGGTAAGGCTCCAGTTGATAAGATTAAAAAATATGGGGTTGAAAAATTTATGGCTACGGTTGATGATGATTCAGAGAGGGCTGAGTTCTGGCTGGAAAATAATATTCGGGTTCTCGATGAATTGTCATGTACTCCTGCCGAGTGTTTGAAATGTGCAGTATCCTTGCTAAAAGGTATAGCTTACCATTGGTGAAAAACCATATCTTCTATTGTATTGCGAGAAAATATTACGTGGGAATTCTTCCAAACTGAGTTTAGAAAGAAATATATTAGTCAAAGGTTCCTGGATCAGAAAAAGAAGGAATTTTTAGAACTCAAACAAGGAAATACCACAGTGGCTGATTATGAACGAGAGTTTGTTAGACTGAGCAAGTATGCTACTGAATGGGTTCAAACTGACGTTGATATGTGCAAATAATTTGAAGAATGGCTGAATGAAGACATTAAGTTATTGATTGGGATTCTGGAATTAAGGGAATTTGCGGTATTGGATAAAAGAGCCCACAAGTCCGAGAAATTAAGCAAAGAGAAGAAGCAAGCTGAAAGAGAAGCTCGAGTTCCAAGTAAAAGATTTATGAGCAAGATGCAATCATCTACCTCAAAGAAATCAATAAGTTACCAAGAACGTTTTGCCTCATCAGTGGGGTACCCGGGAAAGGAAAGAAGTTCTAAACGCTCCAACCCGAGGTCTTCATCTCCGCTAGGAACTAGTGTTGGGAGTATTGGAAACCTCAAGCCACGATGCAATGTCTGTAACAAATAGCATTTTGGAGAGTGCCGAATAAGAAGTGAGGCATGTTTTAAGTGTGGGTCTCTCGACCACTTTCTTAAGGATTGCTTGGAAAGAGTTGGGAAAGATGTTGAACAGAATTCGAAGCCGAGTAATCCTATCTCGAGGGGTAGGCCACCACAGTATCTCGAAAATGTCGATTGTAGTCGTAGTGCTGCAAAGGACTCAACGGCTAAAGCTGAGGCACGGGCTCCAGATAGGACATACACCATATGTGCAAGGGAAGATGTCTCTGTACATTGTACCAGATGTTATCACTCGTACATTCTCCTTACTTGATAATGATATTATTGCTTTGATTGATCTTGGTTCAACGAATTCATATATATGCACGAAACTTGTGACTGTTAAAAATATGATTGTTGAATTCACCGAATTTATGGTTAAAGTTTCAAACCCCTTGGGTCAGCATGTTATGGTGGATAAAATATGTAAGAAGTGTCCATTGATAATAAAGGGTCATTGTTTTCTGGCTAATTTGATGTTATTACCCTTTGATGAATTTGATGTAATATTGGGAATGGATTGGTTAACCCAACATGATGCAGTGGTAAATTGTAAATATAAATACATTGAATTGAAGTGCCAAAATGGTGAGTTACTTCGGGTTGAATCTGAGAAATTGGATGGGTTATCTAATGTGATTTCAGTAATATCAGCACAGAGATATATTAAAAAGGGGTATGAGGCTTCTCTTGCTTATGTACTGGATACCAAAGTGTTTGAGTTTAAAATCAAGTCAGTGCTGGTTGTTTGTGAGTTTCCTGAGGTATTTCTAGAAGAATTGCCCGGTTTGCCACCAGCTAGAGAGGTGGAATTTTCTATAGACTATGTACCAGGGATGGCACCAATATCGATAGCACCATATAAAATGGCTCCTACTGAATTAAAGGAGTTGAAAGTGCAACTGCAAGAATTAATTGATAAAGGATTTGCTCGACCCAGCTTTTCACCGTGGGGTGCACCGGTATTGTTTGTAAAGAAGAAAGATGGATCATTGAGACTATGCATCGATTACAGATAGCTTAATAAAGTCACAATAAAGAATAAGTACCCGTTACCTCGTATAGATAACTTGTTTGATCAATCAAAAGGTGTCACTGTATTTTTGAAAATTGATCTACGATCTGGTTAGTATCAACAACGAGTAAAGGATTCAGATGTACCAAAGACAACTTTCAGATGCAGATATAGGTATTATGAATTTTTGGTGATGCCATTTGGATTAACGAATTCCCGGTGGTATTTATGGATTTAATGAATAAATTTTTCAGACCATACCTGGGCAGGTTCGTGGTTGTTTTTATTGATGATATTCTGGTTTATTCCTGGGATGAAAATTAACATGCTGAACATTTGAGAATTGTATTGAAAACTCTGTGAGAAGCAATTGTATGCCAATTTAAGTAAATGTGAATTCTAGTTAAAGGAAGTTAGTTTACTTGGACATGTTGCATTTGCAGAAGGTACTAGGTGGACCCGAATAAAATTTTAGCTATTGTAAGTGGGAAGCCACCGAGGAATGTTTCCGAAGTCTAAAGTTTTCTGGGGCTAGCCAAATATTATCGGAGATTTGTTAAAGGGTTGTCAATGATAGCTTTTTCGATGACTCGATTGCTGCAAAAAGATGTGAAATTCGAGTGGACTGACAAATGTCAACAGAGTTTTGGTAGATTGAAAGCCTTACTAACGGAAGCGCCCGTACTAGTCCAACATGAATCGGGTAAAGAATTTGTAGAATACAATGATGCCTCATTGAATGGTTTGGGTTGTGTATTGATGCAAGATGGTAAAGTTGTAGCTTATGCATCTAGGCAACTAAAACCACATGAAAGAAATTACCCGGTACATGATCTTGAGTTAGTAGCCATTGTGTTTGCACTGAAGATATGACTGCATTATCTCTTTGGTGAAAACTGTCATATTTTTATGGATCATACAAGTCTAAAGTATTTAATGAAATAGAAAGAATTGAACTTGAGACAATGAAGATGGTTGGAATTATTGAAAGATTATGATCTAGTTATCGATTACCATCCAGGGAAAGCTAATGTAGTGGCGGATGCCTTGAGTCAAAAATCTTTGTTTGCCTTGCGGGCATTGAACACCCAATTGTCCTTGTTGATAATGATTCAACTATAGTTGAGTTAAGAGCTAGACTGTAACACCCCAAACCCGGCCCAAACACTACTACCGGATCTGGTTTGTCACTAAGAAAAATTTTAGGAAAGAAAAAAAAACCAAACGTGTCGACAAAAAGCCCAAATAAGAATTACATAAAATGTGCCTTATTAATCGAAAGCCCAAAACTTAATTACATGTCCTTGAAAGAAATTAAAATGAGAATAACTACTAAAGGCCCATATTAAATCTAAAATGTAAACAAATGGCCCATGGCCTTACTACAATGTAGTTTAAATCCATCATATAAAATACTTAAAAAAAATAATATGAGGACTTGTCTCCAGATCCACCTTCCTTTGCATGGCCACCTTTCACTTCACTCTAGCCCGGTCCGATGCACTAATCGTCACCTGAAAGGTTAGTTCAAAGGGGGTGAGTCATGAGACTCAGTGTGCAACCCTCATGCACAACTAGATTTGGGCCTCATACAACATAGCAACAATTTCATTTACATGGATAACAATTAATATGCAAAGCCCAACCCAATTGCCTAGGTTTCCATCCGCTACATGCCCCCGTACCAACCAACACACCATTGGGGATTTCTACAATCAACCTACACCGCTACTCTCCAAGATGGCAGTCATGCTGCTCATCAACATATATTGGCCGAAGCCCTTATAACATATAATGGTCGAAGCCCGTATAACAGTTCACGGTATTAGCCGCTACAGTAATTCACGGTAAAAATTGTTACTCATATACATGTACATATAACTTCCTCCTTTCATCGCCCAACCCATGCAACATGCACAATAATTTAAAACATGTACAATAGTTTACTTGTAACATATAGTCAGATTATTTACTAACCTGAGGGTCCATCGTTTAAATCGAGATTTCGGCTTTTTAATGTAACATGTAAATCTTATGAGCACATATACATATATATATATTTATTATTAATCAAATCTAGGTGGTGGGGAAGTATTACACACCTGATTCGCGTACTAAGGCTTTTGCTATGTCTACTCTACATCACTTGAAACAACTACTATTGGCCCACGATCTGACTTTGATTTTGGCCCACACCCCGTTGGCCAATCTCGCACTACCGAAACAGATCACTTCTTGAATTTGGGCAACGATTTTACTGATCCAACCTTCTCTGCTTGACTGTTAGTTGAGTCCATAACAATCCCTTAATCACTAAACCAAATAACGATGAGATCTAACTCATTAGTTAAATGTAACCTTTAAAACGAACACTTACCTAGTTAGCTGAATCCCGAATATCTTTTAGAAATTGTCTCCACCAACCTTCCTACATTCGGCCATCAACCAAATATCAAACCAATCATTACACACATTCAACCTATCCCCACATAGTATTTGGCCAAAGCACAGAAAATCATAGAAGGCCATTCGGCCACACTTACCACTTCTTACCTTCGATTTTTCCACCAAATCGGCTTTAATGGGACAGATTTAGCTTCTAGGAATAAAGAATATAATCGAAAAGGCCTTGGAAATAATGATTTAGATTAGGAGTTTGATAAAAATAAAGGAATCACAGAAAAGGAGAAATCTCGAAACTCACCGGATTACTAAGGAGCATACGGCTTACAATGCACCTTCGGGAAAACAAAAATCTCCCTTGTAGATTTGGCTATAGAGAAAGATGATATGCACTAAGAGCATCCGACTTTCAGAAGAGATCTAGGAGAAAAGAGAAGAGCTAGAGAGTTTTCGATTTTGACAAGAGACAGAGGTACAAAAGAGAAAGAATTTTCGGTTGAGGAGAATAGATGAGAAAGTGAGAAAAACCAAATGGAAAAAAGATGATATCTGGCCTTCCAATTTGGGCATATCATACCCATACACAGAGTTGGAGTTTCTGCCAACTCTTTCCCTCTTGATAGCCTTCATCTCACCTGATAACCTCAATCCTTATCTTACCCTTTTGAAGAGCCCTCACTAAAGCCAACTCCTCCCTCCTTGTTTATCACTTTTTATCACTTAAATAAAAGAAATAAAGCTCCTTAATTAGTAGCCTAATGTCGTCCACCCCCTTCCTATTTAAGTGCCGAATTTGACCCATCTCCTAAGGCCCAATCGGCCACACAAGGGCCCAAATTTCTCCCCCCTTATGTCACCACCTTATGCCCACTTAATGCACTTTAATTCTTTGGGCCACAAGCCCAGCTTATCATTTAATTAACCATCATCTTAAATTATAAGCTAACACCATTTATTAGCCACCTAACCCAAATTTTTAAAGCCCAATATTTCACTTTAAATTACCCAGAGCACTAACTTTAACCCTAATCCAAATATTTAATCAAAAAGTCATCCCCAACCTTTACAATCTCAATTTAACATATTAGACTATCATGTAAATGCGTAGGCCCACTTTAAGGATGTTACATAGACCAACATTTCGACAACAAATCTGTGGGGCTCAGAAGGATTATGATAAGTTACAGGCCAAACGAGTGCAAAGTGAGTCAGGTCCTGATTCAGAGTTTCAGATTGTTTAGATGGTTGTTTGTTGTTCAGAGACAGAATATGTGTATCGAAGAATTCAGAAGTAGTATAGAAGATTTTACATGAAGTGCACAATAGTGTTATGTTTGTGCATCTCGGTAGAAACAAAATGTATAATGACTTGAAGAAAATGTATTGGTGGCCGGGAATGAAAAGAGATATCTCCGAATTTATATCTAGATGCTTAATATGTCAACAAGTAAAAGCTGAACACCAATTACCTTCGGGATTATTACAGCCAATTACATTACCAGAATGGAAATGGGAAAGGATTACCATGGACTTTGTATCGGGATTACCCTTTTCACCGAAAAATAAAGATGCTATTTGGGTAATTGTTGATCACCTAACGAAGTCAGCACACTTTATCCCCGGTATGTATGGACTTTTCATTGGATAGATTGGCTGAACTATATGTTTCTGAGATTGTAAGATTACATGGAGTGCCAATCTCTATTATTTCTGATAAAGATCCCCGATTTACATCCCAATTTTGGAGTAAGTTGCAAGAAGCTTTGGGCACTCATTTACACTTTAATATTGCATTCCATTCTCAAACATATGGACAATCTAAACGTGTGATATAGATTTTAGAGGACACACTTCGGTGTTTTGTGCTTGAATTTAGAGGTAACTAGGAAAAATATCTGCCTTTGATTGAATTTGCCTAAAATAATTATTATTAGTCCAGTATTAAAATGACACTATATGAGGCTCTATATGGTCGTAAATGTACAACTCCATTGTATTGAACAGATTTAAGCGAGAAAAAGATAAATGGAGTTGACTTGATCCATGAAACTGAGGAAAAGGTGAAGATAATCCGAGACAGTTTGAAGGCAGCCTTAGACCGTCAAAAGTCCTATACCGATTTGGAAAGAAAAAGATAGAATTTCTAGTTGGTGATAAAGTGTTCTTGAAAGTGTCAACATGGAAGAAAGTTCTCCGATTCGATTGTAAAGGGACATTGAGTCCACGGTTCATTGGACCTTATGAAATCATTGAAAGAATCGAGCTCGTTGTATATCGATTAGCACTACCACCTAAGCTTGATAAGATTCACAATGTTTTCCATGTATCCATGTTACGAAGATATAGATCGGACCTTTCACATGTTATTTCTCCAACAGAAGTTGAGATTCAGCCTGATATGACCTGCAATGAAGAATCGATCAAAATACTTGCACATGAGGCGAAAGAGCTAAGAAATAAAAAGGTGGCATTGGTAAAAGTGCTCTGGAAAAGGCATGGTTTAGAGGAAGATACTTGGGATCCAGAGGATACTATGAGGAAGCGGTACCCTAACCTCTTTCCTGGTAAGAATTTTCGAGGACGAAAATTTCTTAGGGGGAGAGTTGTAACAGACCATTTTCGGTTGAGATCGAATAGTGGTTTTGTGACTACAAATCTGAGCCCAAAAATAAAATTTTATTTTATTTTTATTTTATGGTCAGTATTATGATAAGAAGGTCACGTGAAAATTTTGATACAAAAATTTTATCGATTGTGTGGTTAATTAGGTAAAAGACTAAATTGCATAAAATGCGAAAGTTCAATTCTAGTAGCTATAAGGATTAAATAGCTATGGAATTCAAAACTAGAGGTCCTTATATGGTAATTAGACCATTAAAAAAAGTATGTAGATTTCTCTTGGTGACTCATCCACGGAAAAATTAGAAATGACTATGGACTAAATTGAAAATCAATAAAATTAAAAGATGATAGGAAAATAAAAAAATTATCATCTTTTCTATTCATCTTCTTCCACAATTTTTTTATGGAAACCCTAGGAGAGAGGCAGAGAACTTTTCAAGCTTAGAAAGGTATGAAATCAAGTCCCTTTTTAATGATTTTTATATTTTTAGAATAAGGATAGCATAATCTTTCTATTTATTGGATTTATTTGAAAAGATAACAAAGTGTAGAAACTTTTTCATGAATGTAAATGTTGGAAATTTGAAATCTATGATAGAAAATAAAAGATAGTTGATAGATAAACAACTTTTACAAAGTAATTTTTCATGGAAACTTTATTCAGGGACTAAAATGAAAAAGTGGTAAAACCCATGGAAAATTTGAAATTTGTGAAATGTGTGTGCTGTAAAAATTGTTATCAAAACTTGGTTAGGCTTGGAAAGAGGACTAGATTGCATGAATTTCATTTTTCGAGCCTAAGGATGAAATTGAAATTTTTGAAAAGAGTATGGGCAAAATAGTAATTTTTCCTAGGATGTAGTAGAATGCAAATGTATGTAAAATGTGATGAGTTAATAATTAAATTTACTTATATAGACCCGGAAAGACCAACAACGGAATTAGATCGAGGGAAACAAAAAGTTTCGGATTAGTTGGAATTCAAACCTGAACAATTGTCAAGGTAAGTTCATGTAACTTAAACATGTATGTTAAATGCTTTAATTTAATTGCATGATTGTGTTGGTATGTATGAGATGATATACATAATGAAATAATCATAAGTTGTGAAATGTGGACAAATTGTCATATTCCGGTTGAACGTTGAGATTCGACGGAGTAAGGTAATATTCTCGGACGAGAATAACATTACACATGTTGTATAAAGGATTTAGCTTAGATGGGTAATCCTAATGTAAGCCCTCTTGAGCATATACTATAGATTGGATTTAGCCCTAACGGGTAATCCAAATTAAGCTCTCTAGAGCATATGCTATGGATGAGATTTAACCTGGACTGGTAATCCTGTTGCAAATATGTGGCTCAAGAGTGTGCCTTTATTTATGTGCCCTAATGGGATTCTTTTGTAAGTGAAAATACTACTCGAACATCCATAGGAATCTCATTAGTTCAATGGAAAAGACTTTTGAAATATGGAAAGGTAGAATGAGTAGAAGTTTTTATGTAATGAGTTCATCTATGCCTACTTGATATTCTTATGAGATTATGTGACTAACTTGTTTGAATTAGTGTATGTGCTTAGGTAACTTACCCAAAATTGATGGATTGTGTTTTGTGTTTTCTTGTATTAATAAATATAACCGGTAAGTTTATTTCCCGTTATACGAACTTACTAAACATGAAAATGCTTACCCTTTTTAATTTTCCCTTGTTTTATAGTGCTCGTAAGCTCGCGTAGGTTGGAGGATCGGTCGTAGTATAATCATACTATCCACAATCTCCTTTTTGGTATACTTAGAAATCTCATTTTGGTATAATGGCATGTATAGGCTTAATTGGTCAAATGATGACTTGTAAGTAATGTTTTGTAATCCAGCCATTGGAATGGCTAGTAAGGATTTATTTGGTATGTCTAAAAGTTATTCTATGTTCAATGCTTATGTGTTAAGTGTGGATGAATGGAGTATGTTTATCTTGTATATGCATTAAAAGTATGCTTATAGACATGAATTACATGTGATATTATGCCATGAGAGATGTTAATTTAGGCTTAGTTTTAATGCTTGATTTGGCTGGTATATTCATGCAAGTATTGGCGTAGGTTGTTGGCAAAATTGGGTGAGAAAATGAAGCTAAGAAATGGCTTCATTTTGTCCACACGGGTAAACACAGGGGCGTGTGTCTAGGCCATGTTTGACATACGACTGAGTACATAGGCATGTAGCCAGGCCGTGTGTCCCCTGCACCTTAAATTTGAGAAAACAGAATGCTGAGAATTGAGCACACGGGCAGAGACACGAGCGTGTGTCTCAGCCGTATGGGAGACACGGCCTAGAACACGAGCGTGTGTCTTGGTCGTGTGAAACTTGCACCTAATTCAAATTAAATTAATTAACCACACGGCCTAGCACACGGGCCTGTGGCATGGTCGTGTGGTCCAAGTTAGAGAGCACCCTAAATCGAACACGGCCTGTAACACGGGTGTGTTCTAGGGTAACACAGGCGTGCCCCTTGGACCACACGGGTGTGTGATCCCTACACCTTAGAAAAATTTTTAAATTTTGCAAAAAATTCTTATAGGCTATGATTAAGTCCCGATTCGAATCTAATACTCGTTTTGGGCCTCGAGGGCCTATTAAAGGGACAATAAGAAAACTTTGGAGTATGAATATTATGTTTAATAAAAATTGCATGAGAATGTTCGATGAACTCCGGTAATACTCTATAACCCTATTCCGGCGACAGATACTAGTTAGGGATGTTACACATAGGTTAGGACACGGACGCAACATACAGAGGGCTTGGAACGTTTCATTTCTACGAAAGTATTATTAGGCTTATTTTTATAATTTCTTTTGTTTTGGAACTGTATTGTTTTTTTTTTTATGTTGTGGCATGACACTCATATTTAAGGTTTATTAGCATGCATAACATTTAACTTAATTTTAAAATATGATTTTATTTAATTAAGGCATGAAATATAATTTTTTAACACCAATTAAAAATCACTTTTACATTTGCTAGATTAAAATTAAAAATTGTGAGTAATAAATAAATGAAAAATTAACTAAGTTTTTCTTAAAGAAGTCATCATTACTTAGGTAAGTTAAACTAAAACATTTTTATAACTTGCCGACTTTTTTGAAAATAGACTAAATTTTCTTCTAAAATAAATGTTTTAAATTTACTATTGTATAAAACTCTAATCATACTAGGCCATTTTGGTGGCCGATGTAATCTTCCAAATTCAAGTTTAACATTTAGGCTGGGTTGGGGAGGTTAGATTATATTAAAACAAATGATAAAAAATTAAATTAAAATATATAAAGTAAAATAAAAAAATATCTTAATTTGGTCGGTGGGGAATGGGAATTCTATTTGGTGTTGGAAGGACCATTGGATTTCGTACATAGTGTAACCTCCCCAATTCGGCCTAGATGTTAGAACCAATTTAGAGATTACATCAACCACTGAAATGGCCTAGTAGCGATTGAGGTTTATAAAAAAGACAATTTAAAAAATTTGTTTATTTTATAAGAAACTTAGTCTATTTTTAGAAAAACCCAAGAGTGAACAAAAACCTTTTAATTTTAACATTTTTCTTGTAACAGTGACTATTTTAGGAAACTTAGTTAGTTTCTATTTTATTTACTACTCAATACTTATTTACAAATTAGCAGCGAAAAAGTGGTTTTTGAATTAGTTTTATTAAAATTATGTTTCATGCTTAATTATTTAAAAACCATATCTTAAATAAGCTAAATGTCATACATGTTAAATAAAAGAAAAACTTAAGTCTGATGCCACAGTTCAAAAATAAATCCATACAATCTCTGAATAATAATTTATGAAATAATAAATCTAAAATATTTATATAGGAAAAACATATCCGAGTCGAACCCCTTCAAGTGCTGATTTTGCTTCCTAATCTGGCAGGTTATCTGTAAAGATGGAAATAAAAAGGGGGTGAGCTATGAAGCTCAGTGTGAGTTCTGTCACAAGAAAAACAGAACAAAACAAAAAAAAAAAAAAAAAAACCACATGGATTAGCACTTCTAAGATTAAACACAACCATAAGACACCTCAGATTAATGATTTTTTACATAAAACACTTCACTTTACTATCTCGGTATTCACAGTTTTATATACATGTGCTTATAAATGCAATATAGTTTTAAATTAATAGAAAAGTTCTAACCAACTCTACTACAGACCTCACGTATGAGTTCCCTAGAACTCATCTACCATATCAGTCTTGATTGTGGATGAACCACCACTGATTTGCAAAATAAACTGTCACTTTGTAAAGAAAAATGTATGTATACCACTAGTATTTTAGATAAAAACATTTGCAGTTACTACCATTTTTTGTGAGTGCAAAACATGGTTCTAGATTAAACAAACTACCACTGGGTTTATGGTCGATCCACGTATTTGCCGTTACTACCACTTGTTGTGAGTCTACAACATATTCGCAGATTAAAAAAAAACTATCACTAGGTTTTGTGAATGAGCCACCACTTGTTTGCATATTTAATAAATTGACACTCTTCCTTCGTACAATGTCCCACCCCATGCAATGCATTATGTCATGCTATGTAACAAATCAACAATAGTAGTAGACATGTAATATGTACTCAATTCATCACTAACACTTAACATGTTTATCAAGTTCTAGTGGTGATTGTGAATCCAGTTGAAAATGACTTGAATTGGGAATAGATTTTGATTCAGGATGGAAAAATAATTATCAACAATGGAATAAAATTATGATGTGAAGAGGAGAAAAGAAATGAAAGAGGGGTTAAATAGAAAAGATGGAAGCAAAATTCTAAAGGGATTTAAAAAGGGCAAATTGAAATTCTAATTGAAATGGGACCAAATATCTAATTTTTCAAACTTTTAACGGGCTGCATGGAAATTTAATTTTTTTCTGAAAATAAAAGGAAAATAGGGTAAAGTTGGCATGACTTAAACTTGGGAATCCAATTGGAAAGGAAGAATGCTTAACCAACTGAGTTGTTTCTCACACTTGTTTATTTTCTATTTCATTTAATATTTATTATAGTGTGGTTTTTATCCTAGGTTGCTAAAAGTAACAAGAAAATGAATGAGAGAGATGGGGTTTGAACCTAAGACCTCTAGGGAGTATGCTAAGCACTTACTATCGAGACCAAGTTATTTCTTGGTTATTCATTTCATCTAGCCCTTTATATTTTAAGGCGCTACACATAGGTTCTTTGTTAAATCACATGCCTGCTCGGAATGATTTTATTTCTGATTGTACTCTTAGTGACATGGTAACAGATTAGGGTATGTGGAATCTTAATTTTTTTCAGAGTTTTGCTGCTGAAAAATACTGTTAAAAAAATTGTGAGCATTCCCCTTCCCCATCTTTCAGCAGGAGTAGACATAATTAATTAGCTTTGTACGTCCATTGGATACTTCTCGGTTAATAGTGTATATTGGCCTCTTAGAGAAACCACATGGAATCCAAAGGATAGGTGGTGGAAAATTGTTTGGAAATTTAAAAGTCCCCATCGTGTTCGGTTATTCTTATGGCTTGTGTTTAAACAAAGTCTTCTGACCAATATGGTGAGTACAAGGAGGGGCATTGGCAATGAGGGCGTTTTTTTCATTGTGTAATCATGAGTCTAAAGACATTTTGCATGTGCTCAAGGATTGTCCTGCTGCTAAGAAAGTCTGGTTATGTATTGTGCCAACCAATAATCATATTGATTTTTTCTCCAGTAACTTGCTTGATTGGTTGGAGTCCAATTTATGTAATCCTTTGGGGATGCTGAATATGGGGATCACTTGGTCTAGCCTTTTTGGTTTAGTTGTTTGGTGCATGTGGAAGAATAAAAACCTTTTTGTGTTTCAAGAAATATCTAAGAGCCCCTTTAAAACTATTAGGACATTCGTTAGTTGGGCTAAGCAATTTGATTTAGCTCATTACAAAGGTTCACCAAGATAGCTTGTTACTACTTCTAACCTTCCTCTATTAGGTGATTGGATTATATTACACATTGGTGGTGTTGTTAAGACTGTTGTAGATTTTGCTGTTGTTGGGGGTGTAGTGCAAAATCATAATGGAGATTGGATCTTAGGGTTCAATCATTATTTAAGGGATTGTTCAGTTTTTGATGTAGAGTTTTGGAGTGTTCTCAATAGACTAATTCTTTTTCAAAGATAGGGTTTTAATAAGGTTTTATACAGATAATCTAAAGGTGGCTAACACTATCCAAGATAAACAATTGACAGATCCAACCTTAGCTTTGATGAGAAGGATTTATTAGATATTAGAGAATATGAATCAATGAAACATCAGACACATCCCAAAGGAGAGAAATCAAGTGGTTGATTGCATTGTTAAGATGGCTTCAGATATGAAAACTAAAGTGCAATTATTTGAAGACCTACCTAAGCTGCTTGGAGAAGGTTTACGTGCCGATAGAGTTAATGCTTCTTTTTTTTAGCATATAATGGTCTAATTTAGTTTTCTTTTGCATTGTTTTTCTCACAAAAAAAAAGGAAAAATCATATTTAAAAATTTAAATATAGGTCTACTATAAATATAACTAAAAAAATTTTGGAACTCAATGAACTAACCTAGAACTCAATGTTTTCATTTATGTTTCTATTCCTTCTTTTGTAATATATATGATATGACAAGAAAAAGATGAATGTAAATAGACTTATTGATTCAAGAAATAGTTCTGTTCTCTAGCATTCAATAGATGGTTATTCAAATATTTTGTTTTAAAGTATAATATTTATGTCCATTTGGTGGATTTAAAGCCGAGAAAATTTGTTAATTCGAAAACCTTCTAATATGAAAGGTTATGACCATTCCAATGAAGCACTTAAACCCCTATTGGAGCACTATATATAGAAGGCTCATGTTAGAGTTAGAATCAATCAAAATTTTGAGTGAAAACATACTACTAGAAAATATTTTGTTTTCGTTAGATTCATTCTAAACGATTTAACGGTGCAGTATCAATTATTCTATTCGAAATAAAGATATTGTATGCTAGGAATAAGATTTTTTGATTTTTTTGCATATGAAGAGGAAATAACTATTCTTAAAAAAAAAAAGATTTTTTTTGCTGATTAATTTGAAGAAAATGGATTTTGTTTGGGTGACCAAAATGAAAGCAACCTAAAAGTTGAATGACCAAAATGAAGAAAACACGATGTACCATGTACAATTAACTGTTGTTAGAGATTTAATGCTTGGGTGACTAAATGAAAGTTCCCTAAATGATGGGTGACAAAATTGCAAGGATTTCATTTTGGGTGACCAAAATGAAAGCACCTTAAAAGTTGGGTGACCAACTAGGTAGTTCACCCTTTAATATAACTTTTTGTCCTTACTTTTAAATATAAACTACACCCATGGTCGCTAGACTATTAGTAAGTTTATATTTTGGTCATTTAACTTCAAAATAGTTACAAAATGGTTAATGAACTATTCAAAAGTTTTCATTAAAGTCATTAAATTATTCAAAAGTTTTATTTAAGTCATTGAGTTGTTAAGTTTTTTTTTTTTTAATCTGGCTAGTGAGCTCTAAGCAACGATTCAACAATTGGTATGGTAGATCAGTACCCATAAACAAGTAGAATAACATAGTCTTTTTTTATCCAAGTTGATCTAGCAATCAATCAATGTTGAAGATCGAAGAAGAAAGTTGTTTGGATTTTGGTTCACAAATTTATGACGTTAAAAGTTGTTTTACAAAAAAAAAAATCGAATTGTAGAAGAGAAAGGAAGGGTTCTGGACCTAGTTGATACTTGAACTTGTATTTCGTCACCTAAGTTGGTACCTCCTCACTAATACCGTTAGTTTGTGCTGATGTGGCACCGATGGTCAAATCGATTGTGGCACGTGGTAGCCTATTAGTATGACATGTGGTGGATATATATTAAAAAAAAAAATCTTTAAATGTAACACCGACACCCAACCAAAACGTTATGGTCGAATCTTGAGGAATTAGATAAACTTGTTTTAAACCCAGATTTTGAATTAAAAAATGTATCTTTTGAAAATGTTAATTTTGGTAAATTACTTTCAGTTTTTAGGAAAATACTTGTTAAAACTATTTATTTCATTACAGAAAAACACTTAAGTGATTACTTTATTTTGCAGTGAAAAATATTAAGTTATTAAGTTTTGAAAATTGTGACTTAGTTTGTAGGAAAAAATTAACTTTGCAGTTTTAAAATAATAATTACTAAATCCAACAAAAACAAAGCTCACTGTATAACTCAGCCTATAAAAGCATAACAGATAGTACAATTCATATAGAAGTCAGATACTGAACAGAATATACAACATGGCATATGACGCAATGCAACAAAATTATCAAATCAAATACGGATAGCATGGCATATCATGCAATGCAATACTTAATACAAAACAAATACAAATACTACACACATCCGCTACACACCATCTTCGTCCATCCCTACTCACCAATTAGGGTAATAAATACCCTTCCAACCCCATACACCTATAAGTGAGCGTATGTCACTTTTCAAAATAACGTAGTTAAACTGCAAGAAATAGTACGGTAATCCACCAGAATCAGATAAGTGTGGTCAAGCCACCAGAACAGATATGTGGTTAAAACTAACAGACAAGGCAGATCATTAAACTGACATCACTTCCTCTGTCACGTAATAATCCCAACCCAATGCACATGCAATCACTAACTAGATATCCAAATACATATAGATCATATATGCTTTACATATTAAAATATGCTAACATGCTTTCAGAAGTTACACATATAGAAACAGAATATCAAATTTCATATATATTTATATCATACATATCACATAACAGACCTTACGAAGTGGCTAACCTCAGATCGCATATCAAACACGGTGTACCACCCCTAACTTGAAACTGTCGCCGATGTCGTAACCATTTTTTGATAAAACGGGAAACGACGCGATCGACTCGGGTTTTGAAAATAAAAAAGAAGGGAGTCGCCACCAACCTTTTTTGATGAGGTGTGATCGGGCCACCTCGTAAAATAGTTGTTTTTAATAAACAATTTGATTTATCAAAACAACGATTTTGGTCTACGAAATCCAAAAAATAAGTTCGGGAGTCGGTTATGCATGAGGAAGGGTTAGCACCCTCGATACACCCAAAATTGGTACCAAATTGATTGATCGATGTCCTAATGTTGAAAACTTTGAAATGATTGAAATAGATACTTTTGATTTCCAAAACTTGAAGGGATCAAAAGGACGTTAAGACTCTCTTATTTTCGAAGAGATAAAGCATTATGTCCAGTAAGTTAGGGCGCAATACTTTAGATTCCCGAAATTAAGCTCGCCTTTTAAAACTTGGCTTTATATTTGAAGAGGATCTCCGTCATTTGTCAAACGAGAAATCGAACCCGATGAAGTTAGGGCTCATGTTCTCGAAAATCCAAATTAGGACTATTGCCTCTATTTTAGAATAAAGAAAAGAAACTTATCTCGAAATATCTAGATGTCGAGTCTAGTAAGTTAGGTGCGACATTTCAATTTTAGGGATTAGGAGTTTTGTTTGAAATTTGAATTACGGTTTTAAAAGGGACATTCCGTTGTTTAGCTTAAACGAGAAAAAAAATAGGAATCCAATAAGTTAGTTGGCTAAGACCGATTCTCTAAGAAATTACTAACAGGAAAAATATTAGTTGTTATAAAGCTAAGAAATCGAGAAAGATTAGTGCGACTATATATATAGTGATAAGAATATTGATAATAATAGCAATAAAGGAAAAATAATAATAGGTAGTGGTAAAGTTTAAGAAAGACCAATTTTGCCCGGTCTCGGTGGGCTTTAACTTCTTTGGTGCTCTTTTTTTCAGGTAGCCTCATTCCAGTCCACCACATCTTGTTGCTTTGATCCACTTTACTGCAACCTTGAAAGATGAAGTTTGTAGTTGTAATTGATTTAGTCCTACCTACTACAACTTCAGAGGTATAGGATTCGTTATTTTAATCCGCTCCACTGCAACTTTAGGGAGATAGGATTAACTGTCTTCAGTCTACTCCACTGCAACCTCAGGGAGATAAGACTTGTTTTGATCTGCTCTACTGCAACTTTAGATAGATAAGATCTGTTCATTTATAGCTTCCATTTGTTCCACTACAACTTCAGGGAAATAACATTCGCTATTTTTAGTTTGCTCCGCTATAACTTCAGGGGGATAAGACTTGCAACTTCAACCCGCTCCACTGCAACTTCAGGGAGATAAGGTTTGTTTTGAATCTGCTCTTGCAACTTCAAGGAGACAAGATCTGCCATCTTCAATCTGCTTCCTGCAACATCAGGAACACCAAATCTGTTATTTTCAATCTGCTCCCTGCAACATCAGGAACGCCAGACTTTCTATCTTCGATCTACTCCACTACAAATTCAGGGAGACAAGATCTATGTCTTCGATCTGCTTCCTACAACTTCAGGAATGTCAAGTCTGCTACCTTCAATCTGATCCTTGTAAACTTAAGGACCACCAGACTGATATCTTCGATTTGCTTCCTGCAACTTCAGGAAGGTCAAATATGCTATCTTCAATCTGATCCCTGCAAACTCAAGGACCATCTGACTGATATCTTCGATCTACTTCCTGCAACTTCAGGAAGGTCAAATCTGCTATCTTCAATCTGATCCATGCAAACTCAAGGACCACTAGACTGATATCTTCGATCTGCTTCCTGTAACTTCAGGAAGGTCAAATCTGTTATCTTCAATCTGATCCCTGCAAACTTAAGGATCACTAGACTGATATCTTCAATATGCTTCCTGCAACTTCAGGAAGGTCAAATTTGCTATTCCCTCATCTGTTCCTATAGTGTCCTTTTAAGGACATAACCTGTAGAATGAGTACATGCTCATGCCTAATGATTAGGATGTCATGATTGGAATGAGTTAAAATGTTATGAGGATGATTCCTATTCAAGGTGTTATCACTCATTTATCTATCAAGGTTTTATCTTCGTTTCCCTTGCAATAACCATTTTCTCATGAATGACTTGCCCCTGTGGAAATTTCAAAACCCATTTTAGGCATTAGAACACGGGCCTGCATTGACTTCTAGCTGTCTTCCCCGGGAGTCACAACTCCTACTTGAAGAATACCTGACTTGGTTCGTTTTGGATTCGTTTATCAGTAATTTAGGGTTTTTGAATCTTTCCTTATCAAAAATTGGCCTGTCATACCTTTTCTAAGTGACCAAGTAACATTATTCACCCTGTCGTGATTACTGAATCGGGCGAGGAACTTTAGAGAAATGGTCTCTATTAAGTCCCCTCTTTCTCCAGTGTCCTTATCTTGTGTTTGTGGAAATTCTAAACAATTGTCCTGTTTCGGTTTCCTATTTTATCTAGAGATTTTTGAAGTAATACGTGGAACTTTCCTTTGTAAAATTGTTAGTTCATCAATTATTGTTTCAATGCAGCATGTTAATGATGGGTAACAGTAGGTCAACTTCAAAGAGAGTTAAAATGAATTATCAATGAAACGAAGAAAAATTGACTGGGAACATATCTCTTTTTTACGGAAAAGAACCCAAAAATAGTAAAATGAACAACATGGATCAGATGCCCTAGACATCGCCAATTGGGCTTCTATATACAAACTTTAAGAAGACTGTTTTGAGCCTAACATGTGTTTAGAAGACTCAAAGTATTTTGTCGATGCCTCAATATGCAACGTGCTTCCTCTTACATTGATTATAAGCGCAAGATCGCGACGTGTCCATTCAAAACTCGAGCTGCCCTTTTCGGGTTTTCAACTCAAAAATTCCTTTGGTCTCAAGGTGCCCTTTTGCGGGTTTTCACCTTGGCCTCTCCTTTTTTTTTTTTTTTTTTGAAGTCTCAAAGTGCCCTTTGTGGGTTTTCACCTTGGCCTCTTCCATTTCAAGCAAAGTATTTTTTAACTGAATCTGAGTTCACGAGATTGGGCAAGCTTTTCCCGTCCATCTCGATTAATTAGTGCATCTCCGAGAAAGCTTTCTTTACCACATACGGTCCTTCCGATTCGTGATTATTTTCCTCTGTAATCTTTTTGTATGGGAAGGATCTTTTTCAAAGACGAGGTCCCCCTCGTGGAATTCCCTTGGGCGAACCTTTTTGTCGTAAGCTCGCATCATTCACTTTTGGTACATCTGACCGTGACAGATAGCCCTCAATCTCTTTTCTTCAATTAAGTTCAACTGATCATATCGAGCCTGGATCCATTCAGCTTCATCCAGCTTCACTTCTGACAATACTCAAAGAGAAGGTATTTCCACTTCAATAGGTAGAACTGCCTCCATCCCACAGACCAATGAGAAAGACGTTGCCCTAGTAGAGGTTCAGACCGACGTTCGATAAGCATAGAACGCGAACGGTAATTTTTCATGCCAATTCTTGTAAGTCTCGGTCATCTTTCCCACTATCTTTTTGATGTTTTTGTTGGCCGCTTCCACTGCTCCATTCATTTTTGGATGTACGGAGATGAATTGTGGTGTTTAATGTTGAATTGGCTGCAAACTCCCGCTATCGTATTGTTGTTTAGGTTCAATGCGTTGTTTGATATGATCCTCTCAGGCATTCCATATCGACAAATGATTTCCTTTCTTCAAGAACCGGTGACCACTTGACTTAGTGAGCGTTAGCATATGGTGGCCTCTACCCACTTGGTGAAGTAGTCGATGACCACGAAGATGAACCGATGCCCATTTGAAGCTTTCGGTGAGATTGGTCCAATGACATCCATGCCCTACATGGAAAATGGCCATGGGGAAGTCATAACGTGTAAAGGTGACGGAGGCACATGAATCTTGTCTCCATAAATCTGGCATTTATGACATTTTTTGGCATAGTTGATGCAGTCTCCTTCCATGGTGGACCAATAATATCCAAACCTCATTATTTGTCTGGCCATTGTGAAACCATTGGCGTGAGTTCCACAGATGCCTTCATGGACTTCTTCTAGGATTAACTTAGCTTCGACGGCATTCACACATCTCAGTAGCACTTGATCTTTCCTTTTCTTGTATAGGACCTCTCCATCCAAGACATAGTTACAGGCTAGTCTTCTCAACGTCCATTTATCATTCTCAGTTGCTTGGTCTGGGTACTCACAATTTTTCACGTACCGTAGTATATCGTGGTACCATGGGAGGCCAGTTTTCTTTTTTCCTCAATATTGTAGCAAGGGGCTGGGTCCTGATGAATGCTCATTCGTATAGGTTTCATATCCTCATTTTTGTTTATTCGGGCCATGGAGGCTAAGGTGGCCAGAGCATCAGCCATCTGGTTTTTGTCTCTGGGTAAATAAAGGAAAGTGACGTCGTCAAACTCTCTGATCAAATCTTGGGCCAATCTTTTGTAGACGGCTAGCTTTGGATCCCTGGTTTCCCATTCCCCTTTAAGTTGATAGATTACGAGGCGTAATCTCCATACACTTCCAATACTCGATTTTGCATTCGATAGCGGCGGAGACCCATGATGCAAGCTTCATATTCAGCCATATTATTAGTGCAATCAAAATCTAGTTTGCAATCAAATGGGTACTGGTCTCCTTTTGGGGATATCAGAACTGCCCCAATTCTATTGCCCACGGCATTTGATGCTTCGTCAAAATTTAGTTTCCAAGGATGATCTTCTGAGGCCCCCTCTCCAGTGTTTGCCACATACATCAAATCTTCGTTAGGGAAATCGAAGTCTAAAGGCTCGTAATCTTCAAGGGCTCTACTGGCTAAAAAGTCCGCTAGTGCACTCCCTTTTACTACCTTTTGGTTCACATAGACTATGTCGAATTCAGAAAGCAGAATCTGCCATCTGGCCATCCTTCCGTTCAAAGCGGTAGACTCCATCATATTTTTAGAGGATCTAGCTTCGAGATGAGCCATGTCGTATGATACAACATATACTACCTCAATCTCCGAGTTGTCCAAATCAAGGCACAACATAGTTTCTCGATTGGCGAGTACCTTGTTTCACACTCAATGAATTTTTTACTAAGATAGTATATTGCCTTCTCTCTTTTTCCCGAATCGTCGTGCTGACCAAGCACATATCCCATTGAATTATCAAGCACTGTCAAATAAAGGATTAATGGCCTACCTGGATGAGGCGGCATCAATACTGGGGCGTTGGACAGGTATTGCTTTACTTTGTCAAAGGTCTTCTGGCATTCTTCATCCCACATGCCCGGGTTGCGTTTCTTAAGAAGACGAAATATGGGGTCACATTTATCAGTCAGTTGTGAAATGAATCGAGCGATGTAATTTAGCCTTTCTAAGAATCCTCTAACTTCTCTTTGGGTACGTGGTAGAGGCAACTCTTATATGGCCTTGACTTTGTCTCGGTCAACCTCAATCCCCTTTTTACTGACCATGAATCCCAGCAACTTCCCAGATCGAGCTCCGAAGGTACACTTTGCTGGATTAAGTTTTAGCTAGAATTTCCCCAACCTCAAGAATAGTTTCTTTAAGACCTGCACATGTTCCTTTTCAGTTCGGGACTTGGCGATCATATCATCGACGTAAACCTCAATTTCTTTGTGCATCATGTCATAAAATAGGGTTACCATGGCTCTCTGATATGTCGCTCCCGTATTTTTTAGCCCAAACGGTATCACCTTATAGCAAAACGCCCCCACATGGTCACAAATATTATCTTATCCATATCACATAATGAGACCTTACGAAGTGGCTAACCTCGGATCGCATATCAAACACGATTGTACCACCCTAACTTGAAAGCTATCGCCGATGTCGTAACCATTTTTTGATAAAGCGGAAGCGACGCGGTCGACTCGGGTTTTGAAAATAAAAAAGAAGGGAGTCGCCACCAACCTTTTTTGATGAGGTGTGATCGGGCCACCTCGTAAAATAGTTGTTTTTAATAAACAGTTTGATTTATCAAAACAACGATTTTGGTCTCTGAAATCCAAAAATAAGTTCGAGTCGAGTTACGCACGAGGAAGGGTTAGCACCCTCGATACACCCAAAATTGGTACCAAATTGATTGATCGATGTCCTAATGTTGAAAACTTTGAAATGATTCGAAATAGATACTTTTGATTTCCAAAACTTGAAGGGATCAAAAGGGACGTTAAGACTCTCTTATTTTCGAAGAGATAAAGCATTATGTCCAATAAGTTAGGGCGCAATACTTTAGATTCCCGAAATTAAGCTCGCCTTTTAAAACTTGGCTTTATATTTGAAGAGGATCTCCCGTCATTTGTCAAACGAGAAATCAGAACCCAGTAAGTTAGGGCTCATGTTCTCGAAAATCCAAATTAGGACTATTGCCTCTATTTTAGAATAAAGAAAAGAAACTTATCTCGAAATATCTAGATGTCGAGTCTAGTAAGTTAGGGTGCGACATTTCGAATTTTAGGGATTAGGAGTTTTGTTTGAAATTTGAATTACGGTTTTAAAAGGGACATTCTGTTGTTTAGCTTAAACGAGAAAAAATAGGAATCCAATAAGTTAGGGCCCGATTCTCTCGAATTACTAACACGAAAATATTAGTTGTTATAAAGCTAAGAAATCGAGAAAGATTAGTGCGACGAGTGATAAGAATATTGATAATAATAGCAATAAAGGAAAAATAATAATAGGTAGTGGTAAAGTTTTAGCTAGAATTTTCTTAACCTCAAGAATAGTTTCCTTAAGACCTGCACATGTTCCTTTTCAGTTCGGGACTTGGCGATTATATCGTCGACTTAAACCTCAATTTCTCTGTGCATCATGTCGTGAAATAGGGTTACCATAGCTTTCTGATATGTCACTCCCGCATTTTTTAGCCCAAACGACATCACCTTGTAGCAAAACGTCCCCCACATGGTCACAAATGTTGTCTTATCCATATCTTCAGGATGCATCTTTATTTGGTTTTATCCTAAGAAACCATTCATGAAGGAGAACAATGAATAGCCCGCCGTATTATCTACTAAGGTGTCGATGTGAGGCAACAGGAAATTTTCTTTCGGGCTAGCCTTGTTTAGATCCCTGTAGTCTACACACATTCGCACTTTTCCATCTTTTTTAGGGACAGGGATGATATTAGCCACCCAATCCGAATACTTAACCAATTGTAAGAATTCGGCGTTAAATTGTTTCTCAACTTCTTCTTTTATTTTTAACAAAACATCCGGTCTCATTCATCGAAGGTTCTGTTGGACGGGCTTGTATTCTTCTTTTATGGGCAACCGGTGTCTTTGCGATATCGATGCTTAATCGGGCATATCTTGATCGACCACGCGAATACATCCTTAAATTCTTGGAGTAACTCGATGAGGTCTCGCTTGGTCTCTGCCATAATACAAGCTCGGATCTTCACTTCTTGTCCTTCTCCCAGGTTCACCACTTCCACTGACTCTTTATGCGGTAGGATATGTTTTTCTTCTTGCTCTACCATTCTCAACAAATCTGGAGGCAAGTCACATTCTCTGTCATTTTCAAAATTCTGAGATTCCTCTAAACACATGTCTTGCACAAAACGGACCTCTGAATCTGTAGTATCGTTGCTCATATCATTGATGGCTAGGGACCTGTGATGAGTATCAAAGGATGTACCTGAATAAATGAATTGAAGGATAACTATTCACATGATATGAATAAGAAAATGTTTGTTAGAATTAAAGATGTATTACATTGGAACAAAATATCCGAACGAAGTACATTTCACAAAAGAAATCTCATTGTTTCTAGGCTTAAAACAATGAGTGCGTTCGAATATTACTCAGATAATCTCTAAAACTACGGAAATTCCTCTGCAGTCTAATTGTTCGTAGCGCTTCGAGTTAAATGCAGGCGAATGCCCAACAGGTTTCATTGATTGGTTTCCTCGTCGTGTATGGCATTGATGTGAGGAAGATTCTCCAGGTAGATTATTCCTCCTGACACGAAGGTACGGGATATGTGGGGGAATGTCATTGATTCCCACTTGACGTCCTCTCCGTTCATCCTTGTCCTTCTCCTTTCTTTTTTCTTCTCTATTTCCTTCCTCATTTGTTTTGCATCTGGTTTGAAACCCAAGCCAAAACGGTCTCTCTTCTCTTTCAGCATCGGGATCTGAACTTTTCCTTGGAGATGTTTGCCCAATCCTTTTCCTGGTAGAGCCCCTTATCCTATCATCATTCGTAGGCCCATCCTTGTGGTCTTGGATAGCTTAGGCACCGGGACTTTATTCCCCTCTGAGATGAAAGTAGCATTTACTAACTCTAAGGATCGAAAGGAACATTCAACGGCCTCCTCACTTATTTTTAGATATGGCACTTCATTGGTAACAGTTGCTACGATGTCTTCTTCGGCGTTTATAGTTACCAGCCAGTTTTACATTACCGACTCGGTTTACAGTGCGTTGGCGAGGCACAAAGCACTGCCGAATAAATCCAGGGCCTTCCCAACAAGCATTTGTAAGAGGGTTTGATGTCCATGACTAGGAAATCTACTTCATATGTGTTAGGCCTTATCAATAATGGTACGTCCATTCTTCCCATCACTCTTCTTTTGGTGCCATCAAATGCTCTCACTATGTTCTGGCATGCTTTCATGTGAGAGCTGTCTATAGGAAACCTCCTCAGTGTAGCCAAAGGTAAGACATTTAAAGTGATCCATTATCTATTAACACACTCAAGAAAGTGTATCCTTGCAGCGAGTAGTTATGTGCAAGGCTTTTGTTGATCCCATGCCTCCTGGTGGGATTTCATCATCACTGAAGTAAATAAAATTATCAGCACTTATGTTACTAACCAGACAGTCCAACTTATTAACGGATATATCCTTAGTAACATAAGTTTCATTCAGTACTTTCATCGGTGCTTTACGGTGCACTTCGAGCTTAATAGCGTGGCTATACGGATATCGAGCTAGTTGTTTCTTGTAATTGTTCTACCATGTCATACTCACTGTGTTTCAAGAATTTCAAGAATTCTTTGGCCTCCTCCTCTTTTACGGGTTCATTGATAGGGGCTTCGGGTTCCTTTTTCTGCCTAATCAGCATAGTCTTCGGTTTCATTGGTTCCACTCCTCTGTTCTTAGGATCGTGCGCTTCCACTACTGGCGTATAGGACCCTTCATTCTTGACCTCCTCGAAATTCTAGTGGAGCTTTCCGCCTTGGTATCATCACATTACAATTGTAGTCCCGTGGTACCTTTTCTTTGTCTTTGTAGGGAAAAGAAGGTGTTTCAATTATAATCTTTGACCTTTCGCACCCCACCTTTCATGTTTCATGAGATGATGATTCCGAGTAATTGACTCGTGCTTCGTCAATTCTTCCTCGGTCACACATACATTCCTTTCCTCTACTCCTTTTTCATAAAACTCTAGTTCTTTGTTGTCCACAAGGTTTTGCACCAAGATTCTAAACTGGGCACATTCTTGAATCTCGTGTCCTTTTATTTTATAGAGTTCACAGTAGTTCTTTATATGCCTCCAGTTTTTCGTAGGATCTGAACCTGTCAATCCTCTCTTTTCCATTTCCTCCTAGACTACTCTCAATAGGGTTTTCACCTCCGTGACGTCCTTCTTGATTTTTCTCACCACCTCCTCACCAATCGTGTTTACCCCTCTATCCTCGTGATTGGGTAGTGGGTTCCCCTTTTTTATCAGATCGTCGAGTGTTATGACCTCCATCTTTATTAGCCTCTCGACTACCTTTTTAAAGGTGAGGCAGTTCTCTATTGAATGCCCGCTACCCCGCATGGTAATCGCGATGGCGTTAGAGTCGCACCACTTAGGGTATGGAGGTTGCAATGGTTGTAAATAGAACGGGGACACGATATGCTCGTTGAACAAAGTCTGGTATAGCTCCTTGTACGTTATTGGAATTGGCGTGAATTGAATTTTTTTTGATATTCAGTCTGGTTCCTGATTCCTGTCTTGCCAGACCTTATTGTCCAGAGGTGACTTCCTTTGGTCGATTAACCGTGATCGCCTTGTGTGTACTCACATTATTTACTTCACCATCCTTCTTCTTAGGAGTAGCCCTCCTAGCGCTTTCTCTTGCCTCGATCTTGTCGCCCCTCATGGCATGTTCGATCATCCTCCCACCATTACTATGTCAGAAAAGCTTTTAGTCATACTCCCTATCATATGAGTTATGAAAGGGGCCTTCAGGGTGTTAATGAAGAGCATGGTAGTCTCTTTTTCTAAGAGGGGTGGTTGGACCTGCATGGCGACCTCCCTCCACCTCTGCGCCTATTGTCTGAAACTTTCATTTTGTCTTTTTTCCATGCTTTGTAAAGTAATTCTATCTGGTGCCATGTCCGTAACGTGGCTGTAATGCTTCAGAAATGCTTGAGCCAAATTTCTTCAGGAACTAATGTTGGCCCGACTAAGCTGGTTATACCATCTAGCAGCTGCACCCACTAAACTTTCTTGGAAACAGTGGATTAAGAGTTGATCATTACTCACGTAACCAGCCATTCACCTACAGAACATGGTGATGTTGGCCTCCGGGCAGCTAGTCCCACTGTATTTTTCAAATTCAGGCATTTTAAACTTATGAGGCAGCACCAAATCCGGAACCAGACTTAAATCTTTTGCGTCAATCCCATGATGATGATCGATACTTTCTAGCGCCTTGAATTTTTCTTCCAGCCATTTACAATGACCCTCTAACTGCCTTGAAGATTCTTCTCTCGACCCTATTTTCTCTGCCATATCTAAATTAGGTACAACAGGATTGGCCGGGTTATCTCCTGGTTGGGATCCAGAGCCTGCGTGGAAGCTCATGGGAGGTCTAGCGTCGTCCTGCCCTTGTTGGGGCCTGATCGCAACTGGTGGCCTTAGGATATACTCCTCAAGCCTTGTTCTTGCGTGTGGCGAGGTAAAACCTGGGGGGATGCCTTCACTACTTTCCTCGACCGGAGGCATAGGACCTTTCCCCTTATCCATTGCCCCGTTCATCATTTGGGCCATTTGGGCCATCATATTCCTCTGGGCCTCTAACATTTGGTCCCTCATTTCCTGCTAGAGTTTTAAAATTTGCTCTTGCATTTGTTCCTGCATTTCTTTCTGGAATTGTTCTAACCTTTGATCCATTTTTCTGGTTTTAGCGCATGTTCCGTAGTGATGTTTCACTTTCAGATTTTCTCTTTTCACTTCTTTTCTCTCTCTCTCTCTCTCTCTCTCTCTCTCTTTTTGATAATTTTAGCTAATTAGGCCCATTTTTATAAACTTAAATGCATGTAATATGATGTAATGCAAATGCATGAATGCAAGAAGAAGACATCGATTCTGATCAACTTCATTTTAGAAAACTTTATTAGAAGGCAAAACCCTTTACATAAAGCAGATTACAAATATGCTTTCACCCTAAGGCCTAAGGTTTTGATTTTCTCAAGCAAAGAGATTAGCTCTTGATTATAACCCGGTGGTAGCTCATATCTCACGCTCAATATGTCAGCTTTCGCAACCAAAGTCTGTAGGTGATCAGCTACCTCTCGAATCTAGATTATCGCTTCACCTATGAGGTAGTTCCGGCTTCTAACTTACTTACAAGAATGGCGAAGCTCCTCCTCCCAACACCTTTCTCTTGTTTCCAGAAGCTCAATCCGGAGCTCACTACTGTGTAATACCGATTCTAGCTCTTCAACCTTACCCTTCATTTTCTCGATTCTGTTCAGACTTGATTTCAGTTTACTTTTCGAGTCTTGACTTTGATAGTGGTGCAGAGACCGCCCAAGCTCAGCTATTCTAGCTTTTAGTCCCTTTTTCTCCTTTTGGTTTACTGTCGTGCCCTTCTCTAAGGCCTCTTTTTGCGTTTGTATTTCTTGAAACTTTTTTCTCTCAATTGCTAACTCTGGATTTTTCCTCTCGGATCTCTTGTCACCACTGTTCTGAAGTTTTCCCTAATCCAGCGTTTTTTATCGTCAGACGCATCTTCTTGTATTCTGTCTTCAAGTTATCTCGGTCTTCCTCTACCTTCTATTTTTCTTTTTTAAGTTTCTCAGCCTTCGATTTTTGATCGTCCACCTCTAATTGGAGGAGTATATTTTCTTCTTCCAACTTTTCTATCCTTTTTCCAAGCTCCGAATTCATCCGCTCAAAATCTTATTTCACAATCTCTAATTCTGACGGGACCACTCGCAAGCATTCTTCTCTCGATCGGGCACCCTTTGGATTTGGCTCGGGGATGTTATCATTGATTCTTGTATCCCTCTATTCACTGTATTTTGGGGTCATCCTCGGGCCTGCGGATAATCTTCTCATTCTATGAATCGATTCCGAGACGGAAATCTCTTTAACCTTTTCTTATAGCTCCCCCTTCAGTATGAGAACTCGCATTGAGCTAGCAGTATGTCGTTAGTACAAACTGTCTTGAACTATCTTGTCTTAGGACCAGCAAAGGGCATATGGTGGCACCCCAAATTCGATCTGAGAACCCGATCGAAGTTTCCAAAATGATAAAGGACCTTGTCGGGAATCATCCAAGGAGCCTTCCACTTGATGTCGTCTTCTTGAAGGTTTTGGAGGAGCGCTATCCAGTTTTCTTCGGACACGTCTTCTCTCCTAGGCGTAGCTACTATCTCTTTCAACAGGAGCAATTCTCGACAAAAATTGATAAGACACTTTATCCACCTTCCAGAAGTGACTATGGAACTAGGCCAATAACAACTGCGCACATCCAATAAACCTGCCTTCACCTATTCTCCGACATGCATTCAAGGATCTGAATGTTTCGGCCAAGATAGCGAGAACAGGCGTGACCCCTTTGTCTAATCGACCGAATAAATCAATAATCGCTTCGTCAATGTGTCTTAGAGCTTTTGGGAAGATCACCAAAGCGTAAATACACAAGGCCAAGGCGTCAATCTTTTCTTTGCATCGGGATGTGTTAGGATCAGGTTCCTCAAATATATCCAAGGTATGCATTTACCCGCCTTTCTTACGCATTCTAGCCGAGACCCATTGTTCGCTCATTCCCGTGATATTCATCAATTTCCTCGCAAAAGTCGGGCTATTAACGCTTTGGAATAAACTTTATCAACTTGAATTCTCGGACAACGTAGCAAGGTCGTATTCCTCTACCGTGGGAACCAAATCTACTTTTTCGAATGAAAAAGGTTATAAGCGACATTCGTAGGCGAGTCATTGCTTGGAATAGGTGCTTATCTATGTTGACATCAAGCAGGTATGGTAGATTGCCCTAGGTATTATGGAACAACTGCTTTGCCTCATCATCCCACTGGGTCCATATTTCTTTCAACTCCTGGAGTTCATTATGCGTGACACTGATATTGGTGAAATCCCGTAATTCCAATGCATATCCCTCAGCTAAGCTGTCCCCTCTTTCTAATTGGCTTTGCTCTGACCATGTGCGGACGGCCGCATTGTCCTCCACTTTATCAAGGAATTCGCTTTTCATAACCAGCTTTCTAACTCAGAAACTGACCGTGAATCGATGCCTCTTAAAAATGGAAATGACATGCAGAGTAAATAAAACATCATCAATTAGTACCATAGAATGAGATATAAAGCATGTAAAATACACAAACGCCTATCTGGGTAACTACTAAGGTTTACATAGTTCGGCTCGGGGTGGGTTCTTAGGCCCTCTACATGTGGTTGAGTTCTAAAGTTCAAGGTACCCGAACCAGCAGATTCCTCGATCCTCACCCATGATAGGCTCATACGGACCGAGTTCGGTTCAGGGGAATACATTTCCCTATGGCCATGAGGAAATGAAAACTTCACGAAGACATAGGTACGAATGTATCCGGCGATCCACTAGCCCATGCGGAGGTGAAAACCTCACGAAGGCATAGCTTCGCTCCCACTTAAAGGTGTGACCACAACGGTCATGCAATGCAATGCCAAAGTATTTACGAGACCCAATATTGAAAGTGCATTAAAAGAAGCATGATTTTTCGAAACTATTTTCCAATTTTAATCAAAAGGACAAAAATCAATCAATTTATGGCCTGACCCTCAAGTCCACAATGGAGTCGCCAAGCTGTCATAACCATTTTTTGATAAAACAGGAAACGACACGGTCGACTCGGGTTTTGAAAATGAAAAAGAAGGGAGTCGCCACCAACCTTTTTTGATGAGGTGTGATCGGGCCACCTCGTAAAATAGTTATTTTTAATAAATAGTTTAATTTATCAAAATAACGATTTTGGTCTACGAAATCCAGAAAATGAGTTCGGGAGTAGGTTACGCACGAGGAAGGGTTAGCACCCTTGATACGCCAAAAATTGGTACCAAATTGATTGATCGATGTCCTAATGTTGAAAACTTTGAAATGATTCAAAAATAGATACTTTTGATTTCCAAAACTTGAAGGGATCGAAAGGGACGTTAAGACTCTCTTATTTTCAAAGAGATAAAGCATTATGTCCAATAAGTTAGGGCGCAATACTTTAGATTCCCGAAACTAAGCTCGCCTTTTAAAACTTGGCTTTATATTTGAAAAGGATCTCCCGTCATTTGTCAAAAAAGAAATCAGAACCTAGTAAGTTAGGGCTCGTGTTCTCGAAAATCCAAATTAGGAATATTGCCTCTATTTTAGAAGAAAGAAAAAACTTATCTTGAAATATCTAGATGTCGAGTCCGATGAAGTTAGAGGCGCGACATTTAATTCGAGATTAGGAGTTTTGTTTGAAATTTGAATTATGGTTTTAAAAGGACATTCCATTGTTTAGCTTAAATGAGAAAAAATCGGAATCCAGTAAGTTAGGGCCCGATTCTCTCGAATTGCTAACACGGAAATATTAGTTGTTATAAAGCTAAGACATCGAGAAAGATTAGTGCGACGAGTGATAAGAATATTGATAATAATAACAATAAAGGAAAAATAATAATAGGTAGTGGTAAAGAAAAAGTATTACGATAATAGTAGTATACATTAACGGTAACATAACGATAACAACGATGATATATAAAAATAGTAATGGCAATTAATGAATGAAACAGTATATATAAAATAAAAAACTATATATATGTATATGAAAACAATGATATGATAATAACAATAATAATAGTACGAGAAGAATAATAATAGGAACAACAAATAATAATAATAACGCATAAGAAAAAGCGAATGCGATATAGTAATGAAATTTAGAAAGCAGAATAAATAATAATAAGTAATATAGTAATAAATAAGAAAATACTATAATATTAATAATATTAAAATAAAATGGTAGATAACGAAAGATGTGATAATATTGAAAATAATAGTAATAAATATAGCGATTATAATTTTAAAACCGAGAAATAAATGTAGATATAAGTATAGTAATACTAATGACACTAATAAAATAATAGCATTGAATAATAATATAATAATAACAATACTAATAAAATAAGTAAATAATATAATACAAACAAATAAAATGGCACACATAAAAAATAATAATGCTAGTAATAATACTTAATAACAATAATATCAAATGGTAATAATAGAATCTTGATAATAATAAATAAAAAAGCGAAACTATTAAAATCAATAGAAAATTACAAAAATAATTAAAATGGTTAAATTGTATTAAAAACAGAAGTCTTGGGGTCAAATTGTAAATAAAACAGAGGTTCGGGGGCTAGAAGAACACGCGCATAAAGGTGAGGGACCAAAGAGGGAATTTTCCCAGAAATTTAAACGCAGCACTTTGAGGGAGAGACCAAATCGCGAAACCGTGCAAAATTTCAGGGCTAATGTGCGAATATTGCAAACTTGATTTGAAATACTAAAAATGCGGAAGGACCAAAAGGGCAATTTGCCTAATAAAAGAAAAAACACACGGATCCCGAGGCGGTCGGGTCAACACACGGATCCTGAGGGTGAAACGACGTCATTTTGGGGTTAAAGTCACCCAAAACGACGTCGTTTAAAGCTATATAAGGCCCAAAACCCGGAAAAAATCATTTGTCTTTGTCATTTAGAAAAAAAATTCTTCTTTTTTTACGCAAAGGGAAGGAGTCCGCCACTCGGTCGACGTCCGTCATGGGTTCCATCGCCGTGGCCAAGGTTTCCGGCCACAGCCGCAGTGGCGAAAAGGTAAAAACATATATTTTTTGATAATATATTTTTTATAAAATAATAGTGTAAGTATGTATGTGTCGAAAAAGAAGTGAAAAGGAAGAAAAGAAAAAAAAGTTTCGAAAATAAAACAATCACCTCTACTTTTCTCTTTATTTTTCGGTTTTTAGACGGTTTTCCTTTAGTATTTCTCTGTTTTCTGTGTTTGGGTCTACTGTTGTTGTGTTTTGAAATTTCTTTCTTGTGTATTGATAAAAAAAAAGGCGAAACTCTTTGTTTTTTTATTATCGGAGGAAAAAAAGAACCCCCATGTATAGTTTTCGATTGGCCTTTTATAGCCATTTCTAGAAAATATTATCGCCCCTTTTTCCTTGTTCTATCTTCTCGTACTTAATGCTTTTGTATGTGACGAAGTTCTTTGGTGATGGAAGGGTGTGGACATGACCGCGGTGGCGAGGGCGGCGTCGGAAGGTCGAGGTCGAGCGAAGACCCAGGTGTGGCGCCTAGGGTTTTTCTTTTGTTTGTTTCGATTTTAGTGGGCTAGGTAAATGGGCCTTTCGGGTTTGGGCTTAAATTTGGGTATGTAAATTGGGCCCCAAGGTAATTGGGCTTGTACAGTAGGAATAGGGTTAAAAGGTATTACCGAACAATCAAAACATTTTATATCCATTTCACGACACCAAGTCAATTATCATTCAACCACACCCAAACATAATCATATAGTCTCTTAATGAGGTCATCGAGACCTTAAACATGCTTTAGAATAGGGTCGGGACTAAACCGAACACTTACGAAAATTTGTGAAATTCGAACATTTTTTTAAGTTACAGAGGTCACATGCCCGTATGGGTAGGCCGTGTGCCTCACACATCCTTGGACACGCCCATGTGTCCAAGCCATGGAAAAATAGGGCATACCTACTGACTTGACCACACGGCCTAAGACACGCCCGTGTGTCTCACTTGTGGTTGAGCCTGACTTGCACCACATGGCCAATCACACGCCCGTGTGTCCAGCCCGTGGTCGAGCCTGACTTGTTTCACTTGGAAAACTTAAAAAACACGGTTGAGCCACACGCCCGTGTGCTCAACAGTGTGGGAAGTTATAGGCCATTTTCAAAGCCAAACTTGCCTCCCACACCTTGAATCACCTACAAGCTTCAAATCTCATACATTTACACCTTCATTGTCAACCAATTCATACTAATATATGCACCAATTAATCATCAAATATACCATCTATAATCATACTCAATTTCATCTTACATTGGTTCATCCAAAGTACTAAAATTCACATCCCAATCATATAGATCAAACATCATATAAACATTACAACCATTCACATTTAGACCACAATTTTCATCAAAAATTTAAGCACGAAACACACCAATTCTTCCTTCATTTAACACACACATATACACATTAACATTGTTCAACCTCTAAGCCATATCACATGGAAAATATTACACATCACAAAAACATGCCACATTAACTAGTCTATACATGCCATATACCATATTTATACACATCTTTTCAAAAGTACCGAAATAGATAGCCGATAGTGTGATAGAGCCACTGTGATCCCCAGATCCGAGCTAACTTTATCGACAATCGTAAGACAAAGAAACAATTTACACAAGAAGCTCTTTAAGCTTAGTAAGTTAAGTAACATAATACATTCAAATTATCAAATCCAATACATTATACAACAAATCCATCACTTAGATCATTTCTCAAATAACCATACCATACCATCCATTGCTAAAATACTCACTCAACCATTCATAATTCTATACACAAGTACTTTAACCACAAATGTTCGATACATACCTTAGCCAACACATAGTTATTCACCAACCATACTCATTCATGCTCGATGTTGCATTTTCGATCAATCTTTACCTTTCATTAATTTTAATCGCACACATAGTGCCTCAATATAAACTGAACTCAATTCGGTATCACACACATAGTGCCAATCAGTAAAGCCGTAGCTTTCATTACTTCGCACACACAGTGCTATTCAATTCTATCTCGATTTTAATTTCACACACTTAGTGCCACATTTCACAATCTCATATATAACATTTCTAATTCAATACTTATACTTTCATTCAATTCACATCACATAGATATAGTTTAACAAATAGTATTATATCTGAACTTACCTCGGATGTCGAAATACCAAGACTTGCCGATCAATCGAGTACTTTGTCTTTACCTCGATCTCGATTCGAATCTCTCCTTTCTTGGTCTATACATATTCAAATTTAGCTCAATCAATCATCAATTCATTCAATTTAGTCCAAACACACATATTTAGGGCATTTTATAAAATAGCCCTCACATTTTCACATTTCGACACTTTAGTCCCTATTTAACAAAATCACAAAATATACAAATTTCCATATCACCCAAGCTTGGCTGAATATTCCCATGCTCAATAGAAGTCCACACATTTCATCTATTTCACATTTTAGTCCCTCAAAATATTTTTTCACAATTTAGTCCAAATTACTCAATTTCACTAAAAATTCAAAAACAAAATATGTTAATCTTCCATCTATCTTTCATATTTCATCATCAACTATCAAAAAGCTCATGAATTCATCCATGGCAGTATTCAATTTCATCATCAATTCAAAAAATTTAAGCATGGGTTTTATAGAGCACGAAGCAACGATTACAAAAACGTAGAAATGATTAAAAACCGAGTAAAAAACATACCTCAATCAAGATAAGCCCTAGCTGAAAATATCAATGCTTCAAACTCTCTTCTTTGGTTCTTATTTCGGTGGAAGATGGATGATAAAATTAAATGTTTTTGTTTTGTTTAATATTAACTAAATTGACATTTTACCATTTTACCCTTAATGTATAACATTTAAAATCAACTAATATAAGCCCATTTTTGTCCATCTCCACTATCAAAGGTCTAATTAAAACATAAGGACTTCCCCTTTATGAAGCCATGCCAAATGAGTACTTTAACAATCAACACACAGATTTTATATTTTATACGATTAAGTCTTTTTTGCCAATTAAGCATACAATATATAAAATTTTCTCACGAAACTTTCACACATGCTCAATCACATATCATAAACATCAAAAATAATATTAAAATATTTTTTCAACCTCAGATTTATGGTTCAAACCCTTTATTCGACTTGGGTCTAAACCGAGCTGTTACAACTCTCCCCCCTTAGAGATTTTCTTCCCCGAAAATCTTACCAATAAATAGGTTTGGATATTGCTCTCTCATAACATCTTCAGGCTCCCACGTAGCCTCTTCAATTCTGTGTTTATGCCACAATACTTTCACCAATGGTATTCTTTTGTTTCTCAACTCTTTAATCTCACGTGCCAGAATCTGAATCGGTTCCTCACAATACGATAAATCTGACTAAATCTCAACCTCAGTAGGAGCAATCACATGCTATGGATCAGATCTGTATCGTCGAAGTATCGATACATGAAACACATCATGAATTTTCTCTAATTCAGATGGCAACAGCAATCTATAAGCAACTGGTCCAATCTATTTAATGATCTCATACGGCCCGATAAACCTTGGACTTAGCTTGCCTTTTCGGCCAAATCTAAGGATTTTCTTCCATGGAGACACTTTTAAAAACACTTTGTCACCAACCTCAAATTCGATATCTTTTCGTTTTAAGTCTGCATAGGACTTACGACGATCGACATCGCTTTCAAGCGATCACGAATCACTTTCACTTTCTACTCGGTCTCTTTTATCAAATCAACTCAAGTGAATCTTGTTCTCACTCGATTCGGTCCAATACAATGGAGTTCAGCATTTTTACCATAAAGAGCCTCATATAGTGCCATTTAATACTAGATTGAAAACTGTTATTGTAAGCGAATTCAATTAATGGTAAATGTTTTCCCACGTACCTTCAAACTCAAGAATACAACATCTCAACATATCTTCGAGAACCTGAATGATTAGTTCGGATTGACCATCCGTCTATGGATGAAATGCAGTACTAAAATGCAGTTTCATACCAAAAGCCTCTTACAATTTCTGTCAAAATCGCGAGGTAAATCTCGGATCTCTGTCAGACACAATAGATAATGGCACCCTGTGCAATCTCACAATCTCAGCAATATACAGTTCAGCTAGTTTATCAAATGAAGAATCTGTTCTTACCAGAATAAAATGAGTTGATTTCGCCAATCTATCAACTATCACCCAGATTGCATCTTTCTTTCTCAGAGATAAAGGTAATCCCGACACAAAGTCCATCATGATTCTCTCCCATTCCACTCAGGAATCATAATTGGTTGTAATAAACCGGATGGAACCTGATGTTTAGTTTTAACTTGCTAACAAACTAAACATTTCGACACAGAGTCAGAGATGTCTCTTTTCATACCATGCCACCAATAAAATTATTTTAGATCATTATACATTTTCGTACTCCCGGGTGAACAGCTAAACGGCTATTGTGAGCTTCATTCAAAATCATCTGAATTAACTCTGAATTCTTTGGAACACAAATCCAATCTCTGAATCTCAAACAATCATCACTATCAACTCGAAATTCTGAATCAACATTCAATTCATACTTATCTCGTTTGGCCATCATTTCAACATCACTTTTCTAGGCATCGCAAATCTGGCGTACGAACATCGGTCTCACTTTTAACTTAGCCAAAATTGAATCATCACACAGATCTATCTGAGCATTCATTGCTCGTAAAGCACATATAGACTTTCGACTCAAAGCATCAGCAACAACATTAGCTTTCCCCGGATGATAATCAATCACGAGTTTATAGTCTTTCAGCAATTCTAACCATCTTCTCTGTCGCAAATTCAATTCTTTCTGTGTCATCAGATATCTCAAACTCTTATGATCAGTATAAACATGACATTTCTCACCAAATAAGTAGTGACGCAAAATCTTAAATTCAAATACAATCGCAACTAATTCAAGATCATGTGTCGGGTAATTCCTTTCATGCGGCTTTAACTGCCTCAAAGCATAAGTAATAACTTTGCCTTCTTGCATCAACACACAGCCCAAACCATTCAATGATGCATCACTGTAAACTATAAACTCCTTACCCGATTCAGGCTGAACCAACACTAGCGCCTCTGTCAACAATGTTTTCAACTACTCAAAGCTTTGCTAGCACATTTCTGACCACTCGAATTTAACATCTTTCTATAGTAACTTCGTCAACGGAGTCGCAATCATTGAGAAACCTTTCACAAACCGTCTATAATATCCCTTTAGTCCCAAAAAACTACAGACTTCTGACACATTTCTCGAAAGTTTTCATTCTAGAATAGTTGAGATCTTACTCGAATCAACTCGTATTCCAAAGCGATTTAATATGCCCCAAAAAACTAACCTCACGCAACCAAAACTCACATTTGCTAAACTTTGCATACAATTGTTTCTGAAGCAGAGTCTGTAGCATTATTCTCAAATGTTCGGCATGTTGCATCTTATCACATGAATAAATCAAAATATAATCAATGAATACCACCACAAAGCGATCTAAGTACAGTCTGAATATCCGATTTATTAAGTCCATAAAAACTACAGGAGCATTCGTTAGTCCAAATGGCATAACTAAGAATTCATAATGTTCATACCTCGTTCTGAAAGCAGTTTTCAACACATCGGATTCTTTAACTCTCAACTGATAGTAGCCCGATCTCAAATCTATCTTAGAAAACACTATAGCTCCTTTCAGCTGGTCAAACAAATCATCAATACTAGGTAACAGATATTTATTCTTTATCGTCACTTTGTTCAACTATCGGTAGTCAATACACATTCTCATAGTGCCATCTTTCTTTTTGACAAACAACACAGGAGCACCCCGGGGCGAGAAACTCGGTCGTGCAAATCCTCGATCTATCAACTCTTGTAATTGTGACTTTAACTCTTTCAATTCTATTGGTGCCATTCTATACAGAGCTACCGAGATAGGAGTTGTTCCCGGTACTAATTTAATACCAAACTCAACTTCTCGTATCAGAGGTAATCTTGGTAGTTCTTCAGAAATACATCAGGGAATTCACAAATCCAAGACCGATTCAACTTTTTTATCACTTTTGTATCAATCACATATGCTAAATAAGCTTCATGAACCCTTTTTCACACAGTTCGAAGCTTTCATCGAACATATAATAGTTGGCAACCCATTCAAATCACTGGATTCAATTCGTACTATCTCACCATTCTGACTTTTCAAATCAATACACTTCCATTTGCAATTCACAATAGCATGATGCAAAGTAAGCCAATCCATACCCAAAATGATATCAAATTCATCAAGAGGTAACAACATCAAATTAGCCGGAAAGCATATATCCCAAAACATCAGAGGGTAGTTCTTGCACACTTTATCCACCAAAACACACTTGCCTAAGGGGTTCAATACTCTAATCACAAATTTAGTAGACTCAACAGGTAGAGTCTTATTTGATACTAGATTCACACACGCATAGAAATGATTAGAACCTAGATCTATCAATGCAATCAAATCAAAATCAAATAGAGTAAAAGTACCAGTAATGACGTCTGGAGATGACGCTTCTTCTCGTGCACGTATAGCATAGGCTCGGGTAGGTGCTCTCGCCTCGGATCTCACAGTTGTATTCTTAGTCCCTATTTGACTTCCACTCACATTTTTAGTGTTTTTAGGTGGTCTACCCCTAGCCATTGTGTTACTCAGTTTACACTCTGAACATTTTCTTCTTCAACTAACTTTAGGCAATCTCGAATAAAGTGATCTCGTGATCCACATTTGTAGCAAGTTCTATTATTATACTTGCCCCAACATTCTCCAACATGTCGTCTTCCACACTGTCTACACTCAGACTTGTTGCTTTTAACACTACCAACACTTGATTCAATTGGAGCTTGAGTTCTCGTACCAACACTTTGTCTTGCACAATCTCTACTCGGATGTCCAAACGAAACATTTGGTTGACTGCTCGCATCTTTAAATCTCTTCAATAAATTTTGAGACGACTTGCTCATCAATCTTTTTCTTTCATCTCTAGCCTCAAAATCGGCTTTCTTCTTTTCTTTACTAAGCTTTTCAGCTTTGCAGGCTCTTTCAACTAACACAACAAATTCATTTAGGTCAAGTATTCCAACCAAAAATTTAATGTCTTCATTCAGCCCTTCTATAAAATGTTTGCACATAGTAGCTTCAGTCGAAACACATTTCCGTGCATATTGGCTCAATCTCACAAACTCCTGTTCATACTCCGTAACTGACACACGGCCCTATTTTAACTCGAGAAATTCTTTACGTTTTTTATCTCTAAATCGTTGACTGATATACTTCTTTCGAAATTCAACTTGAAAGAAATCCCAAGTGATTTTATCTCTTGGAACAACAGGTATCAACATTTTTTACCAATTATAAATCGTATCTCTCAACAAGGAAGCTGCACACTTAATGCATTCATTAGGTGTCAATGACATCTCATCAAACACTCGGATTGTATTCTCGAGCCAAAACTCAGCCCATTCACCATCACCATCAGCTGTGGCCCTAAATTCTTCGGCCCCGTACTTTTGGATCTTATCCAAAGGAGGTTTATTCAATCGAATTGGATCTGTAACTTGTGGCACAACCAGTACTTATGGGGGTGGAGGTTGTGGAGCAGCCGGATTCGTTCGAACGAACTCCGAAAACCACTCACTCATTATTTGGAAGAAGACTTGCTTAGTCTCTCCTCCCTCACTACTATCATTCGACCTAGATGTGGCCGGCATTGTCCCTTGAGCGGGAGCAGGCGCATTACTCTCTACATCGTCAGCAACTGCTCAATCGGGATCCCTTTACTATACGAAAACACATTTTCAACTATCAGGATTCATCACACTATCGTAATTATATATATGGCATGTATAGCTAGACTCACACGTGCTACGTTAGTCTAGAATCAACTAAACCGTAGCACTGATACCAATAAAATGTAACACCCCTAACCCGAAACCATCGTCAGAATAGGGCTAAGAGGCATTACCAAACAATCGAAACATTTCATATCCATTTCGAGACACCAAGTTAATTATCATTCAATCATACCCAAACATAATCATATAGTCCCTTAATGAGGTCATCGAGACCTTAAACATGCTTTAGAATAGGGCCGAGATTAACCAAACACTTATGAGACTTTTTGAAATTCAAACATTTTTCTAAGTTATAGAGGTCACACGCCCGTGTGGGTAGGCCGTGTGCCTCACACGGTCTCAGACACGCCCATGTGTCTAACCTGGTGGCAAAGCAGGCATACCTCGACTTCACCACACGACCTGAGACACGCCCGTGTGCCCCACCCGTGGCCTAGCCTGACTTGCACCACACGGCCAGTCACACGCCCGTGTGTCCAGCCCGTGGTCGAGCCTGACTTGTTTCACTTGGCAAACTAAATAACACAGTCGATCCACACGCCCGTGTGCTCAACCGTATGAGCAGTTATAGGCCATTTTCAAGGCCAAACTTGCCTTCCACACATTGAATCACCTACAAGCTTCAAATCTCATACACTTACACCTTAATTGGCAACCAATTCATACTAATATATGCACCAATTAATCATCAAATATACCATCTATAATCATACTCAATTTCATCTCACATTGGTTCATCCAAAGTACTAAAATTCACATCCCAATCATATAGATCAAACATCATATAAACCTTACCATCATTCACATTTAGACCACAATTTTCATCAAAATTTAAGCATGAAACACACCATATTATTCCTTCATTTAACACACACATATACACATTAACATTTTTCAACCTCTAAGCCATATCACATGGCAAAGATTACACATCACAAAAAACATGCCACATTAACTAGTTTATACATGCCATATACCATATTTATACACATCTTTTCAAAAGTACCGAAATAGATAGCAGATAGTGTGATAGAGCCACTAACGATTCTCGGATCCGAGCTAGCTTTACTGACACTGTAAAACAGAGAAATAATTTACATAGTAAGTTCGTAACATAATACGTTCAAATTACCAAATCCAATACATTATACAAAAAATCCATCATTTAGATCATTTCTCAAATAACCATACCATACCATCCATAGCTAAAATACTCACTCAACCATTCATAATTCTATACACAAGTACTTCAACCACAAAGGCTCGATACATACCTTAGCCAACACATAGTTATTCACCAACTATACTCATTCATGCTTAATGTTGCATTTTCGATCAATCTTTACCTTTCATTAATTTTAATCGCACACTTAGTGCCAATTTAAAGAGCTGAAGCATATTTGTCATTGCACAATTAGTGCCTCAATATAAACTGAACTCAATTTGGTATCGGACACACAGTGCCAATCAGTAAAGCCGTAGCTTTCATTACTTCGCACACACAGTGCTATTCAATTCTTTCTCGATTTCAATTTCGCACACTCAGTGTCACATTTCACAATCTCATATATATAACATTTCTAATTCAATACTTATACATTCATTCAATTCACATCACATATATATATTTTAATAAATAGTATTATATCCGAACTTACCTCGGATGTCGAAATACCAAGACTTGCAGATCAATCGAGTACTTTGTCTTTACCTCGATCTCGATCTGAATCTCTCCTTTCTTAGTATATACATATTCAAATTTATCTCATTCATTCAATTTAGTCCAAACACACATATTTAGGGCATTTTACAAAATAGCCCTCACATTTTCACATTTCAACACTTTAGTCCCTATTTAAAAAAATCACAAAATATACAAAATTCCATATCACCCAAGCTTGTCTGAATATTCCCATGCTCAATACAAGTCCACACATTTCATTTGTTTCAAATTTTAGTCCCTCAAAATATTTTTTTCACAATTTAGTCTAAATTACTCAATTTCACTAAAAATTCATAACCAAATATGTTAATCTTCCACCTATCTTTCATATTTCACCATAAACTATCAAAAAGCTCATGAATTCATCCATGGCATAATTCAAATTCATCATCAATTCAAAAAATTTAAGCATGGGTTTTAACGATTACAAAAATGTAGAAATTATCAAAAATCGAGTCAAAAACATACCTCAATCAAGCTAAGCCCTAGCCGAAAATATCAAAGCTTCAAACTCTCTTATTTGGTTCTTATTTCAGTGGAATATGGATGATAAAATGGCCACCAAATTTTTTTTGTTTAATATTAACTAAATTGACATTTTACCATTTTACCCTTAATGTATAACATTTAAAATCAACTAATATAAGCCCATTTTTGTCCATCTCCACTATCAAAGGTCTAATTACAACATAAGGACTTCCCCTTTATGAAGCCATGCCAAATGAGTGCTTTAACAATCAGCACACATCTTTTACATTTTATGCGATTAAGTCCTTTTTGCCAATTAAGCATACAATCGATAAAATTTTCACACGAAACTTTCACACATGCTCAATCACATATCATAAACATAAAAAATAATATTAAAATATTTTTCTGACCTCAGATTTGTGGTCCCGAAACCACTATTCTGACTAGGGTCTAAACCAGTCATACACTACTACACGGCATACGATCAATAATGGCGTCAACAATGGGGTTTTTGACTTCGCGTTGCTCACTATTTTTACAAGTTTGAGTCACACACACCTAGTCGTTTTTTGATGCCAACATAATAGCGACAATCCTGGCACCTAAAAATGACATTAAGAATGAACTAATTATCAAGGATATACTAATTCTAAGTCACCAAATCGACCGAAACCATTAAATGGTAGGCCTTAACAAAATGAATCACCCATTAATAAAAGTATTTTACCACTGACCTAATAGAACAATTGTCCTGAAAACCCTTAATTGGCCAAAGGTAAACCACATATCTCACGATCTTCTCCTAACAGAACATCAAAAACAATAAATTAGATCAAAACTCTTAAATTCACACACAGTTCCCATAACTTCCACATGAAAAGAGAACAAACAACACCACTTAAGATTAAACAAAAACTATTTACAAAAAAGAGTACCAAACCGAAACACCTTCATCACGCACGTCCAGCAACAAAAAATAAAGGAATGATAGTACAACTGAGACAAGGCAACAACAAAATAAAAATGGCAAAGAAACGACAACAGTGGAAGGTCGAACAAAAGAATGACAGAAAATGGGAAAAAAATAAATAGAAAGAGATGGGGGAAAAAAGGTCAGAAAGGAAAAAAAACAGAAAATTGAGAGTATAGGTGTAGTGGGAAAGTTGGACGACAATTGAGAGATTTTGGGGGAAATAATTTTCAAAAAAATAATTTTAGAAGAAACTACCCATATCCCCCACTAAATCTGGTTAGTTATCCTTATCAAATTTTCCCCAGAGTTCAAATTCAACCCAACTTCCACCAACTGGGCGGCACAAGAAGGAGTTAGCAAAAATATTTCCGCTTTACACGCACAGAATTCGAACACGAGACCTCTAAGTAAGCTGAAGTGTAACATCCTAAAACTGGGGCTATTTGTGATTAAATGATTGAATTGCTGTGTTATTGATTGTGGTGTAATAGGGCTTAGTTGGAGGTCTTGAGTAGGCTCGGTTTAGTAGAAAATTGTATTTGGGAACTTTAAAGGTAAGGAGCTCTAGCAAGTAGGGGTTACAAGAATAAATAGAGGATTTATTGACACAAAATAAGCCTTGGAAAAGTGGCAAAGGAGGGCCACTTGGGAGCTACTTGTGACGCCACAATGGGTGAGGAGAGCACGTGTTCGAGTCACAAAGATCCCTTTTTTTTTGCACCTTGTTTTGGGCGGCATAGGGAGGAGAGATTTTCTCTCTTTAAACTCTTTTATTTATTTATTTAGATAATAAGATAATAGAAGATAAATAGGGATATTATTTGGATTATTAAGAGATTATTAATTGATTATTTGGGGATTAATTCAAATTAATTTGAATTAATTCAAATAGGTGGCTAGGAGTGAATTGGGAGTTGGCTAGAGTTTGAACTCCTTGTTGAAAGGAGTGGACGGCAAGCTTAAGGGGGTTAGAATGCCTATAAAAACATCAACCTATCACCATGTTTTTCTTTTTCCATTTTAGCTATTAGTCAAATTCCTAAACCTCTTCCTTCTTTATTTTTCTTTCATTTTCTATCCTCTCAAACCCTTTTAGCGAAACTCTTATCACCTCTTTCTCTCCATTATTTTTCTTTCATAATAGCCAAATACACCCGATGTAAGTGCCAATTCTTTCTTTGGCAACTGATTTGGTGAAGGTAAGTGTCTTAGAAACTCTATGGTTTCCTTTTACTTTTCTTGATTTCTATTAAAGGAAGTCCGATTTCAAACAATGGTTAACAAGGCTTCGAACGGATTATCGCTTCACCCATGAGGTAGTTCCGCTTCTAACTTGCTCGCAAGAATGGCGAAGCTCCTCCTCTCAACACCTTTCTCTTGTTTCCAGAAGCTCAATCCGGAGCTCACTACTGTGTAATGCCGATTCTAGCTCTTCAACCTTACCCTTCATTTCCTCGATTCTGTTCAGACTTGATTTCAATTTACTTTTCGAGTCTTGACTTTGATAGTGGTGCAGAGACCGCCCAAGCTCAGCTATTCTAGCTTTTAGTCCCTTTTTCTCCTTTTGGTTTTCTATCGTGCCCTTCTCTAAGGCCTCTTTTTGCGTTTGTATTTCTTGAAACTTTTTTCTCCCAATTGCTAACTCTGGCTTTTTCCTCTCGGATCTCTTGTCGCCACTGCTCTGAAGTTTTCCCTAATCCAACGTTTTTTATCGTCAGACGCATCTTCTTGTATTCCGTCTTCAAGTTATCTCGGTCTTCTTCTACCTTCTATTTTTCTTTTCTAAGTTTCTCAGCCTCAGATTTTTTACCGTCCACCTCTAATTGGAGGAGTATATTTTCTTCTTCCAGCTTTTCTATCCTTTTTCCAAGCTCTGAATTCATCCGTTCAAAATCTTGTTTCACAATCTCTAATTCTGACGGGACCACTCGCAAGCATTCCTCTCTCGATCGGGCACCCTCTGGATTTGGCTCAGGGATGTTATCATTGATTCTTTTATCCCTCCATTCACTGTATTTCGGGGTCGTCCTCGGGCCTGCGGATAATCTTCTCATTCTATGAATCTGATTCTAGGCACTGGAAATCTCTTTAACCTTTTTCTTATAGCTCCCCTTCAGATGAGAACTCGCATTGAGCTAGCCCGTATGTCGTTGGTACAAACTGTCTTGAACTATACCGTCTTAGGACCAAAAGGGGCATATGCAAGTGGCACCCCAAATTCCCAAAGACAGAACCCAAATAAGTTTCCACAATGATAAAGGACCTTCTCGAATCATCCAAGGAGCCTTCCACTTGATGTCGTCTTCTTGAAGGTTTTGGAGGAGCGCTATCCAGCTTTCTTCGGACACGCCTTCTCTCCTAGGCATAGCTACTATCTCTTTCAACGGGAGCAATTCTCGACAAAATTGATAAGACACTTTATCCACCTTCCGTAAGTGACTATGGAACCGGGCCAATAACAATCACAAGACATCCAATAAACTCGCTTTCACCTATTCTCCGACATGCATTCAAGGATCTGAATATTTCGCCAAGATAGCGGAACAGTATGACCCTTTGTCTAATCGATCGAATAGATCAATAATCGCTTCGTCAATGTGTCTTAGAGCTTTTGGGAAGATCACCAAACCGTAAATACACAAGGCCAAGGCGCCAATCTTTTCTTTGTATCAGGATGTGTTAGGATCAGTCCTCAAATATATCCAAGGTATGCATTTACCCCGCCTTTCTTCTGCATTCTAGCTGAGACCCATTGTTCGCTCATTCCCGTGATATTCATCAATTTCCTCGCAAAAGTCAGGCTATTAACTACTTTGGAATAAACTTTATCAACTTGAATTCTCGAACAACGTAGTAAGGTCGTGTATTCCTCTACCGTGGGAACCAAATCTACTTTTTCGAATGATAAGCAGGTTATAAGCGAGATTCCGTAATCGAGTCATTGCTCGGAATAGGTGCTTATCAATTTTGACATCAAGCAAGTATGGTAGATCACCGTAGGTATTATGGAACAACCGCTTTGCCTCATCATCCCACTGGGTCCATATTTCTTTCAACTCCTGGAGTTCATTATGCATGACACTGATATTGGTGAAATTCTGTAATTCCAACACATATCCCTCAGTTAAGCTGTCCCCTCTTTCTAATTGGCTTTGCTCTGACCATGTGCGGACGGCCGCATTGTCCTCCACTTTATCAAGGAATTTGCTTTCCATAACCAGCTTTCTAACTCAGAAATTGACCGTGAATCAATGCCTCTTAAAAATGGAAATGACATGCAAAGTAAATAAAACATCATCAATTAGTACCACAGAATGAGATATAAAGCATGTAAAATACACAAACGCCTATCTGGGTAACTACTAAGGTTTGCATAGTTCGGCTCGGGGTGGGTTCTTAGGCTCTCTACATGTGGTTGAGTTCTAAAATTCAAGGTACCCGAACCAGCAGATTCCTCGATCCTCACCCATTATAGGCTCATACGGACCGAGTTCGGTTCAGGGGAATACATTTCCCTATGGCCATGCGGAAGTGAAAACTTCACGAAGACATAGGCACGAATGTATCTCGAAAGTAGTCTACTAGCCCATGCAGAGGTGAAAACCTCATGAAGGCATAGCTTCTCGCTCCCACTTAAAGGTGTGACCACAACGGTCATGCAATGCAAAGCCAAAGTATTTACGAGACCCAATATTGAAAGTGCATTAAAAGAAGCATGATTTTTCGAAACCATTTTCCAATTTTAATCAAAAGGACAAAAATCAATCAATCTATGGCCTGACCCTCAAGTCCACAATGGAGTCGCCAAGCTGTCGTAACCATTTTTTGATAAAACAGGAAACGACGCGGTCGACTCGAGTTTTGAAAATGAAAAAGAAGGGAGTCGCCACCAACCTTTTTTGATGAGGTGTGATCGGGCCACCTCGTAAAATAGTTATTTTTAATAAACAGTTTGATTTATCAAAACAACGATTTTGGTCTACGAAATCCAGAAAATGAGTTCGGGAGTCGGTTACGCACGAGGAAGGGTTAGCACCCTTGATACGCCCAAAATTGGTACCAAATTGATTGATCGATGTCCTAATGTTGAAAACTTTGAAATGATTCAAAAATAGATACTTTTGATTTCCAAAACTTGAAGGGATCGAAAGGGACGTTAAGACTCTCTTATTTTCGAAGAGATAAAGCATTATGTCCAATAAGTTAGGGCGCAATACTTTAGATTCCCGAAACTAAGCTCGCCTTTTAAAACTTGGCTTTATATTTGAAGAGGATCTCCCGTCATTTGTCAAACGAGAAATTAGAACCCAGTAAGTTAGGGCTCGTGTTCTCGAAAATCCAAATTAGGAATATTGCCTCTATTTTAGAAGAAAGAAAAGAAACTTATCTTGAAATATCTAGATGTCGAGTCCAGTAAGTTAGGGCGCGACATTTCGAATTTCCAGGATTAGGAGTTTTGTTTGAAATTTGAATTACGGTTTTAAAAGGGACATTCCGTTGTTTAGCTTAAACGAGAAAAAATCGGAATCCAGTAAGTTAGGGCTCGATTCTCCTAATTGCTAACACAAAAATATTAGTTGTTATAAAGCTAAGACATCGAGAAAGATTAGTGCGACGAGTGATAAGAATATTGATAATAATAACAATAAAGGAAAAATAATAATAGGTAGTGGTAAAGTAAAAGATTACGATAATAGTAGTATACATTAACAAAGAATATAACGATAACAACGATGATATATAAAAATAGTAATGGCAATTAATGAATGAAACAAGATATATAAAATAAAAACTATATATATGTATATGAAAATAATGATATGATAATAACAATAATAATAGTATGAGAAGAATAATAATAGGAACAACAAATAATAATAATAGCGATAAGAAAAAACGAATGTGATATAGTAATGAAATTTAGAAATGTAATAAATAATAATAAGTAATATAGTAATAAATAAGAAAATACTATAATATTAATAATATTAAAATAAAATGGTAGATAACGAAAGATGTGATAATATTGAAAATAATAGTAATAAATATAGCGATTATAATTTTAAAACCCGAGAAATAAATGTAGATATAAGTATAGTAATACTAATGACACTAATAAAATAATAATAATGAATAATAATATAATAATAACAATACTAATAAAATAAGTAAATAATATAATACAAACAAATAAAATGGCACACATAAAAAATAATAATGCTAGTAATAATACTTAATAACAATAATATCAAATGGTAATAATTGAATGTCGATAATAATAAATTATAAAACTAAACTATTAAAATCAATAGAAAATTACAAAAATAATTAAAATGGTTAAATTATATTAAAAATGTAAGTCTTGAGGTCAAATTGTAAATAAAAGCAGAGGTTCGGGGCTAGAAGAACACGCGATAAAGGTGGGGACCAAAGAGGCAATTTTCCCAAATTTAAACGCAGCTTTGAGGAGAGACCAAATCGCTAAACCGCAAAATTTCGTGGCTAATGTGCGAATATTGCAAACTTGATTTGAAATACTAAAAATGCGGAAGGACCAAAAGGGCAATTTGCCTAATAAAAGAAAAAACATGCGGATCCTGAGGCGGGTCGGGTCAACACACGGATCCTGAGGGTGAAACGACGTCGTTTTGGGGGTTAAAAGTCAGCCCCAAAACGACATCGCTTTTAAGGGCTATATAAGGCCCAAAACCGTAAAAGAATCATTTGTCTTTTCTGCTTAGAAAAAAATTCTTCTTTTTTTTCGCAAAGGGAAGGAGTCCGCCACTCGGCCGACGTCCGTCATGGGTTCCATCGCCGCTGTTGTCGCGCCCGGCCACCACGCACGGTGGCCGGAAAAGGTAAAAACATATATTTTTTATAATATATTTTTTATAAAATAATAATGTAAGTATGTATATGTGTCGAAAAAGAAGTGAAAAGGAAGAAAAGAAAAAAAAGTTTCGAAAATAAAACAACCTCTACTTTTCTCTTTGTTTTTCGGTTTTTAGACGGTTTTCCTTTAGTATTTCTCTGTTTTCTGTGTTTGGGTCTACTGTTGTTGTGTTTTGAAATTTCTTTCTTGTGTATTGATAAAAAAAAAGGTGAAACTCTTTGTTTTTTTTTTTATTATCGGAGGAAAAAAAGAACCCCCATGTATAGTTTTCGATTGGCCTTTTATAGCCATTTCTAGAAAATATTATCCCCCTTTTCCTTTTCTCTCGCCTTCTCGTACTTAATGCTTGCAAGCGCCGACGCAAGTTGTTGTGTGGAAGGCGGTGGACATGACCATGGTGGCGGAGGCGGCGCGGCCGAAGGTCGTGGGTCGAGCGAAGACCCTAGGTGTGGCGCCTAGGTTTTTTCTTTGTTTGTTTCGATTTTTAGTGGGCTAGGTAAATGGGCCTTTCGAGTTTGGGCTTAAATTTGGGTATGTAAATTGGGCCCCGGGCAAAATTGGGCTTGTACAGTCGGAATAGGGTTAAGAGGCATTGCCGAACAATTAAAACATTTCATATCCATTTCACGACACCAAGTCAATTATCATTCAACCACACCCAAACATAATCATATAGTCTCTTAATGAGGTCATCGAGACCTTAAACATGCTTTAGAATAGGGTCGGGACTAAACCGAACACTTACAAAAATTTGTGAAATTCAAACATTTTTTTAAGTTACAGAGGTCACACGCCCGTATGGGTAGGCCGTGTGCCTCACACATCCTTGGACACGCCCATGTGTCCAAGCCATGGAAAAATAGGGCATACCTACTGACTTGACCACAAGGCCTAAGACACGCCCGTGTGTCTCTCCCGTGGTTGAGCCTGACTTGCACCACATGGCCAATCACACGCCCGTGTGTCCAGCCCGTGGTCGAGCCTGACTTGTTTCACTTGGAAAACTTAAAAAACACGGTTGAGCCACATCACTCAGTGTGCTCAGCAGTAAGGGCGTTATAGGCCATTTTCAAAGCCAAACTTGCCTCCCACACCTTGAATCACCTACAAGCTTCAAATCTCATACATTTACACCTTCATTGTCAACCAATTCATACTAATATATGCACCAATTAATCATCAAATATACCATCTATAATCATACTCAATTTCTTCTCACATTGGTTCATCCAAAGTACTAAAATTCACATCCCAATCATATAGATCAAACATCATATAAACATTACAACCATTCACATTTAGACCACAATTTTCATCAAAAATTTAAGCATGAAACACACCAATTCTTCCTTCATTTAACACACACATATACACATTAACATTGTTCAACCTCTAAGCCATATCACATGGAAAATATTACACATCACAAAAACATGCCACATTAACTAGTCTATACATGCCATATACCATATTTATACACATCTTTTCAAAAGTACCGAAATAGATAGCCGATAGTGTGATAGAGCCACTGTGATCCCCAGATCCGAGCTAACTTTACTGACACTGTAAGACAAAGAAACAATTTACATAGTAAGCTCTTTAAGCTTAGTAAGTTCGTAACATAATACATTCAAATTATCAAATCCAATACATTATACAACAAATACATCACTTAGATCATTTCTCAAATAACCATACCATACCATCCATTGCTAAAATACTCACTCAACCATTCATAATTCTATACACAAGTACTTTAACCACAAATGTTTGATACATACCTTAGCCAACACATAGTTATTCACCAACCATACTCATTCATGCTCGATGTTGCATTTTCGATCAATCTTTACCTTTCATTAATTTTAATCGCACACTTAGTGCCTCAATATAAACTGAACTCAATTCGGTATCGCACACACAGTGCCAATCAGTAAAGCCGTAGCTTTCATTACTTCACACACACAGTGCTATTCAATTCTATCTTGATTTTAATTTCACACACTTAGTGCCACATTTCACAATCTCATATATAACATTTCTAATTCAATACTTATACTTTCATTCAATTCACATCACATAGATATAGTTTAACAAATAGTATTATATCTGAACTTACCTCGGATGTCGAAATACCAAGACTTGCCGATCAATCGAGTACTTTGTCTTTACCTCGATCTCGATCCGAATCTCTCCTTTCTTGGTCTATACATATTCAAATTTAGCTCATTCAATCATCAATTCATTCAATTTAGTCCAAACACACATATTTAGGGCATTTTACAAAATAGGCCTCACATTTTCACATTTCGACACTTTAGTCCCTATTTAACAAAATCACAAAATATACAAATTTCCATATCACCCAAGCTTGGCTGAATATTCCCATGCTCAATACAAGTCCACACATTTCATTTATTTCACATTTTAGTCCCTCAAAATATTTTTTTCACAATTTAGTCCAAATTACTCAATTTCACTAAAAATTCAAAAATAAAATATGTTAATCTTCCATCTATCTTTCATATTTCATCATCAACTATCAAAAAGCTCATGAATTCATCCATGGCACAATTCAAATTCATCATCAATTCAAAAAATTTAAGCATAGGTTTTATAGAGCACGAAGCAACGATTACAAAAACGTAGAAATTATTAAAAACCGAGTAAAAAACATACCTCAATCAAGATAAGCCCTAGCTGAAAATATCATTCAAACTCTCTTCTTTGGTTCTTATTTCGGTGGAAGATGGATGATAAAATTAAATGTTTTTGTTTTGTTTAATATTAACTAAATTGACATTTTACCATTTTACCCTTAATGTATAACATTTAAAATCAACTAATATAAACTCATTTTTGTCCATCTCCACTATCAAAGGTCTAATTAAAACATAAGGACTTCCCCTTTATGAAGCCATGCCAAATGAGTACTTTAACAATCAACACACAGCTTTTATATTTTATACGATTAAGTCCTTTTTGCCAATTAAGCATACAATCGATAAAATTTTCTCACGAAACTTTCACACATGCTCAATCACATATCATAAACATCAAAAATAATATTAAAATATTTTTTCAACCTCAGATTTATGGTCCTGAAACCACTGTTCCGACTTGGGTCTAAACCGGGCTGTTACAACTCTCCCCCCTTAGGGATTTTCTTCCCCGAAAATCTTACCAATAAATAGGTTCGAATATTGCTCTCTCATAACATCTTCAGGCTCCCACGTAACCTCTTCAATTCTGTGTTTATGCCACAATACTTTCACCAATGGTATTCTTTTGTTTCTCAACTCTTTAATCTCACGTGCCAGAATCTAAATCGGTTCCTCACAATACGATAAATCTGACTAAATCTCAACCTCAGTAGGAGCAATCACATGCGATGGATCAGATCTGTATCGTCGAAGCATCGATACATGAAACACATCATGAATTTTCTCTAATTCAGATGGCAACAACAATTTATAAGCAACTGGTCCAATCTGTTTAATGATCTCATACGGCCCGATAAACCTTGGACTTAGCTTGCCTTTTCGGCCAAATCTAAGCATTTTCTTCCACGGAGACACTTTTAAAAACACTTTGTCACCAACCTCAAATTCGATATCTTTTCATTTTAAGTCTGCATAGGACTTCTGACGATCTGAAACTGCTTTCAAACTGTCACGAATCACTTTCACTTTCTACTCAGTCTCTTTTATCAAATCAACTCCGTGAATCTTGTTCTCACTCAGTTTGGTCCAATACAATCGAGTTCAGCATTTTTTACCATAAAGAGCCTCATATAGTGCCATTTTAATACTAGATTGAAAACTGTTATTGTAAGCGAATTCAATTAATGGTAAATGTTTTTCCCATGTACCTTCAAACTCAAGAATACAACATCTCAACATATCTTCGAGAACCTGAATGATTAGTTCGGATTGACCATCCGTCTGTGGATGAAATGCAGTACTAAAATGCAGTTTCGTGCCAAAAGCCTCTTACAATTTCTGTCAAAATCGTGAGGTAAATCTCGGATCTCTGTCAGACACAATAGATAATGGCACCCCGTGCAATCTCACAATCTCAGCAATATACAGTTCAGCTAGTTTATCAAATGAAGAATATGTTCTTACCAGAACAAAATGAGTTGATTTCGTCAATCTATCAACTATCACCCAGATTGCATCTTTCTTTCTCAGAGATAAAGGTAATCTCGACACAAATTCCATCATGATTCTCTCCCATTTCCACTCAGGAATCATAATTGGTTGTAATAAACCGGATGGAACCTAATGTTTAGCTTTAACTTCCTAACAAACTAAACATTTCGACACAAACTCAGAGATGTCTCTTTTCATACCATGCCACCAATAAAATTATTTCAGATCATTATACATTTTCGTACTCCCGGGTGAACAGATAAACGGCTATTGTAAGCTTCATTCAAAATCATCTGAATTAACTCTGAATTCTTCGAAACACAAATCCAATCTCTAAATCTCAAACAATCATCACTATCAACTCGAAATTCTGAATCAACATTCAATTCACACTTATCTCGTTTGGCCATCATTTCAACATCACTTTTCTGGGCATCGCAAATCTTGCGTACGAACATCGGTCTCACTTTTAACTCAGCCAAAATTGAATCATCACGCAGATCTATCTGAGCATTCATTGCTCGTAAAGCACATATAGACTTTCGACTCAAAGCATCAGCAACAACATTAGCTTTCCCCGGATGATAATCAATCACGAGTTTATAGTCTTTCAGCAATTCTAACCATCTTCTCTGTCGCAAATTCAATTCTTTCTGTGTCATCAGATATTTCAAACTCTTATGATCAGTATAAACATGACACTTCTCACCAAATAAGTAGTGACGCAAAATCTTAAATGCAAATACAATCGCAACTAATTCAAGATCATGTGTCGGGTAATTCCTTTCATGTGGCTTTAACTGCCTCAAAGCATAAGTAATAATTTGCCTTCTTGCATCAACACACAGCCCAAACCATTCAATGATGCATCACTGTAAACTATAAACTCTTTACCCAATTCAGGTTGAACCAACGCTAACGCCTCTGTCAACAATGTTTTCAACTATTCAAAGCTTTGCTAGCATATTTCTGACCACTCGAATTTAACATCTTTCTATAGTAACTTCGTCAACGGAGTCGCAATCATCGAGAAACCTTTCATAAATCGTCTATAATATCCCTCTAGTCCCAAAAAACTACGGACTTCTGACACATTTCTCGAAGGTTTTCATTCTAGAATAGTTGAGATCTTACTCGAATCAACTCGTATTCCAGCAACTGACACAATATGCCCCAAAAAACTAACCTCACGCAACCAAAACTCACATTTGCTAAACTTTGCATACAATTGTTTCTCACGCAGAGTCTGTAGCATTATTCTCAAATGTTCGGCATGTTACATCTCATCACATGAACAAATCAAAATATAATCAATGAATACCACCACAAAGCGATCTAAGTACAGTCTGAATATCTGATTTATTAAGTCCATAAAAACTGCAGGAGCATTCGTTAGTCCAAATGGCATAACTAAGAATTCATAATGTTCATACCTCGTTTTGAAAGCAGTTTTTGACACATCAGATTCTTTAACTCTCAACTGATAGTAGCCCAATCTCAAATCTATCTTAGAAAACACTATAGCTCCTTTCAGCTGGTCAAACAAATCATCAATACTAGGTAACAGATATTTATTCTTTATCGTCACTTTGTTCAACTGTCGGTAGTCAATACACATTCTCATAGTGCCATCTTTCTTTTTGACAAACAACACAGGAGCACCCCGGGGCGAGAAACTCAGTCGTGCAAATCCTCGATCTATCAACTATTGTAATTGTGACTTTAACTCTTTCAATTTTGTTGGTTCCATTCTATACGGAGCTACCGAGATAGGAGTTGTTCCCGGTACTAATTCAATACCAAACTCAACTTCTCGTATCGGAGGTAATCTTGGTAGTTCTTCAGGAAATACATCAGGGAATTCACAAACCGGCACCGATTCAACTTTCTTTTTTATCACTTTTGTATCAATCACATATGCTAAATAAGCTTCGCAACCCTTTTTCACACAGTTCAAAGCTTTCATCGAAGATATAATAGTTGGCAACCCATTCAAATCACTGGATTCAATTCGAACTATCTCACCATTCTGACTTTTCAAATCAATACACTTCCATTTGCAATTCACAATAGCATGATGCAAAGTAAGCCAATCCATACCCAAAATGATATCAAATTCATCAAAAGGTAACAACATCAAATTAGCCGGAAAGCATATATCCCAAAACATCAGAGGGCAGTTCTTGCACACTTTATCCACCAAAACACACTTGCTTAAGGGGTTCGATACTCTAATCACAAATTTAGTAGACTCAACAGGTAAAGTCTTATTTGATACTAGATTCACACACGCATAGAAATGATTAGAACCTAGATCTATCAATGCAATCAAATCAAAATCAAATAGAGTAAAAGTACCAGTAATGACGTCTGGAGATGACGCTTCTTCTCGTGCACGTATAGCATAGGCTCGGGTAGGTGCTCTCGCCTCGGATCTCACAATTGTATCCTTAGTCCCTCTCTAACTTCCACTCACATTTTTAGTGTTTTTAGGTGGTCTACCCCTAGCCATTGTGTTACTCAGTTTACACTCTGAACATTTTCTTCTTCAACTAACTTTGGGCAATCTCGAATAAAGTGATCTCCTGATCCATATTTGTAGCAAGTTCTATTATTATACTTGCCCCAGCATTCTCCAACATGTCGTCTTCCACACTGTCTACACTCAGACTTGTTGCTTTTAACACTACCAACACTTGATTCAATTGGAGCTTGAGTTCTCGTACCAACACTTTGCCTTGCACTATCTCTACTCGGATGTCCAAACGAAACATTTGGTTGACTGTCGCATCTTTAAATCTCTTCAATGAATTTTGAGACGACTTGCTCATCAATCTTTTTCTTTCATCTCTAGCCTCAGAATCGGCTTTCTTCTTTTCTTCACTAAGCTTTTCAGCTTTGCAAGCTCTTTCAACTAACACAACAAATTCATTTAGGTCAAGTATTCCAACCAACAATTTAATGTCTTCATTCAGCCCTTCTATAAAACGTTTGCACATAGTAGCTTCAATCGAAACACATTTCCGTGCATATTGGCTCAATCTCACAAACTCCCGTTCATACTCCGTAACTGACACACGGCCCTATTTTAACTCGAGAAATTCTTTACGTTTTTTATCTCTAAATCGTTGACTGATATACTTCTTTCGAAATTCAACTTGAAAGAAATCCCAAGTGATTTTATCTCTTGGAACAACAGGTATCAACGTTTTTTACCAATTATAAGTCGTATCTCTCAACAAGGAAACTGCACACTTAATGCATTCATTAGGTGTCAATGACATCTCATCGAACACTCGAATTGTATTCTCGAGCCAAAACTCAGCCCGTTCAGCATCACCATCAGTTGTGGCCCTAAACTCTTTGGCCCGGTACTTTTGGATCTTATCCAAAGGAGGTTTATTCAATCGGATCGGATCTGTAACTTGTGGCACAACCAGTACTTATGGGGTGGAGGTTGTGGAGCAGCCGGATTCGTTCGAACGTACTCCGAAAACCACTCACTCATCATTCGGAAGAAGACTTGCTTAGTCTCTCCTCCCTCACTACTATTATTTGGCCTAGATGTGGCCGGCATTGTCCCTTGAGCGAGAGCAGGCGCATTACTCTCTACATCATCAGCAACTGCTCAATCGGGATCCCTTTACTATACGAAAACACATTTTCAACTATCAGGATTCATCACACTATCGTAATTATATATATGGCATGTATAGCTAGACTCACACGTGCTATGTTAGTCCTAGAATCAACTAAATCGTAGCACTGATACCAATAAAATGTAACACCCCTAACCCAAAACCATCGTCGAAATAGGGTTAAGAGGCATTACCAAACAATCGAAACATTTCATATCCATTTCGAGACACCAAGTTAATTATCATTCAATCATACCCAAACATAATCATATAGTCCCTTAATGAGGTCATCGAGACCTTAAACATGCTTTAGAATAGGGCCGAGACTAAACTGAACACTTACGAGAATTTTTGAAATTCAAACATTTTTCTAAGTTATAGAGGTCACACGCTCGTGTGGGTAGGCAGTGTGCCTCACACGGCCTCAGACACGCCCATGTGTCTAAGCCGTGGCAAAACAGGGCATACCTACTGACTTCACCACACGACCTGAGACACGCCCGTGTGCCCCACCCGTGGCCGAGCCTGTCTTGCACCACACGGCCAGTCACACGCCCGTGTGTCCAGCCCGTGGTCGAGCCTGACTTGTTTCACTTGGCAAACTAAATAACACAGTCGATCCACACGCCCGTGTGCTCAACCGTATGAGCAGTTATAGGCCATTTTCAAGGCCAAACTTGCCTTCCACACATTGAATCACCTACAAGCTTCAAATCTCATACATTTACACCTTAATTGGCAACCAATTCATACTAATATATGCACCAATTAATCATCAAATATACCATCTATAATCATACTCAATTTCATCTCACATTGGTTCATCCAAAGTACTAAAATTCACATCCCAATCATATAGATCAAACATCATATAAACCTTACCACCATTCACATTTAGACCACAATTTTCATCAAAATTTAAGCATGAAACACACCATATTATTCCTTCATTTAACACACACATATACACATTAACATTTTTCAACCTCTAAGCCATATCACATGGCAAAGATTACACATCACAAAAACATGCAACATTAACTAGTCTATACATGCCATATACCACATTTATACACATCTTTTCAAAAGTACCGAAATAGATAGCCGATAGTGTGATAGAGCCACTGAAGATTCCCAGATCCGAGCTAGCTTTACTGACACTGTAAAATAGAGAAACAATTTACATAGTAAGTTCGTAACATAACACGTTCAAATTACCAAATCCAATACATTATACAACAAATCCATCATTTAGATCATTTCTCAAATAACCATACCATACCATCCATAGCTAAAATACTCACTCAACCATTCATAATTCTATACACAAGTACTTCAACCACAAAGGCTCGATACATACCTTAGCCAACACATAGTTATTCACCAACTATACTCATTCATGCTTAATGTTGCATTTTCAATCAATCTTTACCTTTCATTAATTTTAATCGCACACTTAGTGCCAATTTCGTAGCTGAAGCATATTTGTCATTGCACAATTAATGCATCAATATAAACTGAACTCAATTTGGTATCGGACACACAGTGCCAATCAGTAAAGCCGTAGCTTTCATTACTTCGCACACACAGTGCTATTCAATTCTATCTCGATTTCAATTTCGTACACTCAGTGCCACATTTCACAATCTCATATATAACATTTCTAATTCAATACTTATACATTCATTCAATTCACATCACATATATATAGTTTAACAAATAGTATTATATCCGAACTTACCTCGGATGTCGAAATACCAAGACTTGCAGATCAATCGAGTACTTTGTCTTTACCTCGATCTCGATCCGAATCTCTCCTTTCTTAGTCTATACATATTCAAATTTAGCTCATTCATTCAATTTAGTCCAAACACACATATTTAGGGCATTTTACAAAATAGCCCTCACATTTTCACATTTCAACACTTTAGTCCCTATTTAAAAAAAATCACAAAATATACAAAATTCCATATCACCCAAGCTTGGCTGAATATTCCCATGCTCAATACAAGTCCACACATTTCATTTGTTTCAAATTTTAGTCCCTCAAAATATTTTTTTCACAATTTAGTCCAAATTACTCAATTTCACTAAAAATTCAAAACAAAATATGTTAATCTTCCACCTATCTTTCATATTTCACCATAAACTATCAAAAAGTTCATGAATTCATCCATGGCACAATTCAAATTCATCATCAATTCAAAAAATTTAAGCATGGGTTTTAACAATTACAAAAACGTAGAAATTATCAAAAATCGAGTAAAAAACATACCTCAATCAAGCTAAGCCCTAGCCAAAAATATCAAAGCTTCAAACTCTCTTATTTGGTTCTTATTTCGGTGGAATATGGATGATAAAATGGCCACCAAAATTTTTGTTTAATATTAACTAAATTGACATTTTACCATTTTACCCTTAATGTATAACATTTAAAATCAACTAATATAAGCCCATTTTTGTCCATCTCCACTATCAAAGGTCTAATTACAACATAAGGACTTCCCCTTTATGAAGCCATGCCAAATGAGTGCTTTAACAATTAGCACACAGATTTTACATTTTATGCGATTAAGTCCTTTTTGCCAATTAAGCATACAATCGATAAAATTGTCACACGAAACTTTCACACATGCTCAATCACATATCATAAACATCAAAAATAATATTAAAATATTTTTCTGACCTCGGATTTGTGGTCCCAAAACCACTATTCTGACTAGGATCTAAACCAGGCTGTTACACACGGCCTGGCATATGATTATGTGGCGTCGACAATGGGTTTTTTGACTTCGCGTTGCTCACTATTTTTACAAGTTTGAGTCACACACACCTAGTCGTTTTTTGATGCCAACATAATAGCAGCAATCCTGGCACCTAAAAATGACATTAAGAATGAACTAATTATCAAGGATATACTAATTCTAAGTCACCAAATCGACCGAAACCATTAAATGGTAGGCCTTAACAAAATGAATCACCCATTAATAAAAGTATTTGATCACTAACCTAACAGAACAATTGTCCTAAAAACCCTTAATTGACCAAAGGTAAACCACATATCTCACGATCTTCTCCTAACAGAACATCAAAAACAATAAATTAGATCAAAACTCTTAAATCCACACACAGTTCCCATAACTTCCACATGAAAAGAGAACAAACAACACCACTTAAGAGTAAACAAAAACTATTTACAAAAAAGAGTACCAAACCGAAACACCTTAATCACGCACGTCCAGCAACAAAAAATAAAGGAATGATAGTACAACTGAGACAAGGCAACAACAAAATAAAAATGGAAAAGAAACGACAACAGAGGAAGGTGGAACAAAAGAATGACAGAAAATGGGAAAAAAATAAATAGAAAGAGATGGGGGAAAAAAGGTCAGAAAGGAAAAAAAAACAAAAAATTTAGAGTATAGGTGTAGTGGGAAAGTTGGACGACAATTGAGAGATTTTGGGGGAAATAATTTTCAAAAAAAATAATTTTAGAAGAAACTACCCATATCCCCCACTAAATCAGTTAGTTATCCTTATCAAATTTTCCCGAGTTCAAATTCAACCCAACTTCCACCAACTGGGCGGCACAAGAAGGAGTTAGCAAAAATATTTCCGCTTTACACGCACAGAATTCGAACACGGGACCTCTAAGTAAGCTGAAGTCTTACCACCGAACCAAATTAACTCACTTTTACATAATTTAACAATTCCAAAAACAAAAATTTTGGGGCATTACATTAAAAATTATATAAATTAATAAAAAAAAGTATAGTTTATTTTTCACATTAAGAATGAATCTAGACAAATAATTGTCCAAATACAATTGAATCTAGAAACTCATTTGTTCGATTTCATTCCAGATGCATTTTAGTAAGTTTATATGTTTTAAATTTTTTATAAAATATCATGATATTATTTTAAATTTAAAATATATAAAATTTTAAAATATATAAATTAATAAAAAATTTAAAAGTTTTACATAAAATGAACCTAGACAGACCATTGTCTAAATTCAAATGCATTTAGACAATAGTTTGTCCAGATTCATTGTAGGTGTGCTTTTAGTTCTTTTATATATTTATATATATACTTGTAAATTTATAAATTTTAAGTTCTTTTATATATTTTATAAATTTATAAATTTTTATTTATATATATTATATATTGTAAATTTTATATATTTTTCAAAATATTGTAGGCTTTTTTATATATTTTAAAATAATAATAAATTAAAATAATATTTTATAAAAATTTAAAATATACAAACTTACTAAAAATACATCTAGAATGAATCTAAATAAATATGTCTAGATTCATATGTATCTGGTAAAACATATGTCCAAGTTCATTCTTGATGTGAAAGAATTTATAGTTTCCTTAATTTATATAATTTTTAAGATTTTTTAATTTTATGCCTACCACGTGCCATGCTGAAAGGTTACCACATGTCATAATTGGATTCTCCATGAGAGCCATGTCAACATAAACTAATGATGTTAGTGCAGAGGTACCAATCTGGGTGACAGAATACAAGTTTATATATCAACTAGATGAAAAAAATTCAGATATCAATTAGGTACTTTTGAACAAGTTCAGCAAGCAAAAAATATATTAACCCAAACGTAAACTTACTAATAGTTTAGTAAACTTGAATATTGTTCACTCATAAATATAACTTTTACAAGTTACAAACTTTTATTCTTACTTTGTAAGTGTTTATATGCAATAATAAAGTATATTACATTCTCAAAAAGAAAATATAAGTTGAAATATTAGGAATGATATTCTTGAAAGGATAACCATACACTTTGAACACAAACAATAAAATGGACATAAAAAGTAAAAAAAAAAAAGGAATATTAATGAAAAACAAAAATAAAGTGCTCGGAGATTTCTATTTAGTAGTGGAAGATACGTGGGGTTTTTGTCTCCAAGGTGAGGGTGAGTGAGGGTGATGATCAATGATTCCATCCCACCTTCCATCAACTGTGGGAAAAGTTTTTCTTTTCCACGTAAAGAAGCAATTATAAAGATTAGAAAAGAAGAAAATGAAGGTATGAGGATTATTATCGAATCTATTAATAGTGGAGATTCTTAATTTTGTAAAGAAGCTAAAAAAATTATTATTATTATTATATATATATATATATATATATCTTATTTGTTCATTTTCTTTTATTTTTGTAAATGTAGTTTAAAAATATGAGATCATTTTAATATATCAAACAATAATTTATATTAATTATAAGGGTTAATATTGGATATATTGACAATATAATTATTTTAATATTTTATTATACTTGTATAAAATATTTATAAATATTTTAATTCTCTTTATAGAGTCTAAAATACCAGATAATTTCCATAATTATAATTAAAAAGAAAAACAAAATAAAAGGTATGACAAGTGTGGGTGGGGGTGGGGGTGGGGGAGGGAAGAAGTGGGCAACTTGTACGATATGTAACTGTGTGTGCCTTGGATTTTACCCTAAATAGGAAGTTGTGTTTTTTTGTGCTGTGGGGGAATGGAGCCCTGTCCCCTGTTCACTTCGCCCTTTCCATTTGCCCTTTACCACTTTTCATCATTTCACAATTTTTTATTCTCATTTTAATCTGTAATATTTTAACACTATCATTACAAATAGGAAGTCAACTAGCTATTTACATTATAATCAAATCAAATGTGTTTTTTTTTAAATCTTTTTTACTATATGATATATTGGAGGAATGTTAAATTTTTAACTTAAATTAATGGTTGATCAACATTTTGATAATTCTACTTTTTCTTTTTTCTAATTGAATAACTCACAATGGATTTTATTTTTCCTTTTGCGTGAGAGTGAACTTTGATGTTGCGTTTGGATTTCAAAGTAAACTGCAAAATTATGTAGGGAAGTTCAAATGATTTGTATATATATGGAACAAGAATGGCTATTTGGAGGTTCATCTCATACTCATACGAGAAATTTTAGATATATGATCCTAATTAGGCCATAAATTGTTAGTTTTGAAGTGAATAATTTGTGTAGAAGATAGCCGAAAAGATGGATTATAGACAGTCTTTGGATATAAGGTATAATTGAAATTTATTAAAAGATTGATGAGTGTTAAGTATAATGGTAAGTCATATTACACTTTTAATGAAAAAATAGTGATTCAAACTTTAAAAACAATATTATTAAAAGGAACAATTATAAACTTTGAATATAAACTTTAAACTAAATACGAGAGATTAAAAAATATTATGTTGGACAAATCAAAGAAGGCACATATTAAATCCATAGTCACCATATAATAATAGGGTTGAACAAAATTGTTTTATCAACAAAATTTTAAATAATATACATGATCATCAAATTCTAAATAACATCTTTTGCAACTTAATTATTAAAATAATTATTTATAGTATAGGGATAAATATTAAAATTATACATAAATTTTATAAAATTTATAATATTATATATTAATTTTAATTTTAATTTTAATTCAATTTTTCACATTTTATAAATCTCGTTATAGCTCTATTTTTCAATTAAGTCGTATGTAAATTATTGATATAATATTTTATTAGGTAAAAAACAAAAAATTAAATTATTTCCTCTAGATTAATGAAGAGAAATCTTTTAGGAAATAAGAAATTGTTTTTCCAAATGTGTTTATTTTTTAAAATTTAGATGAAAATAATTTAAATTTATTTATTTGATTTTAATATAATAAAATGTTATGTTAATAATTTACGCATGACGTCACGTGAGAGAACGAATTGATGAAATATGAAAATTAAACTAAAATTAAAATTTGATAAATACAAAAGCACCAAACTAAAGTCGCTATATAAAATTATAAATTATAAGAAAGTTAATGTATAATTTTAATATTTATTATTTTTTATAACTTTCCGCATAAAGAATTGAACTCTATCCCTACGATCATAATTGCACGTTTAGAATGAAATTGAAATAGGAGAGAAAAATGGTAGTGGTTGAAAATTGAAATGGGGATTTTTTTTGTTGTTGGGCTATTGACAATTGCCATGCTTAATGGATGGTGAGCCTACTTTGTGGCCTTGTCGCCCATAGCCAAGTTCATGACAATTCATGATCAACATCACGCACTGCATGCAAATCAACCATCAAGAATCGACCCCAAACCATTCTTTCACTTACAAATGAAAACCCAAAAGCTAAAAGCATCATGAAATAAATCACATTTCCTATCTATTTCTTGCTAAAGCTAATGATAATCTATTTCTGTGGAGATCTTGATAAACTTTGAGAGTGTAGTTTCGAGTTTCACCTGCATTGATCTATGTTTCGATTATCAATTTCAGGTTATCAATCTGTTATATATATTTTGTAGTGATTGATTTTAATTATAGTTACTAAAACCTATTTTATTTATAACGGTGATTATATTTACATTCTACAAGAAATTTATTTATATACTTAATGTCATTTTTCTTCCTCTAAACTGGAAAAGGGTTGGGAATAGGGATTCACTCCACTCAACTAAATTGAATAGTATGAATTTTTTTTTGGAAAGAAAATAAAACAATTTAATTATATAAAATTAATTCAATAAGAGTCCTCAAATAACTGTAGTCTTTTTCTCTTATTTTGGATATTTTGGTTAAACTGTCAGCATTATCATTATCCTCATTGAAGATATGTCATAGGCTCCAATGCCATACTTTTGTCAAAAACTGATGATTTCTCCTCACCAAAACAGAATTGGAGTCACTTAAGAAACTATCCTAATTGACCTTAATTTTCTCGAGACGATCAGTTTGACTTATCACACTATCGTAACCTTGATCTAGTAAAAATGTCAAACCATCCAAGATATTCCATAATTTAGCATCAAATACGAAACAACTCCCCAATTATCTGTTGTAGCCAAAAATTCACCCTCCATTCGAGTCACGCACTATTCTTTGATTGCAACAAAACCAACATCAATTCTAACGATACCATCAATATGCAAACAGATCCGACTGCCTACCAAAAATAAAATTGAATTTGATCCTCGAGACTTGGATTTGCATTAACAAAATTGAGAACCTTTTTAAGTATGCCAGAACTATGGAGTTCATTAAAATAGACCTATGTTCTAGCATAACATGATAGCACTTCATTTTATTTCACAATTTATTTAGTAGGCTATATTTTATTTGACAACTTATTATGGATTAACATTTTCTACATTACAATATATTTTCTATAAGACGCTTATTATTTTCTTAATTCTTCTTATAAATTCTAAAATTTCACTAGTACCTTATTTATTATTTCTGTCTTATTTTAAATTTGTATCAGTAAAATAAGGAAAATATAACAATGACACACTCCATAAAGAATTAATGTAGTTGGCAGTTACTCTAAACTGCTGCCATTTATCAAACCTTTGGGACTTATTCTTCTAAACAGTATCTTTACACCCAAATTTCTTCAACCAAATATAAGCAATAAGGTTAGATTGTGATGTACTAGAAGTAGAAATAATATATTAGTAGCATAAGCTTGTAATGATTTAGGAATAGTGGATTTGGTGGTTTATCATAGAAGCTGCCAAGTAACAGTATTGCATGACCAACACGTAGAAGCATTATTTGGCAGACTCTTGTCTGGCATGTCCGTGGGGTCTAAAGCCACCTGGCCTGGCTGCGATGGTACGTGTCTGGAATTCAAGCCTATGCCCAGAAAACTCATTTCCATCAGCCACAAAATAATTGATTGCTTCATATATTTGTGGACTTGACCCATATATATACACACTACTTCTGTGGGTGGCTAATATGTAGTAGTCGTAGAAGAAGAAGAAGAAGAAGAAGAGAAAGTAAAAGGTAAATAAACAATGTCAGGGGCACAAGGAGCATTGCCCAAGGAGTCGAAGACGGCAACGATATATGAATCAGTACAAGGAGGAGAGAATAAGAGCAAAACGGAGCTGAGGTCCAAGGAGGATGAGGGTGGCATTCAGGTTGATAGGCTGGAGGACAAGGTGAAAGATCCTACTGGCGAAGGTGGTCCTATCTTTGGCTCTCCCTCTCCCAACAACGATGACAACCAAGACTTGGGCGTTACTGGCACAGCGTAGGCCTACCTTGCTTCATTTAGCTACCCTTCCCTACCTACCAACCTACAGCTATCTCCTTTTACATGTCTTATATAGTAAGATGTATATATATATATATATATATACACACACACACACATGCTCCTACATGAAATAACACAAAGATGCTGTTTTCCTTACTTTCTTTTTTAAATAAATGTATACACCAGTGCTCTGCAGTGGTATGGTGTGTTTTGTTGATGTACCAATGATTCAAATTAATTAATCTGAGTTGAAAAGAATGATATTTGGTGTTTATCATAGCGTGGGGGGTTAACACTTTAGGATAACATAGTGTTGGTTAAAATATGTCTATAGTGATTGTATTTTTCGAAAATTTTATAGTAGGAATTTAATCTCTAGTGTTTGTATTTTTCTAAAACTTCAAATTAGGAATTTAATTCTATAAAGTCAGGTTGAATTGTATAAACAGGTTAATTACAATAATTTTTATTATAAAAATCAGGTTTTGTTCATGTTGTTTAATTTTTTATTTCAAAATCAAGTTTAAGAATTGGAGAAGTAAAGGGTCATTTTAACCCAAAGTGTTTTCAATTCATTGGTTGCCATTCACTTCACGGTTTATCCTCCGAAATTATGATTCTTCACCTTAGACTTAATTCTTTTATAATGATGGTGTTTACGTGTATAATTGTTTTTAAAGTTGACTTTGACTAACATCCTTGATTAAAAATTCTTTTGACCTGTTACCAATATTACTCGTTTGATTTTTAGCGGTAAAAATGTTCAAATTTTACTTTTTTAGTGATAAAAATATATAAAAGAGTTGAGGTGTTTGGGAGTAACTTTTTCTTTCAAGATATCGATATTCCAATGGAAGATGTTAGACATGACTGAGATGTAGCAACCTTCAGTTTCACCGACTATTAACATAGTTAAATGTTACGGACAAAGATAATTTTACTATAATAGCAAAAGAACTAAGTACAAAAGATAGATTTAATATCTATAAATGTGTTATGAGTTTTAATATCCAATAGGTGTATTGTAAAAAAGCCTATTTATGGGCTAAATTCATAGGTCAAATAATAATAAAATAATTTAAACTAATCATAAATAGAGTTTAACTAGAAGATTACTTCTCAAATTTGACTGAAATATGAGTCATATTTAATAAATCTCCACCTTGACTCATATTTCTACAATGCCATCTTTCCCAAAGCCCGCCACGAGTCTATCTTGAACCATATAGGGAATTAACTGAGTCGAATCTGTGCTTAGAAATTGGAAGACTTCTAGCCTTCGACTTGTACACTGCCAAATCAAAACTAACATCGGTTTGATTTTCACGAACACAGTGTCCTAACTTTTCAAAACCTGCATCCAAAAGAGAACCTCTTTTCAACGAAACGATCATACATTTTTCCTTCCTATGATTAAGTTGCCTCCGCTCTAAATTAGTTGACTTCGACTCTGTAACGGACGAGGGACGTCCGATTTCACCGGTCACTATAGAACTTTCCAGAATATAAAGACTGCCAGTTCTTTTACCTTTTAATAAAATGAGAGATCCACGAGATACTTTAATGCCGCTCGACTCGATGTTGATTCTGCATCCTTTCAAGTCTAAAATACTTAAGGAGGTGAGATTCTTTCGTAAATCAGGTACATACCTGACATCTAAGAGTGTCCTAATCGTCCCATCATGTATCCTAATTTTAACAGTACCAATACCAATTACCTTACTAGATGAATTGTTTCCCATGCACATAACTCCACCTTCAACCGAACTGTATGTGGAGAACCATTCTCTATTGGGACACATGTGGAAAGAACATCCCGAATCTAGGATCTACTTGGACGTGAGCTTGGAGTTATTGCTCGTTGACACTAACAAGAAATCATCACCGTTTTCATCGACCAAATTAGCACTAGCTACATCTTCCTCGTTACTCTCAGCAGCTCTTTTATTTTGTAATTTATAAGAATCTGCTTTGACGTGACCTAACTTTTTACAATAGCGACACCTTTTGTCTCGTTTCTTTGATGCTATCAAAACGGAAGCTTGCCTATCTGCCTTGCTATCCAAATGAAGCTCATTGTCGAGTTTGTCTCTACTCAACAAATGACCCTTTCACATCTTCGAACGAGAGTTTGTCTCTGCCATAAATCAGGGTCTCCTTGAAAGAATTGTATGAAGGGGATAAAGAGCACAATAATAGCATAGTCTGATCTTCATCGTCAATATGAACCTCAACATTCTTTAAATCATTTAAAAGAGTAATGAATTGACTGATGTGATCTCTAAGAAGCTCACCTTCGTTCATACGAAATGTAAATAGACGTTGTTTCAACACTAAACGGTTAGCTAGAGATTTAATCGCATAAAGAGTTTCTAACCTTTTCCACAAGGCAGATGAGGTGTTCTCCATCAATATCTCCTGCAATACCGTATTCGCGAGGCACAACTGGATTGCAGACAAAGTCTTTTCATCAAGCTCTTCCCATTCTGTTTTATCTAGATTCTCAGGCTTTTTCCCAGTAACAACCTTTTTTAAATCGGATTGAACTAGAATTGCCATCATTCAAACTTGCCATAGATTGAAATTTGTCTCACCATCGAACTTCTCAATTTCAAACATTGTTGCTGCCATATCTGAATGGGTTGATCTATGAAAATTGAACTAGCTCTTGATACCACTTGTTAGGGTCGTCCCGATTAAGCAACAAGAAAAAATAGCGGAATAAATTGAAAAATTGAACACACACAAATTTAACGTGGAAAAATCCCTCCAAAGAGGATAAAAATCACGGGCAAAGATAATTTTACTATAATGGCAAAAGAGTACAAAAGAAGAGATTTAATATCTATAAATGGATGATTTAATATCTAATGGGTATATTTTCTAAGGTTGTAAAAGAGCCTATTTATAGGCTAAATTCATAAGTCAAATAATAATAAAATAATCTAAACTAATCAGTGTTTGATTGAAATAAATAAACAGAGTTTAACTAGAAGATTATTTCTCAAATTTGACTGAAATAAGAGTCATACTTAACAATAAATGAAGGGATATTCAAGGAGAGGAGTGCCGGGGGTAATAATGCGATACCAGCTAAGGAGGCATTTTTCACCATGGAACTCAACAAGACGATAATATGGGTACGAGGAAATGGCTGAGATTGTTAAGCTGGAGATCTAGAGTTGTTTGGAACATAGGCCGTATATTCTTACACTTGTGGAGCCTAAACTCAGTGCGTCATGAGAAGACAATGTTATCGCAAGGCATGGATTTTCAATCTCACATACGATTCAGGCCAAAAGGTTTTGTAGGGGAATTTGAATAATGTGGTAAGATTCAGTAACTGTAGATGTTCTCTATGATCATAGCGAGCTGGTTCTTAGGTCAGAATAGCTTGAAAAAGTAATCTTTGATACGGGAATCTAGCATTGCTATGTACCTTGAACTCGATATTGATCGATGTTGAAGTAAATTAAAAAACATATTTTGAAACATATATTAATAAACGATTTAGAAAACTTTAATATCAAAGTGGAAAACACAAATATTTTTATTACAATCTATATTTAAATCATAATAAAGATCGTTGTACAATTATTCCTCTCTATATTAATCCTATTTGTTTATCAAAATAATAGTATTTGAGATTTAAGTTATATTGGAATTTTTTTTTTTAGATTTAGTGATATTTAGATGGTATCTTTATAATTTCATTTATTATAATTTATTTTCATTTAATAAAAATATTACTAATATATTTTTATATAAAATGTAAATATTTTATTGAAATACTATATTGACTAAAATTTATTATTTTTATTTCACTTAGGAAATAAAATTAATCTACCGAAATTTAATACAAGTGTTTGTGGATAGTGTATTGACAATATAATTATTATTGTTACACATGAAAAACTTATGAAATATATCATAAAAATATCGATTTTATAACAAACTTGATTACTATAATGAAATATTGTAATAGAGGATGTATGTTATAAGAATGCGGATTATATTTTAAAGAAAGGGTAAATTATAAAAATAGTCATTTATGTATAGTGTAAATTACGTTTTGATCACCAAATTTTAATTTGTCACAAAATGGTCACTAACGTCATCAATTTGTAACATTTTGGTCACTTAACTATTAACAATATAACGACAAGCTAATCTGGTACTGTTGGTCAGAATCTAAAGATTCAATATGGAATGAATTCTTTTTATTTATTTATTTATTTACATCATATCCTTTTACACTCTTCTACATTCTTTTACTTCATTTTTCTACAATGACTTCATCACTTACTATCCTTTATATAGTTGTTGCAAGTGACTATTAATCTCTATACATGCATTTTAATTGGACTCTTGATCTACTACAAGCATTGGAAAAGCACATTCATGCATCTAGATTTCCTAATTCATTCATTCTAAGTACATTCATTGAATGACATCACATTATTCAACATACTCTCCCTTAATATGATGTTCTTTGACTATGATCAGATGAGCAACTGGAGCAAAGATCTCATGATAGCTAATATCAAGCTACTGTGCATAACCTTTCACCACGAATGGTTTTGTTTATTTGGACCAAACCATTTGGATTGTGCTTCATCTTGTATACCTATTTAATGTCAATAGCTTATTTGCTATTTGGCTTTTTAACTAACTATCATGTCTTGTTCTTTTCGATTGAATCAATTTCTTCTTACATAGTTTTCTTCCATGAATCCTCTTTGATTACTACTTTAAAGCTTTTTGGTTTGACTACAAAATAATTGCATCTAGCATAAACATAAATCAAACTCCTCATTTTTCTTGGAGTGGTGTTAGGTGATGAAAACTAGAACTTAGAGAACTTGACGAGGATGAAGAATTTGGTGTAGAATAAGTCGGTTGCTCATCAACATTACTAGATGCATAATCATCACGAGAACGATTTTCTCAACCTTTAATTGTTTCCAATTCCATGTAATATTTTCATCAAACACCATGTATCACATTCTTGGTCTTCAAGCTGTAAAGTTTATAGCCCTTTGACATAGAATTGTGGCCAATGACACACACTTCTCACTTGTTTATTCGAGCTTAATCGTCTTTTCTTAGAGGATTTGAGCTTAGCAACCGTACCAAAAAACTTAAAGGTAGGTTACAGTTGGTTTTGTTTCACTCCATGCTTAAAATGGAGTCATATTTCATACGACTTTAGTTGGACATCTATTTAGAAAATACATAGTTGTATTAATAGCTTCAAACCAAAATTCTTTAAGTATCCCTTTCTTGAACAATAAGGATTTGATCATCTACATCACTGTTTGATTCTTCCTTTTAAACACGTTGTCGAAACCATTTTTAAAGTTTTATAAAAAAACGAGGATCGACTAAAAAACGAAAACGGGAGTCGCCACCGATCTTTTTTGCTTAGGTGTGATCAAATCACCTTATAAAACATGTTTTGTTTAAAACATTAATTTTGGCCTACAAAATTCAAGAAAACGAGTTCGGGAGTTGGTTACGTACGAGGAAGGATTAGTACCCTCGTAACGCCCAAAATTGGTATCGAATTGATTAGTTATTGCCCTTATGTCGAAAAAAATTTAAAATACGATCTTTTTATTTGTAAGAAAGCTAAAACTCATTTATCTCGAAGAAATAAAATGTCACGCCCAATAAGTTAGGATGTAACATCTCACGACTTCGAAATTAAGTTTGCCTTTATTTGCAGAAAATCCTTACTTCGAGATACGAAACATTATATCTAATAAGTTAAGATATAACATTTGAATTTTCGATAATAAGTTTTGATTTGAAGTTTATGGGTTTTAAAAAAGGGATACTTGATACCTTAAGTTCCACGAGAAAATTAAAACCCAGTAAGTTAGGGTATAATTTTTTCTCGAAGTCCCTAAATACCATATATGCTATGTTAAAAAAACATTTGAAAATAAAATGTGTCCATTCAAAAAGTGTTTTTATAAAAATGGTTTTGAGTAAGATATGGCGTTATAAAACATAAATTCGAATAGCAATTCTCCATAATTACAAGTCATATTTAACAATTAATACTAACGTAGACAATTAAAGAAAGAATAGCATAACATAGCAAATGATATATGTAATGAAAGGACTATGCTAAGGCAATAATAAGCAAATAAAAGAACATAAATAAATGAATACATGATATAAAATAAGCAACAACAATTGAAAATTCATATAAAATAAAAAAATCAAGAAATGAATATTAAACTCTACAAATAAGATCAAATATAAAAGTAAATAAAGGAATGATGTATTTAAACACTGAATAAATATTATAACAAAAAATATGACAATTTCTAAAACAATTGATATGTATAAACAATATATTTTAAATAAACAATATAAAAATTTAGAGTATATGAAAAATATAGGGATACTTATAATAAATATATAATTTAATAATTTAATATATATAAATATAAACAATAATACGTGATAAAAGCGGTTTTAAGTAAATAACATATATAAAAATATATTTATAATACAACAATCATAAAAACTACACATTTAATATAAACCATATAAATAATATATGTTATACAATATACAAAAATTTTATACAATATTAATGATAAAACAATTTAAATGTTATATATAATATAATATTCAATGTTTTAAAATATATGATAATATAAATAATATTGAATTTAATAAAATAACCTAGTATAGTAATAATTTAATATATATATAATACATTTTCAAAATAAACAATACATAAAGACTTTATATTATTAATAAATTAATTTACACTATACAAATATTAAAAATAATATGAAATTTTTAATAAAATGAAATAATTTAATATAATGTTAAAATAATTTTAAAATAAAATAAAATAAAAATAAAATAAAAGGGTAAAAAATAAATAAAGAAGCAGGATTAAATATAATAAAAATAAAATGTAAAAGGATCGATTGGAATGCGCGTCACACTATAGGGATCTATTAGGCAATTATGCCTTATCTTCTAAACGACGTCGTTCCCCATCCTGTTTGAAAATAACCCTAGGACCAGATTGAAACCAAGATCCTGATCCAGGGCCAAATTGAAAATAAGGAAAAATACTATTCGGTCATAATTATAAAATTACAAAAATGAGGAAGGGCCTATAGAGCAATTAGACCCTTTAATAAAAATGTGCGGGTCCTCTTGGATCGGGTCAATGCGCGGATCTTCAACCTTAAAATGATGCTGTTTTGGTCATTATTTGACCACACCAAAATGACGTCGTTCCAGTAGCCTTTATAAACAAAAAAATCAGCAAAAAAAAAAATTAGTCAGGTTTTTTTTTAAAAAAAAAAGCAGAGTTCCCAGAGAAATGCTCTGCCTTCACAGGTCATTCGACCTTCGGCAGCCCTCGTATGCGCTTCACGTGCCGTCACTCACGACGGTCCTCAGGCTAAAACTCTGTTTTTTAGCATGAATGAAAAGGTAAATTCATTTTCTTTATTTTTTAGTAGTATTTTGTGTATATATATATATATATATATATAAAATAGCACAAATTGAAAGAAAATAAAAAAAAAGACGCAAATAAATACTCAAAAATCACCTCTGTTATTGGGTTTTTTATTTCGTTTTTTGTATTCTCTGGATGTGCCTGTGTATTGTGTAAAAAAAACCCCCATTTACAGATTACAATGGGTTTTTTATAACCCTGAAAATAAAAAATTATGTCATATTGTTTCTTGCCATGTTTACTGCTCTTTTCTTTCCTTTTTGCAGGCGAACGATGAGAAATTCGGTGGCGAAGCGTTATTTGGGCGCTGATTGCGACGCGAGGAAGGCCTGGTGTTGGGACTGTGCTGGGTGCTTGCGGCTCTAGGGTTTCAGAAACCCTAGGTCCTCTGAAACTGTTTAGGTTTTGGGCCTTTTTGGGCCACGTAAGTTTGGGGTGTAAGTGGGCTACGGGTAAATTTATAAATTTGGGCTTTATAAACAGACTGTAAAATAAACTGGACTTTTGGTTTATTATTTTTTTATTTTTTGTTTTTATTCTGGTTTGTTTTATTAACATGGGCCCAGGCACAAATGGGTTATTACAGCTGCCCCTCTTTGCTCATTGTCGTGTAACGAGAATAGAGCAAAGATGATAAAAGGACCCATTTTGCCCGGTCTTGTCACATGGCTGTATCTTCGGGAAAATAGGCTAATATCTTCAATCTATTTCACTGCAACTTCAGGAAGACAAGATCTACTATCTTTAGTCTGCTCCACTGCAAAATCAAGGAAAATAGACTGGTGTCTTCGATCTGCTTCACTGCAACTTCAGGAAGACAAGATTTGCTATCTTCGGTCTGCTCCACTGCAAACTCAAGGATGCCAGACTAGTATCTTTGATCTGCTTCACTGCAACTTTAGGAAGACAAGATCTGCTATCTTCAGTCTGCTCCATTGCAAACTCAGGGATGCCAGACTAGTATCTTCGATCTGCTTTACTGCAACTTCAGGAAGACAAGATCAGCTAACTTCAGTCTACTCCACTGCAAACTCAGGGATGCCAGACTAGTATCTTCGATCTACTTCACTGCAACTTTAGGAAGACAAGATCTGCTATCTTCAATCTGCTCCACTGCAGGGATGCCAGACTATATCTTCGATCTGTTTCACTGTAACTTCAAGAAGACAAGATCTGCTATCTTCAGTCTGCTCCACTACAAACTCAGGGATGTAGACTAGTATCTTCGATCTACTTCACTACAACTTCAGGAAGATAAGATCTACTATCTTCAGTCTGCTCCACTGCAAACTCAGAGATGTCAGACTAGTATCGTCGATCTACTTCACTGCAACTTCAGGAAGACAAGATCTACTATCTTTAGTTTGCTCCATTGTAAACTCGGAGATGCAAACTAGTATTTTCGGATGCAACTTCGGAAGACAAGACTAGCTATCTTGATCTACTTCGCAAACTCGGGGATGCCGACTAGTATCTTCGGGAAGACAAGCAATCAGAAGACAAGATCTTATCTTTGCTCCACTGCAAACTCAAGGATGCCAGACTAGTATCTTCGATCTGCTTTACTGCAACTTCAGGAAAACAAGATCTGCTATGTTTAGTCTGTTCCATTGCAAACTCAGGGATGCCAGACTAGTATCTTCGATCTGCTTCCTACAACTCCAGGAAGATAAGATCTACTGTCTTCAGTTTGCTCCGCTGCAACTTTAGGGGGCAGGCTAATATCTTCGATCTGCTTCCTGTAACTTTAGGAAGATAGGATCTGTTGTCTTTAGTCTACTCCGCTGTAACTTCAAGGAGGTAGGCTAATATCTTTAATCTGCTTCCTGCAACTTCAGGAAGATAAGATCTACTGTCTTCAGTCTACTCCGTTGCAACTTCAAGGAGGCAGGCTGGTGATATTTTACCCTACTACATTGTCCTATAGAGGATATGACCTGTAGAATAGGTATATGCTTATGTCGAATGATTAGGATGCTCTGATCGATATGAGTCAAATGCTCCTAATGAAATGCGCTATGATATATGAATGTAAAAATGTTATGAGTATGATTCCTACCCAAGGTGTCATCACTCATTTGTTCTTCATCCTTGTTCCTCACAAAGCATCAATCATATTATGTTCAAATAATTTGCCCCATGATAATTCTGAGTCCACTCCACTTGAACCTTGGGACATAAAGTTTGTACCTCCCACTGCAACTTCAGGGGAATTTGGTTTTTTTTCATCCAATCTGTTACCACTCAGAGGTATAGAATTTGTATCATCTTCAATCAATTTGATCTGTTACACCATTCCCTGGGTGTAATGACCAGATGTATGTGCCTGAAATTTGTATGAATGCAGGGTATCATTTTTCTTTTCCCGAGAATGATCCCCTTTTACACTTGGGTTGACATTGGTCGTCATTTTTGAGATGGTATCACTGACGAAATGTTTTATCCAATAAAAATTCGAAGAGATAATCATCTTTCAATGTTTCCAACCCTTAGGCTTGGTGAGTTCTAAACAATAGTCTTGTTTCAGATTTCTCATATTATTTAGAAGCTTCCAGAGTAATATGTGAAACTCCTTTTATGAAAGTATTATTAGTCCATTAATCATTATTTCAATGCAACATGCTTGAAAAAGATCTCAACAATATACGAGAAAGAAATTAATCAGGAGCATAGCTCGAAACATATATGTTAATCAAAGATAACCAAGGCAATAAAAGAAAATTGATTGAGGTGTATCTTGAAAAGAATAAAGTAATCAAAGATAGCCAATTCAAAATGGGTAAAATAGAAGCTAGGTGCCCCAGATATCGCAGCCTGAGCTTCTCTGTACAAACTTCTTGAGGGCCATTTTGAGCTCAATATGTGTTTAGAGGATCTGGAGTACTTCGTCAATGCCCCAAGACGTAACATACTTCATCATTGTTAATTTAGGCATAGCAAGACTACCACATGTCCTATCTTTGATCAAAATTTGAGCCGCCCTTTTAGGGTTTCGGCTTAAAACCCCTTTGGTCTTAAAGTGCCTTTTGGGGGTTTTCGTATTGGCCTCTCCTTTTTTTCTTTTTTCTTTTTTTGAATTTGATCCTAAGGCGCCCTTTGCGGGTTTTCACCTTGGCCTTTCCCCTTTCAGGTAAAATACTTCTTGACTGAACCTGAATTTTTTGAATTGGGCAAGCCCTCACCATCCGTCTCGGTCAATATCAATGCTCCTCTAGAACAGGCCCTTTTTTACTACATAAGGTCCTTCCCAGTTTGGCATCTGCTTTCCTTTAAAATCCCTTTTGTATAAGAATGATCTTTTTCAACATCAGGTTCCCCTCATGGAATTCTCTAGGATGAACCTTTTTTTCGTAAGCTTGCATCATATGATTGTGATGGATAACTTTTAACCTTTTCTTCGATTAGGTTCAATTGGCAGAAACACTTCCATTCCATAAACCAATGGGTAAGATGTTGCCCCGACAAAGGTCCTAGCCAACGTTCGATAATCATAGAGGATAAATGGTAACTTCTTTATGCCAATCTTTACAAGTTTCGGTCATCTTTCCTATAATCCTTGTTTTGTTTTTTGTTTTTTCTTTTTGGCTGCCTTTGTTTCTCTATGATATGGTTTCTGATCTTTGAACAGACTACAAACTTTTGACGTTGTCCTTTTTGGCATTTTTTGTCGGCACCTGATCTTTTTTTTTGAAATTTGATGACTGTCGCATATGAAGCGACATTCACCCTCTTGGTGAAGTAATCGATGACCACAAAGATTATTTGATGTCAACTAGAAGCTTTTGACAAGATCGACCCCATAATATCCATGTCCTACCTATAGTAAAGTTTATGAAGAAAATGGAGGAGTCACATAAATCTCGTCTTCTTCAATTCAGTATTTGCGGTATAATTGATGCAATTCTCTTCTATGGTAGACCAACAGTGTCCGATCCTCATGTTTAGCCCGCGTCTTAGTAGCCCAGGCATGTCTTGATATGATCGTGTAAAAACATCTTTGAATTCTTAAAAATAACTCAATGATGTCTAGCCTTATTTCTATGGTGAGCTAGGCTTCGATCTTTACCCCTTTCCTAGGCTTGCAATGTCCATTAATCCTATGTAAGGTAGGATCTATTTTTCATCATGTTTTACCATCCTTACAAATCAGAAGATAGGTTATAATCTCTGTCATCTTCAAAACCCTGAGATCCCTCTAAACACATATCTTACTCGAAAGGAGACTCTGAGTCAGTAGCGGCGTTGCTCACATCGTTGATATCTAGAGACCTATTGTAGGTTCGAAGGAAGATTCCAAAGAATAAATAATTCAAAGAATAATTATTTGTATGGTTATGAATGAAGAATGAAAGAATACTTGAAAAAAAGTCCAAAGAACAAACAAAAGAAAAAAACTAAGAACAATTGTTTGTACAGTATGAAATGAAGAATATTTACTCAAAAAGATGCATTTTATTGAAATAAAAATTTCAGACACAAGCCTATTTCAAAAAAGGGTTCTTATTGCCTCTAGGCTTAAGGCAACAAGCTTATTTTGAATATTACTTTAGATTAGCTCTAAAAATATAGGGATCTCTTCCACAGTCCCATTATTCAAAACACTTCCAAGTACGCAAGGGCTTGGAAACCTCGTTCCCTGGTTCCCTCTTCGCTTTTGATTTCTTCAAGGAGTCACAACTTTCTTGTCTCCTTCTTCAATTATCGCATTTACTGCCTCGTCAAAGTGATCAAGTTTTGATGAAACATCGAACTTCACAATTTCCATTTTAATGAACCTTTCAACCAACTTTTTAAACGTAGTACAGTTTTAAATTGAGTGACTCGTTATTCCCTCGTGGTACTCGTATTGGGCATTCTCATTATACCATTTTGGTAACGGAGGTTGCACGGGTTCTAAATAGGACAGAGACACCACATGCACATCAAAAAGATTTTGATACAGCTCCTTATATGTCATCGGGATGGGTGTGAGCTGGAGCCTTTCTGCATTTGGCCTCGAATTGGATTCCTACCTTGAAGAGCCTTGATAGCTAGCGGTTACAGCCCTCGATTGGCTTGCGGTGACTGATTTGGAATGCATGCTCAGGATACTCACTTCATTTTCCTTATTTTTTGGGGCAAATCTTTTGGCACTTTCTCCCGTATCTATTCTCCTACTCCTTACCGCATTTTCAATCATCTCGTCAGACATTACTATATCTGAAAAGCTTATGGTGGCGCTTCCCATCATATGGTTAATAATGGGGCTTTTAGAGTATTGATGAAAAGCATTGTGGTCTCATTTTCTAAAAGTGGCGGTTGAACTTGTAGGGCAACTTCCCTCCATCTTTGCGCATATTGCCTGAAACTTTCATTTGATTTTTTCTCCATGTTCTGTAAGGTAATTCTGTCAAGGGTCATGTTTGTTACATGACTGTATTGCTTCATAAATGCTTGCGCTAGGTCTCTCCACGAATTAATTCTAGCACAGCTCAGTTGATTATACCACTTGGACGCTGCCCCCACCAAACTATCTTAGAAGTAGTGGATCAGCAATTGATCATTATTAACATACCCAGCCATCCGTCTACAGAACATGGTAATATGAGTTTTAAGGCAGCTAGTCCCGTTGTACTTCTCGAATTCTGGTATTTTAAACTTGTGAGGAAGTACCAAATCTTGAACCAAACTCAGGTCCTTAGCATCAATTCCATCGTGATTATCAGCATTTTCCAAGGCCTTGAATTTTTCTTCCAACCATTTACAATGGTCCTCTAACTGCCTTGGCAATTCAATTCTTGCCCCTTCTCTCTCTGCTATATTCAAATCAGGGATAACAGGATTAGTTGGGTTATCTCTTGGGTTAGACCCTAAGCCAACTTGAAAGTTCATGGGCACTCTAGTATCAACTTAACCTTGTTGAGGCCTAATCATGACAGATGGCCTTTGAGGATGCACCTCAGGTTGTATCAGTGCATGTGGTGGGGTGAAACCCGGAGGATAGTCTTTGTTATCTTCTCCAGCATTAGTCATGGGACCTTTTCCCTTGTCCATTACCCCATTCAGTAGCTGAGTAATTTGAGCCACCATATTTCTTTGGGCTTCCATCATTTGTTCCCTCATATCTTGTTGGATCTTTGCCAACTGCTCTTGCAGCTGGTCTTGCATGTCTCTATGGAACTGTTCAAGTCTTTGATCCATATTTTTTTCTTAGCACATGTACCGTAATGGTGTTTAGTTTCTAGATTAACTTTCTCTCTTTCTCTCTTTTTCTGAAATAATTTCAACGAATTAGGGTCCCTCTATGAATTTTAATGCATATGATGCGATGTAATGCAAATGCATTAAATGAATACAAAAATAAAGGAAGGCGTTGATTCTAAATTTAATTCCATTAGGACAACTTTTCTAGAAAATAAATTCCTTTACATAAAACGGATATTTATACGGCCTTTCCCTCATATTCCAAGCGAAGACATTGATCCATTTCTTCTTATCCTGATATTAAGGTCCAGTCTCACGAACTTTCTAATAAACTAGCTCTTTTTACTTGATTTGGGCGTAACTCACTGCTCACTTATTTCCACCATGCTCGTTAGCCTCTTAAAAAAGTCGAGACGTGGTGATTCTTGAATAGTCTTTGTCAGCTTGAATTCTTAGGCAATAAAGTATTGTATTCCTTCACGGACTATCAGTCTTCTCTCGTTGTGTTTACTTGGACCATATTCAGACGACCGTATTATAGAAATCCATTTTCTCATGACAAACGCTTCTATTTAGCAATTGAATTTGAATCAACACCTCTTTTCTATGATGTAAATGCAATGCAATCAAAACAAAAGAGAACATGTTAGCACAAGAGAAATAAATAACAAAATAGGGCACCTATCTGGATAACCACTAATGTTTAGCATAGTTCTACCTAGGATAAGCCCTTAGGTTTTCTACATGTGGTTTTGACGTACCCGAACCAGCAGATTCCTCGATCCTCACCCATTATAGGCTCATATGGATTGAGTTCAGTTCAGGGGAATACATTTCCCTATGGCCGCACGAAGATGAAAATCTCACGAAGACATAGGTACGGATGTATCCCGAAAGCGATTCATTATCCTGCACGGAGGTGAAAACCGCACGAAGAAGTAGCTTCTCACTCCCACTTAAAAGGATGTGGCCACAACGGTCATGCAATGTAATGTAGAAATATTTGGATAAAAACTCAAAAATAAAACAAAAATATGGGAATATGGATGAGATGTTGTGAAAGGATCGCATATTAAAACCAAATTTTTAATTTTCGACAAAAAGATAGAAAATAATCAATTTACGGCCTGACTCTCTTTATTTCCCCGGTGGAGTCGCCAAGCTGTCGAAACCATTTTTAAAGTTTTATAAAAAAGACGGGGATCGACTAAAAAATAAAACGGGAGTCGCCACCAATCTTTTTTGCTTAAGTGTGATCAGATCACCTTATAAAACATGTTTTGTTAAAAGCATTGATTTTGGCCTAAGAAATTCAAGAAAACGAGTTCGAGAGTCAGTTACATACGAGAAAGGATTAGCACCCTCGTAACGCCCAAAATTGGTACCGAATTGATTAGTTATTGTCCTTATGTCGAAAAAAAATTAAAATACGATCCTTTTATTTGTAAGAAAGCTAAAACTCACTAATCTCAAAGAAATAAAATGTCACACCCAATAAGTTAGGATGTAACATCTCACGACTTCGAAATTAAGTTTGCCTTTATTTGCAGAAAATTCTTACTTCAAGATATTTAACATTATATCTAATAAGTTAAGATATAACATTTGATTTTTCGATAATAAGTTTTGATTTGAAGTTTATGGGTTTTAAAAAAGGGATACTTGATACCTTAAGTTCCACGAGAAAATTAAAACCCAATGAGTTAGGGTATAATTTTTCTCGAAGTCCCTAAATATCATATATTGCTGTGTTAAAAAAAACATTTGAATAAAATGGGTCCATTCAAAAAGTGTTTTTATAAAAATGGTTTTGAGTAAGATATGGCGTTACAAAACATAAATTCTGAATAGCAATTCTCCATAATTACAAGTCATATTTAACAATTAATACTAACGTAGACAATTAAAGAAAGAATAGCATAACATAGCAAATGATATATGTAATGAAAGGACTATGCTAAGGCAATAATAAGCAAATAAAAGAACATAAATAAGCGAATACATGATATAAAATAAGCAACAACAATTGAAAATTCATATAAAATAAAAAAATTCAAGAAATGAATATTAAACTCTACAAATAAGATCAAATATAAAAGTAAATAAAGAAATGATGTATTTAAACACTTGAATAAATATTATAACAAAAAATATGACAATTTCTAAAACGATTAATGTGTATCAACAATATATTTTAAATAAATAATATAAAAATTTAGAGATTATGAAAATATAGGAATACTTATAATAAAAATATAATTTAATAAGTTAATATATATAAATATAAACAATAATACGTGATAAAAATGATTTTAAGTAAATAACATATATAAAATATATTTATAATACAACAATCATAAAACTACATATTTAATATAAACCATATAAATAATATATGTTATACAATATACAAAAATTTTATACAATATTTATGATAAAACAATTTAAATGTTAATATAATATACAAAGTTTTAAAATATATGATAATATAAATAATATTGAATTTAATAAAATAACCTAGTATAGTAATAATTTAATATATATAATACATTTTCAAAATAAACAATACATAAAGACTTTATATTATTAATAAATTAATATACACTATACAAATATTAAAAATAATATGAAAGTTTTAATAAAATAATTTAATTTAATATAAGGTTAAAATAATTTTAAAAATAAAATAAAATGAAAATAAAATAAAAGGGGTTAAAAATAAACAAAGAAACAGGGATTAAATATAAAAAAAATGTAAAAAGGATCAGATCGGAATGCACGTCACACTATAGGGATCTATTAGGCAATTATGCCTTATCTCATAAACGACGTCGTTCCCCATCCTGTTTTAAAATAACCCTAGGACCAGATTGAAACCAAGATCCTAATCTAGGGCCAAATCGAAAATAAGGAAAAATACCATTCGGACATAATTATAAAATTGCAACAATGTGGAAGGGCCCATAGAGCAATTAGACCCTTTAATAAAAACACGTGGATTCTCTCCGGGTCTGGTCAATGCGCGGATCTTCAACCTTAAAACAACGTCGTTTTGGTCATTATTTGACCACACCAAAACGACGTCGTTCCAGTAGCCTTTATAAACCAAAAAATTAACAAAAAAAAAAAAGCATTTAGTCAGGTTTTTAAAAAAAACATAGCAGAGTTCCTAGAGAAATGCTCTGCCTTCACAGGTCGTTCGACCTCCGGCAGCACTAGCACGCGCTTCACGCGCCGTCACTCAAGTCGGCCCTCAGGCTAAAAACTCTGTTTTTTTAGCATGAATGAAAAGGTAAATTCATTTTCTTTATTTTTTTAGTAGTATTTTGTATATATATAAAAAAATAGCACAAATCGAAAGAAAATAAAAAAAAGACGCAAATAAATACTCTGAAATCACCTCTGTTATTGGGTTTTTTATTTCGTTTGTTGTATTCTCTGAATATGCCTGTGTATTGTGTAAAAAAAAACCCCGTTTACAGATTACAATGGGTTTTTTATAACCCCGAAAATAAAAAAATATGTCATGTTGTTTCTTGCCATGTTTGCTACTTTTTTCTTTCCTTTTTGCAAGCGAACGATAAGAAATCCGGTGGTGAAGCGCTATTTGGGCACTGATTGGGCCTCGAGGAAGGCCTGATGTTAGGGCTGCGCTGGGTGCTTGCGGCGCCTAGGGTTTCAAAAACCCTAGGTCCTCTGAAACTGTTTAGGTTTTGGACCTTTTTGGGCCACGTAGGTTTGGTTTGTAAGTGGGCTACAACTAAATTTGTAAATTTGGGCTTTGTAAACAGACTGTAAAATAAACTGGACTTTTGGTTTTTTTATTTTTTGTTTTTATTCTGGTTTGTTTTATTTACATGGGCCCGCACAAATGGGGTATTACACACGTCATTTTGTTGTGGTGAATGCCCAACAATCAACTGGTGTTCCATGCCTTCATTTTCATAGAACTTATAGAACTTATTAGAGGTTTATTCCTTTCCTATATCACTCCTCAAAACTTTTATGAACTTGTTAGATTATTTTTCAACGAGAACTTTAACCCTCTTAAATATTGATAGTACTCATATATTTATCTCTTAAAATACACTCATGTCATACAAAAATCATCAATGAATAAAATAAAGTATCTATTTTGAGCATGAGACGAAGTTTTCATAGGATCACACATATTGTGTGAACCTAGCCCTCCATGGCCCTTCTTTTGGAAATGGTTGGCGGTGTTGTTTGCCAAGCATACAACCTTCGCACACACTAGATTTTTCTTCAATTGTTGGCAACCTATATACCATATTTCTTTGAGCAAGCAACTTGAGATCTTTGTAGTTTAAGTGCCTAAGTCTCCTGTGCCATAAACAAGAGCCATTTTCTCCTCTAACCATCAATCTAAGACTCTTCTTATTTTGAAAAGATTGTAGAAAGCTTCTATTAGTTGTTGTTTTGCTTGTAGCAATAATTTTTATTTCAAATCAAGGATTTTGAACTCTTAATTCTCAAAGGATAGAAAATGATCATGCTAAAAAACATGTCCAATACTCAACAAATTTTCATCTAATGTTGGCATATAAAGAGTATCATGGATGATTACTTTGTTTCAACTCTAATGTTGCCTCTGCCTTGAACTTCAACATATTTTTCATTTCCCATTTTTACCTTTGAGCGAAATGTGGAGTCTATATCAAGAAATTTTTCTTCATCTCCCATCATGTGATTACTTCAACCACTATCCAAATACCACACGTTCTTTTGTTTCTTAAAAGCCTTATGGCAAGAAAAGAACAGGTTCTCATCATTCTTTATCTCCCGAACTTCATGCAATTGTACTATTATGGCTTGTATTTGTTCCAACAATCCTTCTCTTCATAACTATACCTTTTACAAATTCCATACCATTTATTAGATTCATCGGCATTACCTCATCCACCATTGTTGTTTCTTCTGCTTCAGCCTTTTTTAAATCTGTTACCTCTAAAAGGCTCGCCTTTATTTTGTATTGAAGATTTCTCACCATTCATGGAATCAATGGTAAGCTTAGATTGAAATATGCTCTCAACAAATTTTTTTGAGCAACATAGTAATTTTTGCTCATAGGATCTTAGTGAACCCATCAACCCTTGAACAATTATGGTTGGCAAATCCTTAGTTTCTTTAATAACAGCCACCATGGAATCAAAATTTTTCATTAGACCGATTCGAATTTGATAAACTGTAAAAGTAACATATTTTGACCTCATATTTAGTATGCTTTTGGATGATTTAGTCCTTGATTTTAATCCTTTCTTTTCATGTTTATACTCAGGAAAGCACCCGAGGATGAAAAGAACGAGAAACAGGCTTAAAAGGGGCAATTTGGGCCAAAGAAGAAATCGACATGGCCTGAACTTCAAGCCACACGGCTGTGTCTCGTCAAATTACGAGACACAGCCTGAATCTTGATTTACACGCCCGTGCCTAAAACAACAGAATCGAAACATGGCCCAACCACGACTTACACGGGCGTGTGTCATGGCCGTGCCCCTGTTACGGGCGAAAGCAATTTCACTCAGATTTGGATACTTAGAGCCAAAGAAACACTTTCTAAAGCTTATTCAAACAATGAGTAGGAAGCAGACTTAAATTAGGACGCTTAAGGACCAAGTAGGGGATTCTAAAAGTCTATATAAACACCCTAAGTGCATCCTGAAAGGGGGGCGGTGAGCTAGGCCAAGGAGCCGAGCCAGGAAGATCACGTTTTGTGGAATCACTCGAAGATAGCCAAGTGGATCCATCTCGAAGAGCCGAAATTCTACTCAAGACGGTGAATTTCTTCTTCAATTCCTTCAGGGGGTTTTAGGGATTTTCTATGTTTTGTTTTATCTTTTCTCTTGAGATGTTTTCTTTGTTTGTTATGAACTAAACCCTTCAGATACCTGAAGGGGATGAAACCTAGATGAATTTTGTTATTGATTTCTGAATTATATGATAAATACTTAGTTTGTTCTTAATTATGCATGCTTAATCCAAATCTGATGTGCTTAGGTGAAGGAGGAATAGACCCTACTTAAGAGTAGATCTAGCATAACTAAGCAGAGTTGACTGCACGTCTAGAGATAGGGTGACGAGATTTTGCCGGATTAGGGTGTAACCTAATATGGGAATCCACAGATCGATTTACTGCTATTCTAGGGGGTTATTATAAGCAAACGAGAGTTCCACTAATTAACCTAGGGTTAGATGTTATTCGCCTCAAGAGAGGGTTTAATATACATTAGGGAGTCTTACGGATCAAACTAAGTAAATAAATCATATGGTTCAGTATTAAATAACAAGTGAAGTCTAGGTGGATTCTTCCTGAGGGTATCGTTGTGATCAATTGAGTTTTCTTCGAGTTATTTCCCTATTCATTCTTTTTGTCTTTGTCTTTAGCTTAGAAATCATTAAACTAGATTAAATCAACCAATTACTCCATATTTTAGGCTAAATAATAAAAAGAAAGTAAGTATTAGTACTTTTAGTTCCTTTGTAACATCCTAAATTATTGGGCCTATGCGTTTAATGGGTGAATATGTGGAATGAGTTAATTTAAGTGTTAGGGGTCCAAATTGGGCTCAGGCTTAGGCAGAGGCCTTGATTAAAATTATCTGTTTGGGCATTATAGGGTTTAAAAGGTAGTATCTATGTTTAAAATACCAAAATAGGCTTGTGGCCCAATCTTAGGAGGTGACGCCACATACAAGGAGTAAGGGGCCCAAATTTAAGTTTCATGGAGCCCAATTTTTTTAATTTAAGTTAGCTAAATTTTGGGCATTAGGATTAGGTGGAGTGGATGGCAACAAGGCTAAAATTTAGGGGCTTTAATTTTTGAAATATGTGGATAATAAGCAGATAAAGGCTAAGATCTAGGGATTTTTATGATTAAAATATGTGGATAATATGTTGATAAAGGAGGGAGGAGTTAGAGATAATTAAGTCTCTTTTAGATGAGCTAGTAGATTAAGATAAAGGAGAAAAGTTAGGAACTTATCTACAAAGAGAGTGATGGCCAAGAATCCATCACTGAGATGAGTAAAGAAACCAGCTACTACATGGCAAAAGGTTGCCGAATTTCCTATAAATAGGGGGGCTAGCTCCTTGTTTCTGACATTAAATCCTCTCCCTTTTGTCGAAATTCCTTAGCTTCTTTTCTCCAAATTTCTTTCTCCAATTTCTCTAAAAGCGAAAACTCCATTATTCTCTTCTTTCTTCTAAAAGCCAAAAACTCCATTATTCTCTTCTTTCTCCTAAAAGCCGAAAACTCCATTATTCTCTTCTTTCTTCTAAAAGCTGAAAACTCAACTATTCTCTTCCTTCTCTAAAAAGCCAAAATCTCTATAGTTTTTATTTTATTCATCCTATTTGAGAAATTATTCTATACTTCCGGCATTTAAATCCTCCATTGACATTGTCGAATTCTCTCTCTAGTACTAGCCGAATCTCCTAAGTTAAGATAAGAGTAGATTTTTGATTAGTTCTCATAATCTATTCTCGATTTTTGAAAAGGCAAAAGCCGAAAGCTAATATTTTAATGGTTTATGATGGGCGGTAAGTCGGGATTTGAAGGAAGCCTAGTCGACTAGATCAAAAAGCTGAAATTCATAAGTCTCCAATTTCGAGATTTTTAAGGTAAGAAGATTTTCCTAGATTTCTTTCAGATTTCATCATTATATACAAGATTTTAACTTTATAAGGAGGATTAACGATTAAATATTATTATAGTAACTCGATAAGGATTTATGATGGAATTAAATATGGATCGAGCAAAAGAAAGAATCCTTAAGTTTAAGAAGCGAAGCGATGTCTCATTGCTCGAGATTAGCCAATTGGTTGTGGACCACTTCGAACAACACCTTAGGCGGATAGCAGTTGTGTCGACTAAGGATAGCGTCGATATAGAAAGCCTCGTTTTATCGGTAATCAAGTGTGTAGATTCTTGATACATAAGCTTTGTTATATAATATGTATGTTATGGGCTAAAAGCTGGAAAAGGTGTGTAGATCTCTATCACACTAGTTAATCTGAATTATATGTATATTATGGGCTAAAAGCCGAAAAATGAGGTTGTATGAACAGTCGTATTACCCGAGAAAGGGTAGGCAAGGGATGCAGTGCGTAATCATAGAAACTTCTATGTGTATCAAGTATGTAAAATATGTGATCTGTTTAGATAGTTTAATGTTACGAGTCTTGCATGTATGCATGGGATGGGATTGATTGATTTACGGAAGGGAGGCGGTGTGAGGCGATCGGTGGCTTTGCCACATAGGTCACATAGTGATCGGTCTTTATGAAAAAGACAAATTATCGATATATTATTAAGGTCGATGAAGAATGGGTGGCTTCGCCACATAGGTCACATAGTGATCGGTCTTTATGACAAAGCGACACAAATTGTCGATATGGTGTGTAGCGGATGAAGGGTTGATTGTAGAAATCCCACGGTGTGATGGTTGGTGCGGGGTGTGTAGAGGATGGACTCATAGGTTTGGGATGGGCCATGTTGCATATTTTGTTACCCTTGTATACTGAGCCAAGGCTCATAATGTGTTTGTGGGCCTCAAGCCTTTTATGTGTTCTCGGATTTGCACACTGAGTCTTGGTGACTCAACCTTTTATTTTTCTCAACATTTCGGTGAGCGATGATTGTGAACATGGGAGCCGAGGCGGACTCGAGGGCCATCAAGTTTTATTTCTACAAATTATTTGAGATTTCTTTAAGTTTATTTTATTTTTATTTGGGATTTTTTAAGGCCCTAGTTTTATTCAACTAAGAAGTTTTCAATGTTATGCAACTTATAAATTTTATGTCAAGGTTTATTTATACTTAATAATACTAATATAAGATTTTATTTTAAAATGTCACTTATTTACTCTAATAATGTCTAATTAACTTACGACTTCCAAAACCAACAAGGCAAAAGTTTTCAATGTACAAGCCGTGACACGCCAGATCCAGTCGAAACGCATGAGTCAGGTTTGGGGTGTTACATCCTTTGGGTTCGATAATTCGGTCTTGCTAAGCTATACTACTGTTCGATAGGTACACTTGCCTTTAATCGTTGTCAGAGTTAGTCTCAAGGTTCGATCTCATTCATTATAAATTCTAAAGCTCTGATTTCAGCGATCATAATTTTATCAACAACTCCACAATCATTTATTGTGTCTCCATGTGCCTTCATTTGATTCACCAACTTAGATAATTTATTATGATAGTCATTTATGCTATTAAGCTCTTTCATTTTTTTTTCATTCTCAAATTCTCTAAGTTTAACAATTCCCACCTTGTGTCTCATTCGATTTCCTGTTGCGGAATGTCTCATTCTTCATTCGATTTCTTTGTTCTTATGATTCTAGGAAATATGACATTCGAGACTCCTTTTTGGATCATCCCAAGAACTCTAGCGTCCATGATCTTTTTATTCTTTAATTCTTCAAGTTGTTCTTATGTAACATCTTCTGAATTTTCTTAGCCTTTCTTGACTAACTCCAAGACATTTAAGGAAGTGCGTAGTGTCTCAATTTTAATTGACCAAAAATCATAATTTTTACTTTCGAAGACAGGAACTTGAACATTGTTATAGAGTGTGCTTATGAAAGCCACGGCCAATTTTATTTTTAACACTCTCTCACTTTGTAAAGATCTCTAACTCTGATACTACTTTATTAGAGAGAATCTAGAGATGGTCAAGGGAAGAGACACTTAATGTGGAATGAATTTTTTTTTTTTTTACTTGCATCATATTCTCTTACACTCTCCCACATTCTTCTAGTTCATTTTTCTACAATGACTTCGTCATTTAAACCCTTTATATAGTTGTTGCAAGTGACTATTAATTTCTATACATGCATCTTAATTTGACTCTTGATCTACTACTTCATGTTCATATTATTCAACATGTACGTTAAATTATCATTTTAAACCGAAACTTTAGGTCAAATTGAACTATCAATCCCTATATTTTTCTTTTTTAGAAATTTAATGCTTTTTCTTTTATTTTCTTTTAATATTTTTCTTTCTTATTTCATAGGTGAAATGAAGAAGAATCCCACTGTAACACCCCAAACCCGGCCCGTTCACTACGATCGAATTTGAAATGCCACTGCGGAAAACGTTTGAAACAAATTTGAACTTAAGGATAAAACATGAAAATTTTGTTAAGTTTAGAAAACAATGTTCATTAAAATTCTTAAGTAAGGTGTGGTGTTTATAAAAATATCCGGATTAAAACTTTAGTATATATAGATTTAAATAAAAATCGTTTTCAAATAATTCCTCAATTGTCAATCCATAATAAAACATAATAATAAACTTAATGAAAAACTCTTAAACAGACTTTAAATACTTTTAGGGCCTTATTACAATAATTGAATAATCAAAGTACTGAAAATATAAATGCTTAATTAATTAAAAATATCTTTCTGCATGAAAATTTGCTTCTGCATGGCCACCTTTGTATCCACTCCAACCCGGTCCAAGCTTTACGCATCACCTGAAAGGTTTAAAATATTGGATGAGTCAAACCGACTCAGTGCATAGTCATTTCACATATCTCCACATATGGGCTTGGCCCATATCCACACTGATTCATACACATAAATATGCAATTATGAAGCCCATCTCAACCTAGGGTCCATCCATTACACCTACCTTGGCAGACCCCCTGCTCAAGGCCGTGGCTAATCCACCGCCGATCACATAATGATCCACATATCTTACCTTGGCAGACTTCTTTGCTCAAGGTCGTGGTGAGCCATCGATCCCATAGGGATCCCACATATCAATCGATCCACGATGATGCACACGACTATCAACCGCCAAGATGGGCACTTAGCCAACACCTCCCTTGATGAAGCACATAGCTAACATCAAGCGCTAATGTAGCACGAGGCTAGCATTAGACCACGTACATAATGATGTACACCCTTTCCTTCAATTTTCACATCCCAAGTCCCATGCATATATGTGTATCATGTCAGATTAACAATCAGAGTAAATATTTATCACATGCTCACCACAAATATCACACATATATCATAGGCAAAATAGAGCACTGACCTGATTAATAGATTACCCACTACGGGTATCCACCATCTTAGCCATTATTTCCGGCTAACATACACATCATAATCAAACATACTTAACAACATACAATAATAGAAGAATAGTGCGATAACTACGCACCTGATTAGCACAATTGACTAAATCTCGAAACCCACGTCTAACGATTTGCACCTTTGCGATTGTAGAACTCCTTCCTTACGGATCTAAATCCCGAAACCGCTCCTTGTAGTCGACAACTACTAGATCCCAAGAAAACCTTCCAAATTTCGCCATGGAATTCTAAAGGAGTTAGATTCCTATATTTGACTAAAGAGATTGAAAATCAAATAATAGTTGATCTTACCTTTTTGGATGAAATCGACAACACCCTTCTGTCACAACAAAGATTGACTTTGGCGAATTTGACTTTTGGTGCTATGAAGAATTGACTAGGTTAGATTGTGTTTTGGTTTTGAATAAAAAGAGAAGAGGCTAGGAATTGACTAGACAAAAGAAAGAAGAGAAGAGAAGAGAAGAGAACCCTAAGAATTTTGGCGGGGAGAGAAGAGAATGAAGAAAATTAATGAGTAGCCCTCCTTCCTTCCTTTTATAGACGAAATTATCATCTAAGGAGTCCCTTACTTGGCCACCACTCTTCTATTTGATAGCTTTATCCTTTAATTATCATAAAATAAAAGAGTTTAATCCAACCTTTATCTCATGGGAATAAGATAAATAAATCCCTTATTTATCTCTTTAAAATACTTAAGATAAATCATCATTTATCCCTATTTAGCTTAATTTTTAAGAGAATAAAACTCCCTTTTTAAGAGCCTTGTTGCCGTCCACCTCTATGCTTCTGGAAGCAAAAATAAAACTTCTTTTATTTGCTTCCCATGTGACTCGAACTCAGGCCCAACACCCTTGCATGTGGCGCCATTTCCAGAGGCCCTAAGTGGCATCTTGAGCCACTTTTCCAAGCCTGTTGTGTGTCAAATTTCACATACTTTTTCTCTTAAGGCCACCTTGCCTTAATTTCCCCTTTTAACTTAAAATTTCAAAAATTTCCAATGCATCCCCCTTTTAATCCTAGAGTTTTAAAAACCTTTAAAACATCACCAACCACACTTAAAGCCTATTAACACTTGAGTTATGCTCCAAACGCACAACCCCTAATCTAGGATGTTACAGTCCTACCCTCCTTAAAATAATTTCATCCTCGAAATTACTTACTAACGAGCATCCGTACATCCTAACTTACCCCACTTACTCCACTGCTGCGCACTCTGATCTTAAAGCACTATTATACTACCTAGGCATATTCTCTAAGTTCGCAATCAAGGTTCCATACACTTCATTAGCAATCATAGGAACGAACTGACCTTATAACGAACAAAGCAATGAAGGATAATCCAGAAATAAGAAACTTACCCGTTGTCACCTCGGGCACATCTTCCCCTCATGACGATCATTGCATAAACCAACCTTGGCTGCCTTGCATTTGCACCTTCAGCCTCTCTGTTTGGTGCTCCACAACCTCGGCCTGAACCATTTCCTCCATGGTTCGGACCACGACCCCTTGTAAGCTTAATTACCATTTCTACCAGCTGCACATAACCTTGGCCTGTTGTCCGAGCCCTATTCGGATCCTGAGGACAGTCCTTAATCAGGTGAGACTTAGACTTACACCTAAAACATTCCGTTTCCGGTGCCCAAGACTTGCCAACATGATACCTTCCACACTGAGCACACGGACGGTCCGAATTTTCCATAGCTGGCTTAGCAACACGAACAGAATTTTCAACCCTCGGTCTTTTCTGAAGACCCTCAGATGATTCAGACGATCCAAAATTCCTCCTATCCCGGTTCCTATCCTTATCTCTATTCTGTCTCACCGAGTCCTTAATCCCTTCAGCTACCTTAGCCTTTTCGACTAACACAGTGAACTCCCGTTCCTGATGAGGAGCTATCAACAACCTCAGGTCGTCCCTTAATCCGTCCTCGAATCGGACACATCGCTCATGCTCCGTAGCAACTACCCCTCGAGCATATCGGCTTAACCTTAAGAATTCAGCCTCGTATTCCGCTACGGACTTGTTCCCTTGAACCAGCCCCAGAAACGCCTTCCTCTGCGCATCAATATAATGAGTACCGACATACTTCTTCTGGTACGCCGCCTTAACGTACTCCCAGGTGAGATCCTCCGCCGTGGCACTATCCCGAACTGTTAGCCACCATTGATATGCCTCGTCGCGAAGCAGCGCCACCATTCCTTTCACTTTCTCCTCAGCGGTCAGATCGAGCTCATCCATAATTCGCTCGGTTGCTTCCAACCAATATTCAGTCGTACTGGGTGCCACACCTGATACACCCCGAAACACCTCAGCTCCATTAGCTCAGAGTTGCTCGGGTACGGACTTCCTAGCTCTCATATTTCCACCGCTCGCCCACCATCTCGAACTTCGCAAAGACCGCATGCGTCTAAAGATCATCCCCGTCGATCTTGTTGCTCAACACCAAAAGCTGGTGGTAGTGGTGGTGGTACCCCATTCTCAGATCCTTGACCCGACCTAATGGGTTCCAACATAGTCATTCTGCCTCGACCACGTCCACGACGACCACGTCCTCTAGAATTCATATCTAACTGCGTGCTTTAATCTGATTTGAGAAAGTTTTATGAATTAGTACTTTTGTTTCACTTGAATACCCGCAAAGAAATTTTATGAAAAGGAATTTAGGAGTGGTTCTTTCGTATTCACACATGCACACAGTCTTTTCATTCATTCTTATATCCATCAACCAATTATGAACCTTCGTTCATTCAGAGATATGTTGTAGTTTTCATTGTTGTTGTTCATTCAGAGGTATTTGCGTAATTTGTCCTACATGGATATTTTCGTAATTTGTCAAATAAGGTTCCTTGATAATTTTGTCAAAAAGTATTTCGAAAATTTTATAGTCCCGGGGTTCTTTGGTAAATTTGGAAATTCGAGGGTATTTGATAAATTTTAATTTGGGGTAATTTGGTAATAAACCAGGTAAATTTGTAAAGTTTAATAATTCAGGATATTTCAAAATTTCCAAAACTTTGAGGGTTCTTTTGAGAAATTTATTTTCCAAAGCGATGAAGTTGCAAAAATTTTGGAAATCAAGGTCATTTTGGTAATTTTGTAAGTTAGGGGCAATTTTGTAGTTCTTCCAAAATCAAGGTATTTTTGCTAATTTGCAAATTAGGTTTTTTTGAACTTGTTATAAAATAATGTTGATTAAAAGCTGTGGGTATTTTAGACATTTTTATAAACCAAGGGCATTTTGTAATTTTACCACTAGGGGTATTTTAGTAATTTTATAAATCAGAAGTTTTCAAAAATTGTGTAGAAAAGATAGTTTCCACGAATTAAAGAAAAATGATTTTAAGAGTTTAAAATTAGGGTTCTTATAAAAAACATGGCTAGTTCCCTTTCGGGTTTTAGTTATTGAGTTTAGCCTATGACCGAGTCTTCTTGGTCAGGGTGAACCAAAGCTACGTACTAGGCAGGATTCGAGTGGAGAGGAGGTGAGTCACACTGACTGCTTAAATACCAAGCTCCCACTGAAACCATTCCTAGACATGCGCACAGAGGTTGCCACACCCACTAAGTCTTCTGGGTTAGGGTGAACCGAAGCTACGCACCAGGTAGGATTCCTGCGAAGAGGAGGTGAGTCACTAGGACTGCTTAAATACCAGGCTCTTCTGGATCCAATCCTAGACATGCGTACCATGGTTACCACACCCTAACTCGATTGACTTAGCCATAGGTTTGTTTAGTGCATTAAGTCTTATGTATTTGTGTTTGAGTAGACTAATCTTAGGGTTCAAGTTCCTATCATGCTATTCTACGTTCCATTCCTTTTCTACCCTTCTATAATTCACATAATCACACAGATAGTTCGGGGTGCTTACCTGGTGGACTGCGGGTCGGAGACTTTGGTGCCATGCTAGAATAACCTGAAAAATTTCTAAAAAGCCCATTTTTTTCGAAAAGCCCATGTTTGAAAACATTTTTGGGCCCCACAACCCTCAAGCCGAGTTTTGAACTGGGCTCTGATACCAATTTGTAACACCCCAAACCCGACCCATTCACTACGACCGAATTTGAAATGCCACTGCGGAAAACGTTTGAAACAAATTTGAACTTAAGGATAAAACATGAAAATTTTGTTAAGTTTAGAAAACAGTGTTCATTAAAATTCTTAAGTAAGGTGTGGTGTTTATAAAAATATCCGGATTAAAACTTTAGTATATATAGATTTAAATAAAATCGTTTTCAAATAATTCCTCAATTGTCAATCCATAATAAAACATAATAATAAACTTAATGAAAAACTCTTAAGCAGACTTTAAATACTTTTAGGGCCTTATTACAATAATTGAATAATCAAAGTCTTGAAAATATAAATGCTTAATTAATTAAAATATCTTTCGCATGAAAATGCTTCGCATGGCCACCTTTGTATCCACTCCAACCCGGTCCAAGCTTTACGCATCACCTGAAAGGTTTAAAATATTGGGTGAGTCAAACCGACTCAGTGCATAGTCATTTCACATATCTCCACATATGGGCTTGGCCCATATCCACACAGTCCATACACATAAATATGCAATTATGAAGCCCATCCCAACCTAGGGTCCATCCATTACACCTATCTTGGCAGACCCCCTGCTCAAGGCCGTGGCTAATCCACCGCCGATCACATAATGATCCACATATCTTACCTTGGCAGACTTGCTGCTCAAGGCCGTGGCTGAGCCACCGATCCCATAGGGATCCCACATATCAATCAGTCCACGGTGATGCACACAGCTATCAACCGCCGAGATGGGCACTTAGCCAACACCTCCCTTGATGAAGCACATAGCTAACATCAAGCGCTAATGTAGCACGAGGCTAGCATTAGACCACGTACATAATGATGTACACCCTTTCCTTCAATTTTCACATCCCAAGTCCCATGCATATATGTGTATCATGTCAGATTAACAATCAGAGTAAATATTTATCACATGCTCACCACAAATATCATACATATATCATAGGCAAAATAGAGCACTGACCTGATTAATCGATTACCCACTACGGGTATCCACCATCTTAGCCATTATTTCCGGCTAACATACACATCATAATCAAACATACTTAACAACATACAATAACAGCAGAATAGTGTGATAACTACGCATCTGATTAGCACAATTGACTAAATCCCAAAACCCACGTCTAACGATTTGCACCTTTGCGATTGTAGAACTCCTTCCTTACGGATCTAAATCCCGAAATCGCTCCTTGTAGTCGACAACTACTAGATCCCGAAGAAAACCTTCCAAATTTTGGCCATGGAATTCTAAAGAGCTAGATTCCTATATTTCGGCTAAAGAGAGATTGAAAATCAAATAATAGTTGATCTTACCTTTTTGGATGAAATCGGCAACACCCTTCTGTCACAACAAAGATTGACTTTGGCAGAATTTTGGCTTTTGGTGCTATGAAGAATTCGGCTAGGTTGGATTGTGTTTTTGGTTTTGAATAAAAGAGAGAGGAGGCTAGGGAATTTGGCTAGACAAAAGAAAAGAGAAGAGAAGAGAAGAGAAGAGAACCCTAAGAATTTTGGCAGGGAGAGAAGAGAATGAAGAAAATTAATGAGCAGCCCTCCTTCCTTCCTTTTATAGACGAAATTATCATCTAAGGAGTCCCTTACTTGGCCACCACTCTTCTATTTGATAGCTTTATCCTTTAATTATCATAAAATAAAATAGTTTAATCCAACATTTATCTCATGGGAATAATGATAAATAAATCCTTATTTATCTCTTTAAAATACTTAAGATAAATCATCATTTATCCCTATTTAGTAGAATTTTAAAGAGAATAAAACTCCCTTTTAAGAGCCTTGTTGTTGTCCACCTCAGGCTTACGGAAGCAAAATAAAACTTCTTTTATTTGCTTCCCATGTGACTCGAACTCAGCCCAACACCCTTGCATGTGGCGCCATTTCAGAGGCCCTAAGTGGCATCTTGAGCCACTTTTCCAAGCCTGTTTGTCGTCAAATTTCACATATTTTTCTCTTAAGGCCACCTTGCCTTAATTTCCCTTTAACTTAAAATTTCAAAAATTTCCAATGCATCCCCTTTTAATCCTAGAGTTTTAAAAACCTTTAAAACATCACCAACCACACTTAAAGCCTATTAACACTTGAGTTATGCTCCAAACGCACAACCCCTAATCTAGGATGTTACACCCACGCTGATTTGTGCTCCAATAACTGTGGCTTCCTCTGATAAGATGGTAGGTGACAAGGCTAAAGCTAAAGCCTTTACAACTGATCATGTAGAAATTAGATTGGATGGTCTAAAGAATTTGAACCCTTTTGAAGACCTCAAAGTTTTAATCAAAGAATGCCCTTTGCCTACAATCTTCACTTACAGGTTTCAAGATTTCATTCTTCTTCTTCTTCTTTTTTTTTTTTTTTTATAACTTCTTAGCTTTAGTTTGATGTAAGCTTTAATGGACATTTTTTTTATTTTTTTCTAGGATTTTCCTCTTTACCTATGTTTGAGTATTTCATAAATTTCGCCATTGATGCACCTTGCAAGCTTGTTCACCTACAGGTTTCAAGTTTTTACTCTCTTTTTTATATTAAAAAAACATTTGAACTTGTTTGCTTTAGTTTGATGCAACTTTTAAATGGTGTTTTTCTTTAATGGGATTTTCCTCTTTACCCATGTTTGAATCATTCATAAATTCCACCTTTGAAGGATCTTTCAAATTTGTTTTGACTTGTTTAACTTGCTAATTTGTGTTTTAGACCATTGCAATTATTAATCACCTTAGTTTTTTTATCGAACTTCAAAGAAAGGGAGAAGAGATAAGAAGAAAGGAAGAAGAAAAGTATATTAAAGAAATAAAAATAAAATAAAATAAAAGTAAGTAAAAAGAAAATAAAAATTTAAATTGCTCAAAAAAAGTATGGGGATTTGTTGTCCAAAAGAAAAGTATAAGAATTAATTGTATAATTTAACCTAAATTTATCGTCTAAAATAATATTTTAATGTATTATGGCAACTTACAAATATATATTAATGGTAATTAATGATTTAGTGACCAAACTATTAAAAATCGGTAACATTAGTAACTATTTTATAACAAATTAAAATTTGGTGATCAATACATAATTTAATAATACATAAGTGACTCTTAAAGAAAATAGAAACTAATAAACCAAAGGTTAAATTCTTCTATTAGTCCCTATACTATGTATGAATTGTGGATTTAATTCTTGTACTTTAATTTGCTCATTTTCAATTTTGTACTTTTATAATTTTAAAATTTTAGTCTTGACCAAATGGTAGTTATTAAATTTATCAAGTTAAATTTTATTATTTTCAAAATCTGAAGCTGCAAACATATTAACGCATGTGTAATGTCATACCAACTTACTATTTTCACATATAGTGACTAAGAATGATCCATTTGGAGAACATAAACTAAATTTATAATTTTACACATAATACAAGACTAATAGTAAAATCTAGCCAAACAAATTTACTTACTACTGTAATGGCCCATTTTTGCCCGGACCCGTTCAGAAAACAAAAAACAAAAAAATAATAAGTGTCCAACAATAGTCCTGTTACAAGTCCAATATAATAGCCCAGTACACTAAACCGAACAACCCAAAACATTCCTAAAACAGCTACCCAGTGCCCATTACAACCAAGCCCAAAACTGAAATCCAGACAGGCCCCAAATACAGACCTAACCCATTACCTAGCTAAACCTAAATGCCCCAATGGCCCAAATCTAATTTCAGAAACAGGAAACCCCGAACCCTAGGGATCCTGTTTTGCGTCGCAAGTTCCATGGCCACCAGCCTTCGTGCCGCAACCCACGCTAGCCATCGGTCACGCCTCCATCAACACTGAAATCCGCGCTTAGCCGACACCAAGATCTCCGTTTCTCCTGCACAAAAGGAAAGAATAACAGCAGTAGACATGGTAGACATTTGATTCCTTTTTTCTTTTCATTTTAAAAGGCTATAAAAGCCTGTCAAAAACTTGTAAAGGAGGATACAAAAAATACACACTGTTACATACGCACACAGGCACACACAGATCTATACACGATTCAGAGAGAGAAAAAAAAAGAATACAGAAAAATAAAAGCAGATTTGCGCAGAGGTTTTTTTTATTTCTATTTATTTTATTATTTTTTTTTTACATATCGCATATATAACCACTGTTAAAAAAAAGTAAAAAGGAAAGGGATTTACCTGTCGGAGACGACCGAAAACGGAGGAGCCAGGCCTCCGGCCACCGGCCAAGGAGACGCGTGTGGCGCGTGGATCAGGGGTCGACGACCGGAGCTCAGGCGAGGGGCAAAGGACGAGAGACGAGGCTCTCTCTCTCAGAGAATTTTAGCTTTTTTTTAAAACTTTAAAACTAAATGATTTTTTTTTAGAAAACTGACATTTATAAGCGAAACAGAACGGCGCCGTTTTGACCACGCATGACCCGCGCGTTGACCCGGATCCGAACAAAGGGTCCGCGTGTTTTTATTGAAAATGGGAAAATTACTCTTTTGATCCCTCCATTATTTTATTTAATTTAATTGTGTCCTATTAATTGATCTATTTTGTAAATCAACCCTGTAAGCCTGCTTATATTTCAATTTAATCCTTTTTCTTTCCTCTTTTACATTTTTTAAAATTTAATTAATAATTTATATATTATTTAATATATTATATTTTTAATTTTGTATATATGGTACTTGGTATAAATTTTATTTATAATACATATTTATTTTATTATTTTATTAAACTATTATAAATGTAATTTTATTTAAAGTTATATTATTTATTTTTTAACAATTTATTTTTATATATACTATATATATATTATTTTTGATATTGCTACTATTATTATTTTATTTATAACTAACCCTAGTATTATTAGTATTATTGTCATAATTTATTATGTTATTATTAATATTATTTATATTATTTTCATTACCATCATTTTTTATTTTGCTATTATTTTTATATTAACATATATTATTATTTTACTAATATTATTCTTATTGTACTACTATTTCCTTTAGTGATTTTAGTTGTATCTTGTATTGTTTATGTTAATGTACTATAATTGCTTTTAATATTTGTATTTGATAATGTATAAATGCAATATTGCCACATGGTTATGGTTTAAAATAAAAAATATATTTTTTACAAAGTCAATATTTTATTTAAAGGTTTTTAAAATAAGGCAATGTTTTGATATTTAGAAATTCGGGAAATAGTGCCCAATCATGCTGGGTTGCGATTTTCCGTTTGGCTAAATAACTAAATATCCTTTTAACAAGTTTTATAATGAGATAATCTTAGTGATGAGGATTTAAAAATATCATGTCCAATCGTGCTGGATGTGATGTTTATATTCTTTCGGATCGAATAACTCTTAGATTTTAAATCAAAATTGTTCGAAGTTTTTATAAATTATAATATGACTTTAATTACGAGAGTTTAAAAAATGTCGTGTCCAATCGTGCTGGATGTGATGTTTATATTCTTTCGGAATAAAGAAATCTAAAGTTTTAAATCATAAAAAACTTATTCTTGAGAATTCAAAACATTGTATCCTAACTTATTGGGTGTGATGTTTTGTATCTTGAGGTAAGAATTTTCTAAAAAGATGCATCTAGCTTCGAAGTTATGAGATGTTGTATTCTAACTTATTGGGTGTAGTTTTCTTATTTCTTTTAGATAAGTAGTCTTGGTTTACCTTCAAATAAAATGATCATTTTTTAAATTTTTTAAATCTAAAACATTTGGACATGATTTTATCAATTAGGTACCAATTTTGGGCGTTATGAGGGTGCTAACCCTTCCTCATACGTAACCGACTCCCGAACCCTCTTTTTTCGTAGACCAAAAATTAAATGTTTTAAAATGAAACATCTTACAAGGTGATCCAATCACACCTAAGTAAAAAAAAGATTTGTGGCGACTCCCATTTTGTTTTTAAAGTCGATCCCCACTTTTCTAAAACCCGATTTTTAAAATGGTTTCGACAGCTTGGCGACTCCACTGGGGACTAAGAGAGTCAGGCCGTAAAATATATAATTTCATGTCCTTTCGTTCGAATTTAAAATTCTGATTTTAAAAATATGATCTTTTTATTGCATGTGATTTTAAAATATATCTCTTTGAATTGCACTGCATGACCGTCATGGTCACACCCTTAAGTGGGAGCGAGAAGCTATGCCTTCGTGAGGTTTTCACCTCCTCATGGGCTAGTGGATTGCTTCGAAATACATCCATACCTATGTCTTCGTGAGGTTTTCACCTCCGCATAGCCATAGGGAAATGTATTCCTGAACCAACTCAGTCCACATGAGCCTATAATGGGTGAGGATCGAGGAATCTGCTGGTTTGGGTACCTCTGCTTTAGAGCTAAACCACATGTAGAAAACCTAAGGGCCTACCCTAGGTAGAACCATGTCAAACCCTAGTGGTCACCCTGATAGATTCTATGTTATTTATTTTTCCTGTGTTAACGGGTTTTCTTTTGTTTTGATTGCATTGCATTCATATCATAGAAAAGAGGTGTTGATTTCAATTCAATTGCTAAATAGAAAAGTTTGTCATAAGAAGACCGGTTTTTTGATAAAGTGGATTACAATACGGTCTCGTCCGAATATAGTCTAAGTGAACACAACAAGAGAAGACTGATAGCAGGCGAAGGAATACAAGACTTTATTACCCAAGGAATAAAGCTAACAAAGAAAAATCGAGAATCGCCACGTCTCTACTTTCTTGAAGAAGCTAACGAGTATTATGGAGTAGTGAGTCACGTCCCAGATCAAGCAAAAAGGAGCTAGAGGAGGCATATATTAGAAGTTTTCAAGACTTGACTTTTGCGAAGAAGGTATTCATGTTTTCACTTGGACTATGAGGATAAGGCCGTGTATGCGATCTATTTTATGTAAAGATATTTGTTTTCTAGAAAAGTTTTTCTAATGTAACTGAATTCAGAATCAATGCCTCTCTTTCTTTGCATTCATGCATTTGCATTACATAACATCATATGCATTCAAATCTATAGAAAGATTCTAATTAGTTTAAATTATAGAGAGAGAGAGAAAGAAAATCTAGAAGCTGAACACCCTTACGACATACGAGCAAAGTCAAGGAAAATGGACCAAAGGATGGAACAATTCCAGAGAGAAATGCAAGACCAGATGCAAGAGCAGATAACAAAACTCCAAAAAGAGATGAGGGACCAGATGTTGGAGGCCCAAAAGAACATGATGGCTCAAATGGCCCAAATGATGAGTGGGATAATGGACAAAGCAAAAGGTCCCATAGTCAATGCTGAAGACAATGAGGACTTTCCTAGGGGATTCCCTCCACCACACGTGCAAACACAGCCTGAAGAATATCCCCAAAGGCCACCCATCACGATTAGGCCTCAATAGGGGCAAGCTGATCCTAGACCACTCATGAATTTTCAAGTAGGCTCGGGATCTAACCCAGGAGATAACCCTGCCAACCCCGTCATCCCTGATTTGGACATAGAAGAGAGAGAGGGAATAAGAAATGAATCTTCAAGGAAGTTGGAGGATTGCTGTAGGTGGTTAGAAGAAAAGTTCCAAGCTTTGGAAAATGCTGACCATCATCATGGTATTGACGCTAAGGACATGATTCTGGTCCCTGATCTGGTACTTCCTCATAAATTCAAGATGCTAGAATTTGAGAAGTACAATGGAACTACTTGCCCTGAAGCCCACATCACGATGTTCTGTAGACGTATGATGGGCTATGTGAACAATGATCATCTTCTAATTCATTGTTTCCAGGATAGTTTGACGGGTGCGGCGTCTAGGTGGTACAACCAACTCAGTCGTGCTAACATTAGCTCTTAGAGGGACTTGGCCCAAGCCTTCATGAGGCAGTATAATCATGTCATAGATATGACGCTTGACCGCATAATGTTACAAAACATGGAAAAGAAATTAAACGAGAGTTTCAAGCAATACGCACAAAGATGGAGGGAAATTACCATGCAAGTCCAACCATCTCTCTTGGAAAAGGAAACCACCATGTTGTTTATCAACACTCTAAAGGCGCCTTTTATCACCCATATGATAGGAAACACCACTAAAAGCTTCTCAGACATTGTAATGAAGGGAGAAATGATCGACAATGCCATAAAAAGTGGAAAGATCGATGCGGGAGAAAGTAACAAAAGAATGGACATAAGGAAGAGAGAAAATAAAGTGGATAATACAAGCATGGGGTGCTCAAAGTCGATTGATGTTAAACAGCCAAAAACAGTGACTACTAGGTATCAAGGTTCATCAAGGAAAGAATCTAGCACAAGGCAAAGCAATGAGCAACTCCAGTTTACACCAATTCCAATGACATATAGGGAGTTGTATCAATGTCTATTTGATAAACATGTGGTGGCTCCTCATTACATGGAACCAATACAATCCCTGTACCCCAAATGGTATGATTTGAATGCTCAATGTGAGTATCACGCGGGAATAACGGGTCATTCAATCGATAACTGCATGGCATTTAAGAAATTAGTTGAAAGGCTTATTAAAATAGGGGTTGTAAAGTTCGATGAGTCGAACGGAGTAGTGATAATTGAAGGAGGGGGTAGGAGAGTTGCGACTTCTTGAAGAAATCGGGGAATAATGTTTCCAAACCTTGTGTACTTGGGAGTGTTTTGAATAATGGGACTGAGGAAGAGATTCTTGTATTTTTAGAAGCAGACCTAGAGTAATATTCAAAACATGCTTGTTGCCTTAAGCCTAGAGGCAATAAGAATTCTTTTGTGAAATAGGCTTATGTTTAAATTTTATTTCAATAACATGCATCTTTTTGAATACATATTCTTTTATTCTTCATACTGTACATTCTTTTGTTTTTATTCTTTCATTCTTTATTCATGACCATACCAATAATCATCCTTAGAATCATTTATTCTTTGGATTTATTCTCCTTTGTACCTAGATATCCAGATATCAACGTCATGAGCGACGTTACTGACTCTCTTTTTGAATGAGATATGGGTCTAGGGGATCTAAGGACTTTGAAAATAGCAGAGATTGTAATATATCTTCTGACTTGTTAAGAATGGTTTAACAAGATAGAAAACAGACCTTACTCTATAAAGGGTCATTGCGAACTTAGGAAAAGAGCGAAGATTGAAGCCTAGCTCACCACAAAAATAAGGCAAGACATCAGTGAGTTATTTTTAAGAATTTAAAGATGTTTTCGCACAATCATATCAAGACATGCCTTGGCTAATAAGAAGCAGGCTAAATAAAGAGGATCGGGCACTGTTGATTCATCATGAAAGGGGATTGCATCAGTTATACCGCAAATACGGGATTAAAAAAGACAAGATTCATGTGACTACTCCAGTTCTTCACAAATTTTCCATATGTGGGGCACGGATGTGATGGGGGTAATCTCGTCAAAAGCTTTTAGCCAATATCGACTCATCGGCATAGTCATCGTTTACTCCACTAAGAAGGTGGAAGTAGCTTCGTATGCTAATGTTACAAAGTTGAAGTCATCAAATTCCTCAAATTGCTCAAAGGATCACATTTAAATAACTGTACAAAGTTTAAGTTTACAGTTTGTCCAAAGATCCGGTAGCATATCACAGTACAACAAAAATTGCCAAAAAAAAAGGTGGCTAAGACTTGTAAAGATTGGTATAAGAAGCTATCACTACTCTCTATGATTATCGAACGTTGGCTAGGACTCTTGCTCGGGCAACATATTTCTTATCGGAATAGAAACAGTTTGGCCAATTGAACCTAATTGAAGAAAAGATTAAAAGGTATTTGTCACGGCCAGATAATTTGAGCTTACAGAAGTTCATCTTAGGGAATTCCAAGAAGAAACCTGATGCTGAAAAAGATTTTTCCTCTACAAAATAATTTTAGAGGAAAGCATATGCCAAACTTAGAAGGACTTATGAAGGGCCTATTCTAGAGGAGTATTCATATTGACCGAGATGGATAGCGAAGACTTGCCAAATCTGGTGAATTCAGGTTTAGTCAAGAAAGATTTTTACCTGAAAGGGAAAAGGGTCAAGGTGAAAACCCGTAAAGGGTACCTTGAGTTAAAAAAAAAAAGAAAAAAAAAAGGAGAGGCCAAGGCGAAAACTCGCAAAGGGCGCTTTGAGACTAAAGGGGCTTTGAGCTGAAAACCCAAAAAGGGCAGCTCAAAATTTGAATAAAAAGTGGGGTATATAGTAGTCTTGTTACATTTGAATTAACAATGAAGAAGCATGGTACGTCTTGGGGCATCGACAAAGTACTCCGGATCCCCTAAACACATATTGAGTTTAAAATGGTCCTCAAGAAGTTGGAACAGAGAAGCTCAGGCTGCGATATCTGGGGCACCTAGCTTCTATCTTACCCATTTTTGAAAGTCATTATCTTTGATTGCTTTATTCTTTTCAAGATACACCTAAATCACTTTTCTTTTATTACCTTGGTGATCTTTGATTAAATTATTTTTCTGAGCTATGCTCCTGACTAATTTCTTTCTCATCCATTTCTGTGTTCTTTTTCAAGCATTTATTGAAATAATGGTCGATGGACCAAAAAAACTTTCATAAAAGGAGTTTCGTATATTACTCTAGAAGCTTCTAAATAATATGAGAATCTGAAACAAGACTATTGTTCAGAACTCACCAAGCCTAAGGTATTGAAAATATTGGAAAATGATTATCTCTTCGGATTCTTATTGGATAAGATAATGTCGTTGGTGATACCATATCGACAAATGACGAACAAGGTTAAGCCAAGTGTAAAAGGGATCATTGTTGGGAGATCCTGCATTCATGTAAATTTTAGATTTATACACCTAGGGAATGGTGGAAAACAATACAAGTTCTATATCTCTGAGTGGTAATAAATTGGATGGAAGAAGCCAAATGTTATTACAGTAGGAGACACAAACTTCATGTCCCAAGGTTCGAGTAGAGTGGACTCAGAATTACCACGGGGCAAAATAATTGAGCAAAAAATGATACTTCAAGGGGAACGAAGATGAAACCTTGACGGATAAATGAGTGATAACACCTTGAGTGGGAATCATACTCATATCATTTTTACATTCATATATCATAGCATGTCCAAATTAGGAGCATTTGATGCATTTCGATCAAGGCATCCTAATTATTAGACAAAAGCATATATTCATTCTACAGGTTATGTCCTCTAAAGGACAATATAGTAAGATTGAAGATTCTAGTATGACCTCCCTGAGTTTACAGTGGAGTAGATTGAAGATAGCAGATCTGGCAATTCCTGAGCTTGCAGGAAGCCAATCGAAGACATCAATCTGGCGATCCCTAAGCTTGCAGGGATCAGATTAGAGATAGCAGATCTGGCAATTCCTGAGCTTGCAGGAAACCGATCGAAGACATCAATCTGGCGATCCCTAAGCTTACAGGGATCAGATTGAAGATAGCAGATCTAGCAATTCTTGAGCTTGCAAGAAGCCGATCGAAGCCATCAATCTGGCGATCCCTGAGCTTACAGGGATCAGATTGGAGATAGCAGATCTGGTAATTCCTGAGCTTCTAGGAAACCGATCGAAGACATCAATCTGGCGATCCCTAAGCTTACAGGGATCAGATTGAAGATAGCAGATCTGGAAATTCTTGAGCTTGCAGGAAACCAATCGAAGACATCAATCTGGCGATCCCTAAACTTACAAGGATCAGATTGGAAATAGCAGATCTGATAATTCCTGAGTTTGCAGGAAGCAGATTGAAGACATCAATCCTATCTCCCTAACCAGCAGTGGAATAGGTGGAATATTGTAGATCTTGTCACACTAAGCAGTAGAGGACCAAGATCGAATGGCAAATCTTGTCTCCCTAAGCAGTAGTAGAACAGATTTAAGCCACCAGCCCTATCTCCCTGACCAGCAGTGGAATAGGTTAAAGATTGTAGATCTTGCCACCCTAAGAAGTAGGGAACCAAGATCGAATGGCAAGTCTTATCTCCCTAAGTAGTAGTGGAACAAATTTAAGCCACCAGCCCTATCTCCCTGACCAGCAGTGGAATAGGTCAAAGATCGTATATCTTGTCACCCTAAGCAGTAGGAAACCAAGATCGAACGGCAAGTCTTGTCTCCCTAAGCAGGAGTGGAACAGATTTAAGCCATCGACCATATCTCCCTGACCAGCAGTGGAATAGGTCAAAGATTGTAGATCTTATCACCCTAAGCAGTAGTGGACCAAGATCGAACGACAAATCTTGTCTCCCTAAGCAGTAGTGGAACAGATTTAACCACTAATCTGGCATTCCTGAGCTTTGCAGGAAACAGATTGAAGACATCAGTCTAGTGATCCCTGAGTTTGTAGGGATCAGATTGAAAATATCAGATCCAGTCTCCCTGAGTTTGTAGTGGAGCGGATCAAAAGATAGTGGATACTGCCTTCATGAAGTTGAAGCTATCAAACTTACTGAAATCAAGATGAAGTTCCAATACTGTTGAAGTTACAGTGGATTTGGAGTCATTTGAAGAAAGCGAAGATCAAGAAGTCGAGGCTTGGCCAAGATCGGGCAAAATTGGTCATTTTATAGTCTTTGCTCTATTCTCGTTACACGACAATGAGCAAACGAGGCATTATAATGACCCATTTTGCTCGGGCAGTTCGCTCGTAAAATAAAAACAAAAAAATAATAAGTGTCCAATAATAGTCCTGTTACAAGCCCAATCTAATAGCCCAGTACACTAAATCAAATAACCCAAAACATTCCTAAAATAGCTACCCAGTTCCCGTTACAACCAAGCCCAAAATTGAAATCCAAACAGACCCCAAATACAGACCTAACCCATTACCCAGCTAAACCTAAATGCCCCAATGGCCCAAATCTAATTTCGAAACAGAAACCCGAACCCTAGAGATCCTGTTGCGCAAGAAGTGCCATGGCCACTGACCTTGGCAAGAACCCATGCTAGCCATCGGTCACGCCTCCATCAACGCCGCAATCCGCGCTTAGCCGACGCCGAGATCTTCGTTTCTCCGCACAAAAGGAAAGAATAACAAAGAAGAGACATGGCAAACATTTGATTCCTTTTTATTTTCATTTTAAAAGGCTATAAAAGCTTGTAGATCTGTATACGATTAGAGAGAGAAAAAAGAATACGAGAAAAATAAAAGTAGATTTTGCAGAGTTTTTTTTTTATTTCTATTTATTTTATTATTATTTTTTTACATATCGCATATATAACCTTTGTTAAAAAAAGTAAAAGAAAAGGATTTACATGCTGGAGACAGCCGAAAGCGGAGGAGCCAGCCTCCGACCACCGGCCAAGGAGACGCGTGTGGCGTGGATCGTGGGTCGACTAATCAAACTCAAAGCGAGGGCAAAGGACGAGAGACGAGGCTCTCTCTCTCGAGAATTTTTAGTGTTTTTTTTAAAACTTTAAAACTAAATGATTTTTTTTAGAAAACCGACATTTATAAGCGAAAATGTAAGCGACACCGTTTTGACGTGCATGACCAGCGTTGACCGGATCCGAACAAAGGGTCCGTGTGTTTTATTGAAAATGGGAAAATTACTCTTTTGATCCCTCCATTATTTTATTTAATTTAATTGTGTCCTATCGGTTGATCTATTTTGTAAATCAACCACAGTAAGTCTGCTTATATTTCAATATAATCCTTTTCTTTCCTCTTTTACATTTTTAAAATTTAATTAATAATTTATATATTATTTAATATATTATATTTTTAATTTTGTATATATAGTATTATATTATATTATTTTTAAAATTTTACTTGGTATAAATTTTATTTATAATACATATTTATTTTATTATTATTAAATTATTATAAATGTAATTTTATTTAAAGTTATATTATTTATTCTTTCAACAATATATATTTTTATATACACTATATATATTATTTTTGATATTGCTACTATTATTATTTTATTTATAACTAACCCTAGTATTATTAGTATTATTGCCATAATTTATTATGTTATTATTAATATTATTTCTATTATTTTCATTACCATCATTTTTATTTTGCTATTATTTTTATATTAACATATATTATTATTTTACTAATATTATTCTTATTGTACTACTATTTCCTTTAGTGATTTTAGTTGTATCTTGTATTGTTTATGTTAATGTACTATAATTGCTTTTAATATTTGTATTTGATAATGTATAAATGCAATATTTCCATATGGTTATGGTTTAAAATAAAAATATATTTTTACAAAGTCAATATTTTATTTAAAGGTTTTTAAAATAAGACAATGTTTTGATATTTAGAAATTCGGGAAATAGTACCCAATCGTGCTGGGTTGCGATTTTCCGTTTGGCTAAATAACTAAATATCCTTTTAACAAGTTTTATAATGAGATAATCTTAGTGACAAGGATTTAAAAATATCATGTCCAATTGTGCTGGATGTGATGTTTATATTCTTTCAGATCGAATAACTCTTAGATTTTAAATCAAAATTATTCGATGTTTTTATAAATTATAAGTTGACTTTAATTACGAGAGTTTAAAAAATGTCGTGTCCAATCGTGTTGGATGTGATGTTTATATTCTTTCGGAATAAAGAAATCTAAAGTTTTAAATCATAAAAAACTTATTCTTGAGAATTCAAAACATTGTATCCTAACTTATTGGGTGTGATGTTTTGTATCTTGAGGTAAGAATTTTCTAAAAAGATGTATCTAGCTTCGAAGTTATGAGATGTTGTATCCTAACTTATTGGGTGTAGTTTTCTTATTTCTTTGAGATAGGTAGTCTTAGTTTACCTTCAAATAAAAGGATCATTTTTTAACTTTTTGAAATCTCAAACATTTGGACATGATTTTATCAATTAGGTACCAATTTTGGGCGTTATGAGGGTGCTAACCCTTCCTCATCTCGTTTTTCGTAGACCAAAAATTAAATGTTTTAAAATGAAACGTCTTACAAGGTGATCCAATCACACCTAAGTAAAAAAAAGATTGGTGGCGACTCCCATTTTATTTTTAAAGTCGATCCCCATTTTTCTAAACCCGATTTTTAAAATAGTTTCGACAACTCCCATTTGGTCAAGATTGAATTTTCAAAATTTGAAAAATATAAGGACTAAAATTGATCTATAATATATATAAAAATATGAGTTTGAAAAAACTTTTGAATCGACGAGAATATCCTTTATTATTCATTATATTACTTATTTAACATTAATTATATATATATATATTATTTGTATACCAATTAATTATTATATACTATTTTAAATTAAATATCATTTAATAGTTCATATATAAATTAAAATTAAGATTTACCATTATAAATAACATTCAATAATATCATATCAATAATATTATTTGTTATTTATATAATAAAATTTTATTCATTTGAACGGCACAATTGAGTATATCAATTAATTACTATATATTATTTTAAATAATTATCATTTTATTAGTGTTATAATTATATATGAATTAAAATTAAAATTTATCATTATAAATAATATTCAAGATTGGCTTAAAAATATCAGCATCATTCATGCAATTCCACAAATATAAAACGAAATTTAAATATTGAAGATGGAACATTTGCAATATAAAAAGATCAACAATGTAAAATTCTAATGATAAAGTTTGTTTGCAATTTGATTTTCTACTTTGCACCATCACTTTGTGATTTAGTCAAATCAATTATTATTAACTATTTTTATAGGCTTAAAAAATATATTATTAACATAGAAGTACTTAAAAATAATGGAGTATTAAAATAATTATTTTAGAAAGTTGGATTTTTACATTTATTTTAATTATCTTTAAGAAATTTAAGTTTTTTCTTTAATTTGTTTCATTTTTTATAATACTGGATGATTTAATGTCGATTCTTATTTTACTTAAAAAATAAATTATTATAAAATTAAAAATATATTAAATAACCGTATTCCAATTAGACAAGTTAAATTTGAAAAAGATTCACTTTTTAACTGATAAATATTATTATTTGGTTTTAAAAATAAAATATTTTAAAATATAAAATGTTAAAATAATTTTTAATATTAAAACTAAGTTGACATTGTAAGGCCCAATGGACAATTCCAAAGAAATAGCAGATTTAATTTTTAAAAGAAAAACAAAATAGGGCCCAATTAAGCTAATAGCCCCAAACGGCCCAACATTTCCAATGCCAGAGAACCCAAGTGTTGTTGGAGCCCCGCGCCGTACGCCGTATGTCCAGTAACTATCTCCACCACGCACGTAAAGCCGTTTTTCGTCACGATGCTTGATCATGTACCTACACAATAGAAGGAATCAGTTGTAAAATAGTGGCTATAAAAAGCCAAATCAGATCTGTAATCGGGACTTTTCTTTTTTTTGGGGTACACGATTTAGACCGAGAAATATAGAGGCAATATACCCACAATTTCCAGAAACCAATACGAAATCAGTTAACTAAAGCAATTTTTTTTTTTTAGTAAAAAGTAGACAAACGTTCGAGTAGGAAAGAGTTTTCAAAGGTTTTTGCATATCTTGTTTGTTTTATATAGTTTTTTTTCATTTTCTAAAAGATCTGAAAACGAAGAGGATGGTAAGGAACTTACCAGGCCCACGGACTGGCGCACGATCGGACGCCGGATCGGTGGAGATACGGCGGTGGACGAGAGGTTGAAGGGCACTAGCCTGAGAGAGCAAAGAAAAGGAGAGTGGGGGGTTCCATTCTGGTTGTTGTTTGAAAAAGAAAATGAATGAAAAAGGCTTTGTTTTAGGTTTTAAGCATTTAAAGGGGGTGGGCCCCGCGCATTACTTGCTCTGCAGGTGAATGGATGCAAATTTATCCCTAGATGGGGAATTTGCACGCTAGGTCCTCCCCTTTGTGCGTCTTTTTAATTGAATCTCTTTTCAGTTTTTTCTATTTTTTTAAAATTTGCCCCTGAACTTTTTACACCACTTCGATCTGGTCCGCATCCAGGCACAACATTTAGGTCTTGGAATAATTGCGTTTTCGGTCCCTATTAGCTGGCGCGAACTGCAATTTTATCCTTTTTTCCCTTTTTATTAATTTTAATATTATTTTGACTATTATTACTATTTCTTTTTTTCTCTTTATTATTATTGTATTTACCATTACTAATATTACTTTTATTTATTATTTTTTTCCTCTTATTTTCATTTCGTTATTATTATTCCTTTATCACTATTACAATATTTTTTTTCCATTATTACGATTGATTTTAATATTATTACTTTGTTTTTACTACTATTATTTCTCATTATTATGACTATTAATGTAAACATGATTACTATTATTCTTGTTCATTTTGTTTTACCATTATTATTCTTGTTAATTTTTATTACTATAATCATATTTATTTTAGTACTATATTTATTATTATCGATTACCCTATTTACATGTATTATTATTATTATTAAAGTTATTTTATTATATTTTATTATATATGTATTACATCTATTATTATTTTTCTTATTATTATTATTGTCACTATTTATTCTATTCAGATTACTTTTTACTATACATGTATATACTATTATTAATTCTATTTTTATTATTTTATCATATTCACTATAATTATATATATATATATATTATTATTATTTTGCTTACTTTTTTTGTATATTATTATTATATCTACATTTTATTATCAATATATTTTTACTACTATTTTTATTAGTACTATTATTTTAGTATTATTATTTTTTATTAAATTTACCTTTTTACTTTATTCATTAGTCCCATTGATAGTATTATAAGTATTACTATTTGTTTTACTTGTCACATATTATTTTTGCTATTATAACATTATTGTTTATTTTTCTTTCCCCATTTGTATTTACTATTATTATCCCTTGTTATTATTGTATTTACATTTTGACATTTTTTATTTTTATTTCTCCAAAAGTCATAAAAAAGGGTTTCACAAAAGTAATATTTTGTGTTTAGAAGTTCGAGGGATCGTGCCCAATCGTGCTGGGCTTCGATTTTTTTCGTTCGTCTAGATTACTAAATGCCCTTAAAGGATTTTGATCGTATTTTTAAAAATAAGGCAATGTTTCGTGTTTGGAAGCTCGAGAAATTCGTGTCCAATCGTGTTGGGTTTCGATTTTTTGTTCATCCAAACAACTAAATATCCTTTAAAGATTCTTTTATCGTGTTTCTTAAATAAAGGCAATATTTCATGATTGGAAATCCAAGGAATCGTACCAATCGTGCTGGGTTTCGGTTTTTAGTTTAGCCAAATAGTGAAATACCCTTTTTTTGCGATACATGTATTTTGGAAATCATGAAATGATCTTGGTATCGAGAGTTTGAAGCATCGTGTCCTATCGTGCTGGATATGGTATTTCAGCTTTTCGGAATAAGAGAGTTTCGATATCCAATACGAGACATCCAAACTTTTTTTCCATATTTTAAAATATTTTCTAATTTTGATATTAAGGACATTAATCAATCAATGCGGTACCAATTTTGGGCGTTGAGAGGTGCTAATCCTTCCTCAAATGAATCGACTCCGAGCCCATTTTCTTAAAATTCGTAGACCAAAACGTTTTCAAAAGTGGCCCAATCACACTTCAAAAAAAAGATTGGTGGCGACTCCGTTTTTCCTCTTAAAGTCGGCCCGTTTTCCAAACAAAAAAATGGTTTCGATAGCTTGGCGACTCTACTGGGGACTATAAGAGAGTCAAGCCGTAAAATTTATTGATTAATGTCCTTTTATCGAAAATAAAATTTTTTTTGAATTTCGTTTCTTTCACTGCATGAACTCGTGTTACATCACATGTCTGTATGGTTTGAAACCCATAGGATATTTCTGCATTCATATTGCATGACCGTTGTGGTCACATCCTTTAAGTGGGAGCGAGAAACTATGCTTTCGTGAGGTTTTCACCTCCGCATGGGCTAGGGACCGCTTCCGGGATACATTCGTACTTATGGTTCCGTGAGGTTTTCACCTCCGCATGGCCATAGGGAAATGTATTCCCCTGAATCGAACTCGATCTATATGAGCCTATAATGGGTGAGGATTGAGGAATCTGCTAGTTCAGGTACCTTTTTCTTTCTTTAGAACCAAACCACATATAGTGAACCCTAAGAGCCCACCCTAGGTAGAGCCATGCTAAACTTTAGTGGCTACCTATGTAGTGGTTAGACATTTTTTCACTTGTTTTAGTTACTTTTATGTGATACTAACTTGTTTTATTTTGGTCATATTTGCATGTCATTTCATACTTAAAAGGCGTCGATTCCTGTTTTAATTACTAAGTTAGAATACTTGTTATGGGGGACAGATTCCTTGATAAAGTAGAGGATAATGCGGTAGATGCGTATATGGTCGGAGAAGACCTGACTTGAGAAGGGGATAGCCTAACCGAAGGCTACACATCGTAATTATTGGACTTCACTCGCATCAGTGTAACACAGAATGAGCTCCAAGAACTAAGAGATATATGGGCTTGTTGGGATGAAGCAACTAGGCAACTTTTCTATCTTAATTATGGTGATCTACCCTACTTACTCGACATCAAAGTGGACAAACACTTGTTTTGGGCTATGACTCAATATTGGAATCCCGCTTACAGCTATTTTACGTTTGGAGAAGTGGACTTGGTGCCTACCGTGGAGGAATATACGGCTTTGCTGTGCAGTCAAAGGGCTCGGGTTGGCAAAATTTACTTTAGGGCCGCTAATGCACTGACTTTTGTAAAGAAGCTGATGAGTATCACTGGGATGAGCGAACAGTGGGTCATGGCACGAATTCAGCAGAAGGGTGAAGGGAAATGCATTCCTTGGGTAAGCTTGAGAGACCTGATGGTGGCATACCCGGATGTTAGGAGGAAAGTTGACATTTTCGCCTTAAGTATCTATGGCTTGGTAATTTTTTCCCAAGGCTTTGAGACATGTAGATGAAGTAGTTATTGATTTGTTCGATAGTCTTGACAAAAGGATTATGCCGGTACCAGCGATTCTCGACGAAACGTTTAGATCTTTGAACTCGTGCCGGAGAGCAGGTGAGGGAAAATTTATGGGATGCGCACAACTGTTGTTGGGGTGGTTCCATAGCCATTTTTAGAAAGTAGATAGAACTCCTTGTCGGGTCTTTTTTACAAATTACTCCTCATTAAAGGAGTTGGCTGCCGCGCCCAGGAGGGATGACATATCAGAAGAGAACTGGATCGCGCTTCTTCAGAATCTTCAAGAAAAGGATGTGGAATGGAGAGCTCCTTGGTTCGTTCCCGATGAAATTCTCTACCGGTGTGAGAGTTATGATTGGGTTCCTCTATTAGGGATCTGGGGAGCTGTTGGGTATGCTCCTTTGCTAGTGCTAAGGTAATACCAATCCAGACAGTTTATACCGGTAACGCATGGGTTAGCTCAGTTTGAATTCTCGTATAGTGGGAATAATTATAAGAAGAGAGTTCGAGAAGTTTCTGATGCGTGGAAGCAGATTCACCGAATGAAAAGAGTTGCTATAAATCCAATGGCAACCCTCGAATATAATACATGACGGAGCAGAAGAGTAAATGATAATATCCCCGGACCGACACAGGATGCTGCTCGATCGATAGAAGAATACCTGCAAGTAGTCCCTTCTGAGTTGGAGATCATGAAGCAGGACTTTGAAAGTAAAAATTCAGAGTTAGGGAAAAAGATAGAACAACTAGAAGAGGAAAAATGAATCTGATGTTAGATATTGATATCCAAAATCAGAGGCCGAGAAGCTGAGGAAAGGAAAAAGGAAGGCCGAAGAAGATTTGGATAGCTTGAAGACCGATTACAAGAAATGGCATCTATCAATGAGGACTACTGGGCTGGGTAAAACCTTGGAACAATGGTGTCAAGAAGTTCAGGAGGAGAAGGCCAAGGTCGACCAATGGAAGAAGAGATTTCATGGCGTTCAAGCACAAAAGAATACTGGAAAAGACTGTGGGTGAGAGCCAAAGCAAAAATAAGATGCTAAGAGCTCGAGTAGCAGAATTAGAGAGGGTATTGTGTCAAAGTCACAACTCTACGGTAAAGTTGGAATCAAGCCTAAGCCAGATTGAAGAATTAAAAGGAAAGGCGGTGGAGCTCAAAGCGGTCTTTGCAAAATAGTGAGCTCGGATCCAACTATTGGAGGCGATAACCAATGAGGAAAGAACAACTTCAACGATCTCGTAACCAAGTCGAGAAAGAGACTACCTTATGGGTAAGTTGTGGTTCGAATCGAGAGGTGGTCGATCATCTACAAACCTTAGCGGTTCGGTGATGTGTTAAGTATATTTTATGAGTCAAAGTCAGACCAGGGTCGAGAGCTAGCTTCACTTCTTGAGAAAGTCAAAACTTTGGGCATAAGGGCTAGGTCGTATATGTGACTCTATTTTATGTAAAGGATTTTGTCTTTTTCAATGAGTATTCTAAAAAAATTGAATCAGAATCGACTTTTTTATTTTTGCATTCATTCATTTGCATTGCATTTCATGCATTTGCATTGCATCACATCATTTGTATGAAATATCATAAGACAACCTTTTTAATTAGAGGTTGTATTATAGTGATCCTGGAACATCATTACTACGCACGAGTGTAGAAACGGTTAAAGACATGTTAAAAGCCTTGAGCATCAACGCCGTATTCGATGAGAGATCGAATGAAGGAAACCTAGGAGGCACTCGCCCCTACGAGCCTGAAAGTGTTTTGAATAACTGGACTGTGAAGGAAACTCCTGTAGTTTTTAGAGCTAACACAGAGTAATGTTCGAAACACACTTGTTGTTTTAAGCCTAGAAACAATAAGAATCTTTTGTGAAATAGGCTCCTGTTCAAACATCTTTATTTTCAATAAAAATGCATTTTTGTGTTTCATGCCGAGCAAATATTCTCATTTTTCTCCATGTCATACTATACATTCTTTTGTTTTTTGGGATGTCTTCCATTCTTCATAATCCTAAGAATCGCTTATTCTTTGGAATTTACCTTCCTACCTACGATAGGTACCTAGATATCAAGACATGAGCAACGCTGTTACGGACTCCCTTTTGAGTGAAATATGGGTCTAAAAGGATCTGAATATTTTGAAGATGTCAGAGATTACAACTTACCCATTGATCTATTAAGGATGGTAAAACAAAATGAAATAGACTCTATCGTACAAAGGGTCAGTGGACGTTGTGAGTCTGGGAAAGAAGTGAGGATCGAAACATTACCCACCGTAGAAACAAAGCGAGACGACATTGAGTTATTCAAAGAATTCAAAGATGTCTTTGTATGATTGCATCAAGATATGCCTAGGCACGATGAGGCTACCATGAAAGGGAGATTTCGTCAGTATTACCGTAAATGCCAAATTGAGAAGACATGACTTATATGTTTTTTTCTATACGTGGGGCATAGATGTTACGGGGATGATTTCGTCAAAAGTATCTAGTTGACGCCTATTCATTTTCGTGATTGTCAATTATTCCATTAAGAGGGTGATAGTCGGTTCCTATGACAAAGTTACAGGGTCAATCATCAAGTTCAATTTCAACTTTGAGTTCAAGTTCAAATTTTAAAAAAAAAAACAAAACAAAACAAAAGAAAAGAAAAAGAAAAAGAAAGAAAGAAGAAAAGAAAAGAAAAGAAAGAAACCATCCAAAAAAAAAGATTTTGAAAGATGATGGAAACATGTAAATATTGGCATAGACTAGTTACCATTTACCCTCTATGCTTCTCGAATGTTGGCGAGGACGTCCACCGGGGCAACATCCTTCTTATTGGTTTATGGATGGATACAGTCTTGCCCATCGAAGTTGAAATTCTTACTCTTTAGATTTTGTCAGAACTAAAGTTGGACGAAGCAGAATGGGTTCACTCTCTGTATGACCGACTGAAACTGATCGAGGAAGTGGCTAAGAGCCATTCGCCATGGTCAAGCTATGCGAAGCGGATGATGCGAGCTTACAATAAGAAAGTCCACCCTGAGTATTCCATGAAGGAGACTTGGTATTCAAACAGATCCTCCCTATGCAAAAGGACTTCAGGGGAAAGTGGATGCCTAGTTGGGAAGGACCTTATGTTGTAAAGAAGACCTTTTCTGGACGAGCTTTGATGCTAGCCGAGATGGACGGCAAAAGTCTGCCAAATCCAATTAATGCAGACTCATTCAAGAAGTACTTCATTTGAAAGTGGGCCAAGATGAAAATCCACAAAGGGCATCTTGAATCCAAAAAAAAAAAACGGAGAGGCCAAGGTGAAAACCCGCAAAGGGCACTTTGAGACCAAAGGGGCTTTGAGTCGAAAACTCGAAAAGGGCGACTCAAGTTGTGATCAAATCATGATGGGGCATACAGTAGTTTTGCCATGCTTGAATTGACAATGAGGAAGTATGTTACATCTTGGGGCATCGACAAAGTACTCTGAATCCCCTAAACACATATTGAGCTTAAATGGTCACCAAGAAGTTTGAACAAAGAAGCTCAGTCGGCGATATCTGAGACACCTAATTGCCATCTTACCCATTCTTAATTTGCTCGTTCCAAAATACACTACCAATAAATTTTCTTCTTGATTGCATTTGCTATCTTATTTGTTTCGAGCTATGCTCCTAATTAATTTCTTTCTTGTCCATTATTATGATCTTTTCCAAGCATTTTTCATTGAAATAACGATTACTGAACTAATAATGCTTTCACAAAAGAAGTTTAGTGTATTACTCTGAAAGTCTCTAAATAATACAAGAATTCGAAACAGGACAATTATTTAGAACCAACCGGCTTAAAGGGCTCGGAGCACTTGAGAAAAGGGCCTAAGCAGTGTTAGAGGTATCATTGAATAAAGAAAAACATCGTCGGGGTCACCTTAATAAGCGAAAGCAATGACATTCAAATGTTAAAAATGGATCATTCTCATGACATTTTGCATCCATTCATAACATTCATGATACATATGGTTAGGAGCATATTTCATGACATCCTAATCATTTGACATAAGCATATACCCCAGGAAATCAATTCTACAGGTAGGTTCCCTAGAGGACAATTTAGCAAAGTTGATGGGAGTTACAGAAGAGTACAGATCTTATCCCACTGAGCAGGAGTGGAATAGATCGAGAACGACGAGCCTTAATTCCCTAAGCAGTAGGGTAACGGGCCAAAAAATATCAGACCTTATCCCACTGAGCAGGAGTGGAACAGGTCGAAAACATTGAGCCTCAATTCCCTAAGCAGTAGGGTAGCAGGCCAAAAATTACAGATCTTATCCCACTGAGCAGGAGTGGAACAGATTGAGCACGTTGAGCCCTAATTCCTTAAGCAGTAGGGTAACGGGCTGAAAATATCAGACCTTATCCCACTGAGCAGGAGTGGACCAGGTCAAAAACATTGAGCCTCAATTCCCTAAGCAGTAGGAGAGCAGACCAAAAGCAGCAGATCTTATCTCCACTGAGCAGGAGTGGAGCAGATCGAAGATTCCAACCTTATCTTCACTGAGCAGGAGTGAAGCAGGCTAAAGATAGTAGATCTTATCTCTACTGAGCAGGAGTGGAGTGAATTGAAGACAACAGATCTTATCTCTACTGAGCAGGAGTAGAGCAGATCAAAAGTAGTAGATCTTATCTCCACTGAGCAGGAGTGGAGCAGATCGAAGATTCCAGCCTTATCTTCACCGGCAGAGTGGAGGCGAGCTAAGATAGTTAATATTATCTCCATCGGCGAGGTGAAGCGGATTGAAGATAACAGATCTTATCTCTACTGGCGAGTAGAAGCAGATCGAAGCAAGAGATCTTATCTCCACCTGGCGAGTGGAGCGGATCAAAGATTCCACCTTCTCTTCACTGGCGGGAGTAGAGCAGCTAAAGATAGTAGATCCTATCTCTACTGGCGGCGAGTGGAGCGGATTGAAGACAACAGATCTTATCTCTCTGGCGAGAGTAAGCGGATCGAAAGTAGTAGATCTTATCTCCACCGAAAGGAGTGGAGCAGATCGAAGATTCCGACCTTATCTTCACCGGCGAGGAGGGAGCAGCTAAAGATAGTAGATCCTATCTCCACCGAAAGGAGTGGAGCGGATTGAAGACAACAGATCTTATCTCTACTGAGCAGAGGTAAGCAGATCGAAAGTAGTAGATCTTATCTCCACCGGCGAGAGTGGAGCGGATCAAGATTCGAATTTTGTCTTCACCGGCGGAGTGGAGCGAGCTAAAGATAGTAGATCCTATCTCTCTGGCGAGAGTGGAGCGGATTGAAGATAACAGATCTTATCTCTACTGAAAGGGGTAAGCGGATCGAAAGTAGTAGATCTTATCTCCACCGGCGAGAGTGGAGCAGATCAAGATTCGACCTTATCTTCACTGAACAGAGTGGAGCAAAGCTAAAGATAGTAGATCCTATCTCCACTGGAAGGAGTGGAGCGGATTGAAGACAACAGATCTTATCTCTACTGGCGGGGAGTAAGCGGATCGAAGCAAGAGATCTTATCTCCACCGGCGAGAGTGGAGCGGATCGAAGATTCCACCTTGTCTTCACCGAAGGAGAGTGGAGCAAAGCTAAAGATAGTAGATCCTATCTCCACCGGCGAGGAGTGGGCGGATTGAAGACAACAGATCTTGTCTCTCTGAAAGGAGTAGAAGCGAGATCGAAGATAGCAGATCCTATCTCCACCGAGCGAGTGGAGCGGATCGAAGGTCACAAATCTTATCTCCATCTTCACCGAAAGCGAGTGGAGCAAATTGAGACAAAATTCTTATACCAAGATGCGTGTGTTAAACCGAGGCTACTTGAATAAGAGGAAAAGAAGCACCGAGACTCGGTAAGGACAAGGGCAAAATTGGTCCTCTTAAAGTCTTTGCTTCGTTCGTTTACGACAACGAGCAAAGAGGGCAATCAGAAGGCCCAATTTTAAATCCGAGGCCCAATGGACAATTCCAAAGAAATAGCGATTTAATTTTAAAAGAAAAACAAAATAGGGCCCAATTAAGCTAATAGCCCCAAACGGCCCAACATTTCCAATGCCAGAGAACCCAAGTGTTGTTGGAGCCCCGCGCCATACGCCGTATGTCTAGTAACTATCTCCACCACGCACGTAAAGTCGTTTTTCGTCACGATGCTTGATCATGTACCTACACAATAGAAGGAATCAGTTGTAAAATAGTGGCTATAAAAAGCCAAATCAGATCTGTAATCGGGACTTTTCTTTTTTTTTTGGGGGGTACACGATTTAGACCGAGAAATATAGAGGCAATATACCCACAATTTCCAGAAACCAATACGAAATCAGTTGACTAAAGCAATTTTTTTTTTTAGTAAAAAGTAAACAAACATTCGAGTAGGAAAGAGTTTTCAAAGGTTTTTGCATATCTTGTTTGTTTTATATAGTTTTTTTTTCATTTTCTAAAAGATTTGAAAATGAAGAGGAGGGTAAGGAACTTACCAGGCCCACGGACTGGCGCACGATCGGGCGCCGGATCGGTGGAGATACGGCGGTGGACGAGAGGTTGAAGGGCACTAGCCTGAGAGAGCAAAGAAAAGGAGAGTGGGGGGTTCCATTCTGGTTGTTGTTTGAAAAAGAAAATGAATGAAAAAGGCTTTGTTTTAGGTTTTAAGCATTTAAAGGGGGTGGGCCCCGCGCATTACTTGCTCTGCAGGTGAATGGATGCAAATTTATCCCTAGATGGGGAATTTGCACGCTAGGTCCTCCCCCTTTGCGCGTCTTTTTAATTGAATCTCCTTTCAGTTTTTTCTATTTTTTTAAAATTTTCCCCTGAACTTTTTACACCACTTCGATCTGGTCCGCATCCAGGCACAGCATTTAGGTCTTGGAATAATTGCGTTTTCGATCCCTATTAGTGGCGAACTGCAATTTTATCCTTTTTCCCTTTTATTAATTTTAATATTATTTTGACTATTATTACTATTTTTTTTTTCTTTATTATTATTGTATTTACCATTACTAATATTACTTTTATTTATTATTTTTTCCTCTTATTTTTATTTCGTTATTATTATTCCTTTATCACTATTACAATTTTTTTTCCATTATTACGATTGATTTTAATATTATTACTTTGTTTTTACTACTATTATTTCTCATTATTATGACTATTAATGTAAACATGATTACTATTATTCTTGTTCATTTTGTTTTACCATTATTATTCTTGTTAATTTTTATTACTATAATCATATTTATTTTTAGTACTATATTTATTATTATCGATTACCCTATTTACATGTATTATTATTATTATTAAAGTTATTTTATTATATTTTATTATATATGTATTACATCTATTATTATTTTTCTTATTATTATTATTGTCACTATTTATACTATTCAGTTACTTTTTACTATACATGTATATACTATTATTACTTCTATTTTTATTATTTTTATCATATTCACTATAATATATATATATATATATATATTATTTTGCTTACTTTTTTTTGTATATATTATTATTATATCTACATTTTATTATCAATATATTTTTACTACTATTTTTATTAGTACTATTATTTTAGTATTATTATTATTTTTTATTAAATTTACCTTTTTACTTTATTCATTAGTCCCATTGATAGTATTATAAGTATTACTATTTGTTTTACTTGTCACATATTATTTTTGCTATTTTAACATTATTGTTTATTTTTCTTTCCCCATTTGTATTTACTATTATTATCCCTTGTTATTATCGTATTTACATTTTGACATTTTTTTATTTTTTATTTCTCCAAAAGTCATAAAAGGGTTTCACAAAAGTAATATTTTGTGTTTAGAAGTTCGAGGATCGTGCCCAATCGTCCTTGGGCTTTGATTTTTTCGTTCGTCTAGATTACTAAATGCCCTTAAAGGATTTTGATCGTATTTTTAAAAATAAGGCAATGTTTCGTGTTTGGAAGCCCGAGAAATTCGTGCCCAATCGTGCTGGGTTTCGATTTTCTGTTCATCCAAACAACTAAATATCCTTCAAAGATTCTTTTATCATGTTTCTTAAATAAAGGCAATATTTCATGATTGGAAATCCAAGGAATCGTACCCAATCGTCTTTGGGTTTGGTTTTAGTTTAGCCAAATAGTGAAATACCCTTTTTTTTGCGATACATGTATTTTGAAAATCATGAAATGATCTTGGTATCGAGAGTTTAAAGCATCGTGTCCTATCGTGCTGGATATGGTATTTCAGCTTTTCGAAATAAGAGAGTTTCGATATCCAATACGAGACATCCAAACTTTTTTTTCATATTTTAAAATATTTTCTAATTTTCGATATTAAGGACATTAATCAATCAATGGGGTACCAATTTTGGACGTTGCGAGGGTGCTAATCCTTCCTCGTGCGTAACCGACTCCCGAGCCCATTTTCTTAAAATTCATAGACCAAAACGTTTTCAAAAGTGGCCCAATCACACTTCAAAAAAAAAGATTGGTGGCGACTCCGTTTTTCCTCTTAAAGTCGGCCCATTTTCCAAACAAAAAAATGGTTTCGACAGACATTAAATTTAAAAATTAATCATTTTAATAAATTAAAAGCATAGTTAATTTTATCTATTATTATTGTAAACATACAAATTAAATCGCACTCTAATCTTGATTCTCTAAATAATTTTATTTATTAGAATTCAATCTTTAAGATATTACATAAAATTTAAGATAGAGTTGTTGTTTTACCTATATTCAAATTCTTAATAAAGGTTAAAAGTAATCCATCTTCAATTATATGAAATAAAAATATTTCATTAGATAATAAAAATAGTTACATGTGAATACCAAAAGTATAAGTTTGAAAAAACTTTTGAACTGAAGAGGATCCTTTTATTTTCCATCATACTATTAAATTCATATTTAAAAATAATTATATTATTTAATTTAAAATTATTTGTTATAAAAGTCAAAATAAAATAAATTTTTGATAATTATACATTTAAAATAATAATTATACTTTAATAGAAGTGTTACTTGAATAAAATTCTAAGCATAAAATATAAGGAAGAAGTTGTGATAATTATAATTATAATTTATCCATTAGTTAAAAAAATTGTGCTAATTTTTATAGTTATTATTTAAATAAAATTCTAAACATATTAATTATCACTTAATTAATAATATAAATAATTCTGTTAATTATGATTTTAAAATGCTTTGATTATTAATTAAAAAATTCTATCATAATATTTAAATTCTATTATAATGCATCTCACATTAGAAACTAACCAATTTTAAAAATATAACTAAGATACAACCACCAAGTAGAATTTGCAATGGCAAAATTTTAGTTAAACCAAATCCAGAGAGAAGGAATAAATGATGCTGATCTACTTATCTACTCTATCTACTCCTCCATAAATAAATCAAGTGAGATTGATACACTGTTCTTGCTCTCTCTCTCTCTCAACACTCTTCCATTCCTTCGACGTCTCGAATCACAGCTATGTTGAGCCTACGACGAGCAGCGACGGCGCTGACGGAGAAACCGAACGACTACGACGGTGTGGAATTCTGGTCGAATCCCGAACGAACCGGCTGGTTAGCTAAACAAGGTGAGTACATAAAAACCTGGCGTCGCCGCTGGTTCGTGTTGAAATAAGGGAGGCTGTTCTGGTTCAAGGAATCATCAATCACACGCGCCTCTCGCCCGCGTGGTGTGATCCCAGTTGCTACCTGTTTAGCCGTGAAGGGAGCCGAAGATATCTTGAACAAGCAGTACGCTTTTGAGCTTTCGACGAGGAAGGAGACCATGTACTTCATTGCAGATTCGGAGAAAGAAAAGGAGGATTGGATCAACTCCATCGGACGCTCCATAGTTCAGCACTCCAGATCCGTTACGGATTCCGAGATAGTTGATTATGATAACATGCGTTGATCATCCACAGTCACTCAGATCTATCATAATTCTGTTGTTTGTATATTTTACTTTTGTTGGCAATGATCAGATTGGTAATTGTTTGCTTATTCTTTTATATGTATATATATTAAAATTTAATTTGCTTGTTTGATTTTAGTTTAGACAGGATGATTGATTTTGATAATTTTAGTTTAGACAAATTTCGGAAATTTATCTGTAATTCATATGGAAGATAATTTTCTTACATAACAGACATAAAATTTAGATTATCTACCTTTGGTATTTCTTCTTTTTCCCTAGCTTCCCAGATGAGGCTGAAATATATTTTCATACTGTTGTTCCAAATAACAGAAAGAAAACTTGAGCTGATCATGTTTAGCTAACAACTGCTGTGGTGAATAAAAGTTTGCATGTCATTTATGAACGAATGCAGCCTCCGCTAGGTCAATGGAACGAGCAAGGCCAGCAGCTTTGTTTTGACATTCAAGGTGCTCGGCATCAGGATCACTGTCTGCAACTACACCAGCGCCGGCTTGAAGATAAGCTACCCATTCTTGGCGTCTGCTGGAACCTTTGTACGAGTACATTGTGTCATAGCGGCTACCTGTAGGGAATACCATAGTCCTGAGAGCCAACGCAATATCCATATCCCCAGTGAAGGAAATGCCCCCAAATCCTCCGCTATAAGGGCCTCGTCTTGACACCTCTAACTCATCGATTAGCTCCATCGCCTTCACCTATACCAATATCTCAATTTCATCAAAACCTAGAGGGGAGGGGGGAATTACTTCCTAGATTAAGGAGACTGTCAGTGATATGCAATGCTGCTTTGACTCATAAGCTGTCTGGGCTGGACCGTAATGCCAGAATCAAAGGAAAGACTTGAAAGCATTCATTCATCATTTGAGAAAACAGGATTTGTGCAAAACATGTAAAAGGGCAACAGGTATGGTACCTTTGGTGCTCCACTAACAGTTCCAACGGGAAGCGCAGCACGGAGGACATCCCAACTAGTGAGATGATCCTGCAACTCACCAGTAACCTGCATAATTTACAGCAATTTATAAACAAAGTATTGCACTCGATTAACATAATATTAACAAGTTCGAGCCGAAAGGCAATTTGGAGCTACCATAAAGGATCTAAAGTGTTTAGTATTGTTTCAACTGGTTACGCATAGACGGAACAAAGAAAATAATAAAGTTAGAACCAATAGGAACCATATATGTTCCCTTTCACATAAATAAGTCAATAATGTTTAGACAATAAAAGCATAGTTTCATACCGTGGAGCTTATGTGCATCACATGGGAATATCGTTCAATATTCATCAGCTTCTCCACCTTTACAGAACCATAATTGGAGACCTACATCAATAACATGCAGTAAAAACGATTGGCTACACACCTTTCTGCGCTAAAAAAAAGACGGAAGGTGAAGTTTAAAGTCTGTCATGCACTGCCAAATACAAAGATAGAGCAGAAAAAGACATAGTTGAAATTGCTGAAGGAAAAACCTTTCCAACATCATTGCGACCCAAATCAACAAGCATGATGTGTTCTGCACATTCCTTTTCATTACTTAGCAAAAGCTTTTCTGCCAGCTCATCTTCAGCCTGAGTCTTTCCTCTCCTTGTTGTTCCAGCCAATGGCCTATTCACAATCTTATTCTGCTCATGCCAATCACAAAAACGAAATTGAGAGCCTCAGATCCCAAAGACAATTTAAAATCAGGGAAAAGAAAACAGTAAGAAAAAAAGTGTAAAAGATTACCTTCTTTACCCTGGTAAGAATTTCGGGACTTGAAGCAACTAGAATACTTCCTCTAGCCTGAAAGGGGCATGTGAAACAAAAATGAAACAGGTTCACAACTAAAAGGTAATTAAAGAACAAACTTACTTGCAAGTAGGCCATATATGGACTTGGATTCACAACTCGCAAAGCTCTATATATTTCAAAGGGGTCAGCAAATGTTCTCCGTTCAAAACGTTGGCTTAATACAATCTGGAAAATATCCCCCGCCAGAATATGCTCTTTCGCTTTCAGTACAGCTTTCTTGAACTCTTCCTTTTCCATATTTGAGTTCTTCAAAGAAGGGCCAAAGTGATGGGTTTGTATCGCTACAGAGCCTGGAGATAGCTTTGGTCTAAGAATGAAATCGGAAAAAAAATTACATGTCAGAAAAATTGCATCTAAACTTAATCAAACCAGTAGAACAGTATAAATGTGCTCACAGCTCAACATCTTGTACTCTATCTACCAATTTCTCTAGGTGGTCAACTCCTTCATTATAAGCTTTCTCAACAGACGAGTGTTTATCTAGCCTCACCCAGTGAATTATATATGCTTTCTGCAAATAAAAGCAACTGTCAATATTACTCCATCTCACTGTCATTTCTAGCAGACTTGATTGATAACCGGAACTAAAATCCTAAACTTTAGTACTGCTAGAAAGAAAAAGGGCATTGTTGATGGAGAAAATGGAACACCTTTTCCACATGATCAAATACAATCACGTCGTTGTAGAGTCCTAGATGTATATCTGGGAGGTTTCTGTCATCACGTGGTGCCTTTGTGAACGTAAGCTTCTTCTTCTCCACATAACGAACTGTATCATAGGAGAAATAACCAACCCATCCACCTACGCATTACAGGAATTACTAGAAAATGTAAGCATAAAGATTTATAAAGAAACCATATGGATCCACAATAAAATGACATCAGAGTTTTCCTACACTTTCATGAAAACCAACTACTTACAATGGGAAAATCTTAATAAAATCCTGCACCTACCAGGTTAAGAATTAAGGCACTCGAAATGTTGCTGGTTGAATACAATAAAGTAGCTTAATTTCAAAATACTTGATTACTACTGCATGTATAAATCTATATATTTGCAAAATAGGGTACCTTCATTCAAGTTCTCTACCATTTATAGCCAGATACAGAACTTAAGAGTTGGTTTGCACCCTATTAAATCCACAACTCTAACCATCCTTTGCGTGAATACGCAATGCACAGATCACATACTTGTAGTGCTAAAATTTACAATTTCTTCAATCACTAATCACTTTTTAGATCCCCCAAAATATAACAGATACTTTATGCTAACCCCATCATGCACTTTTGAACCATTCAAACCCCTTAACTTTCTTAATTCACACACAACTCACTAAGTCTGACAAACACACAGCATTCTACATGTGGCATAAAACGTATTACAGCCATAAAACCTGCTAGCAAATCATGAGAACTACGGAATTCTGTCTGCTATATGTCAAGCTGTAGTCCTAAAAGCCCACATACCTAACCGGTCATATTGTAACCGTCACAATAATAACACGAATTCAAGACAGCTACACGTGTTGAAATCTTTCAATTGTCTTAATTGCTTTACAATAAATGATCTTTTTTTTTCCGCACTATGAATATTAACTCTATGATCATGTTTTGTCGGTACTATGTAATATTGACTTCTAGTCACTTTGTTTCCAACTAAATACGAGCACATGTTTTGAACAAATAAGCATTCCAAAAATGAGAGGTAGCACAAATAACTCCAAAACCAGAATTTACTGCATTGCTATATCAATCCCTCGATTTTCAAGCGTCATTCAACAATAAAGGAGCCGTTAGATTACAAACAAGCCAACAACAGCCAACTAATTATTAATCGACTTTCCTTAATCTGAGCATAGCAGATAAAAACAACCAATCAAGAAGAGAAATGCCAAAGCAAAAGTTATAAAACATATCAAATATATATTTGTGGCAGTTAGACATGCACAAGAGGAATCGTTCTCACCACAAAATGCATCAGGAAGATCTTCAACAAGTCGGGGTTTCCAAGTCTCTGAGATTCTCTTGGGAATACACATCGGATCCTCAACGACCTCCTCAGTCAAATTCCCTGCCTCATGATCCATAATCATAACTTTGTTTTCTTTTGCCACAATTTCCATTGTCGGTTGAGCTCCAACCACGCTATAACGACCCTGACACAATCAAAATCCAACTCATAAAAGTAAATATAACCCTACATATAGGAGGAAAAAGAACCAAACAAATAAGCATGTGTTAAAGTTTGTACAACACTAGAAACCCGAGAACCAGGCTCCACTGACTCAAAGAGAAAACTTGGAGCCTCTCTATCATCTTCTTTAACCAAACACCGGTATGCAAGCACTGGAGTCAGTTGATCAGAGAAAATGCAACGATAAAGGGGGACTAAATTTGCTTTTTTGGCCGCCTCCACAAACTTCTTTTCATCATTAACTGAAAAAAATAAACAAAAATAAATGGAGTCAATTTGCACTCACTTTGATTAGAATCTAAAATATAATTATACATATGGAGAGTAAACCCCAAAAGAAATCTACTGTTCTTGCTTAACTTTACTCCTTAAATCGTTCCTTATTCAATCAGAAGAGTTTCTTTTTTTTATTTTTAATTATTTTGAGAATTTAAATCCTCCTTTCCCGCATTTTCTCAGTGAACAAACGGATGGGGAATTTATTCACATTTCAGAACAGTTCAAACTAAGCCCAAGAAAAAAAAAGAAAAAGATTACTATTTAGCATTTCTATTAATAAATGATTAAGAAAATAAATACAAACCAGATTCGTTTTCGCATTAATTTTTCTTTATTAAAGCAGTTCACATTCATCATTTCACTTCAACCATTTCTTTCATTCTATAATTAAAAAAAAAAAAGACTGAATATTTTCTTCAAATTTCCCGCATTTTCTCAAACGCCAAACAGCAAAAGGAAAAAAAAAAGAGTTGAATATTTCACTTAAAAAAAAAAAAGTTTACCAAGTGGAAAGCTTGAAAGAGAGCCCCTGCATTTGAGTGAAGTAGGAGCGGGAGAAAAGCGGGTGATCGGAAGTTGAGAAAACCGATGAGATGAAGGAAGGAAGCGGTGAGAGAATCCAAGGCTGCTTTGCATTGGCATTGCTAATGTGGAAATCGTCGAGGTAACCGACATGGATGCTTGCATTCTGTTGATTATCACTATTCTAACAATTAGTGAAATAAATAGAGATGAGTTGGAGAACCCTGACCAGCCGTTTCACTCATTTCACACGCGTTTCACAATCTATATATAGTTAATTTAAAAAAGAAAAAGTGTCCCCCCTTTATCTAATGCTAAGATATGGATTTGACCCAAAATTAAAATTAAAATAAAGATTAATTTGGATGGACGATGTGTTTATTTTCGGTGAAGTTAAAAATAATGGTGGTGGTAAGATTAATTACTGTAGCGATAAGATTGGATATTGTAGCGGTGAGATTAAAATAGTGGTGGAGTGTGTGTTTGAATTTAAATACAGGTGTAGCGGTAAAATGAGAATAGAAAATAACTTTTTAAGTATATTAGAGTATAAATTATATATAATAAAAGTTTTTAAAATTATTTAATAAAATATTAATTTAAAAAATTAAAATCATATTTTTGTTAAGGTTAAATATTTATATATCTTTTGAATAATTCAAAATATATTTATCATAATAAAAAATTTATATATTATTATATAATAATATAATTATTATATAAGGGTCCAATGAGATTAGAGCATTCTCTACCGCAGCATAAACTCCTAGTCAAAATATAAGGGTCCAGTGAGATTAGGGTGCTCCAATCGTGATGATGCTATGTAATCCAAAGACGGAAAAATAGTGCGTTTAGGCCAAAATCTCACCGCACTAAGGGCCACTAGTGATCCACTGGTGATCCAAAGGTAGCCTAAGGCCTCTTTGGTTCACCGTTTAACGCTAGTGAAGTGCAATTAGGCTATCAATTTTATTGTACTGTTGTTTGGTTCAGCATTCCAGTGTAGTGAAAATTGGTTTCAACCTCACTGCTATGCTAAAACGGGGCTGGAGATGAAAGCAGCAGTTAAAGGCAATTGGGGCAGAAGGTATTTTTAGCAGACAAAAATACTCCTTTTTGAACATCTCCATGAAATTTGTAGCTTAATTGCGCCGTTCTTCATCTTCCTTCTTCTCCATCCAGATATTTTCCTCCTACTTCTTCTATTTTTCATCTTTAGTTTCAATTCAAATTCGAAATTAATTTCTTTTTGTTGCTAGTTTACTGAACATCACGATGGATGCAAAACGACGTCACCACCGATGGAGTTTGTTCGTCGGAGTCGGTGAATGGGAGTCGCGATGTTTGGAGTTGTAAAGATTCTTTTTCTTCATCAGTTGATCATCTTGTTATCATGGTCCATGGAATCCTCGGCAGGTCCCCTTTTTTTTTTTTTGTAAAAAAAACTTTCCTTAAAAAGAACATTGAGATGTTTTTTCAATTGGATTTTGTTTTGATTTATTTTACCTTGTAATGTTAATTTTTTTTCTTTCTTAGTTGTAGCCATATTTTATGCTCGGTTTAATTTGAAGTTGTTAAATTATGATCTGATTCTTGGATTAGCTCTATCAATGTTGAATTTGAATTGAAAATTTTCTTTTGTTCTTCTGTTGTAGCATGATCATTCATTGCATCATTTCCAATTCACATGGAAATTTTCGATTCCCTTATGTTAAATCGTGTTATAATATCTATTTACTTGTATTATCGAATATTAATATTATTACAAATTCTCCGAAATTGGTTTCGGCATTGCTTGTATGCTTGCTTGTGCGATTCTTCAAATTGGAAGTATGGAGCGAGCAATTTATTAAAAGGCTACCCGATAAAGTATTTTTCCATTGTAAGTAACATTTTGGGCATCCTTTTCGAGAAACAAGGCTTGCTTCTTCTCTTGTATGTTTGTTGCTTGTTCATATCTTCTTTAGAATGTAGGGGATGTTGGAACCATCAATTCATTCATGGTGGTATCGAAAACCATTGAGTTGATTTTCTGCATTGCTCAAAAATCTCCTTTTAAACAAGACTTTTACTTTTTAGTAAGCTATTGAGTGTTTAGTTTGTAAGGCCAACAATGTTGATTTTAAGTTTCGGTTAGAGTATGTCCGCTTGATTTTACTTGGATGTTGATTTATTTGTTCGCAGCAAAGTGAACGGAATATGGCTACGCTTACTCTAGATGGTGTGGATATAATGGGTGAACGGTTGGCAAATGAGGTTAGCACACACTTTTTTAATAATACCCTATTTAAGTTGTCAAAACTCAAAATCAATGAAATTTATCTGTTCTAATATAAGAGTATCAATTACATAATCTTATTTGCTACCAACAAAAATGTTTCAATGCTATGTCCTTGATGTTATTCAAGAAAAGCCTAATCTAAGTAAGATCTCTTTTGTTGCACATTCTGTGGGAGGACTAGTGGCTAGATATGCGATCGGGAAACTCTATAGACCACCTAAGGAAGAAGTTAAAGATGATATATCCAGTAATGGATGCAAGGAGGAACCAAGGGCTACAATTGGTGGCCTAGAGGCTATTAACTTTATAACTGTTGCGACACCTCATCTTGGTTCAAGGGGCAATAAGTAAGTAGCTTCTTTGTCTTAACATGCATAGATGAATGAAATAGCTTAAACATGCTTTTTTCTCTGTGTGTGTGTGTTCGCACATGCTTAGTCACACACAAAGATCATTGTGAAGGAGTTATTCAACATTTCCACTTTCATTATGTTTTAGAGTGTGTTCTCTAATTTGGTTGTTTTTGGTCCGGAATAGATTTGGTTTATGACTTTGTGTTTGTTGTTGTGCTTTGTTGATTGTATCTTATGTTTTCTTGATTGTAAAACAAAGCATATAGATTATGGCATACTTTGTGTGTTATATAGCATATTATCTCTCACCAGTGTTGGTATGTCAATGATTTTAGCAGTGAATGAAAAGCCGAATTAGTTTAACAGTGGCCCCTCTAATTCAATAACATATATTAAACACAGATTTCATTGAACTGGTAGAAACTAGTTTTTTATTTATTTTATTTTTTATTATCAAAAAATTACGTGTTAGCAGTGAGATTTGAGCCTTTAACTTTATTTAAACTTAAAATAGTGTTTTAATATTAAAATCTCTTCTACATTGGATCCTCACCAGTTCAGCTCCTGTTTTTTATTCTATAGATTTTAGCAGTTGTTGGTTTATGTATGTAATAATAAAATGTTTGTTTACAGGTACCATTTCTTTTTGGGGTAGCTGCTTTTGAGAAAGTTGCAAGTTATGTTATTCATTGGATATTTAGGAGAACAATGTCGGCACATTTTTCTTCTTGATGATGATGAAGAAAAGCCTCCACCTGCACCTCCAACGCTTAAGCGAATGTTGTAAGATCATGAAGAGTGTTATTTCATGTATGTAATATGAATTTTTTTGTTAAGATTTGATATTTGGGAAAATAATATTTATCTTTTTATAAAAGAATATTTAACTATAAAAATTAAAAATAATTTTTATTTTATGTAATAAATAATTTAAATTGATTATATAATTCATTAAAATATTTATAATAAAATATTAGAAGATACATTTTAATATTTTATTAAATGAATTTATAAATTCACATATTTTAATAATTTTATATAAGTAAAATAATTTAAAACTTCTATTATATATCAATTCTAATCGATGTCCTTAGTAGTCATTTTTTATTTTCACCTCACCTCTACAGCTGCGTTTGAATCTAAACACACGCTTCACCACTGTTTTTAATTTCACTGCTACAATATCCAATCTCATCGCTACAGTAACTAATCTCACCGTCACCGCTGTTTTTAACCTCATCGGAGATAAACACACCTCCATTCAAACTAAGCCTAAGAAACACACTCCTTTTTTCCAAGCAAAATTATTCTTTACGTTACCATTTTTTTTTTCTAAAAAAACTACAATTACAATAGAATAATTTAGATTAAAATAAATTCCCAAATAACATAAATAAAATATAATAATTTTTAACTCACAAATATACAAACCTAAATGTGAGTTATGATTAGTAAAACTACTATATTTTCATCAATATTTTTTAGATTTATGAAAGTGTATTAAATTTATAAAATTATGAATTCATATAGGGTTTGGTAATTTTTAGCTGAATTAGTACATGTTTAATGGATGTCACAAATCGAGAAAAACACATTGTAATATTAGATAATTACAATAATGAATAATATATATTTTATAGTATATTATAACACATAAAATTTAAATCTTTAATAATATATAATACTATAATGTAATGTTAAGTTGTTTATTAAAAAGTTTTAATAAATAAAAATATATAAAATATTAGATTTATAAATATAATTATTTTAAAAAATAAAACTAAAATGGATGAACCTAGAATAGATTGAGTTAATCATTTACAAATATAATTGAATTTTGGTAAAATCCTAGACTTCTATTTCAGAGTAGACCAGGTTTGAACAAGTATAAAGTGTTTTAATATCATATTTAAACTCGACTTAGTCTGAACTATGACCACCTTTACAATTAATACTTAAAGTAAAAAATATTGTGTCTTTAAGCGAATTTAAACTCACTTAATTTTGTGTGTTGTAATAGAAACGATACTAATCAAATTAATACTCAATATTATATTATATTTAAAATTTTTCACAAATATTTACATTATGCTTTAACTCATCTCATATTTATACCGATTAAATTTTAATTTTATATTTATTTATTTAAGAATTAAATTATTGCATCTAATATTCATTAACTAAAATTATATTCAGAACTTTTATGTAGTAATTTTTAAGTAAAGCGTTTTTCTAGGATTTTGTGATTGTCATTTTCCAATTTATGGTATGAAAATTAAGGTTTTTGCTTAATTTTACGTTTTAAAATTTGTTTTCTTTCTTAAATCAGTCAGATATGGTAACTTACATCTCAGGTTTTATTCAGTCATCCACCAATTTTGTAATTAATTTAGAAACAGATTCTTCTCTTTTAGTATGAGTTTGGTGAAATCTTACACGGATATGTTATAGGTTTTTCCTAAAAATAACAATTTTCAATTTTTAGGTAACATTTTCGAAATTAAAATTTGAATTTAGATTTAGATTTCAAGATTTTAATTTTAAAATTTATGATTTATCAATTATTTTTATAAATTCTTTGTCTCGAAATTAAAATATTTAAATTTAAGATTTTAAATTAATCAAAATTTATTATTTGGATAATTCAAATTTAGATTTGGATTTCAACTCATTCTAAGCCTTAAATATATATATTTTTAAAAGTTTTAATTATTTAGGAGGATTTTAAACATTGTTATTTGAATTGGATTAGACTGATTGATCAAACGAAAATTGACTAGAGTATCGTTTGGAGAAAGACATTAGACATGTTGATTTGGGAATCGGTACGAATCGGTTAATTGGGCGATGGAATCAATTTTGTTATTTTTATTTTTTTAATATTTTATTTTTATAAATTTTAATAATTTATTTAATAGAACCAGATAGAATAGTTGAATCAATTGTATCAGTCGAACCGATTGGACCAGCAAGACCACCAATTCGATTCTAAAAACTTTAATTTTGAATGAAAATGGCTTACCCACTTTGTTATGAACAATTTAAAATAAGATTGATCTTTCTATATATAATTTCAAAGAGGTTTTTTTTTTTCAATTATGCATTGGCAAACAAAATGTAATTTTCTATTTTTCTATTTCTATATATTTTTTGGGTTAAAATATTTAAAAAGAACTCTAAACTTCATTGTTTTCAGAATTAGATTGGACTGGTCCAGATAAAAATCGATCAAAGTATCAGTCCAGAATAAGGGATCAGATTGATTGACTCATAAACTGGTTGAACCAATGAATCGACCGAACTAGCAACCGAATCAATTTTATCTATTTTTAAATATGTTTATTTTAAATAATTTATACAATCAAACCAATCAGATTGGTTGAACCGGAAACTGGTAGCCTAAAAGTTAATTATTATAAGTAAAATTATATTTTTATTGTTTGAATTTTGAAGGAAGTGTGAAAGAAGAGTAAACAAAAAATGTTCAGACATTGTTTTAATCAATCTTGGATTTTAAAAATTCCAAATTTTAAAATGGATTTTGAAATTCAAAATTTAGCTCTTAAGAAATTTGACTTGAATTTGTCTAAATTCAAATCCAACTTTTTATTTTCTATTCAAACAATGTTGATACCAACCAAGCTAAAACTCAGTTCGCTTGGTTTTGCATGACTCAAACTCAGTTCGCTTGGTTTTGCTTGATTCAATAAAACCAATTTAATAATGAAATTGTTAGTCAACTGAGTATTAACTTGATTAACATTTATAGTCCTGTTTAAGGGTTGATGAGGGTCTATGAGTAATTTTAAACACCATTTGTATCAAAAGAAAAAATGAAATTACTTAAAAAACCCTAAACTTTGTTATGGTATTTTAATAAATGTCACTTAAATTGTAAAAAAAAAAAAAACCACTCAAATACTTAAACAACTAACTCAACAAAAAAAAAAATACTTAAAACTAGAAATTTTATCACAAGTGTATGGGTATGAAAAGCATGTATTTAAAACATAAGTGTACGTTTAAAAATAACATATAACAAATAATAAAACGTAAGATTTGAAACTAATAATAACACATATGTAATTTGTATGAATTAAAATAAAAATAGCTTAAATTGAAAGTAAAAGAAAAGTTAAATAACTAAATACATCATATTAAGAATATTAAACGTAAAGTTTGAAATTAATAATAGTAACATAAATGTAATATGTACGAAATTAAAGTTAAAAATAGTTGAAATTGTGAGTATAAGGAAACGTATGAAAATATCAAAATAAAACTTTGGTTAAAGTGGTAAAAGATTATAAAATGTTGGGGCATAGGTTTAAATCTCAACATTTTTAATTTTTATTGGTTTTAAAAATACAAATATTCGTAATAATATAACTTATTTAAAATATTCATAGACGTTTTAGTAATTTTTTTGACTTAGTTGGTATCAAATTGACTTGTGACACCAATTCAATCACACACTTAAATAATAGTATAGACTTATAAATGTATAAACAATACGGATGAAACAATTTGAGTAATAACATTGAAATTTATAAAATTGTTAAAATAAAACTTTAATTGAATTGGTAAAGAAAAGATGTTATAGACGTTGAGAGTAAGGGTTAAAATCTCAACATCGTTAACTTATTTATTGATTTTTAAATAAGAAAAGATAAAAATATTCTCGTAATAATATATAACTTGTTTAAAATATATAATATTTTAATATTTTTATTGAGTCACACTCTTAACTAATAATATAGAAATTATTTTAAACTTTGGCAAATATTAGGTCATTGATTACCTAACGTTTAACTAATATTAAATTGCATCCTGTGGTAGGATCATAATGCGAAAAGACAACTTATATTAATAGATAATCTAAATGGTTCATAGTCTAAAGAATCAAAATTTAGTAAATTAATTCGAGGGACTATTATGTTCTCTATTAAGTCCAATTGGAGAAATACATTATCTTGGGTATTGGGGCAGATGACTCCTAGAAAGATAGAGACATATGTTGATTATCTAAACTAACAATATATTGGACAATACCTAAGTTAAATTTATTCTAGATTCGTTAATGAATTTATTCACTTGTAACGTTCATAACGTTACTTTCAAAACTAAATATTTATGCAAAGCTAATTCACCCAAGAAACAAAACTAAATGCAAGCTCAATAAAGTCTAAAATATTAACACTCATCGAGTGATAGAAGCTTATACCCTTGGAAAATGCATTTTTACCATTATTGTTAACCACACTACATTATGAAATTATTCAAGACACAATGCATTATAATAAAAATAACCATTTATTATCAAAACCTAATTTCTGCATGATTACTTTTAAGAAAGGTCAGTCCACTTTATCAAAGCAAATGAATCATGTCTGCCCCTGCTCAATCTGTTTGGAATGATTCTTACCAACGCAATTAAGAAAAGCATGTTTTAATATTTGAGACAAGCCTGTAAGGGAAAAGCTTGACAAGTGTTTAAGGAAGGAGAATAATGTTTCAATTTCTCGTTTCAAAAATTTCAAGCAATAAGAAATGATGTCTTGACCTACAATATGCCAATAATATGGTTAATGAATGTGTACTTTTTTTTTTTTAAAAAAAGGTAAATAAACTCATCCAAATTGGATTCCACTTATTCGGATTTGTGAAAGAATAGTTTTATATAATATTATAAAGTTATTTTCACCTATCTAAATTTAAATATTTATTTTCATATTATAGAAATAAAATTTAATTGTAAATTAAATTAAAATGAATTTAATTTGATACAATTAATTGTGGTTTCTTTTTACTTATGAACTAAAAATTAAATCCAGCCGAAAATATTTAATTAGTAAATAAATCAAAACCGATTCCAACTAAAAATGAAGAAAAATCAAACCAAATACTATAATTCAAATCTAACATTCAATTTTTTCCGATTCTTTTGTTTAACTTAGTGTAGTAACCCATTTTGTCCGGTCCTTGAAAACCAAAAATCAAAATGAAAAAATAAATATAAATAAATGTTTAGTTTATTTTTACAGTCCATGTTACAAGCCCAAATAAACTGCCTACTAGCCTATTACCAGATTAGCCCAAAACCTATTTACACCCTTAGCCCAAAACAAATGACTCAGACCCAAACTCGAAATTAACCCACTACCCAAACAGACTCAATCCAAACCAGAACGGCCCAAGATGGCCCAACTCTTAAATAGAATCGGTAGTGGCCTAGGGTTTTTAAAACCCTAGGCGCCGCAAGCCTTCGCGCCCCAGCAGGATCCCAACAGTCGCGCCACAAGAGCGAACACCCCAGCAGAAGCCCGATTGTCACGCCGAAATGGTAGGAGCTCGATCGTCGCGCCTTCACAGCCACCAAAATCCCCCGATAGCGCCGCAATCTTTGCGCCTGGCCATCACCGCTAGATCGTCGTCATCAACCTGCGGAAAAAGAAAACAAATCGTAGCAAAAAGGAAAGAAGCATATATGGAAAATATATTTTCCTTTTATTTCTGTTGTTTTTTGGGTTATAAAACCCCTTGTAAAACCTGTAATATGGAGGCATATACAGAGAGAAAAAAACAAAAACATACACAGATACACGAATACTATCACAAATACACAAAAAAGCACAAGATTTACACAAAGTCAGTGGAAAAAATATTGTCAGAACGTTCAGAGGAATAAAAGATCTTGATTTCTCAGAGGTGATTCTTCATTCTGTCTATTTTTATTTTTTATATATATACACTTGTGCGTGTAACAACTGGTTTAAAAAGAATAAAAAGGAAGAGGCTACCTTTCGAAGATGAGGAAAATTGACGGTTTTGGCCTCCGGCCACCGGCCACGGAGGCGCGTATAGCATGTGGTAGCGTGACCTGTAAGTCTCGTAAGCGAGCAGCAGTGAAAGGACGAAGGTTTTCAGAGGATTTCAATTTTTTTTTTTTTAGAAACTGATTTAAAATGATTTTTTTATAAAACTGACTTTTATAGGCAAAATAGAACGGCGTCGTTTTTTGTTGGCGAGGATCAGCGTCTTGACCATAAACCCGACTAGGATCCGCGTGTTTTGTTAAAAAGGGGAAATTGCAATGTCAGTCCCTCTGTTATTTTATTAATTTTAATTTCATCCAAATTAATGTTTTATTTTTTAAATTGACCCTAAAAATCTGTTTACATTTCAATTTAATCTTTTATTTTATATATATTAAATTAATATTAGATTATTTATTATATTAAATATTTTAAAGGGTTATATACAAACTATTAATACTAATAAAATACACAATTATTTATTATTATTTATTATTTTTATCTAAATATTTTTTCACATATTATTTTAATATTTATACATATTAATTATTACATTTTATAATATAATATTATATTTTATCATATATTGTTTAAATTTATTTTGTGTAAAATTTATTCAAATTATATGATATATTTTATTACATATTTTTATAATTAATATATTGTATATATATGCATTTATTTAAAATTATTAATTGTTGTTTACTAATTATTTTTATATATGTACTAAATTACTAAATTATGTATATATTTTGTATAAATTTTTTTATTTCTTTTTATTTTTTTGAAAATAAAAAGACCACAAGGGTCCGGACGTATTATTACGTAACATCCCTAATAACAATATTATGGATTTCCGAAGGATAATCCATGTCAAAAAGCCAATTCTTAGCCTCATTACACATAATAGAGCAAATTAAATCAGCCACACTATTACTAGATCTATGAGACCATGCTAATTTGGCAGCTTTAAACAGACTAAAAGATCCTTTACACCTTTTGATTCTACTGCCAATAATAGTGATATCTTCCTCCCCCTTATCCAACCTATTAACCAGCCCAACATTATCAGTCTCGAAAGTCACCTCACCCAAAAGATCGAGCTTTATCGCACCGTCAATGCTTTTTTCAAGTGCAATACACTCAGCTTCTAGGATAGACATTCTGCCATCTTTGAAACCTCCCCCACCTCCCATCACAAAACCATCTTCATCTCTAATAATGAATCCATATCCAATTCTATTGTCTCTAACTGTTGCATCAAAGTTAATCTTGAGAGTATTTTTCGCCGGTCTTTCCCACTTCTTCGTAATTCCGTTATGAGCTAAAATAGAAGGGTTAACAAGGTTGTAAATTCTAAAATCATTGCTCAGCGACCTAGCTTTCTCCCAAATTCTTTGTGGGCTATCAACCTTTCCTTTGAAAACTAACTCATTCCTACTATTCCAACAGTTCCACAAAGTAGTGATTAAATCAGCCATGGCCTTACCATCGAGAGTTCTCATCATATCTTCCAACCAGTCATACCCCTTTCATACTGATTATTATTACTATTATCAACCCACCCTCCAATATTAAGAACTTCCCGAGTGAAAGTGCAGTCCCGCAGCGCATGGATAACAGTTTAGGCTTCCACTCCGCATCTAGGGCAATTAACATTAACATCATTGCTAATAGAGGCTATCTTAACTTTAGTGGGAAGGATCTCATGACCAACTCTCCAGGCAAAAACTCTGATCTTTGGGGGCATCTTAAGCTTCCATATATTTTTCCAATAGCATCTATTCGGACCATAACCCAAGTCTTTTAATAACAACCAAGAGTAAGCCAACTTCGAGGTGAAAACACCATGCGGATTGTGGAACCAAATTATTCTATCGCTTTGGTCTGCCCTCCCAATCGGAATATCACATATTCTTTCCCCCCAATCTTTGCCATAAATTCTTTGAACCTTCTCAACATTCCAGCTTCTATCAAACTCCTTCCAAAGGTCTTTTACACTCCCATCACACGAAGAGAGCATATTCGGAATTATCATGTTGCCATTAAGACCTTCCAAACCCCAGTTATCTTTCCTGATGTTAATGGTCTCACCATTTCCCCCTTGCCACCCGAAACCATCTTTTAGCAATTCTGTAGCAGTCGCAATACTAGACCAAGTATAGGAGGCCCTATTCACTTTCTTAGCGTTAAAAATATTTCTATCAAGGAAGTATTTAGACGACAAAACTTTAAAGAAAACGGAGTCTTTCTTACTAATGAGTCTCCAAACTTGACGTCCAAGAAGAGCAATGTTAAACAGTCTCATTTTGCGTAATCCAATACCACCCATCCCCTTTGGCTGACAAAGAGTTCTCCCCAAAAGCATGGACCAAAATTTGCCTCTTTCCTTTTTGGCCCACCAACTTCTATTGAGCTTTGATTGCATCTCTTTTAACACCCTATCTGGAGTAAGGAATATCGACATAGCAAACGTAGGAATGGCCTGGAGCACAGCTTTGATCATAATCTCTTTACCACCATATGATAAAAGTCTTTTAGTCCAGCTATTTAATCTGCAAGACATTCTATTAATAATATCCATAAAAGCCTCTCTTCTTTTTTTTTTCCAATGGGAAGAGGCAAACCTAAATATTTATCTAGCTTGTCCACCACCTGCATTCTAAGAATATTATTGCACATTCTTTTCATCTCGCTAGGTGTGTTAGGACTAAACAGAATCATAGATTTGTCTAAATTGATAACTTGACCAGACATAATAGAAAAATTCCTAAGGATGTTCATAAAAAACTCTATTTCTCTTTTATTATTCCTAACAAAAAGAAGAGCATCATCCGCAAAAAATCAATGATTGATTCTAGGACCATACACACTGGCCCTTATTCCTTTAATCCAATCATTATTCTGTGCTTGAATAAGCAGCCTAGAAAAAGCTTCCATACAAAGTAAAAACAAATACGGTGATAGAGGGTCTCATTGACGAAGCCCTCTTTCAGGATAAATGGTCTCGGTAAGAAGATTATTGCATTTGATTAAGTATTTAACAGAACGAACACACCTCATTATCTTGTCAATCCACTGGTTTGCAAATCCCATATGTCGCATCACCTCTTCAAGGAAGCCCCACTCTACACGGTCATATGCTTTGCTCATATCAAGCTTGATAACACAACCTTTATTCAAATTGTACCGAGTGCTTTGGTGGTAATGAAGAAGTTCATGAGCGATAAGGATATTATCGTGGATCACCCTTCCTCGTACAAAAGCACTTTGGTTATAGCTAATACAATTAGGAAGAATTACCTTCAATCTGTTTGCCAGCACTTTAGCAATAATTTTGTAGATATACCTACAAAGACTTATTGGCCTAAAATTAGTAAAATCACTAGGATCTTTATTCTTAGGAATTAAAATAATAATAGTTTCATTAAGAGAAGCAATATTTCCCTGACCATTGAGAATGTTTAAACAGAAGCGCATAGTATCAGCTCTTACAATATCCCAGTGATATTTGAAAAAATTCCCAGACAAACCATCGATACCAGGAGGTTTTTTGGGATCCATTTGCTTGATAGCATTATTAATATCCTCCTCCTTGTACTCCCTTAAGAGCCAATTATTATCATTGTAGACGGCCCAAATTTGCCCAGGGCCCAACAATCAAACAACAAACCCAAAAAAATTAAAAAATAGACCCAAAATACAAACCCAAAACTAAAATAAAAAAAAACAGGCCCAAATGGCCCAAAACCAACCCAACTATCAGAAAAAAAAAAAACAAAAAAAAACCCTAGCCTTTTCGCCTCGACCCTCGACTTGACCCCCACCGCCTCTGCGCGCTCCGTCCATCGCTTTGCTCAGACATGCTCACTTGAAACACGCAAAACAAAAACAAGAGCACGCAACAAAGACAAAGAAAGAGAGAAGCGGTTTATCCTCTATATTCACTTTGGCTATAAAGCCACGAAAATGATTGTAAAAAGGGAGATTTTTTCCCAAAAAAAAAGAGAACAGAGACTTAGAATACAAAAATTATTGGAAATCGAAAGCAAAAGGAATAGAAGGTTGTTTTTTAAACACTTCCGCTCTCATCTTATAATAAAGCTGCTACTTTTATTTCCCTTTTTTATCATTTATTGTTTCTTTTTTAATTTTTATTTTATTTTTTTTACAAACAATAATAGCAAAGAGGAGGTAAAACTTACGAACCCGGGCACGCGTCGTTGAGTCTCCCTCCGTCGTCAAGTCGAAATCGAGAACAAAGTGGGGTTTCCTTCTCTTGGGTTTACAAAAACAAAAAAGGAAATAAATCGGCAACAACAAGAGCGGATCGAAGAGTTTTTTTTATTTTACTTTCAAAACTTTTTATTTTATTTTATTATTTTATTTTTTCATTTCATTCCATGCAGTATATTTAAATATATACATCTAAACCGTAAATAAAATAAAAAACACAAAAAAATAAAAAATTTACCTTTTCGCCACCACCGTGGCGGTGGCCGAACTCGGCATGGTGACGTCCTGACAACGGAATCCTCGCCGAAATCGCACCACCTCCTCCCCTCACGCTCTGCAGAGAAGAACAGAGAAAAAGAAATTTTTTTTTAAACATAGTAGCTGAAATGAAAAATGAAGGAAATTTGGGGTTTTATAAAGATGTCAAAAGCAGCGCCGTTTAGGGCTGATTGATGGCCCCAAAGCGACGTCGTTTAGCCTATGACCACAAGACAGACCGACCCGCCAGAGGATCCGCGTGTTTTTGAGGAAGGGCTAATTGCACTTTTAGCCCTTCCGCATTTCTTGTTTTACAATCGATTTTTATCGCTTTAAAATCTCGCCCAATAATTTACTTGACTTTCATTTGGTCCCTATCAAGACATTGCGTTTGGAAGGGAATAATTTCCATTTCGGTCCCCCTTTTCACCGCGTTCCAAATAGGCCACTTCCCTTCTATTTTATTTCAAATTAAACCCAAAATCTCATTTTTTATTCAATTTGATCCCCTTTTTTTTAATTAATTTGCAATTTTGGTTCTTTGGCCATTATTTAATATATTCTTCTTCTTCTTCTTCTTATTATTATTATTATTATTATTATTATTATTATTATTATTATTATTATTATTATTACTATTATTATCATTTCATTTCATTTTACTCTCGTTTATTTATTCACTATTATATTTGTTATTGTTATTTTTTATTATTTTATTATCACTATATTATTATTATTAATATTATTGTTATTATTATCGATTATTATTATTATTATTATTATTATTATTATTATTATTATTATTATTATTATTATTATTATCATTTCATTTTACTCTCGTTTATTTATTTACTATTATATTTGTTATTGTTATCCTTTATTATTTTATTATCACTATATTATTATTATTAATACTATTATTATTATTATTTCTATTTTACTCTTATTTGTCTATTATTGCCTTATTCACCTTTTTATTAGTTCATCAATGTATCATTCTCTCTAATATATCATTATTTTTATTACAATCATTTAATTTGAATTTGATTTCCATTCTTTTAATTTTCACCGTTTATAATTTTTTATTTTATGTTATTCATTTATTATTATTATATTTATTATCATTTCATTTACTTATTGTTTATTCGTTCATTACTCTTTACTTTTTAATACTTTAAAGCACTTTAATTATTTATCATATTTTTTTATTTTTATTTATTTATTGTTATTATTATTATTATCGTCCTATTTGTTTCTATGATTTTATTATTGTTATTCTTATTTCATTATTTATTTGCTCATTCATTTATTTATAAGAATTAGATTTATTCGCATGTTCGTTAAATTCGTTAGTATCATTACTTTGTCTAATATTAATCAATCAAACTTCCCAAATAAAGATAATGTCCGGTATTTGAAAATTCGGGAAGATCGAGCCCTAACTTACTGGGTTCCGATTTTTCTCGTTTATGTTAAACAATGGGATATCTCTTTTGAAGTTGCAATTTTAAAACAAAATACTTAATCTCGGAAATTGAAATGTCGTGCCTAACTTCTTGGACTCGACACTTAGATACTTCGGGATAAGTTTCTTTTCTAAAATAGAGGCAATCTTAGTATTTGAAATCTCGAAATCGAGCCTTAACTTCTCGGGTTCCGATTTCTCATTTGACGAATAACGGAAGATCCCTTCAAAATAAAAACCAAGTTTCAAAAGCGAGCTTAGTTTGGGAGTTTAAAGTATTGTGCCCTAACTTCTTCGGACGTGATGCTTTACCTCTTGAAAATAAGAAAGCCTTAACGTCCTTCCAATTTTAAAAATAAAAGCATTGTATTTTGAATCCTTTAAAGTTTTCAACAAATAGGACATCAATCAATCGGTTTGGTACCAATTTTGGGCGTGTCGAGGTGCTAATCCTTCCTCGCGTAATCGACCTCGAATCCGTTTTCTCAAAGTTCGTGGACCAAAAAGCCTTGTTTTAGTAAATTAAATGTTTTATTAAAACGAACGTGATCCGATCACACCAAATAAAGATCGGTGGCGACTCCTTTCCTTCTCTTTTTTAAAAAATCGAGTCGACCGTGTCGTTTACCGTTTCACCCAAAAAATGGTTACGACAGCTTGGAGACTCCGCTGGGGACACGAGGGTCAAGCCATTGATTGATTGATTTTTGTCCTTTTAATTAAAATGGTTTTGGAAAAATCATGCTTCTTTTAATGCACCTTCGATATTAGCCTCGTAAATACTTTGGCATTGCATTGCATGACCGTTGTGGTCACACCTTTAAGTGGGGCGAGAAGCTATGCCTTCGTGAGGTTTTCACCTCCGCATGGGCTAGTGGACTACTTTCGGAATACATCCGTACCTATGTCTCCGTGAAGTTTTCACTTCCGCATGGCCATAGGGAAATGTATTCCCCTGAACCGAACTCGGTCCGCATGAGCCTATAATGGGTGAGGATCGAGGAATCTGTTGGTTCGGGAACCTCGAACTTTAGAACTAAGCCGCATATAGCAAACACTAGGAGCCCACCTTAGGTAGAGCTATGGCAAACCTTAGTGGTCACCCAAATAGGCATTAGTTTATTTTACTTACTTTACATTCCATGGTACTAACTTTTTGTGTTTCTTTCTTTTTGTGCATATCATTTCATATTTTAAAGAGACATCGATTCACGGTCCGTTTCTGAGTTGGGAAGCTGGTTATGGAAAGCGAATTCCTTGATAAAGTAGAAGTCAATGCAGCCGTCCGCATATGGTCAGAGCAATGCCAAATAGAAAAAGGAGATAGCTTAGTCGAAGGGTATGTGTCGAACTATAGAACTTCACCAATATCGTTGTCAAGTAGAAGCGAGCTCCGGAGTTGAAAGAAATTTGGACTCGATGGGATGATGAAAGAAGCGGTATTCTATGGACTTACGGTGACGCCTTACTTGCTTGAGGTCAAAATAGACAAGCACTGTCCGAGCAATGACCCGATTCGGAATGCGCTTATATTGTTTCTCCTTGGGAAAGTGGATCTGGTTCCCACAGAGAAGAGTATACGACCTTACTACGTTGTTCGAGAATTCAAGTTGACAAAGCTTATTCCAAGGCGGTTAATGGCCCAACCTTCGAAGAAGTTGATGAATATCACCGGAATGAGTGAGCAGTGGGTCTCACTAGAATGCGAAGAAGAAGGCGAGGTAAATGCATACCTTGGATATGTTTGAGAGACTGATTACGGCGTATCCGTCTGAAGAAAAAGATAGACATCTTGGCCTTGTGTATTTACTACTGGTAATCTTCCCCAAAGCTTTAAGGCACATTGATGAAGCAGATTATCGATCTGTTCACGGTTGGACAAAGGGTCACACCGTTCCTACCATCTTAGCCAAACGTTCGGATCCTTGACCGCATGTCGGAGAAGAGGTAAAGCGGGTTTATTGGATGTCGCAATTGTTATTGGCTTGGTTCCATAGTCACTTTTGGAAAATAGAAAGTGTCTTGCGGTTCATGTCGAAAAGTACTCCCTGCTAGAAGAGATAGCAACTACGCCTAGAAGAGAGGATGTGTCCAAAGAAAATTGGATCGCGCTCTTCCAAAACCTTCAAGAGGATGACATCGAGTGGAAGACTCCTTGGATGATTCCCGATAGGATCTTTTATCATTGCGGAAGCTTTGTTGGGTTCCCTATTGGGAATCTGGGTGCCACCGCCACGCCCTTTCTTTGGTCCTAAGACGGTATGGTTCAAGGCGGTTTGTACCAACGACATACGGGCTAGCTCAATGCGAGTTTTCATATGAAGGGGAAGCTATAAGAAAAGGTTAAAGAGATTTCTAGTGCACGAATCGATTCACGAATGAGAAGATTGTCTACGGGCGAGGGCGACCGAAATACATTGAATGGAGGCGGAGAGTCAATGATAACATTCTTGAGCCAAACCCGAAGGCGCCGATCGAGAGAAGAATGCATGCGAGTGGTCCCGTCAGAATTAGAAATTGTGAAATAAGATTTTGAACGGATGAGCTCGGAACTCGAAAAAAAATAGAAAGGTTGGAGAAAGAAAAGATGCTCTTCCGGTTAGAAGTGGACGGTCAAAAATCAGAAGCTGAGAAACTCAGAAAGGAAAAGCGAAAAGTAGAGGAAGACCGAGATAACTTGAAGATGGAGTACAAGAGGATGCGCTTAACGATAAAAAATGCGGGATTAGGGAAAACTTCGGAGCAGTGGCAACAAGAGGTCAGAGAGGAAAGAGCCAAATCTAGCAGTTGGGAGAAAAAGTTTCATGAAATACGAGTGCAAAAGGAAGACTTAGAGAAGGCGGAGATGAAGACCAAAAGAGAAAAAGGGATTAGAAGCTAGAATAGTGAGCTTGGCGATCTCTACACCATTATCGAGTCGAGACTCGGAAAGCCAACTAAAGACAAGCCTGAACAAAATAGAGGAAATGAAAGGTAGAGTTGAAGAGTTGGAATCAGCATTACATAGTAGCGAGCTCCGGATTGAGCTTCTGGAAACGAGAGAAAGACGTTGGGAGGAAGAGCTTCACCATTCTTGTGAGCAAGTTCGAAGCCGGGACTACCTCATGGGAGAAGCAATAATCCAGATTTGAGAAGTAGCTGATCACCTACAGACTTTGGCCAAGGAGGCTGACATATTGGGCATGAGATATGGGCTACCACTGGGTTGTGATGAAGAGCTAATCTCTCTGCTTGGAAAAATCAAAACCTTAGGTCTTAGGGCTAGAACATATTTGTAATCTACTTTATGTAAAGGGTTTTGCCTTCTAATAAAGTTTTCTAAAATGAAGTTGATCAGAATCGATGTCTTCTTCCTGCATTCATGCATTTGCATTACATCATATTACATGCATTAAAGTTTATAAAAAGAAGCCTAATTGGTTAAGATTAACAGAGAAACAAAAGAGAAACAAGAGAGAAGAAAAAGAAATCTGGGAACTGGATATCACTACGCGACTCGTGCTAAGACAAAGAAAATGGATCAAAGATTTGAACAATTTCAGAAGGAGATGCAAGAACAGATGCAGGAGTAAATGATGAAACTCCAGCAAGATATGATAGAACGGATGCAAGAGTCCCAAAACAACATGATGAGCCAGCTGGCGCAACTATTAGCCAATGAACGAGGAAAAGGCGCCGCTGCTAGTTTAGGGAATAATGATGACCCTGCTTACCCTCCGGGATTTACCCCACTAAATACCCAAGCACCACCAGAAATAGGTCCCCAAAGGACGCCTTTTGTTATCAGGCCACAGTGGCAGGTTGAGACCGCAATGCCAGCGCACTTTTCGACTGGTTCAGGCAGTAATCCCGGAGAAGGTCTGGCTAACCCTATAGTCCCCGACTTTGATGAAATGGATAAAATGGATAAGGCAAAAACGAACCTTCCCAGACAACTCGAGGATCGTTGCAAATGGTTAGAAGAAAAGTTTAAGGAAATAGAGACTGCTGACCATCGCTATGGAGTGGACGCTAAAGACTTGAGCCTAGTCCCAGACCTCATACTTCCGCCAAAGTTCAAGACCCAGATTTTGAAAAATATAATGGGACGATTGCCTCAAGCGCACATCACGATGTTTCGTCGACGAATGGCGGGATATGTTAACAACGATCAACTGCTTATTCATTGTTTCCAGGATAGTTTGGCCGGGGCCGCGGCCAAATGGTACAATCAGCTCAGCCGTACCCAGATCAAGTCATGGAAGGACCTAGCATATGCCTTCCTGAAATAATACGGGCACGTAGTCGATATAGCTCCAGATCGAATCACGCTCTAAAATATGGAGAAAAAGCCAAATGAAAGTTTCAGGCAATATGCCCAACGGTGGAGGAAGTAGCCACACAAGTTCGACCACCGCTCCTAGAAAAAGAGACAACCATCTTTGTTTGTCAATACGTTGAAAACTCCTTCATTAATCACATGCTTGGAAGTGCCACAAAAGTTTTTACGATATTGTCTTTGTCGGGAAATGATCGAGAATGCAATCGAAGCGGTAAAATAGATTTGGAGAAAGTACTAGAAAGATGGTCCAGAAGAAGAGGAGAGTGATATAAACAACATAGGTAAAGGTTATTCAAAACCTATTCTTGTGAGCTAGCCAAGGACTATGACCCCGATCATGAGCCCTTTAGACAGAGTCCAACACAAGGCAAAATACGGAGAAAATCTAATTTCGCCTATCCCGGTCCATACAAGAAATGTACGAAATTATTTGATGCACACGTTGTCTCCCCATTACTTAAAACCCTTGCAACCCCGTACCTAAGTGGTATGATCGAGCATACAGTCGAATACCATGTAGGAATCGTGGGGCATTCTATAAACAATCGTCTCGCTTTTAAGAAACTAGTGGAAAGACCGATCCGGATGGGAGTTATAGAAGTCGATGACACCTCTTGCAAGGGCACCCGCTACCTAATCACGGGTCAACATGATAGGTGAAGATCGAGAAGAAGAGTTAAAGGGATATTTCGATGTGAAAACCCCAATGAAACAGTGCGGAAGGAAATGATAAAAGGGATTGGTTGTGACATGTCCAAGGGAGAACATGAAGAAACACGAAAGGGTCGTGAATTTCATAACTCGAAGGGCACGAAATCCAAGGTTGCTTGAGTTCGAATCTTTGTACTGTGCCGATAGACAATAAAGAGCTAGAATTCTTTGAAAGCAATGAAAGGCGGAAAGAGGGTAACATCTCGACGTTGGAGGATGAGTCGTGAAGAAAAGCCTCGGAGGCGAGCTATCCTTTAGTCACCATCTCCGATCAAAAGGCGATGGAGTAAAATAAATCCAAAATTGTGATTCGAAAGCCTACTACTTTTTCATCTGAAGACAACCAAAAGACTCCCGGGGGTTATAACTGTAACGTGACGATTCCTGAAAAGGGAGGTCCGTCAACAAAAAAGAGGCAGGAGTATCCAAGGATCGTGATCTGAAAATCTGTAACCTTTTCATATAAAGATGACAAGAGGGTCCCCTGGAACTATAACTGCAATGTGACGATTCCTGATAGGGGAGATTCGCCCAACACTACAAAAGAAAACCAAGAGGAAGGCTCCTACATGCGCAGTGGAAAGCGCTACGACTTGTCAAACACAAAGACGGAGCACTCAAAAGGGAAAAACTTGATGGGCGAACAAAAGGAAGAAAAAGGGGCCAAGCAAGAGACACATATAAACGAGCCAGTGAAGGAGGAAGAAGCTAGGGAATTCTTAAAGTTTTTGAAGCATAGTGAATACAGTGTCGTAGAGCAGCTACATAAACAGTCGGCTCGTATATCGGTGCTAGATTTACTATTAAGTTCTGAAGTACACCGTAACGCGCTGATGAAGGTATTGAATGAAACTTATGTTGCAAATGATATAACAGTTAACAAGCTGGATCGCCTGGTTAGCAACATAAGTACCGATAACTTCATTTTCTTCAACGATAATGAGATTCCTCTGGGAGGTACGGGTTCCATCAAGGCTCTCCACATTACCACGCGATGCAAAGGATACACATTACCAGGGGTACTAGTCGACAATGGATCAGCGCTCAATATTCTACCACTATCGACACTGAATCAATTACCCGTTGATAGTTCTCATATGAAGGCCTGCAACAACATAGTAAGGGCATTCGATGGAACCGAGAGAAAAGTCATGGGAAGGATCGAAGTACCTCTTTTAATCGGACCAAGTACATATGAGGTGGACTTTATCGTGATGGATATTGGTACCGTCTTATAAGCGCGCTTTGGGAGACCTTGGATACACTCGGCGGAGCGAGGCCCTCATCGTTGCACCAAAAGTTGAAATTAATCTCAGAGGGCCGTCTAGTGACCATAAATGCTGAAGAGGACATCATTGCAACTGTAACAAACAATGCACCCTTTTAGAAGCCAACGATGAAGCAGCTGAGTGTTCCTTCCGTTCTTTGGAATTTGTCAACGCAATATTCGCCGAGGGAATAAGGTCCCGAGATCGCAATTATCCAAAACCACGAAAATGGGTCTACAACCGATGGTCGGGAATGGAGCATGCGGGGAAAGGACTTGGAAGGTACCTCCAAGGAGAAATCGAGGTCCCAAGACTAAAAGAAAAGCGAGACTTCTTGGTCTAGGATTCAAGCCAAACATAAAGCAAAAAAAAGAGAAGAGTCGGAAAAGAAACAAGAAAGAAGGAAGGCACGTCGAGGGAGATGAGATGAAATGGCAACCGATGATAATTCCTCATATTCGTGAGACCTTTATATCAGGAGGGGTTATCCATCCGGGACGAGAAACACAAAATGAAGAAATCGTGTATGTCAACGCTATATCTGAGGGGGAAATTGAGGAAGAAAATCAGAATGGCATCCACCCCTATGAGCCGGGTAGCGTTCTAAATAATTGGACTGCGGAGGAGATTCCTATAGCCTTTAGAACTCATTCAGAGTAATACTCGGAACACACTTATTGCTTTAAGTCTAGAAGCGATAAGAACCCCTTTTGTGGAACATGATTTTGTATAAGACGTCGTTATTTTCAATGAAATACATCTCCGCTATCTTTTGAGCAAATTTTCTTTTATGTTCATTTCATTCATTCATTATTCTTTCTTTAAATATTCTTCTAAACATTTCTATTCTTCATTTATCATACCAATAAACATGCCAAGATTCTATGATTCTATGAGCCTTTATTCATTTCCATAACAGGTCTCCAAATATCAATGATTTGAGTAACGCTACCGATGACTCAGAATGTCCTTTTGAGCAAGATATGGGTGCGAAAGATTTTCAGGGTTTTGGAGATGACCAAGGCTGTGACTTAGCTCCTGAACTGTTAAAGATGGTAGAACAAGAGGAGAAACAAATCATACCTCACGAAGAATCAGTGGAAATAGTGAACCTAGGAAATGGGCAAGAAAAGAAAGAAGTGAAGATTGGAGCTAGTATCACCATAGAGACAAAGCAAGACCTTATTGAGTTACTCCAAGAATTCAAGGATGTCTTCGCATGGTCATATCAAGACATGCCCGGGTTAAGCACTGATATCGCGGTACACCGTTTACCCATAAAAGAAGAATACAAGCCAGTCCAACAGAAACTTTGGAGGATGAGGCCAGACGTTTTACTAAAAATAAAAGAGGAGGTCAAGAAGCAGTTTGATGCAGGGTTCTTGCAAGTGGTTAAGTACTCGGAATGGGTAGCCAATATCATCCCCGTCCCTAAAAAAGATGGGAAAGTACGAATGTGTGTGGACTACAGAGATCTAAACAAGGCTAGCCCGAAAGACAACTTTCCATTACCTCATATCGACACCTTAGTGGATAATACGACGGGTTATTCATTGTTCTCGTTCATGGATGGCTTCTCAAGATACAACCAGATAAAGATGCTTCCTGAAGACATGAATAAAACCATATTCATAACCATGTGGGGAACCTTTTGCTATAAGGTAATGCCATTTGGGTTGAAGAATGCGGGAGCAACATATCAGAGAGCCATGGTGACCCAATTCCATGACATGATGCACAAGAAAATTGAGGTTTACGTCGACGATATGATTGCCAAGTCTCGGACCGAAAAGGAGCATATCCAAGTCTTGAGGAAATTATTTTTGAGGTTGAGGAAAGTCCAACTGAAGCTTAACCCGGCTAAGTGTACCTTTGGAGCCAGGTCAGGGAAACTGCTGGGATTTGTAGTCAGTGAAAAGGGGATTGAGGTCGACCCAGACAAAGTCAAGGCTATACAAGAATTGCCTCCGCCTCGTACACAAAAAGAAGTTCGAGGTTTCTTAGGAAGATTAAATTACATTGCTCGGTTCATTTCTGACCGAGAAATGTGATCCCATATTTGTCTTCTTAAAAACACAACCCGGTGTGTGGGACGAGGAATGTCGAAGACCTTCGACAAAGTAAAGCGATACTGTCCAATCCTCCAGTATTGACACCGCCTAATCCAGAGAAGCCTTTAATCCTCTATTTGACGGTACTTGATAATTCAATGGGATGTGTGCTCGGCTAGCATGATGAGTCAGGAAAGAAAGAAAAAGCAATATACTACCTTAGCAAAAAGTTCACTGAGTGTGAAACAAGGTACTCACCGATTGAGAAAATATGTTGCGCCTTGGTCTGGACAACTCGGAGACTGAGGTAGTACATGTTGTATCATACGACTGGCTCATCTCAAGCTAGACCCATCTGAAATATCTAATGGAGTCAACTACTCGAATGGACGGATGGCTGATGGCAAATTTTACTTTCTCGAGTTTGACATAGTTTATGTAAACCGAAGCGATAAAAGGGAGTGCAATAGCGGATTTTCTAGCTAGTAGAGCTCGGCGATTATGAGCCTCGGACTTTGATTTCCTAATGAAGACCTAATGTACGTAGCAACCATCGAAGAAGATACCACGGAAAGTCGTCCTTGAAGCCCGAACTTGACGGGACATCGAACGCTATTGGCAATGGAATTGGGGCGATTCGTGTCCCCAAGCGAGATCATTACCCATTTACCGTAAATTGGATTTTGATTGTACAAACAATATGGCGGTATGAAGCTTGAATCATGGGCATCCGTCTTTGCTATTGAACATAAAATTAAGGTCTTTGGAAGTATCACGGAGACTCGCGTTGGTAATTTATCAACTTAAAGGAGAATGAGAGACGAGAGATCCCAAATTGGTCGAATACAAAAGATTGGTCCAAGAACTAATCAAAGAGTTCGATGACATCACTTTCGATTATTTACCAAGGACGAAAATCGGATGGTCGATGCTCTAGCCATATTGGCTTCTATAGTACAAGCAAGCGACAAGGAGGATATGAGACCTATACAAATGAGCATTTATGAGGCCCGACCCATTGCTACAATGTCGAGGAAGAAGGAAAATTGGCCCACCATGGTACCACGATATATTGCGGTATGTGAAGAATCGTGAGTACCACGATCAAGCCACGAGAATGAAAAAAAGCGCCGAGGAGATTAGCATGTGATTACGTCTTGGATGGAGAAGTCTTATACAAGAAAAGGAAAGATCAAGTCTTTGCTAAGGTGTGTGGGCCGCCGAAGCTAAGTTAATCCTAGAAGAAGTCCACGAAGGTGTCTGTGGAACTCACGCTAATGGTTTCACAATGGCGGACAAATAATGAGGTTTGGATATTATTGGTCCACCATGGAGGAGATATTAACTATGCCAAAAATGTCATAAATGCAGTTATGGAGACAAGATTCATGTACCCCGTCACCTTTGCATGTTATGACTTCTCCATGGCCATTTTCCATTTGGGGCATGGGCGTCATTGGGCCAATATCTCGAAAGCATCGAGCGGGCATCGGTTCATCTTTGTGGTCATCGACTACTTCACGAAATGGGTAGAGGTCGCCTCATATGCCAACGTCACTAAATTAGCGGTTAGCGGTTTTGAAGAAGGAAATCATTTGTCAATATGGAATGCCCGAGAGGATCATATCGGACAACGACCGAATTTAAACAATAGCACGATAGCGAGGGGTTTGTAGCCAATTCAACATCAAACACCACAATTCATCACCATATTGCCCAAAAATGAATGGGCGGTGGAAGCGACCAACAAAAACATCAAAAGATAGTGGGAAAGATGGTGAGACTTACAAGGATTGGCATGAAAATTACCGTTCAGGCTTATGCTTATCGAACGTCCGTCCAGAACCTCTCTTTGGGCAACACCTTTCTCATTGGTCTATGGGATGGAGGCGGTTCTACCTATCGAAGTGGAAATACCTTCTCTTGAGTATTGTCGAAGTGAAGTGGATGAAGTGAATGGATCCAGCTCGATATGATCGGTTGAACTTAATTGAAGAAAAGAGATTGAGGGCTATCCATCACGGTCGGATGTACCAAAAGCGAATGATGCGAGCATACAACAAGAAAGTCGTCCAAGAGAATTCCACGAGGAGACTTAGTTTTGAAAAGATTCTCCCATACAAAAGGATTTCAGAGGAAAATGGATGCCAAATTGGGAAGGACCTTATGTAGTGAAAAAGGCTTTCTCGGAGGGCATTAATTTTGGCCGAGATGGATGGGAAAATCTACCCAATCCCATAAATTGATTCGTTAAGAAATATTATGCTTGAAGAGGAGAAAGGCTAAAGTGAAAACCCGAAAAAGGTGCTTTAAGACCTAAAAAAAAAAACGGAGAGGCCAAAGTGAAAACCCATAAAGGGCGCTTTGAGACTAAAGGGGCTTTGAGTCGAAAACCCGATAAGGGCGGCTCAAATTAGCACGAAAAAGGAGGTATGTGACAATCTTTTTCCCCCCAGAATTGGCAAAAGGAGGAATGTTACACCTCGGAACATCTACAAAGCACTGCAGATCTCCCAACGTCCGTGATCTTCGGAAGCATCCGGTGGTGAAGCTCAGGCTGCGATATCTGGGGCACCTACTTTTTCTTTTTACCCATTTTTTGTACTCCAATAATGTTTACTTTTGTTGAATTAATCCAATTCCATTCTTTATAAATTTCATTGTTATTTTAAATCTTTGAGTTGTTTGCAATTGAAATAATAACCCATTGACCCATAATGCTTCCATAAACGAGTCCCGCCTATTACTCTGGAAGCTTCTAAACAGCGTAGGAACCTAAAACAAGACTGTTGTTTAGGAACCACCGCACTTAGGGGTTAGAAACGTTCAAGGAAGAGGAGCCTAAAATCATGACTATCTCCTTAGATTCTCTGACATAGGTATCAGACGAAAAATTACGTCTGTGCCATGACCTCGATAATGAACGAGCAATTACATTCTAATCTTTTAAAACAAAATAATAATAAATCGTTCTCATGACATCCTCGATTCATGCAAATGTCCTCCGTAATATCATTTAGTTAGGAGCATCCGATTTATTACAATCAACGCATCTTAACGAAGATCATCATTCTCACGACATTCGCATCCACGCAAGTGTCATCCATTAGTTGGGAGCATTCGAGTCATTCTGACCATAGCATCCTCACCATGTGGCATAAACACAAACATATAAAATCAAGTCTACAGGATATGTCCCTAGAGGATGGTGTAGCAACACAATCGAAGATTATCCTATTACCATCGACCAGCGGTGGAATGGTGGTCTTATTGCCACTGACCAGCAGTGGAATAGGTTGAAGATTGCCCTATTACCATCAACCTATTACCATCAACCGGTGATGGAATAGGTTGAAGATTGTCCTATTGCCATCAACGGTGATGGAATAGGTTGAAGATTGTCCTATTGCCATCAACCAGTGATGGAATAGGTTGAAGATTGTCCTATTGCCACTGACCAGCAGTGGACTAAGTCAAAAATTTTAGATCTTGTCACCATAACCAGTAGTGGGGCAAAATCGAAGGCAAATCATGGCTCCACAACCAAGAGGGAACACGATTTAGGCCACCCTCCTATTGCCAATCGACCAGCGGTGGAATAGGCCAAAATTGTAGATCTTGTCACCATAACCAGTAGTTGGGCAAGATCGAAGGCAAATCATGGCTCCCTAACCAGTAGGGAACACGATTTAGGCCACCCTCCTATTGCCACTGACCAGCAGTGGAATAGGCCAAAAATTGTAGATCTTGTCGCCCTAACCAGTAGTGGGGCAAGATCGAAGGCGAATCTTGGCTCCCTAAACCAGTAGGGAACATGATTTGGCCACTGTCCTATGTCCCTGACCAGCAGTGGAATAGGCAAAAATGTGTAATTCCTATCCCTAACCAGTAGGGAGCATGGTTAAGCTTTAGTCCCATTGCCTTAACTAGAAGTGGGATAGGCTGAAGACCAAAGACCTCATCTCTCTGGAGATGCAGCGGAGCAATCTAAAATAAAACAAGTCACACCCCGTCGGAGTCGCAGCAAGAGCAAATTGAAGCCACATAACGGTGGAGTAGATTGAAGTAACAAGATGCGGTAGACTGGAATGAGGCTACATGAAGAAGAGAAGCACCAAAGAAGTTAGGACCCAGCAAAACCGAGCAAATTTGGTCCCTCCTTATGTCTTTGCTCTATTCCTGTTGCACGACAATGAGCAAGAAGAGGGTATGAAGACGCCCAAATTTGCCCAGGGCCCAACAATCAAACAACAAACCCAAAAAAATAAAAAAATAGACCCAAAATACAAATCCAAAACTAAAATAAAAAAAAGCCCAAATGGCCCAAAACCAACCCAACTATCAGAAAACAGAAAAAAAAAAAAAAACCCTAGCCTTTCTACCCTCTGACCCTCTGACTTCTGACCCCCCCACCTGCCCTCTGCGCCGCTCCGTCCATCGCCTGCTCCGACATGCTCCGCCCGAAACCTGCAAAACAAAAACAAGAGCACGCAACAGCACAGCAAAGAGAGAAGCAGTTTATCCTCTATATTCAGCTTTGGCTATAAAGCCACAGAAAATGATTGTAAAAAGGGAGATTTTTTCCCAAAAAAAGAGAACAGAGACTTAGAATACAAAAATTATTGGAAATCGAAAGCAAAAGGAATAGAAGATTGTTTTTTAAACACTTCCGCTCTCATCTTATAATAAACTGCTACTTCTTATTTCCCTTTTTTTATCTGTTTATTGTTTCTTTTTTTAATTTTTATTTTATTTTTTTTTACAAACAATAATAGCAAAAGAGGAGGTAAAACTTACCTGAACCCCGGGGCACGTCGTCGGAGTCTCCCCTCCGTCGTCGAAGTCGAAATCGGGAGCAAAGTGGGGGTTTCCTTCTCTTGGGTTTACAAAAAACAAAAAAGGAAATAAATCAGCAACAACAAGACAGATCGAAGAGTTTTTTTTTTATTTTACTTTCAAAACTTTTTATTTTATTTTTATTTTTTTATTTTTTCATTTCATTCCACGGTATATTTAAATATATACATCTAAACCGTAAATAAAATAAAAAACACAAAAAAAAAAAAATTTACCTTTCAAGCCACAGTGGGCGGTGGGTAGACTCTCTGGCCAAGTCCGACGACCGGAATCCCTCGTCGAATCGCACCACCTCCTCCTCTCACGCTCTGCAGAGAAGAACAGAGAAAAAAATTTTTTTTTAAACATAGTAGCTGAAATGAAAAATGAAGGAAATTTGGGGTTTTATAAAGATGTCAAAACGACGCCGTTTAGGGCCTGATTCAGTGGCCCCAAAACGACGTCGTTTAGCCTATGACCCGCGCACAGACCCGACCCGCCAGAGGATCCGCGTGTTTTTTGAGGGAAGGGCTAATTGCACTTTTAGCCCTTCCGCATTTTACTGTTTTACAATCAGATTTTTTATCGCTTTAAAATCTCGCCCAATAATTTACTTCGACTTTCATTTCGGTCCCTATCAAGACGCTGCGTTTCGGAAAGGGGAATAATTTCCATTTCGGTCCCCCCCTTTTCACGCGCGTTCCAAATAGGCCACTTCCCTTCTGTTTTATTTCAAATTAAACCCAAAATCTCATTTTTATTCAATTTGATCCCTTTTTTTAATTAATTTGCAATTTTGGTTCTTTGGCCATTATTTAATATATTCTTATTATTATTATTATTATTATTATTATTATTATTATTACTATTATTATCATTTCATTTTTACTCTCGTTTATTTATTCACTATTATATTTGTTATTGTTATTTTTTATTATTTTATTATCACTATATTATTATTAATATTATTATTATTATTATTATTATTATTATTATTATTATTATTATTATTATTATTATTATCATTTCATTTTTACTCTCGTTTATTTATTTACTATTATATTTGTTATTGTTATCCTTTATTATTTTATTATCACTATATTATTATTATTAATACTATTATTATTATTATTTCCATTTTACTCTTATTTGTCTATTTATTGCCTTATTCACCCTTTTTTATTCGTTCATCAATGTATCATTCTCTCTAATATATCATTATTTTTATTACAATCATTTAATTTGAATTTGATTTCCATTCTTTTAATTTTCACCGTTTATAATTTTTATTTTATGTTATTCATTTATTATTATTATATTTATTATCATTTCATTTACTTATTGTTTATTCGTTCATTACTCTTTACTTTTTAATACTTTAAAGCACTTTAATTATTTATCATATTTTTTTTATTTTTTATTTATTTATTGTTATTATTATTATCGTCCTATTTGTTTCTATGATTTTATTATTGTTATTCTTATTTTATTATTTATTTGCTCATTCATTTATTTATAAGAATTAGATTTATTCGCATGTTCGTTAAATTCGTTAGTATCATTACTTTGTCTAATATTAATCAATCAAACTTCCCAAATAAAGATAATGTCCGGTATTTGAAAATTCGGGAAGATCGAGCCCTAACTTACTGGGTTCCAGTTTTTCTCGTTTATGTTAAACAATGGGATATCTCTTTTGAAGTTGCAATTTTAAAACAAAATACTTAATCTCGGAAATTCGAAATGTCGTGCCCTAACTTACTGGACTCGACACTTAGATACTTCGGGATAAGTTTCTTTTCCTAAAATAGAGGCAATCTTCCGTATTTGAAATCTCGGGAAATCGAGCCTTAACTTACTGGGTTCCGATTTCTCATTTGACGAATAACGGAAGATCCTCTTCAAAATAAAAAACCAAGTTTCAAAAGGCGAGCTTAGTTTCGGGAGTTTAAAGTATTGTGCCCTAACTTACTGGACGTGATGCTTTACCTCTTCGAAAATAAGAAAGCCTTAACGTCCCTTCCAATTTTAAAAAATTAAAAGCATTGTATTTTCGAATCCCTTTAAAGTTTTCAACAAATAGGACATCAATCAATCAGTTTGGTACCAATTTTGGGCGTGTCGAGGGTGCTAATCCTTCCTCGCACGTAATCGACCTCCGAATCCGTTTTCTCAAAGTTCGTGGACCAAAAAGCACTGTTTTAGTAAATTAAATGTTTTATTAAAACGAAGGTGATCCGATCACACCAAATAAAGATCGGTGGTGACTCCTTTCCTTCTCTTTTTTTAAAAAATCGAGTCGACCGCGTCGGTTACCGTTTCACCCAAAAAATGGTTACGACAATCATCTCTTGTGACACACTCGCCCAAAAAACTCAAATTCCACTGGGTAATATCATTACCATTTGACCGAAACAGATTCGAAAAATAGTTTCTAGCAGCTTCACAAATATCCTTGCTGTCCGTTATCCAAGCACCATTACCATCTTTAATTTTATCAATTCTATTCTTTTTAAACCTACCAGTAGCTTTAGCATGAAAAAACTTTGTATTTCTGTCGCCATAATTTAGCCAATGCACCCTATATCTTTGAGCCCAGTACCTTTCAACCTTCTCATAAAGAAAATTAAGTCTTTGCCTGTACTCCTTAAGCAGCCTAATACTATCATCTCTACTCGTCGAGTCGATGATCTTATTAATCTTATTCTCCAGAGTACTAATCTCTTTTTTGTTCTCCAGTATTTCTGTTTTGCCAGCTCCCCAGATAACCCCGAATAGTCTCTAACTTATTCTCGTAATTGCTATCATCCTGACCCCAACCCTCATTGATAATCTTCTTTATATTCTTCTCTGAAGCCCAACACTCCTCATACCGAAACCTGAGACGACTGTCCCACTGGTGGTCCATGGGTTTGTGGCCATACAAGTCAAGAAAGATAGCGTCATGGTCAGACTGGGCCTGACGGATAACACTGGAAGCAATAAAAGGGTAGTTTTCCACCATTGACACAGACGTGAGAAACCTATCAAGTCTCTCCTTTATAAGCCTATTCCTTCTCTGTTGTTAACCCACGTAAACCAACCTTTATCCGGTTTAATATCAGCAAGGCCAAATCATCGACAATATCTCTAAAATCCTTCAATAAAGTCTGAGAGATCCGACGACCCCTGCCTTTTCAGCTTCATTCAGCATAGCATTGAAATCCCTCCGACCACCCAATCTTCGTTAACACCAGCACCCACCCTACGCAACATTTCCAAGAATTAATACGCTCATTCGGGTTAGCATGACCATAGAAACCCGTCACCCTAATGGTACTTAAGTCTCTAAGCTTAACAATAGAGTCGATATGATGTTTTGAGTAGCTTTGAATAGCAACATCCAGTTCCTCTTCCAAAGTAAAGCAAGACCACCACTCCTCCCTTCAGAATTAACAAGTCCATACTGCATCCTACATCTATTCTGCACCCTTTGAAACTCTGTAGCACTCATTTTCGTCTCACATAAAAAGATAATATCAGGTCTATTGGCATCCAAAAGTTGCCTAAACTCCTGAATTGTCGCGGGTGACCCCATCCCACGACAATTCCAACTTAAAAACTTCATTGTTCTTGGCGGGGCTGTTCTCCACCCTCCTCTGAAAAACTTAATAATCCTAACCTCGTACGAATATCTTCTTCCATCTGTTCTGCCCGCACCGGCTCCAAGATGTAACAAAGAGACCAGTCAAAACACAACACCCACCTTACCAGCCCAGAAAAAGCACCACATCCGAAACTAAGAAATCCAATGAAGAACTACCACCAAAGTTAAAAAAGCAACCAAAGAGAACCAAAGCTAAAGAGAAAAACAACAGCTCTGAAAAACTCCACAAAAAGAATTAGCAAAAGATAAACAAAGACGATACATAAAGGTTCTGTTCATATCCCACCTACCATTTTGAATTTCTATCAAAACAGCGTAAAGAAACATACAGTTGAATATGAAAAATAACAAGAAGAAAATCAAACTAACGAAAATGGATAAAATAACAAAACAAAAAAACAAAATAAAACCTGCAACCACACAAGAAAATTCTCACGTCATCAGTCGCTTTGAATTGATACAAGATCAAAACTCCAGCCGACACAGCCAAGTCAGAAGACACGATAGAAGCACCCCCACCACCTAAACTCCACCCCACCAACAAAGATGGGACTCACCGAACAAAGAAACTCTAACCATCCAATTATTCTTAGAACAAGAATAAAGATGGAATTTGGCTTCTTGATGAAAAAAGAACGACTCGCCTCTTTTTTTTTTATATGTATTAAATAGTCTTAAAAAAATATTTTATTAATTGTTTAAATATATCGTTCCCTTTTTGTTTAAATATGAATGTTTTATTAATTAATATTTTTCTGCCTCGCATGTTTATTTTTTGCTATTTTAATTGTTTATTATTGCTTAATATAATACTATATTTATTCATGTTATTATTCTTTTATTATTTATGGTTAAATTCGTAGAATTATAATTGATATATATATATATATGTTACAATGTCTTACTCATACTATTTTTTTAATAAAAATATCTTTTACATTAAAGATTTTTTTAAATATTTTAAACGGTGATACGTGATATTTTGGAGTCTTCGAGAAGAATCGTGCCCTAACTTATTGGGTTGTGATTTTTCTCGTAAAACTCAAAATATTAGATATCTTTCCATTTTCAAAAATTGAAGCTTATCAATTTCAAATAAAAAACTTATTTTTGAGAATTCAAAACGTTATATCCTAACTTATTGGGTGTGATGTTTTGTGTCTCAAGGTAAGAATTTTCTAAAATAGAGATGCACCTAGCTTCAAAGTTATGAGATATTGTATCCTAACTTATTGGGTATGGTATTTTAATTTTTTTGAAATAGGTAATTCTTGGTTTTCTTTTCAATAACAGGATTTTATTTTAAACTTTTTAAATTTTAAACATTTGGACATGATTATATCAATTAGGTACCAATTTTTGGGCGTTATGAGGGTGCTAACCCTTCCTCATACGTAACCGGCTTCCAAACTCATTTTTTCGTTTTCCGCAAATCAAAATCAAATGTTTTAAAATGAAACGTTTTACAATGTGATTCAATCACACCTAAATGAAAAGAGATTGGTGGCGACTCTCATTTTTTTTTAAAAGTCGATCCCCATTTTTTTATAAAACCCTATTTTTAAAATGGTTTCGACACATAGTAGCTCTTTAGTCCATTGCCCTGTTGATAGGTCATAACATGCTATTCCATTTGGTTTTGGTACTGCCCATGTCATTTAGAATGCTCTTTTTTGGGAGTAAATTGAAATTACAAATTTTAAATTTCGTCTCAGTGTAAAATTTGATCCATATTCGCCTTACTGCCCATATTGACCACAATATAGTTGGTAAAATATAAATATAAAAATAAGTAATTTTATTATTTATTTGTTGGATGATGGATTGTTATATGTAAGGTATGAGAAGATTTAATTGTTTAATTTATGGAATTTTTTTGTTTATTTTGAGTTTGTTTAATAATAGATTGTATTTGTTAAGCTTATTGAAAAATATTTTATATAATTGATAAATATTTTATATTTAAGATTTATTTAACATCCTTATTTGATATATATATATATATCAATTTTTTAAAACATAGTGATAAATCTAAAACAATATACTAAAACAAATTGATATCAATACGTATCAATACTAATACATACTAAAACTAATAAAAAATAATATGTTCACTGATACGACACCGACTATCTTAGAGCATAGACATAAAATGAAATTTCAATCCATGCCCAAATCACAAGTACCAGTTTAACTCTTGTCTTCCTTTACTAAAAAAAAAAAACTATTTTATCTTAGTAGATTAAACTTAGGGCTAGTTTAGGATTATTGTTGAGAAGTTTTGTTTAAGATTTTAAATGTTTAGCAAAAGATGTTGTGAAAAGTTAAAATGTATATTTTAAATATGGTGTTATAAAATAAAAATAAGTTAATTTAAAGGCATAGTAATCAATATGGCCCTTATTTTATTTTTGACCTAAATTTGACTATTAACTTTAAAAAGAGTCAAATTATCTTTTTAATGGAAAGGTTGACTAAAATTTAATTTTTTAAATAATGTTGGTGTGGCAAGTCACGTGATGATCCACTTATAATTCATGCTAACATGATATTATTTATCTATATAAATTAATAAATAATTTAAAATTATAAAATATTCAAAATTTTTTAAAAATCAAATTTTAAAAATATATAAAATCTCATAAATAAAAAAAGAGAATAAAGTACTTGTAGATTGTCATGCAGACTGACATGTTTAAAAATTTAATATTTTAGTCAAGATTTCCGTTAAAAAATAACAATTAAACTTTTTGAAAAATTGATGACAATCAAATTCAACTCTTTTTATTTCAGCATTAACAAATATTCACTTGAATTATTATACAAATATTATAAAAAGATTTATGATAACTCATTGTTAATATTGTGATATATGAAATACAATGGAATTGGGGGCGATTACGGGTGTCCCCAAGCGGAGATCATTACCCATTTACATAAATTGGATTTTGATTGTACAAACAATATGGCGAGGTATGAAGCTTGAATCATGGGCATCCGTCGCTATTGAACGAAAATTAAGGTCTTTGGAAGTATCACGGAGACTCGCGTTGGTAATTTATCAACTTAAAGGAGAATGAGAGCGAGAGATCCCAAATTGGTCGAATACAAAAGATTGGTCCAAGAACTAATCAAAGAGTTCGATGACATCACTTTCGATTATTTACCAAGGGACGAAAATCGGATGGTGATGCTCAGCCATATTGGCTTCTATAGTACAAGCAAGCAGCAAGGAGGATATGAGACCTATACAAATGAGCATTTATGAGGCCCACCCATTGCTACAATGTCGAGGAAGAAGGAAAATTGGCCCACCATGGTACCACGATATATTGCGGTATGTGAAGAATCGTGAGTACCACGATCAAGCCACGAGAATGAAAAAAAAGCGCCGAGGAGATTAGCATGTGATTACGTCTTGGATGGAGAAGTCTTATACAAGAAAAGGAAAGATCAAGTCTTGCTAAGGTGTGTGGGCGCTTACAGAAGCTAAGTTAATCCTAGAAGAAGTCCCGAAGGTGTCTACATGGAACTCACGCTAATGGTTTCACAATGGCGGACAAATAATGAGGTTCGGATATTATTGGTCCACCATGGAGGAGGCTTATTAACTATGCCAAAAATGTCATAAATGCGGTTATGGAGACAAGATTCATGTACCCGTCACCTTTGCATGTTATGACTTCTCCATGGCCATTTTCCATTTGGGGCATGGGCGTCATTGAGCCAATATCTCGGAAAGGCATCGAGCAGGCATCGGTTCATCTTTGTGGTCATCGACTACTTCACGAAATGGGTAGAGGCGCCTCATATGCCAACGTCACTAAATTAGCGGTTAGCGGTTTTGAAGAAGGAAATCATTTGTCAATATGGAATGCCGAGAGGATCATATCGCACAACGACTGAATTTAAACAATAGCACGATAGCGAGAGGTTTGTAGCCAATTCAACATCAAACACCACAATTCATCACCAGTACGCCCAAAAATGAATGGGGCGGGAAGCGACCAACAAAAACATCAAAAGATAGTGGGAAAGATGATGAGACTTACAAGGATTGGCATGAAAAATTACCGTTCAGGCTTATGCTTATCGAGCGTCCGTCAGAACCTCTCTGGGGCAACACCTTTCTCATTGGTCTATGGGATGAGGCGGTTCTACCTATCGAAGTGGAAATACCTTCTCTTGAGTATTGTCGAAGTGAAGTGGATGAAGTGAATGGATCCGTGCTCGATATGATCGGTTGAACTTAATTGAAGAAAGAGATTGAGGGCTATCCATCACGGTCGGATGTACCAAAAGCGAATGATGCGAGCATACAACAAGAAAGTCGCCCAAGAGAATTCCACGAGGGAGACTTAGTTTTGAAAAAGATTCTCCCATACAAAAGGATTTCAGAGGAAAATGGATGCCAAATTGGGAAGGACCTTATGTAGTGAAAAGGCTTTCCTGGAGGGGCATTAATTTTGGCCGAGATGGATGGGAAAAATCTACCCAATCCCATAAATTGATTCGGTTAAGAAATATTATGCTTGAAGAGGAGAAAGGCTAAAGTGAAAACCGAAAAGGTGCTTTAAGACCTAAAAAAAAAGAAAGCGAGAGGCCAAAGTGAAAACCCATAAGGGCGCTTTGAGACTAAAGGGCTTTGAGTCGAAAACTTAGATAAATGGCTCAAATTAGCACGAAAAAGGAGGTATGTGACAATCTTTTTCCCCCCAATTGGCAAAAGGAGGAATGTTACACCTCGGAACATCTACAAGCATCTGCAGATCTCCCAACGTCAGTGATCTTGGAAGCATCCGGTGGTGAAGCTCAGTTGCGATATCTGGGCACCTACTTTTCTTTTACCCATTTTTGTACTCAATAATGTTTACTTTTGTTGAATTAATCCAATTCCATTCTTTATAAATTTCATTGTTATTTTAAATCTTTGAGTTGTTTGCAATTGAAATAATGACCCATTGACCCATAATGCTTCCATAAAAGCGAGTCCCGCCTATTACTCTGGAAGCTTCTAAGCAATAGGAACCTAAAACAAGGCATTGTTTAGGAACCACCGCATAGGGGTTAGAAACGTTCAAGGAAGAGGGCCTAAAATCATGACTATCTCCTTAGATTCTCTGACATAGGTATCAGACGAAAAATTACGTCTGTGCCATGACCTCGATGAGCGAACGAGCAATTACAGCCCTAATCTTTTAAAACAAAAATAATAATAAATCGTTCTCATGACATCCTGCATTCATGCAAATGTCCTCCGTAATATCATTTAGTTAGGAGCATCCGATTTATTACAATCACTGCATCTTAACGAAAGATCATCATTCTCACGACATTCTGCATCCACGCAAGTGTCATCCATTAGTTGGGAGCATTCGAGTCATTCTGACCATAGCATCCTCACCATGTGGCATAAACACAAACATATAAAATCAAGTCTACAGGATATGTCCCTAGAGGATGGTGTAGCAACACAATCGAAGATTATCCTATTACCATCGACCAGCGGTGGAATGGTGGTCTTATTGCCACTGACCAGCAGTGGAATAGGTTGAAGATTGCCCTATTACCATCAACCAGTGGTGGAATAGGTTGAAGATTGTCCTATTGCCATCAAGCGGTGATGCAATAGGTTGAAGATTGTCCTATTGCCTTGACCGTGATGGACTAAGTCAAAAATTATAGATCTTGTCACCATAACCGGTGAGTGGGGCAAAATCGAAGGCAAATCATGGCTCCCAACCAAAGAGGGAACACGATTTAGGCCACCTCCTATTGCCACCGACCACAGATGGAATAGGCCAAAATTGTAGATCTTGTCACCATAACCAGAGTTGGGCAAGATCGAAGGCAAATCATGGCTCCCAACTAGTAGGGAACACGATTTAGGCCACCCTCCTATTGCCAACGACCAGTGCATGGAATAGGCCAAAATTGTAGATCTTGTGCGCCTAACCAGATGGTGGGGCAAGATCGAGGCTAATCTTGGCTCCCTAAACCGGTAGGGAACATGATTTGGCCATCGCCCTATGTCCACGACCAGCAGATGGAATAGGCAAAATGTGTAATTCCTATCCCTAACCAAGAGGGGAGCATGGTTAAGCTTTAGTCCCATTGCCTTAACTAGAAGTGGGATAGGTGAAGACCAAAGACCTCATCTCTCCGGAGATGCGTGAGCAATCTAAAATAAAACAAGTCACACCCGTCGGAGTCGCAAAGAAGAGCAAATTGAAGCCACATAACGGTGGAGTAGATTGAAGTAACAAGATGCGGTAGTGGAATGAGGCTACATGAAGAAGAGAAGCACCAAAGAAGTTAGGACCCGGTAGAGCAAATTTGGTCCCTCCTTATGTCTTTGCTTTATTCCGTTGCCGACAATGAGCAAAGAGAAGCATTTGTAGACTGCCCAAATTTGCCCAGGCCCAACAATCAAACAACAAACCCAAAAAATAAAAAATAGACCCAAAATACAAATCAAAACTAAAATAAAAAAACAGCCAAATGGCCCAAAACCAACCCAACTATCGAAGCGCAAAAAAACAAAAAAAAACCCTAGCCTTTCTACCCTCGACCCTCGACTTGACCCCCCACTGCCGCCGCTCAAGTCCATCTTTGCTCAGACATGCTCCACCGAAACACTGCAAAACAAAAACAAGAGCACGCATGCAAGACAACAAAGAGAGAAGCGGTTTATCCTCTATATTCACTTTGGCTATAAAGCCACGTAAAATGATTGTAAAAGGAGATTTTTTCCCAAAAAAGAGAACAGAGACTTAGAATACAAAAATTATTGGAAATCGAAAGCAAAAGGAATAGAAGATTGTTTTTTAAACACTTCCGCTCTCATCTTATAATAAACTGCTACTTCTTATTTCCCCCTTTTTTTATCTGTTTATTGTTTCTTTTTTAATTTTATTTTATTTTTTCACAAACAATAATAGCAAAGAGGAGGTAAAACTTACCTGAACCCCGGGGCACGCGTCGTGAGTCTCCCCTCCGTCGTCGAAGTCGAAATCGGGAGCAAAGTGGGGGTTTCCTTCTCTTGGGTTTACAAAAAACCAAAAAGGAAATAAATCAGCAACAACAAGACAGATCGAAGATTTTTTTTTTTATTTTACTTTCAAAACTTTTTATTTTATTTTTATTTTTTTATTTTTTTCATTTCATTCCACGGTATATTTAAATATATACATCTAAACCGGTAAATAAAATAAAAAACACAAAAAAAAAATTTACCTTTCAAAGCCACAGTGGGCGGTGGTAAGAGCTGTGTGGCTGAAGTCCGACGACAAGAATCCTCGTCGAGAAATCGCACCACCTCCTCCTCTCACGCTCTGCAGAGAAGAACGAGAAAAAGAAATTTTTTTTAAACATAGTATTTGAAATGAAAAATGAAGGAAATTTGGGGTTTTATAAAGATGTAAAAGCACGCTGTGTTTAGGCTCGATTTAAGTGGCCCCAAAGCGACGTCGTTTAATTATTATGACCAGCAGCCAGACCACCCGCCGGAGGATCCACGTGTTTTTGAGGAAGGGCTAATTGCACTTTTAGCCCTTCCAGCATTTTATTGTTTTACAATCGATTTTTATCGCTTTAAAATCTCGCCCAATAATTTACTTCGACTTTCATTTCGTCCCTATCAAGACAATGCGTTTGGAAAGGGAATAATTTCCATTTCGGTCCCCCTTTTCACGCTGCGTTCCAAATAGGCCACTTCCTTCATTTTATTTCAAATTAAACCCAAAATCTCATTTTTATTCAATTTGATCCCTTTTTTTAATTAATTTGCAATTTTGGTTCTTTGGCCATTATTTAATATATTCTTATTATTATTATTATTATTATTATTATTATTATTATTACTATTATTATCATTTCATTTTTACTCTCGTTTATTTATTCACTATTATATTTGTTATTGTTATTTTTTATTATTTTATTATCACTATATTATTATTAATATTATTGTTATTATTATCAATTATTCTTATTCTTATTATTATTATTATTATTATTATTATCATTTCATTTTTACTCTCGTTTATTTATTTACTATTATATTTGTTATTGTTATCCTTTATTATTTTATTATCACTATATTATTATTATTAATACTATTATTATTATTATTTCCATTTTACTCTTATTTGTCTATTTATTGCCTTATTCACCCTTTTTTATTCGTTCATCAATGTATCATTCTCTCTAATATATCATTATTTTTATTACAATCATTTAATTTGAATTTGATTTCCATTCTTTTAATTTTCACCGTTTATAATTTTTATTTTATGTTATTCATTTATTATTATTATATTTATTATCATTTCATTTACTTATTGTTTATTCGTTCATTACTCTTTACTTTTTTAATACTTTAAAGCACTTTAATTATTTATCATATTTTTTTATTTTTATTTATTTATTGTTATTATTATCGTCCTATTTGTTTCTATGATTTTATTATTGTTATTCTTATTTTATTATTTATTTGCTCATTCATTTATTTATAAGAATTAGATTTATTCGCATGTTCGTTAAATTCGTTAGTATCATTACTTTGTCTAATATTAATCAATCAAACTTCCCAAATAAAGATAATGTCCAGTATTTGAAAATTCGGAAGATCGAGCCCTAACTTCTTTGGGTTCGGTTTTTCGTTTATGTTAAACAATGGGATATCTCTTTTGAAGTTGCAATTTTAAAACAAAATACTTAATCTGGAAATTGAAATGTCGTGCCCTAACTTCTTGGACTCGACACTTAGATACTGGGATAAGTTTCTTTTCCTAAAATAGAGGCAATCTTAGTATTTGAAATCTCGAAATCGAGCCTTAACTTCTCGGGTTCCGATTTCTCATTTGACGAATAACGAAGATCCCTTCAAAATAAAAACCAAGTTTCAAAAGCGAGCTTAGTTTGGGAGTTTAAAGTATTGTGCCCTAACTTACTCTGGACGTGATGCTTTACCTCTTGAAATAAGAAAGCCTTAACGTCCTTCAATTTTAAAAAATAAAAGCATTGTATTTTGAATCCCTTTAAAGTTTTCAACAAATAGGACATCAATCAATCGGTTTGGTACCAATTTTGGGCGTGTCGAGGTGCTAATCCTTCCTCGCACGTAATCGACCTCCGAATCCGTTTTCTCAAAGTTCGTGGACCAAAAAGCACTTTTAGTAAATTAAATGTTTTATTAAAAGCGAAGGTGATCCGATCACACCAAATAAAGATCGGTGTGACTCCTTTCCTTCTCTTTTTAAAAAATCGAGTCGACTGCGTCGATTACCGTTTCACCCAAAAATGGTTATGACAATCATCTCTTGTGACACACTCGCCCAAAAACTCAAATTCCACTGGGTAATATCATTACCATTTGACCGAAACAGATTCGAAAAATAGTTTCTAGCAGCTTCACAAATATCCTTGCTGTCCGTTATCCAAGCACCATTACCATCTTTAATTTTATCAATTCTATTCTTTTTAAACCCACCAGTAGCTTTAGCATGAAAAAACTTTGTATTTCTGTCGCCATAATTTAGCCAATGCACCCTATATCTTTGAGCCCAGTACCTTTCAACCTTCTCATAAAGAAAATTAAGTCTTTGCCTGTACTCCTTAAGCAGCCTAATACTATCATCTCTACTCGTCGAGTCGATGATCTTATTAATCTTATTCTCCAGAGTACTAATCTCTTTTTTTGTTCTCCAGTATTTCTGTTTTTGCCAGCTCCCCAGATAACCCCGAATAGTCTCTAACTTATTCTCGTAATTGCTATCATCCTGACCCCAACCCTCATTGATAATCTTCTTTATATTCTTCTCTGAAGCCCAACACTCCTCATACCGAAACCTGAGACGACTGTCCCACTGGTGGTCCATGGGTTTGTGGCCATACAAGTCAAGAAAGATAGCGTCATGGTCAGACTGGGCCTGACGGATAACACTGGAAGCAATAAAAGGGTAGTTTTCCACCATTGACACAGACGTGAGAAACCTATGAAGTCTCTCCTTTATAAGCCTATTCCCTTCTCTGTTGTTAACCCACGTAAACCAACCTTTATCCGGTTTAATATCAGCAAGGCCAAATCATCGACAATATCTCTAAAATCCTTCAATAAAGTCTGAGAGATCCGACGACCCCCTGCCTTTTCAGCTTCATTCAGCATAGCATTGAAATCCCCTCCGACCACCCAATCTTCGTTAACACCAGCACCCACCCTACGCAACATTTCCAAGAATTAATACGCTCATTCGGGTTAGCATGACCATAGAAACCCGTCACCCTAATGGTACTTAAGTCTCTAAGCTTAACAATAGAGTCGATATGATGTTTTGAGTAGCTTTGAATAGCAACATCCAGTTCCTCTTCCAAAGTAAAGCAAGACCACCACTCCTCCCTTCAGAATTAACAAGTCCATACTGCATCCTACATCTATTCTGCACCTTTGAAACTCTGTAGCACTCATTTTCGTCTCACATAAAAAGATAATATCAGGTCTATTGGCATCCAAAGTTGCCTAAACTCCTGAATTGTCGCGGGTGACCCCATCCCACGACAATTCCAACTTAAAACTTCATTGTTCTTGGCGGGCTGTTCTCCACCCTCCTCTGAAAAACTTAATAATCCTAACCTCGTACGAATATCTTCTTCCATCTGTTCTGCCCGCACCGGCTCCAAGATGTAACAAAGAGACCAGTCAAAACACAACACCCACCTTACCAGCCCAGAAAAAGCACCACATCCGAAACTAAGAAATCCAATGAAGAACTACCACCAAAGTTAAAAAAGCAACCAAAGAGAACCAAAGCTAAAGAGAAAAACAACAGCTCTGAAAAACTCCACAAAAAGAATTAGCAAAAGATAAACAAAGACGATACATAAAGGTTCTGTTCATATCCCACCTACCATTTTTGAATTTCTATCAAAACAGCGTAAAGAAACATACAGTTGAATATGAAAAAATAACAAGAAGAAAATCAAACTAACGAAAATGGATAAAATAACAAAACAAAAAAACAAAATAAAACCTGCAACCACACAAGAAAATTCTCACGTCATCAGTCGCTTTGAATTGATACAAGATCAAAACTCCAGCCGACACAGCCAAGTCAGAAGACACGATAGAAGCACCCCCACCACCTAAACTCCACCCCACCAACAAAGATGGGACTCACCGAACAAAGAAACTCTAACCATCCAATTATTCTTAGAACAAGAATAAAGATGGAATTTGGCTTCTTGATGAAAAAAGAACGACTCGCCTCTTTTTTTTTTTATATGTATTAAATAGTCTTAAAAAATATTTTATTAATTGTTTAAATATATCGTTCCTTTTGTTTAAATATGAATGTTTTATTAATTAATATTTTTCTGCCTCGCATGTTTATTTTTTGCTATTTTAATTGTTTATTATTGCTTAATATAATACTATATTTATTCATGTTATTATTCTTTTATTATTTATGGTTAAATTAAGTAGAATTATAATTGATATATATATATATATATTTACAATGTCTTACTCATACTATTTTTTAATAAAATATCTTTTACATTAAAGATTTTTTAAATATTTTTAACGGTGATACGTGATATTTTGGAGTCTTGAGAAGAATCGTGCCTAACTTATTGGGTTGTGATTTTCTCGTAAAACTCAAAATATTAGATATCCTTCCATTTTCAAAATTGAAGCTTATCAATTTCAAATAAAAACTTATTTTGAGAATTCAAAACGTTATATCCTAACTTATTGGGTGTGATGTTTTGTGTCTCCGAAAGTGAAATTTTCTAAAATAGAGATGCACCTAGCTTCAAAGTTATGAGATATTGTATCCTAACTTATTGGGTATGGTATTTTATTTTTTGAAATAGGTAATTCTTGGTTTCTTTTCAATAACAGGATTTTATTTTAAACTTTTAAATTTTAAACATTTGGACATGATTATATCAATTAGGTACCAATTTTTGGGCGTTATGAGGTCTTAACCCTTCCTCATACGTAACGGCTTCCAAACTCGTTTTTTCGTTTTCCATAAATCAAAATCAAATGTTTTAAAATGAACGTTTCTGATGTGATTCAATCACACCTAAATGAAAAGAGATTGGTGGCGACTCATTTTTTTTAAAAGTCGATCCTATTTTTTATAAAACCCGATTTTTAAAATAGTTTCGACACATAGTAGCTCTTTAGTCCATTGCCCTGTTGATAGGTCATAACATGCTATTCCATTTGGTTTTGGTACTGCCCATATCATTTAGAATGCTCTTTTTGGGAGTAAATTGAAATTGCAAATTTTAAATTTCGTCTCAGTGTAAAATTTGATCCATATTCGCCTTACTGCCCATATTGACCACAATATAGTTGGTAAAATATAAATATAAAATAAGTAATTTTATTATTTATTTGTTGGATGATGGATTGTTATATGTAAGGTATGAGAAGATTTAATTGTTTAATTTATGGAATTTTTTTGTTTATTTTGAGTTTGTTTAATAATAGATTGTATTTGTTAAGCTTATTGAAAAATATTTTATATAATTGATAAATATTTTATATTTAAGATTTATTTAACATCCTTATTTGATATATATATCAATTTTTTTAAAACATAGTGATAAATCTAAAACAATATACTAAAACAAATTGATATCAATACGTATCAATACTAATACATACTAAAACTAATAAAAAATAATATGTTCACTGATACGACACCGACTATCTTAGAGCATAGACATAAAATGAAATTTCAATCCATGCCCAAATCACAAGTACCAGTTTAACTCTTGTCTTCCTTTACTAAAAAAAAAAAAAACTATTTTATCTTAGTAGATTAAACTTAGGGCTAGTTTAGGATTATTGTTGAGAAGTTTTGTTTAAGATTTTAAATGTTTAGCAAAAGATGTTGTGAAAAGTTAAAATGTATATTTTAAATATGGTGTTATAAAATAAAAATAAGTTAATTTAAAGGCATAGTAATCAATATGGCCCTTATTTTATTTTTGACCTAAATTTGAATATTAACTTTAAAAAGAGTCAAATTATCTTTTTAATGGAAAGGTTGACTAAAAATTTAATTTTTTAAATAATGTTGGTGTGGCAAGTCACGTGATGATCCACTTATAATTCATGCTAACATGATACTTATTTGTCTATATAAATTAATAAATAATTTAAAATTATAAAATATTCAAAATTTTTAAAAATCAAATTTTAAAAATATATAAAAGCTCATAAAAAAAAAAGAGAATAAAGTACTTGTGGATTGTCATGTGGTAGCGTATGTTTAAAATTTAATATTTTAGTCGATATTTCCGTTAAAAAATAACAATTAAACTTTTTGAAAAATTGATGACAATCAAATTAAACTCTTTTTATTTCAGCATTAACAAATATTCACTTGAATTATTATACAAATATAATAAAAGATTTATGATAACTCATTGTTAATATTGTGATATATGAAATATAAAATTTAAATAATTTTAGGTAATTAATATAAATTTTTTAAGTTTTTTTTTTGAAAATTTCTTTAAGTTGAATATATAAACATATTTATAATTTATTGTTAATATAAATTACGGGCAAATTTATAATTTGACACTCAAACTAACTTTATATGCATATAAAGTTTATTTATTGATATAACATTGGCTAATATTGTTGGAAAAAAAATATTGGGGAATACTATTTTCTCTTGAAAGTGCTTTTTAACCAAAGTTATTGCAATATATAAAAGTACTTAAATATCTATTATTCTCGTATTTAAATGTTGAAAGGTTATGGATAATAATAAGAATTGAATAAAAGAACATTCAACACAATAGGAACTCCAAGTTTTTTATATGCATATGAAATATATTATATAAAATATCAATGAAATTTTAATTGAAAAGATAAAGTTGAGAAATTTGAGGGAGAGTTAAAACCAACGTAACATATTTAATCAACCTATTTTATAAAGTCAATTTTGATTAAATTAAATTTTGCGATTAAATCGGTTGAAGTTTCATTTTATTAGTCAATTATCAATTATTAAACTTTGTAACTGAACCGACCGACTTAATTAACTTAATATATATTATCTTGTAATTATTTTAAATATATTTGTATTATATAATAAATATATAATGCTTTCAAAATAAATCTAATATATAAATTTTGGTATTAAACCAAACACAATAACCCAAATCTAATGACCCAATTAAAATTGTATTACCCAATAATGAATAACCCAGTAAACTCTTATAAGGGTTATATTCTCAAGAACCCAATTAAAGTATGAACAACAAAAACACAATTAAAATTAAATTACACATTATCCATTACCTGGTTTAGTTTAAACCCAATTAAAAAATAATCTAAAATTAGGCTTGAAAGTTGTATCTCATTCCTCTGCACCTTCATGAATCACGCCTTCAACCTTCAATCTTTCAACTATAGGTTTAAGTCCCATGTGAGTTTTTTTCTTTTAAAGATTATTATGAGTTAAAATTATAATTATAAAATTTACAATTTTATTTATTTTTTAAAAGACTTAAAAATTATTATTTTTTTCATTCATTTTGAGTGATTTAACAAATAATACAAATGTATAGATTAAAAGACGAAAATTTAAAAAGACTTTAAAAAAGATGTAAGGTGAAAAAGTGTTTATATATAAATTATGAGGGGATTAGTTTAATTTGTTGAATGAGATATGTAGTCTAGTCTTAATTTAATTCTTTATCCTTCTAAATCTCAAATGTTTATCTTTTGAGTCAATAACAAAAGTGTGTTAAATTAAAAAATATTACTCAATTATATCTGAAAAGGGAAAGCTAAACCGAAGGTGGGGTGGGCTATGCCTTGCCTAGTCATTTTATAACACTTGGATGAGTATGCCCATCAAAGCTTAAATGTAGCTTTTTATAATTAATGGCGGCCTTTCTTGTTCAATGCTTATCCCCTACGAATGGTTCACGTTGAAGCATCGCCACAAACTGCTCCTACCATGTTCTTTTTTCACTGCTATGGCTATATAAAAGTTTATTTTAGTGTTGAATTAAAATTTTATTTAAATATAGAAATAAAATTGTATTATTTCAAAAAATAAAATAATATAATATAAATACTGTGTAAGGAATTAACTCGTGTATGCAACGAACAAGTAAATATAATAAAATAAAAAAGATCGAACACCAAATTATATGTAATGCCTTGAATTTTGGGGCTAGAAGTTTTGACTTTTGTGATTAGTGTCAATGTTTGGTTGTGAGTTTAAGTGTCAGAATGGTCTATTGGTCTGGTGGTACAGTGAGTGTTAGCGAACCTTTGAGTTTTGGATTCAATTCCTTGTGTGAACTTTTTGGAGGAATATTTTTGTTTGTGTTAATTTAATTTATGATTATTTAATTAATTACATATTTATTTTTATTTATTTTTGGGCTTTTCTTTTTCACGTTTTATTTTTCTCTCTTCTTCTTTGTTTTTGGTTTTCTTTCTTTGCTTCTTTCTTTTTGAATCTGTGGTGGTTTCGGCAGAGCTTCGTTTTCCTTTGTCATCGAGTCTGCATCGGGTCGTTTCAAACAGGTGTGGGTTTCGAAGCTTTCCTATTTTATTTGCAAATTGATTTTGTTAGAATGTGGCAACCTTGGTGGTTTTTGGAAATTGATTGTTTAAGTACGGTAGCACTGTCGGATGGCATGGAAATTCGCTTTGGTTAGTGCGGTTCTGAGTTCCATTGGTTGAGGGTCGACTTAGTGACCGAAAAACTCGTTTCTCAAGCTATTTTAGGGTGGTTTCGTGACCACATGGACGGCAACACGAGTGTGTGCTTGTTTACACTGCCATGTGGAATTAGGGATTAGGGTTTTGGGCAAAGTTTGGTGCCACACGGCTGTGTGACCGATTTGGGGATTTTGTTGATTTTCACACGGTCGTGTGTGTTTGGGAATTAGGGTTTAAGTGATTTGGTGTCACACGGCCTGGCTACACGGCTGTGTGGCTAATTTGGGGATTTAGGGATCCCATACGGACGTGTGTTTTAGACACACGGTCGTGTCAGCCCTGTACTCAAATTTAGTGCAAATGGACAGAGAGTTACACGGTCTATCCCCACGGCCATGTCCCTGGTCCATATGGGTGTATGCCTTAGTCACACGGTCGTATGCCTCTTTTCACACGGGCGTGTGTCCCTCCTCACACGGGCTTTTAGTCTCCCACACGGCATAGGCGTGTGGTTTTAAGACACTCATATTGGTTCTGTGTGCAATTCTGATCTGAATATGTGTTTGTGTGTGCTCTGACCCTTAGCTAAGTTTAGGGAGGGTGTTCAAGACTCAATATCTGTGATGATTGTGTATGGTGTATGATTCTGAATCTGGTCTGTGGGGTGTATTGCATATCTGTTCTTTCTGACTGCCTGTTTAGGTGTCTCTGTTCCTTGAATTTGTATGCATGCATACACCTACATAAAGTAAAGGATTTTGGGTGGGTTCGTGAAGAGAAAGGAGTCTCGATTACGATCGATCTGCGCTTTTTCTTGCATCATATTGTCGACAATTTATCGTCATACGTGTGTCGCGTCGACTTTCTTTGTGTACTATTATCCGATCTGGCAAGATAATCTGTGAGAACTGCACAACAGATTACCGCATTGCACTATACAGCACATACGCCAGCTCTGCTGCGTATTAACATCTGAGTGGCTTGGTCCACATATGTGGTGTGTAGGGTTGGATGGGCCTTCCGAGGTCCTAAGTGGTGTGTTTTGGTTGGGTGAGCTTAAACAGCTCTTATAGGGTGTGATTGGGGGACGGAAAGGTGTGCTGGCTGGATGGGTGGGTTTTATTATCTGACTGCATTTCATCCGCATCTATTTATGTGTTTTGACTGTAAGATTGGTTATCTGTATTCTGGTTGTCTGAACAACTTTTGTGTTGAGTTTTCTGTGTGAACTTGGTGTGCTCAGATTGTTATGTTCTATTGGGACGTTAGTTCCAAGTGTGCTTTCTGACTCTGTGAGTATTTGAAAATCTGTTGCGCTACTGATTGGAATTCCTTATTTCTGTCTCTTGTGTTGTTTTGAACCCACACTGAGCTCGTATAGCTCACCTCCTCTTAGTGTTTCCCCTTTCAGGTACATTCTCGAATTCTGATGCTAGACTCGGTATCGCTGAGGTTTTAGACAGTCTCAGTGGAAAACAGATTACCAGTTTGTGTTTTCAGTTTCTACTTTGTTATTCAGATTTTGAACTGTAAAGATTATAAAGCTATGGTACAAGTTCCCTTTTTAAGTTTCATTCGTTTTCCTTGTTAATTCCAAATATTTATTTAACTTATTTGTAATTTTATTGACTGAATTTTTAAACAAATAAATGTTTCGGTTTGACATCTTAACTTGATTTGTAAAAGAATTTACCTACGATCACTTCGGTGATCAATGTAACATTCGGGATTCGATCTAAACTTCTAGGCCGGGTTTAGGGTGTTACATTTTACGTGAAAAAACTCCTCAAATAAGGATAAAAAACCACGAGTAAAATGAGATTTCATTATAATAAAAGAAATTACAAAAGATGGAGAGAATTAAATGAAAACTCGAAGTCCCAAAAACAAGATCATTCAAAACAAAGAATAGAATTCTCTCAATTTGAATGTTTCTATTGTGTGTAAACCTAGAGTAACTAACGCTTATCTATAGGCTGAAATTGATAGCATATATGACTACAACAACCATAGGGTAATGAGAGTTTAAGTGGAAAACTAAAAACAAAGTTTAAATGGAAGAAGAAAGCCAAAAAACTTGAGTTGCACGTCACCACATCGTGATGTAGCATCATGTCATCAGGACAAAGAAGAATCGCGTCATCGGGATAAGGGCTTTCTTCTCATCCTGACGTCAGTTGCTCGTTGGAACAAATAACACTTCCTCATTACGACGTCACACACTGTTTAGTCTAAAATGCAAGGCACAACTCTACAAATCTCCACCTTTACTCATATTTGACTTAACTCTCTTGTCAAGCCCTGTTACGATCCTAACTGATTTTTTGTCAGATATTTACCAAGTCCAAGCAATGCTCAAACTTTAAAACTGGATTTCTCTTTGTCAGCATGTCGATCAGATTGTGTTATGTGCCAATTTTAAGAATCTGAACATCCTCTTGAACGATCACCTCTAAAACAAAGTGATAATGAATTTCTATGTGCTTCGTTCTTTCATGATGCATTTGATCTTTTGTGAGATTTATGGCACTTTGACTATCACAATATATAATAGTTGCCCCTTTTCACTTACCAATTCACTAAACGGTCCCCTTAATCAAATTATTTCTTTTACTGCTTCAGTAATTGCCATGTATTCCGCTTCAGTAATCGACAAAGCTATTGTAGCTCAAAGTGTCATTTTCCAACTAATGGCACCATTCCTAAAAGTAAATAGGTAACTTGTGAGAGACATTCTTCAATTTATGTCTTATGCATAATCAAAATCAACATATCTGAAAGTTCTTCTGAACTCTAAGCACGTGTTAGAAGAACCCTGCAAATATCTTAAAATTCACTTAATTGCATTTCAGTGTAACTTACCAAGATTGGCCATGTGTCGACTAACAACACTACCAGCATATGAAATATCGAGATGAGTGTATACCATTCCATACATCAAACTTCCAATTGCACTTGGATAAGGTACTTTTGACATGTACCTTTCATCATCTTCATTTTATAGGGAATTTGAAATTTGGAGTTTAAAGTGTGCAGTTAAAGGAATACTTACCGATTTTGAATTTTGCATATCAAATCGCTCAAGGATCTTCTTGATGTACCTTTATTGCGATAAAAATAATTTCTCGAAATTTCCATCCCCAAATTTTTCTTTGCTGTACCTAAATTTTTCATCTCAAACTTAGAGTTAAGTATTATTTTAACGCGATCAATTTCAGATGGATTCTTAGTCGCAATTAACATATCATTAACATGAAGTAGTAAATATATAAAAGAGCCATCATCAAGACATTGTAGGTAAACACAATTGTCATACTTACTTCAAGAAAAATGAATACTCAACATGAATGAGTCGAACTTTTTATACCACTGTCGAAGAGACTATTTTAAACATTACAAAGATTTTTGTAAGAGACAAACATAAACTTCTATAATGCCTCAAATATTTTTTAGATTTTTGAATGTGTTTGATTGTCAGATAAGTTTTCTTAGTTTCGTGGTTAAGTGCCTTGGGAGTTGGCTTTGGGTCCTATGTTCGAGTCTTATTGGGTGCGAATTGTGGAATATTTTTCTTTTGCATAGGGCTTGTTGAGAACTGGAGTTTAGTTTAAATTTTAAAAGTTTCAACATGTGGTATTTTGGATGGGATTAAGATATTATCAAATTTAATTAGATTTTAATTAAATCAAATATCCATTATTTTTATTCTTTTGTAACCACCTTAAACCTTTCTTTTTGGGTTTCATGTTCCTTTCTTTTGGATGCCAATTTGCCACTTAAAATTCCTTATTTTGGTTCATCTTTTGTTTGGATATTGTACACTTTCATCTTACTTTCTTGTTGCCAATGCTCATTTCTTTTATGCTTTTGATTTTAGTTTTTGACACTTTTGTCTTGTGGGGGCTTCGCTGTTACGGTTAAGAGGTACAGTGGAATTTGTGTAGGCTGTAGGAAGATAAATTGGTGTAAGTTGTTTGGGTATTCTTATAGCATTGTTCGTTTCTACTCATCTTTTTTTGGTAGTTTATCGATTAGTTTCGTTATGTAGAAATATTTCTTTTTAATACTTAGTGCGATTGGCTCATTCTTTCTAGGCGAAGGAGTAGTGAATTAAGATCCTCCGGTGGTGTAAGCGTTGATTTGATCGCTGTGCGTGAAAAGTAAGTGTTTGAACTCGTTCTTTGAAAACTATTTTGTATGGAAAATAGGGTATTTTGGAGTAGGCTTTTGGGATGATTGATGAGCAATTAGTTTGTTTTAATGATTGATTGTAGGTTTCGTGGGATTCTGATAGCGTGGTTGATCGTTTACGCAGTTAGGTGGATGAAAACAACCTAAAAATCTGTTTAAAATTTTCATAAAAATTGCAAAACAGAGGCTGCTACGAAACTGCCCAGTTTGCACACAGTTGTGTGTGGTGGCTGTATATAGCACACAACTATGTGGGATTTTGCAAACCATGCACAGTGGCCGTGTGTAGTACATAGCCGTGTGAGATTATGTAGCTCGTGTGTCTCACAAGGCCGTGTGGATCTTTACAGAATGTGTGGACCACACTGGCTGGGGTTTTGGGTCGTGTAGGCCTTTTTAGCAAATTTTAAGGTCCAATTAAGGATCGTTTAGGGTGAAAGATATTTGAATCCGAGGACATCACGTAGGTCGGGAAAATTTAAGTTTTTTCTTTAAGTAAGTTCGAATAGCTTGAAAAGAATGGTAAATATGTTAAACTTGGATTAAAACTAATAGTTGAAATATGTATTCGGTAAGTTATGTACATTAGTATGACATGTAATATATGATATAAGTGAATATGCCATCTATTTGATATTACGATATGTATAAGGAATGTGTATGATATGTATGTGTCGAGGTGGGATATGTATGACGGAGGTAGTGTTTATGGTAATTTATACTGCAAATATGGTGGCTAGACTGCAACACTATATGTGTGGTAGCTCACCTGCAGATTGTTAAGTGGCATCTCGTCACATATTGGTATGACTGGATGGATGGAATTTTGTAATCCAATGTGGTGTGATTGGTTGGACGGAGATGGTATGTAATGGATGGGGGTAGGTTTATGATATATGTATTATGGTTTGATAAGTTGTGATCTAACATGTTACACCACTGTATGATAAGCTATAAATATATGGATTTGATATGATATGAAACATTTGGAACAAATGCATTATGTGATATTTTACTATAAAATTAATGTATATTAAATGCATAAATTGGGGTAATGGGCAAAATCGCTTATTGGGTTATTAGTTCACGATTCTATATGTTTTGATCCAGGGAATCCTATGGTCTAGCAGTAGTAGACAACGTCTCGAGAGGCTCGGGTTTCACATCCTCAACACAGTATTTTATGGTTTTATTATGTTCGTCTTAATTGGACATTACGGGCTTTATTTTGATTGTTAACTTTGGACAACTTATGGATAGTTCATTAGGACTCAGATGGCTTATTTTGTCAAAGCTCAAATGGTTAATAATCCTATCTAAGGTAACTAAAATTAAACGATAAGTTTTCAAGTAATAACCCCCACAAGTTTGAGGTTTTCAATAAAATGAATTGGTATGATTTGGTTATGGAAGAATATAACTTGTGATTTTAACATGATCGAAATTATTTATAAATAACAAGACAATGTAACTTTCAACTCACATAAAAACTGTTTTTCTTCTACTAAACAAATTTGTTTTCTTTTTTCTTTGTTTTGCAATGTGACCTCCATAATCCGACTGTAACGTCTAGCCGGGTATGGGGTGTTACATCTTCTATACCTTCAAATTTGAAGTCTTCCAATTGTTGCATGTAGATGTCTTCCTCAAGGTCATAGTGAAAGAAAGTAGTATTCACATCTAACTGCTCTAATTCAATATTGTTTAGATGTCACAAGAGCCAAAAGTGCCCAAATAGATGTATGTTTCACAATGTGGGAGAAAACATAATGAAAGCAACTCCCTCAACTTGACTATAGCCCTTTGCAACCAATCTTTCCTTGTACCTAGTATTGTTAAAACCCGAACCTTCCTTCTTTTTATACACCAATTTGCAACCAATGATTCTTTTATCGATGTGTAGTTTAACTAGCCGCCAAGTTTCATTCTTTTGAAGCGATTCCATCTCTCCTTTCATTGCAACGAGCCATTTGCTAAAGTCGGAGGCTTGAACTACCTCATAATAACACGAAGGAGTTGGAAAAAATGGGTTTGAAAAACGTAGTAGAAATAAATTTAGGAAAAATAGAGTTTTAATTTTTTTCCAAAACAATATATTGGTTGTGATATCTAAAGTAATAAACACTTAATCAAAATTGTACATTTTCGATTCATCTCAGATGAGCGCTTCGACCGAATAGGCTTCTCTACTATCCTCAAGCTCATGTCTGTCGAGTGTTGTCTCGCTTCGAATCAAAAAAAATTTCCCAAAAAATACTAGTGGGGTAATTTTGCAATTTCTCTAAACTTTTGAGTCAAGTTGTAAATCAGAAAAATATCTTTAGGATTTTCTCTACAACTTTCTCTTAAATTTTGGGTGTAAAATAGTCTCTTCATAGGATTTTCTATGATTCTTAATACAATATTAAATTAATCTTAAATTTATTAAAATGATGGGTGTAAAATAAATTTGACCCAAGGCTCTTTAATATTAAATTAATAAAATACTATTAAGATAAGTATTTAATTTAATTTAATATTAAACTATTAAAATAATAATATTTTTAGAATAGTTAATCTGAAATCAAATTTTCTGGTAGAGTCCCAGTAGAATATAACTCTTCCACTGCTCAACAAACGAAGATCAACCGCCGCCGACCACTAGGACTCCATCGTTGCAGTCGCCGACACCGCTATGAACGGTGATGCAGGTCCGACACCCTTACGACACCCTAAGCTGGTTCAACTATTACCGGTTTGGTTCAGGTCAATGACAACCCAACCGGTCCGATCTAGTCATCGGTTGGACCGTCGGCCTGATTTCACATATCGAGCCCGGTTCGACCATTTTTGGGTTTTGGTCTCAGTTTTGGGCTCTCGGGTCCAATTTACGATCTTAGGTCTAATTTTCAAGTTTAATTATCCATTGGGCCAATTGACTGACTTGAAAATTAATTCTCAAAAATATCATATTAATTTGATTAATTTAATTTTACTTAATCAAAATTAATTTTTCCCAAAAATCACTTAGATTTTTCAAATTATTTTTTCAAGAAAATTATTTAATCAAATTCTCCAGTTGAACAATTCTCACGACCACCTAATTTAATTCCACATCAAATAAATTGACTTAATTAAATTATTTCAAAAGTTTTATAATTTTTATCTAATTCAAATGCAATATGATCGAGCTTTTGTTGAGCTAGCAGATGGACCAATCGAACATATACAATTAGGCTATAGTAATTGCAATTATGTCCAGAAGCATCGTTCCGATAATTCGCAATTACTTAATCATGGAGTCAGTCCACAATAAGTACCATGATTGAAAACTCCTTATTGTACACTCTTTACGAAAATAATTCATCCAACTGTTTTATCCAATGACCTCGTCATGTGTGTGTTACCCTCATATGGTATCCTTGATTCCTTTGAGTTAAATTCGTTCACTTAATATAATCCTATTTTATCTCATTTTCACTATTGTGTCTTCTTAATGATTAGTATGATTACTTTCAACAAATGACTGTGATAAATTGCTCGTTCAAGAACAAGCAACATGTGGCCACGTTCCACATTTATGAATCCACACAATGCCAATGAGAGGATACCATTAACTCTTTAATTGAGCTATGAATTTCACTATTGCTAGTAAAGTCAAGCCATACACAAGTCATGTACACAACATACCAGCTATGGGCTTGATAATCTTTAAAGCATAATCCTCCACTTATATCAAAGCACCTGAGCTGCATATGCATGGTTAGTGACTAACTCAGGATTTAGGTAAATCACACCATAAACATCACAAGTGAATTAATTTACAAATGGATTTAGAATTAATTTATCTTAGATATAGTCCAATGTATCATTCGACCAATGAATACATCTATGTCTTTACTCGTGGAGTCAACTACTCTAATAGTGAAGACTAGCCATCTCCTCAATTGGAATTGTAGACGACATAATAATCCTTCTCAGTGTTTGAATCAAATGCTCACTTTGATTCTTTTACGGATTATGGACTTATTTAGATTATCTACTAAAGTAAGTTGATTTTCTTGCAATGTAAATGTTCTTAAAATGCCACTTATCTTCAGTTTGAACTTAGACAATCAATGAGCTAATATTTGCTTGTCACAATTTTGCTATGCATGCAAAATATAAAAGATAGCAATAAAAAAGACATAATATGAAATGTGACATTAACTTTATTTGCTTATTCATCATTCAAATAAATAGAAAATAGTTACATGTTTACTACAATATAGGCACATTTTCCAACAGAAGGATCGATTGAATCAATGCTCTTACCAACACTTAGAGTATAAGCCACTAGGTTTCCTTTAAAATATTTCTGTGGTGGTCAAATTTCTCGCATTTTCCAATTATGAGCCAATTTATGATTAGTTAACTGAGATGGTGAAGGTACCTAAGGGTTAGATGAAGTCCCAAACTGATTCGAAACAACTTCAATTTCAAAAGAATCGAGATTTCATCACGTCGTCGCTTTCTTTCTCATCAGGACAATGATCCTATTCATCGTGGCATTACGATGAGGCTCTTTGCGTCATCGCGACATTGCCCTCTATTTTGGCTTTCGACTCCACCTTCCTCGAGACACTCTAATTTGTCGTGTCTTTAAAAGGAAATGTCTCATTTTCTGATTGAAACATCGCAAATTCATCAAATGTAACATCTCTACTAACAATTATTTTGTCAGATTTCAAACACTACAACTTAAAACCTTTTGTACCAATAGAGTATCCCAGAAAGATGCATTTAATGGCTCTTGGATCGAGCTTTCCCTAACTAATTTTAGCATAAGCAGAAGAACCAAAAATTCTAAGATCATGATAATTGGGAGGATTACCTAACCATATTTCCTCTAGAACTTTATCATTCAATGCTCGATGAGGAGATCAATTCATAAATAACTTGACTGCATTACGAGTTTAGCCCAAAATTTCTTCCCTAAGACTGCATTAGAAAGCATCCATCAGACCTTTTCTAGCAAAGTTCTGTTCATTATTTTTACAACTCCATTTTGCTACGGAGTTCCAACAATGGTTCGATGTCTTTCAATTCATTATCATTTGTAGAAATTGTTAAACTCTGATGAACAGAACTCAAGGCCATTATTCGTTTTCAACCGCTTCATGGATTTTCCACTTTGTTTTTCTAATAGTGCCTTCCACTGTTTGAAGATTCCAAGGACTTCACTTTTTTGTTTCAAGAAATAAACCAAAACTTTTCTAAAGTGATCATCGATAAGAGTTAGCAAATATTTATAACCTCTTTTTGAGATTTTAGGAGACAAGCCCTATAAATTGGAATGAATGTAATCAAGATTCCCTTTTGTTATGTACACTGCTGAATTGAAGCTGACTCAAGTTTGCTTCGGAAAACACAGTGCTCATAGAAACCTAACTTACCAACTCCATTATCTTTAAGAAGACATTTTTTGCACAAGACTATCATACCTTTCTCACTCATATGACCCGATCACATGTGCCAAAACTTGGTTGAATTGGAATCACTATGTAATACCCCTAACCCGTTTCTGTCGCCAAAATAGGGTTATGGAGTATTACAGGAATTTACATAACAATTAGACATAATTCATGTCATTTATTATTCATAATCAAAACTAATCATATTGTCCCTTGAATGGACCCTCGAGGCCCAATTTTAAGCATTATATGCAAGTCGGGACTAAATCGGGAACTCAGAGAATTTTTGTAAAATTTTAAAATTTTTCCTTGGTTCAGGGCACACACGCCTGTGTGGCCAAGGAACATGCCCGTGTGACCTTTTGACATGCCCATGCTTTATGCTATGTCCTACCTCGTGTAACTCCCTAACTTAAGTCACACGGCCAAGCACACGCCTGTGCTAGGCCGTGTACCTCACACAGCTGGGACACACACCCGTGTCTCTGACCGTGTGCTCAATTCTCAGAATTTGGATTCTCAATTAAAAGATACATGGGACATATGGCTAGATTCACGCTCATGTGATTGGTCATGTGTCACACATGGCTGAGACACATGCCCGTGTCTCTACTCGTGTGGACGAAAATAAGTTATTTTAAGGCACTTTCAAACCTTTTTACTATCAACCTGTTCACAACACTTTTATATACTAATATAATCCAACCAAGTTAACAATACAAGCCAAACCATAAAACTCATTAGCATAAACCTACTATTTTAATTCCATTCATTGATTATTAAAAACTACTACTAAGTATATGCATACAAACATAAACATAAGTATCATTCACAACCATATGTCAAGTTTAACTCATTTCTAAACTAATCCTATACATGTCATATAAACCATTGGTTGTATTACAAAATCTACCAAAGAAATCTAGATAGTATGGACCGATGTGTTGATTCGACCCTTTGAACTCACATCAATCTACAAGGAACTTTAAACACACAAGAGTAAGCTTATAGAAGCTTAGTAAGTTCATAGGCTTTAAAAAAAAATAAATCTTACCAAACAAACTATAATAAAACATTAAACATAGTAATTCACTAACATTGTTTGCCAATCACAATTTCAATTAATATAATTCACTTAGTTGAACTCAATATCAAATACTTCATAGATTCTCTTACAATAAATCCACATGATACTTACCAATACTTGTTAAATTAGAGAACGTCTTACGGATTTAAGTACATCGTTTTCTTGATGCCATAGTCAAACTATGGTCTTATACGTATATTTCCATGGCCCATGTATATTGCCATAGCCTTGCCATGGTCTTACACTCGTAATGCCATAACCCAGTTATGGTCTTATCATCAGGATGCCATAGCCCAGCTATGGTCTTACACTTGTACATAAACTGCCATGGTCCAACCATGGTCTTATGTTCACAATGCCATAACCCAGTTATGGTCTTTTCACTGAAATGCCATAGCCCAGCTTATGGTCTTACATTTAACACTTTTTCATGATCCAACCATGGTCTAATATGTCAATTCATCTTGTAACACGAAACGATCGTTCTCAGTCCTACGTTCCACTTAATTTGAACTTTCAATTCGATTTTCATATTATTATAATAATCATAATTCAATAACAATGATATGAAATAATACATTAAATCATTCCTAAATTAACAATTAATCATAAAAGTGCAACCATATGAACTTACCTGGGGTCGTTTGTAGCAGTTGTAGAAATTTAAGGATTATTCTGCTAATTTCTCTTTTCTGAGTTTATCTTCGAGTTATTGATCTATAATTTAAAATTATTCATTCATTAGCATCTAATTTTTTTATAATTTACTTCACAATTTATGCCCTTCAGTTTTAAAATTACACATTTACCCAAATTTTTACAGTTTTTACAATTTAGTCACTGATCAATTAACCCATCATTTGAGCTAATTTTTCTCAATTAACACTTTACATAATTATTTTATACTACTATACAGCCTTTTATATTCATAATTTCAGTATCAAATCATAATTTCAAACTTTTTACAATTAGATCCTAAAATCAATTTCTACTAAAATCACTTGATAAAATCATCATATAATAAAATTAAAGCTTCAATTCCATGTTAATTCATCATAAATACCCAGAAATCATCAATAGTAACTTTCAAAATTACCCATAGAATCAAAAACTAGCGAAATATATAGTTGGACCAAATTGTAAAAGTCTTAAAAACACAAAAATTATAAGAAAAAAGCAAGAATTGAACTTAAATGGTGCAAAAAATATGAAAAACCAGCTTAGAGGACTCTCCTATGGCGTTATTAGCTGAAGAATGATGAAGAAATGTATAGATTTTCAATTTAGTCATTATTTTATTTGTTTAATTTATAAAATTTACAATTTTGTCCTTAGTTCACATTGTTTTCTTGTCTGTTTCTATACTCATACTGTCCATCCCATATAATTTGGTCTAATTTCCTTTTAAATCCTTCCTTAATTACTATTTAGGCTATTAACTCATTTTAACAAGTTTTGCATATTTTTCAATTTAGTCCTTTTAATTAATTAACTATCAAAATGTTAAAATTTTCTAACTAAACTTTAATACTAACACAATGACACTCCATAAATATTTATAAAAATATTTACGGCTTGATTTATGAAATTGAGGTCTTGTTTCCTAGTTTTGACCAATTTACCTAATAAATTATTTTAAATCACAAAATTCACTAATTCAAAATATTTCTAAAATCTTACTTAACTAGTAAATATTAATTTATTAAATTTTCAAACTCACTCATCGATTTAGTGATCCCGAATCATTGTTTTTGACACCACTGAAAATTAGGCTGTTACATGCTAGCGAAATAATCATGTCGTGGCGTCACGATGTAGAGAATATCATTGTCGGGATGTCATGTCATCATGATGTCGGGATCTTCATTGTCTCAACATTGTGAAGATTTCAGCGTTTGTATTGAATGTTCAAGAGTCTGAGGTGAAGATTGAATCAGTGCCGGTGGTATGTGAGTATCTGGATGTATTTCTGGAGGAGTTACCCGGATTACCTCCAGTGAGAGAGATCAAGTTTGAGATTGAGTTAATTCTGGGAACGGCACCTATTTTAATTGCTCCGTATAGGATGGCACCTGTAGAGTTGAAAGAACTGAAGGTTCAGTTGCAAGAGTTAGCGAATAAAGGTTTTATGAGACCGAACTACTTACAGTGGGGTGCTCCGGTATTATTTGTGAAGAAGAAAGATGGGTCGATGAGATTGTGCATAGACTATAGGCAACTCAATAAAGTGACGGTGAAGAATAAGTATCCTTTACCAAGGATTGATTATCTTTTTGATCAACTGAAGGGAGCTTCAGTGTTCTCCAAGATAGACCTAAGGTCTGGTTATTATCAGCTGAAAGTGAAAGAGCAAGATGTGTTGAAAATTGAATTGCGAACAAGGTATGACCATTATGAGTTTTTGGTCATGCCATTTGGTTTAACAAATGCACCTGCGATTTTTATGGATCTGATGAACCGTGTCTTCAGACCGTATGTGGACAAGTTTGTGGTTGTCTTTATTGACGACATATTGATCTATTCTCGGGATGAGAATGATCATGAATAACATTTGAGAATTGTCTTGCAAACTTTGAGAGGTAAGCAGTTGTATGCTAAGTTTAGTAAGAGTGAGTTTTGGCTTTGAGAGGTCAGATTCTTAGGACATATTGTGTCGGGTAATGGTATCCGAGTTGATCCGAGCAAGATTTCGGCTATTGTAGATTGGAAATCACCGAGGAACGTGTCAAAAGTCAGAAGATTTTTGGGACTAGCAGGGTACTACAGACATTTCGTAAAGGGATTTTCTATGATTGCTACCCCGATGATGAAACTGTTACATAAGGATGTAAAGTTTGATTGGACTGAGACATGTCAACAGAGTTTCTAGAGGTTGAAAACATTGTTGACTGAGGCACCGATTTTGGTTCAACCAAAATCAGGAAAAGAGTTCATGGTTTACAGTGATGCGTCGTTTAATGGTCTTGGTTGCATGTTGATGCAAGAGGGTAAGGTAGTCGCTTACGCCTCGAGGCAGTTAAAACCGCACGAGAAGAGTTATCCGACTTATGATTTGGAGTTGGCTGCGATTGTTTTCGTGTTAAAGATTTGGCAGTATTACTTGTATGGGGAAAAGTGCTGAATCTTTATGGATCACAAGAGCTTAAAGTATTTGGTGGATCGGAGGATCTAAATTTGAGACAGAGGCGGTGGCTCGAGTTATTGAAAGACTACGAGTTAGTCATTGATTATCACCCGGGAAAAGCTAATGTGGTTGCGGATGCCCTGAGTAGGAAATCCTTATATACTTTAAAAGTCATGAGCACGAGTCTAGCATTGTCTGATGATGGGACTATATTGGCCGAGTTTAGAGTTAGGCCACTATTTTTTCAACAGATAAGTGAGGCTCAGAGAAATGACAGTGAGATGCAAGCTAAGAGAGCTAAGTGCGGATCAAGAAGTGATTCTGATTTTCGAGTGGACTCAAACGGTTGTTTGATGTATCATGATAGAATCTATGTACCCAAAGATGATGAGTTGATCCGAAAGGTCTTGCATGAGGCGCATAGTGGTTATTGGTCAATCCACCCGGGCAATACAAAAGTGTACAATGATTTGAGAAAGTTTTATTGGTGGCCGGGTATGAAAAGAGACATTTCTGAGTTTGTGGCAAAATGTCTGATTTGTCAGCAGGTAAAAGCTGAGCATCAAGTGCCTTCGGGATTGCTTCAGCCAGTGACGGTTCTCGAATGGAAATAAGATTGGGTTACCATGGATTTTGTGACGGGGTTGCCGATGACTCCAAAAAAGAAAGATGCTGTGTGGGTTGTTGTAGATAGGTTGACGAAGTCGGCACACTTGATTCCAGTATGTGTTGGTTATTCACTGGATAAGTTACCTGAGTTGTACGTGACAGAAATAGTGAGATTGCATAGTGTGCCTGTGTCTATAATATCGGATAGAGGTCTGAGGTTTACTTTGAGGTTCTGGAAAAAGTTGTAAGAAGCCATGGGTACATGGGATAGTCGATCGAAAGAGTGATTAAAGTTCTTGAAGATATGCTTTGATGCTGTGTGTTAGAATTCGAAGGTAGTTGGGAGAGATATCTACCTTTGGTTTAATTTGCTTACAACAACAGTTATAAGTCGAGTATACGGATGGCTCCGTATGAAGCCTTGTATGGTCGTAAGTGTCGGACTCCTTTATAGTGGATCGAGCTTAGTGAGAAGCGAATCCATGGGGTCGATCTAGTGAAAGAAACTAAAGAGAAAGTGAAAGTGATCCGTGATGATCTGAAAGCTGCTTCAGACCGATAGAAGTCGTATGTGGATTTAAAAAGAAAAGAAATTGAGTTTTATATGGGTGACAAAGTGTTTTTGAAAGTATCTCCATAGAAGAAAATCATGAGATTTGGACGAAAAGGGAAATTGAGTCCAAGATTTATAGGGCCGTATGAAATTACCGATAGAATTGGACCAGTAGCTTACCGTTTGGCCTTGCCAGTGGAATTAGAAAAGATTCATAATGTGTTCCATGTGTCGATGTTACGACGATATCGCTCCGATCCTTCGCATGTGATTCCTTCAACGGAAATTAAAATAAGATCAGATATGTCTTATGAAAAAGAGCCGATTAAGATCTTGGCTCGAGAAGTGAAACAGTTGAGGAATAAGAACATAGCCCTAGTGAAAGTGTTGTGGTAAAAACACGGTGTGGAAGAGGCTATATGGGAGATGGAAGAAGTTGTGAGAGAGCAACATCCAAACCTCTTTACTGGTAAAATTTTTAGGGGCAAAAATCTCTAAAGGGGGAAGAGTTGTAACATCCCGATTTAGGGCCTAGTTAGAATAGTGGTGTGAGACCACAAATTCGAGGTATGTGTATGAGTTTTTGAGGTTTATGCCATGTTTGCATGTTAGTGTGAAAGTTTCAGGAAGCAATTTTGTTATATTGCGGTTGAATTGTCCAAAAGGACTAAATTGTAAAAGTTGCAAAATGTGATATTCTAAAAGCTATTTGCGTGAAATAGCTTTGGATTACCATTTAGAGGTCCTTAAATAGTAATTTTCCTAAATTCTAATTTTTGGACAAAATTGGGCATGAATGGGTTAAAATTTGAATGTTTGACAAAAGGGCATTTTGGTCATTTGTCAATTAAATGATTAAAATGGGAAAAGATCATAGAATTTCACTCATCTTCTTCTCCAAGCTGTTGAAAATTGAGAGAAGCCATTGTTAGGGCTCTTCAACTTTTCAAGCTAGCTAGTAAGTGTATTCTAGCTCCGTTTTTTATATTCTTCGTATTTTTGAAGTCCTAATAGCATGAATAAGCTATTTTTAGCTATATGTTGAGCTAAGATGGATGTTCAAAAATGTACCCATGTATGACATGCATGTATTTTGATGTTTTATGGAATAATATGAAAGCTTGATGTAGTAGAAACATCTTTTGCTAAGTGATTTCCATGAAAAATGCAAGTAGGGACTTGTTTGTGAAAGTGATTTAGAGAGAATTGATGATTGCTTTAGTTGATTAAATGGTTCGACTAAGCATGAAAGACTAGAAAGTTGAATGAAAATCACTTTACGAGCCTTGGGCCAAAAGTGTAAATATAAGAAAGTTTAGGGGTAAATGGTAATTTTACTAAAGTATGAGATAATGGTCAATTTAGTCAATGTGTGTATTGAATGAGTTGATTTATCATTATAGATCAAGAAAGACGAAGCCCGGATCAAATCGAGGTAAGAGCTAGGTGGTGGACTAAATTGCACATCTCTATACTTTTTAGTGTCGAGGTAAGTTTATGCGTAAATAATGCATTCATACTTACAATTTGTTGATGCTAGCTAGTGTATAGCATGATTGAGAATGATTGAGAACCGATGTGGTTCTAGTGGAATGAATGTAGTATATATTGTAAATGGATGAATGGATTACAAGTAGATATGTGAATGTGTAGTGATAATGCTTGATGATGGGCTAAGTGCGATACCACCTTAATACTTAACAATGATGGGCTGTGTGCGATACCATAGTTAAGTGTATTATTTAGTAGGGTAGAAACCACTATGAATACCTTTTTTGGTAGGCTAAGTGCGATACTACCATATAAATTGATTGTGGTAGGCTAAGTGCGAAATCACTGAGAAATTAGCTGTGTGAATATATTATTAAGAATAATGATGTGTTGGAAATGTGATAAGGGATAGAAAGAGTAAGCATAATTGTGGATGTGAATTTATTTGGTAATATAATGCTAATTGTTGTTTAGTTTATACTAGAATGCTTAAATTGTTTATATGTAAACTTACTAAGCTCAAGGCTTACTCCTTTTCTTTTTCCCTTGTCTTATAGAGAAAGGGGGTTGAATCAAGATACGTGGATTAATCGAAAGATCGCCCACACTATTAGCTTACTCTGGTACAGTAGACTTGATGTTTTGTTTATGGCATGTATAGAGGCTAGACAAGTTAGTAAATTTTGTTGTAAATGGTTAAGATATGTTGGCCTTTAGATGGATAATCTATTTTGTATAATGCCATAGTTGTTGGCTATTTTATTATATGAAAAGATGTAGTTATCCATATGAGTTTGTGTTTCAATATGAGTTGATTATAGATGAATTAGATTAGTGCATGTAACACCCCTATCCCATATCCGTCGCCGGATTAGAGTTAAGGATATTACTAGACAGATCGAAAACATTTACAAAAATTTCATACAACCATTCATCATTCTCAAAAATAGAGTCCCTTAAATAGGTCATCGAGACCTTAATCATGCTTATAAATCGGGTCGGAACTAAACTGAAACACATATAGAAATTCTCAAAAATTTAAAACTTTTCAAAATTTCAAGGGTTACACGCCCGTGTGGGCAGGCCATGTGCCTCCCACGGCTGCTAGACACCCCCGTGTGCCTACTCCGTGGTCAAAACTGACTTTACCCCATAGCCACCAAGCACGCCCATGTACCCTGGTCGTGGTCGATCCTGTCAAAACCACACGACTACCAGGCACGTCCTTGTGCCAAGGTCTTGTGCTACTGGGCCATATACTGACTTCTTCACACGGCTACTAGACACACCCGTGTATCTTGGCCGTGTGCTCCTAAGTTAGCTACTGACTTAGCCTCACGGTCACTAGGCACGCCCGTGTGCCACAACTGTGTGACATTATAGGCCATTTGCAAGGCCAAAATGACACCCATTTAGGGTCAAACCTACAAACCAATCACCAACACTTCTCATGCATATATGGCAACCAAAACATACCAAAATAACCATTCAACCTATACATTCAATACCAAATTCAACCATTCCAACTTTCAAGACTAAAACATATACATCATAAGTATAATTCATCCAAATACTTACCTAACAACTTAACCATTTCATGTGCTTCAAACTATATCAAGATATGCATCATATAACACATTCATTCAAGCATAATGCCAACATATAAATAGTCAATTCACATGGCTAAGTTCACCTTTCATACTTATCCTAATAACTAGCCTATACATGCCATATCTAACTATATATACATCTTCCAAAATGTACCAAAAACAAGCTGAGTAGTGTGATGACGATCCTTGACGGTCCCGAGCCTTTAGTAGCTTTGACGATTTATAAAACAGAGAAAACACACATATAGAATAAGCTTTCCAAAAGCTTAGTAAGTCATATACAAATAAACTTCATATGTAAATCATATAAACATATATAAACATTGGCACAATTCATATTCATAGCAAATTTCTCACATATATGCTTAAATCTATATTCTTGGCCATATTTGCCACATTCATCATTTCAAGATTCATTTATATACATATCTCTTTCATAATCATTCTTGTATCTCATTCACAATTTCATATTCATTCATACATTTCTTCAAATCAAAGTCAAATAGGTACTTACCTTTTATACACACTTAGTGTACATAGCAACGTACCTGAAATAAATATACGTTCACGTAAATAATCATAGCTCGGATTTTGCCCGTTGAAATGATAGGAATCTAATAGGATACTCAGAAAGCTCGGATTTGTCGTACAATGCCAACGTCCCAAACGAGGTCTTACATATACTCAAATATCGATGCCACTGTCCCAGACAAGGTCTTACACAAATCAATACGATGCCGATGTCCCAGACATGGTCTTACACGTAAAGCTCATATTGATGCCAACGTCCCAGACGTGGTCTTACACGAATCTCGAATCAACGCCAAAGTCCCAGACGTGGTTTTACATGATAAAACAGAACAGATACCTATGTCATGACATAGCTAATCCTATCTATTCCTAGGTTCATTCGAGACTTCTCAGATATGGACACTAAGTCAGCCTTATCTCGAAATTCATATGCATAGCATCTTATGAACATTCATTATTATCAATAGTCATATAAATATGCTCAATTCAATACAAATATGCTTATTTGCATAATGACTTACCTCGGATTCGATTTTACGGAAATAGAAATGGCTACTCGGTTACTTTCGCTTTCTCGCGATCTAAGTCCGTTTTCCTCTGTTCTTGATTTATACATATTCAGAATTAACTCTTTTATTCACTAACTCATTCAATTCAATCCAAGTACACACATTTTGCACAATTTATCAATTTAGTCTATTTTTCTCAAAACATCAAATTCACAAAATCATCACATACTCATGCTTAGCCGAATGTTCATACATCTCATTCAAGCCCATATTTTCCATCAAATTTGCAATTTAGTCCCTCAAGTTACTATTTTCTCAATTTAACATATCGTTTTATTCATAATCCATGCATTTCATCTTTTCTACTATCAATCACACAGATTTAAGTTTAATAATATTAACCACATAGGTTTGAGACATACCTGCACAATTTCAAAATTAGGTACCGTATTTAACACCCAAAAATTTCAAGGCAATAACTCACTCGAATATCTCTAATAATTCCACAAAACCGCACACTTAGTGCTAATAATTATTCGAAATTATAAACTGAATTCATACACTTAGTGCTCGATAAGTAAGATTGCACACTTAGTGCTTGATAATTTAGAATCGCACACTTAGTGCTCGATAATTAAACTCGCACACTTAGTGCTAAAGTCATCTCCGTAACTAATTATATTAGCACATTCAGTGCTTAAATTCAAATACTCAATACACATCCATTTATTTTTACTAAGTCTATTTGTATTCGGCCACCTCAATATTTTCCACATTTCAATTCGGCACATACTTATAAATTATATTTATTTAAATCAACAACAAATATTTGCTCAATAACTTACCGCGGATATCGACGGACAGAAACTTTTGACTATTCAACCATTTTTATTTTTCCCGATCCACGTCCGATCTTTTCAGTTCTTGATCTATATAATTTCAAAATGAGCTTATTCAAATAGAATTTCATTCATTTTAGTCCAAAACACATAATTGAACAATTTACCAATTTATCCCTAATATTTTGCACTTTTACAAATTAATCCAATTTTCACAAAACACAAAATATGCTAAATTTGCATATATTAAGCTAGGGCCAAAAGTTCACTAGGCTTATACAAGTCTCCACATTTCATAAATTTCACAATCTATCCCCTCAGTTTACTATTTTTGAAATTTAGTCCTAAATACTCAATTTCATCAAAATTTCCAATACAAAATTTAATAATCTAACACATATCTTTTATTTTCTATCTCCAAACACACAATTAACCAAACTATCAACCATGGAAACTCATGAAAATATCATCAATTTCAAAATTTCAAGCATGGGTTTTGAAGTATTCAAAGCAACGATCTCAAAAATGTAAAAATTATCAAAAATTGAAACCAAACTAACGTTGAATTTGGATTCACAAGTGCCGAATGTAAAAACCTTTTCATTTTCTTCTTTTCTTTGAGTTTCGATCTTCAAGATGAAAGAAATATGAACACATTCATCTTTTTTTTATTATTCATATAATTTTAATTAAATTTACCAAATTGCAATTACTAAAATAATTAAATAATACAATCACTATTACATGCATATTATGACCGGCCACTATGATGAATTTTGGTCAGTTTACACTATTTATACCTCAATTTAAGAAACCATCATCAATTTGACACTTAGGCATTTAACCCCTAAATTTTTATTTTACGCGATTAAGCCCTATTTATTAAATCGAGCATTCAAATGATAAAATTTTAAAACGAAAATTTCACACCAGCCAAATTCACACATTCAGAACACAGAAAAATAATAATTAAATGTTTTCTAACTAAGATTCGTGGTCTCGAAACCACCGTTCCGGTTAGGGTTAAAATTAGGCTATTACAGTCTTACACGAAATCTCAAATCAATGCCAACGTCCCAGACTTGGTCTTACATAATATCACATAACAGACACCTATGTCATGACATAGACTACCCTATCTATTCCTAGGTTCTAACGGGACTTCTCGGACATTGTTATTATGTCGACTCTATCTCGAAATTCTTGTATACATCATCTCATATACATTCATCATTATCAATAGTTATATAAATGTACATAATTCAATATAAATACATTTATTTGTATATCGACTTACCTCGAATTCGGATATTCGTTCAGACTCGGTTATTCTACTACCTTCGCTTTCCCGCGATCTAAGTCTGTTTTCTTCTGTTCTTGATCTATACTCATCAAATTATTCAATTCAATCCAAAAATATACATTTAGGGAAATTTTCAAATTAGCCCTCACATTTACACATTTGGACAATTTAGTCCCTAATTCACAAAACATCAAATATTCAAAATCACTACATACCCATGCTTAGCCGAATACCCATGTATCTCATACAAGTCCAAATATTTCATCAAATTCACAATTTAATCCCTCAAATAATCATTTTTCTCAATTGAGTCCAATATACTCAAATTCAACAAAACTCCAAAGACAAACTATGATAATCATATACACTCTTTCATATTTCACTATAAAGCATTACAAATCACATGAGTTCATCAAAGACTCATCTCATAAACATCATCAATACTCAAAATTAAGACATGGGTTTTGAAGTAGACGAAGCAACGATTGCAAAAATATAGAAATTATCGAAAACCGATTAAAAACATACCTTGAATCAAAGCTTGTAATGGCCGAATATCAAAAGAACTAAACCTTTCTTTTTCTTTCAAATTTTTGGAACCCCAAATAAGATGATAACATTCATCTTTTCATTTGTTTGTTCTATTACAACATATTAATATACCTTTTACTATAATAACCTTAATGAAATATTAATAATTAAACATTCAATTATGGACATAATGGTACATCCACCATCCACTATCTTTATAAAAGGCCAAATTTCTTTTTAAGGGCTTCAAACTACAAAGACATCATCAATTTGATACTTTCACATTTAAACATCAAACTTTCATTTCATTCGATTAAGCCCTTTTCTCTAATTAAGCATACAAACAGACAAATTAACTCACGGAACTTTAACATATGCTTAGTCACATATCATAGGCATAGAAAATAATATTAAAATATTATTCAGACTCGGATTTGTGATTTCAAAACCACTGTTCCGACTAGGGTCTAAACCGGACTGTTACAGTTATGCATAATTGTATTATGTGATATGAGAAAATTTGATTGGATGGTATGAATTATTGAGATATTAGGTTTATGTATGATTTAAATGCATGAAATATTTGCTATGATGTATATTCATGAGGTTGCTATTTATGCACAATGAAATTCGTAAAGTATGTGAAATTGAATGATATTAATAGATACCATCTTAATGGTAATTTAGAAATTGGAACACTGTTTCCTTTTATTGAAAGTATGTGCTTATTGAGGACATGTTGAACATGTAAAATAAATGTGAAAAGTATTGAAATAAGAATATGTATGAGTTTGTGTGACATATTGCATATGCATTGGGTTGGGATATTTTGTGGTTGACGGAGGAGTTCCGTGGAGTACCGGAAGCATATTAAGTTCGCATATATTCTTAGTTAGTGAACTGCATTTGGAGTATCGAGGGATTGGCGATTTTATCGCATATTATATGTTATTGGTGATTGTATCGCACTATTTGATATTCAGCAGATTTTATGCATTATTGATTATTGGTGGTTTTACCACATCAAGCTATGCTTGCATTTGTTGGAGTTTGGCAGACGAGTTCTGGGGAACTCGTGGTGTGTAGTGGATGGTATGGGTAGGATCTCATATGTGCATTTAAATTGTTATTGATAATGTTTGAATGTGTTATAGGTATCTCTATAAATTGCTTGAATGAATGCTTAATGCATGTCTGTTTAGTCTCACACTGAGCTTGTTAAGCTCACCCCATTACCTTAACTTCTCAGGTAATGAACGAACTCAGGATCAGAATTGGCATGCGAATGTACGACAGACTTCGGACTCAATTTTGTCATATTATTTTACTTTAATTTTATTTTTGGTTTATTTTCTCATTATTTTTATTATTCAATTTTGGATTGTAAGTTATTTAAAACTGTGGTTTGGGACTATTTGTGTCTTGGATAATACCATGCATGCATGACATTCACACTTGGATTAGTTTTACGAATCTTGCATATTGAAATTAGACTATGCATGATACATGGCTAAGTTAATAATTTGACTAGTAATGATATTTTTCCACTGCTAAGAAGGTATTCAAAATGATTTTTCTAAAGTAATGCCGACAATTAGGTTTTATAAAAATTCACCGAATCCGCTATTTGACTAAAGTATAGTTGGACTAAGTAAAGGAACGTTTACCAAAGTTAACAATGGAAACCACAGTTTTATAAAAGAGAGTACTTGAAGGTTTTAAACTGTCATTAGAGTAGGTTCGACACTAAGGTGTCCAATATGGCTTTCATGATTTGATCGTAACACCTAGGCTGGGTTTGGGAGGTTACAGCTTCAAGTCATCAGGTTTCCTCGCTGCGAGGATCCTCTTAAGATCACTTTGGATCAAAATTTTTGACTTGCAAACTTGCCATAGACTAAAATTTGCAATGCCGTCGAACTTGTCGATATCAAACCTTAATGCTGCCATCTCTGAATAAGATGAATGCTAAAATTGAACTAGCTTTGATACCATTTTATAGGGAATTAATTTGTGTATGCAACAAAAAAGTAAATAAAATAAAATCGAAAAGATCAAACACGTAAAATTTACATGGAAAACTCCTCAAATGAGGATAAAAAACTACGGAAAAAGGAGCTTTCACTATAATAAAAGAGAGTACAAAAGATGGAGAGAATTAAAGAAAAACCCGAAGTCCCAAAAACAAAACCTTTAAAAAAAAATTATAGAATTCTCTCAATCTGAATATTTTTGTTGTGTGTAAACCTAGAGTAACTAATGCTTATTTATAGGCTGAAATTCGTAGCATATATGACTACAACAACCCTAGGATAATCAGATTTTAAGTGGAAAACTAAAAACAAAGTTTAACTGGGAGAAGAAAATTGAAAAACTTAAGTTGCACGCCATAATGTCATGATGTGGCATCACGTTATCAGGACGAGGGCTTTCTTCTCGTCATGACGTTGGTTGCTTGTCGGGACGAAGAACACTTCCTCGTTGCAATGTCACACAATGTTTAGTCCAAAATGCAAGGCAAAACTCCACATACTATATATTGAAAAAGTTATGAAAAGATAATAAAAAGATGAAATCATCGTCTTAATAATATTTGTTATAATTTAAAATGAAATGTATATATTTTTTTTCAACCGAGTTGATATCGATTAACCTAGTTCATGGAGAAGTTTTGTAATAAAGATAGATAGGTGTAGTTTCCATCTCATTTTCTTTCAATTATACATTTTTCTATTTTTAGTTATTTTATTTTTGTATTAATGGTTGGTTAATCTAACTCATGGACTTATTAACAAATGAGAAATTAATTTTATGAATTTATCTCACAATCTATACTATATATTAGGGCTTTAAGTAAATTGGTATCATGGTCTCAACTCAAGTGTGAAATTATTTAAAAGTTATTTTTTTTACAATGCAATTAATACTATTTTGACATAAAGATAAATTTGGCTTTTAATGTTTACTTTGTCACTTTGACCCTAATTTTATTTTTGGATCACTTTAGCTCTAAACATTATAATTTTAATCGATTTTTTTTTGCAAATAAAAACTTATTAAATTGTTAAAATTTTACCTACATTGATGTGGTAGCTTTTAATAATCTATATGTACCTCATTGCTTTTGCTTACATGGATATATATTTTTAGTTTTTATGAACTTTTGAATTTTTAAAATATTTTTATGAAGTATTTCTGAATTTTTATGAAGTATATGTTAATTGTCACACAAGTTATCATGTTAGTACCATTAAGATTTTAATAGTGAAGGCAACTTTTCCATCTAAAAAAGCAGCTTGACTAAATTTTGAAGGTTGGGGGTCAAAGTGATCCAAAAATAGAATTAGGGTCAATGTGACAAAAGATTTAAACTTTATAGGCTAAATTTATCACTATGCCTATAAATTTTATGGCATTTAATTTTTCTATATTTTGATTAATCTAGAAAATACGTACACATAACAAGAATTAGAAATCCTATCACATGTGTATGTGCTGAAATTACTGATTTAGAACACAAATGTGTGTTTAAAATAACATATAAAGAAACATATGGTTTGAAACTAATTAATCATAATAACATATGAAATAATTAAAATATTAAAATAAAAATTAGTTTAAATTATTTAAAACGACATTTAAACACACAAATGTATCATATAAATAATACTAAATGCACTACAATTATTTATCGTGGTTTTATCATCAATTGTGAGTTGGTTTCGAGTTGACTTATGACACCAATTCGTGGGGTTTTATAATAGCATAGATTAAATATATATATATATATATATAAATAATAAAATAAAATTTTAGTTGAGTGATAAATTTAAGGTTTCACTAATTCAATTGACGTGAGTTAAAATCTCACTATATGTATAGCTTTCTTGGTTTTTATTAAAATAAAAAGACTAAACTATTCTCGAATAATATAACTTATTTTAATTACAAAAATATTTTTCTGCAATTTGCTAACCAAGTATAAAATTTAAACAAAAAATATTTCGATATATAATTTTATATCAAAATTTCATATAAATTTAATATATAAATATTTTCATTCATATAGTATGTGAAATCATTTATGTTATTTACCAATTACAGCCACCTACTCGCTTTTCTTTTTTCATGTCATATGTTAAGTTAGATTAAACGTCCCAAGTATTTACTTTATATATATGGGGTTTTTTATCCTAATAATATAAAAAAAACTAAAATAGGGTGTTCCAAAGATTAAGTACCAAAATGGTACATTTGAAGTGGTGGAGGGTGGTGCATAAGCGGCACCACCCTCAATTTCTGACCGGTTACAGTAAAAAAAATGGTGACATGACGGGACGCACCTAGGAAAGAGGCAACACCGGTGGAGAGGATGTCAGAGGCGACACCGGTGGAGGGGCTGTCAGAGGCGACACCCACTTTGTAGTGATGAGACGGCTGCATGCTAACATATTTTGTTTTTTTATATGTTTAGGGACATTATAATGGTCCCCAATTTCATTTTTTGTTTGTGGGTGGGTGAAGGAGAAGAAAGGGAAGGAGAAGAAAAGAAGAGAAGAAGAAGATGGAGAAGGGAAGGGCGGGAAGGGAAGGGAAATAGAAAGAAAAAAGAGAAGGAGAATAGAGAGAAGGAATGAGAAAGAAAAGAAGAGGTTTTTTTTTTTTGTTATAAATTAATAGATTAATGTTAATTTAATTTGTTTTTGTTGTTATTATTGTTGATTTAATTTGGATTTAATTTTTAAATTCATTTTTGTAATGTATTATTTGGTTAAAAAGAGCTATTAAGGTATGTTTGTATTTATTTTATATTTTATTCATTCATAATTCATTTTAATTTAATGTTTATTGAAGTAAAAAGCATATTTATGTTATATACAAAGAATGCTTTATTATTTTATATAATTTATTTGTTATGTGTGTTTTAGGTTGATTAGATAATTTTTTATGAAATTTATTTGGCATGTTATTATTTTGATTATTTTAATTTTTTTTTATGTAGGTAAAAGATGAGACCATTGATATGGAATTTGGAATTTATGAGATAAATTAGGAATTAGTTTATATGTTCTAATTAGGAAAAAAAACCCTAGAAGTCAAGAGTGCTTTGCTCAGTATCCTAGCGAAACCAGTCCCTGCTGTGGCTTGGGATGGAGGAGAGTGGTGGCAACGAGGGCTTGAAAGAAGAGGCGGTCTCCTTATTGGCAGAAGAACTCATCTAGTTATCGGTGAAAAGTTCAGTAGTGGATCCATGTGGCAAACCGGCACTGATATGTACAGTATGGACTCGAAAGCCATATAATCCAGATAGCTTCAAAGCGCAGATGAAAAGTATCTGGAAAACAAAAAGAAAATTTGAAATTCAATTGGTAGGTCAGAATCTTTTCTTGCTTATCTTTGAATCTGATGACGATTTAGAATTAATATTAGAGGGCCAGCCATGGCTCTTTTGAAAGCAGTTAATTATTTTTGATAGATTAAGTCAATCGATGGAGAGGAGTCAAATCAAGCTTGTTTCGTCATTATTCTGGATTAAAGTAGGGCCCTGTCTGCCAGAATTTGATAAAAAAGATTTAATGCATGCTATAGGGGCTACGTGTGGTGGAATTATTAGATCTGAGATTACCGGTGATTTTTGTCGTATTAGAATTACAATAAATGTGCAAAAACCTCTTAGGAGGGGAATATCTGTTTCCACAGATGATCAAGGTAAATGCTGGATTTCTTTTAAATATGAGAAGCTTTCGACCTTTTGTTTTGGTTGTGGCAGAATGGGGCATGCTTTCTCAAGTTGTGTGTTTCTTAAAGAAGATGAAAGAGAGAAGCTACAGGAAGATCCACCGTTCTCACTCGCGTTGAAGGCAGAAACTAATTTTTTTGGTAAAGAATGTGTGAAGTTTAGAGCTATTTCAAATAAGGTACAACATCAAAGTTTGTATACGGGTCAGGTAGAAGAAAATCAGGAGATGGATTTGAAAATACAGCATATCTATGATTCGAGGCCAGTTGTTGATACACAGTTAGCAGAAGTAGCGAAATACAGAAACTCCAAGAAGAGGGGATGATACGCGATATGAAGGATAATTTACAACTAGACATTCCGGATGGGAACTTGCATACAAATAGGAAAACCAGCTGGAGACGAGTCAATAAGATGAGAGATATGGGGCAAACCGATGCAGACCGGATAGCACGAAAGAGGAAATTGGTGAATTTTGATAATGGGAATTATGAGAAGGAAGAATCATTGGAAGATAATGGAAAAGACGAGCTTATCGATCGAGCTTAGAATGGAAATCGGAAGGAAATCGATTTTTCCCCACCCAATATCGATCGGCGGCCGCCGGTTATGTTTAACCGGACGCAATGAAAATCATAAGCTGAAATGTTTGCGATTTGGGGAATCCACGGGCAGTTCGAAGGCTTCGATTTTTGCTGAAGCAACACAACCCCGATATGGTCTTCTTTATGGAGACCAAAGTTGATAGTAAGCGTATAGAGAGGATAAGAAGAAGAAGTGGTTTTGTGAATGGAATTGATGTGGGAGCAGAAGGATCGAGGGGTGGGCTCTGTCTTGCATGGAGGGAAGATTTCAGGGTCAGTCTAAAAACTTTCTCCAAAAGTCACATTGATGTAATGGTTGAAGAAAGTAATGTTCAAGGAAAATGGACATATACGGGCTTCTATGGGTCGCCTTATGCTAATGATCAACATGCTTCATGGAGGTTGTTAAGAGCGTTGGGGCAAGAACAACAGTTTCGTGGATGGTTAGTGGGGATTTTAACGAGATTCTTTACTCTTTCAAGAAAAGTAGAGGCCAACTGAGAGAGGAAAGGAGAATGGCAGCTTTTCGAGAAGTTTTGGATGATTGTCAACTTATGGATTTGGGCTTTCAGGGCACTTGGTTTACATGGGAAAGAGGAAATTTACCGGAGACGAATATTAGAGAAAGACTTGATAGGGGGTGTGTAATAGCCTGAATTTTCAGTGGTGTCAGAACGGTGATTCGAGGTCACTAAATCCGACAAGTGAGTAGAAAATATTATTAATTTAGTAAGTATAAGTTAAATGTGAAGTTAGGAAAAAATTAATAATTAGAATAAAAAATGAGGTATCGAGACCTCGGAGATTTTTAATCTAGACATAAATATTTTATAAATATTTATGGAGTGTTAATAAGTTAGTATTAAAGTTTCATCAAGAAATATTAAAGTTCCGATAGTTAATTGAACAAAAAGGACTAAGCTGTAACAAATGCAAAGTTATGAGAAATGATTAAATAGCTTAAATGATAAAAGAAAGAGGGCTTAAAAGGAAAATAGACCCAAGGTCTATTTGGGCTGGACGGCAAGGGCATGAAATCAGAAAGAAAATAAGGAGAATTAAGGGCAAAATTGGAATATTGCAAATTTTACTTAATAAAGCTAGGACTAAAGTGGAATTATCTAGATTTCTCTTTATTTTTCTGCATTCTCATCAGAAAAACACCATAGAAGGGTTTCTTTAAGCTGGGTTTTCATATTTTTACTGCAAGTAAGTTCAATTCTTGATTATTTCTTGAAATTTTTGTGCTTTTGTGACTTTTACAACTAGGTCCATTTGTTGAATTCATTAGTTTTAGATTTTATGAATGAAGTTGGAAGTTTCTATGAATATGTACTGGAAGCATATGATGATTTAGCATGGAATTAGAGCTTTAAATTGTTTATATGCTGATTTTATTGAAAGAATTGAATAGAAAGTGAATGTTTGGGACCTAATTTTAAAGAATTTGAAGTTAGGGTTTTATGTGGAAATTCTAAATTTCAATAGTTATGAAATAACTTATAATGTCTAGGTAAATTATTAATTTAGATAAAATTAGCTCAATTGACGGGTTAATTGAGTAAGGACTGAATTGTATGAATTGTGGAATTTGGGACAAAATAGAAATCAACATGTTATACTAAAGCAGTTTTGGACAGCAACAGTTGTATAACTTTGAAAAATCATCAAAAATGATAGAAATTGAATTAGAAGTTGAATGAGATATAGAATTAAAGATTTTTGAGTCTATTTTCATATAAAAGAAACAAAGCAAGCAAAAGAAGTATACATTTTGAGATATTTAAATCTTTGTAAGACTGGTTTAGAATAACTTCGTGATCCCCTGTTCTTAATTTATAAATTCACTAAAAATTGTAAAAAAATAATTAGGGGCTTAAATTTATATTTTTAAAATCATGAATGAGTATATTTTAAATAGAAACAAACAGTAACATAATCTGAATTCCGTACAAGGAGATAATTAATTTTTAGTTAAGAAGAGTCGGAACTGTCAGACAGCAGAATAGGGGTAACTTTAAAGAATAAACTGTACTTATTGGATAAACCAAAAATTCTGGAAAAATTACAGTAAGAAGATATGTGACTGTAGTTTCAAATAAAATTAACGGATATTAATTTGGAGTTTTTTAGCTCAAGATAAAAATAATTTAGTGACTGTGACACAGATGGACAACTTGAATATACATATAAGTAAATAGTAAAATTATAGATAATGTTACTTATATGTGGGTTGTAATCATTAAGGATGTGAAATAGAGTAAAGGTGAAATCAATGCTGATAAGTGAATGATTTTACAATGATAGATCGAGAACCCAAAGCAAGTCGAGGAAAAGAAAAATTAGCTGATTAGTCCTTGAATTTTCTCAAATTCTGCAAATCGACTCAAGTAAGTTCATATGGCTACAATTTAATGATTAAATGTTAATTTTATGAATTATATCATGTATGATGAGATATAATTTTTGGTGAATTGAGAATAAAATGACAATGCGAAAAATGATTAAATGATCAAATTGAGCGGAACGTCGGATTTGAGTACTTCTGACAGTGACAAGTGATAAGTAGTAGCTTAAGCTACACTTATCTAATCAGTGAAAAATGACAAGTGATAAGTGGTAACTTTAGTTGCACTTATCTGATCAGTGACAAGGGAAAAGTGATAAGTGGTAGCTTTAGCTACACTTATCTGATCAGTGATAAGTGACAAGTAATAAATGTGATCCGTAAGACCGTGAAAGGTGGCTATGGCTTCGTAAAGTGATAAGTGATCACACGTAAGACCATAGTTATACTATGGCAAAGTGGAAGTGAAGTACTCAATTTTTCGTAACTGCTCCCTAATTTGATTAAGGATGGTAAGTGAAAAAAAGGGCCCAAAATAGTTAAAGTAAATGGATAAATGGTAGTGAGATTATACAAGAGCACTCACCAAATTGTGGTCGACAGTGAATTTAGTAATTGTATATAATGTATAAGTGTATGAATGTTTGGTAAGATTTATATTTTATGCCTATGAACTTACTAAGTTTCTATAAACTTACTTGAGTGTATTCAATGTCTCATATAGATTGACGTATAAATATACGGAGGATCGGATCAATACTGAGGATTGCACTATCAAGATTGTCTCCGGTAGCTTTTGTAAATTTCCTTTTTGATTTATATGGCATGTAATTGTTTGATGATTATATAAATACTAAAACTTGTTTAATGAATATGTATTAAAGTAAAGAGTGATGAATATGCTAAATAATATAATTATAATAGAAGTATGATTTGGTATCAAATTGGATTGGATTGGTTGGTTTTAAAATTGCAGGGAAGATTGGATATTTATAAAGGGACTATATTGAATTCATGATAAAAAATAATATTAACTCGTTAAACTTAGGTAATGCCTTATACCCTATTCCAACGATGAATATGGGTAGGGGGTATTACATTTAGTGGTATCAGAGCCCGGTTTAGCTGGTTCTTAGAACAATTGTGATGTATAAAGTGTTTAGAAATACTTGCCATATAAATCTGTGATAGTGTGATGTGTATGATCCGATCTAATATTTGTTATTTTTATAGATACTTCGGTTATAAAGATGTTAGATAGACCTGAACTAACTGAGTAGGAAGAAGTTAACAGTAGAATACAGATTTTTGAAAAAGTAACAAGTTGTGATGTTCCGATTTCCTTAATGCGAGAGCAAGAATTAAAGAATATGATTTATGTGATTATGAACCAGTGGTATACTGAAACGATGCAAGAAAGAAATCAGGCTCAACCACCTCCTCCCACCGCTGCTCCACCAGTGGTACCCTCGGTTGCTCCTCTACCTCCCACAACAACTGAATTCAGTAAGTTTTCTCCATTGGAAAGGCATAGAAAATTTAGAGCTGAAGAATTTCGGGGAAGGACTGATGATGACCCCGTCAAAGTGAATCTTGTTCTGTGGTTTGATAAGAATTTTTAAAGAAATGGCTTGCTCACCAGATGATTATTTGAGATGTGATGTGTCCCTACTAAAAGAAGAATAGTTGGTGGGAAATGATTGAGGCCGTGGTACCAGCAGAGAAAATTTCTTGGGAATTTTTCCAAAATGAATTGAAGAAGAAACATGTGGGCAGACGGTATTTGGATAAAAGAAAAGGGAATTCCTTGATCTACGATAGGGAAATAAGTCAGTGGCTGAATACGAAAGAGAATTTGTCTACCTCGGTAAATATGCCCGAGACATTGTACCTACTGAAGAAGAAATGTGTATCAGATTTGAAGAAGGGTTAAATGATGAAGTTAAAATGATGATTGGGGGCAATGAAATATGAGAGTTCGTTGTTCTGTCAGATCGTGCTCAAAAGCTTGAAGAAGTATATAACAGAAAAATACAGCGGGATCGAAAAAGTAAAGAGACATTCAAAAGAGGTGCTTCTAAGTCATTTTCAGATTTTCCAGTAAAAAAAATTAGAGAAGAAATTAGTTCAAACTACATCAGTGCTAGGAAAATCGGGTAGAGGTAGATCAAGACAATCTGATTTCAAGGTATTTGATAGACCTGCAGCAAGTGTGAGCAGTGTTCAGAATACTCCCCGACCTAAGTGTCAATATTGTGGAAGACATCATTTCGGTGAATGCAGGACTAAGATGGGGGCTTGTTATAAATGTGGGGCTACTGATCATCTTATTCGAGATTGTCCCCAGCTGCAAAAAGATGAAGTGGAACAGAAAGAGATACAGAGAATCACTTCTCAAAGAAATAGACGTTCGGGCCAGAGTAGTGCTACAGAGACTACCCGTTTGGGTATGAGAGAATCAGTTAGTCGATCAGAGAATAGTGCACCAGCACGTACTTATGCCATTCGAGCAAGAGAAGAGGCTACGGCTCCTAATGTAATTGCTAGTACTTTCTATCTTTATGATGTTACTGTTTATGCATTAATAGACCGTGGGTCTACTCATTCATATATTTGTCCTATGCTAGTATCTGAAAAGAAACTTTCTATTGAGTCCACTGAATTTGATATACAAGTCACTAATCTATTAGGTCAAAGTGTAACAGTTAATTTGATATGTCGTAATTGTCCACTAATAGTGAAAGACTATGAATTCCCCGCTGATTTGATGTTGTTACCCTTTCGGGAATTTGATATTATTTTGGGGATGGACTGGTTAATGAAACATGAGGCAGTAGTGAATTGTCGTGATAAACATATCAGTTTGAAATGTCAAACAGGGGATGTAATTTCTGTAACATCCCAAATCCGGCCCAAACACTACAACCGGATCTGGTTTGTCACTAAGGAAATTTTGTAAAACATGTCGCATTTTCGTAAAAAACATTTTTGGTAAAGTTTAACCTTTTATTCGGGAAAAATTTATAATTTATAGTTTTCAATAAAATATGTCTTTATGAATTAAAACTCAAATTTAAATACATGCCTTAGTTCAATTAAAATAAAATTTAAATAACTAAAAGTAATAAAAGCCCATAATAAAACAAAATATAAACGGTGGCCCATAGCCTTATTACAACGAGATTTAAAATCCATTAAATAAGAATATAAAATAATAACTAGAGTCTTTTTTTGGATCCAAATGTTCTTTTGCATGGCCACCTTGCGCTCCTCTCCACCTGGTCCGATGCACTAAATGCTACCAAATGTTAATTAATTGGTTGAGTCACGAGACTCAGTGTGCAACCCTCATGCACCATTAGATTTGGGCCTTAGCCCCATACAACTAAAATAATCAGAATTAATATACATAATAAAAATAATATGCAAGCCCAACCCAAATCCTAGATTTCCATCCGCTACACGCCCCCGTACCAGCCATTCACACCATTGGGGATTTCTACAATCAACCCACACCGCTACACGCCTTGATGGCAGTCGTGCTGCTCATCATCAGATCATGGCCGTAGCCACTACAACAGATCATGGCAAAAGCCAACAATAGATCACGGTAAAAATCGCTACAACAGATCACGGTAAAAATCGCTACAACAGATCACGGTGAAAACCGTTACAACATATAACTTCCTCCTTTCATCAAACCCAACCCATGCAATCACATAAAATCAATGTACTTATATCGTTTAATCAGAACATTCACTAACACGATGATTTGTTTTACCCTCTTTGGGTTTCTCTATTATGCCCGGATTTGGCATTTATCAAAACATATAAGACTTATAATCATATATTAATCAAACAGATCTAGATGGTGGGAAAGTGTTACACACCGATATCGTGAAAGCCAATATTCTTAGTCGATATCCTTGTTATCCCGATCTACAACTTTGCTCAAAAAGTCGAAAATATGTAAAAATAGGGTCTCTCCTATATTCAGCCATGGTTAGTGTTCTACCCGATTCCATATATTTATAAATAAACCAATCTCCTTACCTTAAAATCCCAAAAATAACACGACTTGAGTGTTACTGATCTTTGACTTAGAGATCTAAGCGTTGGACTCCTCTTCAGATCCCGAAATGCCAAAAATAAGAAAAACCCTTGATTAGTCACTAAATAGCCATTGGCTAGGGACTTTGAAAAGTCGAGAAATATTGGAAACTCAAAATCGACACATATCTATTGTTTTCTTGATTCGCACAAGCAGACTTTCTTCAAGAAAATTCGCAACTTCGAGGAGGTGAGATCTAAGATTTTGGTTTTAGAAGATTTAAGAATTGAAGAGATGGCTAAGAGAGATTTGGCCAATGAATATTAAGGAGAAGAATAGAATAATAGAGATGTGATTTGACTTTTAGGGATTAGAAGAAAAATAACAATAGAGGTTAAAAGATTCTACCAACCAGAAATTTTAGAGAGGAAGAAAGGGTGAAGAAAATAGTGGTTTTCGACTTTTGAGAGGAAGAAGATGAGAAAAGAAAAGAAAGGCTTCCAAAATTTTGGCACACCCCCTCTTTATATAGAAAACCGATTCCTCCCTTTAGCAGAGATTAATTTTCAGCCAACACTGCCACACATGGTAGCTCCAATCACTTTTCCCTTATCTTAATCTATTATCTCCTCAAAATAGTCTTTATCGCTTATTATCCTTAAAGACTAAATCCTAAATAATAGCCTTTATCCGCTTATTATCCATATAGAATAAATATAATAAAATTCCCCAAAAAAAAAGGCCTTGTGCTGTCCACTTCCCTAATCCCTAATGCCAAATTTAACTAACTTAAATTAGAAGATTTGAGCTCCTTAAAACTTAAAATTTGGGCCCCTAACACTTAAATTAACTCATTCCACATATTCAACCATTAAGCGCATAGGCCCAAAAATTTAGGATGTTACAGTTTTACCTCAAAGAAATTTCGTCCTCAAAATTTCCAATTAACTAGAAATCATACTACCTAAGTCTCACCACTATGCTTTCGCTGCGCACTCTAATTCTAAAGCCAAAATAAACACTTAGTATACTATGGTAGGGTACGCACCATTATTTGCATCTCAAGCGTCTCCGTCCCCTTGGCGATGTGCTGCATAAACCAAAGCTAGCTGCCTCACCTCAAAGATAACTCGCACCTCTACCTTGTGCTTCACGACCACGACCATAACCATCACCTCCTGGTCGGGCCATGACCTCTTTGAGGTCACGACCACCTCTTCTATCCCGATCGTAACCTCGTCTAGTTGGTCGTGCTCGATCCACTGTGGGCAGATCCTTGATCATATGCTCTGTGGATCCACACCTAAAGCATCCACCGGTTCTCCATCTCGCACTCCCATAGTGCATCTTCCCACACGAGGGACATGAACGATTCTGACTTGTCGGAGCACGAGTTGGCCCATCAGACCTAGGCCTTTTTAAAAACGCTCCATTGACTCTAACGATCCAACATTCCTCTTATTCTTATCTCTATCCCGATTCCTATCTCTCTCTTGTCTTTCAGTCCGCTTCACCTCCTCAGCTATCTTAACTTTCTCAACCAACACAGCAAAGTCCCTCTCTCGCTGCGGTTCTATCAATACCTTTAACTCATTCCTCAGTCCATCCTCGAACCGCACACAACGTTCATATTCAGTCATTACTATTCCTCTAGCGTAGCGGCTCAATAGCAGAAACTCTGCTTCATATTCACCACAGACTTACTTCCCTACACCAAATTCAGAAATGCCTTCCTTTGTGCATCCATATAGCTAGTCCCAACATACTTTTCCTAAAATGACTCCTTAAAGAAGTCCCAAACAATGAGGTCTGCGGAAGTACCCTCCTTCACCGTGAGCCACCACTGATAGGCCTCGTCTCGAAGAAGAGACACGACCCCCTTCAACTTCTCCTCCACCGTGAATCAAGGTCATCCATTATGTGCTCAGTTGCCTCTAACCAATACTCAGCTATGTTAGGGGCTACGCCAGAAACTCCCCTAAACATCTCTGCCCCGTTAGCTCAGAGTCGTTCAGACACAGACTTCTGAGCTCCTAAACCCGTGCCTACTCCAGCCACTCTTTCAAGGACCCGCAGCATCACCTGAGACACTACCTTATCTCTACCCGTTTAGTCTTGAAATTCTCTCTCCACAGCTGGCAGACTCAGCATCTCATTTCCTGACCCGTGGCCAGACCCTGCTGGTTCGGACACGGTCATCCTACCCCTACCACGACCACGCGGCAGACGTCCACAACCTCTTGTACTCATTCTTCCGATTTGCGTTTATCTGATTAAAAATTTTATGAGTTATTACTTCTTTCCACTGATTATCCACGAACAATCTTATGAAGAATAGTTTTAAGAGTGATTCTTTCAAATTTGAGCGTATCTACAGTTTCAGTTTCAGACTTACCTCCTAGAAACCACATACATTCAACATTTATCAAACAAACAACGTTCATGAACCTACATTCAACGTATAGGGGTATTTTTGTCATTTCACTACCTAAAGGTATTTTCGTAATTTTAACCTATAGGGATATGTTTGTAATTTTCCAAAATAAGGTTCCGGGTGATTTGGCAAAATAAAGATATTTTGGTAATTTTCCAACTCAGGGGTATTTTCGATAATTTTGTAAATTGGGGTATTTTGGTAATTTTACAAATCTAGGGTATTTTGGTAATTTATAAATCTGGGGTATTTTGATAATTTTGAAATCTAAGGGTATTTTGATAATTTTGAAATTCGGGGGTATTTCGGTAATTTTAAAATCTGGGGGTATTTCAGTAATTTTGAAATCTGGGGATATTTCAGTAATTTTGCCAATTAAGGGTATTTTGGTCATTTACAAATCAAGGGTAATTTGGTAATTTTACAAATCAAGGATATTTTGATTATGTTGTTGTTGTTGTTTTTCTATGGAAAAATTTTGTTGACTTTGTAAATCGAGGTATATTTGCAAATCATGGGTTTATTTTTTTTTCAAAATAAGGATATTTTAGCAATTTTGTGAGAAAAATAGGTGCTGGTCCCTTACGGGTTTTAATTATAAGTTTTGGCCTGTCAATACGTCCTTATGGTTAGGGTGAGCAGTCACTACACACCGTGTAGGATTCCGGTGAAGAGGAAGTGAGTCACTAGGACTCGCTTAAATACCAAGCTCTCCTATATCCACTCCTAGACATGCGTATGCCTGCTGCCACACCCTAACTCAAATGACTAGTTCACGAGATTTGTTTGATGAAATTAAGTCTTATGGAATTTGAGAAGTTGTTTAAGCTAAGCCTATAGTCCATCAAAGTCTAATTAAACTAGCCTACGTCCCATAAAGCCCATCAAGCTCATATATATATATATATATATCACACAATGGTTTAGAGTACTTACCTGGCGGACTTGGGCCGGAGACGCAGGTGCCATGCCGAGCTAACAAACCTGTTATCATTTCAAAAAAAACAACATGCAAGTTTCAAAAGCCCACCTTTAGAAAATGTTTTGAGCCCAAAAACCCCAAAGTCGAGTTTTAAACCGGGCTCTGATACCAATTTGTAACACCCCAAATCCGGCCCAAACACTACAACCGGATCTGGTATGTCACTAAGGAAATTTTATAAAACATGTCGCATTTTCAGAAAAACATTTTTGGTAAAGTTTAACCTTTTATTCGGGAAAAATTTATAATTTATAGTTTTAAATAAAATATGCCTTTATGAATTAAAAACCCAAATTTAAATACATGCCTTAGTTCAATTAAAAATAAAAATTTAAATAACTAAAAGTAATAAAAGCCCGTAATAAAACAAAATATAAACTGGTGGCCCATGGCCTTATTACAACGAGATTTAAAATCCATTAAATAAGAATATAAAATAATATAGAGTCTTTTTGCTGGATCTAAATGTTCTTTTGTATGGCCACCTTGCGCTCCTCTCCAGCCCGGTCCGATACACTAAATGCTACCTGAAATGTTAATTAATTGGTTGAGTCGCGAGACTCAGTGTGCAACCCTCATGCACCATTAGATTTGGGCCTTAGCCCCATACAACTAAAATAATCAGAATTAATATATATAATAAAAATAATATGCAAGCCCAACCCAAATCCTAGGTTTCTATCCGCTACATGCCCCCGTACTAGCCATTCACACCATTGGGGATTTCTACAATCAACCCACACCGCTACACGCCTTGATGGCGTCGTCTTTGCTCATTATCGATCATGGCGCGACCACTGTGAGATCACGGCAAAAGCCACTACAACAGATCACGGTAAAAATCGATACAATAGATCACGGTAAAAATCGCTACAACAAATCACGGTGAAAATCGCTACAACATATAACTTCCTCCTTTCATCAATTCCAACCCATGTAATCACATAAAATCAATATACTTATATTGTTTAATCAGAACATTCACTAACTCGATGATTTGTTTTTACCCTCTTTGGGTTTCTCTATTATGCCGGATTTGGCATTTATCAAAACATATAAGACTTATAATCATATATTAATCAAATAGATCTAGATGGTGGGAAAGTGTTACACACCTGATATCGTGAAATCCAATATTCTTAGTCGATATCCTTGTTATCCCGATCTACAACTTTGCTCAAAAAGCCGAAAAGATGTGAAAATAGGGCATCTCCTATATTCGGCCATGGTTAGTGTTCTACCCGATTTCATATATTTATAAATAAACCAGTCTTCTTACCTTAAAATCTCAAAAATAACACGACTTGAGTGTTACTGATCTTTGACTTAGAGATCTAAGCGTTGGACTTCTCTTTAGATCTCGAAATGCCGAAAATAAGAAAAACCCTTGATTAGTCACTAAAGAACCATTCGGCTAGGGACTTTGAAAAGCCGGAGAAATGTTAGAAACTCAAAATTGGCACATATCTATTATTTTCTTCAGATTCAGCACAAGCAGACTTTACTGAAGAAAAAATTCGGCAACTTCAGGAGGTGAGATCTAAGATTTTCGGTTTTTAGAAGATTTAAGAATTGAAGAGATGGCTAAGAGAGATTTGGCCAATGAATATTAAGGAGAAGAATAGAATAATAGAGATATGATTTCACTTTTAGGATTAGAAGAAAAATAACAATAGAGGTTAAAAGATTACCTGACGAGAAATTTTAGAGAGGAAGAAAGGGTGAAGAAAATGGTGGTTTTCAGCTTTTGAGAGGAAGATGATGAGAAAAGAAAAGAAAGACTTCCAAAATTTCAGCACACCCCCTCTTTATATAGAAAACCGATTCCTCCCTTTAGCAGAGATTGATTTTTAGCCAACACTGCCACACATGATAGCTCCTATCCCTTTTCCCTTATCTTAATCTATTATCTCCTCAAAAATAGTCTTTATCTACTTATTATCCTTAAAGACTAAATCCCTAAATAATAGCCTTTATCTACTTATTATCCACATAGAATAAATATAATAAAATTCCCCAAAAAAAAAGCCTTGTGCCATCCACTTCCCTAATCCCTAATGCCAAATTTAACTAACTTAAATTAGAAGATTTGGGCTCCTTAAAACTTAAAATTTGGGCCCCTAACACTTAAATTAACTCATTCCACATATTCACCCATTAAACGCATAGGCCCAAAAATTTAGGATGTTACAATTTCAGTTGGGTCTGAAAAATGGGTGATACAGTCAAAATTATTTCAGCTCTCTCTGCTCAGAGGTTATTACGTAAAGGCAACGAAGCATTCTTGGCCTATATTCTTAATACTCGGAGTTCCAATTTAAAGCTTGAACAAGTACCAGTGGTGAATGAATTTTCTGATGTGTTTCTTGAAGAGTTGCCCGGTTTACCACCCTATAGAGAAGTTGAATTTGTAATTGATATGATTCCCAGAACAGCTCCTATCTCAGTAACACCATACAGAATGGCTCCAGCAGAATTAAGAGAGTTGAAGATGCAGTTGCAGGAGTTATTAGATAAAGGGTTCATCAGACCGAGTATGTCGCCCTGGGGTGCCCCTGTCTTGTTTGTGAAAAAGGACGGTTCTTTAAGACTGTGTATAGATTACAGGCAGTTAAATAAGGTAACGATAAAGAATAAATATCCTTTGCCTCGTATTGATGATCTATTTGATCAGTTAAAGGTACTATAGTATTTTCCAAGATAGATCTTAGATCCGGTATTATCAGTTGAAAGTTAAAGAGTGTGATGTGTCAAAAACTGCCTTTCGAACCCGGTATGGTCATTATGAATTTTTGGTGATGCCATTTGGTTTAACCAATGCTCCTGCTGCCTTTATGGATTTGATGAATCAAATTTTTCAGTCATATTTGGATAGATTTGTAGTTGTGTTCATTGATGATATATTGATTTATTCAAAGATAGAGTCTGAACATGCACAACATTTAAGGATTGTGTTACAGATTTTGCGGGAGAAACAGTTGTATGCGAAATTTAGCAAATGTGAATTTTGGCTCCATGAAGTTACGTTTTGGGGTCATATTTTATCAGTTGATGGAATTAGGTGGATCCAAGTAAGGTATCGGCAGTGATAAATTGGAAAGTTCCAAAGAATGTTACTGAAGTACAGAGTTTTCTAGGACTGGCAGGTTATTATCGTTGATTTGTTAAAGATTTCTCCAGGATTACCCTACCGTTGAATCAATTACTACAAAAGAATGTTGAATTTATATGGTCAAGTGAATGACAGCAGAGTTTTGATCAGTTGAAAAGATGTTGACAGAGGGTCCAGTGTTGACTCAACCAGAATCGGGTGTACCATTTGTGGTTTATAGTGATGCGTCTCTGAATGGTTTGGGTTGTGTACTTATGCAGTCAGGTAAAGTGGTGGCATATCCTTCTCGACAACTGAAACCACACGAGAAGAATTATCCTATACATGATTTGGAATTGGCAACGATCGTGTTTGCTTTGAAGATATGGAGACATTATTTATATGGTGAGAAATGTTACGTGTATACTGATCATAAAAGCTTGAAGTATCTCATGAATCAGAAAGAGTTAAATCTGAGACAGAGACAATGGTTAGAGTTGCTGAAAGATTATGATCTTGTCATTGACTATCACCCAGGGAAAGCAAATGTCGTAGCAGATACACTTAGTCAGAAATCATCATTATTTGCATTACGGGCATTAAATGCTCATTTATCTATTAATGAAGATGGTTCTATACTAGCAGAATTAAAAGCTAAACCTGTGTTCTTTCAACGGATTCAAGAGCTACAAGATGAAGACCCAAAGTTGATATTAAAACGATAGATGGTTCAAAATGAGTTAAGCCCAGAATACTCTGTTGATGAAAATGGTATGTTATATTATCGTAATAGAATATGTGTTCCGAATAACTTAGACTTGAAAAATGATATTTTATCAGAGGCTTACAGTAGTATGTGTTCTATTCACCCGGGTAGTATGAAAATGTATTGTGATTTGAAGAAAATGTATTGGTTGCCTAGAATGAAACGAGAAATCTATGAGTATGTAGCAAGATGTTTAATTTGTCAGCAGGTGAAAGCCGAGCATCAAGTGCCGACAGGGTTGTTTCAGCCCATTATGATTCCAAAGTGGAAATGGGAACATGTCACGATGGATTTTGTATCCGGATTACCAGTAACTCCGAAGAAGAAAGATTCAATTTGGGTGATTGTTGATCGGTTAACTAAATCAACACATTTTATTCCGGTCAGAGTAGATTATCTACTTGAAAAGTTAGCGGAGTTATATGTATCAGAGATAGTGAGATTAATGGGGTGCCAATATTAATTATTTCAGATCGAGATACGAGATTTACTTTGAGATTTTGGGGTAAATTACAAGAAGCTTTAGGCACCAAATTAAATTTCAGCACAGCTTTTCATCCCCAAACAGACGGACAGTCAGAGTGAGTGATTTAGATTTTAGAAGATATGTTAAGGTGCTGTATACTTGAGTTTGGTGGCAGCTAGGAAAGGTATTTACCTTTAGCTGAATTTGCTTATAATAATAGTTATCAAACTAGTATTAAAATGGCACCATTTGAAGCTTTGTATGGAAGAAAGTGTAGAACTCCATTATATTGGTCTGAATTAAGTGAACCAAAACTAGTGGGTGTGGACTTGATTCGGGAAATCGAAGAAAAAGTTAGTATTATTTGAGAATGTCTAAAAGCTGCATCCAATCGACAAAAATCATATGCAGATTTGATGAGAAGAGATATAGAGTTTAATGTGGGTGATCGCGTATTTTTGAAAGTGTCACCATGGAAGAAAGTTTTGCGGATCGGTAGAAAGGGAAAACTTAGTCCACGATTTATCGGGCCGTATGAAATCATTGAAAGAATCGGTCCGGTAGCTTATAGATTGGCTTTGCCTCCGGAGCTTGAAAAGATTCATAATGTGTTTCATGTATCTATGTTGAGACGGTATAGATCAGATCCATCACATGTAATTCCTCATACAGAAATAGAGCTCCAACCCGATATGACCTATTCAGAGGAACCGGTGAAAATTCTAGCTCGGGAAGTTAAAGAGTTGAGAAATAAACGTGTACCACTAGTTAAAGTGTTATGGAATCGACATGGATCGGAGGAGGCAACCTGGGAGACGGAGGAATTGATGAGAATTCAATATCCAAATTTATTTATAAGTATGAAATTTCGAGGACGAAATTTCCTAAAAGGGGGAGAGTTGTAATAGCCTAAATTTTCAGCGGTGTCGAAATGGTGATTCGAGGTCACTAAATCCGACAAGTGAGTAGAAAATATTATTAATTTAGTGAGTATAAGTTAAATGTGAAGTTAGGAAAAAAATAATAATTAGAATATAAAACGAGGTATCGAGACCTCAGAGATTTTTAATCTAGCCATAAATATTTTATAAATATTTATGGAGTGTTAATAAGTTAGTATTAAAGTTTCGTCAAGAAATTTTAAAGTTTCGATAGTTAATTGAACAAAAGGACTAAGTTGTAACAAATACAAAGTTATGAGAAATGGTTAAATAGCTTAAATGATAAAAGAAAGACGGCTTAAAAGGAAAATAGACCCAAGGTCTATTTGGGCTGGACGGCAAGGGCATGAAATCAGAAAGAAAATAAGGAGATTTAAGGGCAAAATTAGAATATTGCAAATTTTACTTAATAAAGCTAGGACTAAAGTGGAATTATCTAGATTTCTCTTTATTTTTCTGCATTCTCATAAGCAAAGACACCATAGAAGGGTTTCTTTAAGCTGTTTTTTCATATTTTTACTGCAAGTAAGTTCAATTCTTGATTATTTCTTGAAATTTTTGTGCTTTTGTGACTTTTACAACTAGGTGCACTTGTTGAATTCATTAGTTTTAGATTTTATGAATGAAGTTGGAAGTTTCTATGAATATGTGCTGGAAGTATATGATGATTTAGCATGGAATTAGAGATTTAAATTGTTTATATGCTGATTTTATTGAAAGAATTGAATAGAAAGTGAATGTTTGGGACCTAATTTTAAAGAATTTGAAGTTAGGGTTTTATGTGGAAATTTTGAATTTCAATAGTTATGAAATAACTTATAATGTCTAGGTAAATTATTAATTTATAGAAAATTAGCTCAATTGAGGGGTTAATTGAGCAATGACTGAATTGTATGAATTGTAGAATTTGGGACAAAATAGAAATCAACATGTTATACTAAATAGTTTTGGACAACAACAGTTGTCTAACTTTGAAAAATCACCAAAAATGGTAGAAATTGAATTAAATTTGAGTGAGATATAGAATTAAATCTTGTTGAGTATATTTTCATATAAAAGAAGCAAAGCTAGCAAAGGAAGTATAAATTTTGAGATATTTAAATCTTTATAAGACTGGTTTAGAATAACTTCGTAATCCCATATTCTTATTTTATAAATTCACTAAAAATTGTAAAAAAAAAATTAGGGGCTTAAATTTATATTTTTAAAATCCTGAATGAGTCAATTGTAAATAGAAACAAACGGTAACATAATATGAATTCCGTACAAGGAGATAATTAATTTTTAGTTAAGAAGAGTCGGAACTGTCAGACAGCAGAACAGGGGTAACTTTAAAGAATAAACTGTACTTATTGGCTAAACCAAAAATTTTGGAAAAATTAAAGTAAGAAGATATGTGAGTGTAGTTTCAAATAAAATTAACGGATATTAATTTAGAATTTTTAGCTTGAGATAAAAATAATTTAGTGACTGTGACACGGATGGACACTTGAATATACATATAAGTAAATAGTAAGATTATAGATAATGTTACTTATATGTAGGTTGTAATCATTAAGGACGTGAAATAGAGTAAAGGTGAAATTAATACTGATAAGTGAATGATTTCACAATGATAGATCGAGAACCCGAAGCAAGTCGAGGAAAAGAAAAAGAAGATGATTAGTCCTTGAATTTTCTCAAATTCTGCAAATCGACTCAGGTAAGTTCATATGGCTGAAATTTAATGATTAAATGTTAATTTTATGAATTATATCATGTATGATGAGATATAATTTTTTGTGAATTGAGAATAAAATGACAATGCGAAAAATGATTAAATGATCAAATTGAGTTAACGTCGATTTGAGTACTTCGATCAAGGACAAGTGATAAGTAGTAGCTTAAGCTACACTTATCGGTCAGTGACAAATGACAAGTGGTAAGTGGTAACTTTAGTTGCACTTATCTGATCAGTGACAAGGGACAAGTGATAAGTGGTAGGTTTAGCTACACTTATCTGATCAATGATAAGTGACAAGTGATAAATGTGATCCGTGTAAGACCGTGGCAGGGCTATGGTTTCAGAAAGTGATAAGTGATCACATGTAAGACCATAGTTATACTATGGCAAAGTAGAAGTGAAGTACTCAATTTTCCGTAACCGTTCCCTAATTTGATTAAGGATGGTAAGTGAAAAAAAAAGGGGCCCAAAATAGTTAAAGTAAATGGATAAATGGTACACCAAATTGTGGTCGACAGGTGAATTTAGTAATTGTATATAATGTATAAGTGTATGAATGTTTGGTAAGATTTATATTTTATGCCTATGAACTTACTAAGTTTCTATAAACTTACTTGAGTGTATTCAATGTCTCATGTAGATTAACGTATAAATATACGGAGGATCGGATCAACACTGAGGATCACACTATCAAGATTGTCTCCGGTAGCTTTTGTAAATTTCTTTTTTGATTTATATGGCATGTATATGTTTGATGATTATATAAATACTAAAACTTGTTTAATGAACATGTATTAAAGTAAAAAGTGATGAATATGCTAAATAATATAATTATAATAGAAGTATGATTTGGTATCAAATTGGATTGGATTGGTTGGTTTTAAAATTGCAGGGAAGATTGGATATTTATAAAGGGACTACATTGAATTCATGATAAAAATAATATTAACTCATTAAACTTAGGTAATGCCTCATACCCTATTCCGACGATGAATACGGGTAGGGGGTGTTATAGGATGGCTAATGAGAAGTGGATGCAGCTTTTCCCACAAGGAACGGTTCGTCATTTAATTCATTCAATTTCAGATCATTGCCCCCTTCTTATTATCACAGGCTATAAGGATAAGGTTAAGAGAAGGCCACGATTTAAGTTTGAAGCATGGCGGACACTTGAAGAGTCTTTTGAGGAAGAGATTAAAAAGTCTTGGGAGTCATCAACTGGCACAATTTCTGAAAAATTGGGGAGACTGCAATCCTGTTTCACAACCTGGGCAAGCCTAATCAAGCATCGCAGAGATGGGTCGAAGAAGGAGCTTACAAAGGAGTTGGGAATCCTTTTGGATGGAGAGAGGAATGATGATACAATGGCAAAGATTATTGATACCAGAATTAGTTTAAACATGGAGATTGATAAAGTTGAAATGTACTGGGAACAAAGAGCAAGAGCAAATTGGCTAAAATTGGGTAATAAAAATTTTGCATTTTTTCATAAATATGCATCAGCTCGAAGACGAATTAACACAATCAATAGGCTGGAAACAGAGGAAGGGCAGGAAGTTACTGCTGATTTTGAGATTAATAACACAGCCTCCAGGTATTTTCAAAAACTGTTCACGTCGAAAGGAGTGGGGGATTCTTCATACATTTTAGATGGTATTGAGGTTAGTATATCCTCTGAAATTAATACAATTCTACAATCAACTTATTCAGTAGATGAAATTCAGAAAGTGCTTAAAGGGATGGGCCCAACCAAAGCACCAGGTTATGATGGTTTTCCAGCTCTATTTTTCCAAAAATATTGGCTTATTGTGGGGAAAGATGTCGAGGAGTTTTGTCTTGGAGTGTTGAATGAGGGGAAAGATTTTGATTCTATAAACAGAACGGATATTATGCTAATTCTAAAAACCCCAAACCCTACAAGTCTTGCTAATTTCAGACCCATTAGCCTTTGCACAATTTCATATAAATTAGTGGCAAAAACAATAGCAAACAGACTGCAGGATTTCATTGGGCAGTGCATTGATAGTGCTCAGAGTGCTTTTGTTCCAGGAAGATTAATTTCGGACAATGTACTGATTGCGTACGAGATTCTTCACACATTGCGCCAGAAGCGTCCGGAAAGAAAGGGTTTATGAAGGTTAAGCTTGACATGAGTAAAGCCTATGATAGAGTGGAATAGAGCTATTTGAAGAACGTGATGCTGAAAATGGGTTTTGTTGAGAACTGGGTAAATTTAGTTATGAAGTGCATCTCAACAGTCTCTTATACAGTGAATATAAACGGAAATAGGGGCAGACATTTCTATCCTACTAGAGGATTACGACAAGGTGACCCGTTTAGCCCTTATCTTTTTCTGATTTGTAGCTAAGGTCTTTCAGCTCTAATTAGGCAGGCAGTGGGAGTAGGGACTCTTCGAGGAGTCAATGCAAGTAGAAGGGGACCAAAATTTCTCATCTATTGTTTGCGGATGACTGCCTTCTTTTGGGGAAGCCACTAAAGATCGAGCGTCTTTCTTAAAAGAAACATTGAAACAATATGAGCAATGTTCGGGTCAATGTGTGAATTTCAATAAGTCGACTATTTTTTTCAGTTCTAACACTTTTGAAGGGGTTAAACAAGAAATATCGGACGTTTTGGGGATGAGATATTCTACTAATATTGAGAAATATCTAGGACTCCCTAATGTGGTGGGTAAAAGAAAGAAAGAGTCTTTTCAGAACTTGAAAGACAAGATCAATCAAAGGATTCGCCAATGGAGCTCACGGTATTTATCACAAGGAGGTAAGGAGGTTTTCATTAAGTCAGTTCTTCAAGCTATTCCAACTTATGCAATGACATGTTTTCTTCTACCTAAGTCTCTATGTAGGGAGTTAGAAAGCATTTTTTGCGAAGTATTGGTGGCAGCACGCGAAGGACAAAAGAGGGTTACATTGGTGTCAATGGAAATTCATGTGTAGATCTAAGGAGGATGGGGTCTGGGATTTAGAAATATGTCAAAGTTCAATATTTCCCTACTAGCAAAACAGGGGTGGAGAATTATGAATAATGCAGATTTTTAGCAGCGAAAGTTCTAAAAGCTAAATATTTTCCAAACGATCAGTTTTTAAATTCCAGATTTGGGAAACTCGAGACCTTACACTTGGAAGAGTATATAGGCTACAAAAGATGTGTTGAGGAAGGGTCTAGTTTGGCGTGTGGGTACAGGCAATACTATTTCCATTAACCATGATGCATGGATCCCAGATGCTTTTAATTTTAGATTATCATCATAGGTTGAGTTGATGCGAGATCATTGTGTTAATATGCTGATTGATAGTAATGCGCGAAAATGGAAAGAGGAGTTAGTCAAATATACCTTTGCTGAGGAGGATGCTGCTCGAATCCTTCAAATTCCATTGGCAAGCAGCCCACACGAGGACTTTTTGGCATGGGGTGGTGAAGCCTCAGGGAAGTTTTCAGTATGTAGTGCTTATAAATGATTACAAAATACTAATGATAACCCTAGAGCTTACGCTTTACAAACCAGCTACATAAAACTTTACAAGAAACTATGGCTCCTAAATCTACCGACAAAAATAAAAATTACAATTTGGAAGATCACTTGGAACTTCTTGCCCACAAGAGTAAATCTGCAACACAAGAAGCTAATCATTGATCCTAGTTGCCCGCGGTGTGGAGAAAGGGCTGAAACGATAGATCACCTCTTCCGAGAGTGCCCTGTTACAGTGGAAATATGGTCAATATTGTTGTTTCAACATGTGCTAATTAATGATGATAGAAATTTTGAATAGTGGCTTATCTGGGCTTTTGAGCAGTTCAACACGCATAACTGTTGGATTTTTTGCTGTGCTCTTTGGGCCATTTGGGGGGATCGAAACTCGAGAATACATAACAAGAAGGTTAGCACTGGAACATAAATCAGAAATTTTATAAAAACCTATCTTGTAGAAATTGACGGACTGGAAGGTAAAAAAATTGGTAAAATATAACAACTACAAAAATGGAATCACCCACCTTAAGAATCTGTGAAGATTAACTTTGATGGAGCTTTCGATGGACATAACAACATTTCGGCCTCGGGAATCGTGGTAAGGGATAATGAAAGGTCCGTCTTGCTCTCGTGGTCAAAAATCCATAAAGGGGTCCATTCGATTTTTGCTGCCGAAGCACTTGCATGTAGGGAAGCTGTGCAGATCGGAGTGGAACACAACTGGCCGAAGATTATCATCGAGGGGGACTCCTTAACAGTAATCAAAAAGTGTAAGAATCGAGATCGAGACAGATCTTTGATAAGCGCCAATCTTTTGGATATCAAAACGATGGCATACAGATCAAAGAAGTTCGATTTCAAGCATGTTTCAAGAACAGAAACACCCTCGCACATGATATTGCAATGAAAGCGCTAAGGAGGAAAGCATGGACTTACCAGGGAAGATCAGAACCGGAGCAGGATGAGCACCAGAGACTAAGGGAGGCGTTGCGCGAACCGGACTGAAGGAGGACCTCAGAGAGTAGTTTTCAGAAAGGAAATGCAACAAAATGAAATATCTAGAATGGGAGAAGGCTTTTCAAAATGAAATCTGTTTTTCAAGAAGAAATTATGAAGAAAGAGAAGATTGCATATTTCAACGTGTTTTGATTGGGTGGTGTGTCGGTGGTTATTTTATTTTAATTTTTAAATTTCAAATTAGGATATTGGTATCCAAAATATCTAGATATTTTTTTGTTTAGTTCCGTTGCTTTTGAACTATTTCGGGCCTATAATAGTTGGGCTTCGGTCATTTTCAGTTTTGGTTTTTGAATCTTGTTTTAGTTTTCTTTATTAATAAAAAGCCCAATCAATAATATTAAAAAAAGTTATATGTTCTAATTTTTAAGATTTTGTAATTGAGAATAAGAGATTATGTTTTTAAATTTTATTTTATGTTTTTATAAATATTAAAATGAAATTTCTTTTGAACTTTATGAAAAATAATTATATTTTTGACAATAATTAAGTTGGCGTGTTAATATATATATTATATTATATTATATTTTAAACCAATTTTTTTACTTATTATCATTTTTTGGCATGGCGTGTTATTTTAGTATTTTAATATAAAAATTTACTTATTATCATTTTAAAATAATAATAAAATATTTGTATTTATTATGTATCGTTTATATTATTTTTTATATTTTTTATTAGCATATTGTTTTAGTATTTTAATATTTTGATATGGAAAAAAGCATTTGGTATTTTTTTGTAATTAAAAGCAAAAGATAAAATTTAGGTATTTTGAAAATATTTAAAATCCATCAAACTTTGAAATTAATAATCAAAATTTGTTTTGAAATTGCAAGTATCGCAATGGCTCCATTGATTAAAAACGATGGTCACATATCAAACACAATTAATAATATGTTAATATATTGTTATTTGTTAATCACCAGTTCCCTTAAAAAAAGATCTACGTAATTTACGGAAATAAATTATGTTATTATAACTATTTTCTGTAATTTATCACTGTCAGGGCCCGTACCGCGCATTAAGGGGTCGGGTGAATGGTTTAGGATATTATCCGGATGCACGACTGATGGCATACTTAGAGTTAGTTGATCGGGTGAGCAACATTGATCCGGACGTTTGATTTGCGGTACGATTTAATATCCACATTTGCCGAAGCGTTGGCGCCGGAGACCCACACTTTCCATTTGCCGTGGGGAGTGCACTGTCACTCTGGAAGATGTTGCATTGCAACTTGGGCTCCCAATCGACGGGAGTGCCACAACGGGCGTAAGTGCAATAGCTGAGCCAGCTGCCCTTTGTTATAGCCTACTAGGAGTATCGTCCGTCGATGATGAGTCCAATTTTACGGGTTTGAAATTTACATGGTTGAAAGCCAATTTTAAACATTTATCAATTAATGCCACTGAGCATGAGTTGATGTGCGCAGCTCGAGCGTACATTATGCATATTATAGGGGGTGTACTGATGCCCGGTGCGAACAACAATAAGGTTTATTTGATGTATTTACCTCTATTAGCTGATCTGCAGAATGTTTGCTTGTGTAGTTTGGGTTCTATAGTTCTGGCTATGTTGTATCGTGAGCTGTGTCGGACGACAAAACCTGATGCGGTAGACATAGGCGGACGCCGTGTATTGCTGCAATCATGGGCTCTTTATCGGATGCCATTCTTGGCATCGGTTAGACACCAACCATACGTATTTCCACTAGTGAATAGGTGATAAAATTTAACTTGTTATTAATTGAAAATTTCTTTATAATGATACTATTCTGACGATACTATATTTACTTGAAATTTGTTTTCGTAGATAGAGTTTTTATCAGGGTATCGGGAGGTCGTACACTGTCCGATATATTATCTGATGATTGAACAACACGTATGGGAAGGGGTAATCTATTCCAATATTCGTGACATATAATTACTTTGTATATCTTACTCAAACCGTGTTAAATTTTAACCATGTTATTAATCATGCAATTTATTTGGATGTTGTATCGAAGACCAGAAATTACAATTGTTATACCCTCATCTGCCCATATTCATTCTCACATGTGGTGCATTAATGCACCAATTATCCATTTCTAGACAATCGAGTGGTATAACGGGGATCAAGTACTCCGGCAGTTTAGTTGTATCCAGTATATCCGGATCCGCCAATGCAAGTGGGGAAGATTCACTTAATCACCAAAAGAGGAAAATATGGAAATAGTTGAGGGTTGTGCACTGGAAATATATTGCAAAGTGGGATAATCAGATGGTGCGAAAACCTTAGATGGATATTTCTTTTGATTTGCAACTATCGTTAGAATACATACAATGGTACTCTACTTCGGGAAAACCATATTTACTTGGTGGGCAGTCGACTGTAATCCCCCCGCACATGCAGTGACCTAGGGCATACGAGCCAGTGGCCGATATAGAGGCCGAGCTAGAGCGAGCAAGAAGATAAGCCCAAGCCAAGTTTGTAACATCCCGAAATAGGGCCTAATGGAAGAAACCATGAATCCAAGCCAGTGATTAAATACATGTGTAAGAGTATTGATAAGAAATTTTATTAATTTCATGCTTAAATTGCCTATTAGGACTTGTTTGCAAAAGTTGCTAAATAGGGTTCTAATTTATAGAGTACTTGATTGAAATGGGGTTTGAAGTAGGAGTCCTTAAATGGTAATTAGACCATTATATTTTCATGGACAAAATGGACATATATAGGTGGAAAGAACCAAAGTTTTTAATGAAGGGTAATTTAGTTATTTGGTAATAAAAGGAATTAAAAGGAAAAAGATGGCAAAATATGCTCATCTTCTTCATTAGGACGAAATTACAAGGGTTCTCCATAGCTAGGGTTTGTTTCAAGCTTCCAAAATCGGTAAAAATACCTAATGTTCATAAGTACAAGTTAGAGTGAGAATTTGATGTTTCCATAGAAGGAAAAATGATCATCATGTCATAAAACATAAGAATAAGGGATAAATTTTAATTTCGAGCTTTGGGGCAAATGTGTAAATATGTAAAAGTTTAGGGCAAAATTGTAATTTTTCCAAAGTTAAGAGTTAAGGACTGTTTTGATGAATGTGAGTATTAAATAAGCTAAATTTGCTATTATAGATCAAGAAGAATGAAATTGAGTTAGATCGAGGAAAGAAAAAGATAGAGGACTAAATCGATATAGTTGATCGTATTTTGTTTCGAGGTAAGTTTACGGTAAATAAATGCAATATTCTATTATTTTACATTTAATACTGTTAAATTCTAGTATTTACATATTTATTCTGTAAATTTATTATTTAAAGACTCAAGTATGAATTGACGGAAAGTTATCTCGAAAGTTATCTCAAAAGTTCGGTTGAACCTTAGGAATGTGTAGGATACAAATGTCATGACATTAGGGTTTAAGGAAATCATGTAAGACCATGTCAAGACATGGCATTGATATGTTACTATAAGGCAAAGGTCCCATGTAAGACCATGCCAAGGCATGGCATTGGTGAGTTCATAAGGCAAGGATACCACGTAAGACCATGTCAAGACATGGCAATGGTTAAGTTTCATAAGGAAAGGTACCAGCGTATCCTTAGTATTCCAAGTGGTTCAACGGAAAATTCAAGGAGTATTCCAAAGTAAAGGTAAGACAAGTTCAAGCTAAAAAGGTAAGGTAAGATAAATTCATGTTAAAAGGTAAGGCAAGTATACAAGTTTTAAGTATATTGAGTTAAAAGTTTAAGTGATCTTGATAAGAAAAACATAAGATAATTCATTAAGAATGTTGCTATTTATTTACATGTAAACTTACTAAGATTTATGCTTACTCCCATTCTTTAATTTTTTTTTTATAGTATTACAAGCCAACTCGGGAATCACAAAGACGTCGGAGATCGTTATGCACTATCAAAGGATTATACTGGTATTTTGTAACTCGACGTTTTAAGTTATGGCATCTATAGGGACTTAGCTATCTTGTGTGTATAACCTTATGATATGGCTTAAGATTGGCTTGTAAATGTTTGGTAATGATTATCTATTAAAATGGCTAATTAAGAGCATGTTTTGGATATTATGTAATGCCTAGTTGGTAATTATTAGAAAGAAATTATGTAAGTATATGCAGGGGAACAGTTTGTACAGCAGCAGTAACGTGATTTTGAAAATGACCAAAATAGTATAAATAGAATTAGGTTGTGCATGAGATATATAATTAAAGCTTATTGAGTCTATTTTTATATGAAAGAAACGGTGTAGGAAAAAGAATTTTATATTATGAGATAATTGATTTTTAGTACAGAGGGGTCAGAACTGTCGGTTTGTGTAACAGGGGAGACTTTAACTAATAAACTGTACTAATTGGCCACACCAAAAATTCTGGAAAAATTATAGTAAGAAGATATATGAGTCTAGTTTCATATAAAATTTACGGATCTAAATTTTGAGGTTCGTAACTCAAGTTATAGTCAATTTACTGAACATGATACAGATGGACAGTTTCTATTTTTATGCCCCGAATCAATAAGTTAAGTTTAGTAATGCCTCGTGCTCGACTCCGACAACGGTCTCGGGTAAGCGGTGTTGCAGAGTTTGAGCGATCATATACACATTCGGATGATAGTTCTTATCATCCAAATTTGCCGGTCAATGACTATTTCTCGGGCTTGTCAGGACACGGATACCATTTCGAGTTTGATATCTTTGGGTCTTATCCACTGCAGTACAGCACTCATCTCGGCCCGTATCCACCGCAGTATAATACTCCTCCCGACCCATATCCGCTATAGTACAGTACTCCCTCCGGCCCGTATTCACCGCAATACTCCACTCCTCCTGGGTCGTATCCATCACAGTATGGCACTCCTCCTAGGTGGTATCCACCGCAGTATGGCACTCATCCCGGCTCAAGTTCATTGATGGAGTTTGGGGCATATAATTTTTCTTCCATGTTTCGTACTCCCCACCTACGACTGAAGAGGATGTTGATCACCACAATCACCCACAACGTAAACGTCGACCCTTGCAGAAATATACCCTTAGGACCACATCATCAAACCATCAATTTTAGGGGTTTCTTGCGGTTTTGATATTACAAAGTTTTTACTTTTTTATTCTAAAAAAATATAAATCAAGAAAAAGACAATCTTTGTATATATTTAATTAGATTAATTGAAACATTAAAATTGGAACAAAATTTGTGGTCATAAATTAGATTAATTGCAACATTACAACATTAAAACACTAAAACTTGCAACAAACTTAGTTTTGTAATATAAATTATGTTATATAAATTAAATACATTACAACCATAATCTAATTAAAACAAACTTTGTAATATAAATTATGTTATATAAATTAAATACATTACAACCATAATCTAATTGGAACATACTTTGTAATATAAATTATGTTATATAAATTAAATACATTACAACCATAATCTAATTGGAACAAACTTTGTAATATAATTTTTTTATATAAATTACATAAGCTCAATTCCTACCCGATCGTGATGATTATCCAACATGATAGTTTCGCTGCATGCATTTGCTCCAATTATGACCAGCTAATTTGCATAATCCACAACGCTTACCGTCAAGTTTCTCCCTAATGTCCACTTCATTACGGATTCCGAATGATTACGAAGACCTCTCGGATTCCTACGCAACCCTCTGTCTGGGACAAGCTCGAAAGTTGTCGGAGGCACTTCCCACGTAGACAGGTTAGGCAGGACGGGGAACTCATTCTCCCAGACACTCAACGTGTGCTTGAGTGTGTACACATCATTGACAAATTGTTCAACATTGAGCGAGACTTTAGCACACGCTGCCACGACATGCGTACATGGATAATGAAGTGTTTGGAACCTCCTGCAATAGCACTGTCTATTCCGGATATCAACTCTATAGGACCTAGGTGGTATACCGGGTCGAAGACCGATGGTCTCCATAATTCAAAACGTTTCAAGACGTCGTGAATATATTTCTACATTCATCGACCTGGCCATCTGACGGTTTGCAACCATTGCATCCCTGACATCTTTGACAAACACATGTCCCGCCTCATCTGGTTGACTTGTTGCTGACCCATTCTTGGCATCAAGGTAGCCAACCTGTAGATGTAGCCTAGAAGGCAGATGAAATTGGAAGATGTCGTGTTTTCAACAACACAGCGTTGATCCCCTCCACCAAGTTTGTGGTCATTTGACCACAACGAAAGCCCTTGCCAAAACTTTGAGCCCATTTTCATGGCTCCATGGTACCCAACCACTGTCAGAAAGATGTGTTTGTTTGACCCTCCATGTCACTATCAAGTCGAGACATTCTTTGGCGGAAAATATGTGGCTCTAACTCGTGCGTTGTATATGTATTAAGAAAAGATAAGTTACAGTATTGCACTAAAACATTAAAACTTATATTGAAAAGATAAGGTTATCGTTTACCCATTTTCAAAACTTATTTTTTCTAGTCTGCATTCTTATAATCTCGATGGAAGTTAGTCGCAATGTGCCGGATACAATAAACGGATCTCCATGGCACATTAGAGCGCCTAATGGCGATAATTAATCCTTTCCCTCTATCGGAGATGATGTAAATATTATTGTTGCTAATAACATACCTCCGTAGGTTGGTAAGGAAAAATTCACACAATTCAATGTTCTCTTTATCTACGATGGCAAATGCTATTTGGAGCACGTTCTTGTTACCGTCTTGAGCAACCGCAAGAAGTAGGATATGTGTATATTTTTCATATAGCCAGGTCTCATCCACTTACACAAACGACTTGTAGTGGGGAAATGCATGCACACATAGATCAAACGTCTAGAACATTTGATGGAAAATTCTTTTTTTCGATTGTAGTTGGTCATTCAGGCCGTAATAAGGTCGTGTCTGTAACTCAATGACAGTCCCCGGTACGTACAATTGCTCGTTATACAACGTATCAAAATCTCCGTACAATTGCTCTATTGTCATCTATTTAGCTATCCACGCCTTTCAGTATGATACGATACTGAAATTGTGCCTGCATTTAGGTAATCAGTACCGAAACTTTAATGGTCGGCATGTCTTTCACCATTGGCATGATACACGTACAGATAGTTTTGGAACCAAGTTTTCAATGATCTTCTATCATACGTGTTGATGTGCATGTGTGAGGCCCAACAAATTTTTGTATCTCCCACATCTACGAATTTTGAATAAATAAAGCTCGTACTCGCCAATTGCAGCCTTCCGCCAACTTCCAACACTCCCCAATATATAATGTTGGTTTAGACACTGTGACTTTCTAGTCCACTAATATATTCATGCTATACAGCTTAATAGCAAATACGTACTCTTCCTTACTTTCGAATCTCTGGCCTACGAACAAATCCTCATGATCAGAATTTACGACCAGCCGGTGAGTATGAAGTATTTCAGGGTACTCTGAATTCGGCTACTGCGCCACGTCGGGGTCTATGAGCGACATATGTGGCCCAGGATTATTGTGTATCACAATACGTTGAATCTAGTTCCCAACTGAAGACGCATTAATGTTTCCATCATCATTCACGTCTTCGTCGTCAATATCATTGGGGACTTCATCCACATCAGGATCACTATCACTATCGACCTCTTGATCACAAGGATCACTACTATCGTATCCATCATCACCAACTACATCAATATTGGGTGTAACATTAAGATCGATATCGATCCGCGTATAGTCGATTCACTATCAACGTACGATATTAGAGCCACCATGCACAGTTTTTGAGCTCCATGTTTTTCACCATATGTTGTGAGATCTTCATTTTCCTCCATACTGGCTAACTCAGCAAATAAGTGAATCGGTGCATTTTTGTCACTCCGATTCCCACAGTAAAGAGCAATCATTGTCTCCACGTCTTCGTCGTCTACAATTTCCATTTCGGTGAATTTGATGGGATCTGTCGAAACTGGAAACTTGTAGAAAAGTTTCGAAATCCTTCTCCCACAACGTCTAATAATTTTTGCGTTAATCCTTCTCTTCATATCTTCCAACGAGACATTCTTATTAAATCTCATTGCTATTTGTTGTCGTGTTTTAAATATACATCCAACAGTTGTTGTCAAGATGATTCAATCGAAATAAATGCATAAGAAAAACTGATTATCCATATTCAATACTCAATCTTTTAAAAAATTAACAAAAAAAATCTCATATCAATTTCGAACAACATAAAAATGCTTGCATAAAAATTTTAATGAATGATAATAGTCTATTTCTAACAATATCAAATTTATTGTCATTTCTAATAATATCAAATATATTAAAATTTTTACAAGATAACATTCTCAATAATCTAACACAAAACTTACTAACAAATCACAATAAACAAAGTAACTTTAAATTAAAATATAAAAATAAAACTAAACAAACTATATAATACTAACAAAAATAATTCTTATCATAATCTATTATATTTGAAAATAACAATAAAAAAAAAAACCTTTTCTTCTCTTCTCTTCTCCCTCTCTTGTTCTATAAATTTTTTTTCCAAACTGATACGAGTCAGATAGAGACTTGGGGGGGAATATATTGGAGGGTGCCGCCTATTAGATAGGTAAATTGAGATCTCATTCAAAGAGAAAGATATCAAATATCTGGAGTTTCTTTTGTATATTATATGGATGATTCGATCCGCAAGGACCATGATTGGGAATTGTTTGATCGTCTTTCTCCAGTAAGAGGCGAAACATAATCAACTTGAACTCGGATGACTATTCAAATCTTAGTGAAAGATGGATTTGTTATCTCATGTTTGCTTTTTGTGAAAAATACCAATTGAAGTGGAGGGTTTCTTCAAACAATAAGGAGTGGGTCAACTATTCAATCAAATGATATTGAGCGTGTTTCCCATCTCTTCTCGAGAGGCAAGTGGGCTATTTCTTTGCAAAATTGTGCTCAATTTCATATGTGGCAATTTCGCCAAGATCTCTTCGTTAGTTGGGGAAGAATCCACACGAATCGGATTTTTGAGGAACATATCGAGAGAATTGGATTTGGTTAGACAATGTATGGTTGGTAAAGCAGGATCGATTTTTTAGCAAGGTAGGGAATGTATCATCAAATATTCAATATGATTCCACAAGATCTAGTTTCGTTCAAGTAATGAATTCTCGCCAATTGAAAGGATCTTTTGATCAATCCAGAGATCGTTTCGATTCCATTAGTAATGAGGATTCGAAATATCACACATTGATCAATCAAAGAGAGATTCAACAGCCTACCTAACATCCTCAATTCCATTATTTTATTATTATTATTTTTTTACTATAATCGGTTAGAAATTGAGGGTGGTGCTACCTATGCACCACCCTCCACCAGTTCAAATGTACCATTTTGATACTTAATCTTTGGAACAACTTATTTTCGTTTTTTATTTTTTTATATTATTAGGATAAAAAATCCAGTTGGTGGATTTAATTTATGAAATAAATTTTCTAACAAAACCAAGGCGATTTTCTATTTTTTTACTAAAATTAAAAGAAAAATAAAACTGGGCGGGGTAGTTTTAATATGCAAGTTGTAAGCCCCCCTCCCTTGACTCGCTAAGTTTATAAATTACGAATGACAGAGTTAACCCCAACCAATGGTTTCCTTAGCCCAACAGAAAATGCTATTGATAGATTTTAACGTATTCTTATATTTAATTTATGTTTTTCAAATCTCATTCAATTATGTCATGTAAATTTCATCAACTCTTTTTTATATAAATATATAGAATTTGTTAATAATCTTTTTTCAATCTTTTAAACACGTTTAATTTCATATTCTTTTACACTCGATATCAAATAATTTAAAATTCAATTTTTCCTATATTCTTCCTTATCTAAAATTGGATAATAAAAAGAATAATTAAGAACAAGAAGTGGATAAAGTAGGGAAATGAGACTCATGATGGTGCATGTTACCCCCATGAAATCAGCCTTGAAATGTGCTCCCTCTTCAAGAAAACCATTCCTATCTTCCAAGTCAAACCAACACCACCACAATACATTGCCCCATTCATAACATACCCCATTCTTCTTTTCATATAATTTCTATTTTGCTTTTAAGATAATTATAGACTTTATTTTCGCCAAATGTCACAAGTTTGTAAGGATTTTAGGACTACAATTAATAATTATCTTCTAACTCATTATTAGGCGGCGCTCCATAGATCAACGGGTTAAAGTTGAACGTACAAGGCAGTTAAATGCCACGTGCCAAGACCCAAATTCTCTGTTCTGCACCGCCAAATGAACCTGATAGGAGCCGACAGGAGGAAGAGGGGTGGGGTGGGTGATGCACGTGACAAGCATGATGGATGTTAACCAATAAAGAAGAGCCACATGTTTGGGGACGCGTGATTATTAGGCGAAACAATGCGCCACCGTGTTCGATAGCATTTCGGTCCTATCGGCTCGGAAAAAAACGTGATTTAAATTTAATACCTATATTATTAACAACGACCTCGTCACCTTGGTTATGGAAAAATTTTAAAATACATAATTAATATCTATTTTTTAATGAGTTTATAAAATATGGAGAGTTAATTATTAAGTTTGTTCTAGTAAATATTTAAAATTTTTTATTGAATTCATGTTATGAATTAATTAAATATTTTAATAATATATATATATAAAAAGATTTAAATTTGAACTAATTAAATATTAAATTAACTAATTAATGAAAGTTTTATTTTGATAGTATTTATATATTTTTTAATATGCATATTTTACTATTTTACTAAATGTATATATTAGTAGTGCAATTAATTTTTGGCGTTGGCTAAGAGAAATAAAATGAAAATTGGAGCAGCTTTCACGTGAAGGTGGGCGGCCGTCGTTTTCACTCTAACCCAACAACAGAAAAAAAGCAGTGGTAAATTTGACGTTTGTAATTAATTATAATTTTCGGCAGAGAAGACGTAGAGCGAAAATGGCACGATGGTAAGTAGTGGATAAGGACAGGAATAAATTTGGAAAAATAAGGTAGCGTTTGAGATTTGACCCGACTGGAGGGCTTGTCTGTCTCTGTGTTTCTTTATGACAAGAAGAGTGAGGAAGCATCCCATGTAATTGCAGAGGAATTGAAAATCAAACATCAGCAACGACCCTGCCAATTCATTTTTTCATTTACCAATTTCGTCTAAAATATGTTCAAATTTGTTGTGATTGCTTTGACTCTTCTCTATGTTTGAATGTTAAATTGGCATCCTTTGGACTATTTCAATGTTTATATTTAAAAAGGATCAAATAATGCCCTATCCAATACAATTTACATCGCAATGATTTAAGGGTTTTATGTAAAAAGAAACAGACTATTTGGTTAGTTGACGTCCAAAATGCGTATTTTAAAATTATAAAATGAATTTGGTGAATTAGTGGCGGTATGAGGTGAGTGGATCAACTAAGAAGAAATGTAGTTGATCAACGGTCTAAGCGGGACATTAGAAAAGACCCAAGTCAATCTTGAAACACTTCTCTCCCACTTTTACCACAACCCATTCCAACACGACCGAATTTCGGTCTGAATTTTTGGATAAGGTTCTTTTTTTTTTTTTTTTTCCCGCAAAAAAAAAAAACCTCGACATTTCCACACGCCGTTTTCCTATTACCCAAACGCCCGCCCTATTTATACACACGCACACCCGATCTCCCTTCGTTTCCAAATCAGTCTAGTGAATCTAAAATCCCAAAACTGAAGGAAATATAAAATTACAATCCATTTTCTTTTTTCTCATTCGTTTCCAGAAAATGGTTGATTTAGATTGGAATGCGAAGATGGTCTCTTCCGATATCCCAAACAAATCCCCAAAACTTTCTAATAAGCTTCAGGTTTCGATTCCTACGCCGTTTCGCTTCTCCAATATTTCATCTCCACTTTCAAATTCAGCTTCGGCTTCCTCCGCTTACAATTATTATCTCCGGCTACCGGAGTTGAGGAAGTTATGGGAGACAAAGGAGTTTCCAGCTTGGCAAAACGAGCACGTTTTGAAGCCAGCTTTGCATGCTCTCGAGATCACATTCAGGTTTATTTCGATTGTTTTGTCTGATCCTAGATCGTATTCGAACCGTCGCGAATGGAAGCGTCGACTCGAGTCACTCACCACAAGTCAGATCGAACTCATCGCCATGCTTTGCGAGGACGAAAACGAGGACAAAACGGCAGCTGGCACGGCGCCAATAGTCGATCTAACTTCTTCGAACGGAGTACTAGCTCGCGAGAGCAGCTCCGCCGAGGTCTGGAAGCTTCATGGAGAAACAACGGTGGTCATCCGAACCAGCAAAGACAGCTTGTTGCCTCGACTCGCCACGTGGCAGAAATCTGAAGACTCAGCGCAGAAAATCCTTTACACCTTTGAGTGCGAGATGAGGCGTTGTACGTACACTCTAGGTTTAGGAGAGCCGAACTTGTCCGGCAAACCGAGCCTCGATTACGACGCCGTTTGCAAGCCAAACGACCTCCACGCGCTTAAAAGGAGCCCGTACGACCACTGCATCGAGAACCACGAGAACGCAACGCTTTTCACGACGCATCAGATCCTAGAATCGTGAACCCAAACGGCGAAACAAGTACTGAAACGCATCGCTTCGAGGATTGACGCTGAAATCTTCGAAACCGCCGCGAGCGATTGTTATTTGATGGAAAGGATCTGGAAGCTTCTAGCGGAAATCGAAGATCTCCACCTCTTAATGGACCCCGACGATTTCCTTCACGTCAAAAGTCAGCTGCTGATAAAACCGGTCAATGAAACGGAAGCGTTTTGTTTCAGGTCGAAAGGCTTGGTTGAAATTACGAAAATGTCCAAGGAATTGAAACACAAGGTTCCTTTTGTATTGGGTGAGGAGGTGGATCCTAAAGGCGGACCCAGGATCCAAGAAGCTGCGATGAGATTGTACTCAGAGAAGCAGGAGGGCAATAAGGTCTTCCTCGTACAAGCTTTGCAAGCCATCGAAGGAGCTTTAAAACGGTTCTTTTACGGTTATAAGCAGGTGTTGGTGGTGGTTATGGGGAGTTTAGAAGCGAATGGGAACCGAGTCGTGGCCGGCTCCGACTCGGTCGATTCGTTGAGCCAGGTATTCTTAGAGCCTACTTATTTCCCTAGTTTGGATGCGGCTAAGACTTTTTTGGGCGAGTTTTGGAATCATGAACTCGGTGGATCTGGTTTGACTCGATGGAAGAACTGATGACTCGATGCCACTTATTTTGATTAGAAACTAAAGATAAATGCACAGATTGGAAAATCGAAAAGAAGCGGAAGATTAATTATTCTTTCTAGTCTTGATGCTTGAGAGTCGATTATTATTTTTATAATTATTTCTTTTTGTATACTTATTCTTGTAAAATAGAAATTCATTATTTATAAAACTGTATCCAATTACTATAAATTTGTTAACTTTCTTATAGAATAATATTCGGGTTTTTTTTTATCAAATTAATACAAAAAATAAATTATTCAAAATGGGGTGACCTTTTTATTATTTACGAAAGTGGTACATTCAGGATGGTTGCGCCTCTGTCAGAGGCGGCACCACCTTGTGTCAGGTCTACCATCCTAAAAAAAGACATTGAAATTAAAAAAACACTGAAACAGAATTACAAAAACACTTGAAACGAAAAAAAAAGCTGAGAATGAGGTGACAGGACCATGGTCAAGCCTCTGCCACAGGCAGCATCGAAGATGCCTTTGGCAGAGGTGGCACCGACTGACATGACTACTCCTACATGTAATTTCGGCAGCTTGTGCCGTTTGGGGACCTTATAATAGTCCCCAATAATGGAGTTTCAGCAGCTGAGAAAGGGAAGAAGAAGAAGAAGAAAGAAGAAGAAGGAGGAGGAGGAGACGGCGGCGCCGAAAAAAGAAAGAGAAAGGAGGAGAAAAAAGAAAGAAAGAAGAAAAAAAATAGAAGTATTTATATATTTTTTTAAATAATGGATCAATGGATGATGATATTGTTGTTTTTATTGTGTTGATTTTTGTTGTTATTATTATTATTGATTTTTATTTTATTTATTGGTTGTTGTTTGTTTGTTTGTTAGTTTAGTTTAGTTATTGTTAGTTGTTAGATTAAGATTAGTAAAATATTTAAATACTAATTTAGTTAGTAGTATTATTAAATAGTTATAATTATAATTAGTTTAAAATGTTGAAATAATAATTTAGTTAGTAAGTTAATATTAGGATTAGTAAAAATTTAAATTATTTAATCTAGTTAGTATGATATTTTTAGTATTATTATAATTAGTTAGTTAAAACACTAAAATAATAATTTAGGTAGGTAGTTAGTATATTGTAAGTTAATATTAGGATTAGTAAAAGTTTAAATATTAATTATATTGTAAGTTGTTAATTATTATTATAGTTAGTTAGTTAAAACTCTAAAATAATAATTGTTAGGTAGTTAGTATATTGTTAGTTATTATTAGGATTACTAAAAGTTTAAATATTAATTATATTGTATTATAGTTAGTTAGTTAAAACCCTAAAATAATAATTTAGTTAGTTAGTATATTGTGTTTTAGGATTACTAAAAGTTACAATATTAATTATATTGTTAGTTATTTTGTAGTTAGTTAGTTAGTTAAAATCCTAAAATAATAATTTAGCTAGTTAGTTAGTTAGTTTATTGTGTTTTAGGATTACTAAAAGTTACAATATTAATTATATTATTAGTTATTATTATAGTTAGTTAGTTAAAACCCTAAAAATAATAATTTAGTTAATTAGATTGTAATAAAAGTTATTATGTTAGTTAAAAATCGTAATTATTAATTTAGTTAGTATATTGTTAATAAAATAATGGTTAGTTAAAAATCTTAAATATTATTTTAGTTAGTATATTGTTAGTAAAAATTATTATTATTATTGTTAGATTAAATGTAATTATTATTATTTTAGTTTAGTTAGTATTATTATTGTTAGTAAAAATTATTATTATTGTTAGTATTACCTACCTTAGTTATTAATATTGATATATATATATATATATATATATATTAAAAATAGTAAAATATTTTATACATTTGAAACATTATGTACTAAAATAATATAAAATAATAAAAGACAAAATAATATATTTTTGAAAGTAATAGAGTTTGAAAATAAGGAAAATACGAACAAAGGGCTAAATAAGTGGTTTTACTAAATTTATATTAAAAAACACTAAAGTAATACAATTGAAATATTATGTACTAAAATAATATAAAATAAAATAAAATCTGAAAATAGTATTTTTTTTATGTTTCGATTATGTTATGTTTTTGTTATATTATTTTTATTGGCATGTTATTTTTAGTAATTTAATATAAATTTAATTTTTTATGTAGGTTAAAAATTAAATATCCGAGGACGACAATGACTCGAGTGATTAGTACAGATTTCACAAATATCACGTGACTAATAATATGGTAATGTATTGTTATTTATTAATTGTGGGTTATATTAACAAAATAGGTACATAATAAATTAAGTTATAATAATAATTTTTTCGATTTAACATTGTCGTAGCGTCACAGTGTATTAAAGGTAGGGTGAATGGCTTAGAAAATCCCCCGGATGAACGATTGATGCCCTATATAGAGCAAGCTAGATTCGGGTCAGCAGCACTGATCCAGACGTTTGACTTGCGGTATGATTTAATATCCGCACTAGTCGAGCGTTGGCGTCCAGAGACCCACACTTTTCATTTCCCCGCCCGAGTGCAGTCACTCTAGAGGATGTTGCAGTCGCGACTTGGGGCCCCAATCGACGGAGTCCGTTACGAAGCTTGAAGGCGATAATGACCTATTTACACTTTGTCAGAGCCTACTAGTGGACTCGGACAAAGAATGATGAAGAAAATATTTCGAGCTTGAAATTTACATGGCTGAGAGCGAGGTATGAGCGATTATCGATTGATGCCATCGAGGCGAGTTGATGTACGCTGCTCGACGTACATTATGCAGATCATAGGGGGTGTAATGGTGCCTGGTGCAAACAATAATAGGGTTCATATCATGTACCTACCCCTATTGTCTAATTTGAGCAATGCTCGCTCGTATAGTTGAGGCTCCATAGTTCTTGCGATGTTGTACCATGAGCTTTATCGGACGACAAAGCCAGCGACCATAGACATAGGCGGATGCCTTACATTATTGCAGTCCTGAGCTCTGTATCTGATGCAATTCTTGGCATCAGTTACCAACCAACCATACGTATATCCGCTAGTAAACAGGTGATAAAATATAACTTGTTATTAATTGACAATTTCTTTATATTGATACTATTTGACTTGAAATTTATTTTTGTAGGTGGAGTATTTATCCAGGTATCGGGAGGCCGTGCATTGTCTTGATATACAGGCTTATGATTGAACAACATGTCGGGGAAGGGGTAAGCGATTCCAATACTAGTTACGTGTTAGTTTGTATATCTTAAGCACACCGTGTTAAATTTTAACAATGTTATTAATCTTGCAGTTTATATGAATTTAGGATATTTTAAATGGTTTTAAATGTATTTTTCTAGATTTTAATAAGGTTTCAAATCATTTTAAAATTCAACCCCAATTTCAACCACCATGGGCGATGGTGCGTGCTCATATGTGTAGAATAGAGGGCTGTTTTGCTTCTTGAATTTTGCCCAATTAATTCCAGCCTTAATTTGAGTTATTGAACCTTCCTAATCATCTATTAAAACCATGTTAATTAGGAAAAAAAATGTTCTTGATCGTTTGGTCATTCAAATCTCACAAATCGGGAAGCGTAAGTGCGGTTAAGTGTAAAATTAATTGTTGCTTCGACATAGTTGTAGGGTAAATGTTATGGATTGATTAAATGAAAAAATTGAATAATTATTACCTACTGATTTTCCAGTATATTATGGAATTAGGTGCTGATCCAAACGCCTCGAATCAATAGTAAAGCCAAAGAACGATTGTACGTACGGTTCGCATCGATACAAGGTAAAGAATCTAACTAGTTGAATTCGAAAAATAGTTATTAATTCGACAATTGGTTTGAACTCATAAGTGGGTGTTTGGGGGCTGATTTAATGGTGAATGGATTTAATTTATACTGAATTTTTGTTTAGGATCGTATAGAGGTTTATTAAGGAAAATTGGAAGATTCCCTAGGGTGCTGGGAGAAAGCAAAAAATAAGGTGTGGGTCCTAAACTTGTAAAATTTGATTAATAATGATAAATGTTAGGTTATGTTTGATAATTAGCTTGCTTATTGGTTTGGCATAGTAGCCAAAATTTTAGTTTTGCGAGTGGCCGAACCAGGTACGTTTCGAGCCTTAAAAGATTGATGTGTTGGCAAAATTGCTAGTTTGATTGTATGAATGTGTAATTGAGATTGTTATGCATAGTTATATTATGTGGTATGAGAATGTTTGATGGAATGGTATGAAATGTTGAGATATTAGTTTTTTGCATGATTTAAATGCATGAAATATTTACTATGATATATGTAACACCCTTTACCCGTAATCAACTCTAGAACCGGGTACGAGGCATTACCAAGCTTAACCTTGCTTGAAAGTGTGATAACGGACTATAAAATTTCGTTCAAACTTATTTCTTACTCATTCTCGGCCTACATGGCCCTAAACGTACCTCCGAGAGGTTCTGGGATTTAATTGGGGACTTTTACGAACTCGAAAAACTTTTCATCAAAATAGGCCCCACACGCCCGTGTTGAACTAGGGACATGCCCGTGTGCCCCTAAGACATGCCCGTGTCTTCCACCCGTGGTCGACACTGACTAAATTCACACGGCCTTGCCACGCCCATGGCCCTGGCCCGTGTGCCAACCTTGGCATTCTGACTTATCCACATGGCCTACACACAAGCCCGTGTGCTTCAGTCATGTTGCAATTTAAATCCCAAGGGCAAGGTGCAGACTTCACACTGCCTGGACACATGCCCATGTTCTAGCCCTGCCTCTGACACGGCCTAGACACACGCCCATGTGTCTACTCTTATGGGCAAGAACAAGGCTATTTACCAAGCCCTTTAACTACCCTCACTTGTATACACACGCACATTAATTCAACATCCATATACAAAAGCATACACTTCAAGAAAGTAATTTTCATATAACATAAAAACTTGCCAAGTATTGGCCTAACATAATAGACCATTACAAAAAGACTTCAATACCTTAATAAGCCAACACTTTGGCCAAAAATTATGATCTAACCAAAATACTCGAATCCTATACATGCCATACTCAAAATAAATCTAAATTGTTATACCAAAGTGATGTTGATAGTGTGATACTCGAACTCCGACGTTTATGATCCCCAATTTAGCTTGGCGTAACTACAAGGAAGAAGGAAATAAAAGAAGCAAGCACATAGCTTAGTAAGTTTGCATGAAACTCATATAGCAATTATTTTTACTTAATATAATTCATCCCTCGAGAGACAAATACAACTTAAATTTCAAGAGCTTAGCTTACTTACTCATTCATAGTTGGCATAGGATATATGCTAATTTCATACTTGGAATGTACTTATTGTACCTATAACACTTACTCACATAAATTAGTATAATTTTGCTAATACAACATAATTCAATCTTCATCTTTCTTAATTTGAATGAAGCTCTTTATCAACTTTGAACAACTTAACTTATTACCAACTCTACTTGCTTAACTTTATTGTTACTTCTCTCATACTTGGTTCTTTTGCCCGATGAATTTCCCGAATAATTGAGGTTACTTAATCTCATCAAACATATATCTTGATGCCAATGCCATGTCCCAGACATGGTCTTACATGGGATCGCCTCATGATGCCAATGCCATATCCCAGATATGGTCTTACGTGGGATCCCTTGGTTTGGTGTCGATGCCATGTCCCAGACATGGTCTTACACGAGACCTTCCTTATATGTTTCCTTGGAAACTTACCATTGCCATGTATTGACATGGTCTTACATGATATCCTTGCCTTATAAATCTTATCAATGTCATATCTTGAAATGAACTTACATGACATTTTTGCCTTATAAATTCACCAATGCCAAGCCTTGGCTTGGACTTACATGGGACCTTTGCCTCATGATAACTTTTCAATGCCATGACTTGTCATGGACTTATATGATATCCTTACCTTAATGCCAATGCCATGTCTTGACATGGTCTTACATGGACTTTCCTTGTCTCATGCTATGATATTAGTATTCCTCAATATTTCGAGTCTTCATTCGGGACTTTATCTTACATGTTCTCATTCATCTTCTCATAGATATATCATTTACTTATCTTCATAATAATAGTATACATAATACAACATAATAATTGATTTAATACAAATACATATGAAACCTTAAATTCATACAAACTTACCTCGGTATTCAAAATGTATGTAGACGTGCAATCTAGTCCTCAATTTTGTTTTTGCCTCGGTTTCGATCCGGTCTTCGTATTTCTTAATCTATAATAATAGTTTAGCTCATTTTAATCATCACATTAATAAAAAGAACATTTCAATAAGTATGCTTTGGAAAAGTTACTATTTTGCCCCTAGACTTTGGCAAAAATCACCATTTTGCCCCTAGGCTTGGAAATTAATTCTAATCACATTTCTACCTTTAACAAGCCTAGATAAACATTTAATACTCTTATAACTATCATCAAAACTCAACGTTTCACATAATCACTATATATTTGTAACCTTTTCATCAAGGTCCAATTAGGTGTTTTTCAAGACAACACCTTACATAAAAGTTGTTCATCTAACAACTAAGAATTAATTTCTTCCAATAAAATACAGCAAACAAAAATGATAGCTCTCATGGAAAAGCTCTAAAATTTACACAATATTGCACAATAGTCCCCTCATTTGAAAGCTTAAGCTTTAGAGGTCTCAAAAGTACAACTATTACTAAGAAAATCATCAAAATCACTTACTAGAATTGGAAGAGAGCTTGTTGAAAATTTTTGAGCTATCAACCCTCTATTTGCTTGCAAAAATCGGTGGAGAAAGATGAAGAGAAAGATGATATTTTTCTCTTTCTTTTTTTTCCTAATATTAAACTAGTCAAATTAGCCACCAACTCCTACTAACTTTGATTAAATTATGTCCATCTTTGTCTCCCACATAGCCCATGATCGGCCAAGCAATTACAAGGGATAAATTGCCCTTTAAATACCTCAATTTTACAATTTATGGCTATTTGATACCTTTAGCAATTAAAATGAAACTTTTGCACTTTATGCGATTTAGTCCTTTTTCACAATTAAACATGAAATCACTAAAATTTAAATTCCCAGATTGTCATGCAGTTATACAACTATATACTAATTCATGAAGTCACATGAAAATAAATTTCTCAAATCTCAGGTTTAGTGATCCCGATATCACTGTTCCGACTAGCCACTAAATCGGGCTGTTACAATTCTCCCCCTTTAGGGATTTTCATCCTTGAAAATCTTACCAGTGAAAAGGTTGGGGTATTGGGTTCTCATCGTTGCCTCGGGTTCCCATGTAGCCTCTTCTATTCCGTGTCTTTGCCATAGAACTTTTACTAGGGCTACGTTTTTGTTTCTTAATTGCTTAACTTCTCGCGCTAAAATTCTAATCGGCACTTCACCATAAGTCAGGTCCGATTGTATTTCTACCTCCGTCGGTACTATGATATGTGAAGGGTCAAAGTAGTATCGGTGCAACATAGACACATGAAACACGTCATGAATAATACAAGGGCGTTCGGCACTTACGTATCTGAGGTGGCTTTCAAACAGTCACATATCACCTTTACTTTTTCTTCAGTTTCCTTAACCAAATCGACTCCGTGTATCTGTTTCTCTCTAAGTTATGAACAATACAAGGGCGTTCGACACTTACGCCCATATAATGCCTCATAAGGCACAATCCTCAAGATTGCTTGGAAACTGTTATTGTAGGCGAATTCCACTAATGGTAAATATTTTTCCCAACTACCTTGGAACTCTAAAACACAACATCGAAGCATGTCTTCGAGTATCTGAATTACTCTTTCTGACTGCCCGTCGATCTGTGGATGGAAGGTTGTACTGAAACTCAATTTTGTACCCAAGGCTTCTTGTAACTTTTTCTAAAATCGTGACGTGAATCTTGGATCCCTATCCGAAATGATCGACAACGGTACCCCATGAAGCCTTATTATCTCTAACATGTACAAGTCCGCTAATTTATTAAGCGAATAATCGACTCACACTGGTATAAAATGGGCTGACTTTGTAAGTCTATCAACTATAACCCATACAACATCTTTCTTGCTAGGGGTCAGTGGCAAACCCTTTACAAAGTCCATAGTAATGCGGTCCCATTTCCATTCAGGAACCATAATGGGTGAAGCAGGCCTGAAGGTACTTGGTGTTCAGCTTTTACTTGTTGACAAATTAAGCATTTCAACACAAACTTTGAAATATCCTTCATCATATTCGGCCACCAATACTGTTGCTTCAAGTCGTTGTACATCTTGGTGCTACCCGGGTGTACTGATAAACATCCGCTATGCGCCTCATGCAAAATCCTCCGAATAAGCTCATTATTCTAGGTACACAAACTCTGTCTTTGAACATCAGACATCCATCGGAATCAATCGAAAATTAGACTCAATGCCTGACTTGCACTGAGCTCTCTTGTCTCGTAAGTCACTGTCACTTCTCTGGGCCTCATAAATCTCTTGAAGGAACATCGGTCTAGCCCTCAATTCAGCTAGAATAGAACCATCAACTGACAAGGTCATCTGCGTATTCAATGCTCTCAAAGAAAATAGAGACTTTCTACTCAAAGCATCGGCGACTACGTTCACCTTTCTTGGATGGTAATTGATGACCAACTCATAATCCTTTATCAACTCTAGCCATCTTCGCTGCCTTAAATTTAGTTCCTTTTGAGTCATAAAATACTTTAAACTTTTGTGATCGGTGAAATTTGGACATCTTTCACCGTACAAATGGTGTCTCTAAATCTTTAATGCAAAAACAATGGCAGCCAACTCTAAATCATGCGTTGGGTAATTCTTCTCATGTGGCTTTAACTGTCTAGAGGCATAGGCTATCACCTTGCCTCATTGCATAAGTACATAGCCTAATCCATTTAAGGAGGCGTCGCTGTAAATCACGAATTCCTTCCCCAACTCAGGTTGTACTAGGACTGGAGCCTCTGTCAACATTGCCTTCAATTTTTCAAAACTCTGTAGGCATTTTTTCGTCCAGTCAAACTTTATATTTTTTGTAACAATTTTGTCATTGGGGTCGCTGTCATGGAAAACCCCTTGACTAATCGTCTAAAGTAGCCAGCTAGGCCTAGAAAACTTCTAATTTAAGATACATTTTTTGGTGGTTTCCTATCCATAATAGCCGAGATCTTACTTGGATCAACTCGGACTCTATCTCCCTAGACAATATGTCCCAGAAATCCAATCTCTCTAAGCCAAAACTCACTTTTGCTAAACTTGGCGTACAACTGATTATCCCTCAAAATCAGAGAACTGTCTTTAAGTGCTCGGCATGCTCACTCTCACTCCAGGAATATATTACTATATCATCAATGAAAACAACATAAAACTTGTCTAGGTATGGCCGAAAGATGCGGTTCATTAAATCCATGAACACTGCAGGAGCATTTGTCAAACCGAAGGGCATAACTAAGAATTCATAATGCCTATACCTTATTCGAAAAGTAGCCTTCGGCACATCAGAGTCCTTCACTCTTAACTGATAGTATCCTGACCTTAAATCTATCTTGGAAAATACAGTGGCTCCCTTTAGTTGATCGAACAAATCGTCGATTCTTGGCAATGGGTACTTGTTCTTTATTGTTACCTTGTTAAGCTGTCGTTAGTCTATGCACAATCTCATAGAGCCATCTTTCTTTTTCACAAATAATACTGGAGCGCCCCATGGAGAACAACTCGGCCTAGCGAAACCTTTGTCCGTTGAATCTTGCAACTGTGCCTTTAATTCTTTCAACTCAGTTGGGGCCATCCTATAAGGAGCAATTGATATTGGCACAGTGCCAAGAACTAACTCGATACCAAACTCAACCTCTCTAACCGGAGGCAATCCTAGCAATTCCTCAGGAAAAACATCTTTGTATTCTCATACTATCGGCACCGACTCAATTTTTAGCTCAGTTTCTTTGGCATTCATCATAAAAGCTAAATACGCCTTATACCCTTTTCTTTTATACCTCTGAGCCGTCATGTGAGAAATCAACACCGGTGACTTATCTTGTTCATCTGATTCAGAATGAAGGACATCCCCATTTTCACATCTCAACTCAATATATTTCTTTCCACATTTTACTATCACATCATGAGTGGTTAACCAATCAATACCAAGAACAATATCAAATTCATCAAATGGCAATAGCATGAGGTTAGCCTTAAAGTAGTGACCTCTAATCATCAAGGGACAATCTTTGCGTACTTTATCAACTAACACACTTTTACATAATGGATTGGACACCTTTATCACAAACTCTGTGGGCTCTACGGGTATTCCCATACTAGATACTAATTTCATGCAAATGTATGAGTGGGTAGATCCGGGATCTATTAAAGCAGTAATTTTAGTATCATAAAGAGAAAAGATACCCGTAATAACATCAGGAGAAGATGCCTCTTCGCGAGCGCGAATAGCATAAGTCCTTACAGGTGTCCTACCCTCAGGTCTCGTAGCTTGTTCTTTGGGGTTACCTTTACTGCTCATTCCACTCCGGGGTTCTTTTGTGGTCTTCCTCTAACAACAATCCCGGACCTCGCACTCTGAGCTTTCTTTTCTTTCATCATCTCAGGACATTCTTTTATGAAATGGTTTTGGGAACCACACTTGAGACAAGAATTTTCATGTGCTCGACATTCACCTGGATGTCGTCTACAACACTGTGAACATTTTGGCCTATTAGTTTGAACGTTCCCGACACTAGCGATAGAAGTAGTCTGAGCCTTACTCCCTGTATACTGTTTACTCTTGCCTTTGCTTGAAAACCCGGCGAAAATAGCTGATCGGTAGAAAAATCTCTTGGACGAAGACTGGAATGACTTATTCCACTGCCTCTTTCTCAAGTCACTAGACTCCATCTCAGCTTTTCTTTTCTCTTTTACCAACTCCTCGGCCTTACAAGCCCGCTCTACCAACACAACAAACTTCTTCAACTCTAGGATAGCAACATACAACTTAATATCTTTGTTTAGTCTGTCCTCAAATCTCTTGCACATGATGGCTTCAGTGGATGCACACTCTCGAGCGTATTTACTGAGTCTTATAAAATCACGCTCATACTCAGTTACTGACATTTTGCCTTGCTTCAATTTTAAGAATTCTTTTTTCTTTTGATCTATAAACTTTTGACTGATGTACTTCTTGGAAAAATTCCCATGTAATCCTTTCCCTTGGTACAACTGACACAAGGGTATTCCATCATTGGTAAGCGAAATCTCTTAGGAGGGAAACCACGCACTTCATGCACTCTTCTGGTGTGCACGATAACTCATCAAATACCCTAATGGTATTTTCAAGCCAAAACTCTGCCTTTTCGGGATCGTCATCTTTACTAGCCCAAAATTCATCTTCTCCTTATTTTCGGATCCGATCAACCGGAGGTTTTTCTCTTCTTACTACTTCTACCACTTAAGGGGCTATGGAGGTAGGCTGAGGAATAGGTGGGGATGGAAGGGGTTGTGCATTCGGGTTCGTACAAATGAACTCTGTATACCTAGCCTTCATCATGTGGAGAAAGACTTCTCTAGCCTCTTCTCCTCCTCTCTGACTTACTGTTGTCGGCCTATGCTCACTTTAATTAGGTACCATCCCTTCGGTGGGAGCCAGCGCATTACTTTCTACATAATTCGCCACAGCTCCTTCAGGATCCATTTACTATATGAAAACACAATTTAAGTCGTCAGGAGTCGTCACACTATCATTATGAAAATACTCTTATGTATGGCATGTATAGCTAAACTCGTACTTACGCTACGTTAGTCATAGAATCGACTAAATCGTAACTCTGATACCACTAAATGTAACACCCCTTACCCGTAATCAACTCCGAAATCGGGTACGAGGTATTACTGAGCTTAACCTTGCTTGAAAGTGTGATAACGGAATATAAAATTTCGTTCAAACTTATTTCTTACTCATTCTTGGCCTACATGGCCCTAAACTACCTCCGAGAGGTATCGGGATTTAATCGAGGACTTTTACGAACTCGAAAAATTTTTCATCAAAATAGGGCCCACACGCCTATGTGCCCCTAAAACATGCCCGTCTCTTCCACCCATGATCGACACTGACTAAATTCACACGGCCTTGCCACGCCCGTGGCCTTGGCCCGTGTGCCAACCTTGGCATTCTAACTTATCCACACGGCCTACACACACACCGTGTGCTTCAGTCGTGTGGCGATTTAAATCCCAAGGGTAAGGTGCAGACTTTACACGGCTTGGGCACACACACACACACACACACACACACACACACACACACACACACACACACACACACACACACACACACACACACACACACACACACACACACACACACACACACACACACACACAAAATTCAACATCCATATACAAGAGCATACACTTTAAGAAAGTAATTTTCATATAACATAAAAACTTGCCAAGTATCGGCCTAACATAATAGACCATTACAAAAAGACTTCAATACCTTAATAAGCCAACACTTTGGCCAACAATTATGATCTAACCAAAATACTCGAATCCTATACATGCCATACTCAAAATAAATCTAAATTGTTATACCAAAGTGATGTTGATAGTGTGATACTCGAACTTCGACATTTATGATCGCCAATTTAGCTTGGCGTAACTACAAGAAAGAAGGAAATAAAAGAAGCAAGCACATAGCTTAGTAAGTTTGCACGAAACTCATATAGCAATTATTTTTACTTAATATAATTCATCCCTCGAGAGAAAAATACAACTTAAATTTCAAGAGCTTAGCTTACTTACTCATACTTATTCATACTCGGCATAGGATATATGCTAATTTCATACATGGAATGTATTTATTGTACCTATAACACTTAATCACATAAATTAGTATAATTTTGCTAATACAACATAATTCAATCTTCATCTTTCTTAATTTGAATGAAGCTCTTTATCAAATTTGAACAACTTAACTTATTACCAACTCTACTTGCTTAGCTTTATTGTTACTTCTCTCGTACTTGGTTCTTTTGCTCGATGAATTTCTCGGAATAATTGAGTATGGATAATTATCATCAATACTATATAAGTATGAATAATTATGAAATCACTAAAATTTAAATTCCCAAATTCTCATGTACTTATACAACTATATACTAATTCATGAAGTCACATGAAAATAAATTTCTCAAATCTCGGGTTTAGTGTTCCCGAGATCAGTGTTCCAACTAGCCCCTAAATCGGAGCTGTTACAATATATATACGTGAGGTTGCTATTGGTGGACAATGAAATTTGCAAAGGATGTGAATTGAATGATATTGATGGATACCATCTTAATGGTAATTTGAAAATTGGAACATTGTTTCCTTTCTTTGAAAGTTTGTGATTTTTGAGGACATGTTGAGCATGTTGAATAAAAGTGAAAAGTATTGAAATGTGATTGTGTATGAATTTGTATGACATATTGCATGTGCATTAGGATGAGATTTTGTGGTTGACGGAGGAGTTCCATGGAGTACCGGCGATATATTAAGTCCACATAAATTTTTAGTCAGTATACTGCATTTGGAGTACCGAGGGTATTGGCGATTATATTACATTATATATTTGGCAGTTTCACTGTATTATTAATTATTGGTGGTTTTACAACATCGAGCATTGCTCATATACGTTGGAGTTTGGCAAACGAGTTCTAGGGAACTCGTGGTGTGTAGCGGATGGTATAGGTAGGATCTCACATGTGCATTTTTCACAATCATGTGCATTTGAAAATTATTATTGTTAATGTTTGATTGTGCTATTGGTACCTCTATGAAATTGCCTGTATGAATGCTTAATACTCGTTTAGTCTCACACTGAGCTTGTTAAGCTCACCCCATTATCTCAACTTCTTAGATAATGATCGAACTTAGGATCGGAATTGGCATGCGGACATATGGTAGGCTTCGGACTTTACTTCGTCATATTATTTTAACTTAATTATATTTTTAGGTTATTTTATTATTATTATTTGGTTTTGGATTGTAAAGTTTCTTTAAATTGTGGTTTGAGGCTATTCGAGATTTTGGTGTTTTTCATGTATGCATGACACACATATTTGGTATAGATACATGGTTTTTATAATATGTTGAAATGGACTATGCATGATATATGACTAAATTAATAATTTGACTAGTAATGGTACATTTCTACTGCTAAGAAGATAACAAAATGATTTTTCAAAGACAACGTCGTTAGTAAGGTTTTAAAAAAACTCACCTAATTCGCTAATTTGATCTAAACATGGTTGGACTAAGTAAATGGACATTTTTCAAAGCTAATAATAGAAACCACGAATTTATAAAAAGAGGTACCTGAAGGTTTTTAACTATCATTAGGGTAAGTTTGACACTAAGTTATCAAGTGTGGCCTTCCCGATTCGACCATAATGTTTAGGCCGGGTTTGGGAGGTTATATTTAGTGGTATCAGAGTCTTGGTTCAAAACCTCATACTGAGATTTTAAATCTACTTAAGTTAGTCTGCAAGCAAGCATACATGAAAAGGGAAAATTTTGGGGAAAAACAAACCACAATGGATTTGGAAAATGTTTTATACAGGAAACGACGAAGTCTGAAGGTCCGATGCCAAGTCCATAGAAACAAAACTGAAAATCTATTAAGACTAAAAAGACTTTTGCATAAAAATTTTATAAAATAATTATAAAATGTGAGTGCATAAAAGACCAAAACAATGTACTAAAAGCTCTTACTTGTAAAATTTTAGATCCATAAAATACCGAAATGAATGCACGTGGAATGATAACTCATGGTAGGAAGGGCAGTAGGGGGCGACCTCTGAGGGCCCCGGTTGAGTCAGCTGCATCATTAGGGCCAAAGTTGGGTAATGAACATAATATGGTTAACAGTGAACCCACTATTGAGGGTGGGAATATGGAAAATGGATGTCGAAACCATTTTTTAAGTTTGATTTTAAAAAATAGGGGTCGACTTTAAAAAAAATAAACGGGAGTCGCCACCAATCCCTTTTTACTTAGGTGTGATTGGATCACCTTATAAAACGTTTTATTTCAAAACATTGATTTTGGTCCATGAAATACAAGAAAACGGGTTCGAGAGTCAGTTACGTACGAGGAAGGGTTAGCACCCTCGTAACGCCCAAAATTTGGTACCTAATTGATAATCTCATGTCCTAATGTCGAAATTTTGAAAAATTTAAAATACGATCCTTTTTTGAAAGACAGCCAAGACTTGCCTATCTCAAAGAAATAAAATGCTATACCCAATAAGTTAGGATGTAACATCTCATGACTTCAAAACTAGGCTCGCCTTTATTTGTAGAAAATACCTACCTCGAGACACAAATCATCACATCCAATAAGTTAGGATACAACGTTTTGAATTCCCGAGAATAAGTTTTGAATTGAGGTTTATAAGTTTCAATTTTAAAAGAAAATGGATACTTAATATTTTAAGTTCAACGAGAAAAATTGAAACTCAGTAAGTTAGGGCACAATTTTTCTCGAAGTCCCCAAATATTACGTATCACCGTATTTTAAAAAAATTTTGAATAAAATAAGACAATTTTGCAAAATGTGTTTTTATAAAAGTGATATGAATCTGATTTTGCATTGATACATTACAAAATATAAATATCAAATAGCAATTCACTATAACCACAAGTCATATTAATGATTAATGCCAATATAGACAATTAACGAAAGAATATATCAACTAATATATGAAATGAAATAACTATTCTAAAGCAATAATAAACAAATAATAGAAAATAAATAAACGAATACAAGATCAAATATGAGAAGTAAATAAATTAATAATATATTTAAACTCTTAATAAATATTATAACAAAACAAAATAAAAATAAAAATATGATAATTTTTAAAACGATTAATATGTATAAACAATATATTTTAAATAAATAATATAAAACTTAGAGTATATAAAAATATAGGGATACTTATAATAAATGTATAAAATAATTTAGTATATATAAATAAATATGATAAAATATGATAAAATAGTTAAAAATAAAAATATATTTATAATACAATAATCATAAAAAAAACTACATATTTTATATAAACAATATAAACAATATATATTATATGATATATAAAAATTTTATACAACACTAAGGATAAAACAATATAGATAATATTATATAATAATATATAAAATGTAATATGATAATTAAGGTGTAAGTTTTAAAGAAATATATAATATACAAATAATATTAAATTTAATAAAATAAAATAAATAATAATTTAACACATATATAGGAATAAAAATGGGCAAATATCCCAAAAATACCAAAAAATCAAAATAATTCAAAAATAATAGGAAGGGCAATTTCCCCAAAATCACGTCGGTAGCGTTTTTGAAGAAGCGAGCTCACGGTGGTCTCGGCAAAATTATTTTGAGAGCGTTTACGAACAAACGGTGGCAAAAACGCTTCCGGCGAGGTGCACTATTACAGGAGCACCGAAAAGCGCTCCCACGTGGACGCACTTTTACTACAGGTCTTTGTCCGCAAAATTAGGCTATCATCACCAAATTGCATTCTCAATTGGCGAAGCAAATTCAAGCAAAAAGAAAAAAAATTGAAAATGAGTGAGCGTATTAATCTTTGTTATTTACTACGATGGTGAAGTCGTGACACGAAGATGGTGTTGTTTTCTTATCGGAGAACACAACGCGATTGAGTTTTAATCGAAGCGTCGATTTGGTAGAACCGCAAAATAATTAGGCGTAAAATATTGAACAACGCCAATGAAAGTTCAGTCTATTAAGTATAGATTTTGCGCTTCGGTTGATCCTGTGAGATATGACGCATTCGACATCAAAGGTCCTCGGAGCCTTGAGGCAATGGTGGAGACTCATCTTGCTAGTGGTTCACCCTATATCGAGGTATATGTAGAATTTTCATCTCCAAGTGATCTGGCTGCGACCTCAACATCTAGTATCGTTCGAGGGGAATACACGACCCCAAGTCGACACTCTGTAAGTGGGAGGCAAAACATAGAAGTGCCCGTGTGCGGTGGTAGTATGGAAAACATAACCCCTGCACGACACTTGGTTGGTGGATGGGACATGCATATTCGTCAATCGACGTCGGATGACAGAAATACGTATTGGGGGACGTCATCAACTTCTAGTGGATGGCAATCCACATCGATTGGAATCTTCGAAAGATGTTTAAGGAGGATGATGTATTCTCGCGGCATCCACCGGCGAGGGCCCTCGTTTGTTGCGAGTTATGGAGGATCGGACGATGAATCCGATGTGGATCCACCTCGGGAGCCGGGGCTGACGGTGCGAAGTTGGACTATTTTTGAGCGAAGCCGTTCAATTGTACTTGAAGATGTTGAGGCGGTTCGGACGAAGAAGAAGAAGATCCGCTATTCAGGCATACTCGCCTCCGGTAGCACATGCATAATGTCGATCTATCTCAAGATGATGCATTGGAGTTTCTGAACTACCACACCGGACGCGTGGACCGTACAAATTCTTCGTTGGATTCGGACCAATTAGAAGTTGGTAACCGGTTTTCCAACAAGAACACTTTTCTTGGTGCATTGAAACAATACTGAGATCGAGGAGCAGGGTTAACTACACTATGGTTAAATCAAAGCTTGATAGGTGCAGGCGAAGTGTGCTATGCAAGGCGGCACATGTGCATGGAAAATCATGGCGTCGTTGAGGAAAAGGGCGGGGATGTGGGAGGTGAAGAAGTACAAAGGTCCGCATACATGTCTTCTTGGTATAGTACCACTATGTGTTCAATGATTTGAATAACACTAATATTATGTAATGTTGCATTATTTAACGTGCCGTTGTGGTGTAACACAAGATCATCGAGGATGGATTGGACATGTTGGTGATTTAATAATCCGACGGTGAAGGCCGATCCCAAAACTACGATGTCGGCCTTAATTGGCAATATTCGTAGCAAATGGGGTACACGCCCTCTTCTGAAAGGCTTGGATATAGCGGAAGGCGTTGGAAAAGTTACGCAGTCGGTGGGGCGCTTCATATAATGAAGTGTGGCGGTGGTGTAAAGTCTTTGGAGAGATATGTCTAAGCGGCTATGAGACATTGAAAGCGGAACGGCGTACTACAGCGATCGTCTGCTCCGTGGATGCGCGTGTTCAAGCGCTGATTACGGACATTTAAGCAATGCCGAGATGCTTTTACATACGCAAGCCATTGGTACAAATTAGCGGTACCTTCATGTATAGTAGATATCGCGTCGACTATTACTAGGCGTGGCACAAGGCGGCTATGGAGAATCCTTCCGATTAGTTCGCAATAACACCGAAGTCGGTGATGGTAGGACTTCTTCCTATCTAGGTTAAGGAGGCATATCGCCTTCAACGACATATCGTTATATCGGATCGGGGCCTGGAATACTTGCGGCAATAGAACGACGGGGAAGCATGTGGCATCGCACACACCATCGATATTGCCTGAGGCATGTTTCATCCAACTACTATGGGCAACACCGATCTAAAAGATAGAAATGGCAAGTGACCGATATGGGTATGAAATATCTATTAATATAATTTCTTTTGAAATTTTCAATTTATTCGCAATTGAATAGTGGTATGTAATATTCGATATCAACGTATATTGGCAGAGTGCGAGATCAATAAAGACCGTTTTCACGAGATGTTGGCGGTTTATGCGCAGATAACGCAGAAGGCGCAGATACCTATGCAATATTCCTTTTGAGCAGTGGACACAAGCATATGATGATGACCTACGATATGGTCATATGACCACAAACTGGCGAAATCATAAATTACGTGCTAAAGGAACCCGTCATCTGCCGATTCTGATGGTTTTGTGGGAGCGTATTTTTGTTTAGCGGCACTATTTTGAAGAGCGGCGAGTTATCGAGGCGGATGCAAGGAGGCCATGTATGGAGCGAAGGTCTTGCAAGAAATTAACCGTGGGAAGGCACGAGCGAACACCATGCACACAATTTGTCACGACATGACGACTATGGTTTCGTGTCACGGAGTTTGATGAGCCGAACCAAGGTATTGTTGGCGGGCATTATCGTGTACACTTGACAAATAGGACATCTGTGTGGGATATTTGATGCGCCGTTACCCATGTGCTCATGTACTTGCGGCTTGTCATAATGTTCGTCTTGACCCCATGAGCTACGTCGTGAAGTCTACAAATTAGAAAACATGTACAACGTGTGGAGACACGTATTCCACCGATCCCAGATGAGCGTAAGTGGCCATCGGTATCGCTTGCCGTATAAGCATTGTTGGGATAGAGAATTGAGGCGCAAACCAAAAGGTCGACCTTCCTCGACTAGAATACGCAACAATATGGATATCAAGGAGAACCGACCAACCAAAGTCGGTGGTGCGGGTGGTGTAGGAACCGGGCCATACATCTCGCTTCGTGTCCAAATCGGACTAGTTGACCGTGTTCTTAGCTTGTTTGTCTCTTCTTTGGCTATGTAATTTCTATTTTTTGGAGGAAAGCGGTGAACTTTTGTACAATAACTCAAATTTATTAAATATAAGATAATTAAAATTAAATTACAAACACAAATAATCAAACAACTTTTTATTCAAAAATAAAAAAATTATTACAATTTAAAAATAAAACACCCATCCTAATCAACGTTGATGCCAAAATAAACCGACTTTTATTTTATTCAAGTTATTAAAATTAAATTAAAAATTAAATCATTTCTATCTTATCAAAGATATTAAAATTAAAATAAAAAATTAAAATACAAAACAAGTAAAAGTAAACTCAATTTTTATTATATAAAAAATTAAATTTAAAAAATTAAATAAATTAAAAAATTAAATTACAAACTCAAATTTTATTAAATATATTACAACTTAATTACAAAAATTAAACCTTAATTACAAAAAATTAAACTCAAATTATAAATTAATTTACAATTACTCAAATTAGGGGTTTAAGGTTTAGTGCGGATGCCAATGGGAACCCGATTGCCACAGGCGATTCGCCAGTTATCTGTTGGATTCCTCCTTCTTCTAGCTTCGGCGGGGTCGTGGAACCTCGGCGAGAATCCGGTCCCTCGGCGGTGGAGTGCAGTTACAGGTGTTGCGATGATGACCCACCTTGATAAAATAATGACCCAGAGGTGTTTGCATAAACCACGGCGGGGTGTTGCTGCATCCGTGACGGTGAAGGAGCACTGGTAGAAAGAGCTGCTCCCGGCAGCGCCTCCTCTAATCCCACACCGGCGTCGGCCTCACGATCGTCGGCTAAAAGGAGTTGTCGAGACGGACTCGAACCCGACCATGCATTCCAACACTGGGGGACTAGAAAAGGAAACATATATGGGTTAGGAGGATACATGTAAGGCGTGATGCGCTTTGGCATAAGCGTGAATGATTGTGTTGTCGGTGTTGTCGGTGGTGATGGGCCCGATGATTGTGTAGTATTTGTTGACGGGCCGTGATATGTAGGCGTATTGTTGTTGGGCCGATCTCATCACCCCTTCTCCTTGAATGTAAAGGGGCCGACGTTCCTTCTTCGCGAATTTTCCGTCGCCTCTCTTCATCCGGACAACAGATCTGACTTGCCATGGATTCTAAACCATGGCATGTACTCATTTCGCACGCTTAACTTCGGGAACTACGATCGGTTCCGGTTAGGTAAAAAGTCATACCGGGGTTCTCCGTCTCGATATGTTCGACCAAAATATTGGCCAATCCGTGTCGCCGCCAGTAAGTCCACCTGTGCTCATCATCGAGCACCTCGAGAGCCACAGAATCGATTCTTCGGCATCCAAATTGCCGCATAACTTTCGATCGACTGGTGCATCTCCACGGTCGCGTAGGTGATTAGCGAGACCTTAACGTATAGCTGTTGATTTTGGAGGAACTCCCGAATTCTTGCCGAATTTCGGGATCCTCGTCACGGTGTCCATTGAAACTATATTAACATTACCAAAATATTAGTTATATACATAAATACTAAATTATAATAACAAAATTGACACTTGTGATTCCGACCGTTGTTCCAATAGAGCCAGTATATCCTCAAGCGAGTCGGTATTCCAACATGACTCGTCGGATGGTTCCACCTAATTAAATAAACTTTTAGCATGCAATTATACTATAAATCTACGACATAATTGTAAAATATAATATTAAATTTACCTCGTTATCGATTGGGAATGAATATGGTGGTCGAGTCGAGGGCGTAAAATGGAAATCGAAACCATGCCCATGATTGCAGAGTGATAGGCAACCTCGATTTTTACTTTACGGACCGTCGCCCGCACATCTCCGGTACAACCTCGATAACACGGCGGACCCCAACTCAATTCACCGTTGCTCTGAAATCAACAAATTTGAGGAGCCATCTCGAGTGGACGAGGTTTCTAGAGAGGTCGGAATAAAAATAAAAGAATTGAATAAACAAGAATCAAACAAGAAAAATAAAAAAAAAATAAAACCAGAGGTTAAATTAAAAAATTGGACAATATTGAAACGCATGCCAAAATATAAGGACCTATTGGGCAACTACGCCTTATCTCTTAAATGGTGCCCTTTTGATATCAATCCTTAAATAGCTAGTGGAACCAAATTGAAACATAGGAAATCATTTAGGGTTAAATTGAAAATAAGGAAAAATGCTATTCAGACATAATTGTAAATTTGCAAAAATACGGAAGGGCCTATAGAGCAATTAGACCATTAAATAAAAATGCGCGAATCCTCCTTGGTCGGGTCAACGCGCGGATCCTAGCCCTATAAACAATGTCATTTTAGCCTTTAAAGATAACCCCCAAAATGGTGCCGTTTACCTGGCCTATATAAACCAAAAACTTGTAAACATTTAAAACCATTCTTAAAAAAAAAAAAAAACAGAGCTACGGAGAGCTCTCCCTCCCCCTCTGTCTTTGGCCATAGCTCCGGTGACAGACCATCGTACACGCCACTGCACGCGCCACTGTAGACGATGGCTGGAGGATGAAAATTTCAATCTTTTTGCATAAATAGAAAGGTAACTCCCTATTCTTTATTTTTTTTAGTACTGTTTTGCGTATATAAAAAAATATGCACGAATCGTAGAGATAAAATAAAATAAAAAAATGGAATAATAAAAAAATGACTTTTTGCTTTTTTTGATTTTATTATTAATCTCTCTCTGTATATATATTTTTGGTATCTGTGTGTATTCGTTTCTCTCCGTGTGTTTTACAGATTACATGGGGGTTTATATAGCCCCGAAAATAAAAAAAATACAAATCCTACTTTGCTATTTATTACCATATCTATTGTGTTTTCTGTCCTTTTTTGCAGGAGAATGACGAGAAGCATGGAGGCGATGTGGGCGCTATCCGCTGATTGCATTGGGCGAGGTGCAGTGTCAGCGCTTTTGACGTCTAGGGTTTCTTAAAAACCCTAGGTTCTGTTTCTGTTTAGTGTTTTGGGCCCCTTTGGACCATGTAGATTTTAGGTTTATTGTTTTGGGGTATAATTGGGTTTGGGGTAGAATAGTTTGGGCCTGTACTAGATTGTAAAAACAAACTTGGACATTTATTTTTTATTTTATTTTTGTTTTGCTTTTGTTAGTTTAAGCCCGGACAATAATGTGCTATTACAGTTGCCCCTCTTTACTCATTGTCAAGTAACGAGAATAGAGCAAAGATAATAAAAGACTCATTTTGCCCGGTCTTGTCAAGTGGCTGTATCTTTGGGGAGATAGGTTAATATCTTCAATCTGCTTCACTGCAACTTCAAGAAGACGAGATTTACTATCTTTAGTCTGCTCCACTGTAAACTCAGGGATGCCAGACTAGTATCTTTGATCTGCTTCGCTGCAAACTCAGGAAGACAAGATCTGCTATCTTCGGTTTGCTCCATTGCAAACTCAGGGATTCCAAACTGATGTTTTTGATCATTTTCCTGTAACTTCAGGAAGGTAAGATCTGTTGTCTTCAATCTGCTCCACTGCTAACTCAGGGAGACAAGGTTGAAAGTTTTTGATCTTCTTCCTGCAACTTCAGGAAGGTAAGATCTGTTGTCTTCAATTTGCTCCATTGCAAACTCAGGGAGACGAGATCTGATGCCTTCGATCTGCTTTCTGAAACTTCAGGAATGCCAGGTCTGCTTTCTTCGGTTTGCTCCACTGCAACTTCAGGGAGGTCAAGCTGATGTCTTTGATCTTCTTCTAACAACTTCATGAATGTCAGATCTGCTTTCTTCAGTTTGCTCCACTGCAACTTCAGGGAGGTCAAGTTGATGTCTTTGATCTTTTTCCGGCAACTTCAGGAAGGTAAGATCTGTTGTCTTAAGTCTGCTTCCGCTGCAACTTCAGGGAGACAAGATTAATGTCTTCGATCTGCTTCACTGCAACTTCAGGAATACCAGATCTAGTTTTTTCTAGCTTGCTCTATTGCAAACTCAAAGAACTAAAGCTAACATCTTCAATCTTCTTCCTGCAACTTTAGAAAGGTAAGATTTTTTGTCTTCAGTCTGCTCCACTGTAACTTTAGGAAGGCAAGACTGAAAGTGACCATTTACCCTACTACATTGTCCTATGACCTGTAGAATGGGTATATGCTTATGCCGAATAACTAGGATGCCGTGATCGAAATAAGTCAAATGCTCCTATTCAGGTATGCTGTGACATGTAAATGAAAAAATGATATGAGTATGATTCCTACTAAAGGTGTTATCACTCATTTATCCGTCAAGGTTTCATCTTCGCTCCCCTTGAAGTAGCATTTTCTTGTTCAAATAATTTGCCCCATGGAAATTTTAAGGTCTATTCTTCTTGAACCTTGGGGACACGGAGTGTATATCACTTTCAAACCATCTCTCCAGGAATCGAGAATTTTTCTGTCCGTCCTTATTAAAATTTAAGGATACAAGACTTGTTTCAACTTCAATTCATTCTACCACAATTTTAGGAGTTTTGAATTTTCTCATCAACTTAGTCTGTCATGCCACTCTTCGAGTGACCAGCTAACATTGCTTTCTTTCATCACAACAACCCATTATTCTACCTAATTACCAATTGGACAAAGAATTCAGAGAAATAGTCTCCATCAAGACTATTATTTCTCAAATATTTCCAATCTATGTACATGGAAATTTTAAACAATTGTCCTGTTTCGGTTTCTTGTTTTATCTAGAAATTTCCAAAGTAATATGTAGAACTTCTTTTGTGAAATTATTAGTTCATCAATCATTATTTCAATGCAACATGCTTATGAATAATGGGTAACAAATAAATTGATTTCAAGGAGAGTTAAATGAATTACAAAAAAATACAAATGAAATTAACTGGGAACATATCTTTGAGAAGAAAAAGAATCCAAAGATAGTTAAAAGGAATAGAACAAAAATCAGATACCCTAGATATCGCAGATTGGGTTTCTATATACAAACTTCACGAAGACTACTTTAAGCTTAACATGTATTTAGAAGATCCTAAGTACTTTGTTGATGCCCCGATATGCAACATACTTCATTTCTTATTGATTCAATTATAGCAAGATCACTGCATGTCCACTCAGAATTTGAGCCGCCCTTTTTAGGTTTTCAACTCAAAACCCCTTTGGTCTCAAGGTGCCCTTGGCGGGTTTTCACATAGGCCTCTCCTCTTTTTATTTTTATTTTTATAAGTCTCAAAGCACCCTTTGCGGGTTTTCACCTTGGCCTCTTCTCCTCTTTAAGCAAAATACTTTTTTACTGAGTCCGAGTTCACAAGATTGGGTAAGCTTTTCCCATCCATTTCGATTAGAATCAGTGTGCCTCCAAAGAAGGCTTTCTTCACCACATATGGTCCTTCCCAATTTAGCATCCATTTTCCTCTGAAATCCTTTTGTATGGGAAGGATCTTTTTCAGTACAAGGTCTCCCTCCTAAAACTCTCTTGGGCGGACTTTTTTTATCATAGGCTTGCATCATTCATTTTTGGTACATTTGACAGTGATGAATAGCCTTTAGCCTCTTTTCTTTAATTAAGTTCAACTGATCATATCTAGCCTGGATCCATTTAGCTTCATCTAAGTTTATTTTTGACAAAACTCGAAGAGAAGGTATTTCTACTTCAATAGGTAGAACTGCCTCCATCCCATAGACCAATGAGAAAGGAGTTGCCCCAGTAGAGGTTCTAACGGACGTTCGATAAGCATAGAGTGGAAATGGTAATTTCTTATGCCAATCCTTATAAGTCTCAGTCATTTTCCCTACTATCTTCTTGATATTTTTATTGGTTGCTTCCACTGCCCCATTCATTTTTGGACGATATGGAGTTAAGTTGTGGTGTTTGATATTGAATTGACTACAAACTCCCGCTATCGTACTATTATTTAAGTTCAGTGCATTGTCTGATATGATCTTCTTAGGCATTCCATATCGACAAATGATCTCCTTCTTTAGGAATCGACTAACTGTTGACTTAGTAATGCTAGCATATGAAGCAGCATTTACCCATTTCATGAAGAAGTCAATAACCAAAAAGATGAATCGATGCCCATTCAAAGCTTTCGGTGAGATTGGCCTAATGAAATCCATGCCCCACATGGAAAAAGGCCATGGAGAAGTCATAACATGCAAAGATGACGGTGGTACATGAATTTTGTCTCCATAAATCTAGTATTTTTGACATCTCTTGGCATAGTTGATACAATCACCTTTTATGGTGGACCAATAATATCCAAATCTCATTATCTATCTAGCCATTGTGAATCTATTAGTGTGTGTTCTACAAACGCCCTCATGGACTTCTTCTAGGATTTTCCTAGCTTCAACAGTATCAACGCATCTCAATAGTACTTGATCTTTTTTCTTTTTATGCAAGATATCCCCATCTAAAACATAGTCAGAGGCTAATCTTCTTAATGTCCTTTTATCATTCTTGGTTGCATGCTCCAGGTATTCATGATTTTTTACGTATCGCAATACATCATGATACTAAGGGTGGTCATCTTTTTCCTCTTCTTCCATGTTATAACAATGAGCTGGAACTTCGAAAATACTCATCTGAATGGGTCTCATATCTTTTAGTTTGTTTACTTTGATCATAGAAGCGAGTTGCCAAAGCATCTGCCATCTGGTTTTCATCACGTGGGAGATAATTAAAAGTAATGTTATCAAAATCCTCAATCAATCCCAGAACTATTTTTCAGTAATCAATTAGTTTGGGATCTCTTGCTCCCACTCTCCTTTAAGTTGGTAGATTACTAAAGCAGAATCTCCATATACTTCTAGCACTCTGATTTTACGCTCTACAGCTACTCGAATTCCCATGATGCATGCTTCATATTTCGCCATACTGTTCGTGCAATCAAAATCCAATTTGTATGTGAATGGATAATGATCACTACTAGAGGATACCAAGATTGCCCCAATTCCATTTCCCACAACATTTGACGCCCCATCAAACTTTAGCTTCCACGGACATTCTTCAGTAGTTGCCACATACATTAGCTCTTCATTGGGGAAATCAAAGCTCAAAGGTTCATAATCCTCTAAGGCCCTGCTAGCCAGAAATTTTGCTATTGCACTCCCTTTTATAGCCTTTTGGTTTACGTAGACTATGTCAAATTCAGAAAGCAAAATTTGCCACCTTGCCATCCTTCCATTTAAAGCAGTTGATTCCAACATATACTTTAACAGATCAAGCTTAGAAATTAACCAGGTTGTATGATATAGCATATACTGCCTCAATCTCCGAGTTGTCCAAATCAAGGCGTAACACAACTTCTCAATCTGCGAATATTTCATTTCACATTCGGTGAACTTTTTACTGAGATAGTATATCGCCTTTTCTTTTCTTCCTGACTTCTTGTGTTGACCAAGCACACATCCCATGGAGTTATTAAACACTGTCAAGTACAATATTAGTGGTCTATTTAGATTAGGCGGAGATAGTACTAGTGCATTTGACAGATATTGTTTGACTTTGTCAAAAGCTCTCTGGCATTCATCATCCTATACCCCTTGATTGTGTTTCTTGAGAAGACGAAATATGGGATCACATTTCTCGGTAAATTCTGAAATAAAACGAGCGATGTATTTTAATCTCCCAATAAAACCTCAAACTTCTTTTTGAGTGCATGGTGGAGGAAATTCTTGTATTGCTTTGGCCTTATTTGAGTTAACTTCGATTCCTCTCTCGCTGACCACAAAACCCAGTAGTTTTCCTGACCGAGCTCCGAAAGTATACTTTGTCGGGTTGAGCTTCAATTGAAAATTTCTCAACCTCAAAAACAATTTCTTCAAAACCTCAATGTGTTCCTTTTCTGTTTGAGATTTGGCGATCATATCATCAACATACACTTCAATCTCTTTGTGCATCATGTCATGGAACAAGGTTACCATGGCCTTTTGATATGTTGCTCCATCATTCTTTAGTCCGAATGGCATTACCTTATAACAAAAGGTACCCTCAATGTTATGAAAGTAGTTTTCTCTATATCCTCAAGGTGCATCTTGATCTGATTGTATCCCAAAAAACCATCCATGAAAGAAAACCATTAGTATCCCGCCGTATTATCCACCAACGTGTCAATATGCTGCAAAGGGAAATTTTCCTTTGGGCTGAATTTATTTAAGTCCCTATAGTCTACACATATTCGGACCTTTCCATCTTTCTTAGGGATAGGAACAATGTTGGCAACCCACTCTGAGTATTTGACCACTTGTAGAAAACCAGCATCAAATTGTTTCTTGACTTCCTCCTTTATTTTCAACATCACATCAGGCCTCATTCTTCGTAGCTTTTGCTGAACTAGCTTACACTCTTCTCTTATGGGTAGGCGATGCACTACAGTATCAGTACTTAGCCGGACATATCTTGATATGACCATGTAAAGACGTCTTTGAATTCTTGTAATAACTCAACAAGGTCTAGCTTCGTCTCCTCAGCTATGTGCGTTCCAATTTTCACAACCTTTCCTTCCTCTAAGGCTATATTTTCTACCATCTCTTCATGGGGTAAAATTTGTTTCTCTTCTTGCTTTACCATTCTTAGAAATCTTGAGACAAGTCACAATCTCTGTCACCTTCAAAATCCTGAGATTCCTCTAAACACATGTCTTGCTCAAAATGGACCTCTGAATCTGTATTATTGTTGTTCATGTCATTGATATCTAAGGACATGTGGTAGGCACAAAAGAATGTGCAAAGAACAAATGAATTCAAGGACAACTATTCACATGATATGATGAGAATAAAATTTTTGGAATGAAATAGAAAATTAAAAGAATAAAAAAATGAAAGAACATTTGCAAAAACTGATCATTAAGGATGTATTTTATTGAAACAAAATATGTATGAATATGAGCCTATTTCACAAAAGAAATCTTATTGTTCCTAGGCTTAAAAATAACAAGTGCGTTCTGGAATATTACTCTATCTAATCTCTAAAACTACAGGAAGTTCCTCTGCAGTCCAATTGTTCAAAACACTTCCAGGTTCATAAGGACAAATGCCCAACAGATTTCTTTGCTCAGTTTCTTCATCATGTATGGCATTGATGTGAAGATTTTCATTTTTCCATAATCCTTTCTCCAGGTGAATTGTCCCTCCTGATACAAAAGTTTGGGATATGTGGGGAGTGTCATCGATTCCCACTTAACTTCTTCCCTATTCAACCATGCTCTTCTTCTCTCTTGCTTTTTCTCTATTTCCTTTCTCCTCTTTTCTAGTATTTGGCTTGAAACCCAAGCCAAAACGATCTTTCTTCTCTTTCAGTATCAAAACTTGAATCTCCCTTAGAGATATCTGCCCACTCCTTTTCCTGGTAGGGCTCCTTTCCTCACTGTCATTTGCAAACCCATTCTCGTGGTCTTGGATATCTTAGGCACCGGAACCTCATTCCCTTACAAGATGAATGTTGCGTTCACAAACTCTAAAGACCAAAAGAAACACTTAGTGGCCTCTTCATTTGCCTCTAAGTATGGCGCATCATTGGTAACGGTTGCTATAATGTCCTCCTATGTGTTTATAGTTACCAATGGACCCTCTGTTACCAGTTTCAGGTTTTGGTGTAGTGATGAGGGCACTGCCTCTACTGAATGAATCTAGGGTCTTCCCAACAAGCAATTGTAAGAGGGCTTAATATCCATCACCAGAAAGTCCACCTCATATGTGTTTGGTCCAATCAACAACGGCATGTCAATTTTTCCCATCACTATTCTTTCAGTGCTGTCAAATGATCTCAATATGTTCTGGCATGTCTTCATGTGAAAACTATCTATAGGCAATCTTTTCAGTGTGGACAATGGTAAGATATTCAAGGCTGATCCATTATCGATTAATACACTTGGCAGAGTGTGTCCCTTGCAACGAGTAGTGATGTATAGAGCTTTGGTCGATCCCATACCCTAGGTGGGATTTCATCATCACTAAAGTAAATGAAGTTATCGGCATTTATGTTACTAACCAAATGGTCAAGTTTGTTGACAGATATATCTTTAGTAATATAGGTTTCATTCAAGACTTTCATCAATGCCTCACGATGCATTTCTAAACTTAAAAGTAAGGCTTCAGGGTAGTCATCCATTAACATAGTAATATATCTTTAGTAACAAGTTTGTTGATCATTGTTAACATAGCCAGTCATCCATCTACAGAACATAGTGATATGGGTTTCAGGGTAGATGGTCCCATTGTACTTCTCAAATTCTGGCATTTTGAACTTATGAAGAAGCACCAAATCTGGAACCAAGCTTAGGTCTTTAGCATTAATTCCATGACGATTATCAGCATTTTCTAAAGCCTTTAATTTTTCTTCCAGCCATCTACAACGATCTTCTAACTGCCTTGAAGATTCAGTTCTTATCCCCTCCCTTTCTTCTATATCTAAGTCAGGGATTACAGGATTAGCATGGTTATCTCCTGGGTTGGATCCTGTGCCAACTTGGAAATTCATAGGCACTCCAGCATTATTTTGCCCTTGTTGAGGCCTTATCATGACAAATAGCCTTCGGGGATATTCCTTAGGTTGTGTTTGCACATGCGGTGGGGTGAAACCTCAAGGGAAGTCCTCATTATCTTCAGCATTAATTATGGGACCATTTCCTTTGTCCATTGCCCCGTTCAACATCTGGGCCATTTGAGCCATCATGTTCCTTTGAGCTTCCAACATTTGGTCTCTCATTTCTTGTTGGAGATTTGCCAATTGCTCTTGCATGTCTCTCTAGAATTGTTCAAGTCTTTGGTCCATTTTCTTTGTTTTGGCACATGTACCGTAATGGTGTTCAGTTTCCAGATTTTCCTCCCCCCTCTCTCTCTATGATAATTTCAACTAATTAGGCTTTCTCTATGGACTTAAATGCATATGATGTGATGTAATGCAAATGCATGAATGCAAGGAGGCATCGATTCAGATTCAACTTCATTTAGAAACCTTTATTAGAAAACAAAATCTTTTACATAAAATGGACTACAAATATGCTTTCGCCATAAGGCCCAAAGTTTTAATTTTTCCAAACAACAAGGCTAACTCTTGACCACGATCTGACTGTAGCTCATACTTCGTGCTCAATGTATCAGCCTGTACTGCCAAAGTCTGTAGGTGATCAGCTACATCTCGAATTTAAACTATTGCATCACTCATGAGATAATCCTGATTTCTAACTTGATCATGAGAATGATGAAGCTCCTCCTTCCAATGCCCTTCTCTTGCTTCAAGAACCTCGATCCGGAGTTCACAATTTTGCAATGATGATTCTAATTTTTCAATCTTGTTATTCATTTCCTCAATTTTGTTCAGACTTGACTTCAACTCATTTGCAGAATTACGGCTTCGATGATAGTGAAGAGACCGTCCCAGTTCAGCCACTCTAGATTTTAATCTATTTTTCTCTTTTTGGCTTTCTGCCAAACTTCTTTTTAGGGCCTCATTTCGCATCTGCATCTCTTGAAACTTCCTCTCCCAATGGTCAGCCTTGGCTTTTTCCTCTCGAATCTCCTGTTGCCACTATTCTAAAGTATTTCCTAATCTGACATTTTTCATTAACAAACAAAACTCCTTATACTCTGTCTTTAGGTCATTGAGATCTTTCTCGACCCTTTTCTTCCCTTTTTTTAATTTTTTGGCCTCTGATTTCTAAACATCCACATCTAACCTCAGGTATATCTTTTCTTCTTCTAATTTCTCTATCCTCTTTCCAAAATTCAAATTCATCTTTTCTAAATCTTGTTTTATGATTTCTAATTCTGATGGGACCACTTGCAAGCATACCTCTCTTGATCGGGCGCCTTCTGGATTCAGCTTGGGGATGTTATCATTAATCTTTCTAATCCTCCATCCACTGTATTCTAGGGTCATCATTGGGCCTGTGGATAATCTCTTCATCCTACAAATCTGATTCCAAGCACCAGAAATCTCTTTAACCCTCTTCTTATAGCTTTCCCCTCTGTATGAGAACTCACATTGAGCCAACCCATATGTCGTTGGTACAAACTATCTTGATCCATATTGCCTCAGTACAAGCAAAGGGGCATACCCAACGGCTCCCCAAATTCCAAGTAAAGGAACCCAGTCAAAACTCTCACGCCGATAAAGGATTTCATTGGGAATCATCCAAGGAGCCCTCCACTCGATGTCTTCCTCTTGAAAATTATTAAAGGAGCGCTATTTAGTTTTCCTCGTACACGTCTTCTCTCCTGGGTGTAGCCACTATTTCTTTTAATGGAGAATAACTCTCAGAAAAAACTCGATAAGAAACTTTCTCCACTTTCTAAAATGACTGTGGAACCAGGCTAACAACAACTTTACGCATCCAATGAACCTGCCTTCACATGCTCTTCGACATGCATTCAAAGATTTGAACGTTTCGGCTAAGATCGCAAGTATAGGTGTGAATCCTTTGTCAAGTCAATTGAATAGATCAGTAACTGCTTCATCTACATGTTTTAGAGCTTTAGGGAAAATTACCAAACCGTAAATACACAAGGCAAATACGTCAATCTTCTTCTTTACATCTAGATGTGTTAGGATCAGGTCCCTCAAACTCACCCAAGGTATGCATTTACCCTCACCTTTCTCTTGAATTCTAGCTGCAACTCACTGTTCATTCATCCCCGTGATATTCATTAACTTCTTCACAAAAGTTGGGACATTAGCAGCCTTAGAATAAGCTTTTTGGACTTTGATGCTTGAACAGCAAAGCAAGGTCGTATATTCTTCTATCATGGGCACTAAATCTACTTTCCTAAAAGAGAAACATCTATAATCAGAATTCCAAAATTAAGTCATAGCCCGGAACAGATACTTATCTACCTTGACGTCGAGCAAGTAAGGTAGATCGCCATAATTACGATAGAACAGCTAGTTTGCCTCATCATCCCACTGGGTCCATATTCCTTTTAGCTTCTAGAGCTCATTTTGCGTGACACTAATACGAGTAAAATTTAGTAGTTCGACACATACCCCTCAGCTAAGCTATCCCCTTTCTTTAATTGCATTTGCTCTGACCACATGCGGATGGCTGCATTGTCTTCCACTTTATCAAGAAATTCATTCTCCATAACCAGCTTTCTAACATAGAAACTGACCTTGAATCGATATCTCTTAAAATATGAAATGACATGCACAAAAATTAAAACACAACAAGTTAGTACAATGGAACAAAATATAAAGCAAGTAAAACAAACACATATCTGGGTAACGACTAAGGTTTGGCATAGTTCTACTTAGGTAAGTTCTTATGTTTTCTACGTGTGGTTTAGCTCTAAAGTTGAGGTACCCGAACCAGCAGATTCCTCGATCCTCACCCATTATAGGCTCATACGGATCGAGTTCGATTTAGGGAGATACATTTCCCTATGGCCATGTGGAAGTGAAAACTTCATGAAGACATAGGTACAGATATATCCCGAAAGCAATCCACTAGCCCATGCGAAGGTGAAAACCTCACGAAGGCATAGCTTCTTGCTCCCACTTAAAGGTGCGACCATAATGGTCATGCAATGCAATGCAGAGATATTTTATAAAAATAGAACCACGTGCAATAAAAAGGATCATGGTTTTTCAAATCAAATTTTAAATTTGGACAAAAGGATAAGAAATAACCAACTTTACGGCTTGACTCTCTTATTGGTCCCCAGCGGAGTCGCCAAGCTGTCGAAACCATTTTTTAAGTTTGATTTTAAAAAACGGGGGTCGACTTTAAAAAAAATAAACGGGAGCCACCACCAATCCCTTTTTACTTTGGTGTGATTGGATCACCTTATAAAACGTTTTATTTCAAAACATTGATTTTGGTCCACGAAATACAAGAAAACGGGTTTGGGAGTTAGTTACGTACGAGGAAGGGTTAGCACCCTCGTAATGCCCAAAATTTGGTACCTAATTGATAATCTCATGTCCTAATGTTGAAATTTTGAAAATTTAAAACACGATCCTTTTTTGAAAGACAGCCAAGACTTACCTATCTCAAAGAAATAAAATGCTATACCCAATAAGTTAGGATGTAACATCTCATGACTTCAAAACTAGGCTCGCCTTTATTTTTAGAAAATATCTACCTTGAGACACATAACATCACATCCAATAAGTTAGGATATAACGTTTTAAATTCCCGAGAATAAGTTTTGATTTGAGGTTTATAAGTTTCAATTTTAAAAGAAAAGGGATACTTAATATTTTAAGTTCAACGAGAAAAATTGAAACTCAGTAAGTTAGGGCACAATTTTTCTCGAAGTCCCCAAGTATTACGTATCACCATATTTTTTACAAAAAACTTTGAATAAAATATGACAATTTTGCAAAATGTGTTTTTATAAAAGTGATATGAATCTGATTTTGCATTGATACATTACAAAATATAAATATCAAATAGCAATTCACTATAACCACAAGTCATTTAATGATTAATGCTAATATAGACAATTAATGAAAGAATATATCAACTAATATATGAAATGAAATAACTATGCTAAAGCAATAATAAACAAATAATAGAAAATAAATAAACGATTACAAGATCAAATATGAGAAGTAAATAAATTAATAATATATTTAAACTCGAATAAATATTATAACAAAACAAAATAAAAAATAAAAATATGATAATTTTTAAAACGATTAATATGTATAAAAATATATTTTAAATAAATAATATAAAAATTAGAGCATAAAAAAATATAGGGATACTTATAACAAATGTATAAAATAATTTAGTATATATATAAAAAATGATAAAATATGATAAAAATAGTTAAAAATAAAAATATATTTATAATACAATAATCATAAAAAAACTACATATTTAATATAAACAATATAAACAATATATATTATATGATATATAAAAATTTTATACAACACTAAGGATAAAACAATATAGATAATATTATATAATAATATATAAAATGTAATATGATAATTAAGGTGTAAATTTTAAAGAAATATATAATATACAAATAATATTAAATTTAATAAAATAAAATAAATAATAATTTAACACATATATGATCTTTGAAATAGTTAAAATAGGAATAAAAATAAAAGAATTGAATAAACAAGGATCAAATAATAAAAATTAAAAATAAAAACCAGAGGTTAAATTAAAAAATTGGACAATATTGAAACGCATGCCAAAATATAAGGACCTATTGGGCAATTACGCCCTATCTCTTAAACGGTGCTGTTTTGATATCAATCCTTAAATAGCAAGTGGAACCAAATTGAAACATAGGAAAACATTTAGGGCTAAATTGAAAATAAGGAAAAATGCTATGCGGACATAATTGTAAATTTGCAAAAATGAGGAAGGGCTTATAGAGCGATTAGACCATTAAATAAAAATGTGCGGATCCTCCTTGGGTCGGGTCAACGCGCGGATCCTTATCGGGTCGGGTCAACGCGGATCCTAGCCCTATAAACGATGTTGTTTTAGCCTTTAAAGATAACCCTCAAAACGGTGCCGTTTACCTGGCCTATATAAACCAAAAACTTGTAAAAAAAACATTTAAAACCATTCTTAAAAAAAAAACAAAACAGAGCTACGGAGAGCTCTATCTCTCCCTCTGTCCCCGGCCATAGCTTCGGTGATAGACCGTCGCATGCGGCACCACACGCGCCACTATAGATGGCGGCCGGAGGCTAAAAATTTCAATCTTTTTGCATAAATAGAAAGGTAATCCCCTATTCTTTATTTTTTTAGTGTTGTTTTGCGTATATAAAAAAACATGCACAAATCGTAGAGATAAAATAAAAAAATAGAATAATAAAAAAATCACCTTCTACTTTTTTTGATTTTTTATTAATCTCTCTCTGTATATTTTTTTTTGGTATCTATGTGTATTCGTTTCTCTCCGTGTGTTTTACAGATTACATGGGGGTTTATATAGCCCTAAAATAAAAAATACAAATCCTGTTTTGCTGTTTATTGCCATATCTACTGTGTTTTGTTTCCTTTTTTACAGGAGAATGACGAGAAGCAAGGTAGCAATGTGGAGCGCTATCCGCGCTGATTGCGGCTGGACAAGGGTCTGGTGTCAGGCGCTTGCGGTGTCTAGGGTTTCCCAGAAACCCTAGGTTTCTGTTTCTGTTTAGTGTTTTGGGCCCCTTTGGGCCGTGTAGATTTTGGGTTTATTGTTTTGGGGTAGAGTAGTTTGGGCTTGTACTGGACTGTAAAAACAAACTTGGACATTTATTTTTTATTTTATTTTTGTTTTGCTTTTGTTAGTTTAAGCCCGGGCAATAATGGGCTATTGCAATGGGAATATGAATGATAACCATGTTGGTAATGATTCATTAACTCAAGCTTTATTGAGGGCTTTGAATAGGGTTGTTGAGGCTCTAATAAGAAGTGTTAGTCTAGGACAATTGCTAAAAGGCTCCACTCAGTAGGGCAGAGTTGTTTAGGGGTATTGTTGGAACTACTCCTACTATGGCTGAGTACTGGATGGAAACCACTAAACAAATTTAGGAGGATTTGGAATGCACTCCAAAGCAAAAAATTAAAGGTGCCGTGTCTCTATTAAGGGATGAGGCATATCGGTGGTGGCAATCAGTGGTTAGAGGAACGCTGTCAGAGCGTATTGATTGAGCTTATTTTTAGGGGGCCTTTCAGGGTAAGTATATGGGCCGTCGTTATGTGGAGGCCCAATGGTTGGAATGTATTGAACTTAAATAAGGATACAAGACAATTTCTGAGTATGAGGTGAAATTTCTAAGGTTGAGCAGCTATGCACCTAGTATGGTGACATCTGAGTAGGAAAAGAGTTTCCGTTTTTAGTAAGGTCTAAGGTATGACCTCAAGGTTCAGGTAGCTCCACACCAAGAACGTGTGTTTGAGGCTTTGGTCGAAAAGAACAAAATTATTGAGGAGATTAAATGCGTGGAGCGCGAGAGGAAAGGGAAACAAAGAGGTTATCCCAAAAGAGAAATGGGCCCTACTGGCCCTAATTCGTAACTTGTTAAGTGGGCTAGAGAGGCTAGGCCATCGCAGAATAGGAAAACAGTGGACCCTAGAGAAGAGCCGGTTCAGGTTTGCCAGTATTGTCAGAGGCGTCATTCGGGCGAGTGTTAGAGGAGGATGGGTGCTTGTTTGGTATGTGGTTCGATGGAGCATAAGATTAGGGATTGTTCTCGTCGTTAGTATCAAGTGCAAGCTTGGCTCAGATACAAGGTCCAGCTAGGGGTCAAAATCAGGGAGGTAATCAGGGTGATCAGAGGGGCTGTAATCAGAATCAAAATGGGAATGGTAATTGGGGTCAGAGAGCACCAGCACAAGGTGCAAACCGAGTTGAGGCGAGACAACCTGCCTTGATTTATGCAGCTAAGCTTAGAGAGGATAGAGATGTGTCTGATATCATATCAGGTACCTCAACTGTTTACTCGATACCTTTTTTTCTTTGAGTGACATAAGATCTACCCATTCATATGGTCCTTATAATGTGGTTGTAAAATTAAGGTTTGGGGTAGAGGAAACCGAAAGCACTGTAATTGTAGTTAGTCCTTTAGGATCCTATACACTAGTGAATAAAGTTTATAAAAGATGTCCGTTAGAGGTTCAAGAAGAGGTATTCCTTGTTGAGTTGATGGAACTTCCTTTCAATGAATTCAATTTGATTTTGGGGATGGACTAGTTGGTTGAGCATCAAGTTCGATTAGATTGTGCATTGAAGAGGGTGACTTTGGTGACTGAGTCTGGGAAAGAAGTTATTATGGTAGGGGAATGTCAGAATTATTTGTCTAATAAAATCTTTACTTTAGTAGCAGAAAAGATGGTTTGAAAAGGGTGCGAACCGTTTTTGGCTTATGTCTGAGATGCAAGCTTCGTTGACCTTGTAGTTGAAGGTATTCGTACAGTGAGGGAATTTCCCGACGTATTTCCTAATGAACTGCCAGGGTTACCTTCAGAGAGGGAAGTGGAATTCAGAATTGAGTTGTTACCGAGAACAGCACCGGTATCCATCACTCCCTACCGCATGGCACCAAAAGAGGTTAAGGAGTTGAAGGTGCAGTTGCAAGAACTGTTGGATAAGGGTTTTATTAGACCCAGTGTTTCACGATGGGGTTTACTAGTTTTATTTGTAAAGAAGAAATATGGAACCTTACGGTTGTGCATTAATTATCGGCAACTGAATAAATTAACTATAAAGAATAAGTACCCTCTACCAAGGATTGATGACCTATTCGATCAGTTCAGATGTGCAACTGTCTTTTCTAAAATTGACTTAAGATCTGGGTATTACCAACTCAAAGTGAAAGAATCTAATATTCTCAAAACTGCTTTTAGGACTCGTTATGGACATTATGAGTTCCTTGTCATGCCTTTTGGGTCGACTAATTCACCAACAGCCTTCATGGATCTTATGAATCGTATTTTCCAACCTTTCCTTGATCAATTCGTCGTGGTTTTCATTGACGACATCGTTGTTTACTTCAAGATAGAAATCGAGCATGATGAGCATTTAAGAGTGGTATTGCAGATACTCAGTGAAAAATAACTTTTTGCCAAACTTTGTAAGTGTGAATTTTGGTTGAAGGAAGTGATGTGTTTTTGGTCAAATGGTATCAACTAAGGGTATTCGCGTAGATCCCAAGAAGGTTGAAACAATCCTAGATTGGAAGCAACCGAAGAATGTTTCAGAAATTCAAAGTTTTTTTGGATCTTGCTGGGTATTATGAAGGTTTGTAAAGGGTTTTTCCTTGATAGCAGCCCCATTGACTAAGTTGTTGAGAAAGAATGCTCCATTTAAGTGGGAAGACAAACAACAAGCCAATTTTGAAAAGTTGAAGTCCGTGTTGACAGAAGCTCCCTTCTTAATTTAACCGGAATTTGGTAAGGAATATATTGTGTATATGATGCTTTACATGTTGGGCTTGGTTGTGTTCTAATGGAAGATGGTAAAGTTATAGCATATGCCTCAAGACAACTTAGGCCACATGAATGTAATTACCCCACTCATGACTTGGAGTTGGCAGCTATTGTTTTTGCTCTCAAAATTTGGAGACACTACTTGTATGATGAAAAGTGTATTATTTACACCGACCACAAGAGTCTCAAATATCTACTCACCTAGAAAGAACTTAATTTGAGGCAGTAGAGGTGGATTGGGTTGTTAAAGGACTATGATTGTATGATTGAGTATCACCCCGAAAAGGCCAATATTATGGCTGATGCCTTGAGCAGAAAGGCAATATTTGATTTGAGGGCTATGTTCGCTCGCTTGAGTCTTTTTGATAATGGGGGTATCTTGGCTGAATTGCAAGTAAGGCCTACATGGGTTCAAGAAATCAAGGATAAATAGAGTTTGGATGAAACTCTAACAACTCGATTTAAACAGGTCGAGGATGCTTCGACTGAGGACTTTGGATTAATTCTTATGGAATTTTATGCTTTAAGGGGTGATATTGTGTGCCTAATGATAAGAATTTGAGACAGCCCATACTTCAGGAAGCACATCACAACCCTTATGCTATGCATCCTGGTAGTACTAAAATGTATAGTAATTTGAGGGAAGTGTATTGGTGGCCAGGTCTTAAACGTGAAGTGACCAAATTTGTATCCAAATGTTTAACATGCTAGCAGGTTAAAGCTGAACATCAGTTTACATCAGGGTTGCTCCAACCGATTTGAATTCCACAGTGGAAGTGGGAGAGAGTGACAATACACTTTGTTAGTAGGTTGCCCTTAACGCCTATTAAGAAAGATTCAGTTTGGGTTGTGGTTGATAGATTGACTAAGTCTGCCCATTTTGTTCCTGTTCGTACCAATTACTCTATCCAGAAGTTAGCTAAGCTTTATGTTTCTGAGATAGTGAGATTTCATGGTGTGCCAGTGTTGATTATTTCAGATCGAGATTCTAGATTCATGTCTCGATTCTGGAAGAACTTGCACGAGGCTTTGGGTACTCGATTGGATTTCAATACGACTTTTCATCCACAATCTGATGGTCAGTCAGAAAGGGTCATTCAGATATTGGAAGATATATTGAGGTGTTGTGTAATCGACTTCCAAGGCAGTTGAGAGGAGCATTTACCGATGGCGAATTTTCCTATAATAACAGTTTTCAGTCAAGTATCCAAATGACACCTTACAAAGCTTTTTATGGTCTTAAATGTCACTCGCCTTTATGTTGGACTGAAGTGGGCGAAAGGAAGTTGATTGGTCCAGAATTGGTTATAGAAACTAAGGATAAAATTCGATTAATTCAAGAAAGATTGAAGGAAGCTTCTGATAGACAGAAGTCATATGCCAATTTGAAGCGCAAGGACATTGAGTTTAATGTGGGGGATTTTGTTTTCCTTAAAGTCTCTTCATGGAAGAAAGTTTTGAGATTTGGTCGAAAGGGCAAGTTAAACCCTAGATTCATTCATCCCTATTGAGTGTTTAAAAGGGTTGGTTCTATGGCTTATCAGCTGGAGTTGCCACCTGATTTAGATCGTATTCACGATGTGTTTCATGTCTCGATGTTGAGACGGTATCGATCTGATTCGTCGCATATTGTTCCAATTGACGAGATTGAGGTTAGACCAGATTTATCATTTGAAGAGGAACTGGTTCAAATATTAGCATGTTAGACCAAAGTGATAAGACAAAAGAAAATTCCATTAGTTAAAATACTGTTGAGAAATCATGGCATTGAAGAGGCTACCTGAGGCTGGAGGAGTCAATTCGACTTCAGTATCCTCATCTCTTCGAAATAGGTAATTTCGAGGACAAAATTTCTTTAAGGGGGTCAAGCTGTAACATCCCAAATTTAGCTCCATAAAATTTAGAAATATATCAAAAATAGGGAATTGACCCAATGGTTAGTCATTAAATGTAAAAGCTTGAAGGTTAGTTGGAGGTCCCAAGTTCAAGTCTCACCTTTTACAAAATAAATTAATTTTTTTGCAAATCCTCTTGTTTTTTTTATGTGTTGGCATCCAAGTTTAGTAAACCTAGGTATAAATACAATTTTTCATCAAAATAATCAGCCTTTTAATCATTTTCTTCTACCTTAGCCGTCCCTAACCCCATCTCCCTCTCTTCATCTCTATTTTTTTTTCTTTTCCCTTTTTCCTCCATTATTGTTGTTGCCTACACCTCCTTTTTATCATCATCATCTTTTTTTTTTTTTTTGCATCAAGATTGTGCACCATCTCCTTTTCTATATTGCTCCAATTTTCCCTAAATTAAATTATCCCTAAATCTGAAATTTTTAACTCCAAGATCGATCCCAAACATCGCCTAGAAGTGCCATTATCGTTTCTATTGACTAGCTTGTGTAAGGTCTCTTCTCCCTTCAATTTCTTAATTAATATTGTCCATTAAAAACTTAAACTTCCAGATATGGAATTTATGGGATTTTAAATAGTTTTAAATTTATTTTTCTATATTTTAATGAGGTTTCAAATCATTTTAAAATTCAGCCCTAATTTCGGCCACCATGGGGGGTGGTGCGTACGCATATGTGTAGAATAGGGGGCTATTTTGTTTCTTGACTCTTGCCCAATTAAATCCAGACTTAATTTGAGTTCTTGAACCCTCCTAATCATCTATTAAACCCATTTCAATTAGGGGAAAAACGCTCTTGATCGTTTGGGCATTCGAATCTCACAAATCGGGAAGCATAAGTGCGGTTAAGTGTAAAATTAATTGTTGCTTCGACATAGTTGTAGGGTAAATGTTATAGATTGATTAAATGAAAAAATTGGATAAATATTAGCTAATTATTTTCCATTATATTATTGAATTAGGTGCTGCTCTAAACTCCTCGAATCAACAGCAAAGCCGAAGAACGATCGTACGTACGGTTCGCATCGATACAAGGTAAGGAATCTAACTAGTTGAATTCGTAAAATAGTTATTAATTCGACAATTGGTTTGAACTCATAAGTGGGTGTTTGGGGGCTGGTTTAATGGTGAATTGATTTAATTTATACTGAAATTTGGTTTAGGATCGTATAAAGGTTTATTAAGGAAATTGGAAGATTGATTAGGGTGCTATGAGAAAGCGAAAAATAAGGTGTAGGTCCTAAAATTGTAAAATTTGTTTGATAATGATAAATGTTAGGTTATATTTGCTAATTAGCTTGCTGATTGGTTTGGCATAATAGCCAAAATATTAGTTTTGCAAGTGGCCGAACCAAGTACGTTTCGAGCCTTAAAAGATTGATGTGTTGGCAAAATTGCTAGTTTGACTGTATGAATGTGTAATTGAGATTGTTATGCATAGTTATATTATGTGGTATGAGAATGTTTGATGGAATGGTATGAAATGTTGAGATATTATTTTTATGCTTGATTTAAATGCATGAAATATTTACTATGATATATATACGTGAGGTTGCTATTGGTGCATAATGAAATTCACAAAGTATGTGAATTGAACGATATTGATGGATACCATCTTAATGATAATTTGAAAATTGGAACATTTTTTCCTTTCTCTAAAATTTTGAGATTATTGAGGACATGTTGAGCATGTCGAATAAAAGTGAAAAGTATTGAAATGTGATTGTGTATGATTTTGTATGACATATTGCATGTGCATTGGGATGGGATTTTGTGGTTGACGGAGGAGTTCCATGGAGTACCGATGGCATATTAAGTCCGCATATATTTTTAGTCAGTGCACTGCATTTGGAGTATCGAGGGGATTGCCGATTATATCACATTATATATTAGGCAGTTTCACTGCATTATTGATTATTGGTGGTTTTACCATATCGAGCATTGCTCACATACGTTGGAGTTTGGCAAACGGGTTTTGGGGAACTCGTGGTGTGTAGCGGATGGTATGGGTAGGATCTCAAGTGTGCATTTTTCATGATCATGTAAAATTGAAAATTATTATTGTTAATGTTTGATTGTGCTATTGGTACCTCTATGAAATTGCCTGTATGAATGCTTAATACTCGTTTAGTCTCACATTGAGCTTGTTAAGCTCACCCCATTATCTCAACTTCTCAGGTAATGATCGAACTTAGGATTGGAATTGGCATGCGGATGTATGGCGGGCTTCGGATTTTACTTTGTCATATTATTTTAACTTAATTATATTTTTAGGTTATTTTATTATTATTATTAATTGGTTTTGGATTGTAAAGTTTCTTTAAACTGTAGTTTGGGACTGTTCGAGATTTTAGGGTTTTTTTTGCATGCATAACACACATATTTGGTATAGATACATGGTTTTTATAATATGTTGAAATAGACTATGCATGATATATGAATAAATTAATAATTTGATTAGTAATGGTACATTTCTACTGCTAAGAAGATAACAAAACGATTTTCAAAGGCAACACCGTCAGTAAGGTTTTAAAAAACTCACCTAATTTGTAACACCCCTTACCCGTATTCAACGCCAGAATCGGGTACGAGGCATTACCGAACTTAACTTGCTTGACATACAACTTTGGGCTATTAAATTCAATCCTAATTAAAACTTCCCATTTACATTCATAACATCCTTATTATGCGCCTACGAGGCCTTAAACATACAAACGGAGGGTCTCGGAATCGAACCGGGAACTTTTGTGTACTTAGAAAATTTTTGCCTAAACAGGGCCACACTCCCGTGTGAAATGGGACATGCCCGTGTGAGCAGGCCGTGTGGTCGCACTCGCCCATGTCCCTAGCCCGTGTGGAATTTATTTTTCATTTCGAACCTACAAAGGTTTTCACACGCCCATGTCCTTGGCCCATGTTCTTCACACAGCCTAGACAAGCCCGTGTCCTCACCGATGTATGAAAACCTGGGTATTCTATTTATGACGTCAGCAACCTCATAAGGAGCACACGGCCTAGGCACACGCCCGTGTGTTTAGCCCGTGGTCGACACTTACTTGCAACGCTAACATGCAGGGGACACACGGCCCAGTCACACACCCATGGCACAGACCATGTGTCACACACGGCCTAGACACACGCCCGCGTGCCTACCCATGTGGACAAGAACAAGGCTATTTACCAAGCCCTTTTTATCACCCTAACTCCTACAACATGATTTATCTTCAACCATTAACCAAGCAACTCAATCATGCATCATACACATTCATGAATAACCTCATCTTTTCATATATTAATAATAATGAGCCATCAACTTGGCATTTTACAAAAGAGTTTATCCTTGAATGAGCCAACACCTTTGGCCAAAATACATGACATTTAACTAAGTCTAGACCCTACACATGCCATATTCAAAATTCTAAATCTAACTATACCGAAATGAGCTGATAGTGTGGGTGATCTTCCTATTATCTTTGCATCCCGAGCTAGCTATTTGACACTATAAAACAAGGGAAAAGAAAGGGAGTAAACTTTAAGCTTAGTAAATTTACATGTAAACAATAAGCATCATACCATATGCAAAGCAACCACAACCATTATATTTATTATGTAAGAACAATTTACATTTTTAATAACCTTGCTTACTCATCTCCTCTCTTACCACATTCCAACCATATAACATATATATTCCTCACGTTTACTTGCACATATACCCTTCACTCATCACCACAAAGCTACATGAAATATTTACTTAGAAAAGTTTCTCGATGAACCCTTCGGATTAAGACTACGTGCGGTGGTTTCGCACACAACCCACCATTAATCAATAAATACGGTGGTTTTGCACATAACCCACCAATGATAATATAAACGATGGTATCACACACATCCTATCATGAATAAATAATAAGGTGGTATCGCACATAGCCCACCAATAATGATAATTACGGTGGTATCGCACACAACCCACCAAATAATAGTTACAGATATTTTTTTCACACTTACATTTCTATTCCGAGGTTCATACGAGAAATTACTCATTATCTATCAATTTCAATCAATCTCACTAATAAGTATCACATGCATACAAAACATCAATAAGTAACATCATAAGTATTAAGATGTATCGTTTACACGTAAACTTACCTCGGTGCAAAATGTATTAATCGACGACTTAGTCTGTAATTTTGCCTTTTCCTCGGTCAAGGTTGCTTCCGTTCTTCTTGATCTATAATAATAAAATTTACTCATTCAATCACTATATAACTCATGATACAACAAAGTTTGTACTTAGGCAAAAAATGACCATTTTGCCCTTATACTTTGGCAAAATTATGATTTTGCCCCTAGGCTCGTAAATTGTTTTTCATCATATTTTATCATTAAACAAGTCTAGCTGAAAATTTATTTCTCTTACAACCACTCATAAAACCAATTATTTCATGCATTTATTACTCAATTACAACCTTTACAAGTAAGTCCTATTCAGGTGTTTTCATGGTAACAACTTTCACAAAAGTTGCTCCTTAACCCACTATAAAAACTCAGCAAACAACATAAACATGGAAAGTTCCTAAACTTTCAACCTTTTAGCAAAATAGTCCCCTCATTAGCTAGCCTAAGCTTTGGGGGTTTCAAAAGTACAAAAATTATCAAGAAAGACCTCAAAAAGCACTTACTTGCAAGAGATTTGCTTGGTTGAAAATTTGAACTCCAAAATCCCTTATTTCCTCTTCAATTTTCGGTGGAGAAGAAGTGTGAATAGTGAAAGATGATATCTCTTTTATTTATCTTATTTTATTAATTTTTAATCACCTAATTTCACCAAAATTTTGACCAAAATTAATGCTCTTATCTCCTTTGTCCCTATGGCCGACCACACCCTCTTAATGGCCTAATTGCACTTTAAGGACCTCTAATTTAATATTCTAAGGTTATTAGACACCTCTACCTTGTATAATAGAACTTTTGCACTTTATGCAATTTAGTCATTTTTCACAATTAAGCAGACAATTGCTAAAATTAATGCACAAAAAATTTCATACATCCATATAGTTATGCCATAACACATAAAATAATATCAAAATAATTTTCTTCAATCTCGGATTAGTGGTCCCGAAACCACTGTTCCGACTAGCCTCAAAATTGGGCTATTACAACTCTCCCCCCTTTAGAGATTTTCATTCTCGAAAATCTTACCGGTAAAAAGGTTTGGGTACTGTTCTTTCATGGCTTCTTCCGGTTCCCACGTAGCCTCTTCCACTCCGTGTTTTTTCCATAACACTTTCACTAAGGCTATGATATTATTCTTCAACTATTTAACCTCTCGAGCCAAAATCTTAATTGGTTCCTCTTCACACGTCATGTCCGATTGTATCTCGATTTCGATTAGAGGGATCACATGCGAAGGATCGAAACGATATCGCCGTAACATCGACACATAAAACACATTGTGTATTCTCTCTAACTCTACCGGAAAAGCCAACCGGTATGCTACCGGCCTAATCCTTTCAATAACCTCATACGGCCCTATGAATCGTGGACTCAATTTGCCCTTTCGACCAAATCTCAATATTTTCTTCCACAGGGATACTTTCAGGAATACTTTATCGCCCACTTGAAACTCGATTTCTTTCCTTTTTAAATCCGCATATGACTTTTGTCTATCTGAAGCAGCTTTCAGACTATCACGGATCACTTTCACTTTCTCCTCGATTTCTTTAACTGATCGACCTCGTAAATTTGCTTCTCACTAAGTTCTATCCAATACAAGGGAGTCCAACACTTGCGACCATATAAAGCTTCGTACGGTGCCATCCGTATACTCGACTGATAACTGTTGTTGTAGGCAAACTCAACCAAAGGTAGATATCCTTCCCAACTACCTTCGAACTCTAAAACACAACATTGGAGAATATCTTCAAGAACTTGAATCACTCTTTCAGATTGGCCATTGGTTTGAGGATGGAACGCGGAACTAAAATTCAAATTTGTACCCAAGGCTTCTTGCAACTTCTTCCAAAACTTTGAAGTAAATCTTGGATCTTTATCCGAGATAATGGATATAGGCACCCCATGTAATCTTACCACCTCAGCAATATACAGCTCAGCCAACTTATCAAGTGAGTAATCCACACGCACTGGAATAAAGTGAGCCAATTTCGTTATCTATCAACAATAACCCACACAGCATATTTCTTTTTCGGGGTCATAGGTAACCCCGTTAGAAAATCCATTGTGATTGATCCCACTTCCACTTGAGAACCATCACTGGCTGAAGTAATCCCAAAGGTACTTGATGCTCGGCTTTCACTTGTTGAAAGATCAAACACTTTATAACAAACTCAGAGATGTCTCTTTTCATACCCGGCCACCAATACAACTTCTTCAAATCATTGTACATTTTTGTGCTGCCCTGATATACTGACAAACAACCATTGTGTGCTTCAAGTAAAATTTTTCGGATTAACTTTTTATCCTTTGGTAGACACACTCTACCATGAAACCTCAAGCAATCATCTGAACCTACCCGAAAATCAGAGTCATTTCCCGATTCACACTGAGTTCTCTTGACTTGCATCTCACTATCATTTTTTTGAGCTTCACATATCTGCTGAATAAATAATGGTCTAGCCCTCAACTCAGCTAATATAGTACGACCATCAGACAACGCTAAGCTCATACTCGTATATCTCAAAGCATACAGGGATTTCCTGTTCAAGGCATCTGCAACCACATTCGCCTTCCCCTGATGGTAATTAATTATAGTTCATAATCCTTCAAAAATTCGAGCCACTGCCATTGTCGCAAATTCAAATCCTTTTGGTCCATCAAGTACTTCGAAGTCTTGTGATCGGTGAAGATTTGACACTTCTCACCATATAAATAATGACGCCAAATCTTCAAATTGAAAAAAATCGCAGCCAACTCCAAATCGTGAGTTGGATAATTCTTCTCATCCGATTTTAGTTGTCTTGAAGCGTAAGCTACTACCTTTCCCTCTTGCATCAGCATATAGCCAAGACCATTTAAGGACGCATCACTGTAGACTACAAACTCCTTCCCCGACTCAGGTTGTACTAAAACTGGCACCTCAGTCAACAATGCTTTCAATTTCTCAAAACTCTGTTGGCATTTCTCGGTCCATTCAAACTTAACATCTTTATGCAACAGTTTTGTCATCGGGGTAGCAATCATGGAGTACCCTTTTACGAACCGTCTTTAGTACCCCACTAAACCCAAAAAGCTTCTAATCTCTGACACATTCCTCGGCGGTTTCCACTCTACAATAGCCGATATCTTACTTGGATCAACTCTAATGCCATTACCCGACACAATGTGGCCTAAGAATCTGACCTTTCGGACCCAAAACTCATTATTCTTTGAATTTAGCATACAACTACTTGTCTCTTAAAGTTTGCATCACAATTCTCAGGTGTTTTACATGATCACTCTCATCCTGAGAATAAATCAGTATGTCATCGATAAAACCAACTACAAAGTTATCCAAATACAGTCGGAAGATACGGTTCATTGAATCCATAAAAATCGCAAGAGCATTTGTTAAGCCAAATGGCATGACAAGAAACTCATAATGGCCATACCTCATTCGGAATGCAGTTTTCAGCACATCTTGCTCCTTAACCTTCAAATGGTAATAACTAAACCTTAGGTCTATCTTAGAGAACACCGTAGCTCCCTTCAATTGGTCAAATAAATCATCTATCCTTGGCAAATGATACTTATTCTTCACTGTCACCTTGTTGAGTTGTCTATAATCTATACATAACATTATTGATCCGTCTTTCTTCTTCAAAAAAGTACCGAAGCACCCCACGGTGAATAGCTCGGTCTTGCAAAACCCTTGTCCGTTAACTCTTGCAACTAAACTTTCAATTCTTTTAATTCTAATGGTGCCATTATATACGGAGCAATCGAAATAGGTTCCGTACCCGGAGCTAACTCAATACCAAACTTAACCTCTCTGACTGGAGGCAATCGGGTAATTCTTCCGGGAACACGTTTGGATACTTGCACACCACAGGCACTGATTCAATCTTTACTTCTGACTCTTGAGTATTCAGCACAAAGGTGAGATAGGACTCATTTTCTCAAGTATTTTTCAGCTACCATAGACGAAATCACTACAGGCAAACTATCCGATTTACCTGATTCAACCCGAATGACATCTCCATTTACACATCTCAATTCAATAAACTTACTACCATAGTTTACCAAAACATTATGAGTAGTCAGCCAATCCATGCCAAGAATCAGATCAAATGGCAACAGCATAAGGTTAGCCGAAAAACAATGACCTCTAATTGTCAAAGGACAATTCCTACACACTTTGTCAACTAGCACATATTTGCTTAACGGGTTTGACACTTTTACTACAAATTCCGTGGACTCAACAATCATACTCATACTAGATGCTAATTTCATACAAATATAAGAATGGTTTGACCTCGGATCAATCAAAGCAACAACAGAGATATCATAAAGAGAAAAAATACCCGTTATCACATCTGGAGATGATGCCTCTTTGCGAGCGCGAATGGCATAAGTCCTTGCAGGTGCTCGACCCTCCGACCTCACAACAGAATCTCTAGGCACACCTCTACTACTAGTCCCACCTTCCGGGTTCTTTTGTGGTCTACCCCTCGATGATACATTGCTTGATCTTACTTCTTGTTTTCTATCCTTTTCATCCCTCTCTGGACAATTACGAATGAAGTGGTTGGGTGAACCACACATGTAGCAATTACGGTTGTTTCCCCAACACTCCCCAGTATGTTGCCTACCACAATTTGGACACTCTGGTTTATTTGACTTTGTATTGCCCATACCTGCCATCGAGGTTCTTGAACTCTCGAGCCCGAATATGTATTACCTCGATCTCAGTATGAATACCCAACTGAAGCAGTCGTCCGAGGGTTCATTTCCTTAGACTTCTTTGATTGAGTTTGGAATGATTTACTCATTGGCCTCTTCTTTGCATCTCGGGCCTTAATCATGGCTTTTCTCTTTTCTTTATTCAACTCTTCAGCCTTACAAGCTCTATCAACCAACACCACGAATTCTTTCAATTCCAAGGTCCCAACTAGCAGTCTAATATCCTCATTCAGCCCATCTTCGAACCTCTTGCACAAGATAGCTTCTGTAAACACACATTCTTATGCGTACTTGCTGAGCCTAACAAAATCACACTCATACTCTGCCACAGTCATTTTGCCTTGCTTACATTCAAGAAATTCTTTCTGTTTCTGATCTACAAATCTCTGACTTATGTACTTCTTTTGGAACTCTTCTAAGAAGAAGTCCCATGTCGCTCTCTCCCTTGGAACTACCGATATTAATGTTTTCCACCAACGATATGCTGAGTCCTTCACCAATGAAACGGCACATTTCAAGCTCTCTCGGTGTGCAGGAGAGTTCATCGAACACACGCATTGAGTTCTTGAGCCAGAACTACGCCTCTCGGGGTCATCGTCTATATTTCCTCTAAATTTCTCGGCCCCTTGTTTCCGAATCTTATCAACCGGTGGTTTGGTCATTCTCACTAAATCTATACCTTGAGGAGCCACAGGAACTGACTAAGGTATAGGGGGTGGAGGGGGTTGAGCATTAGGGTTCGCTAGTACATACTCCGTGTACCAAATACTCATCATTTGGAGAAAGGCTTCCCTAGTATCTTCTCCTTGATCCATAGTCTCAAGTCTACTCTCTACAGGTGCGACCCCTTGTGAGAGAGCCGACGCGTTACTAGCAGTGACAACAGCAGTCGCTCGGTCGGGATCCATTTACTATATGAAAACAAGGTTTAGAATTGTAGAAGTAAATACTGTAACACCCCTAACCTGATTCCGTCACCGGATTAGGGTTACATGCATTTCAATGACTCGCACAAGTACTAAGTACCCTTTAAGAACAGCTACAATGATAATTGCATACCAATTTTTTTTCTTAAAAGTATATACATGTTTTATCCAATATAAAAAATCATGCATAATTTAAACTCACTTCAATTCAATGCTTATATAAATAAAGTACACATCGTATGATTAAATCTAAGTATTAGCAGAATTTATACGTACACAAACATTTTATCATTTAATTCCTTTGTAATTATTATCATGCATTCAAACACATGTATTAGGCCGAATACCCATCTAGATATATATATATATCTATATATATATTTACTCGCCATAGATGACTTCCTTACAAAGATACATAAGCCCTTTTCAATCTTTATACCACATGCATGTAATTCAACATGTATAAAACTATTTTAACTAACTTTGATATATGGCTCACCATTACCCAAAAACAATCAACTTACAACATTCATTTAATATACTACCCACATTAAAATATATAGCCTAGATGTAATATGCATGCTAACTTAACACATTTCATATGACCATGAAAGCGTATTGCTCAACGCCGAATCTATAATACACATGTGTACTTATGCACAACTGTATCATTTTAAGTAGAACAATTCAAGTTAACCATAATCCTAAAAATTTTGTCATATCCGAATATTCACAACAAAAGAAAACATATAATAGCTCTTTAATGTGCCACTTTTAATATATCCATGCACAAGAAGCATTTTACCTCATCTATACCTAGATACAACCCAGAATAGTATAATTGGAGTATAAGCCATTAATCCTCAAATACATTTTTAAGATAAATAGGTTACCTACAAGACCTAATCATCTTAATGTCTTCACTATTCAAATAGACCAAAATCAACCAATTCACATGGTAGCATAACATTCATTATCACACAAACTTACCTTTTTAAAACCAACCAACCTTCAATCGAAACTTCATGGATATTCATATATATATATATATATAATATGTATGTATAAATTGACTTAACATATTCACTTAGCACAAAGAAGTAGTAAAGCCATTTTCGCATGGCCTTATAACATTTCATTCAAAAGATAGACTCAAAACTATCATCTAGACTACACATGCCATGGACTTAGAGTTTCATTACAAAAGTACCAAAATGTATATTCGATAGTGTGCTTGACTTGACAAGGATCCTCGAATTCGAGCTTCGACTTGAATATCTATAAAACAACATAGCAAATGCACCAAGTAAGCTTAAATAGCTTAGTAAGTTATAAGCAACAAAGCAATATGCACAATTACACATTAAACCTTTATTCTTTAACTTTCAATCTAACTATTGAAAAATTTGTAATATCAATTCACCTACCAACTTGACATTCATCCATTTCAAGCTCATTAAATCTCAAAATAAAAGAAATAAGTACGCATATGCTTCATATTCATATTGAAATACCTCGCTTAACTTTATACCACATTAATAAACTATTATCCAATATGAACATACCTGACCCCATTCTTTTACCTTTGCAAAATGTTCTGTCCTTGAGGAATATTGAAAATCCGCACACACAGTGCCATTCATCCGATCTCGCACACACGGTGCTCGGTGAATAAATCGCACATCTGATGCCATTCAACCGATCTCGCACACACAAAGGTTTCGGTGAATAAATTCGCACACACAAGTGCCATTCATCCGATCTCGCACACACGTGTTTCGGTGAATAAATCCGCACACACAGTGCCATTCAACCGATCTCGCACACACGATTGTTTCGGTGAATAAATTCGCACACACAGTGCCATTCAACCGATCTCGCACACACATGTGCTCGATGAATAAATCTATACACACGGTGCCATTTAACCGATCTCGCACACACAGCCATTCATCCGATCTCGCACACACGGTGCTCGGTGAATAAATCCACACACACAGTGCCATTCAACCGATCTCGACACACACGATTTTCGGTGAATAAATCCACACACAGTGTTATTCAACCGATCTCGCACATCGGTGAATAAATCCGCACACACATTGCTCGGTGAATAAACCGATCTGCACACGTTTCGGTGAATAAATTCGCACACACATTGCCTTTAATCTATCTTCTCATCAATATTAACTTACGTAAAATTTCAATTCCATCATAAGTACACATACAATTAAAGATTCACAACAACTCATTTCTTCTATTACATAACATCATATTCGGACATCCTCACGCATAAGAACATATACATACATTCCCATTTTAAATTTCCAACCATTTAGTCCAAGCTTACATAAATGTAAATATTCATACTAGTCTCACTTTTGGATAACAATTATTTTCCAAGCCCTATTCAACTTGTACAATTTAACCTAGAATTTCACATTATCAAGCACATTTTGAAATAAAATAAATTTGATATCAACTCAATTGCTTATAAACTTACCTCGAAAGTCGATGAATTTGAGTGTCCTGACTATTCGTTTAATTTAGCTTTTCCTTTGTCCAACCCCTTTTTCTTTGTATCTTGATCTAAACAAGTTCAATTAAGCTCATTTAAAAACAATTTCTATTCAATCGATCCAAAATTCATAATTTAAAATTTTACTATTTTACCCCTATAATTTACAACTTTCTCAATCAAGTCCTCAAAGCATAAAACACCAAATATCAAGAATTAGCCACTACCTATTGAGGGCCGAATACCCCTAGCTCCTATATCCATTCATTCCTTCCATTATTTTTGTCCTTTAACCCCTTTGAATTTATCATTTTGTTATAAATGATCCCTATATTAATTTCATCAATTTTTCTAAAGGGAACATTGTTAATCTAGCATCCATGCATCATATTCTATCATTGACCATAAAAAAAACTCAAATTTCCTTTCATGGTAACTCATGAATTACTTAACAATTTCCAAAATTTAAACATGGGCTAACTAACACATTAAACAACAAAGCTAAAAATATAAAAATTTTCAAGAATCAAAACCAATTCATACCTTAAATCAAGCTTTTTTTTTAATGCCGAATAGCTTGAGGAAATTTTCTTTTTCCTTTCTTTAGCTTGATTGGAGAAGATGAAGCCAAATGCATGCCTTTTTCTTTTTCTAATTATTATTATTCATCAACTTATAATATTAATGTCATTCCACTATCTATAAGAAGAAAATATAATTTAATGAATAGTTTCATCATCATGCCGTCCACTACCTTGTTTTAGGAGAAATTGACATGCAAGTCCATTCATGTAGGAACCATTTCAATTAAATCCTCTAACTTAATTAAGGTCACTTTTACTACTTTAACAATTTAATCCTTCCACTTAATTTAATTACCCAAACACACAAATTAGCAATTAATATTTTAACACATGCTTGACCCCATATCATAGACATCAATTTAATAAAGAAAATATTTTTCTAATTTGGATTCGGGGTTCTGAAACCACCCTTCCGATTAGGGTCGTAATTGGGCTGTTACAACTCTCCCCCCTAATGAAATTTTCGTCCTCGAAAATCTTACCCGACTAACATCCGACTGAGGGTGGAAAGTTGTACTAAAGTGTAACTTGGTACCTAAAGCAACTTGCAGCTTTTTCCAAAATCGCGATGTGAACCTCGGATCTCTATCCAAAACAATAGAGATAGGTACTCCGTGTAACCGTACAATCTGCGATACGTACAATTCTGCCAACTTATCAAGTGAGAAATCTGTACGTACCGGAATAAAATGAGCTGATTTCGTCAATCTATCAACAATAGCCCAAATTGAATCTTTCTTATTCGGCGTCAACGGCAATCATGACACAAAGTCCATAGTGATTCGCTCCCACTTCCATTCAGGTATCATAATCGGTTGAAGAAGCCCTGATGGTACCGATGTTCAACTTTAACTTGTTGGCACACTAAACACTTTGACACATAGTCTGAGATGTCTCGCTTCATACCATGCCACCAATAATACTGTTTCGGATCGTTATACATCTTCGTGCTACCCGGATGGATTGACAATCTACTATTATGCGCTTCATTACAAATCTTTCTAATTAACTCAGGGTTCTTCGATACACAAATCGATTCTTGAACCGCAAACATCCTTCAGCATCTATCTGAAAACCTGAATCCGCACTCAAACTACAATGATCTTTCTTTGCTTTTAAAACATCATCAACTTCTTGAGCTTCTCGAATCTGCTGCTCAAACATTGGTCTCACCTTCAACTCAGCAACGATCACACCATCATCTTTAATAGCTATATCCGCATTCATCGCTCTCAAAGCAAATAACAAATTTTCAGCTAAGCGCATCTGCAACCACGTTAGCCTTTCCCGGGTGATAATCAATTATGAGATTGTAATCTTTTAACAGTTCCAACCATCGTCGCTGTCTCAAATTCAGGTCCTTTTGGGTCATTAAATACTTTAGACTTTTATGATCCGAATAGATGTGGCATTTCTCACCGAAGAGATAGTGACGTCATATCTTCAAAGAAAAAAACTATAGCGGCCAACTCGAGGTCATGAGTTGGATAGTTCCTCTTGTGCGATTTCAACTGCCGTGAAGCATAGGCTACAACTTTACCCTCTTGCATCAATACACAACCGAGTCCGTTCAACGATGTATCACTAAAAATAATAAATTCTTTACCCGAATCTGGTTGCACAAGTACCGTGGCTTCCGTCAACAAGGTTTTCAGCTGATCGAAACTCTTCTGACACCTTTCTGACCACTCGAATTTAACGTCATTCTGTAATAGTTTTGTCATTAGAGATGCTATCAGAGAAAATCCTTTCACGAAGCGTCTATAATACCCGGCCAATCCCAGAAAGCTACGAACCTCTGAGACATTCTGGGGAGGTTTCCAATTGAGTATTGCTGAAATTTTACTCGGGTCAACCCGAATACCCGATGCTGAAATGACATGCCCCAAAAAGTTGACTTCCTTCAACCAAAACTCACATTTACTGAATTTCGCGAATAATTGATTATCCCGTAAAATCTGTAACACCAACCTCAAATGCTCACCATGTTCAGCTTCATCACGGGAGTGGATCAGTATATCATCTATGAATACCACCACAAACCGATCTAGATACGATTTGAATACTCGATTCATCAGATCCATAAAAATCGCAGGGGCATTAGTGAGCCCAAACGGCATCACAAAAAAATTCATAATGACCGTATCTTGTCCGAAAGGCAGTCTTCGATACATCTGATTCTCTAACTCGCAACTGATAATATTCGGATCTTAGATCAATTTTTGAAAACATCGGGGCTCCTTTCAACTGATCGAATAAATCGTCAATACATGGCAATGGATATTTGTTCTTAACTGTCACCCTATTGAGTTACCGATAATCGATGCACATTCTTAATGTTCCGTCTTTCTTCTTCACAAATAGAACGGGCGCTCCTCAAGGAGAGAAACTCGATCGGGCAAAACCTCTATCCGTCGATTCTTGCAACTGAGCCTTCAATTCTTTTAATTCTGTAGGTGCCATTCTATACGGAGCTATCGAAATCGGGTTGGTCCCTGGCATAAGCTCAATACTAAACTCTACATCACGAATAGGTGGCAATCCCGGCAACTCCTCCAGAAACACATCTAGGTATTCACAAACAACAGGCACAGATTCAATCTTCTTTTCCGTTACTTTGCTGTCAATCATATACGCAAGGTAAGCTTCGCAACCTTTTCTCAAATACTGCCGAGCCAATATCGATGATATCACAGTTGGTAACCCATTCAAATCCGCAGATTCAACCCGAAGTATTTTGTTATTCTGACACCTCAAATCAATAGTCTTTCGTCTACAATTCACTACTACATCATATGCGATTAACCAATCCATACCGAGGATGATGTCGAACTCATCGAAAGGTAATAACATCAGATCAGCTGGAAAACACACATCTCGTATCATCAAAGGGCAGTTCTTGCACACTTTATCCACCAATACACATCGACCTAGGGGGTTTGAAACCCGAATCACAAATTCAGTAGACTCAACAGGGAGAGTCTTACTGGCTACTAATGTTTCACACACATACGAATAAGTTGAGCCGGGATCAATCAAAGCAGTTACATTAGTATCAAAGAGAGTAAAAATACCGGTAATGACGTCTGGAGATGAGGCCTCCTCTCTAGCACGGATGGCATAAGCTCTAGACGGTACATGGGTATCTGCTCGGATAGCCGCATCTGAAGTTCCCCTTGGTGCACCACTCCTACCTCCCCCACTACGAACTGGTCTGCCTCTAGCTGCAGTGCCACTCGGTCTCGCACTCTAAGTAGTACCCTTCTCAACAGTCTCCGGACAATCCAGAATGAAGTTATTTTGCGAACCACACTGATAACAAGTGCGATTAAAAGATTTACCCCATCGCTCTCTGAAATACCGTCTGCCACACTGCTGACACTCAAGTTTGCTCGATCGAGCATTGCCGACACTAGCCACTGATGTAGCTCGAGAACTCACTGGTGGTCGTTCTCGTATAGAAATTCCAGTGTTGGGTTTGAATCGGTTACCATCACTCTTGAACTTCTTCGTTGCCATCTGCGAAACTTTACCCGCGGATCTCTTCGAAAATCTTTAGATTCAAGTTCAGCTTTCCGTTTTTCTTTCTCCAATTCTTCTGCTTTACAAGCTCGTTCAACTAGCACAATGAACTCGTTAATCTCAAGAATGCCAGCCAGAAGCTTTATGTCCTCATTTAAACCATCTTCAAACCTCCGGCACATAGCAGCCTCCGATGAAACACACTCGCGAGCGTAACGACTAAGTCGTACAAACTTGCGCTCATATTCAGATACGGTCATACGACCCTTTTTTTTGAGCTCGAGAAATTCTTTACGCTTAGAGTCAATAAAGCGCTGGCTTGTATACTTCTTGCGAAATTTTGTCTGGAAGAAGTCTCAAGTAACCCTTTCTTTCGGGACAACTGACACGAGCGTATTCCACCAGTAGTAGGCAGAATCCCGTAATAATGATATGGCACACTTCAAGCACTCATCGGGTGTCCAGGACAGCTCGTCAAAGACACGGACTATATTATTGAACCAAAAATTCAGCTCGCTCCGCATCATCATCGTCCCCAGCTCTAAATTCTTGAGCTCCATGCTTTCGTATACGATCAACAGGAGGTTTTGTTACTCTTTCGGAATTGGCAACTGGAGGTACAATTGGTCTTACAGGGGGACATTCGGATTCAGGGATGGTTGAACAGTCGGATTGGTTCGTATGTAATGCCTGAACCAATCGTTCATCACGCTATAGAAGGCATGTCTGGCCCCCTCATTAGGATTACTCGTAGCCGGTCGAGATTCCTCTGGCGCGGTCCCCGGTACGGGAACGGAGCCATACTCTCGACATCATCAGCTATAGCTCGTTCAGAATCGAGATCCATACTATAAGAAAGAATTAAACACATTTCACTGTCAGAAGTCTTCACACTATCACATTCTAAATTATGGCAAGTATAGCTAGACTCACACACGCTACGTTAGTCCGAGAACCGACTAAACCGTAGCTCTGATACCAATCAAATGTAACACCCCTAACCTGATTCCGTCACCGGATTAGGGTTACAGGCATTTCAATGACTCGCACAAGTACTAAGTACCCTTTAAGAACAGCTACAATGATAATTGCATACCAATTTTTTTTTAAAAGTATATACATGTTTTATCCAATATAAAAATCATGCATAATTTAAACTCACTTCAATTCAATGCTTATATAAATAAAGTACACATCGTATGATTAAATCTAAGTATTAGCAGAATTTATACGTACACAAACATTTTATCATTTAATTCCTTTGTAATTATTATCATGCATTCAAACACATGTATTAGGCCGAATACCCATCTAGATATATATATCTATATATATATATTACTATCATAGATGACTTCCTTACAAAGATACATAAGTCCCTTTTCAATCTTTATACCACATGCACAGAATTCAACATGTATAAAAACTATTTTAACTAACTTTGATATATGGCTCACCATTACCCAAAAACAATCAACTTACAACATTCATTTAATATACTACCCACATTAAAATATATAGCCTAGACAGAATATGCATGCTAACTTAACACATTTCATATGACCATGAAAGCGTATTGCTCAACGCCGAATCTATAATACACATGTGTACTTATGCACAACTGTATCATTTTAAGTAGAACAATTCAAGTTAACCATAATCCTAAAAATTTTGTCATATCCGAATATTCACAACAAAAGAAAACATATAATAGCTCTTTAATGTGCCACTTTTAATATATCCATGCACAAGAAGCATTTTACCTCATCTATACCTAGATACAACCCAGAATAGTATAATTGGAGTATAAGCCATTAATCCTCAAATACATTTTTAAGATAAATAGGTTACCTACAAGACCTAATCATCTTAATGTCTTCACTATTCAAATAGACCAAAATCAACCAATTCACATGGTAGCATAACATTCATTATCACACAAACTTACCTTTTTAAAACCAACCAACCTTCAATCGAAACTTCATGGATATTCATATATATATATATATATGTATGTATAAATTGACTTAACATATTCACTTAGCACAAAGAAGTAGTAAAGCCATTTTCGCATGGCCTTATAACATTTCATTCAAAAGATAGACTCAAAACTATCATCTAGCCTATACATGCCATGGACTTAGAGTTTCATTACAAAAGTACCAAAATGTATATTCGATAGTGTGCTTGACTTGACAAGGATCCTCAATTGAGCTTCGACTTGAATATCTATAAAACAACATAGCAAATGCACCAAGTAAGCTTAAATAGCTTAGTAAGTTATAAGCAACAAAGCAATATGCACAATTACACATTAAACCTTTATTCTTTAACTTTCAATCTAACTATTGAAAAATTTGTAATATCAATTCACCTACCAACTTGACATTCATCCATTTCAAGCTCATTAAATCTCAAAATAAAAGAAATAAGTACTCATATGCTTCATATTCATATTGAAATACCTCACTTAACTTTATACCACATTAATAAACTATTATCCAATATGAACATACCTGACCCCATTCTTTTACCTTTGCAAAATGTTCTGTCCTTGAGGAATATTGAAAATCCGCACACACAGTGCCATTCATCCGATCTCACACACACAGTGCTCGGTGAATAAATCCGCACATACAGTGCCATTCAACCGATCTCACACACACAGTGCTCGGTGAATAAATTCGCACACACAGTGCCATTCATCCGATCTCGCACACATAGTGCTCGGTGAATAAATCCGCACACACAGTGCCATTCAACCGATCGAATAAATCCGCACACACATTCAACGATTCTCGGTGAATAAATTCGCACACAGTGCCATTCAACCGATCTCGCACACACAAAGGTGCTCGGTGAATAAATCCGCACACATAGTGCCATTCAACCGATCTCACACACACGAAGGTTTCGGTGAATAAATCCGCACACACAGTGCCATTCAACCGATCTCTCACACACAGTGCTCGGTGAATAAATCCGCACACACAGTTCCATTCAACCGATCTCCACACACAAGGTTTCGGTGAATAAATCACACACATGCCATTCAACCGATCTCGCACACACAAGGTTTCGGTGAATAAATCTGCACACACAGTGCCTTTAATCTATCTTCTCATCAATATTAACTTACGTAAAATTTCAATTCCATCATAAGTACACATACAATTAAAGATTCACAACAACTCATTTATTCTATTACATAACATCATATTCGGACACCCTCACGCATAAGAACATATACATACATTCCCATTTTAAATTTCCAACCATTTAGTCCAAGCTTACATAAATGTAAATATTCATACTAGTCTCACTTTCGGATAACAATTATTTTCCAAGCCCTATTTGGCTTGTACAATTTAACCTAGAATTTCACATTATCAAGCACATTTTGAAATAAAAAAAATTTGATATCAACTCAATTGCTTATAAACTTACCTCGAAAGTCGATGAATTTGAATGTCCTGACTATTCGTTTAATTTAGCTTTTCCTTTGTCCAACCCCTTTTTATTTGTATCTTGATCTAAACAAGTTCAATTAAGCTCATTTAAAAACAATTTCTATTCAATCGATCCAAAATTCATAATTTAAAATTTTACTATTTTACCCCTATAATTTACAACTTTCTCAATCAAGTCCTCAAAGCATAAAACACCAAATATCAAGAATTAGCCACTACCTATTGAGGGCCGAATACCCCTAGCTCCTATATCCATTCATTCCTTCCATTATTTTTGTCCTTTAACCCCTTCGAATTTATCATTTTGTTATAAATGATCCCTATATTAATTTCATCAATTTTTCTAAAGGGAACATTGTTAATCTAGCATCCATGCATCATATTCTATCATTGACCATAAAAAAAAAAAACTCAAATTTCCTTTCATGGTAACTCATGAATTACTTAACAATTTCCAAAATTTAAACATGGGCTAACTAACACATTAAACAACAAAGCTAAAAATATAAAAATTTTCAAGAATCAAAACCAATTCATACATTAAATCAAGCTTTTTTTTTTAATGCCGAATAGCTTGAGGAAATTTTCTTTTTCCTTTCTTTAGCTTCGGTGGAGAAGATGAAGCCAAATGCATGCCTTTTTCTTTTTCTAATTATTGTTATTCATCAACTTATAATATTAATGTCATTCCACTATCTATAAGAAGAAAATATAATTTAATGAATAGTTTCATCATCATGTCGTCCACTACCTTGTTTTAGGAGAAATTGACATGCAAGTCCATTCATGTAGGAACCATTTCAATTAAATCCTCTAACTTAATTAAGGTCACTTTTACTACTTTAACAATTTAATCCTTCCACTTAATTTAATTACCCAAACACACAAATTAGCAATTAATATTTTAACACATGCTTGACCCCATATCATAGACATCAATTTAATAAAGAAAATATTTTTTTAATTTGGATTCGGGGTTCCGAAACCACCCTTCCGATTAGGGTCGTAATTGGGCTGTTACAAGCACACTATCAATGTACATTTATGTCATGTATAGCTAGACTCTTACACATGCTGCGATTGTCCGAGAACTGATTAAACCATAGCTCTGATACCACTAAATGTAACACTCCTTACCCGTATTCAACGTCGAAACTGGGTACGAGAAATTACTGGACTTAACTTGCTTGAACATACAACTTTGGGCTATTAAATTCATTCCCAATTAAAACATCCCATTTACATTCATAACATCCTTATTATGGGCCTACGAGGCCTTAAACATACAAACGGAAGGTCTCAAAATCGAACCGGAAACTTTTGTCTACTTAGAAATTTTTTACCTAAACAGGGCCACACACCCATGTGAAATAGGACACGCCCGTGTGAGCAGGCCGTGTGGTCGCACTCACCCATGTCCCTAGCCCGTGTGGAATTTATTTTTCATTTCGAACCTACAAAGGTTTTCACACGCCCATGTCCTTGGCCCATGTTCTTCACACGGCCTAGACACGCCCGTGTCCTCGCCGATGTATGAAAACCTGGGTATTCTATTTATGACGTCAGCAACCTCATAAGGAGCACACGGCCTAGGCACACGCCCGTGTGTTTAGCCCGTGGTCGACACTTACTTGCAACGCTAACATGCGGGGACACATGGCCCAGTCACACACCCATGAGACTGATCGTGTGTCACACACGGCCTAGACACACGCCCACGTGCCTACCAGTGTGGACAAGAACAAGGCTATTTGCTAAGCTTTTTTTATCATCCTAACTCCCACAACATGATTTATATTCAACCATTAACCAAGCAACCCAATCATGCATCATACACATTTATGAATAACCTCATCTTTTCATATATTAATAATAATGAGCCATCAACTTGGCATTATACAAAAGAGTTTATCCTTGAATGAGCCAACACCTTTGGCCAAAATACATGACATTTAACTAAGTCTATACCCTATACATGACATATTCAAAATGCTAAATCTAATTATACTGAAATGAGCTGATAGTGTGGGTGATCTTCCTATTATCTTCGTATCCCGAGCTAGCTATTTGACACTATAAAACAAGGGAAAAGAAAGGGAGTAAGCTTTAAGCTTAGTAAATTTACATGTAAACAATAAGCATCATACCATATGCAAAGCAACCACAACCATTATATTTATTATGTAAGAACAATTTACATTTTTAATAACCTTGCTTACTCATCTCCTCTCTTACCACATTCCAACCATATAACATATATATTCCTAACGTTTACTTGCACATATACCCTGCACTCATCACCACAAAGCCACATGAAATATTTACTTAGACAAGTTTCTCGATGAACCCTTCGATTAAGACTACATACCTGGTGGTTTTGCACATAGCCCACCATTAATCAATAAATACGGTGGTTTCGCACCCACCAATGATAATATAAACGATGGTATCACACACAGCCTATCATGAATAAATAATAAGGTGGTATCATACATAGCCCACCAATAATGATAATTACGGTGGTATCGCACACAGCCCACCAAATAATAGTTACAGATATTTTTTTCGCACTTACATTTCTATTCTGAAGTTCATACGAGAAATTACTCATTATCTATCAATTTCAATCAATCTCACCAATAAATATCACATGCATACAAAACATCAATAAGAAACATCATAAGTATTAAGATGTATCGTTTACACGTAAACTTACCTCGATGCAAAATGTATTAATCGACGACTTAGTCTGTAACTTTGCCTTTTCCTCAGTCAAGGTTGTTTCGCGTTCTTATTGATCTATAATAATAAAATTTACTCATTCAATCACTATATAACTCACGATACAAAAAAATTTGTACTTAGGCAAAAATGATCATTTTGCCCTTATATTTTGGCAAAATTACGATTTTGCCCCTAGGCTCGTAAATTATTTTTCATCATATTTTATCATTAAACAAGTCTAGCTGAACATTTATTTCTCTTACAACCACTCATAAAACCAATTATTTCATGCATTTATTACTCAATTACAACATTTACAAGTAAGTCCTATTTAGGTGTTTTCATGGTAACAACTTTCACAAAAGTTGCTCCTTAACCACTAACATTCATTCTTTTCCATAAAAGCTCAGCAAACAAGATAAACACTCTCATGGAAAGTCCCTAAACTTTCAACCATTTAGCAAAATAGTCCCCTCATTAGCTAGCTTAAGCTTTGGGGGTTCCAAAAGCACAAAAATTATCAAGAAAGACCTCAAAAATCACTTACTTGCAAGAGATTTGCTTGGCTGAAAATTTGAACTCCAAAATCCCCTATTTCCTCTTCAATTTTTGGTGGAGAAGAAGTGTGAATAGTTAAAGATGATATCTCTTTTATTTATCTTATTTTATTCATTTTAACCACCTAATTTCACTAAATTTTTTACCAAAATTAATGCTCTTGTCTCGCTTGTTCCCTATGGCTGGCCACACCCACTTAATGGCCTAATTTCACTTTAAGGACCTCCAATTTAATATTCTAAGGTTATTAAACACCTCTACCTTGTATAATAGAACTTTCGCACTTTATGCAATTTAGTCATTTTCACAATTAAAGAGACAATTGCTAAAATTAATGTACCAAAAATTTTCATGCATCCATATAATTATGCCATAACACATAAAATAATATCAAAATAATTTTCTTCAACCTCAGATTAGTGGTCGTGAAACCACTGTTTCGGCTAGCCCCAAAATCGGGCTGTTACATAATTAACTATTTTGATTTAAGCATGGTTGGACTAAGTAAATGGACATTTTCCAAAGCTAACAATAGAAACCACAAACTATAAAAAGAAGTACCTAAAGGTTTTTAACTATCATTAGGGTAAGTTTGACACTAAGGTGTCTAGTGTGGCCTTTCCGATTCGACCATAATGTTTAGGCCAGGTTTGGGAGGTTACACGGTTTTTGAGTCTGTTTAACCGTTTATACCTTTGCATGCACTGACTTTTTAAATGCATTTTCTTAGACACGAGCATCAGAGCGAAAGGACAAAGCCAGTTACTTGGATGTACAATGATAAAGTTTAAATGAAGTAACACAAATATTAGACTCAAGGTAAGAAGGAACTCACCCGATTTCTTTACTTAGAGCTTTATTTACTCTACGGGTTTCTTCCTTTCGGTACTGAGACCTTCTCTCATTTCTTTGGCTAAAAGAAAATAAAATGACTTATTTAATCATAAAAAAAACCAAAACTTTACGAAATAGAAAGAATCTATAGACATGCAAACAATTCCTAAATATTGTTGAAAAAACTCGGTTTAAAAATAGTTTTCTTCCACAGCAAAAAATTAAAATTTTGAAAATCGACCCAGTTTGTGATATTTATAGCAATAAACCTTAACTAAATTCGTACTTTTGTTTTTAGATATGCGGACCCTTGATGTTTTCTGACTTTCAACCAAATAATCTTCTCTATTATTCTCATACTACGAATTGCTTCGAGTGTGGGTTCAAACGAATTGAATCAAAACATATAACTAGAACAAGTTTTCCTTTATGGTGAAAATGAAAATTCTCTCTTCTTTAATAAAAACTGGTAAAATTGTTATTCTGAAAAATTTGTTTATAAGTTGAGAATAAATTCTCTCTATTTTTTGGCAGAATAACAATCGTTTGAAAGTTTTGTAAATAGCTCTACTAGTGCTATCTATTTATAGGAAGAGAATGTGGAACTCTTGTTGAGTTATAGTGATTTATTTTAAATAGATTTATGATGTTGTAAACATAGGTTGAGTGACTTGGAGGTGATCTATTTTTATAGTACCAATGAAAGGGTTCTTATAGGATATAATTTCTCTAAATGAATGAATTACAAATGTTAACTCTCTTATTTATTATTTATCTCTTAATTAATTATATTAATTGGTGATAAGAAAATCTTTATTTCTTTGCTCATTCAAATAAATAAATTTATATTAACTATATGAAGAGTACATATGATGATACCTTACTCTAAACTCATAAAACCCATGATCGACCATAAATGAAATAATTCATCCACATATTTAATTAGAAATAAATAATAATGGTATTGAAATTCATTTGATTCAAATTTTATCCTTTTGCATTATTGTGAGGGAAAAAATAATTACAAAATTAGGGTTAAGGATTCAACATATATCCTTAAATTATATTTTAACAAATGAAAATTAAAAAATTACATGTAGGATAATTAAAATGGATTAAAATTTTTGCTTTTGGTATTAAAAATCGACAATTATTAATGCTTACAATTTTATGTTACAAGATATATATATTATAAAGTAAGATTTTTCTATATTGAAAGAAAACGTAACCTTTATATATATATAAACAAGACTTTGTTGATTTTTAATTTAGAAAATAAGTAAAAGGATTATTTGTAACATAAATCCTCCGAGTTTCTTATTTCTTATATAATATTTTACCTCATTTATTTACTAATTTTGTCCCTATTATTGTTTTAAAATGTCGCATGGCACAATATGATTGGTTAATAGGTTTTTTAAAAGAGAGTAATGATTGGATCAAAAGTGTTAACGAAATTAAAGTTTAGATATCACTTCTAATAAAAAAAAATTAAGTACCTAAGTGGGAAAAAAAACACTATAGTATAAGGGCCAATTTTTATTTAAGCCTTTAAAATTTTATAAATCACATAAACTAGAACTTGAACATGAGATCATTGTATCTTGTAAGGATACCATATATGATAATTACTTTTTAATTCAATTAATCAGAATATATAATTGGTAGATCTTTTAGGTGATAAATTTAGATAAGCTCTTCTGTAAATTATTTAAATAATAAAAAATAATAGTATTTCAATTAAATAATTATTTAAAAATATTTTAATTATTTCAAATATATTTTACTATCTTAAGACAAATCTAGACCAATATTTAATTTCACAAATAAAAGTTTTTACATGTGTAGTGGATATATCTCTGTCTTTTGACATGTTTTGTTCTGCTACAGGTAGCACGTTTAATTTTATTTTGCCTACAGTTTTGTTTTCTTGGTTTTTCTGCAGTCAACGTGTTTCTCTGAAGTTTTTTCACAAATGGAAGACTATATGGCAAGTCTTTCTCTAGAGGAGGTGGAAGAGGATTTTATTCAGTTAGGGGCTGAGTCGGTGGATAATGGAATTTCTTATGCGAATTGTTTTGTTGGAATGTTCCTCACCTTCAGTGTGGTTCATTTTCAAATGATGAGATCTACTTTGGACAAGGTTTGGCACCCTATTGGTGGAGTTTCTATATCGGATCTTGAGAATGGTCTGTTTTTATTTCGGTTTTATTTTGAAGTTGTTGCAGATTGAGTGGAAGGAATGTCCCGTGGAATTTTAATTCCCATTTGTTGGTTCTTCATCGTTTACTACAAGGGGAGAATCCGTTTACTGTGCAGTTAACAGAAGTGAATTTCTGGATTTTGGTTAATGATATTCCTCATGGTTTCATGTCTGAGGGTGTTGTGAAATAATCGGGGAATTTTGTTGGGACTTTTCTTGAATATGATACTTCGGCAGTCCAATTAGCATACAAAGGAATAATGAGGTTGAGAGTACGGCTTGATGTTGGCAGCCTTTTGAAAAGAAAGAAGAAACTTTAGCTCCCAAATGGTACGTTTGTCTACATCCGTTTTGAATATGAGAAACTTACTCTCTTTTGTTTTCTTTGCGACAAATTAGGGCATGGTGAGAGTTTTTTCCTTATAAGGGCAATTAATCGGAATCAGGAATGTGATTTTAAGTGGTATATCTCACTCCGTGATCAGTTGAGAAGAACTGTGGCATGGAGGAATGGGTGGTTGGTGGAGGATGGTGGCGGAAAAGGCTCAAGTTATGGCAATTCTAATATTAATAATGGCAGGAGTAATCTGGGGGATTTGCAAGTCGGATTCGTAAGTCAAGGAGTATCTAAGGGATTTTCTTCTAATCCTTCTCTCCCTTCAAAGGGAGGGAAAGTTGAATACTTCTATATTAACTGGACCTATCGTTAGGAGCGGACTGGGCCATAGTGTTAACACAGTTAATGGTAGTTTTGATTATGAAATGGCAATTCGTGAAGAAGAAAATAGCCCAATGCACAATTTGGATTGGCTAAAGCGTCCTAAGACCCTTTCACTTGCTTTGGGAGTTTCTGTTAATAAGAATTCAACTTAAGTTTCAGATATTCTGATGCAGGTACCTAATCAAGTTAGATCAACATGCCTTGATAATGAGGCCAGCCGGAAGCAATGAAGCTTTTTAGCTGGAATGTTCGGGGTTTATAAAGCCCTCGAATAGTTCAACGTCTCCAGCATATGCTGAGAGACTCTAATCCCTCTGTGGTTTTTCTGATTGAAACAAAACTATAGGGAGAATAGAAAGGATCAGGTGTAAGTGTGGCTAAATTAATGGAATTGATGTTGACTCGGATGGAAGAAATGAGGATTATCTATTGGTTGGAAAAGTGATTGCAAGGTGTCGCTTAGATCGTACTCTAGACGGCATATTGATATTATGATTGACGAAAATTCGGAGGGGTTGAGTTGGAGGTGCACTGGCTTCTACAGGGCTCTAGAAGAAAATAAAAGAGAGGCTTCTTGGAATCTTTTGCGGTCTCTCAATGATTTTCCACAAATACATCGGGGATTTTAATGAAATAGCTTACATGTCAGATAAACATGGTGGCTTAGTTAGACGCGAAAGTCAAATGAGGAAGTTTTAGGATATGTTATCTGACTGTGTTCTTTCTAATCTTGGGTACACGAGATAGTGGTTCACTTGGGAGAAGGGGCACAACGCTTCTAATAATATCCATGAACGGCTCGATCAAGCTGTTGCTAATGACGAATGGTGGTCATTATTTCCGAATTACCAAGTGTCTCACCTACCACACTTCTTTTCGGATCACTGTCCTTTACTTTTAAATTTGAAGGTGGGAAGTCTAGACGAAAAAGTGAATCATTTTCGCTCTGAGGTGGCATGGCTTTTGGAGGATTCTTATGAAATAGAGGTGAAGAAGTTGGGGGAAGCTAGTTTGGGCACCTTTCCTACGAGACTTAGTAAGGTTGGGAAGGGGCTGGATAGGTGGTTTGCTCGAATTAAATGTGAAATATCCATGTCTAGAAATGATCTTGAGAGGTAGCTCCAAAGATTAAATGAGTTGACTCCTTCTGATGAAGTTTTTGGGGACATTGTTGATACAAAGTTAGCTTTAAGTTTGGAGGCTGATAAAGAGGAGTTGTATTAGGAACAAAGAGCTAGAGCAAAATGGTTGAAAAATGATGATCGAAACACAAACTTTTTCCATAAAGCAGCACCTGCGAGGAGAAGAATGAATAATGTGGATAGGTTAGTTGATTCTAATGGGAATGTTTACGAGTGTACTGAAGGCCTTCTATCACACGTCATTAGTTATTTTGATGCCCTTTTTTCGTCAACAGGAATTGCAAATGTTGATGCTATTCTTGAGGGAGTTGATCCTTGTATTACGGAATCTGTGAATGCTGATCTTGTAAGGAAATTTTCTTATGTAGAAATGTGCTTGGCCTTTAAAAATATGAGCCCACTTAAGGCGTCAGGGGAAGACAATTTGGATGCGTTGTTTCATCAAAGATTTTGGAACATTGTGGGCGAGCTATTGTATTGAAGTGTTTAATGGTGATCACAATATTTCTGAGTTAAATCAAACACGTATTGTTTTAATTCCTAAGGTCAGTAACCTAGCTCAATGACTTTCTTTCGGCCTATTAGCCTATGTAATATTTTATACAAAATTGTTGCAAAAATGCTAGTTAACAGATTTCAGTCAGTTTTACACTTTTGTATCGATGAAGCGCAAAGCGCATTTGTGCTTGGTAGACTCATTTCTGATAATATACTAGCTGCTTTTGAAATTCTTCATTTGATGTCTAAGAGAAGAGGGGGAAATTGGGCTCATTTGCTTTGAAGCTTGACATGAGCAAAGCATATGATAGAGTGGAATGAGCTTCTCTTATGATCATACTTCAAAAAATGAGTTTTTCTGGAGGTTGGATTCAAAAGGTAATGAGATGCGTTGAATCAGTTTCTTATTCATTGGTTTTGAATGGGCAGATCGGCGAAAGGTTTTTTTCCATCTCAAGGGCTTAAACAAGGCAATCGACTTAGCCCCTACTTATTTCTCATATGCAGCGAGGGGTTATTGGCTTTACTCCATTTGGCCTCTTTGAGGGGTGCACTGAAGGGAGTTCGTGTGAATCGACATGCCCCACTCATCACTCATCACTCATCTATTTTTTTGTGGAAGTCAATCTGACTTTCGGAGAAGCTACAACTGAGGTGGCTATGGCTCTTAAAGATTTATTGAGAAACAATGACGATTGTTTGGGACAACTAATAAATTTTGATAAACCGGGATCGTTTTTCAGGGCAAATGTGAAGTCAGGAAAAAAAGGAGAATGTTTGTCAAATTTTGGGAGTTCATTCGAGCAACAATCTCGAGAGATACCTTGGGTTACTGTCGTTTGTAGGCAAAAACAAAAAGTTAGCGTTCAAGGAGATAAAGGAGAAATTAAGTAAAAGGTGACTGTTTGGAGTGTGAGGATGCTTTCTATTAGGGGTAGAGCAGTTCTAATCAAAGCAGTGCTGCAAGCAGTCCCATTATATGCGATGTCTTGTTTCCTTTTACCAAGTTCCTTTTGTAAAGAGTTGGAAGCAGTGATCGTGAGGTTTTGGTGGTAGAAAAAAGCCGGTAAGAATGGAATGCATTGGTGCTCATGGAAATCCTTGTGTGCTTCAAAAATTGATAGGGGAATGGGCTTTCAGGATTTATCAAAGTACAATATGGCACTTTTGGCTAAGCAAGGGTGGAGGTTAATGGAAAATCCTACTTCTCTAACGGCAAGACTTTTTCGAGCTAAGTACTTCCATGATTCAAATTTTTTGGCGGCATTGTTAGGATCCAATCCATCTCTCATTTGCCAGAGCATTTGGAGTTCTAAAGCTTTGCTTGAATCGGGTCTTCAATGGAGGATTGGTTCGGGTCAGTCTGTCTCAATTTGGAATGATTATTGGCTTCCAGGGCTTCATCGGGAGAGGATTGTTACTAATCCAGTTGAGGGGTTGACTTGGGTTAGTGACTTGAGACTGCCTGGCTCAAATAGTTGGAATCATGCTCTTATAACCAGAATTTTCTCTGATGATGAAGTGAAGAAAATTGGTCGTATTCCTATTCCACTTTCTTATCAACCTAATAAGTTAGTTTGGTCTGGGGAGAAGTCTGGTATTTACTTGGTTCGTAGTGGTTACAAATTACTGTTGGAGCATTCGAACTCTTCTAACATGGAAAGATATTTATACCAAAAAAATTAGAGTCTCAATTGCCCAACGAAGATAAAAATTTTGGTTTGGAAGTTTGCGCGAAATTACATCCCAACATTCCAAAATTTACATTTTCGACGAATCTATTTGGAGAATCGTTGTCTCCGGTGTCGTGATGTTAGTGAATCAAACATTCATGTTGCTTGTGATTGTTTCTTTGCAAAAGAAGTATGGGCGAAGCTCAATTATCAGTGGCCAGTTTTAATTGTAAAGTCCAGTTTTATTGAGTGGTTATATTGGGTTTTCAATAATATTGCTAGTGTTAAAAAAGAGGAAACTGTTATTACTATCTAGGCTATTTGGTTTGCCCGAGACAAATTGCTTCATGATAAGAAAACACAGACTGTGGATGAGGTTATTACCTTCATTATAGGGTATGGCCGTGAATATTGAGACTTAACAAATAATCTGCAACATCCAGGATCGCATGAGATGATCCACTGGAACCCTGCTCTATCGAACTGGGTAAAAGTGAATGTTGACACTGGTTTCTCGGCTATAAAATAGTTGGTCACATCAGGATTTGTTATAAGAAATGAAGAGGGGCTCATTCTGGGCTCTGGTTTCCAAGTTCATAACTTGGTCACTACAGCTACAATGGCAGAGGCAATAGAAGCGCTCCATAGGTTACAATTCGCATCTAATATAGGTTTTTCGCAGGTTATTTTGGAGAGTGGCTCAAAACTCACAATTAAGAACCGAACATGTAACAACTCGATTTTCAGTGATGTTAGAAAACAGTATTTTGAGACCACCAGATCCGACGACTAAGCTCATAGATTTTAAAATTAAGTATTTATGAGTTAAATGTGCTTTTAGAAAGATTTTTGTATTAGTAAATTATGTTTTATAAGGATTTATTAGGTCAAGCGGTTTAGAAAATGAGGTATCGAGACCTTGATTCTATAATCTGAGCCATAAATATTTTTATAAATATTTGTGGAGTGTCATTAAGGTAGTATTAAAGTTTCGTTAGAAAATATTAACGTTTTGATAGTTAATTAATTAAAAAGGACTAAATTTAAAAATGTACAAAACTTGCTAATTAAAAGAAATAGTGATAAAATGGCTTGATAAATAAATAATGGAGAACTTAAGGAGCAACGAAGCCTAAAATATAGGCATGAGGCAGCATAAGCAGGGAAGGAAATAAAATAAAATGAAATAAAGGCAAAATGGTAATTTAGTTCAAATTAAAAAATATATAAAACAAATGGCTAATTGATTTCTAGACATTTCTTCTCCAAAATTCAGCCAAAAACAACCATAGGAGAGCTTCTTAAGCTGATTTTTCATATTTTAGCTCCATGTGAGTTTAATTCTTGCCATTTTCTTGTAATTTTTATGTTTTTAAGACTTTTATAATTAGGTCCAACTAACTATTTTATTAGTTTTTGATTTTATTGGAAAATTTGAAAGTTACCATTGATGAATACTGGATGTTTTTGATGAAATAACATGGACTTTAATTTTTTGTATGATTATTTTATAAAGTGATTTTGATAAATATTGATTTTAGGACCACATTGTGAAAAGATTAAAATATTAAGGCTTGGTATTAAATTTCTGTTTATCAAGGGCTGTATGATAGCCTAGAATATTTAGATAAATTATTAATTGAGAAAAATTAGTCCATTTGATAGACTAAATAGTTAAAGACTAAATTGTAAAAATTGTAAAAGTTGGGGTAATTGTGTAAATTTGAAAAAAAATTGAGGGGTATTAATTGTGAAGTGAATTGAAACTGAAATATATGCTAATGAATGAATAATTTTATATTTTAGATCAAGAGCTCGTAGACACTCGTGAAAAAGGAAAATTAGCAGAATAGTCCTAAACTTCTACAAATATTACAAATTAAACCAGGTAAGTTCGTATGGTTAAACTTTAATAAATATTTATATATTGAATTAATAAATGGTATTATGTGTTTATTCATATCTATTTTTGGAAATAAAATATTTTTAAAATTATGAATTTAAATTGAACGTTCTTAACGATGGGAATGTGGGATTTGAGTACATTCGACATTCGACGAATTGACGGCATTGGAGGAAAATGTGGAAAATTATCCAAGTAAATCGAGATTCAGCATTTGTTGTGAACTGTTGTGTTTACTTTCAGTTTAGCTCTCACGAGTTTCTGTTTAACTCATATGAGTTTTTGTTAAGCTCTTTTGAGCTTCTGTTTAACCCTTATGGGTTTCCGTTCAACTCTTATGATTATCCGTCAACCCTTATGGGTTTCTATTTAGCACTTATGTGCTTCCGTTCAGCCTTCGGGCTTCTGAAAATGATGTACTCTTATACATAAGCCGTTCTCCGATTTGGCAAGATTTGGTAACTGACTTATGTAATTGAAATTGAAAGATTTATTATTTATTATTGATATTGATTTGAAAGAAGTGTGATCTTCGATAAAAGTTTTGATTGATAGAGAGATTGCATGAATAATTTGTTTATTTGATTTGTTATATTAGGTTCGGTAAGATTTATGTTTAACCCATCGAACTTACTAAGCTTCGTTAAGCTTACTTGTATTGATTAATGTCCTTGTAGATTAAGGTGAGGTTGGGAGATCGGATCAACACATCAAGCCACACTATCCAACTCATTCCGGTAGTCTTAGAAATGTACACTATGATTTATATGGTATGTATAGGGTTGGTGTGTATTGTGCATGATATTTTGTTCACATATACAAATTAAATATGTATGTGTAGTCTTATCATGCTTGATAAATGTTTGGGTGTGGTTAATTAATGGATAAATTATGGGCATGCTGGTGAATGAGTTAGTAAAATATGATTGTTGTAAGTAATCAAATGTGTGAATTGATTAATGTGGTAGTTTAGAATGTTAGGATATATGTGATAATATGATATTTTTAGAACTAAGAATTGGTTGTATTGGAAGTCTTGTTATGGCTTATGAGCATGAAATTTAAGGTGTTTGGGTTGAAATCAAGAATGGGTGAGAATTGTGGCCTTAAAATGACCTATTTTCGTCTACAAGGGTAGAGACACGGGCGTGTGTCTCAGCCGTGTGGACACACGGCCTAGCACATTGGCGTGTGGTCTGGCTGTGTGTCCCCTACATCTTTAAAATTGAGAAATAGAATGGCCAAGTATTTTCACATGGCCTAGCACACGGGCATGTGGCTTGGCCGTTTGACCCCTGCACCTTAATTTCACAAATTAATATGCTCACACGGCCTAGCACTGTAACATCCTGATAATTAGGGGTTAAGCATCTTTACTTAATTGAATGATGTTGCATGCTTAAATATGATTGAGTATATTTTGGAAGTTATTTTTGAGCTTCATTAATTAAGTGAATGCTTAGTGATGTATTAAATTTTTAATAATTAAGATGGAGCTAAGCAAGATAGGTTTTAAGAAATAATGACAAGGAGTTTTAAGCATAAGATGAGTGATTAGCAAAGTGGTAAGGACACTTGGATGAGTGCTTGAGGGGAGAGGTTCGAATCCCCTAGCTAGCAAATGGGAGGATTTTATTTTTGTTTCCTTCCCTATAGTGTCGGCCAAGACTCTTCTAGAATGGATGAGCATCTTTTTAATTTTGGTTAATTGACCACATGAATAAGATAAGCTAAAACTTATGGTATGGAATCATGAAAGGATGATAAGATGAGGGGGACAAAAGGCTTGAAGTAAGGGCTTTGTCTTGGAAAATTTTTCATGGTCATTTGACCATGAATCTAGTCGATTTAGGGCTAAAGGGATAGTTAATTGTGATAGCAATCTAAGGGTTGATGGGGAAGAAACAAGGAGGAAAAAGGGGGATAATGTTGGCATGCTAGTTGGCCGAATTTGACCTTGAGTTAGGGGGTGTTAGTTGGCCAAAAACTCTAGCATTTTGAACATCTTTTCTCATTTCTCCAAAAACTCTCCTCCTAGCCGAATTATGCTATTGACATTAGGTAAAAGCTTCACTTTGTTTTGGCTTTCATTTTGACCAATTTTCTCCAAAAGCTCCCTTCCTAGCTGAATGCTTATCTACACAAAAGAGAAGTCTTTTTCTCTTCTTTTGGTCATCTTGCAATTTGCCATTTCGGTTTGAAAGGTCTTTTTAGTTTCTTTTCTCCTAAACAAAACACCTTTCTTTCTCTTTGTAACCGAAATTACAAGTCTTCAAGAATCATTTCTTTTCTTTTCCCCTCATTGCCGAAAGTACCAAAGTTCAAGAATTATTTTTCTTCAATTTCTCCCTCTTGGCCGAATGTGCATAGGTCTCTAAACCTATCTCTCTTCTTTTCTTCATCATCATCTTTTCTTTTTCTCTTTCTCTCTTCTTTCATTTATCTTTCTTCCTCACTCTCAATCGAAACTATTTTCTACCAACACCAAAATCAACATACTTTCCTTCTCTTTTGTCAAACCAAATCACCTTTCTTTTTCATCTAAATCTTTCTTTTCTTCTATTGAAAACCGAAACCATTTTAGCCATAAATCATTATCTTTTTCTCTTTTCTTTTTGTTCAAGGCCGAATCTTCATTTGGGCAAGTAAGACTTTTTGTCAATTATTTTCTTATCTCCTTTATTATAATCGATTTAAAAACATAGTTATCTTATTTCTATTCTTATTTTTCTCTCTTAGGCCGAATCCTTGGAAAGGATTTTTAAGGATCTTTGTTGAAGCCAACTTTTAAGAAGTGATCTTTCGAAATCATCCAAGGTAAGGATTATTAATTTCGATCGTATCAATCCTTTTAGAATGGATCACTAATCAACTTTATTTTTAGGGGTGATTTGAGACTAACAAGATAGGTAAGAAAAGAGCAGTACGGAGTGTTTGGAAGAGAGGAGGCACTGTTTTACCATCGAACTTCAAACGAAGGGCTGTATCGGCGATAAGAGATTTTCCACCGGGTTGTGGACCCTCTGCTAACGAAGATCGGTTATTTGAAGTAGTGCGTACAACCGAACCACTTTACGTTGGTGGGTTATCAGTGGATTTTGATCCATCTAGTGGAGAAAAACCACAAATATCGGTCGTTCGAGAATCTGAGGGTAAGGATTTAGATCTCTCGTCAATAAGTATAATTTTATTAGTAATAGTGTATACTAACCAAGTGTGATAATTAACTAGGTGTTGACGAGCGAGAGGGTATCGTTCTCACTGTCATAAGGTGTGTAACCATACAATAAAATCTCATAAGATCTATAATAAATGTGACTATATGACAATGTGTTTGAAAATGATTGTGGATACCAATCATTGGTATACAAAATTCAGGTATGTTTACCCCAATATTTCGTTAATTTTGCTATATGCATAAATGTGAAATAAGTATGATTATATTTATGATTTTGGGGTAAATGGCATGAAAAAAAATGAATAATATGTATGTGCATGGGCATATGGGTGAATTTGATAAAGGGGAAGTATTCTGGTGGTTTTACCACAATATCCGGTGACTTTGGTCACATATTTGAAATCTGGTGACTTTGGTCACATATGTGAATCTGGTGACTTCGGTCACATATTTGAAATTCGGTGACTTCGGTCACAATTTTGTCTAGTGGCCTTACCACAAAATTATAAGGGCGATGTGCATGTTGACTGCAGCAATTGCCTTCGATGGTGTGTAGCGGATGGAGGGTCGATTTAGTAATCCCTACGGTGTGTTGGTTGGTACGGGTGGTGTGTAGCGGATGGATATTTAGGTGGGCCGGGCTTGCATTTCATTTTATGTACATATCCATGTGATTTGAAATGATTATTATTTGATCTGTTATAAAAATTGGGCTAATGGCTAAATATGATTTAAATGGGCCTATGGCTATATGTGTTATTAATGGGCTTAAAGACTATGATTAATGGGCTTTTTAATGTATGTGTTACACATTGAGTTTATAACTCACCCCCTTTTGTGGGATAACTTTTCAGATGATACGTAGTGCGATGGATCGGGTCAGCAAGGACTTCGTGGTGGCCAATGCTCATATCAAGTATTTTGAAGATTTTCCAATTTAAACTTATTAAATTTTATTACTTAGACTTTATTATGGGTTTGCTATTTTTGTAATAAGGCCACTATAAACTGTTTTAATTTTTGTGTTTGGACTTTTATTTTACCATGAACAAATATCTATTAAATAACTAAATCGTTTTTCGATAAATAATTTAAAAATGTTTTTGTCACTAATATATATATGTTTTAAAGTAATTTCCTTAAACTTGGTTTTCTTTTAATCTATTAATTCCTTCTAAAAATAATGTTTTAAAAGATATAAATTTACTTTACAATTTGATTTCAACCTAAAATATTAAGTTAATCCGTTTTCTACAAAATCATCAAGTTTTTCTTAAATAAAACGAGAATTTGCTAAAGTTAGATTCGAGGAACATATCAAATCCGGTTAGGCTTTTTGGGCCGGGTTTGGGGTGTTTCAAGCACACGGGCGTGTGGCTTGGCTGTGTAACCCAAGTCAGAGAGTTACACGGGTATAGGCAAGAGCTGGGACATGTCCATGTGCCCTATATCAAATGCCCACACGGCCTAAGACACGGGCATGTCTCTTGGCCGTGTGAGGCACACGGGCGTGTGTCCCTTGCACCTAAGGAAGATTTTGAAATTTTGCGAAGAATTCTCTGAGTTTCTGGTTTAGTCCTGATTCATTTCTAACGTGTGTTTTGGGCCTTGAGGGCTCATATAAAGGACAATATGAGTGATTATGATTAGTTTCTGATATGTATGTTAAACGATATGAAATATTCATATTTGATCGAAAAGGTTCGGTAATGCTCTGTAACCCTGTTTCGGCGACGGATAAGGGCTAGGAGTGTTACTTAACATTTCCAAGCGAGGACTATTCAGAAATGAGATCGGTTACCTGGGATGCAAAGGTCTGGGCAGGGTCTTTCTTTGGTTTTCGATTCGAGTTTAGTATGCGCCAAGGTAATTCTGTTGCACATACACTAGTGGAGGAGGGCATAAGGAGGCTTGAGGACTGCTTCTGGGTTGAGGATGCATCGATGGAAGCTAAACAGTTGGCAGATGCGGACAACCAATTTGAACAACCACCGTAATAACTTGGACTTTGTGCTCTATTTTGTGGGTTGGGGCTCTTTTTGAAATATTGTAGAGGTAACCTCAATCCCCTTCTAGTTTATTTTTCTGTTCACCAAAATCATTGGAAAGACTTTTCACTGTTTAGGGTTTGAGTTTTTTTACAAGGGTCTAGTTTTGAAGCTTCTAGATTTTTTGTTTCTCTTTATTTGCCTTTATTGTTTCATGTTTTTAAACCTTGTTGTTTGTTGGGTTTCTCCTGAACAGTGTTGGGATCTCTTATTTTGTTTTTCAGCCCCTTTTATAAATCTAAACGTATGTTTTACTCAAAAAAAAAGTGTAGTGGATATATAAACTATAAACATGCGCACCCGTTGTCTTGAAATATTTGAATATCCATTAGTTTTTAATGTCCAAAAGACTGAATTAAGGACTTCTAATAATGCTAGGGACTAAAGTAGGTCAAAAAATCTTTAAGGATTGAAGTGAGAAATACAACATACTTTAGGGACTAAAATATGCATTAAGCTCAATTTTAAGTAGATTTTAAAAGAATTCATTTTAATCCAAGTTAATTGCACTAGACATCCCCAACCTATGACTTTCATTCTAAATTGGTCCTCAAACTTTTAAACATTCTAATTACATCTTCAAACTATTGAGGTTAAATCAACCAGACCCTTCTATTATTGTAACTTATAATTAAACCATTAGATGACATGTAAAATCTTATGTGACATAATTTAAAATAAAAATTTTAAGGTGTGCTTAGTTGGGTGGAAAAGTGTAGGGATGGGAGGAGGGAGTGAAAAAAATGGAAAGAAAATAAATTTGGAGCGTGCTTGGTAGGAAAGAAAATAGAAGTGATAATCATTTTTCATCCTAATGTATAAAATTCAATCCTTCCAAATTGAAATGATGAGAGAAGAAAAAACTAAGAGAGATGTGTATGTTAATTAAAAATAATATAATTTTTAAATGTTTTATTTTCTTTCATTTTATTTTTCAACTCTACCAAGTAATGGGAGGAAAGAAAATTTTTTCTTTCTTACCAAGCACATCTATGAAAGAAAAATTATATTTTTCCATCTTTTTGTTTTTTTGTCCCTTCATTTTTCTTTTTTCAAATTTTATTTCCACCTTACCAAGAAAAGCCTTAAATTAAAGTAAGATATTGTTGCATAACTTTTGAAATTAAAAATAAAAGTAAGATAAAAAAAGTGTGAAGGACTGTAAACACTTCGAAAACCTCAAAACTAAGATTTTTACAACATCCATTTTTATGATTTTTTTCCTTTAAATTTTTCATTTTAAATTATGTCACATAAAAAAATTAATGTTTCATTTAATTGTTAAATCAACGATTTTAGTAACAAAAAAAAAACATTATTTGTCAGACCCCAAGTCTGACGGATCCAATAATAAAGCATAAAGCCATGAAGTTATCTGTTTGGTGTAGTGTAATTCGCCAATTAGCAGTTTTCGAATGGATTTGGGATGGCATAAGGTATCCACCGCAAAAAAATTATTAAGGAGTTTTGTTCTAGGTTATTCTGCTATGTAAGAACAGAATATGTCAAGTGAAGAGTAAGTCGGGTGAGAGTTATCGCCAAAAGTATGGTTCGCCCAGTTATGTGAGTACTGTGCAGAATGGGTTTTGTATAGTGATCTGATTAAGAGCCAACTAGATTGAGTGGACAAATATCAATTATGCAAGATTTTAGGATTTTTCATTTATGTTTCTCTTGGAATCAATAGGCCATTAAGAAAAACAAATTCTAGATTCGAGTGGCACTTGTTAATTTCCACTATGAGGAAATGAGTTATGTATATATGTGTGTGAGGGTTCGTCAGAAAGTCTATTTTTCCTTTAAAATTGCTTTTTGTTGCTTTTCTTAAATTAAATATTATCTTCTCCCCATTAAGCTGGAATCTTAGGATCTTGATTTAATCAGTGGTTGTTCCATCTCTTGTTGTTGCTGTTGGGTTGATATGGATATCCGAGTCTGGAGCTTCGAGCTAAAGTTTAGATGAGCATCAAGTGAGTCTCTATATTGACTCCTGTATGTGTATTGTTCCAGTTGAAGTATATATATGCTAATAATATTCAGATGACTGGTAACGGTGTAAATGATATATGGTAAAAGTTTTGCATGTATAATGATAATAGTAAGTGGTGATTATACAGGTAAAGTTTGATAAGAAAAAGTAAGAATCAACTAGGTGTGTGAGCAAATCTGGGTAAGTAAATTCTAGGTAAAACGTCCCTTGTGATGCCTCTGGTAGGGCATGTATATTGCTAACCAGACTAGCAGATCACGATAAGAAAATAAGTGCAAGACAATGTGGTTGAGACCCATGGCAATGTATGATATGAAAACACTCATGGTGATGCCTCCAGTAAGATAAATGTTGGACTGACAGATCACTACATGAAAATGTGTAAGTCCATGTTGTAATGCCGCAATATTTGTATAACTATTTCCTTGTATTTGTGACATTAATCTGTATCTACTTCAGTGGTTATGTGTTCTGGGTGTATGTGAGAGGTCCTAAGTTCAAATCTAAGCTCTGGCAAATTTTGGTATTTTTATGAATAAAGCCCAAATTCTGGTGAGTAGGCTTATAAGTAAAAGTTTGTAAGAACATGTCAGAATGGGCCTGCTGGTCTAGTGGTTAAGAGGAGTGTTTTGATGGAAAAGGTCTTGTGATCGAGTTGCGATATGAGCATTATTTTTTCCTATCACGTCCATAGTGTTTGTGTTGGACTAAAAATCAGATAGTAGGGAGAGAATTAAGGGGAAAAGATTGGGGGTTAACAGTTTCTATTCAATACTGCTTCCTCTGTTTGAAAATTCGGCTAGCCTTTCCTTTTCCTTCATTTTTTCCTTTCAATTTCTCTTCATCTCTTTCCCTCTCTTCTTTTGTGCCAAAATCCACCTTTAATCTCCTTTTTGGTTCCTCGTTCAATCGGTTTCTGTTGTGCAACGGTTGCTTCCCTTGTTCGGTAAGTGAGTTATCTTTAGTTCTAGAGTTATTTGATTAAGCGATTAACAGAGGAATCATTTTACTCATGTTTAGGTACTGCTCGAAAGCTTTAACTGGGTTCTTGGGTTAAAAAATGCTACTTCTTGCTCAAAAGTAAGTTTGATCGCTCGTTGGATAAGCATTCCATTTTGGGTTTAGTTTGATTCGATCGTTCAAGAGATTAACTGAGTAAACATTGTTCATTTATAGGTGCTGGAGATCTCGGGATTGCGTAAAAAGCGAAAACGAACCAGTTGTGTACCTAAAATACAAAAAATGAGGTTTCAGTGAAAGTCAAAACCTCTTCGTCGACGCCACACGGGTGTGTGGTCGCCCGTGTGGTAGGCCGTGTGCAAGACTGTAATTCACCGCAAGGCCGTGTGATTGACGAGCCAAGCCGTAGAATGAGTGACACGGCCTTGTGATGGCCGAGCGAGGCCGTGTGCGACACACAGGCTCAACCAATTTAGGCCGTGTGATCCACACAGCCGAGGCTAATTTGGGCCGTGTAGGCCACAGGGCTTGTGGGCCCACACGGGTAGGCCACATAGGCGTGTGAGCCCATATCTCTGAAATGATCTTTAAGGTTGCACGTCGCCCAAGTCGACTGTGGATCTACCGTAGGGTCGTAAGCGATACTTAGGCCCCTATATGAATGATCTGTCTGTCTGATTTCTGTACTAGGCATGTATACTGATCTGAGTATATGTACTTCTAATTGCATAATAGCATGACATCCTTTGTATGTTGCATTGCATTGGGGTGGGTTAATGATTTACTGGAGGAAGTGTCTGAAAGGCTTTTAAGCCTGATATCTGGCAGCTCAGCTGCAAATTATCTGATTATGTGCCACATTCGGTACAGCCTGATGTGTAGGGATGGGTAGGTTGATTTAATCCCCACATGCTGTGTAGGGTTGGACGGAGTTGGTGTGTAGAGGCTGGTGGGTAGGACTCTACTATTCTGTCCTGATCTGCATATTATGTCTGAATTGGGCTAAGGCCCTAGGTTATCTGCATATTATGTCTGAATTGGGCTAAGGCCCTAGGTTATCTCTGATTCTGTATCTGAGTGGGCTAAGGTCCACACCGCTTCTGTAATGGGTTTAGACCCGAACTGTGAATGCATGACTGTCTACTAATATCATGCTATGTGCGTGTTTTCTGTGGGGATTACACACTGAGTTTGCGAAAACTCCTTTTCTGTTTAATCTATTCAGGTAATCCCCAGCAGTAGACGGATCGGTGAGGCGGAGGGCTCGACGATGACCACGGTTCTCGACTTATATGGTTTTTATTTCCATTTATGGTTTTGATTATATTTGGGGAATGATTTTATGTAATTATGGCCTTTACAAATTTTTGTTTAATTTGGGATTTTTATTTCGATTTATAACTGCTAGCAATAGGAAAGCTCAAGTGTTCAAAATAAATGAATGTTTTATCAAAACACCACGAATACACAAACAGATTTAAATGCTTTTGTAGAATATAAATATTTTGGATAATGAATGAACGAACGACACGTTTTTTACGGTAGCCTAAGATGTCAAAAAATGGGTTTTCTGTAACTAAATTTTCTAAAGCACTATCATGTGACATCTCCAAGATTCGGCCATAACGTCTAGGCCAGGTTTGGGGTGTTACACATGTGGTTGAGACCCATGGTAAGATATGACTGTATGAATGTTCATGGTGATGCCTTCTGTAACAACCCGTTTTCAGTGAAATCGGAGTAATGGCTTCGGGACCACAAATTCGAGTCCGTAAGAAAAATTATTTTAATATTATTTCATGATCTGTATTATGATAGGAATATCGTATAGAAATTCCGTTAAGAAAATTTTACCGATTTCATGTTTAATTGAGTAAAGGACCAAATTGCATAAAATGCAAAAGTTGAATTCTAGTAGCTAAAAGGATCAAATAGCTATGAAATTCAAAATTGGAGGTCCTTATATGGAAAATATACCATTAAGAGGAGTTAGTAGATAAGTTTGATGATTCATCCATGGAAAATTAAATAAAGAAAAGGATGAAATTGGAAAGTAAAATAATAAATGATGATAAATGATAAAATAATGAAAATATCATCATTTTTATCATCTTTCCTAAATAAAAGGCCATGGAAACCCTAGTTTGAGAGCTTGAAGATAGATGAACTTATTTTGATCAATTAGGTATGTTTTCTTGTCCCGTTTTTAGTAATTTTTATATTTTCGAGATCGTAATAGCTTAATTTAGCTATCTCGGGGATTAATTTGTAAATTTATTAAAGTACTAGAGTTTTTCCATGGATTAATATGCATGAATTATGATATTTATGGTAGAAAATGAAAGGTTGTTGATAGATAAACAACTTTTGTAAAGTGAATTTTCATGAAATTGTGATTTAGGGACTAAATTGTAAAGATGTAAAATTCATGGAAAAGTTATGAATTTTATAAATTACATGGGCTGTAAATTTTATATGTAAAAATCTGTTAGGCTTGGAATAAGGATTAAATTGCATGAATTTTATTTTCCGAGCCTAGGGAATAAATCGCCATTAATTAAAAGTATAGGGGAAAAATTGTAATTTTGCCTAGGATGTGAATTGAATTGAATTGAATATGAATTGTATTAAATTGAGTTAAATTTTCTCGTATAGATCCGGATAGACCTAGTTCGGAATTGGATCAAGGAAAACAAAAAGTATCGGATTAGTACCCTACAAACATGAACATTGTCAAGGTAAGTTTGTGGAACTAAATTGTATATTTATGTGATATGCTTGATTTATATGTATGTGATTTGTATAATTGTTAAGTATGAAAATACATCATATATCTGACAATGTTCGACAAGAAATAAATCTCATTTGAACAAATGAAATTGGATGGATATAGGGTTCCAAGAGTGGTTGTGGTTCTGCATATGTTGCGAACACACCATAGCTCACAAGAGCGTTCCGTTATAGCTCACATGAGCATCCCGATATAAGCTCTCTTGAGCTTTCTGATACATGGTTCTTCAAAGCTTCTCATTTATATGCTCTTATGAGCATTTTGATCGGTAGTGATCTTGCATGTGTTGCGGACACACCGCAGCTCTTATGAGTGTCCCGATATATGGCTATCTGGAACTTCCCGATTAAAAGCTCTTTCATGAGCTTTCTGATAATAGCTCTTTGGAGTTACTGTTAAACTCACATGAGTTTTCTGATTTAAGCTCTTATGAGCTTCTTGTTATTAAGCCCTAATAAGCTTCTCGTTACAAGCTCATATGATTTTTTGTTACTTGGCTCGGAAGAGCTTCCCGTTTAAATGCTCAATGAGCATTCCTGAATATGAATTGACGAATTTCAGACTTGTACACTTCATGTGTACTAGCCTTGTATCCATCAATATTTTAAATGATTCAATGGGTAAAGTTCTGACATGAGATGATATGAATTCGAGATGAATTACTATGACAAATATTTGAAGTAAAAAGATATGATATTTACATGCTCATGTATACTTGAAGTGATAAATACATATAAGTGGAAATTGAATATTGATGAGTTCATTCATGTTTCTTGGTATTTATGTGAATTATAAGACTAACATGCTTGATGAGGATATGTGTTTAGGCAATTGGTCAAATTGATTTGAGCATGTTTAGTTAGCTTACCTTAATGTGAAATAAATGGTAAGTTAATTTTCTGTTATACGGAATTACTAAGGTTTAAAGTTTACTCTGTTTTATTTCCTCTATTTTATAGTATACAGAAGCTCGTAAAGGTTGGAAGCGAGTCAGAGCAACATCACACTATCCCTCAACTCGTTTTGGTATAAATAGCAAAATTTCTTTTGGGTATAATGGCATGTATAGGTTAAATTGGCCAAATGATGACATATAAATATTTGGTTGAAACTAGCCATTGGTATGGCTTGTGTTTGGTATATTTTTATATGTAAATATATGGCCTAAACATGTTTGATGTGTGTGTTTTAAATGGTTAAATGGTGAAAAGTACATAGACCTATTGATAATTGGTTTGAGGTAGCATAATTGGTAAAATATTCATATATGCACATATGTGTATTTAGTAAGTTTCAACACTTGAACATATATGATAATATGTCATGTATAAGACTTAGTTTTGGCTTGGTTTTAATGTTTTGAATTGGTTGGTGAATATATTAAAGTGTTGATGTAGGTGGAAGACAAATTGGGTAAGAAATAAGGCTTGAAAACGGCCTTATTTTGTCCACACGGGCAGAGACACGAGTGTGTGTCTCAGCCGTGTGTCACATGGGCGTGTGTTTTGGCCGTGTGTCCCTTGCATCTTTAAAATTTAAAATAGAATGCTCAGGATTTTTCACACGTCCTGGCACACGGCGTGTGGCTTGGCCGTGTGACCCCAGCAACTACGCACGGGCATGTGACTTGGCCGTGTGACCCAAGTCAGAGAGTTACAAGAGTACAGACACCGGCTGGGACATGGTCGTGTGCCCCATTTCAAATGCCCACACGGCCTGTGACATGGGCATCTCTATTGGCTGTGTGAGCCACATGGCTTGACCACACAAGCGTGTGTACTCTTCTCCTAGGAAGAATTTTGAAATTTTGCAAAAAAATTCTACGAGTACCCGATTTAGTCCTGACTTGTAACACCCCAAACCCGGCCCAAACACCACGACTGGATCTGGCATGTCACTAATAAGATTTAGTAAAACATGTCGCATTTTTGGAAAACATTTGTCGAGTTTAAACATGTATTCCGAAAAACTTAACGATTTGATAGTTTATAAAAAATATAAATTTTATATGATGCCTTAGCTTAATTAAGATGTAAAATCTAAATGTCTAATAGTAATAAAAGCCCAAAATAAAACCGAAAAAAATATAATGCTAGTGGCCCGTGGCCTTATTACAATGAAATTTAGAACCCACTAATTAAAAATAATAAAAATAAATAAACTAAGTAAAGTCTTTTGCTGAATCAAAATATTCTCTAGCATGGCCACCTTGCGCTCCTCTCCAGCCGGATCCGATGCACTAGGTGCTACCTGAAAAATTTTAAATAATAGGGTGAGTCGCGAGACTCAGTGTGCAACCCTCGTGCACCATTAGATTGAGCCTTAGCCCCACAAAATAGATAACAATATATAATATATCAGGAATTATGCAAAGCCCAATCCAATCCTAGGTTTCCATCCGCTACACACCACCCTTACCTGCCAATCACACCATTGGGGATTTCTACAATCAACCCACACCGCTACACACCATCGATAGCAGTCATGCTGCAGTTACCTGCTCATCGTCAGATCATGGGAAAAAGCCACTACAACAGATCATGGCAAAAGCAATTACAACAGATCATGGTAAAAGCCACTACAACAGAACACTTCCCCTTTCATCAATCTCCCAACCCCGTGCTATCACAGAAATCGGCATACATATAAAACATAGCATCTCAACAGAAACATTCATTTATGAATGATAGAATTCACTAACCTGGTGATTCACCTTTACCCTCTTCGGGTTTCAACCGTTATGCCGGATTTCGGCATTTAACAGAATTTAACTAATTTATAACCATATTATAACAAGCAATCTAAATGGTGTGGAATTGTTACACACTTGATAAATACGTAGGACTACCCTCTACGTTGATACCTTTACTAATCATATCTACTGCCCTTTGTCTACAACTTTGCTCAAAACCCTGGAGAACACAAAGATAAGGCTTTCTTACATTCAGCCAAGGGTTAGAGTATAATGTGATCTATACGCTTAAAATTAACAGATCTCCTTACCTTGAATTCCCGAAAGTAGCGCGATTCGAGTGTTACTGAAGTCTGACTTAGAAATCTAAGCGATTGACTCCCCTTCAAATCTCAGGATGCCGCATATAAGAGAAAAACACAAGATTAGTTTCCATATAGCCATTTGGATAGAGTCTCTAAAAAGCTAAAAAAGACTGAAATCTCACGAATCGACGCTTACCCTGAGTTTTCTTCAAGATTCGGCACAAGCAGACACCTCAGAGAAAATTTGACAAACACAGAAGATGAGATCTAAGGATTTCGACTTTTATGAAAATCCCGGAAAAGATGAATTGATGTGCTTTCGGCTTTTAGAAGGTCTGAGTAAAGTATTTCGGCTTTGGCTTAGAAAGAAAGTAAAAAGAAATCAAGGAAAGGCTTAGAGATCTCGGCTAAAGTATTTGAAAGGAATGAGAAAGAAATTGTCAAAGGGTTCGACCAAATGGAAAAGAAAAGAAAGAAAGTTGAGAGGAGAATGGGTGGGGATTTGGCAGAGAAAGAAAAGATGATGAGAACATAGCAGAAATTTTTTGGCACACCTCTCTGCCTATACTAAACCGATTCCTCCCCCCTTCTGAGTTTGATTTTCTGCCAACACTAGCTTCCAGGAGATCACTCTGATCATTCTATCCCTTATCCCTATCTGAGCACTCATCCATCAGAGACCTACATCACACCACTACTTCCCATTTTATCTACTTATTATCCACATAATTTAAACATAAAATCCCCCTAGTTAATAGCCTTGTACCATCCCTCCTAGCTCTCCTTGGGCTGCCGAATTATTGACCCAATTTCTTGAGCCCCATGCGGCCAAATTTGGGCCTACTCATCAGTCCAAAGTGCCACTTAAACAGCTTCCCTCGCTGCGCCCCTTGCTATTGGGCCACAAGCCCATTAGGCCAACTAAACTACCATTACTTTATTTCAAGTCCTAAAGTGCCTAACAGAATATTTCGTCAAGGCCTCAACCCATTCTTGAGCCCAAAATGAACCTCTAATTCTTAATTTAACATATTTAAGCATTCATTACACAAAATGCACAGGCCGATAAATTTAGGATGCTACAGTTCTACCCCCTTAAAATAAATTTTGGCCTCGAAATTTACCTGATCAGAAGAGATGGGGATACTACTATCGTATAACATCATCTGGTTCCCATGTTGCTTCCTCTGCACCGTGGTTTCGCCACAAAACCTTAACCGAAGGGACGGACTTCCTTCTCAACACTTTTACGTCTCGATCCAGGATTTGCACTGGTTCCTCCTCAAAAGATAACTTTGGCCTTACTTCAATCTCTTCCACCAGCACAATGTGCGATGGATCAGAATGATAACGTCTTAGCATCGAGACATGGAACACGTCATGTATCTGCTCCAACTCTGAAGGAAACTTCAATCGATAAGCCACTGGGCCTACGTATTCTAGTACCCGATAAGGCCCAATAAACCGGGGACTTATCTTATCCTTCTGACCAAACCTCATTACCTTCTTCTGCGGTGATACTTTCAAGAAGACTTGATCTCCTACTACAAATTCCATCCCCTTCTGTTTAAGATCTGTATACGACTTCTGCCGATCAGATGCTTCCTTCAACTGAGCCCAAATTAACCTAACTTTCTCTTCCGTTTCTGACACCAGCTCTGGGCCCAACACCTGACGCTCACCCAACTCTGTCCAACAAGTTGGTGTACGACATCTCCTTCTGTATAACGTTTCATAAGGCGCCATCCGAATACTAGATTGATAACTATTGTTGTATGCGAATTCCATCAAAGGTAAATACTCCTCCCAGCTGCCCTTAAAATCAATGATGCTACCCCTTAGCATATCCTCCAAGATTTGAATTACCCTCTCAGACTGACCATCAGTCTGTGGATGGAAAGCAGTGCTGAAATCTAGCCTTGTTCCCATTGCCTGATGCAGAGCCTTCTAGAACCGTGACGTAAACCTAGGGTCTCTATTCGATATAATCGACACAGGTGCACCATGCAGTCTCACCACCTCAGCCACATATAGCTTAGCCAACCTTTGCAGAGAAAAGTCGACATGAACTGGTATGAAGTGAGCAGACTTCATCAGGCGATCCACAATCACCCAAATTGAATCCTTCTTAGTGGGCGTAAGGGGTAACCTACTAACAAAATCCATCGTGATTCTCTCCCATTTCCATTGCGGAATCTTTACCGGTTGCAACAACCCCGAAGGCAACTGGTGTTCCACTTTCACCTGCTGACACGTCAAACATTTACCCACAAATTCTATTACTTCTCGCTTCAGACCTGGCTACCAGAATTGTTCTCGCAAATCCTGGTGCATCTTAACCCCTCCAGGATGCATAGCGTAAGGGCTACTATGTGCCTCCTGAAGAATAATCTGCCTCAACTCCCCATCCTTTGGCATACAAACTCTCTTACGAAAACACAAGACTCCATCACCATTCAAACTATATTCCTCTCCTTCACCACTTCGCACTTGCCAGAGTCGAGCACTCAAAACATCGTCTAGAAATTGCTTCTCCTTGATCTGACTTGTCCACATAGGTCTTACTTGGAGCTCAGCTACCAAACTCCCATCCTCATATTGACTAAGATGAGCGAACAGCGCCCTTAAATCCGCTATCGCCTTCCAACTCAGGGCATCTGCCACCACATTAGCCCTACCTGGATGATATTCGATCGAGCAGTCATAGTCCTTCAAGAGCTCAATCCACCTATGTTGCCTCAGATTCAACTCTTTCTAGGCAAGGAGATACTTCAGGCTCTTATGGTTCGTGTAAATAATCGACTTCTCCCTATACAGGTAGTGCCTCTAAATCTTCAGATCAAACACTACCACTGCTAATTCTAAATCTTCCATAGGGTAGTTCAATTCATGTGGTCTCAACTATCGAGACGCATATGCAACAACTTTTCCATCTTGCATCAACACACATCCCAAACCCGTGTGTGACGCATCACAGTAGACGGTAAATTCTTTTCTTGCCTCTGGCTGAATTAACACTGGTGCTTCCGTCAAGACTCTCTTCAGCTTCTCAAAGCTCTCCTGCTATTTGTCGGTCCATACAAACGATACTCCCTTCCTCAACAACTTAGTTAAAGGTGTCGCTATCAATGAGAACCCTTCAAAAAACCTTCTGTAGTACCCCGCCAGACCAAGGAAACTCTGAATCTCTGCCACTGACTTCGGTGGTTTCCAATCCAATACGGCTTCTATCTTCTCAGGGTCCACCCTAATTCCCTCTATGGAAACTACATGCCCTAAGAAAGTCACTTTCTTCAGCCAGAAGTCACACTTATTGAACTTTGCGTACAACTACTTCCCCCTCAGAATTTGCAACACCACACGAAGATGTGCATCATGCTCCTCCTCGGACTTGGAGTAAACTAGGATATCGTTGATGAACACCATGACGAACCGATCAAGATACGGTTGAAATACCCAATTTATCATATCCATAAATGCCGCTGGCGCATTCGTCAACCCAAATGGCATCACCAAAAATTCGTAATGACCGTACCGAGTCTGAAACACCGTCTTATGAATGTCTCCTTCCTTCACCCTTAACTGATGATATCCCAAACTTAAGTCAATCTTAGAAAAGATCGAAGCTCCTTTGAGCTGATTGAACAGGTCATCGATTCTTGGTAGCGGGTGCTTATTCTTAACCTTCAACTTATTCAATTGATGGTAGTCCACACACATACGCATGGATCCGTCATTCTTCTTCACAAATAGGACCGGGGCTCCCCACGGAGACACACTCGATCGGATAAATCCATGATCCAACAGTTTCTGGATCTGGGCTTTCAGTTCCACCAGCTCCTTCGGTGCTATCCTATACGGAGCAATAGACACTGGAGCTGTACCCGAAAGTAGCTCTATTCCAAACTCCACTTCGCGATTCAGGGGTAATCCTGGCAATTCTTCAGGAAAAACATCTATGAAATCCTTGACTGTTCAAACCTTATCGATAGTCACCTCCTTAACATCCAAAGCACTGATAAAAACTAGAAATACATTACACCCTTTTCGAATCATCTTAACAACTTTCAAGGCCGATACCACGTTGGACAAATAATTTCTTCCCTCTCCTAACACAACTACTTCCCGCTTTCGGGGTACTCAACACCATGCGCTTAGTCTCACAATCCAACTTAGCACGGTATTTAGTCAACCAATCCATTCTTAAGATAAGATCAAACTCTCCAAACAGTAATTCCATTAAGTCTGCCAGAAACACTACCCCTTGAGTCTCTAGAGGTACATCCCTAAATAGTTTGTTCACTACCCTAGATTGTCCTAAAGGACTAACCACAGTCATCTTCCTAGTAGTTGTTTCAGAGTCTAACCTTAGGGTCTTAGATACCAAACATGCAACATAGGAGTGGGTTGACCCAATATCAATCAAAGCAAGGTATTGGCTATTAGCAATAAGAAACGTACCGGTTATGACGTCCGGTGCGTCACCATCCTCCCGTCAGTGAGCTGCATAGAGTAGACCTGACTGCCTTGTGTCTACATTTCCAGCACCCCTACCAGGTGCTTCACGACCTCGATCAATCCATTTCCTCCTCTGGCCGTACCACGACCTCTCGGTACTGGCTGACCACCTCTCATAACCTGATCAGAACCTCGTCCCGTGGGCTATGCCTGCTCCACCTGTGGACAGTCCTTAATCATATACTCTGTGGATCCACACCTAAAGCATCCACCGGTTCTCTTTCTACACTCCCCATAATGCACCTTCCCACACGAAGGACATGATCGATTCTGACCCGTCAGAGCACGAGCTGGCCCATTAGACCTAGGCCTTTTCTAAAAATTCCCAAATGATCCCGATGGCTGAAAATTCCTCTTATTTTGATTTTGATCCTTATCCTTATTTTGCTTCTCAGTCCGCTTTACCTCCTCAGATATTTTAGCTTTCTAGACTAGAATCGTAAAGTCCTTTCTCGCTGCGGTGCTACTAATACCCTCAGCTCATCCCTTAGACCATTCTCGAACCGTACGCAATGCTCATAGTCAGTCGCCACAATCCCTCGAGAATAACGACTCAACCACAGAAACTCTGCCTCGTATTCAGACACGGACTTACTTCCCTGTACCAAGTTCAGGAATGCCTTCCTCTGTGCATCCACAAAGCTGGCCCCGATGTACTTTCCTTGAAACGACTCCAAAAAGAAGTCCCAATCAATACGATCTGCTGAAGTACCCTCCTTTACCGTGAGCCACCACTGGTAGGCCTCGCCTTGAAGAAGAGACACGACCCTCTTCAACTTCTCCTCTACAGTGAAGTCAAGGTCATCCATTATGCGCTCAGTTGCCTCCAACCAATACTCAGCTGTGTTAGGGGCTACGCCAGAAACTCCCCTAAACATCTTTGCTCAATTGGCTCGGAGTCATTCAGACATAGACTTCCGAGCTCTTGAACCCGTGCATACTCCAGCCACTCTTTCAAGGACCCGCAGCATCACCTGAGACACCGCACCATCTCCACCCGTTTGGTCCTGAAATTCTCCTCTACAATTTGGCAGATCCAGATTTCATCTCCGACCGTGGCTGACCCTCTTGGTTTGGACACAGTCATCCTACCCCTACCATGACCATGCGGCAGACGTCCTCGACCCCTTGTACTCATCGTCCTAATATCGCCTTTATCTAATTTAAGAAAATTTTATGAATTATTAACTCTTTCCACTGATTATCCACGAATAATTTTATGAAATAGTAGTTTGATAGTGGTTCTTTCGATTTCGGATTCTATCTACCAGTTCAGTTCTCAAATCAGTCTTTCCTAGCTCTATAGTTCACATTCAGTCATACAAACAGCATCCACGAACTTACATTCATCACCTAGGGGTATTTACATCATTTCACTACCTAGGGGTATTTTCATAATTTTTACCTACAGGGGTATTTTCATAATTTTCAAAATAAGGTGTCTTGGTGATTTTTCAAGATAGGGGTATTTCGGTAATTTTGCAATCTGGGGGTATTTTGGTAATTTTACAATCTAAGGGTATTTTGGTAATTTTGCAAAATTAAGGGTATCTCGGTAAAATTCCTCAACCTAGGGTTTTTGGGATAATTTTAAAGAAAATTAGGGTCATATAAGCAATTTTACAAAAATAGGGTACTGGACCCTTTCGGGTTTTAGTTATAAATTTTAGCCTGTCAACAAGTCCCTATGGCTAAGGCGAACAGTCACTATGCACCAGGTAAGATTCCAAAAAAGAGGAGGTGAGTCACTAGGACTGCTTAAATACTAAGCTCTTCCTGGATCCAATCCTAGACATGCGTATGCTTGTTTCCACACCTTAACCCTGTGACTTGCTCACAGACATGTTTAATCAGGGAAATTAAGTTTTATGAAGGGTAAAGATTTGTTTAAGCTAAGCCTAAAGTCCATCAAATTCTAATTAAAATAATCTATGTCCCATAAAGCCCACCAAGCCCACATGTATATGTCACACAATGGTTCAGAATACTTACCTAACAGATTTGGCCGGAGACGCAGGTGCCATGCCGAGCTAACAGACCTGTATCATTTATAAAAATGCACGTTTCAAAACCCTTCTTTAAAAAATATTTTGAGCCCAAAACCCCAAAGTCAAGTTTTAAACCTGGCTCTGATACCAATTTGTAACACCCCAAACCCGACCCAACACCATGACCAGATCTGGCATGTCACTAAGAAGATTTAGTAAAACATGTCACATTTTTGGAAAACATTTGTCGAGTTTAAACATGTATTCTGAAAAACTTAAAGATTTGATAGTTTATAAAAGATATAAATTTTATATGATGCCTTAGCTTAATTAAGATGTAAAATCTAAATGTCTAATAGTAATAAAAGCCCAAAATAAAACCAAAAAAAAAATATAAGGCTAGTGGCCTGTGGCCTTATTACAATGAAATTTAGAACCCACTAACTAAAAATAATAAAAAATAAATAAACTAAGTAAAGTCTTTTGCTGAATCAAATTATTCTCTCGCATGGCCACCTTGCTCTCCTTTCCAGCCTGTTCCGATGCACTAGGTGCTACCTAAAAGATGTTAAATAATAGGGTAAGTCACGAGACTCAGTGTGCAACCCTCGTGCACCATCAGATTGGGCCTTAGCCCCATAGAACAGATAACAAAATATAATATATCAGGAATTATGCAAAGCCCAACCCAATCTTAGGTTTCCATCCGCTACACACTATCCTTACCTGCCAATCACACCATTGGGGATTTCTACAATCAACCCACACCGCTACACACCATCGATGGCAGTCATGCTGCAGTTAGCTGTTCATCGCCAGATCATGGCAAAAAGCCACTACAACAGATCATGGCAAAAGCCATTACAACAGATCATGGCCAAAGCCACTACAACAAATCATGGCAAAAGCCACTACAACAGAACACTTCCCCTTTCATCAATCTCCCAACCCCGTACTATCACAAAAATTGGCATACATATAAAACATATCATCTCAATAGAAACATTCATTTATGAATGATAGAATTCACTAACCTGGTGATTCGCCTTTACCCTCTTCAGGTTTCAACCATTATGCCGGGATTTCGGCACTTAACAGAATTTAACAGATTTATAACCATATTATAATAGGCAAACTAAATGGTGTTGAAGTTTTACACACCTGATAAATACGTAGGACTACCCTCTATGTCGATACCCTCGCTAATCATATCTACTGCCCTTTGTCTACAACTTTGCTCAAAAGCCGGAAGAACACAAAGATAAGGCCTTCCTACATTTGGCCAAGGTTTAGAGTATACCCGAATCTATATGCTTAAAATAAACAGATCTCCTTACCTTGAATTCTCAAAAGTAGCACGATTCGAAAAGCATCAAGTCTGACTTAGAAATCTAAGCGATTGACTCCTTCAAACCGAATGCCGCAAATAAGAGAAAACACAAGATTAGTTTCCATATAGCCATTTGGCTAGAGTCTCTAAAAAGCTGAAAAAGACTGAAATCTCACGAATCGACACTTACCCTGAGTTTTCTTCAAGATTCGGCACAAGCAGACACCTCAGAGAGAATTCGGCAAACGCAAAAGATGAGATCTAGGGATTTCGACTTTTATGAAAATCTCAAAAAATATGAACTGATGCGCTTTCGACTTTTAGAAGGTCTGAGTAAAGTGTTTCGGCTTTAGCTTAGAAAGAAAGTAAAAAGAAATCAAGGAAAGGCTTAGAGATTTCGGCTAAAGTATTTGAAAGGAATGAGAAAGAAATTGTCAAAGGGTTCGGCCAAATGAAAAAAGAAAGAAAGAAAGTTGAGAGGGAGAATGGAGTGGGGATTTCGGTAGGAAAGAAAAAGATGATGAGAACATAGCAAAAATTTTTCAGCACACCTCTCTACCTATACTAAATCGATTCCTCCCCCCTCTTGAGTTTGATTTTCGGCCAACACTAGCTTCTAGAAGATCACTCTGATCATTCTATCCCTTATCCCTATCTGAGCACTCATCCATCATAGACCTACATCACACCACTACTTCCCATTTTACCTGCTTATTATCCACATAATTAAAACATAAAATCCCTCTAGTTAAGAGCCTTGTACCGTCCCTCCTAGCTCTCCTTGGGCTGCCAAATTATTAACCAAATTTCTTGGGCCCCATGCGGCCAAATTTGGGCCTACTCATCAGTCCAAGGCGCCACTTAAACAGACTTCCTCATTGTGCCCCTGCACATCGGGCCACAAGCCCATTAGGCCAACTAAACTACCATTACTTTATTTCAAGTCCTAGAGTGCCTAACAGAATATTTCGTCAAGGCCTCAACCCATTCTTGAGCCCAAACTGAACCTCTAATTCTTAGTTTAACATATTTAAGCATTCATTAGACAAAATGCACAAGCCCATAAATTTAGGATGTTACAGGACTTGTTTCTAATGTATGTTTTGGGCTTTGAGGGCTCATATGAGGGATTTTATGAATAATTTCTGACATGAATGTTAAATAATATGAAGTGTCTGTATTTGTTCTATATATTTTGGTAATGCTCCGTAACCCTGTTCTGGCAATGGACATGGGTTGGGGGTGTTACACCTTCGGTAATGTGTAGATCAAACTGGTAGATCATGACATGAAGTTACGTATAAGTCCAATAGAGAAAAACCTATGGCACCTTCTGTGAAAGTTCGCCAGGACAGTAAACACGTGATTCTATATGTTTGCATATGTGGCGTGATGTACTAAGCCTTTGTGGTAAGTTATGTATCATCTTATTGGTGTATTTGATGATATCTATGTGATAGAATGTGGTTATCCGCCCTTGTGGTAAGTTCTGAGAATTCTTTGATAGATAAGGTTATGAGACTCTGAAGTTAAATTTGGTTAAATTAGTTATATGATGTAATCGAATAAGTCTTAAGAGAATTTCTTGAAAAGAAGTGTGTCTTTGTATGTTCAAATAGGGTATCTTCCATAGTAATCTGTTAGTTTAGAATATAGGCGTATTCGTAGATATGAAAGAGATAAGTATTTGTTGGTTTAAGTTTGCCTGTGATAAATAGAATTGAAATATGTGTCAATTGGTATGCGGCATATCTAAATAGCATCATGTCTTGTTCTGGAATCGTACGAAATCTGAGTTGTTTTTCATCTTGGGTTTTCTTATGTTTTGTAACAAATATGTGTAGAATTCTTCTCAATGATCTGGATAATTTATTAGCAGTATATGTTCTGTTTGGACTAGGTTATGATTTGTTTAGTAGCTTGATATTATTGAACTTAGCCTGGGAATCCATCAAACGTGAATCTATATAGTAAGTATTCTCCCGTGAACAGTAACTGTGATAAACTATTCTGGGAAAATGTTAAGTGTTAGTTTGAAGATAAAAATCGTAAGAAATGAACTCTGTAGAAGTATTCCTTCGAGAAGTATCTTCGGGGTTATATGATTAAAATGATAGTGGAATATTATCTAGTAAGATTTGAAATAAACCATATAGTGAAGTGGAAATTGATATGTTAAGAATGGCTATTATGTCTAAATGTTGTGAAAGTGTCTGCCAAAACATGAATGATAGGTTAAGTATGGAAATTCGCATACAGGCACGCAGAAGATATTATAACAGTATTCGTCAAGGTGTTTTATATTAAAGTTCACTAAGTTCGTGTAACTTACAAGTGTTATATTTATGTTTCAGGTATTATGGTAAAAGTGAATATGCTAGAAGGGATGATGCCAGAAATACGCCAAGGAAGCGGTGATTTGAATTATTATGCATACAAGGGACTATTTGGAAAAGTGACATATTGTAGGATTATGCCGTAGAAAGTCTATATTTAGTAAATTTTTGTGTTGTGATAAGTTGTAACAAGTCTAATGTATTATTTTAATTTTAAGTATTTTTCCTTGTTTCTTTGGTATTGAGTCTTTAAAAAAAATGATAAGCAATATATTTTAAGTAAGGAGTACCCACCAACTATTTTGAAATTTTGCTAAGTAAAATATGAAGTAATACCCGAGATCTAGATCTGGTGAATCGGGTTGGGTTGAGGACATTACATTATTGATATAACATTGATAATTAAAAATATTTTAAAATTTAAAGGAAAATTTAAAATGAAGGTAACAATGTAGATCTTTTAATCCCAATAAATTTCTTGACTGAATTTCTGAAAATATATATATTTTAAAAATATTACTAGATTTTGCCTTTTTTCAAAACATTACAAGACTAGGCTGAAATAACGAAAATGCTTTCAGCTAGAAGCATTTTAAGCTAATTTGAAGGAAAATGCTCGTCTTCCTTTTGTTTCGTGTTTTTAAGGTTAGGTTTTTGTTTTTTTAAAGTAGGGTTAGTGTTTTGTGATTTTTAGGGTTGTGTAGGATTTTGAGGTTTTTTTTTTTTATATTTTGTAAGTTTATTACATATTCCTTAGGTTTTTTTTTATAATTTTTTGAGATGTAAAGTTAATAATTATTTAATTCGATATTTACAAGCATCTTATTTACACTAATCGTATATTCAAATTATTTGAATTGTAAAATTCAATTTGATTCATAAACGAAACTCGAACTATTCGATTTGACTAAATCTTAGTTTGTAATTTTTTTTCAATTTTTTTGAATGCAAATGAGTTTTAATTAGTGTTTTTTTTTTACGAGGGGTTGAGGTCAATCAGGTTTTTTAGTGCATTATTTTCGAACTTTCAATACATTTTTCTTCAGAAAATATATTCCGGGAATCTTGGGATATCTAAAGGGTGAGTGGGAGAATGTGGGGAATTGAAAGTGCTAGAGGGAAAACGCTACACGTAGGACACATTTTCATTGCACTGTTCGAAAAAACCACTGAAAGGACAACACCTCATTAACTGAATTATAAATTTTTCATTGATACTCAATTTTTTTTGTATTTTGTAAACATGCATTTTATTATACTATAGAAAACAATATAATATACAACTTTATTCCATTTTTCCCGTCTAGACATGATTTAATAAAATGAGATGACAACGACAACCAATTTTGATGCAAAAACGATATTTATTTGAAAACATTCTATATCCAATATCGACACAATCTTATCAACTATAACTTAGCTAAACAAATAAAATTTACATTAGAAGTACAAAAAAGAAAAAAAATCATTGATATGCTCAATCAAAATGTGTGCCACATTAGGGTGATCATCAGTTGTGAGCCAGATTTCTTCACCTTCATCGTTACATCTACACTTAGGTACAAGTTGTGGTCTCGGCCTCTCATCTTCTTTGCATTTGTCTGTGGCTGATTGCTATCGATTTCCCCTCGATTTCCATCATGTATCCTTCATTTTAGGAATAGGTGGTTGAGAATAGGGCTGAGCAAGTGTAACATCCTGAAAAGGGCCTATGCATTTTCGGTTTAATTGTACGAAATGACATGTCTTATGTGTTATGAATGTATTATGAACATTTTTGGAAACTTGGAAATGTATGAAATGATTTAGAAATGTTAAGTTTCAAAAAGAGGAAAGTGAACATTTTGGAAACCTAAGTTAAAAGAGGAAAGTGAACATTTTGGAAACCTAAGTTAAAAGAGGAAAGTGAACATTTTGGAAACTTAAGCTAAAAGAGGAAAGTGAACATTTTGGAAACTTAAGTTAAAAGAGGAAAGTAAACATTTTGGAAACCTGGAAAATGTATGGAAATGTTAAGTTTAAAAAGAGGAAACTAAGGCAAGGTGGCCTTAAGAAAATTAATAGGAGGAATTTGACACACAAACAGGCTTGTCAAAGTGGCTTGAAGGCACCACTTAAAAGCCCAGCAAGTGACGCCACAAGCTTGTATATTTGGGCCAGGGATCGAGTCACTTGGGAAGCAAATAAAAGAAATTTTATTTTGCTTCCGCGAAGAGAGGTGGGCGGCATTATGGCTCTTAAAAGAGGATTTTATTCCTTTTAAAATTTTGACTAAATAGGGATAAATAATAGATTTAATATTAGATTACTTTAAGTGGATTATTGATGAGATTAATTAAGGTGATAAATAAAAGATAAAAATTTATCACATAGGAAAAGTGGTGGCCAAGTAGGGACTCTAGCCTAGGAATTTCGCAATAGAAGGAAGATAAGGCCATTCTTCATTCATTCTTTTCTCTTCAAGGAAGCCTCTGTCAAATTCTCTAGCAAATTTCTCCATTCTTTTCTTTCTTTCCTCTCCGAATTCTCTCGCCATTATTCTCTTCTTCTCTTTCTTTTCTTCTTCTATTACAAACACAATCAAAAGTCGAAAGTACCAATAGCCCTAGCCGATTTCTCACTAAGCCTCAAGAACCGAAATTGTGATACATATCAGGGCCATAGCCGAATAGTGCTAAGGGTTCAAGCAAGAGTTCCATCAAATTCTTCAGTAAGGGTAAGATCTAGACTCGGTTTCCATTCTTTTCTTTTTAAGCCTGTCGAAATTTAGGGACTAATCCCTCATATTGTATTTTGGCCGAAACTATGGAAAGGAATTTCGGGATTTAGGTGGTGTCGACTAGAGAAAGAGGAGTTCTCTGGGATTTCAACATTCAAGGGTTTTAGACAATATTAAGGAAGCAAAGATCCAATTCGGGATATTAGATTTGGAAGGTAAGCACATAAGTATGTTCGGCCAAGGCCTGATTTGATACCTAGATCTATTTGATAATCGTTTAAAAAGCCGAAACTAATCTGTTTAAGTGATTCAATGCTTGGCCGAATACAAGAAGAAGCATAGTAGCGATTTCGGGATTTGAATAGTCATCAAATCGACACCAAAGGTAAGAAGTTGACTACATAAATCCTTCAGGATTTGGGTTATAGCCGATTAGGCTTTAAAAGAAAACACTAAGTTTGGCCGAATAGGCCTTTGCTAAATATTACCATGTTGGCCGAATGTAGGGACTTAAAAAAATCTAAAGCAATAGATCAGTTTTTTCGGGATTTCAAAGAATTCGTTAAGCAAATGAGGTGCGTATTCCACACTAATTCTTAATATGTTTTATAGCAATATTTGATATGTGCTTGTTTATAAGAATGTGAATATGGCTAAGGTACAGTGTTACGGTACAAAGTACTGTGCACGCTTCCTACTCCTACTAGGATTACGAAATATGTTATATTTAACATGTGAAAAGTGACATGAATATGAACTTAAGTATGATATGCATAATATGAAAAATATGGGGCATTCGGGTTATATGAGAAAGGGAAGTGAATGTGGTGACTTGGTCTCACTATCCAATGTGATGACTTGGTCACATTATCTGAATGTGGTAACTTTGTTACATTATCTCGAATGTGGTGTCTCATGACACAATTATTTAATCTAGTGGCTATGCCACTAATTTTATATGGGCGATGAGCACGCCGATCGCAATGATCGCCTTCGATGGTGTGTAGCGGATGGAGGGTTGACTTAGTAGTCCCCACGGTGTGTAGGTTGGTACGGGATGTGTAGCGGATGGTATCTAGGTGTGGGTTCGTGGATTGCATCATTATTATTATGTGAACATGATATGTATGGTATGCCTAAATGTTAAATTTTAGTGTTGGTTACACATTGAGTCTGTTGACTCACCCCGTTGTGGGAACATGTTTCAGGTGATGAACAATGATGGACCGGGACGGTAGAACTTGTGGTGGCCATGCTCATCTTGAAGTTTTATTTAATTTGGACAATTTATTTTATTTGAGTACTCTGCAATTTTATTTTGGGTTTCGTTTTATGTAATAAGGCCATAGTGATGATTTTATTGTTGTTTTATTACTACGTTACGAATTTAGGTTATTTAAAGATTAAGTCAATTTAATTTAAAATAAACTTTAACTGTTTTGTCACTTGAAATAAATGGACTTTCAATATAAAAATAAACTTGTTTTCAACTCGAGCCCAACCCACTACAAACTATCTTCAAAAACACATAGTTTTCAAAGTAACAAAAGAATTTTGAACCGGTTTACATCGAGGAACAAACTAGATCCGGTCCAGGGTCGTGGGCCGGGTGTGGGGTGTTTCAGCAAGACTCGATTCGACTTTAAAAAATCGAAAAAAATTTGAATTTCAAGTTAAACAAATCGAGTTATTCGAATTAATCGAATTATTGGAGTCAACTCAATTTTTTTTTCGAATTTTGAGTTCAAATCGAGTTTAGTTTTCGAATTTGAATAATCGAATATCAAATTATAATATTTTACATTTTTACCCCAAACTCCCAAACCTCTTTACTTTCCCCCCAAAACTTTTACTCCCTTTCGATCCCATCCCCTTCTATCCCAAACCCATCCCCCCCATTTTTTTTAATATCCCCCCAAATTTTACTACCTTAACCCCAAAAATTTTTTATTCTCCCGCTAAACTTTTACTTCTTACCTTTTACCTCCAAATCAAAAATTTAAATTATCCAAAAAAATCCCTAAACCTAAATAGTAAATTTTTTTTTACATTTAATATATTTTTTTAATTTCAAAATACATAGTGTGTAATATCCTAGAATTTGAATTTTATGTATTTCATTATTTTGGTGCTAAGCTAGTTAGATTATTAATTGTGTATGTTTAGGAAGTCCTGAGAAGGCTCATGATTTATTTGGACCTAGTAAAAACTTTTGGCATTTAGCACTTTAAGGAGATGGAGTAAGTGACCTTAAAGCATATGGAAATAAATGAGTAAATAGCTAACATAAATGAGCTATTAGTAAAGGGGTTATGGCGCCACATGTATTACCTTGAGGGAAGAAGTTTGAATCCCTTTGTGTGCATTTTTGACTTTTATTTTTTTGCATTCCTACCTTAAAGTGTTAGCCAAGGAGTATTTATGGTAAGGTGGACTTCTTTATTTTTGGTAAGATGGCTAAAGGAAATAAGGCAAGGTTGAGGTTGGGGAAAGGAATAAAAAAAAATAGGTAAGTAAGGGGACAAGAGGCTTATTTTGTGGATAGTGTTTTGGAAAGATTGGGTGGCCAAACTTTTATCTTAGGGGGGATGAATGTGACAGTTTGGGGCTAGGGTGATAGCCGAAATTGTGCATGATGTTTTGGTGAGACTAAAGTGTTAGTTTTGGTCAAAATACCAATATCATCAATTGTGTTTTTCCTCTTAAAACTCCTATTCTCCTAGCCGAATTTGGTCATTGGCAATTGGTAAAGTTTTGGTTGTTTTGGCCAATTCCCTATTGGCAACTTTTGTATCATTTCTCTTTTCTCTCCAAACTCCTTTTCTCCTCCTTGCTGAATCTACACAACCTTGAGGAGGCATATTCCATTTCTTCTTTCTTCTTGCCGATTGTATACAAACTTTGAGACCATTTCTTTGTTCACTCATCATTATTGAAAACCAAACTAATCCATCATCCCTCTTCTTCTTTTCTTTTTGTAAAATCCTTCAAGCATCACTTCCACTCTAATATTATTCACCATAGCCGAATATTGAGTCCACTATTTCTCTATAGCCGAACCTTCCATCGTTTCATTAATCTTTCTTTTTCATTCGAGTTGTTACCCACCTCTTGAACGATCGATCCCTTTCTTCTTCGTAGAGATATAATGGAAGGCCGAACCTTCATTCTTCCAAAGTCATTGCATTATCACTAGGATTCGGTTCTAAAATTTTTAAGGGATTTATTCATTGATCACTCAGAATTTCGTGTAACGATTCGAAAGGAAAGCCGAGTGGAGATCTCAAAAGGAGCAGGTTAACAATCCCTGCTCCTAAATTCAAGCGAAAGGGCTGTATCGGCAATTCGAGAATTTCCTTCGGGTTGTGGACCCTTATCCGGTGAGAATCAACTATTTGAGGTCATTCGCTATTCTGAGGCATCAGCGATTTGGGATTTTCCACCAGGTTGTGAACCATTAACTGGGGAAAACTGACAAATTGTAGTTGTTCGCGATCCCAAGGATAAAATCTTAGATTGTTTGTTTTAAAGTAGATTTGTTAAATCTAGTGCGTTGACTAATCGAGCGTGATAAAATTTTAGGTGTCGACGATCGAGAGAGTGTAGTGCTTACTGTAATCAGGTGTGTAATATCACGCCGTATACCGTGGGTTAGAGATTAATGTCATATTGATAGTAAACCGTTCGATTAAAATTGTATTAAGGTGAAATCAAGAAAAATGGTTTAGACCTCATTATTTGATAAAATTGATAAAATTGATATATTTTTCTATGTGGGCCAAATCGATATATTTGCTAAATGGGCCGATCTGAAAATATGCAAAATGGGCCAAGATAATATTCTGCTTAATGGGCCAAGTTAATAAATTGTTATAATGAGCCATAAAAATTTGTAAGAAATATCTTAATACATTGTTGTGAATTGTTATGCATTATATACATGATTTGCATGGGATTGGATAATGATGAAGAGAAGTTCCGGTAGCTCTGCTACATAAATCTGGTGGCTCTGCCACAAATCTAAAAAATGGCAATGTAATGTAAATTCTGTTAATCTGGTGGCTAGTCCACAAATTTGATATAAATGGCTTAATGCCTACGTTTGGCGTGTTGGCGGGGTGGGTTGACTAAAGATCACCCACAGGTGTGTTGGTTGGTACGGGTGGTGTGTAGCAGATGGAAACTAGGTTTGGTTTGGGAATGGCATATCATATGCATATTATATATATGATACATTTATATTATTGTAATCGGGCTATGGCCTAAATAATTGCTTAATGGGATTTGGCCCAGTGGACAACGGTAAGTGGGTTACACATTGAGTTCTAGTAACTCACCCCGTTTTACTTACCCCTTTCAGGTAATGATCAATGATGGAGACTTGGGCCATAGATATCTTGGTGGAGGCCATGCTTCAAAATGGTTAAATTTGAAATTTTGGATTTCTTTTAATACTTTTAATTATTTGGCTATTTGAATTAAGGTTGTAATAAGGCCTATGAATTAATTTTTGGTTTTGTTTATTATTTGATGAATTTATAAACCGCTTAAAGTATTTTAATTGAGATTTTAATTTCTAAAATTAAATAATCATTTTATTCAAAATGAATATACAAAAGGATTTCATAAAATTTTTCATATTTTTAACTCGAAAAATTACTCTTAAGATTTTCATCAATTCTTTGCGAAAAATATCTTTAATTTCTTTTAAAATTTTCTCGAACTGTTAATGATATTTTCAAAATTTCAATTTATAAGATTTTGCATCTCAAATTGTCGATTTATCAATCAAATCTAATTTTAATACTTCGTCTAAATTTTGTAATTTGTTTTACTTGATTTTTGAAAGACTTAATGGTTTTTCACATGTGACATGTCAGATCTGGCCTTAATGCATGGGCCGAGTTTGGGGTGTTACATTTTATGGTATTAGAGCCCAGTTTCAAAACTCAGTTGTGGTTTAGGTTTAAAAAAATAAAAAAATAAAAAATATTTTTAAAAGCTACTTCAAATTTTTGGCATACGTTTTAAAGGAAGTATGACACCACAAGTATCTGACACCAAGTCAAGTAAGTACATGTTATTAATGAATGACTATGATTATTGTGATATGAGTATAGGAACACTCTAGAACTTTTAGTTTTAGATGTTGAAACTATAGAGATTGAGACTATAGGATGCATTTACGAAAATGACTTTACTTCTTATACCACATAAAATATTGTTTAATAAATATCGAAATAGTATACTGATTCATAAGACTTTTAGTCAGATTAAATCGAATTACCAAATATGAGCACTAGGAGACGTGGAAATGGTAGACGAGGCTGTGGTAGAGGCCGAGGTGCTAGGGTTGCGTCTGAAGCGTCGGGACACATGCCGAAAATGGACGCACCTGCGTCACCCGAATGAAACTGAATCACATGACCGTATGAGGGAGGAAATTACCTTGTCCCAAGCAATGTTGTGAGTTTTAGATAGGGTTGTTGGGGCTAGAACTAGGCCAGCAGCTCGTGGATCAATTTTGGAATAACTTAGATCAAGTGGTGCCGAGGTTTTTAGGGTGTCTCGGGTGTAGCCCCAATTGTAGTGGAGTATTGGCTCGAGGAAGTGGAATGGATCATGGATGATTTGGAGTGCACCATCGAGTAGAAATCGAGAGAAGTTATGTCCTTGTTGAGAGACGAGGCGTATCAATGGTGGCTTACTGTTCGGGAGGGCACTTAAGCCGATCGCGTTACTTGGGATTTCTTCAAAACTTCATTTCAAGGAAAGTATGTTGGGGCTAGCTATGTGGATGCTCGAAGGAAGGAATTCCTTAATCTGGTTCTAGGGAGTAAGACCGTGGCAGCTTATGAAGTGGGATTTCTGCGTCTTAGTCATTATGCCCAAGCTATTGTGCCAACTGACTATGAATGCTACGTGCGTTTTGAGGATGGGTTGAGTGATGAATTGCGGGTACTGATAGCCCCACAACAAGAAAAGGAATTTTGCCACACTGGTAGAGAAAGAGAAGATAGCCGAAGAGGCTAAGCACTCGGAGCGATGAAACTGGGAAAAAGATAGAAGCAAGAGCAAGAGGGGCTTTAAGTACTTGGGTCCTGCTAGAAGGTTTCAAAAGATGCCCAGGAATGATGAGCCAGCTCAAACTAGAGTACCTGCTGGTACCAATCAGATACAATCATGTGCTGATTGTGGAAGACGACACCCGGGTGAATGCTAGAAGAGAACTGGTGGTTATTTCAAATATGGTTCTGAGGACCATCAGCTTAAAGATTATCTTCGACGAACCGTTCCAAATCAGGAAGCTCGTAACTATGATGCACAGCCAGCTAGAGGAGCTCAGCAGCCACCGAGAGGCCGTGGGCCAGGTCGAGGTGGTAATGGCGGAGGACGAAGTCAGGGTGCACCGGGTAGATGAAATGGCTTCAGGGGTAACGCGGAGGCGAGGCAGCCAGGGTTAGTTTATGCGGTCAGATGCCGAGAGGATGGCGATGCACCTGATGTGATAATCGGTACATTCTTTGTCTCTGATGTACCTATTACTTCTTTGATAGATATCGGATCTACCCATTCGTATGTTGCTAGTGCTATATCTGGAAATCTGAACATTAGATTTGAGATTTTTGCTAGAGAGATGACGGTAATTAGTCCTTTGGGATAGTCTGTGATAGTAAATAAATTATTTAGAGATGTACCTTTAGAAGTTCAAGGAGAAACATTTTTGGTGGATTTGATGGAACTGCCTTTCGACGAGTTCGACCTTATTTTGGGCATGGACTGGCTGGTGAAACACCGTGCGAGCTTAGATTGTGCTGCAAAGTGGATGTCGATAAGAACTTTGGAAGATAAAGAAGTGGTGATGATAGGTGAAAGGAGAAATTATCTATCGAATGTGGTATCTGCTTTAAAGGCAGAAAAGTTGGTGCGAAAACGGTGTGGAGCATTCCTAGCCTTCATCAGTGCGTTGGATGCCAAGGAATTGTCGGTGGAAGGCGTTAGAATGGTAAATGAGTTTTTGAACGTCTTTCTCGAAGAACTTTATGGATTGCCTCCGGACCGGGAGGTAGAGTTTGGCATTGAGCTATTGCCAGGAACGGCTCCGGTGTCCATTGCTCCTTATAGAATAGCGCCTAAGGAGTTAGCGAAGCTTAAAGCTCAAATTCAGGAGTTGTTGGATCAGAGATTCATTCGACCGAGTGTGTCATCGTGGGGAGCACCGGTCTTGTTCGTCAAGAAGAAGAATGGGTCGATGCGTATATGCATCGATTATAGGCAGTTGAATAAGTTGACGATCAAGAATAGGTATCCATTACCAAGAATCGATGACCAGTTCAACCAACTGCGAGGAGCTTCATTTTTCTCGAAGATAGATTTGAGATCGGGTTATCACCAGCTTAAGGTCAAAGAGCGGATATTCATAAGACGACATTTTGAACTCGTTATGGACACTATGAGTTCTTGGTAATGTCGTTTGGGTTGACCAATGTACCAGCTTCATTTATGGACATGATGAACCAGGGTCTTCCAACCCTATTTAGACCGGTTTGTGGTGGTGTTCATTAATGACATCTTGGTATACTCGAAGAATGAAGAAGATCATGATTCACATCTGCGAATAGTATTGTAAATATTGAGGGAAAAGTAACTTTATGCCAAATTCAGCAAGTGTGAATTTTGGCTGAAGGAAGTGACCTTCTTGGAACATCTTGTGTCTGCCAAAGAAATTAGAGTTGATCTCCGGAAAGTAGAGGCTGTGTTGGATTGGAAATCACCGAAGTCAGTGGCCGAAATTTGGAGTTTCTTAGGGTTGGCTGGTTATTATTGGTATTTTGTTGAGGGGTTTTCATTGATTGCTAGACCCTAACTAAACTGTTGCCTAAGGGAGTACCATTTGTGTCGTCAGATCAGCAGCAAGAGAGCTTTGAGAAATTGAAAAAGATTCTGATGGAAGCACCAGTACTGATTCAACCTGCGGTTGGAAAAGAGTTTATTATTTTCTGCGATGCGTCACACATGGGCTTCGGATGTGTGTTGATGCAAGGTGGGAAAGTGGTGGCTTATGCATCTCGTCAGTTAAGGCAGCATGAAGTGAATTATCCTACTCACGATTTGGAGTTGGCTGCAGTAGTGTTTGCTTTGAAGATTTGGAGGCACTACCTGTACGATGAGAAGTCGATCATTTATACGGATCATAAGAGTCTAAAGTACCTCCTTAGCCAAAAAGAGTTGAACTTAAGATAGCGGAGATGGATGGAGCTATTGAAGGATTATGACTTCTCAATCGAGTATCATCCCAGAAAGGCTAACGTGGTGGCAGACGCGTTGAGTCGTAAGGTGATATCGGATTTGAGAGCGATTTTCGCTCATCTCAGTCTGTATGAAGATGGTAGTCTTCTAGCCGAACTTCAGGTGAAGCCTATGTGGTTAGGCCAGATTATGGAAAAGCAATTATCAGATGAAAAGTTGGGTTCCTTACTTCAGCAAGTGGAAAGTGGTGTGAAAGGGGATTTTGGAATGAATAATGATGGAGTATTGTGTTTCGCGAAAGAATTTGTATGCCCAAAGATTCACAATTTAGGCAAATAATTTTTCGAGAGGCGCATAGAAGCCCATATGCTATGCACCTCGGGGGAAATAAAATGTATCGAGACCTCCGTGAGCAGTATTGGTGGCTAGGGTTGAAGCGGGAGGTTACTGAATTTGTGAGTAGGTGCTTAACATGTCAGGAAGTGAAGGTGAAACATCAATTGCCGTCGAGATTGCTACAACCGGTAAAGATTCCATTATGGAAATGGGAACAGATAGCGATGGACTTTGTTAGTAGGTTACCCTTATCGCCTACTAAGAAAGATTCTGTTCGGGTAATAGTGGATCGGTTGACGAAGACTGCCCATTTTCTACCTGTTCGTACGGATTACTCATTGTAGAAGTTGGCCAAGTTGTATGTAGCAGAGATTGTGAGGTTACATGGGGTACCAGTGTCTATTATTTCAGACAGGGACCCTAGGTTTACATCACGATTTTGGAAAGCTTTACATGAAGCTTTGGGAACCAATTGAACTTTAGTACGGCATTTCATCCCCTGACAGATGGTCAGTCGGAGAGAGTAATCCAGACTCTGGAAGACATGTTAAGAGGTTACGTGATTGACTTCAGGGGTAGTTGGGAAGATATCCTACCGTTGGCCGAGTTTGCTTATAATAATAGCTATCAATCTAGCATCCAGATTGCACCTTACGAGGCGTTGTATGGTCGTAGGTGTCGTACTCTTACTTGTTGGACCGAATTGAGGGAGCGACAGTTATTGGGTCCTGAGCTGATATCAGAGACGAAAGAAAAAGTAAAGGTAATTTGGGCACGGTTAAAGGAAGCTTCAGATAGACAAAAATCTTATGCGGATCTGAGGCGTAAGGATATTGAATTTGCGATGGGAGATCAAGTCTTTCTAAAGGTATCACCTTGGAAGAAGATCTTCAGATTTGGAAGGAAGCGCAAGTTGAGCCCTAGGTTTATCGGACCGTACCGTGTGTTGAAACATGTTGGGCCAGTAGCTTATCAGCTTGAGTTACCTCCAGAGTTGAGTCAGATACATAGTGTATTTCATGTCTCAATGTTAAGGCGTTATCGATCGGACCCGTCTCATATAGTACCGGTAGAGGAAATTGAGATAAAACCTGATTTTTCATTTGAGGAGGAACTAGTGTAAATTCTAGATTGGGACGTTAAGGTACTGAGAAGGAAGATTGTGTCGTTAGTCAAGGTTTTATGGCATAATCACGGAGTGGAGGAAGCTACGTGGGAACCTGAGGACATGATTCGACAACAATATCCTCACCTCTTTTAATCAAGTAAATTTCAAGGACGAAATTTTCTTTAAGGGGGTAGAATTGTAACATCCTAGAATTTGAATTTTATGTCTTGCATTATTTTGGTGCTAAGCTAGTTAGATTATTAATTGTGTATGTTTAGGAAGTCTTGAGAAGGCTCGGGATTTATTTGGACCTAGTAAAAACTTTTGGCATTTAGCACTTTAAGGAGATGGTGTAAGTGACCTTAAAGCATATGGAAATAAATGAGTAAATAGCTAACATAAATGAGCTATTAGTAAAGGGGTTATGGTGCCACATGTATTACCTTGAGGGAAGAAGTTTGAATCCCTTTGTGTGCATTTTTTACTTTTATTTTTTTGCATTCCTTCCTTAAAGTGTCGGCCAATGAGTATTTATGGTAAGGCAGACTTCTTTATTTTTGGTAAGGTGGCTAAAGGAAATAAGGCAAGGTTGAGGTTGGGGAAAGGAATAAAAAAAATAGGTAAGTAAGGGGGACAAGAGGCTTATTTCGTGGATAGCGTTTTGGAAAGTTTGGTGGCCAAACCTTTATCCTGGGGGGATGAATGTGGACGGTTTGGGCTAGGGTGATAGCCGAAATTGTGCTTGATGTTTTGGTGAGACTAAAGTGTTAGTTTTTGTCAAAATACCAATATCATCAATTGTGTTTTTCCTCTCAAAACTCCTATTCTCCTAGCCGAATTTGGTCATTGGCAATTGGTAAAATTTTGGTTGTCTTGGCCAATTCCCTATTGGCAACTTTGGTATCATTTCTCTTTTCTCTCCAAACTCCTTTTCTCCTCCTTGCCGAATCTACACAACCTTGAGGAGGCATATTCCATTTCTTCTTTCTTCTTGCCGATTGTATACAAACTTTGAGACCATTTCTTTGTTCACTCATCATTATTGAAAACCAAACTAATCCATCATCCCTCTTCTTCTTCTTTTTTTTTTTTTTTTGCAAAATCCTTCAAGCATCACTTCCACTCTAATGTTATTCACCATAGCCGAATATTGAGTCCACTATTTCTCTATAACTGAACCTTCCATCCTTTCATTGATCTTTCTTTTTCATTCGAGTTGTTACCCACCTCTTGAATGATCGAACCCTTTCTTCTTCGTAGAGATATAGTGGAAGGCCGAACCTTCATGAAACACCCCAAACCCGGCCCACAAGCCCTGACCAGATCTAGCTGCTTCTAAAGAAAAACCTTTCGAATTCTATTTGGGCTTTGCCAAAATCTTGTGTGTTTTCGAAAAACAGTTGGTTTGGGTTGGGTTCGAACTTAAACTTTTGTGTTGATTAGGTGTCAAAACACTTGATATTTATACTTAAGAAAAATTGGTCTTTAATTTTAGTTCGATAATAATCGTATCATATTAAGAAATTTAAAAGCATGCATAAACAAATTAATACTTTGGCCTTATTACATCAAATAAAACCTGAAAATAATTCAAAACTTGGGAATTTAGAACTAAAAAAAAAACAAAACATAACAATCTTCGAATTGTGCATGGCCACCCCTAAGCTTCTCCCGACCCAGTCTATTACTGAGTGTCACCTGAAAAACAATCCTACAAGGGCTGAGTCAACAGACTCAATGTGTAACCACAACACTAAGTCCTAACAAATTCAGGCATATCAGATCATACATGTACATATATCATTTAATTAATATGATGCAAACCCGAACCCAAACCTAGATAGCCATCTGCTACACATCACCCGTACCAACCTGTACGTCGTGGGGACTACTAAGTCAACCCTCCATCCGCTACACACCATTGAAGGCAGTCGCTGCAGTCGACGTGCTCATCGCCCTTATAAAATTCGTGGCATAGCCACAGATATATATATATATATTTGTGACATAAGTCACCACATTCTTATGTTGTGACATAAGTCACCACATTCTTATGTTGTGACATAAGTCACCACATTCATATATTGTGACATAAGTCACCACATTCTTATATTGGGGCATAGAACCACCATTTCACTTCCCCTTCATATATCACCCATATGCCCATGTCATACAAAATATGCAATATTATGCTTTATTCACATTCTCATATTTGCACTCATGTGCCATAATAGATCATATTGTGTTCCTAGCTGGAGTAGGAAGACGTACCTGAGTACTTTGTACCATCGCATGGTAACTTAGCCATATTTTTCACATTTTTCTTATCACATGCATTAAAGTAAAGCCATAATCTATTAAGGTTTAGTGTGGGGTACACACCTGATTTACTTAGCGATTAATTGAATTCCCGAAAACCCTATCTAACGCTTTAGATTTTAGTTCCTATATTCGGCCATTATTAGACATATTAGCAAAACCTATTCGGCTAGTTAATTAAATCCCGAAGGACTATCGAAACCAAAACTTACCTTGTTGCCGATTGGATTAAAATCAAATCCCGAAACTTCGTGATCTTGCCCCCTAGCAATCGGCCAACACTAGATTAATTGGCTCGGTTAGTTTTCGGCTAAAAAACGAATAAGAAACAGATCTAAATACCACAATAGGGCCTTGACCGAATGTCAGATTCACTTACCTTTGTGAATCTAAAATCTCGAAGACCACTCTTTCTTTAGAAACTGTCGAAATCCCTATATGCCATATGTTAGTACCGGTTTTATATAATAATCCATAAGATTGGCCCTTGGCCGAATACCATACTTGCTTACCTTGATCTCTTCAAATCCCGAAAGGCTCCTTTATGGCTCCCTAACGTTGACTACACAAAAAGAATGCATCACTATGGGCCTTACACACATTCAGCCACCCCTAAGACCGAGGTTAAACATGGCTTTCGGCATCTTTAAAAGAATAAGAACCCAAAACTGATTGCTTAAGGAGGAGATCACTTACCCTTATGACTAAAATTGTTTGCTCTTTTTGAATCCACAGAGAGATTTGGCTATGGGCTAGATTTTATTCAACGGATTCCGGCTTTTGATGTTATTAAGAAATCAGCTAGAATACCTTGAGATTCGGCTTTTAAAGAATCAAAAGAAAAGAAAAGAGAAGGTTGTGTGAGACTTATAGAGAATTCGGCTATGGCTTGGGAGGAACTTGCTTTTGGCTTTTGGAAAGTTTGCAAAAAAAAAAAGAGAAAGGTGAAGAAATCGGCAATGATGGACTTTGAGTAAGGAGTATTCGATTTTGGCAAAATAAAAGAGAGGAGAGAAATTTTGCTAGAGAATTTCAGCAGATGAACAAAAGAAAAAAAAAGGGAAGAATGAAGATTGGCCTCTCTTTCCCCCCTCTTGCCGAAATTACTAAGCCTAGAGTCCCTTATTCAGCCATCACTATCATATCCCTTGTTTTCCTCTTTATCTTCTTAAAATTAATCTAAAATAAATCAACCATTTATCCACCACTTAGCCGAAATTATTAAAAGAAGAATGATTCATCTTAAACTCCTCCCATAGACTCCCCATGCCGTCCATCTCTTCTCCTTATTACCGAAAAAAATAAAAACTTTACTTAGCTTCCCACGCGACTCGAACCTTGGCCCATTTCCACCTACTTGTGGCGTCATTCCTAGGGCCTTAAGTGGCGCCTCCAAGCCACTTTTCCAAGCCCAATTTCATGTCACATTTCCTCTAATATTTCTTTTAAGGCCTTTCTGCTTAGCTTCCTCTTTTAGATTTAGAATCTAATACTTTCTAAGGCATTTGTCTATGCACTAAGGTTCACAAAATTCATAATGCACATCCACAACACACATAAGCATGCTATTTCATTTAATTAAGCAATAAATGTATAGGCCATAATTCAGGATATTACAGTTCTACCCCCTTAAAATAATTTCGACCTCAAAATTACCTGGCTAGAATAGATGGGGGTATTGTTGTCTTATCACTTCTTTCGGCTCCCATGAAGCTTCCTCCGATCCATGATTTCGCCATAACACCTTGACTAAAGGGACCGATTTCCTTCGTAGCACTTTCACATCTCGCTCCGAATCAATTGGCTCTTCCTCATAAGATGATCGGTCTCGGCCCACCTCTTCAACCGTAACTACATGAGATGGTTCGATCGATATCGACGTAGCATGGAGACATGAAATACGTCGTGCATCTGCTTCAATTCTGGTGGCAACTCTAACTGGTATGCCACTGGGCCAATTCGCTTCATTACTCGATAAGGTCCTATAAACCTTGGACTTAGCTTCCCTTTTCGACTAAATCTCATCACCTTCTTTCAAGGTAAAACTTTAAGGAACACTTGATCTCCCACATCGAATTCTATTTCCCTCCATTTGAGATCTGCGTACGACTTCTGTCTATCGGATGCCTCCTTTAATTGAGCTCGAATTACACTAACCTTCTCCTCAGATTCTGCCACAATTTTTGGCCCCAAAATCTAACGTTCTCCCAATTCCATCCAACATGTAGGAGTCTGACACTTCTGACCATACAATGCTTTGTACGGTGCCATCTGAATACAATGCTTCGTACGGTCCCATAGACTACTTTTCCGTCTTGCATAAGGACACCTCCCAATCCTGTATGGGAAGCATCACAATATACCACAAAATCCTTCCCTGCCTCCGGCTGAATCAAAACTGGAGCTTCGGTCAAGACTTTCTTAAGCTTCTCAAAGCTCTCCTGTTGTTTATTAGTCCATATGAAAGGCACTTCCTTCCTTAACAACTTTGTCAGCGGCGCGGCTATCGACGAGAACCCTTTCACAAAGCGTCTATAATAGCCTGCCAATTCTAAGAAACTCCGAACTTCCGCCACTGACTTAGGTGGTTTCCAATCCAACACTGCCTCTATCTTCCGAGGATCTACCCTTATTCCTTCAGCAGATACCACATGTCCTAAAAAGGTCACCTCCTTAAGCCAAAATTCACACTTGCTGAATTTGGCGTAGAGTTCCTTCTCCCTCAACACTTGCAACACTATCCGGAGATGCTCATCATGCTCCTCTTCAGACTTGGAATACACCAAAATATCGTCTATGAACACAACGACAAACCGGTCTAGATAGGGTTGGAAAACCGGTTCATCATGTCCATGAACGCGACTGGGGTATTAGCCAACCCAAACGGCATTACTACGAATTCAAAATGCCCATACCTTGTCCGGAAGGCCGTCTTATGGATATCCACCTCCTTCACCTTAAGCTGATGATATCCGAACCTCAGATCTATCTTTGAGAAAACCACGGCCCCCCTTAAGCTGATCGAACAAGTCATCTATTCTTGGCAATGGATACTTGTTCTTGATGGTCAGCTTGTTCAACTGACGATAATCTATGCACATTCGCATAGTTCCATCGTTCTTCTTTACAAACAAGACTGGTGCTCCCCATGGAGACACACTGGGCCGTATAAACCCACGGTCTAGCAACTCTTGGATTTGAGCATTGAGCTCAACCAACTCCTTAGGTGCCATTTTGTACGGGGCGATTGACATAGGAGCTGTATCCGGTAGTAAGTCAATTCCAAACTCCACCTCCCTGTCCAGGGGTATTCTGGGTAATTCCTCCGAAAAACATCCTTAAACTCCCTTACAGTTCTAACTCCACTAACTCCCCCTTCTTTCCCATCCAAAGTACTAATGAAAGCCAAAAACGCCTTGCACCCCTTCCGAACCATCTTATCCGCCTTTAATGCCGAAACTACGTTAGAAAGTAGTTTCGTCTTTCTCCCATCATAATTATCCCTTCATCCTTTGGGGTCCTTAACTCCATTCGTTTGGCTGCACAATCTAATACAACCTGATGCTCCACTAGCAAATCCATGCCAAGTATCAGATTAAATTCCCCGAAGGGTAATTCCATTAAGTCGATAAGAAATACCGCTCCTTGAAGTTCCGAAGGTACTCTTCGAAACATCTTATTCACCACTACAGTTTGACCTAGTGGGCTTACTACAGTCATCTCCCTACTAGAAAGTTCAGAGGCTATGCCTAGTGTTTCAACTACACTACATGCAACATAAGAATGGGTCGAGCCCACATCAATCAAAGCAATATAGGGTTTGCCAAAAATAAGAAATGTACCGGTTATGACGTCCGGTGCATCTCCATCTTCCCTCTGGCGAACCGCGTAAACCAAACCTGGTTGCCTGGCCTCCGTGTTACCAACACCTCAGCCCGTTCTTCTTCGTCCTCTACCAGAACCATTACCTCTGCCAGCCGAACCACGACCTCGCAATGGCTGCTGTCCTCTTCTTCCTACCTAGTTAGGTCCTTAATTCACTGGTCAACCCCCTTCGATTCTCATGGGGCAATCCTTAATTATGTGGTCCTTGGACCCACACTTGAAACATCCCCCTATCTTCTTCCAGCATTCGCCTAAGTGCTTTTTCCCACATTGATCACAAGCACGATACTACCCTCTAGTAGCAGCCTGCTGACCTCGCGACCCATCTACTCTAGGCCTCTTTTGCTCATTCCTAGCTGGCTTTGATGATCCAAAGCCTCTCTTCTGCCTATTCCGTTCAGAGTTCTGCCTTACGGAATCCTTGATACCATCGGCTACTTTAGCCTTTTCCCCTAACACAATAAACTCCGTTCCTGTTGCGGGGCTATCAATAACCTCAGGTCATCCCTTAGTCCGTCTTCAAATCGGACACACTGTTCATGCTCAGTAGCCACTATCCCTCGAGCATAACGGCAAATTTTAGAAATTTAGCTTCATACTCAGCTACGGACTTGCTCCCTTGAACCAGCCCCATAAATGCCTTTCTCTGCGCATCAACATAATGAGTGCCAACATACTTCTTTTGGTATGCCGCCTTAGCATACTCCCAAGTAAGTTCCTCAACTGTAACACTATCCCGAACCGTGAGCCACCATTGATATGACTCATCGCGGAGAAGTGACACCAACCGTTTTAGCTTTTCCTCGTCAGTTAAGTCGAGCTCATCCATAATCCGCTCAGTTGCCTCCCACCAATACTTAGCGGTACTGGGTGCCACACCAGATATACCACGGAACACTTCAGTTCCGTTGGCTTGGAGTTGCTCAGGTACCGACTTTCGAGCTCCCATGCCTCCACCCACTCCAGCCACCCTTTCCAAAACCCGCAAAGATCGCGCTGTGATATGCGTCATCCCGTCGATCCTCGATACTCCACATCAAGAAATGGTGGTGGTGGTGGCATTTCATTTTTAGATCCTTGACCCGATCTAACGGGTTCAGACACAGTCATTCGGCCTCTTCCACGGCCACGCACGTTACGACCACGTCCCCTTGAATTCATACTTTCACTTTGCATTTTTCTGATTAAAGAATTTTATGCATTAGTTTGGTTCCACTGATTTATCACGAACAGTTTTATGTTTAGTAGTTCGACGAAGTAGTTCTTTCGATTCATACACATACAGTCTCACATTATTCATTTAGTCACACACATGGACTTGCATTCATTATAGAGAAATGTTGTAATTGTCGTTGTTTGTTGTTTTCCACTACCTAGGGGTATTTCCGTAATTTTGTCCTACAGGGGTATTTTGGTAATTTTCAAATTAGGGTATTTGAAAATGTTGCAAAATAGAGATTGTTGATATTTTTATGAAAATTAAAATACTTGTTGGGAAAATTTCAAAGGTGAAATGATAATTTTATACATTAGGGGTATTTTTGTAATTTTTCAAGCCAGGGTCTTTTCGAAAATTTTTTGCAAAATATGGTTCCTGGTGACTTTTCAAAACAAGGGTGTTTTTAGAGGTTTTTAATTTGAGGGTACTTCGTTGATTTTCCTTACTGAGGGTATTTTGGTCATTTGTATAGGTTAGGGGTAATTTGGTAATTTTGCAAATCAGGAGTAATTTCGCAAATTTTCCAAATCAGGGTGTCTTGATATTTTGTAAAGTTTTTGGATATTCTCGTAAAGTAGGGAAATTTTATTGAAATCAAGGATAATATGGAAACTTTAGAACCAAGGGCATTTTAGTAATTTTTACCACTAGGGGTATTTAGGTAATTTGTAAATTAAAAATTCTTAGAAAGTTTTCCCAAAATAATAATTTTCACAATTCAAAAGGGTAGTTTGTTGACTTTTAAAACTAGGGTTTCCATAAAAATGTGGCTAGTGCCTTTCGGGTTTTAATTATTGAGTTTAGCCCGTGACTAAGTCCTCCTGGTTAGGGTGAACCGAAGCTACGCACCAGGTAGGATTCGAGTGGAGAGGAGGTGAGTCATGCGGACTGCTTAAATACCAAGCTCCCAATGAAACCAATCCTAGACATGCGCACAATGGTTGCCACACCCTAACTCGGCGACTTAACCACAGTTTTGTTTAATTAGGCACTTAAAATTTTATGTAATTGTTGGGGTAATCTAGTCCTAGGGTTCAAGTACTTATCATGCTAATCTACGTTCCATTTCTACCCTTCTACAATTCATATCATAAATCACACAAGAGATAGGGGTACTTACCTGGTGGACTTCAGCCGGAGACTCAGGTGCCATGCCAGAAAACCTACTTATTTCTCAAAATTTTTCACAAAATTCTTTTGGGCTTAATTTTGAAAACATTTTGGGCCTTAAACCCAAGGCCGAGAGTTTAAAAACTGGGCTTTGATACCAAGCTGAAACACCCCAAACCCGGCCCACTAGCCCTGACCGGATCTGGCATGCTTCTAAAGAAAAACCTTTCGAATTCTATTTGGGCTTTGCCAAAATCTTGTGTTTTCGAAAAATAGTTGATTTGGGTTGGGTTCGAACTTAAATTTCCGTGTTGATTAGGTGTCAAAACACTTGATATTTATACTTAAGAAAAATTGGTCTTTAATTTTAGTTCGATAATAATCGTATCATATTAAGAAATTTAAAAGCATGCATAAACAAATTAATACTTTGGCCTTATTACATCAAATAAAACCCGAAAGTAATTCAAAACATGGGAATTTAGAACTGAAAAAAAACAAAACATAACAATCTTCGAATTGTGCATGGCCACCCCTGAGCTTCTCCCGACTCGGTTCATTACTGAGTGTCACCTGAAAAACAATCCCCAGCAGACTCAATGTGTAACCACAACACTAAGTCCTAACAAATTCAGGCATATCAGATCATACATGTACATATATCATTTAATTAATATGATACAAACCCGAACCCAAACCTAGATAGCCATCCGCTACACATCACCCGTACCAACCTGCACACCGTGGGGACTACTAAGTCAACCCTCCATCCGCTACACACCATTGAAGGCAGTCGCTACAGTCGACGTGCTCATCGCCCTTATAAAATTTGTGGCATAGCCACCAGATATATATATATATATATATTTGTGATATAAGTCACCACATTCTTATGTTGTGACATAAGTCACCACATACTTATATTGTGACATAAGTCACCACATTCTTATATTGGGGCATAGAACCACCAATTCACTTCCCCTTCATATATCACCCATATGCCCATGTCATACAAAATATGCAATATTATGCTTTATTCACATTCTTATATTTGCACTCATGTGCCATAATAGATCGTATTGTATTCCTAGTAGGAGTAGGAAGACGTACCTGAGTACTTTGTACCATCGCATGGTAACTTAGCCATATTTTTCACATTTTTCTTATCATATGCATTAAAGTAAAGCCATAATCTATTAAGGTTTAGTGTGGGGTACACACCTGATTTACTTAGCGCTTAATTGAATTCCCGAAAACTCGATCTAACGCTTTAGATCTTAGTTCCTATATTCGGCCATTATTAGACATATTAGCAAAACCTATTCGCTAATTAATTAAACTCAAGGACTATCGAAACCAAAATTTACCTTGTTGCCGATTGGATTAAAATCAAATCCCGAAACTTCATGATCTTGCCCCCTAGCAATTGGCCAACACTAGATTAATTGGCTCGGTTAGTTTTTGGCTAAAAAATGAATAAGAAATGATTTAAATACCACAATAGGGCCTTGGTGAATGTCGATTCACTTACCTTTGTGAATCTAAAATCCAAAACCACCTCCTTCTTTAGAAACCGTCAAATCCCTATATGCCATATGTTAGTACCGGCTTTATACAATAATCCATAAGATTGGCCCTTGGTGAATACCATACTTGCTTACCTTGATCTCTTCAAATCTCGAAAGGCTCCTTTACTGACTCTCTAACGTTGACTACACAAAAAGAATGCATCACTATGGGCCTTACACACATTCGGCCACCCCTAAGACCGAGGTTAAACATGCTTTTGGCATCTTTAAAAGAATAAGAACCCAAAACTGATTGCTTAAGGAGGAGATCACTTACCCTTATGGTGAAATTGTTTGCTCTTTGTTGAATCCACAGAGAGATTCGGCTATGGGCTAGATTTTATTCAACGGATTCCGGCTTTTGATGTTATTAAGAAATCAGCTAGAGTACCTTGAGATTTGGCTTTTGAAGAATCAAAAGAAAAGAAAAGAGAAGGGTGTATGAGACTTATAGAGAATTCAGCTATGGCCTGGGAGGAACTTGCTTTCAGCTTTTGGAAAGTTTGCAAAAAGAAGAAGAGAAAGGTGAAGAAATCGACAATGATGGACTTTGAGTAGGGAGTATTTGGTTTTGGCAAAATAAAAGAGAGGAGAGTAATTTTGCTAGAGAATTTCGGCAGATGAACAAAAGAAAAAAAAAAGGAAGAATGAAGATTGGCCTCACTTTCCCCCCTCTTGCCGAAATTACTAAGCCTAGAGTCCCTTATTCAGCCATCACTATCATATCCCTTGTTTTCCTCTTTATCTTCTTAAAATTAATCTAAAATAAATCAACCATTTATCCACCACTTAGCTGAAATTATTAAAAGAAGAATGCTTCATCTTAAACTCCTCCCATAGACTCCCCATGTTGTCCATCTCTTCTCTTTATTGCGAAAAAAATAAAAACTTTACTTAGCTTCCCACGCGACTCTAACCTTGGCCCATCTCCACCTACTTGTATGTCATTCCTGTGGCCTTAAGTGGCGCCTCAAGCCACTTTTCCAAGCCCAATTTCATGTCACATTTCCTCTAATATTTCTTTTAAGGCCTTTCTGGTTAGCTTCCTCTTTTAGATTTAGAATCTAATACTTTCTAAGGCATTTGTCTACGCACTAAGGTTCACAAAATTCATAATGCACATCCACAACACACATAAGCATGCTATTTCATTTAATTAAGTAATTAATGCATAGGCCATAATCCGGGATATTACACTTCATTCTTCTGAAGTCATTGCATTATCGCTAGGATTCGATTCTAAAATCTTTAAGGGATTTATTCATTGATCACTCAGAATTTCTTGTAACGATTCGAAAGGAAAGCCGAGTGGAGATCTCAAAAGGAGTGGGTTAACGATCCCTACTCCTAAATTCAAGCGAAGGGCTGTATCGGTGATTCGAGACTTTCTTCCGGGTTGTGGACCCTTATCCGGTATGAATCAACTATTCGAGGTCGTTCGCTATTCTGAGGCATCAGTGATTCGGGATTTTCCACTAGGTTGTGAATCGTTAACTGGGGAAAACTGACAAATCGTAGTTGTTCACGATCCCGAGTGTAAAATCTTAGATCGTTTGTTTTAAAGTAGATTTATTAAATCACGTGCATTGACTAATCGAGCGTGATAAAATTTTAGGTGTCGACGATCGAGAGAGCGTAGTGCTTACCGTAATTAGGTATGTAATCTCACACTGTATTTCGTGGGTTAGAGATTAATGTCAAATTGATAGTAAACCGTTCGATTAAAATCGTATTAAGGTGAAACCGAGAAAAATGGTTTAGAACTCATTATTTGATAAAATTGATAAAATCGATATATTTTGCTATGTGGGCCAAATCGATAAGATTTCTATGTGGGCCAAAATGATATATTTTGCTATGTAGGCCAAATCGATATATTTGCTAAATGGGTCGATCTGAAAATATGCGAAATGGGCCAAGATAATATTCTGCTTAATAGGCCAAGTTCATAAATTGTTATAATGGGTCATAAAAATTTGTAAGAAATATCTTAATACATTGTTGTGAATTGTTATGCATTATATACATGATTTGCATGGGATGGGATAATGATGAAGAGAAGTTCTGGTAGCTCTGCTACATAAATCTGGTGGCTCTACCACAAATCTAAAAAATGGCAATACCATGTAAATTCTGTTAATCTGGTGGCTAGTCCACAAATTTGATATAAATGGCTTAATGCCTACATTTGGTGTGTTGGCAAGGTGGGCTGACTAAAGATCACCCACAGGTGTATTGGTTGGTACGGGTGGTGTGTAGTGGATGGAAACTAGGTTTGGTTTGGGAATTTCATATCATATGCATATATATATATATATATATATATGATACATTTATATTATTGTAAATGGGCTATGGCCCAAATAATTGCTTAATGGGATTTGGCCCAGTGGACAACGATAAGTGGGTTACACATTGAGTTCTAGTAACTCACCCCGTTTTACTTACCCCTTTCAGGTAATGATCAATGATGGAGACTTCAATGTGGATATCTAGGTGGAGGCCATACTTCAAAACAGTTAAATTTGGAATTTTGGATTTCTTTTAATACTTTTAATTATTTGGCTATTTGAATTAAGGTTGTAATAAGGCCTCTGGATTAATTTTTGGTTTTGTTTATTGTTTGATGAATTTATAAACCGCTTAAAGTATTTTAATTGAGATTTTAATTTCTAAAACTTAAATTATCATTTTATTCAAAAATGAATATACAAAAGGATTTCATAAATATTTTAACTCGAAAAATTACTCTTAAGATTTTCATCAATTGTTTGCAAAAATATCTTTAATTTCTTTTAAAATTTTCTCAAACTGTTAACGATATTTTCAAAATTTCAATTTATAAGATTTTGCATCTCAAATTGTCGATTTATCAATCAAATCTAATTTTAATACTTCGTCTAAATTTTGTAATCTGTTTTACTTGATTTTTGAAAGACTTAATGGTTTTTCACATGTGACATGTCAGATCTGGCCTTAACGCATGGGCCTAGCTTGGGTGTTACATAGTGACAAGAATTAGAAGATAATTGAAGCAACTAAACAAGCAAAGAAGCTAACCCATATATAAAAGATTAATAAATAAATTATGAGGGGATGAAAGTCAATAACAAATTTGATTAGGCGGGCAAATTTGATTATGGTGGATGACAATGATTACAAGGACCTAAAATAATTTTTTCTAATTTAACTCGAACAAATATATTTGATTCGATTCGATTAAAATTTCATCTCACATGACTAAATTCGAGAAAATTTCAAATCGAGTTAGGTTGATAAAATAGGATTCTTTAACTCGATTAACTCAAAAAATTTTTTCATTCGATTCGATCGAACGCTCACCCCTAGTTGAGAAAATGATCCACCTTGGTAGAGCAGTGACCACAAAGGTGTTTGCGACACCACTGGCGTAGGAGTATAAATATTTTGTGTCCCATACACCAATGGCATAACGATCAGACTTCCGATTGGAGCCCCAAACATAGACGGTCTATACGTTGTCATCAAAATTGTTGTCATTTGAAACATCGATTGCATTGATGTAGAAACTTGGCATTGATGTAGAAACAGACAAGATGTGGAGCTTGTATAAAAATGACAGGGTTAATGAAAGCACTAGAATAAGTTGAGCCATACTGACCGGGGGGTGGTGCGGCCACCGGTTTCGGTTCTTGTGTAGGTGTAGACGATGGACCTGTCTCAGCAGCTGCTCTAGACCTTGGATGCATAGGTAATCATCGTGGCCGCCTCGTATGCTATTACCTACCCCTTGTCTTTTCTTCTAATAGATATGGCTTGTCATGGACCCTAAACCATGACATGTACTCCGAATCCCAAGTTAACTTCGGAGTGATAATGGTCTCGCGAGTAGGTAAAAACTATTGGAAAAATGGGTTTGGAAAACGTAGTATAAAATAAATTTAGTGAAAATCCAGAGTTTTAAAATTATTCCAAAACAAGATCTTGGTTGTGATATCTAAAATAATAAACACTTAATCAAAATTGTACCTTTTCAATTCGTCTAGGATGAGCGCTTCGACCTAGTAGTCTTCTCCGCTATCCTCAAGCTCACATCTGCCGAGTGTGGGCTAGTTTCGAATTAGAAAATTTTTCACAAAATTTTTTAATTTCTTTAAATTTTTGGGTCAAGTTGTAAATCAGAAAAATATCTCTAGAAATTTTCTAAAATAATAATCTCTTTAGAGAATTTTCTTTCTACAACTTTCTGTTGAATTCAAGTGTATGTTAATAATGACCCAAGACTCTCTTTATATAGGCAGAGTTTAGAGAGTTCAACTATTATTAAACTTAATCACTTTAATATCAAATTAATATAATATTTATCAAGATAAATATTAGATTAAATTTAATATTAAATCTTATTAAAATAATAGAATGTTATTTACAAGATAAACATTAAATTAAATTTAATATTAAGCTAATCACTTTAATATTAAATTAATAAAATACTATTAAGATAAGTATTAAATTAATTTTAATATTCAAATATTAAAATAATATTATTTTTAGAATAATTAATCTGAAATCAAGTTATCTAGTAGAGGCCTAGTAGGAGTGTAACTCTTCCACAACTCAACCATCGATAACCAACCGTCGCTGGCCATCGAGACATCTCCGTCACAGCCACTAACACCACCGTGTCCGGTGATGCAGGTGCAACACCCTTACGACACCCCAAGTCGATTCTGCTGTTGCAGGTTTGGCCTGGGTCAATGACGACCTAACTGGTCTGGTCTAGCCACCGGTTTGACTGTCGGCCTGGTTTCACGTACCAAGCCCGATTCTACCATTTTGTGGGTCTTGGTCTCGATTTTGGGCTCCTAGGCCCAATTTACGATCTCAGGTCCAATTTTGAAGTTCAATTACCCATTTGACTAATTGTCTGACTTGAAAATTAACTTTCAAAAATATCATATTAATTTTAATTGATTTGATCAATTTAATTTTACTTAATCAAAATTAATTTTTTTCCCAAAAATCACTTAGATTTTCCAAATAAATTCAAGAAATTTATTTAATCAAATTCTCTAGTTGAACAATTCTTATGACTACCTAATTTAATTTCACAATGAATCAATCAACTCAATTAAATTATTCCCAAAGTTGTAGAATTTTCTTCTAATTCAAATGCAGTCCGATTGAGTTTTTGTTGAGCTAGCAGAGGGACCAATTAGACAAATACAATTAGCCTCTAGCGATTGCAATTATGTCCAGAAGCATCGACCCGATAATTCACAATTACTTAATCATAGAGCTAGTCCACAAGAAGTACCATGATTGAAAACTCCTTATTGTATACACTTCACAAAAGCAATTCATCCAACTACTTTGTCCAATGACCTCGTCATGTGTGTTACCCTCATATGACACCTTTAATTCATTTGAGTTAAATTCATTCACTCAATACAATCCTATTTTATCTTATTGTCAGCATTGTGTTTTCTTAATGATTAATATGTTCATTGTCAACAAATGACTGTGATGAATTGTTTGTTCGAGAACAAGCAACCCGTGGCCACATTTCATATTTATCAATCTACACAATACCAATGAGAGGATATCATTAACTCTTTAATTGAGCTATGAATTCCACTATTGCTAGTAAAGCCATGCCATACACAAGTCATGTACCCAACATACCGGCTATGGGTTCGATCATCTTTAGAGCATCAGCCTCTACTTATTTCAAAGCACATGAGTTGCATACTCATGGTCAGTGACTAACTCGAGATTTAGGTAAATCACACCATGAACGTCACAAGTGAATTAATTCACAAACAGATTCAGAATTAATTCATCTTGGGTCTAGTCCAATGTATTATTCTACTAATGAATACATCTATGTCTCTACTTGTGGAGTTAATTGCTCCGATAGCCAAGACTAGTCATCTCCCTAATTGGAATTTTAAACGACATAATAATCCTTCTCAATATTTGAATGAAATGATCGCTTCTATTCTTTTACGAGATTATGAACTTATTTAGATTATCTATTAAATTATCTTTCTCATAATGTAAACATTTTTTACAATGCCACTTATCTTTAATTTGAACTTTAGACAATGAATGAGCTAATATTTGCATGTCACAATTTTGCTATGCATACAAAATATAAAAGACATAAATACAAAAGATATAATAGTGAAATGTAAAATTAACTTTATTTATTAATCGTTCAAATAAATAGAAAATAGTTACATGTTTACTACAATATGGACGCATTTCCCAACAATCTCTCACTTTCCTTAGTGAAGTAAATGTGTCATGTTTAGAATTCGCATATCCTCGACGTGTTTGTTAAAACTCCTAGTGACAAGAGTTTTAGTAAACGGATCCGCTAGGTTATCTTCAAAAGGTACTTTCATCACATCTACAATGCATTCGGCTACTGCCTCTCGTATCCAGTAATACTTCGATCAATGTGTTTTGTCCTCTTGTGACTTCTTATTTCCTTGGTATTTTCTATTGCAGCACTGTTATCACAATACAGTGTTATAGCTTTTTTCCATACTAGGAATAATTTCAAGTTTAGTTAAGAACTTTTTAAGCCATATTGTTTCTTTCATTACCTCAGAAGCAACCACATACTTGGCCTCCATAGTAGAGTCAACAGTGCAAGTTTGTTTTACACTTCTCCATACTAAGGCTCTACGACCTAGAATGAATACCATTTCCTGACGTTGATTTCCTCGAATATTTACAGGTTTGGAAGTCTAAGTCTGTGTATCAAATAGGAGTAAGGTCCTCCCTAGAATACACAAGCATATAATCCTTGGTTCTTTCAAGATTTAATATATGCTTTATAGCTTGCCAATGCCTAAGACCTGGATTCGTCTGATATCGACTATCCATTCCTACTGCGAAACAGATATCTAAACATGTGCAAAGCATTTCATACATAAGGCTTCCAACATCCAAAGCATATGAAACCTTACTCATATGCTCTCTTTCTTCTACTGTCTTAGGATAGTCATCTAAAGAAAGATGAAAACCTGATGCAATATACTAAATGCCTAGCTTCATATAGGTCATTGCAAAACGTTCCATTACCTTAATAATGTATGAAGCTTGAGATAAATCTATCGTTTTATTCTTTCGATTCCTAATGATTTGAATTCCAAGAATATAACTAGCTTTAGCCAAGTCCTTCATTCTAAATTGTTGAGCTAACCATATTTTAACCGATGACAATTCTCCTAAATCATTTTCGATAAGTAGAATATCTTCGACATGCAAAATGAGGAATACCACCTTTTTATCCTTTTTACGCTTATAAATACAAGGTTCATCAACGTTTTTCTCAAATAAAAAAAGTTCTGATCTTTTGATCAAATCTTTTATTCTATGAACAGGATGTAACACCCCCAAACCTGGCCCAGACGTTATGACCGAATTTGGTGATGTCACATCAAGGACAATTCCAAATCGATTTACTAAGTTAAAATTTAAGGCCTAAAAGCCAAAATCCTCGAAACTTGGTAAGTAATGATAAAAACCCATCTTTTAAGTAAAATCCCATAAGTTAAAGTTATCTTGAAAATCATGTTTAAACTTAAGAAATTTGTTTAAATTTAATAATTACGTAAATAGTTGAACAATGATGACAAAACACAAAATCTAAAGTCAAAATGGAGTACAAGGCCTTATTACAAACAACAAAAGTGAAATGATTAAAATCATGTCTTTTGAAACCAATAAGCAAAACTCCTAGGTATCTTGTAGTGTGGCCATCTCCGAACCCCCTCCAACATCGAGCCGTCTACTGTGGATCACCTGAAACATTTAATAAAAAGGGAGTGAGTTTTGAAACTCAGTGTGTACTACCCTTGGCAATCAATTCAATATGAAATTATCACATTGGGCCTAAGCCCTATCAAAATCGGTGGTCTTGGGCCTTAGCCCACAATGACCTCATATCATATCATATCATATCACATGAAAACGAAGTTATGCAAAACCCTCCCCAAAGTTCATCCGCTACACTCCAAAGGTAGCACCAACAGTAGCACTACTAACGTTGTAGCAAAGCTGCTAAGTATATAATGGGTTTAAAGCCACCAGTGGATCCACGGTCGTCAAGCGACTATGCGATCCTCAAATTCTTCCTCCGTACCATAATTCCCACCCATATGCATCCTAAATAGAATATCATATGAATGCAACATGCATATGAGTAACATCCATAAACTCATGCTCATCACATAGGGGTATTTTAGTCATTTCACAATTAAGAGTACTTTTGTAATTCTATCTTACAAGGGCATTATCGTAATTCTACCCTATAGAGGTATTTTCGTAAATTTCTAAATCGGGGGTATTTTGGTATTTCTACAAATTAGGGGTATTTTGGTATTTTTGTAAATTGAGGGTATTATGGTAATTTTCCAAACTAAGGGTTTTTGGTAATTTTGCAAAATAGGGGTATTTTAGTAATTTTACAAATCTAAGGATATTTTGGTAATTTTAAATCGGGGTACTTGGTCCTTCTCGGGTTTTAGTTATAGACTTTGGCCCATTAACAAGTCCTTGCAGCTAAAGCAAACAGACACTATGCACCAAGTATGATTCTAGAGAAGAGGAGGTGGGTCACTAGGACCGCTTAAGTACCAAGCTCTCCCTAGATCCAATCCTAGACATGCAAATGTCCGTTGCCACACTCTAACCCAACGACTTGTTCACGGACATGTTTAATTATTAGATTAAGTCTTATGCGGTTTAAGAGTTATTCAGAACTAGGCCTAAAGTCCATTAAACCCTAGCATACATGTCTACATTCCCATAAAGCCCGTCAAGCCCATTTCACGTTCATAAAGCCCCTTATGCCCAAATCACATTTTTATGGCCCATTAGGCCCAAAACAATTCCAGATCATGTAACATGCATGTCTAACTCAATTCATATACCCAAATCAATCAATTTCATGAAACTTAGCCTTAAGGCCCATCGGGCCCATTTAGCCACTTTTGGCTTTTTAGATTTTTGGCTTTTCGGCATTGCCGATATCATGTGTGTGTAGTGTTTGTACACACTTGATTACTGCAACGTGCTATACTATCCTTATCCTTGAACCTACAACCAACCAACCTTCAATCAACCACCCATACCTAATCAAAATATTTACCAAAAGCCGAAGCCTTACCGTAACCTTACCGTATGCCACCAGGTTCTAATAGCCCTTCCTTAGCTACTAATCATGAGTATCCCATAGATCTGCACTCACACATATACCATCATAATTCAAGTGACTCATAATTCACACAAGTCACCCCTATAGATCATACACATTTGTCCATTCACTTAAACCATAATTGAGTTGAGTACACTTACATTTTGCTAATGATCCTTACCACGCTTGCGATCTCTAATCCTTACCTTTTTTAATACATGATTAACGACAATGAGAAGTTAGATAGCCCTTCGGCTTTTAACAAAACACACTAAGGGGTTAACTAAATACTTACCAAATCCACCTTTGATCTCACGGCCTAGAAAGCTACTCAACAAGATTCAACTTTTAACCTTGACTGAGAGTAGGTAACAATTGATTTGTGATGGAGGAACAACCACAAAGGTTCGGCACTAATAAGGATTTTGGTAAGAGAAGATGATGGTAATTTAGCAATCGAAAAGTTTGGCTATGCGAGAATTTGGCAAAAAGGGATTCGGCTAGAGGGAAAAACAAAATTTCGGCAAAGGAATGATGGTTTCTTTTTCGGTAAATGGAAGAATTCGGCTGAGGGGAAAAAGAAAAGTAATGGAACCTTTCAAAAGAGTTTGGCACCCCCTTTTTATAGCCAAAAGCCGAAACTCCCTTCCCCCTAGAGTCCCATTCGGTACCAACATATCCACACCTCAATCCCCAATCCCCTATCTTTTCTCTCTTACCTTTACCTTAACTTTCTCTCCTTAACACTCATTTCTAGAGTCCACTCCAACGCCACTACTAACCATCTAGAAGGAAAATAAAATAAAACCTCCAAGTTACCACTCTCAAGCCTCAACCTTGGACCTCTTCACCTGTTAATGATGCCACCTCCCTGCTCCCTAAGTGGCGTCGCTTTGCCACTACACCACAAGCTCCTCTTTTGTCATTTTCCTTCTACATTTATTTAAAAGGCCTACTAACTGAAGTCACTCTTCCCTAGGTTTAAAACCAAATTTTTTTTCTATACCCTTACTTGATCCCAAGACATCTCCAACACCCCTAGACACTCCAAATTCCTTAACTATTAAAGAAAACATGCAATTTGTCTTTTTCTTGCTCACTTAAAAATTTTCTAAGACCCAAAGCCCAAAGCCCATTAGGCCCAATACTTCTAGGCCCAAATTTGGGGCGTTACACATGACGTCTGATTAAGCCTATAAATGGATCTTGGCAGTGTGCAAACTTTTTGCTCATTTCCTTTGACAACATAGCCAGTGGGTTGGGCCATATAAATGGTCTCATCAAGATAGACATTCAAGAATGCTATCTTGACATCCATTTGTCAGATCTCGTAATCGAGAGCAGTGATAATGAATAAGAGTGTAACACCCTAAATTTGGCCTAGAAGTTTAGACCGAATCTCGGATGCTACATTGATCACCGAAGTGATCGTAGGTAAAGTTTTTACAAAACAATTTTCATGTCGAATCGTAATACTTGATCGTTTAAAACCGTTATTAAAATTTCAGTTTAGATAGTATATTTTTATGTAAGATGAAATAAAACGATTAAAAACTAGCTCAAAATTTGTACCACAGCTTAATAAAATCTTACAGTTCAAAAATCATTTACCTAAATATAAATTAATAATCATTTATTTCCACCGAAACTATCTGAGACCTTTGCATACCGAGTCTAGCATTAAAACTCTGAAATGTACCAGCAAAGGAAACACTAAGAAGGGGTGAGCTACTCGAGCTCAGTGTGAGTCCAAAATAATACTAAAGGTAGAAACTCATAATTTAATTTAGCAGTGTAACAGACTTACAGACATGAGCAGAAACAGACACCAAACGTAATCGGGCAGAGCACACCTAATACACAAAACACTTACACACGGTGGTTCAGACAACAGAACACAGACAGATATTTGTACACTCAGAACGCACAGACAAATATGCATATGAAATGCAATCAGAAAATATAACCCACCCATCCAGCCAACACACTTCTCCGTCCCCTGATCACACATCATAAGAGCTGTTAAAGCTCATCCAACCAATCACACCAATTAGGACCTCGGAAGGCCCATCCAACCCTACATACCACATACGTGGACTAAGTCATTCAGATAATAATACACAGTAGGGCTAGCGTATGTGCTGTACTGTGTAATGTGACATACCGCACTACAGGCCAGATCAGATAATAGTATGCAGCAAAGCTAACGCACGTACAATATAGTGTAATACAGTAATCCACTATATAGTAATGTTACAGTTAAACTGCCAGATCAGATAAGGGTACATAGCATAGCTAACGTATATATGGTACAGTGCGATGCAGTAAATTGCTATACCGATAAATTACAGCTTAAACTAGTAGATCAGACAAGGATACGTAGCATAGCTAACGTACATATGGTACAGTACGATGCAATAAACTGCTATACTGGTAAATTACAGCTTAACTGCCAGATCAGATCAAAATCAGTCTCCCTTCTATTCACAATCCCAACCCAAAATATTTTATGCAGATGTATGTATGCAAACAATCTCATAGGACAGAGACACAATATCAAACAGTTAGACAGAACAGCACTGCACACACACCCAACAGAACAGATTTAGATTCAAACATTTCACATGATAGTCATACAGATACACTCAGGCCGAAGCCCAGATAAGAATCCTTAGCCACCCTGACTAAAGATCAGCCAAGGCAAAACACACAAACAGATGCTCAGACAAAAAACACACAGAATCAAATTAGGTGTCCTAGAGCCACACGCCGTGTACTCTGGTCATGTGGACATGCCTAGGCCATGTGGGAGGTAACAAGCTCATGTAAAAAAGGGCACATGTCCATGTGAAAAGAGGCACACGGCTGTGTGAATGAAACACACGCCCGTGTTGACTGTAGGCATGACCGTGGGAATAGGCCGTGTAACTCTCTGTTTATTTATATTGAATTCGAGTACAGGGCTGACACGGCCGTGTGAGAGTCTCACACGCCCGTGTGCCCACCAGACACGGCTATGTGTCCCAAAATACACGCCTATGTGGAATCCCTAAACCCCCAAACTAGCCATACGGCCATATGACCAGGCCTTTTGGCTAGGCCGTGTGACATCAAATCACTCAAACCCTAATCCCTAATCTCACACGCCCATGTACTCGAGGGACACGACTGTGTGAGAAATGATAAAATCCCCAAGTTGACCACAGGGCTGTGTGGCCAGGCCCTGTGGCACCAAATTCTACCAGAAAACCCTAATCCCTAATTCCACACGACCGTGTGACCCAACACACACCCATGTGGTCTCGAAAACACCCCCAAATAGCCTAAAAATCAAGCTTACCTGATAACTAAATTGACCCTCAATCGATCAAACTCAATAGCACAGCAACCTAAGCGGATTTCCAAACCATTTAATAATAATATCGTACTTTAACAACCAATTCTGAGAACCACCGAAGTTGTCACATTTTATCAAAAATAATTTATCAATTCACAAAATAAAATAGGATAGTTTCAAAACCCACACCTGTTTCGTGATTGAAAACGTTTCGATACCGACTTGATGACGAGAAAGCGACCCTTCAATGAAAGAAAAATGAAGAAGAAGCAAAAAGAGAAAAAGAAGAACCCCCACAAAGCACGTCCAGAGAGGAAAAAAAAAGAATAAAAATTAATTCCATAAATAAATAAAATAACTAAAATATATATACAAAATAACAACTAAAAAAATATATTAGTTAAAATGCACATCCTAAGACTCGAACCCCAGAACCTAAAGGTATACTAACACTCCCTCAACCACCAGACCAGTAGGCCCATTCTGACACCTAAACGCACAGCTAAACACATTAGCGTAACCTTCTCAATGACCCAACCTCGAAATCCCAAAACTATTAGCCCCAAAATTTGAGACATTACAGAGAGTATGCAGATAGGCTTGAGCATGGCTACTAGAGAGAAGGTCTAATCGTAACCGATGCCTTCTTTTTGTGTGTAGCCTGTCCCTACAAGTCGATCTTTATGTGTTTTGACTTTCCCTTCCACATTTCTCTTCTTCTTGTAGATTCACTTACACTCTATGGGTTTAATCCCAATCGGTAAGTCTACAAGTTCGCACACCATATTAGATTTCATAGAATCCATCTCGGCATCCAGGGCCTATTTCTAGAGCTTAGAATCAATGTCTTGTATAGCCTCATCGTAAGTGAGTGGATCATCATTCTCATGATTGGATTTTGTATTATAAATACTACCATCATAGATGAAGACGTCTGGCTTCTTAAAACTCTCTCACTACGACAGATTCCCTTTTGCTGTTGATCGTTTGTAGGTTTTTCTACAACTTTCTCAAGAGTTGAACTTGGTGATTATTCTACAACTCCCAAAAGTTCCTCAAGTACCACGTTACTTCGAGGCTTAAAGTTATCCATGTAGCTTTACTCGGGAAAAGTAGCATTAGTATAGAATTTAATCATATTATTTTTAGATTGTAAAATAATCCTCTCTTTGTTCCTTTTGTATATAATACAAACATGCACAGTTCTGTTCGTGCATCCAACTTCTTTGCATCCTTATCCAGAATGTGTACTAGACAACCTTATATTCTAAAGTGATTTAGAACGAGTTTCTTTCCATGCCATAGGTCATAAGGTGTTTTATAAGAAATGTAAGACCCTAAAATTTCTATTTCTATTTCTATTAAAATATTGCACAACTGTGTATTTGCTTAAATGGATAGGTGTTCTGGGTGTGTGTGGGAGGTTCCAAGTTCAAGCCTTAGCTTTGGCAAATTTTCATATTTTTTTGATAAGCCTTATCTCTGTTCAGTGGGCTTATATTAAATTATTGGTAAAAAACAAATAAGTATAGGCCTGTTGGTATGGTGGTTAGGTGGAGTGTTGGTGTGTGAAGGGTCTTGTGTTCGAATCCCCGCACGAGCAGGAGAGTCTCTTTTTGGTTCGTTTCTGAGAGAAAGTTTGGATGGAAGTGTAATTCTGATAGTGTTGGTAGTGGAGAGAATTAAGGGATTGTGAAATATCCCTTGACTTTTCTTTTTCTAATTTTTCCTCTCCTAGCCGAAAATTCCCAACCCCACTGACCTTTTTTTTCTTATTTTCCCGTCTTTATCTTTTCTTTCTTTCTTCATTTTCTTTTGTTCTTAATTTTTTTTGTGCAACTCCAATTTTTGGCTTTTCAACTGCATGTGCTTCGATAAGTGGGGGTAAGATTTTACTCGTTTTAAGGAGGGTTTTTCCTCTTAGTATCATTATCGTGTTGTTGCTTTTCGTTAGCTTAATTCTGGGTTCTGGTAGTAACAATTCGCGAAGGACGGAGCTCTTCTTGTAACATCCTAAAAAAAGGGCCTATGCATTTTTGGCTTAAATGTACGAAATGACATGGTTTATGAGTTTTGAATAAATTTTGAATATTTTTGGAAGCCTGAGAATGTATGAAAGTGACCATTTTGGAAACCTAACTAAATTAGGAAAGTGAACATTTTGGAAACCTAAGTAAATTAGGAAAGTGAACATTTTGGAAACCTAAGCTAAAAGAGGAAAGTGAACATTTTGGAAACTAAGCTAAAAGAGGAAAGTGAACATTTTAGGAAACCTAAGAAATGTCAAGTTTACAGAGCCGAACGAAAATTTTTGGAAACTTAAAAATGACCCCGAAATGTCGAATTTTAAAGTTAAAAGGGGAACTTAGGGCCAGGTGACCCTAAAATATAAAGTACGTGAAATTAGACACACAAACGGGCTTGGAAAAGTGGCCTGAAGATGCCACTTAGGGCCTTTGGAAATGGCGCCACATACAAGAGTGTTGGGCCGGAGTTCGAGTCACATGGGAAGCAAATAAAATAAGTTTTATTTTTGCTTCTAGAAGCCCAAGAGGTGGACGGCACAAGGCTTGCAAAAGAGGAGTTTCACTCTCTTTAAAACTCGGCTAATTAGAAGACATAAGGACTCTTAAGGGAAGAGTTTAATTCTCTTTAAAATTCGACTAAATAGGTGGATAAATGAAGAATTATTCTTTAATTAGGAGAATGAGGGAAGAGTGATGGCCAAGTAAAGGATTCTTGGCCTAGTAATTTCGGCTATAAAAGGATGAGACTAGGGCCATTCATTATTCATTCTCCCTCTCTCTTTTCCTCTGCCGAATATTCTTCTTGAGCATCCATTCTTTTTCTTCTTTTCTTTTAGCCTCCTAGCCGATTCCTTCTAAGCCTATTATTCCTCTCTTCTTTTATCTTTAAAACCGAATGCATAAGGGAATCATAGCCGATTGTTCATCATGTCTCTAAGCCGAATCTCTGAAGGTTGAAGTGAAGGTGCAATCGATTCCTTCAAATAAGGGTAAGATCCAAGTTTGGTTTCCATTCTTTTATATTTTAGACATATCGAAATCTAGGGCTAATCCTATTAATGTTCATGGTTGCCAAAACTTTGAAGAGATCTTTCGGGATTTACTAAGTGTAGGCTACAAGGAAGGAGAAGTTCTTTTCCCGAAGGTACACCATAGGCCACATGTTCCCTAGTTATTCGGTGAGTTTCGGGATTTAAAACCCACAAGGTAAGTGTCTATAGCATTCGGCTAAGGCCTATTTTGATAGTTAGATCTAATTCTTGTTTGTTTAAAAAGTGAAACTAACCCTTGATGAGATTTAGTGCTTGGCGAATACAAGGAGGAGCATAGCATAGATTTGGGATTTGATTAGTATTGAAATCGGCAACAAGGTAAGTCTTTTACAAATCCTACTAGGATTTGGATATCATAACCAAATAGAATTTATGCTAAGTAATAAATGATGAATCAAATGTAGGGACTAAGGATCTAAACTTTAGATCTAGCTTTTGAATCTCAAGGAATCGCTAAACAAATCGGTGTGTACCCTACACTAAATCTTGATAGATTACTGACTTTAATTCAATATATGTGTTAATATGAAAGTGTAAGAATATGGCTAAGGTACCGTGTGTACCCTACACTAATCTTAATAGATTTATGGCTTAAATATGATATATATGTTAATGTGAAAGTGAAAGAATGTGGCTAAAGTACCATATTATGTTACAAAGTACTGTGTGCGTTTTCCTACTCCTACTAGGATTTTGAAATATGTTATATTTAACATGTGAAAAGTGATGTGAAAGTGAAATTAAATATGATATGCATGATATGTATAATTTGGGGCATTCAGGTTATTTGAGAGGGGAAGTGAATGTGATGACTTGGTCTCACTAAGTGAAACGTGATGACCGGTCTCACTAAGAATATGTGATGACTTGGTCTCACTAAGAATATGTGATGACTTCGGTCTCACTAAGTGAAACATGTTGACTTCGGTCTCACTAAGTGAATGTGGTAACTCCGGTTACATTATCGAATGTGGTGGCTATGCCACGAATTTTATGTGGGGGCGCCTTGATGGTGTGTAGCGGATGGAGGGTTGACTTAGTAGTCCCTACGGTGTGCGAAGTTGGTGCAGGTGGAGTATAGCGGATGGCATATAGGTTTGGGTTGGGTTTGCATCATTATCTTGAATTTTATATGAATATGATATGTATGGTGTGCCTATTTCTATTATGTTTTGGTGTTGGTTACACATTGAGTCTATCGACTCACCCGTTGTGGGAACATGTTTGGTGATGAGCGATAATGGACCGGACTACGTAACTTGTGGTGGCCATGTTCACTTTGAAGTTTGATTTAATTTGAACCTTTATTTTATTTTAAGTCATCTTGTATAATTTTATTTTGGGTTTTATTTTATGTAATAAGGCCATAGTGATGATTTTATTTACATTTTGATTACTACGCTATGAATTTAGGGCTTTATAAAGATTAAGCCCATTTAATTTAAAATAAGTTTAAATATTTTGTCGCTTTGAAGTAAATGGGTTTTGATTTAAAAATATATATATAATAAGTGAACTTGTTTTCAACTCGAGCCCAACACATAAACAAACTATCTTCAATACACTCAAGATTTTCCTAAGTACAAAAGAATTTGAAACGGTTTACACCAGGGAACATACCAGATCTGGTCCATTCTCGTGGGTAGGGTGTGGGAGTTTCGATTTAGTATCGAGCCCGATTTTAAACTCTCGGCACGTGGGCTAAGGCCCAAAACATTTTCAAATCGAGCCCAAATAAGCTTTATAAAGTATCTTATGAAATAAGCGAGTTTTTCTAGCATGGCACCTAAGTCTCAGACCCATGATCCACCGGTAAGTACTTGACTTCTAAAGTGATTTGAATATGTGAAATGTATGGGCTTTTATGGCAGCGTAGATTAGAGAACTAGGATCTGTTGAACCCTAGGACTAGTCTACTCAAAACACAAGTACATAAGACTTAAGGACCATTAGACAAACACAGTGATTAAGTCGCCGAGCTAGGTGTGGTAAGCTGTTGTGCGCATGTCTAGGAGTGGATTCAGTAAGAGCTTGGTATTTAAGCAGTCCTAGTGACTCACCTCCTCTTTACTCGAATCCTACCTGGTGCGTAGTAACTGTTCACCCTAACCAAGAGGACTTAGTCACGGGCTAAACCCAATAACTAAAACCCGAAAGGGACTAGCCGTATTTTTATGGAAACCCTAATTTTAAAATTTCTAAATTACCCTCTTGATTTGAAAAGAATATTTTTATAAATTTTCCTAAAATATTTCGATTTACAAATTTACTAAAATACCCCTAGTGGTAAAATTTCAAAAATACCCTTGGTTTATAAAATGTCCAACTACTCAATAGTTTTGCCAAAATTTCATTATTTTATAGAAGTCCAAAACCCTAATTTGCAAACTATCAAAATACCTTGATTTTGGAAAATTACAAAATTGCCCTAACTTACCAAAATTTCCAAAATGACCACGATTTCTAAAATTTTTTGCAACTTCATCGTTTTGGAAAATAAATTTCTCAAAAATAACCCTCAAAGTTTTGCAACTTCTAAAATATCCCTGATTTATTAAAATTTTACAATTTACCCCGGTTTGTGGATAAATTACAAAAATACCCCCAAGGTCCAAAATTTCTGAAATACCCTCGGATTTCAAAAATTTTCCAAAAAACCCAGGGAATTTAAAAATACCAAAATACTTTGTGATAAAATCACCAAGGAACCTTATTTTGACAAATTATGAAAATACCCCTGTAGGACAAATTACGAAAATACCCCCGGGTAGTGGAAAAATAACAATAAAAGAAAACTACAACGTTTCTCTGAATGAACTAAGGTTCATAATTGATTGATGGATGGATGAATGAATGTGAAGACTGTGTGCGTGTATGAATACGAAAGAACCACTTCTAAAATTCTTGTCATAAAACTTCTTCGCGGGTAATCAAGTGAAACAGGGACTAATTCATAAAACTTTTTAACTAAATCGCGACGTTAAAAATGAGTTCTAAGGGACGTGAACTTAGAGAATGTGTCTAGAAAGTATGATAGTTCTTTAAGATCAGAGTGCGCAACAATAGCGTAATGTGGTGAGTTAGACTGTACGGATGAGCGATAGTAAGTAATTTCGAGGACGAAATTATTTTTAAGGGGTAGAGCTGTAACATCCTAGATTAGGGGTTATGCGTCGCATGCGTAATTCATGAGATAGTGGGATCGATTGGGTGTGTTGGATGTGTTACGAAGAGTTTCAAGAACCCTAAAATGAAAGGAAATGTAGGAAATGTAAGGAAATATAAGGAAAATGTAAGGAAATGAAAGGAAATGAAAGGAAATGAAAGGAAATGAAAGGAAATGTAAGGAAATGTATGGAAATGTATGGAAATGTATGGAAATGTAAGGAAATGTATGGAAATGTATGGAAATGTAAGGAGATGTATGGAAATGTAAGGAAATGCTTTAAAATGTTAAGTTTTGGAAACTAAACTAAAATAGGAAAGTGACCATTTTGGAAACCGAAGTAAATTAGGAAAGTGAACATTTTGGAAACCTAAGCTAAAAGAGGAAAGTAAACATTTTGGAAACTAAGCTAAAATAGGAAAGTAAACATTTTGGAAACCTAGAAATGTCAAGTTTACAGAGTCACATGAAAATTTTGGAAACTTAAAATGACCCCGAAATGTTGAATTTTAAAGTTCAAAGGGAACTTAGGGCAGGTGACCCTAAAATATAAAATACGTGAAATTAGACACACAAGCAGGCTTGGAAAAGTGGCTGAAGATGCCACTTAGGGCCTTTGGAAATGGCGCCACATACAAGGGTGTTAATGAGTTCGAGTCACATGGGAAGCAAATAAAATAAGTTTTATTTTTGCTTCTAGAAGCCCAAGAGGTGGACGGCACAAGGCTTGCAAAAGAGGAGTTTCACTCTCTTTAAAACTCGGCTAATTAGAAGATCATAAGGAATCTTAAGGGAAGAGTTTAATTCTCTTTAAAATTCGGCTAAATAGGTGGATAAATGAAGAATTATTCTTTAATTAGGAGAATGAGGGAAGAGTGATGGCCAAGTAAAGGATTCTTGGCCTAGTAATTTCGGCTATAAAAGGATGAGACTAGGGCCATTCATTATTCATTCTCCCTCTCTCTTTTCCTCTGCCGAATATTCTTCTTGAGCATCCATTCTTTTTCTTCTTTTCTTTTAGCCTCCTAGCTGATTCCTTCTAAGCCTATTATTCCTCTCTTCTTTTATCTTTGAAACCGAATACATAATGGAATCATAGCCGATTGTTCATCAAGTATCTAAGCCGAATCTCTGAAGGTTGAAGTGAAAGTGCAATCGATTCCTTCAAATAAGGGTAAGATCCAAGTTTGGTTTCCATTCTTTTATATTTTAGACTTATCGAAATCTAGGGCTAATCCCATTAATGTTCATGGTTGCCAAAACTTTGAAGAGATCTTTTGGGATTTACTAAGTGTAGGCTACATGGAAGGAGAAGTTCTTTTCCCGAAGGTACACCATAGGCCGCGTGTTCCCTAGTTATTCGGTGAGTTTTGAGATTTAAAACCCACAAGGTAAGTGTCTATAGCATTCGGATAAGGCCTATTTTGATAGTTAGATCTAATTCTTGTTTGTTTAAAAAGCCGAAACTAACCCCTGATGAGATTTAGTGCTTGGCGAATACATGGAGGAGCATAGCATAGATTTTGGATTTGATTAGTATTGAAATCGGCAACAAGGTAAGTCTTTTACAAATCCTACTAGGATTTGGATATCATAGCCAAATAGAATTTATGCTAAGTAATAAATGATGAATCAAATGTAGGGACTAAGGATCTAAACTTTAGATCCAACTTTTGAATCTCAAGGAATCGCTAAACAAATCGGTGTGTACCTACACTAAATCTTGATAGATTTCTGCTTTAATTCAATATATGTGTTAATATGAAAGTGTAAGAATATGGCTAAGGTACAGTATGTACCCCACTAATCTTAATAGATTTATGGCTTAAATATGATATATATGTTAATGTGAAAGTGAAAGAATGTGGCTAAAGTACCATATTATGGTACAAAGTACTCAGGTACGTTTTCCTACTCCTACTAGGATTTTGAAATATGTTATATTTAACATGTGAAAAGTGATGTGAAAGTGAAATTAAATATGATATGCATGATATGTATAATTTGGGGCATTCAGGTTATTTGAAGAGGGGAAGTGAATGTGATGACTTCGGTCTCACTAAGTGAAACGTGATGACTTTGGTCTCACTAAGAATATGTGATGACTTTGGTCTCACTAAGAATATGTGATGACTTCGGTCTCACTAAGAATATGTGATGACTTCGGTCTCACTAAGTGAAGCGTGTTGACTTCGGTCTCACTAAGAGTATATGATGACTTCGGTCTCACTAAGTGAATGTGGTAACTTCGGTTACATTATCTGAATGTGGTGGCTATGCCACGAATTTTATGTGGTAACGCCTTCGATGGTGTGTAGCGGATGGAGGGTTGACTTAGTAGTCCCCACGGTGTGCAGGTTGGTACGGGTTGAGTGTAGCGGATGGCATATAGGTTTGGGTTCGGGTTTGCATCATTATCTTGAATTTTTATATGAATATGATATGTATGGTGTGCCTATTTCTATTATGTTTTGGTGTTGGTTACACATTGAGTCTATCGACTCACCCGTTGTGGGAACATGTTTGGTGATGAGCAAGTAATGGACCGGGACGGCGAGAACTTGTGGTGGCCATGTTCAACTTTGAAGTTTGATTTAATTTGAACCTTTATTTTATTTTAAATCTTGTATAATTTTATTTTGGGTTTTATTTTATGTAATAAGGCCATAGTGATGATTTTATTTACATTTTGATTACTACGCTATGAATTTAGGGCTTTATAAAGATTAAGCCCATTTAATTTAAAATAATTTTAAATATTTTGTCGCCTGAAGTAAATGGGTTTTTGATTTAAAAAAAATATATATATAATAAGTGAACTTGTTTTCAACTCGAGCCCAACACATAAACAAACTATCTTCAATACACTCAAGATTTTCCTAAGTACAAAAGAATTTGAAACGGTTTACACCGGGGAACATACCAGATCCGGTCCATTCTCGTGGGCCGGGTGTGGGGTGTTTCACTTCTTTTGTGGAACTTTAGTTGGAATCAATCGGGGGTTTGGGGTAAGTGTTAAACGCTCTTTTTGGACTGATATTGTTTTTAAAATTTTAGATTAATTGAGATTTGTGATTGATTTTAGAAGGTTGTATTATCAATTTTTTGGTGTTGGTCTTTACAAGGGTGCTATTGCAACGAATCAATACCAGGTGTATAGTCGATTAAGTAAAAAAAGTTTCGACGAAAGTCAAAAACCCTACTGTCGACGCCACACGGAAGTGTGGTTGCCCGCGTAGTAGGCCGTGTGCCCTAACACTTGAGTGTGATCGACAAGGCCAGGCCGTGCGCGTAAAACACAGCCGTGTGATGGCCAGGTAGGTCGTGTGCGACACATGAGCTACACTGATTTGTGCTGTGTGGGCCATACGGGTGTGTGAGCCCCCACGGGTAATCCACACAGATATTCAAGAATTTAGGCCAGGCCGTGTGATTCATACTGGCCAAAGCCAATCTGAGCGTGTGGGCCCACACCGGTAAGCCACATGGGCGTGTGAGCCCATTTAATCGAAATGTGTTCTAAGGTTGAACGAGTCGCCTAAGTCGACTATGAACTTACTATAGGGTCAGTAAGCACTACATGGACCGCTATATGCGTAAATTGAATGTATGATGTATGTATTAAGTATGATGCTTATATGCATGTATACTGAACTGTTTGTGGACTGTTAATCATGTAATAGCATGTCATTTATTGTATGTTTGCATTGTATTGGGGTGGGATGATGATATATGGAGGAAGTGTACTGAAAGGCTCTTAAGCCTAATATTTGGTAGCTCAACTGCAAATATACTGATAATGTGCCGCATTCGGTATTGGTGGGTGTTTCAAACCCCACATAGAGTGTAGGGATGGACGGAGATGGTGTATAAAGGCTGGTTAGGTAGGATTATGTTACTGATAAATGCATATCTGATATTGTTACGGTGACAGGATTAGGCCCTAATGCATATTTGTTACTGAAACTGAAACGAGCTAAGGCCCGAATCTTCATCAAATCGAAATGGGCTTAGGCCCAAAGCAGTATTTATTTGCTTGTTGTGTTGATTGTATGCATGTGATTTGTGGGGATTACACACTAAGTTTACGTAAACTCACCCATTTCTATTTTATCTGTTCTAGTAATCCCCAGGCTTAGACGGATCGGTGCGGCGGAGGACTCAGCGGTGACCACGGTTAATAAAACTTTCAGTTTTGATTTCTGGTTATATTTTTACTATTATTATTGGGTAATTTTTTATGTAATTTGGGACTTTCCTTGGAATTTTACTTTATTGAGGTTTTCATGGATTTTATAACTGCACAAACTCAACGAACAAACGATTTTCTCTAAAACAAAGGGGTTTTTCTAAAATGGTCGGATTTACTTAATTAACTCAATTTTTCAGAAAATAAATGATTTTCTAAAGCTTCCGCAACGAGTAATATTTTAAAACAATCGATTAAATAAGTAAGCGATTTTGGAAACAACAAGAAATAAATAGAAGCTAATAAATGTTAAAGGTTTTAACATAAGAAATTCGTTTTCAAATTCCATTCCATGTGACATTTTTAGATTCAGCCATAACGTCTAGGCCGAGTATGGGGTTACATTTAGTGGTATCAGAGCCAAGTTACAAAACTCGGATGTGAATTTTGGGTTTTAAAACTTTGTTTTTAAGAATTGATTTTTAAATGATTTGAAATGACTTGACTAAGATTGTAGTACACCAAGTCTCCGACGCCGATCCTATAAGTATTCTGATAAATTGTTATACATAGTCTGTTCTTAAACACTTTAGTAGTGTATAATAAAACTGCTAGTGAAGCTGAAACTGATAGAGATGTTACATGCGTAAAATAGCCTCTGAATTTATTATACTGCTTTGCATAAAATATCTATTAATAAATAATGAAATTGTAACTGATACATAAAATTTGTAATACAAACAAATCTGAATAGTTATGAGTGCTTAAGTTATCCGTGGATGTGGTGCTAGAGTCTAAGGTAGAGGCCGTAGGGGGCTCGAGCTGAGTCCTCTTCTCTGGGCAGCATGCTGAACTTAGATAATAGTAAGACACGGTGTCACCTGTTACTGATACTAGGTCTCAAGATCGCATGGTTGGGGACGACGTATTGTCTTAGGCTATGCTAAGGATATTGGAGACGGTCATTTAACCCAATGCTGGATCTTGGGGCCGAGGGTCAGTCACGAAACGACTCCTGTCCAATAGAGCTAAGCTTTTTAGAGGTGTCATTGGAGTCGCCCCTAATGTGGCTGAGTACTGGATTGAAGACACAGAGCGGATTATGGATGACCTGGATTGTAGCCCTGAGTAAAAACTAAAGGGTGTAGTTTCTTTTTTGTGTGATGAGGCTTACCAGTTGTGGTTGACTGTTAAGGAGGGCACTCAACCCGAACGCCTAACATTGATGCTCGTAGGAGAGAGTTTCTAAACCTTACTCAGGGAGACCGATCTGTGGCCGAGTATGAGTCTAAATTCCTGAGGTTGAGCCACTATGCTCGAGGCATAGTGGCAGATGAGTATGAGAGGTGTGTCTGATTTGAGGACGGGCTGAGGGATAACCTGAGGGTTTTGATTGCTCCATAGAGGGAGTAAGAGTTTGCTGTATTGGTTGAAAAAGTAAATATTGAAGAGGATGTTAAGCGCGCTGAGCACTAAAATAGAGATTGCGAGAGGGGTAAGAACAAGAGGGAATCGGAGCCCTCGAGTTCTATACTGGATCCTAAGAATCCAGTTAGAGCTGAGCCCTATGTTACTACTACGGGACCGTAATCATGTGCCAATTGTGGTAGATGCCATCAGGGGGAGTGTTGGAGGAAAGGCGTGTCTGAGGTGTGGATCCTTGGATCATCGCATTAGGGATTGTCCGTTGAGGGCCAGTCAGATGCAAGCTTAGGGTACTGGTACTGCGCAGCCACAGAGAGTAGCACAACAGCCACCAAGGGGCCGTGGTCTGGCTATGGGTGGTAATAGCATGAGTTATGGACAGAGGGCACGGGCAGAGGTGCTGGACAGACTGAGGTGAGGCAACCTGTTCTTGTTTATGCTACATGCCATCGAGAGGATAGAGACGCTCCAAACATCATCACGGGTATGTTTTTTATTTATAATGTGCCTTACACTGCATTGATAGATATATGATCTACACATTCCTATGTTGCCTATTCTGTTTCTAAAAATCTAGGGATTCCGATTGAGAGCACTACGAGTGAGGTGACTGTGCTGAGCCGGCTGAGGCAATCTGTTAGAGTTAGCAAACTTTATAGGAATGTTCCTTTAGAGGTTCAAGCGATGGTATTTCTGGTGACTTGATGGAGCTTCCATTTGGGGAGTTCGATTTGATATTGGGGATGGATTGGTTGGTCATGCATCATGTAAGCTTGGACTATACGACTAAGAGGGTTGTATTGATAACTGAGGATGATGATGAGGTAGTTGTGATAGGAGAACGTCAGAATGACTTGGCTAACGTGATCTCTGCACTGGTAGCTGAGAAACTGGTTCGCAAGGACGTGAGGCGTATTTGGCCTATGTAAGTGTTTCTGTTTTTGGGGACTCTACTGTAAATAGTATCCACACTGTAAGAGATTTTCCTAACGTCTTTCCTAAAGAGCTACCAGGTTTACCTTCGAATCATGAAGTGGAGTTTGGGATTGAGCTTTTCCCTGGTATAGCTCTGGTGTCTACCGCTCCTATTGAATGGCACCAAAGGAGCTTACGGAGCTTAAGGATCAGATTCAGGAGTTATTGGATCGAAGGTTCACCTGCCTTAGTGTGTCTCCAAGGGGAGCGCCAATACTATTTGTTAAGAAGAAGGATGGATCCATGAAGATGTGTATTGACTACCGAAAACTGAATAAGTTGACTATTAAGAACAAGTATCCACTTCCGAGGATTGATGATCTATTTGACTAGTTTTGTGGGGCATCTGTGTTCTCTAAGATTAACTTGTGTTCAGGGTATCATCAGTTGAGGGTTAAAGAGGCTGATGTGCATAAGACGACATTTAGGACTCGTTATGGGCACTACGAGTTCCTAGTGGTGCCATTTGGACTGACTAACGTACCGGCAGCTTTTATGGACCTGATGAATCGAGTGTTTTAGCCCTATCTGAATCGATTTGTGGTGGTGTTCATCAATGACATATTGGTTTATTTAAGGACTGAGGATGAGCATGACGAGCATCTTAGGATTATTCTTTAGGTTTTAAGGGAAAAATAGCTTTATGCTAATTTCAGCAAGTGCGAGTTCTGGTTACGTGAAGTAACATTTCTGGGTCATGTGGTGTCTGCTGAAGGAATTCAAGTCCATCCTTGAAAGATTGAGGCTGCAGTGGATTGGAAATAGCCTAAGAATGTGTCTGAGATCTGCAGCTTTCTAGGTTTGTCAGGTTATTACTAACGGTTTGTGGAAGGTTTCTCACTAATTGCAGCACCTTTAACTAATCTGCTATGTAAGGATTACCATTTTTCTGGTCTGACACACAGCAAGAGAGCTTCGAGAGGCTTAAGACTGTACTGATTGAGGCTCCTATTCTGATATAGCCTAAACCTGGAAAGGAGTTTACAGTTTATAGTGATGCATCACATGTCGGTTTGGGATGTATGTTGATGCAGGATGGTAAGGTGGTAGCATATGCGTCACGTCAGCTTAAGATGCATGAGGTGAACTACCCAACGCACATTTGGAATTGGCAGCTATAGTCTTTGCTCTAAAAATCTAGAGGCACTATCTGTATGGTGAGAAGTGTGTCATCTACACTGATCACAAGAGCCTCAAGTACCTCATTACTCAGAAGGAGTTGAATCTTAGGCAGCGTAGATGGTTGAGCTACTTAAGTATTACGACTGTACCATTAAGTACCATCATGGCAAGGCCAACATGGTGGCCGATGCATTGAGCTGTAGGGATATGACTGATCTGAGAGCGATGCTCGCTTGACTTTGCTTGTTCGACGATAGGAGTTTGTTAGCTGAACTTTAAGTCAAACCAACTTGGATCGAACAGATTAAGGGTAAACAGCTGGAAGATAAGTCTTTGAGCTTGAGGTTTTAATAAATTGAGGGTGGTATTACTATGGACTTTGGGTTGACCTTTGAGGGGGTGTTGTGTTTTCGAGGCCGGGTATTTATACCAAATGATTCGGATTTGAGACAGTCGATTTTGAGGGAGGCACGTAGTAGCCCTTATGCTATGTATCCTGGTGGGAATAAGATGTACTGAGATCTTCGAAAGTTGTATTGGTGGCTAAGATTGAAGTGAGAAGTTACCGATTTTGTGGCTAGATGTCTGACATGCCAGGAAGTTAAGGCTGAGCATCAGTCGCCTTAGGGTTTGCTGCAGCTGGTTAAGATTTTGTTATGGAAATAGGAGCGAGTAAGGATGGATTTCGTCAGTAGGTTGCCTTTAACACCTACTAAGAATGATTCAGTGTGGGTCATCATGGATTGATTGACCAAGTCTGCGCATTTCATAGCGGTTAAGACAGATTATTCTCTGCAGAAGCTGGCAAAACTTTATATTTCTGAGATAGTGAGACTGCATGGTGTACCGATTTTGATTATCTCTAATAGGGATCCGCGCTTCACGTCTCGATTTTGGAAAAAATTACATGAGGCTCTGGGTTCGAGATTGAACTTCAGTACTGCGTTTCATCCTCAGATAGATGGTCAATCTGAGAGGGTGATTCTGACACTGGAGGATATGTTGAGGAGTTGTCCGATTGATTTCTGAGGTAGTTGGGAGGATTACCTGCTGCTAGCCGAGTTCGCTTACAACAACAGTTTCCATTCTAGCATCTAAATGGCACCTTACGAGGCTCTGTATGGCCATAAGTTTTGTACACCGCTATGTTGGACTGAATTGGGTGAGCGACATGTATTGGGTTCTGAGTTAGTCTCTTAGACAGAGGATAAGGTTTGACTAATTTGGGATCGTCTAAAGGCGGCTTCTGACAGACAGAAGTCTTATACTGATCTAAAGAGACGTGAGATTGAATATTTTGTAGGAGACTTCATGTTTCTTAAGGTCTCGCCATGGAAGAAGGTTCTGAGGTTTGGTCGCAAGGGCAAGTTGAGCCTTAGATTTATTGGGCCTTACTGAATTTTGAAGCGAGTGGGACTGGTCGCTTATCAGTATGAGTTACCTCCAGAGGTAGACCATATTCACGACATATTCCACGTCTCGATGTTGAGGCATTACCGCCCTGATCCTACTCGTATTGTTCCCTGTTTAGGAGATTGAGGTTCGACCAAATCAGAACTTTTAAGATGAGCCAGTTCAGATTTTGGATCGTGACGTTAGGGTTCTGAGGAGGAAATCCATTCCTTTAGTGAATATGCTGTGGCGGAATCATAGCACTGATAAGGCTACGTGGTAGCGTGAGGATGCAATCCGTCAGCTGTATCCCCATCTATTCTGATCAGGTAAATTTCGAGGCCGAAATTTTCTTTTAGGGGGCAGGGTTGTAACTCCCCAAAATTTCAATTTCAATTTCAGTTAAAATATGGCACAACTGTGTATCTGCTTCGGTGGATAGGTGTTCTAGGTGTGTGTGGAAGGTTCCAAGTTCAAGCCTTAGGTTTGGAAAATTTTCATACTTTTCTGATATAAGCCCTATCTCTTTTCAGTGGGCTTATAATAAATTATTGGTAAAAACAAATAAGTATGGGCCTGCTTGTCTGATAGTTAGGTGAAGTGTTAGTGTGTGAAGGGTTTTGTGTTCGTATCCCTGCACGAGCAGGGGAATCTCTTTTTGGTTCATTTCTAAGAGAGAGTTTGGATGGAAGTGGAATTCTGATCGTGTGGGTAGTGGAGAGAATTAAGGGATTGTGGAATATCCTTTGACTTTTCTTTTGCTAATTTCTCCTCTCACTGCAGAAAATTCCCAACCTCACTGATGTTTTTTTTTCTTCTTTTCTCGTCTCTTCTTTTCTTTCTTCCTTCGTTTTCTTTTATTGTTAAATTCCTTTGTGCAACTCCTGTTTTTCAGATTTTCAATTGCATGTGCTTCGATAAGTGGGGGTAAGGCTTTACTCATTTGAAGGAGGGGTTTTTCCTCTTTGTATCATTATCGTGTTGTTGCTTTTCGTTAGTTTAATTTTGGGTTCTGGTAGTAGCGATTCACGAAGGACGGAGCTCTTCTTTTTTGGAAATTTAATTGGAATTGATCGGAGGTTTGGGGTAAGTGTTAAACGCTCTTTTTGGACTGATGTCATTTTTGAAATTTCAGTTTAATCGAGATTTGTGACTGATTTTAGAAGGTTGTAATATTAATTTTTAAGTGCTGGTCTTTATGGGGGTGCTATTGCAACGAATCGATACTGGCTGTGTACTTGATTACGCATAAAATAAGATTTTGGTGAAAGCTAAAAACCCTATTGTCGACGCCACACGGACGTGTGGTTGCCCGTGTGGTAGCCCGTGTGCCCTAACACGGGCATGTGATCGACGAGGCTAGGCCATGTGCGCAAGACACGACAGTGTGATGGCCAGGTAGGTCATGTGGGACACACGGGATAGACTGATTTGGGTCGTGTGGGCTACACGGGCGTATGAGCCCACACTTGTAATCCACATGTGTGGGAATTTCCAGACTGTGTGATCCACATGGGCCAAGGCCAATCTGGGTGTGTGGCCCACACGGGCAGGCCACATGGGCGTATGAGTTCATTTAACCGAAATGTGTTCTAAGTTTGCATGGGTCGCCCAAGTCGATTGTGAACCTACTATAGGGTCGGTAAGTACTACTTTGACCCCTATTTGCATAAATTGAATGCATGATGTATGTGCTAAGCATGATGCTTATATGCATGTATACTGAACTATATGTGGACTATTAATCATGTAATAGCATGTCATTTATTGTATGTTTGCGTTGCATTAGGGTGGGATGATGATACATGGAAGAAGTGTGCTGAAAGGCTCTTAAGCCTAATATCTGGCAGCTCAGCTGCAAATCTACTGATAATGTGCCGCATTCAGTACTACTTGGAGTGTAGGGATGGGTGGGTGTTTTAAACCCCACATGGAGTGTAGGAATGGATGGAGATGGCATGTAGAGGCTGGCTGGGTAGGATTCTGTTACTAATAAATGCATATCTGATACTGTTACAGTGACGGGCTTAGGCTCTAATGCATATCTATTACTGAAATTGAAACGGGCTAAGGCCCGAACTGCTACTGAAACTGAAATGGGCTGTCAATTAGCTGAAGCTTGACTTGCACGGCCGTACCTAGAACACGGCCTGACCCTTGACTTGCACGGATGTGCCACGGCCGTGCCTATATCAACAGAATAGAGACACCGGCTGAGCCTCAATTTACACGAGCGTGCCTTAGCCGTGCCCCTGCCGCTGGAAAGAGCAATTTCACTCAGAATAGGATGCTTGGAGCCCAAGAAACGCAATTCTAAGTCTACTCAAACACCAAGGACGAATTGTACTTGAATTATGAATACTTAGGAGACAAATAAAGCATCCCAAAAGTCTATAAAAACACCCCAAGGCGGCTATTCAAGTGGTCAATCATTGAGCAGAGTTTCCTGCCAAGCCTTTCTCGTTCAGGCATTGTCTCGAAGATAGCCAATTGATCCATCTCGAAGAGTCAGAGTTCTACTCAAGACGGAGAATCTCCTCTTCAATTCCTTCAGGGGGTTTTAGGGATTTCTTATGTTTTGTTTTATCTTTTCTCTTGAGATGTTTTCTTGTTTAGTTATGAACTAAACCCCTCACATACTTGAAGGGGATGAAACCTATGATGGATTTTGTTATTTAATTCTTTTAGTTTATATGATAAATACTTAGTTTGTTCTTAATTATGTTGATTAAATTTATCTGATGTGCTTAGGTGGAGGAGGAATAGACTAGCATAATTAAGCGGAGTTGATCGGGTGCCTAGAGATAGGGTTACGAGATTTTACAGGATTAGGGTGAAACCTAATATGGGAGTCCATTGATCGATTTACTGCTTTCTTAGGGGGTTATTATAAGAGAACGAGAGTTCCACTAATTAACCTAAGGTTAGACGTTATTCGCTTTGAGAGAAGGTTTAATATAGGTTAGGGAGTCTCACGGATCGAGCTGAGTAAAGAAATCATATGAATTGAAAAGTTAGATAATAAGTGAAGTCATAGGTGGATTTTTCCCGAAGGTATCGTCTTTATCAATTGAGTTTTCTTCAAAGTCTTTTCCCAAAGTTTTGTTCTTTTGTCTTTGCAATTAAGTTTAAGTATTTCATTTGTTTTAGATTAATAAACCAATCACTCCATATTTTAGGCTAAATAATAGAAAGAAAGTGAGTAGTAGTACTTTTAGGTTCCTTGGGTTCGATAAGATATTCTTGCCTGAGCTATACTACTATTTGATAGGTGTGCTTGCCTCTATCGTTGTCATGATCGATCTCTGTGTTCGATCACTCTTTTATAAATATTAAAACTAGATTATTTTGCAATGATCAAGTTTTTGGTATTTGTTTCGGGGATACTCTAAAATATTAAGAAAGCTCTATTTCTATTACTTTAGCAAATTTATTTATTTATTATTATTATTTTTGCTAATTTTTTCCTCTATTTTGCTTTTTACAGAAAATTTTAGTCTATGGAAAAGATGGCATTGAATAATTATCAGTGGCAAGGCATAGGGGCAATTCCTACTAAAGCAACCAATGTTTTCAACCTCGACGTAGTCACCAGGTTATCTAATCAGTTAGAGATGATGAATAAAAAAATTGATAATTGGTATAGTCCCTCGCAGGTACATCCAGAAATACAATATGATTTGAATCTAGGAGGTGTGGCGAATCCTTAGTACCCACCCTACGGATATGGCATGGAAAATGAGCAAGCTCACTATACAGGTAACTATTCTAGATATCAAAATAATTTTTATAGTGACACTTATAATGCAGGTTGGAAGTACCATCCCACTTTCTCGTGGGATGATCAAAATAGCCAAAGATTGAAATCTCCTCTAGATTTTCAACAACCACCTCACCAACAAGAAGAGGAGCCGAATTTTGAAGAGATGCTGAAAAAATTCATGGCAAACACATAAAACTGTCTCCAAAAAACTAAGAAAACAAGTAAAAGCAACGAGAACAGATTAGGGGAACTTACTAAGTCAGTTAAGGCAGCCACTAATGCAGTCGAACAACTCACAAAGTTGATGTCGGAACGACCGCAAGGACGTCTACCTAGTAACACTGAGATCAATCCAAAGGAGCAAAATAAAGCTATCATAGCTCATGGCAGTAAGAGGTTAGATGAACCCAATCCAATACAAAAAGCCAAGGTAGACGAAGGCAAGGTAGAGGTAACACAAGAAAAGTCGAAATCGGTAATCAAGGAGTACCAACCTCGCATACCTTATCCCGAAACAACAAAAAAAGAAGATTCAGAGGAACAGTTCGTTAAGTTTCTTAAACTCTTAAAGAAATTACATATTAACTTACCTCTTCTTGAAGCTCTTTTTCGATTTACGACTTGAGGAAATCTTTAAGGCGACTCTTGACAAACAAACGCAAATTAGACAAGGAGCACTACGTGGAATTAAACGCAGCATGCTCAGCAATGTTACAGAACAGACTACCACAGAAGCAAAAAGACACAGGGAGTTTTACAATTCCATGTTTAATTGGTAGTTTATCTATTGATAACGCTTTAGCTGATTTAGGGTCAAACATCAATGTTATGCCTTATAAAATGTTTAAACAACTAGGTCTAGGGAAACCCAGACAAACTAGGATGAGCATTCAGTTAATTGATAAAACTATCAGAATTCTTAGGGGTATAATAGAAAATGTTCTAATCAAAATTGATAAATTCATATTCCCAGTAGATTTTGTTGTTTTAGACATGGATGAGGACAACACGATTCCTTTAATTTTAGGAAAACCCTTTCTAGCAACTGTCAGGACTAAAATTGATGTTGGTACAGGAGAACTCATTCTTCATGTAGGTGACCAATCAATCAGTCTACAAGCTTTTGACTCGGCCAGGACATCAAGTGATGAAGGTGAGAAAGTAAATTCAGTTGATAATCAAATTGTTCAACTTTCACCACAGAAAACACCACAAGACTACAAACTTGAGCCGAATCATGGGCCCCAAGCCGTACAAGCTCATAACAGTGAATTGTTAGTGGATCCAAACCCAAGGGAAGAACCTGTGGTAAGAAAAGGTAAGGTTGAGGTGTACCATGATTTACCAAAATCGAAAATTACAGAATACCAACCTCGTATGCCATATCCCGATGCAATAAAGAAAGACCACACAGAGGAAGAATTCAGTGAACTCACACTTTGTGTAGACGACGAAACAATCACTCTTCAAGATCTTAACTCAGCTAGGACATCGAGTAATAAAGGTACGAACGTTAATTCTATTGATAATCATTTGGTTCAACCTTCTTTACAGGAAGAATCACGAAATCACTTAGATGAGCTAGATCCTAGACCTCATGCCAACAAAGAAGAAATACATAAGGAACAAAGCCTTAGGGTTGACAAACTAAAAGAGCAGGAAACACAAATAAAAGAGGAACAGGAACCGCATGAAGTGAAACTGAAGGAGCCCCCAGACGATCTGATAGGAGCAACAAATCACATCAAAACAGAGGATCAAGAATTGTTGAATAAGGAAGACCCTCGAATCACCAATTTAGAACTCAAGGCAAATGAAGAAATCACTTTTGAGGTATTTAATGTCTTCCTATGCTGCACAGTCGACGTAAGCAATCCTAAATTTAACACTTTTGAGGTAAACATTACTCGACTTAAACTATATATCCATAACCGAAGTGGTCGCATGAGAAAGGATTTTCACCTCCTCAAACCACCATGACCATACGAATGAGAGGTAAAGTCTAGCTCAGACTATAAACGAGCGCTTCTCGGGAGGCAACCCGAGCGCTAAAACTTTTTATTTCTCAAAATTATTTTTCTTTTCTTTTCTTTTCTTTTCTCTCTTCTCTATCCACAATTAAAGAAAAGATCTGGGTTTCAGTGCCACACGGCCTTACACATGGCCGTGCCCGTGGCCGTGTGGACCACTAGAACTACCACACTGACAGAGCAGAGCCGTGCAAGTCAGTCCAACCACCCCCCAACGTCACGGATCCAACCACCCACAGCACGGACATCGATAAAAATAGCACGATAGTGCCTCACAGTCGTGCTAAGATACTGACTTATTTAGCACGGGCAGACCTTAAAACACCCCAAACCCGACCTATGAGCCTTGACCGGATCTGGTATGTTCTCCGGTGTAAATCGTTTCAAATTCTTTTGTTACATAGGAAAAACTTATGTGTTTTTAAAGAAAGATTGTTTTGGGTTGGGCTTGAGTTGAAAATAAGTTTATTTCTTTTTTTAAAATCCTTTACTTTAGGCGTCAAAATGTTTGGGCTTCGTTTTTAAAAAAAAATGATTACTTAATCTTTTAATAAATAAAGGATTGTAAGCTTAACAAATAAAAATAGAATAAAATAATTCTACTAAGGCCTTATTACATCAAATAATTCCCACATTTAAATTCAAAATACTTAAAATAAAATAGTCCAAATAAAAGAAATCTGAACTTCACATGGCCTCCACTAATCATCTGCCGGCCCGGTCCATCACTGATCGTCACCTGAAAAGTAATCCCACAACGAGGTGAGTCAACAGACTCAATGTGTAACCAACACTAAAATTTAATATTTCAGGCATACAATACCATACATGTTCATAAAACATTTAAACAATATGATGCAACCCGAACCCAAACCTATATGCCATCTGCTACACACCACCTGTACCATCCTGCACACCGTGGGGACTACTAAGTCAACCCTCCATCCGCTACACACCATCGAAGGCAGTCGCTGCAGTCGACGTGCTCATCGCCCTTATAAAATTCGTGGTCTTAGGTCACCACATTTAGAATTACGTGGTCTTAGCTCACCACATTCAGATTTCATGGTCTTAGGTCACCACATTCAGTTTTACGTGGTCTTAAGTCACCACATTCACTTCCCCCTTTTCATATAACCCATATGCCCCAAATCATACATAACATGCATTAAAATGCCAAATTCTTATTTCACATTATTAACACTTTTCACATGCTAAAAATAACATTTATTCATAATCCCTGTAGGAGTAGGAAACGTACCTTAGTACTTTGTACCATAGTATCGAACCTTAGCCATATTCACATTCTTATAAACATGCACATTTAATTTAAAACATAGCCATGAACATATTAAAACTTAGGGTAGGGTACACACAGTACCTTAGCCATATTCTTACACTTTCATATTAACACATATAATGAATTAAAACCGTAAATCTATTGAGATTTAGTGTGGGGTACACACCTGATTCACTTTAGCAAGTTCACTCCAAATCCTGAAAAGCTTGATCTAATGCCTTAGATCTTAAATCTCTACATTTGATCAATCACTTAGTACTTAATAAAGAGCCATTCGGCCATAAATCCAAATCCTAGTAGGATTAGTACACTTAAATCCTTACCTTGCTGCCGATTGATGTCTAATCAAATGCCGAAAACTTTGTATCCTTCTTTCTTGAAATCGGCAATCACCAGATTACTTGAATAGATTAGTTTTGGCTTTTAAATATTAATGAAACACATCTATTTACTCAACATGGCCTTGGCCGAATGCTATAGATACTTACCTTGTGGATTTTAAATCCTGAAACTCACCGAATAACTAGCGAACACGCGGCCTATGGTGTACCTTCGGGAAAAGAACTTCTCCTTCTTGTAGTTGACTTAAACAAATCCCGAAAAGATCTCTTCAAAGTTTCGACAACAAGATATTAATGGGGTTAGTCCTAGATTTTGGCAAATCTTAAAAGAAAAAGGATGAAAATCGAATGATAACTCGTTCTTACCCTTAATACAGAAGTCGACAACCCCTTGTTTGAAGTCTCAAAACTATTCGGCTATGGCCTTGATTTTAGCAAACTTTCGGCTTTTGGAAGATTATGAAAGAAGAAGAGAAAAGAGTTTGAGCAATTTGGTAATGAAGTTTCGGCTACACAAGGTGTATTTTTGGCTTGGCAAAACAATGAAGAAATGAGATATTTGCTAGAGAGAATTCGGCAGAGAGAGAGGTTAGAAGAAAGAATGAATGGCCCTCTTTTCCTTTTATAGCCGAAATTACTAACTTAGAATCCCTTACTTGGCCATCACTCTTCTATTTTGATAGCTTTATCTCTTTAATTAAAAATTAAAGAATAATCCCTCAATTATCTCTTTGAAAATAATCTAAAATAAATCATCATTTATCCACCTATTTAGCCGAGTTTTAAGGAGAATTAAACTCTTCCCTTAAGAGTCCCTATTGCCGTCCATTGCTTCCTCTTTAAGTAATTAAATAAAAATTACTTAAAGTCTTAGCTAGATGCCGTCCACCCCCTTCCCTTGATGAGCCGAATTTAAACTTATTCTATTGGACTCCTTGTGGCCATACGAGGCCCAAATTATCCACCTAAGTGGTGCCTCCCTATGATTAGTTTAGCTTTAATAACGAATTGGGCTGCAAGCCCAATTCAGACGCAAAAACACTCTCAGAAATGCTCTCCTTGCTGCTCGAACCTAAGCTTGCACACATGCTGGTGGCATTATTTATTGGGCTTTAAGTGGTGCCTCCTTGTCACTTTTCCAAGCCTCTTTTTGTGTCAAATTTCTTCTATTAATTTTCTTAAGGCCACCTTGCCTTAAAACTTATCATTTCTAAGACATTTCCTTATATTTCCAAGTTTCCAAAAACGTTCATTTCCCTCCTTTAAACTTATCATTTCTAAAGCATTTCCTTACATTTCCCGGACATTTCCCTACATTTCCTTACATTTCCCTACATTTCCTTACATTTCCATACATTTCCTTACATTTCCATACATTTCCATACATTTCCATACATTTCCTTACATTTCCATACATTTCTTTACATTTCCATACATTTCCATACATTTCTTTACATTTCCAAGGTTCTAAAAATGCACACCACATATCACATAAACATGCTATTTCATAAAATTAAGCAAAATGCACACAATGGGATTGAACCTCTTCCCTCAAAGTACTTCACTTGATGCCATAACCCTTGCACCTTAGGTGGCGCCCTTGCCACTTTTCCACATCACTTCTTGTTTTTAACTTAAAAACCAATAATTGTCCAAAGCTTTCTCTTCCATCCTAGGATTTTAAAAACCCTTAATTCACTTCCAAACACTGCCAAAACCTACTACTCATGAATTATGCACAAACGCATAACCCCTAATCTAGGATGTTACAATTCTACCCTCCTTAAAAATAATTTCGTCCTCGAAATTACTTACTAACAGTCGTACAATCCTTCTCACCGCACTTATGCTTACGCTGCGCACTCTGATCTTAATAGAACCATCATACTTTCCAGGCACAATCTCTAAGTTCACGTCCCTCAGAACTTATTTCTAACGTCGCGATTTAATCTGATTAAGAAGTTTTATGTATTAAAAAAAATTGTTTCACTGATTAACCGCGAAGAAGTTTTATGGAAAGATTTTTTTTTAGAAGTGGTTCTTTCGTATTCATACATGCACACAGTCTTTACATTCATACATCCATCAATCAATTATGAACTTTCGTTCATTCAGAGAAATGTTGTAGTTTTCATTGTTGTTGTTTTTCCACTACCCAGGGGTATTTTCGTAATTTGTCCTACAGGGGTATTTTTTGCAATTTATTGAAACAAGGTTCCTTGGTGTTTTTGTCAATGAGGGTATTCTGGAAATTTTGCATTCCCGGGGTATTTTGGAAAATTTGAAATTCGAGGGTATTTTAGTAATTACCCCGGGTGAATTTGTAAATCTTAATAAATCACGAATATTTTGGAATTTACAAAACTTGAAGGTTGTTTCTGAGAATTAGTTTTCCAAATCAGTGTTGTTGCAGAAATTTTTAAAGATCGGGGGTCAATCTGGTAATTTTGTAACTCGGGGGTATTTCGGTAATTTTGTAAATTAGGGGTAATTTCGTAAATTTTCCAAATCAGGGTGTCTTGAATTTTCACAATTTAGGGTCTCATAGATACTTTTGCAAAGTGGAGAAATTTTATTGAAATCAAGGGTAATATGGAAATTTTGAAACCAATGGCATTTTAGTAATTTTACCACTAGGGGTACTTAGGTAATTTGCAAATTAAAAATTCTTAGAAAGTTTTTCCAAAATAATAATTTTCATAATTTCAAAAGGGTAGTTTGTTGACTTTTTAAAAATAGGGTTTCCATAAAATACGGCTAGTCCCTTTCGGGTTTTAGTTAGGGGTTTAGCCCGTGATTTAGTCCTCTTGGTTAGGGTGAACCGAGGCTACGCACCAGGTAGGATTCGAGTGGAGAGGAGGTGAGTCACTAGGACTGCTTAAATACCAAGCTCCCACCGAAACCAATCCTAGCCATGCGCACCATGGTTACCACACCCTAACTCAGCGACTTAACCACAGGTTTGTTTAGTTAGGCATCTAAGTCTTATGTTTTTGTTGGGGTACACTAGCCCTAGGGTTCAAGTACTTAAATCTCTATTCTACATTCCATTTCTACCCTTCTACAAATCATAATATAGATCACCCAAGAGATCGGAGTACTTACCTGGTGGACTTCGGGTCGGAGACTTAGTGGGCCATGCCAGAAAAACCTGCTTAATTCACAAAAATTCTTTTTGGGCTTAACTTTGAAAACGTTTTGGGCCTTAAACCCAAGGTCAAGAGTCTAAAACTAGGCTCTGATACCAAATTGAAACACCCCAAACCCGGCCCACGAGCCTTGACTGGATCTGGTATGTTCCCCGGTGTAAACCGTTTCAAATTCTTTTGTTACTTAGGAAAAACTTGTGTGTTTTTAAAGAAAGATTGTTTTGGGTTGGGCTTGAGTTGAAAACAAGTTTATTTCTTTTTAAAATCCTTTACTTGAGGTGTCAAAATATTTGGGCTTCGTTTTTTTAAAAAAATGATTACTTAATCTTTTAATAAATAAAGGTTTGTAAGCTTAACAAAGAAAAACAGAATAAAATAATTCTACTAAGGCCTTATTACATCAAATAATTCCCACATTTAAATTCAAAATACTTAAAATAAAATAGTCCAAATAAAAGAAATCGAACTTCACATGGCCTCCACTAATCATCTCTGGCCGGTCCATCACCGGTCGTCACCGAAAAGTAATCCCACACGGGTGAGTCAACAGACTCAATGTGTAACCAACACTAAAATTTAATATTTCAGGCATACAATATCATACATGTTCATAAAACATTTAAACAATATGATGCAACCCGAACCGAAACCTATATGCCATCCACCACACACCACCCGTACCATCCTACACATGCCGTGGGGACTACTAAGTCAACCCTCCATCCGCTACACACCATCGAAGGCAGTCGCTGCAGTCGACGTGCTCATCGCCCTTATAAAATTCGTGGTCTTAGGTCACCACATTCAGATATAGTGGTCTTAGGTCACCACATTTAGAATTACGTGGTCTTAGGTCACCACATTCAGATTTCGTGGTCTTAGGTCACCACATTCAATTTTACGTGGTCTTAGGTCACCACATTCACTTCATCCTTTTCATATAACCCATATGCCCCAAATCATACATAACATGCATTAAAATGCCAAATTCTTATTTCACATTATTAACACTTTTCACATGTTAAAAATAACATTTATTCATAATCCTTGTAGGAGTAGGAAACGTACCTTAGTACTTTGTACCATAGTATGGTACCTTAGCCATATTCACATTCTTATAAACATGCACATTTAATTTAAAACATAGCCATGAACATATTAAAACTTAGGGTAGGGTACACACAGTACCTTAGCCATATTCTTACACTTTCATATTAACACATATAATGAATTAAAATCGTAAATGTATTGATATTTAGTGTGGGGTACACACCTGATTCGCTTTAGCAAGTTCACTCCAAATCCCGAAAAGCTTGATATAATGCCTTAGATCTTAAATCTCTACATTTGATCAATCACTTAGTACTTAATAAAGAGCCATTCGGCCATAAATCCAAATCCTAGTAGGATTAGTACACTTAAATCCTTACCTTGCTGCCGATTGATGTCTAATCAAATGCCGGAAACTTTGTATCCTTCTTTCTTGAAATCAACAATCACTAGATTACTTGAATAGATTAGTTTCGACTTTTAAGTATTAATGAAACACATCTATTTACTCAACATGGCCTTGACCGAATGCTATAGATACTTACCTTGTGGATTTTAAATCCCAAAACTCACCGAATAACTAGGGAACACGCGGCCTATGGTGTACCTTCGGGAAAAGAACTTCTCTTTCTTGTAGTTGACTTAAACAAATCCCGAAAAGATCTCTTCAAAGTTTCGGCAACAACATATTAATGGGGTTAGTCCTAGATTTCGGCAAATCTTAAAAGAAAAAGGATGAAAATCGAATGATAACTAGTTCTTACCCTTAATCTGATCGACAACCCTTATTTGAAGTCTCAAAACTATTCGGCTATGGCCTTGATTTTAGAAAACTTTCGCTTTTGGAAGATTATGAAAGAAGAAGAGAAAGAGTTTGAGCAATTTGGTAATGAAGTTTCGCTACACAAGGTGTATTTTCGACAGCAAAACAATGAAGAAAGGAGATATTTGCTAGAGAGAATTGAGAGAGAGAGAGTTAGAAGAAAGAATGAATGGCCCTCTTTTCCTTTTATAGCCGAAATTACTAACTTAAAATCCCTTACTTGGCCATCACTCTTCTATTTTGATAGCTTTATCTCTTTAATTAAAAATTAAAGAATAATCCCTCAATTATCTCTTTGAAAATAATCTAAAATAAATCATCATTTGTCCACTTATTTAGCCGAGTTTTAAGGAGAATTAAACTCTTCCCTTAAGAGTCCTTATTGCCATCCATTGCTTCCTCTTTAAGTAATTAAATAAAAATTACTTAAAGTCTTAGCTAGATGCCATCCACCCCCTTCCCTTGATGAGCCAATTTAAACTTATTCTATTGGACTCCTTGTGGCCATACGAGGCCCAAATTATCCACCTAAGTGACGCCTCCCTATGATTAGTTTAGCTTTAATAACGAATTGGGCATAAGCCCAATTCAGATGCAAAACACTCTCGTAAATGCTCTCCTTGCTACTCGAACCTTGGCTTGCACACATCTTTGGTGGCGTCATTCTTGGGCTTTAAGTGGTGCCTCCTTGTCACTTTTCCAAGCCCGTTTTTACATCAAATTTCTTCTATTAATTTTCTTAAGGCCACCTTGCCTTAAAACTTATCATTTCTAAGACATTTCCTTATATTTCCAAGTTTCCAAAACGTTCGTTTCCCTCCTTTAAACTTATCATTTCTAAAGCATTTCCTTACATTTCAGGACATTTCCCTACATTTCCTTACATTTCCCTACATTTCCTTACATTTCCATACATTCCTTACATTTCCATACATTTTTATACATTTCCATACATTTCCTTACATTTCCATACATTTCCTTACATTTCCATACATTTCCATACATTTCCTTACATTTCCAAGGTTCTAAAATGCACACCACATATCACGATAAACATGCTATTTCATAAAATTAAGCAAAATGCACACAATGGGATTGAACCTCTTCCTCAAAGTACTTCACTTGATGCCATAACCCTTACACCTTAGGTGGCGTCCTTGCCACTTTTCCACACCACTTTTTTTTAACTTAAAACCAATAATTGTCCAAAGCTTTCTCTTCCATCCTAGGATTTTAAAAACCTTTAATTCACTTCCAAACACTGCCAAAACCTACTACTCATGAATTATGCACAAACGCATAACCCCTAATCTAGGATGTTATAGACCACGCCCGTGCATTCCAACCGTGCTCCTATACTGGCTTTTTAGGAACGGGCGTGCAAACCAACAAAACGAGCATGGAAAGACAACACACCCCACAACACTGCCGTGCGATACGACTGTGTGAATCAACACGCCCTCGGTACACGGGCGTGGGAACGTGCCAGATTTGAAATCCTATTTAAATCCCCACAGCCCGTCCTCCTTGTCCCATCTTCTTTCTTATTTCTTCCTTCTCTTTCTTCCAAATTTTTCCCTCTATTCAAAGAAAAGGTCCAAGACTCTTGAGCAACACAAAAATCATGCCAAAGAAACGTAAGCATCATCTCCTTAGAGGAAACCTCAACATGAGTTCATGCCGGTAGCTTCACTTAATTGACATGCCAAGGGTCTCGGAAACCTTTTCGATTCTATTTTTCTTTTCTTGTCTCCTTTATTTTCCTTATATATACTTCTTTTCTACTTAATTTAATTTATTTCATAGTGGTTTCTTGGTTTTAGGATCTAAAGGCTGCTAGGGAATCACACACCACAGCCTTCGAGGTCACACCCACTTTGCAAACCATCCAACAATAAGGACTCATTAGTCCATTAGTCTTTTCTTTCAATTTAGTTTTCTTCTTAGTCTCATTCTTTTTATTTCCTTAATCTTTAAATTTATTATTAGTATATTATTATCACTTGTCTAGATCTCTTGGCTATATCTTCACAGTCTACCCAATTTCATTATCTAGCAAATTGCTTCTTGGTAGCCACTCCACCAGGCCCATAGAAAACACCATCACTACCACCAAAGACGCCAGGGATCATCCAAATTTTAGGGAGTATTATTTTCCCCACTTCTCCTTTTGATTTGGCACATAAATTTCATTATCTATCTTTGTACATTGAGGGCAATGTACATCTTAAGTGTGGGGGTAATAGTGCCTAACTTTTTGCATAATTCTCAAAACCCTGAAATTTAGTCTTGATCTTAAGTATTTTTCTCATATTATTAATTAGGATGAAATTTCTAATGATTTATGATTTTTATTGGTACGTTTTAGAATAAGTATTAGTTAATTGTGCATTGATAATTAAATTTGAAGAATACTAGAGAATCGAGCATGATAAGTCTACTTTCTAAAAAATTAAAATTGATAGGTTGTTGAACTGAATTTGAGTATCACCTTGAAGTCCAAAGTTTATAGGGATTGATGTCAAAACACCCATAATTTTTTTTTGAGATTTTGAGCCTTATAGAGCATGTACCCTTTTTCGTGCTCACTTTAATCGATTATGAGTGTGTCAACTTTGAACTGTTATTCTAGAACTTGCCTCGTTTATATATGTCAAGACCACATTAATGTTTTGATATACTGAGATGATAAAGGCACCTAGGTTTTAACCCGTTCACTATGCTAACAAGCCTACCAATACAAATTAACCCCTAGTGAACCCCATTGAATTCTAACAACCTTTTTATTGACTCACCCACTAATATTAACCCATAATCCCTTTGTATTTGTTATCAACATTCCTTTGACTACTGCTTTATCGGGAACTGATTTGATCAATCGCCGAATTAGGTTATTTTAATCACCAAAGTTCCTTCTATTATGATTATTTTAGTTTGTTCTTAAAAAAATAAAAATTGCAAGTATATATTCAATATTAGTAGTATATAAAAGAGCTTAGAGCATTTAAACTCCAATTGTTAAAAAAGCTCATATTAAAGTATTATCAAAATACTCCTTACTATAGAGTAATTATCAATAGTGATATTATTAGTTTTCATTCGAAGTCAATATTCATATTTAGTTTAATGTTTCTAGTTAGGTAATTTGTCAAGTCAGTCTCGATTATAACCACTAATTCAGCCTGTATCCACACCTTTAACCCTATCCCCGTTACAACCCTAATTAAAGACCTTTTGATTTGTGTATCATCTCATATACAGTGGTGGAGATTTGATTTTCAGGCAAGCCTATGGGATTAACTTTTCAGGTTCGACTTAGAGTGCTTATTTCTTGAACCTTAAACACTTTGAGTGATTTGAGTGAATCTTCTGTGAGGATGTCAATCCTTGACGGTTTTGAATTAAAGGAAATTACTTAGATAAGGGGAGACACCTATGTTTTCATGCTACAAAATCATGACTTATCTCGTTTGAAACTTTAGGGCTCTTTGAATTAAATTATCCATGTATAAATTATCTATGAATTATGATGAGTCATTATTAATAGGAATTTTGAATTATGGAAAGTTCGTTTTAATTGTAAGTTGAGAATTTTGCTTGAGGAGACAAGTAAAGCATCCTAAAAGTCTATAAAAACACCCCAAGGTGGCTATTCAAGTGGTCAATTATTGAGCAGAGTTTTATTCCAAGCCTTTCTCGTTTAGGGATTGTCTCGAAGATAGCCAATTGATCCATCTCGAAGAGTCAGAGTTCTACTCAAGACGGAGGATCTCCTCTTCAATTCCTTCAGGGGGTTTTATGGATTTCTTATGTTTTGTTTTATCTTTTCTCTTGAGATGTTTTCTTGTTTAGTTATGAACTAAACCCCTCACATACCTGAAGGGAATGAAACCTATGATGGATTTTGTTATTTAATTCTTTTGGTTTATATGATAAACACTTAGTTTGTTCTTAATTATGTTGCTTAAATTTATCTGATGTGCTTAGGTGGAGGAGGAATAGACCCTGCCTAAGAGTAGATCTAGCATAATTAAGCGGAGTTGATCGGGCTCCTAGAGATAGGGTTACGAGATTTTGTCAGATTAGGGTGAAACCTAATATGGGAGTCCATTGATCAATTTACTACTTCCTTAGGGGGTTATTATAAGAGAATGAGAGTTCCACTAATTAACCTAAGGTTAGACGTTATTCGCTTCAAGAGAAGGTTTAATATAGTTAGGGAGTCTCACGGATCGAGCTAAGTAAAGAAATCATATGAATTGAAAAGGTAGATAATAAGTGAAGTCATAGGTGGATTCTTCCCAAAGGTATCGTCTTTATCAATTGAGTTTTCTTCAAAGTCTTTTCCCAAAGTTTTGTTCTTTTGTCTTTGCAATTAAGTTTAAGTATTTCATTTGTTTTAGATTAATAAACCAATCACTCCATATTTTAGGCTAAATAATAGAAAGAAAGTGAGTAGTAGTACTTTTAGGTTCCTTGGGTTCAATAAGATATTCTTGCCTGAGCTATACTACTATTCGATAGGTGCGCTTGCCTCTATCATTGTCATGATCGATCTCTGTGTTCGATCACTCTTTTATAAATATTAAAACTAGACTATTTTACAGCGATCAGTTTCATAAACCAATCACTCTATATTTCAAGCTAAATAATAGAAAAAAAGTGAGTAGTAGTACTTTTAGGTTCCCTTGGGTTCGATAAGATATTCTTGCCTAAACTATACTACTGTTTGATAGGTGCACTTGCCTCTATTGTTGTCATAGTTAGTCTACAGGTTCGTTCATTATTTTATAAATATTAAAACTCGACTGTCTGATACGATCAGTTATCATTGACAGGTTAACGAAGTCGGCTCACTTTATACCGGTACGTATTGATTATTCACTAGAGAAGTTAGCTGGGTTGTATATTGCAGAGGTAGTAAGATTACATGGAGTGCCTATAACCATTATCTCGGATAGAGACCCGAGATTTACTTTGAGGTTTTGGAAGAAGTTACAAGAGGCCTTAGGTACAAGGTTGGATTTTAGTACTACTTTTCATCCTCAAACTGATGGTCAGTCTGAGAGAGTAATCCATGTTCTTGAAGATATGCTCCAATGCTATGTGTTAAAATTTGAAAGGGTAAATTGAGATTTGGTCGAAAGGGTAAATTGAGTTCGAGATTCATAGGGCCGTATGAAATTACCGAAAGGATAGGGCCAGTGGCATATCAGTTGGCTTTACCGGTAGAGTTAGAGAAAATTCACAATGTGTTCCATGTATCAATGCTAAGGTGTTATCGTTTCGATCCCTCGAATGTGGTTTTTCCCATGAAAATTGAGATACGACCGGATATGACATATGAGGAAGAGCCGATTAAAATCTTGGCTCGAGAAGTGAAACAGTTGAGGACTAAGGAAATAGACTTAGTAAAAGTGTTGTGGAAAAAGCACGGTGTAGAAGAAGCTACATGGGAATCGAAATAAGCCATGAGAGAGAAATATCCAAACCTCTTTACCGTTAAGATTTTCGAGGGAAAAAATAAAAAGGGGGAGAGTTGTAACAGCCCGATTTTGGGGCTAGTCAGAATAGTGGTCTCGAGACCACTAATCCGAGATTGAGGAAATTATTTTAGTATCATTTTATGTGTTATGGAATTAATATATGGCTATATGGAAATTTTTGGTGCTTTAATTTTAGCAATAGAGTACTTAATTGTGAAAAAGGACTAAATCGCATGAAGTACGAAAGTTCTATTTTATAAGGTAGGGGTACCTAATAGCTATAAAATGTAAATTTGGAGGATTTTAAAGTGCAATTGGGCCATTCATCTAGTGATAGTCGGTCATAGGAAGCTAGGGGGAACAAGAGCATTAATTTTTAGTCAAATTGGTGATAGTTGTTGACTAGTTGACTAAAATATGATAAAATAAGGGAAGGCCATCATCTTTTTTCTCTTCTCTTCCTCTTCCACCAATTTTTACACTCAAAAGAAGGGTTTTGAAAGCCTTGAGATTTCAGCAACTTGTCTTCACCCAAGTAAGTGATTTTTGGTGGTGTTAATTGATAACTTTTGTGTTTTTGGAGTCCCCAAAGCTTAAGCTAGCTAATGAGGGGACTAATTTGAGATATGGTTGAAAGTATAGGGACTTGCCATGAGAGTATTTATGTTGTTAGCTGAGTTTTCATGGAATAATATAAAGGTTAGGGAGGTGAGAAACAACTTTTGTGAAAGGTGTTAGCATGAAAACACCTAAATAGGACTTGAATGCAAAGATTTAGTTTGTGTCATAAATGCATGAAATAGTTGAAATGGTGAGTAGTTGTAAGAGAAATAAATGTTCATCTATGCTTATTTATTGAGAAAATGTGATGAAAAATAAATTACGAGCCTAGGGGCAAGATCGTAATTTTGCCAATGTATAAGGGCAAAATGGTAATTTTTGCCCAAGTGTAGAGTTTGATGTATTATGATCATAGAATGATCTAAACGAATGAATTTCATTGTTATAGATCAAGAAGAGCGCGAAATTAACCTTGATCGTGGGAAAGGCAAGGTGATTGAGTAAATCGCTAACTAACACGTTTTGCATCGAGGTAAGCTTACGTGTAAACTATGCATTTTACATGCACACTATTGTTGTTAATCAGTGCATAGCATAATTGAGAACATATATAATTCAAGTAGATAGAAAGTGGTAGTTAATGAATAATTCTTGTATGAATGATGGAATAGATAGGTAGGTGTGTTATATAAAATTTTGATGGTGGGCTAAGTGCGATACCACCTTGTTGTTTAATTAAGATGGACTATGTGCGATACCATCATCTGTTAACCTTTCTGGTGGGCTGCGTGCGATACCACCATAATTAACCTTCTTGGTGGTCTATGTACGATACCATCCTAATGAAGATTGATGGTGGGCTAAGTACGAAACCACCGGGTAATGTATTTTGAGAAGGTGATGTGTTACATTAAGTGACCTTGTGATGCTTAGTGCAGGGAAACCGTTATTGAATGTATGCATCATGCTTGTGATGTGATTGGGATGTGTGAATGGAGGAAATGAGTAAGCCTAATACTGAATGTAGATTGATTTCTTGCTTAGCAAATAATGCTATAAAAATGTTCATTCATTTTAGAGTGTTATATTGTTTACATGTGAACTTACTAAGCTTTAAGTTTACTCCTCTCTCTTTCCCTTGTCTTATAGGGCTTAAGAGTAAGAATGGATACGCCGATAACTATAAGACCGCCCACACTATCTCGCTTACTTGGTATAATTAGATTAATGATTTTGTATATGGCATGTATAGGACTAGACTAGTTAGATTATTTTGTTATTTTTACCAAAGGTGTATTGGCTCTTGATAAGACATTAATTTTGTAAATTGCCAAGAATGATGGCATATTTTATCATTTATGAAATTTCAATGTTATCAATGTGAGTGCATGTGGATTAAGAGAGATTTGTTAGTTTGTTGAATAAACCCATGTAGAGCAAGATATAGGGATGCTAGAAGCTTGGCAAATAGCCTTCATGTGCCACACGGGTAGACACACGGGCGTGTGTCTAGGCCGTGCTAACCCTATACCTTATTATTACTAATTAGAATAGGCCACGGGCAAATCCCATGGCCGTGTGCATGAACCGTGTAAGACACAGGGTAGGGACATGGGCATGTGCCCAGGCCGTGTGGATCAAGTCAGTAGCTCCCCACGGTTAGGAGACACGGGTGTGTCTAGGCCATGCTAAATTAGTCAGTAACTTCCCACGAGCGAAAGACACGGGCATGTTGTTAGGGTACATGGGTGTGCCCCTTTTTGACTGGTGTGCCCTAGCCGTGTGAGTTTTGCCAGAATGTTGGGGTTTTTCGGTAAGGTGTGAGCACGTGGGCGTGTGTTATCTAGCACGGGCGTGTGTGTCATCTAGCATGGGCGTGCACTCCCTATTTAGATGAAAGAAATTTTATGGACCGTAAAACTTCCAATATGGTCATGAGAGTTCAAGTAGGTACGATTGATATCTCTTAGGTTGAGTGTGAAGTAGTTGAAGCGATTCGAGAAGACTAGTCACGTTGAGCCTAAGTGGCGATCCGGTAAATTATTCGGTAACGTCTCGTGCCCAATTCTGGTGGGGATTACAGGTAAGAGGAGTTACATTTAGTGGTATCAGAGCTATGGTTTAGTCGGTTCTAGGACTACCGTAGCGTATGTGGGAGTCTGGCTATACATGCCATAAGCGTATAATGATAGTGTGGTGGCTTCTGATGATTTTAAAAATTTGTTTTATGTAGTATATGGATTCCGATCAATCGGCTACTGATGATGTAGCTAGTAATGCACCGGCTTCTGCGCAAGGGACCGCGCCTGTGCAAAGTGAACCCGAGACTAGGGGTCAAGGAGAAGAGGCTCGAGAAGCCTTTCTCCAAATGATAAGCAATTGGTACATCGGGTATGTACGAGCTAATCCCAATGCTCAACCTCCTCCACCTCCTCCTATACCTCAGCCAGTTCCTATGGCTCCCCAAGGTGTAGAAATAGTGACGACAAATAAGCCCCCGGTAGATAAAATTCAAAAGCAAGGGACTGAAGATTTTTGAGCTAACAAAGATGATGAGCCTGAGCGGGCGAAATTCTGGCTTGAGAACTCAATGAGGGTTTTTGATGAACTTTCCTGTGCACCTGAGGAGAGTTTGAAATGCGTTGTATCTTTGCTGAAGGACTCGGCATACTATTGGTGGAAAATGTTGACATCAGTAGTTCCTAAAGAGGGTAATGTGGGATTTTTTCTTGGAAGAGTTTGAAAGAAGTATATACGTCAAAAGTTTATAGACCAGAAGTGAAAGGAATTCCTTGAGTTAAAGCAAGGAAAAATGACTGTAGTGAAATATGAATGCGAATTTGTTCGGCTCAGTAAGTACGGACAGGAATGTGTATCCACAGAAGCTACCCTATGCAAGAGGTTTGAAGACGGATTAAATGAAGACATCAAACTTTTAGTTGGGATCTTAGAGCTAGAAGAATTTGTGATAAAAGTATCAAACCCCCTAGGAAAACATGTGTTAGTTGATAAGGTGTGTAGGAACTGTTCTTTGACAGTTAGGGGTCATTATTTTCTGGCAAACTTTATGTTGTTATCGTTTGATGAGTTTGACTTGATTCTTGGTATGGACTGGTTGACTGCCCATAGCGTTTTAGTGAATTGTGGTAGTAAATTTATTGAATTGAAGTGTGAAAATGGAGATGTTATTCGAGTTGAATCAGGTGAGTCAGATAACCTATCGTTGATGATTTCTTCCATGGTAGCTGAGAAATATTTGAGAAAAGGATGTAAGTCGTATCTTGCCTTTGTACTGAATAGTCAAGAGTCTGAGGCAAAGGTTGAAACCGTGCTGGTTGTATGTGAGTATCCGGATGTATTCCTAGAAGAGTTACCTAGACTACCTCCAATCAGAGAGGTTGAGTTTGGAATTTAGTTAGTTTTGAGAACAGCACATATTTCCATCACTCCGTATAGGATGGCGCCGTTGGAGTTGAAAGAACTAAAGGTCCAGTTGCAAGAGTTGATGGATAAGGGTTTTGCAAGACCAAGCTTTTCACCGTGGGGTGCTCCGATATTATTTGTGAAAAATAAAGATGGATCGATGAGATTGTGTATAAACTCCAGACAGCTCAGCAAGGTGACGGTGAAAAATAGGTATCCTTTACCAAGGATAGATGATCTATTTGATCAACTGAAGGGAGCTATGGCGTTCTCCAAGATTAATTTGAGATCCAGATATTATCAGCTGAGAATTAAGGAACAAGACGTGCCAAAAATAGCATTTAGGATGAGGTATGGCCATTATGAGTTTTTGGTCATGCTGTTCGGTTTAACAAATGCTCCTACGATTTTTATGGACTTAATGAACCGTATTTTTTGATCGTATTTGGACAAGTTCGTAGTTGTTTTTATCGATGACATATTGGTCTACTCTCGAGATGAGTGTGGTCATGCAAAGCATTTGAGAATTGTCTTGCAGACCTTAAGAGACAAGCAATTATATGCTAATTTAGCAAGAGCGAGTATTGGCTCCGAGAGGTCGGATTCCTAGGATATGTTGTGTCAAGGGAAGACATTAGAGTTGATCCACGAAAGATCTCGGCTATTGTGGAGTGGAAACTGCTAAGGAACGTGTCGAAAGTCAGAAGCTTTCTAGGTTTGGCGGGGTACTATAGGCAGTTCGTGGAGGGATTTTCTATGATTACTACTCCGATGATGAAATTATTGCAGAAGGATGTTAAGTTTGAATGGACTGAAAAATGCCAATGAAGTTTTGAGAGATTGAAAACGTTGTTGACAGAAGAACCAGTTTTGGTACAGCCTGAGTCAGGAAAGGAGTTTATGGTCTACAGTGACGCATCCTTAAATGGTCTCGATTATGTGATGATGCAAGAGGGTAAAGTGGCCGCTTACGCCTCAAGATAGCTAAAACCACATGAGAAGAATTATCGACTCATGACCTAGATTTGGTCGCAATCGTTTTTGCTTTAAAGATTTGGTGACATTATTTATATGGTGAGAAGTGTCGAATTTTTACGAATCATAAGAGTTTGAGGTACTTTATGAATCAAAAAGAGTTAAATTTACGGCAACGATGATGGCTTGAACTATTAAAAGAGTACGAGCTAGTGATCGATTACCACCTGGGGAAAGCAAATATAGTTGCAGATGCTTTAAGTAGAAAATCTTTGTATGCTTTGAGAACTATAAGCACGAGTTTGTCATTGTCCGATGATGGTGCTATACTGGCTGAGTTGAGATCTAGGCCACTATTTGTCCAACAAATATGTGAAAGCTTAAATGAATGATAATGAGATGTTAGCTAAAAGAGCTAAGTGTGAATCAGGAGCTGATTCTGAATTTCGAGTAAGTTCGAATGGTTGTTTAATGTTCCATGATAGAATTTGTGTACCTAAAGATGATGAGTTAGTCCGAGAAATTTTACAAGAATCACATAATAGTCATTTTTCAGTACACCCGGGCAGTACGAAAATGTACAATGATCTAAAGAAATTCTATTGGTGGCCAGGAATAAAAAGAGACATCTCAGAGTATGTAACAAGATGTCTGATTTGTCAACAAGTGAAAGCCAAGCATCAGGTGCCTTCGAGATTACTTCTACCAGTGATGGTTCCCGAGTGGAAGTGGGATCGGATCACCATGGACTGCGTGACGGGATTACCTTTGACACCGAAAAAGAAAGATGCTGTATGGGTTATTGACAAACCGTAAAAGTAACATATTTTAATCCCACATTTAGTATGCTTTTGGATGAATTATCCTTGATTTATGTAAAAAGGTGCTCTTAATCCTTTCTTTTCATGTCTTATACTCAGGAAAGCACCTAAGGATAAAAAAAAAACATAAAACGGGCTTAAAACGGACTAAATTGGGCCAACCCAATAATTCGACATGGCCTGGCCCAAAGCTCACACGACCGTGCCTCGCCGATTACCCAGAGCACGGCCTTAACCCCGTCACACACAGCCGTGCATCATCCATTTACCACACACGAACGTGCTTGGTGATCTACATGACCATTTCCCAATCGACAGACCTAAAGCACGGCCTAGATCCCAACTCACAAGGCCGTGCTACGGTCGTGCCCAAAATAACAGAATCGAGACACGGCCCAACCACGATTTACACGGGCGTGTGCCATGGCCGTGCCCCTACTGCGGGAATGAGCAATTTCACTCAGATTTGGATGCTTGAAGCCAAAGAAACATATTCCTAAGTCTACTTAAACTCCCTAATAGTAATTCTACTTGAAAGATGTACTTAAGAGCTAAGTAAAGCATCTCAAAAGCCTATATAAACAACCTAAGGCATCTATTCCAAGGACGCTTTTTGGCAGAGGCTTTTGCCAAAGCATTCATTTTTTAGGGAATCACTTGAAGATAGCCATTTGATCCATCTCAAGAAGCTGAAGCTCCATTCAAGACGGAGGATCTCCTTCAATAGACCTGAAGAAAAAGGAAGAAATACTCCTTCAGGTACACGAAATAGTTGAGGTAAGCAATCTAATATTTGACAATTTCAAGGTAAACGCTTCTCGACCTGAACTTTGTCATGAAAATAAAACTGTCAGCAAGAGGGAAAATATTCAAACCTTTAAACCTCCTTAAAATTTTCAAAGTCAAGGACAGTCTAGCTTAAGACAATAAACGAGCACTTCTCGGAGGCAACCCGAGCACTAATACTATTTACTTTCAAGTTTATTTTCTTTTCTTTCCTTCTCTCTTCTCTCAACATTTAAACTAAAACAAAAATGTAAATTCTTAGGCAACACAGCCTTACACACGGCCGTGCCCATGACCGTGTGGACCACCAGAACCACCACACTGACAGAGCAGAGCCGTTCAAGTCAGTCCACCCACCCCCAATGTCACGGAGCCAACCACCCACACCACGGGCACCGACAAAATAGCACGACCGTGCCTCACGACCGTGCTAAGATACTAACTTATTGAGCACGGGCAGACCACGCCCGTGTAGTCCATCCATGCTCACATGCTGGCCTTTTAGGAACGGGGGTGCCAATCGACAAACAGGCGTGGAAGAACAACACACTCTACAAAATGGCCGTGCGAGGCGGCCGTGTGAATCGACCCACCCTCGGTACACAGGCGTGGGAATGTGCCAGATTTGAAATCTTATTTAAATCCCTACAACCCTTCCCCTTTTTCCCATCTTCTTTCTTCCTTCTCTTTCTTTCAAGTTTTTATCTCTGTTCATAGAAAAAGGTCCAAGACTTTTGAGCAACACAAAAATCATGCCAATGAAACATAAGAAGGTAAGCATTGTCTCCTCAGTGGAGACATCAACATGAGTTCATAAATTCTCTTCTCTTTTATTTTCCTTATTTAGACTTCTCTTCTTCTTAATTTAATTTATTTCATATTAGTTTCTTGGTTTTAGGTTCTAAAGGCTGTTAGGGAATCACGGCACTTCCACCATCACAAACACTCTGCACTTCCATTAGTCTGTAACACCCTTAACCCATGTTCGTTGCCGAATTAGGGTTGTAACATCCCAAAAAAGGGGTTATTTGGAATTTAATCATTTTTCTTATGTATGAACTGCTGTGTCATTATTTATGGAATAATAATGATCAATTTAAGGCTTTGTGTTGGCTCGATTTGGTAGGAAATTTTAGTTTTAACTTTTAAGGTAGGGAGCCTTAGCAAGAGGTGTTATAAGAATAAATGGGGATAACTTGGACATAAAATGAGCCTAGACTAAGTGGCAAAGTAAGCCCACTTAAGAGCTACATGTGACGCCACCAAGGAGCAAGGAGAGCTTGTGTTGAGTCATGAAATCCCTCTTTTGTTCTTTATTTTGTGGCATAGGGAGGAGAGTTTTCTTCTCTTTAAACTCTTTAATTATTGTTAATAGATAATATAAGCATTTTATTTTAAAGATAATCAAGTAGATTATGAAGATTTAAAAGAATTATTATTGGATTATTATTATGGTTTTAATTTAAGTGGTCTAGAGTGAATTAAGGAAGTAAGAGGAATCTTGGACTCCTTGTTGAGGAGGAGTGAATGACAAGGACTTATGGAAGAGGGGAGTTGCGAATGCTTATAAATAGCATCGACTTAGCACTTGTTTTGCTCTTTTCTCCATCTTTGCAAACCGCGAAATTCTCAAACCTTCCATCTATCTTCTCTCCTTTCTTTTCTCTCAAACAACGCTAGTCAAACTCTCACCATCTCCTCCTCTCCTTAGTTTTCTACCATTAATTCTCCTCTATTCTTTTGGCGAATATCCACTCCTCTATTGCCGAAATCCTCTTCTCCTGTTAAGACTCACTTTGGCCGAATATCAGGAAGTCATAGGAGTTTCTCGGGATTTCTTCTTCAAACCGATTAGCAAGGGGTGCCGGGATTTTAAAGTATTCGATCTAAGTCTCTATCCTCCATCAACCGAAGTTGGTAAGTGTGGGTAAGGCCTATGTTAGTATTCAAAAGCCGAAAGCTTTGGTTATAAGTAATAATGACTAATCATTTATTTTGGAAAAAAAACAGATTCAAGTATCGAGTGCCGTGGTTAGTAGCCAAAACGAGGAAAGGTAAGATACCGGGATCATAAGGAAACCCTTTCAATAATTTGGTTTGGCCGATTAGGCCATAGTATTGATCCTAAGAGTTGGCCGAATGCCATGTTCTCTCCCTCTCTTGTCGGCTTTGATAAGGGTAAGTAGTGGGTTGGCAATTGGCCATAAGGAGCTAATTTTTGTTGAATCAAATCTATTTAGGTACTTGAGTTTTGGAGATCGACAAAGCAAGCCGTCATTCGTGACCAATCAAGTGATTCGGAATCGAGCATTGTGATTAAGTATCCAAAAGCGCAAGGTAAGGATTCGGGTTCAAAAGGAGAACCCTTTAAATAAATTAATTTGGCGAATGTACTAACTCTATTATGGCGAATATAGGAACAAAGAGATCTAAGGTGGTCGACTCCTTCATTGGATTTAGATTAATCGTGGTGACGGTGTGTACATACACACATATAATTTGTTAATATCTTTGTTTGTTGTGAATGCTAACTTGATTTCTATGTAGCATTGATAATATACCATATCGATATAGTTGGCAATCCGGGTAAGTCCACGAAAATGTGTACTTGTTATTTGATGCTTTTGGTAAGCATGATGCATTATTATATGAGATTCAAGTATGTGATTGATGTGGGATTAGTGAGTGGAGGCGATATTATTGTGCCGACGGGCACCGATGTTTTGGTAACACACCGTGACTATATGTCACCGGAGGTTTGGTACCTCGGAGGTTTGGTACCTCAATAGCGACTTGTCCCTGTGGTTAACACCACCGTGGGTTGGCCCCACTTGAGATATGGGATCGCCTCGCGGTGATTTGGTATCACACGATGGGTTGGCCCCATCAAATGATTTGTGTCTCTGGACACCGGTGTTTTGGTAACACATTGTGACTATATGTCACGGTGGTTTGGCACCACCGGTGGTTTGGTACCACAGCAGGGGAAACAGATGGCGTTTGGATGGCTAGGTCGGAATTAAATATTCGCATATTAATTGTTATATGTTGTGTATGGAAAATATTTTAAAGCGGGGAAGGGTTACATCTTGAGTCTTGGTGACTCACCTTCTCCATTATTTTTTTCGGTGATGCTTAGATCGCGGACATGGAGTCGGAGGGACTTGAGGAGGCCATGCGGTGGATTTAAAATTAAACGAACTTTAATTTTAGTTATTTTTAAAATTTTGTTATTGGGTTGTTTTATTTTGGATGTAATAAGGCCTCATCATACTTTACTTTAGTTATTCTCTTATATGTTGGATAATTTATTTTAATTAAAATTTGAATTACACATTTTCTAAATTAACACGAAAAATGTTTTATCGTGCCATCGCACATCTGAAAAATTGTGTAACAACTTGACTTAATTAAATTTTCAAATTGGACTAAGTATAATTTCAAAGAAGATAACTTAAAATGAGCAGTTTTCAACAAAACTTAAATTGGATTTAGAAAATGGGTTTCAAAAGTTCTTCTTAAATAACGACCCATATTAGGTCCTAACGTTTGGGCGGGTTTGGGCTGTTACAAATTGGTATCGAGCAGGTTCAATACTTTATTTGTGGGGCCCAAGGCCCAAAAATGTTTTAGTAGGCCTTTTAAAGTATCTTTGGGTTTTAAAGCGGCATGGCCGGAGTCTCCAAGACCGATCCGCCTGTAAGTACCTCTAAACCTCGTGTGAATATTATATTCTATAGAAGGGTAGGAAGCATGGGCGTAGATAGACTTATAGGAATTTGAACCCTAGGATTAGATTACTCAAACACACAAGCTAAACATAAGACTTAAAGAACGAAACCAACCTATGACCAAGTTCTTGAGCTAGGGTGTGGTAACCACATGCGCATGTCTAGGATTGGATCCGGAAGAGCACAGTATTTAAGCGATCAGAGTGACTCACCACCTCTTGCAGGTATCCTACAGTGCGTAGCTTGGGTTCACCCTAACCCAGAGGGCTTAGTGGTGTGGTAACCTCTGTGCGCATGTCTAGAAAGGTTCGGTGGGAGCTTGGTATTTAAGCAGTCCGTGTGACTCACCTCCTCTCCACACGAAACCTGCCTGGTGCGTAGCTTGGGTTCACCCTGACCAAGAAGGCTCGGTCATAGGCTAAACCTAATGACTAAAACCCGAAAGGGAATTAGCCTTGATTTTCGAAAAAAATGGGAAAAAAAAAACAAAACTTGGTTTTAAAACTTTTCAAACCACTCCTTCAAAAGTAAGAACAACTCTTTTTACAATGTTTTCCCCGAAAATTTTGATTTGTGGAAAATTACGAAAATGCCCTTAGGGGTAAGATTACTAAAATACCCTTGGTTCATAAAACATCAACTCAATGATTTTGTCCAAAAAAAAAATTTAACTACTTCTCAAATATTCAACTCCGCTTTGGAAATCATCAATGAACCACTTTGGTTTTGGAAAATCACGAAAACGCCCTCAACGTGTAAAATTACCAAAACGCCCCTGAGTACAAAAGTTTTGCAACATCACCGTTTTAAGAAAAAAAATTCTCAAAAGGGACCCTCAGAGTTTTACAATGGTTAAAACACCCTTGATTTACAAAAAATTACAAAATTACCCCTGATGGACGAAATTACCAAAATACCCCTGGTTTTCGAAATAATGCTATAACTTCAAACCTTATCATTTTTTTTATGATACCCTCCAGTGTTGGGAATTTCAAAAACAACCTACTCTACTAAAGTTTTAAAATCTCTGTTATTACGAAAATACCCCTGTAGGAAAATGACGAAAATACCCCTGGGTTAGTAATGGGCAGAAATGTCCAAAGAGCGAATAGGTATGGAAAGCATTAGGGAATGGATGCAAGAACTTCTTTATGTGAACTAGGATAGAAGACGGAAACCTTGTTTGCACGAAAGAATCTCTAACTAAAATTTCTTCATAAAATTTCTTCGCGAGTAATGAAGTGGAACAAACGCTAATACATAAAATTCCTCTTAATCAGTTAAAAGCGCGATAGATAGAATGAGTTCTAGAGGGCGTGGGCGCCGTGGGCCTTGTAGGGAAGGATGGCGGTGTCACGAACCCGTCAGTCAGGGCAAGGTTCGAAAATGATGTACCACCACCACCACCTCCAACTTTTGGAGGCAGAGGAGCGAGGATCGGACGGGAGGAGGCGATGCTCATGGCGGTATTGCGAGTCCTCGAATTGGTGGTGAGGTGGTGGAATTTAGGAGCTCGAAATCTATTCCCGGCGAATTGATCAACGAGATGAGGTGTTCGGGGTGTGTCGAGTGGCACCAGTGTAGCAGTATTGGTGGAATCTCTGAAAGGATAATGGATGATCTTAACTGACCGAGGAGGAAAAAGTGAAAGGCGGTGTCGCTTCTAAAGGATGAAGCGTACCGGTGGTGGTGACAGTTCGAGATGGAGCCACGGTGATGATCTTCGATGGGACTACTTTAAAACGCTTTTCGGAAGAAATATGTGGGCACCGGCTACACAGACGCAAAGGAAGGCTTTTACGGGTTTAGTACAAGGAACTAAGTCTGTGGCGAGTATGAGGCGAGTTTTAAGATCGAGTAGGTATGCAAGAGGCATCGTGGCTCTTGAACACAGGATGTGTCCGCTTTGAGGATGGACTCGAGATGATTTGCGATTCTTGATTGCCCATGACAAGTTCGTGAGTTTTCATCTCTTGTGGAAAAGGCTAAGGTAGCCGAGGGATCAAGGAGGCAGGAGGCGAATTATAGTAGAAATAATCAAAGAGAGGATTTGGGTTTGGATCCGATGGTAATGATCGAGAAGAAGGCTAAGCGAGAATGGGCCGTCGGTAGCAAGGCCCGTAGCTACTAATCGAGACCGCCCGATCTGTCGATCGTGGGAAGTCCCATTGGGGAGGTTGTTCGACCGTGATAGAGGATGTTTTGAGTGTGGGTCTTTAGAGCATCGGGTCGAGATTGTCCCGAGCGAGCTCGGAATCGGCGTAGAGGGAGAACCGTATTCGAGACGAAATGTGGGACCCGGAGGGTCGTGGTAATGGCGAGAGGAAGCAATGGTCCTAACCGAGGTCGAGGAACTCGAGGCGGAGGTTGAGCAACACTGAGGCTAAGCGGACTGGCTTAGTCTATCTGGCAAGGCGTCATGAGGAGGGTGGCCTTGCCGGATGTCATAACCAGTGCGTTTCGATTTTGGTCTTCCTTATTATGCATTGATTGATGTGGGGTCTACACATTCATACGTAGCAAGTAGTGTGGTAGAGACTTTGAACCTAGACTGAGAGGCTAACGCTGGGGAGATGGTATGAGTGAGTCCTTTAGGTCACTCTGTAGTGGTAGACAAACTTTTTAGGGATGTACCCTAGAACTCCAAGGGTCGATTCGGGCGATCTGATGGAACTACCATTCGGGGAGTTCGATTTGATCCTTGGAATGGATTGGCTGGCTAAGTATCGAGCGAATTTGGATTTGCGGCTAAGCGTATGGTCCTTAAGGCGGTGAAAGTGGTGAAGTGGTTATGATAGGTGATAGAAGGAATTACCTATCCAATGTGGTGTCTGCCTTGAAGGCGGAAAAGATGGTCAAGAAGGGTTGTAAGGCGTATTTGGTTCGAATCTGCTTTGGAAGCTAAGGAGTCGATGAGTTGGAAGGGTCCGACGGTTGGGGAATTTCTGATGTGTTCCCGGAGGAACTTCCGGGTCGCCTCGGATCGGAAGTCAAATTCGGTATAGACTTGCTACGAGCAGCTTTGTGTCTATAGCACCTTACCGAATGGCACCAAAGGAATTGGTGGGGTGAAGGCTCAAATTCAGAGCTCTGGATAAAGGGTTTATTTGACCTAGTATATCTCCGTGGGGGGCGCTGTGTTGTTTGTCAAGAAGAAGGGCGGTTCTATGCGGATGTGCATCGATTACCATGATTAAACAAGTTAACGATCAAAAACAAGTACCCATTGCCACGGATCGATGACTTGTTTGACCCGATTGAAGAAGCGTCGGTGTTTTCGAAGATAGACCTTAGGTCGGGTTACCATCAACTTAAGGTGAAGGGGGCCGATGTTCACAAGACGACTTTTCGAACTCGGTATGGGCATTACGAGTTCCTAGTGATTCCATTCGGGTTGACCAATGCCGTGGCGTTTATGGATTTAATGAACAGAGTATTTCAACAGTACCTAGACCAATTCGTCGTGGTGTTCATTGACGACATTTTGGTCTACTCTAAAACGGAGGAGGAGCATGACAAGCATTTACGGATAGTTCTACAAGTGTTAAGGAAAAGCAATTATATGCCAAATTGATGAAGTGCGAATTCAGGGTGAGGGAGGTGGCTTTCTTAGGTCACGTAGTGGCGCGGAAGGATTAGAGTGGATCCCGCAAGATTGAAGTGGTATTGAGTGGAAACCGCCTAAGTCGGTGGCGAGATCTGAAGTTTTACAGGTTTAGCGAGGTATTATCGGAGATTTGTGGAAGGTTCTCTCGATCGCGGCGCCGTTGACTAAGTTGCTAAGGAAAGGTGTTCCATTTGTATGGTTGGAGAAGCGAAGAAAGCTTTGATAAGTTGAGGAAGATTCGGCGGAAGCTCCGGTTTAGTACAACCCGAGGCGGAAATTATTCACGATCTATTGTGATGCATCTCACGGTTTGGGGTGTGTGTTGATGCGAGATGGGAAGGTAGTAGCCTATCGTCCCTTGGTGAGACCGCATGAGGTTAACTACCCAACTCGACACTGGAGTTAGCGGCGATTGTCTTCGCCTTGAAAATATGGAGACATTATCTTTATGGGGAGAAGTCGGTAATTTACGGACCACAAAAGTTTGAGGTATCTTGACACGAAGGATCTGAATCGAGACGCGCCGATGGATTGAACATTAAGGACTACGATTGTTCCATCGAATATCATCCGGGTAAGGCTAACGTGGTGGTAAGCGCGTTGGCCGGAAGGTCGTGGCGGATTTAAGAGCAATGTTTGCTCGGATGAGCCTATATGACGATGGAAGCCTTTTGGCGAACTTCAAGTTAAGCCAGCGTGGATCGAGGAGATTAAGAACAAGCAGTTAGTGGATGAAGGCTTAAATCGAAGAGAATGCAAGTTCGGGATGGTGGTTTAGAAGGGTATAGTTTGTTGGTGATGGTGTGTTATGTTTTCAAGGGCGACCTGTATGCCAAAGGACATGGAGTTGAGGCGGAAAATTCTCCATGATGCTCATAGCGACCCATCGCTATGCATCACGGAGGTAGCAAGATGTATGGAGATCTCGGAAGCTTGATTACGGTGGCTGGGTTGAGCGTGAGATAACGAATTCGTAGGGAAGTGTTTGGCGTGTCGCGAGTTAAGTGAACACCGATTACCATCGGGGCTACTTCAGCCGGTAAAGATTCCTCAATGGAAGTGGGAGCGGATCACTATGGATTTCATCAGCGGGCTACCCCTTACGCCCAGCAAGAAAGATGCAGTTTGGGTAATCGTAGACCGTCTGACTAAATCGACTCACTTCATACCGGTGAGAATGGACTACTCACTTGAAGCTAGCAAAGTTGTATGTGGCGAGATAGTCGATTGCATGGTGTACCGTGTCAGTTATCTCGGATAGGGACCCAAGGTTCACTTGAGGTTTTGGAAAGTGTTACATCAAGCATTGGGAGCGCGGTTGGATTTCAAAGACCTTCCATCCTCGAGACAGACGGGTAGTCGAGAAAGGTCATCTGAGATCTTAGAAGATATCTTTGAGGGTTGTGTCTTGGAATTAGAGGTAGTTGGGAGAATTCTTACCTTTGGCCGAGTTCGCCTACAACAATAGCTACCGAGCAAGTATTGGATGGCACCATCTGAAGCACTATATGGGCGGAAATGCGAACCCGACGTGTTGGACGAGTTGGGTGAGCGACAAGTGTTGGGCCCAGAATTGGTAGCGAGGCCGAAGACAAGGTCAAAGTGATTCGGTCTCGTCTCAAGGAAGCATCGAGATAAGGCGAAGTCGTATGCCGATCTCAAGCATAAGGAAATGGAGTATCTTGTGGGAGATAAGGTCTTCTGAAGGTGTCACCTTGGAAGAAGGTACTAAGATTTGGCGAAAAGGAAGTGAGCCCAAGATTCGATAGCCCATATCTGATCTTGAAGCGAGTAGGACCGGTAGCTTATCGACAGGCTGCCGCAGAGTTAAGTCGGATACATGACGTCTTTCACGTATCAATCTTTGAGGCGGTATCGGTCGGATCCATCACATGTGGTGCTGTGATGAAATCGAGGTTACGCAGACTTATCTTTTGAGGAGGAACCGGTTCGGATATTGGATAGAGATATAAAGGTTCTACGTAGGAAGTCGATTGCCCTTAGTGAAAGTGCTATGGCGGAACCATGGTCTTGAGGAAGCTACGTGGGAACACGAGGATGTGATCTGACGGCAATACCCTCATCATTTTAGTTATGTAATTTCGGAATGAAATTTATTTTAAGGGGTAGAAGCGTAACATCCCAAAAGGGGTTATTTGGAATTTAATCATTTTTCTTATGTATGAGCTACATGTGTCATTATTTATGGAATAATAATGATCAATTTAAGGCTTTGTGTTGGCTCGATTTGGTAGGAAATTTTAGTTTTAACTTTTAAGGTAGGGAGCCTTAGCAAGAGGGTGTTATAAGAATAAATGGGGATAACTTGGACATAAAATGAGCCTAGACTAAGTGGCAAAGTAAGCCCACTTAAGAGCTACATGTGGCGCCACCAAGGAGCAAGGGAGAGCTTGTGTTCGAGTCGCGAAATCCTCTTTTGTTCTTTATTTTGACGGCATAGGGAGGAGAGTTTTCTTCTCTTTAAACTCTTTAATTATTGTTAATAGATAATATAAGCATTTTATTTTAAAGATAATCAAGTAGATTATGAAGATTTAAAAGAATTATTATTGGATTATTATTATGGTTTTAATTTAAGTGGTCTAGAGTGAATTAAGGAAGTAAGAGGAATCTTGGACTCCTTGTTGAGGAGGTGGGACGGCAAGGACTTATGGAAGAGGGGGAGTTGCGAATGCTTATAAATAGCATCGACTTAGCACTTGTTTTGCTCTTTTCTCCATCTTTGCAAGCTAGAAATTCTCAAACCTTCCATCTATCTTCTCTCCTTTCTTTTCTCTCAAACCTTTGCTAGCGAAACTCTCACCATCTCCTCCTCTCCCTTAGTTTTCTACCATTAATTCTCCTCTATTCTTTTGGCGAATATCCACTCCTCATTGCGAAATCCTCTTCTCCTGTTAAGACTCACTTTGGCCGAATATCGGAAGTCATAGGAGTTTCTGGATTTCTTCTTCAAACCGATTAGCGAGGGTCTTGGGATTTTAAAGTATTCGATCTAAGTCTCTATCCTCCATCAACCGAAGTTGGTAAGTGTGGGTAAGGCCTATGTTAGTATTCAAAAGCGAAAGCTTTGGTTATAAGTAATAATGACTAATCATTTATTTTGGAAAAAACGATTCAAGTATCGAGTGCCGTGGTTAGTAGCCAAAAGCGAGGAAAGGTAAGATCTAGGGATCATAAGGAAACCCCTTTCAATAATTTGGTTTGGCCGATTAGGCCATAGTATTGATCCTAAGAGTTGGCCGAATGCCATGTTCTCTCCCTCTCTTGTCGGCTTTGATAAGGGTAAGTAGTGGGTTCGGCAATTGGCCATAAGGGAGCTAATTTTTTGTTGAATCAAATCTATTTAGGTACTTCGGGATTTTGGAGATCGACAAAGCAAGCCGTCATTCGTGACCAATCAAGTGATTCGGGAATCGAGCATTGTGATTAAGTATCCAAAAGCGCAAGGGTAAGGATTCGGGTTTAAAAAGGAGAACCCTTTAAATAAATTAAAAGTGGCCGAATGTACTAACTCTATTATGGCCGAATATAGGAACAAAGAGATCTAAGGTGGTCGACTCCTTCATTCGGGATTTAGATTAATCGTGGTGACAGGTGTGTACATACACACATATAATTTGTTAATATGCTGTTTGTTGTGAATGCTAACTTGATTTCTATGTAGCATTGATAATATACCATATCGGTATAGTTGGCAATCCGGTAAGTCCACGAAAATGTGTACTTGTTATTTGATGCTTTTGGTAAGCATGATGCATTATTATATGAGATTCAAGTATGTGATTGATGTGGGATTAGTGAGTGGAGGCGATATTATTGTGCCGACGGGCACCAAGTGTTTTAGTAACACACCGTGACTATATGTCACGGAGGTTTGGTACCTCAGGAGGTTTGGTACCTCAATAGCGACTTGTCCACGTGGTTAACACCACCGTGGGTTGGCCCACTTGAGATATGGGATAAATCGCGGTGATTTGGTATCACACGATGGGTTGGCCCCATCAAATGATTTGTGTCTACGGACACGGTGTTTTAGTAACACATTGTGACTATATGTCACCGGTGGTTTGGCACCACCGGTGGTTTGGTACCACAGCGGGGTGAGCGATGGCGTTTGGATGGCTAGGTCGGAATTAAATATTCGCATATTAATTGTTATATGTTGTGTATGGAAAATATTTTAAAAGCGGGGAAGGGTTACATCTTGAGTCTTGGTGACTCACCTTCTCCATTATTTTTTTCGGTGATGCTTAGATCGCGGACATGGGCCGGAGGGACTTGAGGAGGCCATGCGGTGGATTTAAAATTAAACGAACTTTAATTTTAGTTATTTTTAAAATTTTGTTATTGGGTTGTTTTATTTTGGATGTAATAAGGCCTCATCATACTTTACTTTAGTTATTCTCTTATATGTTGGATAATTTATTTTAATTAAAATTTGAATTACACGTTTTTCTAAATTAACACGAAAAATGTTTTATCGTGCCATCGAACATGTCGAAAAATTGTGTAACAACTTGACTTAATTAAATTTTCAAATTGGACTAAGTATAATTTCAGCAAGATAACTTAAAATGAGCAGTTTTCAACAAAACTTAAATTGGATTTAGAAAATGGGTTTCAAAAAGTTCTTCTTCGTAACGACCCATATTCGGTCCTAACGTTTGAGTCGGGTTTGGGCTGTTACAAGGGTTACGGGTGTTATCATGTAAGTTAAAAACTTCAGTTCACTCGATTGAAACTTAACCGTTCATCTTTATCAATGTTTTATTAATAATAAACAAACAATTTCACATTTGTAACACATACTTGATACATCAATCTAATTCATGTACAGTATAATCATCGATGAACTTAAAAAGACTAAACAATGTTTACGACAACATTGTCACTTAACAATACAAATTTCATGCAATATACTTCCTATTAATACCTATTTCATAAGGCATAAACCTATTTCCACATAACCGAAAATATGCAACTTATTACACAACACATACATGCTTATAATTTGGCCGAATATACAAGACCTCATTTACAACATTTCCTGTTGATTCCCTAGCACAAACCAAGTTTGGTAATTTCATGTACTCAAATTTATTAAGTGACTTCACAAGCAAAATATTTATATATCATAGTTTTAAACATCTTTTATATTCGACTATGAGCCTGAACAAATAATTCATTAAACATGTTAACTACATTTGCAACTATCACCTAGGCTTGGCCGAATACACATACATGCATTACTCACATAATTCCTCCTTAACAAATTGATTGAAGTTGTCACGCTTATACAATTCCCGAATAATACTCAACTAGCATATATCTACCTTGACTTAGGCATGCGAAGATTTACCTAAATGCCAATCCACCGACTAATTTAACACAAACATTGGTTCTACACGCAAGTAATCATATAGAATGCATAAGATTAAAGTAAAGAAACAACCATGACCAAACTGTTGAAACCGAACACGTAACCACATTTTCAAAAACAAATAAAACCAAACTTATAATGTATGTTTAAGCCATTTTCGCATGGCTATTTTATATACATATAAACATAACATCATTCCAACATTTAGCTAGCCTATACATGCCTTTGATTCAAAAATAACTAGCTTAAATGTACCAAAATGGGATGATAGTGTGGTTGACTTCACCAACGATCCTTCGAGCCCGTAGCATGACTAAAATCTATAAAACGAACAATGAACACACACAAAGTAAGCTCACTAGCTTAGTAAGTCTCAAGCAAATATAATTACAAGGATCATACTCTCAAACATATTAAGTCTTCATGCTTATAATATTGAACATAAATTCTTCAATATGTAAAAATAATGTACATAGTTGAATACTAGTAATTCCTATAATTTAAATATTATAACTATATCAACTTGAACATATAATATCAAAACTCATAATTATTGTATTTAACGTATATTTCGAGTCACATGAACACATCTCAAAAATCAATCTCATATGTCTACTTATACATATATGCAAACACTTTCAAACTCTTTTACCATTGATCTTTCCATTTGTAACCAAGTCTTTAATCTAATAAGCATATATGTATATGTGTATATATATATATATATATCAATTCCATACGCATATAATATTCATTCACATTAATGATGAGCATCATCATTACAAAGAAACATACTTATAGAGTCATCCACTTCATCACATCGTACTTAACTAAAGCGATAATAAATTAACTTACTTTATTCTTTGCTAATATAATAGGCCAACTCTTACCCCAAGCTTTCAGCACATAGCACTGCATATATGTGTCACATTAGTTAAATTTTTTTATTTCTCCATTTATAGCATTTCACTGGCCTTAAGCCTGCTAGACCTGAAGTCTGAAATTTGAACACCGGCATTTACCCTGCTGGGTAATAAGCCCAAAATTGTACACCGGCACAAGGCCTGCTAGGCAATAAGCCCAAAATGATTCACCGGCACTAAGCCTGCTAGGCATCAAAGCCTGATAAGTAACACCGGCACAAAGCCTGCTAGGCATTAAAGCACGATAAGTAAGCATCAAAACGATAAGTAACACCAAGCACAAAGCACGCTAGGCACTAAGCGAATATCACTAAGCCTACTAGGCATCAAAACGATAAGTAACAAGCACAAAGCACGCTAGGCTAATAGCCCGAGATATCAACATTTTCAACATTTCAATGCACATTTCAATAATATCATAACCAACTAAATCACTTAAATTTCATAATTCTATCACATTTCAAATTCAACTAAGCTTATTCACATTTTCTAAATAAAATCATTACATCATTGTATACTCCGCATATCATATCGATTATACACCTTTACGTGGTATTAACAAAACATATCCGATTCAATGTAATACCTTTACATTCGGCTATCACATAAAAATATGCCAAAATTTATCAAACATTGTCATTAAACACATTCATAAATCATTCTTTAATATAATCTAGCTTAAGGACTTACCTCAGATTTCGTCGGACGACGAAGACCGGTTATCCGTGAACTTGCGTTTTTCCCCGATCCAAAATTGATTTTCTTTGTTCTTGATCTAAACAGATTAAAATTTAGATCATTCAAGCACATTTCATCTCAATTTAGTCCCTAAACACATAAATAGGCAAATTACCATTTTACCTCTGACATTTACAATTTTTACCATTTAGTCCTTATTGCACAAAACACAAAATACACATAATTTGAAACTATTCCTTTAGGGCCGAATCTTTCCCATGCTCTTACAAGTCCCCACATTTCATTTATCTTGCATTTTAACCCTTCAAAAATTTATTTTCTCAATTTAACCCTATTTAGCCAAATTCATCAAAAATTCAAGAACAAAGTTTGTTCATCAACTATATATCTATCATTTAACACCATAAAACATCATGAAACTCAACATAGCATCGATGGTATTTTACACAAACATCATCCATTCATAAAATTAAGACATGGGCTTTAAAGCTCTCAAAGCAACGATTACAAAAGCGTAAAATTATCGAAACCGATCAAAATCTAACCTTAAATCACCAATTTCTTCTTGGCCGAATGCTAACCTTGTTTTTCTTTTCTTTTTATGAATTTCGCAAGAACAATGCAAAATAAGGCCACTTTGTATCTTTCTTTTATTATAATATAAGCATAACTTTTATAATAAATAAAATATAACTTTAATTATTAAATAATTAAAATAATCATGTCATATAATGATACACCACTAGCTTTTGCCGTCCACTATCCTTTAAATTGGGTAATTTGCATTTTAAATGCTCCTAATTAGAAAAACAACCTTAACTTAGTCCTTACACTTTAAACTATCAAGTTTATAGTTTACGCGATTAAGCCCTTTTGTCTAATTAAACACACAAACGATCAAATTTTTATACGAAACTTTCACACATCATAAATCACATAGAATTAGCACCGAAAATAATATTAAAAGAATTTTTTGGACTAGGATTCGTGATCCCGAAACCACCGTTCCGATTACGGTCAAATTCGGACTGTTACAGCTCTCCCCCTTAGGGATTTTCGTCCCCGAAAATCTTTATTGTTTCTTATTGAATTTTCAGGCTGCCATTTCTTGTTTCTCAACTCCTTTACTTCACGGTTAAGATACGGATCAGCTCTTCTTCATATGTCATATTAGATTGGATTTCTATTTCAGATGGCTATCACATGTGACGGGTCGGATCGATATCTACAAAACATTGAAACATGAAATACTTTATCATCGATCTCCAATTCTATATCTACGGAGCATCGAAACGTGAAATATGTTGTGTATCTTATTTTCACTGAGCTCGGTCCAATATAACGGTGTATGACACTTACGGCCATATAGAGTTTCGTAAGGTGCCATTTTGATACTCGATTGAAAACTGTTATTATAAGCAAATTCAATCAAAGGTAAGTATCTTTCCACGTACCTTCAAACTCGAGGATGCAACATCTCAACATGTCCTTAAGTATCGAATGGTTATTTCGGTCGACCGTCATTTGCGGATGGAAGGTCATGCTAAAGTGGAGTTTAGTACCTAAAGCATCATGCAACTTCTTCCAAAACCGCGATGTAAATCTCGGGTCTCTATGCAAACAATGGAACTCGGCACACCATGTAATCTCACAATTTGAGATACATACAACTTAACAAGTTTATCGAGCAAATAGTGCATGCAATTGGCACAAAGTGAGTGATTTGGTTAATCTATCCACTATAACCTAAAGCGCATATTTCTTGCTCGGTGTCGTTGGCAAGCAGGATACAAAATCCATAGAAATTTTATCCCATTTCCATTCGGTATCATGATCAATTTGAAGTAACCCGAAGCCATCGATGTTCAACTTTATTGTCGACAAACTAAACACTTGAGACATATTCAGATATGTCCCGTTTCATACCGAGCCACTAATAGAATTGTTTCAAATCATTATACATTTTCGTGCTACTGGATGTACCGATAGTCAACTATTATGAGCCTCATTCAAAATCATCCAAATCAAATCCATATTCCTCGAAACACATATTCGCCTTTGAAGCTCAAACAATCATTTGCATCAATTCAAAACTCTGACTCTGCATCATTTTCACACTGATTCCTTCTAGCAATCATATCTTTGTAAATTTTCTGTGCATCACAAATTTGCTAAATAAACATTGGTCTTGCTTTTAATTTGGCTGTTATCGTCATATGTATATTCGATGCGTGAAGAGCAAATAATGACTTTCGACTTAAAGTATCAGCAACAACGTTAGCTTTCCCTGGATGGTAGTCGATTACTAGCTCGTAATCTTTTAATAACTCTAACCATCTGCGTTGCCTCAGATTCAAATCTCTTTGCATCATCAATTACTTCAAACTCTTGTGATCTGAATAAACGTGACATTTCTCACTGAATAGATAATGACGCCAAATCTTCAGTACGAACACAATGACTGCGAGCTCTAAACATGTGTTAGGAAATTTCTTTCATGCGGCTTCAATTGTCTCGAAGTGTAGGCTACGACTTTGCCTTCCTGCATCAAAACGTAACCCAAACCATTCAAAGAAGCATCACTATAAACAACAAATTATTTACCCGATTCAGTCTTAACTAACACTAAAGCTTCAGTCAAAAGGGCTTTCAACTGATCGAAACTTTTCTAACACTTTTCCAACCATTCAAATCTGACATCTTTCTAAAGTAGTATAGCCAACGAAGTAACTCTTACTGAAAAACCTTTTATAATTCTGCGGTAATAACCAGCTAAGCCCAGATAACTACGAACTATAGACACACTTTTCAAAGGTTTCCAACTCAAAATAGCAGAAATCTTACTCGGATCTACTTGGATTCCAATAACTAACACCATATGTCCGAGAAAACTAACTTCATATAATCAAAATTCTCATTAGCTGAATTTCACATATAATTGTTTTTCTCTCAAAGTTTGCAACAAAATTCTCAAAGGTTCAGTATGCTCCTTTTCATCACGTGAATAAATCAAAATGTCATCTACAATTATCACAACAAATCAATAACAGATTCAACTTCATGAATCAGAGGCAAACCTGGTAACTCTTCAGGAAATACATTAGAAAACTCATCAACAATAGGCACTGATTCAATTTTCTTCTTAGATACTTTCGAATCAATCACATAAGTAAAATATGCCTCGTAACCCTTTTTCACATAATTCTGAGCTTTCAATTTTAATATTACAGCAGACAATCCATTCAAATCATCCGACTCAATTCTTACAATCTCATTATTCAGACATCTCAAATTTATCACCTATCTTTTGTAATTAATAAAAGCATCATGCACAAATAACCAATCCATACCCAAAATAATATAGAATTTATTAGATGGCAAGAGCATCAGATCAGTAGGGAAACGGATATCTCAAAACGTTAACGAATAGTTCTTGCATATATAATCAACCAAAACACTTTTACCTAAAGAGTTCAATGCTTTTATGGCAAACTTAGTAGATTCTACAGGCAAAGTCTTAATGAATACTAAGTTCATGCACATGTATGAATGTGTAGAACCAAGGTCTATCAAAGCAATTATAGAAGTACCAAAAAGAGTAAAAATATCAGTTATTATATCAAATGATGAAGCGTCTCTCAAGCTTGGATAACATACACTCTAACAGGCACTCTAGCTTCCGTGTCGACAATCACATCTCTCATAGTTCTCTGACTACCACTGATGTTTCTTACATTCTTTCAAGATCTACCTCTCACAAGTACGCTATCAGATCTCAAATTCTAAACAATCTCTGGCTTGACAGACTCAGGACAATCTCGAATAAAATGATCAAGCGATCCACATCTGATGCAAGCTTTGTCATTAAATCTACATCTTCTCGGATGTCTCAACTTGTAAGCTCGGTCAACGAGTACAACGAACTCTTCTATTTTCAAAATCTCAACTAGCAACCAAATATTTTTTTTTAGGCCATCTTCAAATCTTTTGCACATTATAGCTTCGGAGGGTATACATTCTCATGCATACTAACTCAATCTCACAAATTTCAGTTCGTACTCAGAAATAGTCATTCGACCCTGTTTTAATTCAAGAATCTTTAACTGATATCTTTCTTATGGAACTCAGTCTGGAAGAATTCCCAAATCACTTTCTCTTTCGAGTCCACCAATACTAGTGTATTCCACCAGTGTGGTGTCCCTCAATAGTGATATTGCACTTCTTAAACCTTCCTCTGGAGTACATGATAACTCATCGAACACTCGAATAGTATTATCAAACCACAGTTCAGTTCGTTTTGCATCATTATCGTCATTAGTTTTAAACTCTTCGACTCTGTGTTTCCTGATTTTAGCTACAAGATGTTTGTCCAATCTAATCGAATTTACTATCGGAGGTACCATAGATATCGGAGTTGGATTATTCGGGGGTAGAGGTTGTTGCCAGTCGGGTTAGTCCAGATATATGGAGTAAATCATTCGTTCATCATCTAGTAGAAGGCTTACTTAGCCTCCCCTCATGGCTACTCGAAAGCAGATCGAGAGTCTATCGTGACGATCTACGTCTTGCGATCAGCGCTACACTCTCTACATCATCCGCCACTGACTGTCAGGATCAAAATCCATTTACTATATAAATCACAGTTTGAAATGTCAGAAGTCACCACACTATCAAATATATAATAAAGGCATGTATAGCTAGACTCACACGTGCTACGGTAGTCCTAGAATCGACTAAACCGTAAGCTCTGATACCAATAAAATGTAACACCCTTAACCCATGTTCGTTGCCGAATTAGGGTTACGGGTGTTATCATGTAAGTTAAAAACTTCAGTTCACTCGATTGAAATTTAATCGTTCATCTTTATCAATATTTTAATAATAATAAACAAACAATTTCACATGTGTAACATATACTTGATATATCAATCTAAGTCATGTACAGTATAATCATCGATGAACTTAAAAAGACTAAACAATGTATACGACAACATTGTCACTTAACAATACAAATTTCATGCAATATACTTCCTATTAATACCTATTTCATAAGGCATAAACCTATTTCCACATAACCGAAAATATGCAACTTATTACACAACACATACATGCTTATAATTTGGCCGAATATACAAGACCTCATTTACAACATTTCCTGTTGATTCCCTAGCACAAACCAAGTTTGGTAATTTCATGTACTCAAATTTATTAAGTGACTTCACAAGCAAAATATTTATATATCATAGTTATAAACATCTTTTATATTCGACTATGAGCCTGAACAAATAATTCATTAAACATGTTAACTACATTTGCAACTATCATCTAGGTTTGGCCGAATACATATACATGCATTACTCACATAATTCCTCCTTAACAAATTGATTGAAGTTGTCACGCTTATACAATTCCCGAATAATACTCAACTAGCATATATCTACCTTGACTTAGGCATGCGAAGATTTACCTAAATGCCAATCCACCCGACTAATTTAACACAAACGTTGGTTCTACATGCAAGTAATCATATAGAATGCATAAGATTAAAGTAAAGAAACAACCATGACCAAACTGTTGAAACCAAACACTGTAACCACATTTTCAAAAACAAATAAAAACCAAACTTATAATGTATGTTTAAGCCATTTTCGCATGGCTATTTTATATACATATAAACATAACATCATTCCAACATTTAGCTAGCCTATACATGCCTTTGATTCAAAAATAACTAGCTTAAATGTACCAAAATGGGATGATAGTGTGGTTGACTTCACCAACGATCCTTCGAGCCCGTAGCATGACTAAAATCTATAAAACGAACAATGAACACACACAAAGTAAGCTCACTAGCTTAGTAAGTCTCAAGCAAATATAATTACAAGGATCATACTCTCAAACATATTAAGTCTTCATGCTTATAATATTGAACATAAATTCTTCAATATGTAAAAATAATGTACATAGCCGAATACTAGTAATTCCCATAATTTAAATATAATAACTATATCAACTTGAATATATAATATAAAAACTCATAATTATTGTATTTAACAGTATATTTGAGTCACATGAACACATCTCAAAATCAATCTCATATGTCTACTTATACATATATGCAAACCCTTTCAAACTCTTTTACCATTGATCTTTCCATTTGTAACCAAGTCTTTAATCTAATAAGCATATATATATGTATATATATATATATATCAATTCCATACGCATATAATATTCATCCACATTAATGATGAGCATCATCATTACAAAGAAACATACTTATAGAGTCATCCACTTCATCACATCGTACTTAACTAAAGCGATAATAAATTAACTTACTTTATTCTTTGCTAATATAATAGGCCAACTCTTACCCAAGCTTTCAAAGACATAGCTTTGCATATATGTGTCACATTAGTTAAATTTTTTTATTTCTCCATTTATAGCATTTCATTGGCCTTAAGCCTACTAGACCTGAAGTCTGAAATTTGAACACCGAGAGATTTACCTATTTGGGCAATAAGCCCGAAATTGTACACCGGCACAAGGCCTTCTAGGCAATAAGCCCGAAATGATTCACCGGCACTAAGCCTGCTAGGCATCAAAGCCTGATAAGTAACACCGGCACAAAGCCTGCTAGGCATTAAAGCCTGATAAGTAACACCCAAGCACAAAGCACGCTAGGCATCAAAGCACGATAAGTAACACAAACACAAAGCACGCTAGGCACTAAGCCCGAATATGTCACCGGCACTAAGCCTACTAGGCATCAAAGCCTGATAAGTAACACCGGCACAAAGCCTGCTAGGCTAATAGCCCGAGATATCAGCATTTTCAACATTTCAATGCACATTTCAATAATATCATAACCAACTAAATCACTAAAACTTCATAATTCTATCACATTTCAAATTCAACTAAGCTTATTCACATTTTCTAAATAAAATCATTACATCATTGTATACTCCGCATATCATATCGATTATACACCTTTACGTGGTATTAACAAAACATATCCGATTCAATGTAATACCTTTACATTCGGCTATCACATAAAAATATGCCAAAATTTATCAAACATTGTCATTAAACACATTCATAAATCATTCTTTAATATAATCTAGCTTAAGGACTTACCTCAGATTTCGTCGGACGACGAAGACCGGTTATCCGTGAACTTGCGTTTTTCCCCGATCCAAAATTGATTTTCTTTGTTCTTGATCTAAACACATTAAAATTTAGATCATTCAAGCACATTTCATCTCAATTTAGTCCCTAAACACATAAATAGGCAAATTACCATTTTACCCCTGACATTTATAATTTTTACCATTTAGTCCTTATTGCACAAAACACAAAATACACATAATTTGAAACTATTCCTTTAGGGCCGAATCTTCCCCATGCTCTTACAAGTCCCCACATTTCATTTATCTTGCATTTTAAACCTTCAAAAATTTATTTTCTCAATTTAACCCTATTTAGCCAAATTCATCAAAAATTCAAGAACAAAGTTTGTTCATCAACTATATATCTATCATTTAACACCATAAAAAAATCATGAAACTCAACATAGCATCCATGGTATTTTACACAAACATCATCCATTCATAAAATTAAGACATGGGCTTTAAAGCTTTCAAAGCAACGATTACAAAAAACGTAAAAATTATCGAAAACCGATCAAAATCTAACCTTAAATCACCAATTTCTTCTTGGCCAAATGCTAACCTTGTTTTTCTTTTCTTTTTATGAATTTCGGCAAGAACAATGCAAAATAAGGCCACTTTGTATCTTTCTTTTATTATAATATAAGCATAACTTTTATAATAAATAAAATATAACTTTAATTATTAAATAATTAAAATAATCATGTCATATAATGATACACCACTAGCTTTTGCCGTCCACTATCCTTTAAATTGGGTAATTTGCATTTTAAATGCTCTCAAATAGAAAAACAACCTTAACTTAGTCCTTACACTTTAAACTATCAAGTTTATAATTTACGTGATTAAGCCCTTTTGTCTAATTAAACACACAAACGATCAAATTTTTATACGAAACTTTCACACATCATAAATCACATAGAATTAGCACCGAAAATAATATTAAAATAATTTTTGGACTAGGATTCGTGGTCCCGAAACCACCGTTCCGATTACGGTCAAATTCGGACTGTTACATAGTCTTTTCTTTAAATTTTAGTTTTCTTCTTAGTCTCCTTCTCTTTATTTTCTTAATCTTTAATTATATTATTAGTATATTATTATTTCTCTAGATCTCTTGGCTATATCTTCGTAGGCTACCCAATTTCTTCATCTAGCAAATTGCTTTTCAGTAACCACACCACCAGGCCCATAGAAAACACCATCACCGCCACCAAAGACGCTAGGAATCATCCAAAATTCAGGAAGTGGCAGTCTATCCCTCTCTTTTGATCTTATATTAATTGTTATTTATCTATCTTTGTACATTGAGGGCAATGTACATCTTGAGTGTGGGGGGTAAAAGTGCCTAACTTTTTGCATTATTCTCAAACCCTGAATTTAGTCTTGTTTTTTAAGTAATTTTCTCATATTACTAATTAGGATAAAATTTCTAATGATTTATAATTTTTATTTGATATGTCTTTGAATAAGTCACAGTTAATTGCGCATTGATGATTAAATTCGAAGAATACTAGAGAATCGAGCATGATAAGTCTACTTTCTAAAAATTAAAATTGATAGGTTGTTGAACCGAATTTGAGTATCACCTTGAAGTTCAAAATTTATAGGGATTGATGTCAAAAACACCCATAATTTTTGTGAGATTTTGAGCCTTATAGAGCATATATTCTTTTTCGTGCTCACTTTATTGATTATAAGCGTGTCAACTTTGAACTGTTATTCTAGAACTTGCCTCGTTTATACATGTCGAGACCACATTAATGATTTGATATACTGAGATGATAAAGGCACCTAGGTTTTAACCCATTCACTCCACTAAAAATCCTACCCATACAAATTAACCCCTAGTGAACCCCGTTGAATCCTAACAACCTTTTTATTGACTCACCCTCTAATATTAACCCAAAATCCCTTTGTATTTGTTATCAACATTCTTTTGAATACCCCTCTATCGAGAATTAATTTGATCAGTTGCCAAATTAGGTTATTTCAATTATCAAAATTCCTTCTATTATGTTTATTTTAGTTTGTTCCTAAAAAAAAATAAAATAAAATCCAAGTTTATTCAACATTAGTAGTATATAAAGAGCTTAGAACATTTAAACTCCAATTGTTGAAGAAAAAGCTTGTATTAAAGTATTACCAGTGATGAAAATATTTTTTATTATATAGTAATTATCAATAGTAGGTATTATTGGCTTTCAATTGATGTAAGTACTTGTAGTAGTTCATTGTTTCTAGTTAGGTAATTTGTCAAGTCAATCTCGATTCTAACCTTCTAATTCAGCCTGCATCTACACCTTTTAACCCTAGCCCCGTTACAACCCTGATAAAGACCTTTTGATCTGTGTATCATCTCATATACAGTTGTGGAGATTTGATTTTCAGGCAAGCCTATGGGATTAACTTTCCAGGTTCGACTCTTGAGTGCCTGATTCTTGAACCTTAAACACTTCGAGTGATTTGAGTGAATCTTTTGTGAGGATATCAATCCTTGTTGGTTCTGAATTAAAGGTAATTACTTAGATAAGGGGAGACACTTATGTTTTCGTACTACAAAGGTATGACTTATCTTGATTGAATCTTTAGGACTCTTTGAGTTGAATTATCCATGTATAAATTATCTATGAATTATGATGAGACATCGTCGATAAGAATTATGAATTATGGAAAGTTTGTTTTAATTATAAGTTGAGAATTTTGCTTGAGGACAAGCAAAAGCTTAAGTGTGGGGGTATTTGATAAATCATAAAAGTAACATATTTTAATCCCACATTTAGTATGCTGTTGGATGTATTATCCTTGATTTATATAAAATGGTGCTCTTAATACTTTCTTTTCATGTCTTATACTCAGGAAAGCACCTAATGATAAAAAGAACGTAAAATGGGCTTAAAACGGACTAAATTGGGCCAACCCAAGAATTCGACATGGCCTGGCCCAAAGCTCACACGACCATGCCTCGCCGATTACCCAGAGCACGGCCTCAACCCTGTCACACACAGTCGTGCATCATCCATTTACCACACACGGTCGTGCCTGGTGATCTACACGGCCGTGTCCCAATCGACAAACCTGAAGCACGACCTGAATCCCAACTCACACGAACGTGCCACGGCCGTGCCCAAAACAATAGAATCAAGACATAGCCCAACCACGATTTACATGGGCGTGTGCCATGGACGTACCCCTACCGCGGGAATGAGTAATTTCACTCGGATTTGGATGCTTGAAGCCAAAGAAACATATTCCTAAGTCTACTTAAACTCCCTAATAGTAATTCTACTTGAAAGATGTACTTAGGAGCCAAGTAAAGCATCTCAAAAGCTTATATAAACAACACAAAGCAGCTATTCCAAGGATGCTTTTTGGCAGAGGCTTTTGCCGAAGCTTTCATCTTTTAGGGAATCACTTGAAGATAGCCAGTTGATCCATCTCAAGAAGTCGGAGCTCTATTCAAGATGGAGGATCCCCTCTTCAATTCCTTTAGGGGGTTTTAGGGATTTCTTATGTTTTGTTTTATCTTTTTGTTGAGATGTTTTCCTACTTTGTTATGAACTAAAACCTTTCAGATACCTGAAGGGGATGAAACCTATGATGGATTTTGTTATTTGATTTCTAAATTTATATGAGAAGTACTTAGTTTGTTCTTAATTATCTTGCTTAATCTAATCTGATGTGCTTAGGTGGAGGAGGAATAGACCCTGCCTAAGAGTAGATCTAGCATAACTGAGCGGAGTTGGTTGGGTGCCTAGAGATAGGGTTACGAGATTTTGCTAGATTAGGATGAAACCTAATATGGGAATCCATTGATCGATTTACTGCTTCCTTACGGGGTTATTATAAGAGAATGAAAGTTCCACTAATTAACTTAAGGTTAGACATTATTCGCCTCGAGAGAGGGTTTAATATAGGTTAGGGAGTCTCACGGATCAAGCTAAGTAAAGAAATCATATGGTTTGGGGAATAAATAATAAGTGAAGTCATAGGTGGATTCTTCCTGAGGATATCGTCTTCATCAACTGAGTTTTCCTAAAGTCTTTCTCCAATTCATTCTTTTGTCTTTGCATTTAGTTTAAGTATTTCATTAGTTTCATAAACCAATCACTCCATATTTCAGGCTAAATAATAGAAAGAAAGTTAGTAGTAGTACTTTTTGGTTCCCTTGGGTTCGATAAGATATTCTTGCCTAAACTATACTACTGTTCGATAGGTGCACTTGCCTCTAACATTGTCATAGTTAGTCTATAGGTTTGATCATTCTTTTTATAAATATTAAAACTCGACTGTCTGACACGATCAGTTATCGATGATCGATTAACACATGGCCTAGACACATGCCCGTGTGTCTATCCATATGAACAAGAACAAAGCTATGTGCTAAGCTCTTCTCACCTCTCAAGTTCATACAACATATACTCATTCAACTCATTCATAAATTCCTCAAACACAAACACAATCTTACATGGATAACTACATCTTTCCATATAATGAAGTAGCCAACAACTATGGCATTATGCAAAATATATTATCCATCTAAAGGCCAACACATCTTAGCCAATACAACAAAATTCACTAACTTGTCTTGCCCCTATACATGCCATATACAAAACACTTAGTCTAATGTATTGGAGTGTGCTGATAGTGTGGGTGATCTTCCGTATGATCCATGTATCTCGAATCAACCCTTTTTCTCTATAAGAAAAGGGGAAAAGAAAGGAAGTAAGCTTTCAGCTTAATAAGTTTACACATAACAATTTAGGCATTCTAGTATAAGCTAAACAACAATTAGCATTATACTATCAAATAAATTCACATCACAACTATACTTATTCTTTCTATTTCTTACCATATTTCCAACACATCATGAATCACATACTCATAATCATTGACATGCACCACTGCATTCAATATCATTTTACTCTTAATACAACACATCGTTATTTCTCAATAATACATCCACACAGCTAATCTACTCAATAATACATCCACACAGCTAAATTCTCGGTGGTTTCGCACTTAGCCCACCACAATCAATTTATAGGGTAGTATCGCACTTAGTCTACCAACAAATTAATCATAGTGGTTCCACACTTAGCCACCAGACAATATACTTAACGTTAGCATCGCACATAGCCCAGCTCATTGTCGTTAAGTATTAGGGTGGTATCGCACGTAGCCCACCATCAAGTATTATCACTACACATTCATTTGTCCATTCACAATATCTACCACATTCATTCCACTTGAACCACATTGGTTCTCAATCATTCTCAATCATTCTATACACTAGCTAGCATCAACAAATTGTAAGTATGAATGTATTATTTACGCATAAACTTTGTAATAGTCTGATTTAGGGCCTAGTCAGAATAGTGGTGTGAAATCACAAATTTGAGCTAGTAAAATGAGTTTTTAAGGTATTTTAGATGTTTGCATGATATTATGAAAGTTTTATGTAGAGATTTTATGAAATTGGCATTAAAGAGGTCCATTAGGACTGAATTGCAAAAGTTGCAAAATATGAGATTCTAAAAGCTTTTTGTATGAAATAGTTTTGGATTATTAATTAGAAGTCCTTAAATAGCAATTTTCCCAAATTATAATTTTTGGACAAAAATGGACATGAGTTAGTAAATTGTGAAAATTTAGTGAGAAGGGCATTTTGGTCATTTATTAATTAAATGATTAAAAAGGAAAATATGACAAAAATCTTATTCATCTTCTTCCTCGTGCCGAAAATTTGAGAGACTCTATTGCTAGGGTTCTTTAATTTTTGAAGCTTGCTAGGAAGTGCATCTTAGCCCTGTTTTTAATATTCTTCGTATTTTTAAAGTTCTTGTATTATGAATTAGCCATTTATAGCTATAAGTTGAGCTAGAATTCATGTCCATAACAATACCCATGTATGACATACTTGTAAAATGATGTTTTATGGAAGATTATGAGAGTTTCATGTTAGATAAACATCTTTTCCTAAGTGAATTTCATGAAAAATGTTAGTATGGATTAATTTGTAATAGTTATGAAATTGGTCATTCGTGATAGAAATATTGAGAATTGATGATTGTTATAGTAGAGAAAATGAATCAGCTAAGCATGAAGTTTAAGAAAGTTGAATGAAAATCACTTTACGAGCCTAGGGGCCAAAGTGTTATTATGAGAAAGTTTAGGGGCAAAATGGAAATTTTGCCAAAGTATGAGTTATGAGTCAATTTAGTCAATACGAGTATTAAATAAGTTAAATTATTATTATAGATCAGGAGAAACAAAGCCCAGATCGAAACAGAGGCAAGAACAAAGTTGAGGACTAAATTGTAATATCTACATATATTTTGTATATTGAGGTAAGTTTGTATGATTTCTAATCTTTATGATAAATATCATTAATGTAACACCCCAAACCCGGTCTATGCGTTGAGACTAGATTTGGTTTGTTACATAAATCGAGCATTTTTTTTAAATTTGCAATAGGTTGAAATCTACAATATTATTATTTTTTTAAAATTTGAAGAGTATTTGATTTGATAAATATTAGAAAACATTAGTAAAAAAACATTATTTTATTATCAAAAACCTTTAGGTAATTTATTTAAAAGTTAACAATAATAAATATTATAAATGAATTTCATATACTTGAAAGCCCAAATTTATTTTAATAAAATATTATTTAATCATAACCCATATTTAAAAAATCCAAAGTATAATTTAAAAGCAAACACACATAAAATCCATAAATTATTTATAGAGGCCCTTATTACAACATCCCAAAATAGTAAAATTAATTATTAAAAAGTTCGAGTTTAAATAACCCATATTTTGCGGTATGGCCTCCACGAAGTCATCCTCGCCCAAGTCCACATCAATTTCCATTACGAGATGGAAAAATTAAAAGGGTGAGTTACTTAGAACTCGGTGTGTAACTCACTTACCACCATTATTGGGCCGATCGTCAAGATATTATCTTGGGCTTGAGCCCAATTACGTAATTCAATATATCATAAAATAAAATAATTTAAAGATGCATGTAAAATGAATTTCCCAACCAAACCTAATATCCATCCGCTAACACCCCGTACCAACCATCACACCGTGGGGATCAAGTCAACCCACCCCGCCAACACACCAATCGTAGGCATTAAGCCTTTTTATGATTGTGGCAAAGCCACCGAACTAGAGGCATAAGCCATATTTGTGGCGAGCCAAGAACTAGAGGCAATAAGCCATTTGATTATTTGTGGCAAGGCCACCGAACTAGAGCAATAAGCCATAATTGTGGCGAGAGCCACCGAACTAGATTTTTGGCAACTGGCCATTCTTCTCTTCATATACCCCACCCCATGCAATCGTGCGTATATAACAAAATATAATCATATAATAATTTCTTTTATTTAATTCATAACAATGGTGGGTTTATCATTAAACATTTCATTGGCCCATAAAATAATTTAACAATTTGCTCATTTAGCAGTTTAGTGGACTTTGGCCCATTTATCGAACTAGAGTATTTTGGCCCAATTTATCGAACTAGAGTAATTTGGCCCAATTTATCGAACTAGAGTATTTTGGCCCAATTTATCGAACTAGAGTATTTTGGCCCAATTTATCGAACTAGAGTATTTTGGCCCAATTTATCGAACTAGAGTATTTTGGCCCAATTTATCGAAACATACAATTTACATAATAACAAGTAATTTCTCGAGGGCGTTTTCGTAATTTTCACGATTTAGTCATTTTTTTACGTATTTTCGTCAAAATATCAATTTTATATTTTTACCGATCTAGTCGTTTTACGATTTTACTTCCATACCGAAATTTACATCCAACCGAGAAATAGTGTGAAGTTACACACCTCGATACCGTGAGTACTAATCCTTCTCGTTCCTCGGCACCTAAACATATTTCGATCCGTTAGATTACTATTTCGTAAAAATATTCTTAATCAATAATAGATCCAAAATCTTACCCTCTTGATTTTGAATCACTTCAATTTTCGGCTTCTCCTCATTTATTGATTCGTTCGCCGACGAGAATCCACCAACATATAATGGCTCGAAAGTTCGTACCACTTCAAATAATGGACTTCCTTGGAAGATGGTCCACAAGCCGATGGAAAATCCTTGATCATTAAACCGCTCTTCGTTTAAATGGGGGATTTATAGATCCGCCCCTCTTAACGTGACTAACCACCGCCCTTTTCTTCCCTATTTTGAAAGTCTTCACGATCAAAGGAATATTAGTTAGATCTAAAATAGTATCAAAAGCGATACTAAAGGCTTTAAAGAATGGGATTTCCTTACCACAATAAAACGTTTCCAACGTTTCTACGATTCTCTCGATCACTTGAGTTCCGATCTTCCGTTATTGCACTAAATAATAACGAAAGAAACGTTATTAGAACGAACGTTTATTTCGATCCAAAAAGGCCCTCATAACACCATTAATATTCGGCCATAATACTTTAATAAAATGAAAACGAAAAAGAATCCCTTACCTATAATCCACGATCGAAAAGAAAGGATTGAGAGAGGTGTTTGTGAGAGTTGGAGAATTCGGCTATGCAACCAAAGAAAAGAGAAAATAGATTTGGTTATGGCACTCTAGCATTCGGCCAAGAGAGTGTTTGATGGAGAAACATTGATTGATTAAAATATGAAAAAGAGATGGTGATGAGGTAGTTTGATTTCAAAGAGAAGAGAAGAAAAGATGGATTTTAGGAGTTAGTGCATTCGCCATGGCAAAAGAAAAGAAAGAGAATGGTTTTGGTATGGTTGATTTTGGCACAAGGGGAAATACAAGAGAAAATTCACAAGATGAATAAAAGTGACCAAATGGTCAAAAGACTTTGGCTTTACCAATTGCAAAATTCACCAAGATGAAAGTTGAAAGGAGAGGAAATAAAATTCTGCACAAAGTGCAAGGAATGACCAAAGAGAGAAAAGAAATTCTTAGCCAAAACTAACTCAAAAATTAAGCTCCTCCCTATACCAAATTGTCGTCCAACACATGGTCAATTGGCCATGATTTGTTTCAAAATTTCCCTTGATATGTGCCTTATGTTCCCCTATCTTTCCTTAAGTATTTGATTCCATGCCATATATTTTCTATTTCCATAATCCTTTGATACACTAACCAAAAATAATATGGTCAACTCTTATCTTAATTGTCCTTGGCCGACACTTGCTATGGATGTGCATAAAAATTAAAACAAAATTTACCTAAAAGCTAAACAAGGGATTGAACCTCTTCCCTCTTGCTAAAACCCATGCGCCAACTCCACCATGCCATATACTCAACTTATGACACTCATTAATACTTAATTTAACTTAAGTCTTAATGACATTTGCTTCTCTTCAATAATTTCTTAATTAATAAATTTTATTCCTTATCCAAATTATGCTATACTCCTCTTTAGGACTTCAATAAGCACTTAAAAAAATCTAAACACCAATTCATGCAATATAATAATACTCAATTTTTAGGGTGTTACAACTCTACCTCCTAAAAAAAATTTCGTCCTCGAAATTTACACAGTTGAAAGAGGTGAGGTATTGTTGCGAATTGCATCCTCGGGCTCCCATGTAGCTTCCTCCACTCCATGGTTACGCCATAGAATTTTGACCAACGGCACGGTTTTCTTTCTTAGCACCTTGACATCTCGGTCTAAGATTTCCACTGGTTTTTCTTTGAAAGATAAATCAATTCACTCCAATTCTTCTACCGGTATAATGTGCGAAGGATCCGATCTATAACGCCTCAACATGGAAACATGAAAACATTATGGATTTGATCCAATTAGGAGGTAACTCAATCGATAAGCCATTGGACCAACACGTTTCAAAGACACGAGAAGGTCCAATGTATCTAGGACTTAGCTTGCCCTTCCTTCCAAATCTGAAGATCTTTTTCCAAGGAGATACCTTCAAGAAAAACTGATCTCCCACATCATACTCGATATCTCTTCACTTCAGGTCTGCATACGACTTCGCATCATATCGAGGCTTCTTTCACCCGTGCTCGAATAACTTTTACCTTATCCTCTGTCTCAGATATCATCTTAGGACCTAACATCTATCTTTCGCCCAACTCAGTCCAACAAATAGGAGAACGACACTTACGACCATACAATGCCTCGTAAGGTGCCATCTGAATGCTAGACTGATAGCTATTGTTATATGTGAATTCTGCCAGTGGTAGATAATCTTCCCAACTACCCCTGAAGTCGATTACACATCCCCTTAACATATCTTCCAATATCTGAATTACTCTCTCGATCGACCATCGATCGAGGATGAAAAGCCGATCTTGAAATTCAACTTTGTCCCCAAGGCTTCATGCAGAGCTTTCCAGAATCTTGATGTAAACCTAGGGTCCCTATCCGATATAATAGATACAGGTACCCCATGCAATCTCACAATTTCGGATACGTACAATTTCGCCAACTTCTGTAATGATAATCCGTACGAACAGGCAGGAAATGAGCAGTCTTAGCCAACCGATCAATAATTACCCACACAAAATTTTTCTTAGTAGGTGTTAAAGGTAACCTACTAACAAAATCCATAGTTGTCCGCTCCCATTTCCAAAGAGGAATCTTTATCGGTTGTAACAATCCAGACGGTAATTGATGTTCTGCCTTCACTTGTTGACAAGTCAAGCATTTTCCCACAAACTCTGTAATCTCACGCTTCAACCCTGGCCACCAATACTGTTCACGGAGATCTCGATACATCTTATTTCCTCCGGGATGCATAGCATAAGGGCTACTATGCGCCTCCCGTAGAATCATTTGCCTCAGATCTGAATCCTTAGGCATACATACTCTTCCTTGAAAGCACAACACACCCTCCGTGTTTATTCCAAAATCCTCAATTTCACTATTTTCAACTTGTCGAAGTAAAGGTCCCAACTTCTCATCTGATGTCTGTTTTTCCTTAATTTGTCCCAGCCATAGAGGCTTCACCTGAAGTTCTGCTAACAAACTGCCATCCTCGTACAGACTCAAATGGGCAAACAATGCTCTCAAATCAGATACTGTCTTATGACTTAACGCGTCAGCTACCACGTTAGCCTTTCCCGGATGGTATTCAATTGAGAAATCATAATCTTTTAATAATTCTACCCATCTTCTTTGTCTCAAATTTAACTCCTTTTGGGTAAGGAGGTATTTAAGACTCTTGTGATCCGTGTAGATTATTGACTTCTCACCATAGAGATAGTGCCTCCAAATCTTTAGAGCAAAGACAACGGTAGCTAACTCCAAATCATGAGTAGGGTAGTTTACTTCGTGTGGTCTTAAATAAACAGTGAATTCTTTTCCAGCCTCCGATTGAATCAAAACTGGAGCTTCCGTCAGGATCTTCTTCAATTTTTCGAAACTCTCTTGCTGCTTTTCGGTCCAAATATACGGAGCTCCCTTTCACAACAGCTTTAGTTAGGGTGCAAGAATCAACTAAAACCCTCTACAAAATGTCTATAGTATCCACCAATCCCAAGAAACTCGAATTTCACCACCGATGTTGGTGGTTTCCAATCCGAATAGCCTCAATTTTCCGAGGATCCACCCTTATTCCTTGGTACCGATACTACATGACCAAGGAAAGTCACTTCCTTTAGCCAAAATTCGCATTTACTAAATTTGGCATACAATTGCTTATCACGCAGTAGTTGCAATACTATTCACAAATGCTGGTCATGTTCCTCCTCATTTCTCGAATAAACCAATATGTCATCTATGAACACTACCACAAACCGGTCTAAATATGGTTGAAAGACTCGGTTCATCATGTCCATAAATGCAACTGGTGCATTGGTTAGTCCAAATGACATCACTACAAACTCATAGTGTCCGTAACGTGTCCGAAATGCCGTCTTATAGATGTCCACTTCTTTCACCTTGAGTTGGTAATAACCCGACCTTAAATCAATTTTGGAGAAAACTGAAGCTCCTTTTAATTGATCAAACAGGTCGTCAATTCTTGGCAGAGGATACCGATTCTTGATCGTCAATTTATTCAACTGTCTGTAGTCAATGCATATACGCATCGATCCATCCTTCTTCTTGACGAACAAAACTGGTGCTCCCCAAGGAGACACACTTGGTCGAATAAATCCCCGATCCAGCAATTCTTGAATTTGAGCTTTGAGCTCAGCCAACTCCTTCAGTGCCATTCTATAAGGAGCAATGGACACTGGAGCTGTCCCAGGCAAAAGCTCAATGCCAAATTCCACTTCCCGATCTGGAGGTATACCAGGAAGTTCTTCTGGAAATACATCGGAAATTCTTTCACCGTCCTCACATCATTCATAGATAACTCTTTGGCATCCAAAGCACAGATAAAGGCTAGGAATGCACCATATCCTTTCCGCGCCAACTTCTCTGCCTTTAATGCAGATACCACATTTGCCAGATAGTTCCTTCTCTCACCAATCATTATGACTTCCTTATCATCCGAGGTTCTTACTGACATTCATTTTTCAGCACAATCCAATTGCACCCGATGTTTGACCAGCCAATCCATGCCCAGAATGAGATCAAACTCGCCGAAAGGTAGTTCCATCAAGTTTGCTAAGAATACCTCCTCTTGGATTTTCAAGGGCACGTCTTTAAATATTTTATTAACAATTACCGACTGTCCTAAAGGACTAATTACTGTCATCTCACTATCGGTAATTTCAGATTCTAAATTCAGGTTTCTAGATATGGCACTAGCTACATATGAATGGGTAGAGCCAATATCTATTAAGGCAATAACAGGTACATCAAAAATGAAGAACGTACCGGTTATCACATCTGGTGCATTGCCGTCCTCACGGCGTCTAACTGCATAGACTAGTCCAGGCTGTCTTGCATCTGTATTTCCTCTCGGACCATTGCCTCGACCCGGTGCACCTTGACCACGACCAGCCCCATTACCACCACGACCCCTCGGTGGCTGCTGATTACCCCTGGCCGGCTGTGCATCATTATTATGGACTTCTTGAGTCGTATCCAAACGTCGAGGACAATTTTTGTACTGATGATCCATTGAACCGCATTTGTAGCATGCGCCCGTTTTCCTCCAACATTCTCCAAAATATCTTTTCCCACACTCAGTGCAATCTCGACTCCGATTATTTACTACTGGGGTTCTACCTTGAACTGATTCATCATTCCGAGGTTTCTTCTGAAATCTCTTTGAAGAACCAGACTGATGTGTCTCTCTCTTGTTTCGGAATCTTTCTCGGTTCTGCCGTTCTGAATTCTTAGCCTCTTCGGCTATTTTGGCCTTCTCCACCAGAGTGGAAAAATTTCTAACTTGTCATGAGCAATCGTAACCCTCACTCATCATTAAGTCCATCTTCAAACGTACACAACGTTCGTGATCTGTTGCTACAATTGTCCGGGCATAGCGGCTCAGACGTAAAAACTCAGCTTCATATGCTGCCACGGTCTTACTTCCTTGGACAAGATTCAGAAATTCCTTCCTTCGAGCGTCTACATAACTCGTTCCAACGTATTTTCCTTGGAATGCAGCTTTAAAGAATTCCCAATTAATTAGTGCAGCTTCAGTGCCTCCTCGAACAGTGAGCCACCACTGATACGCCTCATCTCTCAATAAGGATACAGCTCCTCTCAATTTTTGTTCAGCCGTGCATTCCATATCATCCATAATCCGTTCCACATCTTCGAGCCAGTATTCAGCTACATTCGGAGCTACACCAGAGACTCCTCTAAAAATTTCTGCATTATTTGACTTAAGTCGCTCTGAGATTGACCCACGAGTTGTTGGCCCAATTCTAGCTCCAGCGACCCTTTCCAAGACTCGCAGCATTGCTTGAGTCAATGCATTATCTTCTTCCATGTGATCACGTGATCCCGTCTCACTTTCAATTGACGCAGTGCATCTACTTCAAAGATATGATTTGGTGCTTGATCGTAGCACCTCGGCCTCTACCACGGGCCGTGTTCACTGCGCCCACGACCACGTCCTCTAGTGCTCATGATAGCTTGTTCATTTTATCGATTACAAGTTTTATGGATCAAAAATTTGTTTCGTGTTTATTAACGATATTTTATGAAATTTGAGATATAAAGTTGTTTTTTCGCAACATGCCCTATAGTCTCAATCTCTGCTTTTTCACATCTAAAACTAGAAGTTCTAGATTGTTCCTATGATCATATCATAGTAATCATTAAGTAGTAAATACTTACTTGACTTGTTGCCGATGCTTGTGGTGCCATCTTGATCTTTAAAATATAATTGTACAATTTCATATGAAATTATTTGCGAACCCAAACGACAAGTGAAGTTTTTGAAGCGGCTCGATACCACTAAATGTAACACCCCAAACCCGGTCTATGCGTTGAGACTAGATTTGGTTTGTTACATAAATCGAGCATTTTTTTAAATTTGCAATAGGTTGAAATCTACAATATTATTATTTTTTTAAAATTTGAAGAGTATTTGAATTTGATAAATATTAGAAAACATTAGTAAAAAAATATTATTTTATTATCAAAACCTTTAGGTAATTTATTTAAAAGTTAACAATAATAAATATTATAAATGAATTTCATATACTTGAAAGCCCAAATTTATTTTAATAAAATATTATTTAATCATAACCCATATTTAAAAAAATCCAAAGTATAATTTAAAAGCAAACACACATAAAATCCATAAATTATTTATAGAGGCCCTTATTACAACATCCCAAAATAGTAAAATTAATTATTAAAAGTTCGAGTTTAAATAACCCATATTTTGCAAGATGGCCTCCACGAAGTCATCCTCGCCCAAGTCCACATCAATTTCCATTACCGAGATGGAAAAATTAAAAGGGTGAGTTACTTAGAACTCGTGTGTAACTCACTTACCACCATTACTGGGCCAGATCGTCAAGATATTATGCTGGGTTTGAGCCCAATTATAGAATTCAATATATCATAAAATAAAATAATTTAAGGATGCATGTAAAATGAATTTCCCAACCAAACCTAATATCCATCCGCTAACACCCGTGCACCAACCATCACACTGTGGGGATCAAGTCAACCCACCCCGCCAACACACCAATCAGAGGCGTTAAGCCTTTTTATGATTGTGGCAAAGCCACCGAACTAGAGGCAGTAAGCCATATTTGTGGCAGAGCCACCGAACTAGAGGCAATAAGCCATTTGATTATTTGTGGCAAGGCCACCGAACTAGAGGCAATAAGCCATAATTGTGGCAGAGCCACCGAACTAGATTTTTGGCAACTGGCCATTCTTCTCTTCATATACCCCACCCCATGCAATCGTGCGTATATAACAAAATATAATCATATAATAATTTCTTTTATTTAATTCATAACAATGGTGGGTTTATCATTAAACATTTCATTGGCCCATAAAATAATTTAGCAATTTGCTCATTTAGCAGTTTAGTGGACTTTGGCCCATTTATCAAACTAGAGTATTTTGACCCACTTTATTGAACTAGAGTAATTTGGCCCAATTTATCGAACTAGAGTATTTTGGCCCAATTTATCGAACTAGAGTATTTTGGCCCAATTTATCGAACTAGAGTATTTTGGCCCAATTTATCGAACTTGAGTATTTTGGCCCAATTTATCGAAACATACAATTTACATAATAACAAGTAATTTCTAGGGCATTTTCGTAATTTTCACGATTTAGTCATTTTTTTTACGATTTTCGTCAAAATATCAATTTTTACGCTTTTACCGATCTAGTCATTTTACGATTTTACTTCCATACCGAAATTTACATCCAACCGAGAAATAGTGTGAAGTTACACACCTCGATACCGTGAGTACTAATCCTTCTCGCCTCGGCACCTAAACATATTTCGATCCGTTAGATTACTATTTCGTAAAAATATTCTTAATCAATAATAGATCCAAAATCTTACCCTCTTGATTTTGAATCACTTCAATTTTCGCTTCTCCTCGTTTATTGATTCGTTCACGAGAATCCACCAACGATAATGGCTCGGAAGTTCGTACCACTTCAAATAATGGACTTCCTTGGAAGATGGTCCGCAACCGGTGGAAAATCCTGACCGCCGAAACGCTCTTCGCTTAAATGGGGATTTACAGATCCGCCTCTTAACGTGACTAACCACCGCCTTTTCTTCCCTATTTTGAAAGTCTTCACGATCAAAGGAATATTAGTTAGATCTAAAATAGTATCAAACAAGACTAAAGGCTTTAAAGAATGGGATTTCCTTACCACAATAAAACGTTTCCAACGTTTCTACGATTCTCCGATCACTTGAGTTCCGATCTTCCGTTATTGCACTAAATAATAACGAAGAAACGTTATTAGAACGAACGCTTATTTCGATCCAAAAAGGCCCTCATAACACCATTAATATTCGGCCATAATACTTTAATAAAACGAAAAAGAATCCCTTACCTATAATCCACGATCGAAAAGAAAGGATTGAGAGAGGTGTTTGTGAGAGTTGGAGAATTTGCTATGCAACCAAAGAAAAGAGAAAATAGATTCGGTTATGGCACTCTAGCATTCGCCAAGAGAGTGTTTGATGGAGAAACTTTGATTGAAAGAATTAAAATATGAAAAGAGATGGTGATGAGGTAGTTTGATTTCAAAGAGAAGAGAAGAAAAGATGGATTTTTAGGAGTTAGTGCATTCGCCATGGCAAAAAGAATAAGAAAGAGAATGGTTTTTGGTATGGTTGATTTCGGCACAAGGGGAAATACAAGAGAAAATTCACAAGATGAATAAAAGTGACCAAATGGTCAAAAGACTTTGGCTTTACCAATTGCAAAATTCGGCCAAGATGAAAGTTGAAAGGAGAGGAAATAAAAATTCTGCACAAAGTGCAAGGAATGACCAAAGAGAGAAAAGAAATTCTTAGCCAAAACTAACTCAAAAATTAAGCTCCCTCCCTATACCAAATTGCCGTCCAACACATGGTCAATTGGCCATGATTTGTTTCCAAAATTTCCCCTTGATATGTGCCTTATGTCCCCCCTATCTTTCCTTAAGTATTTGATTCCATGCCATATATTTTCTATTTCCATAATCCTTTGATACACTAACCAAAAATAATATGGTCAACTCTTATCTTAATTGTCCTTAGCCGACACTTGCTATGGATGTGCATAAAATTAAAACAAAATTTACCTAAAAGCTAAACAAGGGATTCAACCTCTTCCTCTTGCTAAAACCCATGCGCCAACTCCACCATGCCATATACTCAACTTATGACACTCATTAATACTTAATTTAACTTAAGTCTTAATGACATTTGCTTCTCTTCAATAATTTCTTAATTAATAAATTTTATTCCTTATCCAAATTATGCTATACTCCTCTTTAGGACTTCAATAAGCACTTAAAAAATCTAAACACCAATTCATGCAATATAATAATACTCGGATTTTTAGGGTGTTACAATTAAATTGCTTAGTATGATGTTGAATATATTTTAATTCCATGAGATTGTTTAATGGTATGTTAAACAAAGAAATTAATGAGATTAAGCATGAGAAAATCTCGATTGAAGTTGAATTACTTAGGATACTAGATCTACCACATGAGATGAGAAAGCCCGTATAAGACCAAGCCAAGGCATGGCATCGGCAATCAAGCAAGTTATCATGTAAGTCCAAGACAAGTCTTGGCATTGAAGAGTTATTATGAGATGAAGACCCATGTAAGCCCAAGCTAAGGCATGGCATTGGTGAGTCTCCAAGAAAAGATGTCATGTAAGTCCAAGACAAGTCATGGCATTGTAAAGTTATCATGAGATAAATATTCCATGTAAGTCCAAGCCAAAGCTCAGCATTGGTGAGTATCAAGAAAGATTTTATGTAAGTCCAAGCCAAGGCTCGGTATTGACAAAGTAAAGATACCAAGTAAGACCATGTCAAGACATAGTAATAGTAAGTTCCCAAGGGAACCCACAAGGAAGACCTCGTGTAAGTCCATGTCAAGACATGGCATCGATATCAAGAGATCCCATTGTAAGACTATATCGAGGATACAACATTGGCATCCAGATACATGTGGGATGAGATTTAGTATCCTCGATTATTCATAATAATTTATTGGGCATAAGAGTAAAGATTGAATGAGAAAGTAAGAAGTTAAGTAAGTAAAGATATCATCAAGTCATGCTAGTTAAAGTTAACTGAGAATATTATACATGTTGATCGTGTCAAACAGTCGAGTTTTAATATTTATAAAAAGAATGATCAAGCCTGTAGACTAACTATGACAACGATAGAGGCAAGTGCACCTATCGAACAGTAGTATAGTTTAGGCAAGAGTATCTTATCGAACCCAAGGGAACCTAAAAGTACTACTACTCACTTTCTTTCTATTATTTATCCAGAAATATGGAGTGATTGGTTTATTATGAAATACTTAAACGAAATGCAAAGACAAAAGAATGAAACTTTGGGAAAAGACTGTGGAAAAACTCAGTTGATTACAATGATACCCTCAGGAAGAATCCACCTATGACTTTTCTTGTTAATTAACTTTTAATTCATATGACTTCTTTACTTAGCTTGATCCGTGAGACTCCCTAACCTATATTAAACCCTTTCTCGAGGCGAATAACATCTAACCTTAGGTTAATTAGTGGAACTCTCGTTCTTTTATAATAACCCCCTAAGAAAGCAGTAAATCGATCAATGGACTCCCATATTAGGTTTCACCCTAATCCAGTAAAATCTCGTAACCCTATCTCTAGGTGCTCAATCAACTCCACTTAATTATGTTAGATCTACTCTTAGGCAGGGTCTATTCCTCCTCCACCTAAGCACATCAGATTTGGATTAAGTAACATAATTAAGAACAAACTAAGTACTTATCATATAATTTATAAATCAACTAACAAAATCTGTCATAGGTTTCATCCCTTTCAGGTATCTGAAGGGTTTAGTTCATAGCAAAATAAGAAAACATCTCAAGAGAAAAGATAAAACAAAACATAAGAAATCCCTAAAACCCCCAGAAGGAATTGAAGAGGAGATCCTCTGTCTTGAGTAGAACTCTGGCTTCTTGAGATGGATCAACTGGCTATCTTCGAGTAATTCCTTAAATAAAAGCTCTGGCAGAAAACTCTGCCAACCCCCCAAAAAACTCTTTAGAATGGCTGCCTTGGTTTGTTTATATAGGCTCCTTAGATGCTTTACTTGGCTCCTAAGTACCTCCTTCAAGCAGAATTACTATTAAGGTGTTTAAGTAGACTTAGGAGTATGTTTCTTTGGCTTCAAGCATCCAAATTTGAGTGAAATTGCTCATTCCCATAACAGGGGCACGCCCATGGCACACGCCTGTAAGTCGACTTCAGGCCATGTATTGATTCTGTTGATTAAGGCACGACCGTGGCACTACCGTGTAAGTTGGGATTTAGGCCGTGCTTCAAGTCTGTCAATTGGGACACGGCCTTGCAATTTGTGCTTGGGGCGTGTCTTTGAATAATTACTGAGGCACTGGTGTAACTTGAAGTCCAGGCCGTGCCAGTTTCTTGGGTTGGCCTAATTTGGTCCATTTTAAGCCCGTTTCTCATTCTTTTCATTCTCGGGTGCTTTCCTGAGTATAAGACATAAAAAGAAAGGATTAAGATCACCTTTTTACATAAATTAAAAGCAAAATCATCCAAAAGCATACTAAATGTGGGATTAAAATATGTTACTTTTATGGTTTATCAAATACCCCCGCACTTAAGCTTTTGCTTGTCCTCAAGCAAAATTCTCAACTTACAATTAAAACTAACTTTCCATGATTCATAATTCCTATCGATAATGTCTCATCATAATTCATAGATTATTTATACATGGATAATTCAACTCAAAGAGTCCTAAAGATTCAATCATGATAAGTCATACCTTTTGCAGTACGAAACATAGGTGTCTCCCCTTATCTAAGTAATTACCTTTAATTCAAAACCGACAAGGATTGACATCCTCACAAAAGATTCACTCAAATCAGTTGAAGTGTTTTTGGTTCAAGAATAAGCACTCATAAGTCGAACCTAGAAAGTTAATCCCATAGGATTACTTGAAAATCAAATCTCCACCACTGTATATGAGATGATACACAAATCAAAAGGTCTTTATCAGGGTTGTAACGGGGCTAAGGTTAAGGGTGTGGATACATCTGAATTAGAGGGTTAGAATCGAGATCGAATTGACTAATTACCTAATCTAAAAACAAAGAACTAAATATGAATATTTATATCGAATGGAAACTAATAATACCTACTATTGATAATTACTCTATAATAAAGAGTATTTTCATCACTTAAAATTTATAATACTTTAATACAAGCTTTTTCTTCAACAATTGGAGTTTAAATGCTCTAAGCTCTTTTATATACTACTAATATTGAATATACTTGGGTCTTTTCTTTTTTTTTCTTTTTTAGAACATTACATCATAAATGATAAATGTAACTATGAACTAATATAATTCGGTAACTTAATCAAATCAAACCTCAATTAAAGGGTAGTCAAAAGAATGGTGATACAAATACAAAGGGATTTTGGGTTAATATTAGTAGGTGAGTCAATAAAAAAGGTTGTTAAGATTCAACGGGGTTTACTAGGGGTTAATTTGTGAAGGTAGGATTTTTATAGAGTAAATGGGTTAAACCTAGGTGCCTTTATCATCTCAGTATATCAAATCATTAATGTGGTCTCGACATTTATAAACGAGGCAAGTTCTAGAATAACAGTTCAAAGTTGGCACACTCATAATCAATAAAGTGAGAAAGAAAAAGAATATATGCTCTATAAGGCTCGAAATCTCAAAAATTATGGGTGTTTTTGACATCAATCCCTGTAGATTTCCAAATTTCAAGGTAGTACTCAAATTTAGTTCAACGACCTATTAATTTTTTCATTTTTAGAAAGTATACTTAGCATGCTCGATTCTCTAGTATTCTTCAAATTTAATCATCAATGTACAATTAACTATGCCTTACTCTAAAACATGTCAATAATAATCATAAATCATTAGAAATTTCATCCTAATTAGTAATATGAGAAAAATACTTGAAAATAAGCTTAAAATTCAGGATTTTAGAGAATTATGCAAAAAAGTTAGGCACTTTTATCCCCCCCACACTTAAGTTGTACATTGTCCTCAATGTAAAAAGATAGATAAATAATTATGAAATAAAAAGAGAAGGGGAGAAGTAACACTTCCTAAATTTTGGATGATCCCGGTAGTTGGCAGTGTTCGGGATGGAAGATGACTTATGTATTAGTGAATTACTCCTATTGATTTATTCGTATGTAGAGTGTGTGATCTAACTGCAAGTCATCGATTAGATATTTCGGGTGTAAGATAAATAAATGTTAGGGATACTTCGAAGATTAGATAAGTACTGATAAAAGTTTGCAATGAAGAAAAGTATCAAATTATGATAATAAATGAAAAATAAAAATAACACTAAAAATAAGACAATAAAATGTAGATAATTAAAGGAACTCAAAGGTCCTCCTTATCGTCTGGATTTTGTGGTGGGGCTAGTGATGAGATATGGAGGTGTTGGAATATTTGGTGGAGGGTGGCCTCTATCCTATCAAAACGTCGAGTGTTGTCAATGAAATACTGCTCGAACTGGTCGAGGCGTGTAGAGATATCTGCCCATGATGTTGTTGCATAGGATGGCTGCTGTCCCGGAGTTGGTGGGACATCGTTAGTAATTTCCTCAGGCTCCCCTTCATTTGTGGATGTCGCTAATCAGTATTGAGAGGTCAATCCCTCGATGATGTTTGATCATCCCCATGTGCAGCATCATCTGGATGCCTTGAGGTACCATGTTACCCATCAGTGTAAGGGATGTGATCTGATCTTCGGTGTTCAAGAGGTCGAAGTGTCGAGCCAGCCTAGTGATGTATGGCCCTATTGATAGAATCCCCTTTCTGTGTGGCTTTATTTGGTGCTGGATAGCACAGGTGATGAAATATGCCAAATCGAAAACGTCCCCCTCTGACATGCACGATAAGTAGTAGACATCGTGCTTTTTACTACCACGGTGCTTTCGCGTCGACATGTGATAGTGTGGGCTAGGATGGCGTGGATATATCTCAGAGGTAAGCCAAAGGCTGTTGCCTTCGATCGACTGGGGTTGTAAGCATTCGTGGTGGGTGCTAGGCTATGCCAATAGGTTAGGGGGTTGCGGGGGAGTTCTCAGTCTTACTCAGAGAGGTTATTTTCCTCTCTAAATTTGTCTATATAAGGTCCGAGAGCTATGCCAAATTAGGGTATGCTTAATTGATTTACCATCCCCCTAACCTGAATTGCACTGTTCCCAGCTCGTCAAACTGTGCCATCACTGTTTGCAAAGTAAAAGTTGTGCAAAATTCTAATGTTAGCTCCAGGTATGTGGGCTCGATGATTGAGAAGAACTGCTCCCATGGTTCGGTTGAAATGAGAGCCTGGATGTTAGTTGCTAGTCCTATTTGTTCAACAACGTTCCAGTCAATGCACCTTCCGGCTCCTAAGGGCCATTCTCGGAATGCCTTGTAACGCTCTTCCTGAGTGGTTTGAGGGAACCGAAGGAATGGATGCCAAAGCTCGTAAGATGCACTTGCGGAAGATGATCCTGCCCTTTTCTTCTTACTTGGGACTGAGCGTTTTACTCGAGATATCGACATATTTCCTGCTAATGTAAAGCAATTTTTTCCAGTTCAACCAATATATTTTAGAATTTACACAATAAAATTTTACAATAACAGAGCAGCAATTCTCAAAGAAACAATAACTAATATCTAGCATGTATTAATAATCAAACAATGGAAATCATGTTGTTAAGAACTAAAAATAAATAAGGCAACCAAGAATTCTAAAGAAAGTGAACTAAAAATTATGTTTAACATAGAATGAAGAAGAAATAGACTAAATGAAACGAATTAAATCATATTTTTAAGGCTAAAATTAAATTAAAAAAAAACTTAAATGAAGAGAAAGTATTTGAAAATGTGAATAAGAAAGGAACTAGGCACGGTGGTATCGAACGGGCACTGGTAGAGGGCACGGTGGTGTTGCAGCCGTTTTTCGCAGTGTGAGCACGGCCTGGTAGGGGCGTGGTGTGTGAGCACGGTGGTGCTATGGTCGTGTGGGTTAGTTGTGGAGAAAAAGTGGCATTTTGGAGGGGGAAGTCTGGTTGTTATGGCCTGATTTGGGGAGGAAGGGTTTTAAAACTTAATTTTAGGGTTTGGAGTTGGGGAAGAAAGCTATTAGATTTTATTTATAGAGAAGGGGGCATGGTTAGTTGACACACTCGTGTCATTTTAAAATCGACCGTGTTTTTCACGTTTTTTAGGATTGGACACGTTCAGGTTTATTGGCACGGTCGTGTTACCGTTGGGCACGTCCGTACTGGGCAAGTCAGTAGCTTCACACGGTTCGATCGCACGGGCGTGTTCTGGTATTGCAGCCCGTGTTGACTATAGAAATTTTTCTCTGTTTGTGCACGACTCTTGACATGTGGCACAGTAAGATAGCACGGTCGTGTATAGCCCGTATGTCAAAAGTCAGTAACCTTGCATGGTTGTGAGGCACGGGCGTTTTCTACCCGTGTTGTGTAAGTCAGTAACCTCACACGGGTGGATGGCACGGGCGTGGTCCCTTATCGCAGGCCGTATTGGGGAAATAATTTCTTCTTTGTCGTACACGGCTATTGATCCACCCGTGGGTTTTTTCCTCTAGTTTCTGCATGGCCACGGGCACGCCCGTGTGTAAGGTCGTGTGGTCTTAATTCTGCACTTAATTAAGTTAGATAATAAAATGTTTAGGGAAGTTAGTGCTCAGGTTGCCTCCCGAGAAGCACTTGTTTAAAGTCTTAAGCTAGACTTTACTTGTTTTCTGTTCTAAAAGGAGGTTCATGGAGCAGAATCTCCTCTCTCATATCTCCAAAATCTGCACCATTATAAATTTTGAGTCGATGACCATTTACCTTGAATGTGCCCTTAGTGGGGTGAGTTGCCTCAATTGTGCCGTATGGAAAAATTGTTTTAATCATGAATGGGCCAGACCATCTTGATTTCAACTTTCTTGGAAATAATTTAAGCCTTGAGTTATACAGTAGGACCAAGTTCCCAACCTCGAATTGTTTTGACCTTTTTAGACGAGCATCGTGGCGTCACTTTGTTGCCTCTTTGTATAATTTTGAGTTCTCGTAGGCTTCATCTCTCCATTCATCTAGCTAATTTATCTGCATCATTCTTTTCTTTCCTGCAACATTAAGATCAGAATTCAAAATTTATTGCCCAAAAAGCTTTGTGTTCTAATTGAATGGTAGATGATGACTTTTCCCATATACAAGTTTGTATGGGGATGTCCCTAGAGGTGTTTTGAATGTCGCTCAGAGGCCCATAAAGCATCATCTACTTTAAGCGCCATCTTTTCTATTTGATTCAACCATTTTTTCTAGAATACGCTTAAGCTCTCGGTTTGCTACCTTAGCTTGCCCAGTAGTTTGAGGATGATATAGGGTGGCTGTTCTGTGGCGTACTCCATATTTCTTTAGAACTTCTTCAAATTGTGTATTACAGAAATGAGTACCCCTATCACTAATGATGGTTCTAGGTGTCCTGAATCGGGAAAATAGTTTCTTGAGGAATTTAACTACTACCCTAGCATCATTGGTAGGTAAGGCTTCCGCTTCTACCCATTTTGACATGTAACCAACTGCTACTAGGATGTATTTATTTCCAAATGAATTGGGGAATGGTCCCATAAAATCGATACCCCATACGTCAAATATCTCACATGATAACATATATGTTTCAGGCATTTCATCACGTTTAGAGATATTACTATCCTCTGGCATCTATCAAATGAGGTAACATACCTATTGGCATTTTTGAATAGAGTGGGACAATAAAAACTTGATTCGAGTATTTTGTGTGCTATCTTAATTCCACTGTGTGTCCTCCTGATGGTCCTGAATGGCAATGCTCCACAATTTTGTTCGCTTTTGTCTTTGTAACACATCTTCAAATTACCTGGTCAGCACATAGGCGAAAAAGAAAGGGGTCTTCCCAAAAATAATTTTTCACATCAGCAAAGAATCGCTTCTTTTGGTGATGTGTCAGTTTCCTGGGTAGAACATTAGCTACTAAATAATTTGTGATATTTGCAAACCATGGTACCTCAGAATGGGTTGTAGAGAAGAGTTGTTCTTTAGGAAACGAATCATTTATTTCACCTTCATCAAGCTCTTTGGTGTGTGGATTTTCAAGTCTAGAAAAGTGATCTGCTGCAAGATTCTCGACTCCCTTTTTATCTTGTATTTCCAAGTCGAATTCCTGTAAGGGTGAAATCCATCATATGAGTCTAGGTTTTGCATCAGGTTTATTTAAAAGGTATCTAAGAGCTGAATGGTCAGTGTAAACAAAAACTTTAGATAGTATTAGATACTGTCTGAATTTATCAAAGGCAAAAACTACAGCTAGCAATTCTTTCACTGTGGTGGTATAATTTTCTTGTGAGGGTGTTAATGTTCTGCTGGCGTAGTAAATTGGCTAAAAATGCTTGTCTCTTCGTTGTCCCAAAACTATACCTACTGCAAAATCACTTGCATCACACATTAGTTCAAAGGGTAAGTTCCAATCAATGCAATTATAATCGGTGCATTTATTAATTTATCTTTAAGGATATTGAATGCATTTAGGCATTCCTGATTGAAATTAAAAGGAACGTCTTTTTCTAGTAATTTTGTCAACGACTTAGCTGTTTTAGAGAAATATTTAATAAATCTTTTGTAGAATCCTACATGTCCTAAAAAACTTCTAATAGTCTTGACAGAACTAGGGGAAGGTAGTTTTTCTATGGCTTCAACTTTTGCTTTATCTACCTCAATCCCTTTACTAGAAATCTTATGTCCTAACAGAATCCCTTCCCTAACCATAAAGTGACATTTTTCCCAATTCAAAACAAGGTTCATTTCCTCACATCTCATTAAAAATCTTTTTAAATTTTTGAGGCAAAGATGGAAAGAATTATCGAATACCTAGAAGTCATCCATAAATACCTCCATGATGCCTTCCACGAGTTCGTCAAAGATTGCCAACATGCAGCGGTGGAAAGTAGTAGGAGCATTACACAATCCAAAAGGCATTCTACGATAAGCAAACGTACTGTATGGGCATGTAAATGTCGCCTTCTCTTGATCTTCGTGAGCTATGGAATTTGGAAGTAACCGGAGAGTCGAGTCAAGAAACAAAGAATACATATTCCCCGATAATCTTTCCAAAGATTTGATCTATGAAGGTGGGGAAGTGATCTTTTCGGTGGCATCATTCACTTTCTATAGTCTATACAGCACTCTCCATCCTCAGAATCGTTCTTGTGGGAATTAACTCATTCTTTTCATTGGGCACTATCGTCATTCCTCCTTTCTTTGGAACTACCTGCACAGGACTTACCCAAGTGTCAGAAATAGGATAAATTATTCCTGCATCTAGAAGTTTAATTAACTTGACTTTGACCACTTTTTTGATGTTGGGGCTTAGACATCTCTGAGGTTGCACACACGGCTTATATTCTTCTTCCATTAAAATTTTGTGGGTGCAAAATGCGGGGCTTATTCCCTTGATGTTAGAAATTTTCCAAGCTATGGCTTTTTTTGTGTTCTTTTAGGACCTTTATCAGCTCCTCTTTTTCCTTGGATTCTAATTCTGAAGAGATGATTACCGAGTAGTGTAGAGTTGTCCCCGAGGAATGCGTATTCTAAGTGTTTTGGTAACTATTTTAATTCCAATTTGGATGGCTCCTCGATGGAGGGTTTTTGTTTTATTTCATTATTATCTTCAATGCTTTCTTCTTTTATTTGTCTGGATGATGATATATTCATATTCAACTCATCGTCCTCATCTTCTTGAGTCAGGCACAGTTCCATCGTGTCGTCATGTATGATTTCCTATAATGAGTCTTGAATGATATAATCAGTAGTATCAACAAAATAACAGGAATCATCTTGCTCTTTAGAATATCGCATAGCATCATAAATTTGAAAAATAATTTTTTCATCACCTATCCTCAAGCATGAAGTTCATCGTCACCTACATCGATAACGGCTTTAGCAGTGACTAAAAAAGGACGCCCTAATATTGAAGGAACATTAATGTCTTCATCCATGTCTAATATAACAAAATCAATAGGGAAAATGAATTTGTCAATTTTTACCAAGACATCTTTGATAACTCATCTAGGATATTTAATGGATCTATCTGCTAACTGAATACTCATCCTAGTGGGTGTTGGTTCCCCAAGATCCAATTGTTTAAACATTTTATAAGGCATTAAATTTATACTAGCACCTAGATCGCCCATCGCCTTCTTAATATTCAAGCTACCAATTAAACAAGGGATAGTAAAACTTCCCGGTCTTTTAATTTTGTTGGTAGCTTATTTTGGAGGATGGTGAGCACTTTTCATTAAGTTCCACCGTTGAAACTTCTTCAAACTTCCTTTTATTCGTCAGAGTTCCTTTAAGAATTTTATGCATTTTAAGATCTATGAAATGGCTTCAACAAAAGGTAAGTTAATATGTATTTATTTAAAAGTTCGAGAAACTTACCATACTGAGCATCCAATTATTCTTTCTTTAGTTTTGCTGGATATGGAATTGGTGCTTTTTTTTTTTGGATGCGTTGGGGTATTGGTTTCAACTTCTACACTCCTTTCCTTGATAATTTCATGTGGTTTTTTTCTTGATGGTTCCATTAGCTCTTTACCACTTCTTAGTGTAACTGCCTTTACCTGATGTGTGCCTTTGGAAAAAATCTCTATCCGTATTTCACATACCACCTCAATAAGTAATCTAATTTGATTCTCGATCCCTTTGATCGATTTTTGTTTTTCATCAAGTGCTGCTTCAGTCTTTTGGAAATGAGAATCTGTGGCTGCCATGAATTTCGTCAGCATCTCTTCGAGGTTTGATTGCTTCTCTTGTGGATATGGCTAATTTTGATAATTTGGAGGAGGTTGTTTCCTTCGATTTCCTTGGTTTCCTTGACCTCCCCACAAAAAATTTGGGTGGTTCCTCCAACCTGCGTTATAAGTGTTACTATAAGGATTATTATTGGATCTAAAATTGTTACCTATATAGTTTGTCTGCTCATGTTCTTCTCCTGGTTGGTAGGGTGGGTACTCAGGATTCGCCACATTCCCACTCGCTTCGCATTACATTACTGGGTGTACCTGTGAAGAACATAAATTATCAAGCTTTTTATTCATCATCTCCACCTGTGTTGACAGCATTATTACTGCGTCTATGTTAAAAACTCTGGCTAATTTTATCGGTTTGGCCCTTGTAATTTACCATTGATAGGTATTCAACGACATCTCTTCAATAAAGTCGTAACCCGCTTCAGGAGTTTTGCTATTCAAAGTTCCACCGGCTGATGAGTCAATCATTTGCCTCGTTGAAGAATTCACACCGTTGTAAAAAGTTTGGACTTGAAGCCACAAAGGTAATCAGTGGTGTGGACATCTTCTTAAGAGATCCTTATATCTTTCCCATGCATCATATAATGTTTCTACGTCATTCTGCACAAAAGAATATATGTCATTCCTAAATTTGGCTGTTTTGGCTGGTGGAAAGTATTTTAAAAGAAATTTATCAGTCATTTGATCCCATGTGGTGATTGACCCTCGTGGTAACGAGTTCAACCGCTACTTGGCTTTATTCCTTAATGAAAAGGGAAATAACTGAAGACGTATGGCATTGTTAGAAACGCCATTTATTTTGAAGGTATCACAGAACTCTAAAAAAATAGCTATATGAGTATTTGGATCTTCGTCCTGCAAACCATCAAATTGAACAAACTGTTGAATCATTTGTCTTGTATTAGGCTTTAATTCAAAATTATTAGTAGCTATAGCTGGCCTAACAATACTAGATTCTACTCCTGTCGAATTAGGTTTAGCATAATCCTACATAGTACGCAGAGCATTCTGTTCTTGCACATTTGGCGGTAGATTGTTTTCGTCCATCTCTTCAATAGGATTGGATCTGTTTAGTTGTTCTTCTCTTTGGTAGTCTAGAGCTCGTCTAATTTCTCTACAATTTCTGCGAGTGGTAGCTTCAATGTCACTTTCGTATGCCAAAGGTCCTCTCCGGTTCCTTCTAGTCATAAACTAGAGGTACCTGCTAGGAGAAGAAAGAAATTTAGTATAAACAAAAATTTAACCGAAACTAAAAATAAAAGTAAATTGCAAAATAATAAAATAATGGCTAAAGTAATAGAAATAGAGCTTTCTTAATATTTTAGTGTTCCCCGACAACGGCGCCAAAACCTGATCGTGTCAAACAATCGAGTTTTAATATTTATAAAAAGAATGATCGAACCTGTAGACTAACTATGACAACGATAGAGGCAAGTGCACCTATCAAACAACAGTATAGTTTAGGCAAGAGTATCTTATCGAACCCAAGGGAACCTAAAAGTACTGCTACTCACTTTCTTTCTATTATTTAGCCTAAAATATGGAGTGATTGGTTTATTATGAAATACTTAAACTAAATGCAAAGACAAAAGAATGAAATTTTGGGAAAAGACTGTGGAAAAACTCAGTTGATTACGACAATACCCTCAGGAAGAATCCACCTATGACTTCTCTTGTTAATTAACTTTTAATTCATATGACTTCTTTACTTAGCTTGATCCGTGAGACTCCTTAACCTATATTAAACCCTCTCTCGAGGTGAATAACGTTTAACCTTAGGTTCATTAGTGGAACTCTCGTTCTCTTATAATAATCTCCTAAGGAAGCAGTAAATCGATCAATGGACTCCTATATTAGGTTTCACTCTAATATGACAAAATCTCGTAACCCTATCTCTAGGCGCTCGATCAACTCCGCTTAATTATGTTAGATCTACTCCTAGGCAGGGTCTGTTCCTTCTCCACCTAAGCACATCAAATTTGGATTAAGCAACATAATTAAGAACAAACTAAGTACTTATCATATAATTTATAAATCAACTAACAAAATCCGTCATAGGTTTCATCCCCTTTAGGTATCTGAAAGGTTTAGTTCATAGCAAAATAAGAAAACAACTCAATAGAAAAGATAAAACAAAACATAAGAAATCCCTAAAACCCCCTAAAGGAATTGAAGAGGAGATCCTCTGTCTTGAGTAGAACTCCTGCTTCTTGAGATGGATCAACTGGCTATCTTCGAGTAATTCCCTAAATAAAAGCTCTGGCAGAAAACTCTACCCACCCCCCAAAAAACTCTCTAGAACGGCTACCTTGGTTTGTTTATATAGGCTCCTTGGATGCTTTACTTGGCTCCTAAGTACCTCCTTCAAGTAGAATTTCTATTAAGGTGTTTAAGTAGACTTAGGAGTATGTTTCTTTGGCTTCAAGCATCCAAATCCGATTGAAATTGCTCATTCCCATAACAGAGGCACGCCCATGGCACACGCTCGTGTAAGTCAACTTCAGGCCGTGTATTGATTTTGTTGATTAAGGCATGGCCGTGTAAGTTGGGATTCAGGCCGTGCTTCAGGTCTATCGATTGGGACACGACCTTGCAATTCGTGCTTGGGGCGTGTCTTTGAATAATTGGTGAGGCACGGCCATGTGACTTAAAGTCCAAGCCGTGTCAATTTCTTTGGTTGGCCCAATTTGGTCTGTTTTAAGCCCGTTTCTCATTCTTTTCGTTCTCGGGTGCTTTCCTAAGCATAAGGCATAAAAAGAAAGGATTAAGAGCACATTTTTACATAAATTGAGGGCTAAATCATCCAAAAGCATACTAAATGTGGGATTAAAATATGTTACTTTTATGGTTTATCACATGTGATGCATGATGAAGTTGAGAATATACTTATCATAGTAAAGTATGCTGATCAATGTGATGAAGTGATATAGGAACCTTGTTTACCTCATAAGTATGAGACTAGTAAGTATCATGAGTTATGTAAGAATCTTTAAGAGTAAGTAAGCTCAAACACATGAGTTAGGCAATGCCTTTGTTTATGATGAATGAATTTTGATTAAGCAATTATATTGGTATGTGCATTACATGCAAACTTATTAAGCTAAATGCTTATGTCTTTAATTCTTTCTTTCTATGTAGTCCCACCAAGCTAACTTGTGGATCATTGAAGTAGGAGTTCAAAGCACACTATCAATTACTATTTTGGTATACTCATGTTCTTTTATATTAAGTATGGCATGTATAGGAAGCATTTCATTTGAAATATGTCTTATGAAGGGCCAAAGTATGGGCTATCAAGTTTATTATTTTTTTGTATATGGCTAAAGAGATTGGCTATGCGTGACTAGACATGTATGTATATTTATATCAATTAAGTATGCATATTTGTTAATATTAGACCAGGTATTCGAATTATTGAATTTGGCTTGAGATTGATCTTGATTTCAAGGTGGTAATTGGCTTGGTAAATAGCCTCTAAGTGCCCACATGGATAGACACACGGGCATGTGTCTAGGCTGTATGTTCCCTGCATGTTAGTGTCTTAAGTCAGAATAGGCCACGGGCTAACCCCACGGTCATTTGTATAGGTCGTGTGTGGCACACATTTAGCACATGGGTGTATGCTCCAAGCCATGTGAATAAGTCAGTATGTCAAGGTATGGCGCACGGTCTAGGGCGAAGGGTGTGTTAAGGCCATGTGTAATTAGTCAGTGTCAACCACGGGTGAAGGACACAGGCATGTCTCATGGGTACACGGGCGTGTCCCAAACCACACGGCCATATGACCCCTGTTTTGAGAGAAAAGTCTCTAGTTGAGTTCTGAAAGTTTTCGGACGTAAGTTTAAGGCTTCGTAGGCCCATGAATGTATGAATTGATTAAGAAAGAGAAGTTTTCAATTCGAATGAAACAATTTTATAGCTCGTAAGTACATGTTTAAGAGGGTTCAAGCATGGTAATGTCTCATATCCAATTTTAACCTCAGAATCGAGCATGGGGTATTACATTTAGTGGTATCAGAGCTAAAGTTTAGTCAGTTATAGGACTAATGTAGCATGAGCACGAGTCTAACTATACATGCCATACGTAAGAATGTTTTTATAATGATAGTGTGATGACTCCTAATGACTTAAATTATGTTTATATACATAGTAAATGGATCCTAATAGAGCAGTGGTAGATGATGTAGAAAGCAATACGTCGGCTCCTGCTGAAGGGACAATGTATGATGAGGATGAGAATAGACCCACTACGATGAGTCAGAGAGGAGGAGAAGAGGCTAGAGAAGCCTTCCTCCATATGATGAATGCATGGTATACAGAGTTCATTCTTATGAACCCGAATGTACAACCCCCTCTACCCCTGCCTATTCCTCAACCTACCCCAGTAGCCCCTCAAGTAGTAGAAGTGGTAAGAGGTAACAAACCTCCAGTTGATAGGATCAGTAAACATGGGGCAGAAGAATTTCGGGCTAAAAGAGATGATGATCCAAAAAAGGCTGAGTTCTGGTTAGAAAATACCATCAGGGTATTTAATGAGTTGTCCTATACATCTGAGGAATGCTTGAAGTGTGTGGTTTCTCTTTTAAGAGATTCTGCCTATCAATGGTGGAACACATTGGTGTCAGTTGTATCCAGAGAAAAGATCACATGGGAATTCTTCCAAGAAGAATTTAAGAAAAAGTATATCAGCCAAAGGTTTGTGGATCAGAAAAGAAAGGAATTCTTAGAACTAAAGCATGGCAAGATGTCTGTGACTGATTATGAATGCGAGTTTGTACGACTCAGCAAATACGCTCGGAAGTGTGTATCCACCGAGGCCATCATGAGAAAGAGATTCAAAGATGGACTAAACGATGACATCAAATTATTTGTTGCTATCCTAGAATTAAAAGAATTTGTGGTGTTAGTGGAGAGGGCTAGTAAAGTCGAAGAGTTAGTAAAAGAGAAGAGAAAATTTGAAATAGAGTCTCGTGACTCAAAAAAGAGACAGTGGAATAAGTCATTCCAATCCTCTTCCAAGAAGTCAAGAGATTTTTCAACCTGATCGGCTAGTTCCACTAGGTTTTCAAGGAAGGATAAGGGTAAGCAGTATTCGAGAAATAAGACACAAACTATTTCTATCGCTAGTGTGGGGAATATTCGATCTGATAGATCTGAATGCCCACAGTGTGGCAAATGTCATCTTGGTGAATGCCGAGCGCATGAAAATGTTTGTTTCAGATGTGGTTCCTAGGATCACTTTATAAAAGATTATCCTGAGATGATGAAAGAAGAGAGAACTCAGAACCCTAGATCTGGGGGTATGGTCAGAGGTAGACCGCAGAAGAACCTTGGAAGTGGGACAGGTGGTAGAGGTAACCCTAGAGAACAGGCTGCAAGACCCGAGGGTAGGGTACCTGCGAGGACTTATGCCATTCACGCTCGCGAAGAGGCATCTTCTCCTGTTGTTATTACGGGTACCTTTTCTCTTCATGATATTAAAGTTATTGCTTTAATAGATCTCGAATCCACACACTCTTATATTTGTATGAAAATAGTATCCAGTATGAGTATGCCTATAGAGTCTACAGAATTTATGATTAAGGTGTCTAATCCTTTAGGCAAAAGTGTTTTAGTTGATGAAGTATGTAAAGACTTTCCATTGACGATTAGAGGTCATTATTTTAAAGCAAACCTTATGTTGTTACCATTTGATGAGTTTGACATCATTCTTGGTATGGATTGGTTAACCACCCACGATGTAATAGTTAATTGTGGGAAGAAATACATTGAGATGTGATGTGAGAATGGGGACACTTTTCATGTAGAATCAGATGAACCGGGTAGATTGCAAATAATGATTTCTCATACGATAGCACAGAGATTTATAAGAAAAGGGTATAACGCGTATCTTGCCTTTGTGATTAATACTAGAGAAACAGAGCTAAAGATTGAGTCAGTACCAATATTATGTGAGTACTTGGATGTTTTTCCCAAGGAATTACCAGGACTACCACCAGTTAGAGAGGTTGAGTTCAGCATTGATCTAGCTCTCGGTACTATACCAATATCTATTACTCCTTACAGAATGGATCCAACGGAGTTGAGAGAGTTGAAGTTACAGTTGCAAGAGTTGACAGATAAAGGCTTTGCAAGATCAAGTTGTTCTCCCTAGGATGCTCCAGTTTTATTTGTGAAAAAGAAGGATGGCACCACGAGACTGTGCATAGATTACCGTCAGCTTAATAAGGTAACGGTGAAGAACAAGTACCCATTGCCTAGAATCTATGATTTGTTCGATCAATTGAAAGGAGCCACTGTGTTCTCCAAAATAGACTTGAGATCGGGGTACTACCAAACTCAGATGTGTCAAAGACCGCTTTCTGAACGAGGTATGGGCATTATGAATTTTTAGTCATGCCCTTTGGTTTGACCAGTGCCCCTACAGTATTCATGGATCTAATGAACCGTATTTTTAGGCCATACCTCGACAAGTTTGTAGTCATTTTTATTGACGACATATTGATTTATTCCTGTAATGAGCCTAAGCATGTTGAGCACCTACGAACAGTTTTGCAGATTCTACGAGAAAATTAGTTGTATGCCAAGTTCAGTAAAAACAAATTTTGGCTCAAAGAAGTGGGATTTCTGGGACATATTGTCTCGGGAGATGGAGTACGAGTGGATCCAAGTAAGATTTCGGCTATAACGGACTGGAAACCACCGAGGAATGTCTCTGAGATCAGAAGTTTTCTAGGCCTAGCCAGTTATTATAGGCGATTCGTCAAAGGGTTTTCCGTGATTGCAACTCCAATGATAAAATTGCTACAGAAAAATGTGAAGTTTGAGTGGATAGAAAGATGCCAACAAAGTTTCAAGAAACTGAAAGCATTGTTGACAGAAGCTCCAATTTTAGTACTGTAACACCCCAAACCCGGCCCAAACATTACTACCAAATTTGGTATGTTACATAGAAAATATTTTGAAAAAAATCCCTTTATCCGATTTAACTTAAAGTAAAAGATACCGTCTTGTTTTAAAACCATTGAGGTGTATGAAGAAAACCACACTTAGTTTTGTTAAAGATCTATTAAGTCAGGTTGTTACCGATATCAAATGTACCCGATGGCACAATAAAACATTTATGTTTGAATTTAAGAAAACATGTGTACCCATTTTAAAGTCACTAAGTAGTTTAAACAAATTATCCAAAACATGTAAAATAATCAAAGTAAAATCTTAGGAGGCCTTATTACAACTTGAACAAATAAAACCGACAATAAAATAAAAATAGCTCAAAATTCATTTAATCCACATTTTCACTGCATGGCCACCTCGAGTCCATCCGGCTCCTCATCCGCGATTTACGAGACTCCTGAAAAAGCTAAAGGAGAAGGTGAGTCACTAAGACTCAATGTGTAACCCTTCCCCCAGTTTAATGCAACGTCATACACAAATTATAACTAAGTTAACATGCACTAAGTTTAACATGCACCCAACCTAGCCATCCAAAACACCTTTCTACCCCTGTGGTACCAAACCACCGGTGGTGCTAAACCACCGGTGACTCAAAGTCACGATATCCATCAATATTGTGGTGCCAAACCACTTTGGTGGTGCTAAACCACCGGTGACCAAGTCACATATAAAAAGTTGTGGGGCCAACCCACGTGTGATACCAAATCACCGGCGGCGATCCCATAATATCAACTGGGGCCAACCCATCGTGGTGCTAAGCCATCGACAAGACGCTATGAGGTGCCAAACCTCTGGTGACCTTAGTCACGAAATGTGGTACCAAACCCTTTGGTGTCCGTGAGACACGGATATCACTTCCCTCCACTCATTTAACCCACATCAATCAATGATATGCATTTAATGTAAATCATGCCAACATGTTTATTTAGCAACATACACCGGATTTATCAATAACTATAACTTTATATGCCACATATACCAAATATGCCTTGCATCAATCATGCATCATATAGTTATCTCAAATCGACAAGGACTTACTCAATCCTTGCTTATACCTTTATGGTATTAGGTCTAAATCTACATCAATCTAGTTTAGCATACATAATGTATTTAGCACGCTTGTTAGTTATAAAGTGTGTATGTACACACTGCTACCCACGATAGCCCTAAATCCCAAAGAGACAATCGCCACACAAGATATCCTTGCTCCTATATTCGCCAAACATGAGATTAGTGCCATAGACCATTCGACCAAACCCAATAAATCCAAAGGGTTAATCGTAAGAACCCAAAACCTCACCTAAACGCCTCTTGAACACTAACCACCTCACGATACGCAAATCTGCTTCACTTTCCTACAATCGGCAATCATTAGTAGCCAAAACAATAGCCTTTAGCTTTCAAATACCAACTAAATGGTTTACTAAAATAGATCCTTACCACCACTTACCAAGACTGATTGCTAACGAATGGAGTCTTGATTGAATACTTCAAAAATCCCAGAGTACCTAGATAAAATCGGTTTCAACACTGATTAGCCACCAATATATTTCAGCTTTTCCCATTCATCCAAGTCGACAGAGAGAAAGAAGAAAGGAGAGTTTCGGCTATTACTTACCTTCACAATCGATTGGACAAAAAAATCCGAAAGCATCTATGCCTTCCTGATATTCGGCCAAATGGATCTAAATAGAAGAAAGGAAATTTCGGCACAAAGGTAGGGAGTAGATTCGGCTAGAGAGAAAGAAATAATGATAAAGAAGATGGGCTTTCGGCAAAGAAGAGTAGAGAGAGTTTCGGTTTTAGGCACAAAGAAGAAAAAAGAAATAACAATGGTGATTTGGTATTCTAGAAAAGAAGAATTAGAGGAAAAAGAGATGGAAGATGAGAGAGTAGGGACATTCGGCTATTGCAAAGGGAAAAAGAAAAAAATAAAAGATGAATAGGTGCCTTAAGAAAATTCAGCACCCCCCCTTCACCTAGTCTCCTTGCCATGCACTCCCCTTGAACAAGGAGTTTAAAATTCGGCCACTTCCTTGAATCACTCTTTGCCACTAATTCAAACAAATTTGAATTAGTCAAAAGCCTATATTTTCTCTCTGCCAACTATTAAAGATTATTCACATAAAATCTAATTAAATCCTAATAATATCCTTGTTATCCTGAAGTTTAAATTGATCACTTTCTCTCTCTGTCATTCAAAATAAAGAGCAAAAGGAGAATTTCATGACTCAAACATAGGCTCCCTTGCTCCCCTTGTGGCGTCAATTCCAAAGATTTTAAGTGGCATCTCCTTGCCACTTTTCCAAGGCCTTTTAGTGTCAAATATTCCCTCATTTAAACTTGTAACCCCTACCTACTAAGGCTCCCTATCTTTAAAGCTTACAAATGAATTTTTCTACCATTCCGAGCCTACTCAAGATCCATGACTAAGTTCATTACTCCACGAATAACACCATAGCAATTCAATCACAAGCAAAACAATTTAATCACAAATAACCCCTATTTTAGGATATTACAGTTCTACCCCCTTAAAATAATTTCGCCTCGAAATTACCTCGATCGTAAGAGGTGGGGGTATTGTCGTCGCATCACATCCTCGGGTTCCCACGTAGCTTCCTCCGCACCATGGTTTCGCCATAGCACTTTCACCAAAGGTACTGACTTCCTACGTAGAACTTTGACATCCCGATCTAAGATCCGAATCGGTTCTTCCTCAAAGATAAGTCCGAAGTTTACCTCAATCTTCGCCATCGGCATAACGTGTGATGGATCCGATCGATATCACCTAAGCATTGATACATGGAAGACGCCATGAATCGACTCAACTCGACAAGAGCTCGATTTGGTAAGCTACCGCACTCCACTCGCTTTAACATCAGATATGGTCCGATGAACATAGGGCTTAGCTTCTTTTGCCCAAACCTTAATACCTTCTTCCAAGGCGACACTTTCGTAAAAATTTATCTCCCATCTGATATTCCATTTCCTTATGCTTAAGATCAAGATAAGATTTACGCCTATCCGACGCTTCCTTGAGACGAGCCCGAATCACCTTAACTTTATCTTCGCCGTCACCAACTCGACCCAAAACTTGTCGCTCACCTAATTTCGCCCAACACGTAGGAGTATGGCATTTTCGTCCATACGATTGCTTCATATGGTGCCATCGGATACTCGCTGATAACTATTGTTATAAGCTTAATTTCGCCAACAGTAGATACTCTTCCCAACTACCATTGAAATCCAGAACACAACCTCTCAACATGTCCTCTAAAATCTGTATGACCCTTTCCGACTGCCCGTCAGACTGTGGATGGAATGCTGTACTGAAATCCAATCATGTACCCAAAGCCCGATGCAACAGCTTCTAACCTTGACGTAAAACTGGATCCCTATCCGAGATGATCGACATCGCACACCATGCAACCTTACTATTTCTGACACATGCAGCCTAGCTAGCTTCTGAAGTGAGTAATCCACCCTTATCGGTATGAAGTGAGCTCATTTAGTCAGACGGTCCACAATCACCCAAACTGCGTCCTTCTTGCTAGGCTTGAGGGGTAGCCCACTGACAAAATCCATAGTGATCCTCTCTCATTTCCACTGAGGGATCTTCACTGGTTGAAGTAACCCTGATGGCAACTAGTGTTCAGCCTTAACCTGCTGACACGTCAGACACCTTCCCACAAATTCAATTACCTCACGCTTCAGCCCTGGCCACCAGAACTGTTTCTGCAAATCTCTATACATCTTGCTACCTCCAGGATGCATAGCGTATGGGCTGCTATGTACATCTTGAAGAATTCTTTGCCTCAATTCAACATCCTTCGGCATACAAGCTCGCCCTTGAAAACATAATAGTCCATCACCGGACAAACTATACCCTTCCAAACCACCATCTTGAACTTGCAATCTCAAGATTCAAACTTTCATCTACTAACTGCTTTTCCTTAATCTCCTCGATCCAAGTCGGCTTAACTTGTAGTTCTACCAAAAGACTTCCATCGTCGTATAGACTGAGGTGAGCAAACATCACCCTTAAGTCCGTTACGACCTTCTAGCTCAACGCATCAGCCACCACGTTAGCCTTGCCTGGATGGTACTTAATTGAACAGTGGTAATCCTTTAACAGTTCAATCCATCGACGCTGTCTCAAGTTCAAATCCTTCTGAGTCAAGAGATACCTCAAACTTTTGTGATCCATGTAGACTATCGACTTTTCCCCATACAAGTAATGCCTCCATATTTTCAAAGCGAAGACTACTGCCGCTAATTCCAAGTCGTGAGTCGGATAGTTAACCACATGCGGTCTTAGCTGACGAGATGCATAGGCCACTACCTTCCTTCCTCGCATCAATACACATCCCAACCCCAGATGGGACGATCACAAGAAATCAGAACAACTTCCCCGCCTCAAGTCGCATGCAGAATGGAGCTTCCGCCGTAATCTTCCTTAGCTTATTAAAACTTTCCTGCTGTTTCTCTGACCATACAAATGGAACTCCTTTTCTTAATAACTTAGTTAGTGGTGCTGCGATTAAAGAGAACCCTTCCACAAATCTTCGATAGTACCCTGCCAGACCCAGAAAACTTTGAATTTCTGCCACTGACTTAGGCGGTTTCCAATCCAACACCGCTTCAACCTTGCGAGGGTCCACTCTAATCCCTTCCGCTGACACCACATGACCTAAGAAAGCCACCTCCCTAAGCCAAAATTCACATTTACTGAATTTGGCATATAACTGCTTCTCCCTCAGTACTTGTAGAACTATACGCAAATGCATGTCATGCTCCTCCTCCATCTTTGAATAAACCAATATGTCGTCTATAAACACCACGACAAATTGATCCAAGTACTGCTGAAACACCCTATTCATTAAGTCCATGAATGCTACAGGTGCGTTGGTCAACCCAAATGGCATCACTAGAAACTCGTAATGCCCATATCGAGTACAGAATATCGTCTTGTGAACATCACCCTCCTTCACCTTAAGTTGATAATAACCCGACCTAAGGTCTATCTTCGAGAAAATTGATGCACCCTTCAGTTGGTCAAACAAGTCATCAATTCGGGGCAACGGATACTTATTTTTGATCGTTAACTTGTTTAGTTGACGGTAGTCGATACACATCCGCATTGACCCGTCTTTCTTCTTGACAAACAAACATGTGTGCTCCCCACGAGATATACTTGGTCGGATAAACCCTCGGTCCAAGAGCTCTTGAATTTGAGCCTTCAGCTCCACTAATTCCTTCGGTGCCATTTGGTATGGTGCTATAGACACAGGCGTCGTTCCGGGTAACAAGTCTATACCTTATTCAACTTCTCGATCTGGAGCCAGGCTCGAAAGTTCTTCTGGAAGCACATCAGTGAATTCCCCTATCGTTCGGACCTTCTCAACTGCCGACTCCTTAGCCTCCAAGGCACATATTCGAACCAAAAATGCCTCACACCCTTTCCTGACCATCTTTTCTGCCTTCAATGCAGACACCACGTTGGATAGGTAATCTCTTCTATTACCTATCATGACCACTTCATCACCCTCAGCCATCTTTAGAACCATGCGCTTAGCGGCGCAATCCAAATTTTGCTCGATACTTAACCAACCATCCATTCCAAGAACCAAATCGAACTCCCCAAATGGCGCTCCATTAGATCGCCAACAACACTACCCCTTGAAGTTCTAGGGTACATCTCTATATAACTTGTTTACAATTACAGAGTGACCGGAGGGCTAATTCATCGTCATCTCCTAGAAGTAGTCTCAAAGTCTAGATTCATAGTCTCTTCAACGCTACCAGCAACGTATGAATGCGTCAAACCCATATCAATTAATACAACATATGGAAGACCAAAAATTAGAAACGTACCGGTTATGACGTCCGGTGCGTCACCCTCCTCTCGACGCCTTGCTGCATAGACTAAACCAGGCTATCTTGCCTCTGTGTTGCTTGCACCTCTGCCCGAAATTTTGTGACCTCGACTAGAACCATTGCCTCCTCTACCATTACCACGACCCCTCTGTGGTGGTCCTACATTTCTAGCCTGAGCACGATTCGGACCCTCTGGCTGGTACTTAGCTAACTTCCAAGGACAATCCCTTACACGGTGATCCAACGATCCACATTCAAAGCATCCTCTTTCACCAGTCCAACATCCTCCCCAATGTGATTTCCCACAATGATTATTAATCGAATGGTCTCGATTAGTAGCCATGGGCCTTCCTGCCTGATTTGGCCCACTCTACCTAGCCCTCTTCTGTGCATTATTACCCGATCCAGACGACCCAAATCCTCTTTTCTACTTGTTCCTATTGTAGTTCTATCTCACAAACTCCTTGACCCCTTGGCTACTTTAGCCTTTTCCACTAAGACGTAAAACTCACACTCTGCCGTGGAGCAATCAAGAACCTTAAATCATCCCTAAGTCATCCTTCAAAGCAGACACAATGATCATGCTCGCTGACATAATTCCTCGAGCATAGCGGCTCACCTCAAGAATTTCGCTTCATACTCCGACATGAGACTTATTTCCTTGTACCAACCCCGTAAAAGCTTTCTCTGTGCATCAATGTAGCTAGTGCCCACATACTTCTTCTGATAAGTAGCTTTGAAATACTCCCAAGTAAGGTCATCTGCCGTGGCACCATCCTGAACCATGAGCCACCACTGATATGACTCATCCTTTAGAAGCGACACCGCTCCTTTCAGCTTCTCCTCACTTGTCGATCGAGATCATCCATGATCCTCTCAACGATTCTAACCAATATTCGCCAAGACTGGTGCCACTCCCGATACACCCTGTATACCTCGGCCTCGTTGGATCGAGTCGCTCGGGCATAGATTTTGAGCTCCCATACCTCCACTTGCCCCACCACCATCTCAAGGACTTGCAACACGACTATGCGATCTCGCCTCACCTCCCGTCGATCCTCGCTCTCTCACTCCAAAAGTTGGGGTGGGGTGGTGGTGGCGGTGGTACCTCATTCTCGGATCCCTAACCCGACCTAACAGGTTCGACACTGGTCATCCCGTCCCTACTGCATCCACGACATTTACCACGCCCTCTAGAGCTTATTCTAACTATTGCACTTTAACTGATTAAGAAATTGTTATGGATTAGTACTTGTTTCACTTGGTTATCATGAAGAAATTTTATGAAGAGAGTTTAATAAAGATTCTTTCGATCAATCAAAGTTTTAAGTCCTTTATCCTAGTTCACACAGAAAGCACATCCATTCCCTAATACCTTTCATACACACTCACTCTTTCTGCATTTTCGTCTGTTTCTATCCTGTGGTATTTTCGCCATTTTCCTATAGGGTATTTTCGAAATAACTAGAGAAATTTTAAAACTTTAATAAATCAGGACGCTTTGAAATTTGAAATTTCCAAAACTGGAGGGTATTTCTAAAAATTTGTCAAATTAAAGGTACGGTAAAATTTTGGAATCCAGGGATATTTTGGTAATTTTGTCAATCAGGGGTAATTTTGTAAATTTCCAAAGTCAGGGTATTATTTTGAAATATAGAATTTTGGATACTTTTACAAAGTAAGAGAATTTTATTGAAATCGGGGTAGTACGGTAATTTTAGAAACCAAGTGCATTTTCGTAATTTTGCCACTAGGGGCATTTTAGTAATTTTGGTAAATTTAAAATATTTTGAAAATTTTCTAGAAATAAATTTTTGTTACTATTTAAAGGAGTATTGTAATGATTTTAAAACTTAGAGTTTTCATAAAACATGGCTAATCCCTTGGGTTTTATTTATTGTGTTTAGCCTATGACCGAGTCCTCTTGGTTAGGGTGAACCGAAGCTACGCACTGTAGGATTCTTGAAGAGGAGGTGAGTCACGAGGACCGCTAAGTACCAAGCTCTTCCGATCCAATCCTAGACATGCATTGTGGGTTACCACACCGTCACTCTACGACTTAATCATAGGTTTGTTTAATTAGGCATTTAAAGTCTTATGTATTTTGTTGGGGTAAACTAGTCCTATGGTTCAAACACCTATCATATTATCTATGTTCCATACCTACCCTTCTACAGAAAATAATTCATACAGCAGTTAGAAGTACTTACCTGGACGGATTGGTGCCGGAGACTCGATGCCATGCTGTTCCACAACCAAAAATATTTCACAAAGGCCTCACAAAACATTTTGGGCCTTGGGCCCCCACATGTAGAAGCTTTAAACCCGGCTCGATATTAATTTTGTAACACCCCAAACTCGGCCCAAACATTACGACTGAATTTGGTATGTTACAGAGAAAACATTTTGAAAAAAATCCCTTTATCCGATTTAATTTAAAGTAAAAGATACCATCTTGTTTTAAAACCATTGAGGTGTATGAAGAAAACCACACTTAGTTTTGTTAAAGATCTATTAAGTCAGGTTGTTATCGATATCAAATGTACCCGATGGCACAATAAAACATTTACGTTTGAATTTAAGAAAACGTGTGTACCCATTTTAAAGTCACTAAGTAGTTTAAACAAATTATCCAAAACATGTAAAATAATCAAAGTAAAATCTTAGGAGGCCTTATTACAACTTGAACAAATAAAATCGACAATAAAATAAAAATAGCTCAAAATTCATTTAATCCACATTTTTACTGCATGGCCACCTCGAGTCCATTCGGCTCCTCATCCGCAATCTACGAGTCACCTGAAAAAGTTAAAGGAGAAGGTGAGTCACCAAGACTCAATGTGTAACCCTTCCCCCAGTTTAATGCAACATCATACACAAATTATAACTAAGTTAACATGCACTGAGTTTAACATGCACCCAACCTAGCCATCCAAAACACCTTTCTCTACCCCGTGTGGTACCAAACCACCGGTGGTGCTAAACCACCGGTGACTCAAAGTCACGATATCCATCAATATTGTGGTGCCAAACCACCGGTGGTGCTAAACCACTTTGGTGACCAAGTCACATATAACAAGTTGTGGGGCCAACCCATGTGTGATACCAAATCACGGTGACGATCCCATAATATCAACTGTGGGGCCAACCCATCGTGGTGCTAAGCCACCGACAAGACGCTATGAGGTGCCAAACCTCCGTGACCTTAGTCACGTAAATGTGGTACCAAACCAGCGATGTCCGTAGACACGGATATCACTTCCCCCTCCACTCATTTAACCCACATCAATCAATGATATGCATTTAACAGAAATCATGCCAACATGTTTATTTAGCAACATACACTGGAGTTATCAATAACCATAACTTTATATGCCACATATACCAAATATGCCTTGCATCAATCATGCATCATATAGTTATCTCAAATCGACGAGGACTTACCTGAATCCTTGCTTATACCTTTATTGTATTAGGTCCAAATCTACATCAATCCAGTTTAGCATACATAATGTATTTATACGGTTGTTAGTTATAAAGTGTGTATGTACACACACATTACCCACGATAGCCCTAAATCCCAAAGAGACAATCGGCCACACAAGATATCCTTGCTCTATATTCGCCAAACATGAGATTAGTGCCATTGACCATTCGACCAAACCCAATAAATCCAAAGGGTTAATCGTAAGAACCCAAAACCTCACCTAAACGCCTCTTGAACACTAACCACCTCACGATATGCAAATCTGCTTCACTTTCCTACAATCGGCAATCATTAGTAGCCACAACAATAGCCTTCGACTTTCAAATACCAACTAAATGGTTTACTAAAATAGATCCTTACCACCACTTACCAAGACTGATTGCTAACGAATGGAGGCTTGACTGGATACTTCAAAAATCCTTGAGTACCTAGATAAAATCAATTTCAACACTGATTAGCCACCAATATATTTTGGCTTTTCCCATTTATCCAAGTCGACAGAGAGAAAGAAGAAATGAGAGTTTTGGCTATTACTTACCTTCACAATCGATTGGACAAAGAAATCCCGAAAGCACCTATGCCTTCCTGATATTCGGCCAAATAGATCTAAATAGAAGAAAGGAAATTTCGGCACAAAGGTAGGGAGTAGATTTGGCTAGAGAGAAAGAAATAATGATAAAGAAGATGGGCTTTCGGTAGAGAAGAGTAGAGAGAGTTTCGATTTTAGGCACAAAGAAGAAAAGAAGAAATAACAATGGTGATTTGGTATTCTAGAAAAGAAGAATTAGAGGAAAAGAGATGAAAGATGAGAGAGTAGGGACATTCAGCTATTGCAAAGGGAAAAAGAAAAAAATAAAAGATGAATAGGTGCCTTAAGAAAATTCGGCACCCCCCCTTCACCTAGTCTCCTTGCCATGCACTCCCCTTGAACAAGGAGTTCAAAATTCGGCCACTTCTTTGAATCACTCTTGGCCACTAATTCAAACAAATTTGAATTAGTCAAAAGCCTATATTTTCTCTCGCCAACTATTAAAGATTATTCACATAAAATCTAATTAAATCCTAATAATATCCTTATTATCCTGAAGTTTAAATTGAGCACTTCTCTCTCTCTTGTCAGTCAAAATAAAGAGCAAAAGGAGAATTTCATGACTCGAACATAGGCTCCCTTGCTCCCCTTGTGGCGTCAATTCCAAGATTTTAAGTGGCATCTCCTTGCCACTTTTCCAAGGCCTTATTAGTGTCAAATATTCCCTCATTTAAACTTGTAACCCCTACCTACTAAGGCTCCCTATCTTTAAAGCTTACAAATGAATTTTTCTACCATTCCGAGCCTACTCAAGATCCATGACTAAGTCCTATTACTCCACGAATAACACCACAACAATTCAATCACAAGCAAAATAATTTAATCCAGATAACCCCTATTTTAGGATGTTACAAGTATAACCCGAGTCAGGGAAAGAGTTCGTAATATACAACGATGTATCCTTAAATAGATTAGGTTGTGTACTTATGCAAGAAGGCAAAGTAGTTGGTTATGCCTCAAGACAGGTGAAGCCTCATGAGAAAAATTATCCGACGCATGATTTAGAGTTGGCGGCCATATTCTTCGCATTGAAGATTTGGAGACACCATCTATATGGTGAAAGATGTTAGATTTTCATTGATCATATAAGTCTAAAGTACTTGATGACGCAGAAAGAGTTAAATTTAAGGCAACGGAGATGATTTGAGTTGATAAAAGACTATGACCTAATCATTGACTACCATCCCGGAAAGGTGAATATGGTTGCTGATGCCTTGAGTCGAAAGTCCCTGTTTGCATTAAGGGCATTGAATTCAGGGATGACTTTATCCGATGATGGTTCTATTCTAGCTGAGTTGAGAGCTAGACCATTGTTCCTCCAAGAGATCATTGAGGCTAAAAAAAAAGATAGTGAATTGCAAGCCAAGAGAACTCAGTCCGAGATGTTGAGTCCAATTTCCAGATTAGCTCTAATGGAAGTCTGATGTTTAAAGATAGAGTTTGTGTACTGAGAAAGAAAGTGCTTATTCAGAGAATTTTGCATAAGGCACATAACAAATGTTTATCTATACATCCGGAAGTACCAAGATGTATAATGATTTGAAGCAACGATATTGGTGGCCGAGAATGAAGAAAGATATTTCAGAGTTCGTTTCAAGATGCTTGATTTGTCAGCAAGTAAAGGCTGAACACCAAGTACCTTCTGGTTTGCTACAACCAATTATGATTCTCGACTGGAAATGAGACAATATCACTATAGATTTTGTAACGGGATTGTCGTTGTCTCCGAGTAAGAAAGATGTTGTATGGGTTGTGGTTGATAGACTCACAAGGTTAGCCCATTTTATACCTATACGAATTGGCTACTCACTGGACAAGTTAGCAAACTTATACGTTTCAGAAATAGTAAGGCTTCACAGAGTTTCATTGTCAATCATATCAGATAGAGATCCGAGATTCACATCTAGATTTTGGAAGAAGTTACAAGAGGACTTGGGTACAAAATTGAGTTTTAGCACAACCTTTCATCCTTAAACTGATGGTCAGTCGGAGAGGTTAATTCCAATACTCGAGGATATGCTCAGATGTTGTATTCTCAAATTCCAAGGCAATTGGGAAAAGTTTCTCCCATTGGTAGAATTTGCCTACAATAATAGTTTTCAGTCAAGCTTGAAGATGGCGCCTTATGAGGATCTATATGGGCGTAAGTGCTGGATGCCTCTATATTGGATTGAACTTAAAGAAAACCAGATTCACGGGGTTGATTTGGTTAGAGAAACCGATAGAAGGTGAAAGTAATTCGAGAAAGTTTAAAGGCTACTTCTGACAGACAAAAATCCTACTTAGATTTAAGAAGAAAAGAAATAGAGTATCAAGTCGGGGATAAAGTTTTCTTGAAAGTGTCACCATGGAGAAAAGTTCTCAATTCAGCCGGAAAGGCAAGTTGGGTCCATGTTTCATCGGACCATATAAGATTACTGAGAGAGTTGGGCCAGTAGCTTATCAATTGGCTTTGCCGTCTGAATTACAAAAGATACATGATGTGTTTCATGTGTCCATGTTGCGATGCTATCGGTCAGACCCTTTGCATGTTATTACACTGACAGAAGTAGAGATTCAACTCGACATGACTTATGGTGAATAACCAGTTAAGATTTTAGGTCGGGAAGTCAAGCAGTTGAGAAATAAGAATATCTCTCTTGTTAAAGCATTATGGAAAAGACATGGGGTAGAGGAAGCTAAGTGGGAACCAGAAAAAATCATGAGAAACCAATACCCAAACCTCTTTGCTGGTAAGATTTTTGAGGACGAAAATCCTTAAGAGGAGGAGAATTGTAACAGTCCGATTTAGGGCCTAGTCAAAATAGTGGTGTGAAATCACAAATCTGAGCTAGTAAAATGAGTTTTTAAGTTATTTGAGATGTTTGCATGATATTATGAAAGTTTTATGTAGAGATTTTATGAAATTGGCATTAAAGGGGTCCATTAGGACTAAATTGCAAAAGTTGCAAAATATGAGATTCTAGAAGCTTTTTGTATGAAATAGATTTGGATTATTAATTAGAAGTCCATAAATAGCAATTTTTCCAAATTATAATTTTTGGTCAAAAATGGACATGAGTTAGTAAATTGTGAAAATTTAGTGAGGAGGGCATTTTGGTTATTTATCAATTAAATGATTAAAAAGGAAAAAGATGACAAAAATCTTATTCATCTTCTTCCTCCTTGTGCCAAAAATTTGAGAGACTCCATAGCTAGGGTTCTTTAATTTTTGAAGCTTGCTAGTAAGTGCATCTTAGCCCTTTTTTTAATATTCTTCATATTTTTAGAGTTCTCGTATTATGAATTAGCTATTTATAGCTATAAGTTAGCTAGAATTCATGTCCATAAAAATACCCATGTATTACATACTTGTAAAATGATGTTTTATGGAAGATTATGAGAGTTTGATGTTAGATAAACATCTTTTCCTAAGTGAATTTCATGAAAAATGTTAGTATAGATTAATTTGTAATAGTTATGAAATTGGTCATTCATGATAGAAATATTGAGAATTGATGATTGTTATAGTAGAGAAAATGAATCAGCTAAGCATGAAGTTTAAGAAAGTTGAATGAAAATAACTTTACAAGCTTAGGGGCAAAAGTGTAATTATGAGAAAGTCTAGGGGCAAAATGGAAATTTTGCCAAAGTATGAGTTATGAGTCAATTTAGTCAATATGAGTATTAAATGAGTTAATTTATTATTATAGATCAAGAGAAATGAAGCCTGGATCGAAACTGTAACATCCTGAATTGGGGGCTATGCATTTGGTGTATTTTTTTTGTGTATGCTTTGTTTAATGTGCTAGTTTAGGGTGTATGGGAATCTAGGAAGGGCTCAGGGATAAGCCGAAGCCCTGGTCAAAATTCTCTTTTAGGTACTTTAGTGGAAGAGCTAGCTGGAATAGGACCTAAGGGGTATTGTTTATGTTTGGTTGACACAAGTAAGGTGTTGGTAAAGTGGCAAGGTGACGCCACATAAGGGTTGGAAGGTGGTGCCACAAGGGAGCAGAGAGGGAGCAGGTTCAAGTCACAAGAATTTCATTTTGGGGATTATTTTTGGTGTCAAGGAAAACAGAAGCAGAATTTGACTGGGACACTTCAGGATGGGAGAGTGGACTGAGTCAAATATTTCGAATGAGTGACTGAGAGGAAAAAGTGGAGTTTGAAGCATTCAAATTAATTCAAATGAGTGTTCAGGAGTGATTTAAGGAGAAAAGAAAGGGAAGGCATGTGATCATGGTGTTGGCCGAATTTCAAATACTGGGTGTAGAGGGGGAATCGGTTTTGGCTTGTTTAGGATGTGCCGAATTTCAACATTGGTGATAGGCATTGCTTTTCTAAAAAGTGCATTTTCGGCTTTGGGAGTGGTAGGTGCCGAATTTTTGCCTTCTTGATAGTTTCCAAATCATTTAGCTTCATTCTTTTTTTTTCCTTCTTTTTCACTTTTTTCTCATCTATCAACTAGGGTGTACTCCACTTTTCTTCTTATTACTTTCTTTGCTAGCCGAATTCCTTTCCCCTTCCTTGCATTTTCTTAAAGCACCATAACCGCATCCAAGGTAACTCCTATACCCTTTCTTGCCAAGCTGAAATCCGTTTCTCATCTTTTCTCTCTTCTTATTTGTTCTATCTCAAAGCTGAAACCCCTAAGCTCCCACTCTCTTCTCCATTTTTTACTAAAGCCGAATATTCCTTGTCTATTATTCTCTTCTCTAAATCTCCTCTATAGGCCGAATCTCCCTAGCCATTCTTTCCTACATTCTTTCTCTTTTGATTCTTCTAAAAGCCGAAACTCTGAAGCATCCATTGAGGTTCTTTTATCTTCATTTTCAGTTCTTTCAACTTGTTCTCTTTTACAATTAGTCATTTTCGTATCTCCTCTACTACTGCGCCAGTGTCGAATCCTCTTAGGTGCTATTGAATCCTCGGTGTTCAGGTAAGAGATGATTTCTTTTATTTTTTATCTCCCCTTTCGGTTTTAGAAGCCAAAGCCGAATGGCTAATTGGCTTGGTGGAGGCCATAGTTTGGACTTATTGGTTTTTTTATTTTATCTTCTTGTTTTCTTTGGGGGTGCCTATTTTGGGAATCTAAGCTAATCAAATCATCTGAATCTCAAGCCGAAAGTCGTTAATCTCTGAACCCTATCTCTATTTTTGGGATTTCAAGGTAAGGGGTTTTCTCTTTAGATATTTGTTTAGGTGCACTTATCATTATTCGCCCTTATCCCTGTGTTGTTCCTTTATAGTACCTTCTAACAAGATCTTTTGATGGAATCCAACACCAATCAGGGAAAGGAGGGGGTTGGACCCGTAAACCTGGCCCCTAAGTTTAAGAAATGTGCGGTGTCAGCAGTCCGAGATTGGCCACCAGGTTGTGGATCGGCTTCAGAACAGAGTCTTAAGCAGATTGCAGTCGTTTCTATTATTGATAGTGTTGACGTAGAGAGTATTATTTTGCATGTTACCAGGTGTGTAAACCCTCACACACTTTATTTTAACTGTAATATTGATTGTATGGGCTAAAAGGCCAGAAAAGGCTGTGTATACAATTGAAATACCCTTGTGGATAAGGCAAGGAGTGCCGGGTACGTATCTGTAATAACTTATTGCGAGTTTGGATGTATGTGATAATATATTGCCTAGATAATAACATGTTGCATTCATTATGACATATATGCTGTGAATGGGATATGGATATGATGATAAAGGGGAAGTGTTGATTATAAGGTCACTTAGTGATCGGTGGCCCAGCCACATTTGATTATAAGGTCACATAGTGATCGGTGGCTCTGCCACATTTGATTATAAGGTCACTTAGTGATTGGTGGCTCTGCCACATTTGATTATAATGTCACATGGTGATCGGTGGCTCTGCCACATTTGATTTTAAGGTCACATAGTGATCGGCATTATAACTGACAGCATGACTGTCAAGACGGCGTGTAGCGGATGGAGGGTGATTGTAAAAATCCCCACAGTGTGATGGCTGGTACGGGATGGCATGTAGAGGATGGGAAATACTAGGTTGGGCAGGGCTTGATGCATTCATGTAGTTGTATGATATCTTCCATGAGTGTATATGAGATTGTGGGCTGGGGGCTGTTTTGTGTGTTTTGATGGTTTTACACACTGAGTCTCTGTGACTCACCCTTTTTCTAACTTTTCAGGTAATCAGTAGATTGTGGATTTGGGAGCCGAGGCGGACTCGTGGAGGCCATAAAGTCTTTTCTTTTCGTAAACTTTTTATTGCTTTAATTTAATTTTAAATTTGGGATTTTTGATGTAATAAGGCCTTTCTGAATTAATATTTGGTTTTTATTTTATATTTATACCCGACGCAATGACCACTTAGTCACGAATTTAAAGATGACGTTTTAGAAATATGAGTTCGCAAAATCAACATTTTTTTTTAAATTTCACTTAGTATAACAAATAATTATTTATTTAAAATTTGAAATTTCTCCTAAACTAAAAATATAAACCTTAGTTTTTTTAAGCCATCGGCTTAACCAGAAAGTTTTCAAAATTATGGTTTTTTTTCAAAGACAAAGAAAAATCATTTTCACTCAACCCTGTAACATACTGGATTCAGTCGTAACGTTTAGGCTGGGTTTGGGGTGTTACAATTTTGGCATCAGAGCCTAGGTTGCAAACACTCGGGCTGTGAAATGGGTTCAACAGTGTTTTATAAAATCAATGTGAATTGGAGGAAATTATTTTGATCGAAATATGGAATCCGAGTCTACTAGCACCCGATCCACCCAGGTAAGTGTTTCTTTAACTATTCGATGATGTATGCCTGAAATGATTGATAGCATGAATAAGTATTTATTAGCTCTAAGAAATCCAAACTTTAGAGACTGAAACTTTTGATGTGTTTTGCGAAAACTATTCTCTAAGGCTATTTCTCATAAAACTACTCGGTACTAAACAGTGAAAGAAATACTAACTCATAAAAGTTTTAATCAGATTAAGTCGCAAACGTTAGGCATGAGCACTAGGGGGTGTGGATGTGGTGTGAGTGGTCGTGGTCGTGGTAGAGGTAGGATTGATGTCTCGAAACCAGTGGGATCTAGTCATGGGTCAGGAAACGAGATACCAATGCCACCAGCTGCAAAAGTAGAGTTTCAGGACCAAACGGGCGGAGATGATGCGGTGTCTTAGGCAATGTTACGGGTCCTAGAGAGAGTTGCTGGGGCAGGCGTGGGTATAGGAGCTCAAAAATTTGTGTCGAAATGACTTCGAGCTAATAGAGCGGAAGTGTTTAGGGGTATTTCTGGTGTAGCCCCTAATGCAACTAAGTATTGGTTGGAGGTGGTTGAGCGTATAATGGATGATCTCGACTTCACAGAGGAGGAAAAGATGAAAGGGGTTGTATCTCTTCTTCAGGACGAAGCGTATCAGTGGTGGCTTACGATCAGGGATGGTACAGTGGCTGACCGTATTACTTAGGATCTCTTCAAGTCGGCATTCTAGAGTAAGTACATCAGATCGAGTTATGTGGATGTATAGCGCAGGACATTTTTGAATCTAGTTCAGGGTAGTAAATCGGTGGCTGGGTATGAGGCAGAATTTTTACGCCTTAGTTGTTATGCTCGGGCAATAGTGGCCACAGACCATGAGCGTTGTGTTCGATTTGAAGATGGTCTGAGGGATGATCTGCGTGTGTTGATAGCTCCACAGCGAGAAAGGGAATTTGTTTTAGTAGAAAAGGCTAAGATAGCCGAGAAAGTGAAGTAGTCAAAAAAGCAGAATCAGGATAGAGATAAAGGTGGTAATAAAAGGAATTCTAGATCGTCAGGGTCAGCTGGACATTTTCAGAAAAGACCTAGGATGGATGGGCCAAGTCGGGTTATGAGATCTGTTGTTGATAGGCAGCCTCAGAGGTGTACTCGGTGTGGTAAATTCCATTTGGGAGAGTTTTGGACAAGTAACAGAAGATGTTTTGGGTGTGGTTCTGCAGATCATCAGATTAGGGACTGTCCATAGGAGCGGAACGGTGCAAGGCCAGGGAGTAAGGGTTATAATCAACCGGGTAGAGGGGGTCAACAACTGTAGAGAGGTTGTGGTCCGGCCAGAGGAGGTAATGGTTTTGGTCGGGGTCGTGGAACGCCAGGCAGAGGTGCAGGAAACACCGATGCAAGACAGTCGGGGTTGGTCTATGCAGCTAGACGCAGAGAGGAGGGTGATGCACTGGACATCATAAACGGTATCTTTGGATTGCCTTTTTTCTGCATTGATTGACATTGGATCGACACATTCTTATGTTGCTAGTGTGGTATCTGGAACTTTAAGCATAGACTTTGAGATTGCTTCTAGGGAGATGACTATAATTAGCCCGTTAGGACAATCGGTTGTAGTGAATAGACTTTATTGGGATACACCTTTAGAAGTTCAAGGGGTGGTTTTTTCGGCTGATCTGATGGAACTACCATTCGGGGAGTTCGATTTGATCTTAGGGATGGACTGGTTAGTAAGGTATCGAGCAAATTTGGATTGTAATGCTAAGCGCATAGTGGTCCGGACTCTTGAGGACGAGGAGGTGGTGGTAATAGGAGAAATGAGGAACTATTTTTCTAACATAGTGTCTGCCTTAAAGGCTGAAAGAATGATGAGGAAAGGATGTGAGGCATTCATAGCCTTGGTTTGTGCTTTGGAGGTCAAGGAATTGTCTGTGGGGGATGTTAGGACAGTGAAAGAGTTTCCTGATATTTTTCCAGAAGAGCTTCTAAGACTACCCCTGGATCACGAGGTGGAATTCGGAATTGATCTTCTTCCAGGGACAGCGCCTGTATCTATTGCTCCTTATAGAATGGCGCCGAAGGAGTTAGTGGAACTGAAAGCCCAGATTCAATAACTTTTAGATCGAGGTTTTATCCAACCGAATGTATCACCATGGGGAGCACCGGTGCTATTTGTTAAGAAGAAGGATGGGTCAATTGAACAAGTTGACAATCAAGAACAAATACCCATTGTCGCGGATTGATGACTTGTTCGATCAGTTGAAGGGGGCTTCAGTCTTTTCAAACATAGATTTTAGGTCAGGGTATCATCAACTTAAGGTGAAGGAAGCGGATATTCATAAGACGGCGTTAAGTACACGCTATGGACATTATGAATTTTTGGTAATGTCGTTTGGGTTAACCAATGCACCAGCAGCATTTATGGACATGATGAACTGGGTTTTCCAACCCTATCTAGACCGATTCGTCATAATATTTATAGACGATATACTGGTTTATTCAAAGTCAGAGGAGGCGTATGATTCACATCTTCGAGCGATTTTACAAATCCTGAGGGAGAAGCAATTGTTCGCCAAATTCAGTAAGTGCGAATTTTGGCTAAGTGAAGTTACTTTTCTAGGCCATGTTGTGTCGGCAGAGGGGATTAGAGTTGATCCTCAAAAAATTGAAGCTATTTTGGATTGGAAGCCACCTAAGTCTGTGGCAGAAATCAAAAGTTTTCTTGGTCTGGCGGGATATCACCGAAGGTTCGTTGAAGGGTTTTCTTTGATTGCAGCACCATTGACCAAGTTGCTACGAAAAGGGGTTCCGTTAGTTTGGTCTGATAAACAACAAGAGAGTTTTGAAAGGCTAAAGAGGATTTTGACGGAGGCTCCAGTATTGATTCAGTCGGAGGCTAGAAAGGAGTTCGTGGTTTACTGTGATGCTTCGCACACGGGTTTAGGATGTGTGTTAATGCAAGACGGAAAGGTTGTTGCGTATGCGTTTCGGCAGTTAAGACCGCATGAGTTAAACTATCCCACGCATGATTTGGAATTGGCGACTGTAGTGTTTGCTTTGAAAAGTTGGAGGCATTATCTGTATGGTGAGAAGTCTGTTATTTATACAGATCATAAGAGTCTAAAGTATCTCCTTACCCAGAAGGAATTGAATTTGAGACAGTGGTGGTGGATTGAGCTATTGAAGGATTATGATTGCTCGATTGAGTATCATCCGAGTAAAGCTAACGTGGTGGCAGAAGCATTAAGTCGTAGGGTGATCTCTGATTTGAGAGCGATGTTTACTCATCTCAGCTTGTACGATGGTGGAAGTCTTTTAGCTGAACTTAAAGTGAAACCCTCCTGGGTTAGTCAGATTAAAGAGAAGCACTTGTTGGATGATGCCTTGAGTACTCGACTACTTCAAGTACAGAATGATGGGGTTGAGGATTTCAGTTTGAACAGTGATGGGGCTCTATGTTTCCGTAAGAAGGTTTGCATGCCGAAGGATGATGAGTTAAGACGGTTGATACTTCAGGAAGCGCATAGTAGCCCATATGCTATGCATCTTGGCGGAAGTAAGATGTATAGAGAATTACGAGAACAGTTTTGGTGGCTAAGTCTGAAGCGTGAAGTAATCGAATATGTAAGTGTTTGACATGCTAGCAGATAAAAGCAGAACATCAGTTGCCTTCGGGTTTATTGCAGCCGTTAAAGATTCTGCAGTGGAAGTGGGAGAGGATCACGATGGATTTTGTTAGTGGGCTACCTCTTATGCCTACTAAAAAGGATTCGGTATGGGTAATTGTTGATCGATTGACGAAGTCTGCTCATTTTATACCAGTTTGTGTTGGCTACTCTCTTCAGAAATTGGCTATGTTGTATGTAGCAAAGATCATAAGGTTGCATGGAGTACCAGTGTCTATCATCTCAGATAGAGACCCGAGATTCACATCAAGATTTTGGAAGGCACTACATCAAGAGTTGGGTACAAAGTTAGATTTCAGTACAGCGTTTCATCCGCAGTCTGATGGACAACCAAAGAGGGTAATTCAGATCCTAGAGGATATATTGAGGGGTTGTGTCTTAGACTTCAGAGGGAGTTGGGAAGAATTTCTACCGTTAGCGAAATTCATGTATAACAATAGCTACCAATCGAGTATTCAGATGGCACCATATGAAGTGTTATATGGTCAAAAGTTTCGTACTCCTACGTGTTGGACAGAATTGGACGAGCATCAATTGTTGGGTCCAGAATTGGTTTCAAAAATGGAAGATAAGGTTAAGTTAATTTGGGCTCGGTTAAAGGAAGCGTCGGACAGGCAGAAATCCTATGCTGATCTAAAGCGTAAGGATATAGAATTTGAGGTGGGTGACCAGGTGTTCTTAAAGGTTTCACCGTGGAAGAAAGTGCTAAGGTTTGGACAGAAGGGTAGGCTAAGCCCCAGGTTCATTGGGCCTTATCGTGTGTTGAAACGTGTGGAACCAGTAGCTTATCAACTCGAGTTACCTGCAGAGTTAAGTCAGATTCATGATGTGTTTCACGTTTCGATGCTAAGACGCTACCGTTCGGATCCATCTCACGTGGAGCCAGTGGAAGAAATCGAAGTAAGGCCTGATCTATCCTTTGAAGAGGAACCAGTGCGGATTTTGGATCATAATGTCAAAGCGTTACGAAGAAAGACAGTTCCGTTAGTAAAGGTTTTGTGGTGTAATCACGGTTCTGAGGAAGCTACGTGGGAACCAGAAGAAGCGGTGTGACAGTAATACCCTCATCTCTTTTGACCAGGTAATTTCGAGGTCGAAATTTTTTTAAAGGGGGTAGAACTGTAACATCCTAAATTGGAGGCTATGCATTGATGTATTTTTTTTTTTTTGTGTATGCTTTGTTTAATGTGCTAGTTTAGGGTGTATGGGAATCTAGGAAGGGCTCGGGGATAAGTGAAGCCCTGGCCAAAATTCTCTTTTAGGCACTTTAGTGGAAGAGCTAGCTAGAATAGGACCTAAAGGGTATTGTTTGTGTTTGGTTGACACAAGCAAGGTGTTGGTAAAGTGGCAAGGTGACACCACATAAGGGTTGGAAGGTGACGCCACAATGGAGCAGAGAGGGAGCAGGTTCAAGTCACAAGAAGTTCATTTTGGGGATTATTTTTAGCGTGAAGGAGAACAGAAGCAGAATTCGACTGGGACACTTCAAGATCGGGAGAGTAGACTGAGTCAAATATTTTGAATGAGTGGCTGAGAGGAAAAAGTGGAGTTTGAAGCATTCAAATTAATTCAAATGAGTGTTTAGGAGTGAATTGAGGAGAAAATAAAGGGAAAGGCATGTGATCATGGTGTTGGCCGAATTTCAAACATTGGGTGTAGAGGGGGAATCGGTTTTGGCTTGTTTAGGATGTGCCAAATCTCAACATTGGTGATAGGCATTGCTTTTCTCAAAAGTGAATTTTCAGCTTTGGGAGTGGTAGGTGCTGAATTTTTGCCTTCTTGTTAGTTGCCAAATCATTTAGCTTCATTCTTTTTTTTTTCTTCTTTTTCACTTCTTTTCTCATCTATCAACTAGGGTGTTCTCCACTTTTTTTCTTATTACTTTCTTTGCTAGCCGAATTCCTTTCCCCTTCCTTGCGTTTTCTTAGAGCACCATAACCGCATCGAAGGTAACTCTTATACCCTTTCTTGCCAAGCCGAAATCCGTTTCTCATCTTTTCTCATCTTTATTTGTTTTATCTCAAAGCCGAAACCCCTAAACTCCCACTCTCTTCTCCATTTCTGCTAAAGTTGAATATTCCTTGTCTATTATTCTCTTTTCTAAATCTCCTCTATAGGCTGAATCTCCCTAGCCATTCTTTCCTACATTCTTTCTTTTTTTATTCTTCTAAAAGTCGAAACTCTGAAACCTCCATTGAGGTTCTTTTATCTTCATTTTCGGTCCTTTCAACTTGTTCTCTTTTACCATTAGTCATTGCCATATCTCCTCTACTACTGTGTCAGTGCCGAATCCTCTTAGGTACTATTGAATCCTCGGTGTTCAGGTAAGAGGTGATTTCTTCTATTTCTTTATCTCCCCTTTCGGTTTTTGGAAGCCAAAGTCGAATGGCTAATTGGCTTGGTGGAGGCCATCGTTTGGACTTATGGTTTTTTTTTATCTTCTTGTTTTCTTTGGGGTGCCTATTCCGAGAATCTAAGCTAATCAAATCATCTAAATCTTAAGCCGAAAGTCATTAATCTCTGAACCCTATCTCTCTTATCGGATTTCAAGGTAAGGGGTTTTCTCTTTAGATATTTGTTTAGGTGCACTTATCGTTTTTCGCCCTTATCCTTGTGTTGATCCCTTATAGTACCTTCTGACAAGATCTTTTGATGGAATCCAATACCAATCAGGCAAAGGAGAGGGTTGGACCCATAAACCCGGCCTCTAAGTTTAAGAAATGTGCGGTGTCCGCAGTCCGAGATTGGCCACCGGGTTGTGGACCGGCTTCAGAACAGAGTCGTAGGCAGATTGCAGTCATTTTTGCTATTGATAGTGTTGACGTAGAGAGTATTATTTTACGTGTTACCAGGTGTGTAAACCCTCACACACTTTATTTTAACTGTAATATTGATTGTATAGGCTGAAAGGCCAAAAAAAGGCTGTGTATACGGTCGAAATACCCTTGTGGGTAAGGCATGGAGTGTCGGGTATGTATCTGTAATAACTTATTACGAGTTTGGATGTATGTGATAACCTATTTCTTAGATAATAGCATGTTGCATTCATTATGACATATATGTTGTGCATGGGATATGGATATGATGATAAAGGGGAAGTGTTGATTATAAGGTCACTTAGTGATCGGTGGCCCTGCCACATTTGATTATAAGGTCACTTAGTGATCGGTGGCTCTGCCACATTTGATTATAAGGTCACTTAGTGATCGGTGGCTCTGCCACATTTGATTATAAGGTCACATGGTGATCGGTGGCTCTGCCACATTTGATTTTAAGGTCACATAGCGATCGGCATTATAACTGACAGCATGACTTTCAAGATGGCGTGTAGCGGATGGAGGGTGATTGTATAAATCCCCAGGTACGATGGCTGGTACGGGATGGCGTGTAGAGGATGGAAAATACTAGGTTGGGCCGGCCTTGATGCATTCATGTAGTTGTATGATATATTGCATGAGTGTATATGAGATTGTGGGCCGGGGGCCGTTTTGTGTGTTTTGATGGTTTTACACATTGAGTCTCTGTGACTCACCCTTTTTCTAACTTTTTAGGTAATCAGTAGATTGTGGATTTGGGAGCCGAGGCAGACTCGTGGAGGCCATAAAGTCTTTTCTTTTAAGTAAACTTTTCTTGCTTTAATTTAATTTTAAATTGGGGTTTTGATGTAATAAGGCCTTTTTGAATTAATATTTGGTTTTTATTTTATATTTATACCGATTTAATGACTACTTAGTCACGAATTTAAAGATGAGGTTTTAAAATATGAGTTCATAAAATCAACATTTTTTAAATTTCACTTAGTATAACAAATAATTGTTTATTTAAAATTTGGAATTTCTCCTAAACTGAAAATATAAACCTTAGTTTTTTTAAGACATCGCCTTAACCGGAAAGTTTTCAAAATTATGGTTTTTTTCCAAAGACAAAGAAAAATCATTTTAACACAACCCTATAACATACCGGATTCGGTCGTAACGTTTAGGCCGGGTTTGGGGTGTTACAAAAACAGAGACAAGAACAAAGTCGAGGATTGAATTGCAATATCTAATATATTTTGTATATTGAGGTAAGTTTGTTGATTTCTAAGCTTTATGATAAATATCATTAAATTGCTTAGTATGATGTTGAATATATTTTAATTCCATGAGATTGTTTAATGGTATGTTAAACAAAGAAATTAATGAGATTAAGCATGAGGAAGTCTCGATTGAAGTTGAATTACTTAGGATACTCGATCTACCACATGAGATGAGAAAGCTCGTATAAGACCAAGCCAAGGCATGGAATAGGTAATTAAGCAAGTTATCATATAAGTCCAAGACAAGTCTTGGTATTGAAGAGTTATTATGAGATGAAGACCCATGTAAGCCCAAGCCAAGGCATGGCATTAGTGAGTCTCCAAACAAAGATGTCATGTAAGTCCAAGACAAGTTTTGGCATTGTAAAGTTATCATGAGATAAATATTCCATGTAAGTCCAAGCCAAATCTCGGCATTGGTAAGTATCAAGAAAGATTTCATGTAAGTCCAAGCCAAGGCTCGGCATTGACAAAGTAAAGATACCAAGTAAGACTATGTCAAGACATAGCAATTGTAAGTTCCCAAGGGAACCCACAAGGAAGACCTCGTGTAAGTCCATGTCAAGACATGGCGTCAATATCAAGTAAGAGATCCCATTGTAAGACTATATCGAGGATATAGCATTGGCATCTGGATACATGTGGGATGAGATTTAGTATCCTCGGTTATCCATATTAATTCATTTGGCATAAGAGTAAAGATTGAATGAGAAAGCAAGAAGTTAAGTAAGTAAAGCTATCATCAAGTCATGCTAGTTAAAGTTAACTGAGAATATTATACATGTGATGCATGATGAAGTTGAGAATATACTTATCATAGTAAAGTATGTTGATCAATGTGATCAAATGATACAGGAACCTTGTTTACCTCATAAGCATGAGACTAGTAAGTATCATGAGTCATGTAAGAATCTTCAAGATAAGTAAGCTCAAACACATGAGTTAGGCAATGCCTTTGTTTATGATGAATGAATTTTGATACAGGAACCTTGTTTACCACATAAGCATGAGACTAGTAAGTATCATGAGTCATGTAAGAATTTTCAAGATAAGTAAGCTCAAACACATGAGTTAGGCAATGCCTTTGTTTATGATGAATGAATTTTGATTAAGCAATTATATTGTTATGTGCATTACATGCAAACTTACTAAGCTAAATGCTTACGTCTTTAATTCTTTCTTTCTATGTTGTCCCACTAAGCTAACTTGTGGATCATTGAAGTCGAAGTTCGAAGAACACTATCACTTACTATTTTGGTATATCGATGTTTTTTTAAATATTAAGTATGGCATGTATAGAAAGCATTTCATTTGAAATATGTCTTATGAAGGGCCAAAGTGTGGGCTATCAAGTTTATTATTCTTTTGTATATGGCTAAAGAGATTGGCTATGTGTGACTAGACATGTATGTATATTTATATCAATTAAGTATGCATCTTTGTTAATATTAGACCAAGTATTTGAATTGTTGAATTAGGCGTGAGATTGATCTTGATTTCAGGGTGGTAATTGGCTTGGTAAATAGCCTCTAAGTGCCCACATGAATAGACAGACGGGCGCGTGTCTAGGCCGTGTGTTCCCTGCATGTTAGTGTCTTAAGTCAGAATAGACCACGGGCTAACCCCACGGCCGTTTGCATAGGCCGTGTGTGGCGCACGATTAGCACATGGGTGTGTGCTCCACGCCGTGTGAATAAGTTAGTATGTCAAGTTATGGCATATGGTCTAGGGTCATGGGTGTGTCAAGGCCGTGTGTAATTAGTCAGTGTCGACCACGGGTGAAGGATACGGGCATGTCTCATGGGTACACGGGCGTGTCGCAAACCACACGGGCATGTGACCCCTGTTTTGAGAGAAAAGTCTCTAGTTGAGTTCCGAAAGTTTCTGATCGTAAGTTTAAGGCTTCGTAGGCCTATAAGTACATGTTTAAGAAGGTTCAAGCATGGTAATGTCTCATATCCGGTTTTAACCTCGGACTCAGCCATGGGGTATTACAAACTTACCTCGGCACTCAAAAGTATAGAGATGTGCAATTTAGCCCACCACCTTGCTTTTGCCTCAATTTTGATCTGGGCTTCGTATTTCTTGATCTATAATGAATAAATCAACTTATTCAATACACACATTGACTAAATTGACCCTTATCTCATACTTTAACAAAATTACCATTTTACCCTAAAACTTTCTCATATTTACATTTTTGGCCCAAGGCTCGTAAAGTGACTTTCATTCAACTTTCTAGCCTTCCACGCATAGCCGAACCATTTAATCAACTAAAAAAATCATCAATTCTCACTAAATCACACATGTATGACCAAACTCAAGACTTTCACAAACTAGTCCCTACATGCATTTTTCATGGAACAAAAGATTTTCTACTACATCAAGATTTCATATTCTTCCATAAAACATCAAAATACATGCATGTCATACATGGGTATATTTTTGAACATCCATCTTAGCTCAACATATAGCTAAAAATAGCTTACTCATGTTACTAGGACTTCAAAAATACGAAGAATATCAAAAACAGAGCTAGAATACACTTACTAGCTAGCTTGAAAAGTTGAAGAGCCCTAACAATGGCTTCTCTCAATTTTCAACAGCTTGGAGAAGAACATGAATGAAATTCTATCATCTTTTCCCATTTTAATCAATTGATTGAAAAATGACCAAAATACCCTTTTCGTCAAACTTTCAAATTTTAACCTATTCATGCCCAATTTTGTCCAGAAATTAGAATTTGGGAAAATTACTATTTAAGGACCTCTAATTGATAATCCAAAACTATTTCACACAAAAAACTTCTAGAATTTCATATTTTGCAACTTTTGCAATATAGTCCTTTTTGAACAATTCAACCGCAATTTAACAAAATTGCTTCATGAAACTTTCACACTAGCATGCAAACATGGCATGAACCTCCAAAACTCATACATATACCTCAGATTTTTGGTCTCGCACCACTATTCCGACTAGGCCCTAAATTAGAATGTTACAACTCGACCAATTTGATTTAGCCATCGATTGGACCTTAGGCTCGGTTCGACCAATTTTTAGGTCTTGGTCTCGATTTTGGGCTCCCGGCCCAATTTATGATCTCAAGTCCAATTTTCAAATTCAATTACCCATTAGGCCAGTTGTCTAACTTGAAAATTAACTTCCAAAAATATCATATTAATTTTAATTGATTTGATTAATTTAATTTTACTTAATCAAGATTAATTTTTTCCAAAAATCACTTAGATTTTCAAAATTAATATTTCAAGAAAATTCTTTAATCAAATTCTCTAGCTGAACAATTCTTACGACCACCTAATTTAATTCCACATTGAATAAATTGACTCAATTAAATTATTCCCAAAGTCGTAGAATTTTCTTCTGATTCAAATGCAGTTCGATCAAGCTTTTGTGAGCTAGCAAAGGTACCAATCAAACATATACAATTAGGCTCTAGAAATTGCAATTATGTCCAGTAGCATTGTTCTGATAATTCACAATTACTTAATTATGGAGTTAGTCCACAATAAGTACCATGATTGAAAACTACTTATTGTATACTATTTATGAAAGCAATTCATGAAACTGCTTTGTCTAATGACCTCGTCATGTGTGTGTTTGTAACAGCCCGATTTAGGGGCTAGTCGGAATAGTGATCTCGGAATTGCTAATCTGGTATTGGGAAAATTTATTTTCATGTTATATTATGAGTTAGAACATGATAGAATATGAGCATGACAATTTTGGTGCATTAATTTTAGCAATTTCGTGTTCAATCGTGAAAAAGGACTAAATGGCATAAAGTGCAAAAGTTCCATTTTTATTCCTAAAGGTGACAAATAGCCATAAGCTCTTAAATTGAGGCTTTTAAAAGAAAATTCAGCCTTTGTCTTGTGCTTGTCCGGTCATAGTCTTGAAGGGGGAGAAAGATGGACAAATTTAGTCAAAGTTAGTAAGAGTTGGTAACAAAATTTGACTAGTTTAATATTAGAATAAAGAAAGAGAAAATATCATCTTCTTTGTTCATCTCTCCCACCAAAAATTAGAAGTAACAAGGGGTAGAAAACTTCAAAAATTTCAGCAAGCTCTCATCCATTCAAGTAAGTGTTCTAGTGAACTTTTCTTGTAAATAATTGTACTTTTGAGACCTCTAAAGCTTAAGCTTTCAAATGAGGAGACTATTGTGCAATGTTGTGAAAGGTTTAGAGTTCTACCATGAGAGCTATCTTAGTTAATTGCTGCATTTTTATGGAAGAACTTGAGTCTTAGTTGTTAGATGAACAACTTTTAAAAAGGGTGTTAACATGAAAAACACCAAATGAAACCTTGATGAAAAGGGTTCAAAATTTGTAGTAAGTATGTGAAAAATTGATTTTTGACGATGGTTATAGGAGTATTAAATGTTCACCTAGGCTTTTTGAAGGTAGAAATGTGTTAGAAATTATTTTCGAGCCTTAGAAATTATTTTCGAGCCTAGGGGCAAAATGGTCATTTTGCCAAAGTCTAAGGGCAAATTTGTAATTTTGCTTAAGCATGATTATTGAAATGCTTATATTAATGTCGTGATTAAAATGAGCTAATTTTCTATTATAGAGCAAGAGGGGTCAAGAGTCCACCTCGATTGGGGAAAGAATAAAGTCTTGAACTGAACCGAAGAACTAGCTCATTTTGAAAACAAGGTAAGTTGTATGTGAATTAATGCAATATTACATGAGCATAATTGAGAATGCTTAGTATCATATTGATTCATGATACCCCATAAAATTCAGAAATTTATGTTGGATATGAAAATGCTATCACACATTATGAGAGCCAGTGTAAGACCATGTTTGGAACATGGCATCGGCGTTGATACGTGTGCCAGTGTAAGACCATGTCTAGGACATGGCATCGGCCACCTTATGAGAGCCAGTGTAAGACCATGTCTGGGACATGGCATCGGCCACCTTATGAGAGCTAGTGTAAGACCATGTTTGGAACATGGCATTGGCATTGAGACGGGAACTAGTGTAAGACCATATCCGGGATATGGCAATAGCACCTAGGGTAATCCCATATAAGACCATATCCGGGATATGGCATTGGTACCTACACGAGACTCTAGGTAAGACCACCCCGTGGATGCGGCATTGGTTTCATACTTATAGTAGTGACTATAAACGCATGTCCTTGATTGCCCTTTGTGAATGACGGGTTAAGTAAAGGAATTTAAAAGTAGAGATGTAAAATATATTTAAGTCATGAAAATGAATGAATGAATACAGATACTCATGAATGAGTCACTAAAAATCTGCTCGATATATGGTACGATATGTACTAGATAAGAACAATTGTAAGTAAGTATTGTCAAGAGGTCTTGACTTGAGTACGGTTAGTTGATACGTGGATGAATTATTTTTATGAGTATTATGATTGCTATTTATTTCCATGCAACTCACTAAGCTTTATGCTTACCCCTTTTTCATTGCCCTTCTTCCTTGTAGTATTGCCAAGGTAACTCGAGGATCGTGATGCAGGAGTCCAGAAATCACACTATCGACAGCACTTTGGTATAACAATTTTAGACTTGTTTTGAGTGTGGCATGTAGAGGACTTGGATATTTTGTCAAGTTGTAATTGTTAGTTAAAGTGTTGGCTATGTAAGTCATTTTTTAAATGGTCTTATAAGTTAGGCAAATACTTGGCAAACCTTTTCTTTCATTCAATGAAGATGAAATTCATGGATTATAGGCCTCTTTTATTATCTTATATGTTAGACTTGCTTATGAAATAAGAATTACATTATTTTGAATAGAAGTATGAGAGTGTGCATTTAGGGAAGTAATGGCTTGGTATATAGCCTGCTAATTACCCACTTAGTGTGACACATGGGCGTGGGTCAAAGCCGTGTGGAGGCCACGGCCAACACATGGGCGTGTACCCAGGCCGTGTAAAGACTACACCTTAAAATTTGAATTTGATAGTCACACGGTTGAAGTACACGGGCGTGCCCAGGCCGTGGGGAACTAATCAGAGGCGACCACGGATCAGCCACATGGGCGTGCATCCAAGTCATGTGACCCAAGTCAGTGTCGACCACTGGTGTCGAACACGGGCGTATGACTAGGCTTTGAGACCATGTGTGTGTAGTCAGTATTCACCACGGTTGAGAAGCATGGGCGTGTCTAATTTTACACGGGCGTGTGATCCCTGTATAAATATATATATATAATAATTGTAAATTTCAAAAGTTCCCGACATAGTATCGAGTGTTCTCGCGTGTATGAGGGAGGCCCCGTAAGTTGAAAAAGAAGTTATTGTAGTGACTTAAGGAGAGTAGTCGCGTTGAGCCTATGAGGCGATCAAGTAGTTTTGTGCAGTAATGCCTCGTGCTTGATTCCGACGGGGATTACGAGTAAGGGGTGTTACAGTGTTACCCTTATATGATATCCTTGATTCCTTTGAGTTAAATACGTTCACTCAATACAATCTTATTTTGTCTCATTGTCAACATTGTGTCTTCTTAATGATTAATATGATCATTGTCAACAAATGACTTTGATAAATTGTTTGTTTAAAAACTAGCAACCTGTGGTCACGTTCCATATTTATCAATCCATGCAATGCCAATGAGAGGATATCATTAACTCTTTAATTGAGCTATGAATTCCACTGTTGTTAGTAAAACCATGCCATACACAAGTTATGTACCCAGCATACCGGCTATGGGCTCGATCATCCTTAGAGCATAAGCCTCCACTTATTTCAAAGAACATGAATTGCATATGCACGGTCAATGACTAACTCAGGATTTAGGTAAATCACACCATGAACGTCATAAGTGAATTAACTTACAAATGAATTCAGAATTAATTTACCTTGGGTTCAGTCCAATGTATTATTCTACTAATGAATACATCTATGTCTCTACTCGTGGAGTCAACTACTCCGATAGCCAAGACTAGCCATCTCCCCAATTGGAATTGTAAACAACATAATAATCCTTTTCAATATTTGAATCAAATGCTTACTTCAATTCTTTCACGGGATTACAGACTTATTTAGATTATCTACTGAAGTAAGTTGTCCTTTTGGCAATGTAAACATTCTTTACAATGCCACTTATCTTCAGTTTGAACTTTAGATAATCAATGAGCTAATATTTGCTTGCCACAATTTCGATATACATGCAAAATATAAAAGACATAAATACAAAAGACATAATTGAGAAATGTAATATTAATTTTATTTATTTATTAACCGTTCAAATAAATTGAAAATAGTTACATGTTTACTAAAATATGGGCACATTTCCCACCACATCCTTTCTCCCTCACAAGTCAATATGGTGCAGATCCTCGATGTCTTGGGGTGTCAACGGAATCGTTTACCTAAACTCGAACTTTCGTAACACTTTTTCCGACTCATGCATCTCTACTGTAACATACACTACCAATGGTAGCTTAACGTGCCATAAATTAGGATTCACCAAGAAATCAGACGGGATGCATTCTTGAAATCTCGGATTGGAGTATTGCTCCCATCAAACTATATTAAAATAATAAAAATTTTAGTTATATATACTATTTATTTTTAAATCAACTATGTTACTATTATGTAATTCAAATTTAGAAAATACATACCTTTGATTCTTATTGTTGGTCTAACAAATGTTGTATATCTCAAAGCTCATCCGGTAGTCTCATGTAACTCGACGCATAATTCCACCTATTGAAATGATATGTTAACATAATAATTTAAAATTTTTAAAAAATTTATTATGTTAAATATATTATCTAATGAATTTTACCTTGTTAAGAGTAGGAATATATAAGGGTGGTCTACTCGAGGACATAAAAATGACAGTCGTAACCTCGCCCATGATTGCAGTAGTAGTATGCAACCACCAATTTTAATTTTCTATGGTTCCATCACCCAACACATCTCCTGGTATAACATCGCCAACATGGTTGACCCCTAACTGAGTCCGTCCTCTTCTCTAAAGTCGACGAGTTTTAGCATCCACCTTAAATGGACAAGATTTCATGACTTATCAAGCATTAGGAGACCCTCGATGATTATAAGGATGTATGCTCGAACATGTTGTTCTCTTTCGACTTCTTTCGAATCTGCATCAAGCCACCAAATTTTTTTTTTAACCAATTCATATCTATCCAGGCTCTATAAATCATTTTCAGAGCCCTCACCAAAAGTTGCTTGCATACGTCTCTCCAATCGACTCAGACAATTAACCTATTCACTATCATCCCATCCACCAGTAACTGAGCTGTAACTGTACATTCTCGAGAGTGATAGTACACTCACTGCATGAAAGATGGAATGTGAGTGTCTCGGTCTCCACATTTCCACCGATGCACTTACAAGTGTAGAGTCCAATTTACACCCCTTACCCATAAGTGCCTCGTGCAAAAATCTCGCATCTCTCAACTAGGGTTCGATTAAGGGTGATGGAGGAGCTGGTAGATTACGAATATACGTCTCCAAAATCCGATATTTCGGCAATATGTAAAAAAATATAAAATATATTAAATTTCAATATAACAATAAAATATTTAAATTAAATTGGATAAAATATATAAAATATTCTTACCATTTGCAATTGATCGACCAAAATGTACTTGTCATCCAAATGGATTAGAGATTTTTCATTACTAATTTCAAAAATAGGAAATAAATGGTAATAGAAAAAATAATTTAAGAAAATCTTAATACAAATTTAATAAAAAAAGATAGTTAGAGAGAAATAAATTTTGAGTGAGAAATTAAGAGAGAAATTTGTGAATGTGAGAAAGAGATAGTTGAGATTGAATTGAAAAAATAAGAAAATTGTATGGGTTTATATAGAAAAGAGAAAGGAGTCGTTAAAAGGGGGAGTAGCCGTTGGGAGGGGTGACCGGTAGGAAAAATGCTTTCAATTGAAAGCATTTTCATGCAAATCAACTCAAAATGCTTCCCGCTAAAAGCGTTTTCAATATTTTGGCCCATTCCCATAATTCTCCAAAAAAAAAAAAAAAAAAAAACATCTAATCTAATAATTTTTAAAAAAATTTGGCTTAAATTGAATAACTTTTGCCACTCATTTTGTCGAAGATCCTCCCCCTCTATTTTCACATCCAGTTTAGGCCTAAAACTCTATCGCATCGTTGATTCAGGAAACACAAAGTCTTCCTTCTTTAGCTTATAGTATTTGGTTTTTAGAGTCTAATTCTAAAGATGAACTAAGAAGAAGGAGAATGTAGGGCAAAGAAGAGGATGTTAAATTGGGAGCCAACAAGTTTTTAGAGAGGCACCCTATTGAGACTGCAGCTCAGACCCAAGATGATAGAAAATCTTACACCGAAGCAGTAACAGCACCATTTTATGAGCCTCACGAGTTGACCTCTTGGTCTTTTTACAGGGCGGGGATTGCTGAGTTCATGGCTACTTTCCTTCTCTTGTTTATCTCCATTTTGACTATTTTGGGAGTTATTCAAGAAACAAATAGGTGCTCAACTGTGGGGTTTGAAGGCATCGCTTGGACTTTTGGTGGCACCATCTTCGTTCTTGTTTACTGCAGTTCTAGAATTTCAGGTAACCACCCATCTCTTTATGTCTCTCTTTCTTTCCTTTGTTTGACGCAGTACGATGATGGTGGTGGATAGGCGATCACATCAACCTGGCGGTGACATTTGGGCTGTTCTTGGCAAGAAAACTAACCATGACAAGAGCAGTTTTCTACATGGTGATACAATACTTGGGATCCGTATGCGGTGCTGGTGCGGTTAAAAGGATTCATGGGGAACACATTCGATTTATATGGTGGTGAAGTCAACTCTGTTTCTCCTAGCTACACCAAAGGAAATGGGCTTGGTTTTGAAATTATGGGCACCTTTATTCTAGTTTACAACATCTTGTCAACCACCAAAGGCAAGCGCAGTGGCAGAGACTCCCACATCCCTGTAAGCAATTTATGAGATGAGTGGTTAATGCTAAATTTATAGGATTGTGTAAAGGAGTGTGAGTTTAATTAACTTTGTGTTAGTGATGCTAGATTTTTGGCACCCTTGCCAATTGGGTTCGTGGTGCTCTTGGTGCACTTAGCCACCATCCCAATTACTGCAACCAGTATTAACCCTGCTCGTAGTCTTGTTACAACATTGTTGTACAACAAGAAGTATGCTTGAAAAGACCAAGTAAAGCCCAGCCCCCCTCACAACTTTCTAACTGCTTTTAACTTTATTAGTATTTTTGTTCCCCTCCCAGAAAAGTACTAACATAATAGAAACTGACTATGTTTTGGTTTGGTTGCAGTGGATTTTCTGGGCAGAACCATTCATTGATGCAGCACTGGCAACTCTATACCACATGCTTGTGATCAGACCCATTCCTTTCAAATCGACTGTCGATTTTATGATATAAAGGAAGGAAAAATCAAATTTTCTTTCATAATATGCTTGAATGGGAGGGAGCCTTTTAAGCTTAAACATGGAGTTTTGGTGCTGATGGTTGATGCACCCATTTCAGAGTATTTATATATGTGATTCGAAATGTTATTTTCATTTACAGGCTACCATAATCTATGAAAGTTTATATTTATTACTGAGCTGTAAAAATTGGTGAAAAATCATACCTTTGCTGGAGATTTGAAACACAAATCTAGTTTCTGAATTGAAAATTATTGGGAAAAACTATAACACTCAATACCTGGCTTAGACGACAAGGCCAAGACTAGAGAGCTACATAGAATATTTATCAAAACATAACTCCCGAAACTAAGTTTTTAAAGTCATCTAGAACTTAAAGAAATTTAACAACATAAAGTTGAATATGAGGTTCACAATCTTAGTAAGTCGAATTTCCCGAATATACTGAAAATAAACTACTAACATGGATAATAACAACAACTAATAAATAATATGACCGAGCTCCCGATTTGCTAACCTGATCAAGCCTATGTGTTACCTGTAATTCAATCAACAAAAAAAATGAATTAACAATGTAATGAGGAAATAATTACATATTCAGTAGAGTTTTGAGTAAACCAATAAGGTTCCAAGTTTAGATTCTGAATCAGACTCAAGAAGCAATTCGTTCCATTAACAAACCATAACAGATCAGACAGACCAGACAGATAATGAGTCAAATTGTTGTCAGATACAGAACAGATTAGAATAGATGCAATTATCCTACCCTCATCTACTACACACCATCTCCGACCAACCCAACACACAGCCTAGCACACGACTGTTTGGCTCACACGACCTACCACACAGCCTGGCACATGGCCGTGTGGCGTCGATAGCCATGTTTCCTGACGTCTGAATTTCACAATAAGTCAAGTTTTTGGAACACACCTGAAGTAGTTTAAAGTAGAAACAATGTAGAAGACTCCTAAGGCCTAAAACGACCATTCAATATGCTTGTAAAACAACCATTCAATATATTGGTTGCTGTAAAGCTGACCCATTTTCTATCTCTCTTATCCACCACCTGTTGATAAAAGTTTTTAATTTTTTTAAGTGGGCTCCATATGATTTCTAGACTTTATTGTCATGTAATATGCTTGTCTTTCACTCTTACATCATGTTTGGTTGGGGGGAATAAGAATGCATTCCCCTCAATTCGGTGGGCCCACCACCAAACCAACGTTTGGTTGGCTGTAAAAGGATTACAGCCTGATTCCATTTAGGCCTTATTATAGCTGAAGGCTGTAATAGCCATTCATCGCCCTCATACCTGAATAGCTATTCCGTTCGGCTCTCTTTTTCCCATTTTCCAAATTTTGCCCTCCTTCATCTTCTCATTCATTTGCCGTCAAACTCTCCACACAACTTTTGCCCTCAAACTCTCTTGCCATATTTCAGATATTCTCCTTCATCTTCTCCCACAGATCTGTAACTTTCTCTCCTTCTGTTTCCATATTTCAGGTAATGGCATTTTTTTCTTATTTGATTTTTCCTTCTTTTAACGTTTTTCCTATGTACTTTTTGATCATGTTCTTTTTTTTTTAATTGATTGTTTGCTTAATGAACATTTCTATTCCCTCTCCCCTCTGCCGAATTCTGATTCGTTGTTTAAGAAAATCAATTTTAACCCCTCAATTTCTCACCTACAAAATGCTCAGACTCAGCCTCACCGACAGCCTCTCCATTCCTTCCTTCAACTTTGGTAGAGGGAAAAATAGTTAGGTAGCCAAGTAAGCATATGAATATTTGAGTGATGTTGCGTCTTCCTTCCCACAATCAACGCTTCCATCTCCTCATTCGCAATCTCTCCACTTTTGCCTCCCAAACTACCATTTTTGTGACCTCCAAACAATTCCTCAAAATCCATCCCCAAAACCATTCTTTCTTCCCTCTAAACAATCCCTTTGAACGCTTCTTTCCCTTTCTTTCTTCCAAACCCATCCCCAAAAACCATTCTTTCTCGCTCAAGACTAATGAGTTTTCTTCTCTTCCTTCTCCCAGTGTTTCTTCTCCCTCTCCAAGTTTTTTTTATTTTTTGCAAATACAGGAAAAAGGTTGTTGCTTGATTGTTTATTCAGTTCTTTCTCTATTTATGCTAATTTTGTTATATAAGGAGCTGTTTTCTATTTTCTAGTATTATCTGATTGACTCTGTCATTGATTTTAGTATTTGGTTGGTTGTCTTATTTTATAATGTTTGATTTTGAAATTTTAATCAACTTTCGTATTTGTGATTTCAAATAGTCAAAGGATCCTCCTATTGGCTTTTATTCCATTACAGTATTTACTTTATGAGTCCAAGTGTCACTATAATTTCCCAATTTTTAGTTCCTAAACCATGGAAGACACACTGGTTATTGTGTTGATGTGGTTCGTCTTCTACAATAGCTCGCGATTTGTAACAGAGTTTTACAAAAGGTAGATCCTTACTTTGTCCTTTGGTTCCATTTTCATTGAAATAATTTTGATTGGATAGACACAAACTTTCTTGTTTAGGACTTGTTTTATCATCCTAATATAGTTATGTAGGAACTCAATTTCTCCTGGGCCCATGTAACAAACCAGAATAATAAAAAATAAAAATAAAATAAAAAGTCCAGTTTACAAAGTCCAGTTACAAAATAATAGACCCTATTATAGTAGCCCAATACCATTACAGTAGTCCAATACCCTTTATAGTGGCCCAATACCCATTACAACCCAAAACTAAACTACCCAGCAACCCAAACTAAACCTAAGCCCCAGACCCAGACACAAACGGCCCAAAATGGCCCAATGCTTAGGCGAATTTTGCAGAAACCTAGGGTTTTTGGGAAACCCTCGCACCGCAAGCCTTCGCGTCGCAGCCCCAACATCACCAGCCTCGGTCACGCCGCAATCCGCGTGAATCACCCCTTTCATTGCCGAGATCTCCACCTCTTACTTGCAAGAAAAGGAAAGAACAGCAGCAAAACTTGGCAAAAATAGGACAAAATCTTTTATTCCTTTTTTATTTTTATTTAGAGGGTTATAAAAACCCATCAAATCTGTAAACAGAACACACAGATACACAGAGAAACATAGACAGAGAATACAAAAATATTCAAAGCAATAAAATACAGAAATTTTGTCATAAGAGGTGATTTGTTTTTTTATATTCATTATGTTTCATTTTTTTATTTTCAATACATTTGTGCATACAAATCATATTTTAAAAAATAAAAAAAGGGGGTGAGGAAACTACCTTGGAACCTCCGGCCACCGTCTATGGAGGCGAGTGTGGCACGTGGCCTATGAAGTCCGATGACCATTCCAGACAAAGGCGAGGAGAATTTGAGAGCATTCTCTGGAAATTTTTTTTTCAAAACTAAGACTAAATGAATTTCTTTTCTCTGAATATTGGTTTATATACGCAAAAGAAACGACGCCGTTTTGGTGTGGTCAGTTAATGACCAAAACGGCGTCGTTTTAGGAAAGGATCCGTGCGTTGACCCGAAAACCTGGGGAGGATCCGTGCATTTTTTATAAAAGGGCAATTTGATGCTTTAGCCCCTCCGCAATTTTACTAGTCTCAATTCAGCCCAATTGAAATTTTTATTTTTTATTAAATTAGCCCTAAAGTCTGTTTTTGTTCCATTTTAGTCCCTCGAATTACTTTAAGGGCTAAAAATCATAACGACGCCGTTTTGGAAAGAAGGCATAATTGCCCCATAAGTCCCTGTGGTTTAACGCGCGTTTTGATTTAGTCCTTATTATTTATTTTTATTGCTATTTAGCCCCTTTTTCTTTTTTTTAAATCTTTTTTATTTTATTTTATTTTAAATTATTATTAAATTATTTATCATATTAAATATTCTATATTTTCTTTAGTATTTATATATTAATTTATTAATATTATAAAATTCGTATATAATTATTATTTATTATTTTATTTGGTTTAATTATTTTTATTACATATTATTTTGTATTTATATATATTAGTTATGATATTATATATTTCAAAATTTTGTACATTATATAACATTATATTATATCATATATTATTTTTAACTAAAATTTATTTATATAGTATAACATATTATTTATTCTTAAATATATAGTTTTCTTTTATGTATTATGTGATTATAAATATGTTTTAATTTAAAGTTATAAATCATGTATTTATTGATGTATTTTATTTATTATCCCAAAATATATATTATGTTCTTTTTTATTTTGCAATAATTTATTTATTATTTGGCATATGTCATTGTGTGAAATGTTTAATCTTGCATGAGAAATTTTCATATTTATTTTTAGTTTTGCTGATTATTTTATTATTTATTGTTTTATATTTGTCCATACTCTTTTATTTACGATTGCTTTAGTGTAAGTATTGTTGTTAGTTGTATTTTATATTGTCTATATTAATGTGAAATGATAGTGTATCATGATAGTTTTTGGTACTATGTTTGATGATGTATTAATATGATATTTTCATATGGATCATTGTTTAGAATAAAATACATTTTTTCAAAATTACTATATTTTATCTAAAGATTTTTTAAAATAAGGCAATGCTTTGTATTTAGAAATTCGAAAAATAGTGCCTGTCGAAACCATTTTAAAATCAGGTTTAAAAAAATGGGGATCGACTTTTAAAAACGAAAATGAGAGTCGCCACCAATCCTTTTTTACTTAGGTGTGATTGGATCACTTTAAAAAAAATATTTTATTTTAAAACATTTGATTTTGGTCTACGAAAAACGAGAAAACGAGTTCGGAAGTCGGTTACGTATGAGGAAGGGTTATCACCCTCATAACGCCCAAAAATTGGTACCTAATTGATAGAATCATGTCCAAATGTTTGAAATTTAAAAAGTTTAAAATAATATCCGTTATTAAAAAGAAAATCAAGACTTACCTATTTTAAAGAAATAAAAATATCATACCCAATAAGTTAAGATACAGCAACTCATAACTTTGAAGCTAAGTGCATCTCTATTTTAGAAAATTCCTACCTTGAGACACAAAACATCACACCCAATAAGTTAGGATACAACGTTTTGAATTCTCAAGAATAAGTTTTTTTATTTGAAATTGATAAGCTTCAATTTTGAAAATGAAGGATATCTAATACTTTGAGTTTTACGAGAAAAATCACAACCTAATAAGTTAGGGCACGATTTTTCTCAAAGACTTCAAATATCACATATCACCCTTAAAAATATTTAAAAAAATCTTTAATGTAAAAGGTATTTTTATTAAAAATAGTATGAGTAAGACATTGTAATATATATATATCAATTGCAATTTTACTAATTTAACCATAAATAATAAAAGAATAATAACATGAATAAATATAGCATTATATTAAGCAATAATAAACAATTAAAATAGCAAAAATAAACATGCGAGGCAAAAAATATTAATTAATAAAACCTTCATATTTAAACAAAAGGAATGATATATTTAAACAATTAATAAAATAATTTTTAAGATGATTTAATATATATAAAAGAAAAAATTATACAAAATATATACATAATTTAGTGATTTAGTACATATATCAAAAATAATTAGTAAACAACAAATAATAATTTTAAATAAATGCTTATATATACAATATAATATACTAATCATAAAAATTATATATATAATAAATAATATAAATAAAATAATTTATATGATATAATAGACTTTGTACAAAACAAAATTTAAAAAATGATATATAATATAATATAATATAATACTATATAATATATAAATTAAAAATATAATATAATAAATAATATATAAATTATAAAATAATATAAAAATTATTAAACCAAGAAATATATAATAATAACTAAATATATATAATGATAACACATATAATTATATATATATGTGTGTGTGTGGATTTCATGTGTTAACAAAATTAATAAAATAACATAATAAAACGGTTTAATATAATAAAATAATTAAGTATACTATTAGAATAATTAAAAAATAAAATAAAAGGTTTTAAAATGAATAAGGATTTAAATAGCAATAAAAAGGATTAAATTAAAAAGTGCATTAAACCACGGGGACCAATATGGGAATTATACCAGATTTAAAACGTCAATGTTTTGAATTAAACCTTTGAAGAACTCGAAGGGCCAAATTGAAACGAAATACGAATTTTGGGGCCAAATTAAAAAAAAAAGAATTTAAATCAAATGGAATTAAAAATAATAAAAAATGTGGGAGGACTGAAATGGAAATTAATCCATTCAATGAAAACGCGCGGATCTTTTCCCCGGGTCGGGTCAACGCGCAGATCCCTTGCCCTAAACGACATCGTTTTGTGCTTATCAGATTAAGCCAAAACGGCGTCGTTTTTCAATTGCTATATAAACCAATTTTTTGGCAAAAAACTCATTCGCACCTTACTTTCTAAAAAAAAAAAAACTCAAAAATTCTCTCCAGAGCCTTCCCCTAGTTCCGATGGTTAGTATTTTGGGGCCACCATCACGCGCCTCACGCGCCACCGCAGATGGTGGCTAGATGTTGAAACTTCTCCGTCAAAAGGTAAAATCGTCCTTCTTTTTTATTCTAGTACTACTTTATTTAAAAATATGCACGAATGAAATAAAAAAAATAGGAAATAATCACTTCAGTTAAAAAATGTATTCTGTTTCGATCTCTTTTTATTTCTCAATGTATTCTGTATCTATTTTCCTCTATGTCCGTGAGTGTCCTTTGTTACAAAATAATCAAGCTTTTTATAGCCTTTGAAAATAAAACTGAAAAAGGAAATCATCGTTGTTGCCATATTCGCTGCTATCTTTCCTTTTATTTTTGCAGGTCTGGAGCAAGAAGTCCAGCGGTGGTGCGCAGGTGTGAAGATTGCGGCGCTATCGAGGGGATTTTGGTGGCTGCGAAGGAACGACGATCTGGCTCCAACCATTGCGGCGCCTAGGGTTTCTGAAATCCTAGGCCACTGCTGATTTCGGTTTAGGAATTGGGCCATCTTGGGCCATGCTGGCTTGGATCCTGGTTGAGTAGTCCATTTAGGGGGGCTGTTCTGTTAGTGGGCTGAGGGTATAAGTGGGATATGGGTCTAGCTTGGGTTACTGGGTAGAAACGGGTTACGTATGTTTTAATGGGTATTAAGGTAATGGGTTTTGGTTATGAGTCTGTTTGGGTAGCTGGTGACATTTGAGTTTGGGCTTTAAGCCCTTTCATTGTAAATGGACTGTATAAAGACTTTATTATTTTTTGGTTTTCTCATTTTGGTTTTCATGGGCCAGGGCAAAAATGAGCCTCTACAACTGCCCCTCTTTGCTCATTGTCGTGTAACGAGAATAGAGCAAAGACTATAAAAGGACCAAATTTGCCCGGTCTTGGTGGAGCCTTGGTTTTTTGGTCTTCTTCAAATGGCTTTTAACTCCACTGCAACTTCAGGGAGATGAAGCTGAAAGTGCTTTTGATATGCTTCCTGAAACTTCTGGAAGATGAGATCTTCTATCTTCTATATACTCCACTACAACTTCAGGGAGATAAGACTGAAAGGGTTTTCGATCTACTTCCTACAACTTTAGGAAGATGAGATCTTCTATCTCCAATCTACTCCGCTACAACTTCAGGGAGATAAGACTGAAAGTGTCTTTGATCTGCTTCCTATAACTTCAGGAAGATAAGATCTGATGTCTTCGATCTACTTCCTACAACTTTAGGAAGATAAGCTCTGAAAGTGTCTTCAATCTACTTCCTACAACTTTAGGAAGATAAGATCTGAAAGTGCTTTTGATTTGCTTCCTAAAACTTTAGGAAGATTAGATCTTCTATCTTCAATCTAGTCTGCTACAACTTCAAGGAGATAAGATTGAAATTGTCTACGACCTGCTTCCTACAACTTCAGGAAGATAAGATCTGATGTCTTCGATCTACTTCCTACAACTTCAGGAAGATAAGATCTTCTGTCTTCGATCTACTTCCTACAACTTCAGGAAGATAAGATCTGAAAGTGTCTTCGATCTACTTCTTACAACTTCAGGAAGATAAGATCTTCTATCTTCGATCTACTTCCTACAACTTCAGGAAGATAAGATCTGAAAGTGTCTTTGATCTAATTCTTACAACTTCAGGAAGATAAGATCTTCTATCTTCGATCTACTTCCTACAACTTCAGGAAGATAAAATCTGAAAGTGCCTTCGATCTACTTCCTACAACTTCAGGAAGATAAGATTTAAAAGTGTCTTCGATCTACTTCCTACAACTTCAGGAAGATAAGATCTTCTTTCTTTGATCTACTTCCTAAAACTTCAGGAAGATAAGATCTGAAATCCACTTTTGATCTACTTCTTGCAACTTCAGGAAGACAAGATCTGAAAACTCACCGATGTTGCTGCATCGTCCACTGAAGGACATGTCCTGTGGACTCGGTTTAGTATGTTTATGTCACATGACTAACATGCTATGATCAGAATGAATCAAATGCTTCCAGCCACATGTAACATGTCATGAAGATGATTCCTTTTAAAGGATTAGGATGCAATGACCGAAATGAATCAATTTCTCCTAATGAAATTTGCTATGATACAAAAATGTTATGAGTATGATCCCTATTCTAGGTTTTATCACTCATTTGTTTTTAATCTTTGTTCATCCATCCTGTTCTGCTCAACCAACTTGCCCCAATGTAAATTTCGAGTCAGCCCTGCTTAGATCTTAAGACATGAAGTTGGTACTTCCCACTGCAACTTCGGGAAAATAACATTTGGTTTCTTCCATCCTTCTGTTACCACTCATATGTGTAGAACTTGTATCACTTTCAATCAATTTGATCTGTTACACCATTCCCTGGGTGCAATAACCAAATGTATGTGTCTGAAATCTTCAATGAATGCATGGTTTCCCAAAAATAATCCCCTTTTTACGTTTGGATTGACCTTGTTTGTCATTTTCGATATAGTATCACCAATGAAATTGTCTTATCCAATAAGAATCCGAAGAGATAATCATTTTTCAATGTTTCCAATCCTTTAGGCTTGGTGAGTTCTGAACAATAGTCCTATTTCAGATTCTCATGTTATTTAGAAGCTTCCAGAGTAATGTGCGAAACTCATTTTATGAAATGTTATTAGTCCATTAATCGTTATTTCAATAAAATGCTTGAAAAAGATCATAATAATGAACATGAAAGAAATTAATCAGGAGTATAGCTCGAAGCAAATAAGCTAATAAAAAATAACCAAGGCAATAAATGAAAATTGGTTGGGTGTATCTTGAAAAGAATAAAGTGAGCAAAGATAGCAAATGCTATAAAAGAAAATTTTAATAGGGTATATCTTTAAAAGAATAAGATAGAAAATTAAGAATGAGTAATATGGGAAACTAGGTGCCCCAGATATCACAGTTTAAGCTTCTCTATTCTGATTTCTTAAGCACCATTTTAAACTCAATATGTGTTTAGGGGATCTGGAGTACTTTGTCGATACCCGAGACGTAGCATATTTCCTCTTTGTTAAATCAGGCATAGCAAGACTACTATATGCCCAACTTTTGATCAAAATTTGAGCCGCCCTTTTCGGGTTTTGAACTCAAATCCCCTTTGGTCTCAAAGCGCCCTTTGCGGGTTTTCGCCTTGACCTCTCCTTTTCTTTTCTTTTTTTGAAAATTTTTTGAATTTTTTTTGAATAAATTTAAGCTCAAGGCGCCCTTTTCGGGTTTTCACCTTGGCCCTTCCCTTTCAGGTAAAATCCTTCTTGATTGAATATGAATTTTATGGATTGGACAAGTCTCTGGCATCCATCTCAGTCAATATCAATGTTCCTCTAGAATAGGCCTTTTTCAACATAAGTCATTTCCCAGTTCAGAATATGCTTTCCTCTAAAATCGTTTTGAAGAAAAAAGATCTGCTTCAACATTAGGTTCCCTCTTTGTCGTAATTCCATAAACCAATGGGTAAGATGTTGCCCCAACAAAGGTCCTAGCTAACTTTCAATAATCATAGAGAGTAGTAATAGCTTCTTATGCCAATTTTTATAAGTTTTAGCCACCTTTCATCATTTTTTTTGGCAACCTTTGTTGCATTATGATATGCTACCTAATCTTTGGACAAACTGTAAACTTTGACTTTGTACAGTTATGCATTCTTTGCTGGCATCTGATCTTTTTTTTTTGGTGAATTTGATGACTTCGACCTTGTAATATTGGCATATGAAGCTACTTTAACCCTCTTAGCGAAGTAGACAATGACCATGACAGTGAATCGATGTCAACTAGAAGCGTTTGATGAGATTGGCCCCATAACGTCCATGCCCCACATATGGAAAATTTGTGAAGAATTGGAGTAGGCATATGAATCTTGTCTCCCTAAATTCGGCATAGCTGATACCACCCCTTTTGTAACACCCCAAACCCGGCCCATGAGTCCTGATCGGATCTGGTATGTCACGGAGTAAAACAATTTGGAACATTTTGAGTGTCTGGTGAAAACTTGATAAAATATGTTTAAGGTATTAAAACAGTGTTTGATAAAACTCAGGAGGGATTGATTTTTATAACCACGGTTGTGTTGAAAACCCTTTGAAAACACTTGATCAATTAAAATCTTAAAATCATCAGGGTTATAGTTGACTTGGTGTATTTTGCTACCCGATGGTAACATCTTTGAAAACTCGTAGAAGTTATTTAGTTTGAAAATATTGCTTTTAACCAATTCACTTAACATTTATAATTTCATTTGTAATATAGTATAAATAAAATAAAAACCACTATGTAAACATCCAAATAATAATTAGCGGCCTTATTACAACCCAAATTAAAATGTAGAAAGTAAATAAACATGAACAGAATCCAATAAAATTCCAAAAACCAAGGAACAAGCATGGCCGCCTCGAGTCCTCTCCGGCTCCATCTCTGCGATCTACTCATCTGAAAAATAATTTGGGAAGGGGTGGGTCACCAAGACTCAGTGTGTAAATCCCCACCGAAATGCAACTCATACACAAATTATTAATTGACATGCAAACATGCAACCCACTAACCATCCGTACTCCTTTAACTACCCCGTGTGGTCAAAACCACTGGTGGTCAAAACCACTGGTGACTAGAGTCACAAATCAAATGATGGGGCCAACCCATCGTGTGGTCAAAACCACTGATGACCATAGGTCACAATTATCATAATGTGGTCAAAACCACTGGTGGTACCAAACCACTGGGACTTAGTCACAATTTATCAATGGTGTGGTCAAAACCACTAGTGACCGAAGTCACAATTAAACTGATAGGGCCAACCCATCTTGTGGTCAAAACCACTAGTGACAGTCCATAGAGATCATCCCCCTCCTCTCATCAATCCCACCATCATCATGCTTACATAACAAATATCATAATTCCCACATATCATGCATTTATGTGTAGCATAGCATTCCAAAGCATATGATGGCATACACAACATATATCATAGATCACGTATTAGGGGACTTACCCGGAATCCATGCTTAAGCCCACAAGCAAATCACTACCACAATGATTAAAAAAAAACAACATGATAGCAATGTTAACTAATAAAGTGTGTAAAGAGTTTTACACACCTGTTACTAACGAGATTCCTAGATCCCGAAGATCCGATCTACTGTGCTAGATCCTTTGACCCTATATTCGGCCAACAACAAGATTAGTGCCATAGGCCTATTTGGCCATAACAACTTAATACCAAAGGCTCATTTGCGGCACTTACCTTAAGCGGAATTGGTTTCCAAACAAATCCCGAAAACGTCACTTGATTAAGACTCTGCCGAAATTCCTTAAACAACCCACAATAAAAATCGATCACCACTTAAAATACATAACATGGCCTTTGGCCGGATGTCAACCTACATACCATGCTTACTTTAAATCCCGAAAGACCTCTCAATTCCCTTAATTTGGCTTCCAAAAGGGTTACAAATCCAAGACCTTGAATAGGTTCGGTCAAACACAAAAATACAGAGTTAAGCCTCATGGTTTCGGCTGGCCAAAACAAGAATAAAAGATTTAAACACAGAGAGAGTCCTTACCACACTATTGAAATCGGTAGCACCTTAGTAGGGGGATTCAGCCTATGCCCTTTATAGTAGGGAATATTCGGCTAGCAACATCAATGGAAGGTGAATTTTTTTTAGTAGAAGAGGGGTGGTAGATTTGACCAATTAGAAGAAAAAGAAACTAGGAATTTTGAAGAATTTTGGCAATGCATCTAGGGAGGATTCCGACCAGCAACAATTGGAGAGAAAGAAAAGAAAATAGTTTTGATGAATTTTTAGCACCTCCCTAATGATAAAACCGATTGTGGATGGCCCCCCAAGGAGTCCTATATTCGGCCATCTCCCCTCTTTTTGTGATAATTTTGGCTTTTACTTATCAAAAATAAAGCAAGATTTATCTTCCACTTAATCTCCTAACCACCTCATCAAACAAATAAAATGAAAATAAACTACTAACACTTACTCTTCCAGCCGAAAATCAAAGATAAAACAAGGTTTATCCTTATCATAATAAGAGTCCTACATGCAAGCCATCAGCTCCCTCTCCCATTCACGCCAGTTTGAAAAAAAATAAAATACCAACTGCTGCTCCCTTGGTTCGAACATGGGACCTAAAGGAGCAAACTGTCGCAGCCCCTTACAATACCCCAAGCCACTCTTCCAGATCGACTTTCATGCCTCAAAACCTCGCCATTTATTCTTAAGGCCTTCCTAGGCCGATTCCCTTCCTAATGCAAAAGAAAATAAAACTCCCAAGGCGCAAACTCGGTAGCTCGAACCCAAGACCTGCGCCCATTGTTACCTCCAAGCTCTTAAGTGGCGCATGAAAGCCACTTTGCCAATTAATTCTTTGTGTCATGCTTCTCCCGGAATTTTTCTTAACCACTATCTCACCTAGCTCCCTCCTTTTAAACATTTAAAAAGAAATTTTCAGTCCTAAGTCAGGTCTAGCTCGGGGTTATTTTTAGACCCTAGAACATGCTTAGCAATCATAGTATTCATTTCTTCAAGCACACACATGGGAAAAATAATTAAATTACAAACAACCCCTAATTTAGGATGTTACAGTTCTACCCCCTTAAAAAGAATTTCGGCCTCTAAATTACGGATCAAGAGTTGGGGTATTTACGCGATCACATCCTCGGGTTCCCATGTGGCCTCCTCTGTACCATGGTTTCGCCATAGCACTTTTACCAAAGGCACTGACTTCCTTCGCAGAACTTTGACATCTCGATCCAAAATCTGTATCGGCTCTTCCTTGAAAAACAAGTCTGAGTTCACTTCAATTTCCTCAATCGGCACAACGTGTGAGGGATCTGATCGATAGCGCCTCAGCATTGAAACATGGAAGACATCATGGATCTGACTCAATTCTGCCGGTAACTCAAGCTGGTAAGCTACCGGTCCCACACATTTCAATACTATGTACGGTCTGATGAATCTAAGGCTTAGCTTACCCTTCCGGCCAAACCTTAGCACCTTCTTCCAAGGTGATACCTTCAAGAAGACCTTATCACCCACTGCATATTCAACCTCTCTTCGTTTAAGATCAGCGTAGGATTTCTGCCTGTCCGACGCCTCCTTAAGACGAGCCCGAATTACTCTAACCTTATCCTCCGTCTCCGCCACTAACTCTGGACCCAACATCTGTCGCTCTCCTAGTTCTGTCCAACATGTAGGAGTACGGCATTTTTGACCATACAGCACCTTATACGGTGCCATCTGAATACTTGCTTGATAACTATTGTTATAAGCAAACTCTGCCAAAGGTAGGTACTCCTCCCAACTACCACGAAGTCCAAAACACAGCCCCTTAACATATCTTCCAACACTTGGATAACCCTCTCAGATTGTCCATCAGACTGCGGGTGAAAAGCCGTGCTGAAATTCAACTTCGTGCCTAATTCCTGATGTAAAGCCTTCCAGAATCTCGACGTAAACCAAGGATCCCAATCTGAGATAATAGACACTGGTACTCCATGCAACCGCACTATCTCTGCTATATACAGCTTGGCTAACCTTTGAAGCGAGTAGTCGACCCTTACTGGTATGAAATGGGCCGACTTGGTTAATCGGTCCACTATCACCCAAACTGCATCTTTCTTGCTGGGCGTAAGGGGAAGCCCACTTACGAAATCCATAGTAATCTCCTCCCACTTCCACTGTGGGATCTTTACCGGCTGTAACAGCCCTGATGGCAATTGATGCTCAGCCTTAACTTGCTGGCATGTCAAACACTTGCCCACTAACTTGGTTACTTCCTGCTTAAGACCCGGCCACCAAAACTGCTCCCTTAAATCCCGATACATCTTGCTGCTTCCCGAGTGCATAGCGTACGGGCTGCTATGAGCTTCTTTAAGGATTCGCTGCTTCAAATCATCATCTCTGGCATACATACTCTCTCCTGAAAATACAATACTCCATCACTACCCAAACTGAAACCTTCGGCCTCACCATTCTATACTTGCAACTTCCGAGTACTCAAAACTTCGTCGATCATCTGCCTTTCTTTGACCTCATTAATCCAAGACGGCTTCACTTGCAATTCCGCCAAAAGGCTCCCATCCTCATGGAGACTTAGGTGAGCAAACATTGCTCGCAAATCCGCTACCACCTTTCGGCTTAATGCATCAGCTACCACATTAGCCTTGCCCGGATGGTATTCAATTGAGCAGTCGTAGTCCTTCAGCAACTCAATCCACCTCTGCTGCCTCAGATTTAAATCTTTCTGAGTCAAGAGGTACTTCAGACTATTGTGATCCGTGTACACTACCGACTTCTCCCCATACAGGTAGTGCCTCCAAATCTTCAAGGCAAAAACCACCGCAGCCAATTCCAAATCATGTGTCGGATAGTTAGCTTCGTGAGGCCTCAACTGCCATGATGCATAAGCGACCACCTTCCCTTCTTGCATCAGCACACACCCTAAACCAGTACATGCGATGCATCACAATACACAGTAAATTCCCTTCCTGCCTCTGGCTGAATCAAGACTGGTGCTTCTGTCAAGATCCTCTTCAGCTTATCGAAACTCTCTTGCTGCTTCTTCGACCACACAAACGGAACTCTTTTCCTCAGCAACTTAGTCAACGGTGCTGCTATTAAGGAGAAATTTTCCACAAATCTTCAGTAATATCCTGCCAACCCCAGAAAACTCTGAATTTTCGTAACTGACTTGGGAGGTTTCCATTCCAAAACTGCCTCGATCTTATGGGGATCCACCCTGATGCCTTCAGCTAAAACTACATGCCCTAGAAAAGTTACCTCCTTGAGCCAGAACTCACACTTGCTGAATTTGGCGTACAACTGTTTCTCCCTTAGAACTTGCAAAACCACATGAAGATGTGCGTCATGCTCCTCCTCAGACTTCGAGTACACCAAAATGTCATCTATGAACACCACGACGAACCGGTCCAGATAGGGTTGGAAAACTCGGTTTATCATGTCTATAAACGCGGCCGGTGCATTCGTCAAACCAAAAGGCATTACCAGAAACTCGTAGTGCCCATACCGAGTACGGAATGCCGTCTTATGGACATCAGCCTCCTTAACCTTAAGCTGATGGTACCCTGACCTAAGGTCGATCTTAGAGAACACCGATGCTCCCTTGAATTGATCGAATAAATTATCGATCCTAGGCAAAGGATACCGGTTCTTTATTGTCAACTTGTTCAGTTGTCGATAGTCTATACACATCCTCATCGTTCCATCCTTCTTCTTGACAAAAAGCACTGAAGCTCCCCAAGGCGATACACTTGGTCGGATGAACCCTCTATCCAACAATTCCTGGATCTGAGCCTTTAATTCTACCAATTCTTTCAGCGCTATTCGATACGGAGCTATAGATACTGGCGCGGTTCTGGGTAGCAAGTCTATACCAAATTCAACCTCACGGTCCAGAGGTAGACCTGGAAGTTCCTCTGGAAACACATCAACATAATCCCTTACGGTCCGGACATCTTTCACAGCAGCACCCTTAGCTTCCAAAGCACAGCCATGCACTACATATGCTTCACAACCCTTCCTCACCATCTTTTTCGCCTTCATTGCAGAAACCAGATTAGATAGGTAATCTCTCCTTTTACCTATCATCACCACCTCGTCACCTTCCACGGTCTTTATTACCATACGCTTAGCTGCGCAATCCAGGCTAGCCTGATACTTTACTAGCCAATCCATCTCGAGGATTAGGTCAAACTCCCAAACGGTAGTTCCATCAAGTCAGCCAAGAACACGACCCCTTGGAGTTCTAGAGGTACGTTCCTATAGAGTTTACTTACTTCTACAGAGTGACCTAAAGGGCTTAATACAGTCATCTTCCTAGAAGTAAGCTCAGAGTCTAAGTGCAGAGTTTCTACTACGCTACTAGCAATGTATGAGTGGGTTGAGCCAATGTCAATCAAGGTACTATAGGGTACACCAAAGATCAAGAACATACCGGTTATGACGTTCGGTGTGTCGCCCTCCTCTTGACGCCTCGCAGCATAGACCAAACCAGGTTACCTAGCCTCAGTACCACAGGTACCTCTCCTTGGTGCCCCACGATCTCTACCAGCACCATTACCTCCTCTTCCTGCACCACGACCTCTCGGTGGCTATTGATTATCCCTCCTATTCGGTGTACGATCCTGACCCTTTGACCTTAGCCTAGTTGCCTTTTTTGGACAATCTCTAACTCGATATTCCATGGACCCATATTCGAAACATCCCCGATTACCATTCCAACACTCCCCCGTGTGAGACTTCCCACACCGAGCACACCGTGGAGGCCATTGAGGATTGGCAGCAGCAGCAGGCCTTGCAGCTTGATCTGACCCACCAAACCTCGTCCTCTTCTGCTGATTACCAGAAAACTTTGAAGATCCAGAGCTCCTCTTATTCCAACTCCTATCCTGATTCTGCCTAACCGACTGTCTTACCCCTTCAGCAACCTTAGATTTCTCCACTAGGACAGTGAACTTTCATTCCTGTTGTGGAGCTATCATCATCCTCAGCTCATCTCTCAGCCCATCCTCGAATCTAACACAGCGTTCATGCTCGGTACCCACAATACCACGAGCATACCTACTCAACCGGAGAAATTCAGCCTCATACTCTGCCACTGTCTTATTACCCTGAACCAGGTTCAAGAAAGCCTTCATGCAAGCATCCACGAATCGGTTTCGATGTATTTCTTTTGATAGTCAGCCTTAAAGAATTCCCATGTGAGATCCTCCGCCATCGCTCCATCCCTTACGGTGAGCCACCATCGATATGACTCATCCCAAGCGAGAGATGATACCTTCAACTTCTCCTCATTTGTAAAATCCAGTCACCCATGATCCTCTCGGTTGATTCCAACCAATACTCGCAAGACCTGGGTGCCACTCCGAAACTCCCTAAACACCTCTGCTCCGTTAGCCCGGAGTCGTTCAACCACAGATTTACGGGCTCCTGCACTCGCGCCTGCCTCGGTAACTCGTTCCAACACTCGTAGTACAGCTTGGGACACCACATCGTTACCACCGGTCTGATCCTGAAACTCAATTTTTGACCGCTGGCAGATTCGGCATCTCATTTCCAAACCCATAACCCGACCCTGCTGGCTCCGACAAGGTCATCCTACCTCTACTGCGACCACGGGGCGGACGTCCACGACCTCTTGTACTCATTACTCTCATCGCGATCTGATTAAGAAGTTTTATGAATTAGTACTTCCGTTTCACTTGTTTACCCGCGAAGGAGTTTTATGGAAAAGAATTTAGGAGTGGTTCTTTCGTATTCATGCATGCACACAGTCTTTTCATTCATTCATCCATCCACCAAGCAATTATGAACTTTCGTTCATTCAGAGAAATGTTGTAGTTTTTCATTGTGGTTGATTTCTACTACCCAGGGGTATTTTCGTAATTTTGTCCTACAGGGGTATTTTCGTAATTTTCCAAAAGAAAAGTTCCCGGATGATTCTGTCAAAAAGTATTTTGGAACTTTTAAATTACTGAGGTATTTTGAATAAATTTTGAAATCTGGGGGTATTTCGATAATTTTGGACCTCAGGGGTATTTCGGTAAATTTTCATAAACCAGGGTGAATTTGTAAAATTTAATAAATCAGGGATATTTCAAAAGTTGTAAAACTTTGAGGGTTCTTTTTGAGAATTGCATTTTCCAGAACAGTGATGTTGCAAAATTTTAAAAATCAGGGTCATTCTGGTAATTTTGTTGGTTAGGGCAATTTTGTAATTTTACCCCTAGGGGTATTTTAGTAATTTTTTTCATAACAAGATTTCCAAAAATTGGTTCTAATTGATTTCACAAAAGAAGGATGTTTTGAGAATTTTTTATTTGGAAATTTTTCATACGGAGGGTATTTTGGTAGTTTACAAACCAGGGGTATTTTGGTCTTTTTTTTTAAAGTCAAGTTTTAATTACTTCAAAAGCAAAACGGCTAGTCCCTTTCGGGTTTTAGTTATTAATTTTAGCCCGTGAGCATGTCGTCTCAGCTAGGATGAACCGTCACTACGCACCAGGTAGGATTCAAGTGAGTAGGAGGTGAGTCACTAGGACTGCTTAAATACCCGGCTCCCACCGAATCCAATCCTAGACATGCGTACAACGATTGCCACATCCCTTGCTCAGTGACAACTCACAGGTTTGTTTAGGGAATTATTAAATCTTATGCATTGTTTGTTGGGGTACGTTAACCCTAGGGTTCAACAATTCCTTATTCTAATAGTCTACGTTCCCAATTTACCCTTCTACCCCTATCACATATTCACAAAAATAGATAGAATTACTTACAGGCAGATTGGTGCTGGGAGACTCGAGCCATCTTTGTTCAAGCCATAAACAGTTTCCCAAAACATTCCAATAAGGCCTACTAACAAAACATTTTGGGCCTTGGGCCCCCATAGCCGAGTTTTGAACCTGGCTCTGATACCAAAAATGTAACACCCCAAACCCGGCCCATGAGTCCTGATCGAATCTGGTATGTCACGGAGTAAAACAATTTGGAACATTTTGAGTGTCTGGTGAAAACTTGATAAAATATGTTTAAGGTATTAAAATAGTGTTTGATAAAACTCAGGAGGAATTGATTTTTATAACCATGGTTGTGTTGAAAACCCTTTGAAAACACTTGATCAATTAAAATTTTAAAATCATCAGGGTTATAGTTGACTTGGTGTATTTTGCTACCCGATGGTAACACCTTTGAAAACTCGTAGAAGTTATTTAGTTTGAAAATATTGCTTTTAACCAATTCACTTAACATTTATAATTTCATTTGTAATATAGTATAAGTAAAATAAAAACAACTATGTAAACATCCAAATAATAATTAGCGGCCTTATTACAACCCAAATTAAAATGTAGAAAGTAAATAAACATGAACAGAATCCAATAAAATTCCAAAAACCAAGGAACAAGCATGGCCACCTCGAGTCCTCTCCAGCTCCATCTCCGCGATCTACTTATCTGCAAAATAATTTGGGAAGGGGTGAGTCACCAAGACTCAGTGTGTAAATCCCCACTCGGAAATGTAACTCATACACAAATTATTAATTGACATGCAAACATGCAACCCAACTAACCATCCGTACTCCTTTAACTACCCCGTGTGGTCAAAACCACTGGTTGTCAAAACCACTGGTGACTAGAGTCACAAATCAAATGATGGGGCCAACCCATCGTGTGGTCAAAACCACTGATGACCATAGGTCACAATTATCATAATGTGGTCAAAACCACTGGTGGTACCAAACCACTGGGACTTAGTCACAATTTATCAACGGTGTGGTCAAAACCACTGGTGACCGAAGTCACAATTAAACTGATAGGGCCAACCCATCTTGTGGTCAAAACCACTGGTGATAGTCCATAGAGATCATCCCCCTCCTCTCATCAATCCCACCATCATCATGCTTACATAACAAATATCATAATTCCCATATATCATGCATTTATGTGTAGCATAGCATTCCACAGCATATGATGGCATACAAAACATATATCATAGATCACGATTAGGGACTTACCGGAATCCATGCTTAAGCCCACAAGCAAATCACTACCACAATGATTAAAAAACAACATGATAGCAATGTTAACTAATAAAGTGTGTAAAGAGTTTTACACACCACATCGACGAGATTCCTAGATCCCAAGATCCGATCATCGTGCTAGATCCTTTGACCCTATATTCGGCCAACAACAAGATTAGTGCCGTAGGCCTATTTGTCCATAACAACTTAATACCAAAGACTCATTTGCGGCACTTACCTTAAGTGGATTTGGTTTCCAAACAAATCCCGAAAACGTCACTTGATTAAGACTCTGCTGAAATTCCTTAAACAACCCACAATAAAAATCGGTCACCACTTAAAATACATAACATGGCTTTTGGCCAAATGTCAACCTACATGCCATGCTTACCTTAAATCCCGAAAGACCTCTCAATTCCCCTTAACGTTGGCTTCCAAAAAGGGTTACAAATTCAAGACCTTGAATAGGTTCAGTCATACACAAAAATACAGAGTTAAGCCTCATGGTTTCGGCTGGCCAAAACAAGAATAAAAGATTTAAACACAAAGAGAGTCCTTACCACACTATTGAAATCGGCAGCACCTTAGTAGGGGGATTCGGCCTATGCCCTTTATTGTAGGGAATATTCGGCTAGCAACATCAATGGAAGGTGAATTTTCTTTTAGTAGAAGAGGGGTGGTAGATTCAGCCAATTAGAAGAAAAAGAAACTAGGAATTTTGAAGAATTTTGGCAATGTATCTAGGGAGGATTTCGGCCAGCAACAATTGGAGAGAAAGAAAAGAAAATAATTTTGATGAATTTTTAGCACCTCCCTAATGATAAAACCGATTGTGGATGGCCCCCTAAGGAGTCCTATATTCGGCCATCTCCCCTCTTTTTGTGATAATTTTGGCTTTTAATTATCAAAAATAAAGTAAGATTTATCTTCCACTTAATCTCCTAACCACCTCATCAAACAAATAAAATGAAAATAAACTACTAACACTTACTCTTCCAGCCGAAAATCAAAGATAAAACAAGGTTTATCCTTATCATAATAAGAGTCCTACATGCAAGCCATCAGCTCCCTCTCCCATTCACGCCAGTTTGAAAAAAAATAAAATACCAACTGCTGCTCCCTTGGTTCGAACATGGGACCTAAAGGAGCAAACTGCCGCAGCCCCTTACAACGCCCCAAGCCACTCTTCCAAATCGACTTTCATGCCTCAAAACCTCGCCATTTATTCTTAAGGCCTTCCTAGGCCGATTCCCTTCCTAATGCAAAAGAAAATAAAACTCCCAAGGCGCAAACTCGGCAGCTCGAACCCAAGACCTGCGCCCATTGTTACCTCCAAGCTCTTAAGTGGCGCATGAAAGCCACTTTGCCAAATAATTCTTTGTGTCATGCTTCTCTTGAAATTTTTCTTAACCACTATCTCACCTAGCTCCCTCCTTTTAAACATTTAAAAAGAAATTTCCAGTCCTAAGTCAAGCCTAGCTCGGGGTTATTTCTAGACCCTAGAACATGCTTAGCAATCATAGTATTCATTTCTTCGAGCACACACATGGGAAAAATAATTAAATTACAAACAAGCCCTAATTTAGGATGTTACACCTTTCTATGTAGATCGGCAGTGTTTGATCCTTATGTTTAGCCCACATCTTAGTATCCCAGGCATGTCCTGATATGATCGTGCAAAACATCTTTGAGTTTTTGAAAATAACTCAATGACGTCTCGCATTATTTCTATGGTAAGCTGGGCTTCGATTTTCACCCCTTCCCTAGGCTCATAATATCCGCTAACCCTTTGTTGAGTAATGCCTATTTTTCATCTTGTTGCACCATTCTTAACAAATTAGAAGATAAGTTACAATCTCTATTATCTTCAAAGTCCTTAGATCCCCTAGACCCATATCTCATTCAAAAAGGGAGTCAGTAACGACGTCGCTCATGTCGTTGATATCTGGGTACCTAGGTATGAAGGTAAGAAATCCAAAGAATAAATGATTCTAAGGATGATTATTGGTATGGTCATGGAAGATTATTCTAACAAGAACAAAAGAATGTACAGTATGAAATGTAAAGAATAAAAGAATATGTATTCAAAAAGATGCATTTTATTGAAATAAAATTTTGAACATAAGCCTATTTCACAAAAGGGTTCTTGTTGCCTCTAGGCTTAAGACAACAAGTATGCTTTGAACATTACTCTAGATTAGCCCTAAAAGTATAGGGATTTCTCCCACAGTCTCATTATTCAAAACACTCTCAAGTGCACAAGGGTTTGGAAACTTCGTTCTCTAGTTCCCCCTTCATTTTTGATTTCTTCAGTAGCAACTTTCTTGTCTCCTCCTTCAGTTACCGTATTCACTGCCTCATTAAAGTGATCAAGTTTTGATGAATTGTCAAATTTCACAATTCCCATTTTAATAAACATTTCAACCAACTTTTTAAACGTAGTACAGTTTTCAATTGAGTGTCCTGTTATTCCTGCATGGTAGTCACATAGAGCGTTCGAGTCATACCATCTAGGATATGGGGGTTGTAACAGCTTTAGATAAAATGGAGACACCATATGTGCATTAAATAAACTTTGATATAGCTCTTTATACATCATCGGGATTGGTGTAAATTGGAGCTTTTCAGAGTTTTGCCTTGGAGAGACCTGATTGCTGGTAGTTACTGTCCTTGGCTGGTTTACTTTAATCGGCTCTGAATGGCTCTTGTTATACCTACCGATACTATTTGCTTTCTTTTCCTTCTTCTTTAGGGTCTTTGGAGTATATTCTCCCCTTTTCTTTGTTTCTACCAGAACAACTAGTTTGGCTTGATCATCACTCGGGTTAAGACCTGAACCCATTGGGAAATTCCATAGGGCCAAAGTATCAATTTGACATTGGGGTTCAATAATGACGGGTACCCCCTACGAATGGGTGTCTGGTTGAGTCGGGACACTTTTTGGAGAGTAAACAATGTCTTCCTCATCATCTACACTATTGACCATTGGGTCACTCCTCTTTTCAAGTCTTTCGGCTAGTATCTGGGTTAACTAGACAATCACATTCTTTTGGAACTCTAACATTTGTTCTTTCCCCTGCATCTGTATTTGAATTTGTTCTATTCTTTCCAACCTTTGCTCCATGTTTTCCAGATTAACTGAAATATTTTTTTTACCTAATTAGGGTCCTTTTGTAAAAGTCTAATGCAAATGATGCAATGTGATGCAAATGTATGAATGCAAAGAAAGAGAGGCGTTGACTCTGAATTTAGTTACATTAGAAAAACTTTACTAGAAAATAAATTTCTTTACACAAAACGGATTACATATACGGCTTTGTCCTCATAGTCCAAGTGAAAACATCAATCCCCTTCTTTGAAAAAGTCAAATCTTGCAAACTTCTAATAGATGCCTCCTCTAGCTCATTTTGCTTGATCAGGACCGCGACTCCTGCTTACTTGTTAGCTTCTTCAAGAAAGCTGAGACGTGGTAATTCTCGAATAGTCTTTGTCAACTTGAATCCTTGGGTGATAAGGTCTTGTATTCCTTCACGAACTATCAATCTTCTCTCGTTGTGTTCACTTGGACTATATTCGGACGACCGTATTATAATCCACTTTATCAAAAAATCCATTTTCTTATGACCAACTCTTCTATTTAGCAATCAAATTTGAATCAACAACTCTTTTCTATTATATGAATGCAATGCAATCAAAACACAAGAAAACACGTTAGTACAAAAGAAATAAACAACATAGAACACCTATTTGGGTGACTATTCTAACTAGGGTAAGAACTTAGGGTTTACTATGTGTGGTTTAGTTCTAAAGTTAGGGTACCCGAACCAGCAGATTCCTCGATCCTCACCCATTATAGGCTCATATAGATCGAGTTCAGTTCGGGGGAATACATTTCCCTATGGCCATGCGAAAGTGAAAACTTCACGAAGACATAGGTACAGATGTATCCCGGAAGCAATCCACTAACCCATGCGGAGGTGAAAACCTCACGAAGGCATAGCTTCTCACTCCCACTTAAGGGTGTGACCACAATGGTCATGCAATGCAGTGCAAAAATATAAAAATATAGACCACATGCAATAAAAGGATCATATTTAAAAAAAAAATTTAAATTCATACAAAAGGACATGAAATTATCAATTTTGCGGCTTGACTCTCTTATTGTCCCCAGTGGAGTCGCCAAGCTGTCAAAACCATTTTAAAATCAAGTTTAAAAAAATAGGGATCTACTTTTAAAAACGAAAATGGGAGTCGCCACCAATCCCTTTTTACTTAGGTGTGATTGGATCACCTTAAAAAAATGTTTTATTTTAAAACATTTGATTTTGGTCTACGAAAAATGAGAAAATGGGTTCGGAAGTCGGTTACGTATGAGGAAGGGTTAGCGCCCTCATAACGCCCAAAAATTGGTACCTAATTGATAAAATCATGTCCAAATGTTTGAAATTTAAAAAGTTTAAAATAAGATCCGTTATTAAAAAGAAAACCAAGACTTGTTTAAAATAAGATCCGTTATTAAAAAGAAAACCAAGACTTACCTATTTCAAAAAAATAAAAATACCATACCCAATAAGTTAGGATACAGCATCTCATAACTTTGAACCTAAGTGCATCTCTATTTTAGAAAATTTCTACCTTGAGACACAAAACATCACACCCAATAAGTTAGGATACAACGTTTTGAATTTTCAAGAATAAGTTTTTTTTTATTTGAAATTGATAAGCTTTAATTTTGAAAATGGAAGGATGTCTAATACTTTGAGTTTTACGAGATCACAACCCAATAAGTTAGGGCACGATTCTTCTCGAAGACTCCAAATATCACATATCATCGTTAAAATATTTAAAAAAGTCTTTAATGTAAAAGGTATTTTTATTAAAAATAGTATGAGTAAGACATTGTAACATATATATATCAATTGCAATTCTATGAATTTAACCATAAATAATAAAAGAATAATAACATGAATAAATATAGAATTATATTAAGCAATACTAAACAATTAAAATAGCAAAAAATAAACATGCGAAGCGAAAAATATTAATTAATAAAACCTTCATATTTAAACAAAAGGAACGATATATTTAAACAATTAATAAAATAATTTTTAAGACGATTTAATTATATAAAAGAAAAAAAAGTATACAAAATATATACATAATTTAGTGATTTAGTACATATATCAAAAATAATTAGTAAACAACAAATAATAATTTTAAATAAATGCATATATATACAATATAACATACTAATCATAAAAATTATATATGTAATAAATAATATAAATAACATAAGTTATATGATATAATAGACTTTGTACAAAACAAAATTTAAAAATGATATATAATATAATATAATACTATATAATATATAAATTAAAAATATAATATAATAAATAATATAAAATTATAAAATAATATAAAAATTATTAAACCAAGCAATATATAATAATAACTAAATATATATAAAGATAACACATATAATATATATATATATATATATATGGATTTCATGTCATTAACAAAATTAATAAAATAACATAATAAAACGGTTTAATATAATAAAATAATTAAGTATAATATTAGAATAATTAAAAAATAAAATAAAAAGGTTTTAAAATGAGTAAGGATTTAAATAGCAATAAAAAGGATTAAATTAAAAAGCGTATTAAACCACGGGGACTAATATGGGAATTATACCAGATTTAAAACGTCAATGTTTTGAATTAAACGTTGGAAGAACCTGAAGGATGAAATTGAAACGAAATATGAATTTTGGGGCCAAATTAAAAAAATAAAAAGAATTTAAATCAAACGGAATTAAAAATAATAAAAATGTGGGAGGACTGAAATGGAAATTAATCCATTCAATGAAAACGCACGGATCTTTTCCCCGGGTCAGGTCAACGCGCGGATCCCTTGCCCTAAACGACGTTGTTTTGTACTTATCAGATTAAGCAAAAATAGTGTCGTTTTTCAATTGCTATATAAACCAATTTTTTGGCAAAAAACTCATTTGCACCTTACTTTCTAAAAAAACCTCAAAAATTCTCTCCAGAGCCTTCCCCTAGTTTCGATCGTCAATATTTTGGGGCCACCATCGCGTGCCTCACGTGCCACCGTGGATGGTGGCCGGAGGTTGAAACTTCTCCGTCAAAAGGTAAACTTGCCCTTCTTTTTATTCTAGTACTACTTTATTTAAAAATATGCACGAATGAAATAAAAAAATAGGAAATAATCACCTCGGTTAAAAAATGTATTCTGTTTCGATCTCTTTTTATTTCTCAATGTATTCTTTATCTATTTTCCTCCGTGTCCGTGAGTGTCCTTTGTTACAAAATAATCAGGCTTTTTATATCCTTTGAAAATAACTGAAAAAGGAAATTGTAACATCTTAAAAATTGAGTATCGATATGTTGCATGTTTTTGGTGCTTAGCTTGTGGATGATTTAATTTGTGTGCTTAATATAGTATTGAGAAGGCTCGGGATTTATTTGGAATTAGAATAAATTTTAGAAATGAGTACTTTATTGAAGTGGATTAAGTGAACTTGATGTTTAAGGAAATTAAGTGTCAAAAACTAGCATAAGATGAACTAGTAGTAAAGTGGAGTTGGCGCCATAAGTGTTGCTTGAGGGAAGAGGTTCGAATCCCATGGATGACATTTTGGTGACTTTTATTTTTGCACCTTTATAGCATATGTCGGTCAAGCATTATATTTGGTAAGGTTGGACTATTTTACTTATGGCAAGGTGGCTAATGGTTAAGGTAAGCATGGAACTTGGGGAAAGAAATCCTAAACTTATGGAATGTAGGGGCGACACAAGGCATATCCTAAGGGTTATGTTTTGGAAACTTTTGGATGGCCAACTTGTCCATGAATCTGGACGGCTTTGTGGACTAAGGGGGGAGCCGAATTTAGGTGGTAAGTTTGGGTATAGTTTGGTAGCTTGATAGAATTTTCCATTTGGTCATTTTGCTCTCCCAAAAACATCTTTCTCTCATCTTTTCCTCTCTTGGCCGAATGTGCTTGTGTTAGGAGAAAACAATCTTTGCTTTGATTCTTTTGGTCATTATTTTTGACCATTTGGTCATTTTTTGCAATACCTCTTAAGTGTTTCATCTTGTATTTCTCTCCTAGTGCCGAAATTATCAACACAAAAAGTCATTTCTTTTTCCTTCTTTTTCCCCATTGTTTAATGCATATTTGCTCCTAAACTCCTCTCTTTTCTCATTTCTCTTATCTCTTTTTTCTATTCTCTTTTCCTCTCCATTTTACTTATCTTTCAAACACATTCTTCCTTCATTTTCCTTCCATGGCCGAATGCTTATGACCATCCCCATAGCTGAAATTATTTTCCCTATCCATTAAATCATAGTCGAATCTCTTTTTCCTCATAGATCGTATTCTCAATCATTTCTTCCATTAAGTTTTGGATAACAGATAAGAATCATTTTTCCTTGATTTCTTTTATTATTTGGTTACCTTGGCTGAATATATAGGATGGCCTAGGAAGAGCCTTTAAATCGATAATCGTCCATTCTATTAAACATTTCCTTTCGTTATATTTTAGTGAGATAGTGGAGGGTTGAATCACCATCTCGTCAAAGTCATCTTGAAGTTATTCTAGTTCGGATCATAACTGGCAAGGTAAGAAGGAACTCTTCATGGATTCATGATCACCCTCACTTTTTTCAATGACTATCTATTGGGATTTGTTATAACTGAAAGTTTTTTATATAGGAATCCCTTGGAAATCACTCGAGATTTTAAGGTAAGCCGAGTTTGCTCTTTTATGACAATAGTCTTAATTCCCGATATATTGTTAGGGCTAATAATATGTTGTCAATGTAGGCAATCAATATAGGTCGAAAAGAGTGGTGAATAGCGTTCAGAAGAGGGGCGGTTTCGCCATTCCCCCTAAATTCAAGTGAAGGGCTGTTTTGAGAATCCGAGACTTTCCATCGGGTTGTGGACCTTCATCCGAGGAGAATCGATTATTGAAGTCGTGTGTACTCCGGAGCCATTGACTGTTCGTGATTCTTCAACGGTTTATGAACCGTCAATCGGGGAAAATCGAAAGATAATTGTTGTTCGAAATTTCGAGGGTAAAGATCTAGATCGTTTATCTTGACATATATTTATATTTAGTATTAGTGTTCTAATCGAGTGTGATACGTATTTAGGTATCGACGAGTGGGAAAGTATAGTTCTCACCGTAATCAGGTGTGTAATTTCACACTTATCTCATGGGTTAGATATTGTACCGTAAGTAATAGAATAAAAATCGTAAAGTTGGTAAAATTAGAAAAATATGGTATATTAACACTTTTTGTGTAAATGCATGAAATCGGTATTAAAGTTGTGGAAATTACGGATTTGCCCTTAATGGGCTATTATATTAAACAGTGATATTTGGGGCCATATGAATTATTTTGATAAATTGGCCAGGTGTGAAATTTGTGAAAAGGGCCTCATGTGATTAATGGGCCAAAAATTTGCTAGATCGATTAATGGGCCAAAATTTGCTAGATCGATTAATGGGCCAAAAATTTGCTAGATCGATTAATGGGCCAAAATTTACTATATCGATTAATGGGCCAAAAATTTGCTAGATCGATTAATGGGCCAAAATTTGCTAGATCGATTAATGGGCCAAAAATTTGGTAGATCGCTTAATGGGCCAAATTTGCTAGATCGCTTAATGGGCCAACTTGCATTATGGGCCTTATGATGAAATCATTATATGAATATTGTTATGCTTGTATATGCATACATGATTGCATGGGTTGGGATAAATTGAAGAGAAGTGCTGGTGACTCTGTCACAATCTAGTTCGGATGGCTCTGCCACAATCTAGTTCAGTAACTCTGTCACAATCTAGTTCGGATGGCTCTGCCATAATCTAGTTCGGTGACTCTGTCACAATCTAGTTCGGTGACTCTGTCACAATCTAGTTCGGTGGCTCTGCCACAAACATTTTAAATGGCTTTATGCCTGCAATTGGTGTGTTGGCGAGGTGGGTTGATTTGATCCCCATAGGTGTGCTGGTTGGTACGGGTGGTGTGTAGCGGATGGAAATCTAGGCTTGGTTGGGAATTGCATATCACATGCATTTTATATTTGATATATATATATATATATATATATATATACATTGTACATTTGTAAATGGGCTCAAGCCCAATTATATGCTTAAATGGTTTTGGCCCAATGGACACGGTAAGCGGGTTACACACTGAGTTCTAAGTAATTCACCCCATTTTTCTTACCCTTCTTAGGGAATGGTAATTGATGGAGGCTTGGGCCGGGAATGACTTTGTGTGAAGGCCATACTACGAATGATGGGTTATATATAAACTTTGAACTTTTTTTAAGTATTTCTATGTAAGTATTATTTCACTTGCAATGTAATAAGGCCTCTGGTATTATTTTCATAGATTTTTATTTCGTGGATGGATTTTAATATGTTTTAGATACTTAAATGGGACTGTTTTAATTTCTATAAATGTTTTCTTAAACTTGCGTATAAAAAGGGGTTTTTCTTAAATATCATCAACTCGTAAAATTTCCGTAAAAACTCTTTTATGAGATTATTTTAACCAATTACTTCTCTGAAAATCAAATTATAAACCCTTACATTTTAAAATCATGGATTTCAAATTAATCTCGATTTTTGATAAACTTCATTCCCAAAATCGTTTTGAAGAATTATTTTCTTTAAATCATTGATGACTAGATGTAAGTTCGATTTATGTGGCATGCCAAATTTGGACTTAACACTAGGTCGAGTTTGGGGTGTTACATTTTATGGTATCGAGCCAGTTTCAAAACCGAATGTGGTTTGGTTCAACAATAATGTTTGTTTTAAAAACTGTTTAAATTTCTAGACTTTATGTTTTAAAGGTAGTATGGTACCACGAGCATTCGACACCAAGTCAAGTAAGTATTTGTATATTGAATGTTCATTATTGTGATATGATCTTAGGAACACTCTAGAACTTCTAGTTTTAGGTGTTGAAAACAGTAGAGATTGAGACTATAGGATGTTATTGCGAAAACAACTATATCTCTTATAACTCATAAAATATCGTTAATAAACACTGAAATAGTATTCTGATTCATAAAACTTGTAATCAGATTAAACTGAATTAGTCATTATGAGCACTAAAGGACGTAGAGTGGACGCGGTAGATGTGGTCGTGGTAGAGGATGAGGTGCTAGGGGTGCAACTGAAGTGCCAGGTCATATGCCAGAAATGGATGTACCTGCGTCACCCGAGAGTGAGACTGGATCACATGACCATATGAGAGAGGACAATGCTTTGACTCAAGCAATGTTACGAGTCCTAGAAAGGGTTGCTGGGACTAGAACTGGTCTAGTAGTTCGTGGATCAATATCGGAACGACTTAAATCAAGTGATGTCGAGGTTTTTAGAGGTGTTTCTGGTGTAGCTCCGAATGTTGCAGAATATTAGCTCGAGGCTGTAGAGCAGATTATGGATGATTTAGAGTGCACCACCGAGTAGAAGCTAAGAAGAGCCGTGTCCTTGTTAAGGGACGAGGCGTATCAATGGTGGCTTACTGTTCGAGAAGGCACCGAGGCTGCATTGGTTACTTGGGATTTCTTCAAAGCTTCTTTCCAAGGGAAGTACGTTGGGACAAGTTATGTAGATGCCCGAAGGAAGGAATTCCTGAATTTGATTTAAGGAAATAAGACAGTGGCAGCTTACGAGGTAGAATTTCTTCGCTTGAGCCATTATGCTCGCACAATAGTGCCGACTGATCATGAGCGTTGTGTACGCTTTGAAGATGGGCTGAATGATGAGTTGTAGGTACTGATAGCCCCACAACAAGTACAGACTTTTACCTCGCTTGTGGAGAAAGCCAAGATAGCCGAGGAGGCTAAGAACTCGGAACGCCAGAACCGGGAAAGAGTTAGAGGTAAGAGGGACTTTAAATACTCGAGTTCTTCTAAAATATTTCAGAAGAGGCCTCGAAATGATGAGCCAGTTTAAGTTAGAGGACCTGTGACTACCAATCAGAGTCAAGACTGTGCTGACTGTGGGAAGCGACACCCCGGGGAATGATGGAGGAAGACTGGTGCCTGCTATAAATGTGGTTCCAATGATTATCAGTATAAGAATTGCCCTCAACGGACTGATACGACTCAAGAAGCTCGTAACCCTGATGCTCAGCCAGCTAGAGCCACTCAGCAGCCACCAAGAGGCCGTGGACCAGGTCATGGTGGTAATGGTTTTAGACGTGGTGAAGGTGCATCGGGTCGAGGTAATGGCTTTAGAGGTAACACGGAGGTAAGACAGCCAGGGTTGGTCTATGCGGTCAGGCGTCGGGAAGATGGCGATGCACCTGATGTGATAACTGGTACGTGCTTCATCTTTGATGTACCTGTTACTTCTTTGATAGATATCGTGTCTACCCACTCGTATGTTGCTAGTGCCATATCTAGAAACCTGAATATTAGATTTGAGATTATCGATAGAGAGATGACGATAATTAGTCCTTTAGGACAGTCTGTAATTGTGAATAAACTGTTTAGAGATGTGCCCTTAGAAATCCAAAGAGAAATATTTTTAGCGGATTTGATGGAATTGCCATTCGGTGAGTTCGGTCTTATTCTGGGCATGGATTGGTTGGTGAAGCACCGGGCGCAATTGGATTGTGCTGAAAAGCGGATGTCAATAAGGATTGTGAATGATGAGGAGGTAGTAATGATAGGCGAGCGAAAAAACTTTTTGGCAAATGTGGTATCTACATTAAAGGCAGAGAAGTTGGTACGGAAGAGGCATGGAGCGTTTCTAGCTTTCATTAGTGCTTTGGATGCCAAGGAATTATCAGTGGAAGATGTGAGAACGGTGAAGGAATTTTTAGATGTCTTTCCCGAAGAACTTCCTAGTTTACCTCCAGATTGGGAAGTAGAATTTGGCATTGAACTTTTGCCCGGAATGGCTCTGGTGTCCATTGCCCATTATAGAATGGCACCAAAGGAGTTAGCGAAGCTTAAAGCTCAAATTCAAGAATTGTTGGATCGAGGATTTATTCGACCGAGTGTGTCTCTGTGGGGAGAACCAGTTTTGTTCATCAAGAAGAAAGATCGGTCGATACCTATGTGTATTGATTATAGGCATTTGAATAAATTAACGATCAAGAATAGGCATCCTTTACCGAGAATCGATGACCTGTTTGATCAATTGAGGGGAGCTTCAGTTTTCTCCAAGATTGATTTGAGGTTGGGTTATCATCAACTCAAAGTTAGAGAGGCAGATATCCATAAGACAGCATTTCAGACTCGTTATGGTCATTATGAGTTTTTGGTGATGCCGTTTGGTTTGCCAATGCACCAGCTGAATTTATGGACATGATGAACCGAGTCTTTCAACCCTATCTAGACCAGTTCGTAGTGGTGTTCATAGATGATATCTTGGTATATTCAAGGAATGAAGAAGAGCATGACATACATTTGCGAATTGTGTTGCAAATTTTGCGAGATAAGCAATTTTATGCCAAATTAAGTAAATGCGAATTTTGGTTGAAGGAAGTGACTTTCTTGGGTCATGTGGTGCCAGCCGAAGGAATAAGAGTTGATCCTCGGAAGGTAGAGGCAGTGTTGGATTGGAAACCACCGAAGTCAGTGGCTGAGATTCAAAGTTTCTTAGGTTCGGCTGGTTACTGTAGACACTTTGTTGAGGGGTTTTCGTTGATAGCTGCACCCCTAACTAAGCTGTTGTGAAAGGGAGTACGTATGTGTGGACTGATAACCAACAAGAAAGTTTTGAGAAACTGAAGAAGATTTTGACGGAAGTGCCAGTACTGATTCAACCTGAGGCTGGAAAAGAGTTTATTGTTTACTGTGATGCGTCACACACGGGTTTAGGATGTGTGTTGATGCAAGGAGGAAAAGTGGTGGTTTATGCTTCTCGTCAGTTAACGCCGTACGAAGTTAACTATCCTACTCATGACTTGGAGTTGGCTGCGGTAGTGTTTGCTTTAAAGATTTGGAGGCACTATCTCTACGGTGAGAAGTCGATCATTTATACGGACCACAAGAGTCTTAAGTACCTCCTTACCCAAAAAGAGTTAAACTTGAGACAACGGAGATGGGTGGAGTTGTTAAAGGATTATGACTTCTCAATCGAGTACCATCCTGGAAAGGCTAACATTGTGGCAGACACGTTGAGTCATAAGGTGGTATCAGAGTTTAGAGCAATGTTTGCTCATCTCAGTTTGTATGAGGATGGCAGTCTACTAGTGGAACTTCAGGTGAAACCATTGTGGTTAGAACAGATCAAGGAAAAACAATTATCAGATGAAAAAATTGGGTCCTTTAATGCAACAAATTGAAAGTGGTATAATAGGGGACTTTGGATTGAACAAGGATGGCGTGCTATGTTTTCATGAAAGAATTTGTATGCCCATGGATTCGGATTTGAGACAAATGATTCTGAGAGAGGCGCATAGTAGCCCTTATGCTATGCACCCCGGAGGAAATAAGATGTATCGAGACCTCCGTGAATAGTTTTGGTGGCTAGGGTTAAAGCGAGAAGTAACAGATTCTGTTTGTAAGTGTTTGACTTGTCAGCAAGTGAAGGCGGAACATCAATTGTCGTTAGGCTTATTGCAACCAGTAAAGATTCCTTTATGGAAATGGGAGCGGATAACAATGGATTTCGTTAGTGGGTTACCTTTAACACCTGCTAAGAAAGATTCCGTTTGGGTGGTAGTAGATCGATTGACGAAGACTGCTCATTTTCTACCAGTTCGTACGGATTACTCACTACAGAAGTTGGCTAAGCTGTATGTATCTGAGATCGTGGGGTTGCATGGGGTACCAATGTCTACTATATAGACAGGGATCCTAGGTTTACATCACAGTTTTGGAAAGCTTTACATGAGGCTTTGGGAACAAAGATAAACTTCAGTACGGCTTTTCATCCTCAGTCAGATGGTCAGTCAGAAAGAGTAATTCAGATTTTGGAAGACATGTTAAGAGGTTGCGTGATTGACTTTAGAGGTAGTTGGGAGGATTTCCTACCATTGGCAGAGTTTGCATATAATAATAGTTACCAATCCAATATCCAAATGGTGCCTTATGAAGCATTATACGGTCGTAGGTGTCGTACCCCTACTTGTTGGACTGAATTGGGGAACGACAGTTGTTGGGTCCTGAATTGATATTTGAGACGGAAGAAAAGGTAAAGATGATTCGAGCACGGTTAAAGGAAGCTTCAGATAGACAAAAGTCGTACGCGAATTTGAAGCGTAAGGATATCGAGTTTACGGTGGGAGATTAGGTCTTTCTGAAAGTCTCACCTTGGAAGAAGATTTTCAAATTTGGAAGGAAGGGCAAGTTGAACCCTAGGTTCATTGGATCGTACCATATGTTGAAGCGTGTAGGATCAGTGGCCTATCAACTTGAATTACCTCTGGAGTTGAGTCAGATTCATAGTGTTTTCCATGTTTCTATGCTGAGGCGTTATAGATCGGATCCGTCTCACATAGTACCGGTAGAAGAAGTGGAGTTAAGGCCAAACTTGTCTTTTGAGGAGGAACTAGTGAAAATCTTAAACCGTGATGTTAAGGTACTAAGAAAGAAGACTGTGCCATTGGTTAAGGTTCTATGGCATAATCACGGAGCGGAGGAAGCTACGTGGGAGGCTGAGGACGCAATTCGTCAGTAATATCCTCACCTCTTTTAACCAGGTAAATTTCGAGGACGAAATTTTCTTTAAGGGGGTAGAATTGTAACATCTTAAAAATTGAGTATCAATATGTTGCATGTTTTTAGTGCTTAGCTTGTGGATGATTTAATTTGCGTGCTTAATATAGTCTTGAAAAGGCTCGAGATTTATTTGGAATTAGAATAAATTTTAGAAATAAGTACTTTATTGAAGTGGATCAAGTGAACTTGATGTTTAAGGAAATTAAGTGTCAAAAACTAGCATAAGAAGAACTAGTAGTAAAGTGGAGTTGGCGCCATAAGTGTTGCTTGAGGGAAGAGGTTGAATCCATGGATGGCATTCGGTGACTTTTATTTTGCACATTTATAGCATGTGTCTGGTCAAGTATTATATTTGGTAAGGTTGGATTATTTTACTTATAGCAAGATGGCTAATGGTTAAGGTAAGCATGGAACTTGGGGAAAGAAATCCTAAACTTATGGAATGTAGGGGGGATACAAGGCATATCCTAAGGGTTATGTTTTGGAAAATTTTGGATGGCCAACTTGTCCATGAATTTGGACGGCTTTGTGGACTAAGGGGGGAGCCTAATTTAGGTGGTAAGTTTGGGTATAGTTTGGTAGCTTGATAGAATTTTCCATTTAGTCATTTTGCTCTCCCAAAAACATCTTTCTCTCATCTTTTCCTCTCTTGGCCGAATGTGTTTGTGTTAGGAGAAAACAATCTTTTCTTTGATTCTTTTGGTCATTCTTTTTGACCATTTGGTCATTTTTTGCAAAACCTCTCAAGTGCTTCATCTTGTATTTCTTTCCTAGTGCCAAAATTATCAACACAAAAAGCCATTTCTTTTTCCTTCTTTTTCCCCATTGTCGAATACATATTTGCTCCTAAACTCCTCTCTTTTCTCTTTTCTCTTTCTCTTTTCCTCTCCATTTTACTTATCTTTCAAACACATTCTTCCTTCATTTTCCTTCCATGGCTGAATGCTTATGATCATCCCCATAGCCGAAATTATTTTCCCTATCCATTAAATCATAGCTGAATCTCTTTTTCCTCATAGACTGTATTCTCAATCATTTCTTCCATTAAGTTTTGGATAACAGGTAAGAATCATTTTTTCCTTGATTTCTTTTATTATTTGGTCACCTTGGCTGAATCTATAGGATGGCCTAGGAAGAGCCTTTAAATCGATAATCGTCTATTCTATTAAATGTTTCCTTTCGTTATATTTTAGTGAGATAGTGGAGGACCGAATCACCATCTCGTCAAAGTCATCTTGAAGTTATTCAAGTTCGGATCATAACTAGCAAGGTAAGAAGGAACTCTTCATGGATTCATGATCACCCTCGTTTTTTTCAATGACTATCAATTGGGATTTGTTATAATCGAAAGTTTTTTATATAGGAATCCTTTGGAAATCACTCGAGATTTTAAGGTAAGCCGAGTTCGCTCTTTTATGACAATAGTCTTAATTCCCGATATATTGTTAGGGCTAATAATCCTTTGTCAATGGAGGCAATCAATATAGGGTCGAAAGGAGTGGTGAATAGCGTTCGAAAGAGGGGCGGTTTGCCATTCCCCCTAAATTCAAGCGAAGGGTTGTTTCGAGAATCCGAGACTTTCCACCCGGTTGTGGACCCTCATCTGAGGAGAATCGATTATTCGAAGTCGTACGTACTCCGGAGCCATTGACTGTTCGTGATTCTTCAACGGTTTATGAACCGTCAATCGGGAAAAATCAAAAGATAATTGTTGTTCAAAATTCCAAGGGTAAAGATCTAGATCGTTTATTTAGTATCAGTGTCCTAATCGAGTGTGATACGTATTTAGGTATCGACGAGCGGGAAACTATAGTTCTCACCGTAATCAGGTGTGTAATTTCACACTTATCTCATGGGTTAGATATTGTACCGTAAGTAATAGAATAAAAATAGTAAAGTTGGTAAAATTAGAAAAATATGGTATATTAACACTTTTTGTGTAAATGCATGAAATCGCTATTAAAGTTGTGGAAATTACAGATTTGCCCTTAATAGGCTATTATATTAAACAGTGATATTTGGGGCCATATGAATTATTTTGATAAATTGGCCAAGTGTGAAATTTTTGAAAAGGGCCCCATGTGATTAATGGGCCAAAAATTTGCTAGATCGATTAATGGGCCAAAAATTTGGTAGATCGATTAATGGGCCAAAAATTTGTTAGATCGATTAATGGGCCAAAATTTTCTATATCGATTAATGGGCCAAAAATTTGCTAGATCGATTAATGGGCCAAAATTTGCTAGATCGATTAATGGGTCAAAAATTTGCTAGATCGCTTAATGGGCCAAATTTGCTAGATTGCTTAATGGGGCAACTTGTATTATGGGCCTTATGATGAAATCATTATATGAATATTGTTATGCTTGTATATGCATACATGATTGCATGGGTTGGGATAAATTGAAGAGAAGTGCTGTTGACTCTGTCACAATCTAGTTCGGATGGCTCTGCCACAATCTAGTTCGGTGACTCTGTCACAATCTAGTTCGGATGGCTCTGCCATAATCTAGTTCGGTGACTGTCACAATCTAGTTCGGTGACTCTATCACAATCTAGTTCGGTGGCTCTGCCACAAACATTTTAAATGGCTTTAGGCCTGCGATTGGTGTGTTGGTGGGGTAGGTTGACTTGATCCCCACAGGTGTGCTGGTTGGTACGGGTGGTGTGTAGCGGATGGAAATTTAGGCTTGGTTGGGAATTGCATATCACGTGCATTTTATATTTGATATATATATACATTGTACATTTGTAAATGGGCTCAAGCCCAATTATATGCTTAAATGGTTTTGGCCCAGTGGACACGGTAAGTGGGTTACACACTGAGTTCTGAGTAACTCACCCTGTTTTTCTTACCCTTCTCAGGTAATGATAATTGATGGAGGCTTGGGCCAGGGATGACTTCGTGTGAAGGCCATACTACGAATGATGGGTTATATATAAACTTTGAACTTCTTTTAAGTATTTCTACTTAAGTATTATTTCAGTTGCAATGTAAAAAGGCCTCTAGTAATATTCTCATAGATTTTTATTTCGTGGATGAATTTTAATATGTTTTAGATACTTAAATAGGACTATTTTAATTTCTATAAATGTTTTCTTAAACTTGCATATAAAAAGGGTTTTTCTTAAATATCATCAACTAGTAAAATTTTCATGAAAACTCTTTTATGAGATTATTTTAACCAATTACTTCTCTGAAAATCAAATTATAAACCCTTACATTTTAAAATCATGGATTTCAAATTAATCTTGATTTTTGATCAACTTCATTCCCAAAATCATTTTGAAGAATTATTTTCTTTAAATCATTGATGACTAGATGTAAGTTCGATTTATGTGGCATGCCAAATCTGGACTTAAAGCATAGGCCGGGTTTGGGGTGTTACAGAAATCATCGTTGCTACCATATTCGCTGTTGTCTTTCCTTTTATTTTTGCAGGTCTGGAGCAAGAAGTCCGGCGGTGGTGCGCAGGCGCGAAGATTGAGGTACTATTGAGGGGATTTTGGTGACTGCGAAGGCGCGATGATCTGGCTCCTACCATTGCGGCACTAAAGGTTTCTGAAACCCTAGGCAACTACTGATTTTGGTTTAGGAATTGGGCTATCTTGGGCCATGCTAGCTTGGGTCCTGGTTGTATAGTCCATTTAGGGGGTCTGTTTTGACAGTAGGCTGAGGGTGTAAGTGGGCTACGGGTCTAGCTTAGGTTACTGGGTAGAAACGGGTTAGGTCATTTTTAATGGGTATTCGGGTAATGGGTTTTGGTTATGAGTCTGTTTGGGTACCTGGTGACATTTGAGTTTGGGCTTTAAGCCCTTTCATTGTAAATGGACTGTATAAGGACTTTACTTTTTTTTGGTTTTTTTTCATTTTGGTTTTCACAGGCTCGGGAAAAAATGGGCCTCTACAGTGCCCTAACGTGCTGGGTTTCGATTTTTCATTTGACTAAATAACTAAATATCCTTTTGATAAAATTTTGTAAATCATGAGATGATTTTAGTCACGAGAGTTTAAAAATAATCATATCCTAACATGCTAGATATGATGTTTGTATTCTTTCGGAACAAAGGAATCTCAAATTTTAACTCAAATTGTTCAAAGTTTTTTTAAGAAATCATATTTTAAAATTCTTTCAAATTTTCAGCATTAGGACATGATTGTATCGACTAGGTACCAATTTTTGGGCGTTATGAGGGTGCTAATGTAATAGCCCGATTTTGACCCTAACCGAAATAGTGGTTTTGGGACCACAAATATGAGTCCAAAAAATATTTTAATATTATTTTCTATGTTAATTATATGTGAATTTACATGTGTGAAAGTTTCGTAAATTAATTTCATTGTTTGCGTGCTTAATTTGATAAAAGGGCTTAATCGCATAAAATAAAAATTTGATGGTTAAATATGAAAATGCCTAATTGATGTTGTCTTTATAATATGGAGGTTTTATGTTTTAATTTAGCCAATAATAAAAGATAGTGGTCGGCACATTGAATAATATATGGTTTTTATATATTAAAAAAAAGTTAAAAATAATAATAACATAATATAATGTTATAATAAAACAAAACAAAAAAAGAAAAGAAAGTCATTATCATCTTTTTACCTTATGACCGAAACAAGAGAAAAGAAAAAAAGAAAGAAACTCAAGCTTAGGGTTCGGCTTCTATTCATCTTGATTAAGGTTAGTTTTTGTTTCGGTTTTTGATAATTTTTACGTTTTTGTAATCGTTGCTTCGAGTACTACAAGACCCATGCTTAAATTTTTGAAATTGATGATGATTTTTAGTTTTGCCATTGATAATAGCTTGTGGTTTTGTTTGATGATGAAATATTAAAGATATGTAAAAGATTAACATGTTTTATCTTTGAATTTTTGATGAATTTGAGTAATTTGGACTAAATTGTGAAAATAAAATTTTGAGGGATTAAAATTTGAAGTAAATGAAATATACGGACTTTTATGAAGCTTATGAATATTCGGCCCTAGCATGATTTATGTAAATTTTGTGTATTTTGTGTTTTATGCAATATGGACTAAATTGTAAAAAGTGTGAAATGTCAGGGCCAAAATGGTAATTTGCCCATTTATTTTTTTGGATTAAATTGAATGAATGTGTGATTAAATTATTTAAATTTGAATTTATTTTGATCAAGAACGAAACAAAACAGAATTAGATCGGGGGAAGTCAAAAGTAATCGAGTAGTTGATTTCATCTGTCGATATCCTAGGTAAGTCAATAAGCATATAAATGTCGTCAAATTTGATAATATATATATGTTACATGATGAATGGAATTTTTGTGAATATATTTGTGTATGGCCGAATGTGTATTGAGCAAAGGAGCTATATTTCGAGTTCGATCCGATCAAGATTCAATGTCCGAAAGCCTCGTACGAACCTTAGGAATAGATAGGATACATATGTCATGACATAGGATTTCTGATATGTGTTATCGTGTAAGACCACGTCTGGGACGTTGGCATCGACTTGTGTTTACATGTAAGACCATGTCTGGGACATTGGCATAGTATTTGATTCGTGTAAGACCCTGTTTGGGACATTGGCATCGATATGTGATTACATGTAAGACCACGTCTGGGACGTTGGCATTGTACGAGCTTCCGACTATCCGCATATCCTTTTTAATTCCGAACGGTTCAACGAGTAATGTGAAGTAAAGACCGAATGTGAAATTGAATTACAGGTTCAGGTATGTGTTAGTTATTTGTTTATATGGAAACAAGGTAAGTTGGTTATTTGAAATGATAAATGGTTATGTGAATATGAATAATGTGCTAACCTATTTGAACGTATACATGATTCGGCTTATTTATGTAATTGTAATAATGAAAGTGAAATTATATATTTGTATATGATTGATTATGTTCGGCCATATGGTATATGTATGTGAGGTTCAAATGTGATCTGGTAGTAAATGAAAACTTGTATTTGATATTAAGCATATTCGGCCTTGTTAACAAAATGTTAATATCTAATTTTGATATATATATATATATATATATATATTTTTGCTTAAGACTTACTAAGCTTAAATAGCTTACTCTGTGTGCGTTCTTGTTTACCTCTGTTTTATAGATTTTGGAGTCACGTTACGAGCTCGGGATCATTACCAAAGTCTATCACACTATCGACTATTTTTGGTATTTTGGTAAATTGAATTTGAGTTTATGGCATGTATATTCTAGATAAAAAGATTTATTTTGAGTTATGTAATTAAAAGCCATGCGAAAATGGCTTGCCTCTTTTTGGTTAAGTTTGGTTTCTATGCTTATGTTTATAATGGCTTAAAATGGAGTTTATGTTTATGCATGTTTGTTTGTGGTATAAGTTCATGTTAGGTATACAAGTGTAATATGCTTGGTATGCTTGGCTATGGTGAATTGTATAATCTTGAAATGCTACGAAAATTATTGATGGATTGTTAATTAAGATCAGTATATGATGTATAATAATATGTGCATATTCAATTTTATAGGACTACTACAAAATGGGTTATAAAGTGCTTGTGTATTCGGTTATGTGTTGGATATATACATAATGATGGTTTAAATCAATTAGTCAAATGATTAATTAAATAGTAAAATATATTGTTTGGTTGTTTTGTGCATGTGGATAGATGCTATGAAATGTCTTGATGTTCGAAAATGATTAAAGATGTTGTAGGTAAATTGCACATAAATCAGTAATGCATATAAATATATGACGTCCAATTTGGTACGTTTAGTCTTGTAATTTGTTAACAAAGTTGTATAAATGCTTGGTTAATGGAAGGTGAGTAATAGATCATTGGGTTTATAACTTGTGCATATGTTGATTTGAGTTGTTATATAATAATAAGGTTATAGGCATATAAAGAAAGCAAATGATATTAAAGGTATATACGGCTATATTATAATGTTGCTAATGTTGCCTATATGATCGAACTTTAAGTTGTATATGTTTTGGCTCGAATTAAATTATTATGGAACATGTTCAATTATTTTGATGTAAGTGCTAATTGTATTAGTTGGAAATTTTGAAAAGTGTTGATTATGAATTATGATTAGTAAGATATGATTGATTTGAATTGGAACTATGATTATATATGTGATTGACTATTATTATAAAGAGAAAATATGTTCGGTTGGTTTGTTATATGCAAGCGTAAAATTAATAATTGATATGTGAATATTTGGCAATAGCAATAGTATGTTTTGCTTATGCAATATATATTTGATATATGCATGATATATGATATGTAATGTTATATGATTGAAACAAACAAAATTTTAATATGCGGTTGATGTGAACTTAGAAGTATTAAGGATTTAAATTTGAATAGGATAAGTGTTTTGATGTGGTTCATTTATGAAGCATGAAAGAAATGGATGTTTGATCTGAATGTCTGTTCTGAACTGTGTATTGTTTGGTAATGCCTCAAAACACAAATCTGGCGACGGATACGAGTTAGAGGTGTTACATTTGATTGGTATCAGAGCTATGGTTTAGTCGGTTCTAGGACTACCATAGCTTATATGAGTCTAGCTATACATGCCATATTTAATCTGCGATAGTGTGATATCTCCCGACTCTAACGAAAATTATTTTGATGAGATAGATAAGTTTTCAAACTGAGCTAATTCTGATAGTACAGAAGTAAATACTCAAATATTTGAGTGGAAATGTGTTGATGATGAGTTGAGACTCATAAAGGTAAGAATCAAATTGTATGACATGTTGTTATTGATAAATGTTGTAATTATATGAGCATATAAGATATGATATTTGAGTTATGATTGCTATCTGAAATGCTCTGATTGTGAAATAGTGATTTGAGTTGGCATATGAACTATGTGTTAAGAATAAAAGTGATTAAAAGCATAAGTTTATTAAATGTTTTGAGAATGTGAAATTTATAAATGAACTGGCTATTTGTGATAGTATATGTTACGTGCATGTATGTGTAAGTTAAATTTGAGGCTTTACTAACCTCACCCCCTTATCAGTGAAATGTTAAAATGGAATCTGTAAGAATTTGGGATGAAAAAGCTCACGAGTGTGGAGTTACAGAAGTTTGTGCTTGAAATATTAGTAATGTGGTTAGAAAAGAGAATGAATCAGCAAGTGAAGACAGTACTAAAAGAGATATTGGATAGTTCTGAAGACTATTCAGATTATGCAGAGCCACTGGTAAATAAGAAGTTAATTCCGACTAATTGATGTATTCAGGTATGTTATCTAAAGAAAGTATTAACTGGAAGCTTTTCTGATATTTACTTTTGCTAGCGATGGGATAATGTGAAAATTTCTAATGACAGAATTAAACAGTTGAATAATGTTTTATTGTATTGATGACTGAGTGTGATTGTTATAGTCGGGCAATTACTATGATTCCTTCTGCGCATTCTAAGTGTACATTTATTCTCAGAAGCATATGTGACTGTTTAATTCTAGAAAGAAGATTCTTATCGTGTGAGAACCCTAGCTAAATGTACTGATAGACGAAAGCATGGTTGATCTATTTGGGTTACGTTCGATATTGCTATGTTTTTCTCTGGTATTTATTCCCTTGTGTGAATATGAAAATCGATGGTAAAATATGAATGATACTAATACTCTGTATGTGAAGATTATATTGCTTCTATTATTGTGGATTTCAATATTTATGAGTGACATTGTTCTTTCTGGACATTTTCTAGGATATCATCGGAATTGATATCATTCTATCTGGGTTGTAATTTTCAGATATCCTGTGTTTGAAATTTTGCTATTCTGGTTTTTTTTTTTTGTGAATCTATGTGATTATCTGTAAGAAATATCTATTTGACAGAAATGACTATATCGTTTATAATTATAATTTTTTGCCTGAAATGTGAGAGTACAGTGGTACAGTTCTCAGAGTTATAGAAGTTGTATTTCTGCAGAGGTTACTATTAAAATCACATTTTATTCTTCTCTATGTTCAAATGCTTCATTAACAGTCGGGATAATATCTATTTATAGGGTTGAGACATCGTTCTTATTAAGGCCCAATGATTTCCATCTAATAAAGGTGACTACAATATAATTCAGAACTTTAATGATTAATAGATGAGACAGCTTTATTATAAACTCTTTTCTAGTTCTCATGAAAGTTCAACATTGATAAAAGTAAAAATGATTGAGGATCAAGATCAATCTGTGAAACGATATGTCTGGGTTATCCTTTTTAACAAGAAGAAAAGATTTCTTCGAAAAGACTGATTCAGTGGTTTAGTCTGATTTGAATTATTTGATTGAAAAGATAATTGGGTTATATGTGTCTGAATATATTCACCTGACTAGAAATAAACTTTGAATGTGTATGTGTGAATTGAGGGATTATCTAGAAGAAGAACTCGTATTCTTGAAGACTTGATACTAAATTATATCTAGCAGAATGATTCTATCTGGGAAATGTTGTGATAAATTAAATTTAGTTCGATTGTTGAAGTTTTCTTTTGCACGAAGATAATTTCGACCGAAAGATCAGTTCTGGTTCAGTCTAAGTTCAATAAAGAGATTATGATTTCCGTCCTTATGTTAATAAATGGTTCGAAATGTATTCTAATACAAGAATGTGCAGAGATATCTTATGATTCTATACAGTTAAAGCTGCATAAAGAGAATTATGTGATATATTTGATGATTATAAGAGTTTAAAATGTTTAATGTTAGAGAAAGATCTGAATTTGACACAGCAAGGTTAGCTCCAATCGTGGAAAAGTTTTAAGTCTGTAAGTGATTCTTATCTAAGGAAAATGATTATAGTTTTGAATGTTTTGATTGGACGATGAATAAGTGATTGATCTTATCATGTAATGAACAATTTTTAGTTGAATTAGAGGCTAAATAAATGTTTATATAGTGAAGTTATGAAATTCAGAAATGTGTCAGCGAATTATGAGTTAAAAAGGAGTTCAACATAAATTGATTCCTGATTCAGAACCTCAGATGTGGTATCGATGATTATTTGTTATTTCAAGATAGAGTGTGCATACTGAAAAAGTTCTACGAATATACAACAACTGCTACAAGAAACTCTCATTGGTGTTCATATGGGATTAACAAGGTGTACAATAGTTCGATATGACACATGCAGAAGAACCGATTCGTATTCTAGCTCGTGAGATTAAAGAATTATGAAATAAGAAAATTTTGTTAGTTAAGATACTGTGGCATAAGCACGGAGTTGAAGAAGCAACTTGGGAGTCAGATGATACAATCAAAGAGCATTATCCAAACCTATTCACTGGTAAGATTTTCGGGGACGAAAATCCCTAAAGGGGGAGAGTTATAAAAGCCCGAATTTGACCCTAATCGGAACAGTGGTTTTGGGGCCACAAATCTGAGTCTAAAAAATATTTTAATATTATTTTTGTGTTAATTATGTGTGAATTTACATGTGTGAAAGTTTCGTGAATTAATTTTATTGTTTGTGTGCTTAATTTGATAAAAGGGCTTAATCGCATAAAATAAAAATTTGATGGTTAAATATGAAAATACCTAAATGTTGTTGTCTTTATAATATGGAGGTTTTATGTTGTAATTCAGCCAATAATAAAAGATAGTGGACGGCACATTGACTAATATATGGTTTTATATATTAAAATAAAAGTTAAAAATAATAATAACATAATATAATGTTATAACAAAACAAAACAAAAAAAGAAAAGAAAGCCATTATCATCTTTAAACCTTATGACTGAAACAAGAGAAAAGAAAAAAAGAAAGAAACTCAAGCTTAGGGTTCGGCTTCTAGTCATCTTGATTAAGGTTAGTTTTTGTTTCGGTTTTTGATAATTTTTACGTTTTTGTAATTGTTGCTTCGAGTACTACAAGACCCATGCTTGAATTTTTGAAATTGATGATGATTTTGAGTTTTTCCATTGATAATAGCTTGTGGTTTTTTTTTTTTTGATGATGAAATATTAAAAAATATGTAAAAGATTAACATGTTTTGTCTTTGAATTTTTGATGAATTTGAGTAATTTAGACTAAATTGTGAAAATAAAATTTTGAGGGACTAAAATTTGAAATAAAAGAAATATACGGACTTGTATGGAGCTTCTAATATTCGGCCCTAGTATTATATATGTAAATTTTGTGTATTTTGTGTTTTATGCAATAGGGACTAAATTGCAAAAAGTGTGAAATGTCAGGGCCAAAATGGTAATTTACCCATTTATTTTTTTTGGATTAAATTGAATGAATGTGTGATTAAATTAGTTAAATTTGAATTTATTTAGATCAAGAACGAAGGAAAATGGAATTTGATTGGGGGAAGTCAAAAGTAGTCGAGTAGTTGATTTCATCAGTCGATATCCGAGGTAAGTCAATAAGCATATAAATGTTGTTAAATTTGATAATATATATATGTTACATGATGAATGGAATTCTTGTGAATATATTTGTGTATGGCCGAATGTGTATTGAGCAAAGGAGCTATATTTCGAGTTCGATCCGATCGAGATTCAATGTCCGAAAGCCTCGTACGAACCTTAGGAATAGATAGGATACATATGTCATGACATAGGATTTTCGATAGGTCTTATCGTGTAAGACCACGTCTGGGACATTGGCATCGACTTGTGTTTACGTGTAAGACCATATTTGGGACATTGGCATCGTATTTGATTCGTGTAAGACCCTGTCTGGAACAGTGGCATCGATATGTGATTACATGTAAGACCACGTCTGGGACGTTGGCATTGTACGAGCTTCCGACTATCTACGTATCATTTTTACTTTCGAACGATTCAACGGCAATGTGAAGTAAAGTGTAATATCCCAAATTATGGCTTATGCGTTATTGTTAAAATGTGTGAAATAGCATGTCATTGTGAGTTTGAATGTGTATTTATGAATGTTTGCGAACTTAAGAATAATAGGAAAATACTTTAGAAGCTGTTAAGTTTTAAGTTTTAAGAGGAAGCTAAGTTGATATGGCCTTAAGAGAAAATGTAAGGGAAATGAGACATGAAGTTGGGCTTGGTAAAGTGGCTAAAGGCGCCACTTAGGGCCTTAGCAAGTGACGCCATTATCAAGGGGAAGGGGCCAGGGTTCGAGTAGCGTGGGAAGCACTTGGAGGTTTTTATTTTTTTATTTATTTTTGGCAAAAAGGGAAGAGAGGTGGACGGCATAGGGACTTCATTTGGATGAGCTTTAGTTAGTTTTAAACTCTTTTTAGATTTCGCCTAAGGGAGGTGATAATTATGATTTAATCAATTATTTTAAAATAAGGGGATAAGAGGAAAAACAACAAGCAGAGGCTAGCCGAAATTGTGAAGCAAGTGTTCATCTTCTCTTTTATTTTGTTAAGCCAAAATACTCCCTGTGCTAGCCGAATTTACATTCCACCATTGCCGAAACCATCAAGCTCTTTCCTTCTCATCTTTTGTTGAATCGAAACTCTCTAAGTGTTCATCTAATAACTGAAACTCCTTCACCCTCACCATTGCTGAATAGTTCATCACCATTTGAAGCCATAGCCAAATCTCTAGGTGCTTATTTTCTCCTTCTTCTATCGCGAGACTTAAAAGCCGAAACCTACTCTCTCTTGGTCTTCACAAGTAGCGTGGGGTGGTAAGTGTCTCTCCATAAACAATCATTTTTTTGATGGTATGCCGAAACCAAGTATTTGGTCTTGGTTCTTATAGCATGGCCGAATGTCATAGTGCCATTAAGTGTGTTCTTTTATGTGTAGCCGGAGGAAGGAAGCGTTGAGGGAGTCTCTTGGATTCGATTACCTAAGGTAAGTGTTAGGTAATATTTGGCCAAGGGCCATGGTTATGGATTTATGTATTAAAGCCGAATCTAACATATGTGTATAGGGAATTCGACATCTCCATAGTCAAGTGGTGTTTTCGGGATTTTAGATTCACAAAGGTAAGTGAATCTGACATTCGGCCAAGGTCTTATTATGGTATTTAGATCTGTTTCTTCTTCACTTTTAAGCCGAAAACTAACCAAGTCAATGGATCTAGTGATTAGCCGATTACAACAAGGAGCATAGCAAATTTTCGGGATTTGATCTTAAATCCAATCGGCAACAAGGTAAGTTTTGGTTTCAAAAGTCCTTCGGGATTTAATAATCTAGCCGAATAGGTTTTGCTAATATGTCTACTAATGGCTGATTATAGGAACTAAATAATCTAAGGCTTTAGATCGGGTTTTTCAGGATTTAAGTGAACCGCTAAGTGCATCGGTGTGTTCTACACTATTTCTTAATAAGATTTATGGCAATGTTTAATAAATATAAATATATGTGTTATTAAGAATGTAAAAAGTATGGCTAAGGTACCATACAATGGTACAAAGTACTCAGGTACGTTTTCCTATTCCTACCGGGATTATGATAAGATCTTTTAAAACACGTATGTGAATCTATAAGAATGTGAATAGAGAATATGGCATAATAATGCATGATTTTGTATGACATGGGCATTTGGGTGAATATGAAAGGGGAAGTGAATGTGGTGACTATTGTCACATTATCTGAATGTGATGACTTCAAGACACAAAATATTATCTAGTGGTTATGCCACGAATTTATAAGGGCGATGAGCACGTCGACTGCAGTGATTGCCTTCGATGGTGTGTAGCGGATGGAGGGTTGACTTAGTAGTCCCCACGGTGTGCAGGTTGGTACGGGTGATGTGTAGCGGATGGCATCTAGGTTTGGGTTCGGGTTTGCATCATATTATTTAAATGCTATAAGTACATGTATGATTTGATATGTCTAAATTTGTTAAGGCTTAGTGTTGTGGTTACACATTGAGTCTGTTGACTCACCCTGTTGTGGGAACATTTTTCAGGTGACAATCAGTAATGGACCGGGTTGGCAGGAGCTTAATGGTGGCCATGCTCAGCAAAGAATTTTATGATTTTGACATTTTATTTTTATTTAAGTACTTTAATTTATTTGGGTTTGTTTTGATGTAATAAGGCCATAGTGATAAACTGTTTATGCATGCATTTTAATTATTCCAATACGGTACTAAATTTATCAAATCAAAGATCAAATGTTTTATTTGAAAATAAACCCTAAATGTTTTGACACTTAAATTCACATGATTTTAATTAAAGATAAAACCTATAATTCGACCTATCTTTTAATTTAAACGTTTTGAACTTAACAATGGCATCTTTATAAAAACTTATATTTCCAAAATAAATTGGTTTCCAACTTGAGCCCAACTCAAACTGAGTTTTTCCCGAAATCACTTAAAGATTTTCAGACGAACCAACGAATTTGAACTGTTTTTACTCGAGGAACATACTAGATCTGGTTGAGACTCGTGGGTCGAGTTTGGGGTATTTTAGCTTGGTATCAGAGCCCAGTTTTTGAACTCTCGGCCTTGGGTTTAAGGCCCAAAATGTTTTCGAAGTTAATCCCAAAAGAATTTTGTGAAATAAGCAGGTTTTCTGGCATGGCACCTAAGTCTCCGACCTGAAGTCCACCAGGTAAGTACCCCTATCTCATGTGTGATTTATATTATGACTTGTAGAAGGGTAGAAATGGAATGGAACGTAGATTAGCATGATAAGTACTTGAACCCTAGGACTAGTTACCCCAACAATTACATAAGACTTAAATGCCTAATTAAACAAACCTATGGTTAAGTCGCTGAGTTAGGGTGTGGCAACCATGGTACGCATGTCTAGGATTGGTTTCGATGGGAGCTTGGTACTTAAGCAGATCCTAGTGACTCGGCTCCTCCACTGAATCCTACAGTGCGTAGCTACGGTTTACCTAACCAAGAGGACTTATTCATAGGCTAAACCCAATAACTAAAACCCGAAAAAAGACTAACCGTATTTTCATAAAACACCCTAGTTTTAAAATTAGTAAATTACCCTTTTGATTTATAAAGACTATTTTTATAAATTTTTCTGCAATAATTCTGATTTACAAAATTACTAAAATACCCCTAGTGGTAAAATTACTAAAATGCCCTTGGTTTTAAAATTACCATATCACCCTCGATTTCAATAAAATTTTCTTACTTTGTAAAAGTATCCAAAAACCCTATTTTTACGAAAGTCCAAAATACCCTGATTTGAAAATTTACGAAATTACCCCTGGTCTACCAAAATTACCAAAATGACCCTGCTTTTTAAAATCTTGACCATACCTTTGATTTGGAAAATTTTTATTTTAAAATACCCGTGAGTTTGGAAAATTTGAAATGACTTTTGTGATTTTCAAATTAACCCCGAATTATTACCAAAATACCCCTGAAGGACAAATTACGAAAATACCCCTAGGATAGAAAAGGACAAAAAAATGTTCAAAGAGTGAATGTGTATGGAAGATACTATGGAATGGATGTGTTTTCTTTGAATTAGGATAGAAGACTTGAAACTTTGATTGATCGAAAGAACCCCTATTAAACTTCCTTCCATAAAACTTCTTCGCGGATAATCAGTGGAATAAAGGCTAATTCATAAAATTTCTTAAACCAGATTAAAGCGCGACCGTAGATATGAGCTTTAGGGGACGTGGTCGCAATGTATGAGGACGCGGTCGAGGCAGAATGACTGTGTCAGAACCCGTTAGATCAGGTCAAGGATCTGAGAATGAGGTACCACCGCCACCACCACTAGCTATCGGTGTTGAGCAGTAAGATCAGACGGGAGAGGATGCTGTATCGCAGGGTATGTGCTGCGAGTTCTTAAAATGGTGGCTAGTGCTGGAGGGAATATGGGAGCTCGAAAGTCTGTACCTGAGCGACTCCGAGCCAACGGAGCTGAAGTGTTTCATGGAGTATCTGGTGTAGCACCCAGTACAGCTGAATATTGGTTGGAGGCGACCGAGTGAATTATGGATGAGCTCGATCTAACCCCTGAGGAGAAATTAAAAGGAATGGTGGCGCTACTACGCGATGAAGCATATCAATGATGGCTCACAGTTCGGGATGGTGCCACCGCTGAGGATCTAACCTGGGAGTATGTTAAGGCGGCGTATGAAAAGAAGTATGTGGGAACCAAATATATTGATGAGCAGAGGAAGGCATTTCTGGGGCTGGTTCAAGGGAATAAGTCTATAGTAGAGTACGAAGCTAAATTTCTGAGGTTGAGCCGGTATGCTCGAGGAGTGGTGGCAACAGAGCATGAGCGATGTGTCTGATTTGAGGATGGACTAAGGGATGATTTGAGATTGTTAATCGCTCCACATCAGAAGCGGGAGTTTTCGGCATTAGTAGAGAAGGATAAGGTAGCCGAAGGAATTAATGACTCTGCAAGGCAGAACTCTAATCAGAATAGAAATAAGAGAGGTTTTGGGTCGTCTGGATCAACTGGGAGTGTTCAAAAGAGGCCTAGAGTTGATAGGCCGCGAGGTCAGCAAGCTGCTACTGGAGGGCAATATCGTACTTGTGAGCAGTGTGGGAAGAAACACTTAGGTGAATCTTTGGAAGAAGGCAGTGGATGTTTCAAGTGTGGGTCAAAGGACCATATGATTAAGGACTGTCCGATGAGACCAGATGGGAATCGACCAAGAGCTCGTAATGTTAATCGGTGGTAAAGGTGGATGACAACCTCGGTGAGGCGTGGTCCAAATAATAGAGGAAATGGTGTCGGTAGAGGACGTGGAACACCGGGTCGAGGTGCTGCTAATACTGAGGCAAGGCAGCCGGGTTTGGTTTATGCGGTTCACCGGAGGGAGGATGGAGACGCACCGGGCATTATAACCGGTACGTTCCTTATTTATGGCAAGCCTTATGTTGCTTTAATTGATGTGGGCTCGACCCATTCTTATGTGGCATGTAGAGTAGTTGAAACTCTAGACATAGACTCTGAACTTTCTGATAGGGAGATGACTGTAGTAAGCCCACTAGGTCAAACTGTAGTGGTGAATAAGCTCTTTCGTAGTGTACCTTTAGAAATTCAAGGTGTAGTATTTTTTGCTGACTTGATGGAACTGCCCTTCGGAGAATTTGATCTCATACTTGGTATGGACTGGCTAGTGGAACATCGAGCTGTGGTGGACTTTGCAGCTAAGAGAATGGAGTTAAGGACCCTAGAGGATGAGGTGGTTATTATGATAGGAGAAAGAAGAAACTACTTGTCTAATGTAGTTTCGGTATTAAAGGCTAAAAAGATGGTTCGGAAGGGGTGCAAGGCGTTCTTAGCCTTTGTAAGTGCGTTAGATAGAAAAGAAAGAGGTGTCAGTGGAGTTAGAACTGTAAGGGATTTTGAAGATGTGTTTCCGGAGGAATTACCAGGAATACCCCCAGATAGGGAGGTGGAGTTTGGAATTGACTTCTCACGGAGCGACTCCCGTGTTAATTGCCCCTGCATGAATGGCACCAAAGGAGTTGGTAGAGCTCAAGGCTCAAATCCAAGAATTGTTGGATCGTGGGTTTATTCGACCCAGTGTGTCTCCATGGGGAGCACCGGTCCTATTTGTGAAGAAGAAGGACGAAACTATGCGAATGTGCAAAGATTATCGTCAGTTGAATAAGCTGACCATCAAGAAGAAGTATCCCTTGCCAAGGATAGATAACTTGTTCGATCAGCCTAAGGGGGCGGCAGTGTTTTCAAAGATCGACTTAAGGTCAGGATATCATCAGTTGAAGGTGAAGGAGGTAGATATCCATAAGACAGCCTTTAGGACAAGATACGGCTACTATGAGTTTGTAGTAATACCGTTCGGGTTGATAAACGCTCCAGCCGCGTTCATGGATATGATGAACCAGGTTTTTCAACCTTACTTGGATAGGTTCGTCGTGGTGTTCATCGACGACATCCTCGTATACTCCAAGACTGAGGAGGAGCATGATGAGCATCTCCGGATTGTGCTGCAAGTATTGAGGGAGAAGAAGCTTTATGCCAAATTCAGCAAGTGTGAATTTTGGCTTAGGGAAGTTGCCTTCTTAGGGCATGTGGTGTCAGCAGAAGGAATAAGGGTGATCCTAGAAAGATTGAAGCAGTGTTGGATTGGAAACCACCTAGGTCAGTGGCTGAGATTCACAGTTTCTTGGGATTGGCAGGCTACTACAGAAGGTTTGTAGAAGGGTTCTCGTTAATAGCAGCGCCTTTGACAAAATTATTGAGGAAGGAAGTACCCTTTGTATGGACGGATAAGCAACAGGAGAGCTTTGAAAAGCTTAAGAGGGTATTGACGGAAGCTCCAGTGTTGATTCAGCCTGAGGCAGGAAAAGATTTTTCGGTGTATTGTGACACTTCCCATATAGGTTTGGGTTGCGTATTGATGCAAGACATATGCGTCCCAACAGTTGAGGCCACATGAGGTGAACTACCCGACGCATGACTTGGAATTAGCAGCAGTGGTCTTCGCTCTTAAGGTATGGAGGCACTATCTTTATGGCGAAAAGTCGACAATCTACACCGACCACAAGAGCCTTAAGTATTTACTGACTCAGAAGGGGTTAAACTTGAGGCAGCGAAGGTGGGTTGAATTACTGAAGGACTATGATTGTTCAATAGAGTACCATCCGGGCAAGGCGAATGTAGTGGCGGATGCCCTAAGTCGGAAGGTTGTGTCGGATCTGAGGGCAATGTCCACACACTTGAGTTTGTATGATGATGGAAACCTGTTGGTAGAGTTTCAAGTCAAGCCGACGTAGTTGAATGAGGTGAAAGGGGGACAGTTGGCTGATGAGAACCTAAGTGCTAAGCTACAGCAAGTACAAAATGGAGAGTTGAAAGATTATGGCATTAATGGCGAAGGAGTGTTGTGTTTCAAGAGAAAGGTCTGTATGCCTAAGAATAAGGAACTTAGATGAAGAATTCTTTAGGAATCGCATAGTAGCCCTTATGCTATGCATCCTGGAGGCACTAAGTTGTACAGAGACTTGAGGGAGCAGTTTTGGTGGCCTGGTCTGAAGAAAGAAGTTACTGAATTCGTGGGAAGTGTTTAACGTGTCGACAAGTTAAGGTGAACACTGTGTTCTGTCGAGGATTGCTTCAGCCAATCATGATTCCGCAATGGAAGTGGGAGAGAATTACCATGGACTTCGTTAGTGGGCTTCCCCTTACGCCTACTAAGAAGGACTCGGTATGGGTAATAGTGGATCGGTTGACAAAATCTGCGCACTTCATTCTAGTACGGGTTGACTACTCCCTACAGAAGTTGGCAAGGTTGTATGTAGCGAAAATTGTGAGGTTGCATGGAGTGCCGATGTCAATTATCTCGGATAGGGATCCAAGGTTCACGTCTCGATTTTGGAAGGCACTACATCAGGCTTTAGGCACCAGATTGGATTTCACTATGGCTTTTCATCCACAAATGAGCGGCGGTCGAAGCGGGTGATCCAAGTCTTAGAGGATATGTTGAGGGTCGTGTGATGGATTTCAGAGGAAGTTGGGAGGAATATTTGCCTTTAGCGGAGTTTTCCTACAATAATAGCTATCAAGCAAGTATTCGGATGGCACCGTACGAAGCACTGTATGGTCAAAAATGTCGCACTCCTACGTGTTGGACGGAATTGGGAGAACGTCGAGTTTTGGGTCCAGAGATTGTGGCAGAATCTGAAGAGAAGGTTAGTGTGATTCGGGCACGGTTAAAGGAAGCATCTGATAGACAGAAGTCGTATGTAGATCTCAAAAGGAAAGAAATAGAATTTGATGTGGGAGACTGAGTGTTTCTTAAAGTTTCACCTTGGAAAAAGGTAATAAGATTTGGTCAGAAAGGGAAGTTAAGTCCAAGGTTTATAGGACCTTATAAGGTTTTGAAGCGAATTGGACCAGTGGCATATCAGTTGGAGTTGCCACCGGAGTTAAAGCAGATGCATGACGTATTCCATGTTTCCATGCTACATCGTTATCGATCGGATCCATCTCATGTAGATTCGGTTGAAGAGGTGGAGCTAAGGCCAGATTTATCCTACGATGAAGAACCGATTCAGATTCTAGAACGAGATGTGAAAGTGTTACGATGGAAATTAGTTCCTCTAGTCAAGGTGTTATGGCATAATCATGGATCAGAGGAAGCCAGAGGAGGCAATTGACAGCAATACCCTCACTTATTCCAGCCAGGTAATTTCAAGTACGAAATTATTTTAAGGGGGTAGAACTGTAATATCTCGAATTATGGCTTATGCGTTATTGTTAAAATGTGTGAAATAGCATGTCATTGCGAGTTTGAATGTGTATTTATGAATGTTTGCGAACTTAAGAATAATAGGAAAATACTTTAGAAAATGTTAATTTTAAGTTTTAAGAGGAAGCTAAGTTGATATGGCCTTAAGAGAAAATGTAAAGGAAATGAGACATGAAGTTCGGCTTGGTAAAGTGGCTACAAGGGGGAGGGGCCAGGGTTCGAGTAGCGTGGGAAGTACTTGGAGGTTTTTATTTTTTTATTTATTTTTGGCAAAAAGGGGAGAGAGGTGGATGGCATAGGGACTTCATTTGGATGAGCTTTAGTTAGTTTTAAACTCTTTTTAGATTTCGCCTAAGAGAGGTGATAATTATGATTTAATCAATTATTTTAAAATAAGGGGATAAGAGGAAAAACAACAAGCAGAGGCTACCCGAAATTGTGAAGCAAGTGTTCATCTTCTCTTTTATTTTGTTAAGCCGAAATACTCCCTATGCTAGCCGAATTTACATTCCACCATTGCCGAAACCCTCAAGCTCTTTCCTTCTCATCTTTTGTTGAACCGAAACTCTCTAAGTGTTCATCTAAAAATCAAAATTCCTTCACCCTCACCATTGCTGAATAGTTCATCACCATTTGAAGCCATAGCCGAATCTCTGGGTGCTTATTTTCTCTTTCTTCTATCGCGAGTCTTAAAAGCTGAAACCTACTCTCTCTTGGTCTTCACAAGTAGCGTGGGGTGGTAAGTGTCTCTCCATAAACAATAGTTTTTTTGATGGTATGCTGAAACCAAGTATTTGGTCTTGGTTCTTATAGCATGGCCGAATGTCATAGTGCCATTAAGTGTGTTCTTTTGCGTGTAGCCGGAGGAAGGAAGCGTTGAGGGAGTCTCTTGGATTCGATTACCTAAGGTAAGTGTTAGGTACTATTCGGCCAAGGGCCATGGTTATGGATTTATGTATTAAAGCCGAATCTAACATATGTATATAGGGAATTCGACATCTCCATAGTCAAGTGGTGTTTTCGGGATTTTAGATTCACAAAGGTAAGTGAATCTGACATTCGGCCAAGGTCTTATTATGGTATTTAGATCTGTTTCTTCTTCATTTTTAAGCCGAAAACTAACCAAGTCAATGGATCTAGTGATTAGCCGATTATAGAAAGGAGCATAGCAAAGTTTCAGGATTTAATCTTAAATCCAATCGGCAACAAGGTAAGTTTTGGTTTCAAAAGTCCTTCGGGATTTCATAATCTAGCCAAATAGGTTTTGCTAATATGTCTCCTAATGGCCGATTATAGGAACTAAAGGATCTAAGACTTTAGATCGGGTTTTTCGGGATTTAAGTGACCCGCTAAGTGCATCAGGTGTGTACCCCACACTATTTCTTAATAAGATTTATGGCAATGTTTAATAAATATAAATATATGTGTTATTAAGAATGTAAAAAGTATGGCTAAGGTACCATACAATGGTACAAAGTACTCAGGTACGTTTTCCTATTCCTACCGGGATTATGATAAGATCTGTTAAAACACGTATGTGAATCTATAAGAATGTGAATAGAGAATATGGCATAATAATGCATGATTTTGTATGACATGGGCATTTGGGTGAATATGAAAGGGGAAGTGAATGTGGTGACTATTGTCACATTATCTGAATGTGATGACTTCGGTCACATTATCTGAATGTGGTGTCTCAAGACACAAAATATTATCTGGTGGCTATGCCACGAATTTGTAAGGGTGATGAGCACGTCGACTGCAGCGACTGCCTTCGATGGTGTCTAGCGGATGGAGGGTTGACTTAGTAGTCCCCACGGTGTGCAAGATGGTACGGGTGATGTGTAGCGGATGGTATCTAGGTTTGGGTTCGGGTTTGCATCATATTATTTAAATGTTATACGTACATGTATGATTTGATATGTCTAAATTTTTTAAGGCTTAGTGTTGTGGTTACACATTGAGTCATTGACTCACCTGTTAGGGAACATTTTTCGGTGTGACGATCAAGAATGGACCGGATCGGCGGGGAGCTTAATGGTGGCCATGCTCAGCAAGGAAATTTATGATTTTGACATTTTATTTTTATTTAAGTACTTTAATTTATTTGGGTTTGTTTTGATGTAATAAGGCCATAATGATAAACTGTTTATGCATGCATTTTAATTATTCCAATACGGTACTAAATTTATCAAATCAAAGATCAAATGTTTTATTTGAAAATAAACCCTAAATGTTTTGACACTTAAATTCACATGATTTTAATTAAAGATAAAACCTATAATTCGACCTACCTTTTAATTTAAACGTTTTGAACTTAACAATGGCATCTTTATAAAAACTTATATTTCCAAAATAAATTGGTTTCCAACTTGAGCCCAACCCAAACCGAGTTTTTCCCGAAATCACTTAAAGATTTTCAGACGAACCAACGAATTTGAACTGTTTTTACTCGAGGAACATACCAGATCTGGTCGAGACTCGTGGGCCGGGTTTGGGGTGTTTCATAAAGACCGAATGTGAAATTGAATTATAGGTTCAGGTATGTGTTAGTTATTTGTTTATATGGAAACAAGGTAAGTTGGTTATTTGAAATGATAAATGGATATGTGAATATGAATAATGTGCTAACCTATTTGAACGTATACATGATTCGGCTTATTTTTGTAATTGTAATAATGAAAGTGAAATTATATATTTGTATATGATTGATTATGTTCAGCCATATGGTATATGTATATGAGGTTCAAATGTGATCTGGTAGTAAATGAAAACTTGTATTTGATATTAAGCATATTCGGCCTTGTTAACAAAATGTTAATATGTAATTTTGATATATATATATATATATATATATATTTTTGCTTAAGACTTTCTAAGCTTAAATAGCTTACTCTATGTGTGTTCTTGTTTACCTCTATTTTATAGATTTTGGAGTCACGTTACGAGCTCGGGGATCGTTAGCAAAGTCTATCACACTATTGACTATTTTTCGATATTTTGCTAAATTGAATTTGAGTTTATGGCATGTAAAGTCTAGATAAAAAGATTTACTTTGAGTTATGTAATTAAAAGCCCTACGAAAATGGCTTTCCTCTTTTTGTTTAAGTTTGGTTTCTATGCTTATGTTTATAATGGCTTAAAATGGAGTTTATGTTTATGCATGTTTGTCTGTGGTATAAGTTCATGTTAGGTATATAAGTGTAATATGCTTGGTATGCTTGGCTATGGTGAATTGTATAATCTTGAAATGCTACAAAAATTATTGATGGAATGTTAATTAAGTTCGGTATATGATGTATAATAATATGTGCGTATTCGGTTTTATAGGACTACTACAAAATGGGTTATAATGTGCATGTGTATTCGGTTATGTGTTGGATATATACATAATGATGGTTTAAATTAATTAGTCAAATGATTAATTAAACGGTAAAATATATTGTTTGACTTTTTTTGTGCATGTGGATAGATGTATGAAATGTCTTGATGTTCGAAAATGATTAAAGATGTTGTAGGTAAGTTGCATATAAATCAGTAATGCATATAAATATATGTTGTCCAATTTGGTTCATTTAGTCTTGTAATTTGTTAACAAAGTTGTATAAATGCTTGGTTAATGGAATGTGAGTAATAGATCATTGGGTTTATAACTTGTGCATATGTTGATTTAAGTTGTTATATATTAAATGGGTTATAGGCATATAAAGAAAGCAAATTATATTAAAGGTATATACGGCTATATTATAATGTTGCTAATGTTGCCTATATGATCGAACTTTAAGTTGTATACGTTTTGGTTCGAATTAAATTATTATGGAACTTGTTCAATTGTTTTGATGTAAGTGCGAATTGTTTTAACATGTTCAATTGTTTTGATGTAAGTGCGAATTGTATTAGTTGGAAATTTTGAAAAGTGCTGATTATGAATTATGATTAGTAAGATATGATTGATTTTAATTGGAACTATGATTATATATGTGATTGACTATTATTATTATAAAGAGAAAATTTGTTTGGTTGGTTTGTTATATGCAAGCGTAGAATTAATAATTGATATGTGAATATTTGGCAATAGCAATAGTATGTTTTGCTTATGCAATATATATTTGATATATGCATGATTTATTATATGTAATGTTATATGATTGAAACAAACAAAATTTTAATATGCGGTTGATGTGAACTTAGAAGTATTAAGGTTTTAAATTTGAATAGGATAAGTGTATTGATGTGGTTCATTTATGAAGCATGAAAGAAATGAATGTTTGATCTGAATGTCTATTCCGAATTGTGTATTGTTTGGTAATGCCTCAAAACCCAAATCTGGCAACGGATACGGGTTAGGGGTTTTACGGCTAACCCTTCCTCATACGTAACCGACTCCTGAACCTATTTTCTTATTTTTCGTGGACTAAAATCAAATGTTTTAGAATAAAACATTTTACAAGGTGATCCAATCACACCTAAGTAAAAAGGGATTGGTGGCGACTCTATTTTCGTTTTTTTAAAGTTGATCCCCGTTTTCTAAAAATTGTTTCGACAGCTTGGCGACTCCACTGTGGACGAAATAAGAGAGTCAAGCTGTAAAATCAATAATTTTATGTCCTTTTGTCTGAATTTGAAAATCTATTTTAAAAATTATGATCCTTTTTTATTTGCATGTGGTTTTATTTTTATTTCTGCATTGCATTGCATGACCGTTGTGGTCACACCTTTAAGTGGGAGTGAGAAGCTACTCCTTCGAGGTTTTCACCTCCGTGCAGGATAGTGAATCACTTTCGAGATACATCCATACCTATGTCTTCGTGAGATTTTCATCTCCGTGCAGCCATAGGGAAATGTATTCGCCTGAACTGAACTCGGTCCATATGAGCCTATAATAGGTGAGGATTGAGGAATCTGCTGGTTCAGATACCTCAACTTTAGAGCTAAACCACATATAGAAAACCTAAGTGCTTACCCTAGGTAGAACTATACCAAACCTTAGCAATCACCCAGATATGTGAATGATTATTTACTTTATATTTTACTGCATGTTACTAATTGATTGTTTTTTATTTTGTTGCATTTCATTTCATATTTTAAAGAGGTATCAATTCATGGTCAGTTTCTAAATTAGAAAGCTAGTTATGGAGAACGAATTCCTTGATAAAGAGGAGGACAATGCAGCCATTCGTAGGTGGTCAGAGCAAACCCAGTTAGGAAAAAGAGATAGCCTAGCCGAAGGGTACAAATCAGAGCAATGGGACTACACTAGCATCAGTGTGACACAGAACAATCTTTAGAAATTAAGAGAAATATGGGATCAGTGGAGCAACGAGACCAAGCATTTGTTTTACTGCAGCTATGGGGATTTGTCATACCTGTTGGACATTAAGATAGATGAACATCTGTTTCGAGCCATCTCCCAATATTGGAACTCAGCGTATAGTTGCTTTACTTTCGGAAGAGCTGATTTGGTACCTATGGTGGAGGAATATACAGCTCTATTGTGATGTCCCAAGATTCAAGTTGATAAAGCTTACTCAAGGGCTCCTAATGTTACGAACTTTTTGAAGAAATTGATGAATATTACTAGGATGAGTGAGCAGTGGGTCATAGCCAGAATCAAGCAAAAAGGTGAGTATAAGTGCATCTCATGGAAAGCTTTGAAGGATTTGATTTTAAAGCATCCTGATATGAAAAAGAAAGTCGATGTATTTGCTTTGAGTATATATGGATTAGTGATCTTCCCTAGGGCATTGGGATACGTAGATAAAGCAATTACTGATTTATTCGACAGACTTAACAAAGGGGTCACACCTGTGCTTGCGATCTTAGCTGAGACATTCAGATCTTTGAATGCATGTCAGAGAGCTGGTGAGGGCAGATTCATTGGATGTGCACAGTTATTATTGGTTTATTTTCACAGTCATTTTTGGAGGGTTGATAGGGTTCCTTACCGAGTGTTTCACAGTCATTTTTGGAGGGTTGATAGGGTTCCTTACCGAGTGTTCTATGAAAGTTATTCCCCTCTAAAGGAGGCCACAGCTACGACAAGGAGGGACGATGTATCAGAGGAAAGATGGATGGAAATTCTTCAAAACCTCTGAGAGGAAGATGTTGAGTGGAAAGCCCCTTGGATTGTTCCCGAAGAAGTCCTTTATTGGTGTAGAAATTTCGATTGGGTACCTCTACTTGGAATCTGGGGAGCTGTTGGATATGCACCATTACTCGTATTAAGGCAATATAAAGCAAGACAGTTCATACTAGTGACATATGGGTTAGCTTAAAGTGAATTCTCATATAAGGGGGATAATTATAAGAAGAAGATTCAAGAGATTTCTAAGGCTTGGAAACAGGCTCGCCATATGAAGATATTGACTGGAGGACTGATGACGACCCTGGAATACAAAGAGTGGTCAAACAAAAGGATCAGTGATAACATCCCTGGGCCAAGCTTGGAGGGTGCTCGATCGATGAAGGAACATTTACAAGTAGTCCCATCGGAGTTAGAGATTATAAAGCAGGACTTTGAGAGGCAAAGTTTAGAGCTCAGAAAGAGGATAGAGAAGCTAGAGGAAGAAAATATGTACTTGAGGCTAGATGTGGATGTTCAGAAATCAGAGGCAGAGAAATTAAGAAAAGAAAAGAGGAAGATAGAATAAGATCGAGACAGTTTGAAGACAGTGTATAAGAAGACACGTCTGACGATGAAGAACGCTAGATTGGGAAAGACTTCGAAACAATGGAAACAGGAGATTCAAAAGTAAAAGGCCAAAGCTAACTATTGGGAGAGAAAGCTTCGAGAAATGCAAGCACAAAATGAGGCCTTAGAGAATATTTTGGTAGAAAGTCGAAATGAAAAAGGAGAATTAAAAGCTAGAGTGGCTAAACTTGGGTGGTCTCTTCATCACCATCGAAGTCGTAATTCTGAAATCAAGCTAAAATCAAGTCTGAACAAGATCGAGGAAATGAAGGGTAGGATTGAAGAGTTAGAATCAGCATTGCACAGTTGTGAACTTTGGATCGAGCTTCTTGAAACAACAGAAGGGCGTTGGAAGGAAGAGCTTCACCATTCTCATGATCAAGTTAGAGTCAGGATTACATCATGGGTGAAGCAATAGTTCAGATTCAAGAGGTAGCTGATCACTTATAGACTTTGGCAATAAGGCTGATATATTGAGCATGAAGTATGAGCTACAGTCGGATCGTAGTCAAGAGCTAACCTCTTTGTTTGGGAAAATCAAAACTTTAGGACTTAGTGCGAAAGCATATTTGTAGTCTGTTTTATGTAAAGGATTTTGTTTTCTAATAAAATTTTCTAAACTGAAGTTGAATTAGAATCGATGCCCCTTTGCATTCATGCATTTGCATTACATAACATCATATGCATTCAAATCCATAGAGAGGGTCTAATTAGTTAAAATTATAACAAAGAGAGAGAAAGAGAAAGAAGGAAAATCTAGAAGCTGAACACCACTACGGTACACGTGCCAAGACAAAGAAAATAGATCAAAGACTTGAACAATTCCAGAGGATATGCAAGACCAGATGTAGGAGAAAATGGCAAAGCTCCAACAAGAAATGAGAGACCAAATGTTGGAAGCTTAGAGGAGCATGATGGCTCAAATGGCCCAAATGCTAAGTGGGGCAATGGACAAAGGGAAGCATCTCATAGTTAATGATGAAGACAATGAGGACTTTTCTAGGAGTTTCACCCCACCACATGTACAACCTGAGAAGTATACCAAAAGCCACTTGTCACGATTAGGCTTCAATAAGGGCAAGCTGATAATAGACCGCCCATGAACTTCCAAGTTGGCACAGGATCCAACCCAGGAGATAACTCTGCTAATCCCATTATCCCTGATTTGGATATAGCAGAGAGGGAAGGGACAAAAATTGAATCCTCGAGGCAGTTAGAGGATCACTGTAGATGGTTAGAGGAAAATTTCAAGGCTTTGGAAAACACCGATCATTACCATGGTATTGACGCAAAAGACTTGAGTCTGGTTCTAAGTTTGGTACTTCCTCATAAATTTAAGATGCCAGAATTTGAAAAGTAAAATGGGACTAGTTGCCCTGAAGCCCATATCACTATGTTCTTTAGACGCATGACTGGTTATGTGAACAATGATCAACTTTTGATTCATTATTTCCAAGATAGTTTAGTGGGGGCAGCATCCAGGTGGTACAATCAACTCAACCGCGCTAATATTAGCTCCTTGAGAGACTTAGCCCAAGCCTTCATGAAGTAGTATAATCATGTTACAGACATGAAGCCTGATAGAATCATCTTGCAAAACATGGAAAAGAAGTCGAATGAAAGCTTCAGGCAATACGTTCAAAGATGGAGGGAAGTTGCCATGCAAGTTCAACCACTTCTCCTAGAGAAAGAAACCACCATGCTGTTTATCAACACTTTAAAGGAACCTTTTATTACCCATATGATAAGAAACACCACTAAAAGCTTTACGGATATAGTGATGGTAGGGAAATGATAGAAAATGCCATAAGGGGTGGTAAGATTGAAGCAGGAGAAACCACTAGAAGGGCTGCTCCTAAGAAAAAAGATAGTGATGTAAATAATATGAGTACATACAACAAAGGGTACTCAAAGGCAGTCACTGTTAGCTAGCTGAAAGTAGTTACTGCCGTGCAACAAGGGTCAACAAGACAAGAATCAGGCACTAGATAAAATTCTGAAAAGCTCCAATTTACGCCAATCCTAATGATGTATAAAGAGCTATACCAAAGCTTATTCGACGTGCACGTCGTGTCCCCATTTTATCTACAGCCATTACAGCCCCCATATCTTAAATGGTATGACTCAAACGCTCAATGTGATTACCACATGGGAATAGCAGGGCATTCGATAGAATACTGCACTGCCTTCAAAAATGTGGTTGAAAGGCTCATCAAGATGAGGATTGTAAAGTTTGACGATACACCTAGTGCGGAGAATCCATTACCAAACCATGGTGATAAGGGGATAAATGCGATCGGTGAAAAGGTCGTGAGAAGGATCAAGGAGGATATTTCGGAAGTGAAACCCCGTTGAGAATGGTTTAGAGAGAAATGGCAAGAAGAGGGCTGATAGAATAAAATTATGTGGAATGAGGTGAAGGACTAAGGAACTACTGTGAGTTCCACAAAGCAGATGAGCATGAGATTCAGGAATGTGCTGAGTTTCGAATATTGGTACAGAGCCTTATGGATAATAAGGAATTGGGGTTTTATGAAGAAGGCTTAGAAGGAGGAAACATACATGCAACCGAAGGAGAGCTGACAAATCAGAAAGTCAATTATCCGAGGATCATCATTTCCCGACCGAGAAATATGGAAGGTGGAGCACAAATCATGCCTAAAGTTGTAATCCAAAAACCTGTTTCCTTTCTTTACAAGGATAGCAAAATGGTACCTTGGAATTATGACTATAATGTGACAATACCAGGAGGGGAAAACTCAACTAGCGCTTCCAAGGAGGTCCAAAGTGAAGGATCCTACACATGAAGTAGAAGGCGTTATGACTCGGTAAATGTCAGAACGATGCCTGTGAAAGTTAAAACTTTGGTAGTTGAGCAGGAGAAAGATGCTGAGGTGCTGATCAATGAACCTGTGAAGGAGGAGGAGGCTAAAGAATTTTTAAAATTCTTAAAGCACAGTGAATACAACGTGGTAGAGCAATTACGCAAGTAACCGGCTCGCATATCGGTGCTAGCCTTACTCTTAAGTTCAGAAGTGCATCACGAAGCATTGATGAAAGTGCTGAACGAAACTTATGTTACTAAGGATATATTTGTCAATAAACTTGACCGTCTGGTTAGTAATATAAGTGCTGACAACTTTATTTCCTTCAGTGACGATGAAATTCCACCTGGAGGTATGGGATCAACTAAGGTTTTGTACATCACTACTCGTTGCAAAGGATATAGTCTACCGAGCATGCTAATCGAAAATGGATCGGCTTTGAATGTCTTACCATTGTCTACACTAAAAAGATTGTCGATAGATAGTTCTCACATGAAAACATGCCAAAACATAGTGAGAGTATTTGATGGCACCGAGAGAAGAGTGATGAGAAAAATTGACATACCGTTGCAAATCGGACCAAACACATATGAGGTGGACTTTCTGGTGATGGATATAAAGCCCTCTTACTACTGCTTGTTGAGAAGACCCTGGATTCATTCAGCAGGGGCAGTGCCCTCATCCTTGCACCAAAACCTGAAACTGGTGACGGATGGTCTGCTGGTTACTATAAATGCAGAGGAAGACATCATAGCGACTGTTACCAATGACGCACCATATGTAGAGACAAATGAGGAGGCCATTGAGTATTCTTTCTAGTCTTTAGAGTTCGTCGACGCAACATTCATTTTGGAAGGAAATGAAGTTCTGGTGCCTAAGATATCCAAGATCATGAGGATGGGCTTACAAATGATGGTGGGGAAAGAAGCCTTACCGAAAAAAGACTGGGCAGACATCTCCAAGGGGAAGTTCAAGTACCGATGCTGAAAGAGAAAAGAGACCGTTTTGGCTTGGGTTTCAGGCCAGATGCTAAACAAAAGAGGAGAGAAATAGAGAAGAAGAGCACGTCTGAATGGAGAAGAAATCCAATGGGAATCGATGACATTCCCCCACATATCCTAGATCTTTACATCCGAAGGGATAATTCACCCTGAGAGGGGGCTATTGGAAAGTGCTCACATTAATGTCATACGTGGGGAAGAAGTTGAGCAAAGAAACCTATTGGGCATTCGCCCTTATGAACATGGAAGCGTTTTGAACAATTGGACTGCACAGGAACTTCCTGTAGTTTTTAGAGATTATACAGAGTAATATTCAGAACGCTCTTGTTGTTTTTAGCCTAAGAACAATAAGATTTCTTTTGTGAAATAGGCTCATGTTCAAATATTTTGTTTCAATAAAATACATCTTTAATGACCAATTCTAGCAAATATTCTTTCATTTTTTATTTCTTTTGATTTTCTAATTTCATTCCAAATTTTATTCTCTTTCATACCATGTGAATAGTTGTCCTTGAATTCATTTGTTCATTGTACATTATTTGGTGCCCACCACAAGTCTCTAGATATCAATGATATGAGCAATGATACTACAGACCCAGAGGTCCATTTTGAGCTATACATGTATTTAGAAGAATATCAGGATTTTGAAGGTGACAGAGACTGTGACTTATCTCTAGATTTGTTGAGAATGGTAAAGCAATAGGAGAAACAAATTTTACCCCATGAAGAGGAGGTAGAGAACATAGCCTTGGAGGAAGGGAAGGTTGTGAAAATCGGAACACACATAGCTTAGAAAATGAAACAAGACCTTGTTGATTGTTACAGGAATTCAAGGATGTCTTTGCATGGTCATACCAAGATATGCCCGGATTAAGTACTGATATTGTGGTGCATCGCCTTCCCATAAGAGAAGAGTGGAAGCCAGTTCAGCAAAAGCTACGAAGGATGAGGCAGGATGTGGTGTTGAAGATAAAGGAGGAAGTCAAGAAACAATTTGATGCTGGATTTCTACAGGTGGTCAAATACTCAGAGTGGGTTGTCAATATTGTTCTTGTCCTTAAGAAGGACGGAAAGGTCCGGATGTGTGTAGGCTATAAGGACTTAAATAAAGCTAGCCCGAAGACAATTTCTCTTTGCCGCATATCGACACGTTGGTGGATAATATGGCGGGATATTCATTATTTTCCTTCATGGATGGCTTTTCAGGGTATAATCAGATCAAGATGCACCCTGAAAATATGGAGAAAACTACCTTCATAACATTGTGGGGTATTTTTTGTTATAAGGTAATGCCATTCGGACTAAAGAATGTTGGGGCAACATATCAAAGGGCCATGGTAATAATGTTTCATGACATGATGCACAAAGATATTGAAGTATATGTTGATGACATGATCGCCAAATCTCGAACAGAAAAGGAGCACATTGAAGTTTTGAAGAAGTTATTTTTTAGATTGAGAAAATTTCAATTAAAACTTAACCCGGCAAAGTGTACTTTCGGAGCTCGGTCAGGAAAGTTACTGGGTTTTGTGGCCAGTGAGAGAGGAATCAAAGTTGACTCAAACAAGGTCAAAGTAATACAAGAATTGCCTCCACCACGCACTCAAAAGGAAGTTCGAGGTTTTCTGGGAAGGTTAAATTACATTGCTCGGTTTATTTCACAATTAACTGATAAATGTGATCCCATATTTCGTCTTCTCAAGGAACACAACCAAGGTGTATGGGACGATGAATGTCAAAAAGCTTTTGACAAAGTTAAACAATATCTATCAAATGCACCAGTGTTATCTCTGCCTAATCCAAATAGACCGTTGATATTGTATTTGTCAGTATTCAATAACTCCATGGGATGTGTGATTGGTCAACACGATGAGTCGGGAAGAAAAGAAAGGGCGATATACTATCTCAGTAAAAAGTTCACTGATTGTGAAATGCGATATTCATCAATTGAGAAATTGTGTTGTGCCTTGATTTGGACAACTCGGAGATTGAGACAATATATGCCATATCATATAACCTGGTTGATTTTGAAGCTTGATCCGTTAAAGTATATGATAGAGTCAACTGCTTTGAATGGAAGGATGGCAAGGTGGCTGATTTTGTAATCTGAATTCGATATAGTCTATGTGAACCAAAAAGCTATAAAAGGGAGTGCAGTAGCAGAATTTCTAGCTAGAAGAGCTTTAGAGGATTACGAACCATTGAGCTTTGATTTCCCGAATGAGGAGTTAATGTATGTGGCAAATACTGAAGAATGTCTGTGGAAGTTAAACTTCGATGGAGCATCGTATGCTGTGGGAAATGGAATTAGGGCATCTTGGTATCCCCTAGTGGTGATTATTACCCATTCACATGCAAACTTGATTTTGATTGCATGAACAACATGGCGGAATATGAAGCATGCATCATGGGAATTCGAGCAGCCGTAGAGCGTAAGATCAGAATACTAGAAGTATACGGAGATTTTACCTTAGTAATCTACCAACTTAAAGGAGAGTGAGAGACAAAAGATCCCAAACTAATTGATTACCGAAAATAGTTTTGTATTGATTGAGGAGTTCAATGACATCACTTTTAATTACCTCCCACGTGATAAAAACCAGATGGCAGATGCTTTGGCAACCTTGGCTTTTATGATCAAAATAAATAGACTATAAGATATGAGACCTATTCAGATGAGTATATTTGAAGTTCCAGCTCATTGTTATAATGTGGAAGAAGAGGAAAAAGATGATCACCCTTGGTATCAGGATGTATTACGATACGTAAAAAATCGTGAATACCCGGAGCATGCCACTGAGAATGAGAGAAGGACTTTAAGAAGATTGGCCTCTGACTATGTTTTTGACGGGGATATTTTGTACAAAAAGAGAAAAGATCAAGTATTATTGAGATGCGTTGATGCAATCAAAGCTAGGAAGATCCTAGAGGAAGTTCACGAGGGCGTTTGTGGAACACATGCTAATGGATTCACAATGGCCAGACAAATAATAAGACTCGGATATTATTGGTCCACCATGGAAGGTGATTGTATCAACTATGCCAAGAAATGTCATAAATGCCAGATTTATGAAGACAAAATTCATGTGCCTCCGTCACCTTTGCACGTTATGACGTCCCTATGGCCCTTTTCCATGTGGGGCATGGATGTTATTGGACCAATCTCACCGAAAGCTTTAAATGGGCACCGATTCATCTCCGTAGTAATTGACTACTTCACAAAATGGGTAGAGGTTGCTTCATATGCTAGCATCACTAAGTTAGCAGTTAGTCGGTTCCTGAAGAAGGAGATCATTTGTCGATATGGAATGCCCGAGAGGATCATATTAGACAACGCATTGAACTTGAACAATAACACGATAGTCGAAGTTTGTAGTCAATTCAACATCAAACACCACAACTCATCTCCGTATCATCCAAAAATGAATGGGGCAGTGGAAGCGACCAATAAAAACATCAAGAATATAGTAGGAAAGATGACTGAGACTTATAAGGATTAGCATGAGAAATTACCATTTGTACTCTATGCTTATCGAACGTCTGTCAGAACCTCTACTGAGGCAACACCTTTCTCGTTAGTCTATGGGATGGAGGCAGTTCTACATATTGAAGTGGAAATACCTTCTCTTCGAGTTTTGTTAGAAATAAAGTTGGATGAGGCTGAATGGATCCATGCTCGGTATGATCAGTTGAACTTAATTGAAGAAAATAGGCTAAGGGCTATTCGTCATGGTCAGATGTACCAAAAATGAATGATGCGAGCCTACGATAAAAAATTTCGCCCAAGAGAGTTTCATGAAGGGGACCTTGTACTAAAAAAGATCCTTCTCATACAAAAGGGTTTCAGAGGAAAATGGATGCCGAATTAGAAAGGACCATATGTGGTGAAGAAAGCTTTCTTTGGAGGGGCACTAATTTTGACCGAAATGGATAGGAAAAGCTTACCCAATCCTATGAATTCGGATTCAATCAAAAAGTATTTTTCTTGAAAAGGAGAAGAGGCCAAGGTGAAAACCCGCAAAGGGTGCTTTGAGTTTCTAAAAAAAAAGAGAGGCCAGGGCGAAAACCCGCAAAGGGCGCCTTGAGACCAAAGGGTTTTTGAGTTGAAAACCCAAAAACGGTGGCTCAAATTCTGAATGGACATGCAGTTATCTTGCTACACTTGAATCAATAATGAAATGAAGTATGTTGCGTATCAGGGCATCAACAAAGTACTTTGGGTCTTCTAAACACATGTTAAGCACAAAGCAGTCTTCATGGAGTTTGTATATAGAAGCTCAATCTGTGATTTTAGGGCATCTGATTTTTTTCCTATTCATTTTACTATCTTTGGATTCTTTTTCTTCTCAAAGATATGTTCCCAATTAATTTTCTTTGTATTTTTATAATTCAGTTAACTCTCTTTGAAATTAATTTATTTGTTACCATTATTCATAAGCATGTTGCATTGAAATAATGATTGACGAACTAATAATTTCACAAAAGAAGTTCTACATATTACTGTGGAAATTTCTAGATAAAACAAGAAACTGAAACAGGACAATTGTTTAGAATTTTCATGTACATAGATTGGAGATATTTGAGAAAGAAGAGTCTTGATGGAGACTATTTCTCTGAATTCTTTGCCCAATTAAGTGGTTGTGACGGAGATAAATAATGTCATCGGATCATTCGGAGAATGGTATGACAAACCAATTTTTGTCAGGAAAAGATTCAAAAAACCCTAAATGGTGGTGGAATGAATCGAAGTTGAAACAAGTCTTGTATCCTTTAAGTTGAAACGACCCGTGTCCTGAGGTTCAAGAGAAATGAGCCCTAAAATTTCCATGAGGGAAAATTGTGTGAGCAAGAAAATGATATTTCAAGGGGAACGAAGATGAATCCTTGATGGATAAATAAGTGATAACATCTTGAGTAGGAATCATACTCATATCATTTTTTTCACATATCATAGTATGACTGAATAGGAGCTTTTGACTCATTTCGATCATGACATCGTAATCATTTGGCATAAGCATATACCCATTCTACAGGTTATAGGAAGATGGAGTAGAGTAAATGATCACTTTTAGCCTTGTCTCCCTAAAGTTGCAGTGGAGTATACTGAAGACAATATTCTTACCTTCTTGGACTTACAGGAATAAGATCGAAGACGTTAGCCTTGGCCCTCTGAGTTTGCAATAGAGCAGGCTAAAGGATAAACAGATCTGGCATTCTGAAGTTGCAGTAAGCAGATCGAAGACACCAGTCTTGTCTCCCTGAAGTTGTAGCGGAGTAGACTAAAGACAACAGATCTGGCATTCCCGAATTTGCAAGAAGTAGATCGAAGACATCAATTCTTGTCTCCCTGAGTTTGTAGTGGAGCAGATTGAAGATAGTAGATCTGACATTCCTGAAGTTGTAGGAAGCAGATCGAAGACTTCAAATCTTGTCTCCCTGAGTTTGCAATGGAGCAGATTAAAGATAACAGATCTGACATTCCTGAAGTTGTAGGAAGCAGATTGAAAACTTTAAATCTTGTCTCCCTGATTTTGCAGTGAAGCAGATTGAAGATAGCAGACCTGGCATTCCTGAAGTTGCAGGATGCAGATCGAAGACTTCAAATCTTGTCTCCCTGATTTTGTATTGGAGCAGATTGAATACAACAGATCTCATCTTCCTAAAGTTGTAGGAATAGATCAAAGTCATCAAATCTTGTCTCCCTGATTTTGCAGTGGAGTAGATTGAAGATAGCAGATCTGGCATTCCAGAAGTTATAGAAAGTAGATCGAAGACATCAAATCTTGTCTCTCTGATTTTGCAGTAGAGTAGATTGAAGACAACAGATCTCGTCTTCTTGAAGTCGTAGGACACAGATCGAAGATACTAGTTTGATCTCCTTGAAGTTGCAGTGGAGCAGATTAAAAGATAGTGGATCTGCCTTCCTGAAGTTGCAGTGAAATAGATTGAAGCCATCAGACTTATTGAAATCAAGATGAAGTTCCAATACCATTGAAGTTGCAGTGGAGTTGGAAGCCATTTGAAGAAGACGAAGACCAAAAAGTCAAGGCTCGGTAAAGACCGGGCAAAATTGGTCCTTTTATAGTCTTTGCTCTATTCTCGTTACACGACAATGAGCAAAAGAGGGCAAATCAGAGGAACCCAATTTCGCCTGTGCCCATGTAACAAACCGAATAATAAAAATAAAATAAAATAAAAGTTAGGTTTACAAAGTCCAGTTACAAAATAATTGGCCCTATTACAGTAGCCTAATACCCTTTACAGTGGCCCAATACCCATTACGACCCAAAACTATACTACCGTGCAACCCAAACTAAACCTAAGCCCCAGACTCGGACACAAACGGCCCAAAATGGCCCAATGCTTAGGCGAAATCAGCAAAAACCTAGGGTTTCTAGGAAACCCTCACGCCACAAGCCTTCATGCCGCAGCCCCGACATTACCAGGCTCGGTCATGCCACAATCTGCACGAATCGCCCCTTTCGTTGCCTAGATCTCCGCCTCTTACCTGCAAGAAAAGGAAAGAACAGCAGCAAAACTTGGAAAAAATAAGACAAAATCTTTTATTCCTTTTTTATTTTTATTTCAAAGGTTATAAAAACCCATCAAATCTGTAAATAGAACACACAGATACACAGAGAAACACAGACAGAGAATACAAAAATTTTCAAAGAAATAAAATACAGAAATTTTCTCATAAGAGGTTATTTGTTTTTTTTATATTTCATTCTATTTCATTTTTTATTTTCAATACATTTGTGCATACAAATACTATTTTAAAAAATAAAAAAAGGGGGCGAGGAAACTACCTTCGAAACGGAGGTTTTTGGCCTCCAGCCATCTTCTACGGAGGCGAGTGTAGCGCATGCAGCGCGTGGCCTATGAAGTCCGATGACTATTCTGGACTGAGCCAAGGAGAATTTGAGAGCATTCTCTAGAAAAAAAATTTCAAAATTGAGACTAAATGAATTTCTTTTATCTGAAAATTGGTTTATATATGCAAAAGAAACGACATTGTTTTGGTATGGTCAGTTAATGACCAAAACGATGTCGTTTTAGGAAAGGATCCGCACGTTGACTCGAAAACCTGAGGAGGATTCGCTTATTTTTTATAAAAGGGCAATTTGCTGTTTAGCCCCTCCGCAATTTTACCAGTCTCAATTCAGCCCAATTGAATTTTTTATTTTTTATTAAATTAGCCCTAAAGTCTATTTTTGTTCCAATTTAGTCCCTCGAACTACTTTAAGGGCTAAAAATCATAACGACGCCGTTTTGGAAAGAAGGTATAATTACCCCATAAGTCCCTGTGGTTTAACGCGCATTTTGATTTAGTCCTTACTATTTATTTTTATTACTATTTAGTCCCTTTTTCTTTGTTTTTTTAAAATATTTTTTATTTTATTTTATTTTAAATTATTATTAAATTATTTATCATATTAAATATTCTATATTTTCTTTAGTATTTATATATTAATTTATTAATATTATAAAATTCGTATATAATTATTATTTATTATTTTATTTGGTTTAATTATTTTATTACATATTATTTTAGTATTTATATATATTAGTTATTATATTATATATTTTAAAATTTTGTACATTATATAACATTATATTATATCATATACTATTTTTAACTAAAATTTATTTATATAGTATAACATATTATTTATTCTTAAATATATAGTTTTCTTTTATGTATTATGTGATTATAAATATGTTTTTATTTAAAGTTATAAATAATTTATTTATTGATGTATTTTATTTATTATCCCAAAATATATATTATGTTCTTTTTTATTTTGCAATAATTTATTTATTTATTATTTGGCATATGTCATTGTGTGAAATGTTTATTCTTGCATGAGAAATTTTCATATTTATTTTGTAGTTTTGTTGATTATTTTATTATTTATTGTTTTATATTTGTCCATACTCTTTTATTTACGATTGCTTTAGTGTAAGTATTGTTGTTAGTTGTATTTTATATTGTCTATATTAATGTGAAATGATAGTGTATCATGATAGTTTTGGTACTATGTTTGATGATGTATTAATATGATATTTTCATATGGATCATTGTTTAGAATAAAATACATTTTTGCAAAATTACTATATTTTATCTAAAGGTTTTTTAAAATAAGGCAATGCTTTGTATTTAGAAATTCGGAAAATAGTGCCCTAACGTGCTGGGTTTCAATTTTCTGTTTGACTAAACTAAATATCCTTTTGATAAAATTTTGTAAATCATGAGATGATTTTAGTTACGAGGGTTTAAAAATAATCATGTCCTAACGTGCTGGATGTGATGTTTGTATTCTTTCGAAACAAAGGAATCTCAAATTTTAACTCAAATTGTTCAAAGTTTTTTTAAGACATCATATTTTAAAATTCTTTCAAATTTTCAGCATTAGGACATGATTTTATTAATTAGGTACCAACTTTTGGGCGTTATGAGGGTGCTAACCCTTCCTCATACGTAACCGACTCCCGAACCCGTTTTCTTGTTTTTCGTGGACTAAAATCAAATGTTTTAAAATAAAACGTTTTACAAGATGATCCAATCACACCTAAGTAAAAAAGGATTGGTGGCGACTCCATTTCTATTTTTTTTAAAGTCGATCCTCATTTTCTAAAAATGGTTTCGACAAGTTAAATATTGATCCTTTTATGCCTTGGCTGTCACTGAAATGTGGATTTAAGTTCTTTCTAAGTTTGGGAATTTGGTTCTTGTTTGGATTGTCTTGGCAAATATGACTAAAATTCGTTTTTTTTTTAGTCTTGCTATTCTAGAAATCATTTAATAACAAAAGATGGAAATGGGGGAGAAAAAAAGAGTGGTTTTATAAACTTGTTTCATATTGTTTAAGCTAATTGACATGACCTGAAAAATTAGAATTTTAAAATCAAGATTGTTGATGAATAATGAGATGTCACCAAATTTTCAGTTCTTGACCCTTCTCTAAAAGATTTATTGTTGCATACTTGATGATTACCTTTAAATAATTGCAAATGAAGTTAGCTTTGAAAATTGTCCATGAAGCATGAAGTTTATTGAAGTTAGCTTTGCAAATTGTCCATGATGCATGAAGTTTAGAGGATGGATACTAAATCACAAGGGCCAATTTCTTTTATTATTATTATTATTTTCTTGAAGGAATGTTCGATTTCATTCTTGCATAAACAAGTAATAAAGTTAAATGGGGGAAACAATTGATTATTCTTGGAGGATATGAAATCCCACCATGTAAACATTATACTTGAGATATTTGGGAAATTAGGGGAAAATTTTGGACTTTTTGAGTAACATCGTGTGATGGTTTTCTAGGGTTGTCCATGTATGATTTTATATTTTGAGGTGCTCGAAAATGTCATATTAATGTTGTCCATGTATGATTTTATATTTTATCATTTGGAGCTTTTAATATTTTAACACAAGTGATGTCAATTTCTTGTCTTGATAATATCTTTATTATTTACTAATGCAGGTGGACAGACAAGTAACAGGTAACGGACATAAACAAATATCTCCACCGGAAGGATGATACCATTACTCTTTTCTAGTAATACGGGAAAGACAATATATGCATGTTAAACTACATTTACATTTCGAATTTGATCTTTTTACTTTAAACAAGAACATTTTGATTATATTTAATTTTCAATATGTTTTTATTTTCGATATCTTTAATTTATGTTATATTTAATTTTGGTCTTCAAACAATGTTTTATATTACTTAAATTGTTTGATTAAAATTATAATTAAACAATGTTTTCTATTACTTATATTGTTTGATTAAAATTATAATTAACACTACAAAAATCTATCTCAACAAACTAAACAAAAAAAAAGAACGTAAAATGCTACAAACAAATCACTTTTTTTAAAAGGAAGATATTTAACACACTATATTAATCCAATGGATATTTTATAAAAAATAATTATTAAATGTCAGTCATCAATTAATCAAATCTACAAAAACACATTCTTTTCTTTTCTTTTCTTTTTTCTTTTCTTATTGATTGATAAAGAAATGAATTTCAATTTTTTGACTAGCAAAGATAGTTTTAATTTCTATGTTGTGCTTTGTAAAGAATCTAAATATGTACTGTTCATTTTTTCTTTGACAGTGAGTTATTGCTTCCTCTTCTTCTTTGGTTTGCTTGATTGCTTCTTTCATCCACAGTTGAGCTTCTTGTATTCACTGAACCACTGTAAGTTCTTTAGAAATTAAATTCTTTGATTTTGTTTTACTATTATTGAAATTAGTATTGAAGAAATGTGACCCTTTTACTATGATTTGAAGATATGTAACACTTTAATATCTTGCAGTAATGGCTTGTCTGCCTTTAATTGTACAAAGTGAGAGGCGTAAAAGAATTGGTCTTGCTATTACAATATGGTTGCAAATGTGTACAATTACGAGTTGGTTCTTAGTTGCATTGGGTGCCATCCATAGCCTACATACTTATAGACCAAGGGTTAGATCTTATATTTTAGATTTTTATGCAAAACGAGATTATGTGAAAAGACTTGTATATGCTAGTGATGAGACATGTATTGAACAAGTTAGGATGAATAGAATTACCTTTTTTAAACTATGTGAGATGTTACAAACTTTAGGGGGATTGAAGTCGTCAAGATACATGCTTGTTGATGAAAAAGTGGCAATTATTTTACATATCATTTCTCATCACCTTAAAAATAGAGTTATCAAGCATCAATTTAATAGGTCCGGGGAAACCGTTAGCAGATCATTTCACAATGTTTTAAATGCTGCCATACGCTTACAAGATGTGTTATTTAAAAAGGCAGATGTAACATCCTGAAAATGGGCCTATGCATTTTTTATTTAATTATACGAAATGGCATGTCTTATGTGTTATAAATGTATGGTGAACATTTTTGGAAACTTGGAAATGTTAAGTTTAAAAGAGGAAAGTGAACATTTTTGGAAACCTGGAAATGTATGGAAATGTTAAGTTTTAAGGTTTAAAAAGGGGAAACTAAGGCAATGTGGTCTTAAGAAAATTAATAGGAGGAATTTGACACAAGAACGAGCTTGGAAAAGTGGCAAGGAGGCACCACTTAAAGCCCAGTAGGTGACGCCACAATCAAGGGGAAGGAGCCTAGGTTCGAGTCACTTGGGGAGCAAACAAAGGAATTTTATTCTGGTGCAAGGAACAAGAGAGTTGGACGGCATTAAGGCACTTGAAAGAGGAGTTTTATTCTCTTTAAATTTTTGGATAAATAGTAGATAAATGGTGATTTAATATTAGATTATTTTAAGGATAAAACAAGAGATAATTAGATTATTTGTTTATGAAGAGATAAAGAGAAAAGTTAGGAATGGAAGAGATGGCCGAATGGGGGACTCTTGGGGTAATAGTTTCGACAAATAGGAGAAAATAAGGCCATTCCTCACACTTTTCTTCCCTCCTATTCTCTGCCGAATTCCCTAAGCAACATTCTCTCTTCTCTTTTTATTTTGTCAAACCGAAATCTACTTCTTCTTTATCCACCATTGCTGATTCTTTAAGCCTCAAAAATCAAAAGTGTTGTCACACCTCTAGGCCATAGTCGACTAGTTTCCAAGACTCCATAGCCAAATCTTTGAGGAGCTCCAAGCATAGGTGCTGTCGATTTCTTCAAGTAAGGGTAAGATCAAAAATTCGGTTTCCATTCTTCTACTTTTAGTATTGTCGAAATCAAGGTATTAATCCTATTAGTGATCTTTGGATGAAACTTGAAGGTTATTCGGGATCTCTGCTATTGTCGACATCTCCATAGTCAAAAAGTGCTTTCGGGATTTAAAGGATCTAAGGTGAGTCACACTTTGACATTCGGCCAAAGGCCATTTAATGGTGATTAAATGTTAAAAATCGATCTAACATATGATTATAGGGATTTCGATAGGCACCTAAGACAAAAGATCATTTCCGGGATTTAAGATTTGGAAGGTAAACACATAAGTATATTCGGCCAAGGCCTATTTTGGATATCTAGATCTATCTCTTACTTTGTTTAAAAAGCAGAAACTAACCTATGTAGAGATCCAGTGTTTGGCCGAATACAAGGAGGAGAATAGCAAAGTTTTCGGGATTTGAGTGATAAGCAAATCGGCATTAAGGTAAGTTTTAGTGCACAAATCCTACTAGGATTTTGTTTTGTGTCCGAATGGGTTTTCATTAAAACTTTAATATGGGCCGAATGTAAGGAGTTAAAGATCTAAGGCAGTAGATCAGATTTCGGGATTTCAGTGAAATTGTTAAGCGAATCAGGTGTGTACCCACACTACTTTTTAATAAGATTTATGGAAATAATTAATATGTGTATGTTTATAAGAATGTGAATATGGCTAAGGTACCATGTTATGGTACAAAAGTACTCAGGTACGTTTCCTACTCCTACTAGGATTATGAACATATGTTACTTTTAACATGTGAAAACTGGTAAGAATGTGAATTAAGGCATGAAATTGCATAATGTGTATGAAATATGGGGCATATGGTTTATATGAAAAGGGGAAGTTAATGTGGTGACCTAAGACCACGAAATCTGAATGTGGTGACCTAAGACCACGTAAAACTGAATGTGGTGACCTAAGACCACGATATCTGAATGTGGTGACCTAAGACCATGAATTTTATAAGGGTGATCAGCACGTCGACTGCAGCGACTGCCTTCGATGGTGTGTAGCGGATAGAGGGTTAACTTAGTAGTCCCCACGGTGTGCAGGTTGGTACGGGGGACATGTAGCGGATGGCATATAGGTTTGGGTTCGGGTTGCATCATTATTTCCTATCTGTTATATGAATATACATGTAATATGTGAACATATGCCTAAACTGTTAAATTTTAGTGTTGGTTACACATTGAGTCTGTTTGACTCACCCCTTTGTGGGATTATTTTTCAGGTGACGATCAGTGATGGACCGGGCTGGCAGATGCTTAGTGGAGGCCATGTGAAGTTCAGATTTCTTTTATTTGGACTATTTTACTTTAAGTATTTTGAATTTAAATTTTGGGAATTATTTGATGTAATAAGGCCTTAGTAGGACTATTTTATTCTGTTTTTATTTATTAAGCTTACAAACTTTTATTTATTAAAAGATTAAGTAAATCTATTTTTAAAACAAAGCCCAAACGTTTTGTCACCTAAAGTAAAGGATTTTTTTTTAATGAAATAAACTTGTTTTCATCTCAAGCCCAACCCAAAACAATCTTTCTTTCAAAACACATAAGTTTTTCCTAAGTAACAAAAGAATTTGAAACGGTTTACACCAGGGAACATACCAGGTCCGGTCAAGGCTCGTGGGATGGGTTTGGGGTGTTTCAGCAGAGCCAATTACAGCTAATTCTATAGACCCAAGGTGGAAATGGTTTAAGATATTGGAGTGAGTTCTATATATAGCTCGTACATAATTTAGTTCATTTAGATTTAAATATAGTATCTAACTCGAGATTTTATACATGTGATGTAGAATTGCTTAGGCGCTTTAGATGGAACCCACACCAAGATTAGGGTTAACAGTTGATAAACCTAGATATCGAACGCGAAAAGGTGACATAGCAACAAATATGTTAGGTGTTTGTACACCTTATATGCATTTTGTTTATGTTCTTCCTGGTTGGAAAGGTTCTGTTACTGATGGGCGAGTTCTTCGAGATGCCATTAGTAGGAAACATAGACTAAAAGTTCCTCATGGTAAAATGCAAAATTAGAGGAATTTGAAATAATGTTTAAGATCATACTTTTTTTTGGAAATTAACCATGACAAATAGTTTCTTTTTATAGGTTGTTATTATCTAGTTGATGCTGGATACACAAATTGTGAGGGATTTCTTACGCCTTTGAGAGGACAAAGATATCATTTGAATGAGTGGCGTCAGGGTTACCAGCCAAGTACTCCAAAAGAATTTTTCAATATGAAACATGCTTCAGCGCGTAATGTTATTGAAAGATGTTTTGGGTTATTAAAACTTAGATGGGGAATACTTAGGAGTCCGTCATTCTATCCTGTGAGGGTGTATAATAGAATCATTATTGCATGTTGTTTGCTCCATAATTTTATTCGAACCTATATGAGTCTTGATCAATTGAAGCAGAGTTGGAAGAAGGATTACCTAGTAATATGATAGATAGATGATGATGAACCGAATATTGTAAATATTCATCCATCGGATGCATGGGCTACTTGGACGATGGAACTAGCCAACCAAATGTTCGATGAATGGCAAGCATCTAGAAATTAGTTAGGTTTAGGGTAAAAATAGTAAACGTTACTTTGTTTATGTTATTTTATGTATCTAGTTTATGAAACTTTGGTGGTGTTTGAATTATTTTTTTGTATTGTACTAGACTTGTTGAATGATAATTTATTTTCCTTTGATTCATCATGTGTTATAATTTGATAAAGTGTTGATCTTTTGATATATAATATTGAACTTAATTTTAATTTGCATTTTTTCTTAATATAATTATGTCAGGTTTTTCACAATCAAGTGCTTCTTCCCAAAATTCTCGATGAACCAAAAGGAAATGGGTTCCAGAAGAAGATGCTGCGTTGGTTGCTTGTATGGTTGACTTGCACAATGTTGGAACCTTTAATGCAGATATGGGATTCAAAGCCGGGTATTTAAATGAGTTGGAAAAAATGTTAGAAAAAGTTTTACCCCATGCCATGTTGAAGGCTAAACCTAATCTTGAATCGAGGATTAGGACATGAAAAGGGAATGGTCAATCGTTTATAACATGCTTAGTGGAAAAAACAATAGCGACTTTGGTTGGGATGAGCATAGGCAGCTTGTTGTTGCTAAAGATGCGGTGTGGAACTCATATATAAAAGTAAGAATTATTTCAAGTCTTTATTATCTTATTTTGACTAAACTTATATCCAATATGAATTTCTCATTTTTTATAGAGTCATAAAGAAGCTGCTCAATTCAAACATCGGAGTTTCCCTTATTATGACCAACTTACTGCCATCTACGCAAAAGATCGAGCCACTGGGAAAGATGCTCAAACAACCGCTGATATTATCAAAGAAATGATGTTGAGGATGTGGCTGCTACAAATACTAATGAAGAAAGAAACGATTTCCATGGACGCGAAGCTGATGTTTCTTTGGATGATATGGATCTTTCAGCTACACAACCACAACCAGGTAGAAACCAAGGTGATTCCACATCTTCAAAGAAGAAAAAAAGATTTCTGATGCAAATGATTCTTCTACTTCATTTAATGATGCTGCCACTTTATTGGAATGTAAAAGCCAAAAAAAACATTGCTAAAAGCCAAAAAAATGCCGCTAAAAGCCAAAAAGGTGTGGCCTTTTAGCGGCGTTTCTTATAAAATCGCCGCTAAAGGTGTGGCCTTTTAGCGGCGTTTCTTATAAAAGCGCCGCTAAAGGTGTGGTCTTTTAGCGGCATTTTTTATAAAAGCGCCGCTAAAGGTTGGGCCTTTTCGCGGCGTTTCTTATAAAAGCGCCGCTAAAGGTGTTGTCTTTTAGCAACGTTTCTTATAAAAGCGTCGTTAAAGGTGTGGTCTTTTAGCGGCGTTTCTTATAAAAGCGTCACTAAAGGTGAGGTCTTTTAGCGGCGTTTTTAACAAAAACATCACTAATTTGCATAGATTTGCAGTGCTATTTTTCTGCAATATCCTACCCTCCCTACATTAAAAACCAACCAAAAATAGCAGCAATTGCATATAATTCCAACCCAAGGCAGCAAATAAAACATTTAAATCTCACCAAAAGCATTAAATCTAAACGATACTTCAAATTTAATAAAATATATATGATATTCATTAATAAATGAAGCATAATTCAAACAATTCTTACAATAATGTTAACTGTAACAATGTTAAAAAATCTTACAACAATAAAACAAATGTCTAAGAGGCGGCCTCTGATCGCTACTAGAACAATCAGATCATAGTCTGCATTGTAGTGGAGTTCTTCATACTTTCTATTCTCGCTCGCTGCCCCGCCATCGCCTCCACTCTAAGTTGAGCAATATGCTCCACCTCCCTCGCCGCCGCCTCGCTCTAAGTCGAGAAATTTGCTCACCGTGCTCGCTTCCATCAGAGATATCTGGTCTTTCAATCTCTGAATTTCAGCACGAGATTGACTCCCGGAAGGCATGTATTACAGAGCCGGATCCAAAATATTGAGTCGGGTAACACCGATCCTTGACATCGAACCCGACCATACCTTGTAAGACCCAAAATATTAGTGATAATTTTGTTATAAATATACTCAAGATTAACAAAACTATCAATCAAGCGATCGTACCTTTCAGACCCAAAACATCAATAATAATTACATTATCAATCTCCTCGAGATTAATGTAATCAGACGAAGGAACCACTTCATACTCGCCTTCTTCTCCTTTAGTTTATCCTAACAAATCAATAAAAAGTTAGAAACGAAATATATAATAAAAAGGAATGGAACATAACTTAAAATTATAAATTATTATAAATTTAAAACTACAAACGATGAATTAAACTATTGTAATTAAACATTATAAATATTTATAATAAATCAAATTTTATTAAGTAAATATACCAAAATTTCTCTGACCTCGGATGTCATCGGAGATCCATCCTTCTTCCTATGCGTAATGTCAAAAAGTCAAGGCGCCCAAATTTTTGAATCGATTTAAACTTCCTACATTATAGTAGAAAAAATATAATTTAATAGTATAAAGTAATTAATATTTGAAAGAAGTAATAAATTATAATACCTCGGCCTCAGCTACACGAGCAAAACTTCTGGAACCTGTCGTATGCGTGAATTGTTGTTTCTGTCTACTATTTGTTCCAACTCGCTCACGGTCCTACATAATGGAATTTGAATTATGTATATAGTAAATACGATAAACTGAAAAATTTATAAGACTTTGAAAGTACGTAATACCTCTCCTTTCTTTGAATTCCAGAATCTAACTTGATCTTCCCATTGGTACCTCAACATTCCGTGGGACAATTCGCAATTTTTAAATCGAGGCTTATGTCTTTCTTAAAATATTGTTTTTTAGGGTGCTTTTATTGTCTCTCTATTTTTACCCAACGCCTTCTTAACATAGTCATTGGAGACCTCTAAAGCAAATTTACCTGAAAAAAATTTAAAAAGTTAATATAAATGAAGGTTAAATTAAAGTATTATAAATTACATTCACCTTTTATTACCTTAATATTATCGAGAGCCTAATTTTTGTTGGCATCGGGCATGTGATGCCATGATTAAATAGTTAATGGGCAACATATTCGCATTTTGTGCTATAATGCCCAAATAGCCTGCCAACAGTCGAGCTTCAGATCAGATAGGCTGGCCATGATTGTTTCTCCTTACTTGAACACGCTCGGTAGGCTCTAAGTCGTATAAATCTGTAAGTAATGTACGTCCCCGAGCTATGCTCGTCCCACCACCCTCAACTGAAAAATGATATATTATTATATTAAAATTGAAAATGAATCAATAATAAAATTCAACATGCATGTGAAATAAACTTAACATTACTTTGGAATTGTCCATGCTCATCATCTATGTCCGGCAGACTAGAAGATCCAACAACTGTATCCTGTCCACTATTTACTTCTTCTGGATTTGGAGTATTCTGGACAATATTTAAACCTCGTAATCGTCTTCTAGGCATTTTCCCTGCAATACACATAAAATAGTTCAAAATTTTAGTAACAAATAACAACAATAATAGGACATTTAAATCAGTTAAATCATATAACATGACCAACATGAAAATTATAATATTACATATAAATAATAAATCGTTAAATCTTACTACATCATATTTCGTAAATATCTTCGTCCACATCCCTGACGAACCCATTGAAATTGTTGACTAGTACTAGGATATTTTCGCTAAGTCTTGTTCGAAAAGACAAAGTTTCGATCTTTCGACTATGTCATCTCTACTTCCACCGCTAATGTCAAACAAGTCTCTAGGGGTGTTTCAAGTACAACGTACCAACCCTCATCGGTTGTATCTTGAGTAAAAACTTGTTTAACTTGAGAAGAAAACACATACACTCGTCCATCGCTTGTTCTCGGTGTGAATCAATCGAGAGAAATTCACCATTGTAAAGCCATATTGATCATTTTTAATTCATGAGCCGTATTCACATCAGCCCAATCACCTCGAAATAAGACAACTTTGCATTTGTCGTAATAATCCAACTCAATGATGTCGATAATAAGTTCGTAATATTCCAAATCCCCTCGATCGGATTCATCGCCCTAGCACTAGCATAACTTGTAATCGAAGAATTAACAACAATTTACATAATTTTGGCTTCTCCTCAATCTCTCGCGATACCTTGTATGAAATCAGATCCGTTGATGAGGAAGCCACTATATCTTTTAACTACTCTGTTTGGACCTTGTGAAAGCCATTTAACGTCGTCATTTACTTCATTTCGACTCCAAACCTATTGATTCGAAAGTAAATCAAGTAATTATGAATGTTATGAGAAAACATTATTACTTGTCAATGAAAACTTAAATTGCATACCATTTGGCTTAACCATTCATGGAATGATTCTGCGAACAACTTATTAATTTCTCGTCAATTTAATCTTCGGGATCGTGAACGAGCTCTCAATATTTGTTTGTACTCACTACGGTAAAAAAGGTTTTACTTTGTTAGAAGAAAAACAAATTATAATTGATGAGTATTTATCAAATTCTAGAACTTACTTCCGAAATGGTTCCATTGAATCGTGATGAAAAAGAACGTATCGATGTGCTTGGACCCACGATCTATCATCTAATTATGCAATTTCAACTTTGCCGATCGGTTCTCGAAACTTTGAAATAAATAAGTTTCGCCAAATTATGATCTGTGAGCCCAAAGATTTCTACTTGGTGCGATCATTCTTGTTTCAACATCTTCCAAATACCTCGACAGAAAGTCATACATTCCTCTGCCAAGTAGCCATCGGCAATTGATCCTTTCGGATAACGCTTATTGCGGCAGTATGACTTCAATTTGGAAAGGAACCTAAACACGGTATACAACATTATCAAAAGTTACAACTAAAGGTATTGAACTGAATGAAGGAATATTTTGCAAATAAAGTAAGACCTTTCAATGGGATACATCCATCGATAGAAAATGGGTCCACCAAGAAGTGCTTCACGTGGGAGATGAAATAACAAGTGCACCATAATAGTGAAAAAGGAAGGCAGGAATATCTTCTCCAGATTGCATAAAGTCAATGCGGCTCGATCTTGTAGTCTCTCTAATTCTTGAACATTCAAAACTTTACAACAAATGCCTTTCATTATATTCGACAGTTCAATTACAGAAGCCGTCACCTTTTTCGACATACAACACTGCATAGCAACTGGCAGTAAGTCTTGCATCAAAATGTGATAGTCATGCGATTTTAAGCCATATAGTCTTCGATCCTTAAGACTCACACATCGTGATATATTTGATGCATACGCATCCGGGACCTTTATATCCTTCAACACCGTACAGAACACTTCTTTCTCCATCTTTGACATTGAAAAAATAGCAGGCGGCAACCGATATTTCATATTCAGAAGTGCTCAGGGATGAAGCTCACGCCAAATTCCCATGTGGACCAAATCATGTCGACTCTGAATATTATCTTTCGATTTTCCATCGACATTCAAAATAGTCCCAATGATGTTCTCGCAGACATTTTTCTCTATGTGCATGACATCAAGATTATGACATAAAATCTGATGCTCCCAATAAGGCAACTCGAAAAAAATACTTCTTTTTTTCCACAAGTCCGCCTCATTAGGATCATCCTCTTCATCAGATTCATCATCAGATTCATCCCTAGATCTTCTATTTCTTTGCCGGTTGACCGGTTGATTCATCTTCCCATAAATGAAATTCATATCTTTCAACATTAAGAATATTTTGGATCCACCTGTAACACCCCACACCCGGCCCAAACACTACAACCGGATCTGTTATGTCACCAAGAAAAATTTTATAGAAACATGTCGCATTTTCGAAAAAGCCCAAATATGTTTTATATAGAATATGCTTAAGTAAAGTAAAATCCAAACTTAAATACATGCCTTTTTAATTAAAATAAAAAGCTTAAACGACTTAAAGTAATAGAAGCCCATAATAAAACATAATAGCCCATGGCCTTATTACAACGAGGTTTGAAGTCCATTAATTAAAAAGTATAAAATAAAACTTGAGTCTCTTTTGCCAAATCTATGTATTCTTCAGATGGCCACCTTATGTTCCTCTCCATCCCGGTCCGAATCACTAGGTATCACCGAAATGTTAATTAAAGGGTGAGTCGCGAGACTCACATGCAACCTCAAGCACCACTAGAGTTTGGGCCTTAAGCCCATTAAACAAAATAAGCGTGTAATAATCATAATAAAAATTAATAGCAATTAATATGCAAGGCCCAACCTGTTTGCCTAGGTTTCCATCCACTACACACCCCCGTACCAACCGTTCACACCATTGGGGATTTCTACAATCGACCCACACCACTACACACCATGATGGCAGTCAAGCTGCTCATTCACATATGATGGCCGAAGCCTTTATAAAATATAATGGCCAAAGCCCGTATAACATTTAATGGCCGAAGCCCGTATAACAGTTCACAGCATTAGCCGCTACACATGTAACGTATAACTTCCTCCCTTCATTAACCCAACCCATGCAATCACATACAAGCATTTTACTTATAACATTTAAGCAGATTATTTACTAACACTGGGATCCGCTTTTTCCTCCTTGGGCTTGCATCAATAAACCGAGATTTGGCATTTATCAAAACATAAAAAACACATGAACATACAATAATAGGCGATCTAGATGGTGGGAGGTATTACACACCAGTTACCGCGAAAATCTATTATCCTTAACGTAGAGCCTTATTTGTCGAATCCGAAAATCCCTAAGACAACGTCACCTTCCTACCTTCGGCTTTTCCACCAAATTGGCGTAGGAGACTTTTAATGAGACAGATTCGGCTACTAAAAGCAGAGAGGGAAAATCAACAGGCCTTAAATAAGTGTTTCGGGTTAGATTTGAATGAAAAGAAAGAGTGAAATCGCATAGAATAAAATCCCAAAACTTACCAAATTACTAAGGAGTATGTGGCTTATGGTGCACCTTCGGGAAATAGAAACCTCCCTTGTAGGTTCGGCTATGTGAGATGAGAGTATGAATCAAATGGAATTCGGCTTTTAGAAAACAAAAAAGAGAAACTGTAGGAAAGGCTTGGAAATTTCGGCATAGAATGAGAGAAAAATAGGGCTTCAGAATATTGAAATTGAAGAATACTACTCCCTATTTATAGAGAAATTTCGGCATATCATCCACACACAGAGTTGGAATTTTGGCCAACTCTTCCCTTCTCCTGATATCCTTTATCTCACCTGATAACCCAATCCTTATCTCCTCAAAAAAATAGCCCTCATCTTTCTCTGCATTATCTTCCTATTTATCAAGAAATAAAAGAATTAAAATCCTATTTTGTAGCTAGTGTGTTTGTCCACTCCTAGGGCTTGTAAGTGCTGAATTTTAGTCTTAAAATTTGGGCTCTAAGTGGCCATACTAGGCCCAAACTCCTCCCCTTATGATGCCACCTTATGCCCACTTAAAGCTCCTCAAATCATTGGGCCACAAGCCCAGCTTGTCACTTAATTAACTATCTACTTAAATTATAAGCTAACACCATGTATTAGCCACCTAAACCCATATTTTTAAAGCCCAATATATCACTTTAAAAACCCAGAGCACTAATTTAAACCCTAATCCACATATTTAATCAAAAAGTCAGCCCGATCCTTAGAATCTCAATTTAACATATTAAACTATCACCTTAATGCGCAGGCCTACGTTTAGGATGTTACAGTTCTACCCCCCTTAAAATAAATTTCGGCCTCAAAATTTACCTGATCAGAAAAGATGGGGATATTGCTGTCACATAACCTCCTCCAGTTCCAACGTCGCCTCTTCTGCGTCGTGGTTTCTCCACAAAACTTTGACCAAAGGAACAAACTTCCTTCTCAACACTTTTACGTCTCGATCTAAAATTCGTACTGATTCCTCCTCAAAAGATAAATCTGGCCTTACTTCAATTTCTTCCACTGGCACTATGTGCGATGGATCAGATCGATAATGTCTCAGCATCGAGACATGGAACACGTCATGTATCTGCTCCAACTCTGAAGGCAACTCCAAACGATAAGCCACTGGGCCCACACGTTCTAACACCCGATAAGGCCCAATAAACCGAGGACTTAGCTTACCCTTTCGTCCAAACCTCATTACCTTTTTCCATGGAGAAACCTTCAAGAAGACTTGATCTCCTACTGCGAATTCTACCTCCTTCCGCTTAAGATCTGCATAAGATTTCTACCGATCAGACGCTTCCTTCAATCGAGCCTGTATTAACTTAACTTTTTCCTCCATTTCTGAAACTAGTTTAGGACCCAATACCTGACGTTCACCTAACTCCGTCCAACAAGTTGGGGTGCGACATCTCCTTCCATATAATGCTTCATACGGTGCCATTTGAACACTAGCTTGATAGCTATTATTGTACACGAATTCAGCCAAGGGTAAATGCTTGATGAAGAGCCCTCCAAAATTGGGAAGTGAACCTAGGGTCCCTATCCGATATGATCGACACCGGCACACCATGTAATCTTACAACCTTAGCCACGTACAACTTAGCCAACTTTTGCAAAAAGTAGTCGACCCGAATCGGTATGAAGTGAGTAGACTTCATCAGCCGATCTACAATTACCCAAATTACATCTGTCTTGGTGGGTGTAAGGGGTAACCCACTAACAAAATCCATTGTGATTCGCTCCCATTTCCATTGCGGGATCTTTATCGACTGCAATAATCCCAAAGGCAGCTGATGTTCCGCCTTCACCTACTGATAGGTCAAACACTTTCCCACATATTTCGTAACTTCTCGCTTCAAACCTGACCACAGAACTGTTCTCGCAAATCCCGATACATCTTAACTCCTCTAGGATGCATAGCATAGGGGCTACTATGCGATTCCCGAAGAATCATCTACATTAGCTCCTCATCTTTTGGCATACAAACCTTCCCACGAAAACACAAAACTCCATCATTGTTCAAACTATAATCCTCTACTTCACCCTCCTGCACTTGTCGGATTCGAATACTCAAAACATCATCCAAAAGTTGCTTCTCCTTGATTAGACTCATCCACATAGGTCTTACTTGTAGTTCAGCTACCAGACTACCATCCTCATACAAATTAAGATGAGCGAACATCACCTTTAGGTCTGCTATCACCTTTCTACTCAACGCATCCACCACCACATTCACCTTACCGGGATGTATTCAATCGAGCAATCATAGTCCTTCAAGAGCTCGATCCACCTATGTTGTCGTAAATTTAACTCCTTCTGAGTAAGGAGATACTTCAAACTTTTATGGTCGGTGTAAATTACTGACTTTTCCCCATATAGGTAGTGCCTCTAAATCTTTAGAGCAAACACTACAGCCAATTCCAAGTCATGCGTAGGGTAGTTCAATTCATGCGGTCTCAACTATCAAGACGCGTATGCCACAACTTTTCCATCCTGCATCAACACACACCCTAATCCTGTGTGTGACGCATCACAGTAGATGATAAATTCTTTTCCTACCTCTGGCTGAATTAACACCGGCGCTTCCGTCAAAATTCTCTTCAGCTTCTCAAAGCTCTCCTGTTGTTTGTCAGTCCACACAAAAGATACTCTCTTCCTCAACAACTTAGTTAATGGTGCCGCTATTGAAGAGAACCCCTCAACGAACCTTCGGTAATATCCTGCTAATCCTAAGAAACCTTGAATTTCTGCCCCAGTTTTCGGTGGTTTCCAATTTAACACAGCTTCGACTTTCCAAAGGTCTACCCTAATCCCCTCTGCGGAAACTAAATGCCCTAGAAAAGTCACCTCCTTCAGCCATAACTCACACTTACTGAACTTTGCGTACAGTTGCTTTTCCCTCAGAATTTGTAACACCACTCGAAGATGTACATCATGCTCCTCCTCAGACTTGGAATAAACCAATATATCATCGATAAACACTACGATGAACCGATAAAGGTATCGCTGAAACACCCGATTCATCATATCCATAAATGCTGTTGGCGCGTTCGTCAAACCGAACGGCATTACTAAGAACTTGTAATGATCGTAGCGTGTTTGAAATGCCATTTTATGAATGTCTCCTTCCTTCACCTTAACTGATGATATCCCGACCTGAGATCAATCTTAGAAAAGACCGAAACTCCTTTGAGCTGGTCGAACAAATCGTCGATTCTTGGTAATGGGTACTTATTTTTAATCGTCAACTTATTCAGTTGACGATAATCCACAAACATACGCATGGATCCGTCCTTCTTCTTCACGAATAGGACTAGTGCTCCCCATGGAGACACACTGGGTCGAATAAACCCACGGTCCAACAGTTCCTGAATCTGAGCTTTGAGCTCCACCAGTTCCTTCAGTGCCATTTGATAAGGAGCAATTGATACTGGAGCTATACCCGGGAGTAGTTCTATTCCAAATTCCACCTCGTGATCTGGGGGTAATCCTGGCAACTCCTCCGGAAAGACGTCTGCGAAATCCTTGACTGTTCGAACCTCATCGACAGTCACCTCTTTAGCATCCAAAGTACTAATAAAAGCTAAAAAGGCGTTACATCCCTTCCGAATCATCTTTACAGCTTTCAAGGCCGACACTACGTTGGACAAATAATTCCTTCTTTCTCCTAACACAACCATCTCCCCGCCTTTCGGGGTACTTAACACCATGCGCTTAGTCCCACAATCCAATTTAGCATGATACTTTGATAACCAATCCATTCCTAGGATAAGATTGAACTCTCTGAATGGCAATTCCATAAAGTCTGTGGGAAATACTACCCCTTGAGTCTCTAAAGGTATATCCCTAAATAGCTTGTTCACTACCCTAGATTGTCCTAAGGGACTAACCACAGTCATCTTCCTAGTAGTTGTTTCAGGATCTATACTTAAGGTCTCAGATATCAAACATGCAATATAGGAGTGGGTTGACCCAATATCAATCAAAGCAAGAAAAGGGCTGTCAACTATAAGAAACGTACCGGTTATGACATCCGGTTCGTCACCATCCTCCTGTCAATGAACTGCATAAACTAGACCCAGCTGCCTAGCCTCTACATTACCTGCACCTCTGCCAGGTGCTCCACGACCTCGACCAGCCCCATTTCCTCCTCTACCTACACCACGACCCCTTGGTCCAGGCTGATAACCTTTCCTCACTTGATCAGCACCTCGTCCCGCTGGCTGCCCCGATCCATCTGGGGACAGTCCTTAATCAGGTGTTCTGTGGATCCACACTTAAAGCACCCACCTGTCTTCACTCTGCATTCCCCATGGTGTGCCTTGCCACATATAGAACATGTTTGGTTCTGACTCGTCGGAGCACGAACTGGCCCATCAGCCCTAGGCCTCTTCTAGAAATTCCCCGATGCTCTTGATGGCCCAAAACTCCTCTTATTCTTACCCCGATCCTTATCCCTTTCTTGCCTCTCAACCCGTTTAACTTCTTCAATTATTTTAACCTTATCTACCAAAATAGCAAAAACCATTTCCCGTTACGGTGCTATCAGAACCCTTAACTCATTTCTCAGCCCATCCTCAAACCGAACACAATGTTCATACTTTGTTGCTACCATTCCTTGAGCATAACGGCTCAAGCGCAGAAACTCGGCCTCATATTCGACCACAGACTTACTTCCCTGTACCAGGTTCAGGAATGCCTTCCTTTGGGCATCTATACAGCTGGCCCCGACATACTTCCCCTGAAATGACTCCTTAAAGAAGTCTCAGTCAATCCGGTCTGCGGCAGTGCCTTCTTTTACCGTGATCCACCACTAGTAGGCCTCATCTCGGAGGAGAGACACGACCCCTAACTTTTCCTCTACCGTGAAGTCTAAGTCATCCATTATGCACTCAGTCGCTTCCATCCAGTACTCAGCTGTGTTAGGAGCTACCCCAGAAACTCCCCTAAACACTTCTGCTCCATTAGCCTTAAGCCGTTCTGGCACAGATTTTTGGGCTCCTATGCCCATGCCTACTCCAGCAACCCTCTCTAAAATCTTCAACATCGCTTGAGATACAACATCATCTCTGGGCGCCTCATCCCAAAATTCTCCTTCTACAGTCGGCAGTTCTGACATCTCGTTTCTCGACCCGTGGCCAGACCCTACAGGCTCTGATGCGGTCATTCTACCCCTACCGCGTCCACGCAGTGGATGTCCTCGACCCCTTAAACTCATTCCTCCGATTGACATTTATCTGATTAAGAATTTTATGGATTATTAATTTTCTTCCACTAGTTAACCACTAACAGTCTTATGAATAATAGTTTTAAAAGTGGTTCTTTCGAATTCGCATTCACAATACAATCTCAAGTTCAATCATCAACATTTTTGAACTCGCGTTCATTACAGAAAAGTGTTGTCGTTGTTGCTGTTGTTGTTGTTTCTACTACTCAGGGGTATTTTCGTAATTTTGTCCTACAGGGGTATTTTCGTAATTTTTTCAAAATAAGGTCCTTGGTGATTTTGTAGAGTAAGGGTATTTTGGTAATTTTTTTAATTCTGGGGGTATTTAGAAATTTTGAAAATTCGGGGGTACTTTGATAATTTTGGAAATTTTAGGTATTTGATAATTTTGGAAATCTGGGGGTATTTTGGTAATTTTGGAAATCAGGGTCATTTTGGTCATTTCGCAAAATAAAGGTAATTTTTCAAACGTTGATGGTTTTCTTGTTTTTTTTTTTTGAAACAGGGTTGATTGGAATTTTTTTTTTATATAAAACAAAGGTATTTTGAAAATTTTACAAAACTTGGGGTGTTTTTTTTTTTTAAGAAAAAGGTGGCTGGTCCCTTTTGGGTTTTAATCATATGGTTTAGCCCATCAACTAGCTCTCGTAACTAGGGTGAATAGTCACTATGTACCAGGTAGGATTCTAGTGAAGAGGAGGTGAGTCGCTAGGACTGCTTAAATACCAAGCTCTCCCTGAATCCACTCCTAGACATGCGTATGCTTATTGCCACACCCTAACTGTAACATCCTAAATTAGGGGTTATTTGTAATTTAAATAAATTTCCATGTGGGCTTCAAGAAATAAATATTTTGACTGCTAGACATGTTTTAAGGGTCTAGAAATAACCCTGAATTAGGTCGAATTTGGAAATAAAAACCCGACCCAAACGTTATGGCCAAATTCGGTATGTTACAGATGAAAACATTTTGAAAACCCTTGTCTAGCCGATTCAATTTAGGGTAAAAGATGTTGTCTTATTTTAAAAACAGTTGAGGTGTATAAAGAAAGCAATACTTAGTTCATTTAAAAATATATTAAGTCAAGTTGTTACCAATTTTGTCGTTGTACCCGATGGTACGAAAGGAAACATTTTCGTTTGATTTTAAGAAAATTTGTGTAATCATTTTAAAGTCATTAAACAGTTTAAATAATTCATCCAAAACATGTAAAATAATAAAAATAATCTTAGGAGGCCTTATTACAACTTAAATAAATAAAACCGAAATAAAATAAAAATACTTCAAAATAAACTCAAACTCCACTGCATGGCCACCTCGAGTCCATCCGGCTCCTCATCCGCGATCTACGAGTCTCCTGAAAAATGTTAAAGGAAAAGGTGAGTCACCAAGACTCAGTGTGTAACCCTTTTCCCGGTTTAATGCTTCATCATACACACAAATCACAAATTAATTTAACATGCACCCAACCTAACCATCCAAACACCTTTTCTACCCCGTGTGGTACCAAACCACTGGTGGTGCCAAACCACTGGTGACTTATAGTCAAGATATACAACAATATTGTGGTGCCAAACCACTAGTGGGGCCAACCCACGTGTGATACCAAATCACTGGCGTCGATCCCATAATATAATCCGTGGGGCCAACCCACTGTGGTGCTAAGCCACTGGGACGAGACGCTATGAGGTGCCAAACCTCTGGAGGTGCCAAACCTCTGGTGACCATAGTCACAAAATGTGGTACCAAACCACTGGTGTTCGTCGACACGAATATTACTTCCCCCTCCACTCATTCAACCCACAACAATCAATAACATGCATATAACAGGAATCATGCCCACACATTTATTTAACAACATACCAAATACGTCATGCTTCCCAAAAGCATCATTAAGTAACTCATAATATCAAGGACTTACTTGATTCCTTGCTTATACCATGATGGTATAAAATCCAATTCTACACAATCCAATTTAGTGTAATATATTCAACACATTAATTAACTATTAAGTGTGTATGTACACACCTGTTACTATCGATAGCCCCTAAATCCCGATGAATCAATCGGCCTTTCAAGATCTTCCTTGCCCCTATATTCGGCCATACATGAGAGTTAGTGACATGGCCTATTCGGCCAAACCTCATAAATCCAAAGGGTTACACTCCACCCTTACCTTACAAATGATTCGGTTTCCTACCAAATCCCGAGCCAAACAATGATTCACCTCTGACAATCGGCCACACCTTAAGACACAAAATAATTAGCCTCCCAAGCCTTCGGCTTAACGAATAACTAAAGGAAAAAGATTACTAAATCAAATCCTTACCAACACTTACCTTCCTCTTAAACCGATTGGGGAAAAAGAGAGCACCCTTTGCTTGATGTTCGGCCAAAGCTACACCAAATAGGGAGGAGTAGATTCGGCTAAGGAAAACAAAAGAGATGCTGGAATTTTTGAATAATTTTGGGCAATTGTATAAGGGAATTTTGGCAGCAAAGGTGGTAGGGGTTTGGCTAATGGAGGAAGAAGAAGAAAGAAAAGAAGTAGGGGGATTAAGGAGGATTTCGGCTTGTAAAAGAAGAAGAAAAGAAGCTGGAATTTTAGCAATATAAGCAGAGGAAATTTGGCAGCAGCTATGGAGAAAAGAAAAGAGAAAATTGAAGGACTTTTGACACCCCTTTGCTGTACAAAAATCAACTTTGAACAGCCCCCAAAGAGCCCCAATGCTGGCCAATTCCTCCCCCCCACTTTTGTGATAATTAAGCTATTAATTATCACTCAAGATAATAACACTTATCTTCTATCCTTTCTTAAACAAACTAAATGAAAAAAAAAATAAAGTATAACAACATCACAACTCTTCTCCAGCTGAAAATTGCAAAAATTTAAGCCTTATCTTATCAATTTAAAAGTCCAAAATTATACCATCAGCCTACTCCCATTCACGCCAGCTGCACAACAAAAAAAAACAAAACCAATTTCTGCTTTTAGGTTCGAACCCAGGACCTACTGCTGCAGCCCCCTTCTTAATGCCCCTTGCCATCTTTCCCCAATAGACTTTCATGACATAAAGCCTTCACCTTTTAAATATAAGCCTTACTCCTGGCCCTTACTCCTTTCACGCCAAAGCCCAAAAATAAAATTCCTTCTTTGCGTCCCTCAAGACTCGAACCCGCGTCCTTAAACCAAGGCCCTTAAGTGGCGCCCCAAGCCACTCCACCAGCTCGTCTTTCATGTCATAACACCTCCACATTTTACTATAAGGCCTTCCTAGGCCAATCACTCCAAAAATTAAAATGCCAAAACTCCATTCCAGCAGCTCGAACCTGCGCCCATCAACCTCCAAGCCTTTAAGTGGCACACGGTAGCCACTTAGCCAACCCAACTTTCATGTCCAACTCCAACACCAAAAATCCTTAAAGCCTTCCTTACTTGGCCTCTTCCTTTAACGCCCCATAATAAAAAAAACCCAAAATAAAACACACCCCCTGTTTCTCTCGTGAATCAAACCCAAGACCTCCCTTGCATCACCCTTAGGCGCACCAAGCCAATTGTACCAAGCCCATTCTTTGTCAAAATTCGCCCAAAATTTTATTTAAGCCCTATCTCACCTAGCTTCCTCCTTTTACACACTTAAAAAGAATTTTTTTTTATTTCCAAATCCGACCTAATTTGGGGTTATTTCTAGACCCTTAAAACATGTCTAGCAGTCAAAATATTTATTTCTTGAAGCCCACATGGAAATTTATTTAAATTACAAATAACCCCTAATTTAGTCAAATTTGAAAATAAAAAAATTTTTTAAGTGTAAAAGGAGGAAGCTAGGTGAGATAGGCTTAAATAAAATTTTGGGCTAATTTTGACAAAGAATGGCTTGGTACAATTGGCTTGGTGCGCTTAAGGGTGATGCAAGGAGGTCTTGGTCTGATTCACTAGAGAAACAGGGGTGTGTTTTGTTTTGGGTTTTTTTATTTTGAGGCGCTAAAGGAAGGGGCCAAGTAAGGAAGGCTTTAAGGATTTTGGTGTTGGAGTTGGACATGAAAGTTAGTTGGCTAATGGCTACCTGGTGCCACTTAAAGGCTTGAGGTTGATGGGCGCAGTTCGAGTCAATGGAATGGAGTTTTGCATTTTAATTTTTGGAGTGATTGGCCTATGTAGGCCTTATAGTAAAATGTGGAGGTGTTCATGATTCCTGTTATATGCATGTTATTGATTGTTGTGGGTTGAATGAGTGGAGGGGGAAGTAATATTCGTGTCGACGGACACCAGTGGTTTGGTACCACATTTTGTGACTACGGTCACCAGAGGTTTGGCACCTCCAGAGGTTTGGCACCTCATAGCGTCTCGTCCCAGTGGCTTAGCACCACAGTGGGTTGGCCCCACGGATTATATTATGGGATCGACGCCAGTGATTTGGTATCACACGTGGGTTGGCCCCACCAGTGGTTTGGCACCACAATATTGTTGTATATCATGACTATAAGTCACCAGTGGTTTGGCACCACCAGTGGTTTGGTACCACACGGGGTAGAAAAGGTGTTTGGATGGTTAGGTTGGGTGCATGTTAAATTAATTTGTGATTTGTGTGTATGATGAAGCATTAAACCGGGAAAAGAGTTACACACTGAGTCTTGGTGACTCACCTTTTTCTTTAACATTTTTCAGGAGACTCGTAGATCGCGGATGAGGAGCCGGATGGACTCGAGGTGGCCATGCAGTGGAGTTTGAGTTTATTTTGAAGTATTTTTATTTTATTTCGATTTTATTTATTTAAGTTGTAATAAGGCCTCCTAAGATTATTTTTATTATTTTACATGTTTTGGATGAATTATTTAAACTGTTTAATGACTTTAAAATGATTACACTAATTTTCTTAAAATCAAACGAAAATGTTTCCTTTCGTACCATCGGGTACAACGACAAAATTGGTAACAACTTGACTTAATATATTTTTAAATGAACTAAGTATTGCTTTCTTTATACACCTCAACTGTTTTTAAAATAAGACAACATCTTTTACCCTAAACTGAATCGGCTAGACAAGGGTTTTCAAAATATTTTCATCTGTAACATACCAAATTTGGCCATAATGTTTGGGTCAGATTTGGGGTGTTACAAAATTAGTATCAGAGCCAGTTCAAAACTCGGCTGTGGGGGGCCCAAGGCCCAAAATGTTTGGTTTTGTTAGTAGGCCTTATTATGATGTTTTGAGAAAGTGTTTGTGATTTGAGCAGCATGGCACCGAGTCTCCAGCACCTATCCGCCCAGGTAAGTACTTCTATCAATTTTTGTGAATCCTTTTGATGTGGGGTAGAAGGGTAAAATGGGAACGTAGACTAGTAGAATAGAAACTGTTGAACCCTAGGGCTAGCATACTCCAACAAAATTACATAAGATTTAATGCTTCCCTAAACAAACTCTATGAGTTGTCACTGAGCAAAGGATGTGGCAATCGTTGTACGCATGTCTAGGATTGGATTTGGTGGGGGCCTGGTATTTAAGCAGTCCTCGTGACTCACCTCCTACTCACTCGAATCCTAGCTGGTGCGTAGTAACGGTTCATCCTAGCTGAGGCGACGAACTCACAGGCTAAACTCGATAACTAAAACCCGAAATGGACTAGCCATTTTGATTTTAGAAATAAATAAAACTTTAGCTTGTAAAAAAAAAGAGACCAAAATACCCCTCAGTTTGAAAAATGACCAAAATACCCCTGGCTTGTAAATTACCAAAATACCCTCCGTATGGAAAATTTTCAAAAAGAAATTTTCAAAATATTTTTCTCTTGTAAAATCACTTAGAACCCAATTTTTGGAAATCATTTTTGGTGAAAATGCCCTGAATGTGAAAAAAATTACAAAAATACCCTTAGGGGTAAAATTTCAAAAACACCATTGATTTATGATATTCCCAAAATACCCACGGTTTTAATCAAAAATTTCATCACATAAAAAGTGCCCAAAAACCTTAAATTGCAAAAACGTCATGATTACAAAATTGCCCCTAACCGATAAAATTACTAAAACGACCCTAATTTTCAAAATTTTTGCAACACCATCAACTTGGAAAATAAATTCTCAAGAAGAACCCCCAAAGTTTTACAACTTTTGAAATATCCTTGATTTAATAAATTTTACAAATTCACCTTGATTTGTGAAAAATTACCAAAATGCCCTGAGTTTCAAAATCACCGAAAGACCCCCGAATTTCAAAATTTTTCAAAATACACCAGAAATTTAAGAGTTTCAAATGCTTTTTGACAAAATCATCCGAAAACTTGTATTTTTGAAAAATTACAAAAATACCCCTGTAGGACAAATTACAAAAATACCCCTGGGTAGTGGAAAAACAATCACCATGAAAACTACAACGTCTCTTTGAATGAATGAATGGAAAACTGTGTGCATGTGTGATATGAAAGAATCACTCCTAAGACTTCTATCATAAAATTTCTTCGCGGGTAAACAAGTGAAACATGGTACTAATGCATAAAATTCTTAATCGGATTAAATCTTGACGTTAGAAATAAGTTCTAAGGGACGCGAACTTAGAGATGGTGCTTAGGAAGTAAGATAGTTTTATTAAGATCGAGTCTGTGACATAAGCTAGTACGGCGAGTTAAGATGTACGACTATTCGTTAGTAAGTAATTTCGAGGACGAAATTATTTTTAAGGGGGGTAGAATTGTAACACCCTAAATTAGGGGTTATTTGTAATTTAAATAAATTTCCATGTGGGCTTCAAGAAATAAATATTTTGACTGCTAGACATGTTTTAAGGGTCTAGAAATAACCCCGAATTAGGTCAGATTTGGAAATAAAAAAATTTCTTTTTAAGTGTGTAAAAGGAGGAAGCTAGGTGAGATAGGGCTTAAATAAAATTTTGGGCAAATTTTAACAAAGAATGGGCTTGGTACAATTGGCTTGAGTGCGCCTAAGGGTGATGCAAGGAGGTCTTGGGTTCGATTCACGAGAAAGCAGGGGGTGTGTTTTGTTTTGGGTTTTTTATTTTGGGCGTTAAAGGAAGGGCCAAGTAAGGAAGGCTTTAAGGATTTTTGGTGTTGGAGTTGGACATGAAAGTTAGGTCGGCTAAGTGGCTACCGTGTGCCACTTAAAGGCTTGGAGGTTGATGGGGTGAGTTCGAGTCTTTGGAATGGAGTTTTGGCATTTTAATTTTTGGAGTGCTTGGACTAGGAAGGCCTTATAGTAAAATGTGGAGGTGTTATGACATGAAAGACGAGCTGGTGGAGTGGCTTGGGACGCCACTTAAGGGCCTTGGTTTAAGGACGCGGGTTCGAGTCTTGAGGGACGCAAAGAAGGAATTTTATTTTTGGGCTTTGGCTTGAAAGGAGTAAGGGCCAGGAGTAAGGCTTATAATTAAAAGGTGAAGGCTTTATGTCATGAAAGTCTATTGGGGAAAGATGGCAAGGGCATTAAGAAGGGCTCAGCAGATGGGTCCCGGTTCGAACCTAAGCGTAAATTGGTTTTATTTTTTTGTTGTGCGGTGGCATGAATGGGAGTAGGTGATGGCATAATTTTGGACTTTTAAATTGATAAGATAAGGCTTAAATTTTTGCAATTTTTGGCTGGAGAAGAGTTGTGATTTTGTTATACTTTATTTTTTTTTCATTTAATTTGTTTAAGAAAGGATAGAAGATAAGTGTTATTATCTTGAGTGATAATTAATAGCTTAATTATCACAAAAGTGGGGGGAGGAATTGGCCAGCATTGGGACTCTTTGGGGGGCTGTTCAAAGTTGATTTTTGTACAGCAAAGGGTGTCAAAAGTCCTTCAATTTTCTCTTTTCTTTTCTCCATAGTTCTTTTGAATTTCTCTCGCTTATATTGCTAAAATTCCAGCTTCTTTTCTTCTTCTTTACAAGTCAAATCCTCCTTAATCCCCTACTTCTTTTCTTTCTTCTTCTTCCTCCATTAGCCAAACCCCTACCACCTTTTTTGTCGAAATTCCTTATACAATTGCCCAAAATTATTCAAAAATTCCAGCATCTCTTTTGTTTTCCTTAGCCGAATCTACTCCTCCCTATTTGGTGTAGCTTTGGCCGAACATCAAGCAAAGGGTGCTCTCTTTTTCCCCAATCGGTTTAAGAGGAAGGTAAGTGTTGGTAAGGATTTGATTTAGTAATCTTTTTCCTTTAGTTATTCGTTGTCAAGGCTTGGGAGGCTAATTGTTTTGTGTCTTAAGGTGTGGCCGATTGTCGAGATGAATCATTGTTTGGCTTGGATTTGGTAGGAAATCGAATCATTTGTAAGGTAAGGGTGGAGTGTAACCCTTTGGATTTATGAGGTTTGGCCGAATAGGCCATGTCACTAACTCTCATGTATGGCCGAATATAGGGGCAAGGAAGATCTTGAAAGGCCGATTGATTCATCGAGATTTAGGGGCTATCGATAGTAACAGGTGTGTACATACACACTTAATAGTTAATTAATGTGCTGAATATATTACACTAAATTGGATTGTGTAGAATTAGATTTATACCATCATGGTATAAGCAAGGAATCAGGTAAGTCCTTGATATTATGAGTTACTTAATGATGCTTTTGGGAAGCATGACGTATTTGGTATGTTGTTAAATAAATGTGTGGGCATGATTCCTGTTATATGCATGTTATTGATTGTTGTGGGTTGAATGAGTGGAGGGGGAAGTAATATTCGTGTCGACGGACACCAGTGGTTTGGTACCACATTTTGTGACTACGGTCACCAGAGGTTTGGCACCTCCAGAGGTTTGGCACCTCATAGCGTCTCGTCCCAGTGGCTTAGCACCATAGTGGGTTGGCCCCACGGATTATATTATGAGACCGACGCCAGTGATTTGGTATCACACGTGGGTTGGCCCCACCAGTGGTTTGGCACCACAATATTGTTGTATATCGTGACTATAAGTCACCAGTGGTTTGGCACCACCAGTGGTTTGGTACCACACGGGGTAGAAAAGGTGTTTGGATGGTTAGGTTGGGTGCATGTTAAATTAATTTGTGATTTGTGTGTATGATGAAGCATTAAACTGGGAAAAGGGTTACACACTGAGTCTTGGTGACTCACCTTTTCCTTTAACATATTTCAGGAGACTCGTAGATCGCGGATGAGGAGCCGGATGGACTCAAGGTGGCCATGCAGTGGAGTTTGAGTTTATTTTGAAGTATTTTTATTTTATTTCGGTTTTATTTATTTAAGTTGTAATAAGGCCTCCTAAGATTATTTTTATTATTTTTCATGTTTTGATGAATTATTTAAACTGTTTAATGACTTTAAAATGATTACACAAATTTTCTTAAAATCAAACGAAAATGTTTCCTTTCGTACCATCTGTACAACGACAAAATTGGTAACAACTTGACTTAATATATTTTAAATGAACTAAGTATTGCTTTCTTTATACACCTCAACTATTTTTAAAATAAGACAACATCTTTTACCCTAAACCTGAATCGGCTAGACAAGGGTTTTCAAAATGTTTTCATCTGTAACATACCGAATTTGGCCATAACGTTTGGGTCGGGTTTGGGGTGTTACATTAACTCGACTAAGGTGAGCAAATACTACGCACAGGTAGGATTCAGCAAGAGGAGGTGAGTCACTAGGACTGCTTAAATACCGTGCTCTTCCGGATCCTTCCTAGACATGCGATGATTTACATTACACCTCAGCCTTCGGCTCGTTAACAGGTTTGTTCGGTGAAATTAAGTTTTATGAATTTTAAGAAGTGGTTTAAGCTAAGCCTAGAGTCCATCAAGTTCTAATTCTAGCTTAGTCTCGTCCCACTAGGCCCACTAAGCCCACATATATAAATATCACACAATGGTTGAGTACTTACGGCAGACTTGGGTAGGAGACGCAGTGCCATCTTGAGCTATGAGACTGTTATTATTTAAAACATGTATATTTCAAAAGCCCATCTTTAAAAACATTTTGAGCCCAAAAACCCTAGAGCTGAGTTTTGAACCTGCTCGATACCAATTTGTAACACCCACACCCGGCGTAAACACTACAACCGGATCTGGTATGTCACCAAGAAAAAATTTATCGAAACATGTCACATTTTCGGAAAAGCCCAAATATGTTTTATATAGAATATGCTTAAGTAAAGTAAAATCCAAACTTAAATACATGCCTTTTTAATTAAAATAAAAAGCTTAAACGACTTAAAGTAATAGAAGCCCATAATAAAACATAATAGCCCATGGCCTTATTACAACGAGGTTTGAAGTCCATTAATTAAAAAGTATAAAATAAAACTTGAGTCTCTTTTTGCCAAATCTACGTATTCTTCTACATGGCCACCTTGCGTTCCTCTCCAGCCCGGTCCGAATCACTAGGTATCACCTGAAATGTTAATTAAAGGGTGAGTCACGAGACTCAGTGTGCAACCCTCATGCACCACTAGAGTTTGGGCCTTAAGCCCATTAAACAAAATAAATAGTGTAATAATCATAATAAAAATTAATAGCAATTAATATGTAAGGCCCAACCCGTTTGCCTAGGTTTCCATCCGCTACACACCCCCGTACCAACCGTTCACACCATTGGGGATTTCTACAATCGACCCACACCACTACACACCATGATGGCAGTCAAGCTGCTCATTCACATATGATGGTCGAAGCCCTTATAACATATAATGGCAAGCTCAGATAACATTTAATGGTCAAGCTCAGATATAAGATTCACGGCATTAGCCGCTACACATGTAACGATAACTTCCTCCTTTCATCAACCCAACCCATGCAATCACATACAAGCATTTTACTTATAACATTTAAACAGATTATTTACTAACCTGGGGATCCGCTTTTTCCCTCCGTAGGCTTGCATCAATAAACCGAGATTTCGACATTTATCAAAACATAAAAAAAAATACATGAACATACAATAATAGGCAGATCTAGATGGTGGGGAGGTATTACACACCTGGTTACCGCGAAAATCTATTATCCCTAACGTAGAGCCTTATTTGTCGAATCCCAAAATCCCTAAGACAACGTCACCTTCCTACCTTGGCTTTTCCACCAAATCGCACACAGAGACTTTTAATGAGATGATTCGCTACTAAAAGCAGAGAGGGAAAATTGATGAGCCTTAAATAAGTGTTTGGGTTAGATTTGAATGAAAAGAAAGAGTGAAATCGCATAGAATAAAATCCCGAAACTTACCAAATTACTAAGGAGTATGTAGCTTATGGTGCCTTCTGGAAATGTAAACCTCCTTGTAGGTTCGGCTATGTGAGATGAGAGTATGAATCAAATGGAATTTGGCTTTTAGAAAAGAAAAAGAAAGCGTAGGAAAGACTTGGAAATTTCGACAGAGAATGAGAGAAAAATAGGATTTCGAATCACCGAAATTGAAGAATACTACTCCCTATTTATAGAGAAATTTGACATATCATCCACACACGAGTTGGAATTTTACCAACTCTTCCCTTCTCCGATAGCCTTTATCTCACCCGATAACCCAATCCTTATCTCCTAAAAAAATAGCCCTCATCTTTCTCTTCATTATCTTCCTATTTATCAAGAAATAAAAGAATTAAAATCCCTATTTTGTAGCTAGTGTGCCATCCACTCCTAGGGCTTGTAAGTGCTGAATTTTTGTCTTAAAATTTGGGCTCTAAGTGGCCATACTAGGCCCAAACTCCTCCCCCTTATGATGCCACCTTATGCCCACTTAAAGCTCCTCAAATCCTTGGGCCACAAGCCCAGCTTGTCACTTAATTAACTATCTACTTAAATTATAAGCTAACACCATGTATTAGCCACCTAAACCCATATTTTTAAAGCCCAATATATCACTTAAAAATACCCAGAGCACTAATTTAAACCCTAATCCACATATTTAATCAAAAAGTCAGCCCGATCCTTAGAATCTCAATTTAACATATTAAACTATCACCTTAATGCGCAGGCCCACGTTTAGGATGTTACACCACCGGTCTGCGAAGGAGCTGGTCTGAACTCTTCAGTACCATCAAACTGAGCACTCTGAAATCTAAATGTATGATTTTCTAGTAACCACCGACGATGCCCCATGTAAGAGAACTTCTTCCCATTATATAACCATTGCGAACATGTTTGCGCAGCACAACACAGACAAGCATAATGTCCCCTAGTACTCCAACCAGATAAATTAGCATAAGCCGGGAAGTCGTTAATAGTCCACATTAAAGTCGCACGTAAATTAAAGTTTTCTTTTCTCATTGCATCGTATGTCTGAACACCAGCCCATAATTGTTTTAACTCGTCAACAAGTGGCTGCAAATATACGTCACTATCATTCTCCGGCCCTTTCTCTCCAGGTATAATCATAGACAAGATAAAAGAAGACTGTTTCATGCAAACCCATGGAGGCAAATTGTAGGGAACAAGCACCACAGGCCAAGTACTGTACGTTGTGCTCATGAGTTTGTAAGGGTTGAATCCATCGGATGCTAGCCCAAGCCTCACACTCCGAGGATCGTTTGGAAAGCTTGGAAATTTGGAGTCAAAAGATTTCCAAGCTAAAAAATCTGCAGGATGCCTTAACAACCCATCATTTGTTCGTCCATCACGGTGCCACGTCATTGATTCGGCTGTCTTCGATGACATGAAAAGCCGTTGAAGCCTTGGTATTAGCAAAAAATACCGTAAAATCTTAACTGGCTGCTTCCTTGACTGTGTATCGTGTTCATCCTTGTTACCGTCCTCTGTATTTCTATTAATCCAACGGGATTGGCCACATACATGACAGCATTGTTAGTTTATCCGGTCGGCCCAATACAACATGCAGTCATTTGGGCAACTATGAATTTTGTTGTAGCCAAGGCCCAAATCCTTTATCAATTTCTTCATGTCTTTGGAAGATTAAGGGATTTTTGCAAACGGGAACATTTCTTGCAGAAACTCTAACAGGATTGTCAACGAGTTTCGGTCCACCCCCAAACATTTCAAGTGAAAAGACGAATACTGTAATGACAGCTTGGAAAATTTTGATCCTCATACGCTTCTTCATTCATTTCACCAAGTAATGTGTAGAACCTCGCCGCTTCTTCATTTGGCTGTTCATCCAGTACACTTCTTCCCCCTTCGGTGAAAGTATTTCCACCAAAATTATGATCATCGGTTGCACCCAAGTCAGGTGGAAATGACCCGAAACCATCACTGCGTATATTAAAAGCATCCCGCAACATGCCTTCCATGTTATCGTCTCTAACATTCTGATTGAAAGCACTATGATGATACCCCAAATTCATCGATGAATATACTCCACTAGATGTACACTCTCCATGAAAAAACCATTTTTTGTACCCCAGGACAAAGCCATTAACAACTAGATGTTCGTAGACCACTTCACGATAATGCCAGTTAATATTGCAACACGTCTTACACGGGCAAAGAATCATATTCTCTTGGCTTGCATTTTGAAATGCGAAATTCAGAAAAGTTTCTACTCCATTTCGATAGCTGTTGCTTACCCTTGACAATTTCATCCAATTCCTATCCATTTCATTGTTGTTGAAGTCTAAAGTTGACAATAATCTGCACAGCTAAATTGTTAATTGACAAGAATTTTATTTAAGGGAGGATCCATTATATCTAACAGTGAGATATAAGGCAACCCGTCAGGTTTCCAGCCTATATACTTTGAATCTTTTTTTTTTATCTACACAAGTATTAAGTACATTATGTATTCTTTAAGATTCATCATATGTGACATTGTTACACCTGGGGAGGATCTGTTATATCTTCCAGTGAGATATAAGGCAACCCGTTAGGTTTCCAGCCTATATACGTTGAATCTTTTTTCAAAAAAAAAAAAGAATTTGATTTTTAAAACAATTTTTTTTAAGATTAAGCATACATGGAATTGTAAGTTATGTCTTGTATAAGTTATGAAGTTTGATCTTAAACTTATTTAAGTTATGAAATTTGATCTTAAAATTATGTAAATTATGTATTATATAAGTTATGAAATTTGATGAAAGTTTTGAAATTTGATCTTTAAACTAAATGCTTATATTTTAATTATTACATTAAACAACATGTGTTATGTAAGTTATGTGAGTTATGTGGGTTATGTAAGTTATGTAAGTTATGTATGTTGTGTGAGTTATGTCAATTATTTAAGTTATTTAAATAATCATTACTATTATTATATTGATAAAAGAATTTTATAAGTTTTAAATTACTTATGTAAGTTTTAAATAATAATTATTGATTTAAATAATAATTATGTAAGTTTTAAATAAAGATCATAAGAAGTTTTTAAATTACTTTTTTAAAAAATAATTCAATTTTATATTAAAAATATTTAAATAAAGATCATTATTATATTGATAAAAATTATAAGTTTAAAAACATTTAAAAATATTAAATATTGAAATGAAAGATTACTAATATAAAAATTAGTAATTTGATTCTTATATTAAAATTGAGTCAAATAATGAAAAACCATCTTAAGAAGTTTTAAATTACTTTTTAAAAAATAATTCAATTTTTATATTAAAAATATTTAAATAAAATCATTATTATTATATTGATAAAAATTATAAGTTTAAAAATATTTAAAAATATTAAATATTGAAATGAAAGATTACTAATATAGTAATTTGATTTTTATATTAAAATTTGAGTCAAATAATGAAAAAACTATCTTAAGAAGTTTTTAAATTACTTTTTATATTAAAAAGCGAAACCGTAAGAAAACCATCTAAAATACTTTAACATCACAATTTATAATAGATTGCTTAACATTTTATAATATATTATAAGTTTAAAAACATTTAAAAATATTAAATATTGAAATGAAAGATTACTAATATAAAAATTAGTAATTTGATTCTTATATTAAAATTGAGTCAAATAATGAAAAACCATCTTAAGAAGTTTTTAAATTACTTTTTATATTAAAACGAAACCGTAAGAAAACCATCTAAAATGCTTTAACATCACAATTTATAATAGATTGCTTAACATTTTATAATATATTATAAGTTTAAAAACATTTAAAAATATTAAATATTGAAATGAAAGATTACTAATATAAAAATTAGTAATTTGATTCTTATATTAAAATTGAGTCAAATAATGAAAAACCATCTTAAGAAGTTTTTAAATTACTTTTTATATTAATAACGAAACCGTAAGAAAACCATCTAAAATGCTTTAACATCACAATTTATAATAGATTGCTTAACATTTTATAATATATTATAATTTTAAAAACATTTAAAAATATTAAATATTGAAATCAAAGATTACTAATATAAAAATTAGTAATTTGATTCTTATATTAAAATTGAGTCAAATAATGAAAAACCATCTTAAGAAGTTTTAAATTACTTTTTATATTAATAACGAAACCGTAAGAAAACCATCTAAAATGCTTTAACATCACAATTTATAATAGATTGCTTAACATTTTATAATAAATTATAAGTTTAAAAATATTTAAAAATATTAAATATTGAAATCAAAGATTACTAATATAAAAATTGGTAATTTGATTCTTATATTAAAATTGAGTCAAATAATGAAAAACCATCTTAAGAAGTTTTTAAATTACTTTTTATATTAAAAAGAAACCATAAGAAAACCATCTAAAATGGATTGAACTGGATTGCAGATAACAGATTGCTTAACATTAAATTACATTTTATAATATATTGCTTAACATCATATTTTATAATATATTGCTTAACATATTTGTGACATCACAAATTTAACAGATCAGAGTTACTTACTTGGGAACCATTCTATTAAAGGATTTATCAACCACCATAAATACTTACTGTATTCGAAAGGCCACGTTTCAAAGCAGTTAATTAATATTAATCATAACTAAATAATATTTAATAAATAATCATACAAATTTTATTTGATTAAACTCACACATGAAAATTAAGCCTTGTCACTAGATTTACGCTCCACACCCTAGCGATAACAAATCTGTATAGATTTTGCTTGATTTGATTAAATAACAACGATATGAAACCAATAGAACATTCATTAGTTTAGGCCATGAACCAAAATATTTTCTCTTAAGGAATAAGATGAGGAACTCACTCTAAATACCTTTTTAAAAGATAATTCAAATGATTCTCTATTGCTAGAAGGAAATCCGAATGATCCAAGTTAGATCCTTCAAGAAATGAATCATACAAACATTAGTCTTTATATTCGACTATCATAAGAAAAGAGAGGATTGATATTAGATTTATAAATCGATACTTACGCTAAATCGGATGGGTTGAAAAGATTGATGATTCATCGAAGACTTTGGTTCAATGGAGGAATAGTGGTTAAGGAAAAACCAACATCAAAATAAAATGAATGAGTATATAACTTTATTTACCAATTTAAGAAAAGTAAGAGAAGTTATGACCAAAAAATTTTAGAGAGAATGAAAAACGAAGAAAAATAGTGGGCGATGGCGGCGGCGGTGGTGCAGTGACGTGATGACAGCAATGATGCGACGATGGAAAAAAGAGAATGAGAGAGGAGGGACAGTGGTGAAGTGGTGGTGTTTTAGGTGGTGCAATGGTGGTTAATGGTGGTGAAAACAAATGAAGATGGTGGCTCAAAGAGGTGCAAGAGAGAAAAGTGGAAGAGAGGAGGAAAATGACAAACAAATTGAGAGGATAGACTCTTTAAGGTAGGTCAAACGGTAATATCAATTCAAATGGGGGGAATTAGGAAGAGAGTGTAAAAGGGGGAAGAAAAAGAAAAGAAAGGGGACATGTGGAGTGAAATGAGGGCTACGGAAGAAAGGGAAATCAAAATAAGAGAGAAAAGAATTTCTTCTATATGGCAACAAAGTGAGATGGCAAGAAGGGGTTTGACAAACCATTTAAATGCAAATTTTTTAAAAAAAAAAACAATTAAAAGGAGTGGAGGAATTAAACTTGGGTCACATGGGAAGCTTAACTTATTCTTAACCACTAGGCTATAACTCATATTTGTTGAAGAATTGACGATAATTAAATTTAAATGGTGTGTGACATTAAATGTGTTTATGTAATGAAATTAAATTATGTTTAGCACCATCGAACTTCTTCGCTCAGCATGCAGAATTATTTGTTTCAATGCGCAAGTAATGGTTAAGTTTGATAGAGTTGCAGTTGATCGACAACATTCACGACCCTCTTCTAAGTTTAGTAATGTTTGTATTGCCCTTATTATCTTACGTCTTGTGTTGGCATGTACCTAGAATTATAAGTTGTTGTTGGAGTTCTTTATGATAATTTTAATAGAATTATAAGACAATTTTTAACTAAGAGCAAATAAATTAAGAATGATAAATGAAATACCAGCCTAAACCCAAAAAGATGAATGACGAGAAAGAGAGAAGATTCAGTAGTCGACAAATTGGCAATTTGGTAGCTAAAGACATGAAAAAAGAAAGACAGTGAGGGTAGTAATGATGGGAGAAATGTGAGGGGGGAAAACATACCCGTTTGATATCAAAATGTCTGTCTATTGGAAGCTGCTTGATCCTATTCAGAAAATTCCCCTAAAAACTGGCAACAATCCCAAAAGCTTTCGGCAATCTATCCTCAAAATTCACGGCAATCTTTCCAAGTTTAAACCAAACTAAAATAAATGAGAGATTGGAATAAGCAAAACAAACTAATTTTCAAATTTCCCTTATAAGTTTAAACCAAAACAACCAATAATAATGTTCAAGCTGAAAAACAAAAACAAATCATAATAACTCCCTTTAACAATAGAAACCCCCCAAAGAAGCGCTCCCCATATATCCTACTCTCCATTTTTAACAAAAATCTTAAGTGGGTGATTAAGGATCTTCAACCTCCAAGTCACGAATATATTGTAGCACGTCAACCATCATTCCGTTGATTCTAAGTAGAAAAGAGTTGAGAAAGTCTAATTCAGCTCTAAGTTTCTTCAAGTTCTAAGCTTGTTGTTCACATGCCAGTGTATTTGTAGAACCCAAGGTGGGCACTTCTACTTCCTCACTAATAGGTTCATTTTTAGCTTCTGTAATAACTAGACCTATATTTAAGATAGTGTCATCCACATAACTCCTAGTGTTAAATTTGACATTGTACTTCAATTGGTAAATCAATAAGGAAAAAGGTAGACTTAAACTCTCATTATCTATCTCAACAGGCTTAATAATTTGATTAAAAATAATAGAGCCTAAATTTTACTCTAATCGCATTTCCAACTTTGAAGAGTAGAAGAGCAAAGGAAATGGGGGAGATGCATACAGAAAAGTCACTCAGCTTGGGGATAATGCGAATTTGGGTGTATTATTTTTGATAAAAAATAGTCACCTTTATAACAGTGATTTTGCTTACCAAAAACCTTAAAACTAATAAATAAACCTCGCTCAAACTTAGTGGGTGAATAAATTAGACCATCCGCACCTCAAAAAGTCTTCCTCCTTTCATTCATATTTTTATACGCTTAGACATTGAGACCGTAATTGTAAAAAATTTAATAATAATAATAATAAATGTCCATCCTACCTTAGTACTGTCTTGGGCTCTTTGATAGTTCATCCAATCTTCAGTCCCGTATATAAATGTTGTTGGCACTTTCCATTCAGAAAACACAAGGACCTAAACCTCTGCATACGTAATCATCCGAAAACACAACAATTAATCAAACTATTTCAGGTCCAAAAGCAATCAATGAAATTAAATACAAAATCAAACAAATCAAATTGGGGTAGGAGGACTTTGACAGCAATATAAACAAATTCACTGTACAAAAAAACCCTCAACATTAGAAAATTTCCTAATTTAGTCCGAACACTAATAGAAGCAAAATTGCCCGTATGTCACCCACTTTGCTCCTTGACTATTTGTCCATATATTATTATTTGTTAATTTCAGAACAAGGTGAAGCTATTGAATCGATGGAAGATGCTGATTAAATATACAACATTAAGAGAATGGAGAAAACAAATATAGGCAAATGATGAACATGCTTGTAATGGATCCATTATATTTATCCATACCTGTCTTCTATCCAAGCAACACTGTAGAAGTCACCCAAACAGGTATCGTACTGTGGAGAGATGGAGAAATTACAGAAATTACGGATTTTAGGGGATTCATACGCTATTTGGGGAGAAATTACGAAATTAGGATTTTGCATAAGAGAGATGGAGAGATGAGAGATGGGTTTCCTCTTAATCGAGTTTTGGGGGGGATTTCTTCTGTTGGTTTGGGTGGAGAAATTAGAGAAGTTAGGGATTTTTAAAGATGGTTCGTTTTGTTAAAACGACGGAAACAAAATAGCGAAACAAAAGCGGTGACGTTTTATTAAAAAATTGCCCTTTGTATTTTTAAAAGCGCCACTAAAATCCCTAAAAATGACGTCGTTTCAATGGTTTTTGCGTTTTTGAAAACAAACGCCACTAATAGTACTCATCTGCGGCGTTTTTTATGTGTAGCGCTAAAGACCAAGTAAACAAGCGTCGTATTGTTCAATAATGTGTTTGGGCGTTTTGCTCAAAACGCCGCTAATAATTTTTATTTTAATTATTATTTATATTCCTTTAAATTAATTTTGTTTTGATTCTAACAATATGTTTAAATTAATTATTAATTATATTCCTTTAAATTAATTTTTATTTTAATTAAATTTGTTTTGATCTTAAATACTAAAACCCTAAATTATACACCTTAACTCCTATATATATATATATTACATTGCGTAGTATAATCTAATTGCTTCCATAAACCCTCTCAATAATATGATTTTTATCTATTTATCAAAATTTCTAATACCTAAATCCCTAAACACTAAGACTCTGACTTTATTATTCGACATAGTTTAAGCACTAAATCTAAAACCCCATAAATCTAAAATAATAAAAACTAAACTATAAAATCAGCCTAACCCCTAACCTAACCCTTAACCTAAAGTTTAAACCCTAAACCTTAAAAAATAATCCTTAAACCCTAAACTGTAAAGATTAATCCATAAACTATATACCCTAAATTAAACCACATAAACCCTAAATTATCATGAGAATTAATTTAATTTTTAAAATTAAAACTATATATCTCTTTTACGATTATATAATTATTTAATAATTTTTTCATTTTTAACAAATATTTTTCTATGTTTTTACTATCAAATTTTTTCTAAGTGTCATTATTTTTTATTAAAAATAATTTATATTTTAATCAATATAGTTTTTATTTTAATTAAAATAAAATATTTATATTTTATACATTCAATTAAAAATAAATGGTATTTTAATTCACATTACTAGTTAGGGTTTAAGGGTTTCGATAAAGCAAATCTTCTTAAGGGTTTACTTATCAATTTGTAACGTACTTTTCATAACTAAGTCATTTAATTTCAAATTGCAAAATAAAATTAAATTCAAAACAAAAATAAGAAAAAATGAAAACTAAATCGAATAAAATCGAAATGAATGTCGATTAACCTAATGAAAATAGAATTGTTGCTCAACATTTAGCGACGTTTAAGGTTAGTGTTTAATGGTTAATGGTTTAGTGTTTGTAGTTTAAGGGTTTATGGTCGAGTGTTTAGAGCTATGATTTAGGGTTTAGAATCTAGATTTATGGTTTATAGTTTAGGGATTAGACTATTTAAGGTTTAAAGTTTAGGGTCTAATAAGGATAAACAGTTACACAATCATTTTGTTAGGACCGCAATTAATTTGTAAGTAAAATTGCAATCTCACCATTTTTAGCATATATTTTATAATTTTTAATGATTAAATCAAATTTGATATTCATCTTCATTCACTATATCCTAAACCCTAAACCTGTGAACCTTAAACCATACACCCACAAACCCATATACTCATAAACTCTAGCCATAACCCTAATCCTAAGACTAATCGTAAACCATAAACTATATATGTTAAACCATAAACCCTAAACAATCATGAGAATTAATATTTAATATTTTAAAATTAATACTATCTCTTTTACGATTATTATATAAGAAATTATTTAATATTTTTTTCATTTTAAACAAATATTTTCTCTTAAATAATTTAAACTAGAATTATAATTTTAATGTATTAAAATTAATGTTATCTCTTTTACAATTATATAAGAAATTATTTAATATATAAAATTAAAAACAATCAGTCATATATATTCAAAAAAACTTTAAAATTATTTGTGGCGTTTTTCTAAAAGCGCCGCTAATTCTCAGACTTTTAGCGGCGTTTTTAAAAAAGCGTCGCTAATATTCAGACTTTTAGCGGCGTTTTTCCAAAAGCGCCGCTAATGCTCAGACTTTTCGCAGCGTTTTTACAAAAGCGCCGCTAATGCTCAGACTTTTAGTTGCGTTTTTTAATAAGCACCGCTAATGCTGTGACTTTTAGCGGCATTTTTTTAAAACCGCCGCTAATGCTCAGACTTTTAGCGGCGTTTTTTAAAAACCGCCGCTAATGCTCACACCTTTAGCGGCATTTTGTAAATAAACGCCGCTATTGCTCATTTTTTGCGGCGTTTTGTCAATAAACGCCGCTATTGCTCATTTTTTGCAGCGTTTTGTCAATAAACGCCGCTATTGCCTTTTTTTAGCGGTGTTTTCTTCCAAACGCCGCTAATGTATAATATTTGCGGCGTTTTTAGTTAAAACGCCACTAAAAACGCCGCTAAAAGTCTGTTTTGGTGTAGTGTTAAATATGTATTGCAATTTAAAAATAATAAAGTAGATTATATATTTTTTATAGTATTATATATTTTGATTTTTTAATTCATATAATAATAATTATATTAAGAATGCTATTAAATTATTTTTTATTAAATTATATTTAATAATAATTATGTTAAAATATGGTTAAATTATTTATTATTTATTATTAAATTATTTTCAATAATAATCTTATTAAAATTTAATAACAATAACAATAATCATCTACCTAAAAAAAATTCTGCTAAGAATATTCTAGTCATTTTAGTTCTTTTCGTTATGCTATTACAACATCATTCCATTCAACCAAACACAATAATACTATTACAGTTTTATTCTATTCCATTTAATCAAACAGTTGAATTACTTATTACAGCTCTATTCCATTACAGTCTTATTCCAATACAGTGAAGCAAACGTACCCTTAAAATTTTGAAACCCTTTACTATTATTATTGTTAATTCTGCTGAATGAAATGGAAATAACCCTTTTTTGACAAATAGTCGGTTTTGTCCAAGCATCTTCGTCATATATCAAAATCAATCTTACGGGGAACACATAGGCTATATGTGAAAGTAAAAAATAATTATTTAAAAAGTACAAAAGTAAGTTATTAGTAGAAGCGCCTGTAGCTCAGTGGATAGAGCGTCTGTTTCCTAAGCAGAAAGTCATAGGTTCGACCCCTATCTGGCGCGTTTTGAATCTTTATCTTTTGTTTGTAAAATGCACAATCGTTATTCAATTAAAAAGAAACAATTTAACAATTTTAACACTCCCATCTCCCCAAACGAGAGATTGAAAATATAAGGGAATATTACTTGGATTCAGGTTATGTGTGTATAACTTAAAATGTTTACTAACCATCCTTGCTGCCTAATAGCTTCCTGAAATCTCTTTATTTTTTCTTTTTCAATCACAAAATATATATATATATGATATCTCTACCCTCAAACTTTGATTCTCAAAGCCATGATGGAACTTTATCTTAGCTCTAGCACTGTGGAAGGTCTCTCGGGGGTGGTACCACTGACTCGTCCGGCCCCTTCCCATTCTCCACCAAGAATGCCATCTTTAGCCCCCATGTTGTGTGTACTTCCAAATGGCAATGGAAAAACCACACCCCTATACAAAACCACCAACTCATGATTATTTTTCTTTTTCTTTTGTGTTCATGAATATTCAAACAAGCATTAAATAATTTTTATGGTTTGGTGGGTACCTGGATTATTTGCCCTGAATCTGATTGCGGTCCATCCTGCAGTTGGTACACTTAATGTGTTCCTTTCAACAGGATCAACTAGATTGAATTTCTTGGGATCTTTCGCTGGATTAAAATTTCCTAACCCTCTTCCAACTGCAAAGAAGTTAAATCCATGCAGATGGGTTGGATGGCTCTCTGGGGCTAACATAGAGTTCCCTTGAATCACTAGCTCCACTGTTGAATTATAGGCCAATCTGTAAACCCTGGTGCCATGCATTGTTTGTAGATTGGTTGGCTGAACACCGTTATAATCATAAGGCATCAAAGGTTTTCCAGGAAAATCATCCGTGAAAACCCCTTTTATGCCATAGTAATGTGCTTCAAGGATAGCAATGGTTGGCATGTCAAAAGTGATATTGTTAATAGCTGCAACAGCCCTAGAACCATTAGAGCATGTAGCACAAGGGTCAATCCCAACCCCAATGGTGAAAAGCAGTGAATGATCAACAGTTAAAGGAACATTTGCAGGATATTGTTTGGAATTCAGGCTTCGAAGAGATTCGGCAAAAACTAATGTCTTCCATGTTGCATTTACAGAAGGCATGGTGGTCATGGTAATTGGAATAGAGGGAAGGGTGTTGTTGTAGATTAAGTAACCTGTTCCAGTGAAGGTGTCAACAGAAACAATGGTGTCCATGAATGGAGAAATGGCTATTACGTACTTTCCAATGCCCCGATCAGTTGTAAGAAGGGCGGTTGTGGTTTGGCCTGGACCTAGAAATAATGTATCTGTTTTGAAGGGTTTAGTGTAAGATGCATCAACTTCAACAACAGTCAGATCGTGTCCAGCAATTTTGAAGAATAAATCATCATTTAGAGCTGCATTGATAACTCGCAGCAAATAGGTCTTGCCATTTTCCACATGTAAATTATATGCTCCTGCATTCGCACATTCATTTTACTTTGATTAATCAATTAAATTTTTAGACTCAACAAACACCATTAAAAGTTTGACAATTAACTTATAAGAGTGTATGGTAAAATATTTAAAAAATAAATATTAAAAAAAAAAAGGGACATGTAGTAGCAAAACTAGAAATATTGTAAATGAGGTCACGCAATATATATGGTAGGCAGAGACAAAGCCAGGAGCAGGTAGGTCTTGGTCTCGATATAATATTCCTTTTAGTCTCTCTTAAAAATTAAGTTAGCTTTCACCAAAAAAAAAAAAAAAAAAAAAATTAAGTTAGCTTTGACCAAATGGGAAGTCTGAATCTTTGCCCCTACAAAAGATTATTTATTCAATTTAGACTATTTTAGTTTAATTTTTTAAAAATTTTGGTCCTTTTAATTTTTTTTTAATTTTATCTCGATCCCCAATACAAAATTTCTTAATTCATACTTGATTTCAAGTAAAAGCTAAAATATTCCTATTTTTGTTTTAATTTAAAATATATTTAAAATTAATAAATAATTTATGAATATTAAAAAAAAAAACTCAAAGGCCTTACTGGTTTGATTAGGATTTGGATAAATATTTTTCTATCCAAACTTGACTTGATGTCAAATTAAAAATTTGAGTATGAAAATATTAATTTAGATATATGCTTGTTATTAATATTGCAAATAATATATAGATTTCTGGTAACAATTTTTTCATCTAAAAACAACAATTTAACCAAAGAAGCGAAAAAAAAATTAAGAACTAAATTTATAATTATACCTAAAAATTAATACCATAATTAATGCAAATATATCTATTTTATTGATTGAAGAGGTAAGAAATAAATTAAAATTATAAAATTAATGTGATTTAAACTTAAAATAATTACCAAATTTAATGTATAAAACTACAAATTCTATAAAATAAATCAAATTAAAACAACAGACACACACAAAAAACTTAAACCAAAAATTTTTGGGAGAGCCTAACATGATTTACATCTTTATATATGGTGAGGATTCACTTATACTTTTTAATTTTATATTTTTTCAGTATTTATTATACTATTAATATTTTAATGATTCAACTGTTATATTTTATATTTCATTCATATAAATTATGCATGTCAATTTTGATGTAAATTAAACTTTTTATCTATTTATTTTATGTGAAAAATTCAAATTTTCAATAAATATTAATATATATAATTTTAAATCGCTATGATAGAAATTTGGAGCGGTTCAAAATTTTACATGCATAATAAATATAATTATATCAATAAATTCAATGATTAGATTATTAAAATATTAATTGTATAAAAGGATCTGAAAATGTGAAAAATCACTTTAGTTTTACATATTCATATGTGCTAGTAAATTTGTCCTCTATTTTTATATATTAATTAATTTTAGACGCCAAAAATCAAATTTCAAAAACTTTGAGGTGTCCAGGCTCTAGCAGCCTCTACCTTTGCTATTATTTATATAGAATGACTTGGACGACATATCTTTGATAAAAATAGATAGATGTATGTATTTATTTATATAAGCCACTATAGTACCTCCATAGGAACAGTTAGGAAATGGCCCAGTGTGCCCATTAATTGTGTGTGCATCTGATACATTTGGAGCTAAACCAGTTTGGAGTGCCTCGTTGATCACAGCTTCCGTGTCTGATTTCCACCATTCCCCTAAAATTCAATCAACAACTTCCACTTTATTAGCATTTTACTCTCACAATATATACGTCAACTCAACTCAAACTCACCTAATACGATTACTTTTTGCTTATCAGGCTTGGGAAATGGGTAAGGAACACCTTTCTTTGGCAATATAACAATGGCACCATGCATGGTTGACCTCAGCCACGAAATATGTGCATGCCAAAGTAGTGTCCCTCTTTGTCCAGTAACGGTGAAGTTGTATAGGTAGCTCCGACCAGGTTGAATCGGACACTGTGTGATATATGCTGGTCCATCCGACCACCCTGTTCGAAGTTGCTTCACCCCATGCCTGCAAGACCATTGCCAACAAACAAAGACAAAAGTCACCACACCAGGGTAGATATATTAGTTATCAACTTCAACTGGGACCTGTTATCATAAACTTGCTTACCAGTGAATCGTAACATTGTCTTTAATAAGATTGGTGACATTTACGAGTACATTATCGTCCTCTCTTGCATAAAGAGTTGGCCCTGGAAACTTCCCATTCACTGTTACAATAGGCTTGGTGGCACAAAGCCTTGTTGTGTTTTTCAACACCACCTGGTCCCCAACATAATGAAGATAAATTTCATAATTTGTAAACATTTCCTAACAGAAAAATGAAAAACTTACAGTGAAACTGTAGTGCCGAATCCCTGACTGAACCGATGTTGGAAACAGAAGAGACACAAACAGCAACATCTGAACCCAAGACATAAACATATTTTCTTTCTATGTCTCTAAAACTCTTATGCGTCTTCCAAGCTTGATTTATTTGCAGCTATATTTAGAAGAAATAAATGTCTGACTGATATACTTTTCCTTTAAAACTTTCATATATAAAAGACTCATGTCAATTTTACCTGGTTAGGTAACATCATTTACATCTGTATTGGAAATGGCAATTTAAATATAAATTTCTTTCTTGATGTCATGTTTGAAACTGAGCTAATAAACTCAACTGAATTGCCATTTTTTTTCAACTGATTGATAGTCCTATCTGCACATCTTTCTGTATCTCTCAACCACATATATAAATACATATATTTATCCTATTTTCAAACTCTTGTTTCTTCTTTATTGCAAATCACGTTGAATTTCGTGTAGCTTTGGGAAACCCTTTCTGCTGTACCTTTCGTCTTAATATTAAAAAAAAAAGATTATGAAAATAACATACCATCTATCGACTAAGATTGTAATATCATATGTATCACATTGTTTATTACAATTCCATTTTTAATGGCAATGGACCCTATAGTTTTTATATAAATTTACTAGGAAGTAGGTATTTAGAAGGTCATTATTATTTATCAGAGCATAAATGATTATCATGTTTTAGATAAGATAGATATACCTTAGTCTTAGTCTAACCCTAACTTGTGAAATTGAGGTAAACTTGGGTTTTCTATGTAAGTAGTAAATGTGGGTGTCAGATAACACCATCCCACTTTTTTCATAATCATCTGTGATTGTTAATAAATTGATTTTTAATGGTATTGTCTAACATATTTGTGGCTTAAAAGAAATTTTATATTTTTTTTATGTACAAGAGAATAAAAGAATACGAGAAAAAAAAAAAATTTTGTAAGTGCGGCCTGACAAAAAATAGCTTCTAAAATCAATGCAATTTTCGTAACTTTTTCGTATTATTTGGATAAAAATTTGGTAAAATTCGAGGTTTAATTTAAAATATTTGATGTAATTATTTTTAAGATACGAAATTTAACAAATTTATTAGTTCCCATCTATAACTCCATTTACTTCATGTTCGAATCTTCTTTGTATAGAAAAATAAATAAATTCTTAATGTAATTCAAAAATAGGTTTTAAAACAGAAATACACTATTTGAAGGAATATTCACCAACTTTAAAAGATCCTCATGAACGGTAAAATTAACATAGAAATTACCTTAATTATACAATAAATAAAAGTTTTAAAATTTATAGTTAATTTTGAAAAGTTTAATTAAAATGCGTTAGAAAATTAAATTTTGAAGAGCGGTTTATGATTTTAAATATTTAGTACTGCTGTAAAAAATGCTATGAAAAATTAAAATGTTTATTTTAGATATATAAAATAAAAATATAAATTAATTTAAATAATATTAAAATATGAAATAGAAATTTTAAATAGTTTAGAGCAATTAGTAAAATCATTCATAAAATTTAATTTCAATACATAAATCATATCTTTAATATTGAAATCACATATAAAGATAACATAAAGGATGAAATAGTTGACTAAATTGCAAAGTAAATGTTTCTTGCACTACAGCAAAACAGATATTTAGCGACGTTTATAAGCGCCACTAATAGTATTTGCGGCGTTTTTCGTAACGTTTTCTTTCAAACGCCACTAATATATAATATTTGTGGAATTTTTTATTAAAATACCCAAAAAATACCGCTAAAATCTGTTTTGGTGTAGTGTCGTTTTGTGTCTTTACTATTACCTTGATGTCATGTTAGTATTATATTGGTATTAACAAGTATTCAACTTAAATTATAATAAAAATATTTAAAGGTAAAGCATTGTTAAAATTATAATATATGAAATATAGCTTTTAAATACTTTTTAAACAATTAATTTGAATAATACATTATATTTAATTATAATTTGTCATTAAATAAATTTAGGGTTTAATATAAGTGTAAATGCAGGCAGAAAGATTGTATCCATCCAGATATAGAAGGAAATAGGCAATCATGGTGGTAGGTAGTGGTCAATGCATTGATGTTGATAAATAAAAATAGAAAAGGTTACAGTTGAGAAATGGCTTTCAAAGAGAGATATATTATGGGATAAAATCAAAGGAATGGTCAGCTGTTTTGAAACTTATGAGGAATTCTATTGCATGGTTGTTTTTGCACTCTTCAATATAATACCTCAACCGGCCTACTCTTTCTTTTTCCCCTTTTCTTCTTCAATGTGATGTCTCAATTTCTGGGCTTTTGTAAAACTTTCATACGTCTTCCAACATAACTATATTTTATTCTATAAAGGAAGATTGATGTACATACATTGTATATGCGACAAGTGGTGCTTCCATATTTTTCATTTCTTTTTTTTATTTTTATCTAATATTTTTTATTTATTTATATACCATATATGCATGTGATTATGTCAAAAATTGTATTCAGCCCTTTATAATCCCCATCTGCAACCTTTTATTTACCCCTTCATGACTATAATCCACACTCTCATAAATTTCTACTATTTTACTCCAAATTGCACCTCATTATTTTTCTTTTACCTTTTCTTTTTTGAATAAGATCGGATTCGCTTGTCAAATTAGTTGGACAACTAATTAATTGATTGGATTGGTTGCATAGGAATAAGTCAATTGGATCGATTTAGAGAATGGTATCGATTGATTAAACCAATAATCGGTATAAATAAATTTATTTTATAAATTTTAATGATTTTTAATTGAACCGTTGGTCTAACCAATTCAACCACCAATTTAATTTTGAAAGCATTGTACTAAAATCTAGATATATTAATGGTCTTATATATTATAATTATAGATCAAATGTTTAATTACAAAATCTATTAAAATTACTAAATGATTTTATATATTATACCTTAACTTTATCAGTATTTTTAATATTATTAATAAAAAAGCTTTTACTATTTTTAAATTAAATTAGAAACGATATCTTGATTAGAATTTTTAAAATAATTTTAAATTTGATTAAAAATAAGACATTTTAAACCATAAGTAATTATAAAAGATTGAGTTTTAGCTTAATTGGCATATGTATTATTGTCAATACAAAAGAACATTAGCTTTAGTGCTGTGCATTATCTTCTTATTTATGAGTTAAGAGAAGATATTAGTAATTCTAGGTATTATATATTAAACAATATTTTTCAAAAAAAAAAAGTATAAACGGTTTTAAAACTGTCTTTTAAAAAAATTACCAATTACTTTTCAAAAATATGTTTGCAACCATATAATAAAATTTAATCTAAAATGTTAAAAATATAATAATATTATTTAAATTAAAATTTATAAAATAGTTTATATATCTTAAATGACCGTTGTGGAGTTATTTTCTTCTTTTCTTTTAATTTTTTGGAAATTTACTTCATAATCGAAACCAACGTTGCTTGCTTCAATTTTATTAACATATTTGTTTGATGCTGTGTCCATTGCAATCGGAATTTCTTTGATCCAGAACCACCTCCTCATCTTGTTGACTGCATCATCTTTCAACCAATCTAGAGCGAGGAAGTTTACACTATTTAGGTTTTATTTGTTTCAACATAAAAGTTTTTATGAAAAATATTTTTAGTTTTTTCTAAGATTTGTTTTATGTAAAATAGGATGGTCAATGTAAAAGATTTTCCAGTTAACTTAAAATTATTCCCTTATTCCTGTAAAACGTCATACCAATATTTTTTTCCCATAACACACTTTTCAAATTGATAAGACTTTGTTCACTGAAACGCCCCCATACCCGACCCGAAAATCAAGTCAAAGCACCAAGATGTTACATTCTCTACTACATTCTTCACTTATCAAATATTTTCTTATAAACTTTCATAAGATTTCAATTTAGTCCCTTTTTATCATAAAAGTTCAATATTCACTAATTAATCATATTAAATCAATTTTCTTTCTTGTTACATTTTAATCACATAATTTATCTCAATATCTTGTTTCACATATCAAATTTCTATGTATTTCACTTCTATTATTTTATCCACATATTTTCTCAAGTTTAACACTTTAGTCATTGTCATCATAAAAATTCCATATTTTTCAACAATTTTACTTTTTATGTATATTTCATCATCTCATAATACATTAATTAAACTTTTATCATAATTTCCTTATTCACATATGTTAGAATTAAGTGACCCGGATCCTTATTTAAATAAAATACGTTGGTAAAATAAAATAAAAGTAAAATCCATATAGAACTACACTTCTTTTATTTTATTTTAGAATAAGGTTTTTAAATCTTATTAAACTCCATCTATTTGATATTGATTAGAATAAGGTGTTTCAATCTTACTACACTCCTATTAGAATATGGTTTTATAAGCCTATAAATAGACATAGTCTATTCCTCTTATAATCATTCGAATTCGACATAGTAAATTTTCTTCTCCTCTGCCCGTGGTTTTTTTCCCGAAAGGATTTCCACGTAAAAATATGTGTTCTTATTTTTATTTCTCTTTTCTTTGAGATATATTGTCATTACCAACATTCTATGTTTCACAAATTGGTATTCGAGCTTTCGGGTTGTTCATCTCGATCACGGTAATGGCATCTTTGATGTATGAAATTTTGCTATTGGATTGCAACACCAGATTTGCGTTGTGGCAGGTAAAGATGCAAGCAATCCTTGCACAGATGGACTTAGAGGAAGCCCTGCTAGGGGTAGATAAAATACCTTTGACATTGACGGAGGAAGAGAAGAAGCACAAGGATCGAAAGGTGTTAACACAATTACATCTGCATTTGTCTAACGAAATTTTGCAGGATGTGATGAAGGAAAAGACTGCCGCTGCATTATGGAAGAGGCTGGAACAAATATGTATGTCGAAAACTTTAACTAGTAAGTTGCATTTGAAGCAACGTCTTAATGCTCATCATTTGGAGGAAGGCGCGTCTGTGCACGAACACTAAACAGTGTTTAAAGAAATCCTCTCAACTTGGAGCCATGAAGGTTCAGTATGATAAGGAAGATCTAGGGTTGATTCTACTTTGTTCGTTGCCCCTGTCTTATTCAACTTTTAGAGACACGATTTTATATAGCCGCGAGTCTTTTACAGTTGATGAGGTTTATGATTCTTTGACCACATATAATAAGATAAAACATCTTGTGGTTAAACCCGACTCTCAGGGAGAGGGTCTCATTGTTCATGGGAGACAAGATCAGAATGCTAATGATGATCGTGAAAGGACACACAAACGGAATCCTCACGGTAAATCTAAGGGTAGATCGAAGTCTTCAAACAGAGGTGAAACTTATAACTTCTGCAAGAATAAAGGGCACATTAAATCTGAGTGCTATAAGTTACAGAATAAGGTTAAAAGGGAGGCTGCAAATCAAAAGGAAAAACAACCAGAAATGTAACGCCCCAAAAATCTTTAATATTTATTTTTGTATGTTTGTGACACAAAATATGTGTCTGCTTTAGTGGTTATGTGTTCTGGGAGTGTCTAAGAAGTCTTGGGTTCAAGCCTTAGCTTGGGAAAAATTTTGTTTTATTTGAATAGACCCTTAAACTTTGGTCAGTAGGCTTATTAATAAAAGTTGGTAAAAATATGTCAGAATGGGTCTACTGGTCTAAGGGATAAGGGGCGTGATATTGTTACTTGAGGGTCGAAGTTTGAACCCTCGCATGCACAAAAAAAGGGGTCAAATTTTTGCTATTATGGACGACTAGTGTTTGTGTTTTATTGAAAGTCTAAGTAGTGGGAAGGTTAGAGTGATTTGAGGAGGAAATTATAGGATTAAGGGAATATCCCGATTTGGTGGATGTTGAATTCGGCTCCTCCCCTCATTTTGCCAATTTCGGTCTTTCATAGAGTTTTTCTTTTGGGATTTTGTTCAATTTTTCCCCCTCTCTACCGCCACACCTCTCTAGTTTTCTCTGTCGATTTGGTCTGCTTCTCCTAACACATTGCTTGTGTTGCCGATCTTCTTCATTCCAACCCTATTGATTCGTTTTTTATTTTGCTAATCTACTCATTTTGAATTCTTACTCTCCCCAAAGACCTGTGCCGAATTTTGTTAGTGGGGAGTTTGCTACATCTTGTGGTTCCATTCGGTCTTGTCCTTCCCATGTTTGATTTTTCCTTCACCTCTCTTGTCAATTCTTTTTCTTCTGCTTCCCCCTCTGTGCCATTCCCTACTTTCTTCCCTTGATGCCGTGATCATCATCTTTTTCTGCTCTCTATTGAATTACTGTGACATTGGCCCTTTCTTTTGGTGTTATTGTGTCCTTAGTTTCTTTCCCTCTTTGTGGTTTGGTGTTTTGGTAAGTTGATTTTAGGTTTGGTTTAAACTATTTATATGAATATTGGTTAATAAGGGTTCGGTTGAATTGCAGGAACTAGTGATCTTTCGGTTTTGACAGTTTAAGTGGGGCAGGCCTCGGTTGTTCAAACGAGGTAAGTGGATGTCAATGAAGTGATTAAGTGGGTTGAATAGAGTCGTTTTAAATTTGTTGGTCTTACGACTAATTGATTTTTTATGTTTTGAACTTAGATTTGGAGAGTTCAAGGACTGAGTGCGCTATTTTCGTAACCAGGTGTGTAACAGTACCCTATAAATGATATCGGCGACATGTCAAAAAGTGTGAAACGTCGACGCCACACGGGCGTGCGGCTACCCGTGGGGTAGGCCGTGTGACTAAATGTGGGCTTGCGGTCGACAAGGCTGGCCATGGGCGATTCATGGGCCAAGTCGAATTGGGCTGTATGGGCCCATGGGCATGTGGGCCCCATACGAGCAAACCACACTAGTGTGTGGGCCCACATGGGCTAGCATCATGGGCTCGTAGGCTCATTTTCACTGTTTGACTGCTAAGGTTGCACGTGTCGCCTGAGTCGACTGTGGACCTACTATAAGGTCGATAAGCTTACCTAGACCCCTAGTTGACTGAATGACTGTTATACCCCTGTATGACGTATACATAATGTACATGTATGACTGTATTTTAGCATGCTATTTAAATTGTACTGAATACCTGTATGATACCATGGTCTAACATGAATTGATTGCATGATGCATTACATAGGGATAGGTTTTATACTGATCGGAGAAGTGTATTGAAAGGCTTTGGGCCTAAATTACTGGCAGCCCCGCTGCATATTACTGTATAGTGCCGCATTCGGTACTCTTTAGAGTGTAGGGATGGGTGGGTTGATTATATCCCCACATAGAGTGTAGGGTTGGACGGAGTTGGAGTGTAGAGGCTGGATGGGTAGGACTTGTGTACTATTTAAATCTGTTACTGCACTGATCATTGATATTGTAATGGGCCAGGCCCAAACACATGACTATTTTGTACTGAGATGGGTTAGAGCCCAAACTAATATTGACACTGATACTGAAAAGGGCTTAGGCCAAGACTGTGTTGTTTTCTATTTGTTTGCTTATACGGGATTACACATTGAATTTTCGCAAACTCACCATTCTATTTTAACTATACAGGTAATCCCCAAACATAGGCGGATCGGTGCAACGGAGCATTCAGCGGTGGCCACACGACCTATCTAATTCGATTTAGTATTTTACGACCTTGATTTAATTTTTGGGGTATTTTACTGTAATAATGGCCTCTTTGGATTTTTATTTTAATTTGGGATTCTACTCGTTTTTATTTATAACTGCTAGCAGTAGGATAAGACGTGAGTTTTCAAAAAGACAAATGTTTTAGCAAAAATACCACGAATACGCAACATATTCAAAAGCTTCCGCAATAAATGACGTTTTGAAAATTAATAACATTTTAAAAGTGAATAACTTTTTGATAATAACTCACGTTTTGAAAATGAATGACACATCTTGGAATCATCATAAAATAACACAAAGAGGTTAAATAGAAAAGGGGTTTTTGTCGATATCACACTTTACGAAAATACTTCAATATGATATCGCCAGATTCAGCCATAACGTGTAGGCTGGGTTTGGGATGTTACAAGAAAATTTCAGCGAAGCTAATGTTGTGGAAAACTACATCAACGGTGAACTTCTAGTCGCTTCTGTCAATAATTCTAAAGTGAGCGATGAGTGGATCCTTGATTCGGGATGCACCTTCCACATGAGTCCCAATCGGGATTGGTTTATAACTTATGAAACAATGTCTGAATGTGTTGTTTTGATGGGAAATAATGCTTCGTGTAAAATTGCAGGTGTTGGAACGATTAAAGTTAAGATGTTTGACAGAATTGTCGGAATACTTAGTGACGTGCGACATGTTCTAGAATTGAAGAGAAATTTAATTCCGTTGAGTACTATTGATTCAAAAGGGTACAGATACACAGCTAAAAGTGAGATTTTGAAGACTTCCAAAGGTTCCCTCGTTGTGATGAAAGGGTAGAGAAAGACTGCCAAGTTATATGTTTTGCAAGGTTCTACTGTAACTGGTGATGCAATTGTCGCTTCCTCTTCCTTGTCAGATGATGATATTACTAGACTTTAGCATATGCACCTAGGGCATATGATTGAGAATATCATGGCAGAAATGAGCAAAAGAGGACTTCTTGATGGCCAAGGAATTTGCGAACTAAAGTTCTATGAGCACTGAATTTTTAGAAAGCAAAAGAGAGTACGATTCTCTAGAGGAATCCATAACATGAAGGGATCATTGGAGTATATTCATTGTGACCTGTGGGGGCCATCCAGAGTGTTTTTGAGAAGTGGAGCTAATTATATGCTAACTTTTATTAATGATTTTTCCAGAAAAGTTTGGGCATTCTTCCTGAAGCAGAAAAGCGATGTGTTTTTTGCATTTAATCTCGGAAAACTATGATTGAAAAAAAAACGGGAAGAAAAATAAAATACCTCCGCACAGAAAATGGCTTAGAGTTCTGTTCTGATAAGTTTAATAAACTGTGCAAGTCAGAAGGGATCGTGAGACACTTCACAGTTCGTCATACTCCACAGCAAAACGATGTTGCAGAACGAATGAACAGAACTATCATAGAGAAGGTTCAATTTATGTTGTCAAATGCCAACTTACCAAAGTCATTTTGGGCCGAAGCAACCTCTTCTGCATATTTTTTTGTCAACTGATCTCCATCTGTTGCCATTGACTCCACAAGATGTATGGTCTGGTAATCCTGCTGACTGTTCTGATTTAAAGATCTTTGAATGTCTTGCGTATGCTCATATTGATAATGGAAAATTGGAACCGAGATCTATTAAATGTGTTTTCTTGGTTATAAAGTTGGTGTAAAAGGTATAAGTTATGGTGTCCTCAAAATAGAAAAATTGTGATTAGCAGAGGTTTGTTTTTGATGAAACTGCCATGCTACCTAACTTATCTCTTAAAGACTCTTCCAATAAAGAAAATCAAAAGCAGATGGAGCATCAGATTAATCCAGAATCTACAACAGAGTCGACTCCTCAAGCTAATACAGAAATTCAGAATAGAGTTGCTTCTTCACCACAATACTCTATCGCCAAAAATAGAACTAGAAGAGAAATTAAACCTCCAAAGAAGTATGCTGAGGCTGATTTAGTTGCTTATGCTTTAAATGTGGCTAAAGATATAGATGCAAACCAAGAGCCATCTAATTATTCTGAGGCAGTTAACTATGAAGACTCGAAAAAGTGGATGTTTGATATGCAAAAGGAGATGGAATCACTCCACAAAAATAGAACATGGCATCTTGTAAAACTTACTAAAGGTAAAAAGGCTGTTTGTTCTAAATGGGTGCTTAAAAAGAAAGAAGGGACTCTAGGAGTTGAAGAATCCATATATAAAGCAAGGCTTGTTGCACAGGGTTACAATCAAATTTTAGGAGTGGACTTCACAGATGTGTTCTCCCCAGTTGTGAAGCATAGTTCGATTCAAGCTTTGCTTGGTCTTATGACCATGCATGATTTAGAGCTTGAGCAATTTGATGTAAAAACTACATTTTTGCATGGAGAACTTGAGGAGGATATTTACATGCAACAACCAGAGGGTTTTACAGTCTCAGAATAAAGAGGACTATGGTTGCTTATTGAAAAAGTCCCTTTACGGTTTGAAACAGTCACCAAGATAGTGGTAGTAGAGGTTTGATTCCTTTATGACTTCTCATGATTTCAAAAGAAATAGCTTTGATAGTTGTGTTTACTTTAAGAAAAACAACGATGGTTCTTTGTGTATCTACTCCTTTATGCTGATGACGTGTTGATAACAGCAAAAGATAAATGAGAGATAAGAAAGGTTAAAACCCAACTAAGTGAAGAATCTGAGATAAAAGATTTGGGATCAAAAAAGAAGATACTTGGTTTGGAAATTCTCAAAGATAGAAAAGCAAGTAAATTGTATCTAAGTCAGAAAGGGTACATTGAGAAAGTTCTTTCCCGGTTCAATATGCAGAGTGCTAAGCCTATTAGTACTCCTTTAGCAGCCTATTTCAGACTTTCATCGGCTTTGGTGTAACACCCCTTCCCCGTATCCGTCGCCAGAATAAGGTACGAGGCATTACCGGACTTAATCACATATAACCGATCATTTTCGAGTCACAAATTTCCATCCAAATTTAAAAATTTTCAAATTCAATCATAGAATTCCTAATATGGACCTACGAGGCCCAAAACATGATTTCGAAGTGGTTCGGGACTAAACCGAGAACATTGGAAATTTTCACAACACTTAGAAATTTTTTCTTCAAAACAGAATCACACTCAATATGCATCCTCAACAACTCTTATACATGCATAATTATATCTAATTATCATACCATACCATTGAGCCAAACTTAGCCATTCGACATCAAGACTACTGGAACATTCAACTATGAGGTATTTAGGCCATAACCCACAACTCATCATGTATCATGCAAACACAGCTCACATCACAAGACTTTGGCATATAAATAATATATATAGGCTTACAATCAATTAGCCAATATAAGCCAATTAGCATGGCTACATACTACAATAACCTTTAACCATTACAAGCCAATATATTTGGCTAAAACATAATAACACATACATAAAATGACTAAGTCCCTATACATTCCATAGACTTAAATTACTTGGAGGTATTGATACCAGTCAAAAGCTTGATAGTGTGATAAAATTTTCGACGATCTCCAACCCTAGCTACCCTCTGTGACACTATAGGAAAAAGGAAAGAAAGGGGGGTAAGCATTATAGCTTAGTAAGTAGGTATATAATAATAAGTGATTTGTTTATAAATCTTCACAATATGTTCTTAAGATAATACAATTATAACTGCACAGAGTTCCACTATTTATTCATGTTCATCTCAAGTTGTCTACTTGATCCACAGTCACTAAATTATTTATATCTCGAGCTACAGAATTCCAAATTAAGATCCTTTAATTTTCCCTGAAACTATACTCACATATCTTATTACCATAAAATTTTCAGAATTTTTGGTTTAGCCAATAAGTACAGTTTATTCTTTAAAGTCTCCCTTGTTATGTTGTCTGATAGTTTTGACCATTCTTCACTAAAAATTAATTATCTCCTTGTACGGGATTCGGATGATGTTTCTATTTATTTCTTTTGAAAATAGACTCAATATAGGATTTAAGCATGTAAATTATAACCCATAATTATTTTTGTACAATTTTTAACTATTTTCCCAATTCAGAATAGGGGATTCCAAAATCATTCTAACTCTTTCTCACAAAAATTCAAATATCTCAAAATATAAAATTATTTCGCTTACACCGTTTATTTTATGTGAAAATAGATTCATTCAGATTTAATTTCATGTCTTATTCAACCTTTAATTTGATTTCCACCATTTTTGGTGATTTTTCAAAATCAAATAACTACTGCTGTCCAAAACTATTTTGTTGCTAAATTTACTCTTTCATAATTTCACTTACTCCATTTCATCTTACCGAAGGTTCAATCAAATATCGAGCACATTGTTCATAAATTTTCAAACTTATACCTGCACTTATTCATCATGATAAACCATAATTTATACATATTTTTACCCCATGCTTGACTTATTTTTAGATGAATTTTCATTAGATTTAATGAATTCGATGCTCCTAATCCTTTAATTTCATATTTTATACTCAGGAGAGCTTAAGGAGTCGAAAATAACGATAAAGGGCCAAAAAGGGACAAAATGGGCCTACCTCAGAAATCAACACAGCCTGGAATTTCGCCCACGGGTAGACCACACGGCTGTGTGTTACAAGAAGAATCGAACACGGCATGGACTATAGCACACGGGCAGATCACACGGCCGTGTGTGACGAGCAGCACGGCCTAAGCCATCGCACACGGGCGTGTTCCACAGGCGTGTCCTTGCCGATCCCAAGTCCAATTCTATTCGAAAAGACCACTTTTGAGCCAAGAGGGGTGTTCCAAAGCCTATATAAACACCCTAAGGGAGGACCTAAAAAGGGACGCTGGGTAGAAAGAAAAAAATACTCGAAGACAGCCATCGGGAGCAGCTCGAAAGAAGGATCTCCATCAATAATGAGGATCTCCTATCAATTTCTCTTGAATTTTTTGGGTTTTCTTATGTTTTGTTGTTTTCCTTATTTTAAGATGTTTCCCTATATTAGTATGAACTAAATCCCTTAAATACCTAAGGGGATAAAACCTAAAACGGATCTTATTATTATTTGATTTATAAGATAAATACTTGTTCTTATTCTTAATTGTGGGTTCTTTTTCCTCTTTTGATAATTCAGGTTATTGATTCAAGTCGAATGTGCTTATTCAGAGGAGAAAAAGTCCCTATTTAAGAGTAGATCAACACAATTAAGCGGAGTTGATTGCAACCCTAGAAATAGGGCGACATAAATCTGTCGGATTAGAGTCAAATCTAATAAGGGAATCCACAGATCGAGTTAATGCGACAATAGGGGTTTTAATTAGGAAAAGATTTAAATTAATCAACCTAGAGTCAGTTGTTTTTAGTCTCAAAAGATATATTAACATAAATCAGGGATTTCTACAAATTAAGTCAAGTGAATGAATCATATGAATCAAAAGTAATAAGAGAAGTCTAGGTGAATTCTTCCTTAGGTATTGCCTATCTCATATAGTTGTCTAAAAGTATTTTCCCAATTCGTTCTCTGTCATGCTTCTAATTAATTTTAGTTTAAAAGAAATCACTCCAATTCTTAGGCTAGATAATAAGAAGATAGTAATTATTAGTACTCCTGGTCCTTGCGGATACGATATTTCCGATCTTACCATAACTATACTATTAAACGATAGGTGCGCTTGCCTTTATTGTGATCATAGTTAGTTAGAGACACACCAAGTTTTTGGCGCCGTTGCCGGGGACTAAGATATTAGGAACACTTAATTTTTATTACTTTAGTTATTCTTATTTTTTTTGCAATTCATTTTTTATTTTCTATTTTTTTACTTTTCTAATTTTTCTTTTATTTGCTCTCGAGGTATTTCTAGTTTATGACTAAAAGGAACCCGTCAGGACCCTTGCTTTTTGAAAGTGAGATAGAAAGTACCGCTTATTGAAATCTTAGGGAGATTAGACGAAGTTTACAATACATAGAAGAAGAGCAAGAGGACAAAACCAATATTACCAAGGAGATGGCTGATAATAATCCTCTACGTCCAGTGGTTGCCGAAAATCCTGCTACTCATACTATGCCTGATTATGCTAAGTCTACTTTAACAGGAACTGAATCAAGTATTGTTAAATCTGTTGTTGCTGCGACTAATTTTGAACTGAAACCTAACACTATTAAGATGATTCAGCAGTTTTTTCAGTTTGATGGTTCGCAGGATGAAGATCCAAAAAATCACTTGGCAAATTTTCTAGAATTCTGTGACACCTTCAAAATTAATGACATTTCTGATGATGCCATTCGCCTTCGGTTGTTTCCCTTCTCGTTGAGGAACAAAGCTAAATAGTGGTTAAACTTGTTACCACGAGGATCAATCACTACATGGGAACAAATGACCGAAAATATTTTTACTTAAATATTTTCTACCGGCTAAAATGGCTAAGTTGAGGAATGATATCTCTTCTTTTGTGCAGATGGATTTAGAAACAATTTACGATGCATGGGAGAGATACAAGGATTTACTGAGAAGATGCCCTCACCATGGGTTACCATTATGGCTACAGGTTCAAACCTTTTACAACGGTGTGAACCCCTCAACTAGGCAATTGATTGATGCAGCTGCCAGTGGAACCCTAAATAAAAAAAACCCCTGAAGCGGCTTATGAGTTTATAGAGGAGATGTCACTGAATAACTAGCAGTGGCAAGTCATGAGAACAAAGCCGAAAAAAGCCGCTAGTGTTTTCAACCTCGACGCAGTCACGATGCTATCAAACCAGGTAAAGCTTTTAAGTAAAAAGATTGATGGTTTGTGTGGTTCTTCGCAAGTACATCCAGTGATGTAGTGCGATACGAGTGGAGGAGGAATGAAAAATACAAAATATCCACCCTACAACCCTGACATAGAAAGCGAACAGATGAACTATATGGGTAATAATTCTAGACCTTAGAATAATCCCTATATTAACACTTACAATCCAGGTTGGAGGAACCACCCAAACTTCTCATGGGGTGGTTAAGGAAATCAGAGACAACAACCCCCTCCAGGCTTTCAACAACAACCCTACCCACAGGAGAAGAGGCCGAACCTTAAGGAGATGCTAATAAAATTCATCTTTGTGTCAAAAACTCGTTTTCAAAACACCAAAATAGCACTCAAAAATCAGCAAGCATCGATTTAAGGGCTAGAGAACCAAATAGGTTAGCTTGCCAAGTTGATCTCAAAATGACCACAAGGCATCCTACCAAGCAACACTGAAACTAACCCAAAGGAGCAACTTTATGTCATTACTGCTCACGATAGTGAAGGGTAAGACGAACCAAAAATGAGGCAAGAAAACATGGTAGATAAAAGTAAGGTTGAGGTAAGCCATAAACCAAAATTGGTAAGTACAGAGTACAAACCCCGTGTGCCATATCCCAATGTGATGAAGGAAGACCGCACAGATGAACAATTCGATAAATTTCTTAACTTCTAAACAAATTACATATTAACTTACCATTTATTGAAGCTCTTTCACAGATGCCCAATTCAGTAAAATTTTTAAAAGAGCTTTTGGCAAACAAACGGAAGTTAGACGATGCGTCGCATGTGGAGCTAAATGCAGTTTGCTCAGTAATTTTGCAGAATAAACTACCCCGCAAGTTAAAAGATCCAGGGAAGATAAAAGATCCAGGGAGTTTTACGATTCCTTGCCTAATTGGTGGTTTATCTGTTAATAATGCTTTAGCTGATTTAGGGGCAAGTATCAATGTTATGCCTTATAAAATGTTTAAACAGCTAGGTCTTGGAAAACCCAAAAAAAACTAGGATGAGCATTCAATTGGCTAATAAAACCATTAGATTTTCTAGGGGTATAGTCGAAGATGCACTAGTCAAAATTGATAAATTCATATTCCCAGTAGACTTTGTTGTTTTAGACATGGATGAGGATAATGACGTTCCTTTAATTTTAGGACAACCCTTTTTAACAACTGCTAGGACCATTATTGATGTTAATATAGGGGATTTAATACTTTGTGTAGGTGATGACATGATTAAACTCCAAGCACGTGATTTTGTCAGAATATCTAGTAATCAAGATGATACAAATCTTGTTAATGTAAGTGAACTTAATGTTAAATCTTCTTTGCAGGAAACTTCTAATAAAGAGATGACAGAGCCATGGTCTAGCTCTTATATTGAGAACAAAACTGTTCATGAGGAAAAAACACTACAAATCGATGAACTAGATGAATGGCGAACACACGTCAAGAAGAAACTGAGAAAACACGATGAACCAAAGCGACTCCATGGCAAGCTTAAGGATGGGACAAACCAATTTAAGATCAGAGATCAGATACTGTTGGATAAAACAGACCCTTGAATCATCACTTCAGACTTTAATACAAGCTAAGCAATCCCTTTCACGATACTCAATGTCTTCCCATACGGAGCAGTCGAGGTAACTAATCCTAAATTTGGCACTTTTAAGGTAAATACTACTTGACTGAAACTGTATATTGATAATAGAACTAATAGTAGGAGAGAGAAGTGTCAACTCCTCGAACCACCATGAATATGAGAATGGAAGGTGAGTCGAGCTTAGACTCTAAATAAGCACTTCTCGGGAGGTAACCCGAGCACTAACCTTATTAATGTCCATAGTTTCGATTTTTAGCACCTAACTAAAAACTAACCAAATTAATAAGCGCAGGTTCCCTACCCACACGACCTTGCACACGGGCGTGGCCGTGGCCGTGTGGACACCACGAGTAGGTATATAGGCGTGGCAAAGACCGTGCGAGAACAGGACAAAAATTTTCCCCAAAACACGGACTGCGATAAAATGCCACGGCCGTACGATGCAGCCGTGGCCGACACTGAGAAAGTCACACGAGCGTATGAAACACTCGTGCCTATAAGCCGTGGTCAACACTGATTAAGTAACACGGGTGTGCGTGACCTGTACACGGGCGTGGGGGAAATGAACGAAGCATCACATGGCCGTGTGATTTGGCCGTATGACCCAACACGCCCAAGGAACATGGGCATGGGCCACGACCTTGTGCCCCAATATCTATTTAAACCCTGACCACTGTTCATCTCTTCCCAAATTTTCCCCCCAACAAACCCTAGCCGCTCTAACCTAAAACAACCCTCCTTCTCCCCTATCCCAACCACCATCGACTCTTCCTCCTCCTCTCTTCGCTTCCCCCTTTCTCCCATTTCCCTCATTTTTCCTTTCCCTTTCTTCTTTCCCCTTTCTTCTCCACGCACACCAGCCCCACAGTCCACTCCCGTGTATGCCCACCATGCCCGTGCACCTCTGCCACGTCCGTACACCCCCTTTCAACATCTCCATCGGTTTACTCTTCTCCACCATTGTTGTTTATTTCTTTCATTTTTATTTAATTAATTGATCCTATTCTATGTTCTTATTATTATTTTTATTGCATTTTAAATTTTTATTTCAAATTCTTTAGTTCTTTTGATGGTGTATTTAGTTTGATTTTATTCTATTACTAAGTTTAATGATTAGTTTGATACTACTTTTTAGTAATCTTGTTAATTTGCTTAATGTTATCTTAGTTTATTCTATTGCCAATACTTTCATACTGTCTAATGTTAACATTACTTGATAATCTAATTCACTATTATAGGATTATACTATTTAGAACTACTTGGATAGTACATTTTTTACTGGCAATGATACTTGATTCATTGAAAATCTTGTGCATTTTTAGGTATACAATGACACCCTCATGCGGAAAAAAGACCGCTGTCCCCGTTTCAAAAAAGCGGAAGGGGCCCAAGCCACCTCTGTGAGCGCATCCACTGAAGTGCGACACCCTTTTCTATAGTTTCCCCCAGGACCCCAGGAGATACTTTTTCAGACACTTCGTGCACGACCCCTCGACATGGGGAGATTCATTGATTGGGCCGCCTTGGAGCAGGTCCATCTAGCCGACGTAGTCCAGGCCCTACTTACTACCGACCCGTAGGGACACTTTTTCGAGATTGTTGAGCCGACATATCTAGAGCTCACTTTGGAGCTCTGTTCCACATTCCACCTCCAGATGGTTATGTCAAATTTCTATGACCCAGGCACAGTCCAGTTCCGCCTTGGAGGCCTCGTACGAGAGATGAGTATCCCAGAGTTTGGGGTCGCTTTGAGACTTTACACTGGGGAATTCATGGAGGACGACGAATTTGAGGACTTCCATCGCCACATCCACTACTCTCCTTCATCCTATTGGAGAGACTTAGTCCCCTCCTCGGCCACCTATGACCCCAGTCGCTCTAAGGCGTCATCTCTCGCACTGTCTTTGAGGTACTTACACGCCATCTTGGCTCATACTTTGACGGGTATGCGAGAGAGCACCAGCGTCGTCAACACTCACGACGCCTACTTTTTATGGTGCATGGTGCAAGGGCACGTGTTTGACTTAGCTTACTTCATCGCCCTCGCCATTCGGCATCAGACGGAGTGACATAGGAGAGGAATCCTCTCCATTGGCCCTTTCGTGATGCGTCTGGCTCGCCACTTTGGACTCGTCAACACTGCAGCCCAGTCTTCCTCGCTCACACTTATCGGGAAGATGTCCCCACAGGGCATCCAGACGATGCTTCATATGAGGATAATTGAGCATTGTCGTGGGTTTGATCCTCCTTAGTACCGGTTATCGTGAGCCACTGATCAGGACGAACCAAAGGACATTACTAATGATGTCCTCTGCATCATGAGGAGCCACCGTTTGCGCCACCACCACCTCACCAACCAGTTCATATGACTGCTTCACTGACTGACATCTCTGAGCGTCTCACTCGTTTCGAGCAATATTGTACTCAACAATTTAACGACAACACTCGACGATTCGACGGCATCGAGGCAACACTACAACAGATTTGTCAACATTTTCACATATCGCCACCACTCCCACCTCGCGATCCATCTGACGATAAGGACCTTTGAGTTCATTTATTTTTTTTCTTTATTTTAATTATTAAACTATTTCTCTTTATCTCTCTTGTCTTTAAATTATATTAGTATATTTTGATTTTTTTTATCTCTGGCTGTTTATTATCGAGTAACCATAACAAAATCCATTAATAAAATCCCTTAAAACTTTACTGATGACTCCGCAGTTTCAAAAGGTTCAAGGTGCTACTAAGGAACGAACAAACTACCGGAGTATTCTCCCCCACCTTCACCTCTCCTAGTTCATCATATCATTGGCTCTATTTCTATAATTTTCACTCTCTAAGGATTTCATCCATAATTCAGGAAGTCTCACTTCTCTCCCTATCTTATGATTTTATTACTATATTCCTATTATCTATCTTTGTACATTGAGGACAATGTACATCTTAAGTGTGGGGAGGTTGATTATAGTATTATTAGAAAATCCCTGAATTATGCCTTACTTAAGTAAATTTTCTCATATTACTAATTAGAATGAAACTTCTATTGACTTATGATTTTCATTGATATGTTTTGGAGTAAGTCATAGGTAATTGTGCATTGATGGTTTAAACTTTGAGATATTAGAGAATCAAGCATGATAAGTCTATTTTCAGAATTAAAATTTTTTTAGGTTGTTTCCTTAAATTTAAATACTACTTTAAAGTTTGAAATTTTCAAGGTTGACATAAAAAAAAACCATAAATTTTGTGAGATCTTGAGCATTTTAGAGCATATATTTTTCTTACTCACTTTGTTAATTATGAGTGTGCCAATATTGAATTGTTATTCTAGAACTTGCTTCGATTATGCATGTTGAAGACCACACTTTTGATTTGATATACTGAGATGATAAAGTCACTTAGGATTTAACTCGCTTACTTAATAAAAAGCCTACCCTCATATTTGACCCCTAGTGAACTCCTTTGAGCCTAATAAACCATTTCTTAGCTCACCCATTAATATTAATCCAAAACCCAATTTTTGCTTCTCCTACTTTCTTAACTCCCCTTCCGTCGAGATTTGATTTGATTAATTACCTAACTATTTTCTTCAGTTATTAAATTCAAATTTTTCTTATTCTTACAAAAAAAAAGAGTTAGAAATATTTTCATTATTAGTTCTATGTTATTTGAGATTAAGCAGTTAATTTTACATTTTGAGAAGAAGCTCGTGTTTTTATGTTTTCAATTGATGTAATTATTCAATATTAGTTTATTTTTCCAGTTAGGTAAAATTTCAATTCAATCTCGATTTTAACCTTCTTTTTTGGCCTTTATCCACATCTTTAAAGACCATTTGATTGGTGTATCATCTCATTTTATAGTGGTGGAGATTTGATCTTCATGCAAGCTTATGGTAATAACTTTTCATGTTTGACTTTTGAATGCTTAATATTGAACCTTAAACACTTTGTGTGATTTCAGTGAATCTTTAGTGAGGAGGTCAATTCTTGTCGGTTTTGAATTAAAGGTGATTATTTAGGTAAGAGGAAACACTCTTTTTTTGTGCTATAAAAATTTGTGACTTAAATTTTTTGAATCTTTAGGACTCTTTTAGTTAAATTATCAATGTATGAATTATATGTGAATTACGATAAGACATTATTGATGAGAATTATGAGTTGAGGAAGTTAATTTTAATTGTGAGTTGAGGATTTTGCTTGAGGACAAGCAAATGTTTAAGTGTGGGGATATTTGATAAACCATAATTTATACATATTTTTACCTCATGCTTGGCTTATTTTTGGATGAATTTTCATTAGATTTAATGAATTCGATGCTCCTAATCCTTTAATTTCATGTTTTATACTCAGGAAAGATTAGGGAGTCAAAAAGAACGATAAACGGGCCAAAAAGGGACAAAATGGGTCTACCTCGAAAATCAACACGGCCTGGACTTTCACCCATCAGCAGACCACAAGGCCATGTGTTACAAGAAAAATTGAACACGGCCTAGAATATAGCACACGGGCAGATCACACAGCCATGTGTGACGAGTAGAATCGAGCACGGCCTAAGCCATCGCACACGGGCGTGTCCCTGCCAATCCCAAGTCTAATTCCATTCGGAAAAGACCACTTGTGGGCAAGAAGGGTGTTCCAAAACCTATATAAACACCCTAGTGGAGGACCTAAAAAGGGACATGGAGTAGAAAGCAGAAAATACTCGAAGGCAGCCATTGGGAGCAGCTCGGAAGAAGGATCTCCATCAAGACTGAGGATCTCCTATCAATTTCTCTTGAAGTTTTTGGGTAGTCTTATGTTTTGTTATTTTCCTTATTTTAAGATGTTTCCCTCAATTAGTATGAACAAAATCCCTTAAATACCTAAGAGGATGAAATCTAAGACGGATCTTATTATTATTTGATTTATAAGATAAATACTTGTTCTTATTCTTAATTGTGAGTTCTTATTCTTGTTTTGATAATTCAGGTTATTGATTCAAGCCGAATGTGCTTATTCAGAGGAGCAAAAGTCCCTGTTTAAGAGTATATCAACACAATTAAGTGGAGTTGATTGCAACCCTAGAAATAGGGTGACATAAATCTGCCGGATTAGAATCAAATCTAATAAGGGAATCCATAGACCGAGTTAATGCAACAATAGGAGTTTTAATTAGAAAGAGATTTCAATTAATCAACCTAGAGTCAGTTGTTTTTAGTCTCGAAAGAGATATTAACATAAATCAGGGATTTCTACGGATTAAGTCAAGTGAATAAATCATATGAATCAAAAGTAATAAGAGAAGTCTAGGTGAATTCTTCCTTGGTTATTGCCTATCTCATATAGTTGTCTAAAAGTATTTTCCCAATCGTTCTGTGTCGTGCTTCTAATTAATTTTAGTTTAAAAGAAATCACTCAAATTCTTAGGCTAGATAATAAGAAGATAGTAATTACTAGTACTCTTGGTCCTTGTGGATTCGATATTTCTGGTCTTACCATAACTATACTATTAAACGATAGGTGCGCTTGCCTTTATTGTGATCATAGTTAGTTAGAGACACATCACATCACATAGTCATATTCAATTACACTTAGTCGTTACATGATCACTTGTATTTTCACTTAGTCAATTTCCTGTTGAACTCATAGGAATAATAACAGATACACAGTGCCTTGCACATAGTACCACCCTTGTAGCCAAAGCTATCTGGTGCACATAGTAACCTGCACTTAGTACTACACATGTGACCAAAACCATAACTTACACATAGTGGCCTGCACTTAGTACCACACATGTGATCGAAGCTATTGGGTACGCATGGTAGCCTACACTTAGTACTACACATGCGACCTATCTGTCTGGCACACGTAGTAGCCTGCACTTAGTAATACACACGTGACCTAAAACCATCTCGTAGCTCTCTTGTACACATAGTGGCCTGCACTAAGTACCACACATGTGACCTAGCTACCTCATTCGTATCTTTTCTATTCCGAAGGTTCAACCAGGAATTCTCACTTTTCAACATTTTACCAATTCATCCATAATCAATCACAATTCATAATTTGTATCAAATAATTACTCCATATTCAACCATATCTCATATAATATAACAAAATATTAAAATATAAATAAAAACGATGTATTATTTACATACAAACTTACCTCGAAAGCGGTGAAAATGACTTATTCGTCAATTACTCGTTTTTCCCTCGTTCTAGTTACAAACCTCGTTTTCCTTGATCTATAACAACACATTTAATTTATTTATTCATCCTGCTACTCAAATTAGCCTAAATTCAAATTTTGGAAAAATTTACATTTTTACCCCTAAAATTTGTCATATTTACACTTTTTCCCCTAGGTTCGTAAAATGATTTTTATTCAATTTCCTTGTATTTTAAGCCTAGCTGAACCATTTTCATAACTACAACAGCCAACAATTTCCACTAATTCACAGTCTTATGACAAATTTCATAACTTTTACAAATTAGTTCTTTAAAGCATTTTTACCGAAAATCACTTAGTAAAAGTCGTTTCTCTAACCATAAACAAGCATTTTCTTCCACTAAAAAAAATACACACATATTCATCATGGGTCAAAGCCCTAGACTTTAACCATATTTCAAATTAGTGGTACAAATAGATAGATCTTGTTATGAGGATTTTAAAAACGTAAAAATCATTAAAAAAACGGGGCAAGAACAGACTTACAATCGAGCTTAGAAGCTTGAAAAACACTAGCCATGGTTTCCCCTTGTGAAATTCAGCCATGGGGTTGAATATGGACAAAAATTGGGTTTTAATTTTGTTTTTAATTCATTTTAATTACTAAATGACCAAAATGCCCCTAACTTAAAAATATTCTATTTCACCTATTTCATATCCATTTTTGTCCAAAAATTTAACCAATGGTCTAATTTTCATTTAAGGACCTCGAATTTAAAACTTCATAGTAATTTGACACCTCTAGCTTCTAGAACTCAAGTTTTGCACTTTTTACAATTTAGTCCTTTTGACTAAATTGAGTGCCCAAACATCGAAATTTTCAAACGAAATTTTTACGAAATCATTTCGTGAAATTGTAGACCATTAAAATATAATAAAAAAATTTTCTTATGCTGAATTTGTGGTCTCGAAACCACTATTTTGATTAGGCCCAAAATCGAGCTGTTACAACTCTCCCCCCATTAGGGATTTTCGTCCCCAAAAATCTTACCAAAAGGAGTTGCTTTCAAATTTTTATTATAATCACAATTTAATTTAGTTTCGTGGTCAGAGTTTCTTGTAGTTTTTTCTATAATTGGGATATAACCCTAGGATCTCAATCCGAAATAATGGAGACTGACACTTCGGATAATCGAATAATCCTAGAAACATCTTACTCGACGGGTTTGTTAAATAAGAAATCTGCACACGAACGATCAATCACAATCCGATAATATCTTCCTTTTCGGAGATCAAGATAATTCAGATACGAAATCTATAGTGTTTCCATCTCATTTTCTTTCTAGAATCATCACTGACTGTAATAGCCCTGAATACTCTTGAAATTCGGCTTTTACTTGTTCACAAATCAACATCTGAACACAGAATCAGAAATATTGGTTTCCATACCCGTACACTAGAACATTTACTTCAAATAACTGTACATTTTGTTACTCTCTGATTGAACAGACGAGCTACTACTGAACCTCGTACAAAATTTTTTGCATAATTACTGGATTCTTCTATAAGCAATTTCTATTTTAGAACAATGATAATAATGATAGAAATCAGGTCCCTCCTAAAATTTAAAATTGAAGTCGATTTACTCTGAACTCATTCAGATTACCATTCATTAACACATTTATAAGCTTCTCAAACTCGCAGAGAAAACATCGCTTTAATTTTTAATTTAACTTAATCGGATCGTTACCAAATAAGATCAATCACATGACCAATATTCACAAAATAATCAAGATTTTCCAATCAAGCATCCGTAACCGTACTTGTTTTTCCAAAGTTAAATGGATTATTACTCACAATCTTTTGAAATTTCCCAAACAAGCTAGTCAAATATCCTTACAACCGTATTAGCTCAAGAAAACAAATATATTGACTGAACGCATTGACTCTAATCAAACTTACCTGTGAAAAGAGAACCATCATACAATTTGGGCTTGAGCTTCCATCATTTATACCTTTGCCAATGTTAGTTTCTTACATGAAAATTAGAGAAACTCAGATACCAGAATCACCAAGTTCCTAGAATCGAACCAGAAATATAATCATAATAGACATAATTATCACAAGCTGGAGAACACACTTTAAAGATAAACCATAGTTGATATTTCACGAAATAAGAATAATAGGAAACACCGAGATAAAGAAATCCAAGATATGATACCACACGAGAAATCCGAGAACATAACTCATAAGAAATAATCAAGATTTGATGATTCCTCAGAGAAAACCAAAAGAAAGCAATGCTTACTGGCTTTGGAATTCCATTGTAACAGAGATAATATATTTTTCGAATACATAAAATAAAACCATAATCAGTAGAAATAGAAGAATAGTCTCATATAATTTTTTTTTTACCATCGACTTCATTCCAACGTATTAAAATAGAATCCCGAAGAGACAAAGAAATACTGATCATAAACCAACTAGACCAACAGGGCTTTCATCTAACATTTTAATTAACTAGCATTCTTATACAATAAGAATTTCATCAGAAAATGAGCAATTACATATGCCTCTGAGAATGTATGAACACATAGAATGTCCAAAAGAGATAGTCATAATTACTCAATTGTAATTGTTACACACAAAAACCTTTACAACTCAAATATCATTTCTCTGACTAATTCTATCATCATGAACCCCGTATTATTCCGTTCACTAACGAAAACCGATCTGGGAGAATTTCCAACAAACACATAATTTAAACATCATACTTGATTAAGTCGATTAACCAAGACTAACTTTTTCTTTATACGTGACATTGCATAATCTGTATAATCTTTAAAACATTCTGCTATTCTTCCCAAAACTATTTTCACTTTCCAAACTATTCTCATCTCTGTATGCATTACTAATTATTTCACCACTGAACTCTTTAGTTTCACACTTATGGACTTATTCCACATAGTTCTCGTGAATTTTCGTTATAAAGCAACACTGGTAAGGGGGTGAGGTCGTAAAGCCTCTAATTTGACTCTCATAAGTACACACATATCACTTAGCATTCATCACCAACATCATAGCATCACAATTACATAATTCACTTCAAGCTAATTAACATACATAGTCATGTTACACGAACTTTTTCGATTATCTTATTCAAACAAGTGTTCATAAACACACATTCTGTCAATTTGAGTAAATTTACTTATCGTATTCACTTAATCAAATATGTTGGGCACATAACATCATATGCATGCCAAGCAAACATGAATGGACTTATCACCATATAAACTTTCAATTCATTCCACTTTTCACATTTCTCAACTTGTGGTTATCTCATTTCGTACATTAACACATACATATCTTGAACTTCTATTCATACCTTTCCAAATTTTGACACATCATAAGCACGTTTCAATCATTTCAATATCATTATCAGTATTATCGAAAAATAGCTCAGTTGAAAGTCATCTTTGTCTTAACAAAACAATTTCGTCAGAGTCGAGAGATATCACACTATCACGAGTAGTAATATGGCATGTATAGCTAGACTCACATACGCTATGTTAGTCCTAGAATCGACTAAACCATAGCTCTGATATCACTAAATGTAACACTCCTTCCCCGTATCCATCGCCAGAATAGGGTACGAGGCATTACCGAACTTAATCACATATAACCAATCATTTTCGAGTCACAAATTTCCATCCAAATTTAAAACTTTTCAAATTCAATCATAGAGTCCCTAATATGGACCTATGAGGCCCAAAACATGATTTGGAAGCGGTTAAGGACTAAACCAAGAACTTTGGAAACTTTTACAACACTTAGAAAATTTTTCTTCAAAATAGAGTCACACTCAATATGCATCCTCAACAACTTTTATACATGCATAATTATATCTAATTATCATACCATACCATTGAGCCAAACTTAGCCATTCGACATCAAGACTACTAGAACATTCAACCATTAGGTATTTAGGCCATAACCCACAACTCATCATGTATCATGCAAACACAGCTCACATCACAAGACTTTGGAATATAAATAATATATATAGGCTTACAATCAATTAGCCAATATAAGCCGATTAGCATAGCTACATACTACAATAACCTTTAACCATTACAAGCCAATACATTTGGCTAAAACATAATAACACATACACAAAATGACTAAGTCCCTATACATTCCATAGACTTAAATTACTTGAAGGCATTGATACCAGTCAAAAGCTTGATAGTGTGATAAAATCTTCGACGATCTCCAGTTCGAGCTAGCCTCTGTGACACTATAGGAAAAAGGAAAGAAAGGGGTTAAGCATTATAGCTTAGTAAGTAGGTATGTAAATAATAAGTGATTTGTTAACAGGCTTTTATAAATCTTCACAATTTGTTCTCAAGATAATACAATCATAATTGCACATAGTTCCACTATTTATTCATGTTCATCTCAAGCTGTCTACTCGAGCCACAGTCACTAAATTATTTATATCTCGAGCTACAGAACTTCAAATTAAGATCCGTTAATTTTTCCTGAAACTAGACTCACATATCTTATTACCATAAACTTTTTAGAATTTTTGGTTTATCCAATAAGTACAGTTTATTCTTTAAAGTCTCCCCTGTTCTGTTGTCTAACAGTTTTGAACCTTCTTCACTAAAAATTAATTATCTCCTCGTATGGGATTTGGATGATGTTCCTATTTGTTTCTTTTGAAAATAGACTCATCAAGGATTTTAAGCATGTGAATTATAACCCATAATTATTTTTTTAAATTTTTAACTATTTTCCCAAGTCAGAATAGGGGATTCCAAAATCATTCTAACTCTGTCTCACAAAAATTCAAATATCTCAAAATATAAATTCTTTCGCTTACACCGTTTTATTTTATGTGAAAATAGACTCATTCAGATTTAATTTCGTATCTTATTCAACCTCTAATTTATTTCCACCATTTTTGGTGATTTTTCAAAGTCACACAACTGCTGCTGTCCAAAACTGTTTTGTTGCTAAATTTACTCTTTCATAATTTCACTTACTCCATTTCATCTTACCGAAGGTTCAATCAAATATCGAGCACATTGTTCATAACTTTTCACACTTATACCTGCACTTATTCATCACATAGTCATATTCAATTACACTTAGTCGTTACATGATCACATGTATTTTTACTTAGTCAATTTCCTGTTGAACTCATCGGAATAATAACAGATACACAATGCCTTGCACATAGTACCACCCTTGTAGCCGAAGCTATCTGGTGCACATAGTAGCCTGCACTTAGTACTACACATGTGACCAAAACTATAACTTACACATAATGGCCTACACTTAGTACCACACATGTGATCAAAGCTATTGGGTAGGCATAGTAGCTTGCACTTAGTACTACACATGCGACCTATCCGTCTGGTACACGTAGTAACCTGCACTTAGTACTACACACGTGACCTAAAACCATCTTGTAGCTCTCTTGTACACATAAAACCATCTTGTAGCTCTCTTGTACACATAGTGGCTTGCACTTAATTGCACACATGTGACCTAGCTACCTCATTCGTATCTTTTCTATTCCAAAGGTTCAACTGGGAATTCTCACTTTTCAACATTTTACCAATTCATCCATAATCAATCACAATTCATAATTTGCATCAAATAATTACTCCATATTCAACCATATCTCATATAATATAACAAAATATTAAAACATAGATAAAAACGATGTATTATTTACATACAAACTTACCTCAAAAGCAAAATCGGTGAAAATGACTTATTCGTCAATTACTCATTTTTCCCTCGTTTTCAGTTCCAAACCTCGTTTTCCTTGATCTATAACAACACATTTAATTTATTTATTCATCCTTCTACTCAAATTAGCCTAAATTCATATTTTGGCAAAATTTATATTTTTGCCCCTAGGCTCGTAAAATGATCTTTATTCAATTTCCTTGTATTTTAAGCCTAGATGAACCATTTTCATAACTACAACAGCCCACAATTTCCACTAATTCACACTTTTATGAAAAATTTCATAACTTTTACAAATTAGTCCTTTAAAGCATTTTTACCGAAAATCACTTAGTAAAAGTCGTTTCTCTAACCATAAACAAGCAATTTTCTTCCACTAAACACAAAAATACACACATATTCATCATGGGTCAAAACCCTAGACTTTAACCATATCTCAAATTAGTGGTAGAAATAGATAGATCTTGTTATGAGGATTTTAAAAACATAAAAATCATTAAAAAACGGGGCAAGAACGGACTTACAATCGAGCTTGGAAGCTTGAAAACCCTAGCCATGGTTTCCCCTTGTGAAATTCGACCATGGGGTTGAAGATGGACAAAAATTGGGTTTTAATTTTTTTAATTCATTTTAATTACTAAATGACCAAAATGCCCCTAACTTAAAAATATTCTATTTCACCTATTTCATGTCCATTTTTGTCCAAAAAATTAACAAATGGTCTAATTACCATTTAAGGACCTCCAATTTAAAATTTCATAGCAATTTGACACCTCTTACTTCTAAAACTCAAGTTTTGTACCTTTTATAATTTAGTCCTTTTGACTAAATTGAGTGCCCAAACGTCGAAATTTTCGAACGAAATTTTCATGTAATCATTTCGTGAAATTGTAAACCATAAAAATATAATAAAAATAAATTTTATTACGTCAGATTTGTATTCTCGAAACCGCTGTTTCGATTAGGCCTAAAATCGTGTTGTTACATTTGCCTTCACAATCAGATGATGAGATTGAGTATATGTCACATGTTCCATACTCTAGTGCAGTGGGATCTCTTATATATGCTATGGTTTGTTCACGCCCAGATTTATCATATGCAGTCAGTGCAGTTAGCAGATACATGGAAAATCCCGGTAAAGAACATTGGAAAGCAATTCAGTGGATTTTAAGATACTTACGAGGTACTACTAATGTTTGCTTATAGTTTGGAAGAACTAAAGATGGAGTCATTGGGTATGTTGGTGCTGATTTTGCTGGAGACCTTGATAGAAGAAGATCTCTCACAAGTTATGTCTTTACAATCGAAGGTTGTGGAATCAGTTGGAAAGCCACTTTGCAAACTACAGTCGCTTTGTTTACCAATGAAGTTGAGTACATGGCGATTACTAGGGCTTGTAAAGAAGCTATTTGGTTAAAGAGACTCTTTACTGAACTCAATGCAGACCTTCAAATCAATACAGTATTTTGTGACAGTCAGAGTGCCATCTTTCTTACAAAAGATCAAATGCTTCATGAGAGAACAAAACACATTGATGTTCGGTATCATTTTGTTCGTGATATTATTGCTCGTGGTAATATTGTTGTGAGCAAAATTAGTACTCATGAAAATCCTGCAGATATGATGACTAAATCACTTCGTATAACTAAGTTTGAGCATTGCTTAGACTTGGTTGGTGTTCATTATTGAAGTTAATCCCTTAAAGGGTTTTATGGAAGAGGTGGAGAACTTGTTCGTTGAGAGTTCATGATAAAGAACTTGTACATTAAAAATTCGTGTCAAGGTGGAGATTGTTAGAATTAAGTGACCCGAGTCCTTATTTAAATAAAATACAATGGTAAAATAAAATAAAAGTAAAATCCATATAGAACTACACTTTTTTTTATTTTATTTTATTTTAGAATAAGGTTTTTTAAACCTTATTAAACTCTATCTATTTGATATTGATTAGAATAAGGTGTTTCACTCTTACTACACACCTATTAGAATATGGTTTTACAGGCCTATAAATAGACATAATATATTCCTCTTTTAATCATTCGAATTCGACATAGTAAATTTTCTTCTCCTCTGCCCGTGGTTTTTTTCTCGAAATGGGTTTCCACGTAAAAATCTGTGTGTTCTTATTTTTATTTCTCTTTTCTTTGCGATATATTGTCATTATCGACATTCTATTTTTCACAAATTATTAAATTGTTTTACAGTTAAACTTTTGTACTTTTTTCCATTCAATCCCTATTGTCATGTAATTTATTTTTCACCATATAAGCACTTTAATCAAATAATTCATTTTAATATCTTAATTCACATAACAAATTTTCATGCACATCACTTCTCTTGTTTCAATTATAAATTTCACAAAGGCTATAATTTAATCCTTAACATCATGAAGATTCATTATTTACTATAATTTCACCTTAACATCACTTTGTAATCAATTCACTACTTATCATAAATCTCAAATGGATGTTTGTTTCATTGAAAACAATTTTTATGAAATATTTTCAGAATTGCTACCAAACAACAAAAAATATTTTACACAGAATCATCCAAACACTAGAAAATATTAATTTTGCCAGAAAAATAAGTCATTTTTTAAAAATCATTTCCCGAAAGCCATTTTCAATGAAACAAACGGAGCCTAATTATTTCCATCTCTCAACCTTACATATTTTATTGATGTGAATGAGTTACACTATCATCAATTCTGAAAGGGTCTTGTGTGATGATAATTTTGACTTTTAATGTAATAATAAAGGGAAGAATAAAAGAAAAAAATCAAAACAACATAAAATGAGAGAATTTTTCATGGGTCTTTTATCATAATAGAATCCTTTTAAGTTACAAAAGTAAATAAAATTTAATTGCATTATAGAAAATTTTTGTGCGATTGGATTGATACTCGCATATTATATTATTTAATGTGTTAATATTACGTAACTTACAAATGATCATGTGTTTGGTAGAGGTGTAAATTTTTACATCAGATTTTTTTCTAAACAAGTTGGGTGATATATATTACTGATGTGGAGACATTATTCATTTAACAAGGGGGTTTTGTATCTAGTTTTATTTTTTCCAATTATTCCCTCGTATAACTAAATAAATTAAAACTCTCATCCTCACTCCAAAATTTTTTGGATTTACCAAAATCTCTCAAATTAAATTAAGTTTTTAACTTATACCAATACTCAAATTTCTCACAAAAGCGTAAAAACTTTTGGTATGAGCTTTGAATATATGATAGAAATCCCTACAACTTCTCAACTACTTTTCTCTTCTTTACATAATTCAAGATAATGTAAAAGTTTGAAACCCATTTCTTTACTAGCAAAATAAGTCCTAAAGGTCACTTTTTTAAATTAGGGTTTTGGGTCAGTTTTAACTTTAATTAAGGATATAGATGAATTTTTCTGGAAAACACGTCTACTGGAAGCGCTTTCCAACTACTTTTTGAACGTTTCCGCCAACGGTAAAAAAAATTAAAACCCCTAACGATAACCCTTTTTTTACCCTATAAATACCCCTCAAATTTCATTTTTTTTCATTCATATCATTCTCTCAACTCTCTCAATTCTCTAAAATTTTCTCAGACCCTCTCAAGTCTCTCAACTATCTCGTTTTTAATACTTTTCGATATTTTTATTTAAAAATATTATTTTTTAATTATCTGGTTTTTATTCTTTTAAATCGATTTATCGCGAATGGTCGCCTCCCTAATCCATTTCGACGACAAGCATATTTCCTTAATAATGGTAAGACCAAAATTTAAATTTCATTAATTTGAATAATGTTAAATTTAATTTTTTTATTATAATTATAATTTTTTTATGTGTGTAAATAGGCAGATGGTCGTGTTCTAGAGAGCTTCATCCATAATATGGGAAAGCGTGCAATTCCTGAAATTCGTGGTCACTTGCATGCGGCTTGATTCTTACATACGTCTCATATTTCTAGGGACTGCAAACTTGATTTGCAACTAAGCAACGCATTGGTGGAAAGATGGAGGCCCTGAAACACACACTTTCTACCTTCCATGCGGCGAGTGTACAATTACACTCGAAGACGTAGCACTACAAATTGATCTGCCAATGGATGGGCCAATCATCACGGGATCTGAAACCGTTTTGGACAAACTGACCCTCTGTCGATCACTATTAAGGAAGGTCCCAGGCAAGTTCGAAGGTGGTCGGATATTGATGAACTGGTTGAAGGATAATTTCGACGAGCTCCTTGAAGTCCCTCAAGACCGAATGGAGGAGGTGATACAACAATACGCTTGAGCATACATCGTGAGGTTAATTGGGGGCATTTTAATGCCCAACAATCTTAAAATTTGGTGCGTAAGGTGACTACTGCATCTAGTGGACTTCAATGACTATAGGAAACTAAATTGGGGATTTTCTGTATTGTCCACATTATACCAGGAGATGTGTCAGGCCACAAACCCAAGTCGGACTCGATCGGTGTTTGTCTGCTCCTACTGCTGTTATGAGCCTGGTGGCGACTATCGTTTCTACATCATTTATTAACAAATACATAATTTGTACAATAATTTTTATTATTATACGTTTCGACTAACATATTGCTTGTATAGGTGGAACCATGGGTCGAGCTACGTGGGACTACCCGAGGTTCTAGAAGATATTAAGCTTAGATCAACGGTCGAACTCGAGGTTAGTTACCTATTCTTTCAAACCTATATTAATTACGTAATGAGAAAATCATAAATAATGATATTTAAAATTTTTCTTATCAGTTTGAATAGATGTCGTAAGTCGACACCGATGTCATATCCTGTATCCTGCCAAAAGTGTTGGGAAATCAGCGGATGTGGGACGTGAAAGTGCAGTTGGTAGTGTACGCGATGGTGGAAATGCACGAATCGAACCAGGTGTTGAGGTAGTTTGGGTGGAGGCAATGAATTTCACCGCCACCTCAAGACCTGAAGGAACTACACAAGGTGGACATGCGGGGAAGGACAACATTGACTGGTCGGTACGGCACGAGGATTACATCCATGTGTAGGATCATAGGTTGCAATCCATACCCATTCGCGAACAATTTTTATCAGCGGACACGATAGCAGTTGATGATTACTTGGTATGGTTCAAAGCTGCCGATAAGCAGTATCTACTATCACGAAGGAGAGGAGTTGGTAAATTAGGATGAAGAGGTGACGTCGACCGCCACAGCAAACTAGGAGGGGACTCGGTTGCACAACCAGTTCATTATCCACTCTAGTAGATAATGCGCCGCCTATCACTACACAATGTCTGGGTCACTTCCCTCTAGGTATTCCCATTCAATTAACTAACCCTGTATTTTATTCATAAGGACCACCGCATTACGAACCACCACCGTATGTGGCCAGTTTTTTTTTCCCGCAAGTACATATTCCATTCCACTAACATTCTCCACATACTATACCATTGGATAGATGTTGATGTCGAACACCATGTTGGGACAGTCGCCAACGTGCCTACTGTCACTAATGCAAGCGCTCATGTAGTAGTCGTTGACAATGTCGATGCCCGGTACCTTTCCGACATACCAGGGATTTGGGGCACGTTATGCTTTCACACCTATAATGACCTAAACACTGTGCGCATCACTATTTTACGGGGGTGGATCATCGTCGCAACTAGTGGACGAGGGAGTGGCGGATACATGATGGCAGGCGAGGACGACGCAATAATCAACCACGGAGAAATATGATGACGGTGTCGATCCCAAAAATACCATCGACCAAAGAGCCGTGCTAGCTACATACTCAGGCGATGACAACGAAACGGAGGAAGTCTATAGGCCAGCACCTCCGAATACACCTCCGGTTGTACATAGAAATCCTCCACGTGATGTGGAGGTCTCAATCGAAAGTCGTTATGCAGTAATGGATTGAGGTATAACGAGGGAGCCTGTTGACAGTCGTTATGCAGCCACAAGCTCAACCTTTTCAAATACCTGAAAATGATGCCCTATAAATACTATACAGAAGTTTCAGGGCATATTCATACAGAAAAATTCTAGGGCTTCTAGTTAGAATCGGTGTAATTTTTTTCTAAATTTCCAGGCAATTGGTACATTTAACCTTTATTCTTGTTCGAAGGCCGGCATCGTCATTGACACAAGAGGACTTTCAAGTGGGGAGTGGCTGTTATGGTATAGTAAAGGTGATGCTCCTTTTGGAGCAACGACGGTTGTCGTTATTACACAACCCATCAATAACTACAATCATTACCGCATCGACTCGAATTTGACCTCTACTATGCCAGAACATCCGCTTTCCTCCTTAAAAATACTGGCTGCTTGAAAATAGATAAAAAAATTACGTTGATAAAATCGGAAGTCCCTAGAGTTTTTCCATATGATTATGTCCTTAATCTTATGTATGGTATATTTAGGGCATTGTTTGCGGGTATCCAAAATGCTTGAACTCCTGACCGCATAACGACCGTTACCTTGTAACACCCCCTAACCCTTATCCATCGCCGAAATAGGGTTATGGAGTATTACCAAACTTTTTAGATCAAATACGACCATTAAACAAATATCTTATCATACACTTTATAAATTAATCAAATCATTCCTTTATTAGGCCTTCGAGGCCCTAAATATGTGTTAGAAATAATTCTTGACTTATTAGGGTTCTCTGAAATTTTTTTGCAAAACCTCAAAATTTTTCCTAAGTGCAGGGCACACACGCCCGTGTGACCCTATAACATGCCCGTGCTTCAAGCCGTGTCCTACCCCGTATAACTCTCTGGCTTACCTCACACGACTAAGCCACATGCCTGTGTGCTATCTAGTTTTCACACGGCCAGAGCACATGCCCGTATGCTAGCCGTGTAGACTCAAAATGAACTTTAAACATCAAGTATACCAACCCTACAAACTTAAACAACAAGCAACTCAAAAACCAATCGTTCGACTACTTCAAAACACGATCAAACATCTTTAAAACATGTCAAGAACATCAACCTAATGACCTATCTAATGTATACTCATAGGTACTTCACATTTACTGTCTAAACAAACCATTAAAACATCATTCAAGCTAACTCAAATTTTCATACCATTTTAACCCTAATTTTTGCCTATTTCATATCCACTTAGGCATCAACTTAAACATACCACAAATTTAACTCAATATAACATATATATTTGTATATAACCAACCAATAACATCTTATAATATCATTTATAAACATTTTTCAAAATGACCAACATAAGACATCCTGGGTACATGCCATTACCAAAAAGAAATAAACTTCACCATGTTTTGAGATCGGAATTGTTGTGGATGTTGATTCGAAAATCAACTTTAAGTACCTAATCCTGTGCACGGAAAACAAACCGTACGCTGAGTATAAACTCAGTGGTATTTCTATAATGCGAATACTTTTTAAGCAAGAATTTATAATATTTATATATCTAATCACACACAACAAAGATCATTCAAACAAATAATCAATTTCATAAACACATCATTCATAACACTTTCAATTCTTATCTCTTGCTATTTAGATCTCATAATTGCTATTCAAATAGCCTTTCTCAATAGGATACACAATTCATTTTCAATATCAATATCCATTCCATGAATCCATGATTCATACTTTTCATTTGAATAATTCAATTCCATATCCCATTCCAATTTCATATTCAAAATCATTCATGTCGCCAATTCATTTATTTACCCCTATTAACACGACTTGGACTCGGACGAATACACGGATCCAACCAAAACACACCAGTTTGGCACCTAGTGCCTCATCGGATAATTCGAAATAATAGATTGACACCCAGTGTCTCATCGGTCATGCTGAAGTAAATTGGTACCCAGTACCTCATCGAATTTATCCGAAGTAATAATGTGACACCCCGTGTCTCATCGACTCAGAGTCGAAGTATCCCTGAACACTTCCAATCCTATGGCATGCCAACTATATCCGACTCAGCCCGATACAGTTAATAGGGTTTCAAATCACTTTTCAATTTCCAACCAATATATACATTTCAATTCAAATAATCCAAATACTCATAAATTCAATTCAATTCGTTTCAATACCATAATACCAATACTCACCTCTATCCACTTGCCATACACATGAAATAATAATTATAACAATTAATTATTAAATTCGGATTATAGAAATACAAACCGTAATTTTCGAGTCACTCCTCGTCGACTTTCTCTTTTCTCTTCTTAGCCGATGTTTTTGGCACGAGGTTAATTACGGATATTAAAACAATTTAAAATCATCAATGCACACAATTTCACATTAAATATTTCAATTTATACTTAACTTTTGCCTAAATTCCAATTTAGTCCCTAACTAAGACTAACTTTATTTTATTCACAATTTATTCTTTATTTTCATTCAATTCCAACTTAAAACTAAACTTAACTCTCTAATTTCACCATAAAACCCTAAATTTAAAAATTCTCTCAATTTAGTCCCTATTACTCCAAACTTATAATTTATTTTACAATTCAATCCCTTTTCTCTAACTTGAAATTCTATCAATCTAACCCTAATACTTCAATTTATTCAACATGAATAACTTCTAAAATTCACTAACTTCTAAAATTTCAACATAAATCAAATAGTATTTTATTCTATAATTCTAAAACATCAAAATTATAAGAAAATTGACTAGATTGACTTACCAAATAAGCTTTGAACCTTAAAACCCTAATTTCTCCTTTCTTTCCCTTTTTCTTTTCTTTCCTTTCTCCTTCTCTATTTCATTTCTATGTTTATGTTCTTTTATTTCTTTTCTTTTATTTACTTAATTAATAATGATATAATATATACTATAATAATATAATAATAAAATAACATTTACTTATATTTAAGTAAATATATAATTATTACTAATATGTGAATTTTATTTTACCACATGTCATCGTCTATACCAAACACTTGTCAACTTTTGGTTTAATTGCTTATTTAGTCCTTTACCTTTTCTCTATTATATAATTCAACTTTTACCCTATTTGTAATCTAGTCATTATACCTAATTTCTCTTAATTCAAGCTAATTCACCTAGCCAAAACCAAAACACACAACTATCTTCGTAAATATTTTTAATAAATATTTACGAATCCGTTTTACAAAAACGGAGACCAGAAAATATACTTTTCGATAACAGTAAATTTTGGGTCGTTACACACCTAGCCCACGGTTATACTCAAACCCGTGACTGCATCACAGTGCCGATTGGGACCTTCACATTGACTTCGATCCCTGATTGTATCAAGCATTATTACCCCCAAACCGGATTTCCCCACGATGGGTTTCTAAGATCATGGTCCTATCCAGCCATGACATATGAAATATATGTGTGCCGAGGCGCATTATCACATCCTCGACCCCTCAAAACTACCTAAGAATTTTTGTCAAAAACCCCTAAACCCTAAATAAAAACCCTAACCCTAATGAAATAAAAACCATAACTCTATAGGAGAGAGTTGGAATGTGTGTCCAGCTGGACGAGCTTTCCAGCAAAACCGACCTATATCACTAATTAAATTTAAAATCGACCTAAAACCCTAATTAAAAAAAAGGGCCTTTAGGCCTTATTTTGCCTTCTTTACTTTATTTTATTTATTTTTATGAAATAAATTTTTTTTGAAAAAATCCATTTGTATTTTTTAATTTTAACTCCATAGTGAAGTGAATGTTAATCCATTCTCTCTCCCCACTTTAGCTTCTCTTTATTATATTGTTTTATTTGATTTTTGAAATTTTTGGTTAATCAATAAAAAGATGTTACAATCTAACACTTATTTTCATTATGCTACAGTAGTAAAATAGTTACTCGTTTGTTAACAATTGCTATTACCTATCATTGCCATGTTTTTTTCCCTCCAATTGATGCTTTCTGCGACTAGATTTATATTAAGTGTCTTCCATTAGTATCGTGATTGAATTTGTCATTTGATAAATTTGTTCTAATTAATGTTTAAAATTATTAAATGCTATTGAACTTGTCATGATTGAAAAATTGTAGTAGGATTAGGACTATTAATTTTAACTATTATTATTTGTGACTTTATTTGATAAATGGTCTAATTTTTTGTTTGTGATATTGTTCGATATAACTTTTGTGTTATTGAACAATTACAACTAAATTTTAGTTATATAGTTACTAAGTGAGTTTTATTACTATTATTATTATTATTTTAAAATGTCACACTAACAAATTTAATAAAAAAATTAACAAGTTTAACAATTAAACCTAAATTTTAAAAATTAAAAAGTAGAGAGACTAAATTCCTAAAAATAAAAGTGCATAAACTAAATTTTAAATTTGTGAAGAGTATAAAAACTCTGACATATTTTAAACCAAATTAAAATGTAGAAATTAAATCTCAAATGTGAACATGCTATAAAGATGAGAATTAAAATTTTACCATGAAAAAAATGAACAAGGTGGATAAGGAAGGTGGCATTCCTTTTATATATTGGTAATATAGATTGTCAAAATGAGCGATTTTATCATTAATGAACTTCATATCTTTATATTATAAAGATTGAAAAGTTAGTCTCTATATTTTTTTTAAATTACAAGAGGAGGACAAAGCCCTAACAATAATACGATTAGTGCAATTCGAACTCAGACCTCTACTTTAATTTGCTAGAATTTTATTCTTATATTTTATGAAAACTAGAAGTTAATCAATTTATTAATCAATACATAACTTATATTGATTTTGGCAATTTTCTTGCATATAAATGGTTAAATTACTAGATTTTGCTAATTTCATGCTTATAAATTGTTCACTTGTTGATTTACAAGTCAACCATTTAATGGCAAAATTTAGCATTCGTAAGGATGAACTTCAAATTAGACCTAATTGTAACCTCAAGCAGAAGCTTTGGTAGCAAGCAAATCCACAAACTACTCATCTGAAATCCAATGGCTCAAATTTATAAAAAAAAAAATTAAAATCGATATAATTTAATTTTGTAACATTAAATAACTTCACTGGACCCATATTTAAAATATTAATTAAATTCACTTAAGTTGATTTAGGTTAATTCGATTTTATCAATTAAATTAGTTAAGGTTGGGGTTAACTGGCTAAGTAAGTTTTATTGGTCTATTATAGAAATTTATAATCAAATTCATCCACTTAACTGATTTATCTATATATTATTTTTAATAAATTTTAATATATAATAAATACAGTATTATTTTTAGTTATTGTAAATATATTTATAATATAAAATAAATACATATAATATAAGTAAGTTAATCAATTTAAACAACCAAATTGACTGATATTAAGTTAGTTAAGAGTATGAAATTTGATTGTTTCGATTATAGAAAGAAAATGCTAATTAACTTGATTAACTAAAACATCAACTCAACCGATTAATTTAATTATCTGTTCACCCATAAATATAATTAAGAAAACCATTAAATATTTTCAAAATGAGTATATCTATAAAGCTATTTATTGACAATTACAAAGAATGTTTTTCAACATAACTCACACATAACGGGATTTAATCTAGAATAATTCTAGATAAGGAACATATATAATTTAAACAAAGTGAAACTCAAACTTACATACTTAATATCAATACCTTGATTATACCATTTCAACCTTTGGAAATAAAATGAGACTTAATATATATATATATATATATATATATATGGAGCAATTATAGAATAATATTTGATGCTCAATTGATGAAAAGTCTCGGACATCATCAATAAATAAAAACATGACACGTCATCATTAAATTAAATAAAAAATATGGAAGACTTGTAAATAAGTACTAATATTTTTATTTAAATATAATTAAACCTTAAATATAACTATTATAAATAAATATTAATAAATTTAAGATCTTGAGTTTTAAGGATTTAGGGTCTAAGAATTTGGATATAGAATCTAAGATTTAGAGCTTTGAATTTAGAGTTTTAACATTTATTTATAATTAATTATTATTTAATTATGTTTAAATAAAATTATTAATATTTATTTATAAATCTTTCATTATTTTTTATTTATTTAATGATAGGTGTCGAAACCATTTTTAAAATCGGGTTTTGAAAAACGGGATCGACCTTTTTTTTAAAAACGAAAGTGGAAGTCGCCACCAATCTTTTTTTAAAACATTTTTGGTCCACAAAACAAGAAAACGAGTTCGGGAGTCGGTTATGTATGAGGAAGGGTTAGCCCCCTCATAACGCCCAAAAATTGGTACCAAATCGATAAGATCATGTCCGAATGTTGAAAATAAAGAAAATTACAAAATATGATCCTTTTATTAGAAAGAAAACCAAGACTTACCTACCTCAAAGAAGTAAAGTACTTTACCCAATAAGTTAAGGTATAACACCTCATGGCTTTAAAATTAAGCTCGTCTTTATTTAAGGAAATTCCTACCTCGAGACGCAAAATGTCGAACCCAATAAATTAAGGCAAAACACTTTGAATTCCCAAGAATAGGTTTTTTATTTTGAATTTGAGATTTCTTTATTCCGAAAGAATATAAACATCACATCCAGTATGTTAGGGTACGACATTTTTAACCCTCGTAATTAAAGTCATCTCATGATTTAAAATTTGTTAAAAGGGTATTTTAATTATTTAGCCAAATGGAAAATCGCAACCCAGTACGTTAGGGCACTATTTCCCGAATTTCTAAATACCAAAACATTGCCTTATTTTAAAATATAGTAAGCTTGTAAAAATGTACTTTTATTTTGAACAATAATCCACATAACAATATCGCATTTATAAACTATCATACACAAATATTAAAAATGATTATAATACAATAGCATACAATATAAAATACAACTAACATAACTACACTATAATAATCATAAAATAGTAAATAAATAAAAGGCATTATATAAACAAATAAAATATATAAAGAAATATATGTAAAACAACAAAAAAATACTAGATAAGAAATATATAATTTAAGAAATATATAAAACATATGTGAAACGTGTTATAAAATATAAATAAACTTTATACAAAAAAATTTTTTAGAAAATAATATATGATATAATATACTACTATGTATATATATATATATAAATATATATATATATATAGTATATATAAAAAGAATATGTAATGAAAATAATAAAAATAATAAATAACGAATAATAAAATATATAATAAAATATAGATTATTAAACAAGTAAAATAATATATAGGAATAATTAAATATACAATAAAATAATACATATAAAATATAGGAAAATAATATAAAATATAATAAAATAATTTAATATACTATGTAATGATAAAAATATAATAAAAGGATAAAAATAAAATAAATAAAAAGAATCGGGGTCAAATACTAATTAAAAAAGATTAATAGGACTACATTAAAAATACAAGTTAAATCCCAGGGACTAATATGGAAATTAAGCCCTTTTTTAAAAAGGTGCCGTTTCGATCTTTTAGCCTTTAAAACAGTCAGGGTTTAATTGAAATAAAAATATTTTTTAGGGTTAATTTTAAATAAATGAAAAGTTAATTTGGGACGAAATTAAAAATTTCTGAAGGACTGAAATGGTAAGTACACCATTCAGTGAAAACGCGCGGATTCTACAAGTCAATCGGGTCGAGTTTCGGGTAAAAGCTAAACGGCATCGTTTTGGGGTTTATACCCCCAGGCCAAAAAGACGTCGTTTTTCAATTCGAATAAAAGGCTAATGTTTCTAAAAAAATAATCATTTTCATTCTATTTGTCTCAAAAAAAACTCTCGAACCTCTCATTGGCGATTTTATTGCTTGCTTAGGTGAAGTTTCACCACCGTCTGCATCAGCCACCCGCCACGTGCATGGCGTAATCCCAAAACGTAGGTTTTTTTCCTTTTCGTTAGTATTATATATATGTTATATATATGAAAAATAATAATAAAAATATATAAAAATAGTATACTTAAAATAAAATAAAAATAAAACAAGACCTTTATTTTTTTTATTTCTTGAATCCCTCTATGTATTTGCTTATCTTGCTCTATATATATCTGTGTATATTTTCTCCCTGTTTTTCGTGTGTAGCAGTGTCTCCCCCCTCTTTTACAGATTTTACATGGGGTTTTATAACCCTTGAAATGAAAAAAAAAATAAAAAGGAAAGAAATCGGTCCATATTTGCTGTCGATTTTCTTTCTTTTTGTGCAGAAGAAATGGAGATCTCGCGATGATGTCCAGACACACTAACTGTGGCACGATTCGGTGATGCACTAAATATAGCGTGATCGGAGGCCGCATAAAATCTGCGCACGAAGGTCGGAGGTCGTGACTCGATGATCGATTGAATGGCCTCGTTTATGCTCCTAGGGTTTTAGAAAACCCTAGGCCATTCTGTCTTCTGTTCAGGGATTTGGGCCTCTCTTAGGCCGTGTATTTGCTTGGGCTAATGGGTCACAAGCTTAGGTATTGGGTCTGTTGGGTAGTTTAGGACCTAGGCAGTTTGGGTTAAGGTGTAACGGGCTTGGTTAGGTCTAGTAAGTTAGGTCTGCTAGGTTTGGGTCAAGGGGTGTAACTGGGTTTTTGTAAATTGATTTTGGGCCAAATGTTGTAACTGGACTGCTTAAGGATAAACACTGGTTTTATTTATTTTAGTTATTTTAAAGTCCGGTCAAAATTAGGCTATTACAGCTGCCCATTTTTGCTCATTGTCGTGTAACGAGAATAGAGCAAAGACTAAAAAAAGACCAATTTTGATCGGTTTTGGCCAAGCCTCGACCTCTTGATCTTCGTTTTCTTCAAATCATTCCAACTCCACTGTAGCTTCAATAGTATTGGAACTTCATCTTGATTTCAGTAGGTTTGCTAGCTTCAACTTCATGAAGGCAGTATCCACTATCTTTTGATCTGTTCCACTGCAAACTCAGGGAGACCAGATCTGATATTTTCAATCTAATCCCTGCAAACTCAGGGATCACTAGACTGATGTCTTTGATCTGCTTCCTACAAACTAAGGAATCGTCAGATCTGTCATTTTCAATCTATTCCCTACAAAGCTCAGGAATGCCAGATTAGTGGTTTAAATATGTTCCAATACTGCTTAGGGAGACAAGATTTTATGTTCGATCTTGGTCCTCTACTGCTTAGGGCGACAAGATCTACAATTTTTGACCTATTCCACTGCTGGTCAGGGAGATAGGGCTGGTGGCTTAAATCTGTTCCACTACTACTTAGGGAGACAAGATTTGATGTTTGATCTTGGTCTTCTACTGCTTAGGGCGACAAGATCTACAATTTTTGACCTATTCCACTACTGGTCAGGGAGATAGGGCTGGTGGCTTAAATATGTTCCACTACTACTTAAGGAGACAAGATTTGATGTTCGATCTTGGTCCTCTACTGCTTAGGGCGACAAGATCTACAATTTTTGACCTATTCCACTGCTGGTCAGGGAGATAGGGCTAGTGTCTTCGATCTGTTTCCTGCAAACTCAGGAATTGTCAGATATGCTATTTTTAATCTGATCCCTGCAAAGCTCAGTGGTCGCTAGATTAATGTGATCGGCTTCCTGCAAGCTCAGGAATTGCCAGATCTGCTGTCTTCGATCGGCTTCCTACAAGCTCAGGAATTTCAGATCTGCTATCTTTAGTCTGCTCCACTACAAACTTAGGGATGTCAGACTGGTGGTTAAATCTGTTCCAGTACTGCTTAGGGAGACAAGATTTGTCGTTCGATCTTGGTTCCCTACTGCTTAGGGTGACAAGATCTACAATTTTTGACCTATTCCACTGCTGGTCGGAGATAGGATCGATGTCTTTGATCCGCTTCCGCAAACTCGTGAATTGTCGATCGCTATTTTCAATCTGATCCTCAGAGGCTCGTGGATTGCCGATTGATGTCTTCGATCGACTTCCCGCAAGCTCAGAATTTCAGATCTCATTGTCTCCAATCGCTCCATCGCATCTCGTGGATGTCAAACCGAATCTTCAATCTTACTACATTGTCCTTTAGAGGACATAACACATAGAATGAATATATGCTTCTGTCTAATTAGGATGCCTTGATCAAAATGCATCAAATGTTCCTAATTTGGACATGCTATGATATATGAATGTAAAAATGATATGAGTATGATTCCCGTTCAAGGTGTTATCACTCATTTTTCCATCAAGGTTTCATCTTTGTTTCCCTTGAAGCATCATTTTTTGCTCAATTGTTTTGCCCCGTGGTAATTCTGAGTCCACTCCACTCGAACCTTGGGACATGAAGTTTGTGCCTCCTACTATAATAACATTTTGCTTCTTCCATCCAATCTATTACCACTCAGAGGTATAGAACTTATATCGTCTTCCACCATTCCCTAGGTGTATAAATTTGAAATTTACATAAATGCAAGATCTCCCGACAATGGTCCTCTTTTACACTTGGATTGACCTTGTTTGTCATTTGCCGATATTGTATCACCAACGAAATTGTCTTATCTAATAAGAATCCGAAAAGATAATCTTTTTTCAATGTTTCCAATCCCTTAGGCTTGGTGAGTTCTGAATAATAATCATGTTTCAGATTCCTCATATTATTCAGAAGCTTCTAGAGTAATACGCGAAACTCCTTTTATGAAAGTGTTATTAGTCCATTGATCGTTATTTCAATAAATGCTTAAAAAAGAACATAAAAATGGACGAGAAAGAAATTAGTCAGGAGCATAGCTTATGAAGATAATTTAATCAAAGATAACCCAGACAATAAAAAAAAATCGATTTGGGTGTATCTCAAAAAGAATAAAGCAATCAAAGAATAGGAATTCAAAAATGGGTAAGATAGATGTTAGGTGCCCTAGATATCGCAGCCTGAGCTTCTTTGTTCCAACTTCTTGAGGACTATTTTAAACTCAATATGTGTTTAGGGGATCCAGAGAACTTTATCGATGCCCCAAGGTGTGACATACTTCCTCATTGCTAATTCAGAAGTAGCAAGACTACTGTATGCCCCACTTTTATTCAAAATTTGAGCCGTCCTTTTCGGGTTTTCAACTCAAAGCCCCTTTGGTCTCAAAGCGCCATTTGCGGGTTTTGGCCTTGGCCTTTCCTTTTCTTTCTTTCTTTCTTTTTTTTTTTGAGGCACCCTTTACGGGTTTTCACCTTGATCTTTCCTTTTTCAGGTAAAATATCTCTTGACCAAACATGAATTCACCGGATTAGGCAAGTCTTTGCCATCCATCTCGATCAATACCAATGCTCATCTAGAACAGACTCTACATAAGTCCTTCCCAATTCAGCATATACTTTCCTCTAAAATCATTTTGTAGAGGAAAAATCTTTTTCAACATCAGGTTCCCCTTGTGGAATTCTTTTGGATGAACCAATTTGTCGTAAGCTCACATCATCCGATCATGATGGATAACTTTTAACCTCTTCTTCGATTAGATTCAATTGGCAAAACTATTTCTATTCCACTGAGAAATGTGTTGCCCTAACAAAGGTCCTAGCCAACGTTTGATACTCATAGAGAGTAGTGATAGCTTCTTATGTCAATCTTTACAAGTCTTAGCCATCTTTTATTTCTTCTTCTTCGTTTTTTTTTGGCAACTTTTGTTGCACTGTGATATGCTGCCTGATCTTTGGACAAACTGTAGACTTTGACTTTGTACAGTTATTTAGACGCAATCCTTTATGACATTTGATCTTTTTCCTTTATATATTTTTTTGTTTTTTTTTTTTTTTTTTTTGAATTTGATGACTTCGACCTTGTAATATTGGCATATGAAGCTACTTCCACTCTCTTAGTGAAGTAAACAATAACTATGCCGATGAGTTGATATTGACTAAAAGCTTTTGATGAGATTGGCCCCATCACATCCATGCCCCACATATGAAAAATTTGTGAAGAACTGGAGTAGGCATATGAATCCTGTCTTCTTTAATTTCGTATTTGCGGTATGACTGATGCAATCCCCTTCCGTGGTAGATCAACAGTGCCCTATCCTCTTTGTTTAGCCTACTTCTCATTAGCCAAGGCATGTCCTGATATAATTGTGCGAAAACATCTTTGCATTTTTGAAGATAACTCAATAATGTCTCGCCTTATTTCTGTGATGGGCTCAGCTACAATCTTCACTCCTTTCATAGGCACGCAATATCTAATGACCCTTTATAGAGTAAGGTCTATTTTTCATCTTGTTAAACCATTCTTAACAAGTCAGAAGATACATCACAAACTCTATCATATTTAAAATCCTGAGATCCCCTAGACCCATATCTTGTTCAAAAAGGGAGTCAGTAACAATGTCGCTCATGACGTTGATATCTTAGTACCTAAGCAAGAAATCCAAAGAACAAATGATTCTAAGGATGATTATTGGTATGGTCATGAATAAAGAATGAAAGAATATTCTAAAGAACAAAAGAATGTACAGTATAAAATAGAAGGAATGAAAGAATATGTGCTCAAACAGATGCATTTTATTGAAATAAAATTTTAGGACACAAGCCTATTTCACAAAAGGGGTCTTATTACCTCTAGGCTTAAGGCAACAAGCATGTTTTGCACACTACTCTAGATTAACTCTAAAAATACAGGGATCTCCTCCACAATCCCATTTATTCAAAACATTCCCAAGTACATAAGGGTTTGGAAACTTCGTTCTCAATTCTCTCTTGCTTTCGATTTCTTCAAGGGATCACAACTTTCTTGTCTCCATGATTGGGTAATGGGTTCTCTACAATGGGTGTATCATCAATCTTGATAACTCCCATCTTAAGAAGTCTCTCAACTGCCTTTTTGAAGATAGTGTAATTTTCTATTGAATGTCTCGTTACTCCTGCGTGGTATTCACATTGAGCATTAGAATCATACCATTTAGGATATGGGGGTTGTAACGGCTGAAGATAATATAGAGACACCACATGCACGTCAAATAAACTTTGATATAGCTCCTTATGCATCATCGAGATTGGTGTAAATTGGAGCTTTTCAGAGTTTTGCTTTGGAGAAACCTAATTGCTGGTAACTACCATCCTTGGCTGATTTACTGTAATCAACTCTAAATTATTCATTTTCTTTTCCTTCTTCTTCAGGGCTTTTGAGGTCCCTTCTCCTCTTTCTTTTGTTTCTACCAGAGCAACCGGTTTGGCTTGATCATTGCTCGGGTTAACCCCCATTGGAGAGTAAACGATGTCTTCCTCCTCATCCTTACTATTGTCCACTAAGTCACTCATTTTTCCAAGTCCTCCAGCTAGTAACTGGGTTAGCTGGCCTATCGTATTCCTTTGGAATTCCTGCATTTCTTATTGAATTTCAGTCAATTGACCCTGCATTTGTATTTGCATTTGCTCTATTCTTTCCAGTCTTTGTTCCATGTTTTCCAGGTTAACTGAAACATTTTTACCTAATTAGAATCCTCTTGTAAAAGTCTAATGCAAATGATGCAATGTAATGTAAATGCATGAATGCAAAGAAAGAGAGACGTTGATCCTAAATTCAATTACATTAAAAAAACTTTACTAGAAAATAAATTTCTTTACACAAAACGGATCGCATACACGGCCTTGTCCTCATAGTCCAAGTGAAAACATGAATCCCTTCTTCACAAAAGTGAAGTCTTGCAAACTTCTAATAGATGCCTCCTCTAGCTCCTTTTGCTTGATCTGGACTGCGACTCTTGTTCACTTGTTAGCTTCTTCAAGAATGTCGAGCCGTGGTAATCTTCGAATAGTCTTGTCAACTTGAATCCTTGGGTGATAAGGCCTTGTATTCATTCACGGACAATCAGTCTTCTCTCATTGTATTCACTTGGACTATATTCAGACGACCGTATTATAATCCACTTTATCAAAAAATCCATTTTCTTATGACCAACTTTTCTATTTAGTAATCGAACTTGAAACCAACACCTCTTTTCTATGATGTGAATGCAATGCAATCAAAACAAAAGTAAACCCGTTAGCACAGGAAAAATAACATAAAACCTATCAGGGTGACCACTAGGGTTTGACATGGTTCTACCTAGGGTAGGCCCTTAGGGTTCACTATATGCGATTAGCTCTAAGGTTGAGGTACCTGAACCACCAGATTCCTCGATCCTCACCCATTATAGGCTCATACGGACTGAGTTCAGTTTAGGGGAATTCATTTCCCTATGGCTGCACGGAGATGAAAATCTCACGAAGACATAGGTACGGATATATTTCGAAAGCGGTTCACTATCTTGCACGGAGGTGAAAACCTCACGAAGGAGTAGCTTCTCGCTCCCACTTAAGGGTGTGACCACAATGGTCATGCAATGCAATGCAAAGATATTTTATACAAACAGAAGCGCATGCAAATAAAAAGGATCATAATTTTTAAACAAGATTTTTAAACTCAGACATAAGGACATGAAACTATCGATTTTACGGCCTGACTCTCTTATGTCCCCAATGGAGTCGCCAAGCTGTCGAAACCATTTTTAAAATTGGGTTCTGAAAAACGGGATCGACCTTTTTTTAAAAAAACAAAAGTAGAAGTCGCTACCAATCTTTTTTACTTAGGTGTGATTGGATCACCTTGTAAAACGTTTTATTCTAAAACATTTTTGGTCCACAAAAACAAGAAAACGAGTTCGGGAGTCAGTTAAGTATGAGGAAGGGTTAGCACCCTCATAACACCCAAAAATTGGTACCAAATCGATAAGATCATGTCCGAATGTTGAAAATAAAGAAAATTACAAAATATGATCCTTTTATTAGAAAGAAAACCAAGACTTACCTATCTCAAAGAAGTAAAGTACTTTACCCAATAAGTTAAGGTATAGCACCTCATAACTTTAAAATTAAGCTCATCTTTATTTAAGGAAATTCCTTGAAACACCCCAAACCCGGCCCACGAGCCTTGACCGGATCTAGTATGTTCCCCGGTGTAAACCGTTTCAAATTCTTTGATTACTTAGGAAAAACTTGTGTGTTTTGAAAGAAAGATTGTTTGGGTTGGGCTTGAGTAGAGAACAAGTTTATTTCATTATTAAAAATCCTTTACTTTAGGTGACAAAACGTTTGGGCTTAGTTTTAAAATAGATTTACTTAATCTTTAATTGATAAAATTGTAAGCTTAACAAATAAAAACACAATAAAATATTCCTACTAAGGCCTTATTACATCAAATAATTCCCAAAATTTAAATTCAAAATACTTAAAATAAAATAAAAGTCCAAGTCGAATTTCTTTCTTGTGCATGGCCATCCCTAAGCTTCGCGAACCCGGTCCATTATCGTTCGTCACCGAAAATAGTCCCATAATGGGTGAGTCAAATAGACTCAATGTGTAACCAACACTAAGAATTAACATTTCGTGCATGCATTATCATATCACATACATGTTCATATAATGTAAAAATAATGATGCAACCCAAACCCAAACCTAGTTAGCCATCCGCTACACTCCACCCGTACCATCCTGCACACTGTGGGGACTACTAAGTCAACCCTCCTTCCGCTACACTCCATATCGCGGTCTTAGGTCACCTCATTCGTGGTCTTAGGTCACCACGTTCAGATTTTTATGGTCTTAGGTCACCACATTCAGATTACTGTGGTCTTAGGTCACCACATTCAGATATCACGGTCTTAGGTCACCGTGTTTGTGGTCTTAGGTCACCATATTCACTTCCCCAAAAATAAACCCATATGCCCCATATAATAGTAATATGCATAAATATGCCAGAGTTCACATTCTTATTCTTATTCTCATGTTACAATTAACATATTTCATAATCCTAGTAGGAGTAGGAAACATACCTGAGTACTTTGTACCATAACATGGTACCTTAGCCACTTTCACATTCTTAATATCACATATATTAATTAAACGTAGCCATAAAACATATTATGATATTGTGTGGGGTACACACGGTACCTTAGCCATATTCTTACACTTTCATATTAACACATTTAATTTAAAACATAGCCATGAACGTATTAAAACTTAGGGTAGGGTACACACCTGATTCGCTTAAGGTTTCCAATCTAAATCCGAAAAGCTTGATCTAAATCATTTAATACTTAGTAAGCCATTAGGCCATAAATCCAAATCCTAGTAGGATTAGTACACTAAAACTTACCTTGGTGCCAAATCCCGAAATCTTCACTATACTCTTTCTTGTATTCGGCAAAGCTTTAAATCACTTTAACAAATTAGTTTCAGCTTTTGAATAAAGATGAACTAGATCTAAAACACCAAAAATAGGCCTTGCCTGAATATTCGCATGTCTTACCTTGTGGATTTTAAATCTCAAAATTCACCGAATAACTAAGGAACACACGGCCTATGGTGTACCTTCGGGAAAAGAACTTTTCCTTCTTGTAGTTGACTTAAACAAATCCCGAATGATCTCTTCAAAGTTTCGACAACAAGATATTAATGGGGTTAGTCCTAGATTTCGGCAAATCATAAAAGAAAAGGATGAAAATCGAATGATAACTAGTTCTTACCCTTAATATGAAGTCGACAACCCCTTGTTTGAAGTCTCAAAACTATTCGGCTATGGCCTTGATTTTAGCAAACTTTCGGCTTTTGGAAGATTATGAAAGAAGAAGAGAAAGGAGTTTGAGCAATTTGGTAATGAAGTTTCGGCTATACAAGGTGTATTTTCGGCTTGGCAAAATGATGAAGAAAGGAGATATTTACTAGAGAGAATTCGGCAGAGAGAGAGTTAGAAGAAAGAATGAATGGCCCTCTTTTCCTTTTATAGCCGAAATTACTTACTTAGAATCCCTTACTTGGCCATCACTCATCTATTTTGATAGCTTTATCTCTTTAATTAAAAATTAAAGAATAATCCCTCAATTATCTCTTTGAAAATAATCTAAAATAAATCATCATTTATCCACCTATTTAGCCGAGTTTTAAGGAGAATTAAACTCTTCCCTTAAGAGTCCCTATTGTCGTCCATTGCTTCCTCTTTAAGTAATTAAATAAAAATCACTTAAAGTCTTAGTTAGATGCCGTCCACCCCCTTCCCTTGATGAGCCGAATTTAAACTTGTTCTATTGGACTCCTTGTGGCCATACGAGGCCCAAATTATCCACCTAAGTGGCTTTACTCACTGGGCTTTAAATGGTATCTTCAGGCCACTTTTCCAAGCCTGTTTGTGTGTCAAATTTCACATACTTTTTCTCTTAAGGCCACATTGCCTTAATTTCCTCTTTTAAACTTTAAAACTCGACACTTCTAAGTCATTTCTAAGTTTCCAAAATTTTCGTTTGGCTCTTTAAACTTGACATTTCCTTACATTTCCAAGTTTCCAAATGTTTACTTTCCTCTTTGAATTATTTCCAAATCATTTCCTTATATTTCTTAGTTTCCAAAATGTTCACTTTCCTCTTTTGAAACTTAACATTTCTAAATCATTTCTTACATTTCGGGACATTTCCCTACATTTCCTTACATTTCCTTACATTTCCATACATTTCCATACATTTCCATACATTTCCATACATTTCCTTACATTTCCATACATTTCCTTACATTTCCATACATTTCCATACATTTCCATATATTTCCATACATTTCCATACATTTCCTTACATTTCCATACATTTCCATACATTTCCTTACATTTCCAAGGTTCTAAAATGCACACCACATATCACAATAAACATGCTATTTCATAAAATTAAGCAAAATGCACACAATGGGATTGAACCTCTTCCTCAAAGTACTTCACTTGATGCCATAACCCTTGTACCTTAGGTGGCGCCCCTTGCCACTTTTCCACATCACTTCTTGTTTTTAACTTAAAACCAATAATTGTCCAAAGCTTTCTTCCATCCTAGGATTTTAAAACCCTTAATTCACTTCCAAACACCGCCAAAACCTACTACTCATGAATTATGCACAAACGCATAACCCCTAATCTAGGATGTTACGCTTCTACCTTCCTTAAAAATAATTTCGTCCTCGAAATTACTTATTAACAATCGACAATCCTTCTCACCGCGACTATGCTTACGTCACAGACTCGATCTTAATAGAACCATCATACTTTCCAAGCACAATATCTAAGTTCACGCCCCTTAGAACTTATTTCTAACGTCGCGATTTAATCGATTAAGAAGTTTTATGTATTAAAAATTTTGTTTCACCGATTAACCGCGAAGAAGTTTTATGGAAAGAAATTTTAGAAGTGGTTCTTTCGTATTCATAGATGCACACAGTCTTTACATTCATACATCCATCAATCAATTATGAACTTTCGCTCATTCGGAGAAATGTTGTAGTTTTCATTGTTGTTGTTTTTCCACTACCTGTGGGTATTTTCGTAATTTGCCCTACAGGGGCATTTTCGTAATTTGTCAAAATAAGGTTCCTTGGTGATGTTGTCAATAAACGTATTTTGGTAATTTTGAAATCCGGGGCTTTTCGTAAATTTTGAAATTATAGGGTATTTTGAATTAACTGTGGTAAATTTGTAAATCTCAATAAATCAAGGGTATTTCAAAATTTGCAAAATTTGAGGGTTCTTTTGAGATTTTTTCCAAATCGGTGATGTTGCAAAAATTTTGAAAATCGAGGTCATTTTGGTAATTTTGTCAATCGGGGTAATTTCAGTAAATTTTCAAATCGGGTATATTGGACTTTCGTAAAATAGGGTTTTAAATACTTTTACAAAGTGAGGAAATTTTATTGAAATCAAGGGTAATAAGGTAAATTTAAAACCAAGGGCATTTTGAAGATTTCTAATTTGAGGTACTTCGTTGATTTTCCCTTCGAGGTATTTTGGTCATTTTGCAAATCGGGGATATTTTCGTAAATTTCTTTCCATAATCAAGGTATGTTGATATTTTGTAAATTTAGGGTTCCTTTAAGCAAAGTAGTGAAATTTTGATAAGAACTGTGGGTATTTGGAAATTTCATAAACCAAAAGCATTTTGTAATTTTACCACTAGGGGTATTTTAGTAAATTTGTAAATCAAAATATTTCAGGAAAATTTATAAAAATAATCTTTTTCAAATCAAGAGGGTAATTTAGAAATTTTAAAACTAGGGTTTCCATAAAAATACGGCTAGTCCCTTTCGGGTTTTCGTTAGGGGTTTAGCCCATGTATAAGTCCTCTTGGTTAGAGTGAACCGAGGCTACGCACCAGGTAGGATTCGAGTGGAGAGGAGGTGAGTCACTAGGACTGCTTAAATACCAAGCTCCCATTGAAACCAATCCTAGACATGCGCACAACGGTTGCCACACCCTAACTCGGCGACTTAGACACAGGTTTGTTTAATTGGGCATTTAAGTCTTATGTAATTGTCGGGGTAACTAGCCCTAGGGTTCAAGTACTAAATCTCTATTCTATGTTCCATTTCTACCCTTCTACAAATCATAATATAAATCACACAAAAGATCAGAGTACTTACCTGGTGGACTTCGGGTCGGAGACTTAGTGGGCCATGCTAGAAAACACGAAAATTTTTCGTAAAATTCCTTTTGGGCTTACTTTGAAAACATTTTGGGCCTTAAACCCAAGGCCGAGAGTTTAAAATTGGGCTCTGATACCAAATTGAAACACCACAAACCCAGCCCACGAGCCTTGACCGGATCTGGTATGTTCCCCGGTGTACACCGTTTCAAATTCTTTGGTTACTTAGGAAAAACTTGTGTGTTTTGAAAGAAAGATTGTTTGGGTTGGGTTTGAGTAGAGAACAAGTTTATTTCATTATTAAAAATCCTTTACTTTAGGTGACAAAACGTTTGGGCTTAGTTTTAAAATAGATTTACTTAATCTTTAATTGATAAAAATTCGTAAGCTTAACAAATAAAAACACAATAAAATATTCCTACTAAGGCCTTATTACATCAAATAATTCCCAAAATTTAAATTCAAAATACTTAAAATAAAATAAAAGTCCAAGTCGTAAATTTCTTGCTGTGCATGGCCATCCCTAAGCTTCTTAGAACCCGGTCCATTATCGTCGTCACCGAAAATAGTCCCACAATGGGTGAGTCAAATAGACTCAATGTGTAACCAACACTAAGAATTAACATTTCAGGCATGCATTATCATATCACATACATGTTCATATAACAGGTAAAAATAATGATGCAACCCAAACCCAAACCTAGTTAGCCATCCGCTACACTCCACCCGTACCATCCTGCACACCGTGGGGACTACTAAGTCAACCCTCCTTCCGCTACACTCCATATCGCGGTCTTAGGTCACCGCATTCGTGGTCTTAGGTCACCACGTTCAGATTTTTGTGGTCTTAGGTCACCACATTCAGAATTCGTGGTCTTAGGTCACCACATTCAGATATCACGGTCTTAGGTCACCGTGTTTGTGGTCTTAGGTCACCACATTCACTTCCCCAAAAATAAACCCATATGCCCCATATAATAGTAATATGCATAAATATGCCAGAGTTTACATTCTTATTCTTATTCTCATGTTACAATTAACATATTTCATAATCCTAATAGGAGTAGGAAACATACCTGAGTACTTTGTACCATAACATGGTACCTTAGCCACTTTCACATTCTTAATATCACATATATTAATTAAACGTAGCCATAAAACATATTATGATATTGTGTGGGGTACACACGGTACCTTAGCCATATTCTTACACTTTCATATTAACACATTTAATTTAAAACATAGCCATGAACGTATTAAAACTTAGGGTAGGGTACACACCTGATTCGCTTAAGGTTTCCAATCCAAATCCCGAAAAGCTTGATCTAATGCCTTAGATCTTAAATCTCTACATTTAATCAATCATTTAATACTTAGTAAGCCATTCGGCCATAAATCCAAATCCTAGTAGGATTAGTACACTAAAACTTACCTTGGTGCCAAATCAAATCTTCACTATACTCTTTCTTGTATTCGCAAAGCTTTAAATCACTTTAACAAATTAGTTTCGCTTTTGAATAAATATGAACTAGATCTAAAACACCAAAAATAGGCCTTGGCGAATATTCGCATGTCTTACCTTGTGGATTTTAAATCCCGAAATTTACCAAATAACTAGGGAACACGCGGCCTATGGTGTACCTTCGGGAAAAGAACTTCTCCTTCTTGTAGTTGACTTAAACAAATCCCAAAAGATCTCTTCAAAGTTTCGACAACAAGATATTAATGGGGTTAGTCCTAGATTTCGGCAAATCATAAAAGAAAAGGATGAAAATCGAATGATAACTAGTTCTTACCCTTAATACAGAAGTCGACAACCCCTTGTTTGAAGTCTCAAAACTATTCGGCTATGGCCTTGATTTTAGCAAACTTTCGGCTTTTGGAAGATTATGAAAGAAGAAGAGAAAAGAGTTTGAGCAATTTGGTAATGAAGTTTCGGCTACACAAGGTGTATTTTCGCTTGGCAAAACGATGAAGAAAGGAGATATTTGCTAGATGTAATTCAAGAGAGAGAGAGTTAGAAGAAAGAATGAATGGCCCTCTTTTCCTTTTATAATTAAATTACTAACTTAGAATCCCTTACTTGGCCATCACTCATCTATTTTGATAGCTTTATCTCTTTAATTAAAAATTAAAGAATAATCCTCAATTATCTCTTTGAAAATAATCTAAAATAAATCATCATTTATCCACCTATTTAGCCGAAGTTTTAAGGAGAATTAAACTCTTCCCTTAAGAGTCCCTATTGCCGTCCATTGCTTCCTCTTTAAGTAATTAAATAAAATCACTTAAAGTCTTAGCTAGATGCCGTCCACCTCCTTCCCTTGATGAGCCGAATTTAAACTTGTTCTATTGGACTCCTTGTGGCCATACGAGGCCCAAATTATCCACCTAAGTGGCGTCACTCACTGGGCTTTAAGTGGTATCTTCAGGCCACTTTTCCAAGCCTGTTTGTGTGTCAAATTTCACATACTTTTTCTCTTAAGGCCACCTTACCTTAATTTCCTCTTTTAAACTTTAAAACTCGACACTTCTAAGTCATTTCTAAGTTTCCAAAATTTTCGTTTGGCTCTTTAAACTTGATTCCTTACATTTCCAAGTTTCCAAATGTTTACTTTCCTCTTTGAATTATTTCCAAATCATTTCCTTATATTTCTTAGTTTCCAAAATGTTCACTTTCCTCTTTTGAAACTTAACATTTCTAAATCATTTCTTACATTTCGTGACATTTCCTACATTTCCTTACATTTCCTACATTTCCTTACATTTCGACATTTCTATACATTTCCATACATTTCCATACATTTCCATACATTTCCATACATTTCCATACATTTCCTTACATTTCCTTACATTTCCTTACATTTCCTTACATTTCCATACATTTCCATACATTTCCTTACATTTCCATACATTTCCATACATTTCCTTACATTTCCAAGGTTCTAAAATGCACACCACATATCACAAGAACATGCTATTTCATAAAATTAAGCAAAATGCACACAATGGGATTCGAACCTCTTCCCTCAAAGTACTTCACTTGATGCCATAACCCTTGCACCTTAGGTGGCGTCCCTTGCCACTTTTCCACATCACTTCTTGTTTTTAACTTAAAAACCAATAATTGTCCAAAGCTTTCTCTTCCATCCTAGGATTTTAAAAACCCTTAATTCACTTCCAAACACCGCCAAAACCTACTACTCATGAATTATACACAAACGCATAACCCCTAATCTAGGATGTTACATTCCTACCTCGAGACGCAAAATGTCGAACCCAATAAGTTAAGGCAAAACACTTTGAATTCCCAAGAATAGATTTTTTATTTTGAATTTGAGATTTCTTTATTCCGAAGGAATATAAACATCACATCCAGTACGTTAGGATAAGACATTTTTAACCCTCGTAATTAAAGTCATCTCATGATTTAAAACTTGTTAAAAGGGTATTTTAATTATTTAGCCAAATGGAAATCGCAACCCAGTACGTTGGGCACTATTTCTCGAATTTCTAAATACCAAAACATTGCCTTATTTTAAAATACAGTAAGCTTGTAAAAATGTACTTTTATTTTTGAAGAATAATCCATATAACAATATCGCATTTATAAACTATCATACACAAATATTAAAAACGATTATAATACAATAGCATACAATATAAAATACAACTAAAATAACTACACTATAATAATCATAAAATAGTAAATAAATAAAAGGGCATTATATAAACAAATAAAATATATAAAGAAATATATGTAAAATAATAAAAAATACTAGATAATAAATATATAATTTAAGAAATATATAAAACATATGTGAAACGTGTTATAAAATATAAATAAACTTTATACAAAAATAATTTTTTAGAAAATAATATATGATATAATATACTATTATGTAAATATATATATATAGTATATATAAAAAGAATATGTAATGAAAATAATAAAAATAATAAATAACGAATAATAAAATATATAATAAAATATAGATTATTAAACAAGTAAAATAATATATAGGAATAATTAAATATACAATAAAATAATACATATAAAATATAGGAAAATAATATAAAATATAATAAAATAATTTAATATACTATATAATGATAAAATATAATAAAAGGATAAAAATAAAATAAATAAAAAGAATCATGGGTCAAATACTAATTAAAACAGATTAATAGGACTACATTAAAAATACACGTTAAATCCCAGGGACTAATATGGAAATTAAGCCCTTTTTTAAAACGGTGTCGTTCCTATCTTGTAGCCTTTAAAATAGTCAGGGTTTAATTGAAATAAAAATAGTTTTTAGGGTTAATTTTAAATAAATGAAAAGTTAATTTGGAACGAAATTAAAAATAATAAAAATTTCTGAAGGACTGAAATGGTAATTACACCATTTAGTGAAAGCGCGCGGATCGTACAAGTCAATCGGGTCGGGTTTCGGAAGCTAAACGGCATCGTTTTGGGGTTTATACCCCCAGGCCAAAACGACGTCATTTTTCTATTCGAATAAAATGCTAATGTTTCTGAAAAAATAATCATTTTCATTCTATTTTTCTCAAAAAAAAAAAAACTCTTTGAACCCTCTGCTGGGCGATTTCCGGCTTGCCTCCGGTGAAGTTCTGACCGCCGTCTGCTGTCGTCGTCGGCCACCGCGCCAAAAACGTAGGTTTTTTCCTTTTCTTTTAGTATTATATATATGTTATATATATGAAAAAATAAAATATATATAAAAAAAAAGATATCTGTAAATAAAATAAAAATAAAACAAGACCTTTGTTTTTTTATTTCTTGAATCTCTCTGTGTATTTGCCTATCTTGCTCTATATATATCTGTGTATATTTTCTCCCTGTTTTTTGTGTGTAGCAGTGTCTCCCCCCTCTTTTACAGATTTTACATGGGGTTTTATAACCCTTGAAATGAAAAAAAAAATAAAAAAGAAAGAAATTGGTCCATATTTGCTGTCGATTTTCTTTCTTTTTGTGCAGGAGAAACGGAGATCTCGCGGTGATGACCAGGCGCTCTAACTGTGGCACGATTCGGTGGTGCACTAAATATGGCGTGATCGGAGGCGGACAAAAGCGCAGTAGCTACAAGGGTGGAGGTCGTGACGCGACGATCGATTGGAATAGCCCCTGTTTGCGGCGCCTAGGGTTTCAGAAAACCCTAGGCCATTCTGTCTTCTGTTCAGGGATTTGGGCCTCTCTTAGGCCGTGTATTTGCTTGGGCTAATGGGTCACAAGCTTAGGTATTGGGTCTGTTGGGTAGTTTAGGACCTAGGCAGTTTGGGTTAAGGTGTAACGGGCTTGGTTGGGTCTGGTAAGTTAGGTCTGCTAGGTTTGGATCAAGGGGTGTAATTGGGTTTTTGTAAATTGATTTTGGGCCAAATGTTGTAACTGGATTGTTTAAGGATAAACACTAGTTTTATTTATTTTGGTTTATTTTAAAGCTCGGTCAAAATTGGGCTATTACAATAGGCATCAATATTCTATATGTATATAACTAAAACATTGGTTGAGTTTTTAGTTAAATAGATGATTTAAAAATAAAATTTATGGGGTAATCAAATAAATATGTCTTACAGAAGAAAAAGTGCTAACAAGGACGGCATTTAGTTAAAAATTAAAAGTAACGTAAAGCAAAAAAGACAACTGTAATTGTCTCACTCACACAAGTGTCAACGTTGTCGGATTTAGTCTCACATAGCAATAGCCAAAGCTACTTTTAGTCGAGTTTGTTCTACCACAATACTGGGTTTAACCTATTTTTTTACCCTCATTTCATTTATGATCCTTTCTCTTTTGTTTCTGTTTCTTCAGATCAGTAGAAGGGTTTTTTATTGAAATGGGATAGAAAAAAATTAAAATGGGATGGCTTTTTGATTATTTATCGAAATGGTATAACCAGGGTGGTCACGACACTCCCATAGGCGACACCACCCTGGTGTCAGCCTTCACCTGCAGCAAATTAAAAAGGAAATAGTTAGAACAGTGAGGCATGCAGGCAAAAGAAGAAAAAAATAGTTACAAACAGTGGAAAGCCGACACAAGCTGAACAATGGCATGGCAGAGGCGGCGCCAGGCCTGGACAATGGCCTACCAGAGGTGGCACCAAACCTGGATAATGGCCTTCCAGAAGCGGCACCTGCATGCGATTTTGGCCCGTTGTGCAGCATGGGTGTAACATCCCGAATTATTGGGCCTGTGCATTTTATGTGATGTATGCTTAAAATGTTAATTTGAGGTTTAGAGGTGCAAATTGGGCTCAGGAATGGGCCGAGGTCTTGGCTAAATATTTTGTTTAGAGACTATTGGGTTTAAATAAAGTATTGAGAGTGTAATAGGCATAATGGGCTTGTGGCCCAAGAACAAGAGGCACAGTAGGAGGGAGTTATAAGTGGCGCCAATAGGCAAAGGAAGGGGGCCCAGTGTGGCCGCTTAGAGCCCAAGGAATCGGGCCAATTTCATCAGCCCAAGGAGAGCTAGGGGGGATGGCAATGTGTCTACAAAATAGGGGATTTTATGTTTTAAATTATGTGGATATAATGCTGATAAAGGGGAAGTAGTGGTGTGGTGTAGGTCTCTGTTGGATGAGTGTTCTATTAAGGATAAGGGATAGAATGATAAGAGTGATCTCTTGGTTGCAAAGTTGGCCGAAAATCAAAAACAGGAGAGGGTGAAAAATCGGTTCAGTATGGGCAAGGGGGTGTACCGAATTTTTCATTGTGTTCTCTGAAAATAGCCTCAAGCTTTCTCTCTTTTCGGCAAACTAGAATCATATTTTCTTCTTCATTTTTTTTTCCTTCTGTCAGAAATCGAAACCCCTACAATTTACCTTCTCTTCTCTTGCAAACACTTTGGCCGAATCTCACTATCTACTTCCTTGCCCATCTTTTCAATTCCTAGTTCTTCCAAAAGCCGAAAACGCATCAGCATTTCTCTCGTTCATCTTTTTCAGGATTTTCTTAAAAGCCGAAATCCCTAGATCTCATCTCTTGTGATTGTCGAATTCCTTCTATGGTGTCTGCTTGTGCCGAATCTTGAAGAAAACTAAAGGTAAGTGTCGATTCGCGAGATTTCAATCTTTTTTCGGCTTTTAGAGATCTTAGCCGAATGGCTATATGGTTAACTAATCGGGTGTTTTCTCTCATTTATGCATTCGAATTTGAAGGGATTCAATCGCTTAGAATTCTAAGCCAGAGTTTAGTAGCACTCGGATCGTATTACATTTTCGGGATTTCAAGGTAAAGAGATCATTAATTTAAACGATAATCCGGTAGAACACTAACCCTTGGCGAATATAGGAGAGGCCTTATCTTCGCGTTCTTAGGCTTTTGAGCAAAGTTGTAGATGTAAGCGCGAGATCCTATTAACGAGGGTATCGACATAGAGGGTAGTCCTACGCGTTAATCAGGTGTGTAACGTTCTCACACCATTTGGATTGTCTGTTAGTATATGCTTATAAATTTGTTATATCCTGTTAAATGCCGAAATACTGGCCTGGCTGTTGAAAACCCGAGGAGGGTAAAGGTGAATCACCAGGTTAGTGATCTCTATCATTCTTAAGTGAATGGTTCGTTGATTTGATATGATAAACATGTATGCGGTTTCGTGATTGCACGGGGTTGGGTGGTGATGAAAGGGAAATGTTCATTGTAGTGGCTTTTGCCATGATCATTGTAGTGGCTTTTGCCATGATCTGTTGTAGTGGCTTTTTTTTGCCATGATCTGCTGTAGTGGCTATTGCCATGATCTGACGATGAGCAGCTAACTGCAGCATGACCGCCATCGATGGTATGTAGCAGTGTGGGTTGATTGTAGAAATCCCAAATGGTGTGATTGGCAGGTAAGGGTGGTGTGTAGCGGATGGAAACCTAGGATTGGGTTGGGCTTTGCATAATTCCTGATATATTATATTTTGTTATTTGTTCTGTGGGGCTAAGGCCCAGTCTGATGGTGCACGAGGGTTGCACACTGAGTCTTGTGACTTACCCTATTATTTAACATTTTTTTCAAGTAGCACTTAGTGCATCGGACCGGGCTGGAGGGAAGCGCAAGGTGGGCATGCAAGAGTTCGAATTGTTACAGCAAAGACGCCATTTATTTAAATTTTCCTTCAATAAGTTAAATTATTTTAGGTTTTATATTTTATTGTAATAAGGCCATGGGCCACTAGCCTTATACTTTGGGCTTTCTTTTGGGTTTTTACTATTATTGGACACCTAATTTCGGCGAAAAATATAACCTAAGGCATGTACTAAATTTCGGTTTTTAATTCATAAAGGCATCATATAAAATTTATATCTTTTATAAATTATCAAATCATTAAGTTTTCCGGAATACATGTTTAAACTCGACAAATGTTTTCCAAAAATATGACATGTTTTACTAAATCTTCTTAGTGACATGCCAGATCCAGTCGTGGTGTTTGGGCCGGGTTTGGGGTGTTACAATGGGGACCTTAAAATGGTCCCCTCCTCCCCCCCCACCCGAACGTTGAAGGAAGAAACAGAAGCCGAAGAAGAAAAAGAAGAAGAAGAAGGTGGTGGCGTTGGAAAAAGAAAGAGGAAGAAGAAAGAAAGAAGAAAGAAAGAGGAAGAAGAAAGAAAGAAGGAAGAAGGAAGAAATCACGGGAAAAAAAATTAGGAAAATTATGTATATTTTTTTTAAATAATGTTTGTATTTTTTATTTGTTATTGTTATTATATTATTTTATTATATATTAATTTGTATTTTATTACTTATTTGTTGTTAGTAGTTTATATTATAAGTATTGTTACTTAGTTAGGATTAGTAAGTTAAGTAGTAATTTAGTTAGTTAGTAAGTTAGTTATATTATTATTGGTAGGTAGTTAGAAACCCTAAAAAAATATTTATGTTAGTATGTTAGTATGTAATAATATGTTACTTTTTAACTCTAACATTATTTTAGTTAGTATATTGTTATTAGTTAAACCTTAATGATTAATTTAGTTAGTATATAAAACAATTATTATTATTGTTAGTGTAATATTGTTGTTAGTAAAAATGGTAAATGTTATTTTATTTAGTATTATATTATTATTGTTAGTAATATATTATAATTATTGTTAGTATAAAAATATTAAAATAATACATAAAATATTATGTATTAAAATAAATAATATAAAATAATAAAATACAAAAATAATACATTTTTTAAAGTATTAGAATTTGAGAAAAAGGAAAATACAAATAAATGGTCAAAATAAGTGGTTTTACTAAATTGATATATAAAAATAGTAAAATAATACATTTGAAATATTACGTACTAAAAGAAATAATATAAAATAATAAAATACGAAAATAGTATTTTATTGAAAGTTATAGAATTTAAACACTTAGAAAATACTGACGAACATAGTGCAAAATTAGTGGTTTTTACTAAATTTATATAAAATGAAAAAGAAAATAATATATTTGAATTATTATGTACTAAAATAATATAAAATAAAACGGACAAAGGCTCGTAATATATAATAATTATGTACTAAATTATTATTTGTTAATCAACGGTTTTATTAGAAAAAGTATACGATACGTAATATTATTATTAAGGAATACTAAAATTATTATTATTACTTTAGCTATGTTAATATAATAATATTATTAAGAAACCATAAATATTATTATTAGTTATTATCATTGTTTGTAAAAACCGTAATTATTATTTTAGTTAATATTATGATGTTTGTATAAATAATAAAATATTATATTTATTATCGTCGTTTACATGATGTTCTTGTTATATTATTAGTATTGACATGTTATTTGTTACTAATTTAATATAGATTTATTGTTTTTATGTAGGTAAAAAATTATTTGAGACTAAATGGCTTCATTGATTAGAAGTTCCTCACATATCGTATTTGCTAATAATATGGTAATGTATTGTTATTTATTAATCGGGGGTTATATTAACAAAATAGCTACATAATAAATTATGTTATTAATCATAAGTAGTAATTTTTTTGATTTAACATTGTCAGGACTCGTACCGTGTATTAAGGGGCCGGGTGAATGGCTTAAGAAATCCCCCGGATGAACGATTGATGCCGTATATAGAGCAAAAGTGGATTGGTCAAGAGTAATCGATCCGGACGCTTGACTTGCAGTATGATTTAATATCCGCACTAGTCGAGCATTGGCGCCCGGAGACCCATACTTTTCATTTCCCGTGTGGAGAGTGAACAGTCACTCTAGAGGATGTTGTAGTGCAGCTTGGGCTCCCAATTGATGGGAGTCCCGATACAGGCGTCAGTGCGATAGCTGACCCATTTACACTTTGTCAGAGCCTACTAGGGGACTCGTACGGCAATGATGGAGAAAATTTTTCAGAATTGAAATTTACATGGCTGAGAGCGAGGTATGAACAGTTATCAGCTGACGCCACTGAAGGCGAGTTGATGTGCGCTAGTCGATCGTACATTATGCACATCATAGGGGGTGTACTGATGCCCGGTGCAAACAATAATAGGGTTCATATTCAGTACCTACCCCTATTGGCTGATTTGAGTAATGTTCGCTCGTATAGTTGGGGCTCCGCAGTTCTTGCGTGGTTGTACCGTGAGCTTTATCGGACGACAAATCCAACGGCTGTAGACATAGGTGGATGCCTTACACTATTGCAGTCCTGGGTTCTATATCGGATGCCATTCTTGGCATCAGTTACCCACCAACCATACATATATCCGTTAGTAAACAGATGATAAAATATAACTTGTTATTAATTGAAAAATTCTTTATATTGATACTATTTGACTTAAATTTTTTTTTTGCAGGTGGAGTATTTATCCGGGAATCGAGAGGTCGTACACTGTCCTGATATACCGGCTTATGATTGAACAACATGTCAAGGAAGGGGTAAGCGATTCCAATATTGGTTATGTGGTAGTTTGTATATCTTACGCACACCGTGTTTAATTTTAACAATGTTATTAATTATGCAGTTTCTATGGATGCCATACCGTAGGCCAAAAATTGCAGCCGCTATACCCCCGTCCGCCTATATCCACTAGTATATATGGTGCACAAATGCACCAATTGTCTGTTTCAATGTAGTCGAGTGGTATCATGGGGACCGAGTGCTGCGGCAATTTGGTTGCGTCTAATATATCCCGGATCCGCCATGCCAGGTGGGAGAGGTTTATTGCAAAAATAAGAGAGGGAGACAAGACTTGGATTGGGGGGTTAGGCATGGCCAATTTATTGCGGTGTGGAATGATCGCATGTCCCGAATGCCCCGGATGGATATGGCTTTCGGTCTTCAACCTCCATTAGAGTACATACAATGGTACTCTAGTATGGGGAAGTCATATATACTTGGAGGGCAGTCAACTATAGTCCCCCCACACATGCAGCGACATGGGGCATACGAGCCAGTGGCAGATATGGAGGCCGAGGCAGCTGTAGATCCTGATCTCGAGTCGAAGCCCGAGCAATCACATTCACATTCGGATGCACATTCGTATCATCCATATGTGCTAGGAAATGACTACTTTCCGGGCTCGTCAGGAGGTGGATACCAGTACGGGTTTGATATATTCGGATCGTACACACCTCAGTACAGCACTCTCGGCTCGTATCCACTGCAGGACATCAGGCTTCTTGGGTCGTATCCACTGCAGCAGGGCACTCCTTCTGGCTCAAGTTCATTTATGCCCTTCGAGCCACATGATTTTTCGGCCATGTTTAGCACACCCCCATGGACCCCCACCCGGACCCCTACCAAAGACTGAAGAGGATGTTGGTCATCACGGGCACCCACGACGTGAACGTCGACCACCGCAGAAGTACACACCGAGGACTACACCATCGAACCATTAGTTTTAGGTGTTTCTTGCTGTTTTGATTTTATTGTATTTTGTATTTGTAAATATTACGATGTTTGTACTTTATTTGTATAAAATTAACATGATTATTTGGAGCTTTAAAATTTCGTAACAAGATTTGACCATGCGATGGAATATTTAAGTTTGATTTTTGGTCATGTATATGGTTGCTATGATTAGTTAATATTGCTATGATTTTTGGTAAATGTTTGGATTTGGTTTTTAAGTGAGTTCGGTTAGGTCTTTTAAAATGAACGATGTGTATAGGTTATATTGATTAGGTTTGAATTGGCAATGAATGTTATATTAATTGTCCGATTGTAGATTAACTTAGTTTGTGTGTAACACCCCTAACCCGTATCCAGCAAACACACATATAAAACAAACATAATGGTGATATAAATCTCTTTCAATTTGGTCATAGTCGACTTCATTATAAACGATGTCATACGAGCCTTGTATATCAAACATTTACATATACAAATATATGTCCCAACTCTATATTGCCAAATACACATAAAAGTAATAATATTTGAAAAGCATAATTAACTATTCATTTGGTCATTTCCATTACCTTAGTCGAATATACCCATACTATACCTACTTTACTAAACAAAATTTTCTATGCAACCACACGGTATTTATAAGTTATAATTTAAACTTTTACCAATCATAAATTGAACACATCTAGATATACGTGCATACATGTATATATATATAACATTTAATTTTTAGGACATAGCACCTACAGCTCACTGAACACAAACGAAATCAACAAATTAGGACCAAAATCAATCCTAGTATAAACATGATATATATATATATATTAACCGTTTAAATGATCATTATATATATACCATCGAAACATGCTTGAAACATAGCCAAACTAATCGTGGTTCCGAGATTTATCAAAATCATATGCTAGCCTATACATGCCATTGATCTAAAGTTTGTATACAAAAGAGATACCAAGACTTGGTTGATAATGTGATGCTTCAACCGTGGTTCCGAGCAGAAGACAAACTCTCCAAATGAATATACAAAAAAATACCATCAACCACAAACGAAATAAGCTTCCAAAGCTTAGTAAGATTCAAACAATCCATTCGCAAATAAATTACCATGAAGTTCCATAATTATTATCGTATACAATTATATATATAAATAAATTTTATCAAGTAACCAAGCATTCAAAAATTTGATCAAATGGTAACCTTTATTCATTCGAATGAACAGTCTCATACTTTACTTATTTCCATATAGCACCATCATATATTGATAGATAACACATAATCACAGTAATACCAATGGTAACCTTTTTACAATTTTCTTTTTATCAAAACACACTAATACCAAAATCCATCTAAAATTCTAAAGAAATCCTATAAATCTAGTTCATTTATAATATAAACCATCATAAATCACATAATCACCCAATTTCTATCCATGGCCATATTCAAAACATACAACCAAAACACAAATTAAAAAATGGACTAGTTAATATGCATGATAACAATCTCAAAATGTTGAAATTAATGAAAACTAAGCTTAAATACCAACCTTATTTGATCATGCATAAATCGAAAATGGAGAGCTTGAAATCGAATACAAAACATGTTAATCAATAAGCTCAATTCCCAGTCGCTCGTGACGATTGTCCAACATGATAGTTTCGCTGCGGGCATTTACTTCGATTATGACCACCTAACCTACATATTCCACAACGCTACCGTTGGATTTCTCCCTAATGTCCATTTTATTATGGATTCTAGATGATTGCGAACAACCTCTCGGATTCATACGTAGTGCTCTGTCTGGGACAAGCTCGAAATTCGTCTAAGGCACCTTCCATGTAGATAGGTCGGGCAGGACAGGGAACTCATTTTCCCAGACACGCAACATACGCTCTAGCATGTACACATCATCGACAAAATGTTCAACACTAAGGTTCGCTTTAGCACACGCTGCCACGACATGTGCACATGGATAATGAAGTGTTTGGAACCTCCTGCATTCCCACTGTCTGTTTCGAAGATCAACTCCATAAGACCTAGGTGGAAAACCAGGTCGACGACCGATGGACTCCGTAACTCGAAAAGTTTCCATTCGTCGTGAATATATTTCTACAGTCATCGACCTCGCAATTCGATGGTTTGCAATCAATGCATTCCTAATATCTTCCACAACACATGTCCTACATCTATCTGGTTGACTTGTTGTTCACCCATTCTTGGCATCAAGGTTGCCAACCTGTAGAATGTAGTCGAGAAGACAGATGAAATCGGAAGATGTCGTGTTTTCAACAACACAGCGTTGACCCCCTCCACCGAGTTTGTGGTCATTTGACCATAACGAAAGCCCTCGTCAAAAATTTGAGCCCATTGCCACGGCTCCATTGTACCCAACCACTCCTGAAAAGATTTGTTCGTTTGACCTTTCATGTCACTCTCAAGTTGAGTCATTCTTTGGCAAAAAATATGTGGCTCTAACTCTTGCGATGTACATGTTTTAAAAAAAGATAAGTTACGGTAACTGGATAACATAAAAACATTAAACTTATATTGAAAATATAAGGTTATCCTTTACCCATTTTTACCACTTCTCTCTTCTAGTTTGCATTCTTATACTCTCGAAAAAAGTTAGCCGCAATGTGACGGATGCAGTAAACGGATCTCCATGGCACACCGGAACGCCTAATTGTGGCAATTAATCCTTTCCCTCTATCAGAGATGATGCAAATATTATCGTTGCTAATAACATACCTCTGCAGGTTGGTAAGGAAGAATTCCCAGGATTCCGTATTCTCCTTATCTACTATTGCAAACTCTATTGGGAGTACGTTCCTATTACCGTCTTGAGCAACCGCAATAAGTAAGATCAGTGTATATTTTTCGTATAGCCATGACCCATCTACCTGCACAAACGACTTGCAGTGTGGAAATGCCTGCACACATGGATCAAACGTCCAGAACATCCGATGAAAAATTCTTTTCCCCGGTTGTAATTGGTCATCTGGGCCATAAAAAGGTCGTGTCTGTAACTCAATCACAGTTCCCGGTATGTACTTCGGCATAGCAGCTATCCATCCATATAGCACGTTATACGATGAATCGTAATCTCCAGACAATTATTCCACTACCATCTATTTAGCTATCCATGCCTTTCGATATGATACTCAATACTGGAATCGTGCTTGTATTTCAACAATCAGTATCGAAACTTTAATAGTCGGCATGTCCTTCACCATTGGCATGATACACATACAGATAGTTTTGGAATCAAGTTTCCAATGATCTTCTGCCATACGTGTCAATTGCATGTGTGAGGCCCAACCAATTTTCTTATCTCCCACATCTGCGAATTTTGAATGAATGCAGCTTGTACCCGCCAATTGCAGCCTTCCACTGCCTTCCAACACTCCTCAATATATACCGTCGGTTTAGACACTGCGACTTTGTAATCTACTGATATATCCATGCTATATCGTTTAAAAGCAGATACGCACTCTTCTTTACTTCCAAATCTCTGGCCTACGAATAACTCCTCATGATCAGAATTTACGGCCAGCCGGTGAGTAGGATATATTTTAGGGTACTCCAAAAACTCAGTTACACGCGTTGCGTCGGGGTCTATGAGCAACATGTGTGGCCCAGGATTATTGTGTATCATAATACATCGCATCTGGTTCCCGACAGAAGATGCACTAATGTTTCCATCGTCATTCACGTCTTCATCGTCAATATCATCAAGTATATCGTCCATATCGAGATCATTGTCAATATCGACCTCTTCCTCACAATGATCACAACTATCGTGTCCATCATCACCAATGACATCAATATCAGGTGTAATATTAAGATCGATATCGATCCCATGTATAGTCGAGTCGACATCAACATACGATATTGGAGGCACCATGCACGGTTCTTGAGCTCCATGTTCTTCGCCATATGTATTGATGTCTTCATTTTGTTAAATACCGGCTAACTCAGCAAATAAGTGAATCGGTGCATTTTTGTTACTCCCATTCCCACAGTAAAGAACGATCATTGTCTCCACGTCTTCGTCGTCTACAAGTTCCATTTCTGTGAATTTGATCGGATCTGCTGAATGCAGAAAATTCTCGAAATCATTCTCCCACAACGTCTAACAATTTTTGCATTAATCCTTCCCTTCATATCATCCAACAAGACATTTCTATTAAATCTCATTGCTATTTGTTGTCGACATTCAAATATGCATCCAACGGTTGTTGTCAAGATGATTCCATCGAAATAAATGCATACGAAAAACTGATCATCCATCTTCAATGGTCAATCTGTTAAAAAATAAACAAAATTTCTCAAAAAAATATATTAACTTTTTAGAGTAATATACTAACGTATTAATATACTAACTAACAATATATTATTTTAAGGTTCTAAGGGTTTTAACTAACATATCAATATACTAACACATTAATATACATACTAACTAACAATATATTATTTTAGGGTTTTAACTAACATATTAATATACTAACACATTAATATACATACTAACTAACAATATATTATTTTAGGGTTTTAATTAACATATTAATATACTAACAATATACTAACATATTAATATACTAACAATATACTAACTAACATATTAATATGCATACTAACTAACGATATATTATTTTACGATTTTTAACTAACATATTAATATACTAACAATTTACTAACTAATATATTAACTAACATAGTTATATTAATATACTAACTAACAAAAAAATTTAGGGTTTCTAACTACCTAACAATAATAATATAACTAACTAACTAACTAATTAAAATACTAATTAACCTACTAATCCTAACTAACTAACTAAACTAACTAACTAACAATAGCTATAAACTAAACTAAACTAAACACAAGCATTGTTTAAAAAATATATATAATCCTTCTTTTTTTTTCTTGCCTCTGATCTTTCTTTCTTCCTTCTTTCTTTTTTCTTTCTTCTTTCTTTCTTCTTTCTCTTTCTTTTTCTGGTGCCACCACCTTCTTCTTCTTCTTCTTCTTCTTCTTCTTTTGCTTCTTTTTCTGCTGCTTTTGCTTCTGCTTCTTACTTCGCATTTTGGGAGGGGGTGAATTATCTGCTATCGGTGTCGCCTCTGGAAGGCCATTGTCCAGGCTTGGTGCCACCTCTGACAGGCCATTGTCCAGGCCTGGTGCCGCCTCGCCATGCCATTGTTCAGCTTGTGTCGCCTTTCCACTGTTTGTAACTATTTTTTTCTTCTTTTTCCTGCATGCCTCACTGTTCTAACTGTTTCCTTTTTAATTTGCTGCAAGTGAAAGCTGACACCAGGGTGGTGCCACCTATGTGAGTGGCGTGACCACCCTGGTTATACCATTTCGATAAATAATCAAAAAGCCATCCCATTTTATTTTTTTTTCTATCTCATTTCAGTAAAAAAAAAAACCCTCTGTAGAAGGTACCTTTTTTAATTCTCTTCTCAAGTTTCAGTGGTTGACCCTTTTTCTTGTTTTTTTTTTACCATCTTCTGATCTTTTTATTATTGTTATTAAGTTTTTCGAGTTAGATCAGCTAACTGGGTTTTGCATGGGATTTTAGGATACTCTAAGAAGGAAGTTTCTGAGATTTATGTTTCGTTTATGCTGCTTTCACTTGATCTATGGATTTGCATTTATATTTTGAACTTCATAGCTAATTTTGTTGAATTTGACATAAACATAATTTTGAACTGTGTATTTTGATTGTTTATTTAACATATTTGAGCAGTTAATATAAGAGAAGGAATTGAATTAAAGATAAAGAACAATAAGGTTACATATAGGAGGACTGTTTACCCAGCAGAAATGCAAGGCTTGAGAGAAGACTGTTTATCCTGTGGAACTTTTGTCAGCTGATGGAATTCCTTACCATAAATCCTGTTTCAAGTGTAGTCATTGCAAAGGGACACTAACGGCAGTGCTTTTTAATCGCTTCTCGATATAGTTGACACTGTTTGTTTTGTACATTGATTAGGTTTAAAGTAAATGATATATGATATGTGTTGTAAGCCCAATTTTGCCCAACCCACCTAACCCATCAACTCAGACCCAAACAATATCCCGGGGCCCATTTTTACAACCCATAACCCAATACAAATTAGATAACCCATTTACCTAGCCCACTAACTTAACCCAATCAGCCCAATTACCCTAGCCCACTAAACAATCAGAAACAAACAAAACCCTAGCCACTTGCTGCCGCCCCTAGTCCTCTGACCCCTGACATTCTGACGCCGTCTGTAGCTACCAGCCACCGCCTCGTCACTTCTCCACCGCCCACTCCACTTGGACCTACAAACAATAAAAAGGAAGTGACTTAAAGCATCATATAGCCGTGCTAAACCGATTGTACAGGATTTTTTTCATCTTTTTTTCTCCTTAATCATCAATGCAAAAGCAGAGGAATTTTCATCAAATAGAGAATCAATCACAACCAAAAACAGAAATAAAATACTAATAAGAATAAGCAACCAGAATATCAAGGGAGACAAAATCAGAGAACCAAAGTACCAAAAAAATTGAAATCGGAAGCCCAAGGTATTTTTTTTATTTTTATTTTCTACCTTATTTACGAATCTGTTTCCTCCTTGTTTATGCATGTATAAAATATGAAGTGTTAAAAAGAAAAGGAAATAAATATCTAAAAAAGAAGAGGGCCAAAAGGAGGATTTTTTTGAACTTACACGGCGGCCAGCGACGGCACCGACGCGACGGTGATCGGTCAGAATCCCACCGGCCTTCAAACCTGCAAAGAGAGCAAAAGGTTTTTTTTTTTCTAGAGAGGAGAAAATGAAAATTTCAGAAAAAATTGGACTTATATAGGCCCTTCAAAACGACGTCGTTTTGGGGCTGACCTTAACGCCCAAAATGATGTCGTTTTACCTCCAGGATCCGCGTGTTGACCCGACCCTCCTCAGGATCCACGCGTTTTTTAAATAGAGGGTTTATTGCGCTTTTGGTCCCTCCGCCTTTTCAAAATATAGCAATCAGGTTTTCAATTATTTTTAATTTTGTCCCGAAATTTTAACGTAGTTTTAATTTAATCCATTTAAACGTTGCGTTTAATGGACTTGGGTAAAATTGCACCCCTCGTCCCTCACCATTTCGCGCGCGTTTCAGTTCAGTCCCCATTTTATTATTTCATATAATTTGTCTCAAAACTTCCATTTGTAGTGCAATTTAGCCATTTTTTAATTATTTTGAAATTTTTATTATTATTACTATTATTTAATATTTTTATTTTCTACTATTGATTATTTATTATTATTATTATTATTGTTATTATTATTATATTTACTATTACTATTATTATTATCATATTAACTATCACTATTATCATTATATTTACTATATTTATATTATTGTATTGTACATATTTTGTATCATTATTATTATTTTATTATTATTCTTACTATTATTATTATTATTATTATTATTTACTTTTTTACCATCATTGTTACTATTATTGCTATTTTATTATTATTTTATTACTCTTATTATTGTATTATTACTTGTATATACTTACTATTATTATTATTATTATTATTATTATTATTATTATTATTGTTATTACTAGTGTGTTAATACTATTATTATCTATTTTATTATGTCTATTTATTGTCATTAATTCGTCAATATTATTTTTATTTCTTTTCTCGCATAACATCGAATTTCCCTTTATTATTTGTCGATCGGTTTACCCAATGCATCAAGTTTTCAAATAATTGATATTTCAGATTAAGGGTTTGAGAAAATCGTGCCCTAACTTGCTGGGTTCCGATTTTTCTTGTTCAATCATAATAACGAAATACCTTTTCTTAAAATCGCAATACAAGTTTTAAATAAAATACTTGTTCTCGAAAATTCGAAATGCCGCGCCCTAACTTACTGGACTTGACATCTAGATACTTCGGATAAGTTTATTCAAAAATAGAGGTAATATTCCTAATTTTGATTCTCGAGAAATCAAGCGCTAACTTACTGGGTTCTATTTTCTCGTTGGACAAATGATGGAAATCCTTTTCAAATGTAAAACCAAGTTTTAAAAGGTGAGCTTAGTTTCGGGAGACTAACTTACTGGACATGATGCTTTTTCTCTTCGAAAATAAGATAACCTTAACGTCCCTTCTAATTCCTTCAATTTTGTGGAAATAAAAAGTATCATTTTTTTTAACCATTTCAAAGTTTTCAACATTAGGACATCGATCAATCAATTTGGTACCAATTTTGGGCGTATCGAGGGTGCTAACCCTTTCTCGTGCGTAATCGACTCCCGAGCTCATTTTTTGGATTTCGTAGACCAAAATCGTTGTTTTGATAAATCAAACTGTTTATTAAAAACAACTATTTTACGAGGTGGCCCGATCACACCTCATCAACAAAAATCAGTGGCGACTCCCTTCTTTTCATTTTTTAAAAAAAAACCCGAGTCAACCGCATCGTTTACTGTTTTATCAAAAAATGGTTATGACAGCTTGGCGACTCCACTAGGGACTCGAGGGTCAGGCCATAGATTGATTGATTTTTGTCCTTTTGATTAAAATTGGAAAGTGGTTTCGAAAAATCATGCTTCTTTTAATGCACTTTCAATATTGGGTCTCGTAAAGACTTTGGCATTGCATTGCATGACCGTTGTGGTCACACCTTTAAGTGGGAGCGAGAAGCTATGCCTTCATGAGGTATTCACCTCCGCATGGGCTAGTGGACTGCTTTCGGGATACATCCGTACCTATGTCTTCGTGAAGTTTTCACTTCCGCATGGCCATAGGAAAATGTATTCCCCTGAACCGAACTCGGTCTGTATGAGCCTATAATGGGTGAGGATCGAGGAATCTACTGGTTTGAGTACCTTGAACTTTAGCACTCAACCACATGTAAAGAGCCTAAGAACCCATCCCGAGTCGAACTATGCCAAACCTTAATAGTTACCCAGATAGGCATTTGTGTATTTTACATGCTTTAAATCTCATTCTGAGGTACTAATTGATGATGTTTTATTTCCTCTGCATGTCATTTCCATTTTTAAGAGGCATCGATTCACGGTCCATTTCTGAGTTAGAAAGCTGGTTATGGAAAGCGAATTCCTTAATAAAGTGGAAGAAAATACGGCCGTCCGCACCTGGTCAGAGCAAAGCCAATTAGAAAGAGTGGACAGCTTAGCTGAGGGACATGTGTCAAAATTACGGGATTTCACCAATATCAGTGTCACAAAGAATGAACTCCAGGAGTTGAAAGAAATATAGACCCAGTGGGATGACGAGGCAAAGCAGTTGTTCCATAGTACCTACGGCGATCTACCATACCTGCTTGATGTCAAAATAGATAAGCACTTATTCCGAGTAATGACTCAGTTCTGGAATGCTGCTTATAGCTGTTTCTCATTCGGGAAAGTAGATTTGGTTCTCACGGTGGAGGAATACATGACCTTGCTACATTGTCCGAGAATTCAAGTTGATAAAGCTTATTCCAAAGTAGTTAATAGCCCGACTTTTATGAGGAAATTGATGAATATCACGGGAATGAGTGAACAATGGATTTCAACTAGAATGCAGAAGAAAGGCGAGGGTAAATGCATACCTTGGATATATTTGAGGGACCTGATCCTAACGCATCCTGATGCAAAGAAAAAGTTTGACGTCTTGGCCTTGTGTATTTACGGTTTGGTAATCTTCCCAAAAGCTTTAAGACACATTGATGAAGTAATTATTGATCTATTCGGCCGATTAGACAAAGGGGTCACGCCTGTTCCCGCTATCTTGGCTGAAACGTTCAGATCCTTGAATGCATGTTAGAGAATAGGTGAAGGCAGGTTTATTGGATGTGCGCAGTTGTTATTGGCCTGGTTCCATAGTCATTTCTGGAAGGTGGATAAAGTGTCTTATCAGTTTTTGTTGGAGAATTGCTCCCCGTTGAAAGAGATAGCAGCTATGCCTAGGAGAGAAGACGTGTCCGAAAAAAACTGGATAGAGCTCCTCCAAAACCTTCAAGAAGACGACATCGAGTGGAAGGCTCCTTGGATGATTCCCGACAAGGTCCTTTATCGCTGTGGAAACTTTGACTGGGTTCCTCTATTGGGAATTTGGGGTGCCACTGCATATGCCCCTTTGCTGGTCCTAAGACAGTATAGTTCAAGACAGTTTGTACCAACAACATACGGGCTAGCTCAATGCGAGTTCTCATACGAAGGGGGGAGTTATAAGAAAAAGGTTAAAGAGATCTCTAGTGCCTAGAATCAGATTCATAGAATGAGAAGATTATTCGCAGGCCCGAGGACAACCCCAGAATACAGTGAATGGAGGGCTAGGAGAATCAATGATAACATCCCCAAGCCAAATCCAGAGGGCGCCCGATCGAGAGAAGAATGCTTGCTAGTGGTCCCGTCAGAATTAGAGATCGTGAAACAAGATTTTGAACGGATGAGTTCGAAACTTGGAAAAAGGATAGAAAAGCTGGAAGAAGAAAAGATGCTCCTCCAATTAGAGGTGGATGATCAAAAATCAGAGGCTGAGAAACTTAGAAAAGAAAAATAGAAGGTAAATGAAGACTGAGATAACTTAAAGACGGAATACAAGAAAATGCGTCTGACGATAAAAAAATGCTGGATTAGGGAAAACTTCAGAGTAGTGGCGACAAGAGATCCGAGAGGAAAAAGCCAGAGTTAGCAATTGGGAGAAAAAGTTTCAAGAAATAAAAACGTAAAAAGAGGCCTTAGAGAAGGGCATGACAGAAAACCAAAAGGAGAAAAAGGGACTAAAAGCTAGAATAGCTGAGCTTGGGCGGTCTCTGCACCACTATCGAAGTTAAGACTCGGAAAGCAAATTGAAATTAAGTCTGAACAGAATCGAGGAAATGAAGGGTAAGGTTGAAGAGCTAGAATCGACATTACACAGTAGTGAGCTCTGGATTGAGCTTCTGGAAACAAGAGAAAGGCGTTAGGAGGAGGAGCTTCGCCATTCTTGCGAGCAAGTTAGAAGCCAGAACTACCTCATGGGTGAAGCGATAATCCATATTCGAGAGGTAGATGATCACCTACAGACTTTGGCTACGGAAGCTGACATATTGAGCGTGAGATATGAGCTACCGTCGGGTTATGATCAAGAGCTAATCTCTTTGCTTGGGAAAATCAAAACCTTAGGCCTTAAGGCGAAAGCATATTTGTAATCTGCTTTATGTAAAGGGTTTTGCCTTCTAATAAAGTTTTCTAAAATGAAGTTGATCAGAATTGATGTCTTCTTCTTGTATTCATGCATTTGCGTTACATCATATTACATGAATTTAAGTTTATAAAAGGGGCCTAATTAGCTAAAATTATCAGAGAGAGACAAAAAGAAAATGAAAAGAGAAACTCTGGAAGTGGAACATCACTACGAAACACGCGCTAAAACCCAGAAAATGGATCAAAGGTTCGAACAATTCCAGAAAGAAATGCGGGAACAAATGTAAGAGCAAATGTTAAAACTCCAGCAGGAAATGAGGGACCAAATGTTGGAGGTCTAGAGGAATATGATGCCCCAAATGGCCCAAATGACGAACAGGGCAATGGATAAGGGAAAAGGTCCTATGCAGCTGGTCGAAGAAATAGTGATGGCATCCCCCCGGGTTTTACCCCACCGCACGTAAGAGCACAGCCTGAGGAATATCTCCAAAGGCCACCAGTTACAATCAGGCCCCAGCAAGGGCAGGATGATACTAGACCTCCCATGAGCTATCACGTAGGCTCTGGATCCCAACCAGGAGATAGCTTGGCCAACCCTGTTATGCCCGATTTAGATGCAGTAGAGAAAATAGGGTCGAGAATAGAATCCTCAAGGCAATTAGAGGATCGTTGCAAATGGCTGGAAGAAAAATTCAAGGCGCTAGAAAGTATCGATCATCATCATAGGATTGACACAAAAGATTTAAGTCTGGTTCCAGATTTAGTACTGCCTCATAAGTTTAAAATGCCTAAATTTGAAAAATACAGTGGGACTAGCTACTCGGAGGCCCACATCACTATGTTCTGCAGGCGAATGGCTGGCTACGTAAACAATGATCAACTCTTAATCCACTATTTCCAAGAAAGTTTAGTGGGCGTAGCTGCTAGATGGTATAACCAGCTTAGTCGGGCCAACATTAGTTCTTGAAGAAATCTGGCTCAAGCATTTCTAAAGCATTACAGTCACGTTATAGACATGGCACCGGATAGAATTACTTTGTAAAGCATGGAAAAAAGACAAAATGAAAGTTTGGCATAATACGCAAGAAAGGTGGAGGGAGGTCGCCATGTGTCTAACCACCCCTCTTAGAAAAAGAGACTACCATGCTCTTCATTAACACCCTGAAGGCCCCTTTCATAACTCATATGATAGGGAGTACGACTAAAAGCTTTGTCGACATAATAATGGCGGGAGAGATGATCGAACATGCCATAAGGGGCAGCAAGATCGAGGCAGGAGAAAGCGCTAGGAGGGCCGCTCCTAAGAAGAAGGACGGTGAAGTAAATAACGTGAGCACACACAAAGCGATCACGGTTAATCAGCCAAAGGCATCACCTTTGGACAATAAGGTCCGGCAAGACAGGAATCGGGAACCAGACTGACTACCGAAAAAATTTAATTCACGCCAATTCCAATAACGTACAAAGAGCTATATCAGACCTTGTTCAACGAGCATATCGTGTCCCCATTCTATTTGCAACCATTGCAACCTCTATACCCTAAGTGGTACGACCCTAACGGTCAATGCGATTACCATGCAGGGGTAGCGGGGCATTCAATAGAGAATTGCCTCGCCTTTAAAAAGGTAGTCGAGAGGCTAATAAAGATGGAGGTCATAACACTCGACGATTTGATAAAAAAGGGGAACCTACTACCCAATCACGAGGGTAGAGTGGTAAACACGATTGGTGAGGAGGAGGTGAAAAAGATCAAGAAGGACGTCATGGAGGTGAAAACCCCACTGAGAGTAGTTTGGGAGGAAATGGCAAAGAGAGGATTGACAGATTTAGATCCTGCGAAAAACTAGAGGTATATAAAGAACTACTGCGAACTCCATAAAACAAAAGGGCACTAGATTCAAGAATGTGCCCAGTTTAGAATCTTGGTGCAAAACCTTATAGACAACAAGGAACTGGAGTTTTATGAAGAAGGAGTAGAGGAAAGGAATGTATGTATGACCGAGGAAGAATTGATGAAGCCTGGAGTCAATTACCCGAGAATCATCATCTCGCAAAACACGGAAGGTGGGGTGCGGGGAAGGTCGAAGATTATAATTCAGAGACCTGCTTCTTTTCCCTACAAAGACAGTAAAAAGGTACCTTGGGACTATAATTGTAATATGATGGTACCAGGGGTGGAAAGCTCCACTAGCATTTCTGAGGAAGTCAAGAATAAAGGGTCCTATACGCGTAGTGGGAAGCGGTACGACCCTAAGAATAAAGTAGCAGAACCAGTGAAACCAAAGACTGTACTAATTGGGCAAAAAAAGGAATCCGAAGCCCCTATCAATGAACCCGTAAAAGAGGAGGAGGCCAAAGAATTCTTGAAATTCTTGAAACACAGTGAGTACAGCGTGGTAGAACAGCTGCGCAAACAACCAGCTCGCATATCCGTCTGTTAAGCTCAGAGTTGCACCGTGAAGCACTGATGAAAGTACTGAATGAAACTTATGTTACTAAGGATATATCCGTTAATAAATTGGACCGTCTGGTTAGTAACATAAGTGCTGACAATTTTTTTTACTTCAGTGATGATGAAATCCCACCAGGAGGCATAGGATCAACAAAAGCCTTGCACATAACTACTCGTTGCAAGGGGTACACTCTGCCAAGTGTGTTAATAGATAATGGATCAGCTTTAAATGTCTTACTTTTGGCTACACTGAGGAGGTTGCCTATAGACAACTCTCACATGAAAGCATGCCAGAACATAGTGAGAGCATTTGATGGCACCGAAAGAAGAGTGATGGGAAGAATGGACGTGCCATTATTGATCGGGCCTAACACATATGAAGTAGATTTTCTAGTCATGGACATCAAGCCCTCTTACAACTGCTTGTTAAGAAGGCCCTGGATTCATTTGGCAGGTGCTGTGCCCTCATCACTGCACCAAAAACTGAAGCTGGTAACAGAAAATCGACTGGTAACTATAAATGCTAAAGAAGACATCATAGCAACTGTTACCAATGAATCGCCATATCTAGAAACAAGTGAGGAGGCCGTTGAATGTTCCTTTCGATCCTTAGAGTTTGTAAATGCTACTTTCATCTCGGAGGAGAATAAAGTCCCGATGCCTAAGCTATCTAAGACCACGAGGATGGGCCTACGAATGATGATAGGAAAAGGGGCTCTACCAGGAAAAGGATTGGGCAAACATCTCCAAGGGAAAGTTTAGATCTCGATGTTGAAAGAGAAGAGAGACCATTTTGGCTTGGGTTTCAAACCAGATACAAAACAAATGAGGAAGGAAATAGAGAAGAAACAAGAAAGGAGAAGGGCAAGGTTGAACGAAGAGGACATCAAGTGGGAATCAATGACATTCCTCCACATATCCCGTACCTTCGTATCAGGAGGAATGATCTACCCAGAGAATCTTCCTCACATCAATGTCATACACGACGAGAAAACTGATCAAGGAAACCTGTTGCGCATTCACCCGTACGAACCTGGAAGCATTCTGAACAATTGGACTGCAGAGGAATTTTTTGTAGTTTTTAGAGATTATACAGAGTAATATTCAGAACGCACTCATTGTTTTAAGCCTAGAAACAATGAGATTTCTTTTGTGAAACAGGCTCATGTTCGGATATTTTGTTCTAATGAAATGTATCTTTAATTCTAACAAACTTTTTTTCATTTCTTGTTCCCATTCATATCACGTAAATAGTTATCCTTCAATTTATTTATTCTTTATACATCCCTTGATACCTATCATAGGTCCCTAGCCATCAATGATATGAGCAACGATACTGCAGATTCAGAGGTTCGTTTTGAGCAAGATATGTGTTTAGAGGAATCTCAGGATTTTAAAAATGACAGAGAATGTGACTTGCCTCTAAATTTGTTGAGAATGGTAGAGCAAGAAGAAAAACATATCCTACCGCATAAAGAGTCAGTAGAAGTGGTGAACTTAGAAGAAGGACAAGAAGTGAAGATCGGAACTTGTATCACGACAGAGACCAAGCGAGACCTCATCGAGTTACTCCAAGAATTCAAGGATGTATTCGCGTGGTCGTATCAAGAAGAATACAAGCCCGTCCAATAGAAGCTTCGAAGAATGAGACCGGATGTTTTATTAAAAATAAAAGAAGAAGTCGAGAAATAATTTAACGTCGGGTTCTTGCAAGTGGTTAAGTATTCGGATTGAGTGGATAATATCGTTCCTGTCCCTAAAAAAAATGGGAAAGTGCAAATGTGTGTAGACTACGGATCTAAACAAGGCTAGCCTGAAAGACAATTTCCCGTTGCCTCATATCGACACCTTAGTAGACAATACAGTGGGCTATTTGTTGTTCTCCTTCATGGATGGTTTCTCATGATACAACCAAATAAAGATGCATCCTGAAGATATAAGACAACATTTGTGACCATGTGGGGGACGTTTTGCTACAAGGTGATGCCGTTTGGGCTAAAAAATGCGGGAGAGCCATGGTAACCCTATTTCATGACATGATGCACAGAGAAATTGAGGTGTACGTCGACGATATGATCGCCAAGTCCCGAACTGAAAAGGAACATGTACAGGTCCTAAGGAAACTATTCTTGAGGTTGAGGAAATTCCAGCTAAAACTTAATCCAGCAAAGTGTACCTTCGGAGCTCGGTCTAGGAAGTTGCTCGGATTCGTGGTCAGTAAAAAGGGGATTCATATTGACCCAGACAACGTCAAGGCCATACAAGGGTTGCCTCCACCACGTACCCAAAGAGAAGTTAGAGGTTTCTTAGGAAGGCTAAATTACATCGCTCGGTTCATTTCACAACTGACTGAGAAATGTGACCCCATATTCCGTCTTCTTAAAAAACGTAATCCGCACGTGGGATGAAAAATGCCGAAGACCTTTGACAAAGTAAAGCAATACCTGTCCAATGCCCCAGTATTGACACCGACTCATCCAGATAGGCCGTTAATCCTTTATTTGACAGTGCTCGATAATTCAATGGGATGTGTACTTGGTCAGCATGACGATTCGGGAAAAAGAGAGAAGGCAATATACTACCTTAGTAAAAAATTCACTGAGTGTGAAATAAGGTACTCGTCAATCGAGAAACTATGTTGTGCCTTGATTTGGACAATTCGAAGATTGAGGCAGTATATGTTGTATCATACGACATGGCTCATCTCGAAGCTAGATCCTCTAAAATATATGATGGAGTCTACCGCTTTGAACGGAAGGATGGCCAAATGGCAGATTCTGCTTTCTGAATTCGACATAGTCTATGTGAACTAAAAGGCAGTAAAAGAGGGTGCAATAGCGGACTTTTTAGCCAGTAGAGCCCTTGAAGATTACGAGCCTTTAGACTTTGATTTCCCTAATGGAGATTTGATGTATGTGGAAAACACTGGAGAGGGTGCCTCAGAAGATCATCCTTGGAAGCTGAATTTTGACGGAGCATCAAATGCCGTGGGCAATGGAATTGGGGCAGTTCTGATATCCCCAAAAGGAGACCATTACCCATTTGCTTGCAAACTGGATTTCAATTGCACTAATAACATGGCTGAATATGAAGCTTGCATCATGGGTCTCCGCCGCTATCGAACGCAAAATCAGAGTATTGGAAGTGTATGGAGATTCTGCCCTCGTAATCTATCAACTTAAAGGGGAATGGGAAACGAGGATTCAAAGTCGCCATCTACAAAAGATTGGCCCAAGATTTGATCAGAAAGTTTGACGACGTCACTTTCCGTTATTTACCCGAGACGAAAACCAGATGGCTGATGCTTTGGCCACCTTAGCCTCCATGGCCCGAATAAACGAGAATGAGGATATGAAGCCTATATGAATGAGCATTCATCAAGACCCAGCCCATTGCTACAATATTGAGGAAGAAGAGAAAACTGGCCTACCATGGTACCACGATATACTGCGGTACATGAAAAATCGTTAGTACCCGGACCAAGCAACTGAGAATGATAAAAGGACGTTGAAAAGACTAGCCTATGACTATGTCCTCGATGGAGAGGTCCTATACAAGAAAAGGAAAGATCAAGTGCTGCTGAGATGTGTGGATGCCGCCAAAGCTAAGTTAATTCTGGAAGAAGTCCATGAAGGCGTCTGCGGAACTCACGCCAATGGTTTCACAATGGCCAGACAAATAATAAGGTTTGGATATTATTGGTCCACCATGGAAGGAGACTGCATCAACTATGCCAAAAAATGTCATAAATACCAGATTTATGGAGACAAGATTCATGTGCCTCCGTCACCTTTACACGTTATGACTTCCCATGGCCATTTTCCATGTGGGGCATGGATATCATTGGACCAATCTCACCGAAAGCTTCAAATGGGCATCGGTTCATCTTCGTGGTCATCGACTACTTCACCAAGTGGGTAGAGGCCGCCTCATATGCTAACATCACTAAGTCAGCAGTCAGTCAGTTCTTGAAGAAAGAAATCATTTGTCGATATGGAATGCCTGAGAGGATCATATCAAACAGCGCATTGAATCTAAACAATAGTACGATAGCGGGAGTTTGCAGCCAATTCAACATTAAACACCACAATTCGTCTCTATATTGTCCAAAATGAATGGGACAGTGGAAGCGGCCAACAAAAACATCAAAAAAATATTGGGGAAGATGACCGAGACTTACAAGGATTGGCATGAAAATTACCGTCAAGGCTTATACTTATCGAACGCGTCTCAGAACCTCACTGGGCAATGCCTTTCTCATTGGTCTATGGGATGGAGGTAGTTCTACCTATTGAAGTGGAAATACCTTCTCTTCGAGTATTGTCAGAAGTGAAGCTGGATGAGGCTGAATGGATCCAGGCTCGATATGATCAGTTGAACTTAATTGAAGAAAAGGGATTAAGGGCTATCCGTCACGGTCAGATGTACCAAAAGCGAATGATGCGAGCTTACGACAAAAAGGTTCGCCCAAGGGAATTCCACGAGGGGGACCTCGTTCTGAAAAAGATTCTTCCCATACAAAAGGATTACAGAGGAAAATGGATGCCGAACTGGGAAGGACCGTATGTGGTAAAGAAAGCTTTCTTGGGGGTGCACTGATTCTGACTGAGATGGACGGGAAAAACTTGCCCAATCCTGTGAACTCAGATTCAGTTAAAAAATACTTTGCTTGAAATGGAAGAGGCCAAGGTGAAAACCCGCAAAGGGCACTTTGAGACTTCAAAAAAAAAATAGAGAGGCCAAGGTGAAAACCCGCAAAAGGGCACCTTGAGACCAAAGGGCTTTTTGAGTTGAAAACCCGAAAAGGGCGGCTCGAATTTTGAATGGACACGTCGTGATCTTACAGCGCTAGAATCAATAAAAGAGGAAGCACGTTGCATATCGGGGCATCGAAAAAATACTTTGAGTCTTCTAAACACATGACAGGCTCAAAGCAGTCTTCTTGTAGTTTGTATATGGAAGCCCAATTGGCGATGTCTAGGGCATCTGATCCATGTTGTTTATTTTACTATTTTTGAGTTCTTTTTCTCCGTAAAAAAGGGGATATGTCCCCAGTTAATTTTTTGTTTCATAGATAATTCATTTTAACTCTCTTTGAAATCGACCTACTGTTACCCATCATTAACATGCTGCAGTAATTGATGAACTAACAATTTCACAAAGGAGAGTTCCATGTATTACTTTGGAAATCTCTAGATAAAACGGGAAACTGAGACAGGACAATTGTTTAGAATTTTCACAAACACAGGATAAAGACATTAGAGGAAGGGGGTCTTAATGGAAACCATTTCTTCAAAGTTTCTCGCCCGATTCAGTAATTGTGGCAGGGTGAATAATGTTACTTGGTCACTTAGAAAAGGTATGACAGACCAATTTTTGATAAGGAAAGATTCAAAAACCCTAAATTACCGAGGAATGAATCCAAAACAAACCAAGTCGGGTATTCTTCAAGTAGGAGTTGTGACTCCCGAGGAAGACAGCTAGAAGTCAATGCAGGCCCGTGTTCCGAGGCCTAAAATGGGCTTTGAAATTTCCACAGGGGCAAGTCATTCATGCGAAAACGATTACTGTAAGGGAAATGAAGATAAAACCTTGACAGATAAATGAGTGATAACACCTTGAATAGGAATCATATTCATAACATTTTAACTCATTCCAATCATGGCATCCTAATCATTAGGCATGAGCATGTACTCATTCTGCAGGTTATATCCTTAAAGGACACTATAGGAACAGATGAGGGAACGACAGATTTGACCTTCCCGGGTTAGGTGGAAGCGGATCGAAGATATCGGTCTGGTGGTCCTTGAGTTTGCGAGGATCGATTGAAGATAGCAGATTTGACCTTCTTGAAGTTTGCGAAGCGGATCAAGATATCACTGGTGGTCCTTGAGTTTGCAGGGATCAAATTGAAGATAGCAGATTTGACCTTCCGAAGTTGCAGGAAGCGGATCGAAGATATCACCGTGGTCCCCGAGTTTGCAGGATCAGATTGAAGATAGCAGATTTGACCTTCCCAAGTTCCGAAGCAGATCAAGATATCACCGATGGTCCTTGAGTTTGCGAGGATCAGATTGAAGATAGCAGATTTGACCTTCCGAAGTTGCGGAAGCAGATCAAGATATCACCGTGGTCCCCGAGTTTGCAGGGATCAGATTGAAGATAGCAGATTTGGCCTTCCTGAATTTGCAGTGGAGTAGATCGAAGATAGAAAGTCTGGCGCTCCTGATGTTGCAGGGAGCAGATTGAAAATAACAGATTTGGCGTTCCTGATGTTGCAGGAAGCAGATTGAAGATGGCAGATCTTGTCTCCTTGAAGTTGCAAGAGCAGATTCAAAACAAACCTTATCTCCCTGAAGTTGCAGTGGAGCGGGTTGAAGTTGCAAGCCTTATCCCCCTAAAGTTGCAGCGGAACAGATAGAAGACAGTTAAACCTATCTCCCTGAGATTGCAGGGGAGCAAATTGAAGTTACAGGTCCTATCTCACTGAAGCAATGGTGGAGTGGATCGAAATGACAAGATGCGGTGGACCGGAATGAGGTTACCTAAAGAAAAGTGCACCAAAGAAGCTAAAGCCCAGCGAGACCGGGCAAAATTGGTCTTTCTTATGTCTTTGCTCTATTACCGTTACACGACAATGAGCAGAGAGGGGCAGCTGTTGTAAGCCCAATTTTGTCCAACCCACCTAACCCATCAACCCAGACCCAAAAATAACCCGGGGCCCATTTTTACAACCCATAACCCAATACAAATCAGATAACCCATTTACCTAGCCCACTAACCTAACCCAATCAGCCCAATTACCCTAGCCCACTAAACAATCAGAAACAAACAAAACCCTAGCCACTTGCTGCCGCCCCTAGTCCTCTGATCCCTGACATCCTGACGCCGTCTGCAGCTACCGGCCACCACCTCGTCACTTCTCCACCGCCCACTCCACTTGGACCTGCAAACAATAAAAAAGAAGTGACTTAAAGCATTCGTAAATGGCTATATAAGCCGTGCTAAACCGATTGTACAGGGCTCTTTTTTTCATCTTTTTTTCTCCTTAATCATCAATGCAAAAGCAGAGGAATTTTCATCAAATAGAGAATCAATCACAACCAAAAACATAAATAAAATACTAATAAGAATAAGCAACCAGAATATCAAGGGAGACAAAATCAGAGAACCAAAGTACCAAAAAAATCGAAATTGGAAGCCCAAGGTATTTTTTTACTTTTATTTTCTTCCTTATTTACGAATCTGTTTCCTCCTTGTTTATGCATGTATAAAATATGAAGTGTTAAAAAGAAAAGGAAATAAATACCTAAAAAAGAAGAGGGCCGAAAGGAGGATTTTTTTGAACTTACACGGCGGCCGGCGACGGCGTCGGCGCGACGTTGATCGGTCAGAATCCCACTGGCCTTCAAACATGCAGAGAGAGCAAAAGGTTTGTTTTTTTCGGTAGAGAGGAGAAAATGAAAATTTCAGAAAAAATTGGACTTATATAGGCCCTTCAAAATGACGTCGTTTTGGGGCTTACCTTAACGCCCAAAACGACGTCGTTTTACCTCCAGGATCCGCGTGTTGACCAGACCCTCCTCAGGATCCACGCGTTTTTTAAGCAGAGGGTTTATTGCGCTTTTGGTCCCTCTGACTTTTCAGAATCTAGCAATCAGGTTTTCAATTATTTTAATTTTGCCCCGAAATTTTAACATAGTTTTAATTTAATCCATTTAAACACTGTATTTAATGGACTTGGGTAAAATTAAGCCTAAATCCTCACCATTTTCGCTGTTTCAGATTCAAATCCCATATTATATTATTTCATATAATTTGTCTCAAAACTTCCATTTGTAGTGCAATTTAGTACTTTTTTTAATTATTTTGCAATTTTTATTATTATTACTATTATTTAATATTTTTATTTTCTACTATTGATTATTTATTATTATTATTATTATTATTATTATTATTATTATTATATTTACTATTACTATTATTATTATTATTATTATCATATTAACTATCACTATTATCATTATATTTACTATATTTATATTATTGTATTGTACATATTTTGTATCATCATTATTATTTTATTATTATTATTGTACTATTATTATTATTATTATTATTATTATTATTATTATTATTATTTACTTTTTTACCATCATTGTTACTATTATTGCTATTTTATTGTTATTTCTATTAGTCTTATTATTGTATTATTACTTGTATATACTTATTATTATTATTATTATTATTATTATTATTATTATTATTATTATTATTATTATTATTATTATTAGTGTATTAATACTATTATTATCTATTTTATTATGTCTATTTATTGTCATTAATTCGTCAATATTAGTGTTATTTTTTTTCTCGCATAACATCGAATTTCCCCTTTATTATTTGCCGTATCAGTTTACCCAATGCATCAAGTTTTCAAATAATTAATATTTTGTATTAAGGGTTTGAGAAAATCGTGTCCTAACTTACTGGGTTCCGATTTTTCTTGTTCAATCTTAATAACGAAATACCTTTTCTTAAAATCGCAATACAAGTTTTAAATAAAATACTTGTTCCGGAAATTCGAAATGTCGCGCCCTAACTTACTGGACTTGACATCTAGATACTTCGGATAAGTTTATTCAAAAAATAGAGGCAATATTCCTAATTTTGATTCTCGAGAAATCAAGCCCTAACTTACTGGGTTCTGTTTTCTTGTTGGACAAATGACGGGAAATCCTTTTCAAATGTAAAACCAAGTTTTAAAAGGCGAGCTTAGTTTCGGGAGTCTAAAGTATTGTGCCCTAACTTACTGAACATGATGCTTTATCTCTTCGAAAATAAGATAACCTTAACGTCCCTTCTAATTCCTTCAATTTTGTGGAAATAAAAAGTATCGTTTTTTCGAACCATTTCAAAGTTTTCAACATTAGGACATCGATCAATCAATTTGGTACCAATTTTGGGCGAATTGAGGGTGCTAACCCTTCCTTGTGCGTAACCGACTCCCGAACTCGTTTTTCAAATTTCGTAGACCAAAATCGTTGTTTTGATAAATCAAACTATTTATTAAAAACAACTATTTTACGAGGTGGCCCGATCACACCTCATCAATAAAGATCGGTGGCGACTCCCTTCTTTTCATTTTTTTTAAAAAAAACCCGAGTCGGCCGCATCGTTTACTGTTTTATCAAAAAATGGTTACGACAATATAGCTATTGCCATTTACTTGATTGTTGTTGAAGCTGCTAAGCTTTTGGTTCTGTTTGCTGGTTAATTTGGTAGCTAATAGTTAGAATGTCCAATGCATGTAAGGACGAAACTTCGGTGTTAAATACTCAAATTATTTAGAGAGAATTGGTATTATCCGATGTACCCGACACTCATACTTGAGTCTATAGGTTCACATGATAGATCCTGTTGGCCAACTATGTTGGTTTATGTAATGAAGTTTCTGATCCTAACCTTGTAGCCTGTCTTACATATTTCCAATTGGGTATTTACTCCTCAATGGAGGGTGTCCTTTATTGCAAGCCTCGTTTTGAGCAACTCTTCAATGAGACGGGTAACTTCAACAAGAATTTTCAGTCGCGTAAGTCCTCTTCTCTTGCTGGGTAAAACCCTTTATTTATTTATAGGTTTGGTTTAATGTCGCGTAAATTTTATTGTCAGAAGCTACAAAGTCGGCTGAAAAGTTAGCTCCCGAGCTGGTAAATCTCCCTTCCAACACTGCATGTGTTTGATGTTTTATTAAATGAGAAAAAATTGATTATATGGTGTGTGATAGGGTACTGGATATTCTTCCTAATTCCAAATAGCTTGTGTTGATTTCAGACAAGATCGCCTAGCATAGTCGCCAGCATGTTTTCAGAGACACAAGAAAAATGCGCTGCTTGCGGCAAAACTGCTTATCCACTTGAGAAAGTAGAATTTCGAAATCAAATGCATCTTTTCTGCAATCACGAGACCTTGATTTTTGGCTGCATCTGTCCTCTTCTTTACTCTTTTATGTTCAAACATGTAATCACAACTTATTGGTCCGCGTGAGCCTAGCACATTTATCTTAATCTTTACAAGGTTTACTCCTGAAGAAGTATGTTGTGCGCCACTTTTGTTTAAGAGTTGATCATGGATTATCCTTGTTTGTTTGCTCTTTCTTTCAAGGGAGTTGAGACTCAAATATTTCAAAGTAAAATTTCTGGCTGGTTGAGTTTTTGAACCAATGAAATCAGGCATGGTCTTAAAGAGAGCATGTAATAGTTTCTTTAAAAGATGAAGGATAAGCTCAGTCTACATGGTCATGTGAAAGCTGTTCCTGTCACAAAGGCATCTTACAATTGATGCATTAATAAACTTTCACTAAATTAAAGCTACTGCATGATTTTGCAACTGTAATTGCTTACGACATCATTGAATTTGCTTAATCTGGTTTGTCTTCTTTTTTTGCCATATTTTCGATAGGTATTGGTGGCTGCCCTATAAGTCCATCTGGAGGGTATTTTGTATTGCAAACGTCACTTCTCCCAGCTTTTCAAAGAGAAAGGAAGTTACAACATCTTATCAACTCTGCGTCTGTTCCAGAAGCTTGAATTCAATTGTTCATCATGTATTTGCTTCTTGCCCTGTGCTGATTTATGCTTATGACTGAACATTCATCTGCGTATATGTTAAAGTATTTGATTTATCTATGGGATCAGAATTGCATTCCCCAAGCTGTAAAATGACACTTGCAAGCTGCAATGCTATATTACTATATGTAGCTATGTGAATATTTTCGTTTCTTTAAAGTCCCATGATAATGTATGCGGCATCTGAGTTCGAGTAACATAGGCAAATAAAATTGTAAGCTTATGAGATTTCTTTTCATTAATTAATCAACAATAGAAATTGTAACAACAGATCGATTTGTGTACAAACACCAATTTTAAAGCTTTTGCTTTCCATGAAAGAATCAAAAAACATAAAAACGATATACCTCTTCTACAACCCCCAAGCTGGGAATGGTAGAGACCAATCAGTCATTTATTGGAGTTTATAATTTTTTTTACTAAAATCCTGCAGCTGGAGCCAATTCGAAAGAAAAGCCAGCTTCCCAGGCTTGGAGGGTAAACAAAAGATTGAATCCAGGGCGCAAAATCCATGGCATCATATGCTATACCATACGGCCCCAAACGTACCTGCCTCTTTCAACATTGTTGCTGTCCTAGCGATAAAGGAAACAAAGTATATGTATTGCGTTCCCAGGATGATGCCTCATTTGCTTCGTTTCTTGGCTTCGCTGTAGAGTATAACCCCAAAGACTGTGAGTGCATAACCAAGCATTCCGGTAACAGAGACTGGGTTTCTAAAAATTAAAATCGAAACCACCACAGCTACAGCTCCTTTCGCGTTTCCTAGAACCTGCAAGACAAAAACATCTCAGTAACTCAAGAGGCTTAAGATTAACACAATCATTCCCATGTTAATAGAACTAACATTTCATAATCATAGTATTTAAAAGCAGTAAAAACCCTTCAGAATTCACTTTCTTATATGATCTTTCTTAATAAAGGGCACTTATGTGACTTTAACTTCCTACCCCATAAAAGACTTAAAAGAACCGTTCCTCTTCAATTTTTGAGAAAAGCCTCAAATAAGTATCACAGATGTCATACCTGTAAAGTCAGGGCACTGGTGTGTTTCGTGACCAAAAAGTTGGTCAAATTCACAAAATATGCTAGCGCTGAATTGAATAGGAGATACCAAATGATCTTGGAGTCATCTCTGGCAAGGGCAAGGGTAATACCGACCACATTTTCTTCCATAGTAAGCGTTGCAGGAAGTAGAAATACAACAGCTAATGGCGCCATGTAGAGGAGGAGGTTCATGGAATTCAGCTTCTCTCTAAAATAAAATTAACGAGAAATTCTCACTACCAATTTATAGTCTTTGAAATAATGTAAATATAAATAAATTATGCCATCAACCACAAAGCGGAAGCAAAGGCAGAAATATTCCTCACCCTTCAGAAGAAAGCAAAATTCCTTGTAAAACTGACTTGAGAGCTCTTGCAGCTGTAGCTGAAATGCACATGATAAAACCAAATAGATGAAAACTCGGTTCACCCTGTGGCCAAGCAAGAAAAATGGAAACTAACAATCAAAAATCAGATTAAATAAATGAACTGTAATATTGTAAATATGCAAAAACACAAACTTTAAAAATTATAAAGATAAAAAACAAAGAAATTTGAAGGTTTTTAAATCTAATAGAGGGGCAAAGTTCCAGACTATTCACTTCTAAATGCCGCAACCAGAACATACAATATGAGAAATACAAGGATTGATGAATCATAAACAATATGTTAATGATTTAAGCATAGATAAGACACAACTTGTGGTCATTACTATTGAAAAATCTCCAGATTAAGCTAAAAAATTTGGAATTCCCAAGTTCAAAAGAACAAGGTATCTGATTTTAAATCTTGCAGCCCGTGTTTCAGCAACTGAACAGAGCATAAAGCAAATACCTCAATTCATAATTCCAACTTCAAGGTACCGCAACCCCTAACCATTAATGTTCTTTAGGCTTAATGATGCTCATGGAATCCAAATTAGACTTTAAGAATCCACATCTTTACAACTAGAACATTACTCTAACCCTCTCATCTCACATCAGAATAATCATTGTAGCCATAATATCATGAGGGGAAATCGCATCAGATCCCCACATCATTTCCCTCTCATATTAAACCAACAGATTTGAATAAAGTAAAGCAAATCCTTTCAACATTATTAAAATTCCCCCCAAAAATACAACAATTTTAATTTCTATTATGTAATAATAATTTTAAAGCTTTGGAAAATCAACACAAGTTTGAACGAAATGGAGTAAAGAATTTCCACATTCCAATCAAATCCGCTAAAGAAAAGCTACCATTTTCCATTAAATGGGAAAAAAAGAAAAAGAAAAAGAAAAGTGACAAAATTAGCAGATAAACCAACAAATAATTCAGCAAAAAAGAGCAAAACCAACTTCCACATTCCAACAAAATGAAGGCAAATCATTTCCTTAAAAACAGCTAACAATTTCATTAACCCAAAAGAGAAAAAAAAAATGTAAACAAAATGCTTACCCCACTGGCAATGATAACACCAGCAACAACAGGAACAAGGGTAAGATAAGTAAGCCAAGCCTCCCTCTTCAATGTCATCAAGTAGGCGAAAATTGCCGTAAAAAACGGCGTCGTAGCACCAACAGCCTGATTAAAACTAACCGGCAAGAACCTCAGAGAAATATTGCCGAACACCACTGATACACAAAAGACCAAACTCAAAGCCGAGATCTTGAAAAACTGAACCCTAGATCGAATGGTCTGCATTGGAACCATCTTCATCCATGCAATTGCGATGTAGCTTAACAATGAACAAGCAGTCATGTGACACATGGTTAAGAAGATTGGGTATTTGAAACCGTAATTGCTTAGTAAATACTTGTTTAGCAACAAGACACCAATGTTGGTCGAGTACCATGATGCTACCAGTCCGATCGTGAACAATTTGGATGTGTTTTTCATGGTTCTTTTTGGGGTACTGAAGATCTGGGTATCTTTATTTTGAGAAAGAATGAGCTGGTAATGAAAAAATGAACGAAATTGGTATTATATGAAGGCGGATCTGGGTGGAGTTGGGGGAATTATGGGTTATTTTGGTGGGAAAAAAAGGATAACTTTGGGATGATTCGTTGGAATTAGCTTCCATGGATCTGATTCAAGTTTCTCATTACATGACCAAGGACTCCCAAAGACAAGAAATTTTAGAATTTTGACTGAGAAAAAGAATCTTGTTTTCAGGAAGTCCAAAGGAAAAGGAAAAGAATGTGACTGCCACTCTGCAAATTTCTCTCAGCGAAGAAGGATTTTAAAGCAGAGAGGTAAACGCATATGCGTGCGTATTGTTTTTAATGTTATTTATTATTTGGCTATTATCTATTAATTTAATGAAGTTTGAGAGCTATTTTATTTAGTTTTTTTTTTTTTTTTGGATACCGAAGAGAGTTGTTTTATTTAGGTACTTTTAGTTTAACTATTCTTTTATTTGTTTGGAGGTAAGCTTGAAATGTATGGAATCAGAAGGGAGCTTTAACTAACTTTAAAAAACAAAACTGCTTTCTTTTTAAATTTCTCACCTTTTCCTTCCACTCTAAACGTATTGACTAGTTGAGTAAAATTTGTTAGTATCTCATGTTCCTTTTAGATGCGTAATGAAATTAAAATTAAGATATTTATTATTGGTAGTAGTGATTAATTTTCTCTTAAAAAAAGTAAATAATTAATCATGAAATATGCTTCATTCTCATTGACAAGAATCAAACTTCCAACTTTATGATCAAAGAATGAAATAAACAACCACCACACTTCAAGGTTTATTCTAATCATCTTTAGTGTCCTCCTGTCCCAAGTCATTCACAATATTGTGATGGGGATCTGGAGAATGATCTCATTACACTTTTTTTAGAGGCTATTGCAAAAGCGAATGATTGTATCAGTATTCTATTCCTCGTCAAAAAAGCGAACTTTAATATAGAAGTTCAAAAAGTGCCAATGATGCATTTTTTGAAGAAAGTTTGGCTCACTTAATGACCATTTGAGGTACATGATTTGGAGAAGAACATATTTATTTGTGTGTTTAAAAGCGAGAATAACAAGATGAAGGTTCTTAATACTACCCATTATTTGTCGTGGATTGCCATTTGATTTTAAAAGAGTAGAACATCGATAGTAGCATTGAGGATGTAGGCTTCACTACGTCCAAGTTTGGGGTACAAACTCACAACGTACCCATTCAACAAATAACCAAGGAAAACCTTTTAATGATTGGAGATGTGTTTTTCAAACTTACAATGGTGGATTTCAAAAACCTAAAATGACAACTTCAACTAGAATGAGATAATGAGATTAAAGGTGGCACTCAAAAGTGGAGGATCCCCTGCCCAAAGGTTGCAAACTATGAAGAGCTAGTAAGGATGGTATTATTATTGTGTTTAAATGTTTAGGGTAAAATTTATTGAGTTTTTTAGAATTAAAATTAAATGATCAATTTTGTAAACATTAAAAATTAAATTTGTTGAATTTTTAGATTTAGCATTAAATTGATAAAATGTGTAAACATTGAAGGAATAAATTTGTTATTAACTTTTTGTTAACTAATTAATGTTGGACAGACTAAAATTTTAAATTTTAAAAACATTAAGGATGAAATTGAAAATTTTAAAATTGAGTGACTAGAATAGAATCTACCTGAAAGTTGAGTGACCACCCAAGTAGTTTCCCCAAAAGTTAATCTCATGATACTTTTTATAAGGCTTTAACTACTAAACTTCATTAGGATCGAGAAGGAGACAAAGAAAGCGAATTTCAATAGATAAGTTTAACTTTGGACCTTAATTCCTATGGGTGTCGAGTTCCATTTTATTTATTTAATTCGACTTTGAACTTTAATTACCATTGGTATTCATAGTCAAACTTAAATAAATAAATGAAACTTAGACACTCATGGAAGACATAGTCAAACTTGTCAATCAAAGCTTTTTTTCCTTGATCCCAATGAAATTTAGTGTTCAAAACCTTATACTAAACTTGTAACTCATAGTGTCTAAGTAATCCCACAAAAAAAACAAACTTATTCTAGAAAATATTTTTTAAGAAACTTAGTTTGGGAAATAATAAAATAAATTCACAACATTTTAGGTAGAAAACATGTTTTTATATTTATTTGCACTAATTTAAATATAAAATATTTATTTTACATCATAAAATTAAAATTTTAATTATAAATTACATAAAAGAATAGAATTCAATTTAATTTAAGTAATACTTGTTTTTAAATTGCATTTTATAAACCTTCCAAATAACTCAAGTTAGACAAATTTTTTATTTATCAAATTTTCTTGCTGAGTGATCTGTCGTAATTTGATACATCAAATTAGGCCCTCCAAAACACTTGAGGAGCTTATTCTCAAGCAATTTACAAGTCTTTTCCATATTTTTGTTGATTTTTAGTTTTTACTATGAATAATTGTTTTTGCTTAGTTTTACTCCTTTTGATACACGAATTGATGGTGCCATGGAGAACCTAATGATGTGTTTGAGTTGGTTTAGGGATGTTGTAAAAATCATGTTCGAAGATGATTTTCTTGCACAACAAAAAATTAAAATTTTGAAAACCGAGTCTATTTTTATATTTATAGCAATAAACTCTTTACAAAAATCGCACCTGTGTTTTTTGCTAGACAGATTCTTATCGTTCTCGAATTTCAACCGAACGGTCTTCTTCGCTATTCTTGTACTATGAACTACTTCGAGTGTAGGCTAGAACGAATTTGAACCAAACACAAAACCAAAAATTATTTATTTTACTTTCAGTTGAAAAACAAGTATCTCTTCAATAAAAACAGGTAGAATTGTTATCCTGGAAAATATAATTTATACTTAGAAAATAAATTCTCGCTATTTTAGGCAAAATAATAATAACTCAAAGTTGTGTAAAACTTTTTCTATATGTAGCCCTACCGGTTCCATCTATTTATAAGGATAAGAAGTGAAACCCTTGTTGAATTGTACAAGTATATTTCAATAGAAAAACTAACTCCTAGTTTAACTAGTATTAGGGGCGACAACCCTAGTTAATTATACTAGGGTTTGTCATCCCTAGTAACAACATGAGAAGCTTTGAGGCCTCTCCCATATCGGATCAAATTATAAGTACTTCTTGAGCTTTTAACCCAGTACTTCATAATTCAATCCAACGTAATATTTGTTTTTCTATTTCCCAAATTAAACATCATAAATTATTTTTTTAAATGAATAAACTTCCTAATTAAATAATATTCTCAACCCGATTCTAATTCTATTATAATCATGACCACTTTACCGTAAAAGAATCTATGAGAAAATATATTTAATATTTCTACATGTAACGGATTCACTATGACCAATTAATTTATTTCCATTTTGAACTTCAATTAATTAATTAATTAATTAATAATTTGTAAAACCATAAATCAATTTTTAGATCATTTCCATATAGAGAAACCATATTTGTTTATAAATGCTTCCCATTTCTCTAATTTTATCATTTCTATCTATTTGTGTTAATTTGATTCAACATGCAATTCATTTCTGGTTTCAACGAGCTAAGAGAGGGACCGATTGGACATATGTGATTAGGGCTCAAATGATTTATAATTAAGTTTCAACTTTTCGCCTATTAATTATAAACTCATTTAGTTACAAAGTCATTTCACTATAGTATCGTGGTTGAGCTCTCCCTAATGACATAGCATTACCAAAGCAACTCGATCAATGCTCGTCTCATGGCCTTGTCATAAGTGTGTTACCCTCATAAGATATCCTTAATCTCTTTGGGATAAATCTACTTTCCCAATATGATCATATTTCATCTCATGGTAACCATTACATCTTCCTTCATAAAAAGTCAATTACCATCAAAAAGTAATCAAGTCATTCATCACAAAGACGAACGACTCGTGGTCACATTTTACTTTTCACCTATCATATAATACCAATGAGAGATATCATTTACCCATGTCTTGGGTTATGAATTTGATAATCATAATTTACTCATATTTTAACCCCATGCTTGGCTTAATTTTGGATGATTTTCCATTAGATTTGATGACTTCGATACTCCTAATCTCTTAATTTCATGTTTTATACTCAAGAAAGCTTAAGAAGTTGAAAAGAACGAGAAACGGGCCAAAAAGGGGTAAAATGGGTCTACCTAGGAAATCAACACGGCCTGGACCATTGGACACGGCTTGGACCATTAGATACGGCCGTGTGTTACTGTAACATCCTGAATTCATCGGCTTGTGCATTTTGGGTAGTGTATGCTTAAAAATATTAATTTAAGGATTTGAGGTGCAAATGAGGCTCAGGTTTGGCCTAAGGCTTTGATTAAATATTTTGTTTAGACACTCTAGGGGCTTAAATTGAAGTTTTAGTAGTTTAATTGGCATATTGGGCTTGTGGCCCAGAGGGAAATGGTGCCACTAGGAGGAAGAGGAGTTGGCATCACTAGTGCATGAGAAGGGCCCAAATTTCGATTGCTTAAAGCCCAAGAAATTAGGTCAAAATTTGAAAGCCAAGGAGGGCTATAGGGGACAGCAACAAGGCAAAATTTTAGGGATTTTAATGTAGATAATTACAGCTGATAATGGAGGGAAGAGTTAGAGTCAGTTGAGTCTCTTCAGGATAGGTGTTGTGATAAGGATAAGGAAAAGAAGGAGGGGCTATCTAGGAGACTAAGTGATGGCCGAAATTCCATCACCTAGAGGGGTGAAGAATTCAGCTACTACATAGGAAAAAGGGTGTCGAATTTTTCCTATTATTTGCTTAAGCTTTAGATATTAGGAAGGGCACTTTCGGTTTTTAATAGGTAGGTGCCGAAAATCCTATAAATAGGAGAGTATCTCTTCAAATTTTGGCATTTGAACCCTAACTTCTTTCTCTCCCATTGTACCAAAATTTGCTGTTAAAGCTCTCATCTTTTCTCTTTTCTCTGCCGCAATTTCTACTCTATTCTCTCTCCCTTCTCTTTTTCTTCAGTTAGCTGAATCTTCAAGCCTCTCCTTACTCTCTTTTCACTTTTCTTTTTAGCCGAAACCATATCAGTTCATCCTTCCGGGATTTTCATAAAAAGCCAAAATCACTAAGATCTCACCTTCTGAAATTGCCAAATTTTCTTCAGTGGAGTTTGCTTGTGCCTAATCTTGAAGGAGACAATAGGTAAGTGTCAATTTTGAGATTCCAATATTTCTCCGGCTTTTAGAAACCTTAGCCGAATGGCCATTTGGAAACTAATCCTGGGTTCTTTTTCTTTTGCGGCACATCGGGATTTAAAGGAGATCTCAATCGTCAAGGTTTTCACCGGTAACGTTCAAACCATCCTACTTCTGGGATCTAATCAGTTTAGGTGAGGAGAATTGTTTATTTTAAATTCATAAAATCAGGTAGAAGACTAACCATGGCCGAATATAGGAGGGGCCCTATTTTCACATCTGTCCAGCTTTTTTAAGCAAAGTTGTAGATCGGTTTAGCAAGGGTATCGATAATAATCAGGTGTGTAACCTTGCACACTATTAGATTGAGTGCTAATATATATATAAAAATATGTATAAATCTGCTAAACTATGTTAAATGCCGAAACCCCGATATTATGATTGAAAACCCGAGGAGGGTAAAGGCTAATCATCAAGTTAGTGATTTCTGTCCTTCTTCAGTAATTTGCTCTGTATGTCGATTTCTCTGTATGTTTGGGGTTGGGTAATTGATGAAAAAGGGGAAGTACTCTGTTTCTGGTGGCTTATGCCATTTCAGCCTGGTGACTCTGTCACAACTCTGTTTTTGGTGGCTTATGCCATTTCAGCCTGGTGACTATGTCACAACTTGACGATGAGCACTAATCGCAGATGACCGCCATCGATGGTGTGTAAGTGTGTGGGTTGATTGTAGAAACCCCAATGGTGTGATCGGCAGGTAAGAGTGGCGTGTAGCGGATGGAAACCTAGGATTGGGTTGGGTTTTATGTATGTTATCTGCTATATTATGTTTTATATTTTGATCTCAGAGGCTAAGGCCCAATCTAATGGTGCACGAGGGTTGCACATCGAAGTTTCGCGACTCACCTCGTTATTTTAACAATTTGTGTAGCACCTAGTGCAACTGGACCGAAATTTGGGAGGAGAGCAAGGTGGCCATGGAAAAGAACAGTTGGATTCAACAAAAGACCCTAATTTATTATTTTATATTTTTATTTAATGGGTTTTAAGTCTCGTTGTAATAAGGCCATGGGCCACTAGGCTTTTATACCTTGTTTTGGGTTTTATTATGGGCTTTTATTTTTGGCCGGACACTTAAATTTTAATTAAACTAAGGCATATATTAAGATTTTGGTTTTTAATTCATAAAACAACAAATGAAATTTATAACTTAATTAAACTTATCAAGTTATCAAGTTCTTCCGAACAAAAGATTGAATACAAGAAAAAAAATATTTTCCTGAAAATTTTGACATCTTTTACAGAATCTTTTTAGTGACATGCTAGATTCGGCTATAGTGTTTGGGCTGAGTTTGGGGTGTTACAAATTGGTATCAGAGCCCGGTTTAAAACTCGGCTCTGGGGTTTTTAGGCTCAAAACATTTTCTAGAAACCGATTTTTGAAATATGCATGTTTTATAAATGTTACAAGATGGGTTTTTCGGCATGGCACCTGCGTCTCCGGCCTAGGTAAGTATTCTGAACCATTGTATGATATATATATATATATATATATGTGGGCTTGATGGGCTTATGGGATGTAGATTATTTTAGTTAGAATTTGATGAACCTTAGGCTTAGCTTAAACTACTTCCTAAATTTCATAAGACTTAAACTCACTAAACAAACCCGTGAACGAGTCGCAAGACTAGGGTGTGGCAACAGACATATGCATGTCTAGGATTGGGTCCGAAGAGCCTTGTACTTAAGCAGTCCTAGTGACTCACCTCCTCTTCGCTAGAACCTTACCTGGTGTGTAGTGACTGTTCACCTTAGCCGAGATAGGGTGTGGCAACGGGCATACGCATGTCTAGGAGTGGATTCAGGGAGAGCTTGGTATTTAAGCAGTCCTAGCGACTCACCTCCTCTTTGCTGGAATCTTACCTGGTGCGTAGTGACCGTTCACCCTAATCATGAGGACTTGTTAATAGGCTAAACCCTATAATTAAAACCCAAAAGGGACCAGCCATGTACTTTTACAAAATTGCTGAAATACTCTTATTTTGGAAAAAAAATGCCAAGATTTGTAAATATACCCCGATTTACAAAATCAACGAAATTTTTCCTTAGAAAAAAAAAACAATAACTCACACAACATGACAACAACCAAAAACACCTGAACACTACTATATTCCTTTTAAAATCAAATTCTCCAAGATATTCTCTTAGTTTTGTAAAATTTTGAAAAATTTTGAAAACACCCTTGATTCGTAAAAGTTACAAAACTACCCCTGATGTGCAAAATGACCAAAATACCCCCGAATTTCAAAATGATCGAAATACCTCTGGATTTCAAAATTATCGAAATACCCCCGAATTTCAAAATGACCGAAATACCTCTGGATTTCAAAATTATCGAAATACCCCCAAATTTCAAAATGAACGAAATACCTCTGGATTTTAAAATTACCGAAATACCCCTAAATTTCAAAATGACCAAAATACCTCTAGATTTCAAAATTATCGAAATACCCCCGGATTTCAAAATGACCAAATACCCTCGAGATGTCAAAATTATCGAAATAACCCTGAATTTCCCAATTTTTGAAATACCCCCGGATCACAAAATTACCAAAATATCCTTATTTCAAGAAATCACCAAGGAACCCTATTTTGAAAAATTACGAAAATACCCCTGTAGAATAAATTACGAAAATACCCCTAGGTAGTGAAACAACGAAAACACCTTTATTTGATGAATGTAAGTTCATGGATGTTCTTTGTATGTTGATTGAATGTATGTGTTTCCTAGAACTAGGGGATACAAACGTGAGACTGAATTGTGAATGCGAATTCGAAAGAACTACTCCTAAAACTATTATTCATAAGATTGTTCGTGGTTAATCGATGGAACAAATTAATGATTCATAAAACTCTTAATCAGATAAACGTCGATCGGAAGAATGAGTACAAGAGGTAGAGGACGTCCACCGCGTGGACGCGGTAGGGGTAGAATGACCGTGTCAGAGCCAGTAGGGTCTGGCCACGGGTCAGGAAACGAGATGCCAGAATTGCCAGCTGTGGAGGGAGAATTTCAGGACCAAACGGGTGGAGACGATGCAGTGTCTTAGGCAATGTTGTGGATTCTGGAGAGAGTGGCTAGAGTAGGCACGGGTTTAGGAGCTCGAAAGTCTGTGTCTGAATAACTCCGAGTCAATGGGGCAGAAGTGTTTAGAGGAGTTTTTGGCGTAGCCCCTAACACAGCTGAGTATTGGATGGAAGCAACTGAGTGCATAATGGATGACTTAGATTTCACGATGGAGGAGAAGTTGAAAGAGGTTGTGTCTCTTCTACAAGACAAGGCTTATCAGTGGTGGCTCACGGTGAAGGAGGGTACTGCCATAGATCAAATAAGCTGAAACTTCTTTAAGGAGTCATTTCAGGGAAAGTATGTTGGGGCCAGCTATGTGGATGCGCAAAAGAAGGCATTCCTTAATTTGGTACAAGGAACTAAATCTGTGGCTGAATATGAGGCGGAGTTTTTGCGGTTGAGCCGCTACGCTCGAGGAATAGTAGTAACCAAATATGAACGTTGTGTTCGATTCGAGGATGGATTATGGAATGAGTTAAGGGTTTTGATAGCACCGTAGAGAGAGAGATTTTATTGTTCTGGTGAAGAAGGTTAAGATGGTGATGAGGTAAAACAGACGGAAAGACAAGAAAGAGATAAGGAGCGGGGAAGGAATAAGAGAAATTTTGGCCGGTAGGAGCATCTGAAATTCGTAAAAAGGCCTAGGTCTGATGGGCCAGCTCATGCTTCGGCACCTACTGGGGGAAATCAGAATCGATTATGTAATTGGTGCGGGAAAGCACAATCTGAGGAGTGTAGAAAAAGAACCGGTGGATGTTTCGGGTGTGGATCCACGGAACATATGATTAAGGACTATCCACAGAAGGAACATGTGCAGCCAGTTGGATGAGGTTTTGATCAGGCTGGAAGAGGTGGTCAGCCAGTATCGAGGGGTCATGGCCCAGGTAGAGGGGGAAATGGGGCTGGTCACGATCGTGGAGCACCTGGTAGAGGTGCAGGTAATGTAGATGTGAGGAAGCTGGGTCTAGTTTATGCAGTTCGTCGACAAGAGGATAGTGATGCACCGGATGTCATAACCGGTACGTTTCTTATTACTGATAACTCTTTTCTTGCCTTGATTGATATTGGTTCGTGGTGGTGTTCATCGATGATATTTTGGTTTACTCTAATTTAGAGGAGGAGCATAATGCACATCTTCGTGTGGTGTTGCAAGTTCTGAGGGAGGGGCGGTTGTACGCCCAGTTCAGTAAGTGTGAGTTTTGGCTAAAGGAAGTGACTTTCTTAGGGCATGTAGTTTCCGTAGAGGGAATTAGGGTAGACCCTCGGAGGATAGAAGCTGTACTAGGTTGGAAACCGCCGAAGTCTGTGGCAGAAATTTGAAGTTTCCTAGGATTGGTGAGGTATTACAGGAGGTTTGTTGAGGGGTTTTCTTCAATAGCGGCACCTTTAACTAAGTTGTTAAGGAAGGGAGTATTGTTTGTATGGACAGACAAACAACAGAAGAGTTTTGATAAGCTGAAAAGAATCTTGACGGAAGCGCCGGTGTTAATTCAACCAGAGGCGGGAAAAGAATTTACCGTTTACTGTGATGCATCACACATAGGTTTGGGGTGTGTGTTGATACAAGAGGGAAAAGTTTTTGCATATGCATCTCGACAGTTGCAAACACATGAATTGAACTACCCTACGCACGATTTAGAATTGGCGGCGGTAGTATTTGCTCTGAAGATTTGGAGGCATTACCTGTATAGGGAGAAATTGATTATTTACACTAACCATAAGCGCCTAAAGTATATCCTTACCTAGAAGGAGTTGAATCTGAGGAGGTGGATTGAACTCTTGAAGGACTATGACTGTTCGATCGAGTATCATCCGAGCAAGGCCAACGTGGTGGCAGATGTGTTGAGTAGAAAGGCGATAGCGGATTTGAGGGAAATGTTCGCTCATTTTAGTCTATATGAGGATGGCAGTTTGGTAGTTAAACTTCAAGTAAGACCTATGTGGACAAATCAAATCAAGGAGAATAACTTCTGGATGACATCTTGAGTACTCGAATCGACAAGTACAGAATGGTGAAGGAGAGGATTATAGTTTGAATGGTGATGGAGTTTTGTGTTTCCGTGGGAAGATTTGTATGCCAAAAGATGGGGAGTTAAGGCAGATGATTCTTCAGGAGTCGCATAGTAGCCCTTACGCTATGCATCCTGGAGGGGTTAAGATGTATCGGGACTTGCGAGAATAATTTTGGTAGCCAGGTCTGAAGCGAGCGAAAGTGCTTGACGTGCCAACAGATGAAAGCGGAACACCAGTTGCCTTCGGGGTTGTTGCAGCCGGTCAAGATTTCGCAGTGGAAATGGGAGAGAATCACGATGGATTTTGTTAGTGGGTTACCCCTTACGCCCATTAAGAAGGACTCGATTTTGGTGATTGTGGAACAGTTGATGAAGTTTGCCCATTTCCTACCAGTTCGGGTCGACTATTCTTTACTAAGGTTGGCTAAGTTGGATGTGGCTGAGGTCGTAAGATTACATGGTGTACCGGTGTCGATAATATCTGATAGGGACCCTAGGTTCACGTCACGATTCTGGAAGGCTCTTCATCAGGCAATGGGAACAAGGTTAGACTTTAGTACCGCTTTTCACCCATAGACTGATGGTCAGTCTGAGAGGGTAATTCAAATCTTGGAGGATATGCTAAGGGGTTAGATCATCGATTTTAGGGGTAGTTGGGAGGAGTATTTACCTTTGGCAGAATTTGTATACAATTATAGTTATCAAGCTAGTATTCAGATGGCGCCGTACGAAGCGTTATATGGAAGGAGATGTCATACCCCTACTTGTTGGACGGAGTTGGGTGAACATCAGGTGTTGGGTCCAGAACTAGTTTTAGAAACGGAGGAAAAAGTTAAGTTAATACGGGCTCGATTGAAAGAAATGTTTGATCGAAGAAGTTTTATGCGGATCTAAAGCGGAAGGAGATGGAATTTGCAGTAGGAGACCAAGTATTTTGAAGGTATCCCCTTGGAAGAAGGTAATGAGGTTTGGATGGAAGGGTAAGCTAAGTCCTCGATTTATTGGGCCTTATCGGGTATTGGAATGCGTGGGGCTAGTGGCTTATCGTTTGGAGTTGCCTTTAGAGTTGGAGCAGATACATGACGTGTTTCATGTCTCGATGCTAAGATGTTATCGTTCTAACCCATCGCATGTGGTGCCGGTGGAAGAGATTAAAGTAAGGCCAGATTTATCTTTTGAGGAAGAACCCGTGCAAATCTTGGATCAAGACGTAAAGGTGTTGAGAAGGAAGTCCGTCCCTTTGGTCAAAGTTTTGTGGCGAAATTACGGCGCAGAAGAGGTGACGTGGGAGCCAGAGGATGTTATACGACAGCAGTATCCCCATCTCTTTTGATCAGGTAAATTTCGAGGCCGAAATTTATTTTAAGGGGGGTAGAACTGTAACATCCTGAATTCATGGGCTTGTGCATTTTGGGTAGTGTATGCTTAAAAATATTAATTTAAGGATTTGAGGTGCAAATGAGGCTCAGGTTTGGGCTAAAGCTTTGATTAAATATTTTGTTTAAACACTCTAGGGGCTTAAATTGAAGTTTTAGTAGTTGAATTGGCATATTGGGCTTGTGGCCCAGAGGGAAATGGTGCCACTAGGAGGAAGAGGAGTTGGCGTCACTAGTGCATAAGAAGGGCCCAAATTTCGATTGCTTAAAGCCCAAGAAATTAGGTCAAAATTTGGCAGCCAAGAAGGGCTATAGGGGATGACAACAAGGCAAAATTTTAGGGATTTTAATGTGGATAATTAAAGATGATAATGGAGGGAAGAGTTAGAGTCAGTTAAGTCTCTTTAGAATAGGTGTTGTGATAAGGATAAGGAAAAGAATGAGGGGCTATCTAGGAGACTAAGTGATGGCAAAATTCCATCACCTAGAGGGGTGAAGAATTCGGCTACTACATAGAAAAAGGGTGCCAAATTTTCCCTATTATTTGCTTAAGCTTTAGATATTAGGAAGGGCACTTTCGGTTTTTAATAGGTAAGTGCCGAAAATCCTATAAATAGGAGACTATCTCTTCAAATTTTGGCAAAATTTACTGTTAAAGCTCTCATCTTTTCTCTTTTCTCTGCCGTAATTTCTACTCTATTCTCTCTCCCTTCTCTTTTTTTTTTAGTTAGCCAAATCTTCAAACCTCTCCTTGCTCTCTTTTCACTTTTCTTTTTAGCTGAAACCATATCAGTTCATCCTTCCGAGATTTTCATAAAAAGCCAAAATCACTAAGATCTCACCTTCTGAAGTTACCAAATTTTCTTCAGTGGAGTTTGCTTGTGCCGAATCTTGAAGGAGATAATAGGTAAGTGTCGATTTTGAGATTCCAATATTTCTCCAGCTTTTAGAAACCTTAGCCGAATGGCCATTTGGAAACTAATCCCATGTTCTTTTTCTTTTGCGGCACATCGAGATTTAATGGAGATCTCAATCGTCAAGGTTTTCACCGGTAGCGTTCAAACCATCCTACTTTTGAGATCTAATCAGTTTAAGTGAGGAGAATTGTTTATTTTAAATGCATAAAATCGGGTAAAACACTAAACATGGCTGAATATAGGAGGGGCCCTATTTTCACTTCTTTCCAGCTTTTTGAGCAAAGTTGTAGATCGATTTAGCAAGGGTATCGACAATAATCAGGTGTGTAACCTTTCACACTATTAGATTGAGTGCTAATATATATATATAAATATGTATAAATCTACTAAACTCTGTTAAATGTCGAAACCCCGGTAATATGATTGAAAACCCGAGGAGGGTAAAGGCTAATCATCAGGTTAGTGATTTCTGTCCATCTTCAATAATATGCTCTGTATGTCGATTTCTCTATATGCTTGGGGTTGGGTAATTGATGAAAAAGGGGAAGTACTCTGTTTCTGGTGGCTTATGCCATTTCAGCCTGGTGACTCTGTCACAACTCTGTTTTTGGTGGCTTATGCCATTTCAGCTTAGTGACTATGTCACAACTTGACGATGAGCAGCTAACTGCAGCATGACTGCCATCGATGGTGTGTAGCGGTGTGGGTTGATTGTAGAAATCCCTAATGGTGTGATCGGCAAGTAAGGGTGGCGTATAGCGAATGGAAACCTAGGATTGGGTTGGGTTTTATGTATGTTATCTGCTATATTATGTTTTATATTTTGATCTGTAGGCTAAGGCCCAATCTAATGGTGCACGAGGGTTGCACACTGAGTTTCGCGACTCACCCTGTTATTTTAACAATTTTAGGTAGCACCTAGTGCAACAGACCGGGCTGGAGAGGAGAGCAAGGTGGCCATGCAAAAGAAGAGTTGAATTCAACAAAAAACCTAATTTATTATTTTATATTTTTATTTAATGGGTTTTAAGTCTCGTTGTAATAAGGCCATGGGCCACTAGACTTTTATACCTTGTTTTGGGTTTTATTATGGGCTTTTATTTTTGGTCGGACACTTAAATTTTAATTAAACTAAGGCATATATTAAGATTTTGGTTTTTAATTCATAAAACAACAAATGAAATTTATAACTTATCAAGTTTTCAAGTTCTTCCGAACAAAAGATTGAATACAAGAAAAAAAAATATTTTCCTGAAAATTTCGACATCTTTTACAGAATCTTTTTAGTGACATGCCAGATTCGGCTATAGTGTTTGGGCCAAGTTTGGGGAGCTACAAATTGGTATCAGAGCCCTGTTCAAAATTCGGCTCTGGGGTTTTTGGGTTTAAAACGTTTTCTAGAAACAGGTTTTTGAAGTATGCATGTTTTATAAATGTTACAGGATGGGTTTTTCGGCATGGCACCTGCGTCTTCGGCCCAGGTAAGTATTCTGAACCATTGTATGATATATATATGTGGGCTTGATGGGCTTATGGGACGTAGATTATTTTAGTTAGAATCTGATGGACCTTAGGCTTAGCTTAAACTACTTCCTAAATCTCATAAGACTTAAACTCACTAAACAAACCCGTGAACGAGTCGTAAGACTAGGGTGTGGCAACAGACATACGCATGTTTAGGAATGGGTCCGGAGAGCCTGGTACTTAAGCAGTCCTAGTGGCTCATCTCTTCTTCGCTGGAACCTTACCTGGTGTGTAGAGACTGTTCACCTTAGCCGAGATAGGGTATGGCAACGGGCATACGCATGTCTAAGAGTGGATTCAGGGAGAGCTTGGTATTTAAGCAGATCCTAGCGACTCACCTCCTTTTCATTTGGAATCTTACAGTGCGAGTGACCGTTCACCCTAATCATGAGGATTTGTTGATAGGTTAAACCCTATAATTAAAACCCGAAAGGGACCAACCACTGTGTTTTTACAAAATTGCTGAAATACTCTTATTTTGGAAAAAAATGCCAAGATTTGCAAATATACCCCGATTTACAAAATCAAAGAAATTTTTCCTTAAAAAAAAATAATAACTCACACAACATGACAACAACCAAAAACACCTGAACACTACTATATTCCTTTTAAAATTAAATTCTCCAAGATATTCTCTTAGTTTTGTAAAATTTTGAAAAATTTTGAAAACACCCTTGATTCTTAAAAGTTACCAAACTACCCCTGATGTGCAAAATGACCAAATTACCCCCAGATTTTAAAATGACCAAAATACCTCTGGATTTCAAAATTATCAAATACCCCTAGATTTTAGAATGATCGAAATACCTCTGGATTTCAAAATTACCGAAATACCCCTAGATTTCAAAATGACCGAAATACCCCCTGGATGTCAAAATTATTGAAATACCCCTGGATTTCCAAATTTTTAAAATACCCCCGAATCGTAAAATTACCAAAATATCCTTATTTCATGAAATCACTAAGGAACATTATTTTGAAAAATTACGAAAATACCCCTGTAAAATAAATTACGAAAATACCCCTAGGTAGTGGAACAACGAAAACACCTTTATTTGATAAATGTAAGTTCATGGATGTTCTTTGTATGTTGATTGAATGTATGTCTTTCCTAGAACTAGAGGATACGAACGTGAGACTGAATTGTGAATGCGAATTCGAAAGAACTATTCCTAAAACTATTATTCATAAGATTGTTCGTGGTTAATCGGTGGAACGAATTAATGATTCATAAAACTCTTAATCAGATAAACGTCGATCATAAGAATGAGTACAAGAGGTAAAGGATGTTCACCGCGTGGACGTGGTAGGGGTAGGATGACCGTGTCAGAGCCAGTAGGGTCTGGCCACGGGCCAGGAAACGAGATGCCAGAACTATCAGCTGTGGAGGGAGAATTTTAGGACCAAATGGGTAGAGAAGATGCAATACCTCAGGCAATGTTGCGGATTCTGGAGAGAGTCACTGAAGTAGGCACGGGTTAGGAGCTCGGAAGTGCGGTTCGAACGACCGAGCCAATAGGCGTAAGTGTTTAGGGGAGTTTCTGGCGTAGCCCCTAACACAGCTGAGTATTGGATGGAAGCAACTGAGCTCATAATGGATGACTTAGATTTCACGGTGGAGGAGAAGTTGAAAGTGGTTGTGTCTCTTCTACGAGACAAGGCTTATCAGTGGTGGCTCACGGTGAAGGAGGGTACTGCCGCAGATCAAATTGACTGGGACTTCTTTAAGGAGTCATTTTAGGAAAGTATGTTGGGGCCAGCTATGTTGATGCGCAGAGGAAGGCATTCTTGAATTTGGTACAGGGAAGTAAATCTGTGGCTGAATATGAGGCGGAGTTTTTGCGCTTGAGCCGCTACGCTCGAGGAATAGTAGCAACCGAATATGAACGTTGTGTTTGGTTCGAGGATGGATTACGGAATGAGTTAAGGGTTTTGATAGCACCGCAGAGAGAAAGAGATTTTGTTATTCTGGTGGAGAAGGTTAAGATAGCTGAGGAGGTAAAACGGACGAAAGACAAGAAAGAGATAAGGAGTGGAAAAGGATTAAGAGAAATTTTGGGCCGGTAAGAGCATCTGGGAATTCACAGAAAAACCTCGTGCTTCGACACCTGCTGGGGGAAATCAGAATCAATTATGTAATTGGTGCGAGAAAGCACATTCTGGGGAGTGTAGAAAAAGAACCAGCGGATGTTTCAGGTGTGGATCCCTGGAACATATGATTAAGGACTGTCCACAGAAGAAGCAGGTGCAGCCAGTTGGACGAGGTCGAGGGGTCGTGGCCCAGGTAGAGGGGGAAATGGGGATGGTCTCAGTCGTGGAGCACCTGGTAGAGGTGCAAGTAATGTAAATGCGAGGCAGCCGGGTCTAGTTTATGCAGTTCATCGATAGGAGGATGGTGACGCACCGAATGTCATAACCGGTACGTTTCTTATTGCTGATAACCCTTTTCTTGCCTTAATTGATATTGGGTCAACCCACTCCTATATTGCATGTCTGACATCTGAGAACCTAAGTATAGACTCTGAAACAACTACTAGGAAGATGACTGTGGTTAGTCCCCTAAGACAATCTAGGATAGTGGACAAGCTATATAAGGATGTACCGTTAGAGACTCAAGGGGTAGTGTTTCCTATAGACTTAATGGAATTTCCATTTGGAGAGTTTGATCTAATCCTAGGAATGGATTGGTTAACTAAGCATCGTGCTAAGTTGGATTGTGAGACCAAGCGTGTGATGTTGAGTACCCCGGAAGGAGGGGAGATGGTTGTGTTAGGAAAAGAAAGAACTATTTGTCCAACGTAGTATTGGCATTGAGGGCTGTTAAGATGATTCGAAAAGGATGCAATGCATTCGTAGCTTTTATTAGTGCCTTGGATGCTAAGGAGGTGACTGTCGATGAGGTTCGAACAGTCAAGGATTTCGTAGATGTTTTCCCGGAGGAGTTACCAGGGTTACCTCCAGATCGCGAAGTGGAGTTCGAATAGAGCTATTTCCAAGAACAACTCCGGTATCCATAGCTCCTTATCGAATGACACCGAAGGAGTTAGTGGAACTCAAAGCTCAGATCCAAGAGCTTTTGGATCGAGGATTTATTCAGCCGAGTGTGTCTCTATGGGGAGCGCCGGTCCTATTCATGAAAAAGAAGGACGGATCCATGCGTATGTGCGTGGACTATCGTCAACTGAATAAGTTAACGATTAAGAACAAGTACCCATTGCTAAGAATTCACAACTGTTTGATCAGCTTAAAGGAGCTTCGGTCTTTTCGAAGATTGATCTAAGGTCGGGGTACCATCAGCTAAAAGTGAAGGAAGGGGACATTTATAAGACGTCGTTTCGAACACACTATAGTCATTATGAGTTCTTGGTAATGCCGTTCGATTTGACGAATGCGCCCGCAGCATTTATGGATATGATGAACCAGGTGTTTCAACCATACCTGGATCATTCGTGGTGGTGTTCATCGATGATATTTTGGTTTACTCCAAGTCGGAGGAGGAGCATGATGCACATCTTCGTGTGATGTTGCAAGTTCTGAGGGAGGAGCAACTGTACGCCAAGTTCAGTAAGTGTGAGTACTAGCTGAAGGAAGTGACTTTCTTAGGGCATGTAGTTTCCGCAGAGGGAATTAGGGTAGACCCTCGGAAGATAGAAGCTGTACTAGGTTGGAAATCGCCGAAGTCCGTGGCAAAAATTCAAAGTTTCCTGGGATTGGCGGGGTATTACAAGAGGTTTGTTGAGGGGTTTTCTTCAATAGCGACAACTTTAACTAAGTTGTTAAGGAAGAGAGTATTGTTTGTATGGTCTGACAAACAACAGGAGAGTTTTGATAAGCTGAAGAGAATCTTGACGGAAGCACCGGTGTTAATTCAGCCAAAGGCAGGAAACGAATTTATCATTTACTGTGATGTGTCACACACACGTTTGGGGTGTGTGTTGATGCAAGAGGGAAAAGTTGTTGCATATGCGTCTCGACAGTTACGAACGCATGAATTAACTACCCTACGCACGATTTAGAATTGACGGCGGTAGTTTTTGCTCTGAAGATTTGAAGGAATTACCTGTATAGGGAGAAGTCGATTATTTACACTGACTATAAGAGCCTAAAGTATATCCTTACCTAGAAGGAGTTGAATCTGAGGCAACGTAGATGGATTGAACTCTTGAAGGACTATGATTGTTCGATCGAGTATCATCCGGGTAAGGCCAACGTGGTGGCAGATGCGTTGAGTAGGAAGGCGATAGCGGATTTGAGGGAAATGTTCGCTCATCTTAGTCTGTATGAGGATGGCAGTTTGGTAGCTGAACATCAAGTAAGACCATCAAATCAAGGAGAAGCAGCTTCTGGATGATGTCTTGAGTACTCGAATCGACAAGTGTAGAATGGTGAAGGAGAGGATTATAGTTTGAATGGTGATGGAGTTTTGTGTTTCCGTGGGAAGATTTGTATGCCAAAAGATGGGGAGTTAAGGCAGATGATTCTTCAGGAGTCGCATAGTAGCCCTTACGCTATGCATCTTGGAGGGGTTAAGATGTATCGAGACTTGCGAGAATACTTTTGATGGCTAGGTCTGAAGCGAGCGATAACAGAATTGGTGGGAAAGTGCTTGACGTGCCAATAGATGAAAGCGAAACACCAGTTGCCTTTGGGGTTGTTGCAGCCAGTCAAGATTTCGCAGTGGAAATGGGAGAGAATCACGATGGATTTTGTTAGTGGGTTACCCCTTACGCCCACTAAGAAGGACTCGATTTGGGTGATTGTGGAGCGGTTGACGAAGTCTGCCCATTTCATGTAACAGACCAAATTTGACCCTAATCGAAACGGTGGTTTCGGGACCATGAATCCGAGACAAAAAAATGTTTTAATATTATTTTTCATGTTAAATATATATGATTGAGCATGTGCTAAAAATTCGTGAATTTATTTGACTGCTTGTATGTTTAATTTAAAGAAAAGGACTAAATTGCATAAGTGGTAAAAGTAGCCATTTATTAAATTGAGTGACTAAACTATTTTTTCTTCTTTTATAAGAGGATTAAGGTTGTAAATTGGCCCTTTTAGCATGCTAGTGGATGGCACTAAGCTTTTATAAAGCATTTTATATTTGTTTTTCTTTATATATTAAGCTTATAATAAAATATGTATTATATTATAACATTAATATAATAAAACATAAAAGAATATTGCATGTTCATCTTTTTGGGTGCTTTTGACCGAAACTAAAAGGGGAAAAGAAGAGAAAAAGCTCTAAGGGTTTCGGCATTTCTTAATCTTGATTAAGGTATGATTCGATTTTAGTTTTTGTTAATTTTTACGTTTTTGAGATCGTTGCTTGAACCGAAATGACCCATGTTGTAATTTTAAATCTAAGCATGTCTAAGGTTCGCCATTAACATGGTTATATGATAATTGATGTTTGATGAATTTAATTTAAAGATAGGATTAAGATTGATAAGTTTTGTATTGAAGTTTTAGTGAAAATTGAGTAAATAGGACTAATTTGTAAAATAAAAATTTGAGAGGGCTTAAATGTAAAATAAATGAAAGAAATGGACTTATATAGTCCTTATACATATTCGGCCCTTGAGTGTTGTGTTGAAATAATGTGTATTTTGTGATTTGTGCAATTAGGATTAAAGTGAAAAAAATGTGAAACACTAGGGGTAAAAGGGTAATGTACCCATTAATATGATTTGGGACTAAATTGAATTGAAATGTACTTGAATGAGCTGAATTTAATGTGTTTTAGATCAAGAGCAAAGAAAAGCGGAATTGGATCGGGGAAAGACAAAGGTTCTCGAATAGCCGATTTACACGGCCTATCGACAACCGAGGTAAGTTCTTGCTTAACATATGTTAAAAGTTTATTTATAAATCTAATGTATGGTGAAATTGGTATAATTATAGTATAAAGTCATGAGTTGGTCGAATGTGATGATAATAAATTGGATTGGTTGAAATTTTATTTAATGTGATATAAATAAGTGCTTTTGGTTTGCTATATGATTAAAATATGTGAAATATAAGTGGTGGTGAATTTAGCACTATGAAATGTGAAATGAAAGATTAACTATAATTTATTTCGGGCTTCAATGCCTAGCAGGCTTCGTGCCGGTGATTTATTTCAGGCTTCAGTGCCTAGCAGTGTTTGATTTATTTTGTGCTTCAATGCCTGTGCATATGTCTGGTGACATATTCGTGCCTAGCGTGCTTTGTGCTTAAGTGACATATTTGAGCTTCGTGCCTAGTAGACTTCGAGGTGATATATTCAAGCTTCGTGCCTAGCGTGCTTCGAGCCGGTGACATATTCGAGCTTCGTGCCTAGTAGGCTTAATGCCTATGAATTGATATAAATGGGAAATTTGAGAACCTAATAAGGTAAGTTATATTTAATGTTTTGTGTTAAAAGCTCGGGTAAGAGTTGGCATATTATGTTTAGAAGGATTGAAGTGAGTAAAGTTCTTATTGTTTTGAATCAAATATGATGTGTTGAAATGGTCAATTGCACAAGTACTATATTTTATAATGTTGAACCTATCATTAATGTGAATGTACATAGCTTATATGTGAAGTTGATAAAGTGTATGTTCATGATGACATAGTGATAATAATCGATACAAATGTGACCCTAGTATTCACTAAGTGTATTATATATTTATATAGAAAATTTATGTACAATATTATCGGTTTGAAGATTAAAGTGTTTACTGTATGTTCATTATAAGTATATGTGCTTAAGACTTACTAAGCCGTGAGCTTACTCTGCTTATGTTTGTGTTCTATTTTATAGATCGATAATTCAACTACGGGCTGGGGATCATCAAGAAAGTCAACCACACTATCACTCTCTCTTTGGTATAGTTATGTTTTGTAAACTTTTGAATCAAAGGCATGTATAGGCTTTGTTTTGATAAGTAATGAATGATGTTCTGATTGTAAATATAAATATGGCCTTGCGAATAAAGGCTGTTGCTTTTGGTTAAGTTTAGGTTTTACATTTTGATATAGTAGCTTGCATTATAATACCATTAGATATGTGATTTCGGTCATGCTTTAAATCACACACGGAAAATGATCATATGATATATATATATATATGGTGTATTGTTGGGATATGCACTTAGCTAATAAGGATAAATGTTGGATGCTAGATGATTTAAAGCATGTAATATGTTAGCAAGTTAATATGTTGCTATATATATATATTTGAAAATGGTTTAGTAATGCTTGATTATGTTGTTATTAATTTTTCATGTTCGGATATATCATGAAAGTTTATTTCATATTATGTCATGTGAAATATTAACGATCAAATTATAGTATACTTACTTGTAATATTCAGCCATGGCATTGGTTTAGTTTGGAGTTTATATTTTTATTAGATGTTCATATGCATTCGGACATGAGGTTTGAATGGTTAAATTATTTTGGTGAACATTTAGTGATAGGCTTATGTGATTATATAAATATAGTTATATGATTTGTATTAATAACATTATAGATATATTCTAAGTTAAGCACATTTGAAAAGGATATGATTAAGTTTATATGAGGGATTAATCTTTTATGGTTAAGGTCATTTATGAGCTTGGTTTTGCATAATTTGATCATGTCATCTATAACGAATTAATTGATAATGTAGATGGATGATAATGGTAATTAGCAAAGCTTTGTCATGTAGGTATAATTGTCTTAAATATTAATGCATTTGATTGGTATAAATTGAACAAGGGTGGATGTACATATTCGGCTAATGTATTCAAAAATGACCAAATGAATAGTCTTTTTACTATTTGATTGAAACTTGTTTTATTATGATAGTAATGATATTATTTGTAATAAGCTTGTTAACATTATAATTTTTAAAATGAAAGTACATGTTTGATCGTGATAGCATGGATTAATTACGATTAATTAATGTAATAGTATTTGTATGAGTGTGTTGACTGGTGGTTTGACGAGTAATGCCTCGTAACCCTAATTTTGACAGATCACGGGTTTGGGGTGTTACATTTTATTGGTATCGAACTACGGTTTAGTCGATTCTAGGACTACCGTAGTATGTAAGAGTCTAGCTATACATGCCTTTGAATTTTATATGTGATAGTATGGTGACTTCGACAATATCAATTGTATTTTATATAGTAAATGGATTCCAATCCGATAGAGCCATAGTTGATGATGTGGAGAGTGTTACGCTGGTCTCGCACATGGATCGGCGCCATTAGACTCTCAACCGCCACGGGTAACCACGAGGAGAGGCTAAACAAGCCTTCTACCAAATGATGAATGAATGGTTTATCCGGTTTGTTCGAATAATCCGGTTGTACAACAACCTCCACCCGAATAATCCAACTCCTGTACCTTCAAAGACTCAGATGATAGATCCAATGAGATCTAGTAGGCCTCTGTTGATAAAATCAGAAATTTGGGGCCGAGGAATTCAAGACTAATGATGATGATGATGCAGAGCGAAATGAAATGTGGCTTGATAACACTATTCGGTGCTTGATGAGCTATCCGCACTCCGCATTTAATGTTTGAAATGTGCTATATCTTTACTTGACACCGCTTATCACCGGTGGAATACACTAGTATCGTGGTTCCAAAAGAAAAAGTGACATGGGATTTCTTCCGAATGAATTCGCAAGAAATATATCACCAGAGGTTCATTGACCGAAATGTAAAGAATTTCTTGAACTAAAACAGGGGCAAATGACCGTGGATCGAATATGAGCGAAAATTTGTCGATTGAGCCGATATGCTCTGGAGTGTGTATCAATGAAGCCATCATGTGTAAAAGGTTTGAAGAAGGTCTAAATGAAGAGATAAAGTTGCTTGTTGGCATTCTTGAAATTCAAGAATTTGTGACTCTAGTTGAGCGAGCTTGCAAAGCTGAAGAGCTCGGGAAAGAGAAAAGAAAGGCCGAGATGAAGCTAGAGACATTCGTAAGAGGTCGTCGGGTAAGACTTTCCATTCCACATCTAAGAAGTTCAGAGATGATTTCAGCTGACATAAAGTTACTTCAGATTTACCTAGACGTGATCGACCTCCAGCGGGCTCCCGAGCTACCTCGATGGCCAGTGTTGATAATGTTCCACAGAATCGAGTTGAATGCAAACATTGTGGAAAATGGCATTCTGGGAGTTGTAGAGTTCGTGATCGGTCCTGCTTTAAATGTGGATCCTCGCACCATTTTATTCGAGAGTGCCCGATGTTAGCCGAAAGCGAATACGACACGTAACTCTAGACCGAAAGCAAAGGCATCAAGACGGGCGGACCACCCAGGCATTCGGCAATGTAGGTGGTAGTCGAGAGGGACGAAGAACACAAAGATTTGATCGAGGCTAGAGCTCCACCTAGAGCTTATGTTACTCGAGCTAGGAGGATGCTACTTCTCAGATGTCATTACGGTACTTCCACCGCTTATGATACTACTGTGATTGCATTGATTGATCCCGGTTCGACCCATTCATATATATGTGAAACTCGGTATTCAAGAAGACTCGCCATTGAGTCTCTGAGTTTGTGATTCGCGTATCCAACCTTTTGGGTAGATGTGTGTTTGTTAATAAAGTGTGTAAAGGTTGCCCATTGATGATTCGGGATTTTGCTTCGAGTCTATTTAATGTCATGTTGCCCTTCGATGAGTTTGATATAATTTTGGGAATGGACCGTTAACTTCGCAAGATGTAGTGGTGAATTGCAAAAAAAGCTTATTAATTTGAGACATCGAATGGTGAGATCATTAGAATTGAATCCAATGATTTAGGTTGGTTTCCTCGATTATATCCTCGATGTTAGCCCGTAAGTATGTGAGAAAAGGTGCGAAGCTTATTTGGCTTATGTAATCGGATAATAAATTGTCGAGAAATGATTGAATCTGTACCGATTATATGTGAATACCCAGATGTGTTTCTTGAAGAACTATCGGGTTTACCCCCAGTACGAGAGATTGAGTTGGCATTGGATTAGCACCGAGAATGACTCCGATCTCAATAGCTCCATATCGGATGGCACCTACTGAGCTAAAAGAGTTGAAAGCACAGTTACAAGAGTTAACAGATAGGGGCTTTGCACGACCAAGTTTCTCTCCTTGGGGTGCACCAGTTCTTTTTGTGAGAAAGAAAGATGGAACGATGCGAATGTGTATTGATTATCGGCAACTAAATAAGGTAACTATAAAGAATAAGTACCCGTTACCTCGAATTGATGATTTGTTTGATCAATTGAAAGGGGCTTCAGTATTTTCGAAGATAGATTTGAGATCGGGTTATTATCATTTGCGAGTCAGAGATACAGATGTGCCAAAGACTGCATTCCGGACGAGGTACGGACATTTTGAGTTTTTGGTTATGCCTTTTGGGCTTACTAATGCACCTGTTGTTTTTATGGATTTGATGAATCGGGTTTTTAGATAGTTTTTGGATCGATTTATGGTAGTGTTTATTGATGAAATATTGATCTACTCCAAAGATGAAATCGAGCATCTTTGAGCATTTGAGATTAGTGCTACAAACTTTGTGAAATCAGCAGTTGTATGCGAAGTTTAGTAAGTGTGAGTTCGGATGAAAGAGGTCAACTTTTTGGGACATGTTGTTTCCAAGATCAGGCATTCGAGTTGATCCGAACAAAATCTCGGCTATACTTGATTGGAAGCCACCGAAAAATGTTTACGAGATTCGAAGTTTTCTGGGACTTGCGGGTTACTATCGACGATTTGTGAAAGGTTTTTCTATGATAGCTACCCCGTTGATAAGGTTATTGCAGAAAGATGTCAGGTTCGAGTGGTCAGAAAAGTGTCAGAAAAGTTTTGATCAGCTGAAAGCCCTTTTGACAGAAGCTCCAGTGTTAGTTCAGCCTGAAACGGGTAAAGAATTTATTATTTTTAGTGATGCTTCTTTGAATGGGTTGGGTTGCGTTTTGATGCAGGAAGGCAAGGTTATAGCCTACGCTTCGAGACAATTAAAGCCACATGAGAGAAATTATCCGACTCATGATCTGGAATTAGCAGCCATTGTTTTCGCATTGAAAATTTAGCGTCACTATTTATTTGGAGAGAAATGTCACATTTATTCAGATCATAAAAGTCTAAAGTATTTAATGACTTAGAAAGATCTAAATTTGAGACAACGCAGATGGTTAGAATTGTTGAAAGACTATGAGTTGGTGATTGACTACCATCCGGGAAAAGCTAACGTTGTTGCAGATGCGTTAAGTCGAAAATCATTGTTTGCTCTTCGTGTAATGAACACACAGATAGCTATGTCTGGTGATGGTTTGATCATAGCCGAGTTACAAGCAAGACCGATGTTTATTCAAGAAATTTGTGATGCATGAAAGTTGACAAGGATTTGATTGCTAGTCGAATTCGATTGTGAAAAGGTGCAAAATCGATTTTCGATTGATGCAAATGACTATTTGAATTTTAAAAGCCGAATGTGTTCAAGAACTCGGATTTGATCTGAGATGATTCTGAGTGAGGCCCATAGTGGTTGATTATCAATACATCCGGGTAGCATAAAGATGTATAATGATTTGAAATAGTTCTATTGGTGGCCGGGCATGAAACGAGATATATCTGAATTTGTTTCGAAATGCTTAGTTTGTCAGGAAGTAAAATCTGAACATCAAGTGCCATCCGGACTACTTCAGCCAATCATGATACCTGAATGGAAATGGGATAGAATTACAATGGATTTTGTATCCGGTCTTCCTATGACACCGAGTAAGAAAGATGCCGTCTGGGTTATAGTTGATAGACTGACTAAATCAGCTCACTTTGTGCCAGTTCGTACAGACTATTCACTCGATAAATTAGCTGAATTGTATGTATCACAGATTGTGAGATTGCATGGCGTACCGAGTTCCATCGTTTCCGACAGAGACCCGAGATTCACATCGCGGTTTTGGAAGAAGTTGCAAGCTGCTTTAGGTACTAAACTTTACTTTAGTACAGCCTTTCATCCACAGACGGACGGTCAATCTGAACGAACTATTCAGATACTTGAGGACATGTTGAGATGTTGCGTTCTTGAGTTTGAAGGTACTTGGGAAAGATACTTACCTCTGATTGAATTTGCCTATAACAACAGCTTTCAATCTAGTATCAAAATGGCGCCCTATGAAGCCTTGTATGGGCGAAAGTGCCGAACACCATTATAATGGACTGAGCTCAGCGAGAATAAGATACACGGGGTTGATTTGATTAAAGAGACCGAATAGAAAGTAGCTATTATTAGAGACAATTTGAAAGCTGCTTCGGATCATCAAAAGTCCTATGTTGATTTGAAATGTAAAGACATTGAATTTTAGGTTAGAGATCGAGTATTCTTAAAGGTTTCTCCGTGGAAGAAAGTACTTCGTTTTGGCTAGAAAGGCAAGTTGAGCTCGAGATTCATCGGACCGTATGAAATCATTGAACGTGTTGGGCCTGTTGCTTATAGGTTGAAGCTACCTCGAATTAGAAAAGATACGATGTATTTCACGTTTATATGCTCGTGAATACTGATCGATCCGTCACATGTGATTGCTCAAATCGAGATTGAAATCCAACCTGATATGACGTATGAGGAAAAACCGATCCATATTTTAGCTCGGGAAATGAAAGAGTTAAGAAACAAGAAAATTCCATTAGTGAAAGTACTGTGGAAAAGGCACGGAGTTGAAGAGGCTACGTGGGAGCCTGAAGATTTAACGAGGCAACAATATCCGATGTTGTTTAACGGTAAGATTTTCGGGGACGAAAATCCTTAAGGGGGAGAGTTGTAACAGACCGAATTTGACCCTAATCGGAACGGTGGTTTTGGGACCATGAATCTGAGACAAAAAAATATTTTAATATTATTTTTCGTGTTAAATATATATGATTAAGCATGTGCTAAAAATTCATGAATTTATTTGACTGCTTGTATGTTTAATTTAAAGAAAAGGACTAAATTGCATAAGTGGTAAAAGTAGCCATTTATTAAATTGAGTGACTAAACTATTTTGTCTTCTTTTATAAGAGGATTAAGGTTGTAAATTGGCCCTTTTAGCATGCTAGTGGACGGCACTAAGCTTTTATAAAGCATTTTATATTTGTTTTTCTTTATATATTAAGCTTATAATAAAATATGTATTATATTATAACATTAATATAATAAAACATAAAAGAACATTGCATGTTCATCTTTTTGGGTGCTTTTGACTAAAACTAAAAAGGAAAAAGAAGAGAAAAAGCTCTAAGGGTTTCAGCATTTCTTAATCTTGATTAAGGTATGATTCGGTTTTAGTTTTTGTTAATTTTTACGTTTTTGAGATCGTTGCTTCGAACCGTAGCCGACCCATGTTGTAATTTTTAAATCTGAGCATGTCTAAGGTTCGACCATTAACATGGTTATATGATAATTGATGTTTGATGAATTTAATTTAAAGATAGGATTAAGATTGATAAGTTTTGTATTGAAGTTTTAGTGAAAATTGAGTAAATAGGACTAATTTGTAAAATAAAAATTTGAGAGGGCTTAAATGCAAAATAAATGAAAGAAATGGACTTATATAGTCCTTATACATATTCGCCCTTGAGTGTTGTGTTGAAATAATGTGTATTTTGTGATTTGTGCAATTAGGACTAAAGTGAAAAAAATGTGAAACACTAGGGGTAAAAGGGTAATTTACCCATTATGTGATTTGGGACTAAATTGAATTGAAATGTACTTGAATGAGCTGAATTTAATGTGTTTTAGATCAAGAGCAAAGAAAAGCGGAATTGGATCAAGGAAAGACAAAGGTTCTCGAATAGCCGATTTACACGGTCTATCGACAACCGAGGTAAGTTCTTAAGCGAACATATGTTAAAAGTTTATTTATAAATCTAGTGTATGGTGAAATTGGTATAATTATAGTATAAAGTCATGAGTTGGCCGAATGTGATGATAATAAATTGGATTGGTTGAAATTTTATATAATGTGATATAAATAAGTGCTTTTGGTTTGCTATATGATTAAAATATGTGAAATATAAGTGGTGGTGAATTTAGCACTATGAAATGTGAAATGAAAGATTAACTATAATTTATTTGGACTTCAATGCCTAGCGTGCTTCGTCTTGCGGTGATTTATTTCGAGCTTCAAAGGTTTCTAGCGTGCTTCGTGTTTGATTTATTTCTGCTTCAATGCCTAGCGTGCTTTGTGCAGTGACATATTCGGGCTTCGTGCCTAGCGTGCTTTGTGCCGGTGACATATTTGGGCCTCGTGCCTAGCAGGCTTCGAGCCGATGATATATTCGGGCTTCGTGCCTAGCAGGCTTCGAGCCGGTGACTTATTCGGGCTTCGTGCCTAGTAGGCTTAATGCCGGTGAATTGATATAAATGGGAAATTTGAGAACCGAATAAGGTAAGTTATATTTAATGTTTTGTGTTAAAAGCTCGGGTAAGAGTTGGCATATTATGTTTAGAAGGATTGAAGTGAGTAAAGTTCTTATTGTTTTGAATCAAATATGATGTGTTGAAATAGTCAATTGCACAAGTACTATATTTTATAATGTTGAACCTATCATTAATGTGAATGTACATAGCTTATATGTGAAGTTGATAAAGTGTATGTTCATGATGACATAGTGATAATAATCGATACAAATGTGACCCTAGTATTCGGCTAAGTGTATTATATATTTATATAGAAAAATTTATGTACAATATTATCAGTTTGAAGATTAAAGTGTTTACCTGTATGTTCATTATAAGTATATGTGCTTAGGACTTACTAAGCCAGTGAGCTTACTTTGTTTATGTTTGTGTTCTATTTTATAGATCGATAATTCAACTACGGGCTCAGGGGATCATCAAGAAAGTCAACCACACTATCACTCTCTCTTTGGTATAGTTATGTTTTGTAAACTTTTGAATCAAAGGCATGTATAGGCTTTGTTTTGATAAGTAATGAATGATGTTCGGATTGTAAATATAAATATGGCCTTGCGAATAAGGCTGTTGCTTTTGGTTAAATTTAGGCTTTATATTTTGATATAGTAGCTTGCATTATAATACTATTAGATATGTGATTTTGGTCATGCTTTAAATCACACACGGAAAATGATCATATGATATATATATGGTGTATTGTTGGGATATGCACTTAGCTAATAAGGATAAATGTTGGATGCTAGATGATTTAAAGCATGTAATATGTTAGCAAGTTAATAAGTATATATATATATATATATATATATATATTTGAAAATGGTTTAGTAATGCTTGATTATGTTGTTATTAATTTTTCATGTTCGGATATATCATGAAAGTTTATTTCATATTATGTCATGTGTGAAATATTAACGATCAAATTATAGTATACTTACTTGTAATATTCGCCATGGCATTGGTTTAGTTTGGAGTTTATATTTTATTAGATGTTCATATGCATTCGGACATGAGGTTTGAATGGTTAAATTATTTTGGTGAACATTTAGTGATAGGGCATGTGATTATATAAATATATTTATATGATTTGTATTAATAACATTATAGATATATTCTTGAGTTAAGCACATTTGAAAAGGATATGATTAAGTTTATATGAGGGATTAATCTTTTATGGTTAAGGTCATATATGAGCTTGGTTTTACGTAATTTGATCATGTCATCTATAACGAATTAACTGATAATGTAGATGGATGATAATGGTAATTAGCAAAGCTTTGTCATGTAGGTATAATTGTCTTAAATATTAATGCATTTGATTGGTATAAATTGAACAAGGGTGGATGTACATATTCGGCTAATGTATTCAAAAATGACCAAATGACTAGTCTTTTTACTATTTGATTGAAAATTGTTTTATTATGATAGTAATGATATTATTTGTAATAAGCTTGTTAACATTATAATTTTTAAAATGAAAGTACATGTTTGATAGTGATAGCATGGATTAATTATGATTAATTAATGTAATAGTATTTGTATGAGTGTGTTGACTGGTGGTTTGACGAGTAATGCCTCGTAACCCTAATTTGGCGACAGATACGGGTTAGGGGTGTTACATTTCATACCGGTTTGAGTCGACTATTCTCTACCAAGGTTGGCTAAGTTGTACGTGGCTGAGGTCGTAAGATTACATGGTATACCGGTGTCGATAATATCCGATAGGGACCCTAGGTTCACGTCATGATTCTGGAAGGCGGTTCATCAGGCAATGGGAACAAGGTTAGACTTTAGTACCACTTTTCACCCACAGGCTGATGGTCAGTCTGAGAGGGTAATTCAGATCTTGGAGGATATACTAAGGGGTTGCGTATTTACCTTTGGCAGAATTTACATACAATAATAGTTATCAAGCTAGTATTCAGATGGCGCCGTACGAAGCGTTATATGGAAGGAGATGTTGTACACCTACTTGTTGGATGGAGTTGGGTGAACGTCAGGTGTTTGGTCTAGAACTAGTTTCAAAAACGGAGGAAAAAGTTAAATTAATACAGGCTCGATTGAAAGAAGCGTCTGATCGGTAGAAGTCTTATGCGGATCTAGAGCGAAGGAGATGGAATTTACAGTAGGAGACCAAGTCTTTTTGAAGGTATCCCCATGGAAGAAAGTAATGAGGTTTGGACGGAAGGGTAAGCTAAGTCCTCGGTTTATTGGGCCTTATCGGGTATTGGAACACGTGGGGCTAGTGGCTTATCGTTTGGAGTTGCCTTTAGAGTTGGAGCAGATACATGACATGTTTCATGTCTTAATGCTAAGACGTTATCGTTCTGACCCATCGCATGTGGTTCCGGTGGAAGAGATTGAAGTAAGGCCAGATTTATCTTTTGAGGAGAAACCCGTGCAAATCTTGGATCGAGACGTAAAGGTGTTGACAAGGAAGTCCATCCCTTTGGTCAAAGTTTTTGGTGAAATCACGGTGCGGAGAGGCGACGTGGGAGCCAGAGGATGTTATACGACAGCAGTATCCCCATATCTTTTGATCAGGTAAATTTCGAGGCGAAATTTATTTTAAGGGTGGTAGAACTGTAACATCCTGAATTCATGGGCTTGTGCATTTAAGGTAGTGTATGCTTAAAAATATTAATTTAAGGATTTGAGGTGCAAATGGGGCTCAGGTTTGGGTTAAGGCTTTGATTAAATATTTTGTTTAAACACTCTAGGGGCTTAAATTGAAGTTTTAGTAGTTTAATTGGCATATTGGGCTTGTGGCCCAAAGGGAAATAGTGCCACTAGGAGCAAGAGGAGTTGGTGTCACTAGTGCATGAGAAGGGCCCAAATTTCGGTTGTTTAAAGCCCAAGAAATTAGGTCAAAATTTGGCAGCCAAGGAGGGCTATAGGGGACGACAACAAGGCAAAATTTTAGGGATTTTAATGTGGATAATTAAAGCTGATAATGGAGGGAAGAGTTAGAGTCAGTTAAGTCTCTTCAGGATAGGTGTTGTGATAAGGATAAGGAAAAGAAGGAGGGGCTATCTAGGAGACTAAGTGATGGCTGAAATTCCATCACCTAGAGGGGTGAAGAATTCAGCTACTACATAGGAAAAGGGGTGTCGAATTTTCCCTATTATTTGCTTAAGCTTTAGATATTAGGAAGGGCACTTTCAGTTTTTAATAGGTAGGTACCGAAAATCCTATAAATAGGAGACTATCTCTTCAAATTTCAGCATTTGAACCTTAACTTCTTTCTCTCCTATTGTGCCGAAATTTGCTGTTAAAGCTCTTATCTTTTCTCCTTTCTCTGTCAAAATTTTTACTCTATTCTCTCTCCCTTCTCTTTTTCTTCAGTTAGCCGAATCTTCAAGCCTCTCATTGCTCTCTTTTCACTTTTCTTTTTAGCCAAAACCATATCAGTTCATCCTTCCGGATTTTCATAAAAAGCCGAAATCACTAAGATCTCACCTTCTAAAGTTGCCGAATTTTCTTCAGTGGAGTTTGTTTGTGCCGAATCTTGAAGGAGACAATAGGTAAGTGTCGATTTTGAGATTCTAATATTTCTTCGGCTTTTAGAAACCTTAGCAGAATGGCCATTTGGAAACTAATCCTGGGTTCTTTTTCTTTTGAGGCACATCGGGATTTAAATGAGATCTCAATGTCAAGGTTTTCACCGTAGCGTTTAAACCATCCTACTTCCGGGATCTAATCAGTTTAGGTGAGGAGAATTGTTTATTTTAAATTCATAAAATCGGGTAGAACACTAACCATGGCCGAATATAGGAGGGGCCCTATTTTCACATCTTTCCGGCTTTTTGAGCAAAGTTGTAGATCGGTTTAGGAAGGGTATCGAAAATAATCAGGTGTCTAACCTTTCATACTATTAGATTGAGTGCTAATATATATATATATATAAATATGTATAAATCTGCTAAACTCTGTTAAATGCCGAAACCCCGGCATTATGATTGAAAACCCGAGGAGGGTAAAGGCTAATCATCAGGTTAGTGATTTCTGTCCTTCTTCAGTAATATGCTCTGTATGTCGATTTCTCTATATGCTTGGGGTTGGGTAATTGATGAAAAAGGGGAAGTACTATATTTCTGGTGGCTTATTCCATTTCAGCCTAGTGACTCTGTCACAACTCTGTTTCTGGTGGCTTATGCCATTTCAACCTGGTGACTATGTCACAACTTGACGATGAGCAGCTAACTGCAGCATGACTGCCATCGATGGTGTGTAGCGGTGTGGGTTGATTGTAGAAATCCCCAATGGTGTGATCGGCAGGTAAGGGTAGTGTGTAGCGGATGGAAACCTAGGATTGGGTTGGGTTTTATGTATGTTATCTGCTATATTATGTTTTATATTTTGATCTGTGGGCTAAGGCCCAATCTAATGGTGCACGAGGGTTGCACACTGAGTTTCGCGACTCACCCTGTTATTTTAACAATTTCAGGTAGCACCTAGTGCAACGGACCAGGCTGGAGAGGAGAGCAAGGTGGCTATGCAAAAGAACAGTTGAATTCAACAAAAAGGCCCTAATTTATTATTTTATATTTTTATTTAATGGGTTTTAAGTCTCGTTGTAATAAGGCCATGGGCTACTAGACTTTTATACCTTGTTTTGGGTTTTATTATGGGCTTTTATTTTTGGTCGGACACTTAAATTTTAATTAAACTAAGGCATATATTAAGATTTTGGTTTTTAATTCATAAAACAACAAATGAAATTTATAACTTAATTAAACTTATCAAGTTATCAAGTTCTTCCGAACAAAACATTGAATACAAGAAAAAAATATTTTCTTGAAAATTTCGACATCTTTTACAGAATCTTTTCAGTGACATGCCAGATTCGGCTATAGTGTTTGGGCCGGGTTTGGGGTGTTACTGTTACGAGCAAGATCAACCACGGCCTGGACTATCATCTACGGGCAGACCACACGGCCGCTTGTGGTGAGCAGAGTCGAGCACGGCCCAAGCCATCACGCCTGGGCGTGTCACACGGGCGTGTCCCTTCCATATTAAAATTTAATTCTATTCGGAATAGGCCACTTGTGGGCCAAGAGAGGTGTTCCAAAGCCTATATAAACACCCTAGGGGCAACCTAAATGGGGACGCTGAATAGAAGACAGAAAATACTCGAAGACAGCCAACAGAAACAGCTTAGAAGAAGGATCTTCATCAAGACTGAAGATCTCCCATCAAGTTCTTTAGAAATTTTTGGGTTTTCTTATATTTTGGTGTTTTTCTTATTTTAAGATGTTTCCCTTTATCAGTATGAACTAAATCCCTTAAATACCTAAGGGGATGAAACCTAAGACGGGTCTTATTATAATTTGATTTATAAGATAAATACTTGTTCTTATTATTAATTGTGAGTTCTTATTCTTGTTTTGATAATTTAGGTTATTGATTCAAGTCAAATGTGCTTATTCAGAGGAGCAAAAGTCCCTGTTTAAGAGTAGATCAACACAATTAAGCGGAGTTGATTGCAACCCTAGAAATAGGGCGACAAAAATCTACCGGATTAGAGTCAAATCTAATAAGGGAATCCAGGATTGAGTTAATGTGAAAATAGGGGTTTTAATTTGAAATAAATTTCAATTAATCAACCTAGAGTTAGTTGTTTTTAGTCTTGAAAAAGATATTAACATAAATCAAGGATTTTTACGGATTAAGTCAAGTGAATAAATCATATGAATCAAACGTAATAAGTGAAGTCTAGGTGGATTCTTCCTTAGGTATTGCCTTTATCATATAAGTTGTCTAAAAGTATTTTCCTAATTCTTTCATTGTCGTGTTTAATTAGTTTTAGTTTAAAAGAAACCACTCCAATACTTAGGCTAAATAATAAAAAGATAGTAATTACTAGTACTCTTGGTCCTTGTGGATACGATATTACCGGTCTTACCAGAACTACACTATAAACGATAGGTGTGCTTGCCTTTATTATGATCGTAGTTAGTTTGAGACACATCAGAATTCCATTATTGTAAATGATTCTACATACTACAGAAGTTGTATACCCAATGCACGAACTTTCTATTCATTATCTATTTGAACTCAAGCTTTTACTTACATCAAAGTATACAAGCCATACATATATAGTTCATCATCTACTCAAGATTAAGATTTGTCACACTATGAACATCACTAGTGAATAAATCCATTAATGGATTCAAGATCTATTCTGCTTAGGTTCAATCTGATGTACTATCAATCCTATTAGTCATATATATATGTCTCTATCTTCTAGGAGTCATCCGCTCATATGCCCAAGATAGGATTTCTCACCAATTGGACTTAATACACGATATATTAGTCTTTCAATCGATTTGCTCATTTCTAATTACACTAAGGAAGTTTTTAGGTTCATCTACTAATATAAGTTGTCTTTCCATATTATGGTCTGACCATGTAATACCGCTTAGTGTTAGTTTAAATATTAGACAACCAAGTGAGTCAATATTTACTTTTATTTTACTTTGCATGTAAAAATCACATAAGGATATTATCCAAAGTATATTAATGTAATCCATGAATTATTTTATTAACCAATCTGTTCAAAAATATTACGAGTTTACAAACGAATATACTACACTTAGGGCACCAGATCCAGCAAGGGAAACAATAATGGCCCGACCTTAAGGAAAACAACATTTGACATGGGTGTTGCGACATTGTTGCTATAGATGTCGTGACACTAAGTTCCCTTGCCTTGATGGTGCAAGACTTCAACAAAAAATCAGCCTGGAGCCGACTGTTGAGAGAGTCGCGACATTAAGCCCAAAGTTGTGACACCAAACTTTCAAGGTCACAATATCATTGAAGGTTGTGAAGTGAATAAATAGTGGTCACCACCAAGGATGATGTCACGACATCGGCCAGTGGATGTCACGACATCAGTCAGTGGATGTCGCGATATCGAGAACCCTAGAGCCAAAAGTGTGCCATTTTTGAGGGTGTCATGACCCTGAAGCTTGGATGTTGCTACACCACTACCTGACGGGGTGAAAATTGCTGTAGGGGTAGTCTTTTTTCAACACTGACCCAAGTCAACACATATTTAAGGGAAATTTTTTCATTGATAGGATTGAATTTTTCAACTGTTTAAAAGACCTTTTGGCTATCAACTTAAATTAGCCAACTTTATTTTCATTTTTTTAGCTTAGTTGTTAGCTTCCTCTCCATTTTTAGGTTTAGTTTATTTACTTTTCTGAGCTTAGTTGGTGTAGTTGTTAGTTTGTTAGTTTTTACTATAGTTTTCCTTTTATTTGAAATTAAATACTCAAGTTTTACTTTGTATTGTGATCTCTCTTTAAATCTTTCAATATATTTCAACCTTCTTTAGCTTCCAAAAGTATAAAACTTTTAACTTTAGTTGTGTTTTCACCTCCATTGTTTTTGCTATCATCCTCTTTAAAGCAGTCATCAAAAACTGATAAGACTCCGTTAACGTTGCTTTTGTGTTTACTTTAATAAACCATTTGAGCATGTGTTTGACTATTATTTGCATAATGATGATGATTGGTAACTTAATCTATGATGGTTGGTTAATAGAAATGTTGCTTGGTTAGTTTTTGGTACAGAAGCTAAATCGTAAAAATTGGACTAAATCAAATAAACTTCAAAACTTAGAATTGACTATTCTAGGTGAATATTTAGGTAGGTAACACCGAGAGGAGAGCCTATTTGGAACCAATTTAGTTGTCTTGGTTTACTTTGGTGAGGTCGAGAGGTAAACCGAACTAAATTGTCTAAATTGATAAAATGGTGAACGAGAGGTAAAATTGAATCAATTAGAAGTTTAAGCCCTTTATTTCCCTAATAAAAAATTAACCAACAACATGGATGTCAACCAACCACTTTATTTCATTGAATTGTTAATTGTGTAATTTTAATTATTTTACAATTTAGTCCTTTTTAGTGTTAGATAGTTAAGTAGTGTAATTACTCCTTCAATATGAATTGTCGTACTATAATATTTAGTAACTAGCTACCTAGACTTCTTGGTTGCATGTTTTTTGTAACAGCCAATTTTTTAGTGGTGTCTAAAACAGTGGTTTCGGGACTACAAATCCAGTAAGTGAGTTTGGAAATATTATTATTTAATATTTACGAGTCAAATATAAAAATATATTAAATTTTTATTTGATTATTTTTGCTAAGTGAACAAATAGATAGGTACATGTGGTTTGTCCTTAAAGTCAGGTGTTTTTGGAAAGAGGTATCGGGACCTCGTTTTTGTAAATCGAGGCCATAAATATTTTTATTAAATATTTATGTAGTGACTATATAGGTATTGAATTTTGATCCGAAAATTTTAACGTTTGCATAGTTAATTAAGTAAAAAAGACTAAATCATAAAAGCTGCAAAAGTTAATCGCTATAAATTTATTAATGCTTAATGGCTACAACATCATGGTTGGAAAGGCCTTATGTGGCAAATTGGCCATAATTAATTAGTTTGGACGGTTAATGGGTAGAAAATTTTATAATTATATGATTAAAATGTTTTAATTGAAAAGATATAATGTTATAGTATTAATAAAATATAAAAAAAGATTAAAAAAAAAAACATAAGCATCATCTTCTTCATTTCTTTGTGTGAACCAAAACTCCATAGCCAAAATAAACAAAGCTTAGGCCAAGCTTTAATTTTATGTATGGTAAGCCATTTTTCACTTGTTTCTTGTAATTTTTATGGTTTTGAAATCCTTGCAATTAGGTCCAGCTACCCTAGGGGTTAATTTGTAAAATTATTAAAATTTTAGGGATCTACCATGAATTATTTAAATATTTTTATGAACTTAATTGATAGATTCATGAATTTTATAGTTAAATAAAAGTATTTTGTTAAGTGAATTTTGGTAATTTTAATGTTTAAGGATTTAATTGTTAAAATAGTAAAAATTCATGGAATTTTGGTGAAATAGTGATAAATATGAGCTGTAATGAGTCTCTAAGAAATTTAGCTAGCATGGGTTTTAATTAAATGTGGTAAATTTGAAAGTTTCTGGTTTAGGGACTAAATTGCACAAAAGATAAAACGTGAGGGTAATTTTGTAAATTTATAATGAAAGGGCTTATATGCTTAAATTTAGTTATTTTAGATTTTTGAATGGATTAATTGAATGAAAACTAGTATTTAGATGAAGAAACGAGTCAATTGGACTCAAATAGCAGAAAGCCAAAGTAGCAGAATAGTCGTCGGTTTTTGTTCGTAATTGTTTCTGCCTAGGTAAGTTCGTAATTTATTTAAACTAATTAGATGTTGTTTTCCTAGTTAATGCCTATATATTTGTGATGATCGGGATTGTTGGTTGAAAAAAAAATAAGACTAAAACTGAAGGATGTTATGGCATCACGAATTAAATGAATAAGACCATAGCTAAAATACACTATGGCGTCACGATTTAAACATGTAAGACCATAGTTGAAAGGCACTAGGGCATTATATAAAAAATGTGTAAGACCATAGTTGAAAGACACTATGGAAACATGACGAAAATAAATAAGACCATGGTTGAAAGACATTATGGCATCATGTCGAAAATAAATAAGATCGTGGCTAAAAGACGCTATGGCAACCTTTGAACAATTGTTTTTCAGGTAATATATATTAGTGATGGATACTACATTAATGGTTTGAGATCCTACAAGTATTACAAATTCATTGAAACTTGTGTGAGAATTGTTCCTACGTATTCGACATTAATTCATTTTGGCTCATTAGGTGGAAAATGAATAAGTGATGGTGGAAATGAGTTCTAAATGTGTTTATTTCACTAAGCAAAATAGACTTTTAGCGGTGTTTTTTTAGGCCTATAAGCGCCGCTAAAACTATTTGCGGCGCTTTTACAAACGCCGCAAAAGACGCCGCTATAACAAACGCCGCTAAATTTTGCGGCGTTTATTTGAAAAATACAGCTAAAGAACATGACCTTTAGCGGCGTTTTTGGCAAAAGCGCCGCTAAAGGTCATGTTCTTTAGCGGCGCTTTCCCAACAACGCCGCTAAAGGTCATGTTCTTTAGCGGCGCTTTGGCCAAAAACGCCGCTAAAAGTCATGTTCTTTAGCGGCGCTTTCCCAACAAACGCCGCTAAAGGTCATGTTCTTTAGCGGTGCTTTTCCAAAAATGCCGCTATAAATTATGACCTTTAGCGGCGCTTTTCCTAAAAAGTCGCTAAAGAACATAACCTTTAGCGGCGCTTTTGCAAAAAACGCCGCTAAAGAACATGACTTTTAGCGGCGCTTTTGCAAGAAATGCCGCTAAAGAACTTGACTTTTAGCGGCGCTTTTGCCAAAAATGCCGCTAAAGAACATGACTTAGTGGCTCTTTTGCAAGAAACGCCGCTAAAGAACCTGACTTTTAGCGGCGCTTTGCAAAAAACGCCGCTAAAAGTCATAAAAATAAAAAATTTTTAAAATATTATACTTTTAGCGGTGTTTTTGGAAAAATGCCGCTAAAAGTTATGAAAAAAAAAAATTAAAATATTATACGTTTAGCGACGCTTTTCCCAAAAACGTCGCTAAAAGTCATGAAAAATAAAAAAATTAAAATATTATAAAAACGCCACAAATCCAATTTAGAAATGTATAATTTAATTTGAAGATGTATTAAAATAAAAATTCATGAACACTACGTATTAAAATGGAAATTCATGAACAATACACATAAGGAATCATGATCGAGGTACTTTGAAGGGCCTAGGGAAGTGACCGAACAATGATCAACCTTGAAGGGTTTTTTCAAATTGTTGCAGCTGTAAAATGAAACCAGAATTCAGAGATGCTTGAGGTCGTCTACACTTTACGTGTTCCAAAGCTTGAGAAAACCTCATACCATGCTTTTTCATTAGATAAGCAATAACCACCGTCACACTGTAAGGATCGAGAAACAAAAGCTTTCAACATGATGTACTTAGCTAACATAATATAAAAGCTATTATCGAACAAAAGATACTACTACAAGCTTTTCTTTTTCTTCTTTTTAATGTTTAAATCATATTGTTGATATAATAAGCAAATTCCCATTTGTGACCAACTATAAAAGGTTTCGAAATAACATTAATGCTAGCTGAACTAGTGATGCACTAACAATGTCTATAAAAGTAAAAATTATTTGCTAAAAAGCATAAAATTCGATCTGAACTAAGAAATTTTTGCTAGAACAGGCAAGAATCCATGATACCTTTGATAATTTTATGAGCAAACTCATTTGGATACAAAGGAAGAGATAGGTTAGCCACGGTTAAGATATGCGTTACAGTGGAACTTTTCAATGCACCCTTATTGTTTGCATCACACAAGGAACCCAAAAAAAGGCCCTGAAAGACATATATATGAAATTAGTCTAGAGAGAACAAACAAAAGTAGAATAAAGCAAAAGCAAGGTCATAAAAAATGAGTACCTCTTCAATTTGGCATAGAGCACTATTTCCTTGAAATTTTCTATATATATATATATCCACCCTGCACCTTTCTTGTATTTCATTTTCCATGGATTAATGGTTCTGATCCATTCTTTTTAACCCTTCAAAGACAGATGCATGACACTCAACTGGTAAGAAACATGTTTGATCTATGCAACAGAACGACCAAAATTTCTCTGTTTTAACCTTTTATATGTTAAACCGCTTCCCATGTCGATGAAACACCGTTAGCAATTAGCATAGGCATGAATAAGTTAGAATCCAAAAAAGATAGTGAATTTACATCAAATGTAATTAAACAACTAAAAAGCTAGCTTGTAGCAGACTACTAACTATCTCATGCTTAACATTAGACTTTCATATAGATTAAAACTACAATCTATACAAATATATATAAACCATATTCAATTTTTTTGTTAATCCCCATATGGAATCATGAATACCATTTCCAAGTGTTAAAAATGGCATTATGGAATATAATTATATCTCCAGAACAGAGCAAAATTCTGGGAAGAAACGAAAAAAAAAAAAGAATCATTCTTATATAAAACCTACATTATTAAACATTCCAATTGGTTTTGCAATTTTGAAATCTGATTTCATTAATCAGCCTAGGTTTCAAGCATTAACGCAAACCCATAATTTATCACAGCGAAAAATGAAAGCTACGCATTTACTCAGATTTATAGAAATCGTGAACTGTATGTTTTGGAAAAAGTCCCTAATGACTATGTTATACGACTAAGACAGCAGTTAAAGTATACAAGTACAAAGATATGGAAAAAAGTCTTAAGAAGGCCAAATTTAGCATGTTAACCATCCGGTAGCTCAAAGATCCAAAGGAAGTTAAATTAAAAATACAAAGAAGGTAAGAGAAATTTCAAAGACATGAAATTGGGGAATGGATAAAGAGAATGAAACTAAAAGCTTTCCCTTTCCTATGAAATTCAAATGGGATTGAAGAAAGGAGTACATACCAAAGAGAAGCTCTGGATCTCTTCTTTAACTATGTTGTTATTAAATGGTTATTGATTTGGGATGATATTTTCTAGTTGTCTGCTCTGACACTAAATATGTTTTCGTAATCATCGGACACATTAATTATAATTGTAGTTGAATTTATACAATTGTATTTCTAACTATTTTAAACCTTAATTTTTTTATAATTTCCTTTTATTAATAGTTGTATTTTACATATTATATTTATTTAAATTTTAATAAGTTAATACCTCATACTATATAAATTTGAATCTCCAAATAAATATGGAATCAAAGAAAATAATATATCAAACAAGCACAAATAGTTCTAAAATATTCATCTCGAAACATATAATGAGGTCGCAAAACTTCGTGGATAATAGACAAACCTTTAGCTTTGGTTCATGGACGGTTAAAGCATTCTCACTCACAGTTACTATATCAAGTCAGCAATAGCCCCACCTTGACAAAAGAAAAAAAACAACAACAAATTCAGTGCTAAGCAAACTTTCTAAGCTATCAAAATGTATAGAAACAACTAAAATTAGAAACACACACAAATGCATATGCTCGAACACACGATACAATCGCCAATTCGGTGTTCCTTGCTTCGAGTCATTCAACAAAAATAAAGATAAAAAACAAAAACAAAACCCATTCTGAAAATGTAAGAATCTGCAACCATATCAAAAACATATTCCTTTAAAAAATGTGAATTTCTTAATAACAAAAATTGAAAAGGACATGGAGACAGATTTAGAATTGAATCAAAATAGTAAACTATAATCAATTCACATGTGCAGTGTAATGCTTGGGGATCATCATCATCAACCTAACCAATTAATATTAATAAAATTCAAAGACCTAAAACCTAACCCATTAATATTAATAAAAACAAAAACCCCACATGGAATTTAAAACCAAACCCAGTTATGAGATCCATTGAGAAACAGTATGTATTTGTCTACTCAACACACTTTAAGCCATAAAAGATTCAGGAATTCGTATTAAAGGAGAAAAGCCTTTTTATTCATAAACCCACAATAGAGCTAAAAAACAAGTATCCACTTACAGGTCCTACAAGGGTTGAGTAACCCCAAGCCACGTAACCTGCTCCAACATCTCGAGCAGGTGAACAAGTTGCCACATATAATTGTGGATAACTCTTATCAAACCAAGGTTACACAAAGGAAAAAAAATGTCAGGTGTCACTTAACAAAACCAAAGGTCACTTAAGTTACTTTCAACCAAAGCATGTAGAAGGAAAACATGTGGCAAGCAAAACTTATATTCATGACAAATGAAGCAAACTTGCATTACAATGTTCAAGGTTGCTATGGTTCACACAAGGTTCTTACAATGCTAGGAAAAAAAACTAGTACATAGAGAACAACCTCAACGTTTAGTGCCTTTGTGCAACAAAATTATATACAAATTTCTCTCTCAAAAATTTCAAGTTAAAGGCCGCAAATGATTTTCTAATCCTAGTTGTAAAATAAAAAAACTCATACCCTAGTATATATATAGTGACTATCTTTTAAATATTGATATATAGATTTGGGATAAAAAAACATTTATTAATTTTTTTATTAACTTGAAAGCCTTTTTTTCTTAAAATTATATTATTTCCATAGACAAACATTATGTTTCAAAAATTTTGGGACTCAAATGAGACAAAGGGAACTGAAATAGAACCAAAAAGAAAATTGTTTGGTAGAAAGTTGAGAGAATTGACCGATTTATCCAATAAAGTTAAAAATCAACCCTCCAAACTGATCACTTACAGGTCCAACAGGAACACCATGAATAAACCTGCATGAGTTAGGATATAACAGGCTGTCTAGACCATCAACGGCAAATAAAACTGGTCCTATGATCAAAGATCGTAAAGGATGCTTAGAGGTAAGCAAAAGGAGAGGGAATAATACTTACCACTGTATCGACCACCAACCCAATCCCAGAATGCAAATGCATTATTAGGGTCAATTCCAAACTTTTCAACAAGCTGCATGGAAAACATTTATAAGCTAAATAGGATCAATACTAGTATATAATGTGTAATGTACAGTCTAGTTTATTGGCCCTTTAGCAATTGCCAAGGAAGGGAATAAATACAATGCTATGAAGCATGGATATTCAAAAAGTGAAAGAGCAATGCCTAATAAGGGGCCATCTTCTTCAAGCAAAAACATTTTCATTTTATCAAAAACAAGTTACACTGTCCTCTAACACCTTAGCAATGTTTGATTTGTGGCACAAAAACCCAAAACAAACAATTCAATATGTACATAGTAGTACGGCAAATGCTTAATCATTCAAATGAAGAAGTTAATGGTAAAAATAATACCGTAAGATTAGTCTCGACCGCCACAATGTGTTTTGCAACCGCAGAAGGCCCGAAATATTACAATCACAAGTGGCTTCATAAGAAAGCCCGATCATACCATAGTAATTAACATGGTAAATTACATTCATTCCTTGAATATTGAGAATGATTCCTAAAAGATTGAAAAATAAAAAACTTATTTTAAGCATTCAAAGATGAGAAGATATCTATTTTGCTCAATGCATTGTCACTCTTAATTTTTAGACCGAGAAATAGTTCGACGTATTCACGTAAAATGTAGCAGAACCTCAAACCGCCACTACATGCACATTGTCGAAGAAATAGATAGTGTTACTAACCCAAGAGCGTATGAAATCCACTCCTTAATGTTCGAGCATTCAACATAGTTTCTGTTGTAAAAGTCTTTGAAACCACCACAACCGGATAAAATTATAAGAAAATAAAATCGACAAATCAACAAAGGCAAAAATGAGTTTAGAAAATGTAAAAATAGTAGACTTCGTAAGAATAAACAAAATTGAGAGAGAAAGAAAGAAATTGAGAGTGTGTTTGGATATCTTAAATAAAAAAATTAAATGATTCCTAACTGCAGAGTGTGTTTGGAGAGAAAGAAAGTTCAAGAGAACAACAAATTGAGAGAGAAAATCAATGGAGAAAATCAAATATAAAATTGTAGAATGAGTTATCCACTATTGATTTGGTAGACAATTCATGATGTGAATATTTATTAATAAAAATACCATCCACACAAGAGACCGATATTCATTTTAATTATAAACTCTATAAGAAAATTATAAAATTAAAAGAATTAAAAATGTTTATAGGTGTGATGATACTTAATAAAATATAATTTGTTGCATTTTAACTTTTATAAAATTAATCTATCTTTCCCCACTTATAAAGAAGAAGAAAAAAAGGTCTAGCTTTTGTCATTTTGTTTGTAGTTGTATGACCCCCACCTATTACCAGCTCCAGTTACAGTTGCTTTAATAGAAAGCAACGATGATGAGACAAAGTTTCTCGACAACAAAACAACGGAAGTTAAATTCCAATCGGTCTAGCTCCGGACAGTTAGGAACGACGGCTAAAAGAATACAAAAAAATCAAAGACTTGATTTTTTATTCCAGCCATTTAGGAAGAAATTAACGAATAATGATTGTGTTAAGTCATTCCCAAAAAAGAAAAAGGAAAAGAAGAGTTACATATACAAGATTTCTTAAAAAAGAAGAGGCTAGTCTTACCAGCTATTCAAAAACCATTTAATTTGTATATAGAAGAAGATTATGAGTAAATGAAAGAAAGATAAAATACCCACGCCATCAAGGATTAAAAAAAAGAAGAAAATGAGAAATTAAAAATAAAAAACAATCAAGTTTACCTGTTCTAAATTGAATAGATTGAGGAAGGTGCTGTTGCAGGTCTTGAGTCTTGTTCTTCTTTAGTTCACCTACAAGAAATATGAGTAGAACAATAATAGGTGAAGCCCGATTTGTGTTCATTATTGTAGATAGAAATGGTAATGTGCTGCTAACTATATCAGATTTCTACTTAGAAGGTCCATTTGAACATGTTGCACTGCCGATTGTGGCTGATTTAAAGCATGCATTCCCCTGCCAGAACATTCAGACTTTTAGCACAACAAAATAAAAGTGACAAGGTGTAAGAGAACACCAAAAAGACATACCATGAAGCTCCGGCAGGAAGAATGCAGGTAAGATAGAATATAGAAAAACTGGATTGAAAGGTGGGGAAAACCAATTTAGGAGATTTTGGTTTGAGGATTTTGGGAAACAATATAAGGAAATTTTTGACTTAGAAAAATTAGGCTTGGGGGAAATAGAAATCGGGGTTATAGGGCTTAGTAGAGAAAAATGAGACCGTATGTATGATTTTTTATGCTTTTTACTAAAAACGCCTTACATCTTTATTTTTTTGTATGCTTTTACAAAAAAGCCACTATTATATAATTTTAATTTTTTTTCATTTTTAACCTATATTTTTTAGTTTTTCTTTCAAAATTTTTTTTGAGATTATTATTTTTTGAATTTTTAACATATTTTGAGTGTTGAAATTTTTAACTAAAATATTAAATATTAAATTTTAATTTTTAATTTTTATTATTAAATTTTAAAAATTTAATTACCATTATCAACTCTTGTAGGATTAATTTGTTTTTCTTTCTTTTTACATCAACATTATTCTATCAAGTATGGTCTGCATTAGTTGTTTAGATTTTTATATAAATGGCATTTAATACCTAAATTTTGATATAGATACATCTCGTAATTATATATGAATTTCGGTTTAATGTGTATGGTTTAAATGTATAGTAGAAACTTTAATTTTGATTTAATCATACACATTATTTTAAAATATAAATACATCAATATATTTTTATATTGAATAAATATAAATTTTATGTATGCAATATATAAATAAAAATGATGTTAATTATATCAATAATTGTGTTAATATTTTACAAGATCCGGATCAAATTAAAGTTCATGTATACAATTGCACACTAAACCATTGTTCATGTATGCTTTTGGGATTTAACCCATTTTGATATATATATTTTAAAATAATAATTTACATTTATCTTATTTTGATTTATATTCTAAAAAAAATCCAAGATTAACCCCTAAATCATAAACCCTAAACCCTAAATATTATACCTTAATCTACAAACACCAAAACCTAAACCTCAAACCCAAAACCCGAAACCATAAATCTTAGACCATAAAACTCGAAACCTAAACTCTAAACTGCAAACCTTAAACCATAATCCAAGACCAACTTTTTGGGAATTCATGTGGCCAATGTTAGTGTAGTACAAAACATATATTTTAATAGCTAACACATTAACCATAAATCCCTCATGAGGGATTTCGGTTTCGGGATTTTAGGTCATATAGCTATCACCCTAAACCCTAAACCCTAAACCCTAAACACTAAAATCCTAAACTTAGACCCTTAAACTCAGAAACCTAACACATCAACCATTTCCCCTCAAACCCCTAACCCTAAACCCATAAACCACAAACCCTAAACCTAAAATCTTAATCCATTAACCATTTCTCCTTAAACCCCTAACCCTAAATATTAACCCCTAACCACTAACACTTAAACCTTAATACTGGTAAACACTAAGATATTAAACACTATACAATAAACCCAAACAACAAACTTTAAAACACTAAACCCATACACCAAAATAACAAACCCTAAACTATGAAATTAATATACTAAACATTAAGCCCTAAATTAATTTTAATAGCTTAATTTGTAACTTAAATGGAAACTTTTAAATTGTTTAGTTAGCAATTTGTAGCTTTTCATAATTAAGTAACTAAAATGAAACTTTCTCATTGCTTATAAGTGAATGTATCAAAATAAAATATAATTCAAAGCAAGAATAAGAAAAAAATATGAAAAACTTTTAGCGGCATTTTTTTAAAAGCACCGCTAATGCTCAGGTCTTTAGCGGCATTTTTTTAAAAGCGCCGCTAATGCTCAGGACTTTAGCGGCGTTTTTTTTAAAGCGCCGCTAATGATCAGATCTTTAGCGGCGTTTTTTTAAAAGCGCTAATGGTCTTTAGCGGTGTTAAAAGCATCGCTAATGCTCAAGTCTTTAGCGGCGTTTTTTCAAAACGCCACTAATGCTCAGGTCTTTAGCTGCGTTTGGGAAAAAACGCCACTATTTCTCTTTTTTAGCAGCGTTTTGGAAATAAACGCTGCTATTGCTCAACTTTTTGCGGCGTTTTCTTTTAAACACCGCTAATGTATAATATTTGCGGTGTTTTTCATTAAAACGCCGTTAAAAGTCTATTTTGGTATAGTGATTGTAATATTTATGCCATGATAAAGTCCTTTGTTTCATAAATGTTAGCCCCTTAACCATGGTTAATTGAGTATAAACAAAAATATGAGATGGTTATATGAAATTTGATATGTAAATGGAAAAAATTTAAAACAGATAATTGATATGATATATAATATGTTAAATGAACATATGATGGATGAATTGAAGTGATATGTGTATTTACTTATAAGTGTTATGTCTTGATAATGTTACATAGTTATATTTGTGATCTCACTAACTAGAGAGATTTATGGTGTATAGGGACAAATAAAAAATATGAGCTAATTAGAGTTGTTATACATGGTTTGTTTAAGTTGATTTTTATTTAGTGAGTTAAATTTTAAGTTTATACGAACTTACTAAGCAAAATTTGCTTATATCTGTTGTGTTTGTTCTTTTTGTAGATCGTCGGAGGTTTATGTCGGTTGGAAATTCAAATCGAAGCTCACACTATTCGTTCTTTGACTCGATATAAATTGTGGTTATGTTTAATTAGGTTATAGGTGACATGTACTAGGAGTTTAAATGTAACACCCCAAACCCACCTAGAAGTTAGGCCCGAATCCGGCATGTTACATTGAAGTATTTTTTTTTAAAACCTAAGTAATAAGGCCCATTTCACAGTCTGAACTTTGCAATCGGACTCTGATACCACTAAATGTAACACCCCAAACTCGGCTTAAAAGTTAGGCCCGAATCTGGCGTGTCACATTGAAGTGTTTTTGCGAAAACCTTGTTTTCATTGAAAACCCTTCTAGAGAAAAGTTAAGTAAAATCCAGTTTGCTTTCAAAACGAGGTGTAGCCAAAAACCATTTCCTTGTTACTATGTAAAAATTTCCTTTGACAGCGAAAACTCGTTCTTAAAACACAATTATTTTCAAAAAAACTTGAAATATACTTAAAAGAAATAAATTCAGGTTCCGTTTCAAAATTACAATGCATAGTGGAAGTAATGGAATAATAACTAGGAGGAAACCTTATTACAATTCAAAATAAAATGACTTAAAATCTAGAATTTAGATATTAAGAAAAACATGTCTAATCGTCTTGCTAGTTGGCCACCTCTGAGTCCCTCCATCCGTCGAACCACCTACTGAGGATCACTTGAGAAAAATAAAAGAGGGAGTGAGTTTTCAAAAACTCAGTGTGTATGACCCTCGTCAAATAAATAGCATACATATCATAATAATATCATACATGCAATGCAGTGCAAACCCTCCCCAAATAATCCATCCGGTACAAATCATCTCCGTCCCGCCGAAACACATCTGTGGGGATTTCTAAATCGACCCACCCATCTGATACACATCAAGGGTAGCCCGATTGCTGTACTAGCTAACGTTGCAACAAATATGTTGATCATATAATGGGCTTAAAAAGCCATCGGTGGATCCACAGTTGTCAAGCAACCATGCGATCCTCATAAAATATTTTGAAATTCTTGTGATGTGGCACAGCGAGTCTCCGATGTCGAACCAAGTAAGTTCTGTTATTATTAAGCTTGTTTAACTTGATATACTGTAGATAGTTAGTGGGCTACTTTAGATGATTATACTAAAGCTTTTTAGTTAGAGTGAAACTAAAGCCCGTAGGAACTTAAAACTATAGAGGATTTATGAAAACAACCTCTTTACTTAATACTATCTTAAAACATTAGTTTAATTACTAAAACTAACTAAAATTCATAAAATCCCTAATTCAGATAATACGAGAATCAACGATGAGCGCTAGAAGAGGTGCAAGGGGTCGCTGGGCCCAATAATGGTGCAGGTATGTTTTGTGTGGATGCGATATTTTGGGTATAGAAACTGTATGCGTGCAATGTTTATTTGCTCCAGTGGGTAGGTTTTTTATTGGGTAAGTGTAAGAGGGTTCAATTAGAGTTAAAGTGGGTTAGTGTTATTAAAATCAGAGAGCGCAGCGAAAGCATAGTGGTGTGACTTGAGCGGTGCGATTAATAGTTAGTTTGGAATTTCGAGGACGAAATTTCTTTAAGGGGGTAGAATTGTAACTCCCTAAATTTTTGGGCCTAGATGAATTGGGCTTTGGGCTTTGGGTATAATTTTTTTTTAAGAAAGAAAATGACAAATGACATGTTGGCTTTAAGGGTTTAATAAACTTGGAGTGTCTAGGGGTGTTGGAGAAGTTCCGGGTTCAAACTTTAAGGAGAACAAATTTTTAATTATTTATTAAAGGAACTAGGGCGGTGAGTAGTTGGGCTTTTAAATAAAAATAGGGAAAAATGACATCAAAGAGCCTTGTGGTGGAGTGGCTAAGTGACGTCATTTAGGGTATAGAAAGGTGGCGTTATGGGCTAGCAAGGAGATCCTAGGTTTGAATCCTAGCTTAGTACTTTTTTAAGAGTTTAATTTTGGCCTTCTAGAAGGTTGGAAGTGGTGTGATGATGGACTCTAAGGAGAGTAACCAGAAGAGAAAATTTAAGAAAAGGATTAGGGAGTTATCAGGGAGAAAAACGAGGAGATGAGATGGGGAAGAGTTGGATTGGGACTTTGGGGGATAGGCAGAGTTTTGGTTTTCTGTATAAATAGGGGGTGTCGAATTCCCTCTATGCTATTTCGGCAATTGGAATTCCCTTTGTGCTATTTCGGCAACTATAGTGCTCTGCTGAATTCTCCTTCACTTTTTCTGTTCTAAACCTCACCTCTTCCTTATGTGTTTTCTTTTCTTCTCTCCTAAAGCCTTAAATTGAATATCATTGTCTTCTTTCTCCATTGCTTGTGCCGTCCCACCTTCATCTCAATTGTTGGGGATAGAAAATTTGTGACTTCAAAAGCTGAAAACCTTTACTCTTGAAGCCGATTTCTTCATCGCCCCAAACCTTGTGCCGAATACTCTAGTGACCAAATCTTTGTCGTGCTATCATCATTCCTTTGATTTTTGGTGGATCGAATCTTGGAAAAATCAGAATCAAGCTTGGATCTATAAGTCTCTGCCGAAAAGCTATCCATACGTTTCGACTTTTGGGTAAGTGTTCTTAGTTTTAGGATAAGTTGGTCGAATAGTCTATAGTAAGGGAAAGGGTGACTTAAGTGGATACAAGTCACCTATTATTTTGTCTTTGACGATTAAGATTGATGCAGATCTAGGGATATTCGAGAGTAGTAGCTAAGGAAGGGCTATTAGGACTTGTGGCACACGGTAAGGTTATGGTAAAGCTTCAATTTTGGTAAATATTGTGGTTAAGTGTGTGATTTATTGGAGGTTGGTATTGGTTGTGGGTTCAAGGCTGAGGAAATTGCAACACGTCTCATTTACCTGGTGTATACATACACTTCACACACAACAAATCTGCAAAAGTCAAAATACCGGAAAGCCGAAAAGTCGAAACATCGAAAGGTTGGCAACGTCAACCACACGAGCGTGTGAACATTTGTGTGGGAACATCGATACAACTATTGGGACCAAGAGAGCGATCTCATGGTCTCAGGCCACTGTTTGGCCAACCGGGCCAAAATGGGCTAAATGGGCCTACCGAGCTCGTAGGCCCAAATCGGCAAGAGTTGATATGTGAAATTGAATGATGGATTAATATGGATGGTTGTATGATTTGATTATGATCGGGCCTAATGAGCTACATATACATGATTGGGCTTAATGGGCTATATGGACATGATTGGGCTTAGTGGGCCTTATGGGATTTTAGAAATGCATGTTAGGGTTTTAATGGACTCTAGGCTTAGTTCTGATGAATTCTTAAACAGCATAAAACTTAATTTAATAATCAAATATGTCTGTGGACAAGTCGCTAGGGTAGAGTGTGGCAATGGACATATGCATGTCTAGGATTGGATCTAAGGAGAGCTTGGTACTTAAGCGGTCCTAGTGACCCACCTCCTCTTCTCTAGAATCCTACCTGGTGCGTACTGTCTGTTTAATTTAGCCGCGAGGACTTGTTGACGGGCCAAGGTTCGTAATTAAGACCCATAATGTTAAGAATTACTGAAATACCCCTGCAGGATAGAATTACCGAAATACCCTTGATTTGTGAAATGACTAAAATACCCCTCTGTGTTGAATGTAAGATTTATGGATGTTACATGTACATTTGTTGCATTCATATGATATTCTGTTTAGGATGCATATGGGTAGGAATTATGGAACGGACGAAGTATATGAGGATCGCATGGTTGCTTGACAACTGTAGATCCACCGATGGCTTTTTAAGCCCATTATATGATCAGCAGCTTTGTTGCAATGTTAGGTAGTACCGCAACCGGGCTACCCTTGATGTGCATCGGATGGGTGAGTTGATTTAGAAATCCCCATAGATGTGTTTCGGCGGGACGAGGTGATGTGTACGGATGGATTATTTGTGGAGGGTTTGCACTGCATTGCATGTATGATATTATTATGATATGTATGCTATTTGTTTGACGAGGGTCATACACACTGAATTTTCGAAAACTCACTCCCTCTTTTATTTTTCTCAAGTGATCCTCAGTAGGCGGTTCGACGGATGGAAGAACTCAGAAGTCGCCAACTAGCAAGACAATTAGACTTGTTTTTCTTAATATCTAAATTCTACATTTTAAGTTATTTTATTTCAAATTGTAATAAGGTTTCCCTCTAGTTATTTTTCCATTACTTCCACTATGCATTGTAATTTTGAAACGAAACCTAGATTTATTTCTTTTAAGTATATTTCAAGTTTTTTTGAAAATAATTATGTTTTTAGAACGAGCTTCCGCTGTCAAAGGAAATTTTTACATAGTAACAAGGAAATGGTTTTTGGCTACACCTCGTTTTGAAAGCAAACTGGATTTTACTTAACTTTTCTCTAGAAGGGTTTTCAATGAAAACAAGGTTTTCGCAAAAACACTTCAATGTGACACGCTGGATTCTGGCCTAACTTCTAGGCTGGGTTTGGGGTGTTACATTTAGTTTAAATTTACTTGTTATTAGGCATGTTGTTTCATGCTTAGTTAGGTGATGTTGTAGTTGTGTTTATTTGGTTCTTTTGATTTGTTTTGACTGTATGTATATAAGTGGCAAGATTCATGCCTTGCAAGTTTGATTTTGATTGTGATTTAAGATTATGAAATGCTTGATAGATACATGTTTTGTGATTTGAGAAATGATACATGTGATTTAGATTCTAAATGTTTGAATTGCGGTACCAATGAGGGTACATTGGTTAGGCACTTAGGTTGAATGTTTTTTGTATGTTTTTGTCATGTTTGGATATGTTTTGAATAGGTGAAAATGGTTGGGTTTAATACTTAAGAGATGGTGGTTGATTTGACTTTAAAATGAACTCATTTGGTTGCACAAGGGCTATCACATGACCGTGCCCCACACACGGCTACTCCATACGGCCATGTGTCTTATTGATTTTAGGTGCAGGATTTTTCACACAGGTTCAGTGTGTTACACGGCCGTGTGACCCTATTTTGAATTGTATAAGTCTGAGGACACTGGCATATGGAATAGCCACACAACCATATTTGAGGCCATATGGGCTGATCTCTATTACACGGCCTGGCCACACGACCGTGTAATCCTATATTTTTCTATTTTGTTTCAGATTAGTCAATGTTTGTTTCCAAACTGATTTTAAGGTTCCATAGACCTGATTTAATTTTTGTTTTCGCATATATACTAGGATTAATGATTGACTATTGACTTATGATGACTACATCTAGCTCTTAATTATTTTGACTTATAATTGAATTGAAATTTTGAGAATGTAGCAAATGAGTCCTAGTTAAATTATGGATGGTAGTGGAGTATACATAAACGCCTATATGATCTGAGAAATGACGTATTTGCTAATCATAAATTGAATTAACTATGTTTGGACATTTTTTGTTAAATTTAAATAATAATTATGCATTTACGAAGTATTCTATGTTTATTTAAGATAATCAATGTGAATTGAATGTGTTCTATTCCATTTATGACTGTAACATTTCGTAACTCGGGTCCGATGATCGGATCGGGTTATGAGTGTTACACTTTTTCTTATTAATTATTTTATCACGAAAACTCTCTTGGGTTTGATCCTTAGAATACTCGGAGTGTTCTATTATAACACTTATAAATACTACAACTAACTTGTCACACTTAAAGTACAACACTATATTTTTTTATTGTATTTTTGTTAATTCATAACCTCAGTACATGCACGCCAAGACACAGTCACTGAACCCTAACCATAGTATCATTAAACATCAAAGCTTAAATTGTTTCCTTGAAATTTAAAAACTAAAAAATTGAAAAATTATTTTAATAAAAATATAAATATTATAATATTATCTCGTCATTAATTAATATATTATTATTTGAGTATGAGTTAATATATATATATATATATATTAACAAATCATTACTTTAATATTCTATTTCTTTTGTTGCTTCTAACTTTTCAATTTTAACAATTGTGAATTTGAGCTAATGTAAGTTATTAGATATATTTAGAGATAATAATGTGGATATAGGGTATAAACTATCAATATCTATACATCACATTACAAAGAGTCAAGAAATCATTCATTTTGTTTCCATTCATCAAATTTCTTTTATATACATTGGAACAACCAAAATTTGTCTTAATCTTTTCAATTATGCTAGTTAGTATACCAAAAGATATATTCTTTAGAGATTTTAATGTTTCTCAAAAAAAAAAATCAATGGTTGTACATGTTAATTAATTATAAAAAATATTTAAAACATAATGACTTAAAAGTCTAGTTAGAACAACCCTTTAAAATATTTAAATAAGATTCTTGACTAATCTCATCTTCATTTATTATTTCTCCAATATTATTAAACTCTCCACCTACATCAAATGTACCCAACAAATAAATATAATATAATGTACAAATAGCTATTTTTCTTAAAGGAAAAAAAAAAAGAATAAGTCAAACTATCAAAGTTAGTGGAGAAGAAGCTGCATAATAGGACATAATGCCAGCCTAAGCTTCCACCGGCCGATTCTTTTTGGGTCTAATTTGAAAGTGGTCATTGATTTGGTCAGGCCTAGTTTAGATAAAAACCCAGGATTGGGTCCGGTTCACAAGGAAGTAGTAGGCTAAAAAGATGATGGATCGTGTCAACCATACCAAATATTAGTGAAGTTGAATTCAATAGGTTCACTGTCTTGTTGAACCTGGATCCATCCAGTTGCACTTCCACATTTATTTTTTCTTTATTGTATTTTCTTTTATTATCAAATTATTTTGGAGTAAAATTCATATATATCTATCACCCTTCATTTACATTTGGCTTTCAGCCCCAATCTTAAAATGCCATATTTGTGATATATATAACATTTTAGAATATTTGCGTGATGAGGTTTTATTTATTTTCAATTAAATTTAGTCATTAATCTTTTTAAAAATTAAATTACTTTCTTTTATTGGAAATAATGACTAAAACATTACTTCTTTAATGATATTAGCATGGCAACTTACGCGATAGCCCACATATGCTTAATTAACACAAATAATTTATCTTGTATGCCATGTAAACAAATAATTTAAATATTATAAAGAAATTCAAAAAAAATTCAAAAAAAATTATTACCTCCCGGCATCTAACTGATTAATTAATTGGTTGATACTCAACCTTACTTTCTCAACCAAGATAACACGTCCCCATCCACTCGTTAATCTCCTCTAAGGGATTTAGTTTCTCATTGTATTCATAATCCCAAACTCAATTCAATTAAACATGTAGATAACACAAATAAATCAGAAAAGAGAAGAGATTTAGAATAATCTTGATTTGATGTCGACTGGAGCGTGGAGTAACGAATCTCTCGATTGCGAAAGAGAAAATAAGCTAAATACTTCGATATTACAAAATAAATATTGGATCGAAACCAATTCCAAGAGAGAAGAGTAAAACATTTATGAAAAATAAAAGAAAACTTAATCTAAATCCTCCTTCTAAACTACAAGGGTTTTTGGATGTGTCTAAGACGACTTAGTTACATCAAACCCCCAAGGTTTTATTTATAAGAGATGCCTATGGTGTGGTGTAGTTAGCTGAGTATCCAAGTAGTGTTACTATAGTTCATTGGGCTATGTATTAATTGACTTAAAACTTATTTACTTGCTCAATTCTATAGAATGTTTAAATTGCTACTATGTGATAAATAACACTATGAAATGTTTATGTATAAATGTTGATATGTACATGAAGATAGTTCTTTTGAAAAGTATCATTATGTTATATATGATTATATACTAATGCGCTATGATTTTGCATTCGGCTATCAGGAATCAGAGATTCATCCTTTTGATTATCTATTTTGTTTAAGTTAAGTTGATATTTAATTCATGAATGTTTTGTAGATAATATGTTTGGATGAACATGGAGATGTTAAGTGGTAAAATTGAAGTGTTTAGAAGATGTTTGTAACAACATTGTCACGTAGGGAAAGTTTAAAGATATATGTATGAAACTCATGCTTTGTAAATGCGATTTTGGTGACAAAGTTATGAATTTAAATGGCAAAGAATGATTTGTTTTGATTTGAACTACAATGGTTTATGAATCGCTTAAATGAAAGTTTCGGGTATTGACATTATGTGATTTTGGAAATGATTGTTAGGTTTAGAGATCTAATGCTCTTTTAGTATTCATTTACGGAATGAGGTAAAATGATTTGAAGCTTTAGCTATGGACTTACTAAGATTCTTAAGCTTACCTATTTTTGTTTTTGTAGTTAACGTTTTGCAGAACAGTTCGGATGGATCAGCTTCAACGCTCACACTATCTAGACTCTCTTTAGTAGCTTTTGTCTTTGAGTCATTTGGTTGTGGCATGTATATAGGACTTGATGTGGTTATGGTTAATTTATTATTTGAATTGTAACTAAGTTCTTATGGTTGAGATTTGGTAAGATAAGTCTCAAGTTGATAGTATTTTGGTATGGAAATGTTTGGGCTTTCGGGTAAGCATTGTTTTAATTTGGTAACTCTCATGATGATGAAAATTTGGTAAGGTCAATAGGGTAGGCATTTTATGATGTTTAACATGTTAGTTTTACTTTTGGGTTTGTCTTTGGTATTTGAAGAGTTAGTTTTACTTTTGGGTTTGTGTTTGGTATTTGAATATTTGAGAACACGGTTATTAGTTGGATAGCAAGTGCTTGATGGTGATCTTTTAGATGAAATGTTTTAATGTATATGTTTAAATTGAGGTGTCAATGAGGACACATTGGTTAGGAACATAAATTGTATGAAATAAGTATGTTTTGGACTCAATTATAGGTTTTTGAAATAATGTTTATAACTGGTTATGGTTTGGCTTAACATATCGATGTTGAAATGGCTTGTATTGAAAGGAAACTTAGGTGCACACGGCCTGAGACATGGGTGTGTCACATGGTCGTGTGCCACACACGGTCTCTCCACACGATCATGTGTCTTTATTGTTTTAGATGCATGTTTCACATTATCTGAGACAAGGCATGCAACACGACCGTGCGTTTCAAGTCAGTATGTAGCATGGCCTGGCACACGGCCGTGTGACCCAACATCGAATACACACACGGTTTGGCACATGGCCTACGACACGACCATGTGACCCTATTTCAAATAAACACATGATCTGGGACACGACCGTGTGTCTAGACTTGAATGTTCACACGGTCTGGGCTATGTCATACAATCGTGTGACCCTTATTTTTCAAATTTTCATGTTTTTCCAGAATTTTCTGATTTATTTTGATTTGATGCCAGGTTGCTCCCAAATTGTTTTTAGGGCTTCGTAGGCTCAATTTAATACCTATAAATGTATTTTTTCTATGATTAGATCCAAATGTGATATGTTAGCATTTAAATTGTATAATTGTTTCTATTATGAAGAAATTGTTCTATTTTGATCAGTACTACTCCGTAACCCTAATCCAACAATGGAGACGGGATAGGAGTGTTACACCTATTATTATCTCACATATTCTCAATTTGGTCAAATTACATTTTGATCATCATACTTTTCAAAAATTTTAGTTTCATCCTTTTTCTACATTTTACATTCATAATTCTCTACATTGATTTTTTTTCTTTGATATCAAATTAATTTCTTTGATTTCCTCTTTTATTTGACTCACTTTTAAATTTTCTTCAAAATATTATATTGCTCATGAAATAGTGCCAAACGGTGGGCATTACAATTATTTTTAAAGTATTTAGCTAATTGGAATGTATATTTAATTTTTAAATTAAATTTTCTAAATTTTATAAACAAGTTAAGTATTGATCCATTAATTTATAGAATCGTTAAATATATTTTAAAATTTTGTTATTGAAACAAAAATAAATTTTAGATTTCAATTTTTCAATTAATTTAAACTTTATTACCTAAATCTTACATTTTAAATTTTAAAATTTATTATCTAATCACAATTTATGTAGTATACTAACCATCTTTAGCTTAATTCTCCACACTCAAAACAAAAATCAAACAGAGATTAAATAAAAACACTTTCACAGCTTTTGGAAGAAAAAAAAAAGAGACGATTTAATGATTTTTTTTCAATAGATAACTTTGAAGAAATTGAAGATGTTATATTATCTGAATATGAAGAGTACTTTGACAATGATGAGCATAATATTAAAAATTTTGAAGTGAATGATATATAGATCAATGCTATTACAACTTGTCAATAAAAATCAATAAAGTGAATGACTTTGACTTGCAAACATTTGTTAGATGAAGTTATCATGAATGTGTTCCAAGTACAAAAAATTTAGGTGTAAAAGTTTAATTGTATAAGCATTGCAATAATACTTTTACTAGTACATACACTCATATCCATGCAAATTTTTTTGTTCTTGTACGAAAAAAAAAAGTAAGAAATATTCTACTTTGTTGAACAATCGATGAAAATTCAAAAGAAAGTAGAAAAAGCAAAGAAAAGAGGCATGTCACATTCTTTGAAGAATTTGAATTTCACAACTCATAGATTGCCCAAAAATAAAGGTACATTTATAAAAAAGTTTTAATACATGGACCAACATCAAGTTGATAAGGAAATTGTCACTACATTATCTTCTAGTGGCATCCCTTTTAATATTCTTCAAAATCTTCAATTTTGTAAAATATGTAATGTCATCAATAATGCAACTAAAGGCTATAAAGCACCATAATTTTGTAAGATTATAAATTCCATTAATAATGCACCTAAAGGCTATAAAACATAATTATTGAATTTTTTATTAGATGATGTGAAAACAACAATAAATAAATATTTAATTTATGTGAAAGATTTTGTATATTGATGGGTATCTATATTTCAAATGGCTGGTTAAAAGTAAAAGAAAAAAAAACATTAATTAACATTTTATCTATAAATAGACATGGTGCAATTTTTCTTTTTATTGAAAATTGTTCAATGGTTGATGAATCAAACGCAAAAATTGATGAACTACTATTGAAACGAATCGATGAGGTAGATCCTTCTAATGTTATCTAAGTCGTCATTGATAATGCATCAAATTGTAAATTAGCTGGAGAAAAGTTACTAAAGTACATATACTTTTTGGTCCCTTTGTGTTCTTCATGTATTGAATTTGATATTTAAATAACTAACTCGTACTTTAAATGGTTTGAGAACGCATATTTTAAGGGAAAAAATTGTAAAATAATTTATCGATAACTGTCATGCATTGGCAAGTTCTAGAACTCATTCAAAGTTGGAACTTTTGAAAGTTGCTAAGATAAGAATTGTCTTTTTATATCATGCTTCAAAGACTTGTTACTGTTACGGGACCTTAGCAATAACTCTTGTTTTGAATTTATGGAAAAGTGGAAAAAATAGTTGTAATCTTATAAAAAGTTATGGGCACTTTGATCACTAAAGATAGATATAGGATGATGAATTTTGGGATGAGGTACATTATTTGTTAGTTATCACAATACCAATTTATAGTTTAATTAAGTTTTTGAGATAAGAATGGTCCAATTATAAGTGAAATACAATGGATCATTTTTTGTATTCCTCATGTTTATTTCATGGTTCATGTTCGGGTTTGTGGCTGTCCTCCCAACAATGTCGCCTCCAAGGTTTGAACCCACATATTCACCTTGAGAGTGCAATGCATCTTACCACTACACCCAACTATTGTTGGTGAAGGGAAGGATAATAAGCTTAGAAGATTGAAGATTGAGAAAATAGTGATGGATAGATAGGGAAAAAAATTAATATTTCTGGGCACTGTCTTGAATTTGTTTTATCTCCTAGATTTTATGATTTCGCTTACCTTAGCACTGTAGTACCTCATGGAATAGCTAAAAATAGACCAAATGAGAATAGACTAAATGAGAATATGGAACTAATGTATAAGATTTTAAAGGCAATTTAAAAAATAGCGGGTGGATCTCAAGAGATGAGATTATTATGCAAACAATGTTATGGTTTTTATGTGTAAAGGACACTTTGCCACATTTGGCACACTTTTAGATGCTATGAGATGCAATTGAATAGTGGAGGGATTTATGGATAAAGAACTCTTGTAACACCCTTAACCCGTATCTGTCGCCAGATTAGGGATATAAGGTATTACCTAACATAGCACAAGTTACCACAAATATTTTCTATTCATATAATCAAAACCGAATGAATGTATTTTGAGAAATGAAATATCAAAGTACATTTAAACCATTTCGAGCATATTTCAAATCCATTAGCCAATTTCTCATATAATCATTTTCCATCAAATGCAAAGGTCACAGTTTATGTGGCTATTTAAGATTTATTATTAGAACATGCACAAGCTCAATATTAATCTAACCAAACAAGATGTTAAAAACCAAAACTAGACGCATATATATATATATATATATATATATGTTTTGTTTAAAAATTTTAGCTTAATCGAGTTCAAGATATACCGATTGTACATACATCCATGCATGGCATAGATCAATTCATCTAAATGAACACAATCAAATCAAAAACACCAAATATGTCTTCCATAATCCTAAACACCTAAACTTGAATTTAATATACATGCACATATATAAACCATATACGAACATGCCATTTCAAATACTTAACCTAAAAGCTTAACACTTGACGGGATATACATTCTACCATATAAAGTAATTCACCAAGTTGAATTGTTGTTCAAATCTATGCATCTCATTAATAAGTATTCATCAATCCCTAACTCAACATATTCAAATACCACAAATGTCCACTTACCAAAAACAAAACTTAAGACTTTAAAGGATACCTCATATCAAAACATATACATATATTTGTGCTTATAAAGAACTCACATAGCAACCATATTTATAATCCAAACATGATAATCACATATAACATGATTGAAAACAAAAAGCATTAAAACATTTGACATTAAGATCAAGCCATTTTCGCATGGCTGTATATATATATATATACAAGGACAAAGCTCGTAGATTCAAAAACATAGTCTAGCCTATACATGCCTTTAGTTTAAAATCCAAGCTTAAAAGTATCAAAATAAATCGATAGTGTGGATAAATTCGTTAATGATCCCCCGAGCTCGTAGCTTGACCAAAATCTATAAAACAGAATAACAAACACACAAAGTAAGCTAATCTAGCTTAGTAAACTTAACAAATCGACTGGATATTCAATCAAATTAAACCGAACAATTTATAACATTAATAATATAATATAACACATATAAACTATCATAGCCGAATATCAATGTCCATACATAGCAAAATATTTATCATTGTCTACTTTAAATGTAGAACTTATCAAATACATATCAATTAATAAATATATATGTATTCCCATATACAATCGAATAACAAGTTCCACGTACATATAAAGTAAATCCCCATAACCGAATGTGTATATATATATATATATATATATACATCTATTAAACAATCTCGATTTGCAAATAAATAATATCATCTCCATATCATTTTATCCATATTTCTAAGAAGCTGAAAATACAAACACATTCATCGCCATCTTACTTACTCAATCACAACACATATAGTATACATATATATATATATATATATATATATACATACCTTATGTCCGAATACAGTCCAATTCATTTAAATAAGCTGTAACTTGCTCGATTTCGACCATAACTAAATCATTACATAAGCATAAGCTTATAATATAAATCATCGGTTTAAAACCTGCTAGGCATAAGCCTGAATTACACATCGGCACTAAGCCTGCTAGACCCGAGGTCTGATGTTCCATCACCGCAATTAAGCCTGCTAGGCATAAAGCCCGATATAATTCACCAGCATAAAGCTTGCTAGGCTCAAAGCCCGAATATCATATTATAAAGCTATCTCGTACACATTTCATATTTTGAATATTACGGATATTTCACATAATTAATACGGACTTTCAAATGTTATAACTCAATTAAAATAAACTCAAATACACTATTACACTGCTTATCACATTCGGCTTTCTCTATTATAATTTCAAGAATTCTAATTCAGCATATTAAATCGAGTTACATTCAATATTAGCAATGTTCAATTGCTTAAAGACTTACCTCGGATATTGACGGATGACGAAAATCGGCTATTCGATTATTTTCGCTTTTTCCCGATCCAAGTCCGCTTTCTTTTGTTCTTGATCTAAACATATTCAAATTAAGCTCATTCAAACATATTTATATTCAATTTAGTCCTAAAACACATAAATGGGAAAATTACCATTTTGCCCCTAATATTTCACACTTTTACAATTTAGTCCTATTTGCACAAAACACAAAATACATAAAATTTGGCCACACATCTTAAGGGCTGAATATTCCTAGTCTTCATAAAAGTCCATGCATTTCATTTATTTCACATTTTAGTCCCTCAAAAATTTATTTTTGCAATTTAGTCCAAATTACTCAAATTCATCAAAAATCCAAAGACAAAACATATTAATCTAACACATATATTCCATAATTCATCAACTATCATCATAAAAATCATAAACTCATCAATGGCACATTTCAAAATATTCATCAAAATCAAAAATTCAAGCATGGGTCTTGAAGCATTTGAAACAACGATTTCAAAAACGTAAAAATTATCAAAAACCGAAAACTAAACATACCTTATTCAAGCTAAATTGTTGCCAAAATTCAAAGCTTCCCTAAGTTCTTTTTCTTTTCTTATTTTCGGCTATTCCTTGAGAAAGATGAATATGTCTTCATTTTTTTTATGTTATAAAGTATATTATATTAACTTATTATTAGATTACTAAACTAACCATTACTTAAAATTATTCAAACACTTTAACTAATGGGCATAAATGTCTTATGCCGTCCACTATCCTCTAAAAAGGCTAAATTTCAAGTTTAATACTTCCCCTTTAAAAGACAACATCAATTTAGCCCTTGCACATTAAACTATCACATTTATAACTTATTCGATTAAGCCCTTTTTGCTTAATTAAGCACACAAACAATTATATTTTTATACGAAACTTTCACACATTATAATTCACATATAATTAACACAGAAAATAATATTTAAAGATTTTTCAGACTCAGATTCATGGTCCCGAAACCACTGTTCCGATTAGGGTCAAATTCAGACTGTTACAACTCTCCCCCCTTAGCGATTTTGTCCCCAAAAATCTTACCGGTAAATAGGTTCGGATAACGCTCTTTCATTGTATCCTCAGGCTCCCAAGTTGCTTCTTCAACTCCGTGCTTTTGCCACAGTACCTTAACTAACGAAATTTTCTTATTTCTCAATTCTTTTATCTCACGAGCCAGAATACAAATCGGTTCCTCTGCGTATGTCATATCAGGTTGAATCTCAACCTCTGTCGGGCAGATTACATGTGAAAGATTAGATCGATATCTACGAAGCATCAAAACATGGAAGACATTATGAATCTGTTCTAGCTCGGGTGGTAACTGCAATCTATAAGCAATTGGCTCGATACGATCTGTAATTTCATATGGTCCAATGAATCTCGAACCCAACTTGCCTTTACGACCGAATCTGAGTACTTCTTTCCATGGTGAAACTTTTAAAAATACTCGATCTCCAATTTGAAACTCAATGTATTTACGTTGTAAATTTGCGTATGACTTTTGATGATCTGACGCAGCTTTTAAACTATTACGGATCACTGTTACTTTCTGTTCGGTCTCTTTAACCAAGTCAACCCCGTGTATCTTATTTTCAATGAGCTCAGTCCAATATAACGGTGTAGGACATTTACGACCGGACAAAACTTCATAGGGTTCCATTTTGATACTAGATTGAAAGCTATTATTGTAAGAAAATTTAATCAGAGGTAAGTATCGTTCCCATGTACCTTCAAACTCGAGGATGCAACATCTCAACATATCCTCAAATATCTGAATGGTTCGTTCGGACTAACCATCTGTCTGCGGATGAAATGCTGTGCTAAAATGTAGTTTAGTACCTAAAGCATCTTGCAATTTCTTCCAAAATCGCGACGTGAATCTCGGGTCTCTATCTGAAATAATAGAAACAGGCCCACCATGTAATCTCACAATTTGAGATACGTACAACTCAGCCAGTTTATCGAGCTAATAGTCCATATGAACTGGAACTAAGTGAGCTGATTTGGTTAGTCTATCCATTATAACCCAAATTGCGTCTTTCTTACTTAGTGTCATAAGCAAGTCGGATACAAAATCCATAGTAATTATGTCCCATTTCCATTCAGGTATCATGATCGGCTGAAGTAACCCGAAGGCACCTGATGTTCAGCCTTTTCTTGTTGACAAACTAAGCACTTCGAGACAAATTCAGATATGTTTCGTTTCATACCAGGCCACCAATAAAACTATTTCAGATCATTATACATTTTCGTGCTACCCGGATGTACAGACAATCACTACTGTGAGCTTCATTTAAAATCATTTAAATTAAATTCTAATTTCTTGGAACACATATTCGGTCTTTGAACTTCAAGTAGTCATTCTCATCAATTTGAAACTCTAACTCAACATCACTTTCACACTGAGCACATTTTGCCATCAAATCTTTATCGATTTTCTGGGCATCACCAATTTGTTGAATAAACAATGGTTTTGCTTTTAATTCGACTACTATCGAACCATCATCAGATATAACCATATGCGCATTCAATGCACGAAGAGAAAATAATGGTTTTCGACTTAAAGCATCTGCAACAACATTAGCCTTTCCCAGATGATAGTCAATCACTAACTCATAATCTTTCAACAGCTCTAACCATCTGCGTTGTCTCAGGTTTAAATCTCTCTGAGTCATCAAATACTTCAAACTTTTGTGATCTAAATAAACATGACATTTCTCGCCTAATAGATAATGACGCCAAATCTTTAATGCGAACACAATGGCTCCTAGCTCTAAATCATGTGTCGGGTAATTTCTTTCATGTGGCTTCAATTGTCTCGAAGCATAAGCTATGACTTTGTCTTCCTGCATCAAAACGTAACCCAAACCATTCAAAGATGCATCACTATAAACAACAAATTCTTTACCCAATTCAGGTTAGACTAACACTAGAGCTTCGGTCAAAAGAGCTTTCAACTGATCGAAACTTTTCTGACACTTCTCTGACCATTCGTACTTAACATCTTTCTGTAATAACTTTGTCAACTGTGTAGCTATCATAGAAAAACCTTTCACAAATCGTCTGTAGTAACTAGCAAGCCCTAGAAAACTTCAAATTTCAAAAACATTTTTTGGTCGTTTCAATCGAGTATAGCCGATATTTTATTCGGATCGACCCGAATACCTGATGCTAAAACAACATGGCCAAGAAAACTGACTTCACTCAACCAGAATTCACATTTACTAAACTTTGCATACAACTATTTATCTCACAATGTTTGTAGCACAAGTCTCAAATGTTCGGCATGTTCGGTTTCATCTCTAGAGTAGATCAGAATATCATCTATAAACACTACCATAAACCAATCCCAATACTGACTGAAAATCTGATTCATCTGATCCATAAAAATAGCAGGTGCATTAGTAATTCCGAAAGGCATAATCAAAAAATCATAGTGTCCGTACCTCGTTCGAAAAGCAGTCTTTGGCACATCAGAGTCTCTAACTCGCAACTGATAATAGCCCGACCTCAAATCTATCTTTGAAAACACTGAAGCCCCTTTCAACTGATCAAACAAGTCATCAATCCGTGGCAACGGGCATTTATTCTTTATAGTCACCTTATTTAGCTATCGGTAATCAATGTACATTCGCATAGTTCCATCTTTCTTTTTCACAAATAAAACTGGTGCACCGTAGGGAGGGAAACTCAGTCGTGCAAAACCCCTATCTGTTAACTCTTGCAACTGTGCTTTCAACTCTTTTAATTCTGTAGGTTCCATCCGATACGGAGCTATTGAAATTAGAGTCGTCCCTAGTACTAACTCAATACCAAACTCTACTTATCGTACAGGTGGCAAACCCAGTAATTCTTCAAGAAACACATCCGGATACTCGCACACAACTGGTACAGATTCAATTATCTTTTCAGTCACTTTACTATCAAGGACATAAGCAAAATAAGCTTCATAACCCTTTCTCGCATATTTTCGGGCTAACATCGAAGATATTACTGCTGGTAACCCATTCAGATCATTAGATTCAATTGAATAATTTCACCATTCTGACATCTCAAATCAATAGTCTTTCTTTTGCAATTTACAACAGCATCGTGCAAAGTCAACCAGTCCATGTCCAAAATTATATCGAATTCATCAAAAGGCAACAACATCAAATCAGCTGGGAAACATGAATCCTGAATCATCAACGGGCAACTTTTACACACTTTGTCAACCAAAACACACCGACCCAAGGGGTTTGATACTCGAATCACAAACTCAATAGACTCAACAGGTAGAGTCTTACTAGATACTAATGTTTCACACACATAAGAATGAGTCGAACCAGGATCAATCAGCGCAATAACACTAGTATCGTAAATAGTGAAAGTACCAGTAATAACATCTGAGGAAGAAGCATCCTCCCAAGCGCGTATAGCATATGCTCTGGAAAGTGCACGAGCCTCTAATCGAACTGCAGTATCCTTTGTTCCTCTCTGACTGCCACCTACATTTCCCGAATGCCTGGGTGGTCTGCCACGCACTGATACATTGTTTAGTCACGCATTCTGAACAGTATTTTGCTCGGCTAACATCGGGCACTCCCGAATAAAATGATTCATCGATCCACATTTAAAACAGGACCGATCATGCAATCTACAACTCCCATAATACCATTTTTCACAATGCTTGCACTCAACCCGGTTCTACTGAACGTTATCGACATTAGCAATCAAAATGGCTCGGGAACCCGCAGAGGTCGGTCTCGGTCTCGTCTAGAAAAGTCTGAAGTAGCTTTATGTCGACTAGATTCATCTCTGAACTTCTTTGATGTTGAATGAAAGATCTTACTCGATGATCTTTTACGAATGTCTCTAGCTTCAAATTTAGCTTTTCTCTTCTCTTTCCTAAGCTCTTCAACTTTACAGGCTCGTTCAACAAGTACCATGAACTCTTTAATCTCAAGTATGTTGACCAGCAACTTAATGTCTTCATTCAAACCATCTTTGAATCTTTTACACATGATAGCCTCGGTTGAAACACATTCACGAGCATATCGGCTTAATCTCACAAATTTTCGTTCATACTCAGTCATGGTCATACGACCCTATTTCAATTTCAGAAATTCTTTACGTTTTTGGTCGATGAATCTCTAACTGATATATTTCTTACGAAACTCAGTCTGGAAGAATTCCCAGGTCACTTTCTCTTTCGGAACCACCGATAGTAGCGTATTCCACCAATGATATACGGTGTCCCGTAATAAGGATATAGCACATTTTAAGCATTCATCTGGAGTACATGATAGCTCGTCGAACACACGGATAGTATTATCAAGCCACAGCTCAGCTCGTTCCGCATCATCATCATCATTAGCTTTAAACTCTTCAGCCCCATGTTTCCTGATTTTATCTACAAGAGGCCTGCTAAATCTCATCGGATCTATCATTGGAGGTACCATAGGTATTGGAGATGGATTATTCAGGGGTGGAGGTTGTTGCACAACTGGATTAGTCCGGATATATTGAGTAAACCATTCGTTCAGCATCTGGTAGAAGGCTTGCTTAGCTTCCCCCTCATGGCTACTCGAGATAGGTCGAGATTCTACCGGCGCTGCCCTATGCATGGGATTAGGCGCTACGCTCTCGACATCATAGCTACAGCTCTATCGGGATCCATTTACTATATAAAAACACAATTCAGATGTCAAAAGTCATTACATTATCGCATTATAATTTAAGGCATGTATAGCTAGACTCACACGCACTACAGTAGTCCTAGAATCGACTAAACCGTAAGCTCTGATACTAATCAAATGTAACACCCTTAACCCATATCCGTCACCAGATTAGGGATATAAGGTATTACTTAACATAGCACAAGTTACCACAAATATTTTCTGTTCATACAATCAAAACCGAATGTATTTTGAGAAATGAAATATCAAAGTACATTTAAACCATTTTGAGCATATTTCAAATCCATTAGCCAATTTCTCATATAATCATTTTCCATCAAAGGCAAAGGTCACAATTCATGTGGCTATTTAAGATTTATTATTAGAACATGCACAAGCTCAATATTAATCTAACCAAACAAGATGTCAAATACCAAAACTAGATATATATATATATATATTTATATGTTTTGTTTAAAAATTTTAGCTTAATCGAGTGCAAGATATACCGATTGTACATACATCCAAGCATGGCATAGATCAAGTCATCTAAATGAACACAATCAAATCAAAAACACCAAATATGTCTTCCATAATCCTAAACACCTAAACTTGAATTTAATATACATGCACATATATAAACCATATACGAACATGCCATTTCAAATACTTAACCTAAAAGCTTAACACTTGACGGAATATACATTCTACCATATAAAGTAATTCACCAAGTTGAATTGTTGTTCAAATCTATGCATCTCATTAATAAGTATTCATCAATCCCTAACTCAATATATTCAAATACCACAAATGTCCACTTACCAAAAACACAACTTAAAACTTTAAAGGATACTTCATATCAAAAAATATACATATATTTGTGCTTATAAAGAACTCACATAGCAACCATATTTATAATCCAAACATGATAATCACATATAACATGATTGAAAACATAAAGCATTAAAACATTTGACATTAAGATCAAGCCATTTTCTCATGGCTGTATATATATATATACAAGGACAAAGCTCATAGATTCAAAAACATAGTCTAGCCTATACATGCCTTTAGTTTAAAATCCAAGCTTAAAAATACCAAAATAAATCGATAGTGTGGATAACTTCGTTAATGATCCCCCGAGCTCGTAGCTTGACCAAAATCTATAAAACAAAATAACAAACACATAAAGTAAGCTAATCTAGCTTAGTAAGTCTTAAGCAAACTTATCAAATCGACTAGATATTCAATCAAATTAAATCGAACAATTTATAACATTAATAATATAATATAACACATATAAACTATCATAGTCGAATATCAATGTCCATACATAGCAAAATATTTATCATTGTCTACTTTAAATGTAGAACTTATCAAATACATATCAATTAATAAATATATATGTATTCCCATATACAATCGAATAACAACTTCCACGTACATATAAAGTAAATCCCTATAACCTAATTTGTATATATATATACATCTATTAAACAATCTCAGATTTGCAAATAAATAATATCATCTCCATATCATTTTATCCATATTTCTAAGAAGCTGAAAATACAAACACATTCATCTGCCATCTTACTTACTCAATCACAACACATGTAGTATACACAAATATATATACATACCTTATAGCCGAATACAGTCCAATTCATTTAAATAAGCTATAACTTGCTCGATTTCGACCATAACTAAATCATTACATAAGCATAAGCTTATAATATAAATCACCGATTTAAAACCTGCTAGGCATAAGCCAGAATTACACACCAGCACTAAGCCTGCTAGACCCGAGGTCTGATGTTCCATCATGGCAATTAAGCCTGCTAGGCATAAAGCCCGATATAATTCACCAGCACAAGGCTTGCTAGGTTCAAAGCCGAATATCATATTATAAAGTTGTCTCATACACATTTCATATTTCGAATATTACGGATATTTCACATAATTAATACGGACTTTCAAATGTTATAACTCAATTAAAATAAACTCAAATACACTATTACACTGCTTATCACATTCGGCTTTCTCTATTATAATTTCAAGAATTCTAATTCAGCATATTAAATCGAGTTACATTCAATATTAGCAATGTTCAATTGCTTAAAGACTTACCTCGGATATCGACGGATGACGAAAACCGGCTATTCGATTATTTTCGCTTTTCCCCAATCCAAGTCCGCTTTCTTTTGTTCTTGATCTAAACATATTCAAATTAATCTCATTCAAACACATTTATATTCAATTTAGTCCTAAAACACATAAATGGGTAAATTACCATTTTGCCCCTAATATTTCACACTTTTACAATTTAGTCCTATTTGCACAAAACACAAAATACACAAAATTTGGACACACACCTTAAGGGCCGAATATTCCTAGTCTTCATAAAAGTCCATTCATTTCATTTATTTCACATTTTAGTCCCTCAAAAATTTATTTTTGCAATTTAGTCCAAATTACTCAAATTCATCAAAAATCCAAAGACAAAACATATTAATCTAACACATATATTTCATAATTCATCAACTATAATCATAAAAATCATAAACTCATCAATGGCACATTTCAAAATATTCATCAAAATCAAAAATTCAAGCATGGGTCTTGAAGTATTTGAAACAACGATTTCAAAAACGTAAAAATTATCAAAAATCGAAAACTAAACATACCTTATTCAAGCTAAATTGTTGCCGAAATTCAAAGCTTCCTTAAGTTCTTTTTCTTTTCTTAGTTTTGGCTATTCCTTGAGAAAGATGAATATGTTTTCATTTTTTTTATGTTATAAAGTATATTATATTAACTTATTATTACATTACTAAACTAACCATTACTTAAAATTATTCAAACACTTTAACTAATGGGCATAAATGTCTTATGCCGTCCACTATCCTCTAAAAAGGCTAAATTTCAAGTTTAATACTTCCCCTTTAAAAGGCAATATCAATTTAGCCCTTGCACATTAAACTATCACATTTATAACTTATTCGAGTAAGCCCTTTTTGCTTAATTAAGCACACAAACAATTATATTTTATACGAAACTTTCACACATTATAATTCACATATATTTAACACGAAAAATAATATTTAAAGATTTTTCAGACACAAATTCATGGTCTCAAAACCACTGTTCCGATTAGGGTCAAATTCAGACTGTTACAACTCCTGAATTGACTGAGGTTGCTATAATAATTTTATCTCAGTTAATTACCATATCCTCTATTGAAAGAAATTAGAGCACTTATTCATTCATCCATAATGTAAAATGAAATAGCTATTTTTAAATTTTTTATTCTTATTGAAGTTTTTTAATGTGTAGCTTTTAGTTTTTTTTTTAATGATAAAATAAACAAGTTGAACTCAACTGTAATATCGTGATTGAGCTCTCTCTTATTAAATATCATTACAAAAGCAACTCGATTAGTGCTCATCTACTGACCTTGTCATAAGTGTGTTACCCTCATAGGATATCCTTAATCTCTTTGGGATAAATTTGTTCTCCCAATATGATGTTATTTCATCTCATGGTAAACATTACATCTTCCTTTATGAAAATTCAATTACTCTCAAATAGTAATCAAGTCATTCATCACAACGACAAATGAACAGTGGCCACATTTTCTTTTCATCAACCATGTAATGCCAATGAAAGGATGTCATTTACCTATATCTCAGACTATGAATTCCACTATTGTGAATAACACTACGTATTGCAAAAGTTGTATACCCAACGTACCATATTTCAGTGACATATTTATTTGAATTCAGGCTTTTACTTACATCAAAGTACACAATTCATGCATACATAGTTCGCCATCCACTTAGGATTAAAGTATGTCACACTTTAAATGTCACAATTGAATAAATCCATAAATGGATTCAGGATTTACTTTTCTTGGGTCTAGTCTAATATGCTATCAGTCTAGTCAGTCACATCTATGTCTCTATCTTCTAGAAGTCATTCGCTCCGATGCCCAGGAAAAAACATCTCCCTAATTGGACTTGATAGACTACGTATTAGTCTTTCAATCGATTTTCTCATTTCGATTAGACTAAGAACATGTTTAGGTTCGTCTAGTACTACAAGTTGTCTTTCCATATTATGATCCGACCACATAATACCACTTAGTATTAGTTTAAACATTAGACAACCAGTAAGTCAATATTTGCTTCTATTTTGCTTTGTATGCAAAAGCCACATGAGGAAATTATACAAAGTATGCTAATGAAATCCATGAATTATTGTATTAACCAATATGTTTGAAAAAAATTACAAGTGTACATAGATAAAACTACTACACTTAAGGCACCAGATCCAATAATATCCCATGCACTAGTGAAGTAGATGAGACATGTTTCGCATTATGCCCCTTATATGTTTCTCAAATATCTCTCTAGGTAGTTGATTCTTGGTAAAAAAAATCCCCAGGTTTTTTCCTCAGATACGATCTTTGACTACATCCGCTGTTCTGTCAAACACTACCGTATCCTTTATGATACTTTCTATCAATGTATTTTGTCCTTTTGTGGTTTCTTTGAGGTTTAGCTATATCTGCACTATTATAATGCCACAATTTTTCATACTATGAACCTTACTTGACACTTATTCATACTAAGACCCTTCATAGTGAAGTTAGTAGTGTAACCTTACTTGACACTTATTCATACTTTGAACTTGTCGTTTAGGACAAAAACATAGCCTGATGTTAATTTCCTCGAATCATGACACATTTGGAAGTCAAAATCAATATATCTGATAGGAGTAAGATCTCCTCCATAATACACAAGTATATAATCCCCCGTTCTTCGTCCTGGATTCGCTTGATATTGACTCACCAATCCCAATGCGAAACAAATATCTAGATGTGTGCATAGTATATCATACATGAGACTTCCAACTGTTGAAACATAAGGGACCTTTCTCATGCTTTCTCTTTCTTCCGCTGTCTTAGGACAGTCCTCCAAAGAAAGATGAAATCCTGATACAGAATGTTGATTTCCCTTCTTCAAATCGAATGTTCCAATATCTTGTCTATGTATGAAGCTGGAGATAGTGCTATCACTTTGTTCTGTCAATCCCTTAGGATTCGAATACCTAGAACAAAATTAATTTCTGCCAAGTCCTTTATGCTAAACTATTGGGTTAACCATAGTTTAATCGACAATGTCCCTACATCATTCCTAATGAGTAGAATTTCATCGACATATAGAATGAGAAAGATTACCTTTTCATCCCCTAAATATTTATAAACACAAGGTTCATCTATGTTTTTCTTAAATCCAAAAGTCTTGATCTATTGATCAAATATTTGATTCCATGAGTGGGACGCTTGCTTAAGTCTATATATGGATCTAAGCAGTTTGCAAACTTTATGTTGATTTCCTTAGCTATATATCTAGTAGGTTGCATCATGTAGATGCTCTCTTCAATATAGTCATTCAAGAACGTTGTCTTGACATCCATTTGCCAGATCTTGTAATCGAGAGTCACAGCAATGGATAACAATATGCAAATTAACTTGAGCATGGCAACCGGAGAGAAGGTTTCTTCAAAATCAATACATTCTTTCTAAGTATAACCTTTTCTACAAATTTGGCCTCATAAGTTTCCACTTTTCCATCTACATTTATTTTCTTCTTTAGATCTACTTATACCCTTTGGGTTTGATCCCTTTTGATAAATCCAGAAAATCCATCTCAACTTTCATAGTTATTTCTAAGAGCTTCGAATCAGCACTTTGCATCACTTTATCTTATGTGAGTTGGTTAATATCTTTTTGTTCAGCAGACTCAATGTTTCAAACACTTCCACCAGATTGGAAGAACTCAGACCTACAAGAGACCCTCCCACTACGATAAAGCACCCTATGATGCTTATCGTCTGCAGGTCTACTACTAAAAGTTGGTTTTCAAACTTTTTTGCAGGGTTTTTCATATTTCTTGAAAGTTTCTTGAGTACTTATTTACTTCGAGGTTTGAACTCATTCATGTAAATTTCTTCATGGAAAGTAACATGATTTAACACTATCACAGTTTTCTCTTTCGAGTTACAAAACAAATCACCCTTTGTTCCTTTTAAATTTCCTACAAACATGCACACTTTTGTTCGTGAATCCAATACGTGGGCTAGGTATCCTCAAATCCTTAAATAGTTTTCCAAAATTCATATAGATTTTTGATGTTGCCTTAGTTGGTACATCATTTAGAATAACAAGTCGTCTATACCACATATCCCCAAAAAGAGATTGGATTTGAATAACTTAACATCGAATGAACCATGTCTAAAAACATTTGATTTCTTCTCTCTACCACGCCATTCTATTATGAAGTGCCCAACACAATTAACTGGGATAGAATTTCATTCTCTATGAGGTACCCTTAGACCTCATCTGATAAATATTTCCTATCTTGATCAGACCAAAATAAACCCTTTACCGAAATCTCACATATGGTTTTGGTTAGACGGATCCTTATTTTTCCTGACTTTCAACCAAATGACATTCTCCGTATTCTTGTACCACGAATTGCTTCGAGTATGAGTAGGACTAATTCGAATCAAACATAAAATTGGAAATAGTTTTCTTTACTTTCAGTGTGAGTAAAATTTCTCTCCAATAGAAACGGATAGAATTGTTATTCCAGAAAATATAATTTATACACAGAGAATAAAACTCACTATTTTTGAGCAAAATAACAATATCTCTCCCATATCCAGTCCAATTACAAGTACTTCTAGGACTTTTAACATAGTACTTAATAATTTGATCCAACCCGATAGTTGTTTTTCTATTTTCAATAGTAAACATCTCTTCCAATTAAATAAGTTTCTCAACCCAATTCTAATTCTGATAAAATCATGACGACTTTACCGTAAAAGAATCTATTTGAAAATATATTTAATATTTCCATGCTCAATAGATTCACTATTACCAAATGATTTATTTTCATTTTCGAACTACATTTTATTCGAAAATTATAAATTCATTTCCTGGTCATTTTCATTTTGGAGAAAACCACTTTCATTTCCAAATATTTTTCATTTCTCCATTTTTACCATTTCTATCTATCTATGCTAATTTGATTCAATATGCAATTCATTTCTAGTTTCAACGAGATAGCGGAGGGATTTATTGGACATATGCGATTAAGGATCAAATGATTTATAATTAAGTTCCAACTTTTCACATATTAATTATAAACTCATTTAGTCACAAAGTTATTCCACTATAGTATCGTGGTTGCGCTCTCCCCAACGGCATACCATTACGAAAGTAACTTGATTAGTGCTCATCCAATGACCTTGTCATAAGTGTTTTACTCTCATAGGATATCATTAATATGATCATATTTTATCTCATGGTAATCATTACATATTCTGTCATGAAAAATCAATTACTATAAATAGTAATCAAGTCGTTCACCACAAAGATGAATGACCCGTGACCACATTTACTTTTTATCAACCATATAATGCTAATGAGAGAATATCATTTACTCATATCTTGAGCTATAAATTCCACTTTTGAATGGCGCTACATATTGCAAAAGTCTTATACCAAACGTACCAGCTTTCGATTCCTTATCTATTTGAACTCAAGCTTTTTCTCTTTTTAAAGTGTACGAGTCACGCATACATATTCCGCCATCCACTCAAGATTTAGGTATGTCACACTATGGATGTCACATGTAACACCCCGATTTTTTTGGCTTAATTTGGACTTTTGGTAATTTTGGCATGAATGAGTGTCCGGTTCAGTGGATATGTGTTCTGGGTGTGTGTGGGAGGTCTCAAGTTCAAGTCTCAACTTGGGTAAATTTTAGTATTTTTATGAATAAAGTCCAAACTCTGTTTAATAGGCTTATAAATTTAAGTGTGTAAGTAATTAACAGAATGGGTCTGCTGGTCTAGTGGTTAAGTGGTGTGCTATTATGGTTGAGGTCATGAGTTTGAATTCCTGTGCGAACAAAGGATTTATTTTTACTATAAAATTCTGATAGTGGAGAGGTTGATGGAGAAAATTAAGGAGACTTGAATAGGGGAGTTATCAAAATTCTTGCCAATCTGATTACTTCGCTATTTTTCAGTTTTTACACTTTGTTCCCAAGATTTCCCCCCTTTTTTTGTCGTTTTCTGCCAATTCCCCTGTTGAAATCCCTTGGTTTTCCCCTCTTCATCGATTTTTCTTGATTTATTTCCTCCTTGTGAAACGGTAGAGTGTTTTCGATAAGTCTAGGTGTACGTTTGTTTCATTTGGATGAAATAATGTGGTATTAAGTGGTTATTTTCTGATTAAGGGACAATCAAGGAGCTTTGGGCTGCTTTTCGGCTTTGTAGCAACGAGATATTAGCGTGGCTCATTAAGGTAAGGCTGTTGGTAAGTTTTCAAGAATTTCCTATTCATGATAATTCAGATTAAGTGACTAAAATTGGGCTTGCAATTGTTGAATATAGGTTTCGGAGTGCTCGGGAGTGGTTACGCGTCGAAATCGAACCAGGTGTGTATCCGAAAATATAGAAAATGAAGTTTTGGTGAAAGCCAAAAACCTTTCTGTCAACGCCACACGGGCGTGTGGTTGCCCGTGTGGTAGGCCATGTGTAAGGATAAGTCACCACACGGTCGTGTGATCGACGAGCTAGATAGTGTGCCAGCGACACAGCCGTGTGAGGGCTGAGCAAGGCCGTGTGTGACACACGGGCCAGACCAATTGGGCCAAGTGGGCTACACGGGCGTGTGGGACCACACAGGTGAACCACACGGGTGTGTGAGATTTTGGGTCAGGCCATGTGATCCACACGGCCAAGTCTAATTTGGGTCGTGTGGGCCCACACGAGTAGGCCCATGGGCGTGTGAACCCATTTTTCTAGAAAACTCTGTTAGGTCACACGGGTCGCCCAAGTCGACAGTGGACCTACCGTAGGGTCAATAAGCAATGGTTAGACCCCTAAATAAATGATCTGATTTCTTGATTTCTATACTAAGCATGTATGCTATTTTGAATGTATGAACTACTATTTGCATATTAACATGACATTTTATGTATGTTGCATTGCATCGGGATGGGATTGATGATATTTGGAGGAAGTATCTGAAAGGCTTTAAAGCTTGTTATCTGGCAGCTCAGTTGCAAATTTCTGATTATGTGTTGCATTCAGTACAACATGGTGTGTAGGGCTAGATGGGTTGATTTTATCCCCACATGGTGTGTAGGGTTGGATGGAGTTGGTGTGTAGAGGCTGGTGGGTAGGACTCTGTTTTTTGCATATTCTGTCTGAAATGGGCTAAGGCCCTATAATATGTCTGATTCTGTATCTAAGTGGGCTAAGGTCCACACCGTTTCTGTAATGGGATCAGACTCGAACTGTGAATATATGTCTGTTATCTGATATTCTGTGTGTATGTTTTCTGTGGGGATTACACACTGAGTTTGCGAAAACTCACTCTTTTCTGTTTAATCTATTCAGGTAATCCCCAGCAGTAGACGGATCGGTGCAGCGGAGGACTCGGCGGTGACCACGATTTCAGACACTTATTTACGATTTACGTTTTTATTTCGATTTGGTTATTTTTGGGTATATTTCATGTAATAAGGCCTTTACAGATTTTCACTTAAATTTGGGATTATTATTTTATGAACTGCTAGCAGTAGGATAAGACACAAGTTTTCAAAGTAAACAAATCTTTTATAAAAAAACACACGAATTCACAAATTACTTTTAAAAAGCTTCTGTAATGAATAACATTTTGAAAATGGTCAATAAATGAATAAACGACGCGTTTTAGACGGTATGTAACATCCTAAATTTTTGGGCCTATGCGTTTAATGGGTGAATATGTGGAATGAGTTAATTTAAGTGTTAAGGATCCAAATTGGGCTCAGGCTTAGGCAGAGGCCTTGATTAAAATTATGTATTTGGGCATTATAGGGTTTAAAAGGTAGTATCTATGTTTAAAATACCAAAGTGGGCTTGTGGCCCAATCCTAGGAGGTGACGCCACACACAAGGAGTAAGGGGCCCAAATTTAAGTTTCATGGAGCCCAATTCTTTTAATTTAAGTTAGCTAAATTTTGGGCATTAGGATTAGGTGGAGTGGATGGCAACAAGGCTAAAATTTAGGGGTTTTAATGTTTAAAATATGTGGATAATAAGCAGATAAAGGCTATTATTTAGGAATTTATTTTATGTGGATAATAAGCAAATAAAGGCTAAGTTTTAGGGATTTTAATGATTAAAATATGTGGATAATATGCTGATAAAGGAGGGAGGAGTTAGAGATAATTAAGTCTCTTTTGGATGAGCTAGTAGATTGAGATAAAGGAGAAAAGCTAGGAATTTATCTACAAAGAGAGTGATGGCCAAGAATCCATCACTGAGAGGAGTAAAGAAACCAGCTACTACATGGCAAAGGGTTGTCGAATTTCCTATAAATAGAGGGCTAGCTCCTTGTTTACGACATTAAATCCTCTCCCTTTATGCCGAAATTCCTTAGCTTCTTTTCTCCAAATTTTTCCTCCAATTTCTAAAAGCCAAAACTCCATTATTCTCTTTTTTCTTCTAAAAGCCAAAACTCCATTATTCTCTTCTTTTCCTAAAAGCGAAAACTCCATTATTCTCTTCTTTCTTCTAAAAGTGAAAACTCCATTATTCTCTTCCTTCTCTAAAAAGTCGAAATCTCTATAGTTTTTATTTTATTCATCCTATTTGAGAAATTGTTCAATACTTCCGGCATTCAAATCCTCCATTGACATTGTCAAATTCCCTCTCTAGTACTAGCCGAATCTCCTAAGTTAAGGTAAGAGTAGATTTTTTATTAGTTCTCATAATCTATTCCCGATTTTTGAAAAGGAAAAAGCGAAAGCTAATAGTTTAATGGTTTATGATGGGCGGCAAGTCGGGATTTGAAGGAAGCCTAGTCGACTAGATCTAAAAGCCAAATTCATAAGTCTCCAATTTGAGATTTTTAAGGTAAGAAGATTTTCCTAGATTTCTATTAGATTTCATCATTATATACAAGATTTTAACTTTATAAGGAAGATTAACGATTAAATATTATTATAATAACTCGATAAGGATTTATGATGGAATTAAATATGGATCGGGCAAAAGAAAGAATCCTAAGTTTAAGAAACGAGCAAGATTCATTGCTCGAGATTGGCCAATTGGTTGTGGACCGCTTCGAACAACACCTTAGGCAGATAGCGGTTGTGTCGACTAAGGATAGCGTCGATATAGAAAGCCTCGTTTTATCGGAATCGGTGTGTAGATTCTTGACACATAAGCTTTGTTATATTATATGTATGTTATGGGCTAAAAGTAGGAAAAGGTGTGTAGATCTCTATCACACTAGTTAATCTGAATTATATATATGTTATGGGCTAAAAGCGGAAAATGAGGTTGTATGAGCGATCGTATTACCCGAAAGGGTAGGCAAGGGATGCAGTGCGTAATCATAGAAACTTCTATGTGTATCAAGTATGTAAAAATATGTGATCTGTTTAGATAGTTTAATGTTCGATTCTTGTATGTATGCATGGGATGGGATTGATTGATTTACGGAAGGGGAGTAGGTCATGAGGCGATCGGTGGCTTTGCCACATAGGTCACATAGTGATCGAACTTTATGATGAAACAGACAAATTGTCGATATATTATTAAGGTCGACAATGATCGGTGGCTTCACCACATAGGTCACATAGTGATCGGTCTTTATAATGAAGACAAATTGTCGATATAGTGTGTAGCGGATGGAGGGTTGATTGTAGAAATCCCACGGTGTGATGGTTGGTACGGGGTGTGTAGAGGATGGACTCATAGGTTTGGGATGGGCCATGTTGCATATTTTGTTACCCTTGTATACGGGCCAAGGCTCATAATGTGTTTGTGGGCCTCAAGCCTTTTATGTGTTCTCGGGATTTGCACTGCGAGTCTTGGTGACTCAACCTTTTATTTTTCCCAACATTTCGGTGAGCGTAGATCGTGAACATGGGAGTAGAAGCGGACTCGAGGGCCATCAAGTTTTATTTCTACAAATTATTTGGGATTTCTTTAAGTTTATTTTATTTTTATTTGGAATTTTTTTAGGCCCCTAGTTTTTATTCAACTAAGAAGTTTTCAATATTATGCAACTTATAAATTTTATGTCAAGGTTTATTTATACTTAATAATACTAATATAAGATTTTATTTTTAAAATGTCACTTATGTACTCTAATAATGTCTAATTAAATTACGACTTCCAAAACCAACAAGGCAAAAGTTTTCAATGTACAAGCCGTGACACGCTAGATCCAGTCGAAACGCATGGGTCGGATTTGGGGTGTTACATTTTGGTATTAGAGCCCAGTTCAAAACTCGGGCTGTGAAATGGGTCTAGAAATATTTTTAGAAAATTTTTTTTTGGTTCGAGGACATGGGCTTCGAGTCTACCGGCACCCGATCTGCCCATGTAAGTATTCTAAACTCTTGCTGTGTTATTTATGTGGGCTTAATGAGCTTTATGGGACGTAGACTATCTAGGTTAGAACTTATGGACTCTAGGCTTAGGCAAACCACTCTTCAATTTCATAAGACTTAACTTCACTAAAATAAAACATGTAAACGAGTCACAAGACTAAGGTGTGGCAACAGGCATATGCATGTCTAGGAGTAGATCTGGAAGAGCTTGGTATTTAAGCAGTCTAAGTGACTCACCTCCTCTTCACAGGAATCTTACCTGGTGCATAGTGACTGTTCACTTTAGCCATGATAGGGTGTGGCAATAGGCATGCGCATGCCTAGGAGTGGATTCAGGGAGAGCTTGGTATTTAAGCAGTCCTAGTGACTCACCTCCTCTTCACGGGAATCTTACAGTGCGTGGTATTTATTCACTCTAGCTATAAGGACTTGTTCATAAATTTGAACCCATAATTAAAACCCGAAAGGGACCAACCACCCTATTTTGCAACCAAAACCCTTAAGTTTTGTGCACTTCCAAAAAAAAATACATTTGATTTGAAAATGTTCGCAACTATGAAGAAAATTACCAAATTACCCTTATTATGCAAAATGACCAAAATAACCCTGATTTGTAGAATTACCATATTACCCTTGTTTTGTAAAATTATCAAAATACCCTTGAATCAAAAAATTACCAAAATACCCTCAGATCACAAAAATTATCGAAATACCCTCGAATTTCAAAATTATCGAAATACCCCAGAATTTCAAAATTACCGAAATGCCCCCGAATTTTAAAATTACTGAAATACCCTCAGATTTCAAAATTTTCAAAATGCCCTAGATTCCAAAATTACCAAAATACCCTCGATTTCTAAAATTAACAAAATACCCCCGAGAATGCAAAATTACCAAAATACCCTTATTTTATAAAATTATCAAGGAACCTCATTTCAAGAAAAAAATTTATGAAAATGCCCCTTGTAGGATAAAATTACGAAAATACCCCTAGGTAGTGGAAAACAACAACAATGACAACCACAACACTTTTCTGTAATGAACGTGAGTTCATGAATGTTGATGATTGAATGAATGAACTTGAGACTGTAGTGTATGTATGAATTCGAAAGAACTACTTTTTAGAACTATTAATCATAAGACTGTTCGCGATAAATCAGTGGAAAGAAATAATGATTCATAAAATTTCTAATCAGATAAACGCAAATCGGTAGAATGAGTATAAGAGGACGAAGACGCTTCAGATGCGAATAATGGTGCATACCCTACCATAGTATACTAAGTGTCTATTTTGGCTTTAGAATTAGAGTGCGCAGCGAAAGCATAGTGGTGAGACTCAGGTAGAATGATTACTAGTTAGTTGGAAATTTCGAGGATGAAATTTCTTTAAGGAGGGTAGAAGCGTAACATCCTAAATTTTTGGGCCTATCGTTTAATGGGTGAATATGTGGAATGAGTTAATTTAAGTGTTAGGGGTCCAAATTGGGCTCGAGCTTAGCAGAGGCCTTGATTAAAATTATCTGTTTGGGCATTATAGGGTTTAAAAGGCAGTATCTATGTTTAAAATACCAAAGTGGGCTTGTGGCCCAATCTTAGGAGGTGACGCCACACACAAGGAGTAAGGGGCCCAAATTTAAGTTTCATGGAGCCCAATTCTTTTAATTTAAGTTAGTTAAATTTTGGGCATTAGGATTAGGTGGAGTGGATGGCAACAGGGCTAAAATTTAGGGGTTTTAATGTTTAAAATATGTGGATAATAAGCAGATAAAGGCTATTATTTAGGAATTTATTTTATGTGGATAATAAGCAAATAAAGGCTAAGTTTTAGGGATTTTAATGATTAAAATATGTGGATAATATGCTGATAAAGGAGGAAGGAGTTAGAGATAATTAAGTCTCTTTTAGATGAGCTAGTAGATTGAGATAAAGGAGAAAAGTTAGAATTTATCTAAAGAGAGTGATGGCCAAGAATCCATCATTGAGAGATAAAGAAACCAACTACTACATGGCAAAGGGTTGTTGAATTTCCTATAAATAGAGGGGGCTAGCTCTTTGTTTCTGACATTAAATTCTCTCCCTTTTGTGCCGAAATTCCTTAGCTTCTTTCTTCAAATTTCTTTCTCCAATTTCTCTAAAAGCGAAAACTCTATTATTCTCTTTTTTCTTCTAAAAGCCAAAACTCCATTATTCTCTTCTTTTCCTAAAAGTGAAAACTCCATTATTCTCTTTTTCTTCTAAAAGTGAAAACTCCATTATTCTCTTCCTTCTCTAAAAGCCAAAATCTCTATAGTTTTATTTTATTCATCCTATTTGAGAAATTGTTCTATACTTGGCATTTAAATCCTCCATTGACATTGTCAAATTCTCTCTCTAGACTAGCCGAATCTCCTAAGTTAAGGTAAGAGTAGATTTTTATTAGTTCTCATAATCTATTCCCGATTTTTGAAAAGGAAAAGTCGAAAGCTAATAGTTTAATGGTTTATGATGGTGGCAAGTCGGGATTTGAAGGAAGCCTAGTCGACTAGATCTAAAAGCCGAAATTCATAAGTCTCAATTTGAGATTTTTAAGGTAAAAGATTTTCCTAGATTTCTATTAGATTTCATCATTATATACAAGATTTTAACTTTATAAGGAGGATTAACGATTAAATATTATTATAGTAACTCGATAAGGATTTATGATGGAATTAAATATGGATCGAGCAAAAGAAAGAATCCTAAGTTTAAGAAACGAGTAGTATCTCATTGTTCGAGATTGGCCAATTGGTTGTGGACCGCTTCGAACAACACCTTAGGCGAGATAGCGGTTGTGTCGATTAAGGATAGCGTCGATATAGAAAGCCTCGTTTTATCGGTGTCGTGTGTGTAGATTCTTGACACATAAGCTTTGTTATATTATATGTATGTTATGGGCTAAAAGCGGAAAAGGTGTGTAGATCTCTATCACACTAGTTAATCTGAATCATATGTATGTTATGGGCTAAAAGCTGGAAAATGAAATTGTATGAGCAGTCATGTATTACCCAAAAAGGGTAGGTAAGGGATGCAGTGCGTAATCATAGAAACTTCTATGTATCAAGTATGTAAAATATGTGATCTGTTTAGATAGTTTAATGTTCGATTCTTGCATGTATGCATGGGATGGGATTGATTGATTTACTGGAAGGGGAGCGGTCGCGAGGCGATCGGTGGCTTTGCCACATAGGTCACATAGTGATCGATCTTTATGACAACGACATAATTGTCGATATATTATTAAGGTCGACAATGATCGATCGATAACCGCCACATAGGTCACATAGTGATCGGTCTTTATGATAAAAGACAGCAATTTGTCGATATGGTGTATAGCGGATGAAGGGTTGATTGTAGAAATCCCACGGTGTGATGGTTGGTGCGGGGTGTGTAGAGGATGGACTCATAGGTTTGGGATGGGCCATGTTGCATATTTTGTTACCCTTGTATACGGGCCAAGGCTCATAATGTATTTGTGGGCCTCAAGCCTTTTTATGTGTTCTCGAGATTTGCACACTGAGTCTTGGTGACTCAACCTTTTATTTTCCCAACATTTCGGTGAGCAGAGATCGTGAACATGGGAGCCGAAGCGGACTCGAGGGCCATCAAGTTTTATTTCTACAAATTATTTCGGATTTCTTTAAGTTTATTTTATTTTTATTTAGGATTTTGTTTAAGGCCCCTAGTTTTTATTCAACTAAGAAGTTTTCAATGTTATGCAACTTATAAATTCTATGTCAAGGTTTATTTATACTTAATAATACTAATATAAGATTTTATTTTTAAAATGTCACTTATTTACTCTAATAATGTCTAATTAACTTACGACTTCCAAAACCAACAAGGCAAAAGTTTTCAATGTACAAGCCGTGACACGCCAGATCCAGTCGAAACGCATGGGCCGGGTTTGGGGTGTTTCACGGTAACCTAAAATATCAAAAAGGGCATTATTGTAATTACGCTTTCTAATCATCTACAAATGGTTTTAGCGCAATTATGTTTTCCAAAGCACTATCATGTGACGTCGCTAGATTCGACCATAACGTCTAGGCCGAGTTTGGGTTGTTACATCACAAGTGAATAAATCCATAAAAAAATTCAGGATCTATTCTGCTTAGGTCATGTTCGTTGTACTGTCAGCACAGTCAGTCACATCTATGTCTCTATCTTTTAGAAGTCATCCACTCCGATGCCTAAGACAAAGCATTTCTACAATTAGACTTGATAGACGAAATATTATTCTTTCAATCGGTTTGCTCATTTCTGATTAGACTAAGGACATGTTTAGGTTTGTCTACTAATACAAGTTGCTTTTTCGTATTACGATCTGACCACATAATACCGCTTAGTATTCATTTAAACATTAAACAACCAATGAGACAATATTTGCTTCTATTTTGGTTTGCATGTAAAAATCACATGATGACATTATACAAAGTATGTTAATGAAATTCATGAGTTATTTTATTAACCAATCTATTCGAAAAAATTACAAGTGTACATAGACAAAAATACTACACTTACGGCTCCAAATCCAACAATGGACTTCTTAGACAAATATCATTAACGCTTAAATAATTTATATATAAGTTCCAACTTTTTGCCTATTAATTATAAACTCATTAGTCACAAAGTCGTTCCACTATAGTATCGTGACTGAGCTCTCCTTAATTGCATACCATTACAAAGGCTACTTAATAAGTGCTCATCCAATGACTTTATCATAAGTGTGTTACCATCATAGGATATCCTTAGTCTCTTTGGGATAAATTTGTTCTCCCAATATGATTCTTTCTTATCTCATGGTAACCATTACATTTTCTTTCATGAAAAGTCAACTATTTTGAAATAGTAATCAAGTCATTCATCATAAAGAAAAACGACCCATAGCCACATTTACTTTTCATCTATCATGTAATGCCAATGAGAGGATATCATTACCCTTTAGTTGGGCTTTGAATTCCACTATTGTAAATGATGTTACATACTATAGAATTCGTATACCCAACATACCATTTTTTGGCTCTTTATCTAGTTGAACACAAGATTAAGGCACGCCACACTACAAATGTCACAAGTGAATAAGTCCATATATGAATCTAGGATCTATTCTACTTTGGTCATGTCTCAGTCCAACAAGTCTCAATCACATCTATGTCTCTATCTTCTAGGAGTCATCCGATTCGATGCTTAAGACCAAACATCTCCCATTGGACTTGATAGGCAACATATCAATCTTTTAATCAATTTGCTCGTTTTCAATTATACTTAGGACATATTTAGGTTATCTATTAATACAAGTTGTCTTTCCGTATTATAATCCGATAACATAATACTTCTTAGTATTAGTTAAATTTTAGACAATTAGTAAGCCAATATTTGTTTTCATTTTGCATCACGTGCAAAAACTGTTGAGGACAATATACAAAGAATATTAATGTAAACAATGGATATTTTATCAAACCAATTTATTCGAAAAATAGAAGTATGCAAAATGAATATACTACACTTAGGGCACTAGATCCAATAATAGAAACATATTAGGTGAATGAATTTAACCCTAAGAGGTCAAGGATAGCCTATAAGGGTAACACATATATGACAAGGTCATCGGACGAAAACTAAGTGAGTTGCCTTCGTAATGGTATATAATAGGGAGAGCTCAGTCCTGGTACTATAGTGGAATGACTCCATGACTAAATAATATTGTAATTAAAAGAGAAAGAGTCAGAACTTAATTTAAAATTATTTGAGCCCTAATTATATATGTCCAATCGGTCCCTCTATTAGCTCAGTACAACATTGATGATTTGCATTTGAATTGATGAGATGAATGAAAATGAATAATTAGATAAATAAATCACATGCAACACTATTTGTAGTCAATGGCATGTCCAAGCATTGTACTTTAGTGGAATGACTCCATAACTAAATAATGTTGTAATTAATAAACGAAGAGTCGAAAATGAATTACAATTTATTTGAGCCCTAATTATATGTCTAATCGACCCCTTCGCTAACTCGATATAACCCAAAATGAAATGCATGTAGAATCGATATTATGAAATGAATGAAAACAATGATTAAGAAAAATAGATTGCAGTATCATCATCCGCTATGAATGCATTTTCTCGCTAAGTATAAAACATGACATATAAATTAAATTAATTTTCTTCGAATTATTATTTAATTTATTGCAATTAAAAAATTGAAGTTTGAAGTGAGAATTAAATTAATTAATCATTATAGTTTTATTGATTGGGGCAAATAAATATATTTCCTCATATACCCTAATACTGAGAAAAGTTATAATTTTAATGAAATTACAATTGAGTTGAGAAAATAATTTAATTGGATAAATTAATTAACTTAATTAGTTAATATTTTGGGAAATATAAAATAGTTATTGGATTGGATAAATGATAAGTGTTGGTTAAAAGTTCTGATAACACATATAATTGTACCCAGTACATGAGACGAGCCCAATGAGCCCATCCCATGTGAGAGGAGCAGCAAATCTTAGTATCCCTTAGGGTTCCCGTCACCTCTAGGGTTTCCCAAATACGGGAAATTATATTTTTATATTAAAATATTATTATTTAATTACCCTTTCTTCAAGTAAGACTCTTGTACCGTTTCCTTATCAATTTCTCTGTTAGAAAATAGTGGTAATTTATTACAAGAATAAACTTTATTTTCTAGAAAGCTCAAAGCCCATCAAGAGAAATTAACTTCCCCATTGAAAGTTAATAAGAGTTCTCATTTTGTGCATTTGGTTTGTTTTTTTGAACCCATACACAAAGTAATTTAGGGTTCAAAGATAGCGAAAAAGATTGTTTGGTAAAAAGTCATAAAGTAACTTAGAACGCCTTGCACAATGCACAAGTAATAATTCGGTTAAGGGTTTATTAATATAAATACCAGAAGGCTTGATTGTAAGAAAATTCTAAAATTCCATTATGCTAAAAACGTTGTTTTTTATTTTTTTCCCCAACACTTTTATGGTTCAACGATCAGCCCATCCCTAAGAAGTGGAACATAAGGCAATTAATTAAAGAGATGTTATATGTAAAATGCCCCTTCGTTTAGGTATGTAAGCCCAAATATATGTTCATAGAAATAAGAAAGATAGTTACTAGGTGTGTGTCACATAATTTTGTAAGTATGGTAATATGATTGCAAAAGGAAGAAGCCTTCATCAAAGTAACTCTTCATCAACTATGACCTTCTAAAGCCCAATGCCTCCCCTGACAAAGCCTATTAAGGCTTTATTTTCCCATCGAGCATATGCCTTTTGAGGGTCTCATCATCATTTTCGATAAAGCCTTTTAAGTCTTTAATGCCTCATCAAGCAAGGTCTCTTAAAGCCTCAACTCGTTAAAACATGATTACTAGCAAAGTAAATTTTTAACAAAAATGGCCTTTTAAAGGCTTGAATATTACTTCCAGTGAAATCTACTAATGCTCTAGTGCCCCATCAAGTGAGGCCTCTAAAGTACCCTATGTCGTTCATGGCATAGGCCTTTGAAGAGCCCTAATGGCACTTTTAGTGAAGCCTTTTAAGGCTCCAATTCATCGTTGGGTGATGCCTCTTAAGGCCCCAACTCACTAAAAAGTAAATGCCATCCCTACTAGGTGTAGCTTTTTAAGGCTTCAACGGAAAATAATACAACATGCCAAGTAAGATAGGAATATTTTTAAACAATTCATAAGATTGACATAAATTTATCTATGTAAGTAGAAGAAAGGCTACATAAATAAATAAAAAGGAACAGAAAGCATTGAAAACAATGTGGGAGAGTTCATTATATATCTACTCTTATGAAGTTCACTCATTCACGCAATCCGTTCATTATATGTCTACTCTTATGGTGTTCACTCATTTGTGCGAACCCTTTCATCGGAGAGTTCATTATATATCTAAACTTTCAGAGTTCACTCATTTAAGTAAACTCCTTTATTGGAGAGTTCATTATATATGTACTATTATAGAGTTCTTTCATTTAGGCAAACCCCTCTTTGGAGAGTTCATTATATATCTACTCTTATAGTGTTAATCATTTACTTATTTTGCCTACTTAGGTAAACCTCTTGAGGGAAGAGTTCATTATATGTTTACTTCTAAAGTATGACTTTATTATTTATGTGTATCTCCTTATATGTATCTAGCATGACCATGCATGCAAGACTACATTAAAAGAAGAGCTATTAGCATTGTTCTTCCATACTCGCCTCCAAGGCGTCATAACATTATTCTTTCATACTTACCTCCAAGGCATCATATTTCACCTCTTTTAAGACTACTTCATCAAATTTACCTCTAAGACATCTTATTTTGCCTATTTAGTCTGACTTTTCCAAATTTGATTCCCAAGTATTTGCATTATCTTTCACCTATTCAAGATTGTTTCACCAAATTTACCTTTTAGTAAATTTTATTTTGCCTATTTAGTCTGTCTTTTCCAAATTTTCTTCCCAAGTATTTCACATATTTAAGACTACTTCACCAAATATGCCACCAAGGCATCTTATTTTGCCTCTTTAGCCCAACTACGACAAATTTTCTTCCCAAGTAATTTTTAAGTATAATGCAATTAAACCTTATTCCAAATGAAAAAAAGCATCTTCCTTCGCCAAAGGAATGACACCATGTAGCCCCAACATTACATTCTCAAAGAAACTCACTTTATAAACTTCTTTTGACTACGAGGAGGCAATAATTATAGTCAACCCATCACATTCTAGTGGAACATGTATGCCTCTTTAGCCACCATATATATAGTAGGGCATCATTCTAGTGAGACCCACATCAAAACTCTCTCCCCTTTTTAAAAGCTCTCTTCACCATTAAAAAAGAGGGCTCTAGGATATATCCCAAAGCTCTGCCAAATCTCTCCAAGCTTTCGAGATACCCATAAACCACAAATCTCAATGATTTTCTGCTCCATTTACAGTGTGAATTATCTCTAATTTAGCGATTCTTTGTACTCTTATGGTGTGAATTGCCATAACAAACAACTCTTGACTTTTGTGTCGTAACATGGATATACAAATTTAAAATTTAATATGATGAATAGTTAAATGTTTTTACATTTAAAGTTGTTAAACTCTCATGGACTACTATCATTTTACTTGAAATTTTCATTAATAGTTGCAAAAGAGAAAGGGCGGGCTCTCTGAAGTTGCTTGTAATGACGCTTAACTATAGTTTTTTTTGCCTGCTTTGACCTCAACTTGATTTTTACTTATAAATATTTGGATCCGTTTTATCCTTAATCTTGTTTAATATGTTAGCACTATACTATGATCTCGAAATTATTTCTCTAATCCTGCTCTGACCTGATTCGGAGTTTTATAGTGTAATTTATTTTATGTTAATTTTATAATTTTTATAAAATTAAGAAATCGTAATATTTAAAATACATAAAATATTTATAAAATTAAAAAAATAGAATTTAGTTATAAATTAAAATAAGAACATTTTAGTAAATATATTGAGATGAGACAAGTTTGAGCTAGATGTCATCTCCAAAAATTTTATGAAAAACTATATTTATAAAAGACTTATCAATTATAGATAATTATTTTGGGGTTAGATATCTAGACCTAAAAATAGCAAAAGAAATTATTATAATAATTCTTAAAAGAAATAGTTTTTAAGTCATTTAAGGGCAGTCTAGATGGAAAAGAAACGGTGGTTCGGTTTGCATTCACAAATTTAGTGTAGCTCAAACTGAAAATGTAGCAATTGGGATTTTACTTATCCTAGTCTGACAGTGTATGGAGATTGATGGTAACCCTTTGTTATTGCAGAAAATGGGGTCCGGTGGCAAATATTAAAGGAGGCTGGTTTTGTTGCTCCCAACTCAGAATGGCAGACCCATTTACGCCACGCAATATACGAGAGAGTTCCTCTCCTACTACTCAGTGCAATCTGCATTCTTGTAAAGTTGGTTTCCAGGTAAGATGTTTATGTCTGCTACTAATCAAATACATGAGAGAAAATCGGAGATATCCGCATTGGAGGCTTATTTACCGGATTCTGCAACCGGTTGCAGGGACATGTGGGGGTTAAACAATTAGACGTAAGTTGGAATCGCGGGTATCCATCACGAAACTGATTGCTTTGTCAACTATCTTAAGAGGCCATACATCTGATCCCACCCTTATTTGATGTGATCCATCATCATCTGTTGAACCACGGAAACACGACTTTTCGAGAAAGAAACAAGCATAAAGTTGAGAAAGTAGCTCCTACATCTCCTTTTTGTAAAGTCAGGTTGTATCCCCCCATTTTTAGAATCGAATTTTAGGTTTGTATCTAACTCAGAAATAGTGGAAGCCTCCACCATTTCTATCATTCTGATGTCTACTGTCTAACTGTGTGTGTAATTAAACACCATAAATAACCACATTGAATTTTATGGGTAGACTTAGAAATAAAATATATTTATTTATTTTTATACCATCAGAAATTAAACACTAGCTAAAATTAAATCAAAATAAAATTCGGTTCGGTTCGGCTCTTTTCTGTTCTGTTTTAATTATATTTGTGGTTTTTTTTTTTTTTAAAGTTATGAACCGAGAACCGAATGAATACATTACATTGATATTATTAGTCTAATCAATACCGAAGCGAAGGCTAAATTCGAATCGGATTTCTGCTAATTTTAGGCATTTTTCTCAGCCCTTGTAGATATCACACATCAGCAAACACATGGTATTCTTTGGAATCAACAGCTATGAGCCTCAAAGATGCAATCGTTGCTGCAATGGACATGAGAGCGAAGATAATGACATTGAGCCAATGCCAGAACTTTTGCAAGGTACTCAGTTTGTCCTTCTTTGCCACAATGTACATGTGGTTTGCTAGGATAAATGTTAGTGGAAACGTGCTTAATGCCCCCGTAAGGCTTTCGAAATCTCCGAGGAACGGTAGAAGAGCCGACACCAGTGTACTGATAACGAGGTACCCGCCTCTTGCTGCAATTCTGAAGGACAAGCTGTTAAGCTGCAAGGCGCTTCCTCTAATGCCGAACTTGGTGTCCAAATACTCATAAGTTGGACTCGCGAATATCTGCAGCAGCCAGCGGAGGAAGTTCAGAGGTTTGTGAAGCATTGCTAAAAATGGTTAATGATACAAACAAGCAAGTGTTTACTCACGTGCAAACAAATGATGGATTGCAGGAAGGCAGAAATGTTAGCAGCTGCCTTCACCCAAAGTGGACCGCTTACGCTATTAAGCAAGTATGTGGATGTTGAAGCTCCGTAAGCCCAGTAGCCAATAAAGGTAATGGCAAACATCGGTACAACTCCGATGCTGAACTGAAAGTACAAAGCTTTCAGCGTGTTCTTCACTGCAGGCTGCCTCACTGTTGCCTGTTAAGAGAACAAGGTTTCAGCAGCAGAGAAAACATGGGCACAAACTCAACCTATGTGAAGTCTTAGGGTAGAATAAATCAGATTTCGACAAATTTCATAGGCATTATTCGATGGGAGTAAGATTTAAATGTAGGAGCCAGCCTAATCCATCCATCTTTGCTTGATTCTCAAGACATATCCTCCAGACCGAAACACAAGCGGATGGGTCAGTATGGCTGAGCTGACTGATTTCAGAAGGGCAACCAAATATGAAGCAAACAAGAAGTTCCATATGCAAAACTGATGTATGCATGAGAACCTTGGTCTTGTCATCATTTGGACAAAGCTAAAGTGCATGCAAAGAAAGATGTAAGCATTTTCTCAAGTACAAAATGAACAAAAAGAAGGCTTGCCTTTGCAGCAACTAATTCATAGTGGTAAAGGAACAAGTTTCAAGGTTTTTATGATGGAGCAGTGGATGGATGAACTTGTAATCTGGCCTACCTGTATTTCTGGTAACATTCCAGTATTGAATGCAAACACAAGATTTGCAGATGCTCCTATAGTTGTAAAAATTCTGCTAGAAGATTCCCCATGTATGCTATAGTCTCGGGGTGGTGCATTAGCTCCTATAACAGCATCGGAGTCGTTATTGTCATATAAACGTAGAAAAATATCACAACCACAAACAGAGTACATCAGGGATCCAAATCAAACTCAACTCAATCTGAATGATGTTAACACCCGCCACTGGTATGTAAGGCTATAGTCTATGTATAAGATAAAATCTAACCCAATATTAGTTATTTCTTTTATTTCCTAGCGTATCCATCAAGGTAAGCTAACAGCCTTAATCGGAAAATCAAGTAAATTTCCCTCAATGTTGCAGGAGCTAAACAGTGTCAATTTATTTGGTAGATGATAGGCAAAGATCTAGTTGATTTCATACATATGAAAGCTCAAAAACTCCTTAAGGTTCAAAATTGGAAACATCAATTAGGATTTTAGTTTACTAGACTAAAGCTCTAAAGTGATTTTAGTTTTCAAAATTGGCAACATCAAGATCTAGTTTACTGCAATATTCAGATGCATAATCTAAAGCTCTAAAGTGATTAGCTTCAAGTTCAAGGTAGCTAACGACAAACACCCGAAGGCCTTAAATCATTATTCGAGCCAATATTCCCATTCCCACAGGGTAACACTGACCTAAATAGGCTACAAGGTCAGCACTGCTTTAACCCTCTTGGAAAGCCCTCTCTTACTGATTCACGTAAAGCCGGCTCCCTTTCACCCCCGGTATAGAGGCTGGAAACCTGCCCAAACAGCACGCCGGAAATCAACCGAGGCTTGTATTTCGTACATTTTATTCGACACAAGAGAACCAAATTGTCAAAGGGCTTGAATATTTTCTATACTTTGTAAAGCAAGATTGTTCATTGACTAGGGATCATTGTATGTTAAGGCTCATTCTTTACAAGAAAATGCAGTAATAAACTGATTTAGTAAAGGTTCTATCTGCAGTTCAATCATCAGTTTCAGATTGTAAAATGAAACATCCCATGTGATAAACCGAACAGTGCGAATATCAAATATTAGAATTTACCGTCTTTAGCTGCAAGCACACATGCCACGATGATATATATCAAGCTGAGAACTGTTGAACATCCCAACCATACTCTTAGAGCTGACAGATGCGGTGTCGATATGGCAAACAAAGTACAAGCAAACCCAGTTATTGCAATACAGTATGGAAGCTTCATGGTGTGCTCATAATTGAAAAGGGCAAAACAAGCCTGCATTTGCATATTCACATGTCAAAAGATTTAGGGACTATGATATCTATATGAACCTTTATATAAATCACCAAACCGAGTCCTTATTCATGGAGCGGATAAGCATAGAAAAAGGTCGGAAATGTCGGGATAGCAGACTATTGAATCGTCTTTAGGATGTTCTGCAACCGTTTGTAACAACTATCTTCAACTCAAAATGTAGATTTGACAAGGAAAATAAATGAATTTAAACAATATGGTCTTACCTTTAAAGCAGAACCACCCAAAATGAGAAACCCAATGTTAATCATGAACAGATTGATATATTGCATTGCCCATGTAATAGTATAGGCTCTCCTACCTGTGTTCATCAAGCATAAATGAAACATATAGTTACACGTGAAGATCTTAACTAAGCGAGATTATGAGATTTCGTTTTCGTTTTCGTTTTCGTTTTAGTTAAGCCTCGCACCGTATATTTGTGCTGCAAGATCTCTGTATCTGATATGCCTCTTTCCCCCATGTTCATGGAGCTTGGCAACAAGCATGTTGGCGTTCAGCGACAGCACGGTGGCCAAAAGCAAACCGACTATGCCTCCTATCCAGCCAAGAGGGACCATGATTGTCCCAGAATATCCCAACACAAATACACTGTTAACACCAGTTGTCAAGACAAAACCGGCCTGGAGCCATGAATCTGTATAATAAACAACAAGGTCCAATGAGCTCTAAGAGAAAAATAGATCATCATCTGACAAATTCACCCCAAGAACAGGTACTCTGAAGAATTTATTCCAATTTGTTTCACTATTTTGAAATATTCCCATCTGGAAAAGTAACATCACACAACTTTTCACTATTTATTCAGCATCTTACAGAAAAGGAAAATAAACAAATCAAGAAGCCATTGAAGAACTTAATTCGAAAACATAACATAAAGGAAAAAGGAAAAAAGTTTTAAAAAGAGACCGTTGGTGCTATCCTAATACAGTAACCCCAAATAGAAAAAGAAAATGAACAGAAATTTTGTTATGTCTATGAAAATGCTGCAAAGGAAAAAAAAATCTTCAGCATCAAAACACAATTAGTAAAGCTAATGATTTTAGAAATGACATGGACACTTAAAACATATCAGAATTTATTGAAGAAAAAACTTATTAACACAGTGAAATTCATACAAACACACAATTCCAAGAAAGAAATTTTGTTTAATGTGAAAGAAAAGATTTTATTTTTATGGCATAAAAAATATCAACAAAAAAAAAAAAAAAACCACTGGAGATGGAAAATGAAACTACTCTGCAATTTGCAGTTTGCAGAAAATAAGAAAAAACAAAAAAACTGCCATAAAAAGGTGTTGCAGCATCCCAAAAATCTCAACTAAAATACAAACAGAAGACAAAAAGAAGAACGCAGAATGAACAAAAAGAAAAAGAAAAGGAGCAATCTTTTACATAGAAAATGGCTATAATATGTATGTGTGTATATATATTTATTTGTACCAGTGCTAACTTGATGGGCAGTTTCAGGGACTTGAACAGTTAACTTATAATCCTCAACCTCATTCCTATTGTTGTCAGGCACCATGTTTATCACTCTTTTCTTTCAACTTTGCTTGGTTCTTCTTCTTCCCTTCCTCCTGCTCTTCAAATGTATTTATAACAGCCAGGGGACTACTGAATTTATTACAGCTAATAAACAAATTAATATTTCCAATTATTGTAAATCTCGTTTTTTTTTTTTTTTCTCTTTTTCCGCCAAGAGAATCAATGCTCCATATTTGGTGCGTGTCAGAATTGTGTAGGCAACTTCTTGGCTTATTTTCCCTTCCAAATATGCACACATTTCCATATAAATAAAAAGCTTACGGCAGTTCCATTCTCTTGGGACATCTAAGGAAAAAAAAAAGTATTTCTTTCTTTCTTTTTATTTGTGCTTTTAAAATTTTCAAAATCCCAATCATTGTATGTAAATCTTTTTTATCTACTGTGATCAAAACTAGCATAAGCTTGTATGAGATTCCTTCTTTATCGGTATCCTTGATGCCAATGATTTTGATCACTGATCACGGCGCAAGAGAATGTTAAGTGTTTGGGTTTTTATGAGATGGTTACTACAGAACCCGACTTTTACTGCTTTTAAGGAAGATGTAATAGCATAACCACAACTGATCACCTATTTTGAATTTTGAATGTCATTTTCAACTTTCTTTTTTTTTTCTTAAATTATTATTAATATATACCCTTCAATTTAGTTTTTTTTAATTTAAATTCAGGTAAATCAAATTCAAATAAACTTCTTTAATATTGTAATAAAGGAAGAAATCACATAATTTAAAACTACGTTCGAATAGATGTCTGATAAAAATATTAACCCTCGTGATTTGATAAAATATTATGATGCATTTTTTTATTAGCTGCATGAGTTTTTGGTGATAAAACTATTATATCAAATTAATATAAAATAAAAGAATTCCTATCAATATCGAACTCTAAAAGATCTAAGAGCTCTTCAAAAACGTAAACATCGTCCTTTTTTTATCATAGACCATTAATACCGGCGAAACTGTAACTCTATTCTCCTCTTTAAAAACATGTCAATAAACTGTAAGAGTTGAAGAAACTCTCGTTACCAAGATTGAATTTCAACTTACTTTCTGGCATTTTTGATTGAGAATTTATTAACCATAATTTTTTTATCTGTTGGCTTTCTCGAATGAGTATTTATTAACCACACATTTTGTGTATAAAGAAATTAATAAGTTGACTATTAATAGTATAGTAGAAGGGGCATGTTGGACGCTTTTTGATATATTTAATTAATTATTTGAAATGATATTAGTTTTATATGTAATTATCACTTTTTCTTTAATTTATTTTTGGTCCTTATCTTCTTATTATCAGACTTGATCATGTTCCTGGTAGTAGAGCTTGTGAATAAAAGCTTTTTTGGTAACCAACAAAAGCAAAAAAACACATTACTTTCCAAGTTGCTAAAAAAATTAGATTCCAAAATTGAAAACAGAGAGAAAGTAAAGATTGAGAGAGATATAGGGACCATATCATGATAAAAAAACAAACTCGTTAAAACACGACATAATACGACACGATACGAAAAATAATAAATATAAATACGATACAAAAAATAAAATAAAATGTGAACAATAATACCAAACAAATTATGACTTTATATAAAATATAAATAAATGTAGTATATAAAAAATGGAGAGAAGAAAAGAAAAGAAAGATTTGGGTTAATAAATTCAACAACCAAGCATGAAAATTGCAAAAGGGTTTTGGCGCACATGACCCAAACTCCATTTGGCTTGGATATAATTTTATTTTTATAAATTGGGTTTTAAATTGTCAAATTCCCAATCATGTGGTTTAGCACTAGAGTTTAGGTTAAGCCAAAAATAAAATATTATCTGGGAAAGATTGTAAAAAAAAAAAAAAAAAAAAAATTATTGAGTTCAAAGATAAAACGAAACTGTAATGGTATAAAAATCAATTTCCACTAAATAAAAGCGAATCAATCCAAATATTGGTATCACTAACAATGTGCTTAGTTATTACAAAAATGTTTTTATTTATTTTCGGGTTGATTAGTCACATCTATAAAATTAGATTTATGATGACTTTTAACCTAATTCTAAATCCTCAACTCAGTTAAATATTTTTATCATGAACGAATCTACAAAAGGGAATACAAAGCCATAAAAATATATTCTTGTTAGCAATGATGGGAAGAGGAGTTTTGATGGCGTCAAAGTTGGTTACCATTTGTATTTAATTTGTAATCTGAGAGAGCACTTTTATTGTAGGCCCTGAAGAACAAAACTTTAGGAATTCTTCACCGTTCATAGAGGCAGACTAACCCTAATTGACCCCAAATTTAATAAAATATGAGAGGGATGCTATTGGAAATAAATATATATAACCAATAAAAAAAATAAAAAATAAAAGTCAAAAGGAAATATGATGGGTTTAAAGAAACTTTTTTTGCTTTTTAGAATTTAGGTAAAAGGGGGATATGGTTGTTACCACTTGAAATTCTTTTTATTTGTTTCATATGGATAAAATATATTTACATTTCTCAAAAACCTTTGTGGTGTACAATTCTGTATGGCGGATGTGTGGGAATCCAAATTCATATTTATGTTCGCTTTTTAGCAATATATGTTGGGCATGCATGAATGTCGAAACCTTTACGCCACTATATTTTATTATTTTTCGCCTAGTACAGAAATCAGGGGTTTAATTCAATTTAGTCCCATATTAACTTTACGAAAAGGAGAAGAAAAGACTGATTTTGAGAAGGAATGGTGGCCTCATGTTATGGAAGAGATTATCATCAAAATGGTGACGGCGATTTTAATCATAGAACAAACCTTTACTTTATGCACGTGTCGTGTTTTCACAAAAGTATGTGTTTGTATACAATGTAATGTACAATGATATTGTCTCCCACCATGTACCTAAAGCTTTTACGCACATTCATTGCATGAAAAACGACCTTCTAATTTCACCCATTCATGATAAATTAGTTTTACCTATAAATACACCTAAACATTTTAGGGTTTTAATTCACGTTCTCATTTTACCAAAAACAAAATATTAGCGATGTTTGTGTTTTGGAATATAGATTATTATGCGAGTAAAAACCCTAATATTATGTTTTATAAAATTTAAATACATCTTTCAAGTTATTGGTGCTTTTATTTATTTGAGTGGGAGTATTTTTATGTGATGGCTACTTACTTTATAAAATGGTAAATAGTCTTTAGGATGAAGTTTCTTCTAAGACAATGATTAGGGTTTTGTTAAAGGTATTACATAAAATATTAAAACATTTAAAATATTATTTTTAATCGAATTGGTGTTCACTCGTAAAATCAATTTGATTAAAGTTTTATATATAATAAGTATCATATATTTTTATTATTATAAAATTCTTAACATGAGTTAACTATGCACCAACTCATTTAAGAAAATATTGAAAATTTATTGATAAAACAATATTTGAAAGATATAAATAATTTAAAAATATAATTTAAGTGTTTTTAAATATAATATTATGAGAAAGAAAATTTGAAAGATAAACGTATTGGCATATGCTCTGCAAGTGGAAGCGAAGTTGTGGGTCTTCAAAGTATCCAAAGAGCCTGGACATTGAACATCGGACGGCTGGTTTTAGAGATGGATAATCTATGGGTGTCCAATATGTTAGGCAAGGAGAGTATGGGAGATGAACCGCTTTTGCTCAGGCACATTCGGAGATGGTTAACCAAACATTGCTAGAAAGAGTGTCATGCAGTTGCAGATATGCCGTCAAAGCTGGCGTATGATGGACTGTTAGGAGTTGGGTTTCTGCAGGCACCACTAGATGGAGTGCTTGCTGGTTTATGTTCTTTGTAATAGCTTGGCTTTGGCACTTACAAATTAAAAAAAAAAAAAAGTTTTAAATAATTTTAATTTTAGAAACAATATATATCTAATACAATCAAAACTACTCAAATTCACAAGTATTTACAATATTTGTTATATATTAACATTATCTAAATTGTAAATCCCTTACTCTCTAATATTTGTCTCAAAACAATAATAACATAAAAATTTGAAATTGTTATTAATTATAAATAATACATTACACAATTTAATAGAAAATTATTAGCATTTTTGTTCAAAAATATTATACATAATATATCCAAGTTAGTATTTAAAATCCGTGTAGGACCGCCGTTAGGGAGGTAACGGAACTTAATGGTAGAGTGATCACTTCGTAACAAAATGATTAACGTAAGTGAATAAAACGTAACATTTTAAACATAAGTGACTAAAAATATAATCTGAAGCAAACAAAAGTGACTATTTTTTAATTTACCCTCATTTAATTGAATAAAATTAATATTTTGATATTTTTAAATATATAATCTTATACATCCAATTAAAAAACTAAAATCTAAATAGAATAAAATTATTAATAACTGTCAACTGTAAATGTTTAAAAGAACGTAAATGAAAAATATATAAAAGCTTAATAAAAATAAGTATAATGAAAACCAAAATAAAATATAAATATAAATTATCTTTTAAATTAGACAAATCACTTACGATCCTTTTGAAAGCTACGCCACTTAATTTCGTTTAAAAAATGTTTTAAAATCTCTTTTATTAATTTTTAATACTTAAAAGAGATAATTGTTAAGTTTTTATATTTTTAAAATGGATAAAAATCAACAAATTCTATACTTTAAATTTTAAGCATTCATGTGAAAAAAATTAAATTTTCCACATCAATTGAGAGTTTAAAATCTTATAATATGTAATATACGATAAAATTACTTAAAACTAATTCTTTTTATATAAAAAAACACATCTCTAACAATATTAAGTTTACGTGTGTTGAAGTGCATGATCATCTTATTTAAAAATTTAAAAGGGTTATAGATAATTCTAAGTACTATATAAAAAATAGATATAATATAAACTTATAATAAAATTAATGTTAAAAAAACCACCCTCTAAAAATATTATTCACTTAAAAACTATTTTAAGGAAAATAAGTACCCTTATCTTTTAAAAACTACCTTTTTTTTTTTTTGCCATTTTACCCAAAAATACCATTTTTTACCTTATTTACGAAAATGGACTGAATTTTTAATTATTTACTAGAATGGGCCGATTTCCCCAAAAATGCGTCCACGTCAGCTCGATCTCAGGGGACGTGCCAGCAAAAAGCGTCCCTGGGGAGCGTTTTGTCCTCGTCAGCACAAAGTGCTTCCTTGGGGGCGTGCTTTGTGCTGACATGGACAAAATGCTCCCCAGGACGCGTTTTGCCCTTCTTTTACGTTAGGGTTTTTAATTTTTTTAGGGTTAGGGTTTTTAAGAAAAAAATTAATAAAATTAGGGTTTATGGTTAATTAATTAAATTAGAGTTTAAGGTTTTTAAGGTTAATTAGTTAAATTATATTTGGGGTTTTGGGAAAAATATATTAGCAATATAAATTTTTTTTTACAGTAGTATCTAAAAAAATAATTTTGAGAAGATGTTTCTGAACAAATAGTGTCCAAAACACTACAAGCAGGATGCACTATCAGCAAGATTACTGAAAAAAGCTCCCACGTGGACGCTATTTTTCTACAGTAGTATCTGAAAAAATAATTTTGAGAAGACATTTCTGAACAAATAGAGTCCAAAACACTTTAAACAGGATGCACTATTAGCAAGATTACTAAAAAAAGCTCCCACGTGGACGCTCTTTTTCTACAATAGTATCTGAAAATAATTTTGAGAAGACGTTTCTGAACAAATAGTGTTCAAAACGCTTCAAGCGAGGATCTTGTTGTCAAGAAGATTCTTGAAAAAAGCTCCCGTGGACGCTTCTTTTTCTGATGAGTTTCGATTTGGCCTTAGACTATAAATGAGCTAAATTTCATTCTCGAGTTGCATAAGTTACAGCAAGAGAAATTGAGGCAAAAGTATAATAAAAATTGAAGATGAGTGAACGTATTAGTGCTGTTATTTACTATGATGGTGAAGTCCGTGACATTGAGAACGACATTGTTTTTTTATCGGAGAACACAACGCGACTGGTTTTTAACCAGAACATAGATTTGACAGAACTTCGTAAAAGAATTAGGCGTAAAATCTTCGGAACAACGCCAATGAAAGTTTTGTCTATTAAGTATAATTTTGTGCTTCGGTTGATCCCATGAGATATGACTCATTCGACATCAAAGGTCATCGTAGCTTGGAGGCAATGGTGCAGACTCATCTTACTAGTGGATCACCCTATCTTGAGGTATATGTACAATTTTCATCGCCAAATGATGAATTTGTGACTTCAACATCTACTGCTGTTGGGGAGGAATACACGACCCCAAGCCGACACTCTGTTAGTGGGAGGCAGAATATGGAAGCGTCCGTGTTTGGTAGCAGTATGGAAAACACAACCCCTGCACGATACTCGGCTGGTGGATGGGACATGCATATCGGTGGGTTGATGCTCGATGCTAGAAATACGTATTGGGGAACGACATCAACTTCTAGTGGTTGGCAAACCACATATGATTGGGGACGTTACAAAACTTGTTTAAGAAGGGATAATGTACTCCTACGACGTCCACCGGCAAGGGGACCTCGTTCGTTGTAGATGATGGTGGGTAAGATGATGAGTCCGATGTGGATCCACCTCGAGAGCCTGACCTCGATGGTGCAGAAGTTGCATTCTTTTCTAAACCAGAGCCTGTTCCAACCATATCTGAAGATTTTGAAAGGGGTTCAGATGAAGAAGAAGAAGATTCGCGATTCAGGGCGTACTCGCCTCTAGCCCACATGCTTAATGTCGATCTATCTCAAGATGATGCGTTAGAGTTTCCAGATCTACCACACAGAAGGCGTGATCGTACAAGTTCGTCGTTGGATTCGAGGGAATTGGAAGTTGGTAAGGAGTTTTCCAATAAGGATAGTTTTCTTGGTGCATTGAAATAACATAGCATCAAGAACGAGGTTAACTACAACATGGTTAAATCAAAACCTAATAAGTATAAGGCCAAGTGTGCAGTGCAAGACGATACATGTTCATGTAAAATCATGGCCTCGTTGAGGAAAAGGACAAGCTTATGGGAGATAAAAAAGTACAAAGGTCCACATACATGTGTTGCCGGAACAGTATCACTAGGTGTTTAGGGTTTTTGAATAATATTGTTATTGGCGTAATGTTGCATTATTTAACGTACTTCGTTGATAGGTGTTTCACAAGATCATCCCAAAATGGATTCAGATATGTTAACTAGCTTAATACTACCGATGGTGAAGGCGGATCCCAAGACTTGAGACGGTATTAATTACCATGAGATAATGAGTTTGGTTTAGACCCTAGTCGGCATAGTGGTTTCAGAACCATGAATCTGAGTTAGTAAAATATTTTAAGATTATTTTCTGTGCCTTTAAAATGTGATCAAGCATGTGTTAAAATTCCGTAAGTTAATTTATCCATTTGTGTGCTTAATTTGATAAAAAGGGTTAAATTGCATTAAATGAAAAATTTGTATGCTATTTGTAAAAGTGCCTATTTGAAGTGGATTTTAAAAGTAGTGGCCTTGTGAGGAAATTAATCCATTATTTAGTTAGTGGATAATTAAATGACAAAATAACCTTATTGTTAATTTTTCTTTTATGATAATAAAAAGGTTAATATTGGAATTTGATAATTAAGTGATATATTAATAAATAAACATTTGAAAGATGGTTATCATATTTTATTTGCCGAAATACCAAAGAAAAGAAAAAGAAAATTCAGCTAGGGCATTTGGCTAGCTTTGATCCAAATTCAAGGTATGTTTTAATTCGGTTCTTGAGAATTTTTACGTTTCTGTAATCGTTGCTTTGTAAACTTTGAAACCCATGTTTTAATTTTGAGAATTTATGATGTTTATGAGATGAGCCTTTGATGAACTTATGTGATTTGTAATGCTTTATAGTGAAATATGGAAGATATGTATATGATTATCATAGTTTATCTTTGGAGTTTTGTTGAATTTGAGTATATTGGACTTAATTGAGAAAAATGATTATTTGAGGGATTAAATTATGAATTTGATGAAATGTTTGGACTTATATGAGATACATGGGCATTCTGCTAAGCATGGGTATATGGGGATTTTGAATATTTGATGTTTTGTGAATTAGGGACTAAATTGTCCAAATATGTAAATGTGAGGGATAATTTGCAAATTGCCCTAAATGTATGTTTTTGGATTGAATTGAATAAGATGATGAATGAATGGATTAAATTTGAATATGTATAGATCAAGAACCGAAGAAAATGGACTCAGATCGTGGGAAAGCGAAGGTAGTAAAATAACTGAGTCCGAACGAATATCTGAATCCAAGGTAAGTCAATATACAAATAAATGTATTTTTATTGAATTAGTATGTTCTTATTATTATTGATAATGATGAATGTATATGAGGTGATGTATACAAGAATTTTGAGATAGAATCGACATAGTAACAATGTCCGAGAAGTCCCGTTTGAACCTAGGAATAGATAGGGTAATCTATGTTATGACATAGGTGTCTGTTATGTGATATCATGTAAGACCACGTCTGGGACATTGGAATTGATTTGAGATTTTGTGTAAGACCACGTCTGGGATGTTGGCATCGATATGAGATTCGTGTAAGACCCTATCTGGGATAGTGGCATCGATATTTGGTTACGTGTAAGACCATGTCCAAGACATTGGCATCGTATTAATTCGTGTAAGACCCTGTTTGGGACAGTGGCATTTATGTCTGATTACATGTAAGACCACATCTGAGACGTTGGCATTGTGTAACTATTCCGAGCACTCTGAGTATCCTATTAGATTCTGAAGGTTCAGCGGGCAAATCTGAGATACGAATGACTATGTAATTGGTATTTTCATTTTAGGTATGCTTGTTATGTGCACTAAGTGTGTATGAAAGGTAAGTATCTACATGAACTTACTAAGATGGATATGTGAAATGAAATGGTAGAATGATATGTGAAGAGATGCTTAAAAGAGCTATATGTATATGTGACATCTGAGTTGAAGAATGTGGTAAGATATGGCTAAGCAAATGAGCCAAAGAAATATATGTGATGAATTTTGCTATGAGAACCATAAATGTCATTATATCAATATAGTTATGTGCATTTTATGTTAAGTTTATTTGTATATGGCTTACTAAGCTTTTGAAAGCTTACTCTGTGTGTGTGTTTTCTCTGTTTTATAGATCGTCAAAGCTACTGAAGGCTTGGGGATTGTCGAGGATCATTATCACACTACCCAAACTCATTTTGGTACTTTTGAAATATATATATAGCTAGATATGGCATGTATAGGCTAGTCATTTTGGACTATGTTTGAAATGTTTATACATAGCCATGAGATGTGCCTACATAAATGTTGGTAATATGCATGAGTGAATATGCTATATGATGCATGATTTGGTATGGCTTGGTAGCTAATGAAATGATCAAGATAAGGTAAGCATATGAATGTATTACGAGAATGTATGTTTGAGAAAAGAAATGGTTATAGGAAAGGTAAATGTGGATGAATCATGTTTCAATGTATATGTGTTTTTAGTTGGACAAAGTAGTATGATTGGAAATGAGTTTGAATATGAAGATATGTTGATTGTTTGACATATTTTTGGATGTCAAGTGTGTATGAAATGAATTGGTAATTTGCTTGTAGGGATTGACCCTTGTGTGGGTGGCATTTTGGCCTTGCAAGTGGCCTGTTTTGCCTACATGGCCATGGTACACGGGCATGCCAAAAAGCCGTGTGAATAAATTAGTATCTAAACTAAGTGTACACGACCATGACATACGGGCATGCCTGGTAGCCGTGTGAATAAGTCAGTAGCTAGCATAAGCGTACACGGCCATAGCACGCGGGCGTGTCTGGTGGCCGTGTGGATAAGTCAGTATACAAGCTCTATTTTGGCACGGCCAAGACACATGGGTGTGTCTAGTAGCTGTGGGAGGTACACGGTCTGCTCACATGGGCGTGTGATCTCTATAACTTAGAAAAGTTTTAAATTTTTGAGAAATTTTATATGTGTTCAGTTTAGTCCCGACCCTATTCTAAAGTATGATTAAGGTCTTGTTGACTTATAAAAAGGGACACTTTGATTGTGATGGATGAACAGTAATATGAAATGTCTATAAAATTTTTTGATCTGTCTGGTAATACCTTTAACCCTAATTCGATGATCGATACGAGTTAGGGGTGTTACATTTGGTTGGTATCAGAGCTACAATTTAGTCGATTCTCAGACTAATGTAGCGTGTCAGAGTTTAGTTATACATGTAATATATCTGAACTGTGATAGAGTGATGAATCCTAACGTGTAAAATGTGATTTTTGTATAGTAGTGGATCCCGAAAGAGCCGTAGCTGATGATGTAGAAAGTAAAGCACCTTCTCCCATGCAAGGGACAGCACCATCTGATTCGAGACCGGCTTCAAGAGGTCAAGAGGGAGAAGCTAAACAAGCTTTCTTCCAGATGATGAGTGAGTGGTTCACTCAGTTTATGAGAAATAATCCTACTATTTCACAACCTCTGCCCCTGGCTAATCCCCTTCAGACATCTGTTATGCCTTCGACTATGAATATGAATCTGATGAGCAAGCCTCCGGTTGACAAAATCCGTAAGTATGGGGCTAAAGATTTTAGGGCCACCAGTGATGATGATGCCAAAAAAGTTGAGTTCTGGTTAGAAAATACTATCCGGGTATTTGATGAGATGTCTTTAACTCTGAAAGAAAGTATTAAATGTGTTGTATCACTCTATGAGATGCAGCTTACCAGTGGTGGAAGACTTTGATTTCTGTGGTCCCAAAGGAACGGGTCACTTGGGATTTCTTCCAGTCTGATTTCCAAAAGAAATATATTAGTGAGAGATTCATTGATTAGAAATGAAAAGAATTTCTAGAACTGAAATAGGGCTGTATGACTGTTACGGAATATGAATAAGAGCTTGTGAGACTAAGTCAGTATGCTCGTGAATGTGTATCCACCGAGGCAATAATGTGCAAAATACTCAAAGACGGCCTTAACGAAGACATCCGCTTGCTAGTCGAGGTTTTGGAGTTAAAAGAGTTTGTTGTACTTGTTGATCGGCGTACAAAGCTGAGGCACTCGGGAAAGATAAAAGAAAAGCTGAGTCTAAAGCTAGAGAGGTGAGAAAAAGGTTTTGAGTAAATCATTTCAGTCTGCTTCGAAAAAATTCCGGGATGAGCATAGCAGTTCAAAGGTTAATATGGGACATTCGAATAGAGATCGATCTAAATCACAAATGAGCTCCAGAACTCCAGCAGCTTCAATAGCAAGTGTTGGAAATGTTCGATCCGAGAAACCTAATTGTAAACATTATGGAAAAAGGCATCAGGGAAGTTGTAGATTAAATGATCGAGCTTGCTTCAGATGTGGATCATTAGATCATTTCATCCGTGATTGCCCTGAGTCTGTTGAGCAAGAGACTGCCTAGAATCTGAGATCCGATAATGCTCCAGTAAGAGGTAGACCTTCCCGAAATGTAAGAAATACCAGTGGTAGTCAAAGAACTACGAGAGATACTGTTGCGAGATCCGAAGCTAGAGCACTTGCCAGAGTATATGCTATCCGAGCTTGTGAAGAAGCTTTATCTCCAGATGTTATAACGGGTACATTTACACTTTATGATACTTCTGCGATCGCATTGATAGACCCTGGTTCTACTCATTTGTATATATGCATGAACTTAGTATCCAGTAAGACTTTGCCTGTAGAGTCTACTGAGTTTGTTATAAAAGTATCGAACCCCTTAGGTAAAAGTGTCCTGATTGACAAAATATGCAAGAACTGTCCATTAATGTTTTGATATATCTATTTTCCTACTGATTTGATGCTATTACCATTCGATGAGTTTGATATCATTCTTGGAATGGATTGGTTAACATTGCATGATGCTATTGTGAACTGTAAAAGAAATATTATTGATTTGAGATGTCCGAATGATGAAGTAGATCGGGTTGAGTCTAATGATCTGAATGGATTGCCTACTGTTATATCTATGTTGAAAGCTCAGAGTTATGTGAAAAAGGGATACGAAGCTTATTTTGCTTATGTGATTGATTCGAAAGTGTTTGAAAAGAAAGTTGAATTAGTGCTAGTTGTTTGTGAGTTTTCTGATGTATTCCCTGAAGAATTGTCGGGATTACCTCTGATACGTGAAGTTGAATTTGGTATTGATCTATTGCTTGGTACAACTCCTATTTCGATAGCTCCATATAAAATGGCACCAACAGAGTTGAAAGAGTTAAAGTCACAGTTGCAAGAGTTGACTGACAGAGGGTTCGCTAGGCCGAGTTTCTCACCTTGGGGTGCTCCCGTTCTATTTGTGAAAAAGAAAGATGGCACGATGAGAATGTGCATTGATTATCTTCAGTTGAACAAAGTAAACATAAAGAATAAATATCTGTTACCCAAGATTGGCGATTTGTTTGATCAGCTAAAAGGAGTCACTGTGTTTCAAAGATAGATCTGAGATCGGGTTACTACCAGTTGAGGGTAAAAGACTCAGACATACTAAAAACTACTTTCACAACGAGGTACGGGCATTATGAGTTTTTAGTTATGCCTTTCAGACTAATGAATGCTCCTCCTATTTTTATGAATCTGATGAACAGAATTTTCAGATCGTACCTAGATCGATTTGTTGTATTCATAGACGACATTTTGATTTATTCACGGGATGAGATTGGGCATGCCGAGCATTTGAGGATTGTGTTGCAAACTCTGTGAGAAAAGAAATTGTATGCAAAATTCAGCAAATGTGAATTCTGGTTGATTGAAGTTAGTTTTCTAGGACATACTGTATCGACCTCAAGAATACGAGTTGATCCAAGTAAGATTTCTGCTATTATGGATTGGAAACCCCCAAAAAATGTATCTGAAATCCGTAGTTTTCTGGGCCTTGCTGGTTATTATCGTCAGTTTGTAAAAGGCTTTTTGATGATAGCAACTTCGTTGACTAGATTACTTCAGAAAGATGTAAGGTTTGAATGGTCCGATAAATGTCAAAAAAGTTTTGATCAGTTAAAAGCCCTTTTGACTGAAGCTCCAGTTTTAGTACAGCCAGAATCGGGTAAAGAATTCGTGATATACAGTGATGCTTCATTAAATGGTCTGGGATGTGTTTTGATGAAAGAAGGCAAAGTAATAGCTTATGCTTCGAGACAATTGAAGTCGCATGAAAAGAATTATCCGACACATGATCTTGAGCTAGATGCGATTGTGTTCGCATTAAAGATTTGGCGACATTATCTGTTTGGTGAGAAATGTCACGTATTTTCGGATCATAAAAGTTTCAAATATCTGATGACCCAGAAAGATTTGAATTTACGATAGAGAAGATGGTTAGAGCTATTGAAAGATTATGAACTTGTAATTGATTATTATCCGGGTAAAGCAAATGTCGTTGCTGATGCACTGAGTAGGAAATCATTGTTTCCATTACATGCTTTGAATGCTCAATAAGATTTGTCTTGTGATAGTTCAGTGATAGCTGAATTGAAAGTAAAACTGTTATTTTTACAGCAGATATGTGATGCTCAGAAAAGTTGATAATGAAATAATAGCGAAACGAACTCAGTGTGATTCGAATTATGATTCTAAATTTTGATTTGATAATATTGATTGGTTGAGATTTCGAGATCGAATTTGTGTTCTGAGAAACCCATTGTTGATTCAGTTGATTTTAAATGAAGCACATAATAGTCACCTATCTGTTCATTCGGGAAGAACTAAAATGTATCATTATCTCAAGCAACACTATTGGTGGTCCGGTATGAAACGAGACATATCTGACTTTGTTTCGAAATGTTTAATTTGTCAGTAAGTTAAAGCCGAACATCAGGTTTCGTCTGGGTTGCTACAATGAATTCTAATTCCTGAATGAAATGGGATAGAGTGACAATGTATTTTGTTTTGGGATTGCCTCTAACTCCGAGAAAGAAAGATGCAATTTGGGTATAGTTGATAGATTGATAGAATCTGCTCATTTTATTTCGGTACAATCGATTTCTCACTTGTTAGATTAGTTGAGCTTTATATTTCTGATATTGTGAGATTGCACGGGGTACTATTATCTATTGTATCTGATAGAGATTCGAGGTTTACCTCAAGGTTATAGAAGAAATTGCAAGAAGCTTTAGCCATGAAATTGTATTTCAGTACTGCTTTTCATCATCAAATGGATGGTCAGTCTTAGCGGATTATTCAGATTCTCGAGGATTTGCTGAGATGATGCATTCTTGAGTTTAATGGTATGTGGGAACAGTACCTACCATTGATTGAATTTGCGTATAATAATAGTTTTCAGTCGAGCATTAAAATGGCACCTTATAAAGCTTTGTATGGACACAAATATCGTACACCTCTGCATTGGACTGAGCTCAATGAAAATAAGATACATGGGGTCGATTTGATAAAAGATACATAATAGAAAGTAAAAGTGATCCTCGACAGTCTAAAAGCAACATTTGATCGTCAGAAGTATTATTCAGACTTGAAACGAAAAGATATTGAATTTGAAACTGGTGACAAAGTCTTTTTGAAAGTGTCTCCATGGAAGAAAGTACTCTGATTTGGATGTAAAGGCAAATTGAGTCTGAGATTCATCAGACCGTATGAAATCATCGAGCGTGTTGGACCTGTTGCATACAAATTGTTGTTACCATCTGAGCTTGAAAAGATACACAATGTATTCCATGTTTCAATGCTCCGTAGACACCGATCTGATCCGTCACATGTGATAACCCTGTCTGAAATTGAAATCTGATCTGATATGACTTACGAAGAAGAACCAATCTATATCTTAGCTCGTGAAGTGAAAGAGTTGAGAAACAAGAAAAATTCGCTAGTGAAAGTATTATGGCATCGACACAGAGTAAAAGAGGCTTCGTGAGAGCCTAAAGATTCAATGAAACAGCAATATCCGAATCTGTTTAAAGGTAAGATTTTCGGGAATGAAAATCCCTAGGGGAGAGAATTGTAATAGTCCGGTTTAGACCCTAGTCAGAACAGCTATTTCAAAATCACAAATCTGAGTCAGTGAAATATTTTAATATTATTTTCTGTGCCTTTAAAATGTTATCAAGCATGTGTTAAAATTTCGTAAGTTAATTTATTTGTTTGTGAGCTTAATTTGATAAAAAGGTTAAATTGCATTAAATGAAAAATTTGTATGCTATTTGTAAAAGTGCCTATTTGAAGTGGCTTTTAAAAGTACTGGCCTTAAGAGGAAATTAATCCATTATTTAATTAGTGGTTAATTAAATGACAAAATAACCTTATTGTTAAATTGTCTTTTATGATAATAAAAAGGTTAATATTGGAATTTGATAATTAAGTGATATATTAATAAAAAACAATTGAAAGATGATGGTTATCATATTTTATTTGCCGAAACACCAAAGAAAAGAAAAAGAAAATTTAGCTAGGGCATTCGGCTAGCTTTTGATCCAAATTCAAGGTATGTTTTACTTCGATTTTTGATAATTCTTACGTTTCTGTAATCATTGCTTCGTAAACTTTGAAACCCATGTTTTAATTTTTAGAATTTATGATGTTTATGAGATGAGCCTTTGATGAACTTATGTGATTTGTAATGCTTTATAGTGAAATATGAAAGATATGTATATGATTATCATAGTTTGTCTTTGGAGTTTTGTGGAATTTGAGTATATTGGACTCAATTGATAAAAATGATCATCTGAGGGATTAAATTGTGAATTTGATGAAATGTTTGGACTTATATGAGATACATGGGTATTCGGCTAAGCATGGGTATATAGTGATTTTGAATATTTGATGTTTTGTGAATTAGGGACTAAATTGTCCAAATATGTAAATGTGAGGGGTAATTTGCAAACTAAATGTATGTTTTTGGATTGAATTGAATAAGTTGATGAATGAATGGATTAAATTTGAAAATGTATAGATTAAGAACAGAAGAAAACAGACATAGATCACGAGAAAAAGAAGGTAGTAGAATAATTGAGTCCGAACGAATATCCAAATCCGAGGTAAGTCAATATACAAATAAATGTATTTGTATTGAATTATGTATGTTCTTATGATTATTGATAATGATGAATGTATATGAGATGATGTATACAAGAATTCAGAGATAGAATCGACATAGTAACAATGTTTGAGAAGTCCTGTTTGAACCTAAGAATAGATAGGGTAGTCTATGTCATGACATAGGTGTCTATTATGTGATATCATGTAAAACCACGTCTAAGACATTGGCATTGATTTGATATTTCGTGTAAGACCACGTCTAGGACATTTGCATTGATATGAGATTCGTGTAAGACCCTATCTGGGACAGTGGCATCGATATTTGGTTACGTGTAAGACCATGTCCTGGACATTGGCATCGTATTAATTCGTGTAAGACCTGCTTTGGGACAGTGGCATTTATATCTGATTACATGTAAGAGCACATCTAAGACGTTGGCATTGTACAACTATTCCGAGCACTCTGAGTATCTTATTAAATTCCGAATGGTTCAACGGGCAAATCTGAGATACGAATGACTATGTGATTAGTATTTCCATTTTAGGTACACTTGTTATGTACACTAAGTGTGTATGAAAGGTAAGTATCTACATGAACTTACTAAGATGGATATATGAAATGAAATGGTAGAATGATATGTAAAGAGATGCTTAAAAGAGCTATGTGTATATGTGACATTTGAGTTGAAGGATGTGGAAAGATAAGGCTAAGCAAATGAGCCAAAGAAATATATGTGATGAATTTTGCTATGAGAACCATAAATGTCATTGTATCAATATGGTTATGTGCATTTTATGCTAAGTTTATTTGTACATGGCTTACTAAGCTTTTGAAAGCTTACTCTGTGTGTGTGTTTTCTTTGTTTTATAGATCGTCAAAGCTACTGAAGGCTCGGAGATTGTCGAGGATCATCATCACACTACTCAAAATCATTTTGGTACCTTTGAAATATGTATATAGCTAGATATGGCATGTATAGGCTAGTCATTTTGGACTATATTTGAAGTGTGTATAAATAGCCATGAGATGTGGCTACATAAATGTTGGTAATATGCATGAGTGAATATGTTATCTGATGCATGATTTGGTACGGCTTGGTAGCTAATGAAGTGGTCAAGCTAAGGTAAGCATATTAATTTATTATGAGAATGTATGTTTGAGAAAAGAAATGGTTATATGAAAGGTAAATGTGGATGAATCATGTTTGAATGTATATGTGTTTTTAGTTGGACAAAGTAGTATGATTGGAAATGAGTTTGAATATGAAGATATAAATATGAAGATATGTTGATTGTTTTACATATTTTTGGATGCCAAGTGTGTATGAAATGAATTGGTAATTTGCTTGTAGGGGTTGACCCTTGTGTGGGTGGCATTTTGGCCTTGCAAGTGGCCTGTTTTGCCTACATGGCCATGGCACACGGGCGTGCTAGAAAGCCATGTGAATAAATCAGTAGCTAAACTAAGTGTACACGGCCATGTCATACGGGCATGCCTGGTAGCCGTGTGAATAAGTCAGTAGCTAGTATAAGTGTACACGGCCATAGCACATGGGCGTGTCGGTGGCCATGTGGATAAGTCAGCATACAAGCTCTGTTTTGGCACTTCCAAGACACATGGGTGTGTTTTAAAATTTTGAGAAATTTTATATGTGTTCAGTTTAGTTCCGACCCCATTCTAAAGTATGATTAAGGTCTTGTTGACCTATAAAAGGACACTTTGATTGTGATTGAAGAACTGTAATATGAAATGCCTATAAAAGTTTTCGATCTGTTCGGTAACGCCTTTAACCCTAATCCGGTGATGGATACGGGTTAGGTGTTACATTTGACGCACTTCCTTATCCATGCGCTCATGTAATTGTAGCTTGTCAGAATCTCCGTCTAGATCCCATGAGCTCTTTCGATGAAGTGTGCAAAATAGAATATATGTACAACATGTGGAGACATGTATTCCCACTAGTCTCAGATGAACGTAAGTAGTCGTCTGTATTGCTTGCTCCGTTTAAGCTATTATCGGATAGAGAACTGCGTCACAAACCAAAGGGTCGACCTTGCTCGACTAGAATAAGTAACAATATGGATATCCGAGAAATTGCCAACCAACAGAAGTTGTGCGAATGGTGTAGGAACCCAGGCCATACAACTCAATCATGTCCAAATCGGAATAGTTGATAGTTGTTGTAATAAAATTATGTTGCATTATTTATATTTTATTAAAAATATAAAAATATTAAAAATATTGCCCTATTCAAAAGAACTTTTATTTTATTAAAAATATAAAAAGTAAATTACAATTAAATTATTAAAAAAATTATTTTATTAAATGAAATAATATAAAAAAGTTTGTATAAATATATTAACAAAAATCAATGTTGGTGTCGGTCGGAATCAGTGCCACATGGGGGTAGTCGAGGGTAACGCGCTGAATTCCTCCTTGGTTCAGCTTTCGGTGGGGGTTGTGGTTGCTCCGGTGGGGATTGTGGTTTCTTCGGCAGGGGATATAGTTGTGGGTGTTGGGAGGATAATTCACCTTGATAGAATAATGAATGCAGAGGTGTTTGTATCACCCATGGCGGAGGTGTTTGAATCCCATAAGGCGATGGGGATTGGTAAAAAGAAGAGCTCCCCGACAGCGCCTCTTGCGATCTCTCATGCGACGGCGGCCTATAAATCGGCGGTCCACTCGGAGTAATCAGGAACGAAGATGAACCGGGCCATGCATTCCAACCTTCCATAGGACTAGAAAAAAGAAACATATAAGGGTTAGGATACATAAAAGGGCTAGGATACGCACCTAGCATAATCTAAAAAGTTGTGATGTGGGTGTCGTCGATTGAAGTGTTGGGCTCGGTGACTGTGTGGGCACTGTTGATGGGCCCAGTGGTTGTGTCGACACTGTGATGAGCCGTCCTATCATGCCTCTCCTTAGGTTTAAAGGGCCCCGTCGTTCCCTTTGTACACGAATTTCTCGTCTCCTCTCCTCTTCCGACAATAAATATGGCTTGCCATAGATCCTAAATATGGCATGTATTCCGGCATGCACGCTAACTCAAAAACGATGATCGATTCCCGAGTAGGTCTATAATCATACCGATTTTCCCACATTTCGATATATGCTGACCAAAATCTCAGCTAATCCGTATGCAACTACCGTAAGTCGACTTTGTGCTCATCATCGAGCACCTCAGGTGCCACGGGAATCGATTGTCGAAATCTAAATTGTCGCAATACTCGATCTGATTGGTGCATCTCTACGGTGGCATAGTTGACCAATGGGACCTTCACATGCCAAATGTTCAGATTTTGAAAGAATTCATCCAGAAGTACTACCCGAATTACCGGATCCTAGTATGGTGTCCATTGAAGCTATATGAACATGATAAAAATATTAGTTATATACATAATACTAAATACTAAAAACGAAACGACTATTTTATTATGTATATATATTTTATTTAATACTTGTGCTTCCGATTGTTGGTCTAATAGAAGTCGTATATCTTTAAGAGAGGTAGGTATTCCAACATAACTCGTCGAATGGTTTCACCTAATTAAATAAATTTTTAGCATACAATTATATTTTAAATCTACATAATAATTGTAAAATCTAATATAAAATTTACCTCGTTATGAGTGGGAATGTATATGGGTGGTCTACTCGAGGACGTAAAAATGGAAAGCGAAATCGTGCCCATGATTGCAGTAGTGATAGGCAACCTTCGTTTTGGCTTTATTCGGTCGCGTCGCCCCGAACATCTCTCGGTACAATTTTGCTAACACAGCAGGCCCCCAGCTAAATTCACTGGCTGCTCTAAAATCAACGAGTTTCAACAGCCATGTCGATTTTGGGTTTATTCGGTCGCGTAGCCCCACACATCTCCCAGTACAATTTTGCTAACATGGCAGACCCCTAGCTAAATTCACTTGCTGCTCTAAAATCAACGAGTTTCAACAGCCATCTTAGATGTATGATGTTTCGTGACAAGTCTGGCATCATATAACCTTCAATAATCTCAAAAATGTATGCCCGAGCATTCGTATTCTTTCTAGGTCAGTCAAATCATTATCCGGCTCTGAGAATGTGTCTCGTAACCAGCCCATCTCAATCCGACCTTTGTTAATATTATCCGGAATAGCACCCAAAACCTCGTAGCATACGGCTCCCCAATCAGCAGAAGTTACAGACCCAGTGACTAAGTACCTATCCACCGGCAATCCCAATTGCAGCTACACATCTTCTAGAGTGATAGTACACTCTCCGCATGGAAGATGAAAAGTGTGCGTCTCGGGTCTCCACCTCTCTCTCAATGCACTGATTAGTTTCAGTCCAACTTGCACCTCCGGCCTATCGTGGCCACGTGTCAAAAACCCGCTTCCCGCAGGTAATTCTCTATCAACGGCGATGGTGAACCAGGCATATTATGAATATAGCATTATAACACTCGATCTACAGACTGTTATAAAAAATTATAAAATAAAAATTAATTAAAATTGCATAAATGAAAAAAATATTAAATTGTATTGAAAAATTAAAATTATAACTTACCATTGTCATTTGATCGACGGAGATGTGTTTATTATCGAGATGAATTAATTCTTTAGCCATTGCTAACACGATCGAATATTTTTTAATTTAAAAAAAAACTAATTCAAAAAATTTTAAACAGAGCTTTTTTGCAAAAATTAAAGGACTTTTGTGAAATTTGAGAGGAATTTGAGAAAATTTTGAGAGGACTTTTGTGTGCAAAAAATGAAGGGGGCTTTTATAGATTTTATTTTTTTTATCGTTAAAGGCCAAACGATCAAAAAAATAGCCGTTGGGGGTTAAAACATGGGCAAAACGCATCCTTGGGGGAGGGTTTTGCCACATTAGCACAAAGCGCACCCTCAAGGAAGCGCTTTGTGCTGACGTGGACAAAACGCTCCCCTATGGATGCGTTCTGCTGGCACGTCCCCTGACATCGCGTTGACGTTGACGGGTTTTCGAGGAAATTGGTCCATTCCCGATAAATAATCAAAAATTCGGTCTATTTCCATAAATAAGGTAAAAAATGGATATTTTTGGGTAAAATGGTCGTTATTTTTCTTTTTACTTTTTTTTTAGATATATTTTTGTTTCAGTGGGCGGCTAAAACAAAGTTTGGACTTTGGTAGCATAGAAAGGGAAATATGTATGACATATGTGATTGCAATTTTCAATTATTTATAAGGTGGATTAAATTGGATCTAAATTTATATCAATATTAATAAATCTATACTATATATATATTGAGTTTTGTCTGACAGCTTGTTAAAAAAAAATCAACCTATTACTTCCCTTAATTTTCTCCGCCAACTCACTATTCAATTTAAAGTATAGTTTTTTCTTGGTAACAATACTCAATAAAAAAATTAGTTAATTAGAGAAAGAATTATATAAAATTGGGATACCATGTCATTTGTATCCATTTCCAATAATTAAATGTCATTTCAATATTTCCATCCTAAAAAAAAAACTAAATCCAATATGATGTACTGAAATTTAAAATGAAAATGTTGAAATGACATTAAACTATCGGAAAGGGATACAAATGATATGGAATCCCAACTTCATACAATCCTTTCTCAGTTAACTATGCAAAAGCTCCTTAGATGAGCAACTCCAAAAATATCATCAAACAGAAATGTTCTTCCACCAGGATGAGGTTATTTGAATTTGTACAAACCAAGGTCCCTGCTAAGAGATAACTTTGTCATATAATACGTTGTTGCATTAGTCTCTCTAAATATGCGAGAAAAGGAGATGTCCCATGGGCCATTACGGTACTCCAAGATCCTTTGCACTAAGGTTGACTACTTGACACATCTATATTTGTTGTTAGCATCTACACCACACCCATGTTGTCACTCTCAACCATGACTTTCCTATATCACAACTCCCAAGCGAAACAAAGACTATCCATGATTGCCCACGTTTTACATTATCAATGCTAGTACAGCCAACATTCCTACTATAACCCAATAGCCAGTTTCTAGCGTGATCCCAAAGCACCCCACCTATTGTAGCTCTATGATTATGTCATTGGACAGCACCATCTGCATTCAATTTAATCCAACCACTTTTTGGTAAACTCCATTTGACCATGGAAACTTGTGAGTTCATTCCAAAATGATCTCCATCTCTAGCCATCCCAATGTTTATGGTCCATGCTTACTTTGAGTAATAATCTCTTGGGGATTGTAGCTGTCATTCTTGAAAATAAAGGCATTTTGTTGCTTCTATGTCCACTAACAAATGGCCACAAAAAGGATCCCCCGTCCATGCTATTTTGGTTAATATTGTTCTTATTGAAAATGTTCTTCAGTAACCACTAGTTGAATGGAAGTGAAAAGAACCTATCAACTATATGCGGGAGGATTAACTACTTTCGAATTGTTTTCGCCACTTGACAAACCCTGAACGAATGAAAGGTTGTTTTAGTGGAATTCCCACAAACTGTGCAAGAAGGACCATCCATCATACCTTGGCAACATCTTTTTGCATTCGTCAACAATTCACCTTACAGTAGTATCCAGAGAAAAGATCAAACCTGTTGAGGACATGACAACTATCGTACAACTCTCCAAAATTTTCTTCATGGAAATGATTAATAGCCAAAATAAACTTATGAGATTTAGAAGTAGAGAAATGGTCGTTTTTTCTCCACCTGTAACACCCTCTAACCAACTTGAATCATTGAGTCTGAATATTGGATGTTACGACATACAAACACTTCGCCTAAATGTTTAAACAATCTGCATATGATCTTTTTTCAACATATCTCTTTTTGTATTATTAAATATTTTCTAAATAAAATAAATAAAGAAGACATCCAAGAATACAATAGACTTTTAAAATAATGTAAGACATTACAACAAAAAAGCTCATTAAAGACAGACTAATCTTGGCATAGTATACTATACGCCTTAATCCTAAGATATCATCTGTATGCATAATAACCCAACTCGTAGTTTCCTTGGTGCATTCCTGGCTTGATCCCTATATCATCTGTATGCATAATAACCCAATTCGCAGTTTCCTTGATGCATTCCTGGCTTGATCCTTCCTGGTGTACTTACTCTCACAGGAAGACCTAAACCGAGAACAAACACTTTTGATGTGAGCATGCTCGGGAATTCAACAAACTCTAATTCCGACCCCTTGAGCTTCCTAAAGGCCCCATGACTCGAGCTCGAGCTAAACTATTACAAGAAGTTGTTTCCGCTTTGGTTATTCAACTTTGGAGTAATCCCCAGCTCGATGACGTTGGAAAAGCTTGGGCTAACATTTTAGAGAACACTTGCACCCTAGTGAAAGCTGATTTTAGCTGGATTTCAGCTCTCCGAGCTTCGTCTAGCTCGAATCAGCTCACTTGAGCTTAATTCAGCTCGTTTGAGCTCGTTCTTATTTCTTTCTAACTTATTTATTTTATTGTTAGAATAAATTAAGTATTTAATTAAATTAGTTAATATTGTTACAGTTCATAATTATGTTTTGAATTATTACATGTTTTTAATATGTTTTTGTCCCATCCGAATTTAATGCGTCTTGACTAGCCTATATTAAATTTGTCTTAGTTTAATTATGTGTTAATTAAAGTGTCCAAAATATATTAATGCTTGGTTCAGCTAAATTTTACTTGATTTAATTTGGTTCATTGTGTTTGTAGGTTGGCCGAATACATGAAGCTCTAATTAATGCAAGATTCATGAATGGTTCAAATGCACCGTATGGGAACATGCATGTATGGCCGGATTCATGGATGGTGGCTGATTGTTTGGCTTCTCCAAGCAACCATTCGGCCAAGGTGTAGCTGCCCATTAATTCTCCCAAGCTGGCTGAATATCTTTCCAAGGCAACCTTGAAGGTGTTCACATTTACAAAATTCCTCATTCACACATGTAGACCATTCGGCTACAAGCATTGACATTCAAAGGGCCTTTCAATTTTTTGTGTTCACACATCTCATGACTATTCAAGCTGCTCATTTATTCAACTGCCTATTCAGCTGAACAAGGCCATTCAATTAGGTTCATTTAAGCACATGGCGAACCTAGACATGCCCATCCAGATCCAATGCTTTCCAAATACATTCAACTAGATTACTTCATCATGAAGCTGACCATTGACACTCCATTCAGTCGAATATAGACTTAGAGAATTAATGTTTTTGTTCTAGCTTATTCTAGATTATTCTAGCTGAATTTTCTTAGCCATTAAGTTAGTCCATTCGGTTATCCAATTTAGGCTATAAATACTTAGCCATTTTCGATTGTAATAGACTTTTGCCATTTGATTATATGAACATTGTGTTCTTGAGTGAGGCATCCTCCTCTCAAATTTCGTACGAGTCTCGTTTGACTTATCTAGCTCGCTAGTGGCATCTACGAACTTGTTTCTTGAACTTATCACCTTAACCGGTGTGGCATTTACCTATCCAGCTATATTTCCATCCAACCACCTTAACGATATAAGAATCGGGGTGACACTATTATATAGTGTTGAATCATTCTTGAAGTTAAGTTTGAATTCCATTCCATCCTTTATCCCAAAATTACCCATCCTTGTTTTATTGCTAAACCGAGCCTATTTCTTTCATCCTTAACCTATCCTTTTCTTATTAAAATTTTGCTTTTCTTTAACCGAAATCAACCCTTTTCAACATACGAACAATCTCCTCGTCGATGATTGGGCACTTAAGTGAATCGACTCAACCAAACCGAGCCTGATCACATCAACTTTGTAAGTTCACGCAAACTTTGTGAGTTTTTAGCACAGAATACTTGGGAACCTTTTTAGTTGAATTCCTCATCTTGCAAATTTTGGATCACATCTTTGTCTTTGGCGGATACTATTATAATATTTGATATATACCTATACACCAACTAACATACTTAACGTATCAACTCTCACTTCACACTTTGGCTGACTCCAGATTTTTTTAGACGATATATATATAGATCTTACCTGACTTATTCTTACTTTCTCATATCAGATTTTACATGCATACTTATCATTTAACCTCTTATGCAAATAATACCTCACACATATCATCATTACATATACAGAATCTTTACCATACTACGCATACACATTTACCAGTTATCTGAGATGTTATCATCATATATATCTCTACTTGAACAGTTCACATGCAGGATAGGATAGAGAATCACTTGAAACTCACCTATACTGTAGCTTAGAGTTCCAAACTCGAACATCCTTTTCAAACCAACAGTAATAACTACTTAAAGAATATTGGACCACCATTAAAACCCATTTACAGACAAATTTCAAATATCTCAATTACAAATGACCCCCATGCAAGGTCTCTTATTCACAACTCACTATTCATTTGCTTCTTAAATATCCTTATTCTTTCAAAAAATTAACATACAGAGCTATCAAACTTATCAGGAGGTGGAACATCTACTGATTAATTTAAAAACCTTAGCTTTTAACTTAATAAAGGAGAAGAAAACATATAAGTTTAAGAAAAAGAACCAGAGAGTAGTATTGAAGGAAGAAAAACCCTTCAAACAAACCCTTCTCACCATATATATACCCAGTTCCCTTAGTGGAACTTGACAAGTGTCGATTGTATTCAAAAATTGTCCTAAAAAATGGCCTACAAAATTCGAGAGAAATATAAATGAGAATCATGTACAAATGCTATTTGACCAATCAATTCAGTTGGCTCCTAACCAGATCACGTTACAAAACCCATTTAGCACAGTGTTCAAGCAAACCAGGCATACTATACGTTTGGCAGTAACTCTTACCAGGCTTACTCTTCGCTTGTCATATTCTTTTTTTAAATAACAGAATAATCTAAGATAAAAAAACATATTTTATTACTTCCACGGCAGATGCTTTACGCTAACTTTTATTCATTAGAAGACAGTAAATTGGTGGACTACACTGTGCCAAACAGATAACTTCACAACTGCACGCCTCCTTCTCGGATCCGCCAGATTTGGGATATGACACCACCTCCAAATACACTTATCAGGTCCAATGTTATCTTTGGGTGGGCATGTCCCAACTATATGAAGAACAACTGAATATTACAACCATCTAGCAAATAATTCCCATTTCCAATTACCTCATCATCTACCATTTCACGAATCGACGTTTCAATATTTCCCCCTTAACTATTCATGTAGAATCTCGTTAACAATCCAAGTTCATTGATCCAATTATTTGTCCAGAATTTAATGCAATAGCCATCACCAACTGACATAGTATATAGCTTTGTAAATCCTCCCATATCTTCGATATGAATTTTGAGAAAAAAAAGTATTGAAAACCAGACAATGGTTCTTAACTTTATACTTCGCTCTTAGAACATGCACCGAATATGCATCTATTGTAAGAAAAACTTGTGGTGTAAGAAATAAAAGTAAGTAAAATAAAAACCAGACTTGATGCGTACTTCACTTTCCTTAAGGTTTTATTTTGCCTTTAGGATACAAAAAGTCATAAAACAACAAAAATAGAGTAATGAAAATGGAAAAATCTGAGTTTTGTATAGCCACTGAAAGTTTATACACCAAAAAAAGTCATTTGATACATACCCTTTTTGGCACAATATATGTTTTTTCATAAACACTTTTACATAGAAAATTACGTTTTTTTTTTTCAATTTGAAACTTTTCAGGAAAAACATTGATTTCAATTATTGCAAAAAATAATTACAAAAATATTATTACAATATCATACTCAAGCCCAAGAGTTAACATAAAACCCAATAGACAAGCCCACCTAATTAATAGGCTAGGCCTTTTACCCAATTCACATAAGTCATGAAGAAATTGATATTTATATTCTTTATACTGTATATCTCTTTGCAATGTGGGATTTGTAACACCCTAAACCTAGCCTAGACAACAAGGCTAAGTTTAGAATGTCACGATGTCTTTCCAGAACACAGTCATACATAAAGCGAGCCTTTTACCATTGTAAAGTTATAAACATCTAATATTCAAAACATAGTTAAATCCTAGAAGCTAATAAAAACATTATAGAATTAAAACGTAAGTTCACACACATATATAAATCTAATAGGTGATCGAATCTCACGTCCCCTGGCCACTTACTCCTGAGCATTTCCTAAAATTCATTTAAACAGTTAGTGTGTTACATTGTAGAACTCAGCATATACGAACTGGCCTACATGCAAGAACTCAGATATTAATAACTGTTCAGATATCAATTCGGTCTCCACAAGTAGATCAACAAATTAAACGAATTTAGGCATAATGATCCGATAAGTAGCAGTTAATCTACAGATGCATATATAACAAAATACGATTGTGAGGTCACCCATGTGCCATCGGTGGTCACACGGCCTGGTCACACGCTAGTGTGCTAGCAAATGTACTCTCACACACTCAGTACATGCCCATGTCTCCTTCCGTATGACTCAATCTTAATTTAGTGAATTACACGACCTGAACAATCGCCTTTATATCTCACCCATGTGACTCATGCACCTCACTTCTCACACACGGTTGAACACATGCCAGTGTGACATGCCCGTGTGACCTCAAATTCAAACTCAAAAAGTTACACAATCCACTACACGGGCTCTCGTATGGCCATGTGACCCACAAGCCAGTGTGCTGTGAACAACCCTATTTTTATTGTAAAAACATAGAAAAATAGGGTTTCAATACCCACATGTTACCCGGCACTGTAGAAGCACCCAATTGCAAAATCCAACCCTAAAACAAGCCTCAAACACTCAAATCAACAACACATTCACAAATCACGTACTATCGACAATTAGGTTCCATCGAAACCTTTGACTCACCTCACGAAATGGTGTAAGTCTACTTACCGCAAATTCCCGGTACACAATCCATTACTAAGTAAAATGGAAGGCGCTAAACATCCCTTGAGTCTCCCCTAACACATCGAAATATAATGCCAATAAGATTATCCAAGTTCAAGTTTAAGGAAAAGAACTCCCAATTCGCAATAATGCAATATATCAAAAACAATTGACTCAACATACCTTAAGCACACTAGAACAAGCAATTTCACTACCCAATGCAACAATAAATGCAGAGGCGAACATATCAAAAAGAAAAGTTTTAGGAAGAACGCTAAGCAGAAGAAACAATTATGGGAGAATAAGAAATAAGGAAATAAAATAAAATAAAATAAACGTTAAGTAACAGTAGAGGGAAGAAGCATTTAAAATTTTAGTTTTTAACAGAAAAATGCAAAAATATAATCCTTGTTGCGCATGCAAAGACTCGAACGCGGAACCAAGAAATAGACAAATACTTAACCAATGAACCAGGAGGCTCATTCTTGACATAAAAATGCACCGAATTCAATTTAAACAAGGAATCTTAAGTTAAAGGTTTAAGTAAGAAACTTAACAAAATTCCAAAATTTATGCTACTCGAACCTTCAATAATCAAACAGAAAACACACCCAGAGAAGCATACAAAGATTCACTGACACAACTTAGCAATTAAAACTCAAATTTTTAGGGCGTTACAGGATTACTAACATTGCGAACTACTAATACTCATATTGATCATAATTTAAAACTCAATTTGAACATAAAAAGCAATGTTCTAATTTTTAAGCTTCTAAAGGCCGAGGCTACCATATGATAAAGGGTGAAAACACTGCTCCTAATTAACAAGGGCAGGCTTCTTGGTATTACTTTTCAATCCGCACACAAAGTTTCTAGCAATCTTTTCAATTTCTTTACAAATAGCTAGAGGGAGCAAAGTTGTCTGCATAAAATAATTCGAGATTAAGAGTAACATTGGTCTTGCTAAAATGATATGACCTACCAACCAAAGAAGCCTCGTGTCTCATCTGTCGAAAAAAAATTTTAAATTTCTTTTTTAAAAAAAACGGGGATATCGACTTTAAAACGAAAATGGAGTCGCCACCAATCCTTTTTTTGAGGCGTGATCGGTTCACCTTAAGATTAATCGTTAAAACATTTTGATTTATTAAAACGATAGTTTTGGTCTACGAAATTTAAAAAAAAAAACGGGTTCAGGAGTCGATTACGCACGAGGAAGGATTAGCACCCTCGTGGCGCCCAAAATGGTACCTAATTGATTATTTAATGCCTTAATATCGAAAATTGGAAGAGATTTTAAAATATGAATCCTTTAGAAAATGTTTGGATTGTTCCGAAAGAATGAAATATCACATCCAGCACGTTAGGATATGATGTTTCAAACCCTTGACACCAAGATCATTTTATGATTTCCAAAATTCATGCATTGCAATTTAAAAACGGTATTCCGTTATTTGGCAAAACGAAAAAAAAAAACGAAACCCAACATGTTAGGGTACGATTCCTCGAATTTCCAAACATGAAATATTGTCTTATTTTTGAAGTTCAGAAAACACAGTTAAAATCTTAAAAGGATATTTAGTCATTTAGACGAATGGAAAATCGAAACCCAGTAAGTTAGGGTACGATTTCTTTCAAATCTTAGAACACGGAATATTCTCTTATTTTAAAAATCGGGTAAAAGGTGATATGATTCTATAAATAAATGTAAGGTAAATCACAACACTAATTTGTATGACAAAATAATGGTAATAGAAATATAAATAACAATAACTAAGGTAAAAATAAAATACAATAAAGCAAAAGCGAAATAAACAAATAAAATAATATAAAAAAGCTAATCAGTAAATTAATAAATAAGCAGATACTATATATAATAAAAAAATATATGATAATAAAGTATATTAATAAACAAATAATAATAGTAAAAATAAAAATAATACTAGTAAAAATAGAAATAATAAAAATAGCAATAATAAGGCTAATAATAATAATAATAAATAATAATAAATATAATAATAATAAATATAATTATAGGAAAATAATGATATCATAGAGTATAATAATAGTAGTAATAATATATATAAATAAATATTAAAATAACACTAATAATAATAACCAAAATAATAATAATAATGATAATAATAATTGTTCTAATAATAAAAATAAAATTACCAATAATAATGAAATTAATAATAAAATATCGAAAATTATAAAGGAAATAAAGAAAAGGGCAAAATTGAACTTAAAAACTGGAATCTAGGGCAAAATCAAAAATAAAATTAAAAGGAGGGACCGATTAGAACAAGCGAGTAACGGGAGGGCTAAAGGAAAATATCTCTGCCTCCAAAACGGCATCGTTCGAGTAAGGGCCCAATTGGAATAGAAATGAAATATAGGGCCAAATTAAAAATAAAAAAATGTGATTATAAATCAATAAAAAAGCGGAAGGGCTAAAAGTGAAATTAGTCCTTCCGTTGAAAACACGAGGATCTTGAGGCGAGTCGGGTCGGATCGGCTCGGTTAAGGGCAAAACGACATCGTTTTGAGGCTTTAGGACTCTAGCCAAAATAGTGTCGTTTTGAATGGCTATGTAAGTCAGAATTTAAAAAAAAAAATCATTTTCTCTTCCCTCTTCAAAAAAATGAAACAATTTCTCCAAAGAGCTCTCTTGGCGATTTACGGAGGGCTCGGCAAGGCTTCCACCGATCGTCGTGCCTCCATTGTCGTTGGCCATCGTACAGTGGCGAAATTCCAAAAAAAGTAAGTTTTCTTTTCCCATTCTTTATATTTTCTTTTAAAACTTTTATGTAAAAAAAAAAAAAAGAAAAGAATCCTTTGAAAGAAAAGAGAAATAGATTCGAGAAAAAAAGAATAAAAGAAAACCTTTTCCTTTGCCGATTTGCTTTTTATTGTCTTGTATATATGCGTGTATATCCAGTAAAAAATTTCGTAAAAAACACCGGACCCTATTTTTCGCTATTATCGCTATATTTGCTATTTTCATTGTTTTTCTTTCCTTTTGCGGTGAACAGTATGCAGATCTCGTGATGGGCGCTATCCGTGCGCTAATTGCGGCGCGAAGAAGGGCCGTGTTGGGAGGCTATGGCAAGAAGACCCTGCTAGGGTTTCAAAGAATGAAAACATTTTGGGCTAATTGGGCTCCTTGAATTTTTGGGCTTCCGAGTTTTGGGTATGGGTGTAACAAGGTGTTGGGTCTGGGTAGTCTGTTTTGGGCTTGTAAACGGACTGTAAATAAACTGGACTTTTGATTTTTATTATTATTATTATTATTTACATGGCTCGGGCTAAATTGGGTTCTTACACCATCTATTGAGAAAATTACGTACTTCTTTCAACAATAAAATTAAACATATCAATTTTAACCGTTCATGAAAAAGGAACTCTAAGGTACTTTCCCAAGTCGAGACCCTTTAAAACCAAGTGTTCTGCGATTTGTATTGCTAACTCTTCCTCCGAAGTCCATATTATGAGAAAATAAATTTTGGGTTTTAGACGCATTGATTTAGTGGTCCGAAAACTGATTTTGCATTTCTTATGAACTTTTTAAAAATATTTTGATTATTTTTATTTTTTTAATTTTAAAATTAAATTGAAAATTTTTGTAAATATTGAAGACTAGATTTATTGAATTCTTTTTTGAATTATAACTAAAATGACAAATTTTATAAACATTAAAAGCTACATTTGTTGAATTTTTAGATTGAGTATCTGTGATAGAATGTGCAAATATTGAAAGGTTAAATTTGTTATTAGAATAATAATAAAAGCCTACGTCGACTTCATGTCACTTATCGATGACAACTAATGAGAGAGTGATTAAAATATTTGATTTTGAAAAATTAAATGATTAACTTAAAAAATAATTGAATTCCTAAAATAATCCTAAAAACATAGTTGTTGCATTGCCTTGTTTAATTTGAAAGTAACACCACTTTTTAATTATTTTTATCTTAGAATAGTATATAAATTAAATTACCTTATTAAGATAGTCAATTATTTATGACCATATAGTACAACCACCTACCTTTTTTTTTTTTTTTTACATTCGAAACACCAAAAATCACTTCTGACAGGTTTTTGAGCAGCCATAAACTGGCTAGAAAAATTGATTAAGAAAGGCAAGGTTAATAGATGTCGGCAAATACCGAACCCATTATTGGCGTTTTCAACAGAAGAGAACAAGTGTTGATCACTCATCATGAATCAAAGGGAGTAGTTTTATACTTGTCTTTTGTTTCTGTTCCGTTCTTTTAAGCGGTTTATTTCTTTTTTATAATTAAAACATAAGAGATAGAGATTGAATTCAGGCGACGTTTAATTTGTCTTCTTATCATTTTTAATATTTTCTTTTAACCAACCTAAACTGATATTCTTAACTTTGGACACAAGTATTAATTGTTGCCTAACTCACTCACACTGCAATAACTCAGCATATACGAACTGGCCTACATGCAAGAACTCAGATATTAATAACTGTTCAGATATCAATTCGGTCTCCTCAAGTAGATCAACAAATTAAACGAATTCAGGCATAACAGTCCCGATAAGTAGCAGATTAATACAGATGCATGTATAACACAAATACGGCGGTGAGGTCACCCGTGTGCCATAAGTGGTCACACGGCCTGGTCACACGCTAGTGTACTAGCCCGTGTACCTCACACGGCTCGACACATGCCCATGTCTCCTTCCCGTATGACTCTAATCTTAATTTAGTGAATTACACGGCCTGGACAATCGCCTTTATATCTCACCCATGTGACTCATGCACCTCACTTCTCACACACGGTTGAACACATGCCAGTGTGACATGCCCGTGTGACCTCAAATTCAAACTCAATGAGTTACACAATCCACTACACGGGCTCTCGTATGGCCATGTGACCCACAAGCCAGTGTGCTGTCAACAACCCCATTTTTATTGTAAAAACATAGAAAAATAGGGTTTCAATACCCACATGTTACCCGGCACTGTAGAAGCACCCAATTGCAAAATCCAACCCTAAAACAAGCCTCAAACACTCAAATCAACAACACATTCACAAATCACGTACTATCGACAATTAGGTTCCATCGAAACCTTTGACTCACGTCACGAAATGGTGTAAGTCTACTTACCGCAAATTCTCGGTACATGATCCATTACTAAGTAAAATGGAAGGCGCTAAACATCCCTTGAGTCTCCCCTAACACATCGAAATACAATGCCAATAAGATTATCCAAGTTCAAGTTTAAGGAAAAAAAACTCCCAATTCGCAATAATGCAATATATCGAAAACAATTGACTCAACATACCTTAAGCACACTAGAACAAGCAATTTCACTACCCAATGCAACAATCGTATAGAGCGAACATATCAAAAAGAAAAGTTTTAGGAAGAACGCTAAACAGAAGAAACAATTTTGGGAGAATAAGAAATAAGGAAATAAAATAAAATAAAATAAACGTTAAGTAACAGTAGAGGGAAGAAGCATTTAAAATTTCAGTTTTTAACAGAAAAATGCAAAAATATAATCCTTGTTGCGCATGCAAAGACTCAAACGCGGAACCAAGGAATAGACAAATACTTAACCAATGAACCAGGAGGCTCATTCTTGACATAAAAATTCACCGAATTCAATTTAAACAAGGAATCCTAAGTTAAAGGTTTAAATAAGGAACTTAACAAAATTCCAAAATTTATGCCACTCGAACCTTCAATAACCAAACAGAAAACACACCCAGAGAAGCATACAAAGATTCACTGACACAACTTAGCAATTAAAACTCAAATTTTTAGGGCGTTACAGGATTACTAACATTGCGAACTACTAATACTCATATTGATCATAATTTAAAACTCAATTTGAACATAAAAAGCAATGTTCTAATTTTTAAGCTTCTAAAGGCCGAGGCTACCATATGATAAAGGGTGAAAACACTGCTCCCAATTAACAAGGGCAGGCTTCTTGGTATTACTTTTCAATCCGCACACAAAGTTTCTAGCAATCTTTTCAATTTCTTTACAAATAGCTAGAGGGAGCAAAGTTGTCTGCATAAAATAATTCGAGATTAAGAGTAACATTGGTCTTGCTAAAATGATATGACCTACCAACCAAAGAAGCCTCGTATCCCATCTGTCGAAAAAAAATTTTAAATTTCTCTTTTAAAAAAAAACAGGGATATCGACTTTAAAACGAAAATGGAGTCGCCACCAATCTTTTTTTGAGGCGTGATCGGGTCACCTTAAGATTAATCGTTAAAACATTTTGATTTATTAAAACGATAGTTTTGGTCTACTAAATTTAGAAAAAAAACGAGTTCGGGAGTCGATTACGCATGAGGAAGGATTAGCACCCTCGTGGCGCCCAAAATGGTACCTAATTGATTATTTAATGCCTTAATATCAATAATTGGAAGAGATTTTAAAATATGAATCCTTTAGAAAATGTTTGGATTGTTCCGAAAGAATGAAATATCACATCCAGCACGTTAGGATATGATGTTTCAAACCCTTGACACCAAGATCATTTTATGATTTCCAAAATTCATGCATTGCAATTTAAAAACGGTATTCCGTTATTTGGCAAAACGAAAAAAAAAACCGAAACCCAACATGTTAGGGTATGATTCCTCGAATTTCCAAACATGAAATATTGTCTTATTTTTGAAGTTAAGAAAACACAGTCAAAATCTTAAAAGGATATTTAGTCATTTAGACGAATGGAAAATCGAAACCCAGTAAGTTAGGGTACGATTTCTTTCAAATCTTAGAACACGGAATATTTTCTTATTTTGAAAATCGGGTAAAAGGTCATATGATTCTATAAATAAATGTAAGGTAAATCACAACACTAATTTGTATGACAAAATAATGGTAATAGAAATATAAATAACAATAACTAAGGTAAAAATAAAATACAATAAAGCAAAAGCGAAATAAACAAATAAAATAATATAAAAAAGCTAATGGTAAATTAATAAATAAGCAGATACTATATATAATAAAAAATATATGATAATAAAGTATATTAATAAACAAATAATAATAGTAAAAATAAAAATAATACTAGTAAAAATAGAAATAATAAAAATAGCAATAATAAGGCTAATAATAATAATAATAATAAATAATAATAAATATAATAATAATAAATATAATTATAGGAAAATAATGATATCATAGAGTATAATAATAGTAGTAATAATATATATAAATAAATATTAAAATAACACTAATAATAATAACCAAAATAATAATAATGATAATAATAATTGTTATAAAAATAAAAAATAAAATTACCAATAATAATAATGAAATTAATAATAAAATATCAAAAATTATAAAGGAAATAAAGAAAAGGGCAAAATTGAACTTAAAAATTGGAATCTGGGGCAAAATCAAAAATAAAATTAAAAGGAGGGACCGATTAGAACACGCGAGTAACCAGGAGGGGCTAAAAGGGAAAATATCTCTGCCCTCCAAAACGGCATCGTTCGAGTAAGGGCCCAATTGGAATAGAAATGAAATATAGGGCCAAATTAAAAATAAAAAAATGTGATTATAAATCAATAAAAAAGCGGAAGGGCTAAAAGTGAAATTAGTCCTTTCGTAGAAAACACGCGGATCTTGAGGCGGGTAGGGTCGGATCGGCTCGGTTAAGGGCAAAACGACATCGTTTTGAGGCTTTAGGACTCTAGCCAAAATAGTGTCGTTTTGAATGGCTATATAAGTCAGAATTTAAAAAAAAAAAATCATTTTCTCTTCCCCTCTTCAAAAAACTGAAACAGCTCTCCAAAGAGCTCTCTCTTGGCGATTTCTGGAGAGGGTTCCAGCAAGGCTTCCGGCCGATCTCCGTCGTGCCTCCGCCGTCGTTGGCCACCGTACACGGTGGCCAAAATTCCAAAAAAAAGTAAGTTTTCTTTTCCTTTTTTTATATATTTTCTTTTAAAACTTTTATGTAAAAAAAAGAAAAGAATCCTTTGAAAGAAAAGAGAAATAGATTCGAGAAAAAAAAAAGAATAAAAAGAAAACCTTTTCCTTTGTCGATTTGCTTTTTTATTGTCTTGTATATATGCGTGTATATCCGTAAAAAAATCCGTAAAAAAACACTGGACCCTATTTTGCTGCTATTGTCTGCTATAGTTGCTATTTTCTGTTGTTTTTCTTTCCTTTTGCAGGTGAACGGCGCAGATCTCGGCGGTGGGGCGCTATCCTTGCGCTAATTGCGGTGCGAGGAAGGGCCGTGTTGGGAGCTGCGGCGCAAGACCCCTTCTAGGGTTTCTAGCAACTGAAAACATTTTGGGCTAATTGGGCTCCTTGAATTTTTGGGCTTCCGGGTTTTGGGTATGGGTGTAACAAGGTGTTGGGTCTGGGTAGTCTGTTTTGGGCTTGTAAACGGACTGTAAATAAACTGGACTTTTGATTTTTTTTATTATTATTATTTACATGGCTTGGGCTAAATTGGGTTCTTACACCATCTATTGAGAAAATTACATATTTCTTTCAACAATAAAATTAAACATATCAATTTTAACCCGTTCATGAAAAAGGGAACTCTAAGGTTCTTTCCCAAGTCGGAGACCCTTTAAAACCCAAGCTTTCTGCTGATTTGTATTGCTAACTCTTCCTCCGAAGTCCATATTATGAGAAAAGAAATTTTGGGTTTTAGACGCATTGATTTAGTGGTCCGAAAACTGATTTTGCATTTCTTATGAACTTTTAAAAATATTTTGATTATTTTATTTTTTAATTTTAAAATTAAATTGAAAATTTTGTAAATATTGAAGACTAGATTTATTGAATTCTTTTTTGAATTATGACTAAAAATGACAAATTTTATAAACATTAAAAGCTACATTTGTTGAATTTTTAGATTAAGTATCGAGCGATAAAATGTGCAAATATTAAAAGGTTAAATTTGTTATTAGAATAATAATAAAAGCCTACGTCAGCTTCATGTCACACATCGATGACAACTAATGAGAGAGTGATTAAAATATTTGATTTTGAAAAATTAAATGATTAACTTAAAAAATAATTAAATTCCTAAAATAATCCTAAAACATAGTTGTTGCATTGCCTTGTTTAATTTGAAAGTAATTCACCACTTTTTAATTATTTTATCTTAGAATAGTATATAAATTAAATTACCTTATTAAGATAGTCAATTATTTATGACCATATAGTACAACCCCCTACCTTTTTTTTTTTTTTTTACATTCGAAACACCAAAAATCACTTCTGACAGGTTTTTGAGCAGCCAAAAACTGGTTAGAAAAATTGATTAAGAAAGGCAAGGTTAATAGATGTCGGCAAATACCGAACCCATTGTTGGCGTTTTCAACAGAAGAGAACAAGTGTTGATCACTCATCATGAATCAAAGGGAGTAGTTTTATACTTGTCTTTTGTTTCTGTTCCGTTCTTTTAAGCGGTTTATTTCTTTTTTATAATTAAAACATAAGAGATAGAGATTGAATTCAGGCGACGTTTAATTTGTCTTCTTATCATTTTTAATATTTTCTTTTAACCAACCTAAGCTGATATTCTTAACTTTGGACACAAGTATTAATTGTTGCCTAACTCACTCACACTGCAATAACCCACACCAATATCTTACTCTCTCTCTTTTTTTTTTCTTTTAATTATAATAATAGGATAACATCCAAACTATAAATATGATTAGTGCAATTTAAATTTAGATCACACTCTTAACTATTAGACAATCACGTAAAATTTTATCTGACTTCTTTTTTTAATCAAATTTGTTTCATTCTATCGTAAAATGTGATTCCAGCTAATAAGTGCATTTTTTAAGTAAAATGATATAGTTTGGAGGGTAATTTTATAATTAAGCCAAAAGAGAGAATCCCTTTTTGGGTTCACATTTAAAGCAATAATTGGGTCAGTTTAGGAAATAAATTAAGCAGATTTGTATATAGGGGATATGTGCATGTTATCATGACGCAATCCTATTTTAGATTAGATATATGCACGCTCACGAGAATTTATAGGGGTATTTGTTTAAATGAAAATTTTGTATTTTAATTAGTTTAAAAAAAAAAAAAGAAGAGATAGTGGATACTTTTTGATAATAGTGTTTTTAAGAAAGCAATAATTTTAAAAGAATTGTATTTTGTAATGGAAGAGATAAATTTTGAAAGAGTGATGGTTTTAAAAGGAGTGGAATCTTTTAATCTATTTGTTAAATGATATAATTATTTTTTAAAGTAAATTCAATAAAAATTTTAAAGGTAAATTCATTAGTTTATTTATTAAATAGAATCATGCAATTCAAAAAAAAAAAAAGTAAACACTTGTCGTAGATAATGAAAGACAAATTCAATCAACACAACAAAGACGTTAGCTTTAGCATCAATAAAATATTATGACACATTGACAATTGACTTGTTACAACTCAAGCACGACGTATCTAGAGTGTTTGCAAACACTTAATACGATAAGAAAATCAGCTTTGGATGGTCTAAAGCGGCAAGTAAAAATCGACAAAAGAAAAAACATTCACCAAACTAGAAATGACGACAACAAAAGCATCCCTAAAATCACTTGTAAAACTAATATTACAAGCATAAACAAGACTAAAAAACGTGTTACAAGAATAGACAAAAACTTTTAAAACTGAATACTTATTAAACAATGAAAAAAAATAAAAAAAATACAAAACTTAAGACAACACGAGTCTAAATCGACACGTGAAATTATTTATTATTCTAAAATACTATCAACACAAAAACAAATTAAGAAGTTGATAAAGAACTACCCATTTTCTAATAAAAACTACTAGTGGCCGGTGGAATTTTAGCGAAAAACATGCACTGTCATCTATCCATCACAACTTGTGATGACAATAAAAATACTCACAAAATAGATTTACAAATTAAAAAGAGAGAAAACATGTGTAGCGGATGAGAAGAAAAAAAAATAAAATGATTGATGGGAGAGGAAAAAGGCGGGCGTTAGCCAATTCAAAAGTTGGCATCGCCACTAAGCAAAACAAAAGAGAAATTTTTTTGGGGTTTTTAAGCGAATTCAATAATTGAATTGGGATGAAATTTTTATATTAATTATGTTGTGCTAAAAAAAAAAAATGGAGATATTGGTATATACATTTGTGTATTTTTGTAATACCATATCATATGGGAAGTAATTTGTTTTTATATGGAGTAGATGGGAATGTGATGTCTAAATTTAAGGGTTTGGGGGCCAGCGGAGCTTGGAAGGATTCTTGTAATTATATGTTCCAGTACTGGTCCATCCTTATTTTAAACCACAAATTAATTTGCATCACAGTCCAACTTCAAACAGTCTTTTCCTTTAAATGAAGCCACCGAGTTCAATCTTAAGTTATGCATACCTACACACCATAATAAATATATAGGACTGAGATTTTCATATTGTATGGATTAAAGCTCCATATATATTAATTTTTAATGTTGCATAGGTAAATTTTAATATAATTGAAGTTTTTAGGTTAAAAACATTTTTTTCTCCATGTGTTCACACCCCTAGCTGGAAAATTGAAAAAGCAAGAGGCCTTCTGGCCTCGAAATGCCAAATCTGGGCTTCAGAACAATTTGTGCTTTCAACAACTAACTTGGGCTTAAAAATTGAATTTGGACCCGTTTTAAAAATAAATCAAATTCCACTTTTAACATTAAATCAATTTGTTCCCAACAGATATGGGATTTTTACTTTTGACTTTATTCTTATTTTCTAAAAACAAGCATAAATGCATATGAATCGGAAGAGATTTTTTATTTATTTCTAAAACTCATATTAATTAATCGTTGATAAACCAATGTATTAGATTAAATGTAAGATTATTGCAAAATTATCAAAACAATAACAATATGAAAAGCTCCATCAAATAAATTTGAATAAAATGTACTTGTTTTACAATTGTCCACCATTCTTTCTCATGTGTTGAAATCGTTAATTTATCTTCTTATTTTCAATATTATTAAAATATATCATTCTCAATATATGTAATCAAATAACCATTCATCTATTGATCTCCAATTCGATTACTTAAAATGATTTTCATAATTTTCATTGCAATAAATCTTCTTCCCACACTTGTTATAGCAACTAATAAAATCAACACAAGGCAACATTTAATACAAAAGTAAATTTGAGAATTTCTGTTGGAAAATACTCTACTTGACTAGTGGACCTTCTTTTATTTTATTTTTTCATTCTTGTTAAACAGTTAGAACCAAAAATCTAAGCATTAAACACAAAGGTTTTCACGAAACCAACATACAATTAATAATTTTTCTTCACAAAAATAAAAATCACTAAGTGCTTTTTGGTATCATGAGAATGCAATATGTTAATTTTCAAGCATAAGATTTATAGTAATCACACTGTAGAACCCAAATTTTGCCCGGGACTAAAAATCGGAGCCCATTTTACAACCCAATTCTCAAAATCAGATAACCCAATGACCAAACCCAATTTCAAATGCCCAAACCCAATTAAAAAAAAAAACTACACTCCCCAAAGCATTAAAACTCATTTTACAAACCAAATACCAAGCCCAATAAAAACCTATCCAATCCCATAGCCCAACTAGCCCATTACAAACCCTAAGTCAGAAAAAAGAAAAAACCACCAAAACCCTAGCTAATGCTGCCGCCTCTGCCATTGGTCAGTCTGACAGCCACTTGCCCTGCGTCGTGGTCTTGTCCACCGCACTTGCACCGCCCAAGCACCTGCAAGTAATAAACGAGACAAGACAGAAAGCAAAATGTATGTAAAATTTTAGGCTATAAAAGCCGATTGTATTTCTTTGTAAAGGGGGGATTTTTGATCAATAATAAAAAAGGAGAGATTTCAGATCAAAAAGGCAAAAATGAATCAAAAAGCAGAGACTAAACAAGAGAGAATAAATCGGAATATCAAAGTGAAACAAAAAAGAAGTCAAAAGAGGTGATTTGTTTTCTTTATATTTTCGAAGCCTCTTATTTTCTTTTCTTCTTTTTTCGACATATATATATACACATATATTGTTATTATTTTTCTAAATTTTTTTAAAAAAAATACAATTTTACCTTTTTACCCTTTGTCGTGGTGGCTTAGGTAGGCGGCGCCAATGATGTGAGAGAGCCATGGTCCGGTGGCGGATGCCATGGGACTTGAGACCTACAGAGAAGAACAAAGAAAAAATCAGTGTTTTTTTTAAAGCAGGTGAAAATGATTTTTTTTTTGAAGGATTTGTGCCTTAAATAGGCCTCCAAAACGACGTCGTTTTGGGTAGGCCTCTCAGGCACCAAAACGGTGTCGTTTTGATATGACCCGATCCGATCCGACCCGCCTACTCGAAGATCCGCGTGTTTTGTCGAAAAAGGGATATTTATGGTCGCAGTCCCTCCGCTTTTTCACCATTTTTCAATTAATACTATTCATTTCTTTTGGCTTTGTAATTTTGCCCCATAACTTTTGGTTTGTTTCATTTTGGTCCACGTCAGTTTTGCATGTTTCGCAAGGTAGGGATTTTGCTTATTTGGCCCCTCCTTGTATGTGTGCGATACGATTTAGCCCTTCCTTGCTATTTTATTTTATTTCAAATTTGCCCCAATACTCTGTTCTTGATTCAACTTTCGTCCCTTTTTTTTGCTATTTTCACGTATTTATTATTAAATTAAATTTTTTTATATTATTATCACTTTATATTTAGCATTATATTTAATACTATATTTATTATATGTATTATTATTTATGCCTTTATTTTTATTATTATTATTATTATTATTATTACCACTTGTATTTTATTATTGTTTATTTTATTTATTCTTTTATACTTTCTATTATAGTTTTCATTATTTTTCTTAATAATATGTTGTTATTTTCTATTTAAGTTATTATTATTATCATTATTAATATTTATATTAACATATTGTTATTATTTTCATTATTTTCATTATTTTATTTTTATTACTATTATTATTATAATTATTGTCATTACTTTATGTTGATCATTATTTTGCTATTGTTATTATTTTTAATATCTTTTTATTATCTTTATTTTATTATTACTACACTACTACTATTTTATTTTCATTATCATTGTTATTGTTACTATTATTATTATCATTATTTTATTATCCCTATCACTATTGTCTATTTATTTATTTACTTATTTTATATTTTTGTCTTTACTATTATTTTGCTTATTATTATCTTTAATATATTGTATTATTATCATTTCTATCATTGTTTTGATATTATTATTATTATTATTATTATTATTATTATTATTATTATTATTATTATTATTATTAACATATTATTATTTTCTTTTATTATCATCCTTATTAACACATTTTACTTTTATTATTATTATTATTATTATTATTATTATTATTATTATATTTATTATATTTATTATATTTACGTCTATATTTTTTTTCTTAGTTTAATACTATATTATTAAATAAAAATACATTTTGTAAAATTATCATATTTCATTTAAAGTTTTTAAAATAAAGGCAATGTTTTGTATTTAGGAATTCGGGGAATAGTGCCCTAACATGCTGGGTTGCGATTTTCCGTTTGACTAAATAACCTAATATCCTTTTCAACAAACTTCATAAATCATGAGATGACTTTGACCACAAGGGTTTAAAATATCGTGTCCTAACGTGCTGGATGTGATGTTTATATCCTTTCGGAACAAAGAAATCTCAGTTTTTTTTTAACCCAAACATCTATATTTATTTTCTAAGTTTAACATTATTAAACAAAAATACATCTTGCAAAAGTATTATATTCCATCCAAAGATTTTTAAATAAGGCAACGTTTTGCGTTTAGAAATTCGGGGAATAGTGCCCTAACGTGCTGGGTTGCGATTTTCCGTTTGACTAAATAACTAAACATCCTTTTAATAAATTTCGTAAATCATGAGATAACTTTGACCATGAGGGTTCAAAATATCGTGTCCTAACGTGCTGGATGTGATGTTTGTATCCTCTCGGAATAAAGAAATCTCAAATTTCAGCCCAAATTATCCAAACATTTTCTAAAGGATCCGTATTTTAAAATCTTTTCAAATTTTCAACATTAAGACACTAATTAATCAATTTGGTACCAATTTTGGGCATGACGAGGGTGCTAACCCTTCCTCGCACGTAACCGACTCTCGAACCCGATTTTTAAAACTTCGCAAACCAAAAACACTATTTTAGTAAAACAAAACATTTTATTAAAATGAAGGTGATCCGATCACACCAAATAAAGATCGGTGGCGACTCCCTGTCTTTTTTTCATTTTCAAAACCAAAGTTGATTTTCATTTTCTCAAAAAAAATGGTTACGACAGCTTGGCGACTCCACTGGGGATTTCAAATAAGAGAGTCAAGCCACAAGTTGATTACTTCTTGTCTTTTTGTCGAAAATTGAAAGCTTGGTTTTAATATACGATCCTTTCTTTTCATTTCGTCTGCTTTATGTTACGATCTTCATCATTGTATTCCTATTTCCTTTATTTGGTTCAAGCTTTTAAAATCTTTGAACACTCCATTGCATGACCGTCGTGGTCGCACCTTTTAAGTGAGAGTGAGAAACTACTCCTTCGTGAGGTCTTCACCTCCGTGCAGGATAGTGGATCGCTTTCGGTATACATCCGTACCTATGTCTTCGTGAGATTTTCATCTCCGTGCATCCATAGGGAAATGTATTCCCCTGAACTGAACTCGATCTATATGAGCCTATAATGAGTGAAGATCGAGGAATCTATTGGTTCGGGTACCTCTCTTTAGAACCAAACTGCATATAGCGAACCTTAGGAACCCACTCTAGGTAGAACCGTTCCGAACCCCTAGTAGTCACCCAGATAGGTACTTTATTATGTAGTTTATTTCTCTTGTGCTAACGTGTTTCTTTTGTTTTAATTGCATTGCATCGCATCATCTTAGAAAGAAAGTGTTGATTGATATTCGATTGCTAAATAGAAGAGTTTGTCATAAGAAAATGGGTTACTTGATAAAGTGGATTATAATGCGGTCGTTCGAACATAGTCCAGGAAGACAACGAGAGTGGACTGATAGTCCGTAGAAGAATACAAGACTTTACCCGAGGATTCAAGTCGACAAGGATTATTCGAGAGTCATCATGTCGCAATCTTCTTAAAAAAAACTTATGAACATCACGGAGGATAAGTGAGTGAAGAGATACGGCCTGGACTGAGCAACAAGGAGCTAGAAGAGGTATCTATTGAGAAAGTTCACGGGACACGACCATAACATCCGAATACGAAGAAGAGGATTGGTGTTTTCACCTGGACTATGAGGATAAAGCCGTATATGCAATACATTTTATGTTTTCACCTGGACTATAAGGACAAAGCCGTATATGCAATCCATTTTATGTAAAAAAATGTATTTTCTAGAAAAGTTCTTCTAGTGGAATTGAATTCATGATCAACGTCTCTCTTTGTGCATCCATTCCATGCATTTGTATTGCATTTCATGCATTTGCATTACATCATGTCACATGTATTAAATTTTGTATAAAGACCCTAATTAGGTGAAATTATTTTAGTTAACCTAGAAGACATGGAACAAAGGTTCGAAAGAATAGAAAAAAAGCAAATACAGATGCAAGAGCAATTAACCAAAATTCAACAAGAGATGCGGGAACAAATGCTAAAATTCCAAAGGAATATGATAGGCCAGCTAACCCAGTTACTAGCCAGAAGACTTGAAAAAAGGAGTGGCCCAGTGGTCGGCAGTGTGGATGATAATGAAGAAATCGTTTATTCCCAATAAATATCCCAACTCAACCAAACGCGCAGTTGCATAGGGTACCCGTCATTATCGGACCCCAATGTCAGACTAATACCTCAACCTGTTGAACTTCTCGATGGGCTCATATTTTAACCTTGAGGATGATCAAGCCAAACCGATTGTTCAAGCAGAGACAAAGGAAATGAGAGAGCGGACTTTGAAGGCCACAATGAAGAAAGAAAATGAAGTGAATAATACAAGCATGGGGAACTCAAAGTCGATTACCGTTAATCAGCCAAAAGCGGTGACTACTTGGTATCAAGGTTCATCAAGAAAAGAATCTCGCACAAGGAAGAACACTGAAAAACTCCAATTTACGCCGATCTCAATGACGTATAAGGAGTTGTATCAAAGTTTATTTGATGCGCACATTGTGTCCCTCTACTATCCAAAATCGATGCAACCTCCATACCTAAAGTGGTATGACCCAAACGCTCAGTGTGAGTACCACGCGGGGATCACAGGCCATGCAATAGAAAATTACCTTACTTTCATGAAATTAGTGAAAATTTCATCAACATGGGTATTGTGAAGTTCGATGACGAAGCATTGGTAATTGAAAGTGGGGGCAGGAGAGTTGCGTTTCCTTGAAGAAGTCATCAGAAGCCTAGAGATCGGGAGATCAGAACACCAATGGTATACCCAAAGAGAGAACCGAGGAATAAAAGTTTTTCGAGCATCTGCCTTTATATACTTAGGAGTGTTTTGAACAATGAGACTGTAGAAGAAACATGTAAGCTAATCTAGAGTAATGTGCAAAACACATTTGTTGCTTTAAGCCTAGAAGTATTAAGATTTCTTTTGTGAAGTAGGCACATGTCCAAAATTTTTATTTCAATAAAATGCATCTGTCTAAGTAAATATTTTCATTCTTTACATTTCATACTGTACATCTTTTTTCATTTTTTATTCATGACTATATCATACGAATAATTATCCTTAGAATCATTTATTCTTTGGAATTTCTGCCTTCATACCCACAATGGGTCCCCAGATATCAATGACATGAGCGACACTGTTACTGACTCTCCTTTTAGTGAGATATGTGTCTAGAGGGATCTAAGGATTTTGAAAATGATAGAGATTACAACTTATTTCTTAATTTTTTAGGAATGGTAGATCCTACCTTACGAAGTGACAGCAAAGACTACGAGCTAACGAGGGAGATGAAGATGGAGGCTTACCCACCGCAGAAATAAGGTAAGGCATCATTGAGTTATCCCCAAGAATTCAAAGATGTCTTCGCATGATCACATTAGGACACGTCTGGACTACTGAGGCGCGAGTATGCTGTCAAAGATAAGAAAATCCTGGAGGAAGTCCATGAGGGTATCTAAAGATCACATGCTAATGGTTTTAAAACGGCCAGGAGGTTCAAGCTACTGGTTTACCAAGAAAGGGAAATTGAATATAGGACTTATGCGCCTCCTCTATTTCTTCACAGATTCTCTATATGTGGGGCATAGACGTTATCAAGCCAGTCTCCTCAAAAGCTTTTAGCCAACATCGATTCATATTCATGGTCGTTGGTCACCTCACTGAGAGGGTGAAGGTCGCTTCATATGCCAAAATTATAAAGTCGGCAGTCATCAAATTCAAATCTTAAAAAAAAAAAGTGGCAATAAAGAATGTCGGAAAGGAACATAATTGCACAATGTCAAGATTTATCAAATTGTTCAAAGATCGACACCATTCGATCTTGCAAAGCGAAAAAAAAAGAAAAAAATAAAAATTTTTTGAAAAAATGACTGAGACTTGTAAAAGTTGGCATAGAGAAGTTACCATTTACCCTCTAGGTTTCTTGAACATTGGCTACGACTTTCACCGGGGCATCTTTCCCATTGATTTATGAAAGGGAAACAATTGTTGGAAGATAAGATTCCTTTTCCCCAAGCTTGGATTGAATTAGATGAAGCAGAATGCCTCCAATAAGCTTGATTGAAAGTATTCAGCATGGTCGAATTTACCAAAATGGATGATACGGGCTTATGACAAAAAGGTTCACTCAAGAGAATTTCAGGAAGAGGGCCTAGCATTAAGAAAGATTCTTCTTATCCAAAAGAACTCCAAAGAAAAAATAAATGCCTTATCTGAGAAAGAAGGTGCATTACAGGAAAATGGGTGTTAACTAAGATGGATGGCAAGGACTTGCCCAATCCGGTGAGTTCAGATTCGATAAAAGAGGTTTGCCAAAAAAAATAAAAAAAACACAAAAAAATGAAAGAACACGAAAAAGGAAAAGAAAAAAGGAAAAAAAAAAGAAAAAGGAGAGGCCAAGGCGAAAACCCATAAAGGCGCTTTGAGACCAAAAGGTATTTGAGTTGAAAACCGAGAAGGATAGCTCAAAATTTTGATCGAAAGTAGGGCATCTGATAGTCTTGCTACGCTCGAAGAATATGTTACGTCTTGGGGCATCGACAAACTACTCTGGATCCCCTAAACACATATTAAGCTCAAAATGGTCCTCAAGAAGTTTGGACAGAGAAGCTCAGGCTGCGATATCTAGGGCACCTAGTTTCCATTTTACCCATTTTGAATTTGCTATCTTTGATTACCTTATTTGTTTCAAAATACCTTACCAATAAATTTCTTCCTTGAATGCATTTGCTATTCTTGATTAACTTATTTGTTTCGAGCTATGCTCTCAATTAGTTTCCTTCTTATCCATTGTTGCGATATTTTTCAAGCATTTTGCATTGAAATAATGATTGGTGGACTAATAATACTTTCATAAAAGGAATTTCGCATATTACTCTGGAAGCTTCTGAATAATAAAAGGACCTGAAACAGGACGATTGTTTAGAATTCACCAAGCTTAAGGTTTGGAAACATTAGAGAAAGATGACTATCTCTTTAGACCTTTTATTGGTTGAACAAAAAGACAAGGCATTTCGTTAGTAATACCACCTTGACAAATAACGAGCAATTTCAATCCAACTGTACAAGGGGATCATTCTCGGGAAAAGAAAAATGATACTCTGCATTCATGCACATATCAGACATACACACCTGGTCATAACACCCAGATAATGGAAGGGTGTAGTGGACCAAATCTTTTGAATAAGTTAAAAATTCTATGCCCCTGAGTCGTAGTGGGATAGATTGAAGATGATACAAACTTTATACCCTTGAGTCGCAATGGGATGGATTGAAGATGACACAGACCCTATATCCCTTGAAGTTGCAGAGAGGGGGTCTGAAGATGGTATAGGCCTTAAAGTCCTATAGGTATCGTGGAATGGACCTTGAAGTTACATTGGGGCAAGCTATTTGAGCAAAATATGATTGCTTCTTTGAGTTTTTGGCAAAAGTACCAGCAGGGCGAGATAGCAGTGTAACACGTCAGCAATAAGACTCTGATGGACGACGAGCAAGGGCAACCCTAAGCAATAAAAAGGGATCATTTCATTCATACATCATCATGAGGAGCGTTTCGATCATCGCATCCTAATACATTCTGCATTCATGCAAATGTCCTCCATAATATCATTTAGTTAGGGGCATTCGATTTATTACAATCATTGCATCTTAATCATTGTGGAAAAATTATCATTCTCATGACATTCTACATGTCGTCCATAGCACATGTAGTTAGGATCATTTGAGTCATTCCGATCATATCATCCTCATCATTTGCATAAGCATAAGCACGTAAGACTAATTCTACAGGATGGGTTCCCCAGAGAGCGTTGTAGCGATATTGAAGGTTTTAGATATTGTCTCCTAGTGGGGCAGATCGAGGATTGAAGTTTTCCTGAGATTGAAGATAGCGAGTCTGGCATTTCTAATGTTGTAGGAGCAGATTAAAGATAGCAGATCCGGTAATCCTGATGTTGCAGGAGCAGGTCGAAGATAGAAAGTCTGGCAATCCTGATGTTGTAGGAGCATATTAAAGATAGCAGATCTGGCAATCCTGATGTTGCAGGAGCAGGTCAAAGATAGCAAGTCTGGCAATCCTGATGTTGCAGGAGTAGATTAAAGATAGCAGATCTGGAAATCCTGATGTTGCAGGAGTAGGTTGAAGAAGTAAGTCTTACCTCCCTGACGTTGCATTGGAGTAGACTGAAGATAGCAGATCTTATTTCCCTGAAGTTGCAGTGGAACAGATCGAAGATATAAATTACAGATCTTATCTCTTTAAAGTTGTAGTGGAGCAGGTCAAAACAAACCTTATCTCCCTGAAGTTGCAGTGGAGCAGGTTGACATACAAGTCTTATCTCCCTAATGTTACAATGGAGCAGATTGAAGATAGCAGATCTTATTTCCCCAAAGTTGCAGTGGAACAGATTGAAGATATAAATTACAGATCTTATCTCTCTGAAGTTGCAGTCGAGCAGGTCAAAACAAACCTTATCTCCCTGAAGTTGCAGTGAAGCAGGTTGAAGATACAAGTCTTATCTCCCTGACGTTACAGTGGAGCAGACTGAAGATAGCAGATCTTATTTCCCTGAAGTTACAGTGGAACAGAACAAAGACATAAATTACAAATCTTATCTCTCTAAAGTTGCAGCAGAGCAGATTAAAACAAACCTTATTTTCCTGAAGTTGTAGTGGAGCAGGTTGAAGATGAAAGTCTTATCTCATTGACTTGCAGTGGAGCAGACTGAAGATAGCAGATCTTATTTCCCTGAAGTTGCAGTGGAATAGATCGAAGATATAAATTATAGTAAAGCAGATCAAAACAAATCTCATCCCCCCGAAGTTGCAGCAGGAACAAATTAAAGATACATGTCCTATCTCTCTGAAGTGGCGATGGAGTGGATCAAAGAAGCAAGATGCGGTGGACTGGAATGAGACTACCTGAAGAAAAGGAGCGAGACTCAGCAAAATCGAGAAAAATTGGTCCTTTTAAAGTCTTTGCTTCATTTTCGTTACACGACAACAAGTAAAGAGGGGCAGCTGTAGAACCCAAATTTTTCCCGGGACTAAAAATCGTAGCCCATTTTACAACCCAATTCCCAAAATCAGATAACCCAATGACCAAACCCAATTTCAAATGCCCAAACCCAATTACAAAAAAAAAAAAAAAAAACTACACTCCCCAAAGCATTAAAACCCATTTTACAAACCAAATACCAAGCCCAATAAAAACCTACCCAATCTAATAGCCCAATTAGCCCATTACAAACCCTAAGTCAGAAAAAAAGAAAAAACCACCAAAACCCTAGCTAATGTCGCTACCTCTGCCATTGGTCAGTCTGACAGCCACTTGCCCTGCGTCGTGGTCTTGTCCACCGCACTTGCACCGCCCAAGCACTTGCAAGCAATAAACGAGACAAGACAGAAAGCAAAATGAATGTAAAATTTTAGGCTATAAAAGCCGATTGTATTTCTTTGTAAAGGGGGATTTTTTATCAATAATAAAAAAGGAGACATTTCAGATCAAAAAAACAAAAACGAATCAAAAAGCAGAGACTAAACAAGAGAGAATAAATCGGAATATCAAAGTGAAACAAAAAAAGAAGTCAAAAGAGGTGATTTGTTTTCTTTATATTTTCGAAACCTCTTCTTTTTTCGACATATATATATACACATATATTGTTATTATTTTTCTAAATTTTTTTAAAAAAAATACAATTTTACCTTTTTAACCATCATGCTTGTGATGGCCAGCATGCAACGGCGTCGACGACGAGAATAAGCGATCTGGTGGTGGGATGCCATGGGACTTGAGACCTAGAGAGAAGAACAAAGAAAGAATCAGTGATTTTTTTAAAGTAGGTGAAAATGAATTTTTTTTGAAGGATTTGTGCCTTAAATAGGCCTCCAAAACAACATCGTTTTGGTAGGCCTCTCAGGTACCAAAACGGCGTCGTTTTGATATGATCCGACCCGATCCGACCCGCCTACTCGAAGATCCGCGTGTTTTGCCAAAAAAAAAGGGATATTTATGGGCGTAGTCCCTCCGCTTTTTTACTAATTTTCAATTAATACTATTCATTTCTTTTGGCTTTGTAATTTTGCCCCATAACTTTCGCATTTGTTTCATTTTGGTCCACGTCAGATTTGTATGTTTCGCAAGGTAGGGGATTTTGCTTATTTGGCCCCTCCTTGTATGTGTGCGATATGATTTAGCCCTTTCTTGCTATTTTATTTTATTTCAAATTTGTCCCAATACTCTGCTCTTGATTCAACTTTCATCCATTTTTTTGCTATTTTCACGTATTTATTATTAAATTAAATTTTTTATATTATTATCACTTTATATTTAGCATTATATTTAATACTATATTTATTATATGTATTATTATTTATGCCTTTATTATTATTATTATTATTATTATTATTATTATTATTATTACTTGTATTTTATTATTGTTTATTTTATTTATTCTTTTTATACTTTCTATTATAGTTTTCATTATTTTCTTAATAATATGTTGTTATTTTCTATTTAAGTTATTATTATTATCATTATTAATATTTATATTAACATATTGTTATTATTTTCATTATTATTATTATTTTATTTTATTACTATTATTATTATTATAATTATTGTCATTACTTTATGTTGATCATTATTTTATTATTGTTATTATTTTTAATATCTTTTATTATCTTTATTTTATTATTACTACACTACTACTATTTTATTTTCATTATCATTGTTATTGTTACTATTATTATTACCATTATTTTATTATCCCTATCACTATTGTCTATTTATATATTTACTTATTTTATATTTTTTGTCTTTACTATTATTTTGTTTATTATTATCTTTAATATATTGTATTATTATCATTTCTATCATTGTTTTGATATTATTATTATTATTATTATTATTATTATTATTATTATTATTATATTAACATATTATTATTATTTGCTTTTATTATCATCCTTATTAACACATTTTACTTTTATTATTATTATTATTATTATATTTATTATATTTATTATATTTACGTCTATATTTATTTTCTTAGTTTAATACTATATTATTAAATAAAAATACATTTTGTAAAATTATCATATTTCATTTAAAGTTTTTAAAATAAAGGTAATATTTTGTATTTAGGAATTCGGGGAATAGTGCCCTAACGTGCTGGGTTGCGGTTTTCCGTTTGACTAAATAACCTAACATCCTTTTCAACAAACTTCATAAATCATGAGATGACTTTGACCACAAGGGTTTAAAATATCGTGTCCTAACGTGCTAGATGTGATGTTTATATCCTTTCGGAACAAAGAAATCTCAGTTTTTTTTAACCCAAACATCTATATTTATTTTCTGAGTTTAACATTATTAAACAAAAATACATCTTGCAAAAGCATTATATTCCATCCAAAGATTTTTAAATAAGGCAATGTTTTGCGTTTAGAAATTCGGGGAATAGTGCCCTAACGTGCTGGGTTGCGATTTTCCGTTTGACTAAATAACTAAACATCCTTTTAATAAATTTCGTAAATCACGAGAGGGTTCAAAATATCGTGTCCTAACGTGCTGGATGTGATGTTTGTATCCTCTCGGAACAAAGAAATCTCAAATTTCAACCAAAATTATCCAAACATTTTCTAAAGGATCCGTATTTTAAAATCTTTTAAATTTTCGACATTAAGACATTAATTAATCAATTTGGTACCAATTTTGGGCGTGACGAGGGTGTTAACCCTTCCTCGCACGTAACCGACTCCCGAACCCGATTTTCAAAACTTCGCAGACCAAAAACACTGTTTTAGTAAAACAAAACATTTTATTAAAACAAAGGTGATCCGATCACACCAAATAAAGATCGGTGGCGATTCCTTGTCTTTTTTTCGTTTTCAAAACCAAAGTCGATTTCCGTTTTCTCAAAAAAATGGTTACGACACACACAAGCAAGCAATAGCAATTTCTAAATAAAAATGTTAAATTTCTAACCAATGTTCAAGAAATTCAAGATTACAAATACAATCAATCCTAATTTCTTTCATAATTTGTATTAACCTCTAAAATTATTACTCAATGAAGATATTAAGAATCTCATAAAAGAATAAATATCTCAAACTCATTCAATAAATAAAAAATTTAAATTTTGCATAAAATTCTAAATCTATCATAAGAAAAGTCACAATCCTAATTTTCTGGAGATTAATTAATAAAGCTCGAAAAAAGGTTGCTACTGATCATATGTCTTTTATAAAATTCTAAAGAGATTGTGTGAGAAAATAAAAGAGATTTGAAAGAAAAGTGACAAGTGTAAAAGGAAAATAAAAGAAATAGGGATTCTGGGTTTCAATATTGAAGAGAAGTTGCTTTATTTTTATATAAAATAATTTTTATAAAAAGAAATTCTTTTTCAAAAGATTTTAAAATTTTTGTCGGATGAATTTACCAATTATAATTTTAAAAAACTATAAAAATATATAAGTAATTATTTTTCACTTTTATCTTTGTGGGACCCCGCAATCCTTTGAGTGGCTTTGCCCATGTAGTCAAGTAGGAACTAACCCAAGCCAGACCAATAATAGAGGTCATCAGTTGTATTCACAAATCTTCTTTGACTCAATCTTTTAAAATCACTTGAAATGATCAATATAAATAAATCTAGTAGCATCAATCTTATTTTATATTTTAATTTGCATTCACTTTGGTTCCATCTCTAAAATTTAGTCTAGTTCAAATCCTTCAAATAAAAATATTAAATCCAACATCTTTTAAATCTTGAATTGAGTCAAATACTTTAAACTTGAAAATTAACCCTATCTGTGATGTAAGATTTATATTTCTCTACTTTGAGGTTCATCTTCAGATAATTTTACACAAAAAAAAAATCTATCATTCATTTTCTTCCCACAAATTGTTTACTATAATTTCAAAAATTAAAACCCTATGGTGAGATACTAGTCCATGGTATAATTTTACATCCAAAATTATGTAAGACACAACCTGACAATAACATGTTTTTGATTAATCATGACAAAATGGCATGCTATAATCATATATACATCATTTGATAATAAGATAGATCCTTTTATCTATTGAATCCATGACTTATTATGTTGATTGTTGGAAAAATGAAAGTGTGTGCAATTATTATGTAAATTATAATGATTTATCGTATTTGGCTATGTACACGACATTTTCAACTACATGGCGAACTTGAGATTTTCGCAAATTTTCAATTTTGATTTAAATAAACAATATATTTTTCCTTTTTATATTAACATTTGCCTAAGGACTATGCCAAGGGGAAAATTCCATTAAAGTTTCTAAATTTATAAGTTAGTCTTTGCTTCTAGGATGACAATTTTCAATTTAATTCTTTTAAAATTATAAAATAATATGCATATATAAAATAAAATTATATTTTGATTCGTTTAAAATTTTATAATTTAATTTTGACTCTAGATAAACTTTTGGCTTTGTCCCTGCATTTTTTTTTATCACATTAAAGCAAATCCTAATCCAATTGAGTTTTCGCTTAGTTGGGATCATTGTTATATTAAGAGGATGTGAGTTCTAATGCGCTTAAATATGTATTATCCTCTAATTTAAAAGTTTAAAAGGTTATTAGTATTAATATAAAATAAAATAAAATAAAACATTTGTATTAAAGTAGCTTTAATATTACAATTGTGCGGGTATGATGTAAAATCAACAACTACTCCAAAATTTTGGATTTATTGTGGACTCAATTTTCCAAAAGAAAAACATAAATTGTTTCCTAGAAATTTATTAGAGTTGATATTTGAATTAGGTGTCTAACTTTCGACTACCCTTGACTTGGAGATGTCCATACTACCCAACCTCTTTTATGGTTAAAGACCACAATTAAAACCCTAATTCAAATTTGTACAACAACTCTAATAATTGTCACAAGCATCAGTAGATGCAAAATTATGCGCAAACATGTTACGAATGCAAAGCCCTAAAGCTACATTACATGCTACATAACTATAATTAGGGTCAGCTTTCAATTGAATTGAATAAAATTTTTTATTGAGTTAATTAAGTTGACGAATCCTAATTTGATTTGAAATTTTCTCGAATCGTGTCGTGTGAGATAGAATTCGAATCGAATCGAATTGAATATATTTGTTCGAGTTAAATTTTAAAAAATAACTTTGGGTCCTTGTAGCTGTAGAAGCCCATTTTGCCCGGGCTGAAATAAACCGGAAATAAAATAAATGTCCAAGTCCATTTTACAAACCAAACCAATACCCGTTATCCAATTCAGAGGCCCAATACCTAAAAAACTACCTGAGCCCACTTACAAACCCAATCCTACCTAGACCTAACCAATAGACCCAAAACAAACAAAGGGCCCAAAAGGCCCAAAACCAATCGAGCCTTAGAAACCTAGGGTTTCTGGAGAAACCCTAGGCGCCGCAATAGCAGAAGCGTGATCGTCGCGCCACAGTACTCCAGCCTTCGCACCGTAGCTTGTCCGGCCTTCGATCGTGCCTGGATTCGCGCACGGAGAACGCCCCATCGTCAAGCCGCGATTCGCGCGTAGATCTTGTCCTATTACCGCCGCTCTATTCATCTCCTGATCCGTACAGACAAGGAAAAAGACGAAAACAAAAGCAGAGCAAAGATGGCAAAAGAATAGTTCCTTTTATTATTTTTCGTTTCAAGGCTATATAAAGCCCCAAAAACTTGTAAATGAGGAGGGGGATTTTTTTTTTTGAGAGAGAAAAACAGAGATACAAATACGAAGACTCAGAAAAACTAAAAATATACAGAAATAAAAAAGGAATGAATTTTTCACGAATCTGAGAGGTGATTTTTCATTTTCTATTCATATTATTCTTTTATTTTATTTTCTTTTGTTCTTTTTTACGCAAAGCAGTAAATATATGAACAATAAAATAAGAAAGCGAGAAAAATTACCCTTGAGATGGAGGTTTTAGACCTCCTACCCACCGGCATGTGAGGCACATCTTGCGAGAGGCTCATGAATCGATGAACGAGTTACGGGCGGGGAGAGGGCGATTTGGAGAAGTTTTGGAGTTTTTTAACAGTTTTAAAAATTATTTTTTAACCCGTTCTCTGATTTATATAATGATGTAGAAACGGCGTCGTTTTTGCTTGATTCAATAAGCATAAAACGGCGTCGTTTTGAAGGAGGACCCGCGTGTTGACCCGACCTGCTCCAGAGATCCGCGTCTTTTTTAAAATTGGGCTATTTATGCCCGTGATCCTTCCGCATTTTTTAATTGTTTTAATTTCATCCAATTTAACATTTTCTTTATTTTTTTAAATTTACCCGAAAAATTTATTTTTATTCCAATTTAGTCATTAGTCTGTTTTAAAGATTAAAATCGTAAAGATGCCGTTTTAAAAAGAGGCTTAATTACTATATTAATCCCTGTGGTTTAACGTATGTTTTTAATTTAATCTTTTAATCTATTTTAATTGCTATTTTAACCCTTCTTTCTTTATTTATTTTTATTTTATTCTAATCTTTTTTTAATTATTTTATTATGTTAAAATATTATATTTTTCTTATTATTTGTATATTAATCTATTTAACTTATATATCTTATTACATATTGTCCTTATTTTTTATTATTTGATTATTTTTATCACTTATTATTTTTAGATTAATATATTAGTTATTATATTCTATATTTTTTAATATTTTGTATATTATATAATATTATATTATTTTAAAAAATTTATCTAAAATCATTTATATGGTATAATATATTATTTATTTTTAAATGTAGTTTTATATGTATTAGATTATTATAAATATATTATTATAAATTATTTATTTTAAAATATGTTTTTCTTTTCTTTTTCAATATATAGGTATATATTTTCACATTTATATATATTTGCATGAAAAGTTCATATTTATTTAGTATTTTTTATGTTTTATATATATTGTTTATTTTTCCATACAATGCCATTTTATTTATTTATTATTTTATGATTACTTTAGGGCGGTTTAAGAATGCTTTTGAAGTCTTTTGAGAAGTCTTTTTTTAAATACTTCGAGAAGTCTTTTGAGAAGTTCTTTTGAAAAATTTAAGTGTTTAGCATTCTTGTGAAAAAGTACTTTTGAGAAGTAAAATGTCTATTTTAGACATGATATTATAAAGTAACAAATATGTATTTAAATAATGTTCAAATTAATTAATATTATGATATTTTAGCAAAAATATAAAAATAATTTATTATAATTTATTGTTAATATTTTAATAAATAATATTAATTTTAAATATTTGTAAGTAATTAATATTAATTATTTATTAAATTTAATTAGAATATATAAACTATATTTAAATATTTAAATATAATAATTAAATATTTGTAATTAGTTATTACAATTGTATTATTTGCATGTCTTTTGGTTTAATTACAATTATTCAAGTTTGTTAAATATATGATCGGTATTTGAAAGCTTAGAATTATTGCTTTGTGAGTTAGATAATCGAGTTGATCAATTGGTTTGGATAATTGTGATGATTGCATAACAACACCGCTTTTGCTTGAACTTTAAAACTAAGAAAATGTAGAGAAGCAACATCAAATTTTTCTGTGTTTTTCATTAAAAAGAACATTCATTGTCATTGAAAAGTGCATATCTTACTAAAATCCTTAATCAACAAAAAAACATAGATCCAATTACAGAAAATTGATGCCAAGCAAAGTTTTCAATATTTTGAAAATGCTCAAATTAATCGCCTTTTAAATCCTCTCCTAGAAGGTCTTCATATGAAACAGGGACCCTAATTCTATCATGAACAGATTTGCGTGTTCCTTGACCTTTGAACTCTTCTCATCGGGTCATTAGGAATAAGTCCGAGGCTTATGATTTATATAAGATTAACTATTTGTTCTTTTCGGTTTTCGACCCTCTTGGCCTTTCCGGCCTATATATTCCTGGGCTTGCCCTTAATCAACATCTCTGCCCTTTTTTCAATTAAAGAACGAATTTTTTACGGGGTAATAATTCTTTTATTTACTTAGGTAGGACACATTATACTGTATAAAGAGGATATAATTTGAACATAGATAGTAAAATAGACATAAAGAATACAAAAATTCTCTCTATTTATTTATTTTAGACATCAATTTTCAAAATTAATCATTTTTATTTATTTATTTTCAACTATATTTTACATATAATATATAATAATTTAAAAATAATTATAGATAATTTATTTTATAAATAATTTAAACATTCTTAATAGGCATAAGTAATACAAATATAGGTGAATTTTGATGCAATTATACATGATCTTTAATTTTGCATAATTTTATACATAAATATTTTATTTACTTCAAATTTATTTATTTCTTTAAATGAACTTTGAAGCGTTTCATTTGATTATTTCAAGAAAAATTAGATAATTCACTTCTTAAATTGATAGGAGCGAATCTTTGTTTAGTGCAAGGAGAGCAAACCAAAGCCGTTTGTAAAACACAAAAATTCAACGATTTTATTTTTATGGGCTTGTTTTAGGTTTTGCTCAAGAATGAAGTAAAAACAAATTCACCATGCATGATAACATACATGACAAGTGAAACTACTTAAAACTATGATCATCCTAAGAATACATATATGTTTAGATGATTGGAATTCCAAATGATTCAAAGGAAGCATGAAAAAATAAACCAGATTAAATGGATGTCTCAAGGAGCTTGGACTTTCCTAAGCAATCTGACGAACCATAACAAAGTCCTTTGTTGATGAGCCAACGGATCTTTGGGACCTTTTTCATTGTTGATCTTTGTTGAAACCACGGATCTACCAAGTTGTGAAGTTGTAATGATGGTAGGACCGGTGACCTCGACACATGATCTCCACCTACAAAAATGCATTCGAGTCGTAATGAAGATAAATTGCCGAGAATACGAATTCCTTCTTTTACATTAAAACTAATGTAATAATCTCAAGATGGTCTTGCACTATTTGTCCGAAAACACAAAGGAGTTAAAAGAGTTTTGTTAATGTCATCAAAACATTCTTATACCATTAACTGCTTATACAAATCCGGTTTAAAACTTCGCAAAGAGATAATAAAAGGTAAGGAGCAATGCAATAAAAAGAATAAACATGGATATAATGAACCAAGGGTCAAAGAGTCTTACGGAACAAAAGTGAAACACGCTACCCAACAAGATGCAATCCGAAACCAAGGAATTAAAAGCTGAAGTGTTACTAGATGGTTTGCTTCTAATTTCATTTGACAAGATTTGGAAAACAAGAAAAGAAAAATGGCACACCAAGCAACTTGATAACATAGAATTATAGCAAAATAGCATCTCTACTTTAGCATGATGCAAAATTTAGGCACCACGAGTTTTCGGTGAGAACAGAAAACTTAGTAAAGGTGATCTCACCTCGACTTCACTTGAAAGATCGAGTTTCTTTACAAGGTACTTCGGATGAACAGGACAAGCATTTTACCATCCACATTACCATAATTAGTATTCTTTGTTAAGAGTTGTGATAATAAACATATATAAAAATATACCACAAGCTCTATAGAAGTAAATGAGGGAAAGGATGATTTCTAAGTGGCTAATATGAACAAACTACTCACTTGATCCTCAAGTAGCATGCGTAAATCTGTGGAAGGGAAGTATGTTCTATCCTGAAACCATTTCATAAAATCGGGTAGTGAATTGAAGATATTCAAGTTGAATATCCTTAATGGAAAATGCAATATGTCATCCAAAACTATCTCAAGCAAGCACGGAACATGTTGAAAAAGACAAATCATGAGTAAGTGTATATATTGTGTAAACAATATCTTCATCGGCCTTCACAAGCAACCAACGAGAACCAGATTGGATTGTTTTTCTATTCCACTTAGATCCCAATACGTCTAGCATGATTCTATTAGAGGCGACTACTTTCTTTTGTGCTTCGCATGCAACCTTCTACGCTTAATGTGCCTTTTAATCAAATTTGTACCGTTCTCTTCCTCCGGGATTCTTGAATTGTTCGATGTTCCTTACTTTTAGACTTATGAATACTCAATTTGCCATCGAGAAGCGGTGGGGATTGAGGGCTAGGTTTTGCTTCAGTGCATGTGAGCAACAATCGAGGCTATTATGTTGCTCGGTCATGGAAGCTATTGATCCTGTGAATTTAACTTTGATGACTTTACATTAGCGGCTTCAACAAGACAGGTTTAAGGGTGTCCATAGGTGCCTTTGCCTTCCATCACTTCAACATCATCTCGTATCTTCATTAGGCTGTGTTCGCTAGAAGGTTGTGCCATGGAATCTGCATGGATTGTTGAAGATGGACTGACTTCAAAAACTAAGTTTGAAGTTAAAATAACATAATCGTAAAGAATCTTTCTCCACCTCCTTTACCGCCTTTTACTTTGACTAATTTTGTGAAAGGAATCGGTGAGCTTGAGCTGAGGATGATCTTCTGCGAGTCTTCTTTCTTAAGGGACTCTTCAGCGGAGAAACTACATCCTCGAAAAGCAAGCAATTCTTTTTCGTGTAGTAGCTTTGGTTCTCCTTCCAGTCAAACCACATTGCATTGGCACTTTGGGAGTATTGACCACCAATGATGATAGTGATCTTTCCTTTCTTTTCTTTGGAGGTGAAGTTGCAGCATAACCGGAGCACTTATCTTTCTTCTTTTGTAAGGGAAAATTTTGGCCCTTACATCTTGTAAATTGTGGTCCAGTCGCATATATTTATAGGAAAATCTAATTCTATGCCGACTTATGTCAAACATAAAACTTCATAATGAACATCTTGACTATAAGTTTTATATACACACATGCTTTGAAAATCTGGATAACATCACATATCTGAGTGCATCTAACTAACATATATGTTGGAAAGCAATAAGCTAAATAAATCAAAGGTTAGCAACATCCAATGACACATTGACTTATAAAAAGCCACGAGAAGCGGAAGGGCAACACAAGACGTAAGTCGAGCAAGTCGACAACTCAATGCATAAGAACATCATTTACATCGTTGAAATTGGCATAACAAAGACAGTTATCGGTTTCTATGCCGGACGATGGTTACAAAGAAAAATTAAAGTACGGTACCGGACAATCTATTCCAAATTGTAATTCAAAAAGTTAGCCAAATTTGGCTTGACATTGTGTTGTTGACAACATTGTGATTGTGATATCCAACATCACTTAATGGGATTTGGACTAGAACGTCCGAATATATTTGAAAAGGACTATGACACGAAATTTATATATTTACGAATAGACATAATCAATCACCGAGTTTGTCAAGCGGAAGACAGTAGAGCTCAATGTCACAAACAGGACAACAATCCATCCCTCATCGTGAGAGCTTCTCATATATGCACTTCCTACAAACTTAAGTGATTTCAAGATTGATAATATACAAACAATGTGTACCGCATGCCAAGGATTACACAGTAATATGGAAAGTCATGACTGTCCAAAGTAGTCATGGTTCAAAAGAATCATATAGATTTCCTCCTTTCCTAGAGAACTATATATGCAAATGCAAGAAAAGAACTGAAAGGATACAAGTGTAACATAGGCTTTTCGAGAAAAGTAGCTTCTGAAATCTTAATTGCCAAAAACCTTGCTTATGTAGTAAGATGTCTTGTATCAAATGTGAAGAAATCTCCACTAGGAGGAGCATGATATCAACAACTTAAAGATAGATTATCTCATTTACCTACAAAATGAACAATTGGAATGGCCATCCACCTAAACTATAGACATCAAAAGAGAAATTGGGGCTTTATATTACTTCAATCAAGATGGTAGCTGAGGTGTTGGATCAAGAAAGCCGATGTAAATTTGACTGCATTGTGATGGCAACAAGATCCTACACATTTACATTGATATGCTTTTCTAAATGTTCAATAAATGCAAAAATGCAACTTGATGATTGGTAGCAACCATAAGAAAAGAAGTATGAAGCAACTCAACATTGAAATGCAAGAAGAAAAGAAATTCACCATTCGGAAAAAGAAAATGACATTCAAATCACCCAAAGAAACATCTTTGTGAAGTGTAAACATATGTTACATAATTACTAAACGTGAAAATAGCTTAAGAACTAAAAACACGAAGGCTTCGCTAAAGCATGTGTCTATATTCAATTCATATCAACTGTATGTTCGGATGATGAGAGACTATACATACAAGTTCATAAGAACATGCGTTTCAATGAAGATCTACTCATAGTTGTCCTTTAGCATTTATACTATCCCTTGGAAGTTAGATTCTAGCTCACAGAGATATCTCTTTTAACTTTCACATCTTGATGGCTCTAGTATGTCTAAGAATCTTTCCTTATACATTAAGATTTTGAATCAACAATTCTTTTCTTTTTCTAAAAGGGATTACAATAAAAGCAAATTAAAGAAATATTAAGATTTAAGACCATATATCGGATCTATATAAAATACGAAACCTCAATCGCATAGAACCTTATCTACACATCAACTCGTACAAGACTTTCAAGTTTCAACTTGATTGCTCAGTTTGTTGAACAGATCGATTGTTGTTGGTGCAACCCTTTTCCAGACATGAAAGATGGATCATCGGATAGTGATTCCAGTTCATTTTCAACGCCAACACCAACAAGGACAAAAATTTCTAACAACGGGCTTTTTCATCATCTGGGGTGTTAGAGCTAGACAGCCAACACCACCTTTTGATATCATCTTCTTCGTCACCAACATCCTCCATGGATTGCTTCAATTTCACAAAAACAAGCTATCAACCCCACCAAGATGCGTGAAGATGGAAGAACATAATTTCTTCTTTGGAGATGAAGCTTGTAATTTCTTTTCGAGATGAAGCTCAAGTCTTCATTGGTATTCTCCTAAACAATGGAACTAAAATGAAGCTCCAAGATTTTTTGTAAGATGGGAATTATGTAAGAAGTTAAAAACTAGTACCCAATACCATGATCTTGACTGTGATCGAAGAGAATCGAAAAATCACCAGAGGAACCGGAGGAAAAATCGGACAAAGAAAAGGGGAAAAAAGGAGATCATAGCGTCTATTGGGAAGAAATAATAAGGATAAAGAAGTAAAACAACACCAAAAGTGCTTTTGCCATGAAAAAGTTAAAATTTTAGCTTTTTCATCCGAGAAAAAGTCTTCGAAGCGGTGAAAAATTTTCTCCACCGGCCTTTGTTCTTCATTCCTTTTTACTTAAAAGGACTTTTGGCCAAAAAATCCCATCTCTGATGGAGCAACGAACGGACCCTTAGTGTAGTTATTTTGGTTGTATTTTATATTGTCTATATTAAATGATAGTGTATTATAATTGCTTTTAACATTTATGTTCGATAATGTATAAGCATAATCTTGTTACATAGATTATTGTTTAAAATAAAAATATATTTTTTTACAAAATTAATATATGTTATTTAAAAGTTTTTTTAGAAATAAGGCAATGTTTTGGTATTTAGAAATTCGAGAAATAGTGCCCTAATGTACTGGGTTGCGATTTTTCGTTTGGCTAAATAACTAAATATTGTTTTACAAGTTTTATAAATCGTAAGATGACTTTGATTACGAAGGTTTTAAAACATCGTGTCCTAATGTACTGGATGTGATGTTTATATTCCCTCGGAACAAAGAAATCTCAAGTTTTAAATAAAAAAAAAACCTATTCTTAAGAATTCAAAACATTATTTCCTAACTTACTGGATATGATGTATTGTGTCTCGGTATAGGAATTTTCCAAATTAAAAGCGAGCCGAGTTTCAAAGTCATGAGGTGTTATTTCCTAACTTACTGGATATAACATTTTATTTCTTTGAAATAGGTAAGTCTTGGTTTTCTAATAAAAGGATCATATTTTAATTTTTTTATTTTCAACATTAGGACATGATTTTATCAATTAGGTACCAATTTTTGGGCGTTATGAGGGTGCTAATCCTTCTTCATACATGTCAGACTCCGAACCCATTTTCGATATTTCGTAGACCAAAACAATGTTTTGAAATAAAACTTTTTATAAGGTGATCCAATCACACCATAGTAAAAAAAGATTGGTGGCGACTCTCGTTTTTGTTTTTAAAGTCGATCCCCGTTTTTTAAACTTCGATTTTAAAATGGTTTCGACAGCTTGGCGACTCCGCTGGGGATTGAGAGAGTCAGGCCGTAAAATTGATAATTTCATGTCCTTTTGTTCGAACTTAAAATTCTGATTTTAAAAATATGATCCTTTTATTGCATGTGATTTTAAAATATATCTCTTTGCATTGCACTGCATGACCGTTATGGTCACACCCTTAAGTGGGAGCGAGAAGCTATGCTTTCGTGAGGTTTTCACCTCCGCATGGGCTAGTAGATTGCTTTCTGAATACATCTATACCTATGTCTTCGTGAAGTTTTCACTTTCGCATGGCCATAGGGAAATGTATTCCCCTGAACTGAACTCAGTCCATATGAGCCTATAATGGGTGAGGATCGAGGAATCTGCTAGTTCGGGTACCTCAGCTTTAGAGCTAAACCACATGTAAAAAACCTAAAGGCTTATAGTAGGAAGAACTATGTCAAACCCTAGTGGTCACCTTGATAGGTGTTCTATGTTATTTTTTTTTCCCATGCTAACATGTTCTCTTTTGTTTTGATTGCATTGCATTCATATCATAGAAAAGAGGTGTTAATTTCTAATTCGATTACTAAATAGAAAAGTTTGTCATAAGAAAACGGGTTTTTTGATAAAGTGGATTATAATACGGTCATCTGAATATGGTCCAACTAAACACAATAAGAGAAGGCTGGTAGCCGGCGAAGGAATACAAACTTTATTACTCAAGGATTAAAGCTGACAAAGACAAATCGGGAATCACCACATCTTGACTTTTTTGAAGAAGCTAACGAGTATTATGGAGCAGTGAGTCGCGTCCCAGATCAAGCAAAAAGGAGCTAGCGAAGGCATTTTACAAGTTTGTGAGATTTGACCTTTGCGGGGAAGGGGATTAATGTTTCTGCTTGGAATATGAGGGCAAGGCCGTGTATGCGATCCGTTTTATGTAAATAAATTTATTTTCTAGAAAAGTTTTTCTAATGTAACTGAATTCAGAATCACCGCCTCTTTTTCTTTGTATTCATGCATTTGTATTACATAACATCATATGCATTCAAATTTATAGATAGAGTCTAATTAGTTTAAATTATAAGAGAGGGAGAAAGAAAATCTGGAAACAAAACACCCTTACGGTACACGAGCTAAGTCAAGGAAAATGGACCAGAGAATGAAGCAATTCCAAAGAGATATGCAAGACCAGATATAGGAACAGATGGCAAAGCTTCAACAAGAGATGAGTGACCAGATGTTGGAAGCCCAAAAGAATATGATAGCCCAAATGGCCCAGATGATGAGTGGGATAATGGAAAAGGGAAATGGTTCCCTAGTTAATACTGAAGACAACGAGGACTTTCCTAGGGGATTCACTCCACCACATGTGCAAACACAGCCTTAAGAGTATCCCCAGAGGCCATCTGTCACAATAAGGCCTCAACAAGGGCAAGCTGATATTAGACCGCCCATGAACTTTCAAGTCGGCATGGGATCCAACTCAGAGGACAACCCCTCTAATCCTGTTGTCCCTGACTTAGACACAGCAGAGGGAGAGGGAATTAAAGCTGAATCTGCAAGACAGTTGGAGGATCGCTATAGATGGTTGGAGGAAAAATTCAAAGCTTTGGAGAATGTTGACCATCATCACGGTATTGACGCTAAGGACTTGAGTCTGGTCCCGGATTTGGTATTTCCTCATAAATTCAAGGTGCCAGAATTTGAGAAGTATAATGGAACTACTTGCCCTGAAGCCCACATCACTATGTTCTGTAGGCACATGACTAGTTATGTGAACAATGATCAAATCTTGATTCATTGTTTTCAAGATAGTTTAACGGGAGTAGCATCTAGGTGGTACAACCAACTCAGCCGCGCTAACATTAGCTCTTGGAGGGACTTAGCTCAAGCCTTCATGAAGCAATACAACCATGTTACGGACATGACACCTAATAGAATAACTTTGTAAAATATGGAGAAGAAACCAGATGAAAGTTTCAGGCAGTATGCGCAAAGATGGAGAGAGGTTGCCATGCAAGTTCAGCCATCACTCCTAGAAAAGGAGACCACAATGCTCTTCATTAACACCTTGAAGGCTCCATTCATCACTCATATGATAGGAAGTACTACTAAGAGTTTTGTGGATATAGTGATGGCGGGAGAGATAATTGAAAATGCCATAAAGGGTGGCAAGATTGAGGCAAGAAAAACCACTAGAAAGTTTACTCCTAGGAAAAATGATGACAAGGTAAATAATACAAGTACATACAAGAAAGGGTACTCAAAGGTAGTCACTGTTAGCCAACTGAAAGTGGTTACGACTGGACAACAAGGGTCGACGAGAGAAGAATCAGGCCCTAGATAAAATTTCAAAAAGCTCTAATTTACGCCAATTCCAATGACATATAAGGAGCTATATCAAACTTTATTAGAGGCACGTGTAGTGTCCCCATATTATCTGCAGCCTTTACAACCCCCATATCCTAAATGGTATGACTCCAACGTTCAATGTGATGACCATGCAGTAACGAGACATTCAATAGAAAATTGCATTGCCTTCAAAAAGGTAGTTGAGAGACTTCTTAAGATGGGAGTTGTCAAGATTGATGATACACCCAGTGTGGAGAACCCATTACCCAATCATGGAGACAAGAAAGTTGTGATCCCTTGAAGAAATCGAAAGCGAAGAGGGAATCAGAGAACGAAGTTTACAAACCCTTGTTACTTGAGGCGTTTTGAATAATGAGACTGTGGAAGAAATCCTTGTACTTTTAGGGCTAATATAGATTGATGTGCAAAACATGCTTGTTGCCTTATGCCTAGAGGCAATAAGACCCCTTTTGTGAAATAGGCTTGTGTCCTAAATTATTATTTTAATAAAATGCATCTTTTGAGTACATATTCTTTTATTCTTTCTACTATACATTTTTTATTCTTTCATTCTTTATTCATTACCATACAAGTAATCATCCTTAGAATCATTTATTCTTTGGATTTCTTACCTTCATACTTAGGTACCTAGATATCAACATCATGAGCGACATTGTTACTGACTCCTTTTTTGAACAAGATATGGGTCTAGGGGATCTCAGGATTTTGAAGATGACAGAGATTGTGACATATCTTCTGACTTGTTAAGAATGGTTTAATAAGATAAAAATAGACCTTACCTTACATAGGTTCAATGGATATTGCGAGCCTAGGAAAGGAATGAAGATCGAAGCCTAGCTCACCATAGAAATAAAGCGAGATATTATTAAGTTATTTTCTATAATTTGAAGATATTTTCACACGATCATATCAGGACATGCTGGCACTGATAAGACACGGGCTAAAAAAGAGGATAGGGCATTGTTGGTCTATCACAAAAGGGAGATTACTTCAATTGTACCGAAAATTTTGTATTTAAGGAGACAAGATTCATGCGCTTTCTTCACTTCTTCCCAAAATTCCTTATGTGGGGGCATGGATATTATGAGGCCAATCTCGTCAAATACTTTTAGTTGACATCGATTCATCGTTATGGTCGTCGTCTACTTTACTAAGAGGGTGAATTTTACTTCATATGCCAATATTGCAAAGTTGATCTTGTCAAACAGTCGAGTTTTAATATTTATAAAAGAATGATCTAACCTGTAGACTAACTATGACAATGATAGAGGCAAGTGCACCTATCGAACAGTAGAATAGTTTAGGCAAGAATATCTTTTCGAACCCAAAGGAACCTAAAAGTACTACTACTCACTTTCTTTCTATTATTTAGTCTAAAATATGGAGTGATTGGTTTATGAAACTAATGAAAAACTAAACTAGATGCAAAGACAAAAGAATGAATTGGAGAAAGACTTTAGGAAAACTCAGTTGATGAAGACGACACCCTCAGGAAGAATCCACCTATGACTTCACTTGTTATTTATTCCCCAAACCATATAATTTCTTTACTTAGCTTGATCTGTGAGACTCCCTAACCTATATTAAACCCTCTCTCGAGGCGAATAACGTCTAACCTTAGGTTAATTAGTGGAACTCTTGTTCTCTTATAATAACCCCCTAAGGAAGCAGTAAATCGATCAATGGATTCCCATATTAGGTTTCACCCTAAATCGGTAAAATCTCGTAACCCTATCTTTAGGCGCCCGATCAACTCCGCTCAATTATGCTAGATCTACTCTTAGGTAGGGTCTATTTCTCCTCCACCTAAGCACATCAGATTAAATTAAGCAACATAATTAAGAACAAACTAAGTACTTATCATATTATTTAGAAATCAAATAACAAAATTCATCATAGGTTTCATCCCTTTCAGTTATTTGAAAGGTTTAGTTCATAACTAAATAAGAAAACATCTCAAGAGAAAAGATAAAACAAAACATAATAAATCCCTAAAACCTCCTGAAGGAATTGAAGGAGAGATCATATGTCTTGAATGAAGTTCCAACTTCTTGAGATGGATCAACTGGCTATCTTCAAGTGATTCCCTAAAAGATGAAAGCTTTGGTAAAAGCCTCTGCCAAAAAAAACTCTCCTTTTTCAATGTCTTCCTTGGGTTATTTATATAGGCTTTGAGATGCTATACTTGGCTCCTAAGTACCTCCTTCAAGTAGAATTACTATTAGGTGTATAAGTAGGCTTAGGGGTATGTTTCTTTGGCTTCAAGCATCCAATTCCGAATGAAATTGTTCATTCCCGTGATAGGGGCACGCCCATAGCACACGCCCGTGTAATTCAAGGTTGGGCCGTGTCTCGTTTCTATCGTTTTGGGCACGGCCGTGTAAGTCGAGATTCAGGCCGTGCTTTAGGTCTATCGATTGGGACACGGCCATGTAGATCAGGCACGTCTGTGTGATAAATGGATGATGCACGGCCGTGCAACTCGTGAGTTAGGCCGTGCTCTAGGTAATCGTCAAGACACGGTTAAATGGAGCTTTGTGCCGGTAGTGTTGATTTCTTGCTAAGGCCCAATTAATCCGTTTTAAGCCCATTTTGTGTTCTTTTTATCCTCGGGTGCTTTCCTAAGTATAAACATGAAAAGAAAGGATTAAAAGCACCTTTTTACATAAATCAAGGCTAAATCATCCAAAAGCATACTAAATATGGGGTTAAAATATGTTACTTTTACGGTTTATCAAATACCCCCACACTTAAGCTTTTGCTTGTCCTCAAGAAAAATTCTCAATTTACAATTGAAACGAACTTTCCATAATTCATAATTCCTATCGACAATGTCTCATCATAATTCATAAATAATTTATACATGAATAATTCAACGCAAAGAACCCTAAAGATTCAATCAAGATAAGTCATACCTTTGTAGTAGTACGAAAACATAGGTGTCTCCCCTTATCTAAGTAATTACCTTTAATTCAAAACCAATAAGGATTGACATCCTCACAAAAGATTCACTCAAATCACTCAAAGGTGTTTAAGGTTCAAGAATAAGCACTCTAAGTCGAACCTGAAAAGTTAATCCCATAGGCTTGCTTGAAAATCAAATCTCCACCACTGTATATGAGATGATACACAGATCAAAAGGTCTTTATCAAGGTTGTAACGGGGCTAGGGTTAAAAGGTGTGGATAAAGGCTGAATTAGAGGGTTAGAATTGAGACTGACTTGACAAATTACTTAACTAGAAACATTGAACTAAATATGAATATTTACTTCGAATGAAAACTAATAATACCACTATTGATAATTACTCTATAATTACGAGTATTTCCCTCACTTAAAATTTGATAATACTTTGATACGAGCTTTTTCTTCAATAATTGGAGTTTAAATGCTCCAAGCTCTTTTATATACTACTAATATTGAATAAACTTGGATTTATTATTATTATTATTTTTAGAACAAACTAAGAAAAACTTAATAGAAGGAACTTTGATAATTGAAATAACCTGATTCAGCAATTGATCAAATCAATTCTCGATAGAGGGCTAGTCAAAGGAATGTTGATAACAAATACAAAGGGATTTTGGGTTAATATTAGTGGGTGAGTCAATAAAAAGGTTGTTAGGATTCAACAGGGGTTCACTAGGGGTTATTTATGTAGGTAGGTTTTTTAGTGGAGTGAATGGGTTAAAACCTAGGTGCCTTTATCATCTCAATATATCAAATCATTAATGTGGTCACAAAATGCATAAACGAGGCAAGTTCTAGAATAACAGTTCAAAGTTGACACACTCATAATCAATAAAGTGAGCACGAAAAAGGGTATATGCTCTATAAGGCTCAAAATCTTACAAAAATTATAGGTGTTTTGATATCAATCCTATAAATTGAACTTCAAGGTGATACTCAAATTCGGTTCAACAACCTATCAGTTTTAATTTTTAGAAAGTAGACTTATCATATTCGATTCTCTTGTTTTCTTCAAATTTAATCATCAATGCACAATTAACTATGACTTATTCTAAAACATATCAATAATAATCATAAATCATTAGAAATTTCACCCTAATTAGTAATATGAGAAAATTACTTAAAAACAAGAATAAATTTTAGGGTTTTGAGAATTATGCAAAAAGTTAGGCACTATTACCCCCACACTTAAGATGTACATTGCCCTCAATGTACAAAGATAGATCATTATAATTAGATGCAAAATCAAAAAGATAAGTGGTGAAAGTAATAATCCCTAAAATCTGGATGATCCCTGGCATCTTTGGTGGTGGTGATGGTGTTTTCTATGGGCCTGGTGGTGTGGTTCTAGAAAAGCAATTTGCTAGATGAAGAAATTGGGTAGCCTGCGAAGATATAACCAAGAGATATAGAGAAATAATAATATGCTAATAATATAATTAAAGACTAAGAAAATAAAGAGAAGGAGACTAAGAAGAAAACTAAGATTTAAAGAAAAGACTAATAGACTAATGAGTCCTTATTAGCAGATGGTTTGTGAGGTGGGTATGATTTCTAAGGCTGCGGAGTGTAGGTGATGATGGAAGTTGTAACACCCCAAACTTGGCGCAAAACGTCACTACTAGATCTGGTATGCTACGGGTTAATTGTTGAAAACTTTGCTTTGGAGGGTTTTGAAAATCTCGGTTCGTTTATGCATGTATTTGTTGAATAAGTGATATTTGTAGAAAGCCTTTGTAGGTTTTTTTTTTAAAAAACTTATTTGAAATTTTTTTCCTTCTTATAATCAAGTCCTTGAACATAAGTTTATAGAATATAAACATTAACAAATATAAATTGATAACCTAAGCTATGGAGGCCTTATTACATAAATAATCCCAAAATTAAAACTTAAAGGAAAACCGAAAATATTTTACGAAAATAAAAACTTGATGGTCCCTCGAGTCCGCCTCGGCTCCCATGTCCACGATCTACTGCTCATTTAAAAACTCAAGGAAATAAAATGGTGAGTCACCAAGACTCAGTGTGCAAATCCCGAAAACACATAAAAGGGTGAGGCCCACAAACACATTATGGGCCTTGGCCCATACACAATGGCAACAGAATATATACATTCTACATGGCCCATCCCAATCCTATAGTTCATCCTCTACACACCAGCCCGTACCAGCCATCACACCTTGGGGATTTCTACAATCAACCCTCCATCCGCTACACACCATTTCGACAGCTGTGCTGGCTGTTATAAAGATCGATCACTATGTGACCTATGTGGCAGAGCCACCGATCACCATACGACCTTAATAATATATTGTGGTTTAACCACCGATCACTATGTGACCTATTAATCAGATGTGGCAGAGCCACCGATCGCCATGCGACCTAAATAACATGTTATGGATTAACCACCGATCTCTGAGTGACCTATTAGCATGTTCTTCCCCTTCATCATACCAATCCCATCCCATGCATACATACATGCAGAATCAAAACAATATACTATCTAAAAAAGATCACAGACTACCACATCCTTCGATACACATAGAGAAGTTTCTATGATTATGTACCTGGCATTCTTTGCCTACCCTTTTCGGGTAACATGACTGTTCATACAACCTTTTTTTCGGCTTTTAGCCCATAACATATATATAGTACAGATTAACTAGTATGATAGAGATCCACACACCTGATCACAGACAAGACGAGACTTTCTATGTCGACACTATTAGAAGCTGATACGACTACTAACTGTCTAAGGTTTTGTTCTGAAGCCGGTCCACAACCCGGTGGCCAATCCCGTATGGCTGACACGGCTCGCTTCTTAAATCTAGGGGTTGGATTTATGGATCCAATTTCCTCTTTCATTTGACTGGCATTTGTATCCATGGAACAGATCTTAGTCAACGAATCGAATTAAAACATTGAATCGAGTACAAACACGAATGTACATTCATAGGGCACAGATCCTTTACCTAGAAATCCCGAAAGAGATGGAGTTTAGAGACTAGCGGTTTCCAGCTTTTAGATCTAGACGATGTACATCGATTCCCAACGTGTCGCCCCAAAATAAGAACACGAGAATAATCAAATCATTACTCCAAAGATAATCTTATCTAGCCTTTCGACTTTGGTCTCCAAAAACTAGAAGAGAAGAAGTGAAGAGAGAATTTGGCACTTACCTTAACCGACAGATTCGACTAACTCTTAGATATTCTAGCTTCTAAGAAGATCAAAAGGAAAATAGTGCAATAGGACCTATGAAGATTCGGCTATGAAGAAATCGACAAAGAGAGAATAAAGGAAAGAACAATGATCATTCGGTTATAAGAAAAGAATGGAGAAGAGAAGAGTTATGAGTTTCAGCTTTTGAGAAAAAGATGATTGAGAGAAGAGAACAATGAAAATTTTGGCTTTTGCATAAAAGTGGAGATGAGAGGAAAGAAAAAGAGAATAGGGTCAAATGTCGAAATTGAAGAGGTATCCCCCTACTTAAACCAAAATTTCGGCACCTACTGCCTAAAAATTGAAAATGCCCCTCTTTAAAATCAAAACTAAGTTATTTAATCAAGGGAAAATTTCGGCACCCTTGAACCTATCAGAACCGATTTCACCTCCCCTTTCAGTGTTGGAATTTCGGCCACCACTATGACCAATAGATAAATTAGAAATTTTCTCCTTATCTTTATCTGATTACTCATCCACAATGTCATGGATAACACCACATCTTCCTTCCTTTATCAGCACATTATCAACCTTATTATCCACATTAAATAATTCCTAATTTCAAGCATCCAAGCCGAACCTCTACTACTGCTCTTTGCTATTACCGAAATTAAATTAAAATAAAAAGGTATCATGTGACTCAAACCTTGGACCTCCTTAACTGCTTGACACGCCACCTCCTAATCCCTGCATGTCGCCACTGACCACTGGGCCACAAGCCCATTTTTGTGTCTCTGGGCCACAAGCCCATTTTTGTGTCTTACTTCACAGATAATATCTTTTAAGCCCTATCCTACCTGACTCTCCACTAGAGTGCCCAAACAGAAAATTTTTGCTAAGACATCGGCCCAACTTCGAGCCCATTCTGGACCCCTAAAACATTCTAACAAGCATAATAAGCACAACAATACATCACAACACGTTAAATGCAAAGCCCCATAAATTCGGGATGTGATAGTTCTACCCCCTTAAAGAAATTTCGGCCTCAAACTTACCTGATCAGAATAGATACGGGTATTACTACCGCATTGCTTTCTCTGGTTCCCAAGTAGCCTCCTCAGAACCGTGATTCTGCCACAGAACCTTAACTAATGGAACCGTTTTCCTTCGCAATACCTTAACATCATGATCCAGGATTCCTATTGGTTCCTCTTCAAAGGATAGGTCAGGTCTTACTTCGATTTCTTCTACAGACACCACATGAGATGGATCCGAACGGTAACGTCATAACATAGAGACGTGGAATACATTGTGAATCTGGCTTAGCTCAGAAGGTAGCTCTAGCTAATAGGCTACCGGCCCTACTCGTTTCAACACCCGATAAGGTCCGACAAATCTGGGACTTAATTTACCCTTCCGTCCAAACCTCAGTACTTTCTTCCATGGCGACACTTTCAAGAACACCTTGTCACCCATTGCAAACTCTATGTCCTTACGCTTCAAATCAGCATAGGACTTCTGTCTGTCCGACGCTTCTTTTAGTTGAGCCCGAATTAACTCCACCTTCTCTTCTATCTCGGTAACCAACTCTGGACCCAAAATTTGATGTTCCTCTAATTCCATCCAATAGGTAGGAGTACGACACTTTCGTCCGTACAATGCTTCATAGGGCGCCATCTAAATATTAAACTGGTAGCTGTTGTTGTAAGCAAACTCCGCTAATGGTATAAATTCTTCCCAACTACCTCTGAAATCAATGACACAACCTCTCAACATGTCCTCCAATATCTGAATTACTCGCTCAGACTGTTCATCGGTCTGAGGATGAAATGTTGTACTGAAATCCAACCTCGTACCTAACGCTTGATGCAATGCCTTCCAAAATCGAGACGTGAACCTCGGGTCTGTCCGATATGATCGATACTGGTACTCCATGCAACCTCACCACCTCCGCTATGTATAGCTTAGCCAATTTTACATGCGAGTAATCGACCGTCTTGATGCGAAATGAGTAGACTTCGTCAGCGATCAACAATTACCGCATCGAATCTTTCTTAGTAGGCATGAGAGGTAGCCCACTAACAAAGTCCATTGTGATCCTTTCTCATTTCCATTGTGGAATCTTCACCTATTTGCAATAACCACGATGGTAGCGATGCTCGCCTTTACTGGCGACAGGTCAAACACTTACTCACCAATTCAGTTACCTCATGCTTCAAGCCCGCCACCGAGGCGATCCGCAAATTTTGATATATCTTACTCCTCTCAGGGTGCATAGCGTATGGACTACCATGAGCTTCTTGCAAAATCCTACGCCTCAACTCCAGATCTTTTGAAAAGCAAACTCTCCCTCGGAAACATCACAGTCTTTTCTCATTCACACTGAATTCCGTTGGCCCATCATTTGATATTAGCAGCAACTTTACCTTAAACAACTCATCGGTCCGCTGCCTCTCCATAACCTGACTGACCCAAGAGGGTTTCATTTAAGCCAATAAACTCCCATCATCATATAAACTAAGGTGAGCAAACATTGGTCTCAAGCCGAGATTACTTTACGACTCAAAACATCCACCACCACGTTAGCTTTACCCGGATGATACTCGATCGAGCAGTCATAATCCTTTAACAACTCGATCCACCTCCTCTGCCTTAGATTCAACTCCTTTTGGGTCAAAATATATTTTAGGCTCTTATGATCGGTATAAATAATGATTTCTCCCCGTATAGATAATGTCTCCAGATCTTCAGAGCAAAAACCATTGCCGCTAATTCCAAATCATGGGTGGGATAATTTGCTTCATGCGGTCTTAACTGCCGAGATGCATATGCAACAACCTTTCCATCCTGCATCAACACGCATATTAGTCCTGTATGTGAAGCATCACGAAGAAATTACAATTCCTCTTGACCTCAATTTGAATCAATCTTGAGCCTCCGTCAAAATCCTTTTTAACTTCTCGAAAGTCTCTTGCTACTTATTGGACCAAAAAAATGGAACACTTTTTCCGTAACAACTTAGTCAATGGTGCTGCAATTGAAGAAAATCCTTCAACAAACCATCGGTAGTACCTGGCCAGACTAAGAAAACTCTGAATTTCTGCCACAGACCTAGCGGCTTCCATTCCAACACCGCTTCAATTTTTCGAGGGTCAACCCTAATCCCCTCTGCCGCCACAACGTGACCTAGAAAAGTAACTTCACTTAGCCAAAATTTGTATTTACTGAATTTGGCATACAACTGCGAGTGAATCATACTCCTCTTCCGATCTTGAATAAACCAGGATATCATCTATAAATACTACGACAAACCGATCCAAGTAGGGTTGAAACACTCGGTTCATCATATCCATAAATGCTACTGGTGCATTAGTCAACCCAAATGGCATCACCATGAATTCGTAGTGACCATAGCGAGTCCTGAATGTCGTCTTATGAATATCCGCCTCCTTGACCTTAAGTTGATGGTACCCTGATCTCAGATCTATCTTCGAAAAGACTGATGCCCCCTTCAACTAATCGAACAAGTCATCGATCCTTGGCAACGGGTATTTATTCTTGATTGTTAACTTATTCAACTGACGATAGTCAATGTACATACGCATTGCTCCATCTTTTTTCTTAACAAATAACATCGGCGCTCCTCACGGTGACACACTTGGTCGAATAAACCCTCTATCCAGCAACTCCTAAATCTGCACTTTCAATTCCACCAACTCCTTTGGCGCCATTCTATATGGAGCAATAGATACTGGTCGCTGTTCCCAAAAAAAGATCGATACCAAACTCCACTTCAGGATCCGGGGTAATCCCGGAAGCTCTTCTGAAAAACATCAGGAAATTTCTTCACCGTCCTAACGTCCCCAATAGTTAGGTCCTCGGCTTCTAGAGCCCAAATAAACATTAAAACTGCCTCGCATCCTTTTCTCACCATTCTTTCTGCTCTTAGGCAGTCACGACATTTGACAGGCAATTCCCCCTTTCTCCTATCACCAACACTTCACCACTCTCGGGGGTTTTTAACACCATACGCTTTGCTGTACAATCTAAATTAGCTTGATACTTCACCAGCCAATCCATGCCTAATATTAAGTCGAACTCCCCGAACGGCAATTCCATCAGATCCATCAGGAAAACTATTCCCTGAACTTCTAAGGGTACCTCCCGATATAGTTTATCTACTACCACAGATTGTCCTAATGGGCTAATTACAGTCATCGCCCTAGGGGTAATCTCAGAATCTAAACTTAAAGTTCCAGACACACTACTAGCAACATATGAATGCGTCGATCCAATGTCAATCAATGCAGTGTAAGGGAAACCAAATATTAAAAATGTACCGGTTATAACATCCGGTGCGTCAGCCTCCTCTCGACGTCTGGTAGCATAGACCAACCCCGGCTGCCTCACCTCAGTGTTTCGCCCCTCGACTTGGTGCTCCACGGCCGACTGAAATCGTTACCACCTCTGGCTGGACCACAACCTCTCTGTGGTTGTTGACCTCCTCTACCCGACAGAGCATTTTCCTGCCCTGCAGGTCCTACATCGCCCCGTGGCTGTGGACAGTTTCTAATCTGATGGTCCATAGATCCACACCTAAAGCACTTCCCACTGCATGCTCAACACTCACCTATATGAAATTTACCATATCGAGCACACTTTTGTGTCTGACTAGCAGCAGCAGGTCTCTCATCCCGTCTCGGCCTATCTGACCTAGGTTTTTTCTGAACACGCCCGACTGCCCCTGACGATCTAAAATTTCTCTTACTTTTACCCCTATCTCTATCCCTGTTCAGTTATTTCATCCGCTTCATCTCCTCATCTATCTTAGCTTTCTCCACAAGCACATCAAATTCACTCTCCCATTGTGGAGCTATCAAAACACGTAGATCATCCTTCAGGCCATCCTCAAATTGAACACAACGCTCATGTTCTGTGGCCACTATCCCTCGAGCATAATGGCTAAGGCGTAAGAATTTCGCTTTATATGCCGCCACCAACCTATTTTCTGAACGAGATTCAGAAACGCTCTACACTGCGCATCCACATAACTCATTCCAATGTACTTACTCTAAAATGCCGTTCTGAAGTAATCCCAAGTGATACAGTCAGCCACTGTACCATCTTTAATCGTAAGCCACCATTGGTATGCTTCGTACTGAAGAAGGGACACTACTCCTTTCAGCTTCTCTTCTTCCGTAAAATTCAGATCATCCATTATGCGTTCAACTACCTCCAACCAATACTCAGCTGTACTCGAGGCTATACTCAGCTGTGCCCATGCCTGCCCTAGCAACCCTCTCTATATCCCTTAACATCGCGTGAGATATCGCATCATCTCCGGCCGTCTGGTCCTAAAATTCTGCCTCCTCAACTGGTAGAACTGGCATCTCATCTCCTGATCCATGGCTAGACCCTACTAGTTCGACACGACCATCACGCCTACCACACCACGCGCGCAGGACGTCCACGACCCCTTGTACTCTACCTACTGCCTAAAAATTGAAAATGCCCCTCTTTAAAATCAAAACTAAGCTATTTAATCAAGGAAAATTTGGCACCCTTGAACCTATCGAACCGATTTCACCTCCTCTTCGATTGTTGGAATTTCGGCCACCACTGTGATCAGTAGATAAATCCAAAATTTTCCCCTTATCTTTATCTGATTACTCATCCACAGTGTCATGGATAACACCACATCTCCCTTCCTTTATCAGTACATTATCAACCTTATTATCCACACTAAATAATTCCTAATTTCAAGCATCCAAGCTGAACTCCACTACTGCTCTTTGCTATTGTCAAAATTAAATTAAAATAAAAAGGTATCATGCGACTCGAACCTTTGACCTCCTTAACTTCTTCACACGCCTTCTAATCCATGCATGTCGCCATTGACCACTGGGCCACAAGCCCATTTTTGTGTCTTACTTCACAGATAATATCTTTTAAGCCCTATCCTACCTAACTCTCCACTAGAGTGCCTAAACAGAAAAATTTTGCTAAGGCCTCGGCCTAACTTCGAGCCCATTCTGAACCCCTAAAACATTCTAACAAGCATAATAAGTACAACAATACATCACAGCACATTAAATGCAACCCCATAAATTCGGGATGTGACAGAAGTGGCATGATTCCCTAGCAGCCTTTAGAATCTAAAACCAAGAAACTAATATGAAATAAATTAAATTAAGCAGAAAAGAAGTATAGATAAGGAAAATAAAGGAGAGAAGAAAAGAAGAATAGAACCGAAAAGGTTTCGGAGACCCTTGGCGTGGCAATTAGCTGAAGCTGTCGGCATGAACTCATGTTTGAGGTCTCTTCTAAGGAGACGATGCTTTATTTTTACGTTTCTTCGGCATGATTTTTTGTTGCTCAAGAGTCTTGGACCTTTTCTATGAACAAAGAAGAATTTGAAAGGAAGAGAAGGAAGAAAGAAGATGGGAAAAAGGGAAAAGGCTATGGGGATTAAATAAAATTTCAAATCTGGCATGTTCCCACGCCCATGTACCAAGGGTGTGTCACTTCACACGGCCACCTCGTATGGCCGTGTTCTGGAGTATTTAGTTCTTCCACGCCTATTTGTCAATTGGCACGCCAATTCCTAAAAGGCTAGTATGTGGGCACGGTTGGAGTGCACGGCGTGGTCTTTCTGTAATCAATAAGTCAGTATCTTAGCATGGTCGTGAGGCACGGCCATGCTATTTTTATCGGTGCCCGTACTGTGGGTGGTTGGCTCCATGACGCTGGGGGTGGTTAGATTGACTTGCACGGCTCTGCTCTGTCAGTGTGGTGGTTCCGGTGGTCCACATGGCCACGAGCACGGTCGTGTGTAAGGCCGTGCGGCCTAAAAATTTGCATTCTTGTGTTTTAAATGTTGAGAGAAGAGAGAAGGAAAAGAAAGAAAATAAATTTGAAAGTAAATAGTGTTAGTGCTCGGGTTGCCTCCCGAGAAGCGCTCGTTTATAGTCTTAAGCTAGACTGTCCTTGACTTTGAAAATTTTAGGGAGGTTTAAAAGTTTAAATATTTTCCCTCTTACTGACAGTTTTATTTTCGTGACAAAGTTTAGGCCGAGAAGCGTTTACATTGAAATTGCCTAATATTGGATTGCTTACCTCGACCATTTTGTGTGGGAAAATATCGTAAGACTGAAAGAGTATTTCTTCCTTTTTCTTCAGGTCTGTTGAAGTGATGTGAGAATCGACTTTGTCTAACAGCACTTGGTCTCCTATTTTAAAGTGATTTGATGTCCCTATGAGCTCTTCTGGTGGTTCCTTTGGTTTTACTTCGTTTGGATCCGGCTTTTCTTTAGTGTGTATCCTCTGCTCTTCTAAATTGTCGATCTTACGGTTTTGTTTCTGGTGTGATTCTTTTGTGACGACTTGGGGACTATGAGTTGGCTCAGCTTTGATGCATTGTGATGTTTCCTGCAATGAAGGTTGAACAATTTGGTTATCTATTGAAACGACTTTCTTACCTTCATCTCCTATTGTTTTGGCTGAATCGAGAGCTTGAAGATTGACCGATTCATCTCCTACACGAAGTATGAGTTCTCTTGTGGCAACGTCAATTTTAGTCTTGGCAGTTACAAGAAAAGGTCTTCCTAAAATTAAAGGGATTGAATTTTCCTCATCCATGTCTAAAACAACAAAATCTACTAGGAAAACAAATTTATTGATTTTTACTAAAACGTCTTCAATAAAGCCCTAGGAACTCTAACAGTTTTATCACTAGTTGAATACTCATCCTAGTTTGTTTGGGCTTCCTAGACCTAGTCGTTTAAGCGATTGTATAAGGCATGACATTTATACTTGCCCTAAATCAGCTAACACATTATCAATAGTTAGCCTACCAATTAAACATGGAATCGTAAAACTCCCCGGATCTTTTAGTTTACGTGGTAGTATATTACGTAGCATTCTTTGAACATGTTGCGTTGAGTTCCACATGGTGCTCTTCATCTATTTTCGTTTGTTCGTCAAGAGTCATCTGAAAAATCTCCTTGAGTCGGGCATCCGAAAAAGAGCTTCAAGAAGAGGTAAGTTAATATGTAATTTCTTTAAAAGTTTTAGAAACTTACCGAATTGTTCCTCAGAATCATCTTTTTTCAATGCTTCGGGATAAGGTATGCGAGGTTGGTACTCTTTGATTACCGATTTTGGCCTCTCTTGTGCTACCTCTATTTTACCTTTTTCTTCTTTGGTTTCTTGTACTGAGGTGGGCTCATATACTTTTGTACCCTCTTGAGCTGTGATGGCTTGGACCTGCTCTTTTGGGTTTATTTCTGTGTTGCTTGGTAGACGTCCTTGTGGATGTTCAGAAATCAGGTTTGTGAGATGTCCCACTGACCTAGTAAGTTCTCCAACTTGATTCTCGATCCCCTTGATCAATTTTTGTTATTCATCAAGTGTTGCTTCAGTCTTTTGGATACGAGAATCTGTAGCTACTATGAATTTTGTCTGCATCTCTTCAAGGTTTGATTTATTTTCTTGTGGATAGGGCTGATTTTGGTAATTTGGAGGACGTTGTTACCTTTGATTTCCTTGATTTCCTTATCCTCCCCACGAAAAATTTAGGTGGTTCCTCCAACCTGCATTATAAGTGTTACTATAAGGATTATTATTAGATCTAAAATTGTTACCTATATAGTTTGTTTGCTCGTTTTCTACTCCTGGTTGGTAGGGTGGGTACTCAGGATTCGCCATATTTCCACTCGCTTCGCATTGCATGACTGGGTGTACCTGCGAAGAACATAAGTTATCAAGCTTTTCATTCATTAACTCCACCTACGTTGACAGCATTGTCACTGCGTCTATGTTAAAAACTCTGGCTGATTTTGTCGGTTTAGCTCTTGTAATTTTCCATTGATAGGTGTTCAACGATATCTCCTCAATAAAATCGTAAGCCGCTTCAGGAGTTTTGTTGTTCAAAGTTCCACCGGCTGATGAATCAATCATTTGCCTATTTGGAGAATTCACACCATTGTAAAAAGTTTGGACTTGAAGCCACAAAGGTAATCTATGATGTGGGCATCTCCTTAGGAGATCGTTATATCTTTCACATGCATCATATAATGTTTCTGCGTCATTGTGCATGAAAGAAGATATATCATTCCTAAATTTAGCGTTTTGGCTGGTGAAAAATATTTTAAAAGAAATTTTTCGGTCATTTGATCCCATGTGGTGATTGACCCTCATGGTAACGAGTTCAACCAATACTTTGCTTTATTCCTTAATGAAAAAGGAAATAACCGAAGATGTATGGCATCGTTAGAAACGCCATTTATTTTGAAGGTATCACAGAATTTTAAAAAATTAGATATATGAGTGTCTGGATCTTCATCCTGCAAACCATCAAATTGAACAAACTGTTGAATCATTTGTATTGTGTTAGGCTTTAATTCAAAATTGTTAGTAGCTATAGCAGGCCTAACAATACTAGATTCTGCTCCTGTCAAATTAGGTTTAGCATAATCATACATAGTACGCGGAGTATTCTATTCTTTCACATTTGGCGGTGGATTGTTTTCGTCCATCCCTTCAGTAGGATTGGATCTGTCTCATTGTTCTTCTCTTTGGTAGTCTAAAGCTCGTCTAATCTCTCTGCGATTTCTGCGAGCGGTAGCTTCAATGTCACTTTCGTACGCTAATGGTCCTCTCGGGTTCCTTCTAGTCATAAACTAGAGGTACCTGCTAGGAGAAGAAAGAAATTTTGTATAAATAAAAATTATATGTAGGAAAATAAGAAAAATTTAAAAATAAAAAAATAATAGCTAAAGTAATATAAATAGAGCTTTCTTAATATTTTAGAGTTCCCCGGCAACGGCGCCAAAAACTTGATCGTGTCAAGCAATTGAGTTTTAATATTTATAAAAGAATGATTGAACACGTAGACTAACTATGACAACGATAGAGGCAAGTGCACCTATCGAGCAAAGAGTATAGTTTAGGCAAGAATATCTTATCGAACCCAAGGGAACCTAAAAGTACTACTACTCACTTTCTTTCTTTTTTTAGCACGAAATATGGAGTGATTGGTTTATGAAACTAATGAAAAACTAAACTAGATGCAAAGACAAAAGAATGAATTTGAGAAAGGCTTTAGGAAAACTCAGTTGATGAAGACGACACCCTCAGGAAGAATCCACCTATGACTTCACTTGTTATTTATTCCCTAAACCATATGATTTCTTTACTTAGCTTGATCCGTGAGACTCCCTAACCTATATTAAACCCCCTCGAGGCAAATAACGTCTAACCTTAGGTTAATTAGTAGAACTCTCGTTCTTTTATAATAAACCCCTAAGGAAGCAGTAAATCGATCAACAGATTCTAATATTAGGTTTCACCCTAATCCGGAAAAATCTTGTAACCCTATCTCTAGGCGCCCGATCAACTCCGCTCAATTATGCTAGATCTACTCTTAGGTAGGGTCTATTTCTCCTCCACCTAAGCACATCAGATTAAATTAAGCAACATAATTAATAATAAACTAAGTACTTATCATATAATTTAGAAATCAAATAACAAAATCCATCATAGGTTTTATCCCCTTCAGGTATCTGAAGGGTTTAGTTCATAACTAAATAAGAAAACATCTCAAGAGAAAAGATAAAACAAAACATAAGAAATCCCTAAAACCCCTTGAAAGAATTGAAGGAGAGATCCTCCGTCTTGAATGGAGTTCCTACTTCTTAAGATGGATCAATTGGCTATCTTCAAGTGATTCCCTAAAAGATGAAAGCTTGACAAAAACCTCTGCCAAGAAAAACTCTCCTTTTCAATGTCTGCCTTGGGTTGTTTATATAGGCTTTGGGATGCTATACTTGGCTCCTAAGTACCTCCTTCAAGTAAAATTACTATTAGGGTGTCTAAGTAGGCTTAGGAGTATGTTTCTTTGGCTTCAAGCATCCAATTTTGAGTGAAATTGTTCATTCCCGCGGCAGGGGAATGCCCATGGCACACGCCCGTGTAATTCGAAGTTGGGCCGTGTCTCGTTTCTGTCATTTTGGGCACGGCCGTGTAAGTCGAGATTTAGGCCGTGCTTCAAGTCTGTCGATTGGGACACGGCCATGTAGATCAGGCACGTCCATGTGATAAATGGATGATGCACGGCCGTGCAACTCGTGAGTTAGGTCGTGCTCTAGGTAATCGCCGAGACACGATCGTACAGGCTTTGTGCCAGGCCGTGTTGATTTCTTGCTAAGGCCCAATTACTTCGTTTTAAGCCCGTTTTGTGTTCTTTTTATCCTCGGGTGCTTTCTTGAGTATAAACATGAAAAGAACGGATTAAAAGCACCTTTTACATAAATCAAGGCTAAATCATCCAAAAGCATACTAAATATAGGGTTAAAATATGTTACTTTTACGGTTTATCAAAAGTCGATAGTCATCAAATTAAAAAAAAAAAAAAAAAAAAAAAGAAAAGAAAGAGATTAGATACCAACACAGGATGCATAATTGTACAAAGTCAAAGTTTACAGTTTGTCCAAAGATCAAGCAGCGTATCACTGTATGGCAAAAGTTGCCAAAAAAAAGGTGACTTAGACTTGTAAGGATTGGCATAAAAAGCTACCGTTACCTTCTGTCTTATTGAATGTCGGCCAGAACCTTCGCTGGGAGCAATGTCTTACCCATTGGTTTATGGAAATTAAGCATTTTGCTTATTGAACCTAGTTGAAGAAAAGGTTAAAGTTATTCAAGCTTATGATAAAGAGGTTCATCCTAGAGAATTCCATAAGGGGAACCTGATGTTGAAACATATTTTTCTTCTACAAAATGATTTTAGAGGAAAGCATATGCCAAACTGGGAAGGACTTATGAAGGGCCTATTCTAGAGGAGCATTGATATTGACCGAGATAGATAGCGAAGACTTGCCCAATCCTGCGAATTCAGGTTTAGTCAGAAAGGATTTTACTTGAAAGAGAAAAGGGTCAAGGTGAAAACCCGCAAAGGGCGCCTTGAGTCCAAACAATTAAAAAAAAAAGAAAAAAGGAGAGGCCAAGGCGAAAACCCGCAAAGGGCGCTCTGAGACCAAAGGGGATTTGAGTTGAAAACCCGAAAAGGGCGATTCAAATTTTGAATAAAAGTGGGGCATCTGATGAGTCTTGCTACGTGCAATTAGCAATCTGAAGTATGTTACGTCTTGGGGCATTGACAAAGTACTCTGGATCCCCTAAAATATATATTGAGTTTAAAATGGTCCTCAAAAAGTTGGAACAAAGAAGCTCAGGCTGCGATATCTGGGGCACCTAGCTTCTATCTTACTCATTTTTGGATTCCTTATCTTTGATTGCTTTATTCTTTTGAGATACACCCAAATCAATTTTCTTTTATTGCCTGGGTTATCTTTGATTAAATTATTTTTTCTAAGCTATGCTCTTAAAAAATTTATTTCTCGTCCATTCTCGTGTTCTTTTTCAAGCATTTAGATTGAAAAAATGATTAATAGATTAAAAACACTTTCATAAAAGGAATTTTGCATATTACTCTAGAAGCTTCTAAATAATATGAGGAATCTGAAACATGACTATTGTTCAGAACTCACCAAGCCTAAGGGCTGAAAATATTGAAAAATGATTACCTCTTCAGATTCTTATTGGATAAGACAATTTTGTTGGTGATACCACATTGGCAAATGGCGAATAAGGTCAATCCAAATGTAAAAGGGGATCATTGTTAGGATACCCTACATTCATTGAAAATTTTAGACAAATACATTTGGCAATCCAGGGAATGGTGTAACAGATCAAATTGATTGGAAGTGATACAAGTTTTGCACCTCTGAGTGGCAAAAGAAGGGTGGAAGAAACCAAATGTTATTTCCCCAAAGTTGTAGTGGGAAGAACCAATTTCATGTCTCAAGATCCAAGCAGGATGACTAAAAAATTACATTGGCAAGCTGGTTGAGCAAAATAGGATGGATGAATAAAGAGTGATAACACCTTAAGCGGGAATCATACTCATATCATTTTTACATTTATAGCATGTTTAATTAGGAGCATTTGAGGCATTTCAATCAAGGCATCCTAATTATTAGACACAATCATATACCTATTCTACAGGTTATGTCCTCTAGAGGACAATGTAGTAAGATTGAAGGTAGCAAATCTAGCATTCCTGAGCTTTGCAAGAAGTAGATTAAAGATAGAAAATCTGGCATTCCTGAGCTTTGCATAAAGCAGATTGAAGATAGCAGATCTGGCATTCCTGAGCTTTGCAGGAAGTAGATTGAAGATAGCAGTCTGACTTTTCTGAGCTTTGCAGGAAGCAGATTGAAGATAGCAAATCTGGCATTCCTGAGCTTTGCAGGAAGCAGATTCAAGATGGCAAATCTGGCATTCCTGAGCTTTGCAAGAAGAAGATTCAAGATGGCAAATCTGGCATTCCTGAGCTTTGCAGGAAGCAGATTGAAGATAGCAAATCTGGCATTCCTGAGCTTTGCAGGAAGCAGATTGAAGATAGCAGATCTGGCATTCTTGAAGTTGTAAGAAGCAGGTCGAAGATACCAATCTGACATTCCTGAGCTTCGCAGGAAGTAGATTGAAATGATCGATCTGACGATTCTTGAGTTTGCAGGAAGCATATCGAAGACATCAGTCTGGTGATCCTTGAGTTTGCAGGGATCAGATTGAAAATATCAGATCTGGTCTCCCTGAGTTTGCAGTGGAGTAGATCAAAAGATAGTGGATACTGCCTTCATGAAGTTGAAGTTATCAAACTTACTGAAATCAAGATGAAGTTCCAATACCGTTCAAGTTGCAGTGGAGTTGGAGTCATTTGAAGAAGACGAGGATCAAGAAGTTGAGGCTCGGCTAAGACCAGGCAAAATTGGTCCTTTTATAGTCTTTGCTCTATTCTCGTTACACGACAATGAACAAAGAGGAGCAGCTGTAGAAGCCCATTTTACTCGGGCTGAAATAAACCAGAAATAAAATAAATGTCCAAGTCCATTTTACAAACCAAACCAGTACCCGTTACCCAATTCAGAGGCCCAATACCTAAAAACTACCCGAGCCCACTTACAAACCCAATCCTACCCAGACTTAACCAATAGACCCAAAACAAAAAATGGCCCAAAAGGCCCAAAACCAATCGAGCCTCAAAAACCTAGGGTTTCTCCAGAAACCCTAGGTGCCACGATAGCAGAAGCGTGATCGTCGCCACAAGATACTCGACCTTGCAGCCTGACTTCATCCGACCTTCGATCGTGCCTGGATTCGCACGCGGAGAACGCCCCATCGTCAAACTATGATTCACGTGTAGATCTTGCCCTCTTACTGCCGCCCTTTTCATCTCCTGATCTGCACAAATAAGGAAAAAGATAGAAACAAAAGCAGAGCAAAGATGGCAAAAGAATATTTCCTTTTATTTTTTATTTTTTTTCAAGGCTATATAAAGCCCCAAAAACTTGTAAATGAGGAGGGGGGATTATTTTTTTTGAGAGAAAAACGAGTTACAAATCGGAGACTCACGAAAAAGCGAAAATATCTGAAATAAAAAGGCGAATTTTTCACGAATACAGAGGTGATTTTTTCATTTTCTATTCATATTATTCTTTTTATTTTTATTTTCTTTTGTTCTTTTTTTTTGCAAACAGTAAATATATGAACAATAAAATAAGAAAGGGCGAGAAAAATTACCCTTGAGATGGAGGTTTTAGACCTCCAGCCACCGGCCACGGAGGCACATCTTGCGAGAGGCTCATGAATCGATTTAACGAGTTACGGGCGGGGAGGGACGATTTTAGAAGTTTTAGAGTTTTTTAAATAGTTTTAAAAATAATTTTTTAACCCGTTCTTTGATTTATATAATGATGCAGAAACGGCATCGTTTTTGCTTGATTCAACAAGCATAAAACGACGTGTTTTGAAGGAGGACCCGCGTGTTGACCCGATCCGCTCCAGAGATCCGCATGTTTTTTAAAATTGGGCTATTTATGCCCGTGATCCTTCTGTATTTTTTAATTGTTTTAATTTCATCCAATTTAACATTTTCTTTATTTTTTTTAAATTTACCCGAAAAATTTATTTTTATTCCAATTTAGTCCTCAGTCTGTTTTAAAGATTAAAATCGTAACAATGCCGTTTTAAAAAGAGGCTTAATTTCTAAATTAATGCCTGTGGTTTAACGCATGTTTTTAATTTAATCATTTTAATCTGCTTTTAATTGCTATTTTAACCCTTCTTTCTTTATTTATTTTTATTTTATTCTAATACTTTTTAATTATTTTATTATGTTAAAATATTATATTTTTCTTATTATTTGTATATTAATCTATTTAACTTATATATCTTATTACATATTGTCCTTATTTTTATTATTTGATTATTTTATCACATATTATTTTTAGATTAATATATTAGTTATTATATTCTATATTTTTAACATTTTGTATATTATATAATATTATATTATTTTAAAATTTTTTATCTAAAATCATTTATATGGTATAATATATTATTTATTTTAAATGTAGTTTTATATGTATTAGATTATTATAAATATATTTTTATAAATTATTTATTTTAAAATATGTTTTTCTTTTCTTTTCAATATATAGGTATATATTTTCACATTTATATATATTTGCATGAAAAGTTCATATTTATTTAGTATTGTTTTATATTTTATATATATTGTTTATTTGTCCATACAATGCCCTTTTATTTATTTATTATTTTATGATTACTTTAGTGTAGTTATTTTAGTTGTATTTTATATTGTCTATATTAAATGATAGTGTATTATAATTGCTTTTAACATTTATGTTCGATAATGTATAAATGCAATACTATTACATAGATTATTGTTTAAAATAAAAATATATTTTTTACAAAATTACTATATGTTATTTAAAAAATTTAAAATAAGGCAATATTTTGGTATTTAGAAATTCGAGAAATAGTGTCCTAACGTCTTGGGTTGCGATTTTTCGTTTGGCTAAATAACTAAATATCGTTTTACAAGTTTTATAAATCGTAAGATGACTTTGATTACGAAGGTTTTAAAACACCGTGTCTTAACGTACTGGATGTGATGTTTATATTCCTGGGAACAAAGAAATCTCAAGTTTTAAATTAAAAAAAAAACCTATTCTTAAGAATTCAAAATATTATTTCCTAACTTACTGGATATGATGTATTGTGTCTCGATATAGGAATTTTCCAAATTAAAAGCGAGCCGAGTTTCAAAGTCGTGAGGTGTTATTTCCTAACTTACTGGATATAACATTTTATTTCTTTGAAATAGGTAAGTCTTGATTTTCCAATAAAAGGATCATATTTTAATTTTTTTTTATTTTCAACATTAGGACATGATTTTATCGATTAGGTACAAATTTTTGGGCCTTATGAGGGTGCTAATCCTTCCTCATACGTAACCGACTCCCGAACCCATTTTTGATATTTCGTAGACCAAAAACAATGTTTTGAAATAAAACTTTTTATAAGGTGATCCAATCACACCATAGTAAAAAAGGATTGGTGGCGACTCCCGTTTTTGTTTTTAAAGTCGATCCCCGTTTTTTAAACTTCGATTTTAAAATGGTTTTGACAGTAACCACTGTCACCCGCCGTAATCAAATTTGTTATTAACTTTCATCATCTCATAATTTATTTATTAATCTTTTATATACGAGTTAGCTTCTTTGCTTGCTTAGTTGCTTCAATTATCTTGATTCTTATCACTATATATTTTGAAATTTAAAACATATTAAATGTAAAATGTAATTTTTTAATAAAAGTTATTTTAAAGATAAAATGTGAAATTGATACCAACATAAAATTTTACCATAAATATTTTATGGCATCATTAATAAGTCAATTTTAATATAAAGATTCAATATGATTAAACAATTCAATAATATAAATAGTAAAATTGTGAAATTTAATTTAATAAAATAAATAGTTGGTATAAGTAAAATTATTACTATTGAGGTTTAGAGATTTTTTGGATGATTTTGATTTTGATTTGGAGTAAAGGGTGAGAAGTAAAAGTTTAGGGGGAAATTAAAAGTTTTGGGGTAGATGGGGGTAAGATGGGAGGAGAGTAAAAGTTTTGGGGAGAAAATAAGAGGAATTAAAAGTTTTGAGGAAAAATAAAAAGTTCTGACGATTTTTAAGAAGTAAAATTTTGGGAGAAAGTAAATTGAGAAGTAAAATTTTGGAAGGAAAATATTTAAAAAAATGGGGGAGGGGGAATGGGTTTGAGATAGATGGGGGTAGGATGGGAGGGGAATAAAAGTTTTGGGGAAAGTAGAAAGGAGTAAAAGTTTTGGAGAAAAAATAAAAAAGTTTCGAGTAAAAATATAAAATATTATAGTTTGATATTCGGTTTATTTGAATTATTCAAGTTATTCAAATTTGAATTCGAAAACTCAACTCAATTTGAACTCGAAATTTGAAAAAATTTAGAGTTGACTCGAATAACTTAATTTATTTAACTCAAAATTTTAAAAAAAAATCAAATTTTAAAAAATCGAATCGAATTTTACTCACCCTTATCTATAATATGTATGGACAACAAGTACAACAACTTTTTGTTCGCTTTGCTCTCATTGTTGGAATAATATTTTATTTAAATGCTTTCTGAACAAATTAAGAATAATTTTGGGTTCATCTAAAACCAAAAATTGCTCAAAATAGTCTCAATAAAAGTTCTTTAAAAAAATGTTATTTTTAGTGCATGCGGTCTGCTGTTTACAGTATTATATAGCCGCTATTCAACTCTAAATTGAGTACTACTTTTCTTCTAAATAAATTAATAAAATAACAACTTATAACTAATTAATTTGTATAGAAAACAAAAGGATAGTTTTATATAAAAAATCCATAACTCCACAATATATATGCCAATTTTGGTTAAAAAACCTCTCAGGTGAGATTTTGATTCCATTATTGAAATTTACTAATGCTTCTGAAACTTAAAATTTTATTTCTAATCAATTTTATCGGATTTTTCCCATCTATAATATATATACAATTTTTTGAAGAAATTTACACATTAAACAAGTCCTCATACAATTTTTTTTTTTTTTTGTAAATGCTAAATTTATTGTATGATAGCTGATGAGACAAATGAGGTTTAGGAAATTGATTTGGCCTCACATAAACGATAGAGATCCATATATAGTAATGGCTAAAATTTCTAAGTAAAATAAACTCTATATCTTAAAAAATTTGATATATCTTGAAAGAATAAAATCTCACCTGAAAGAACTTGAAATGCTTGTCTATAAATCATTATATTTCATTAGAGTAATGAAAACCAAGTTGTGAGAGTGAACTCAGGTATTGGACTCAAAAGATTAACGTAACGTGCATTTGAACTCTTTTGTTTTTAAAATGATTTTTTATTAATTTTTTAGAGTAAAAGAAAAGTGAACATCTTAACTTGTAATATTTAAATCTAGCCAAGCTAAAAATAGCTTAACTGATAAAAGCTATTTTTAGTTAAGTCCAAATTTATTGAATCATTTTCAAACTATTTTTAACTAATCTAATCCAAGTATTACCTTTGCGTATTTTAGCCCATAAAACTCCTATATATATCATGACTCATTTTCACTTTCAGACACTTCAAAAAAATCTATCATTCTCATCTTACTCCTTTTCTCGCCCTTTTGATTTTGCTGAGTATTTTCTATTACAATCTATTGTTAGATTATTGTTTCCCATTTTATAACGAAAGAGCTTGTCGAATCTTAGGGGATACATTATACAACAAAATATCCTTACAAACAGTGCCAAACATACCTTAAACTATTCAACTATTATTCTTGATTCATTAAATTGATTAACACTTACAACAATAAATTGTAAACCATATTTTTATACCAATATGTATATTTAAAATCCATCATATAATAAAATAAAAAACTTAACCAAAATTATCCACATAATAAAAATATAAAAAATCCAACGAATCAATCAAACCCTAATGTGATAATCTTTAAACGAGAAACTTACTTAGAAAAGCATCCAATAAAAAATCTTAATAATTAAAATAATAAGGTTATCCCTTAGAAGCATCCTTTTGTGATGAACAGAATAAAAAAGGATTATTCAGTAGCCATAGCGCCAAACTTTTCGCCCCATAGTTGAGCATCGGGCCCCATAGATTTGTATATATCTGCATTTCACTTTGAGGAGAGGATCCAATCAAAGCGAAGTCGTAAAGGAACCATGGAACCAAACACTAGAATTTTCAGGGTTTCGTTTTGCTCCACTACCTAAAGCTGCTATTCGGGAAAATAATTATGCTCCCAAATACTATAATTGTATTATTGACTAATGCTAGCTTTTTCATTGTGGTCCATAATTTTCAGCACCAAAATAAATGCTTCAATCATATGATTAATCTAAGTTTTACTCAGGTGAAATGAATATTTAGTTTTGGTACTGCAATACATTATATAAATCACTGAGTTGAAAGAAATATATATTAATACGAAAAACTTTCATGCTCCATATACAATTTATGCTGCTGATATTTTGGCAACTAATAAGAACATCCAACTTTTTTTTTTTTTCTCTGCAGGTGCTTCTTTTGAACATATCATCAACTTTCACAGCAGAGGAACTTTCCGGTTTGCAGAAATTGTGAAAAAAATAAAATGATAGAAGGTGGTAATATATTAAAACCAGACTGTAAGGGCCTAAATTCTTCCGGGCCCATCAAATTAAGCCAAAATAAAACCAAAACAGAATTTAAACAAAATCTAATAAAAAGTCCACAGTACTTATTTACAAAATGGTAGTGCCCAATCGACCCAAACTGAACCCAAATACACAACTCAATTCTAGAACCGGCCCAAATGGCCCAAATGATTCTTTCAGACTGAAACCCTAAGGGTTCCAGAAGCTCACAGCGCCGCGCGCGTGCCCCTACGCACACCACCACGCATGCCCCCACGACCTCCATACCTTGCCGCCTCCAAATGCAGATCACGTTGCCTTCATACCTGCAAACCAGACGACAACAACAGCAAATGACAAAAAAAAAATGTATTTATTTTTGTTTTGTTTTTGAGGTTTTCGACTTAGGCTTTTCGGATATAAAAACTGAATAAAAGTCCTTGTATCAGGGTTACGCTCACAAATATATGCATATAGAGAAAATAGCAAGAGGAACGAAAAAAAAAAGAGAAAAAAGGTTGTTTTTTTTACTCCATTCCTTTTTATCTTTTCGAATCCAGTTCTATAACATTTCTTTTCTATTCTATTTGTATGGGAAAATTAAAAAAGGGGTTACCTTTGTAAGATCCGGTCCTCGTCTTCTCCGTCGCGATTGGGGCTAGACGAAGACGTGGGTCTATTAAATCAGGCCTTCTTGCGCCATTGCCCACCGTTTATGGTGGCGTTCTAGTGGTTGAGCGAAGAGGCTCCATATTGCGGCTGAAGGAAAGGGTGAAAGAGGGGCTAGGGTTTGGATTTCAAAAGAGAAGAGGGAAAGGTGGTTTTGGATGGTTTTTAGGCTTTTAGTAGCCTTTTAAAACCGCACGAAACGACACCGTAGAGGCTCGGTTCAAATCGACCCGACCCGATGTCCACAGGACCCGCGCATTTTCACGGTGATGGACTATTTACGCAATTAGTCCCCCTTCTCTGAGTTGTTATTCGATTAGACCCTAACTATTTCTTATTTCTTTTTAAAATTTAGCCTCAATAATTTAAGCGTGTTTTCAATTTAGTCCGACTTGTGCGCTGCGTTTTGAGCTTCAGAAATATTTTTGATTTAGTCCCTAATAGCCCACGCGTTTTTCAATTCGATCCCCGCATATGTAATTTTTTTTTAAATAGTCTTTTAATTTTATTTCGTTTCAATTAAATGCCTTTTTTTGTTTTCATATACACTCCTTGCATTTTTTTGACTCATTTATTAATTAGATTTTAAACTATTTTATCATATGACATAAAAAATATTTATACCGTTTGTTTTTTTAAATTATTGTTTATATGTATTATTTATTTTAACTTATTTTAATATAATGGTTATTAAAGTTAGTTTTATCGTTATTTAAAATAATTATATATATTATCTATTCTAAACTCTTACATATATTATTTTGTTTTGTCCCATTTTTCTTCAATAGATATTGTTGAAATTGTGTCATGCGATTGTTACCATTGTATGGATTACATTTTTTAATTTGTAGCCATTAATTATTTGTAATTCATCATTGTAATATTTGATGTTGGCTTTGTATATTAGTATTCCATTGCATATTATGAAAAATGTTGTGTTTAATGTCACTTTAGTTTTAAAGATCATTTTTATTATTATTTAAAGTTTTTCTGAAATAATGCAATGCTCGTATTTAGGGGTTTCGAGAAAATCGTGCTCCAACTTACTGAGTTCCGATTCTCCTCGTTTAAAACCTAGTAACCGAGTATCATTTCTCTCTTAAATTAAAATGCACGATTTTAAATAAAAAACTTATTCTCGGGAAGTTGAGATATTGCGCCCTAACTTACTGGGCGTGATATTTTATCATCTCGAGATAAGAATTTCAAAAGAACAAAAGTAATATTCCGTATTCGGAATTTTGAGAAATAATGCCTTAACTTACTGGGTTGCGATTTTTCATTTGACCCAAATAATTGAATATCCTTCTTATTTTTGAATGTATGAGTATTGAATGTCGAAGGATAAACCTAATTTTGAGAATATAAGATGCGGTGCCCTAACTTACTGAGTACGGTATTTTATTTCTTCGAAATAAGAAGCTTTGGCATCCAATATGATTCTATCCAAATATATATTAAGTAAATGGATTGTAATCTAGAATCTTTTCAAATTTTCGGCATCAGGACATTAATTAATCAATTTGGTACCAATTTTGGGCGTTGCGAGGGTGCTAATCCTTTCTCGTGCTTAACCGACTCCCGAACCCGTTTTTTTAGATTTCATAGACCAAAATTATTGTTTTAATAAATAGTTTTATTAAAATAATTTATCCCAAGGTGATCTGATCACATCTTAAATAAAAGATCGGTGGAGATTCCATTTCCATATTTTTAAAGTCGATCCTTGTTTTCCAAAACCCGATAAAAAAAGATGGTTTCGACAGCTTGGCAACTCCACTAGGGACCCTGAAAGAGAGTCAAGCCGTAAAATTGATTAATTTCTGTCCTTTTGTCAAAAATTAAAAATTTGATTTGAAAAATTACAATCCTTTTATTTGCGTTCGCTTGCGTCATGTCATTTGATTGTTATGGTTTGAGTCTTGTAGAGTACTTTTGCATCATATTGCATGATTGTCGGGTCATACCCTTTTAAGTGGGAGTGAGAAGTTACTCCTTCGTGAGGTTTTCACCTCTGTGTAGGATAGTGAATCGCTTTCGGGATACATCCGTACTTATGTCTTCGTGAGATTTCCATCCCCGTCCAGCCATAGGGAAATGTATCCCCCTGAACCGAACTCGTTCCGTATGAGCCTATAATGGGCGAGGATCGAGGAATCTACTGGTTCAGGTACCCATTCTTTAGAACCAAGCTGCATATAGTAGCCCTAGGCGCCTACCCTAGATAGAGCCACGCCAAACCCTAATGGTCACCCGGTCAGGTGTTCTATGTTGTTTATTTCTATTGCACTATCGTGTCTCCTTTTGTTTTGATTGCATTGTATTCATTCCATGCATTTACATCATTTTAAATATATATAATTATTTTAAATAACTGATAATATATATAATATATATAAAATGATGTGCATTACATCATTGCATTACGTAATGCAAATGATGTAATCACATGCTAGTGATAATATATTTAAAATGATGTGCATTACATCATTTGCATTACGTTATTTTCATCACATTGCATCATTTGCTTTAGTTTTTACAAAATGACCCTGATTAGGTGAAATATTTTCAGTTAACCTAGAAGACTAAATTAATGGATAAAAGACTAGCGAGGTTGGAACAAATGTAGAAAGAGATGCAAGAACAGATGCAAGCATAAATGCAGGAGTAGCTTGCTAAGATTCAGTAGGATATGATGGACAAAATGATGGAATCGCAGAGAAATATGATGACTCAGATGACGCAGCTGTTGAAGGGGTTTATGGATAAAAGAAAAAGCCCCATGGTTAGTATTAAGAAGAATACTGAGTATCATCAATATCCCCAGGATTTTACTCCACCACACGTAAAAGCACTACCTGAAGTGACTGTACAAAGGCCAGCTGTCACAATCAGGCCTCAGCAATTCCAAGTTGATGCTTCAGTGAACCCCCAAACTGGCCTAAGTTCAGGAGATAATCCAATCATGGCTAATGTCCCTGATTTGGATGAAATAGCTGAAGGAGAGAGGACAAAAACAGAATTACTAAGACAGCTAGAAGACAAATATAAACGGTTGGAGGAGAAGTTTAAGGCTTTAGAAAGTGTTGATAGCTGTTATGGAATAGATGCCAAGGATTTAAGCTTGGTCCCAGATTTGGTGCTCCCATACAAGTTCAAAATACCTGAATTTGATAAGTATAATGGGACAAGTTACCCCGAGGCTCATATTATCATGTTTTGTAGAAAAATGACGGGTACATTAATAATGACCAACTGTTGATACATTGCTTCCAAGATAGCCTGGTGGGAGCGGTAGCCAAATAGTATAACCAGTTGAGTCGTGCCAGAGTTGGTTCATGGAGAGATTTAGCCCAAGCATTCATGAAACAGTATAGTTATATGACAGACATGACTCCCGACAGAATTATTCTTCAAAACATGGAGAAAAGGGCGAATGAAATTTTAGATAGTATGCGCAGCGGTGGAGAGAGGTTGCCATCCAAGTCCAGCCACCACTTTTGGAGAAAGAGACCACAATGCTCTTTATTAATACGTTGAAGGCCCCGTTTATCACTCATATGCTAGGAGGTGCCACAAAGAGCTTCTCAGGAATCGTAATGACTGGAGAAATGATTGAGAATGCCATAAAGAGTGAAAAGATAGAGGCGGGAGAAAGTGTCAAAAGATCAAGCCCGAGAAATATGGAAAATGAAGAGAACAGCTTGAGCAAGCGTCCCAAATTAGTCACTGTAGGTCAACCGAGGGCTGTGACCACTGGCCATCAAAGCTCATTAAGACAAGAATCCAGTGCAAAGCAACTCTAGTTTACACTAATTCCAATGGCATATAGGAAGTTGTATCAAAGCCTATTTGATGCACATAAGGTAGCACCTTATTACATGAAACCAATACAACCCCCATACCCTAAATGGTATGATTCAAATGCTCAATACGAGTATCACGCGGGAATAATGGGTCACTCAATCGATAACTACATTGCATTTAAGAAATTGGTGGAGAGGCTTAATAAAATAGGGGTTTTGAAGTTCGATGAGTCGCTTGGAGCAGTAAGTTGCGATAATTGAAAGAGGGGGCAAGAGAGTTGCGATTCCTTGAAGAAGTCATCAGAGGCCTAGAAACCAAGAAGTCAGAACACCAATGGCATATCCAAAGAGTGAACCAAAGAATAAAAGTTTTCCAAGCATCGACCTTTATATACTTGAGAGTGTTTTGAACAATAGGACTATGGAAGAGACATGTATTTTTAAGGCTAACCTAGAGTAATATTCAAAACATGCTAAGAGTCATTTTGTGAAATAGGCTTGTGTTCAGAATCCTTATTTCAATAAAAAGCATCTTTTTGAGAAAATATTCTTACATTCCTTTTATTTATAGATTCTTTCGTACTTTGGATTACTATTCAAATATTCTTTCATTCTTTATTCATGATCATACCACACAAATAATCATTCTTGGAATCATCTTTCTGGAATTTACCTTCGTACCCACAATGGGTCCCCAGATATCAATGACATGGGCGTCTTTATTACGGACTCCCTTTTGAATGAAATATGGGTCTAAGGGATCTCGGGACTTTGAAGATGATGTAAATTGCAACATATCTTCCGATTTGTTAATCTTGGATGATAAATAGATCCTACGTCATGAGCCAAAAGGAGAGGAAGATCAAAGCCTAGCTCAATGCGTAAATAAGATTTCCTACATGTGGGGCATGGATGTTATCCGCCGATCTCATCAAAAGTTTCTAGCCAACATCGATTCATTTTCGTAGATGTCAGTTACTTCACTAAGATGGTAAAAGTCGCTTCATGTGCCAATATTACAAAGTCGATAGTCATCAAAACAAAAAAAAGAAAGAATATCGACAAAAAAATGTCGAAAAGATCATATTTAACCGCACAATGTCAAAAGTTTAAGGTCTGTTCAAAGATCAGGTGCCACATCACAGTGTAGCAAAAGCAGCCAAAAATAAAAACAAAAGATTAAAAAACACCGAGACTTGTAAGGATTGGCATACAGAAGTTACTATAAACCTTCTATGCTTATCAAACATTGGCCAGGAATGCCATCAGGGCAACACATTTCTCATTTTTTTTGCTCATTGAAGTCAAAATTCTTTTTCCAAGTTTTATCAGAACTGAAGTTGGATGAGGCAAAATGGATCCGATCCCGATGTGGTCAATCAAATTTATAAGGAAAAGTTAATAGCTATCCGTTACAGTCAGATGATGCGGGTTTGCGACAAAGAGGTTCATCCTAGAAAATTCCCAAATGGTGACCGGATATTGAAGAAAATCCTTCATATACAAAAGGATTTCAGAGAAAAATGGAAGCCAAACTAGAAAAGACCTTATGTAGTGAAAAAAGTTTGTTCTGGAAACATTGACCAAAATGGATGGCAGGGACTTGCCCAATCTGGAGAATTCAGATTCAATAAAAAGAATTCAAAAAAAATAAAAAATAAAAGAATAGAAATTTTAGCAAAGAAAAAAAAGAAGAAAGAAAAAAGATAGGCTAAAGCGAAAACCCGCAAAGGGCTCTTTGAGACCAAAGGGGATTTGAGTTGAAAACCCGAAAAGGGCGGCTTAAATTTTGATCAAAGGGGGCATATAACAGTCCTGCTATGCCTGAATTAATAATGAAGAAGTATGCTATGTCTTGGGGCATCGACAAAGTACTCCAGATCTCCTAAACACATATTGAGCTTAAAATGGTCTTCAAGAAATTGGAACAGAGAAGCTCAAACTGCGATATCTGGGGCACGTAGTTTCCATTTTACCCATTTTAAATTTGTTATTTGTGATTATATTATTCCTTTCAAAATATGTTCACAATAAATTTCCTTCTTAATTGCGATTGCTATCTTTGCTTAGCTTTTTTGTTTCGAGCTATGCTCCTAATTAATTTCCTTATTGTCCATGGTTATAATCTTTTTCAGGCATTTTGCATTTAAATAACGATTAGTGGACTAATAATATTTTCATAAAATGTGTTTTGCATATTACTCTGGAAATTTCTGAATAATACAAGAACTCGAAATAGGACTATTGTTTAAAACTCACCAAGCTTAAGGAAGAGTCTAAACTGAGGCTATCTCATTGGATTTTCTGTTAAAAATAGTTGGTGATACAATCTCGATGAAAACAACCAATGTTAACCCAAGTGTAAAATGAGAATCATTCTCCGGAGAAAAATTGATATTCTGCATTCACGCGAGCGTCATGCATACACATCTGGTTGTATCACCCGAGAAGTGATCAATTGATGGAACAAGCTACAGGCCCTATACCCCGAGTTATAGTGAGATAAATGGAAGATAATACAGATCTTATACCCTTGAATAGCAATGTGATGGATTGAAGAAGAAACAAATCCTACATTTCGAGGTCGCAGTGGGATAGATGGGAAGAGATTCAGATCCTATACCGCTAAGTCACAATGAGATGAACCCTGAAGTTACAGTGAGGCAAATCTGTTGAACAAGATAATCATTTTCTTGGGTTTTCTATTGAAAATACCAGTCGAACAAGATGGTAGCATAATACATCAGTGATAAAGCCTTAATAATGAGCGACGACACCTTAAACTTTTAAAAAGGGATCATTCTCATGAAATTCTGCATTCATGCAAAACACATTTAGTTAGGAGCATTTGATTCATTCGATCATTGCATCCTAATCATTGCAAGAAATCATTCTCATAACATTCTGCATTCATGCAAATGTCATCCATAAGACACATCTATTTAGGGGCATTTGATTTATTTCGATCATTGCATCCTAACCTTTGTAAAAAGACCATTCTCATGACATTCTGCATTCATACAAATGTCGTCCATAATACATTTCATTAGGAGCATTAGATTCATTCTAATCATTGCATCCTAACCATTTTGCACAAGTACAAACACAAAACTGATTTTATAGGACAGGTCCCCAAAAGGACGTTGTCACAACATCGGTGAATTTGAAGATCTTGCCGTCCTAAGCGAAGCGGATCGAAGATACCAGATCTGGCAATCCTGAAGTTACAGGAGTAGATTGGAGACATCAGTCCTATCTCTTTGACCAGTAGCGGAATAGATCGAAGATTGTAGATCTTGTCACCCTAAATAGTAGGGAACCAAGATCGAATGGAAAATCTTGTCTCCCTAAGCAATAGTGGAACAGATTTAAGCCATCAGCTTTATCTCCCTGACCAACAGTCGAATAGGTTAAAAATTGTAGATCTTGTCACCCTAAGTAGTAGTGGACCAAGATCGAACAGCAAATCTGGTCTCCTTAAGCAGTAATAGAACCGATTTAAGCCATGAGCCCTACTCCCTGACCAGTTGGAATAGGTTAAAAATTGTAGATCTTGCCACCCTAAGCAGTAGTGGACCAAGATCGAATGGCAAATATGGTCTCCCTAAGTAGTAGTGGAACCGATTTAAGCCACCAGCCCTATCTCCCTGACCAACGGTGGAATAGGTCGAATATTGTAGATCTTGTCACCCTAAGCAGTAGCGGACCAAGATCAAACGGCAAATCTGGTCTCCCTAAGCAGTAGTGGAACCGATTTAAGCCACCAGCCCTATCTCCCTGACCAGCAGTGGAATAGGTCAAAAATTGTAGATCTTGTCACCCTAAAAAGTAGTGGACCAAGATCGAATGGCAAATCTTGTCCGCAGTAGTGGAACAGATTTAAGCTACAAATCCTTTCTCCCTGAGGTTATTGAGGATCAAGATATTTTCGAGAAGTTTCAGTAAGAAGACTGAAGTTACAAATCTCTTCTCTCTGAATTCTTATCACCTCGAAGTCCCAGTAGAGTAGATGGAGGGTACATATCCCTTCTCCCTGAGGTTATTAAGGATCAAACTTTATTTCTGAGAAGTTTCAGTAAGAAGATTGAAGTCTCAAATCTCTTCTCTCTGAATTCTTATCACATCTCTTCTCCAGGAAATTACATCGAATTGGATCGAAGCGCTAGTTTTCATGCCCTTAAAGATATAGTGGGATGGAATGAAGCTACTCGAAGAAGAAAAGCACTGAATGAAGTCAAGATTCGACCAGACTGGGCAAATTTTGCCTTTTTAAAGTCTTTGCTCCATTCTCGTTACACGACAATGAGCAAAGAGGGGCAGTTGTAAGGGCTCAAATTCACTCGGGCCCGTCAAATTAAACCAAAATAAAACTAAAGCAGAATTTAAACAAAATCTAATAAAAAGTCCACAGTCCTTATTTACAAAATAGTAGTGCCCAATCGGTTCAAACTGAACCCAAATACACAACCCAATTCTAGAATCGGCCCAAATGGCCCAAATTATTCTTTCAGACTGAAACCCTAAGGGTTCCAGAGCTCTGTTGTCATGCGTGCGTGCCCTCGCACCACCACGCACGCCCCACACGACCTACTGCCTGCGCCGCCCGTGCATACCACGTTGCCTTCGTGCACGCAAACCGGGCGACAACAACGACAAATGACAAAAAAAAATGTATTTATTTTTGTTTTGTTTTGAGGTTTTCGACTTAGGCTTTTTGGATATAAAAACTGAATAAAAGTCATTGTATCGGGGTTACACTCACAAATATATGCATATAGAGAATATAGCAAGAGGAACGAAAAAAAAAAGAGAAAAAAGGTTGTTTTTTTACTCCATTCCTTTTTATCTTTTCGAATCCAGTTCTATAACATTTCTTTTCTATTCTATTTGTATGGGAAAAATGAAAAAGGGGTTACCTTTGTAAGATCCAGTCCTCGTCTTCTCCGTCGCGATTGGGGCTAGGCGAAGACGTAGGTCGGTTAAATCGGGCCTTCCTACGCCATTACCCACCGTTTATGGTGGCGTTCTAGTGGTTGAGTGAAGAGGCTCCACATTGCGGCTGAAGGAAAGGGTGAAAGAGGGCTAGGGTTTGTATTTCAAAAGAGAAGAGGGGAAAGGCTGATTTTTGGATGGTTTTTAGGCTTTTAGTAGCCTTTTAAAATCGCACGAAACGACGCCGTAGAGGCTCGGTTCAAATCGACCCGACCCGATGTCCATAGGACCCGCGCATTTTCACGGTGATGGATTATTTGCGCGATTAGTCCCCCTTCTCTGAGTTGTTATTCGATTAGACCCTAACTATTTCTTATTTGTTTTTTAAATTTTAGCCTCAATAATTTAAGCGTGTTTTCAATTTAGTCCGACTTGAGCGCTGCGTTTTGAGCTTCGAAAATATTTTTGATTTAGTCCTTGATAGCCCACGTGTTTTTCAATTCGATCCCTGCATATGTAAATTATTTTTTTTAAAAATAGTCTTTTAATTTTATTTCGTTTCAATTAAATGCCTTTTTTGTTTTCATATACAATCCTTGCATTTTTTTGACTCATTTATTAATTAGATTTTAAACTATTCTATCATATGTAAAGGTGTGCATGGGCCGGGCGGCTCGGCCCGAAGCCCAAAATGTGGGAGGGTTTGGGCAAAAATATAGGCCCGAAAAATGGCCTGGGACAAAGAAATAAAGTCCGTTTAAAAAATGGGCCAGGCTCAAGTAAGGCATTTTTGGCTCGGGCCCGGCCCAGCCCGATCCGAATTCATTAAATGAAAAAAAAATTGTTTTTTAATAATATTTTCTTATTGTTTTTCTCTTTATTTTACTACCATTTTACTATTATGTTTCTATTATTTTGTTGTTATTGTTTAGATATTATATAAAACCTATTTTATTGTTAATTTTGTTATTATTTTAAAGACATTTGTTAATTTTGTTATTATTTTAGAGACATTTGCTTGTTAAGTTGCATCTATTTTAGTGTTATTTAAGTCTACATATTTTTAAAATTTATTTTCAATTTGTTGAAAATATTTATTTTGATTTTTAGTATTTTTGATGTATTATATATATTTAAAATTATATAAAAATTATAAAAAAAAATCTGAATTTGGTGGGCTGGCCTGATTTTAACATTTTATATGGGTAGGGCTTGGGCAAAATTTTAGGCCCATTTTTGGGCCCGACCACTGAGCCCAATAAACGAGCCTAAATTTTTAGTTGGGCCCGGCATTAAACCCGGCTGGCGCTGGCCCATGCACACCTCTAATCATATAACATAAAAAATATTTATCTTTGTTTATTTTTAATTATTGTTTATATGTATTATTTATTTTAACTTATTTTAATATAATGGTTATTAAAGTTAGTTTTATCAGTTATTTAAAATAATTATACATATTATCTATTCTAAACTCTTGCATATATTATTTTGTTTTGTCCCATTTTCTTCAATAGATATTGTTGAAATTGTGTCATGCGATTGTTACCATTGTATGGATTACATTTTTAATTTGTAGCCATTAATTATTTGTAATTCATCATTGTAATATTTGATGTTGACTTTGTATATTAGTATTCCATTGCATATTATGAAAAATATTGTGTTTAATGTCACTTTAGTTTTAAAGATCATTTTTCTTATTATTTAAAGTTTTTCTGAAATAAGGCAATGCTCGTGTTTAGGAGTTTCGAGAAAATCGTACTCTAGCTTACTGAGTTCCGATTCTCTTCATTTAAAACCTAGTAACTGAGTATCATTTCTCTCTTAAATCAAAATGCACGATTTTAAATAAAAAACTTCGGGAAGTTGAGATATTGCGCCCTAACTTACTGGGTGTGATATTTTATCATCTCGAGATAAGAATTTCAAAAGAACAAAGGCAATATTCTGTATTCGGGAATGTTGAGAAATAGTGCCCTAACTTATTGGGTTGCGATTTTTCATTTGACCCAAGTAATTGAATACCCTTCTTATTTTTAAATGTACGAGTATTGAATGTCGAAGGATAAACCTAATTTCGAGAATATAAGATCTGGTGCCCTAACTTACTGAGTACGGCATTTTATTTCTTCGAAATAAGAAGCTTTGGCATCCAATATGATTCTATCCAAATATATATTAAGTAAATGGATCGTAATCTAGAATCTTTTCAAATTTTCGACATCAGGAAATTAATTAATCAATTTGGTACCTATTTTGGGCGTTACGAGGGTGCTAATCCTTCCTCGTGCGTAACCGACTCCCGAACCCGTTTTCTTAGATTTTGTAGACCAAAATTATTGTTTTAATTAAAATGTTTTATTAAAATAATCCATCCTAATTTGATCCGATCACATCTTAAATAAAAGATCGGTGGTGATTCCATTTTTATATTTTTAAAGTCGATCCCTATTTTCTAAAACCCAATAAAAAAATATGGTTTCGACATGGTGGAAGGTGGTAGGTGGTAGTATATCAAAACCAGACAAGACAGAGTTCACTGAGTGTTGGAAAACATGGAAAACTCCATACATTATGAGGCTTGCATTGTCAGCTGGAATTGGAGGCCTCTTGTTTGGTTATGACACATGAGGTCTTCTTCTATATGATGAATGATAAATGCATTCGAAGTTTTATGTATTTCAAAAAATTATGCAAGTCACACATTCTTCACATAAACCTACCAAGATGATGTTTATATATTATTGTTTTACTTTGGATTTTAAGAAGCTAAAATAGGAGGATGAGTATGGGCACACGAGCCTGAACCCGAAAGCTCAGTTTAGTTCAAACGGATCGATTCTTTTCCCTGCGCGTGATGATAAGTGCGGTTCGGTTTAACTTCTCTCAAAAGTTTGTCTTTCAAATGCTCTTCGGTTTCTCAAAAGCTTCTCTTTCAAAAGCTCTCTGGTTTTTCAAAAGCTTTTCTTTGAAATGCTCTTCTTTGGTTTCTCAAAACTTCTTTTCTAACGTTCTTTGAATTTTCAAAAGTTTCTTTCTATGATTTTAGTTGAGTATTTAACTGGTTTGTTCTTTTTTGTTCCCTGTTTTTCTATCGGCTAACAAAAAAGTTTGTTTAATCCTAAGAGATACGCTATATGGCAAAATATACAGTGTTTAATACATATCAAGCTATTCAAGTCGTGTTCTTGGTCAGTTAAATTGATGAATATTTTTCAACAAAATGTCAGTTTAATTTGTAAATGTTGTTGAATTACAGGAGTGATTTCGGGTGCCCTGCTTTATATCCGTGAGGACTTCGAACAAGTCGACCGAAAAACATGGTTACAGGTTACATACTCTTCATTGCTTCACTTACCTGAAAAAACAAAAGCATTGCTGGTTTACTTGCTGATTAAGTGTTCTATTATGTGCTGATTATCAGGAGCTCATAGTGAGTATGGCTGTAGCTGGTGCTATCGGTGGTGCAGCAATTGGAGGATGGATAAGCACAGGTTTGGCCGGAAAAGATCAATTTTGCTTGCCGATGTACTATTTGCTGTGGGCGCCTTAGTTATGGCACTTGCTCCAGCACCAGTAATGATTATTCTTGGAAGGATTTTAGTGGGCTTAGGGATCGGAATGACTTCAATGACCGCACCTCTTTATATTTCCGAAGCTTCTCCTGCTAGTATTCGAGGCGCATTAGTTAGTACTAACGGTTTGCTCATTACAGGAGGACAGTTTCTGTCTTACCTTATCAATCTGGCCTTCACTAAGGTAAATGTTACAATCACTAAAATCAGAAAATTATATTTCCTTGTCAATTGAAGTTCAGGTACATTGGAAGGTTTGATAAGCAATATGCAATCTTTGTTCCAGACAAGTTGGACCTGGCGTTGGATGCTCGGGATCGCAGCGGTTACAGCACTCTTTCAATTGATCTTGATGCTGTCACTTCCCGAGTCCCCTAGATGGCTTTACAGACAAGTTACAACGTTGCTCTTATATGCAATCTTGAAACTTATGTTGTATGCATTGTTGGTATGTTTCGATTCACATTATAACATTTTGTTGTTGTTCAGAACAAGGAGGAAGAGGCCAGATCCATCTTAGAGAAAATATTTCCGGCTAACGAAGTTGATGATGAGATGAATGCCTTGAAACTCTCCGTCGAAGCGGAAATAGCCGATGAGCATGCCATTGGTGACAACCTGATACAGAAGCTGAAGGGTGCTTTGAGCAATGTTGTAGTCCGAAGAGTACTCTATGCTGGTATAACGGTTCAAGTGGCTCACCAGTTCTCAGGAATCAGTACAGTTAAGTATTACAGCCCATTGTTCAGTTTGCAGGATTTGCTTCAAACGAGACAGCATTGGCACTTTCGTTGATCACCTCCGGTCTTAATGCCGTTGGCTCAATCGTCAGTATGGTTTTCGTTGACAGATTTGGTAGGAGAAGGTTGATGCTTGTTTCCATGGTTGGTATCATCCTTTGCCTCGTGTCGTTATCGATAATATTCCTCGAAGCTGCCAATCATGCTCCGAAAGTCAACCAGCTTGACACTAATTCCATACCCAACACTACATGTCGTAGCTATATATCAACCCCGAAACCTTCATCATGGAACTGCATGTATTGCTTGAAAGCCGGTTGCTGATTCTGCTCCAATACAGCAAACGAGGCAAGCATAGATTCCATTTTCAGCCATTGACATGATCCATTTTACATCAGTGATTGATTTATTCATTTCATTGCGCAGTACTCGCCTGGAACATGCCTGGATCTCACCACGAAACAAAGAGATTGGTGCCGTGGGACATGGTTCAAAGACGGTTGTCCAAGCGAATTCGGGTTCCTGGCGGTTGTTTTCCTAGGATTTTACATGCTTTCCTACTCACGAGGAATGGGAACTGTTCCATGGATTGTGAACTCGGAGATATATCCACTGAGGTACAGAGGCATTGGTGGGGGTTTGGCGGTTGTTTCTAACTGGATATCCAATCTCATAGTTAGTTTGACATTCCTAAGCCTCACCAAAGCTCTTGGTTCGGCTGGCACATTCTTCTTATTTGGTGGGGTTTGCGTGATTGGGTTTAGTTTCATTCATTGGCTTGTGCCTGAAACCGAAGGGTTGCCGATTGAGGAGGTGGAGAAGATGCTAGAGAGTGGTTATAAGCCGAAGCTCTTGAGGGCCAAGTCTGAGGATAAAACCCAATTTGCCTAAGCCCATCTATTTTGTCCAAAATAGAATCCTTTTCGGCCCTTTCTTTATTTCTACATACATAACATAATGGATTGGAACATTACATTTGGTAAGGTGGTTTAAATCTAATTATATATATTTCTGATTTTCTAAATAAAATATATAAAATGACGAAAATACCCTCAAAATAATTCAATTTATTTTGTAAAGTGAGGGTTATTTTCTCTTTTTTATTTATTAAGTTGATATTTAATTAACACATGACATCATTTAATCAAAAGCTTATAATAAGTATATAGATACACAAAATATTTGAAAAAAAGAATAAAAAAGTTAAATAATTGTATGTTGGGAAAATATTTGATACATTGTAAGTGAAATTTTAGACATTATAAGTAGGATTAAGAGATTGACAAGTATAGTAAAATATTAAAAATAAATATGTTAAAAATTCATATGATAAATTTTAAAATCACTTGTAGAATAAAAACTCAATAATCAATATTTGACTAAAATAGACACGTAAAATTGACTTTGAAAATAAATAAGGTTTTTTAAGTGAAAACATATTTATAATTTTATTTTAAATATTTAATATTTTTCTTAATTGGATTAATTTCATTGAGTCAAATAACATCAAGTTAGTCAAGATGTTATTGGAACTAGAATTTGTCACATCGAGGACATGGGTAAAAATAAATTATTTTATATAAAAATTAAAATTTAAAAAATTGAAGAATTTTTTTAATTATATATAAAATTTTCATCTTAAAACTAATGATATTTAAAATAGTTAAGTAATTTATTGTAGAAAAATATATAGGGATCTAGGGAACTGAATCTAAGTATTTTAATTTAAAAATAAATAAATAGTTTTACCTTTTAAATTTTAATTATAAGAATAAGATAAAGAGGTGAGTAATAAATGTGCGGAGTAAATTTCGAAGAAAGCCATCATTTATTCAGCCACTGAATATTTTAATAAATAAATAAATTAAAAAAAAAAAAAAGAAGGAAAGTAACTGCTGTGATTCATTGTGTTGACTTTGAAAGCATTCAAATGGATTAGATGTCTTGGCTTTTCTATTCCTGATGTGTCTTGCCGCTGCTTTATCTCCCTTTCTTTACAACTTCCCCACAAATCAAATAAAAATATCATTTCCTCAGGTTTTTTAAAAGAGGGTCCTATAATATATATAATATTAATTAGTAAACATTTTTAATTAATATTATTTTTTAACAATAATTTTAATATAGTTGGTATGGTGAATCAACATTCAATGATGAGTAAAAGAATATATTTTAGATTCAAGTTGATATTAACAAAGATCAAGGAAGAAAGTCATATGATTTTTTTTGTTGAAATGAAATATTAAAATACATCAACTACATAAAACAATCATTAATTTTATCAACTTAAAGTAAATCTAATTTTTTAGTAGTCTCATCAATGACTTGTATGCTTGATTTTAGCTCAAACCGAGTTTAGTAAGACGATCCGCTATCAAATTCGATTTCTTGGGATATGACTTCATGATCTATTGAGTTTTTCAAAGCACAATAATCTATGAGTCTTCCAAATTCACATCAGTCAAATTCAGGTGACTTCAAGGTTGATAGTCATGATAATGATCCGTCAATAGCCCTTACTAAGCGAATAAGGATTCCATCCAAAATGCCCCAAACTTTAAGTTGTATGAATTTTAATTCATAGATTCGTGGCATTTAAAGTTATTTCATAAAAAAAAATTTAATTGGTGTAGATGGTGCGAGCAAAGAAGGTTATATACAACATTGATTTTAACAGCTCAATGACTTAAATGAAAATTTTGAATATTTCAAAGATATTTTATAATTTTTAAAATTAATGACCAAAACATAAATTTATTAAGAGTTTAATGAACTCAGGTGTAGTGTACCCTACATTATTTTATACTTTGATCTTAATATTTTTATATTACTTTTAACCATCAATATTCTAATTTTAACTAAACTGATTTTTTAAGAAAAAGTTGACTAAATTGTTAAATTTTAAATAGCACTAACTTGATAACTTGTATGAGAGTTCACATATATTTTATTGTTGACATGAATGATATTTTTTTTTAAAATGTATGAATTTTTTTGAATAATTAATATTTTTTATGTATTTTTACAAAGTTCACATGAACTACTATGTTATTGGTGTTAAAATTTAAATATTTTAATAGTTGAAGTAAATTTCTCCATAAAAAAATAGTTGACTAAATTTCTCCATAAATTTTGAAGCTTCATAGTCAAAGTGATCTAAGAAAATAATTAGGACCAAAGTGATATAAAATGGATAAATGTTATAGGTTAAAGTTATAATTATGCTAAAAAAATTAGAAATTTTATATGGGTAAATTACTTTGAAGGTCACTAAACTATTATTAAGTTTACGTTTTAGTCATTCAACTTCAGAAAACTACAAAATGGTAACTTAACTATTCAAAAGTTTGAATTTTTAAAATTGTTATTGTATGGCATTCTTGTAACAGCCCGTTTTTAGTAAAACCGAAATAGTAGTTTCAGGACCACAAATCTGAAGTCTGAAAAATTTATTATTATTATTATTTTGATGCTCTACTATATGATATAAATACAGTAGAAAATTTTCGTTAAGAAAATTTACCGTTTACACACCTAATTTGATGAAAAGGACTGAATTGCATTAAGTGCAAAAGTTGAGTTCTAATAGCTAAAGGTATTAAATAGATATAGAATTTTAAATTGGAGGTCCTTAAATAGTAAATAGACCATTAAAATGCTTAGTGGTTAAGCATGAATTGTCATCATTGGAAATTTCATGAAACATTAAGGTTAATTTTAGAAATTATCAATTAAAGTGATATAAAATAAAATAAAATAAAATAAAATCTATTATCATCATCTACCACCAAAAAAAAAAAAGAGAAAACCTAGCCATGGAAGCTTGAGATATTAGCAAGCTTGTTTTGCTTAATTAGATATGTATTCTTGTCCCGTTTTTTATGATTTCTATGTTTCCAATATCGTAGTAGCTTAATCTAATTAGCTCGGGATTAATTTACAAAATCGATAAAGTATTAGAGTTTTACCATTGATGAGTATGCTTGAATTTTTAAGCTTTATGATAAAAAATGAAAAGTTGTTGTTAGATAAACAACATTTATAAAGAGAATTTTGATGAAATTATAATTAGGGATTAAAATGAAAAAGATGATAAATTTATGGTAAAATTGTGAAATTGTGAATTTTTGGGTTGCTATTAATATGTATAAAATTTAACTAGGCTTGAGTAAGGATTAAATTGCATGAAAGTCAAGGATTAAATTGCATGAAAGTCATTTTCGAGCCTAGGGACTAAATTGTAATAAATTAAAAGTATAGGATCAAAATAATAATTTTGCCAAAATGTGTTGGACTAAATTGAATATGAATTATATTGAATTGAGCTAAATTCATTTGTATTGTAACACCCCTAACCCTAAAGCTATTCTAAGACGAGTTATGGAGCATTCTGGACCTTTCGAAATATTACAAACCTTATACAAATAAATAACATACATATTGTAAAACATTCATCATGTCCTTTTAAGGACCCTCGAGGACCAAAATACGTGTTAGAAGTGAATCGGGATTAATTCAAGTGCTAGAAATTTTTCATGAAATTCTAATTTTTTTTTTTTAAAATACAAGGCTCATACCGTGTAGACCAGACCATGTGGGCTCAATATAACCCCTTTATAACCATCTAACCAACCCTGCAAACTTAAAATATACCCAATTCAAACCAATATCACAACCATTACAAACTTCTATACAATTACATTTAAAACATATCAAGACATCAACCTGATAATCTATTCACTAAACATTCACAAGCAACATTAAGATTAGTTTAGAAATTTCATTCTATTTCTATTTCAAAGTTTAGTATCATATGTGCCATTTTATCTTCTTATTCTTTCATACGTCTATTCAAAATAACATATGTCATCTATTACAACCAAAATCCTTTGTGACACATATACATAACCTACGTATATGCCACTTTTACCAAAAGAAATATATACATCACCAAGTTTCGAGGTGGGATCGGCTCGGATCTTTGGACCGAATAGTTTGACTTCAACTAATCTACACACGGAAAACAATCTGACTTTGAGTATGGATATACTCGGTGGTATTATTATAATTCAAATTACTTGATATAACATACAAATCATGCTTATTAAAATTTACAAATCAACAAAATATACTTATTCATTACATAACAACCATAGCCATTCTAAATAGCTTTTCTTTACTCATTTCATTCATCAATACACTATTGTCTATTCGTGAACAATGATTCATCGATGCAGTTTCATAATCTCATTTCATTGATTCATCAATCATTCCCTGAACCTTTGGTTCATTCATTCATTCTCATTTCTCAATTTCAATTTCTTATTTCATTTCTCAATCAAGATCATTTACTTTCATTCAATTTTACCATTTCATTCGTTACCCCTATTAACAAGACTCGGACTTTGGCAGATACACAGATCCAACCAAACACTCCAGTATGGCACCCAGCGCCTCATCGGATAGTTTGAAGCAAATAATTGACACCCAGTGTCTCATCAATAGTCAAGTAAGTTGGTACCAAATACCTCATCGAATATATCCAAAGTAATATAGTGACACCGATGTCTCATTGACTCGAGGTCAAGTATCCTTGAACACTTCCAATCCTATGGCATTCCAACTATATCCAACTCATTCTACTAGTTAATAGGGTATTAAAATCACTTTTCAACATCAAATCAATACATATTTCAAATAATCACATATAATCATACTTTGATTCAATTCAAATCATTTTCCAACTTCCAATCAATATACAATTCAATTACACATATATATTCATTATTCAATCCAATTCACATACAACTCAAATATCAATACTTACCTTAAATTTCACTTATCATACACATTAATTAAAATTTAGCATTTAACAATAAATAATTCAAATTATAGTAATACAAACCGAATTTCTCCCGAGTTACTCTTCGACAATCTTTTCCTTTCCTTCGAGCCAATGTCTCCGGTTCGGTGTTAGCTACGAAATTAAAATTAAAATAATTTACAATTATTAATACAACAATTATTCACATCAAATACTTGAATTTCCTATTTAACTTCTACCTTAATTCCAATTTAATTCTTAACCAAAATCATCTATTTTTCCATCCCAATTCATACCTTATTTGTATTCAATTTTCAACCAAACTTAAACTTAACTATCTAATTTTCATCATAAATACATAATTTTGAATTTCTTACAATTTAGTCCCTATTACACAAAATTTATAGCTTATTCTACAATTTAATCCTTCTCCTAATTCTAATTAGAAATTCTATTAATTCAATCTCTTCACACTTTTACTCAACAAAATTAGTATCTAAAAATCTAATAACTTCCAAAATTTTAGCATATACTTAATAGTATTTTGTTCTAGGATCATAAAACTCAAAATTACAAGAAAAGAACTTAAATTAACTTACCAATTAAACTTCAATCTTTAAAATCCCTAATTTCTTTTTTTTTTCTTTCTTTCCTCTCTGTTTTCGTCCCCAATTCTATTATTTATTTCTTTTTATTCATTTGTTTCATTTATTTTACTTTAATTCCTTTGTTTATTAATTTAATAATAATATATTATAATAATATAAATATCTTTTACTTATACAATAAGTAAATATATAATTATATTACAAGTCTATATATATTTATTATTACTATTGCACATGTATGGTTTCATTGCCATACATTTGTGTCTATTTATTTTATTTATTAATAATAATAATAATAATAATAATAATAATAATAATATAAAATAATAATAATATAATATATGATAATAATAATCTAATAATATATTTTAACACATAAAAATTTTAGATTTTATGCTTATGTTATCTCAAATTTGGCAATTGCATAATTGCTTATTTAGTTCTTTTATTTTTTAATCTTTAATTAAACTTTTACACCTATTTAATTTAGTCTTTTTGTTTCTAATTATTCTTAATTCTAGTTAATTCACCTAACCAAAATGTAATTAAACACACAACTAACTTACAAAATGTAATAAATATTTACTGAATCCATTTTACTAAAACGAAGGCTGATAACACACTTTTTCGATGCCCGTGAATTTTAGGTCATTACACGTGTAAATCTGGTTAGACCTAGTACGGGGCTAGATTGAGACAAAGGAAAAATATCGGATTAGTCGCCTTCGTATCTACATAAACTCATCAAGGTAAGTTCGTGTAATTAAATTGTACATTAATATGTGTTAAATTGAATTATTGTTTGTGAATTGTACAATTGCCATGAATAAATACTGGTTGTATATTCGACGATTACCGAGTCCCGTGTGAACCTTATGAAATTCGTAGGATACAAGTGACATGTCATTAGGGTTACCGATTTGGTTGGGGTCTTGCATGTGTTGCGGACACACCACAGCTTGTATGAGCTTCTTGTTATACAGCTCGCATGAGCTTCCGTTATTTAGCTCATACGAGCTTCTCTTTATTAGCTCGCATGAGCTTCTGTTATTCAACTCGGAGGAGCTTCTCATTTACAGCTTGTATGAGCATACATGAATATAAATTGATGGATTACAGTTTAGTACACATCGTGTGTACTACTCATGTATCCAACGATATTCTAAATGGTTCAACGGGCATAGTTTTGTTATGAAATCATATGAGTTTGATATGAACTATTACCAGTATATACATGAAATATGATTATTTGATGAATTCAACCATGTGTGTTGGATTTTATATGTGATTTTCATGGCTAATATGTTGGTGATAATGTGTTTAGGTTTTTGGCCAAATTGATTGAGATATGTTATGTTTACTTACCTATTTTGTGGAAATATGGTAAGTTAAATTCTGTAATATACGAACTTACTAAACTTAAGTGCTTACTCTGTGTTAATTTCCATGTTTTATAGTAATTCAAAGCTTATTTGGGTTGGAAGTGGTGAGCTATTTCACACTATCCATCGGCTCTTTTGGTACTTTCGAAGAAATTAATTTTGGTTATAATGGCATGTATAGGATATTTTGGTCAATGTTGGTATATAAATGTTTTGTTGAGACAAGTCATTTGAATGGCTTGTGTTTGATGTATTTTGATATGTTTATATATATGGCCTTAACATATTTAATGTGTGTTTGATATGGTTGAATGATGGAAAAATTATAGGTATATTGATGATTGGTTTTAAATGGTATATTTGGTACAATTATGCATATATGCATTTGGTTATCTAGGTAAATATGAATATTTGGTTGACATGTTATTAATTTTTCATTTGAGGTGCTTAAGGGCATATTGGTTGTATATTGTGATAATACATGTTTAAGACTTGATTTTAACTTGGTTTGAATGCCTTGTTATGGCTTGTTGATAGGCAAATTTGTGTGTTTAGGTTGGTACCAAATTGGGTGAGAAATGTGACTTAGAAATGTCCTATTTTTGTCCACAGGCGGGGATACAGACGTGTGTCTCAATTGTGTAGCACACGGCTAAGTGACACGGTCATGTGTCCCATGTATCTTTAAATTGCATAAGTCAGATATGCTCAACATGGCCTAGCACAGGCGTGTGACTTGGCCGTGTGACCCAAGTTAGAGAGTTACGGGCATAGACACGGTAGTGTGTCCCTATTTCAATGCCCACACTACCGAGACACAGGCGTATCTCTTAGTCGTGTGAGTCACTGCGGTTGTGTGTCCTTGCAACTTTGAAAAATTTCAATGTTTTTGAATTTTTTGAGTATCCGATTTAGTCGACTAGTTTTTAATGCGTATTTTGGGCCTTGAAGGCTTATAAAAGGGACAATATGTTTGTTTTCGGTTGGTTTATGATATGAATATTATATGATGTGAAATGTTTGAAATTTCTTTCTATTTGTTCTAAACTTAGGTAATGCTCCGTAACCTGCTCCAAAGAACGGATTCAAAGTTAGGCGTGTTACAATTCTCTATTCACCTGTTTGCACCAATTGAAAGCTTTGCTTCCTCTTCTTCTATAATTCAATTTCTTTTTCATGAAACATTTTGAACGTTATAAATATGCTAATCAAAATTTAAATAGCTTTCTTCTCCAATCTCGATAACGACCATCAAATCGACTTGAATCTAATATATATTATTCTACTCATTGATAGGTACTAATCTACAGATCTTGATTGTCGAATCAATTCATGTAGCTTGTTAGCCATTTTTTTAAAAAAAATTAGCAACAAAAATTTAAATAAAACTTTTAAATAAATAGATGATTTCAATAAAATTTTTCGAATGCCTTAGTTACCTTTTTACAATGATAAAAATATAAACCTACTTAAAGATGGGATAATTTAATTCCATATTAGTGTGAAGTCTACCCTCTTACCAAAGTCTTGGACTGTCATGCCTAAATCCATGGCGCAATAACAGTCAAAGAAAAGATAAAATATTTTCTCATATGAAAAGCAGTGACTTATATAATTTGTTTTGAAGATATTATTTACTTATCCCACATCTTTCACTCATCCATCTAATCGCCAATATTTTTTAAAATTTAAGTACCACATAATAAATAGATGGAATAAACTCGAGAGATATTTATCGAGAATCAATAAAATATCTATTCCAACAATAATATTAAATCGATTGTAAAGGTAAAATTAGAAAATTTTATATAGTGGCATATCTTTTAAAAATTAAAATATTTATAAAAATCATGTAAATTTATACATAATATTAATACTTGATAAATTAATATATATGAATAAACTCAACTTCATACTTTTGATTTTTTTAATTGATTTGTATCTCATTTTGGCTATTCGCTTTTTTTTCTATTATTCTTCCTCAACTTTATTGGTAGATTTTATTTAAAAATATTTTTCATTCACGTTAAACATTTAAAATAAATAAATTCAAACCTTAAATACACGAAGATTTTTATGAAGCTAACATATAAATAATAATCTTCTTTCAAAAAGTAAAATCAATTAAATGTTTTTAGTGTCATGGAAATCAATCAATAAAGTTTGACAATAAAAGAAAAACTAAATTAGGGAGACACTTGGAGAGAAAGAGTGAAAGAGAATAAAAGAAATTTGAGAAAAAGTGTTAAGTATTGAAAGGAAATAAAAGAGTTAGGATTTTTTTTTTAATAGTTTTAGCGGGTAAAGGGAGATTTTTTTTTAAATTAGTGGATTATTTCAAAATTTTGTAGAATCAATCGTTTTAGCAGGATATTTTCAAAAAATTTTGTGAGGTCAATTATTTAAATTAATATATACTATATGTGTATATAAGTAAAATTTTCTTTTCTTTTTCTTTGCGAGGTCAATTGATCATATAATTCTTTCAGTGACTCCGTTATTGACCAGTTGAGTTGAGAACCGATATGGATTAATTGGACTGAGAGACGATATGGATTAATTGGACTGAAAACTGATATGGACCAGTTGAATTGACTAAAAAACATGTTTAACTAGTTCAACCAAGTTTTTATTTTTAATATATTTTTTTTTAAAATTTTAATCATTTTTTAAATCAAATTGGTCAAATTGTTGAACTCGTAGTTTGACCAATTCGATCATCAATCCGATTCTAAATTCTTTTATTATAAGGTCATGACTAATTTAATCAATTTCAAAATAAATAAATAAATTTAATTATTATATTATTCAATATTGAGCAAATATAGATAATTTAAGACGATGTTAACTATTTTCATTAAAAATTATGACATAATGACTTTTTCGACTATTCAACCTTACAAAAAGATCATTTTAGTTCTCTATTTAATTTTTCACCTCTTTCAATCATTGAATTTGTATTGTTTGTTAACTTTGTTGATGTGGATTGTCATGTATGCTATGTTAGCAATTATTTAATTTTTAAAATTAAATAATAATATTTTATTATTTTTAATAAATTTAATTATTTTTAATTTAAAAATTAAAATTTTCCATCCATTTTGAGATGATTAGACAAACAACATAAGTTTAAGGGTTAAAAGGTTGGGTCTTAGCAATTTAGTCTTTTTGAAATACACAAATCAATTTAGTTCTTACTAGATTTTATCACACTCATGATGTGGATAAAAATGTACGTAACATTTTAAAAAAAAAGATATAATAAAAAATGATTTCAATTGAAAAGGTAAGGTTAAAATATTAAAAATCATAATAATAATGTTTTGAGTTTGAACCCGGGCATCTATTTTTTAAATTATAATGGAAAGATAAAATTTTCCTGAAAATTATATTTATGGCTTATTAAAATAAGATTTTGATAAATTCATTATTGAGCAGATAATTAAGAGTTAAAATAGTTTAGTATTAAGCATATTCATATTGTTAAGTGTTTTAAATTATTTGAATTTTTTTTTCGTTGTGTTGTATTTTATGCTTCTTCTTTTCTTAGTTTTAGATATGAAAATAATATATATATATATATATATATATCGAAACCATTTTAATATTTTTAGAAAATAAGGTCGATTTTAAAAAAAATAAAAATTGGAGTCGCCACCAATCCCTTTTTACTTAGGTGTGATTGGATCACCTTGTAAAACGTTTTATTTAAAACATTTAATTTTGGACCACGAAAAATCAGAAAATGGGTTCGAGAGTCGGTTACGTATGAGGAAGGGTTAGCACCCTCATAAGTCATAACGCCTAAAAATTGGTACCTAATCGATAAAATCATGTCCAAATGTTTGAAACTTAAAAGTATTTAAAAATATGATTTTTAAAAAAACTTTGAGCAAATTTGATTTAAAATTTGAGAGTTCTTCGATCCGAAAGAATATAAACATCACATCCAGCATGATTGGACACGATATTTTTTAAACCCTCGTAATTAAGATCATCTCACGATTTAAAAAACTTATTAAAATGATATTTAGTTATTTATCCCAATGAAAAATTGAAACCCAGCACGATTGGACACTATTTCTAATTTCTAAATACCAAAACATTGCCTTATTTTAAAAAAGCAATTTGATTTAAAATTTTGAGAGTTCTTCGACTCGAAAGAATATAAACATCACATCCAAAGATAATTGGACACGATATTTTTAAAACCTCGTAACTAAGATCATCTCACGATTTAAAAACTTATTAAAAGGATATTTAGTTATTTATCCAAGCGGAAAATCGAAACCCAAAGACGATTGGCACTATTTCCTAATTTTAAATACCAAAACATTGTCTTATTTTAAAAAAAAACCTTTAGATAAAATATAGTAATTTTACAAAAAATGTATTTTATTTTAAAAACGATGATCTATATAAAATATCACATAAATATCGAAGCAATTGTGAAATAATGAAGAATAAAAATAACTACACAATGACAATCATAAATAAATAAATTAGAGACTATGGGCAAATAAAATATATACATAAAATAATAAATATCAAAATAGAAGTTACTAAATAAATATGAAAATTTTCATGCAAGATTAATAATAAATAAATAAATTACATACTTATATGATATAAACAATGTATAAATAAAAAGAATAGTATATAATAATTTTAAATAAATAAAATATAATATAAACAATATAAACAAAACATGTTTTTCAATATAAATATATTTTATATAAAATAAAATATGATATTATATAATACTATATAATGTATAAAATTTTTAAAATATATAATATAACAACTAATATAAGAAAATAACATGTAATTAAAATAATATTAAACAAAATAAAATAATAAATAATAAATATATATATATATATAATACTAATTATATACATAATATAAACAATATAAATAAAATAGATTAAATAAATTTTATATAAAACAAAGCTTTAGAAATGATACCTAATATAACATAATACTATATAATATACAATTTTAAAAATATAATATAATAAATAATATACAAATTATAAAATAATATATAAATTATTAAACCAAGTAATATATAATAATTAAATATATAAAACAATACATATAAAATATATATATATATAAAATATTAATAAATTAATAAATATAAAACATTTAACATGATAAAATAATTAAAATAATTTAAAATAACATAAAATAAGAAAGTTAAAATTAATAAAGAAATAGGGGTTAAACAACAATTAAAACAGATTAAAAAGATTGAATTAGAACGCGCCTGAAACCACAGGGATTTATTGGGAAATTAATCCTTTTTTCAAAATTGTGTCGTTCAGATTTTAACTTTTAAAGCAATCAAAGGGTTTAATTAAAATAAAAATAAATTTTAGGGTTAATTTAATAAAATAGAAATTTAAATAGGATTAAATTAAAATAAACAAAATTACAGAAGGATTAAAACCAAAATTCCCCTTCTCATAAAACACGCGGATCCTGAGGGCCGGGTCAGGTCAACACGCGGATCCTTTTAGTCAAAACGACGCCGTTCTCTTCTGCTTATAAAAATCAGTTTTAACAAAAAGAAAACATTTTAAATCTGCTCTTTTAAAAAAAGATCGAAATCCTCTGAAACCTCTCCCCTATTTTATAGATTCTGAACTCTGGAACCTCGGGACTTTGAGCTGCATGCGCCTCACGCGCCTCCACGGACGGCGGTCAGAGGCTAAAGCTTCAATTTTTAACGCCGTCCAAAAGTAAACTCCCCTCTTTTATCTTTTTAACAGTGTTTATAGAGAAAAATATAGATCGAAGGAATAAAATAAAATAAAATAAAGTGAAAAACCACCTTTGCTGTTAAAGCTTTCTTTTTATTCAGTATACTTTCTGTCTGCGTATTTTGTGAATACTTTTCTCTCTGTATTCCTCTCCCCCTCTTTACAAATTATGTGGGGTTTTTATACCCTCTTGAAAATTAAAAACAAAATAGGAAAAACGCTTATTTTGTCTTGTTTCAATATTTGCTGTCCCGTTTCTTTCTTTCTTTGCAGGTTAGACGAGGAGATCTCGGGCGATGATGGCGTGATTCGGGCGCAGATCCTGGTGCGACTGAAGGCTCGATGCTGGCGCGAGGAGTCGACTGCGGCGCGACTGTTGGCCTAGGCGCAAGGCTTGCGGCGCAACCGTTGGGATCCTGCTGCTTGCGGCTCGAGGGTTCCCAGAAACCCTAGGTTTCTGTTTAGGCGTTGGGCCTTTTGGGCTTCGGTATTGGGTCATTTGTTTTAGGCTTTGTTTGGGCTCAGGGTGTAATTCAGGTACTGGGATAGTGGGTTAGGTCTGTAAATGGACTGTGGATTGGTTTTGTAAAGGACTGTTTAAAACACTGGTTTTATTTTATTTTATTTTTTGTTGTTATTTTTTATTCTGACTTTATAGGCCCGGGCAAAATGGGCCTCTACAATATATATATATATATATATATGACTGAATTAAAAAGTTTTGTTAAAATATAATATGTAACAATAATTTTAGCAATATGAATTTTAGTAATTACTAATAAAAATTAAATTTATATTAAAATAATTAAATAGTAACATAATTTATATTGAAAAATTAAATATAATATTTTCAAAAATTGTTATGATTATATAAGTTTACAAATTAATTATAGAAGAGTAAACTTAAGTAATTAAACTAATATTTAACCTAAATATTTTTAGAATATTTTGATTTATTTATTGATCAACATTTTAATGTGAAATTATTTTTTGTGTAATTATATAAGATATGGAAAAATTAAATGAAATCAATTACATGTAATTGATTTATATATTTCAATATTATTTTAAAGAGTAACGCACTAATATTTATATATCAATATTTACTAATTATATGATTATATATAACATATAATAAAAACAACATTATAAATATGATCCATTCAGGGTAGGTTAAAAAAGTATACTATTACGAGGTTTTTTAAAATATTTTTAACTTAATACATTATGATTTTTAAATCTTTATCAGAGATTCACTTTATAAAATAAAATTCATGGATATGCAATAATTATATATATTCATACTATTATTTAAATCATTGATTGATTTTATATTACTAATTAATCGGACATTAACTCGGTTAAATAAATTATTAAAATGTCTTTTGTATTTAAAATAAGTTGTATTATTAGAGGGTACAATCTTTTATTTTAAAACAAATAATAAAAATTATACATATGATGAAATTTGACCTCCTGCCAATTGCATTAGAAAAACTTTAAATTTAGCACTTAACCAAAGTTTTTATTTCAATATTTTTTTGTACATTTTAATTTTATTATGCATATTTTATTACATCCATTAATTGTATATATTGATAAAATTATTTATTGAGTTGATGTTATAAGTTAACTCAAAACCAACTAAAGATTGATGACAACACCATGATAAACAATTGTAGTGCATTTAGTATTCTTAATCTTATGTATACACGTGTTTAAATTTTATTTTGCTCACAATTCTATCTATTTTTATTTTAATATCAAACATATTTTATGTGTCATTATTAATTAATTTCAAACTGCACATTTTGTTATTTATTAAATGTTCCAAGAGTGTAGTTCTCATATGCATACACGTGTGAAATAATTTTAGTAATATATAAAGGGTGTGATTGAAAAAACCCAAAGTAAAATTACTATAGTAAAAAATGAGTAGGGCTTGAAACTTTTAAATTTTAATAAGGTTTAATATAACTTTTGGCTCGTAAACTCAGCAACTAAGTTTATCTTGGTATCTAAATTTGACAATGAGATCAATTTTGGGTCCTAAGCTTGAATTTTGTTAAGATTTGATGATCGACCAATATTCTTGAAACATGATTGGCTGTTTGAACCAAGAACTTACCAATATACTAGTCCAAATAAAGGGTTGAACCATTTGAATTGAAAATTGCTTGAAACCGATAAAATAAAAAAGCGAGGCAAAAACAATAGTTGAACATGTTGAAATGGCTTAATAATTTTTTATGAATTTTTAATTATTGTTGGCTTAAGTTGAACCAATCAAATTGATTGAATCGTAAATCAACGCTTTGATCGATTTAACGACTTGTTCAGTTATTAGAATATTGTATCGACACTTTAAGATTGTACTGTGTTATTACCTTAAAATTTATATAAATTTGATACTTTTCAAATGATGATATGATACAATTTCATAATGTTATGTCATCAAAATTTATATTCTTCAAATTTAATAATAAAATAAATCTAGTTACCAAATTTAAATATTATTGAAATGAATAAAGAAAATATAAATATTTAAATAAATGAAAACCCTAGTTGCCAAGAGTGCTCTCGAGAGAGTCCTAGAGAAAACAAAGAAAGTGGCTTAGGATGGCGGAGAATGGTGGTGATGATGGGGTAGCGGACGAGATTTCCTTCTTCTTTGAGGAGATGGTTCAAATTTGAGCGTAAAGGGGTCGATGGTGACTCCAAGTGAGAAGCCTACTACGATATGTTCAATTTGGACAGGAAGTTATACAATCCGAGAGAGTTTTAGAGTAGCAGATGAAGAGTATTTGGAAGACAAAGAAGAAGTTCGAGATTCAAGCGGTAGGGCAAAATCTATTCTTAATTACTTTTGATTTAAAAGATGATCTAAAGTTAATTCTAGAGGAAGGCCTTGGTTGTTTCAGTAGAAGTTTAATCTTATTTGATAAGATTGTCCGACCTACGAAAGAGACCAAATTAGGCTTATTTCTTCACCTTTCGCTAAAGGTTGGTACTTGTTCCCAAAATTTGATAAAAAGATTTACTCCACATAATAGGTGTTACTTTTGGGGGGTAATTAGATCTGAGATTAATGATGATTCATGTCGGCTTAGAATTAATCTTGATGTATAGAAACCTCTTAGGCGTGGCATTTTTGTCTCTATTGATAATGTGAATAAGTCGTGGGTTTCTTTCAAGTATGAAAAATTGCCACTGTTTTGTTTTGGCTGTGGAAGAATGGGGCATGGCCTTGCTGATTGTCAAGAGTTTAACCCTGCAGAAAAAGAAAAATTCAGAATTAATCCACCTTTTTCATTGGCATTAAAAGCAGAGTCAAGTTTAAATGGGAATGAGAGTCTGAAATTTAATGCAATCACAAAAACTGAGAAGGTGCAGTGTTCTTATACAGGAGATATATTACCACAAAATAGGATAATCTATGATGGCAAGGATAATATGTTTGGGAAGCAAAAAGATTTAATAGGGGGTGAGTAGTTGTGAGGAGCAATCAAAGGAAGAAAGAAGATACTAAGTTCATGGCGGAGAGCATGTCAAAAGATAACACACATGAAGCAATAGAGCAACTGCTTGAGGAAAGAGGTCACGATGGAGGAGAGTTGAGTCAACCTATAGGGTGGTGAATGGAAAAGGAGGCTGTAGTTTAAGAAAAGGAAAATATTGCAAGTCGAGTTGGAAAGTGGTAGCATAGAAGACCAAAAGACGGATTTAAAAGGTTGAAAATGGAATAAGAGCGAGAATGGTGGAGATTCTTTTTAGTAGAAGAGCTTGACACTATCGACAATGAGGATACTTCACATTTGATGAGATCAGTGACTTCCAAGAGGCAAGCCAACGGACACAATGAAAAGTATTAGTTGGAACGTCAGGTAGTGCGGGGAGTACGCGAGCGTCTAGGAGGGCTGCAGTTTCATAAAGCAGAAAAAACCCCAAATGGTCTTCTTAATGGAGACAAAACTTGATGGAAAGAGTATGGAAAAAGTTAAGAGGAGTTGTGGTTTTTAAAGCGGAATTGATATTGCGTGAGAGGGACCCGTGGAGGTTATTGTAACATCTGAATTAGGGGTTGTATGTAATTTAATTATTTTCCCATGTGTGTGCTTAAAGAAATGAATATTATGATTGCTAAGCATGTTCTAGGGTCTAGAAATAACCCCGAGCTAGGCCTGACTTAGGACTAAAAATTTCTTTTTAAGTGTTTAAAAGAAGGGAGCTAGATGAGATAGGGGTTAAGAAAAATTTCGGAAGGAACATGACACAAGGATTTAATTGGCATGATTGGCTTAGAGCGTCAAGGGAGTTTTCAAGGGGGAGAGGTTCGAGTCGTGGGAGTTACAAGGGGGGAGGCGTTTTATTTTTGGACTTTTTGGGCAGTTAAGAAAAGGGCTAAAGTAAGAAGGCTTTAAAAATTAAAAGGTGAGGTTTAAGAGCATGAAAGTCAAGGTGGTAGAGTGGTATGGGCGTTGTAAGAAATCATGGCGATGAGGTCTTATGTTTAAACCAAGGAAGCAAAGAATGGTTTTATTTTTTATTTATTTATTTTTCAAAGCTGGCGTGAAGAGGGTGAGCTAATGGCCTAATTTTGGACTCTTATTTTGATAAGGATAAGCTTAATTTTTGCTCTAAAATTAATTTGGAAGAGTAGGTGTTAGTAGCTTATTTTCATTTAATTTGTTTGAGGAGATTAAAGGATAAATGGAAGATAAATGTTGTTTTTATTGGGTGATAATTAAAAGCTGAAATTATCACAAAAGAGAGGGGTGATTGCCGGATTTGGGACTCCTTAGGGCCATCCATATTCGGTTTTGTGTTTAGCAAGGGTGTAAAATTCATTTAGCAAGTTCTCTTTGTTTTTCATTTGGTTCTTTGTAGAATCTCCCTCATCTCCAATCTACTTCCTTTCTTCTTTTTCAAAATCGAAACCACCATTAATTCCCTACTTCTCTTCCTTCTCTTTTCTTTCTCTATTAGCGAACCTCTACCACTCTTGTTCTTAAAATTCGCCTCTTCCATTAGACTCACTTGGCCGAATATAAAGGTTATTACATGTCTCTTGGGATTTCTTTTGCAATAGGTTTGGGAAGGTAAGTGCTTGCGAAACTCTTCTTCCATATTCTCTTGTTCTATGTCGATTTAGATGAAGGGAAAAGCCGAGATCCCGCATTTATTGATGATTTGGCTAACCACTTTTGAAACCGATTTCACTAGAACTGGAATTTTCAAAGCGTGGGTCTAATCCTCCATTTTCGCTAATCGATTTGGTAAGTCTATGGTAAGAGATTCTCTTTAGTCTTTCCATTAGATACTTGGAAAAAGCGAAAACTAATCACTTGTATGGATATAAGGTTTGGCCAATTGTAAGGAATCCAGGTGTGTGACAATTTCGGATTTGATAAGTTGGTAAGTGACTAATCTTATTGGCTAAAGGCTATTTTGGGTATCCATGTATAACCAATTATGTGCCATGAATTTAGGGGCTAATCGGCCAAGGTAAACAAAGGCTTGGGATTTGGTTAGGAACCAAATCGGCAACCAAGTGAGTGTTATTTCAAGTACAACATATCCTTGGGATTATTTGGTTTGGCGAATAGGCTAAGTCCCTAACTCGTTGTTGGCGATTATAGGGTCAAGAATCTAGCATCGAGATCGGATCTTGGGATCTAGGAATTTCGGTGGTAACAGTGTGTAAAACTCATTACACACTTTATTAGTTAACATGGCTATATCGTTGCTTTTTAATCATTGTGGTAGTTTTGCTTGTGGGCATAAGCTTGGCTTCCGGTAAGTCCCTATTACGTGATCTATGACATATGATTTTGTATGCCATCACATCTTCGTTAAATGCTATGCTATACATAAATGCATGATATATGATAATTGATATGTAAGCATGATGATGGTGGGATTGATGAGAGGAGGGGATGATTTTATGGTGTCACCGTGGTTTTGACCACAAGATGGGTTGGCCCCATCAGTTTATGTGACTTGGTCACCGTGGTTTTGACCACACCGTTGTTAAATTGTGACTAAGTCCCGGTGGTTTGGTACCACCAATGGTTTTGACCACATTATGATATTATGTGACCTATGGTCATCGGTGGTTTTGACCATATGATGGGTTGGCCCCATCACTTGATTTGTGACGCTAGTCACCAGAGGTTTTGACCACTAGTGGTTTTGACCACAGGGGTAGTTAAAGGAGTACGGATGGTTAGTGGGGTTGCATGTTTGCATGTTATTAATAACTTGTGTATGAGTTACATTTTAGTGGGGATTTACACATCGAGTCTTGGTGACTCACCCTTCCCATACTATTTTGCGTATGAGTAAATCACGGAGATGGGTAGGGAGGACTCGAGGCGACCATGCTTGTTTCTCGATTTGGAACCTATTTAAATCGGTTTTAGTTCATTTATTTTCTAAGTCTTTTTATTCTGGGTTGTAATAAGGCCGCTAATTATTATTTGGATGTTTATTTTATTGCTTTATTTTACTTATGTTATATTACAAATGAAATTTATAAATGTTAAGTGAATCGGTTAAAAGTAACTTTTCAAACTTAATAACTTCTACGGGTTTTTCAAAGATGTTACCATCGGGTAACAAAATACACTGAATCAACTATAACCTGGACAAATTTTAAAATTTACATGATCGACGTTTTCAAGAGGTTTATCAACACAACCATGTTTATAAAAATCTAACCGAGTTTTATCAAACCCGTTTTAATACCTTAGCCATATTTTAACAAGTTTTCACCAGACACTCAAAATGATTCAAATTATTTTACTCGTGGCATACCGTTATTCGGGACTTATGAAGGGTTTGGAGTGTTACATTTTGGTATCGAGCAGGTTCAAAACTTCATTTGTGGGGCCCAAGGCCCAAAATGTTTTGTTTGTGTTAGTAGGCCTTATTGGAATATTTTGGGAAAGCTGTTTTTGGCTTGAACAACATGGCACCGAGTCTCGCACCTATCCGCCTGAGTTAGTACTTCTATCTATTTTGTGAATATATGATAGGGGTAGAAGGGTAAATTAGGAGCGTAGACTATTAGAATAGAAATTGTTGAACCCTAGGGTTAGAACCCCAACAAACAATGCATAAGATTTAATAATTCTCTAAACAACCTCGTGAGTTGTCAACGAGCAAGGGATGTGGCAATCATTATCGCATGTCAGGATTGGATTAAATTGGGAGCACAGTATTTAAGCGACTCTAATGACTCACCTCCTACTCACTTGAATCCTACCTAGTGCGTGAGTAGCAGTTCATCCTAGTGAGACGACACACTCATAGGCTAAACTTGATAACTAAAACCCGAAAGGGACTACCCGTTTTGTTTTTGAAGTAATTAGAACCTTGTTTTAAAAAAAAATAAAAAATGACCAAAATACCCCTGGCTTGTAAACTACCAAAATACCCTCCATATGAAAATTTTCCAAATAGAAAATTTTCAAAATATCCTTCTTTGTGAAATCAATTAGGACCAAATTTTGGAAATCTTTTTATGGAAAATTACTAAAATACCCTTAGTGGTAAAATTACAAAATTACGAATAACCCCGATTTTCAAAATATTACAACATCACCAACTTGGAAAATGCAATTCTCAAAAGAACCATCAAAGTTTTACAACTTTTGAAATATCCACGATTTATTAAATTTTACAAATTCACCCGATTTGTGAAAAATTACCAAAATACCACGTGGTCCAAAATTACCAAATACCCCGGATTTTAAAATTTTTCAAAATACCTCAAGAATTTAAAAGCTCCAAAATACTTTCCGACAAAATCATCCGAGAACTTCTATTTTGGAAAATTACAAAAATACCTGTAGGACAAATTATGAAAATATCACCGGTAGTGGAAAAATAATCACAATGAAAACTACAACGTCTCTTTGAATGAATGAATAGAAGGATTGTGTGCATGTATGATCTGAAAGAACCACTCCTAAAACTCCTATCATAAAATTTCTTCTGAGATAAGCAAGTGAAACAAAGGTACTAATGCATAAAATTCTTAAGCAGATAAACACAAACGAGAATAATGAGTACGAGAGGTCGTGGACGTCATCCCCGTGGTCGTGGTAGAGGTAGGATGACCTTGTCGAGCTAGCAGGAGTCAGTCATGGGTCCGAAATGATATGCGGATTCTTGCCAGAAAACCGAGTTTCAAGATCGATGGTGGTAATGATGTAGTATCTCAAGTCATATTCTGAGTATTGGAACGAGTTGTCGAGGTCAGGTGCAAAGAGCCCGTAAATTGTGGTTGAATGACTCGAGCTAACGGGCGGAAGTATTAGAGGAGTTTACGGTGGCACCAGTCTTGGCGGAATATTGGCTAGAATCTCTTGAAAGGATTATGGGCGATCTGGATTTCACGGTGAGGAGAAGTTGAAGGTATCATCTCTCCGCTTCGAGATGAGTCATACCAGTGGTGGCTCACTGTGAGAGATGGAGCGATGGCGGAGGATCTCAGGTGGGAATTCTTTAAGGCCGCCTACCAAAAGAAGTACATAGGAGCTAGTTACGTGGATGCACAACGGAAGGCTTTCTTGAACCAGGTTCAAGGCAATAAGACAGTGGCGGAGTATGAGGCCAAATTCCTCCGGTTGAGTAGGTATGCTCGTGGTATTGTGGAGTCTTGAGCATGAACAGCGTGTTAGATTCGAGGATGGGTTTGAGAGATGAGTTGAGGATGATGATAGCTCCACAACAGAACAGGGAGTTCGCTATCTTAGTGGAGAAATCGAAGGTTCTTTGAAGGGTAAGACAGTCGGTTAGAAGCGGAATCGAGGATAGGAATTGGAATAAGAAGCTCGGGACCTTCAAGGTTCTCTGTAATCAATGAAGAGGACAAAGTTTGGTGGTCGAGATCAAGTCGCTAGGCACCTCTTCTGCTAATCCTCAATGGCTGCCACGATTGTGCTTTCGGTGTGACAAGTCTCACGGGAAGCCATTGGAATGGTGTCGGGGATGCTTGAGTGTGGGTCCGTGGAGCATCGAGTTAGAGATTGTCCAAGAAAGCAACTAGGTTGAGATCGGAGGTCGAGGATCGTGCACCAAATAGGAGGGATAATCAACGACCACCGAGAGGTCGTAGTACAGGGAAGAGGAGGTAATGGTCTTTGGCAGAGGTCGTAGGGCACCGAGGGGAGTCTGGGGTGGTGCGAGGCTAGGCAACTGGTTTGGTCTATCTTGCGAGGCGTCAAGAGGAGGCGATGCACCAGACGTTATAAGCGGTATGCTCTTAATCTTTGGTGTACCCTATAATACTTTGATTGACATTGGCTCAACCCACTCATACATTGCTAGCGGTGAGTGGAAACTATGCACCTAGACTACGAACTTACTTCTAGGAAGATGACCGTATTAAGCCCCTAGGTCACTCAGAAGTAAGTAAATTCTTATTCTTTCATACGTCTATTCAAAATAACATATGTCATCTATTACAACCAAAATCCATCGTGACACATATACATAACCTACGATATGCCACTTTTACCAAAAAGAAATATATACATCACCAAGTTTAGGTGGGATCGAACATCGATCTTTGGACCGAATAGTTTGACTTCAACTAATCTACACACGGAAAACAATGCATAGCATTGAGTATGGATATACTCGGTGGTATTATTATAATTCAAATTACTTGATATAACATACAAATCATGCTTATTAAAATTTACAAATCAACAAAATATACTTATTCATTACATAACAACCATAGCCATTCTAAATAGCTTTTCTTTACTCATTTCATTCATCAATACACTATTGTCTATTCGTGAACAATGATTCATCGATGCGCTTCATAATCTCATTTCATTGATTCATCAATCATTCCCTGAACCTTTGGTTCATTCATTCATTCTCATTTCTCAATTTCAATTTCTTATTTCATTTCTCAATCAAGATCATTTACTTTCATTCAATTTTACCATTTCATTACGTTACCCCTATTAACAAGACTCGGACTTTGGCGACATACAGATCCAACCAAACACTCCAAGATGGCACCCAGTACCTCATCGGATAGTTTGAAGCAAATAATTGACACCCAGTGTCTCATCTACCAAGCCAAGTAAGTTGGTACCCAAGACTCATCGAATATATCCAAGTAATATAGTGACACCCGATGTCTCATTGACTCGAGGTCAAGTATCCTTGAACACTTCCAATCCTATGGCATTCCAACTATATCCAACTCAAATTTACTAGTTAATAGGGTATTAAAATCACTTTTCAACATCAAATCAATACATATTTCAAATAATCACATATAATCATACTTTGATTCAATTCAAATCATTTTCCAACTTCCAATCAATATACAATTCAATTACACATATATATTCATTATTCAATCCAATTCACATACAACTCAAATATCAATACTTACCTTAAATTTCACTTATCATACATTAATTAAAATTTAGCATTTAACAATAAATAATTCAAATTATAGTAATACAAACCGAATTTCTCCCGAGTTACTCTTCGACAATCTTTTCCTTTCCTTCGAGCCAATGTCTCCGGTTCGGTGTTAGCTACTAAAATTAAAATTAAAATAATTTACAATTATTAATACAACAATTATTCACATCAAATACTTGAATTTCCTATTTAACTTCTACCTTAATTCCAATTTAATTCTTAACCAAAATCATCTATTTTTCCATCCCAATTCATACCTTATTTGTATTCAATTTTCAACCAAACTTAAACTTAACTATCTAATTTTCATCATAAATACATAATTTTGAATTTCTTACAATTTAGTCCCTATTACACAAAATTTATAGCTTATTCTACAATTTAATCCTTCTCCTAATTCTAATTAGAAATTCTATTAATTCAATCTCTTCACACTTTTACTCAACAAAATTAGTATCTAAAAATCTAATAACTTCCAAAATTTTAGCATATACTTAATAGTATTTTGTTCTAGGATCATAAAACTCAAAATTACAAGAAAAGAACTTAAATTAACTTACCAATTAAACTTCAATCTTTAAAATCCCTAATTTCTTTTTTTTTCTTTCTTTCCCTCTCTGTTTTCGTCCCCAATTCTATTATTTATTTCTTTTATTCATTTGTTTCATTTATTTTACTTTAATTCCTTTGTTTATTAATTTAATAATAATATATTATAATAATATAAATATCTTTTACTTATACAATAAGTAAATATATAATTATATTACAAGTCTATATATATTTATTATTACTATTGCACATGTATGGTTTCATTGCCATACATTTGTGTCTATTTATTTTATTTATTAATAATAATAATAATAATAATAATAATAATAATAATATAAAATAATAATAATATAATATATGATAATAATAATCTAATAATATATTTTAACACATAAAAATTTTAGATTTTATGCTTATGTTGTCTCAAATTTGGCAATTGCATAATTGCTTATTTAGTTCTTTTTTTTTTTTTAATCTTTAATTAAACTTTTACACCTATTTAATTTAGTCTTTTTGTTTCTAATTATTCTTAATTCTAGTTAATTCACCTAACCAAAATGTAATTAAACACACAACTAACTTACCAAAATGTAATAAATATTTACTGAATCCATTTTACTAAAACGAAGGTCTGATAACACACTTTTTCGATGCCCGTGAATTTTAGGTCATTACACGTGTAAATCTGGTTAGACCTAGTGCGGGGCTAGATTGAGACAAAGGAAAAATATCGGATTAGTCGCCTTGTATCTACATAAACTCATCAAGGTAAGTTCGTGTAATTAAATTGTACATTAATATGTGTTAAATTGAATTATTGTTTGTGAATTGTACAATTGCCATGAATAAATCTTGGTTGTATATTCGACGACACTGAGTCCCGTGTGAACCTTATGAAATTGTGAGGATACAAGTGACATGTCATTAGGGTTACCGATTTGGTTGGGTCTTGCATGTGTTGCGGACACACCACGACTTGTATGAGCTTCTTGTTATACATTTGCATGAGCTTCCCGTTATTTAGCTCGCACGAGCTTCTTATTTAGCTCGCATGAGCTTCCATTATTCAACTCGGAGGAGCTTCTCATTTACGACTTGTATGAGCATACATGAATATAAATTGATGGATTACGTTTAGTACACATCGTGTGTACTACTCATGTATCCAACGATATTCTAAATGGTTCAAGCAGGCATAGTTTTGTTATGAAATCATATGAGTTTGATATGAACTATTACAAGATATACATGAAATATGATTATTTGATGAATTCAACCATGTGTGTTGGATTTTATATGTGATTTTCATGGCTAATATGTTGGTGATAATGTGTTTAGGTTTTTGGCCAAATTGATTGAGATATGTTATGTTTACTTACCTATTTTGTGGAAATATGGTAAGTTAAATTAGATATATGAACTTACTAAACTTAAGTGCTTACTCGTGTTAATTTCCATGTTTTATAGTAATTCAAAGCTTATTTGGGTTGGAAGTCGGTCTGAGCTATTTCACACTATCCATCGGCTCTTTGGTACTTTCAAGAAATTAATTTTGGTTATAATGGCATGTATAGGATATTTTGGTCAATGTTGGTATATAAATGTTTTGTTGAGACAAGTCATTTGAATGGCTTGTGTTTGATGTATTTTGATATGTTTATATATATGGCCTTAACATATTTAATGTGTGTTTGATATGGTTGAATGATGGAAAAATTATAGGTATATTGATGATTGGTTTTAAATGGTATATTTGGTACAATTATGCATATATGCATTTGGTTATCTAGGTAAATATGAATATTTGGTTGACATGTTATTAATTTTTCATTTGAGGTGCTTAAGGGCATATTGGTTGTATATTGTGATAATACATGTTTAAGACTTGATTTTAACTTGGTTTGAATGCCTTGTTATGGCTTGTTGATAGGCAAATTTGTGTGTTTAGGTTGGTACCAAATTGGGTGAGAAATGTGACTTAGAAATGTCCTATTTTTGTCCACACGGGCAGGGATACAGACGTGTGTCTCAGCTGTGTGTAGCACACGGCTAAGTGACACGGTCATGTGTCCCATGTATCTTTAAAATTACAAGTCAAGATGCTCAACATGGCCTAGCACAGGCGTGTGACTTGGCCGTGTGACCCAAGTTAGAGAGTTACACTGCATGAACACGGTAGTGTGTCCCTATTCGAATGCCCACACGGCACCGAGACACGGGCGTATCTCTTAGTCGTGTGAGTCACACGGTTGTGTGTCCTTGCAACTTTGAAAATTTCAATGTTTTTGAATTTTTGAGTATCCGATTTAGTCTGACTAGTTTTAATGCGTATTTTGGGCCTTGAAGGCTTATAAAAGGGACAATATGTTTGTTTTGTTGGTTTATGATATGAATATTATATGATGTGAAATGTTTGAAATTTCTTTCTATTTGTTACGTAAACTTAGGTAATGCTCCGTAACCTGTTCCAAAGAATCGGATTCGGAGTTAGGCGTGTTACAATTCTCTATTCACACTGTTTGCACCAATTGAAAGCTTTGCTTCCTCTTCTCTTCTATAATTCAATTTCTTTTTTCATGAAACATTTTTGAACGTTATAAATATGCTAATCAAAATTTAAATAGCTTTCTTCTCCAATCTCTGACACTGACCATCAAATCGACTTGAATCTAATATATATTATTCTACTCATTGATAGGTACTAATCTACAGTACTGATTGTCGAATCAATTCATGTAGCTTGTTAGCCATTTTTTTTTAAAAAAAAAAATTAGCAACTTAAAAATTTAAATAAAAACTTTTAAATAAATAGATGATTTCAATAAAATTTTTCGAATGCCTTAGTTACCTTTTTACAATGATAAAAATATAAACCTACTTAAAGATGGGATAATTTAATTCCATATTAGTGTGAAGTCTACCCTCTTACCAAAGTCTTGGACTGTCATGCCTAAATCCATGGCGCAATAACAGTCAAAGAAAAGATAAAATATTTTCTCATATGAAAAGCAGTGACTTATATAATTTGTTTTGAAGATATTATTTACTTATCCCACATCTTTCACTCATCCATCTAATCGCCAATATTTTTTAAAATTTAAGTACCACATAATAAATAGATGGAATAAACTCGAGAGATATTTATCGAGAATCAATAAAATATCTATTCCAACAATAATATTAAATCGATTGTAAAGGTAAAATTAGAAAATTTTATATAGTGGCATATCTTTTAAAATTAAAATATTTATAAAAATCATGTAAATTTATACATAATATTAATACTTGATAAATTAATATATATGAATAAACTCAACTTCATACTTTTGATTTTTTAATTGATTTGTATCTCATTTTGGCTATTCGCTTTTTTTTCTATTATTCTTCCTCAACTTTATTGGTAGATTTTATTTAAAAATATTTTTCATTCACGTTAAACATTTAAAATAAATAAATTCAAACCTTAAATACACGAAGATTTTTATGAAGCTAACATATAAATAATAATCTTCTTTCAAAAAGTAAAATCAATTAAATGTTTTTAGTGTCATGGAAATCAATCAATAAAGTTTGACAATAAAAGAAAAACTAAATTAGGGAGACACTTGGAGAGAAAGAGTGAAAGAGAATAAAAGAAATTTGAGAAAAAGTGTTAAGTATTGAAAGGAAATAAAAGAGTTAGGATTTTTTTTTTAATAGTTTTAGCGGGTAAAGGGAGATTTTTTTTTAAATTAGTGGATTATTTCAAAATTTTGTAGAATCAATCGTTTTAGCAGGATATTTTCAAAAAATTTTGTGAGGTCAATTATTTAAATTAATATATACTATATGTGTATATAAGTAAAAATTTTCTTTTCTTTTTCTTTGCGAGGTCAATTGATCATATAATTCTTTCAGTGACTCCGTTATTGACCAGTTGAGTTGAGAACCGATATGGATTAATTGGACTGAGAGACGATATGGATCGGTTGGATTGAAAACTGATATGGACCAGTTGAATTGACTAAAAAACATGTTTAACTAGTTCAACCAAGTTTTTATTTTTAATATATATATTTTTTAAAATTTTAATCATTTTTTAAATCAAATTGGTCAAATTGTTGAACTCGTAGTTTGACCAATTCGATAATCAATCCGATTCTAAATTCTTTTATTATAAGGTCATGACTAATTTAATCAATTTCAAAATAAATAAATAAATTTAATTATTATATTATTCAATATTGAGCAAATATAGATAATTTAAGACGATGTTAACTATTTTCATTAAAAATTATGACATAATGACTTTTTCGACTATTCAACCTTACAAAAAGATCATTTTAGTTCTCTATTTAATTTTCACCTCTTTCAATCATTGAATTTGTATTGTTTGTTAACTTTGCTGATGTGGATTGTCATGTGTATGCTATGTTAGCAATTATTTAATTTTTAAAATTAAATAATAATATTTTATTATTTTTAATAAATTTAATTATTTTTAATTTAAAAATTAAAATTTTCCATCCATTTTGAGATGATTAGACAAACAACATAAGTTTAAGGGTTAAAAGGTTGGGTCTTAGCAATTTAGTCTTTTTGAAATACACAAATCAATTTAGTTCTTACTAGATTTTATCACACTCATGATGTGGATAAAAATGTACGTAACATTTAAAAAAAAAGATATAATAAAAAATGATTTCAATTGAAAAGGTAAGGTTAAAATATTAAAAATCATAATAATAATGTTTTGAGTTTGAACCCGGGCATCTATTTTTTAAATTATAATGGAAAGATAAAATTTTCCTGAAAATTATATTTATGGCTTATTAAAATAAGATTTTGATAAATTCATTATTGAGCAGATAATTAAGAGTTAAAATAGTTTAGTATTAAGCATATTCATATTGTTAAGTGTTTTAAATTATTTGAATTTTTTTTCGTTGTGTTGTATTTTATGCTTCTTCTTTTCTTAGTTTTAGATATGAAAATAAATATATATATATATATATATATCGAAACCATTTTAATATTTTTAGAAAATAAGGTCGATTTTAAAAAAATAAAAATAGGAGTCGCCACCAATCCCTTTTTACTTAGGTGTGATTGGATCACCTTGTAAAACGCTTTTATTTAAAACATTTAATTTTGGACCACAAAAATCGAAAATGGGTTCGAGAGTCGGTTACGTATGAGGAAGGGTTAGCACCCTCATAAGTCATAACGCCTAAAAATTGGTACCTAATCGATAAAATCATGTCCAAATGTTTGAAACTTAAAAGTATTTAAAATATGATTTTAAAAAACTTTGAGCAAATTTGATTTAAAATTTGAGAGTTCTTCGATCCGAAAGAATATAAACATCACATCCAAAGATGATTGGACACGATATTTTTAAACCTCGTAATTAAGATCATCTCACGATTTAAAAACTTATTAAAATGATATTTAGTTATTTATCCCAATGAAAAATTGAAACCCAAAGCACGATTGGACACTATTTCTAATTTCTAAATACCAAAACATTGCCTTATTTTAAAAAAGCAATTTGATTTAAAATTTTGAGAGTTCTTCGACTCGAAAGAATATAAACATCACATCTAGCATAATTGGACACGATATTTTTAAAACCTCGTAACTAAGATCATCTCACGATTTAAAAAACTTATTAAAAGGATATTTAGTTATTTATCCAAACGGAAAATCGAAACCCAGCACGATTGGCACTATTTCCGAATGTTTAAATACCAAAACATTGTCTTATTTTAAAAAAAAAAAACCTTTAGATAAAATATAGTAATTTTACAAAAAATGTATTTTATTTTAAAACGATGATCTATATAAAATATCACATAAATATCAAAAAGCAATTGTGAAATAATGAAGAATAAAAATAACTACACAATGACAATCATAAATAAATAAATTAGAGACTATGGGCAAATAAAATATATACATAAAATAATAAATATCAAAATAGAAGTTACTAAATAAATATGAAAATTTTCATGCAAGATTAATAATAAATAAATAAATTACATACTTATATGATATAAACAATGTATAAATAAAAGAATAGTATATAATAATTTTAAATAAATAAAATATAATATAAACAATATAAACAAAACATGTTTTTCAATATAAATATATTTTATATAAAATAAAAATATGATATTATATAATACTATATAATGTATAAAATTTTAAAATATATAATATAACAACTAATATAAGAAAATAACATGTAATTAAAATAATATTAAACAAAATAAAATAATAAATAATAAATATATATATATATATAATACTAATTATATACATAATATAAACAATATAAATAAAATAGATTAAATAAATTTTATATAAAACAAAGCTTTAGAAATGATACCTAATATAACATAATACTATATAATATATAATTTTAAAAATATAATATAATAAATAATATACAAATTATAAAATAATATATAAATTATTAAACCAAGTAATATATAATAATTAAATATATAAAACAATACATATAAAAAATATATATATATATATAAAATATTAATAAATTAATAAATATAAAACATTTAACATGATAAAATAATTAAAATAATTTAAAATAACATAAAATAAGAAAGTTAAAATTAATAAAGAAATAGGGGTTAAACAACAATTAAAACAGATTAAAAAGATTGAATTAGAACGCGCCTGAAACCACAAGGATTTATTGGGAAATTAATCCTTTTTCAAAATTGTGTCGTTCAGATTTTAACTTTTAAAGCAATCAAAGGGTTTAATTAAAATAAAAATAAATTTTTAGGGTTAATTTAATAAAAATAGAAATTTAAATAGGATTAAATTAAAATAAACAAAATTACAGAAGGATTAAAACCAAAAATTCCCCCTTCTCATAAAACACGCGGATCCTGAGGGCCGGGTCGGGTCAACACGCGGATCCTTTTAGTCAAAACGACGCCGTTCTCTTCTGCTTATAAAAATCAGTTTTAACAAAAAAAAAAACATTTTAAATCTGCTCTTTTAAAAAAAAATCGAAATCCTCTGAAACCTCTCCCCTATTTTATAGATTCTGAACTCTGGAACCTCGGGACTTTGAGCTGCATGCGCCTCACGCGCCTCCACGGACGGCGGTCAGAGGCTAAAGCTTCAATTTTAACGCCGTCCAAAAGTAAACTCCCTCTTTTATCTTTTAACAGTGTTTATAGAGAAAAATATAGATCGAAAGAAGGAATAAATAAAATAAAGTGAAAACCACCTTTGCTGTTAAAGCTTTCTTTTATTCAGTATACTTTCTGTCTGCGTATTTTGTGAATACTTTTCTCTGTATTCCTCTCCCCTCTTTACAAATTATGTGGGGTTTTATACCCTCTTGAAAATTAAAAACAAAATAGGAAAAACGCTTATTTTGTCTTGTTTCAATATTTGCTGTCCCGTTTCTTTCTTTCTTTGCAGGTTAGACGAGGAGATCTCGGGCGATGATGGCGTGATTCGGGCGCAGATCCTGGTGCGACTGAAGGCTCGATGCTGGCGCGAGGAGTCGACTGCGGCGCGACTGTTGGCCTAGGCGTAAGGCTTGCGGCGCGACCGTTGGGATCCTGCTGCTTGCGGCGCTAGGGTTCCTAGAAACCCTAGGTTTCTGTTTAGGCGTTGGGCCTTTTGGGCTTCGGTATTGGGTCATTTGTTTTAGGCTTTGTTTGGGCTCAGAGTGTAATTCAGGTACTGGGATAGTGGGTTAGTTCTGTAAATGGGCTGTGAATTGGTTTTGTAAAAGGACTGTTTAAAACACTGGTTTTATTTTATTTTATTTTTTTGTTGTTATTTTTTTATTCTGACTTTATAGGCCCGGGCAAAATGGGCCTCTACATATATATATATATATATATATGACTGAATTAAAAAGTTTTGTTAAAATATAATATGTAACAATAATTTTAGCAATATGAATTTTAGTAATTACTAATAAAAATTAAATTTATATTAAAATAATTAAATAGTAACATAATTTATATTGAAAAATTAAATATAATATTTTCAAAAATTGTTATGATTATATAAGTTTACAAATTAATTATAGAAGAGTAAACTTAAGTAATTAAACTAATATTTAACCTAAATATTTTTAGAATATTTTGATTTATTTATTGATCAACATTTTAATGTGAAATTATTTTTTGTGTAATTATATAAGATATGGAAAATTAAATGAAATCAATTACATGTAATTGATTTATATATTTCAATATTATTTTAAAGAGTAACGCACTAATATTTATATATCAATATTTACTAATTATATGATTATATATAACATATAATAAAAACAACATTATAAATATGATCCATTCAGGGTAGGTTAAAAAAAGTATACTATTACGAGGTTTTTTAAAATATTTTTAACTTAATACATTATGATTTTTAAATCTTTATCAGAGATTCACTTTATAAAATAAAATTCATGGATATGCAATAATTATATATATTCATACTATTATTTAAATCATTGATTGATTTTATATTACGAATTAATCGGACATTAACTCGGTTAAATAAATTATTAAAATGTCTTTTGTATTTAAAATAAGTTGTATTATTAGAGGGTACAATCTTTTATTTTAAAACAAATAATAAAAATTATACATATGATGAAATTTGACCTCCGCCAATTGCATTAGAAAAACTTTAAATTTAGCACTTAACCAAAGTTTTATTTCAATATTTTTTGTACATTTTAATTTTATTATGCATATTTTATTACATCCATTAATTGTATATATTGATAAAATTATTTATTGAGTTGATGTTATAAGTTAACTCGAAACCAACTAAAGATTGATGACAACACCATGATAAACAATTGTAGTGCATTTAGTATTCTTAATCTTATGTATACACGTGTTTAAATTTTATTTTGCTCACAATTCTATCTATTTTTATTTTAATATCAAACATATTTTATGTGTCATTATTAATTAATTTCAAACGCACATTTTGTTATTTATTAAATGTTCCAAGAGTGTAGTTCTCATATGCATACACGTGTGAAATAATTTTTAGTAATATATAAAGGGTGTGATTGAAAAAAAACCCAAAGTAAAATTACTATAGTAAAAAATGAGTAGGGCTTGAAACTTTTAAATTTTAATAAGGTTTAATATAACTTTTGGCTCGTAAACTCAGCAACTAAGTTTATCTTGGTATCTAAATTTGACAATGAGATCAATTTTGGGTCCTAAGCTTGAATTTTGTTAAGATTTGATGATCTGACCAATATTCTTGAAACATGATTGGGCTGTTTGAACCAAGAACTTACCAATATACTAGTCCAAATAAAGGGGTTGAACCATTTGAATTGAAAATTGCTTGAAACCGATAAAAATAAAAAACTGAGGCAAAAAACAATAGTTGAACATGTTGAAATGGCTTAATAATTTTTTTTATGAATTTTTAATTATTGTTGGCTTAGAAGTTGAACCAATCAAATTGATTGAATCAGAAATCAACGGCCTGATCGATTTAACGACTTGTTCAGTTATTAGAATATTGTATCTGACACTTTAAGATTGTACTGTGTTATTACCTTAAAATTTATATAAATTTGATACTTTTCAAATGATGATATGATACAATTTCATAATGTTATGTCATCAAAATTTATATTCTTCAAATTTAATAATAAAATAAATCTAGTTACCAAATTTAAATATTATTGAAATGAATAAAGAAAATATAAATATTTAAATAAATGAAAAACCCTAGTTGCCAAGAGTGCTCTCGAGAGAGTCCTAGAGAAAACAGCAGGTGCAGTGGCTTAGGATGGCGGAGAATGGTGGTGATGATGGGGTAGCGGACGAGATTTCCCTTCTTGCTGAGGAGATGGTTCAGCTGAACGTAAAGGGGTCGATGGTGACTCCAAGTGAGAAGCCTACTCTGATATGTTCAATTTGGACAGGGAAGTTATACAATCCAGAGAGTTTTAGGGCGCAGATGAAGAGTATTTGGAAGACAAAGAAGAAGTTCGAGATTCAAACGGTAGGGCAAAATCTATTCTTAATTACTTTTGATTTAAAAGATGATCTAAAGTTAATTCTAGAGGGAAGGCCTTGGTTGTTTCGTAGAAGTTTAATCTTATTTGATAAGATTGTCCAGCCTACAGAAAGAGACCAAATTAGGCTTATTTCTTCACCTTTCTGGCTAAAGGTTGGTACTTGTTCCCCAAAATTTGATAAAAAAGATTTACTCCACGTAATAGGTGTTACTTTTGGGGGGTAATTAGATCTGAGATTAATGATGATTCATGTCGGCTTAGAATTAATCTTGATGTATAGAAACCTCTTAGGCGTGGCATTTTTGTCTCTATTGATAATGTGAATAAGTCGTGGGTTTCTTTCAAGTATGAAAAATTGCCACTGTTTTGTTTTGGCTGTGGAAGAATGGGGCATGGCCTTGCTGATTGTCAAGAGTTTAACCCTACAGAAAAAGAAAAATTCAGAATTAATCCACCTTTTTCATTGGCATTAAAAGCAGAGTCAAGTTTAAATGGGAATGAGAGTCTGAAATTTAATGCAATCACAAAAACTGAGAAGGTGCAGTGTTCTTATACAGGAGATATATTACCACAAAATAGGATAATCTATGATGGCAAGGATAATATGTTTGGGAAGCAAAAAGATTTAATAGGGGGTGAGTAGTTGTGAGGAGCAATCAAAGGAAGAGAAAGAAGATACTAAGTTCATGGCAGAGAGCATGTCAAAAGATAACACCTGTGAAGCAATAGAGCAATCTGCTTCAGGAAAGAGGTCACGATGGAGGAGAGTTGAGTCAACCTATAGGGTGGTGAATGGAAAAGGAGACTGTAGTTTAAGAAAAAGGAAAATATTGCAAGCTGAGTTGGAAAGTGGTAGCATAGAAGACCAAAAAGACGGATTTAAAAGGTTGAAAATGGAATAAGAGCAGAATGGTGGAGATTCTGTTTTAGTAGAAGAGCTTGACACTATCGACAATGAGGATACTTCACATTTGATGAGATCAGCAGCTTCCAAGAGGCAAGCCGACCGGACACAATGAAAAGTATTAGTTGGAACGTCCGTGGTCTGGGGAGTACGCGGGCGTCTAGGAGGCTGCGAAGTTTCATAAAGCAGCAAAAACCCCAAATGGTCTTCTTAATGGAGACAAAACTTGATGGAAAGAGTATGGAAAAAGTTAAGAGGAGTTGTGGTTTTTTAAACGGAATTGATATTGCAGCAGAGGGGACCCGTGGAGGGTTATTGTAACATCCTGAATTAGGGGTTGTATGTAATTTAATTATTTTCCCATGTGTGTGCTTAAAGAAATGAATATTATGATTGCTAAGCATGTTCTAGGGTCTAGAAATAACCCTTAGCTAGGCCCGACTTAGGACTAAAATTTCTTTTAAGTGTTTAAAGAAGGGAGCTAGATGAGATAGGGGTTAAGAAAATTTGGAAGGAACATGACACAAGGATTTAATTGGCATGATTGGCTTAGCGCCAAGGGAGTTTTCAAGGGAGAGGTTCGAGTCGTGGGAGTTACAAGGGGAGGCGTTTATTTTTGGACTTTTAGGCGCTTAAGAAAAGGGCTAAAGTAAGAAGGCTTTAAAAATTAAAAGGTGAGGTTTAAGAGCATGAAAGTCAAGGTGGTAGAGTGGTATGGGGCGTTGTAAGGGGGTCATAAGAAGTGAGGTCTTATGTTTAAACCAAGGAAGCAAAGAATGGTTTTATTTTTTTTATTTATTTATTTTTTCAAACTGGCGTGAAGAGGGTGAGCTAATGGCCTAATTTTGGACTCTTATTTTGATAAGGATAAGCTTAATTTTTGCTCTAAAATTCGGCTGGAAGAGTAGGTGTTAGTAGCTTATTTTCATTTAATTTGTTTGAGGAGATTAAAGGATAAATGGAAGATAAATGTTGTTTTTATTGGGTGATAATTAAAAGCTGAAATTATCACAAAAGAGAGGGGTGATTGCCGGATTTGGGACTCCTTAGGGCCATCCATATTCGGTTTTGTGTTTAGCAAGGGTGTGCCGAAATTCATTTAGCAAGTTCTCTTTGTTTTTTTCATTTGGTTGCTGGCCGAATCTCCCTCATCTCCAATCTACTTCCTTTCTTCTTTTTCAAAATCGAAACCACCATTAATTCCCTACTTCTCTTCCTTCTCTTTTTCTTTCTCTATTAGCCGAACCTCTACCACTCTTGTTGCCGAAATTCTGCCTCTTCCATTAGACTCACTTGGCCGAATATAAAGGTTATTACATGTCTCTTCGGGATTTCTTTTGCAATAGGTTTGGGAAGGTAAGTGCTTGCCGAAACTCTTCTTCCATATTCTCTTGTTCTATGTCGATTTAGATGAAGGAAAAGCGAGATCCGGCATTTATTGATGATTTGGCTAACCACTTTTGAAACCGATTTCACCTAGAACTCGAATTTTCAAAGCGAGAGGTCTAATCCTCCATTTTCTGCTAATCGATTTGGTAAGTCTATGGTAAGAGATTCTCTTTAGTCTTTCCATTAGATACTTGGAAAAAAGCCGAAAACTAATCACTTGTATGGATATAAGGTTTGGCCAATTGTAAGGAATCCAGTGTGTGACAATTTCGGGATTTCGGTAAGTTGGTAAGTGACTAATCTTATTCGGCTAAAGGCTATTTTTGGGTATCCATGTATAACCAATTATGTGCCATGAATTTAGGGGCTAATCGGCCAAGGTAAACAAAGGCTTCGGGATTTGGTTAGGAACCAAATCGGCAACCAAGGTGAGTGTTATTTCAAGTACAACATATCCTTCGGGATTATTTGGTTTGGCCGAATAGGCCTAAGTCCCTAACTCTGTTGTTGGCCGATTATAGGGTCAAGAATCTAGCATCGTAGATCGGATCTTCGGGATCTAGGAATTTCGGTGGTAACAGGTGTGTAAAACTCATTACACACTTTATTAGTTAACATGGCTATATCGTTGCTTTTTAATCATTGTGGTAGTTTTGCTTGTGGGCATAAGCTTGGCTTCCGGGTAAGTCCCCTATTACGTGATCTATGACATATGATTTTGTATGCCATCACATGCTGTTAAATGCTATGCTATACATAAATGCATGATATATGATAATTGATATGTAAGCATGATGATGGTGGGATTGATGAGAGGAGGGGATGATTTTTATGGGTATCACCGGTGGTTTTGACCACAAGATGGGTTGGCCCCATCGATTTATTGTGACTTGGTCACCAATTGGTTTTGACCACATCGTTGTTAAATTGTGACTAAGTCCCGGTGGTTTGGTACCACCAGTGGTTTTGACCACATTATGATATTATGTGACCTATGGTCATCAGTGGTTTTGACCATATGATGGGTTGGCCCCATCACTTGATTTGTGACGCTAGTCACCAGAGGTTTTGACCACTAGTGGTTTTGACCACACGGGGTAGTTAAAGGAGTACGGATGGTTAGTGGGGTTGCATGTTTGCATGTTATTAATAACTTGTGTATGAGTTACATTTCCGGGTGGGGGATTTACACACTGAGTCTTGGTGACTCACCCCTTCCCATACTATTTTGCAGATGAGTAAATCACGGAGATGGAGTGAGGGAGGACTCGAGGTGCCATGCTTGTTTCTCGATTTGGAACCTATTTAAATCGGTTTTAGTTCATTTATTTTCTAAGTCTTTTATTCGGGTTGTAATAAGGCCGCTAATTATTATTTGGATGTTTATTTTATTGCTTTATTTTACTTATGTTATATTACAAATGAAATTTATAAATGTTAAGTGAATCGGTTAAAAGTAACTTTTCAAACTTAATAACTTCTACGGGTTTTTCAAAGATGTTACCATCGGGTAACAAAATACTTGAATCAACTATAACTCGGACAAATTTTAAAATTTACATGATCGACGTTTTCAAGAGGTTTATCAACACAACCATGTTTATAAAAATCCCAACCGAGTTTTATCAAACCCGTTTAATACCTTAGCCATATTTTAACAAGTTTTCACCGGACACTCAAAATGATTCAAATTATTTTACTCCGTGGCATACCAGATTCGGTCAGGACTTATGGGCCGGGTTTGGAGTGTTACATTTTGGTATCGAGTCTTGCTCAAAACTTCGTTTGTGGGGGCCCAAGGGCCCAAAATGTTTTGTTTGTGTTAGTAGGCCTTATTGGAATATTTTGGGAAACTGTTTTTGGCTTGAACAGCATGGCACCGAGTCTCCGGCACCTATCCGCCCAGGTTAGTACTTCTATCTATTTTTGTGAATATATGATAGGGGTAGAAGGGTAAATTGGGAACGTAGACTATTAGAATAGAAATTGTTGAACCCTAGGGTTAGCAAACCCCAACAAACAATGCATAAGATTTAATAATTCTCTAAACAACCCTGTGAGTTGTCACTGAGCAAGGGATGTGGCAATCATTATCGCATGTCTAGGATTGGATTGGTGGGAGCACAGTATTTAAGTTGACTCTGGTGACTCACCTCCTACTCACTGAATCCTACCTAGTGCGTAGTGCAGTTCATCCTAAATGAGACGACACACTCATAGGCTAAACTTGATAACTAAAACCGAAAGGGACTACCCGCTTTGTTTTGAAGTAATTAGAACCTTGTTTTAAAAAAATAAAAATGACCAAAATACCACGCTTGTAAACTACCAAAATACCTCCATATGAAAATTTTCCAAATAGAAAATTTTCAAAATATCCTTCTTTGTGAAATCAATTAGGACCAAATTTTGGAAATCTTTTTATGGAAAATTACTAAAATACCCTTAGTGGTAAAATTACAAAATTACCGAATAACCCCGATTTTCAAAATATTACAACATCACCAACTTGGAAAATGCAATTCTCAAAAAGAACCATCAAAGTTTTACAACTTTTGAAATATCCCTGATTTATTAAATTTTACAAATTCACCCTGATTTGTGAAAAATTACCGAAATACCCCTGTGGTCCAAAATTACCGAAATACCCCCGGATTTTAAAATTTTTTCAAAATACCTCAAGAATTTAAAAGCTCCAAAATACTTTCTGACAAAATCATCCGAGAACTTCTATTTTTGGAAAATTACAAAAATACCCCTGTAGGACAAATTATGAAAATATCCCTGGGTAGTGGAAAAATAATCACAATGAAAACTACAACGTCTCTTTGAATGAATGAATAGAAGGACTGTGTGCATGTATGATACGAAAGAACCACTCCTAAAACTCCTATCATAAAATTTCTTCGCAGATAAGCAAGTGAAACAAAGGTACTAATGCATAAAATTCTTAAACAGATAAACACAAACGAGAATAATGAGTACGGAGGTCGTGGACGTCTATCCCGTGGTCGTGGTAGAGGTAGGATGACCTTGTCGGAGCTAGCAGGGTCTGGTCATGGGTCTGGAAATGATATGATTGGATTTGCCGCCAAAACCGAGTTTCAAGATCGGTGGTGGTAATGATGTAGTATCTCAAGTCAGTACACACAGTATTGGAACGAGTTGTCGAGGCGGTCTTGGTGCAAGAGCCCGTAAATTAGTGGTTGAATGACTCAAGCTAACGGAGCGGAAGTATTTAGAGGAGTTTCTGGAGTGGCACCCAGTCTTGGCGGAATATTGGCTAGAATCTACTGAAAGGATTATGGGCGATCTGGATTTCACAACTGAGGAGAAGTTGAAGGGTATCATCTCTCGCTTGAGATGAGTCATACCAGTGGTGGCTCACTTGTGAGAGATGGAGCGATGGCGGAGGATCTCGGTGGGAATTCTTTAAGGCCGCCACCAAAAGAAGTACATAGGAGCTAGTTACGTGGATGCACAACGGAAGGCTTTCTTGAACCGAGTTCAAGGCAATAAGACATGTAAGCGGAGTATGAGGCCAAATTCCTCCGGTTGAGTAGGTATGCTCGTGGTATTGTGGGTACTTTGAGCATGAACGCATGTTAGATTCGAGGATGGGGTGAGAGATGAGTTGAGGATGATGATAGCTCCATAACAGGTGGAGTTCGCTATCTTAGTGGAGAAATCAAGGTTCTTTGAAGGGTAAGACATACTTGTTAGACGAATCGGGATAGGAATTGGAATAAGAGAAGCTCGGGACCTTCAAGGTTCTCTCGTAATCGCAGAAGAGGACAAAGTTTGGTGGGTCGATCAAGTCGCTAGGGCTCGCCATCGCCGCTAATCCTCAATGGTTGCCACATTGTGCTTTGTGTGACAAGTCTCACACGGGAAGCATTTGGAATGGTAATCGGGGATGCTTGAGTGTGGGTCCGTGGAGCATCGAGTTAGAGATTGTCCAAGAAAGCAACTAAATTTGAGATCGAGGGTCGGATCGTGCACCAAATAGGAGGGATAATCAACACCACTCGAGAGGTCGTGGTGGGAAGAGGAGGTAATGGTCTTTGGCAGAGGTCGTAGGGCACCGAGGGGAGGTACGGTGGTACCGAGGCTAGGCAACTGTTTGGTCTATGCCATGAGGCGCCAAGAGGAGGCGATGCACAGGACGTTATAACCGGTATGCTCTTAATCTTTGGTGTACCTATAATACTTTGATTGACATTGGCTCAACCCACTCATACATTGCTAGCAACAGAGTGGAAACTATGCACCTAGACTCGAACTTACTTCTAGGAAGATGACCAGTATTAAGCCCCTAGGTCACTCAGAGAAGTAAGTAAACTCTATAGGAACGCACCTAGAACTTCAGGGGTCGTATTCTTGGTCGATTTGATGGAACTACCGTTTGAGAGTTCGATTTAATCCTGGATGGATTGGCTAGTAAAGTATCGAGCTAGCACGGATTATGCAGCTAAGCACATGGTAATAAAGACCGTGGAAGGTGATAAGGTGGTGATGATAGGTAAAGGAGAGATTACCTATCTAATCTGGTTTCTACATTGAAGGCGAAAAAGATGGTGAGGAAGGGTTGTGAAGCATATGTGGTGCATGTCTGTACTTTGGAAGCTAAGGATGTTGCTGTGAGAGATGTTCGGACCGTAAGAGAATATGTGGATTTATTTTCAGAGGAACTTTCGGGTCTACCTCCGGACCGTAAGGTTGAATTTGGTATAGATTTATTACCCGGAACCGCACCCGTATCTATAGCTCCGTATCGGATGGTGCCGAAAGAATTGGTAGAGTTGAAGGCGCAGATTCAGGAATTGTTGGATAGAGGGTTCATCCGACCAAGTGTATCGCCTTGGGAAGCTCCAGTGCTTTTTGTCAAGAAGAAGGATGGGACAATGAGGATGTGTATAGACTATCGGCAGCTGAATAAGTTGACAATAAAGAATCGATATCCTTTGCCCAGGATTGACGATCTGTTCGATCAACTCAAAGGAGCATCGGTGTTCTCTAAGATTGACCTTAGGTCAGGGTACCATCAGCTTAAGGTGAAGGAGGCTGATGTCCACAAGACGACATTCCGTACTCGGTATTGGCACTACGAGTTTTTGGTAATGCCTTTTGGTTTGACGAATGCACCGGTCGCGTTTATGGACATGATGAACTGGGTTTTCCAACCCTATCTGGATCAGTTCGTCGTGGTCTTTATAGACGACATTTTGGTGTACTTGAAGTCTGAGGAGGAGCATGACGCACATCTTCATGTGGTTCTGCAAGTTCAAGGAGAAGCGATTATCGCCAAATTCAAAGAAGTGTGAGTTACGGCTCAAGGAGGTAACCTTTCTAGGGCATGTTGTTTGATCGAGGAATTAGGTGGATCCCGTAAGATCGAGGCGGTGTTAGAGTGGAAACCACCCAAGTCAGTTACAAAAATTCAGAGTTTTCTGGGGTTGGCAGGATATTACCGAAGATTTGTGGAAAATTTTTCCTTAATCGCAGCATCGTTGACTAAGCTGTTGAGGAAAGGGGTTCTGTTTGTGTGGTCTGAGAAGTAGCAAGAGAGTTTCGATAAGCTGAAGAGGATCTTGACAGAAGCACCAGTCTTAATTCAGCCTGAGGCAGAAAAGGAGTTCAACGTGTATTGTGATGCATCGCACACTGGTTTAGGTGTGTCTTGATGCAAGAAGGGAAGGTGGTCGCTATGCGCCACGGTAGTTGAGGCCTCACGGGTTAACTATCCAACACATGATCCGGAATTAGCCGCTGTGGTTTTTGCCTTGAAGATTTGGAGACACTATCATGCACGGGAGAAGTCGGTGGTATACATGATCACAAAGTCTCAAGTACCTCCTAACTCGTAAAGATTTAAACCGAGGCGGTGGAGGTGGATTGAGTTGTTGAAGGACTACGATCGCTCAATCGAATACCATCCGGGAAGGCTAATGTGGTAGGCTGATGCATTGAGCCGAAGGTGGTAGCGGATTTGAGAGCAATGTTTGCTCATCTAAGTCTCTATGAGGATGAGAGCCTTTTGGCAGAATTGTAAGTGAAACCGTCTTGGATTAATGAGGTCAAAGAAAGGCAGATGACTAATGAAGCTTTGAATATTCGAAGGTTGCAAGTACAGAATGGTGAGGCCGAAGGTTTCAGCTTGGGCAGTGATGGAGTGTTGTACTTTTAGGGGAGAGTATGCATGCCTAAGGATAATGAGTTGAGGCGACAAATCCTTAAAGAAGCTCATAGTAGTTCGTACGCTATGCACCCGAGAGGCAGCAAGATGTATCAGGATTTAAAGAAGCAGTTTTGGTGGCCGGGTCTTAAGCGGGAAGTAACCGAGTTAGTGGGCAAGTGTTTGACATGCCAGCAAGTTAAGGCTGAGCATCAATTGCCATCGTGTACATTACGGCCGAGAAAGATTCCACATGGAAGTGGGAGGAGATTACTATGGATTTCGTAAGTGGGCTTCCCCTTACACCCAGTAAGAAAGATGCAGTGTGGGTGATAGTGGATCGGTTGACTAAGTCGGCCCATTTCATACCGGTAAGGGTTGACTACTCGCTTCAAAGGTTAGCCAAGTCAGATATAGTGAGATAGTGTGGTTGCATGGAGTACCGGTGTCCATTATCTTAGATCGAGATCCCCGGTTTACGTCGAGACTCTGGAAGGCTCTACATCAGGAGTTAGGCACGAAGTTGAATTTCAGCACGACTTTTCACCCACAAATCGATGGACAATGAGAGGGTAATCCAAGTATTGGAAGATATGTTAAGGGTCGTGTTTTGGACTTAGTGGTAGTTGGGAGGAGTACCTACCTTTGGCGAGTTCGCTTATAATAACAGCTTATCAGCGAGTATTCAGATGGCACCGTATGAGGCACTATATGGTCGGAAATACCGTACTCCAACATGTTGGACGGAACTAGGAGAGCGGCAGATGGGTCCAGAGTTAGTAGCAGAGACGAAGGATAAAGTTAGAGTAATTTGAGCTCGTCTTAAGGAGGCATCGGACAGCAAAAATCCTACCGATCTTAAACACGAGATGTTGAGTATGCGGTGGGTGATGAGGTTTTCTTGAAGGTATCTCCTTGGAAGAAGGTCTTTGAGGTTTGGCGGAAGGCAAGCTAAGCCCTAGATTCATCAGACCGTACACGGTGTTGAAACGTGTGGGACCGGTGGCTTACCAGCTTGAGTTACCGGCAGAATTGAGCCAGATCCATGATGTCTTCCATGTTTCAATGCTGAGGCGCTATAGATCGGATCCATCACACGTTGTGTCGGTTGCAGAAATTGAAGTGAACTCGGACTTGTCTTTCGAAGAGGAGTCGGTACAGATTTTATATTGAGATGTCAAAGTTCTTCGTAGGAAGTCAGTGCCTTTGGTAAAAGTGCTATGGCGAAACCATGGTACGGAGGAGGCCACATGGGAACCCGAGGATGTGATGCGGTAGCAATACCCCCAACTCTTCTGATTCAGGTAATTTCGATGCCGAAATTCTTTTTAAGGGGGGTAGAACTGTAACATCCTAAATTAGGGGTTGTTTGTAATTTAATTATTTTCCCATATGTGTGCTTGAAGAAATGAATATTATGATTGCTAAGCATGTTCTAGGGTCTAGAAATAACCCCAAGCTAGGCCTAACTTAGGACTAAAAATTTCTTTTTAAGTGTTTAAAAGAAGGGAGCTAGGTGAGATAGGGGTTAAGAAAAATTTCGGAAGGAACATGACACAAGGATTTAATTGGCATGATTGGCTTGGAGCGTCAAGGGAGTTTTCAAGGGGGAGAGGTTCGAGTCGTGGGAGTTACAAGGGGGAGGCGTTTTGTTTTTGGGCATTTTGGGCGGTTAAGAAAAGGGGCTAAAGTAGGAAGGCTTTAAAAATTAAAAGGTGAGGTTTAAGAGCATGAAAGTCAAGGTGGTAGAGTGGTATGGGCGTTGTAAGAAATGCGGCGGTGAGGTCTTATGTTGAACCAAGGGCAGCGAATGGTTTTATTTTTTATTTTTTCAAACTGGCGTGAAGAGGGTAAGCTAATGGCCTAATTTTGGACTCTTATTTTGATAAGGATAAGCTTAATTTTTGCTCTAAAATTCGTCTGGAAGAGTAGGTGTTAGTAGCTTATTTTCATTTAATTTGTTTGAGGAGATTAAGGGATAAATGAAAGATAAATGTTGTTTTTCTTGGGTGATAATTAAAAGCTGAAATTATCACAAAAGAGAGGGGTGATGGCCGGATTTGGGACTCCTTAGGGCCATCCATATTCGATTTTGTGTTTAGCAAGGGTGTGCCGAAATTCATTTAGCAAGTTCTCTTTGTTTTTTTCATTTGGTTGCTGGCCGAATCTCCCTCATCTCCCATCTACTTCCTTTCTTCTTTCTCAAAACCGAAACCACCATTAATTCCCTGCTTCTCTTCCTTCTCTTTTTCTTTCTCTATTAGCCGAACCTCTACCACTCTTGTTGCCGAAATCCTGCCTCTTCCATTAGACTCACTTGGCCGAATATAAAGGTTATTACACGTCTCTTCGGGATTTCTTTTGCAATCGGTATGGGAAGGTAAGTGGTTGTCGAAACTCTTCTTCCATATTCTCTTGTTCTATGTCGATTTAGATGAAGGGAAAAGCCAAGATCCGGTATTTATTGATGATTTGGCTAACCACTTTTGAAACCGATTTCACCTAGGAACTCCGGGATTTTCAAAGCAGTAGATCTAATCCTCCATTCTCTGCTAATCGATTTGGTAAGTCTACGGTAAGGGATTCTCTTTAGTCTTTCCATTAGAAACTTGGAAAAAAGCTGAAAACTAATCACTTGTATGGATCTAAGGTTTGGCCGATTGCAAAGAATCCAGTATGTGACAATTTCAGGATTTCAGTAAGTTGGTAAGTGACTAATCTTATTCGGCTAAAGGCCATTTTTGGGTATCCATGTATAACCAATTATGTGCCATGAATTTAGGGGCTAATCGGCTAAGGCAAATAAAGGCTTCGGGATTTGGTTAGGAACTAAATCGACAACCAAGGTGAGTGTTATTTCAAGTACAACATATCTTTCGGGATTATTTGGTTTGGCCGAATAGGCCTAAGTCCCTAACTCTGCTGTTGGCCGATTATAGGGTTAAGAATCTAGAGTCGTAGATCGGATCTTCGGGATCTAGGAATTTCGGTGGTAACAGGTGTGTAAAACTCACTACACACTTTATTAGTTAACATGGCTATATCATTGCTTTTTAATCATTGTGGTAGTTTTGCTTGTGGGCATAAGCTTAGATTCCGGGTAAGTCTCCTATTACGTGATCTATGATATATGATTTTGTATGCCATCACATGTGTTAAATGCTATGCTATACATAAATGCATGATATATGATAATTGATATGTAAGCATGATGATGGTGGGATTAATGAGAGGAGGGGATGATTTTATGGATTTGTCACCGGTGGTTTTGACCACAAGATGGGTTGGCCACATCGATTTATTGTGACGGTCACCGTGGTTTTAACCACACTTGTTGTTAAATTGTGACTAAGTCCCAGTGGTTTGGTACCACCAGTGGTTTTGACCACATTATGATATTATGTGACCTATGGTCATCAGTGGTTTTGACCACAGATGGGTTGGCCCCATCACTTGATTTGTGACGCTAGTCACCAGTGGTTTTGACCACACGGGGTAGTTAAAAGAGTACGGATGGTTAGTGGGGTTGCATGTTTGCATGTTATTAATAACTTGTGTATGAGTTACATTTCTGGGTGAGGGATTTACATACTGAGTCTTGGTGACTCACCCCTTCCCATACTATTTTGCAGATGAGTAGATCGCGGAGATGGAGCCGGGGATGACTTGAGGCGGCCATGCTTGTTTCTCAGATTTGGAACCTATTTAAATCAGTTTTAGTTCATTTATTTTCTAAGTCTTTTTATTCTGGGTTGTAATAAGGCCGCTTGCTTTATTTTACTTATGTTATATTACAAATGAAATTTATAAATGTTAAGTGAATCGGTTAAAAGTAACTTTTCAAACTTAATAACTTCTACGGGTTTTTCAAAGATGTTACCATCGGGTAACAAAATACACCGAGTCAACTATAACCTGGACAAATTTTAAAATTTACATGATCAGACATTTTCAAGAGGTTTATCAACACAACCATGTTTATAAAAATCCCAACTGAGTTTTATCAAACCTCGTTTTAATACCTTAGCCATATTTTAACAAGTTTTCACCAGACACTCAAAATGATTCAATTTATTTTACTCCGTGGCATACCATATCCGATCAGGACTTATGGGCCGGGTTTGGGGTGTTACAGTTATGTCTAGCTTGGAAGGAGGAAGTTGAAGTAACATTGAGAAGTTTTTCCAAGAGCCACATTGATGTTTTGGTAAAGGAGGAAAACACTGATGGAGAATGGAGATTTACAGGGTTTTATGGCTCCATGTATGCTAATAATAAAATTGAATCGTGGAATTTGTTACGAAGATTGATGAAGATAAATCCCAACCTTGGTTGGTGAGTGGGGATTTTAACGAGATAATGTACTCTTTTGAAAAAATGGGAGGTTCCATAAGAGAGGAGGGGAAGATGGAGGCGTTTAGGGAGACTTTGGAGGAATGTCAACTTGAAGATATTGGTTTCTTGGGGCTTGGTTTATATGGGAAAGAGGGAATTTTGCAGAAAATAATATAAGGGAGAGACTAGACAATGGAGTTGCAAATGAGAAGTTGAGACTCCTTTTTCTTACAGCCAACATTCACCACCTAGATCATTCAATGTCAGATCATTGTCCGCTTCTTTTGAACACAACCAGTGAGAGAACATTTGCTAGAAATCCATATTTTAAATTTGAAGCCTGGTGGACCACAGAGGAGTCTGTGGAGGAAACAATAAAAAATTATGGAATTCACATTCAGGTACAATAGTTGAGAAGTTGGAAAAGTTACAAGCAGATCTTAAAGAGTGGGCGAGTTCAATTAAGAAAGGGAAGGAAGGGGTGAAGAGCAAGATGACAGAGGAACTGGAGGTGTTATTGGAAAAGAGAGGAACGATGATACACTAGCAAGGATCATTGATACGAGAGTTCAACTAAACATGGAAATGGACAGAGATGAAATTTACTGGGAACAAAGGGCAAAAGCTAATTGGTTAAAAGTAGGAGACAAGAATTCAGCTTTCTTTCACAACTATGCTTTGTCTTGAAAGAAAATAAATATGATATCTAGGCTGGAGTTAGGGGGCGGACGAATAACTACTGAGGAAAGTGAGATTAGTGAAACAACCACTTTTTTTGAAGAGATTTTAATAACAAAAGGAGTTGGGGATTTATCCCATATTTTATCCGGTGTTGAGGAACGTATTTCATCATATATAAATGACGCCTTAGTAGCCACTTTTACAGAAGAAGAAGTGTTTGTAGCCTTAAAAGAGATGGGGCCCACTAAAGCACCAGGACCTGATGACTTCTCGGCTTTATTTTTCCAGCGTTATTGGCATATAATAGGTGGAGATGTTGCTAATTTTTGTTTGGGAATTTTGAATGATGACCAGAGTTTTGGGCAACTTAATTCGACATATATTGTGATTATTCCAAAGTTCAAAAATCCTATCAACCTAGACAATTTTAGACCAATTAGTTTGTGCACGGCTCTGTACAAGATTGTGGCAAAAATAATTGCTAATAGGTTACAAGGGGTAATAGCGAAGTGCATTGATGAGGCACAAAGTGCATTTGTTCTGGGCGATTAATTTCTGATAATGTGTTACTTGCGTATGAAATGTTACACACGTTTAGGAGAAAGCGGACTGGATAGAAGGGATTTATGGCAGTCAAAGTGGATATGAGTAAAGCTCATGACAGGGTAGAATGGGATTTTATAAAGGAAGTAATGCAGAAGATGGGTTTTGGAAAGAAATGGGTTGACCTGATTTTAAAATGTATCACTACAACATCTTTTGAAGTAAATATCAATGGCAAAAGGGGACGAACTTTCAAGGCTACAAGAGGTTTGCGACAGGGAGACCCACTTAGTCCTTTTCTATTTTTATTATGAAGTGAGGGGTTATCGGCTTTAATAAGGATGGATTTGAGGGACGACTTACTAAAAGGAGCTAAGGCAAGTCGTGGAGGACCAGAGCTCACACACCTCCTTTTTGCTGATGATTACATACTTTTTGGGGAAGCAACAAGGGAGGGAGTAAATCTGATAAAAGGAATTTTAAAGGAATATGAGAGATGTTCTGGCCAGTGTGTAAATTTTAATAAGTCCACAATATTTTACAGTTCAAACACGACAGAATAAAACAGGGAGGAAGTAGCGGCAGTTTTGGGAATGCGAAACTCAACAGATATGGAGAAGTATCTCGGTCTTCCTAGTGTAGTAGGTCGACGGAAAAAGATTCTTTTCAAGCTCTTAAAGAAAAGATTCTTTTTAGAATTAAAAGGTGGAGTAATAGATTTTTGTCTCAAGGAGGGAAGAAGGTATTTATAAAGTCAGTTCTTCAAGCGATTCCGACCTATGCCATGACATGTTTCCTCCTACCTAATTCTTTTTGTAGAGAAATTGAGTAGCTTATGAGTAGGTTTTGGTGGCAAAAAGCTCATGGGAAGAAGGGAATACATTGGTGCTAGTGGCAAGATTTATGTCGATCTAAAGATGAAGGTGGAATGGGTTTTCGTAATATGGCCAAATTTAACCTGGCGTTATTGGCAAAACAAGGCTGGAGAATTCTAAATAACCCCGATTCGTTAGTGGCAAAAGTTTTTAAAGCAAAGTACTTTCCAAAAGAGAATTTTCTTAATTCAGGACTGAAAACCAATTGCTCGTTTACATGGAAAAGTATATGGGCAGCTAAGGGTGTACTGATGGATGGTCTATGTTGGAAGGTGGGTAGTGGAAAAGATATCTCAGTTTTGAATGATGTGTGGATACTAGATTCGTATATTTACAGATTATCGCATCATGTTAATAATTTTAGTGGCATTAAAGTTTCAGAATTAATTGAGGCAAGCAGTAGAGAATGGAAAATAGAGGTGATAGGGTCTACCTTTCCGGAGGACATAGTAGCAAAGATAGTGTGTATACCGCTAGCAAAAGAAGCGCACAATGATTTGTTGGCCTGGTGGGGAGAGTCTACGGGAGAGTTCACTGTCCGGAGCACCTATAAACTATTACAGAACAATGAAATAGATCCTATGGCTTATGCCTTACATAATGTCTACAAGAAGTTTTACAGAAGACTCTGGTCCCTAGAGCTACCTTCTAAAGTTAAAATTACAGTCTAGAAAATTTCGTGGAATTATCTAGCTACGAGAGTGAACATGAACTATAGAAGACTGTCTAATATTCTTTTATGCCCCCACTGTGGACTTGAAGGTGAATCCATGGACCATATTTTTTGAGTTTGCCCTGTTTCGATCACAGTATGGGACAAATTAGATCTCTCGAGTTATCTAGAAGAATCAGAAAAAGACTTCATAGAATGGCTTATTTGGGTCTTTGCGCAAGCCACCGTCTGGCAATGCAAGTTTTTTTGTTGCGCTTTCTGGGCCATCTGGGGTGACAGGAACAAATGTATTCATGAAAACGTTTGTAGGTCTGGAGTTGAAACAATAGATTTTGTTAAAAGTTATATTGGAGAATTAAATGGTACACAGGAAATAGTACCAAAAATTCGGTTAGAAGTCAGACGATGGGAACCCCCACCTGGGTAGTGGATTAAAATAAATTTTGACGCGGCTTATGAGGAAACTCTGGGTCAAACGGCATCGGGTATTGTGGCCAGAGATAGGAGTGGATCTGTTTTGCTTTTGTGTATAGTGATTCAGAACCGATTAGCATCCGCGTTTGCGGCCGAAGCTCTTGCGTGTAGTTTAGCAACCAGAATTGGGGTCGACATGCAATGGGAGAATATCATCATTGAAGGAGATGCATTAATAGTGATCAAGAAAAGCAGTTCAAAGGTACAAGATAAATCAATGATTGGAGCTTATATTCAAGATATACATCAGTTACAGTCACAGATCATAAAGTGTAGTTTCAAACATGTACCAAGAATAGTGAATAGATTAGCCCACCTCATGGCGACGGAAACGCTGAAGAGAAAGAGAGAAGTGTACCTGATTGGAAAGGTTCTAGAGTATGTCGAGAGTTTGAAGAACTTGGAGATGAGGGAAGAATAGCTCGAAAGCGAAAATGAGGAGACTGAAGAACGGGAAGGTCAAGGGTAGTGGAAGAGCAAAGTATAGAGTGATTTGGAGTGTAGAAGGTTGAAAATGGTAGTCTAAACGGTGAATCTAGGGGTTAAGGCTGTAGACTATGTTGGGAACTGGTAGCGCTGTAAAGGCGAAAGTGATGGAAATGAAGGGCTCTAGAGATTAATCTTGGGGTAAACAGGCGTTAGATCAATGAGGGTATTTCGTGGGAGGGGAAAGGGAGAGGTAGCGGATGGGTTTCTTGAAGGGCTAAACAGTTTGAAATGAGAGATGAGTGGAGATAAGTATCTGAGGGTAGTATGCGTGAGGTGAAAAGGATAGATCTTGTTTGATTTTCTGATGGAGTGGTAGAGGAGAAATGATACTGAAAGGCTGAAAGAAAGCAATTAAGTGGCAGACGAACGGCCTACCTAGGGAACCGAAAGGGCGTTGGGATGATAGAGGATGATGGGACCAAACGGTGACCCCTTTTTTTCAGATTGGGCAGGTGTCAGAAACAGCCATTTATATGGCTCTAGAGAGTTCCATTTCATTATTAGTTATTTTGAATTTTCCGGGTTGTGAGCTGGTGTTTTTTCTGTCTGTTTTTTTAATCTTTTATTCCTTTAGGGCCATCTCTCTTTTTTCTAGTCCGTTTCTTGCTTTGAAGTTGCTTAGGTTTTATGGGCCTTTCTTAAAATGGTCCTTTTTCTTTTTGTAAGCCCGTTTTATTTTATAATAAAGCCCAATTAGAATTTGTTTAAAAAAATAAATAAATATAATTGTAAAATTAGCAAAAATATGTAAAACTACGTCTTAAAATAACGACCACCTAAAATATTTTTTCATTTTAATTTAACAGCTTATTTTTGGTGAGATCTTTCTTTGTATTGGTTTTGGGAAGAGGGACAACCGGGACAAGGAGAGATCAACAACCCCACTTAAAACACTGCAACCATGGATGATGGACCTTCTCTTTCAACTTCTCTACCAAAAGTCGCTTAACTTGTTTTACACCTGCTGTTCTTTTCTACTTGTCTGTTCATTCACTTCAGGTGTGACTTGAGACAGCTAACTCTGTTATTAACGCATTGTTAAAAAAACTCTGAGGGGCATTCAGACATTGATAATCTTTATCTGTAAGAACATTTACATGAAGATTCATCATCAAGGTCTTAAACATGGAAGGTTTACCAAAACAATCCCAAGGAGTTGTTATTGACATTGATGGAGAAGAAGAAGAGCAAGCAAACCAAACAGATAACAGAGAACAAGAAGGAAGGTGTTCATCTTCTTGTTCATCAACAGATGAAGAATCTGGGACAACTGAGATCATCAAAGAGAGGGAATCTTCCATGTCTCATGAACTGGATCTGGAGTCTGGGGTGACTGAGACCAAGCTACATTTGGCAAAAATGGAGACAGATTGCAGGATTTGCCATCTCAGCTTGGATCCAAATAATCAAGAATCTGGTGTGCCTATAGAGTTGGGTTGTTCTTGTAAGGATGATTTGGCTGCTGCACATAAACACTGTGCTGAGGCATGGTTCAAGATTAAGGGTAACAGGTAACTAAGTTCAGTCCCTTTGGCATTTTGTTTATTGGATCATGACCCCACATTGTTCTTGCAAGAGAAGTTTATAGAACATATTTGTTGAAATCTTAGTGATTTGGGGACTGAAATGCCCCTGGAAATGCAATGCTTATCTAAACTGTGTACTATTACTATGTAAGATTGTGGAATTGGTCAGCATTAGTGGATCCATGCTGTTTTTTTTAAGGTAGAAATGCTGTGATGGTACTTATTTTGGGTGCTGATCTTAGTAATTTAGATGCTTTAGTACACTGACTGTTTTTGTTCTGAAACTAAAGGGTTTTAATATTTACTATATTCTGCAATATACATTGCCAAGATGAAATTTCTGAATCAAGTATGCTTTACTATCCTATTTATGCTTTCTGTTTGTTTCTACTGTTACCAGGGCTTGTGAGATTTGCGGATCGATTGCTCGGAATGTTGCTGCCGCAAACGAGACGGATACGGTGGAGCTGTGGAATGAGGCAAATGATTCCACAGCAACAGCGGCTCCAGTTGCAATTCATGCTGCGGAAACTCGAAACTTTTGGCAGGGCCATCGGTTTCTAAATTTCCTGCTAGCCTGTATGGTCTTTGCCTTTGCAATCTCCTGGCTCTTTCACTTCAATGTACCCTCTTGAAAATATGCTGCAACAAAGCTCGTGGTGATAGTTTCCGGTCATGAACCGGACTCAACTAGTGTCCACCTTCCTAGCACCCCTTGCAGTTACAACCTCCGTGCCAACGCAAACTCCAACTCTCTGGTAGCAACAGATATATGTAGCATGGTGTCGATATGAGTACCATTATGTTTTGTTATTGTTAGAATTGATTCACACAAGAAGAAAAGTTTATCAAACACTAGTTATTCTCATCTGAATTGCAGCATCTGTACAACACTGCAATCTTCTTATGCCCTTATGATTGGTTCCTCTTGACCTCTTCTTGAATGTGATAAGCAATTTAAGTTGATAGTTTGAGTTCACCGCTTCTATTATTTGGACTCTTTATTTATTTATTTATTTAAAAAAAGTAGTTTGTTTTGTACATTTGGATATGGATAGACATCCTTTAAATATGAAATATACCCCTTTGTCTTTATCTACTCATAATTTGACATTTCAAATGATGATCAAAGGATTCATCACATTTATCTACATTTACATCTACATCTACATCTACTTCTGCAGTAATGAATTTGGAAGCGCTAACCCTAGTAGATTTGTTACGTTACGTCATTCTCTTTGTTGATTACCTTCTATATTTTCCCCCCTAAAACCAACTTATGAGTACCCGTCCAATAATTAATTTCATTGAAGAAGACATATTGGACAAAGTAGACAAACCTTTAGTTCATATAACTCTAAAACATATACGGGTTTAAATATTTTATTAAAATATTACATAAGAGACTTAATGGACTACATAGAAAGTATGTAACTAACCAAATTGTCCAAAGATTTGTAAGATGAACCTCCAGGTTTTAGACAAAGATTGATCTTGTCTTTGATTAACTTGATCCTCTCTCTAATTTCCTGTCCCTCAGGTTCCACCATTAATCTCCTGATTGCCCTCTCAATCTCCCCTCTCTCTATCTTGAATTCCAAATGAACCCCAACCCTCCATACATGGCTTACAAATCTTGAGTCTGTCTTCTGGTCACCAAAAGATGGCTGACAGATCATGGGGACCCCTTCACATAAGCTCTCCAGTGTTGAATTCCACCCACAGTGTGTCCAAAATGCTCCCGTTGAACGGTGAGCTAGAACTTCCTGTTGGGGAGCCCATTTCACTATGTGGGCTCTTCCCCCTACCATTTCCTGGAACCCATTTGGTAATGGTTCAAGCCATTCGGAGCCCTGGACCAACCCCGGTTGAACCACCCACAAAAAGGGCTGCATGCTGTTGGCCAGTCCCCAAGCTACCTCCAAGAAGTCAGCCTCTTCTATAGCCGCTACGCTTCCAAAGCTAACATAAATCACTGAGTTGGATTGTTGTTTGTCTAGCCATGATATGCAGGTCCTGTCTTGAGGCAGTAAACTACTGGATGAAGCTGGAAAATACTTGTGGAAAGGACCAATGAGAAAAACTGGGATGGGAAATAACAAAGAAAGTTTTGATAGAAATTCTTGTTCAAGATCTTCACATGAGTTCAATATAATCCCTGAAGAAGCCTTGGTTTCTTGAACTAGTATCTCAATGAATTGAAGAAAGCTTTCCCTATCACTTGCTTCCAGCATTGCTATGTCTTTGAATCTGAATTGTGGAAGCTCTGGGACTTCCATTTCTGCCACAGAATCTGACAACCAATAAGATTGGACATTTCAGTAAACCTTTTTATTGCAGAAATGGAGAGTAAACAACAAATGATCTATGCGTACCTTGCAACGGAAGGTAACCCTTTTCGAACAGCAATGACATGGAGGACAAAACAATAAAAGACGAGACATTACTGGTCCTCAACACAATCCTAGGAAGCTTAAGGTCATCAGCGACAGCTTGTGTGGAGTACCACAAAGCATCAGTAACCAAGCACGCAATGGGATCTTCATCTTCCAAACTGGTGGAGACCAACTTAGCCAAGCAATCGCGAAATGGGGTTTGGCAATTGGAGTTGAGGAACTTAACGAAGGCCACAATACGATTAGGATCCGAAGAAATGACGTAGTTTTCAGATAATCCATCGGAAATGGGATAGAATCTGAAAAGAGGGTAGTTTAAAGGGTTAGGAGAATTGAAGCGAGTGTGGATTATGGAAATGGAAAAACCTCTTTCATGGAGGATGTTTGCAAGCTGAAGCATGGGATTTATATGGCCTTGAAATGGCAAAGGAAACAGTATCACTGATCCACGACCCTTCAGTTTCATCTCAAACTATTTCTCTTGATTCCAATCTCTATAATATGTCATCCACACACTATATATATATTGACACATATTGTTTGATGACATATATGATGATGACTATACTGATATCCCAATAAATAAATTATTTTAATCCATCTTATCTGTCAAGGACAGATATATGAAGCTAACTAGGAAGCCAAAAGGAATCAAAATTGTTCGTAACGGTTAGTTTACCGTATGTGAATTTGGTATTAATAAGTAAATTATTATTCCATATACCTAAAAGTATTATTGAGGTTATTATATTAAAAGTTAAATTTAATTTTGTTGTCTTTATTAGAAAAAGAGTAAATTAGTCTATATACGTTACGTCAAAAAATAAATTAGTCATTCTATCTATTTATATTGTTAAAAACTATCGTGGTTGATGGAATAACTAGACATTAACATGTGACGTGCCATGTGTACCTCATGTTGAGGTATAAAGACTAATTTTTAATAGCAGAATTAGATGAAATTTTTAAAAGAAAGCTCAATGTGCTCCTTGATCTAACGTACAAGGACTACTTTGCCTTTTTTTAGTGGCTTTTTTTACTTGTATAATACAAATTAAAAAAATTAAATATTGAAATAGTATGCCAATACCATTATTTACCAAAATGGGGTGTTTGAAACAGTTCCAAGAGGTGGAGGGAGAGAGATGGTCGACACTCATGTTTTTTTGACACAATAATTGAAATATCATTACAAAATGATGTGTTTTTAAAAAGTAATTTTTTAAGGGTGGAGGGGGAGAAATGGGCGGCACCAGTATAAAAAATATATTTATTAAACGTGGAGGGGGAGAGATGGGTGACATTAGTAGAAGGGGCAAAATGTAATCTGAATCTTAGTATAGAAACTTTCATGATACTTTTATCATTAATTGTATCATGTTCCATTTCTTTATTTAAAGATACATAAAGAAAAAAAAAATATAATTTAAAGCCATGTTCAGCTTTTAAAAAATTTGACTTATGTGTGTCTCAAATAATTATCTTATAATACATGTTAAGATCAAAGTGGTTCCATATAGATTTTTTTTGGTTGAAACCAAATTAACTATCGTCGGTAGCAGTAATTAATCTCCTCGTCGTGGATACTCTCCAAAGAAATATACGGTTGATCATAAAATGTGTTCCATATAGATTTTGAATTTATTAATATTTTCAAAAGTTTTATATAGTTATAGCATATTCCAAGTATTTTAATAAGAATGTATTATAAAAATATTTTATACAAGTGAATAATTATATTAGAATAAAAGAAGGAGAAAGAGTTTAGAAAAGAGAGATGGACTCCTAAATTTTATACCCATATTGATTTATATTACAAAAGATGTAAAGATGCTTTCGTTAAAATAAAATGTGAATTTTTAAATGTTAAATTAGAAAATAAACATAAAAAAGAGTTTTAAGCGGTAAACAACTAATCGGGAAATGATTGTATGAAACAGTGACACCATGTCATCTGTATCTTTTTCAATAAATTTATGCCACATCAACATTTTTATCTTGAATTTAAGTATTTTTATCCTGAAAAAATTAAATCCAAATTAAAATCTTGAAATTCAGAATAAAATACTGAAATTCAGGATAAAAATACTGATGTGGCATAAATCTATTAGAAAGTGATACAGATGATATAGTATCACTGTTTCATTTAATCCTTCCTCACAACTAATCAAGTTAAATTGTGTAGTTAAATGCGCACATGTCATTTATGTATAAGTGTTAAAAAATAAAAGTGAAAAATTAAATTAAAACAAGTGAAAGTTAGAAAATAAAATGAAAAGTTGTATAAATTAAGACTAGATCATAATCATACAATGAATGTGTGTGTGGAGGTAGGCCAGAATGATAGGTATGATTCCATCTAAAAGGTACCATATTAATTAGGATCCCAACTAATTGGATTCAATTTTATTGGATTCAATTTTCTAACTTAAATATCATACAAAATAATTTGATAAATTTAATACCAAATTATTATTATTGGTGACTATTTAAAATTTTCAAAATATATATCGAGGTGATAAGTCCGACATCAATTTAATAAGCTTGAAATGACTATTTAGATATAAAGAATTATAAAAATTCAAATCTCATAATATTTTACTTTGAAAACATGAAATTCTTAACCAATAATTAATACAAGAAAAGAAATGAAAAGAAAAATCCTTAAACAGTCAAGGATCCTTCAAATCAGTTGGTGTTATTTTTTTTTTTGATAAAACAAAAATACAAAGGAACGCTCTAAGTTATATTAATAACTTTTTCGTTAAGAAAAGTTGCTACCACACTATCTGGTGGTACTTTAAAAGTCCGGAGAGAAGTCTGCCATGAAAGATCAATCTTCGCCATTTGATCTATAACTAAATTGTGCTCCCTAGGACATGTTTAATACTCCATTGTCCTTCAGCGTTCAAGAGTCTCTTAATTCTCCTGATTAGCGTACTACCAGTGTCGAAACTATCTTCCAAGGATAAGATCCTTACCACTTCAAGATTATCGGTTTCAGTTGGTGTAATTTTAAAGTTAGGTAGGTGTCTACAGCTGTCCGACTCACTCTCATTACTTTTATTTATTGTACTTTTAGCGAGCGTGAGTGAATCAATATATACACACGTGTTAAATTGTATTCAATTATTTTTATATTTCTACCATTAATTGATATTTAATTGTATATTATAAAGTAATCAATAAAAATTAGTTGCGGTTTATTTGCACAATATTTACTTATCTTAAGAATTGTTTGGTTCCAACAATTATAGTTGTACAAAAAAAATGTTATAGAATATATTTATGTCATCAAATTTTGTTATTAGTCTTAGATTATGCTATGTAGAGTTTTGTCTTTTAATTAGATTTATTTTATTTCTTGTATTTTTGACTTTTAAAATTTCAATCCAAACTCAAACAATAGTTATTAAATTTATTAGGTCAAATACTACTAGTGGTCTCGTATCATGTGTAACTTGTGAATTTAGTTCCCGCTCTCCAATTTGATCGTTTCAGTCCATATACTTTTTCGAAATTTGAAATTTCAATTCTGACTCAAATGGTAGTCATTAAGTCCCTTACTAAAATGGTGTGGCATTTTTGTTCATATTATGTAGAAATAGCGAGCTGCTATGATGTTATACATGTGATAATATGTTAGTCACATAAGATTTTGAAAGTAACAAAATTTAACTTAATGAATTTAATGATTCTAATTGAGGCCAGGACTGAAATTTCAAAATTCAAAAAGCATAAGAACTAACAATGGCCAAATTAAAGTCCACGGACTAAACCCACAACTTACGCATTGTACAGACACTAATAGCATAATTTAACATTCATGGATGACTAATAGAAGCTTAGTTTAACATAGGACATGAATATTAGTCTAATTTGACTCATTAAAGGATGAGGTTTGGGCTTTCAGTATATGTCCTTTTTCAATCAGTTCCTTTAGATAAAACAAGAATTGAAACTATTCTTGCAAATAGACTCTCTTGTTATAGACTTTTATCCAACAAATAATTTCCTCGTTGTAATAGCTAGGAATGTACAAAGAAAGTCTTAGATTCTTATATATGGAAAATGGCTAGACCAATTGTTCATGAATGCATTGAATGGCTAATTGGGAATGGGTTGAATGTTAAATTTTTTAGGACTTATGGGCAAATAAAAGAATTGTAAAGGATTGCCACATTAGCATTATGATGTGGATCACCACGTCAGCATCACAACTATAACACGTCATACCTGACCTGATCGCCGAGTCCGAGTTACAAGGTGCCACATTTGTTGTCAGAGCAGCTATGATCAAATCATAGTTCAATTTATATCACAAACATCCCAATATAAGTTAAACAAGTATGTAAAATGATTCATATTCATTTCCAAGTCTTATACGAGCTTACGAAAGCTCTAATGCTAACTCAAGATCAAATTAGGACTAAATTGTAACATTTTTAAAATTTTAGATTGATTTTGTGACGTTAGAGGGTTCCTCGTCGTGACGTAACATACTGTCTACTCTTTTCCCAATGACCCATGCTCAATGTCATATCATGGCAAGGTGGCCTAATCTCGTTGCGACGACATACACTCGACGCCGCTACATGACATCTTGTTTTTGCAATTTCCAAATGGAACTTTTGCCTCTACTTTCTAAACAATCATAATTCACATTCACTTCATAATTTTAGGTCAAATATGAAATCTTTAAGCCTCAAATCAGAAATACAACATGATTTACAACAATGTAACAATACCATTTCATCTATAATTTAACAAACTCTTATATTTCATTTAAAACTTAAACATGCTTACCTATTCATCAAACTATTGACAATTGCAGCATTCCATACCATTTCATACCATATTGAATCCATTTGCATGTTATAATCAACTAACCAAGTTCATACATCAACCTTTTTAAATCTAAGTGTATATAGACATAGTTTTGTACCAAATTTTGACTCAATCTAGGTACAGGTCATACTTGACACCAAAACAAAACTTATACAAACTTTATTGAGTCAGGGATTACTTTCGGAATGCTAGATCAACTGTTCAATCTATCGAAAGTCTTCTATACCTACGCATGGAGAAAACAAACTATACTCTGAGCAAATATACTTAGTAGTATTTCCATGATTCAAACCAAAACAAGACAAAATTTAAAGCAACTGCATACATTCATTCCAATTGCAATTCATAGAACAATCTTATATAAGTTCAAACCAACAACTTAAAGTACATTATAGGCATGCAAGTCATGATTTGAACATATCAACTTACCAAATACCATTCCTTTCACATGATACCTAATCAATTCCTAATTCCATTACTTGTACCATTCCTATTGATTTTCTAACATCATCATTTATATATATATATATTTAATTTCATTTAAGCATTTTAACTACTCCCGAGCTTATTGGCTTTTTCTTATTCATTCGGTCCATAGGGCTTTTTTTCGATTTATTTCATATGTTGTCACATATTGAATTTCAATTCCATTTATCCATTTACATATCATTTAATCAATTTTCATGTTTATAACTCTATTATGCAAACATGGACTCAGAACGGATAAGTGAATCCGTCACTTCAGGTTTCTCGACAACGATAACGCTAAACATATACATAATACCATCCTACATTGCCCGACAACGATGGTTTTCTTAATTTGATCAATCTGTCACCTCAGATTGCCCAACAATGATGACTCTATGTGTACAATCTACCACTTCAGGTTGCTCAGGAATGATGGTTTTCAATGATATCTTGACCTTATGACATGCCAACTATATTTGACTTAGTTTGAATAGCTAATAGGGTAACCAATTTTTTTGATTCATTATATAAATTTCAAATCATATTTAATCAAATCCAAATAAACCATCAATTCATCACATAAGCAACAAATTTCAACTCAATTTCATACCAATTATCACATATCAATCAAATCATACAACTTTCTATTCTATTCAATTTAGTATCTGTCTCGGTATTCAGTTTAAATCATAGCAATTCAATTCAATAATCCAATAACAACTCACCTCAATACCATATAATGCAAAATGACATCCACATGTAGAAAATAAGTGGTTCCCAAATTATAGAAATACAAACCGAATTTCTAAGCTATTCGTCGACGACTTTCAATTTTCCTTTTCCTTTCGACGATTCTGTGTCAACGTTAGCTAAATAAAATCATAAAACATATAGTACTATCAAATTCCATTCAAATAAGAACCAAACACAATATCAAACATATTTTACAATTTTTTCAATTTAGTCTCTAAACCCGGGACAAACATAACTTTCAATCTAAAGCTCTGAATTGAAATTTGATTTCACAAATACTCATTAAGGACCTTCTATTTCCTATTCCTACTGAAATTTCATGACATTTTTGCATTTTATTTAATTTGGTCCTTAATGTATGAAACTAATAATTAAGCTTTACAATTAAGTCATTTTCTTAATCTAAGCTTAATTTCTAGAAATTTCACACCAATTTCATCTAATTCTAGACAATGGCAACTTTCTAAAACTTTAACAGTTTCACAAATTAATTAGTACATGAGCTAGTTAAATCAAGCTCTCATGACCTCAGATTTATAAAAATTACAAGAAAAGAACCTAAATGAACTTACCAATTTATGACCAACTATTTCAAGCTTGGGAGGTTTCTTAGTTAAAAAATGGTGGTCGATTTAGGTGAAGAAGAAAGGTGTTATGTTTTCTCTTTCTTTCCACTGAATTTTCACCATTATACATGGCTTAATGTTTGATTAATTTTTGTTAATTATGCTTTATTTATAATTAATCTTAATTTCACTTATTTAGCTTAGTATCATCATATTGTGCACTAAGCCTCAATTAAGTATGGTCTAATTGCTATTTTGGACCTTTGGTTAATTGCAATTTAAGTCCCCAAGCCATTTATTAATTAAAAATATATAAGGATTGGACTTTACAATTTAGTCCTTGGGTCCTAATTAACCACAATTTCAACTAAATTGACTATCCAAATTTTAATTCATCTATATAATAACTCCATAAGTATCTTTATTTAATATTTATGAACTCAGTTTAAGGAAACGAGGTCTCAAAATCACAATTTTTGATACCACTTTGGGCAAAAGAATGACCACTATGTTGGCACCATGATAGCTAAATTAGTGGTCGTTAACGACCACATTAGCAAGACCATTAATATTTAACGATTAACTGTTAAACCTAATTTTCAAAAGGCTTAATTGATAAATTTCATCAATTGAAGGGCTCAATTGAGTGTAACAAATTAAGATGAATTTAATTTATTTTTTTAAAATGCTTCAAGAAATTTTAAAGTAGATCGATTCATATTTCATAAGAAGAATTATGTTTTTACATTTGTAATGTTTGATTATTAATTTATATAAAAGGTTATGCATAAAATAGATATAGCAAAGTTTATATTTAACATGTTCTCAAATGGCTAACGTACTAAAAAACCCTTAAACTATCTGCATTTTATTTAAATAAGTCCTTAAACTATTCTTGTATTACATAAGTCCATAACCTATGATTTTTACCCTTAAAAGCCCTTGATTTTAACATTAAAGTGAAAATAAACTTTTGAAGTTCAAGCTCTTATATTAATTTTTGTTGATGCAATAGAAATTATATATACTTTAACATCAACATAAAATTTAATAGAGTAATCAAAATTTTCAAGAAAGTAATTAAGAATGTTATGTATAAAAGCACTTTTAATAAATTTTAAAATATTTTATTTTACTTTCAAAAAGAATATTTTTATGTAATAAATTATTTTCATTAAATTCACATCGAATTAAATGCAAAATATTTTGAAATTTCAAAATATTTTTATTTTAATATTAAAATCAATGGCTTTTTAGGTAACAATCATAGGTTTTGGGCTTATTTAACCACAATAACAATACAAGGGCTTATTGTGTAAAATTGAAATATTCAATGTGGAATTGAATTATGTAGTATTAATGTATTTTAATTGTTTTAATTCCATAGCTTACGTCGTATCGAAATCCTCAACTAAAAAGGGGAAGGATAAAATCAACGTCGAATAGCTCGGAATCCATGGTTTGTGTTTCTATAATCTGAATTAAGTTATAAATCATTACATTTGAATTATTACATGTAGTAAGCATTTGAGGTGAGTACTTTGGTACTTGAGATTGAATTGAATACATATTAAATTGAAATGGAGTGATTTGGTATATTATGATGTATTGATATATGAATATTGAATTGAATATATATTTATGTGTGTATATATGAGAATTGGACATTTGATGTATTTGAAAGTAAAAAGGAACCCTATTAACTGTAACGAGCTGAGTCGGATATAGATGGCATGCCATAGGATAGAAAGAGTTCAGGGATTTCTTCGACCTCGAGTTGATAAGGCACTGGTGCCAATTTGTTTTGGTTTAACCAATGAGGCACTAGGTGTCAATTTATATAGCGTGGGCGCAATTATTACTTCGAATTTATCCGATGAGGCATTGGGCACCAAATTGGTATGTTGGTTGGATCCGTGTATCCGTCCGAGTCCGAGTTGTGTTAATAGGGGTAATTAAATAATAAATTTATGTAACTGATATTGAAATGGCAAAGTATGTAAATTGGAAATGAGAAAGTGGATTGAAAAAAAATGAAATGTGAATTATGTTGTGAACATAAATGAAATACATAAGTGATGCACTCATGAATTGATCATGGATTGGTTTGTGCAATTGTACAAGTGAATTTTTGATTGATCTATGAAAAGCTAATTATATAGCAAGTGATGTGAATTGAGATATTTGTCAAAACCAATTAAGTATGAAGACATGTGAAAATTGAGTATAGCATGAAATAATGTGATAATATGCATGAAATTGAAATGGTGATATTTTGTAATTGCATGCTCAGATAGTAGTATGATTGTATAATTCAATTTGAGCATTCATGTACCATTATGTCTTTAAATGTTTAGATTATAGAAATATCATTGAGTTTTACTCAACGTGCGGTTGTTTTCTGTGTGCAAGTTAGGTACTTCTCTTTTGGTCGTCGACTCAGCATCCAACAACAATCTCAATCTCAAGTGTGGTGATGTTTATTTTTGTAATGGCATGCAACTAAAAGGTCTTTGGTTGATAGTTGTTTTATGGATGTTATGTAAATTTGAGTTATAAGTATAATGGTGGTCATGATATATAAGTATATGTTTGTATTTGAAGCTAAATGTTGGTATGTTGTTTTGACCCGAGGTTTGATATGTGTATGCAATTTAAAGTTTGATGTCTTATGTAGCTATATGTTAGGCTAAATTGAGTGATTTTGGCATGCTTTAAACTTTTATTTGGATGATGCATTGTTGATATGTTTTGATGATATAAAATGTGGTACCAATGAGGGTACATTGGTTAGACACCTAAGATGATTGTTTTGGCATGTTTTGAGTATGTTTAATCGTATTTTGAATAGGTCAAATGATTTGTATTTGAGTTGTTTAAAGCCCAAGTAAGCTTGAAATGGTAAACTTGTTGTTTAAGGTACATTTTAGGTCCACACGGCCAGAGACACGGGCGTGTGACTTGGTCGTGTGAGACATACGACTTGGTGACACGACTGTGTGTCATCTGTTGAGTGCTTAAGGTGCAGTTCAGTTAGTTACACGACCTAGCACACGGCCTAACACACGGGCGTGTGAGGCTATTTCGAGAGTTACACGGCCTAGCACATGGGCGTGTGACACGGGTGTGTGACACGGGTGTGTGACACGGGTGTGTGACACGGCCGTGTGACCTTACTCAGTGAGTTACAGGTGAGGACAGGGGCTGGGACACGGGCATGTGTCCCTAGTTCAAAGGTTACATGGCTTGAGGCACGGGCGTGTGTTTTAGCCGTGTGAGGCACACGGCCGTGTGACCCTTGTTTCTAAAATTTTGTAGCTTTTGCATGAACTTTTCAAATGATTTCAAATTAGTCTCGAATCATTTCGAAGGTAATTTATGGTTCTCGAGGGCTTGATTTAGGGACGATATGTATGTGAATGATTGTTTTATAATGTGTATTGGATAATATTTAAAATATATTTTAAATGTTCAGTTTGAGCAGTAATGCTCTATAACCCTAATCCGCGACGGAGAGGGGTTAGGGGTGTTACAATGTGCGCTTAAAAATAATATTCAACAAATAATTAAATGTAATTTTTGAAACTATAATAACAACACATATGCAATATGTACAAAATTAAAAAAAAATAGTTTAAATTGGGAGTAAAAGTGTAACAGCCTGTTTTTCAGTGGTGTCAAAAATAGTGGTTTTGGGGCCACCAAATTCGACGAGTAAGTTAGTAAATATTATATTTAATATTTACGTGTTAATTGTTACTTTGAAAAGGTTTTTGATATAGTGATTTTTGTTATATAAACGATTTATTAAGTTTAAGTGGTATGACCCTAAAGTCAAGTGGTTTTAGAAATTGAGGTATCGAGACCTCATTTTTATAAATCGGTCTTAAATATTTTTATAAATATTTAAAGAGTGTAATTAAGGTTGTATTATAGTTTCGTTGGAAAATTTTATCGTCTCGATAGTTAATTAAGCAAAAAGGACTAAATCTTAAAAGTTGAAAAAGTCAATTGCTATTAGTTTAAATTGTTAATTGATTAAAGAATTATAGTTGGAGGGCCTTAATGGGTAAATTACCCATTCTTAAGTTGGTGGACGATTAAAGCTTTATGTTTTTTAATTTTATATGTGATTTTAATATTATAATGTTATTATTAAATGAAAAAGATAAAATAAAGAAATAAAAGTTAATAAAATAAGAAAACAATGGTTTTCTCTTCATTGGACATCTTTATCACTGAAACACCATGGCAAGAAGAACCAAGGTTCCGCTATGCTTCAATTCATGCATGGTAAGCCATTTTTCATCTGTTTTTAATAATTTTTATATTTTTGAAATCGTTGCAACTAGGTTTAGCTAGTCCGTATCTTCGATTTTGAAATTGTTAAAGATTTTGAATGTTTCTATGGATGAATCTTGTGGTTTTGATGCTAGATGATGAATTTGGAATGTTGATTTATATTTAAAAGTATTTTGTTAAGTGATTTTGATGAATTTTCTAAATAGACTAATTTGTTAAATTAATAGAAGTACAACGATTTAATGTAAAATTGTTGCATAAATGGGATGTTTTGAATACTATGAACATTCTCTAGCTTGGGTTTGTGTTAAAAATGGTTAATTTGCATGTTTTGGGCTTAGGACTAAATTGAATAAAAGTAAAACTTTAGGGGAAATTTTGTATTATTGTCTAAATTAATATATTGAATGAAATTATTAATTTAGATCAAGATCATGTGAAAAATCGAGGAAATTAGAAAATTACCAAAATGCCTCAAAATTTTAGTATTTCTGCAATTTAGTCAGATAAGTTCGTTAATATTGTATTCTGTATAATTTTGATTAAATTGAATATTAAAATGTGATTATATTATGATTAACTCAAAATATATATGTTAGAATGCAATTTCTTGTGTTATGAAACGACGTGAATCCAACGACGTACGACGATTACCGAGTCCTATTTGAACCTTAGGAATTTGTAAGATAAGAATGACATGTCATTAGGGTTACCGATTTGGTTGAGGTCCTGCATGTGTTGCAGACACACCATAGCTCGTATGAGCTTACCGTTACTTAGCTCGTATGAGCTTACAGATTACAGTTCGTAAGAGCATACCGATTCATAGCTTGTATGAGCATACATATACAGGAATTGACTAATTATAGTTTAGCACACCATGTGTGAGCTACCCGAGTATCCAACGATATTCTAAATGGTTCAATGGGAAATGTTTTGTTACGAGACAATATGAGTTCGATACGAACTAATACAATTTTATACATGAAATACTTGGAAATGATGGTACATAATATATTAATATATTGAAATGGATGATATATGTATATGAAGAAACGGTAAGTGAATTATATGTATCATAACATGTACATATATGAACATCTTTGATATGATGCTATGTGGAAATTATGTAAGATGAGACAGGTAATAAACTCAAGTGTGGCATGTTGAGAAAATAAGGTTATCAATGTTGAATTTATATGAAATATGTTCAAGTATGCTAACATGTGTTGTTGTTTGATGTAATGCCCTAAAAATCTTTTATATATTTATTTTCGTATGTTTATGACACAATTGTATGTCTGCATAAGTGGTTAAGTGTTCTGGGAAGTGTTTGAGAGGTCTCAAGTTCGAGCATTAGCTTGGGAAAATTTTTGTTTTTAAATGAATAAACCCCTATCTCTAATTAGTAGGCTTATAAATAAATATTGGTAAAATATGTCAGAATGGGCCTACTGGTCTGGTGATTAAGTGTAGTGTTAAGTGGCTGGAGGTTTGAGGTTCGAATCTCTGCGCGATCAAGGGGATTTATTTTTACTGCTTGTGCCGTATGAATGTTGTAGTTTGACCGAAATTTTGAGTATTTGAGGAGTCTGAGATGTTGTGGCTGATTTTTAGGAGGATAATGAAGGGGATTTCGGTAGTTGTGGGATTGGTGGAGGAAAATAAGGAATTTGAGGTGTAGTGGGAAGGTGGACAGTTTGTGGAGGGATAATAGGAGAGTTTTGAGAAGTGGATCAAGGGATGTGATCAGTAGTTGTGCCGAAACTGATTCCTTTCCCAAAATTCGACTTTAGCTTTTTTTTTCTCTCAATTTTCTGTCAACTGTTCTCATTCCTCTGCTGAATATTGCTAGTGAATTTTGCTACTTCTTTTTTGTTCTTTTTTGGTTTTGCACACTTCTCTACCCATCTTTTTTTTCTTCTTCTTGCTGTCACCTCATTTATGTTCCTGTTGGTTGCTACCGAATTGTTGATCCTTAGGCCAATTCTTTTTCTTTTCATCCCTCGCCCTTCATATTGCCAATTCTTGTTTCCTCTACTCTGATACACGATTTTCTATCGTTGATTGTTCTCGTGGTTCTGTTCTTGTTGGTATTCTGGCAAGTAAAACTTCGACACTTTGATTTGTGCCTAAATTAAATGCTAATTGGATGTTACTATTGTCTTGACAACAAGGAATCATTTTGATTGAGGTCCCTCTACTGTGGAGTTTTAGCATATTCGTTTGGAGTTTCAAGGTAGGTATCGTGCGTTTGAAATGGAAGTATATTCGGTTTTGTGTTGTTGTGCTTTCATGAGTTGAGACTAACGATTAAAGTGAATGATCAATTTTAGGAACTACTGAGCTTGGAAATGTTTTGTTGCGAGCAAACATAACTCTGAAAATAGAAATCGGTGAAAAGCCAAAAAATGTGATTGTCGACGCCACACAGGCGTGCAGCCGCCTGTGTGGTAGGCCGTGTGACCGAACACGAGCGTGTGATCGACGAGGCTGGCCGTGTGTGATACATGGGCTGGACTGAATTGGGCCATATGGGCCACACGGGCGTGTGGGCCCGCACGGGTAAACCACACGGGCGTGTAGGATTATTGGGCCAAGCCGTGTGATCCACATAGCCAAGGCCATTTAGGGTCGTGTGGGCCACACAGGCAAACATTATGGGCTTGTGGGCCCATTTTCACTGTTTGATTGCTAAGGTTGCACAGGTCACCCGAGTCAACTGTGGACCTACTGTAGGGTCGGTAAGCTTACTTAGACCCCTAATTGATTGAAATGACTGCATGATTGATACGATTAAGCATGATGATGCCCTACTGATTTGATACTGTATGCCCTGATTTTATGCATGATATTATGTTTAGCATGTCATATATGTATATTGCATTGCATTGGGGTGGGGTGGGGGTTATATTGTTCGGAGGAAGTGTACCAAAAGGCCTCGAGCCTAAATTACTGACAATTCAGCTGTAAACTACTGTCTAGTGCTGCATTCGTTACTTTTTGGAGTGTAGGGATGGGTGGGTTGATTATATCCCCACATAGAGTGTAGGGTTAGACGGAGTTGGAGTGTAGAGGGTGGCGGGGTAGGATTTGATACTATAGATCTGTTACTATACTGAATATTGATATTGTAATGGGCCAGGGCCCAAATGCATGACTGCTTCTGTAATGAAATGGGCTAAGGCCCTAGTTGAAACTGAAACTGTTACTGAGATGGGCTTAGGCCCAGACTATGATTACATTCTGTCTGCCTGTTTATATGAGGATTGTCGAAACCATTTTTAAAGTTTTTGTAAAAACCGGGGGGTGACTTTAAAAAATAAAAAAATAAAAAAAAGGGGACTCGCCACCAATCCCTTTTTACTTAGGTGTGATTGGATCACCTTGTAAAACTTTTTATTTCAAAACATTGATTTTGGTCCACGAAATACAAGAAAACGGGTTCAGGAGTCCGTTACGTACGAGGAAGGGTTAGCACCCTCATAACGTCCAAAAATTGGTACCTAATTGATAAAATCATGTCTTAATGTTGAAAATTTGAAAACTTTAAAATATGATCCTTTTATTTGAGAGAAAACTAAAGCTCAGTTATCTCGAAGAAATAAAATGCTATACCCAATGAGTTAGGATGTAACATTTCATGATTTCGAAACTAGGCTCACTTGTGTTTGAAGAAAATTCTTACCTCAAGACACAAAACATCATATCCAATAAGTTAGGATACAATGCTCTGAATTCCTGAGAATAAGTTTTGATTTGAAGTTTATAAGTTTTAATTTTGAAAGAAAATGGATACTTAATATTTTAAGTTCAACAAGAAAAATCGAAACCCAGTGAGTTAGGGCACAATTTTTTCTCGAAGCCCCCAAATATTATGTATCACCGTATTAAAAATATTTAAATAAAATGCATTAATTCGAAAGATGTTTTTATTAAAAATGGTTTTGGTGTAAGATGTGGCATATATATATTACAAAGCATCAATTCCAAATAGCAATTCTTCACTATTACAAATCATATTAAAATTATAGACAATAAACGAAGGACTAATGAGACATGGTACATAATAAAAGGCTATGCTAAAACAACATTAAGCAAATAAAAGAATATAATAAACGAATACGAGATATAAAATAAACAACAACAATTAAGAATCTATATGAAACATAATAATTAGAAATAAATATTAAATTCTACAAACAAAATCAAATATGAGAAGTAAATCAATAATATATTTAAACACTTAATTATAAAAAAATAAAAATAAAAAATAAAAATGATATTTTTAAAACAATTAATATATACAAACAATATATTTCAAATGAGTAATATAAAACTTATAGCGTATATAAGAAAATACTAGGATACTTATAATAAATTTTAATAATTTAATACATATAAATGATAATGTATGATGAAACGATTAATGAATAGCATATAATAATTTCAAATAAAGATATATAAAATTACATATATAATATAAATAATATAAATAAAATATGTTATACTATATAAATAAAATTTATACAAAATAAAATAAAAATAATATATGATATATTATAATATTGAATAATATACAAAATTTTAAAAATATATAATATAATAACTAATATATAAATTTTAAAAAATATGCAATGTGTATAAATATTATTGAACTAAATACAATAACTAAATACAATAATAGTAGTAAAAATAGTATATATTAAAAAACAAACATAAAAACTTTATACTATTAATAAATTAATATACAAATAGTAAAAAAAATAATATAGAATTTTAATATGATAAAATAATTTAAAAATAAAATAAAAAGTTTAAAAATAAACAAAGAAACATGGATTAAATTAAAATAAATAAAAAATTAAGGAAAAATGTAAAAAGGATGATATTGAAGTGCGCTACAAATTGTAGGGACTTAATAGGCAAGTATGCCCTATCTCCTAAACTGCGCCATTCCGTTATCAACCTTTAAATAGCTTGAAGGACCCAATTGAAACAAAAATAGACTTTCAGGGCTAATTTAAAAAATAAAAAGAATGTTAAATTGGAAGAAATTAAAAATAATGAAGTTGTGAGGAACTAAAATGACAAATTTCCCTTTTAATAAAAACACGCGGATCCTCCCTGGGTTTTCGGGTTAACGTGCAGATCTAGGGCCTTTAAACGACGTCGTTTTAATGCTTATTGGCTTAAGCAAAAATGGTGTCGTTTTTATGAGGCTATATAAGTCGGTTTTCATAAAAAAATTTCATTTGCACCCTATTTTTTAAAAAAAATCCTAGAGTTCTCTCTGTCCTTTGGCCTTAGGCCAGGACACTAGCCCGATCGGCCACCACTTGTCACTGCACGCGCTCTCGCACTCGACAATGTATATGGCGGCCGGAGGCCAACAGCTTCTTTTTTTAAATGCCAATCGAAAGGTAAAATCCTTTCTATTTTTTATTACTCGTGTATTTACTATTTACAAGATTCGAAGAAAAAAATAAAAATAACACGAATAAAAAAAATCAGAAATCACCAATGTCTGTTGGGTTTTTCTTGTTTATTTCAGTATATTTTTTGTATCTTGTGTGTATATTTTTTACAGGTTTCATTGGGTTTTTATAGCCCAAAGATAAATCGAAAAAAAAATTAAAGAATCTACCTTGTTTGTTTTCTGCTCTTTCTTTCCATTTGCTGTGTCCTTTCCTTTTCTGTGCAGGTGAGTGCTGAGGATCTCGGCGGTGGAGCGCCATCCGTGCGAGGATTGTGGTGCGCCCGAGGTTCCGTGTCGAGGCTTGCGACATGAGGAGAGGCTGGGTATTGGAGCGCCTAGGGTTTCAGAAACCCTAGACTACTGAAACTGTTTAGTTTTTTTTTGGGCCGTATAGGTTTGGGTCTGGGTCTAGGTCTGTTTAGGTATGGGTCTGAGTCTATTTAGGTATGGGTCTGAGTCTGTTTAGGTATTGGGTTTGTTTTATCTGTTTCGGGTATTGTTTTGCTTTGGGCTATTGGACTGTATTAAAAACAAACTTGGACATTTATTATTTTTTGTTTTATTTTTATTTTTGTTTTGTTTAAGCCCGGGCAATAATGGGCTATTACAGCTGCCCCTCTTTGCTCATTTTCATGTAACGAGAATAGAACAAAGACGATAAAAGGTTTCATTTTTCCCGATCTTGTCAAATGGCTGTATCTTCAGGGAGATAGGCTAGTATCTTCAATTTGCTTTCTGCAAACTCAAGCATACCAAACTAGTATCTTTTATTTGTTTCACTGCAATTTTAGGAATGCCAGATCTATTATCTTAAGTCTATTTTGCTACAACTTTAGGGATATCAGACTAGTGTCTTTGATCTTCTTCCTGCAACCTCAAGAAGGTAAGATCTTATTGTCTTCAGTCTACTCCATTGCAACTTCAGAGAGACAAGACTAATGTCTTCGATTTGCTTCACTGCAACTTCATGAATGCTAGATCTACTTTCTTTAGTTTGTTCCACTGCAATTGCAGGGAGGTCAAGTTGATGTCTTTGATCTTTTTCCTGCAACTTCAAGAATGTAAGATCTGTTGTCTTCAGTCTGCTCCGCTGCAATTTCAGGGAGACAAGACTAATGTCTTCGATCTACTTCCTGCAACTTCAGGAATGCCGGACCAATGTCTTCGATCAGCTTCATTGCAACTTCAGGAATGCTAGATCTGCTTTCTTCAGTTTTTTCCATTGCAACTTCAGAGAGGTCAAACTGATGTCTTTGATCTTTTTCCTACAACTTTAGGAGTGTAAGATCTGTTGTCTTCAGTCTACTCCACTGTAATTTCAAGGAGACAAGACTAATGTCTTTGATCTGCTTCTTGCAACTTCATGAATGCCAGATCTGTTGTCTTTTAGCTTGCTCTACTACAAAATTAGAGAGCTAAAGCTAACGTCTTTGATATTCTTCCTGCAACTTCAAGAAGGTAAGATCTGTTGCCTTCAGTCTACTCTGCTGCAACTTCAGGGAGACAAGGCTAAAAGTGACCATTTACCCTGCTACATCGTCCTATGACCTGTAGCATGGGTATATGCTTATGCTGAATAATTAGGATGCCATGATCAAAATGAATCAAATGCTCCTATTCAGACATGCCATGATATGTGAATGCAAAAATGATATGAGTATGATTCCTACTCAAGGTGTTATCACTCATTTATCCTTCAAGGTTTCATTTTCCTTCCCCTTGAAGCATCATTTTCTTGTTCAAATAATTTGCCCCATGAAAATTTTAGGGCCCATTCCTCTTGATTCTTGGGACACGGGTCGTATATCAACTTTCCCCGGAATCACAACTTTTTCTATCCGTCCTTACTGCAACTTAAGGATACAGGCCTTGTTTCAACTTTAATTCATTCCACCACAATTTAGGGTTTTTGAATCTTTTCCCGTCACAAATTGGTCTATCATACCATTTTCTGAATAACCCAATGACATTGTTTACTTTCGTCACAACAACTCATTATTCTTCCTAATTTATCAATTTGGACAAAGAATTCAGAGAAATAGTCTCTATCAAGACTCTTATTTCTCAAATATTTCCAATCTATGTACATGGAAATTCTAAACAATTATCCTGTTTTGATTTCTTGTTTTATCTAGAAATTTTCAAAGTAATATGTAGGACTTCTTTTGTGAAATTATTATTTCATCAATCATTATTTCAATGCAACATGCTTATGAATAATGGGTAACAAATAAATTGATTTCAAGGAGAGTTAAAAGAATTATCAAAAATACAAAGGAAATTAACCAGGAACATATCTTTGAGAAGAAAAACAATCCAAAGATAGTAAAATGAATAGAACAAAAATCAGATGCCTTAGATATCGCAAATTGGGCTTCTATATACAAACTACATGAAGACTACTTTGAGCTTAACATGTGTTTAGAAAACCCAAAGTACTTTGTTGACACCCCGATATGCAACGTACTTCATTTCTTGTTGATTCAAGTATAGCAAGATCACTGCGTGCACATTCAGAAGTTGAGCTGCCCTTTTCGGGTTTTCAACTCAAAATCCCTTTGGTCTCAAGGCACCTTTTGCGGGTTTTCACCCTGGCCTCTCCCTTTTTTTTAGAAGTCTCAAAGTGCCCTTTGCGGGTTTTCACCTTGGCCTCTTCTCCTTTTTAAGCAAAATACTTTTTTACTGAATCTGAATTCACAGGATTAAGTAAGCTTTTCCCATCCATTTTGGTCAGAATCAGTGCACCTTCAGAGAAAGCTTTGTTCACCACATATGGTCCTTCCCAATTCGGCATCCATTTTCCTCTGAAATCCTTTTGTATGGGAAGAATCTTTTTAGTACAAGGTCCCCCTTGTGAAACTCTCTGGGTAGACTTTTTTATCATAGGCTCTCATCATTCGTTTTTGGTACATCTGACTGTGACGAATAGCCCTTATCCTCTTTTCTTCAATCAGGTTTAACTGATCATATCGAGCCTGAATCCATTCAGCTTCATCTAATTTTATTTCTAACAAAACTTTAAGAGAAGGTATTTCCACTTCAAAAGGTAGAACTGCCTGCATTCCATAGACCAATGAGAAATGAGTTGCCCCAGTAGACGTTTTGACGGACGTTCGATAAACATAGAGTGCAAATGGTAACTTCTCATGCCAAGCCTTATAAATTTTCGTCATTTTCTCTACTATCTTCTTAATATTTTTGTTGGCCGCTTCCACTTCCCCATTCATTTTCAGACGATACAGAGACAAGTTATGGTGTTTGGTTCGAATTAACTACAAACTTCTGCTATCGTGTTGTTGTTCAAGTTCAGTACATTGTCTGATATGATCCTCTCAGGAATTCCATATCGACAAATGATCTCCTTCTTCAGGAATCAACTAACTGCTGACTTAGTAACACTAGCGTATGAAGCAGCCTTTACCCATTTCATGAAGTAGTCAATTACCAAAGATGAATTGATGCCCATTCGAAGCTTTAGGTGAGATTGGTCTAATAACATCCATGCCCCATATGGAAAAAGGCCATGGGGAAGTCATAACATGCAAAGGTGACAGAGGCACATGAATTTTGTCTCCATAAATCTGGCATTTATGACATCTCTTGGCATAGTTGATACAATCTCCTTCCATGGTGGACCAATAATATCAAAATCTCATTATTTGCCTGGCCATTGTGAATCCATTAGTGTGTGTTCCACAAACGCCCTCATGAACTTCCTCCAGGATTTTCCTACCTTCAACAGCATCAACGCATCTCAATAGTACTTGATCCTTTCTCCTTTTGTATAAGATATCCCCATCTAAAACATAGTTAGAGACTAATCTTCTTAATGTCCTTTTATCATTCTCGGTTGTATGCTTTGGGTTTTCATGATTTTTTACATATCACAATATATCATGATACCAGGGGTGGTCATCTCTTTCCTCCTTTTCCACATTATAACAATGAGCTGGAACTTCTGATAAACCGTAAAAGTAACATATTTTAACCCCATATTTAGTATGCTTTTGGATGATTTAGCCTTGATTTATGTAAAAAGGTGCTTTTAATCCTTTCTTTTCATGTTTATACTTAGGAAAGCACCCGAAGATAAAAAGAACACAAAACGGGCTTAAAATGGAGTATTGGGCCTTAGCAAGAAATCAACACGGCCTGTCACAAAGCCTGCACGACCGTGTCTCGACGATTACCTAGAGCACGGCCTAACTCACGAGTTGCACGGCCGTGCATCATCCATTTATCACACGGATGTGCCTGATCTACATGGCCGTGTCCCAATCGACAAACCTGAATCACGGCCTGAATCTCGACTTACACGGCCGTGCCCAAAATGACAGAAACGAGACACGACCCAACCTTGAATTACACGGGCGTGTGCCATGGGAGTTCCTGCCACGTGAATGAACAATTTCACTCAGAATTGGATGCTTGAAGCCAAAGAAACATACTCCTAAGCCTACTTAGACACCCTAATAGTAATTCTACTTGAAGGAGGTAATTAGGAGCCCAAAGCCTATATAAACAACCCAAGGCAGACATTGAAAAATAAGAGTTTTTTTTGGCGGAGGCTTTTTCAAGCTTTCATCTTTAGGGAATCACTTGAAGATAGCAGTTGATCCATCTCAAGAAGTGAACTCCATTCAAGGCGGAGGATCTCTCCTTCAATTCCTTGAGGGGTTTTAGGGATTTTTATGTTTTGTTTTATCTTTTCTCTTGAGATGTTTTCTTATTTAGTTATGAATTAAACCCTTCAAATACACGAAGGGATGAAACCTATGATGGATTTTGTTATTTGATTTCTAAATTATATGATAAGTACTTAGTTTGTTCTTAATTATGTTGCTTAATTTAATCTGATGTGCTTAGGTGGAGGAGGAATAAACCCTACCTAAGAGTAGATCTAGCATAATTGAGCGGAGTTAATCGGGCGCCTAGAGATAGGGTTATGAGATTTTATCGAATTAGGGTAAAACCTAATATGGGAATCCATTGATCGATTTATTACTTTCTTAGGGGGTTATTATAAGAGAACGAGAGTTCCACTAATTAACCTAAGGTTAGACGTTATTCGCCTTGACAGAGGTTTAATATAGGTTAGAGAGTCTCACGGATCAAGCTAAGTAAAGAAATCATATGGTTTGGGGAATAAATAACAAGTGAAGTCATAGGTGGATTCTTCTTGAGGGTGTTGTCTTCATCAACTGAGTTTTCTTAAAGTCTTTCTCCATTTCATTCTTTTGTCTTTGCATCTAGTTTAGTTTTTCATTAGTTTCATAAACCAATCACTCTATATTTCAGGCTAAATAATAGAAAGAAAGTGAGTAGTAGTACTTTTTGGTTCCCTTGGGTTCGATAAGATATTCTTGCCTAAACTATACTACTGTTCGATAGGTGCACTTGCCTCTATCATTGTCATAGTTAGTCTACAGGTTCGATCATTCTTTTATAAATATTAAAACTCAATTGTTTGACACGATCAACTTTGCAATATTGGCATATGAAGCAACATTCACCCTCTTAGTAAAATAGACGAACACCATAACGATGAATCGATGTCAACTAAAAGTATTTGACGAGATTGGCCTCATAATAGCCATGCCCCCACATAAGGAAATTTTGGGAAGAAGTGAAGAAAGCGCATGAATCTTGTCTCTTTAAATACAACATTTGTGGTATAATTGAAGCAATCTCCCTTTTGTGGTAGACCAACAGTGCCCCATCCTCTTTTTTAGCCCGTGTCTTATCAGTGCCAGCATGTCCTGATCTGATCGTGTGAAAATATCTTCAAATTATAGAAAATAACTCAATAATATCTCGCTTTATTTTTATGGTGAGCTAGTCTTCGATCTTCATTCCTTTCCTAGGCTCGCAATATCCATTGACCTTATGTAAGGTAAGGTCTATTTTATCTTATTAAACCATTCTTAACAAGTCAGAAGATATGTCACAATCTCTGTCATCTTCAAAATCCTGAGATCCCCTAGACCCATATCTTGTTCAAAAAGGGAGTCAGTAACAATGTCGCTGATGACGTTGATATCTAGGTACCTAAGTATGAAGGCAAGAAATCTAAAGAATAAATGATTCTAAGGATGATTACTTGTATGGTAATGAATAAAGAATGAAAGAATAGAAAATGTATAGTAGAAAGAATAAAAGAATATGTACTCAAAAGATGCATTTTATTGAAATAATAATTTAGGACAAAATCCTATTTCACAAAAGGGTTCTTATTGCCTCTAGGCATAAGACAATAAGCATGCTTTGAACATCAATCTATATTAGCCCTAAAAGTACAGGGATTTATTCCACAGTCTCATTATTCAAAACACTCCCAAGTAACAAGGGCTTGTAAACTTCGTTCTCTGATTCCCTCTTCGCTTTCAATTTCTTCAAGGGATCACAACTTTCTTGTCTCTATGATTGGGTGATGAGTTCTCCACACTGGGTTTATCATCAATCTTGACAACTCCCATCTTAAGAAGTCTCTCAACTACCTTTTTGAAGGCAATGTAATTTTCTATTGAATGCCCCATTATTGCATGGTAATCACATTGAACGTTGGAGTCATACTATTTAGGATATGGGGGTTGTAACAGCTGCAGATAATATGGGGACACTACACGTGCCTCTAATAAAGTCTGATATAGCTCCTTAAATGTCATTGGAATTGGCGTAAATTAGAGCTTTTTGGAAATTTGTCTAGGGCCTAATTCTTGTCTTGTCGACCCTTGTTGCCTAGTCGCAACCACTTTCGATTGGCTAACAGTAACTACCTCTGAGTACCCTTTGTTGTATGTACTTGCATTATTCACCTCGTCATTCTTTTTCCTAAGAGTAGACTTTCTAGTGGTTTTCCTTGCCTCAATCTTGGCACCCCTTATGGCATTTTCAATCATCTCTCCCGCCATTACTATATCCGCAAAGCTCTTAGTAGTACTTCCTATAATATGAGTGGTGAATGGAGCCTTCAAGGTATTAATGAAGAGCATTGTGGTCTCTTTTTCTAGGAGTGGTGGCTAAACTTGCATGGTGACCTCTCTCCATCTTTACGCATACTGCTTGAAACTTTTATCTGGTTTCTTCTCCATATTTTGCAAAGTTGTTCTATCAGGTGTCATGTCCATAACATGGTTGTATTGCTTCATGAAGGCTTGAGCTAAGTCCCTCCAGGAGCTAATGTTAGCGCGGCTGAGTGGGTTGTACCACCTAGATGCTGCCCTCGTCAAACTATCAATGAATCAAGATTTGATCATTGTTCACATAACCAGTCATACGCCTATAAAACATAGTGATGTGGGCTTTAGGGCAAGTAGTTCCATTATACTTCTCAAATTTCGACATCTTGAATTTATGAGGAAGTACCAGATCCGGGATCAGACTCAAGTCCTTGGCGTCAATACCGTGATGATGGTCAACATTCTCCAAAGCTTTGAATTTTTCCTCTAACCATCTATAGCGATCCTCCAACTGTCTTGCAGATTCAGCTCTAATTCCCTCTCCCTCTGCCGTGTCTAAGTCAGGGACAACAGGATTAGCGAGGTTGTCCTCTGGGTTGGATCCCATGCCGACTTGAAAGTTCATGGGCAGTCTAATATCAGCTTGCCCTTGTTGAGGCCTTATTATGACAGATGGCCTCTAGGGATACTCTTCAGGCTGTGTTTGCACATGTGGTGGAGTGAATCCCCTAGGAAAGTCCTCGTTGTCTTCAGTATTAAGTAGGGAACCCTATCCCTTTTCCATTATCCCACTCATCATCTGGGCCATTTGGGCCATCATATTCTTTTGGGCTTCCAACATCTGGTCCCTCATCTCTTGTTGAAGCTTTGCCATCTGTTCCTACATCTGGTCTTGCATATCTCTTTGGAATTGCTCCATTCTCTGGTCCATTTTCCTTGACTTAGCTCGTGTACCATAAGGGTGTTCCGTTTCTAGATTTTCTTTCTCTCTCTCTCTCTTATAATTTAAACTAATTAGACTCTATCTATAAATTTGAATGCATATGATGTTATGTAATACAAATGCATGAATGCAAAGAAAGAGAGGCGTTGATTCTGAATTCAGTTACATTAGAAAAACTTTTGTAGAAAACAAATTTCTTTACATAAAACGGATCGCATACACGACCTTGCCTTCATATTCCAAGCAGAAACATTAATCCCCTTCCTTGCAAAGGTCAAATCTCGCAAACTTGTAATAAATGCCTTCACTAGCTCCTTTTTGCTTGATCTGGGACGCAACTTACTGCTCCATAATACTCGTTAGCTTCTTCAAGAAAGTGAAGATGTGGTGATTCTCGATTTGTCTTTGTCAGCTTGAATCCTTGAGTAATAAAGTCTTGTATTCCTTCGCCAGCTACCAGCCTTCTCTTATTATGTTTACTTGGACCATATTCAGACGACCGTATTATAATCCACTTTATCAAAAAACCCACTTTCTTATGACAAACTTTCCTATTTAGCAATCGAATTAGAAATTAACACCTCTTTTCTATGATATGAATGCAATGCAATCAAAACAAAAGAGAACATGTTAGCATGGGAAAAATAAATAACATAGAACACCTATCAGGGCGACCACTAGGGTTTGACATAGTTCTTCCTACGGTAAGCCTTTAGGTTTTCTACATGTGGTTTAGCTCTAAAGCTGAAGTACTCGAACTAGCAGATTCCTCGATCCTCACCCATTATAGGCTCATATGGACCGAGTTCTGTTCTGGGGAATACATTTCCCTATGGCCATGCGAAAGTGAAAACTTCATGAAGACATAGGTGCAGATGTATTCCGAAAGCAATCTACTAGCCCATGCGGAGGTGAAAACCTCACGAAGGCGTAGCTTCTCATTTCCACTTAAGGGTGTGACCATAACGGTCATGCAGTGCAATGCAAAGAGATATATTTTAAAATCACATGCAATAAAAGGATCATATTTTTAAAATTAGAATTCTAAGTTCGAACAAAAGGACATGAAATTATCAATTTTACGGCCTGACTCTCTCAATCCCTAGCGGAGTCGCCAAGCTGTAACACCCCAAACCCGGTCAAAATGCTACAACCGAATCTGGCATGTCACAGGGAAAAACCATTTTTGGAAAAACATTTTGTTAACATAAATTATAAAGAAAACATTTCATTTAAGTAAAAACCAAGATTTAGTTAAGTAATTTGCTAAAAATCATTTCAAATTTTATTTTAAAGAAAATCGAGTTAACTTATCGTTGTTACATGTTCGCTTTTTATCGGATGGTGAGGTTTTGGAAAATTTCGAAAATTCATTAAAGTTTGTGAAAACACCCATTTTATAGGTTCTTTTTCTTTTCAAACATGTCTTAATATTCAACGCAATTTCAATGGTAAATGTCAAACAATTAAACCCAAAAGTAAAATTTAGTGGCCTTATTACAAAACCAAAACCGATATTTAAAGCAAAGTAAGTTCAAAATTAACCAACAAAATAAAAGCAAACGGTTAAGCATGGCCACCTCGAGTCTATCTCGGCTCCAAATCCGTGATCTAGGAGTCACCTGAAAAGAAATGTTAACGGAAGGGGTGAGTCACCGGGACTCAGTGTATAAATCCCCATCCCGAAAATATAAGCCCTTACACAGTTTCATAGGTAAACAAGTATGCCATGCAACCCACAATCTAACCATTCGAAACTCCTATTTCAATCCTATGTGGTCAAAACCACTGGTGGTCAAAACTACTAGTGACCGAGGTCACAAACAATGTATGTGTGGTCAAAACCACCAGCTGGTCAAAACCACTGGTGACAATCCCGTATCGATATGTGGGGCCAACCCACGGTGGTATCAAACCACTGAGACGAGTCACAAATAATATTTATATGTGGTCAAAACCACTGGTGGTCAAAACCACTGAGACTTAGTCACAATATAATATAAGCGGGGCCAACCCACTGTGTGGTCAAAACCACTGGTGACAGTCTGAAATCATACCTTCCCCCTCCTCTCATTACCCGTTTTCATGTACATGCTTATAGTCAGATATAAACATGTTTACCATATAAAATACATGTGTAAAACAAAAAGAACATGGCACTGGCAGATTTCAACATATGCAAATATTGTTTGCAGCCATAACAAACTTACCCGACATCCTCGCTTTTACCCACAAGAGTGACACATCGATTTCTATAGTTATTCTGGCTTTTGACAAATCTTAAAATAATATCATACTAACTTACGAAGTGTGTAAGAGATACACACTTGATTACTCGTAATACGACGCTTTCTACATTGACACTGTCGTTAATCGACACTACCGCGATCTGTTTATTCTCCTACTCAGCTGCTAGCCCACACCCAGGTGGCCAATCGCGAACCGCAGATACAACCCTCTTCTTGAACTTAGGGGCTGGGATCTCAGATCCAACCCCTCCTAATGTTTGGTTAGCCTTCGAATCCATAACACACATTATCACTAAATCAGGTTAAAGTAATAAACTAAAACATAAGGAACTACAACCCAAAATTAGACCCCTTACCTGAATCGACAAGAACCCAAGGCTCTATACGTGACCCACACCCCAACGATTCTCGAAAAACTCAACAAGATGGCGTCACCACACCTCTTTAGTCTGACAGATTTGGCTACTCACTAGCAAGATTCGGCAATGGCTAAAATGAGAGGGAAGCCAATATGGAAACCACAAATAGGATAAAAGATCTTCAACAAAATGTTTAGGAGGTTTCGACTTCTAAATAAAGAATAAAAATAGAATAGAGGAAAGGAGTTTAAGATTTCGATTTTGAGGGTGCACAAATAGAGAAGAAGAGAAATAAGAAACAAGTTTCGGCTCTCAAAGAGATTAAAAGGAATCGTAAAAGAGAAAGAAGGGGTATGGGCAAGGGGTATTTGATTTTGCAAGAAATCAAAAGTGAGAGGAGAGTTAGAGGGTTTCGGCCTGAAGAAGCAATTGAGAGATGAAAGAACAACTTTCCCCAATCAAGAAGGAAGGTTCGGCTCCTCAAAAGATTGAAAAGAAATAAGGGAGAAGAATGGTAAGGTGACTCAGCTATGGATCCAAAAGAAGAGAAAGAAAAGAAGTCAATGGAGAGGGAGGGGTGATGGTTTCGGTTTTGACACAAAATGAGAGGAAGAGTAGAAGAATTCGGCAAAGGCTTTGAGAGGAAATAAATGAGAAATCAACACAAAAGAAGATGGGACAAAAAGAGTTCTACATGTCTCCCCCAACTAGCTGAATATACACACTCCCAAAAGCACATTGGGCCACCCACCTCCCTAACTCACAAAATCGATAATGAAAGGAACCCACACCCAAGAACTGAATGCTTAACCCCCTTTTAGCTCCTCCAAAATTCGGCTACACATCCCAACTCCCCTCAAACACTATGCCGTCCTGTAATATCCAGGATTTAGGGGTTATGCATTTTCACTTAAATGTATGTGGTAGCATGCTTGTGTGTGATTTGTATGTGTTTTGGGGGCTTCAGGAACCTTGGGATGTAGGTAGAAGCCTTAGAAAAATATTTGATTTTAAGCCTAAAAAGGGAACTAAGGGAGCTAGGCTGTAAGGAGTTTATTGTGTGGCTTAGGACACAAGTACTAAGCTGGTAAGGTGGCAAAGAGGCGCCAATTAGGGCCTTGAGAGGTGACGCCACAGGGAGTGTGAAGGGACCTAGGTTCGAGCAGCAAGGGAAGCATTTTAGAGCTTTTATTTTTCGGCAAGGAGGTGCAGTGATGGATGGCACAGGGACTCTGAATGGATGAAGTGTAGATTAGGTTTGACAGCTTAAAGATTCAGCTAAGTAGGAGTGAAAAGGGGGATTTGGATGAGGGAAGAAGAGTTGGCCAGCAGAAGGACTTTAGAGGGGGCATATTCGGTCATGTTTAGGGGGCTAGTGCCGAAATTGTTTAAGGGGTTTTAGGAACACTTTATTTTCTTTTCCTCCCTTAGTGTTGTGCCAAAAGTGGTAGTCGAGAACTTTCAAAACTTTTCTTTTGCATTAGCCAAATTTGAGAAGACCACTAGGTCACTTTCTTCTTCTATTTTCTTCTTCCATCTCTACCATCTTCAAAGTGAAACCTTTGCGAATCTATCTCTAGTTAGCGAATCTTACGGTAAGTACACTTCCTACTTCTCTTCTCTACTTGGTGATTTGGTTAGTGCCAAAATCTAGGAATCTAATCCTCTTATTTTCTTTTGGTCGAACCATGAAGGAGATCTTTCGGGATTCTTATAGCCAAGCGGTTGAAAGGTGATTTTTCGGATTTGAGATTCAAGGTAAGCAGGAGGTAACATTCGACCAAGGGCCATTCTTGTAGATCTTACAAGCCGAATCTTATTTGTCCCTCCTTGATATTTCTTCAATCGTTATTAATCAGGATCTTAACTCTTTTCTTATTCCAAAATGGAGAGGTAGCCGAAATCCCTAACATCATTTAGGGGTACCGAACGTTGGTGCTTGATAGCCAAATACTGTAGATCTTCGGGATTTGGCTAAGGGATTTAGGTAAGGGTTCTAGTGTTTCGGATCTATTTCTTAATCATTCAAAATCGAAGGCTAATCATTTGTGTGTATTAGTGGTTGGCCGATTGTAAGGGAAGTGCACCACGTAGTTTCGGGATTTGGTTGGAAACCAAATCGACATAAAGGTAAGATGATATCTCCATACGACATATCCTTCGAGATTTCCAGATTAAGCCGAATAGGCTTGTGGTTACTAACAAGTGTTGGCCGATTATAGGTAGGGGTAAGGCAAACGTTTCGGGATCTCGTTAGTTTTGCGTAGTTCGGGATTTCGCTTAAACCTACGAATAGTCAAGTGTGTAACCTCTCACTAAATTCCCGATAGATTATTAAGTAATAATGTTAAGCATGTATTAACAAAGTGACGAATAAACATGGCTAAGGGTACCATTCAATGGTACAGTGTATTGATCGTTACCCTTAATACTCGTTAAAAATGTGTATAAACATTGATATGAAAATATGTGAAATTTCGTTATGGCCATGGGGTAAGGTAAATTGCATGATATTTGTATGTTTTGTATGTTGCATGGGCATATGGGTGATAATGATAAAGGGGAAGTGTTCTGGTGGTTTTTACCACATTATCCAGTGACTTATGTCACAAATTATGAATCCGTGATTACTGTCACATTATCTGGTGGCTATGCCACAATTATAAAGCGATGTGCGGTTGATTGCGTGTGCCTTCGATGGTGTGTAGTGGATGGAGGGTCAATTTAGTAATCCGCACGGTGTGATTGGTAGGTACGAGTGATGTGTAGAGGATGGATATTTAGGTGGGTTTGGGTTGCATCATTGCTTGTATTTGTTCGTATGTGAAATAATATGTTTTTATTTATTGGGAATCTATGATGGTCGTTACACAATTGAGTCACATTGACTCACCCTTGATGAGCTAACATTTTCTGGTGATACTCGATAAATGGGTGGGTCGGCGAACTTAGTGGTGGCCATGCTTCATTTCGACATTTTTCGGTTTCTTATGATTAAGTTTATCGCGTTTTCTTATTAAGTTTTTTGAGATTTATTTTGGGTTTTGTTTGGTTGTAATAAGGCCATTACTATTTAACTATTTTATTTTTTTGCTATTTAATTTTTATTATAATCTGAACAACATCAAACAAATGATTAAACATTTTAGTAAAACAACTTCAAGCTGTTTTGGCCTTAAACACCTATGGTTTTCAAGTTAATAATAAAAAGCTCTAAAAATTCGGCATTTCTTTTAACTTGTAACTTTTGAAACATGATAATAATGTTTCAATACAAACTTCAAAAACAACACGGTTTTCAAATTGATCACAACTCAAATCCAATTTCTTTAAAACCACTAATTTTTCCAAAATGACAAAACGAGGTAGCTACATTTTACTCGAGGAGCATGCTAGATCTGGTCAGGGCTTGTGGGTCGGGTTTGGGGTGTTTCAATTTGGTATCAGAGCCCGGTTCAAAACTCGGCCTTGAGGGATTTTGGGCCCAAAAACACTTTTATTTTTAAATTGAGTTTTTCTAAAGGTTGAGCAGGTTTTCTGGCATGGCACCTGAGTTTCTGACCCGAAGTCCACCAGGTAAGTACCCCTAACCACTGTGTGATTTGTGTGTGGGTATTACAGGGATGTAGATTAGTAGATTAGAAGCTATTGAACTCTAGAATTAGCTTACTCCAACACAGAATTACATAAAATTTAAAGTCTAATCAAACAAACCTGCGAGTAAGTCACCGAGTTAAGGGTGTGGCAACCGTTATGCGCATGTCTAGGATTGGATTCAGGGGGAGCTTGGTATTTAAGCAGTCCTAGTGACTCACCTCCTCTTCGTTCGAATCCTACCTGGTGCATAGTGACGGTTCACCCTAACCAAGAGGACTTATTCACACGCTAAATTCAATAATTAAAACCCGAAAGGGACTAGCTATACTGTTTTATAAAAACCTTAGTTTTAAAATCACCAAATTACCCCTTTGATTTGTAAAAACTATTTTAGATTTTGAAATTTTTTTTGAAATATCCCCGATTTACAAAATTACCGAAATACCCCTAGTTTGTAAAATCACTAAAATACCCTTAGTTTATAAAATTGCCATACTACCCTCAACTTTTATCAAAATATTCCTATTTTGTAAAAATACCAAAAACCCTATTTTGTAAAATATCAAGATACCCTGATTTGGAAAATTACCAAAATAACCCTATAGGATAAATTACGAAAATACCCGCAGGTTGGAGCAGAGCGAAAATGTTCGAAAGTGGTGAGTGTGTGTGAGATACTATTAAATGAATGTGATTCTACGAATTAGGGTAGAAAACTTGAAACGAAAACCCTGAAATGATCGAAAGAACTACCCCTAAACTCCTTTACATAAAAATTGTTTGTGGGTAATCAGTGGAACGAAAGCTAATGAAGAAAACTTTTTAAAGCAGATTAAATCGCGATCGTAGGCATGAGTTCTAGGGGACATGGTCGTAATGTGCGAGGGCGTGGTAGAGGTAGAATGACTGTATTGGGACCCGTTAGGTCTGGTCAAGGGTCTGAGAATAAGATGCCACCACCATCAGCTGCTAGTGTTGAATATCAGAATCAGACAGGGAATGATGCAGTATCACAGGCGATGCTGCGAGTTCTTGAGAGGGTGGCTGGAGCAGGTGGAGGTATGGGAGCTTGAAAATCTATACCCGGGCGACTTCGAGCCAATGGAGCTGAGGTATTCCAAGGTATATCTGGTGTGGTACCCAATACAACTGAGTATTGGTTGGAGGCGACGAGGCGAATTATGGATGATTTGGACTGCCGAGGAAGCGAAAGGAGTGGTGTCGCTTCTCCACGATGAGTCATACCGATGGTGGCTCACGATTCGAGATGGTCTTTGCGGTGATGATCTCACTTGGGAATATTTTAAGGCGGCGCATTAGAAGAAGTATATTGGGACTAGCTATATTGATGCACAGAGGAAGGCGTTTACGAGGTGGTTCAAGGAATAAGTCCGTAGCAGTCTGAGGTAGAATTATTATAGTTGAGTAGGTATGCTCGAGGTATCGTGTACGGAGCATGAGCGATGTGTCCGATTTGAGGACGGAATGAGGATGACCTAAGATTGTTGATTACTCTCTGCCAGGGCGGGAGTTTACCGTGTTGGTAGAAAAGGCTAAGGTTCTTTGAAGGGTTAAGGAATCGTGAGATGAATCTGGAACAAATGCAGACAAAGAGAGGTTTTGGATCGTCGTGGTCATCCGGGAATGTTCAAAAGAGACCTAGAGTTGATGGGTCGCGAGGTCGATGGGGTTATTCTGAGGAGGACGATCTGTACTTGTGCTCAGTGTGGAAAGATGCACTTGATAGAGTGTTGGAAGAAGACAGGAGGATGTTTTAAATGTGGGTCCAAGGATCATATGATTAGGGACTGTCCTATAAAAATAGATGGGAGCCGACCAATAAGTCAGGGTCTTAATCAGTCTGGAAGAGGTGGACAGTAGCCATCGCAGGGTCGTGGTCTGGTTGGCAGAGGTAATGGTTCTAGAAGAGGTCGAGGAACAGGGTAGAGGTGTTGGTAACATGAGGCGAGACAACCAAGATCGGTGTATGCGGTTCATCGGAGGGAGGATGGGGGCCTTGGGACATCATAACCGATGCGTTCCATATAGTCGACAAGCCTTACTTTACTTTAATTGATGTTGGCTCGACCCACTCATATGTTGCATGTAGAGTAGCTGAAACACTAGGTGTAGTATCTGAGCTATCATTAGGGAGATGGTGTAGTGAGCAGATTAGGTCAAACAAGAGTGGTGAATAGGATATTTCAGTGTGCCTCTAGATATTCGAGGAGTGGTATTTCTGTTGACTTGATGGAACTACCTTTTGGAGAATTTGATCTCATTCTAGGCATGGATTGGCTAGTGGAACATCGTGCTAAATTGGATTTTGACTAAGCGAATGGAGTTGAGGACTCCAGAGGATGAGGAGATAATTATGATAGGACAAAGAAGAAATTATTTGGCTAACGTAGTCTCCGCATTAAAGGCTGATAAGATGGTGCGGAAAGGGTGCAAGACATTTTTGGCCTTCATGAGTGCTTTGGATGCAAAAGAAGAAGGAGTTAGTGGAGTGAGAATCGTAAGGGAATTCGTGGATGTCTTTAGAAGGAGTGCTGAGTTACCCGAGCAGGGGAGGTGGAGTTGAAATTGATTCTTTCGGGTGCGACTCTGTGTCAATTGCTCCGTACCAAATGGCACCAAAGGAGTTAGTAGAGCTTAAAGCCCGGATCCAAGAGTTGCTTGATCGTGGGTTTATTTGACCTAGTGTGTCTCCATGAGAATCTGGGTCTATTCATGAAGAAGAATGATGGGGCGTGCGTATGTGCATAGATTACTGCGAGTTGAATAAGTGACCATCAAGAACAAGTACCCATTCTGAGGATGAGCGACTTGTTCGATCGACTTAAGGGGCAGCGGTATTTTCAAAGATAGATCTACGATCGGGATATCTTGACTTAGGGTGAAGGCGAGATATCCATAAAGCGACTTTCCGGACAAGATATGGGCATTATGAGTTCTTAATAATGCCGTTCGGATTAACGAGCATGACTACATTTATGGATATGATGAGCAAGGTTTTCCAACCCTATTTGGATCGGTTCATCGTTGTGTTTATAGGCGACATCCTAGTGTATTCCAAGTCCGAGGAAGAACATGATGAGCATCTCGGGTGGTGTTGCAAGTGTTAAGGAAAGAAGCTATCGCCAAGTTCAGCAAGTCGAATTTTGTCTAAAAAGTTCGTTCTTAGGGCATGCGGTGTCTGTGGAAGGAATAAGGGTGGATCCTCAGAAGATCGAGGCAGTATTAGATTGGAAACCACCTAAATCTGTGGCTGAGGTTCGTAGCTTCTTGGGGTTAGCAGGCTACTACATGAGATTTGTTGAAGGGCTCTTATCAATAGCAGCACCTCTGACGAAGTTGTTGAGAAGGGAAGTACCTTTAGCAGGAGAGTTTTGAGAAGCTTAAAAGAGTATTGGCAGAGGCTCTGATTTTGATTCAGCTGGAAGCAGGAAAAGACTTCGTGGTGTATTGTGATGCTTCCCATACAGGATTGGGATGTGTCCTTATACAAGACGGGAAAGTGGTCGCTTATGCGTCTCGGCAGTTAAGGCCACATGAGGTTAACTATCTAACGCATGATCTAGAGTTGGTAGTGTTCGCTCTAAAAGTGTGGAGGCACTACTTGTATGGAGAAAGGTCGGTGATTTATACAGACCACAAGAGTCTGAAATATTTGTTGACTCAGAAGGAGCTGAATTTTGAGACAGCGAAGGTGGGTGAAGTTGTTGAAAGACTACGACTGTTCAATAGAGTATCACCCGGGCAAGGCAAATGTAGTGGCAGATGCCCTAAGTCAAAAAGTGGTGTCGGATCTGAGGGCGATGTTTGCACATCTTAGCCTTTATGATGATGGAAGTTTGTTAGCAGAGTTGCAAGTGAAGCCGACGTGGTTAAGTCAGGTAAAAGAGAAACATATGGTAGATGACGAACTCAGTGCTAAGCTGTTACAAGTACAAAATGGGGAGTTAGAAGACTATGGTGTAAACGGTGATGGAGCGCTGTGTTTTCGGAGCAAGGTCTGTATGCCGAAGGATGAGGAGTTAAGGCAAAAAATTCTTTAAGAATCGCATAGTAGCCCTTATGCTATGCATCCTGGAGGAAGTAAGTTATATAGGGATCTACGAGATCAGTTGTGGTGGCCTGGTCTTAAGTGGGAAGTTACAGAATTTGTAAGGAAGTGTTTAACGTGTCAGCAAGTCAAGGCTGAACACAAGTACCGTCAGGATTGCTTCAACCGATAAAGATTCTGCAATAGAAGTGGGGGAGAATTACCATGGACTTCGTTAGTGGGCTTCCCTTCACGCCTACTAAGAAGGACTCGGTATGGGTGATAGTAGATCGGTTGACCAAGTCGCACATTTCATACCGGTCTTGAGTTGACTATTCCTTGCAAAGATTGGCAAAATTGTATGTAGCGAAATCGTAATGAAATTTGCACGGTGTGCGGTGTCAATTATCTCGATAGGGATCAGGGTTTACGTCTCGATTTTGGAAAGCACTACATCAAGCATTGGGCACAGGTTAGACTTGATCTGGCATTCCATCCATGATCGGACGGTCAATCTGAGTGGGTAATTCAAGTGCTATAGGATATGTTGAGAGGTTGCGTGATAGACTTCAGAGGGAGTTGGGAGGAGTTCTTTCCTTTAGTGGAATTTACGTACAATAACAGCTATCAAGCAAGTATTCGGATGGCACCGTACGAAGCGCTATATGGAAGGAAGTGTCGCACTCCTATGTGTTGGACAGAATTGGGGGAACATCATGTTTTGGGTCCAGAGATTGTAGCAGAATCGAAAGAAAAGGTTAAGGTAATTTAGAAACGGTTGAAGGAGGCATCGCAGGCGAAGTCATATCACGGATCTTAAGCGGAAGGAGATAGAGTTTTTAGTGGGGATCGGTGTTTCTTAAAGTTTCGCCGTGGAAGAAGGTGATAAGATTTGGTCGCATGAGAAAGTTGAGTCCGAGTTTATAGGACCTTATCGGATTTTGAAGCGGGTTGGACACATGGCGTATCGATTCTGATTGCCTTGAGTTAGAGCGGATGCATGATGTGTTTCACGTTTGATGCTACGTCGTTCTCGTCAGACCCATCTCATGTAATTAGGTTGAGGAGGTGGAGCTAAGACTAGATTTGTCCTATGAGGAAGAGCGATTCAGATTACGGAATGGGATGTGAAGGTGCTTGAGGAAATCGATTCCTCTAGTCAAAGTGTTATGGCGTAACCATGGATCGGAAGAAGCCGTGGGAGCGGAGGAAGCAATGCGATAGCAATACCCTCACTTATTTTAGCCAGGTAATTTCGAGGTCAAAATTATTTTAAGGAGGGGTAGAACTATAATATCCGGGATTTAGGGGTTATGCGTTTTAACTTAAATGTATGTGGTAGCATGCTTGTGTGTGATTTGTATGTGTTTTAGGGGCTTTAGGAACCTTGGGATGTAGGTAGAAGCCTTAGAAAAATATTTGATTTTAAGCCTAAAAAGGGAACTAAGAGAGCTAGGCCTTAAGGAGTTTATTGTGTGGCTTAGGACACAAGTACTAAGCTGGTAAGGTCGCAAAGAGGGGCCACTTAGGGCCTTGGGAGGTGACGCCACAGGGAGTGTGAAGGGACCTAGGTTCGAGCAGCAAGGGAAGTGTTTTGGAGCTTTTATTTTTTGGCAAGGAGGTGCGATGGGCTGACACAGGGGACTCGAGTGGATGAAGTGTAGGTGGTCGATAGCTTAAAGATTCGACTAAGTAGGAGTGAAAAGGGGGATTTAGATGAGGAAAGAAGAGTTGGCCGGCAGAAGGACTTTGGAGGGGGCATATTCGGTCATGTTTAGGGGGCTAGTGCCGAAATTGTTTAAGGGTTTTAGGAACACTTTAGTTTTCTTTTCCTCCTTAGTGTTGTGCCAAAAGTGGTAGTCGAGAACTTTCAAAACTTTTCTTTTGCATTAGCGAATTTGAGAAGACCACTAGGGTCACTTTCTTCTTCTATTTTCTTCTTCCATCTCTACCATCTTCAAAGTCGAAACCTTTGCCGAATCTATCTCTAGTTAGCCAAATCTTCTGGTAAGTACACTTCCTACTTCTCTTCTCTTCTTGACTAATTTGGTTAGTGCCGAAATCTAGGAATCTAATCCCTCTTATTTTCTTTTGGCCGAACCATGAAGGAGATCTTTCGGGATTCTTATAGCCGACGGTTGAAAGGTGATTTTTTGGGATTTGAGATCCAAGGTAAGTAGGAGGTAACATTCGGCCAAGGGCCATTCTTGTAGATCTTACAAGCCGAATCTTATTTGTCCCTCCTTGATATTTCTTCAATCGTTATTAATCGGGATCTTAACTCTTTTCTTGTTCCAAAATGGAGAGGTAGCCATAATCCCTAACATCACTTAGGGGTGTCGAACGTTGGTGCTTGATAGCTGAATACTATAGATCTTTAGGATTTGGCTAAGCGATTTAGGTAAGGGTTCTAGTGTTTCGGATCTGTTTCTTAATCATTCAAAATCGGAGGCTAATCGTTTGTGTGTATTAGTGGTTGGCCGATTGCAAGGGAAGTGCACCACGTAGTTTCAGAATTTGGTTGGAAACCAAATCGACATTAAGGTAAGATGATATCTCCATGCGGCATATCCTTCAGGATTTCCAGATTGAGCCGAATAGGCTTTTAGTTACTAACAAGTGTTGGCCGATTATAGGTAGGGGTAAGACAAACGTTTTGGGATCTCGTTAGTTTCGCGTAGTTTGGGATTTCACTTAAACCTACGAATAGTCAGGTGTGTAACCTCTCACTAAATTCCCGATAGATTATTAAGTAATAATGTTAAGCATGTGTTAACCAAGTGATGAATAAACATGGCTAAGGGTACCATTCAATGAGTACGATGTATTCAGTCGTTACCCTTAATACTAGTTAATAATGTGTATAAACATTGATATGAAAATATGTGAAATTTCGTTATGGCCATGGGGTAAGGTAAATTGCATGATATTTGTATGTTTTGTATGTTGCATGGGCATATGGGTGATAATGATAAAGGGGAAGTGTTCTGGTGGTTTTTACCACATTATCCGGTGACTTATGTCACAAATTATGAATCCGTTGACTCTGTTACATTATCGGTGGCTATGCCACAATTATAAAGGCGATGTGTAGTTATTTGCAATGACGGTCGATTTAGTAATCCCCGGTGTGATTGGCGGTCTGGTGATGTGTAGAGGATGGATATTTAGGGGTTTGGGTTGCATCATTGCTTATATTTGTTCGTATGTGAAATAATATGTTTTTATCGATTGGGAATTTGTGATGGTCATTACCTCGAGTGCGTTGACTCACCCTTCGTGAGCTAACATTTTGCGGTGATACTCGGTAAATAGACCAAGATTCGGTAGGGACTTAGTGGTGGCCATGCTCAGCTCAACATTTTTTCTGGTTTCTTAAGATTAAGTTTATCGCGTTTTCTTATTAAGTTTTTTTGAGATTTATTTCGGGTTTTGTTTGGTTGTAATAAGGCCATTACTATTTAATTGTTTTATTTTTTTGCGATTTAATTTTTATTATGATACGAACAACATCAAACAAATGACTAAACATTTTTCGTAAAACAACTTCAACTGTTTTGACGCCCAAACACCTACGGTTTTCAAGTTAATAATAAGAAGCTCTAAGAATTCGGCATTTCTTTTAACTTGTAACTTTTGAAACATGATAATAACGTTTCAATACAAACTTCAAAAACAACACGGTTTTCAAATTGATCACAACTCAAATCCAATTTCTTTAAAACCACCAATTTTTCCAAAATGACAAAATGAGGTAGCTACATTTTACTCGAGGAGCATGCCAGATCTGGTCAGGGCTTGTGGGCCGATTTTGGGGGTGTTTCACGTCCCCTCCTTCTCTCCTTGAATTTCTCTCTTCCACTAGTTCAAACAAATTTGAATGAGTCCAACTCCTAAAATTCCTCCTCTCCACACATTCAAATTCGTTGACACCTTCAACACCCATCCACCAGAGTCCCAATTGAGTGCAACTCTCCCCTGTCCTGGTGTCAAAAATAACAAGCAGGAAGGGATCTTCACAGCTCAAACCAAGGCTCTCCCACTCTCCTAAGGCGTCACTTCCCCAAGCCCTAAGTGGCGCCTCCTTGCCACCTTACTAAAGCCTCTCTTGCAACACAATCTACCACCATTTACCCTTAACACCTAGCTCAATTTGCTCCCCCCTTCTAGAACCCAAAACGCAACTTTCAAGGAAACACATGCCTAACCCTGGCTCATGCCTAGACCCTAAAAATATCCCAAACTAATATGACAATCAAGCTAATTACATGCAACAGATAAAATGTAGAGGCCCCGATTTAAGGATGTTAAGTTCTACCCCCTAAAAATAATTTGGCCTCGAAATTACCTGGTCAAAAGAGTTGAGGGTATTACTGCCGTATCACATCCTCTGGCTCCCACGTGGCCTCTTCAGTTCCGTGATTCCGCCATAATCCTTCACTAAAGGAATTGACTTCCTACACAAAACTTTGACATCCCGATCCAGAATCTGCATTGGTTCTTCCTCAAAGGACAAATCCGGGCTCACTTCAATCTCCTCTACTGACACAACATGAGATGGATCTGATCGATAGTGTCTAAGCATGGAAACATGGAATACGTCATGGGTCTGACTCAATTTTGTTGGCAACTCAAGCTGATAAGCTACTGGTCCCACAAGCTTCAACACCTTATACAGCTCGATGAACCTAGGGCTCAGCTTGCCCTTCTGACCAAATCTCAACACCTTCTTCCATGGCGACACCTTCAGGAAAACTTTGTCACCCACTGCAAACTCTATATCCCTCCGCTTGAGATCGGCATAAGATTTTTGTCTGTCCGAAGCCTCCTTTAGACGAGCCCGAATTAGCTTAACCTTAGCTTCTATTTTCGCAACCAACTCTGGACCCAACAACTGACGCTCACCCAACTCTGCCCAACACGTAAGAGTGCGACACTTCCGCCTATACAACGCTTCATACGGTGCCATCTGGATACTTGCCTGATAACTATTATTGTACGCGAATTCGCCAATGGTAGAAATTCTTCCCAATTACCCCTGAAATCCAAGATACAACCCCTCAACATATCTTCTAAGATCTGGATTACCCTCTCTGACTGCCCATCTGACTGCGGATGAAATGCCGTACTAAAATCTAGCCTAGTACCCAGTGCCTGATGCAATACTTTCCAGAACCTTGATGTGAATCTAGGATCCCTATCTGAGATAATCGACACTGACACTCTATGCAGTCTCACGATTTTCGCCACATACAACTTAGCCAACCTTTGAAGTGAGTAGTCAACCCAAACCGGTATAAAATGAGCCGACTTTGTCAAATGATCAACAATCACCCAGACCGAATCCTTCTTACTAGGCATGAGGGGTAACCCACTGACAAAATCCATCGTAATTCTTTCCCACTTCCACTGCGGAATCCTTACTGGCTGTAACAGACCCAAAGGCAACTGATGTTCAGCTTTGACTTACTGACACGTCAGATAATTACTTACAAATTCTGTTACCTCACACTTCAAACCCGGCCACCAAAACTGTTCCCTCAGATCCTGGTATATTTTACTACCTCTAGGATGCATAGTGTGTGGACTGCTATGTGCCTCCTGAAGGATCTTCTGTCTTAGCTCCACATCTCTCGGCATACAAACTTTCCCTTGGAAACACAACACTCTATCGCTGCTCAAGCTATAACCCTCCAATCTACCATCCTGCACTTGCGAAAATCGAGTACTTAGGTCTTCATCCACTAGCTATTTCTCCTTAACTGGATTAACCCGTGTCAGCTTCACTTGCAGCTCCGCTAGCAAACTTCCGTCATCATATAGACTAAGGTGGGCAAACATTGCTCTAAAGTCTGACACCACCTTACGACTCAGCGCATCTGCCACCACGTTGGCTTTCCCCGGATGGTATTCAATCGAGCAGTCATAGTCCTTTAACAACTCGATCCACCTTCTCTGCCTCAAATTTAATTCCTTCTGAGTTAAGCGGTACTTCAAACTCTTGTGGTCCGTGTAGATGATCGACTTCTCCCCAGACAAGTAATGCCTCCAAATTTTTAGAGTGAAAACCATTGCAGCCAACTCCAGATCATGTGTCGGGTAATTCACTTCGTGGGGTCTCAACTGTCGAGACGCATAGCCAATACTTTCCCCTCTTGCATCGGTACACATCCTAAACCGATATGCGACCGTCACGATGAGCCAGTAAATTCCTTCCCCGCCCAGTTGAATCAAAACCGGAGCTTCTGTCAAAATCCTCTTTAACTTGTTAAAACTTTCCTACTGTTTGTCGGACCATACGAACGGAACCCTTTTTCTCAGCAGCTTGGTTAACGGCGCTAAAATCAAAGAAAACCCTTTTATAAACCTTCTGTAATATCCCGCTAAACCCAGAAAACTTTGAATCTCTGCTACAGACTTCGGTGGTTTCCAGTCCAATACCGCCTCAATCTTTCGAGGGTCTACCCTGATACCCTCAGCTGACACCACATGACCCAAGAAGGTTACTTCTTTTAGCCAGAATTCGCACTTACTAAACTTTGCAAACAACTGCCTCTCTCTCAGAATCTATAAACACGTAGATGCGCATCATGCTCCTCATCCGATTTTGAGTACACCAAGATGTCGTCTATAAACACTACGATGAATCGATCCAAGTACGGCTGAAACACCCGATTCATCATATCCATGAATGCTACTGATGCGTTAGTCAACCCAAACGGCATTACCAAAAACTCGTAGTGCCCATAATGAGTACGAAACATCGTCTTATGAATATCTGCCTCCTTTACCTTAAGCTGGTGGTACCCCGACCTCAAATCAATCTTAGAGAAAATTGACGCTCCTTTCAACTGATCAAACAGGTCGTCTATCCTCGGTAACGGATACTTATTCTTAATCGTCAACTTATTCAGCTGATGATAATCTATACACATCTGCATTGTTTCATCTTTCTTCTTAACAAAAAGCACAGGCACTCCCCAAGGTGATACACTCAGTTGGATAAAATCTCGATCCAACAACTCCTGAATCTGTGCCTTCAGCTCCACTAACTCCTTTGGCGCCATTCTATAAGGGGTAATAGACACTGGCGCGGTTCCTGGTAATAGGTCTATACCAAACTCAACTTCACGATCTGGAGGCAAACCCGGAAGCACCTCTGGAAACACATTGATAAATTCCTTCATTGTTCAGACATTTCCCACAGTTGATTCCTTAGCCTCCATTGCACAAACATGAACCACGAACGCCTTACACCCCTTCCTCACCATTTTCTTGGCATTCAAAGTGGATACTACACTGGATAGGTAATTTCTTCTATCACCTATCATCACCACCTCTTCACCCTCCACAGCTTTCAACACCATGCGCCATTTGCAGATCCGGTTTGCTTGGTACCTCACTAGCCAGTCCATCTCTAAGACCAAATCGAACTCCCCGAATGGTAGTTCCATCAGATTAGCTGGAAACATTACCCCTTGAAGTTCTAGAGGTACATCCTGATACAGTTTTTTTACTTCTACAGGGTGACCTAGAGGGCTAATTATAGTCATCTTCCCAGAAGAAGTCTCGTAAGCTAAGTCCATAGTTCCCACTATACCACTAGCAACATAAGAGGGCGTCGAACCAACATCTATCAAAGCAGTATAAGGCAGTCCAAAGATTAAAAACGTACTCGTTATGATGTCCGGTACGTCGTCGTCCTCTCGCCGCCTCGCTGCATAGACCAACCCAGGCTGTCTTGCATCAGAACTCCCGGCACCTCTACCCGGTGCTCCACGACCTCGCCCAGAACCATTGCCTCCCCTGGCTGGACCGCGACCCCTCTGTGGTTGCTAACCTTCCCCCCTGAATTGTGTACGTCCTTGACCCTCAGACTGGATTCTAGCTGATTTCCACGGACAATCCCTTACCCGGTGCCCCATTGACCCACACTCAAAGCACCTCATTTTTCATCCGGCACTCTCCGCATAAGACTTCCCACATCGAACACAGTGGCGACCCTTTGAGTAGTAGCGATGAACTTTGCGACTTGACTTGGCCCGCCAAATCTAGCCCTTTTCTACGCATTCCCGGTAGACCCTGATGACCCAGAACTCCTCTTATTCCAGTGTCTATCCTGATTCTATCTCACCGACTACTTCACCCCCTCAGCTATCTTGGCCTTCTCTACTGTAATATCCCGGATTAGAGCTTATGCACTATGGCTAAAATTTTATGAAATAGTATGCCTTATGTGTTGTGAATGTGTTGTGTGCATTTTAGGAACCTTGGAAATGTAAGGAAATGCTTTTAAAAATATCAAGTCTTAAGAGGAAGCTTGGAAATGTAAGGAAATGAAAGGAAATGTAAGGAAATGCTTTAAAAAATATTAAGTCTTAAGAGGAAGCTTGGAAATGTAAGGAAATGTAAGGAAATGTAAAGAAATGTAAGGAAATGTAAGGAAATGCTTTAGAAAATATTAAGTCTTAAGAGGAAGCTTGGAAATGTAAGAAAATGTAAGGAAATGTAAGGAACCTTAGAAATGTGACAAAATCGGGCTTGGAAAAATGGCCCGGAGACGCAACTTAGGGCTCTGGAAATGACGCCATATGCTAGGATAACTTGGGCCTAGTATGGCCACATGAAGCCCAAAATAATGGGTTAAAATTTGGCACTCCTAAGGTAAGGAGATGGACGGCATAGGGAGACTAAGGTAGGAGTTTAAGTTGAAGTCAAATTCTTTTAGAATTTCGGGTAAGCTAGGAAAATAAAGATATGAGAGTGATGGCCAAGAAAGGGGACTCTCTAGGCTTAGTAATTTCGACAAAAGGAGGAAAACTAATGCCATTCAACATTCTTTCTTCTCTTTTTTAAATCTCTACCGAATTCTCTCTGCTATTATTCTTCTTTTTTTCTTTTCAATTCTCCACAAAGCCGAAAATAAAATCCCCTAGTCTTGTCGAATTTCTCTAAGTTCTATATCTTCCTTTTCTTTCCTTGTAAAACCGAAATACCCTGTGCTTCCCATCATCAATTATTTTTCCTTTGCAAAACCAATCAAAAGCGGAAGATAAGTTTCAAGCCTATAGCCGAATTTCTCTAAGCCTCAAAGCCGAATCTACAAGGGTGTTTTAGTTTCCCGAAGGTGCACCATAGGCCGCATATTCTTTAGTGATTTGGTAAGTTTCGAGATTTCCTTTCCTCACGATTTCTTCCTCTCTTCTCATCAAGATATAACTTAGGAATCAATTGTCTATGCCTATCAATTTCTCTTCTTTAGCCCAGAAGCCAAATCACCTTTATAATAAGCGAAGTCCGATTTTGTAAAAGTTGAAGGTGAGTAATTAATGGTAGGTGGCGAATGGCCCTTTTCTATTCTTTTCTTTTGGTAGAATACCATATGGGCTAAGATAATTGAGAATTTAAATTTGTTGAATAAGTGGAGGATTAGAATGTAGGTAAAAATTAGGTGACTTTGGCTTTTAGGAGGATGGTGATGTAAGTAAGTTGAGGTTTACTGGGAATTTAGATTCATAAAGGTAAGTGAATCTGACATTCGGCCAAGGCCCTATTGTGGTATTTAGATCTAATTCTTATTTGTTTAAAAAGCCGAAACTAACTAGTTCAATGATTAAGGGTATAGCCGATTGCAATAAAGAAGCATCACAAAGTTTTGGGATTTAATTTTAATCAATCGGCACCAAGTTAAGAATTTGATTACAACAATCCTACTAGGATTGGGATTTATAATAGAATGGCTTTTACTAACATGTTAGGGTTGGCCGAATATAGGAATTAAAGATCTAAAGCGATAGAACGAGTTTTTGGGATTTCAGTAAATTCGATAAGTATATCAAGTGTGTATCCCACACTAAATCTTGATAGATTTACGGCTTTAATTTATTATATGTGCTAATATAAAAGTGTAAGATTATGGCTAAGGTACCATGTTATGGTACAAAGTACTCAGGTACGTTTCCTACTCCTACTAGGATTATGTTAAATATCTGTTACGACACACATATGACATTATAAGAATGTGAAATAAGAATTTGGCATGTTAATGCATGATATGTATGATATGGGGCATATGGGTTATATGAAAAGGGAAGTGAATATGGTGACCTAAGACCATCATAATCGAATGTGGTGACCTAAGACCACGATATCTCGAATGTGGTGACATAAGACCACGAATTTTATAAAGGCGATGAGCACGTCATTGCAATGACGCCTTCAATGGTGTGTAGCGGATGGAGGTTGACTTAGTAGTCCCCACGGTGCAGAGGATGGTGCGGGTGATGTGTAGAGGATGGCATATAGGTTTGGGTTTGGGTTGTATCATTATTTTATATCTTATATGATTATGTATGTGATGTGATAATATGCACGAATCTATTTGGACATAGTGTTTGTGTACACATTGAGTCATTTGACTCACCCGTTGTGGGAACATTTTTGGTGATGATCGATAATGGACCAAGTCGTTGGGAGCTTAAAGGTGGCCATGCAAGAAGAAATTTTATGGTTAGGACTTTTATTTTTAATTAAGTACTTCCAATTATTTGGATTTATTTGATGTAATAAGGCCATAGTGAACTATTTTATTTTATTTTACTTTTAAAGTATTATGTTACGGAAATTTTATGAATTAAAGACTAAATAAATTTATTTTAAATTAATTCCTAAGTGTTTTTGTTGCCCAACCTAAAGGGGTTTCCAATATAAAATAAACTTGTTTTTAACTCGAGCCCAACCCAAAAACAATCGTTCTTTCAAAAACCCAGGTTTTCCAAAGTAACAAAAGAATTTGAAACGGATTACACTAGGGAACATACCAGATTCAGGCAAGGCTCGTGGGCCGAGTTTAGGGTGTTTCAATTTGGTATCAGAGCCCGGTTCAAAACTAGCCTTGAGGGCTTTTAGGGCCCAAAACGTTTTCTGTCTTTTGAAAATGGACTTTTCTAAGAAATAAGCAGGCTTTACGGCATGGCTTTGAGTCTCAGGCCAAGTCCACCGGTAAGTACTCCTAACCTCTTTGTGATTTATATGTGGGGATATATATAGGGCGTAGACTAGTGGATTAGGAATTAAACCCTAGGACTAGTTTACCCCAACAAATACATAAAACTCTAAGGCACAATTAAACAAACACATGTCCAAGTCGTAGAGCTAGGGTGTGGCAACCGTTGTGTGCATGTCTAGGATTGGTTTTAGTGGGAGCTTGGTATTTAAGCGATCCTAGTGACTCACCTCCTACCCACTCGAATCCTACAGTGCGTAGTGATGGTTCACCCTAACCAAGAGGACTTAGTCACAAAGCTAAACCCAATAACTAAAACTCGAAAGGACTAGCCATATTTTTATGGAAACCCTAGTTTTAAAAGTCAACCAACTAGCCTTTTGAAATTATGAAAATTACTATTTTGGAAAAACTTTCTAAGAATTTTGATTTACAAAATTACCTAAATACCTTAGTGGTAAAATTACTAAAATGCCCTTGATTCTCCAAAATTACCATACTACCCTCGATTTTAAATAACAACCTACGATCTTGCAAAAAATATCTAAAAACTTTATAAAATATCAAAGACACCCTGATTTGGAAATTTTACGAAATTACCCCTGATTTGGAAAATTACCAAGTTACCCCTAACCTGTGCAAATGACCAAAATACCCTCAGAAGGGAAAATCACCGAAGTACCCTCAAATTAGAAATCTTTAAAAATGCCCTTGTTTTGAAAGTCACCAGGAACCATATTTTTGCAAAAAATTACTGAAATGACCCTAGCTTGTAAAATTACAAAAAATACCCCTCGTGTATAAAATTATCATTTCACCCTTGAAATTTTTCCAGCAAGAATTTTAATTTGGTAAAATATCAACAATCTCTATTTTGCAACATTTTCAAAATACCCTAATTTGAAAAATTACCAAAATACCCCTATAGGATAAAATTACGAAAATGCCCCTGGGTAGTGGAAAACAACAAACAACGACAATTACAACATTTCTACGTAATGAGCATGAAGTTCATGTGTGTAGCTAAATGAATGATGTGAGGCTGTATGTGTATGAATCGAAAGAAAAACTTCTTAAAACTATTAAACATAAAACTATTCGTGGATAATCAAGCGAACAAAACTAATTCATAAAATTCTTTAATCGGATAAGCATAGCGGAAGTATGAATTCAAGGGGCGTGGTAAATAGCGTGCGTGGCCGTGGAAGAGGTGAATGACCGTGTCGAACACATTAGATCGGGTCAAGGATCTCGAAAATGAAATGCCACCACCACCCCGTACCGTGATGTAAATTTTTGTAGGAAATGTGTTAGTTTAAGATCGAGTCTTGTGACGATAGTGTAGTGTGGTGAGTTAGGATGTACGATTTTTTGTTAGTAAGTAATTTGAGGATGAAATTATTTTAAGAGGGTAGAAGCGTAATATCCAGATTAGGGCTTATGCATTATGGCTAAAATTTTATGAAATAGTATGCCTTATGTGTTGTGAATGTGTTGTGTGCATTTTAGGAACCTTGGAAATGTAAGGAAATGCTTTAGAAAATATTAAGTCTTAAGAGGAAGCTTGGAAATGTAAGGAAATGCTTTAGAAAATATTAAGTCTTAAGAGGAAGCTTGGAAATGTAAGGAAATGTAAGGAAATGTAAGGAAATGTAAGGAAATGCTTTAGAAAATATTAAGTCTTAAGAGGAAGCTTGGAAATGTAAGGAAATGTAAGGAAATGTAAGGAACCTTGGAAATGTGACAAAATCGGGCTTGGAAAAATGGCCCGGAGATGCCACTTAGGGCTCTGGAAATGACGCCATATGCTAGGCTAACTTGGGCCTAGTATGGCCACATGAAGCCCAAAATAATGGGTTAAAATTTGGCACTCTTAAGGTAAGGAGATGGACAGCATAGGGAGACTAAGGTAGGAGTTTAAGTTGAAGTCAAATTCTTTTAGAATTTCGGTTAAGCTAGGAAAATAAAGATATGAGAGTGATGGCCAAGAAAGGGGACTCTCTAGGCTTAGTAATTTCGGCAAAAGGAGGAAAACTAAGGCCATTCAACATTCTTTCTTCTCTTTTTTAAATCTCTGCCGAATTCTCTCTACCATTATTCTTCTTTTTTTTTTCTTTTCAATTCTCCACAAAGCCGAAAACAAAATCCCCTAGTCTTGTCAAATTTCTCTAAGTTCTATATCTTCCTTTTCTTTCCTTATAAAACTGAAATACCCTATGCTTCCCATCATCAATTCTTTTTCCTTTGCAAAACCAATCAAAAGCCGAAGATAAGTTTCAAGCCTATAGCCGAATCTCTCTAAGCCTCAAAGCCGAATCTACAAGGGTGTTTTAGTTTCCCGAAGGTGCACCATAGGTCGTATGTTCTTTAGTGATTCGGTAAGTTTCGGGATTTCTTTTCCTCACGATTTCTTCCTCTCTTCTCATCAAGATCTAACCCGAATCAATTTTCTATGCCTATCAATTTCTCTTCTTTAGCCCTAAATAGAATCACCTTTATAATAAGCGAAATCCGATTTTGGAAAAGCAGAAGGTGAGTAATTAATGGTAGGTGGTAGAATGGCCCTTTTCTATTCTTTTCTTTTTGGCCGAATACCATATGGGCTAAGATAATTGAGAATTTTGATTTGTTGAATAAGTGGAGGATTGCCAAATGTAGGTAAAAATTAGGTGACTTCGGTTTTTAGGAGGAAGGCGACAGAAGTAAGCTAAGGTTTCCAGGAATTTAGATTCATAAAGGTAAGTGAATCGACATTGACCAAGGACCTATTGTGGTATTTAGATCTAATTCTTATTTGTTTAAAAAGCGAAACTAACTAGTTCAATGATTAAGGGTATAGCCGATTGCAATAAAGAAGCATCACAAAGTTTGGGATTTAATTTTTAATCAATCGGCACCAAGGTAAGAATTTGATTACAACAATCCTACTAGGATTGGGATTTATTGCGAATGGCTTTTTACTAACATGTTAGGGTTGGTAGAATATAGGAATTAAAGATCTAAAGCGATAGAACGAGTTTTGTGATTTGATGAAATTAGTTAAGTATATCATGTGTATCCCACACTAAATCTTGATAGATTCTGACTTTAATTTATTATATGTGCTAATATAAAAGTGTAAGATTATGGCTAAGGTACCATGTTAAATATCTATTACGACACACATATGACATTATAAGAATGTGAAATAAGAATTTGGCATGTTAATGCATGATATGTATGATATGGGGCATATGGGTTATATGAAAAGGGAAGTGAATGTGGTGACCTAAGACCACGAGTGGCGAATATGGTGACCTAAGACCACGATATCTGAATGTGGTGACCTAAGACCATGAATTTTATAAGGGTGATGAGCACGTCATTGCAATTGCGCCTTCGATGGTGTGTAGCGGATGGAGGGTTGACTTAGTAGTCCCCACGGTGTGCAGGATGGTACGGGTGATGTGTAGCGGATGGCATATAGGTTTGGGTTCGGGTTGCGTCATTATTTTATATCTGCTATATGATTATGTATGTGATGTGATAATATGCCTGAATCTATTTGGACATAGTGTTTGTGTACACATTGAGTCTGTTTGACTCACCTCATTGTGGGAACATTTTTCAAGTGATGATCAGTAATGGACCGGGTCGGCGGGAGCTTAAAGGTGGCCATGCACAGCAAGAAATTTTACGATTCATACTTTTATTTCTAATTAAGTACTTCCAATTATTTGGATTTATTTGATGTAATAAGGCCATAGTGAACTATTTTATTTTATTTTACTTTTAAAGTATTATGTTACGAAAATTTTTATGAATTAAAGACTAAATAAATTTATTTTAAATTAATTCCTAAGTGTTTTTGTCATAGAACCTAAAGGGTTTCAATATAAAATAAACTTGTTTTTAACTCGAGCCCAACCCAAAAACAATCGTTCTTTCAAAAACCCAGATTTTCCAAAGTAGCAAAAGAATTTGAAATGGTTTACACCGGGGAACATACCAGATTCGGGCAAGGCTCGTGGGCCGGGTTTAGGGTGTTTCATCTACCAAGACAGCAAATTCTCTTTCCCTCCGCGGGGTAATCAACATCCGCAGCTCATCTCTCAGCTCGTCCTCAAACCTGACACAGCGCTCGTGTTCCGTAGCCACGATACCCTAAGCATAACGACTCAGCCGAAGGAACTCTGCCTCATATTCCGATACCGACTTATTTCCTTGGACCAAATTCAAGAATGCCCTACGCTGTGCATCAATATAACTGGACCCGACGTACTTCCTCTGATAAGCTGCCTTAAAGAAATCCCAAGTGATGTCATCGGCCACTAAACCGTCCCTGACTGTGAGCCACCACTGATAAGACTCATTCCGGAGAAGAGACACTATCCCTTTCAAATTTTCCTCAGTCGTAAAGTCCAAATCGTCCATTATACGTTCAGTCTCCTCAAGCCAGTACTCATCTGTATTTGAAGCCACACCAGAAACACCCCGGAACACCTCTGCTCTATTGGCTAGGAGTCGTTCAGACACAGATTTTTGAACCCCCGTATCCCCACCTGCTCCAGCTACTCTCTCCAGAACCCGCAGCATCGCCTGCGACACTGCATCATCACCACCCGTTTGATCCTGGAACTCAGCGCCCACAGTTGGCGGTGGTGGTACCTCATTCTCTGACCCTTGACCAGACCCTACTAGTTCGAACGCAGTCATCCTACCTCTACCACGCCCACGTCCTCGAGTGCTCATGTCTACGAATTAATCTGATTTAAGAATTTTATGCATTAGCTTTCTTCCACTGTTATTACAACACAATTTTATGAATAACTTAGAGTTGTTCTTGTAAGTCATACAATCCTATGGGATTCAGTCTCTAAAGTGGATTCCTATTACTAGCATCCATTTCACAATTATTTAAACCATGCAATCAACAGTTAGGGGTCTTACCATTGCGGATTGGTGCCGGAGACTCAGGTGCCATGCTTTCCAAAACATGCGTTTTCCTTCAAAGTTATTTCGTAACCCTTTTATTGAAAACATTTTGGGCCTCGAGCCCACAACCAAGCTTTTGAACCAGGCTCTGATACCACAATTGTAACACCCCAAACCCGGTCAAAACGCTACAACCGAATCTGGCATGTCACAGGAAAAAACTATTTTTGGAAAAACAATTTGTTAACTTAAATTGTAAAGAAAACGTTTCATTTAAGTAAAAACCAAGATTTAGTTAAGTAATTTGCTAAAAATCCTTTCAAAGTTTATTTTAAAGAAAATCGAGTTAACTCATCGTTGTTACATTTCGCTTTTTATCGGATGGTGAGGTTTTGGAAAATTCTGAAAATTCATTAAAGTTTGTGAAAACACCCATTTTATAGGTTCTTTTTCTTTTCAAACATGTCTTAATATTCAACGCAATTTCAATGGTAAATGTCAAACAATTAAACCCAAAAGTAAAATTTAGTGGCCTTATTACAAAACCAAAAATCGATATTTAAAGCAAAGTAAGTTCAAAATTAACCAACAAAATAAAAGCAAACGGTTGAGCATGGCCACCTCGAGTCTATCCCGGCTCCAAATCCGCGATCTAGGAGTCACCTGAAAAGAAATGCTAACGGAAGGGGTGAGTCACCGGGACTCAGTGTATAAATCCCCATCCATAAAATATAAGCCCTTACACAGTTTCATACGTAAACAAGTATGCCATGCAACCCACAATCTAACCATCCAAAACTCCTGTTTCAATCCCATGTGGTCAAAACCACTGGTGGTCAAAACCACTGGTGACTGAGGTCACAGACAATGTATGTGTGGTCAAAACCACTGGTGGTCAAAACACTGGTGAAAATCCCGTATCGATATGTGGGGCCAACCCACGGTGGTATCAAACCACTGGGACGAGTCACAAATAATATTTATATGTGGTCAAAACCACTGGTGGTCAAAACCACTGAGACTTAGTCACAATATAATATAAGCGAGGCCAACCCATTGTGTGGTCAAAACCACTGGTGACAGCCTGAAATCATACCTTCCCCCTCATCTCATTACCCGTTTTCATGTACATGCTTATAGTCAGATATGAACATGTTTACCATATAAAATACATGTGTAAAACAAAAAGAACATGGCACTGGTAGATTTCAACATATGCAAATATCGTTTGCAGCCATAACAAACTTACTCGACATCCTCGCTTTTACCCACAATAGTGACACATCGATTTCTATAGTTATTCTGGCTTTTGACAAATCTTAAAACAATATCATACTAACTTACAAAGTGTGTAAGAGATACACACCTGGTTACTCGCAATACGACGCTCTCTACGTTGACGCTGTCGTTAATCGACACTATCGTGATCTGTCTATTCTCCTGCTCAGCTGCTAGCCCACATCCAGGTGGCCAATCGCGAACCGCAGATATAGCCCTCTTCTTGAACTTAGGGGCTAGGATCTCAGATCCAACCCCTCCTAACGTTTGGTTAGCCTTCGAATCCATAACACACCTTATCACTAAATCGGGTTAAAGCAGTAAACTAAAACATAAGGAACTACAACCCAAAATTAGACCCCTTACCTAAATCGACAAGAACCCAAGGCTCTATATGTGACCCACACCCTAACGATTCCCAGAAAACTCCACAAGATGGAGTCACCACACCTCCTTAGTCTGACAGATTCGGCTACTCATTAGCAAGATTCGACAATGGCTAAACCGAGAGGGAAGCTGATATGTAAACCACAAATAGGATAAAAGATCTTCAACAAAATGTTTAGGGGGTTTCGGCTTCTAAATAAAGAATAAAAATGGAATAGAGGAAAGGAGTTTAAGATTTCGATTTTGAGGGTGCACAAATAGAGAAGAAGAGAAATAAGAAACAAGTTTCGGCTCTCAAAGAGATTAAAAGAAATCGCAAAAGAGAAAGAAGGGGTTTGGGCAAGGGGTATTCGATTTTGCAAGAAATCGAAAGTGAGAGGAGGGTTAGAGGGTTTCGGCCTTAAGAAACAATTGAGAGATGAAAGAACAACTTTTTCCAATCAAGAAGGAAGGTTCGACTCCTCAAAAGATTGAAAAGAAATGAGGGAGAAGAATTGTAAGGTGACTCAGCTATGGATCCAAAAGAAGAGAAAGAAAAGAAGTCAATGGAGAGGGAGGGGTGATGGTTTCGATTTTGACACAAATTGAGAGAAAGAGTAGAAGAATTCGGCTAAGGCTTTGAGAGGAAAGAAAATGAGAAATCGACACAAAAGAAGATGGGATAAAAAGAGTTCTACATGTCTCCCCTAACTAGCCGAATATACACACTCCCACAAGTACATTCGGCCACGTACCTCCCTAACTCACAAAATCGATAATGAAAGGAACCCACACCTAAGAACCGAATGCTTAACCCCCTTCTAGCTCCTCCAAAATTTGGCTACACATCCCAACTCCCCTCAAACACTATGCCATCCCCTCCTTCTCTCCTTGAATTTCTCTCTTCCACTCGTTCAAACAAATTTGAATGAGTCCAACTCCTAAAATTCCTTCTCTCCACACATTCAAATCCGTTGACCCCTTCAATACCCATCCACCAGAGTCCCAATTGAGTGCAACTCTCCATTGTCCTGGCATCAAAAATAACAAGCAGGAAGGGATCTTCGCAGCTCGAACCAATGCTCTCCCACTCTCCTGAGGCGTCACTTCCCCAAGCCCTAAGTGGCACCTCCTTGCCACCTTACCAAAGCCTCTCTTGCGACACAATCTACCACCATTTACCCTTAACACCTAGCTCAATTAGCTCCCCCCTTCTAGAAGCCCAAAACGCAACTTTCAAGGAAACACAGGCCTAACCTTGGCTCATGCCTAGACCCTAAAAATAGCCCAAACTAACATGACATTCAAACTAATTACATGCAACAGATAAAATGCAGAGGCCCCGATTTAAGGATGTTACACAAGCTGTCAAAACCATTTTAAAATCTAAGTTTAAAAAACGTGGATCGACTTTAAAAACAAAAACGGGAGTCACCACCATTCCTTTTTTACTATGGTGTGATTGGACCACCTTATAAAAAGTTTCATTTCAAAACATTGTTTTTGGTCTACAAAATATCGAAAATGGGTTCGAGTTCGATTCATGTATGAGGAGGGATTAGCACCTCATAACGCCAAAAAATTGGTACCTAATCGATAAAATCATGTCCTAATGTTGACAATAAAAAAAATTAAAATATGATCCTTTTATTAGAAAACAAAGACTTACCTATTTCAAAGAAATAAAATGTTATATCCAAGAAGTTAGGAAATAACACCTCACGACTTTGAAACTTCTACCGCTTTTAATTTGGAAAATTCCTATATCGAGACACAATACATCATATCCGAAGAAGTTAGGAAATAATGTTTTGAATTCTTGAGAATAGGTTTTTTTTTAATTTAAAACTTGAGATTTCTTTGTTCCGAGGGAATATAAACATCACATTCAGTATGTTAGGACACGATGTTTTAAAACCTTCGTAATCAAAGTCATGTTACGATTTATAAAACTTGTAAAACGATATTTAGTTATTTCGCCAAATGAAAAATCGCAACCCAGTACGTTAGGGCACTATTTCTCGAATTTCTAAATACCAAAACATTGCCTTATTTTAAAAACTTTTAAATAACATATAGTAATTTTGTAAAAATATATTTTATTTTAAACAATAATCTATGTAACAAGTATTGAGTTTATACATTATCGAACATAAATGTTAAAAGCAATTATAATACACTATCATTTAATATAGACAATATAAAATACAACCAAAATAACTACACTAAAGTAATCATAAAATAATAAATAAATAAAAGGGCATTGTATGGAAAAATAAACAATATATATAAAACATAAAAAATACTAAATAGATATGAACTTTTCATGCAAATATATATAAATGTGAAATATATATACCTATATATTGAAAAGAAAAGAAAAACATATTTTAAAATAAATAATTTATAAAATATATTTATAATAATCTAATACATATAAAACTACATTTAAAAATAAATAATATATTATACCATATAAATGATTTTAGATAATTTTTTTAAAAATAGTATAATATTATATAATATACAAAATATTAAAAATATAGAATATAATAACTAATATATTATCTAAAAATAATATGTGATAAAAATAATCAAATAATAAAAATAAGGACAATATGTAATAAGATTTATAAGTTAAATAGATTAATATACAAATAATAAGAAAATATAATATTTTAACATAATAAAATAATTAAAAACAATATTAGAATAAAATAAAAATAAATAAAGAAAGAAGGGTTAAAATATCAATTAAAACATATTAAAAGATTAAATTAAAAACATATGTTAAACCATTGTGGATTAATATAGCAATTAAGCCTCTTTTTAAAACGGCATCGTTACGATTTTAATCTTTAAAACAGACTGAGGACTAAATTGGAATAAAAATAAATTTTTCGGGTAAATTTAAAAAAATAAAGAAAATGTTAAATTGGATGAAATTAAAACAATTAAAAATGCGGAAGGATCACGGGCATAAATAGCTCAATTTTAAAAACACGCGGATCTACGGGCGGGTCGGAGTCAACCCACGGGTCCTCCTTCAAAACGACGCCGTTTTATGCTTATTGAATCAAGCAAAAACGATGCCGTTTCTGCATCATTATATAAATCAAAGAACGGGTTAAAAAATCATTTTTAAAACTATTAAAAAAAAACTCCAAAAACTTCTCTGAAATCGTCCCCTCCCCTGTCCAGAACTCGTTCGTCAGATTCGCGAGCCTCTCGCCGCATGTGCCTCCGCGGCCGGTGGCCGGAGGTCTAAAACCTCCATCTCAAGGGTAATTTTTCTTGCCCTTTCTTATTTTATTGTTCATATATTTACTGTTTGCAGAAAAAAAGAACAAAAGAAAATAAAAATAAAAATAAAAAGAATAATATGAATAGAAAATGAAAAAATCACCTCTGTATTCGTGAAAAATTCGTTCCTTTTTTTATTTCTGTATATTTTTAGTTTTTCTGTGAGTCTCCGTATTTGAATCTCTGTTTTTCTCTAAAAAAAAAATCCCCCTCCTCATTTACAAGTTTTTGGGGCTTTATATAGCCTTGAAACAAAATATAATAAAAGGAAATATTCTTTTGCCATCTTTGCTCTGCTTTTGTTTCCGTCTTTCTCCTTGTCTGTACAGATTAGGAGATGAAAAGAGCGGCGGTAATAGGGCAAGATCTATGCGCGAATCGCGGCTCAACGATGGGGCGTTCTCCGCGCGCGAATCCAGGCACGATCGAAGGCCGGACGAAGTCTTGCGCCAAGGTTGAATCTTGTGGCGCGACGATCGCGCTTCTGCTATTGCGGCGCCTAGGGTTTCTCCAGAAACGCTAGGTTTCTAAGGCTCGATTGGTTTTGGGCCTTTTGGGCCGTTTGTTTGTTTTGGGTCTATTGGTTAGGTCTGGGTAGGATTGGGTTTGTTAGTGGGCTCAGGTAGTTTTTTAGGTATTGGGCCTCTGAATTGGATAACGGGTACTGGTTTGGTTTGTAAAATGGACTTGGACATTTATTTTATTTCTGGTTTATTTCAGCCCGGGCAAAATGGGCTTCTACAGCTACAAGGACCCAAAGTTATTTTTTAAAATTTAACTCGAACAAATATATTGAATTGGTTCGATTCAATTCCATCTCACACGATTACGATTCGAGAAAATTTCAAATCAAATTAGGATTACAACTTAATTAACTCAATAAAAATTTTATTCAATTCAATTGAAAGTGACCTAATTATAGTTATGTAGCATGTAATGTAGCTTTAGGGCTTTGCATTCGTAACATGTTTAGCATAATTTGCATCTCGATGCTTGTGACAATTATTAGAGTTGTTGTACAAATTTGAATTAGGGTTTTTAATTGTGGTCTTTAACCATGAAAGAGGTTGGGTAGTATGGACATCTCCAAGTCAAGGGTAGTTGAAAGTTAGACACCTAATTCAAATATCAACTCTAATAAATTTCTAGGAAACAATTTATGTTTTTCTTTTGGAAAGTTGAGTCCACAATAAATCCAAAATTTTGGAGTAGTTGTTGATTTTACATCATACCAAGACAATTGTAATATTAAAGCTACTTTAATACAAATATTTCATTTTATTTTATTTTTTTATTAATACTCATAACCTCTCAAACCTTTAAATTAGAGGATAATACATGTTTAAGCGCATTAGATCTCACATCCTCTTAATATAACAATGATCCCAACTAAGCGAAAACTTAATTGGATTAGGATTTGCTTTAATGTGATCAGAAAAAATGTAGGACGAAGCCAAAAGTTTATCTTAGAGAGTCAAAATTAAATTATAAAATTTAAATGAATCAAAATATAATTTTATCTTTATATATGCATATTATTTTATAATTTTAAAAGAATTAAATTGAAAATTGTCATCTTAGAAGCAAAGACTAACTTATAAATTTAGAAACTTTAATAGAATTTTCCCTTGGCATAGTCCTTAGGCAAATGTTAATATAAAAAGGAAAAATATATTGTTTATAAAAAGGAAAATGTTAATATATAGTCTATCCGAATAGGCGAGATAATCTTGGTGCATTTGACAGATATTATTTGACTTTGTCAAAAGCTCTCTGGCATTCCTCGTCCCTTACACCTTGGTTGTGTTTCTTGAAAAGACGAAATATGTGATCACATTTCTCGGTTAATTGTGAAATAAACCGAGCAATGTAATTTAAGAAAGCTTCAGACTTCCTTTTGAGTACGTGGTGGAGGCAATTCTTGTATTGCTTTGACCTTATTTGAGTCAATTTCGATTCCTCTCTCGCTGACCATAAAACCCAGTAATTTCCCTGACCGAGCTCCAAAAGTGCACTTTGCCGGGATGAGCTTCAATTGAAATGTTCTCAACCTCAAAAACAATTTCTTCAAAACCTCAATGTGTTCCTTTTCTGTTTGAGATTTGGCGATCATGTCATCAACATATACTTCAATCTCTTTATGCATCATGTCATGAATAAAGTTACCATGACTCTTTGATATGTCGCTCAGCATTCTTCAGTCTGAATGGCATTACTTTATAACAAAAGGTACCCCACAATGTTATGAAAGCAGTTTTCTCCATATCCTCAGGGTGCATCTTAATCTGATTGTATCCTAAAAAACCATCCATGAAAGAAAACAATTAATACTCACAGTATTATCCACCAACGTGTCAATATGAGGCAAAGGGAAATTGTCCTTCGGGCTGGCTTTATTTAAGTCCCTATAGTCTACACACATCCGGACCTTTCCATCTTTCTTAGGGACAGGAACAATGTTGGCAACCCACTCTGAGTATTTGACCACTTGTAGAAAACTAGCATCAACTTGTTTCTTGACTTCCTCCTTTATTTTCAACATTTCATTAGGCCTCATTCTTCGTAGCTTTTGCTGAACTGGCTTGTACTCTTCTCTTATGGAAAGACAATGCACTACAATATCAGTACTTAGCTCAGGCATATCTTGATATGACCCTGTAAAGACGTCTTTGAATTCCCGTAATAACTCAACAAGGTCTCGCTTCGTCTCCTCAGCTATGCGTGTTCCAATTTTCACAACCTTCCCTTCCTCTAAGGCTATGTTCTCTATCTCCTCTTCATGGGGTAAAATTTGTTTCTTCTCTTGCTTTACCATTCTTAACAAATCTGGAGATAAGTCACAATCTCTGTCACCTTCAAAATCTTGAGATTCCTCTAAACACACGTCTTGCTGAAAATAGACCTCTGGATCTGTAGTATCGTTATGAATGAGAATAAAAACAACAATTTGTCACATGTTATGAATGAGAATAAATGAGAATAAAAACACATGTCTTTGGCACCAAAGAATGTAGAAAGAACAAATGAATTCGAGGACAACTATTCACATGTTATGAATGAGAATAAAAAATTTGGAATGAAATTAGAAAATCAAAAGAAAAATGAAAGAATATTTTTCAGAATTGGTCATTAAAGATGTATTTTATTGAAACAAAAATGTCTGAACATGAGCCTATTTCACAAAAAAAATCTTATTGTTTCTAGGCTTAAAAACAACAAGTGTGTTCTGAACATTACTCTGTGTAATCTTTAAAAACTATAGGAAATTCCTCTGCAGTCCAATTGTTTAGAACTCTTCCAGGTTCATAAGGGTGAATGCCCAACAGGTTTCTTTGCTCAGTTTCTTCCTCGTGTATGGCATTTATGTGAAGATTTTCATTTTTCAATAGTCCTCTCTCAGGGCGAATTATCCCTCCAGATACAAAGGTCTGGGATATGTGAGGGAATGTCATTTATTCCCACTTAACTTCTTCACCATTCAGCCGTGCTCTTCTTCTCTCTTGCCTTTTCTCTATCTCCTCTCTCCTCTGTCTAGCATTTGGCTTGAAACCTAAGCCAAAATGATCTCTCTTCTCTTTCAACATTGGAACTTGAATCTCTCCTTGAAGATGTCTACCCAATACTTTTCGTAGTAAGGCTCTTTTTCCCACCATCATTTGCAAACCCATTTTCATGGTCCTAGATATCTTAGGCACCGGAACTTCATTTCCTTCCAAAATGAACGTTGAATTTAATTCCAAAGATTGAAAAGAACACTCTGTGGCCTCCTTATTTGCCTCGACATATGGCGTGTCATTGGTAACAGTTGCTATGATGTCTTCCTCTACATTTATAGTAACTAGCCGACCTTCTATCATCAGCTTCAACTTTTGGTGCAGTGATGAGCGTATTACCCCCGCTGAATGAATCCATGGCCTTCCCAGCAAGCAATTGTAGGAGGGCTTGATATCCATCACTAAAAAATCCACTTCATATGTGTTTGGCCCAAGCAACAATGGTATATCAATTTTTCCCATCACTCTTCTCTCCATTCCATTAAATGCTCTCACTATGTTTTGGCATGTTTTCATGTGAGAACTGCCTATAGGCAATCTTTTCTAGGTAGACAATGGTAAGACATTCAAAGCTGATCCATTATCTATTAACACACTTGGCAGAGTGTATCCCTTGCAACGAGTAGTGATATGCAGAGCTTTGAACGACCCCATACCCCTAGGTGGAGTTTCATCATCACTGAAGTAGATGAAGTTGTCGGAACTTATTTTACTAACCAGACGGTCAAGTTTGTTGACAGATATATCCTTATTCACATAAGTTTCATTCAGGACTTTCATCAATGCTTCAAGACGCACTTCTGAACTTAAGAGTAAGGCTAGCACTGATATGCGAGCCGGTTGTTTGCGCAGTTATTCTACCACACTGTATTCACTGTGCTCAAGAATTTCAGAATTCTTTAGCCTCTTCTTCTTTCACTGGTTGATAAGGGCCTCAGGTCCTTTCTCCTATTCAACTGCCACAGTCTTTGATTTCAATGGTTCTATTCTGGCGTTTCCTGAATCGTAACGCCATCCACTACGTGTGTAGGACCCTTCATTTTGGACCTCCTTGAAAGTGCTATGTGAGTTTTCCATTCCTGGTATTGTCACATTGAAGTTGTAATTCCAAGGTACTATTTTGTTATCCTTGTAATGAAAGGAAACAGGTTTCTGTATTACGACTTTAGGCGCGATTTGTGTTCCGCCTTTCATGCTTCTCGGTCGGGAAATGATGATCCTCAGATAATTGACTTTTTGGTTTGTCAACTCTCCTTCTATCATGAATATGTTTCCTCCCTTTGAGCCTTTTTCAAAAAATTCCAATTCCTTATTGTCCATAAGGCTTTGTACCAAGACCCTAAACTCAACACATTACTGGATCTTATGCCCCTCTGCTTTGTGGAACTCACAGTAGTCCCTTATTCCTTCACATCCTTCCTCAAAATTTGATAATATCAGTCCTTTTCTTACCACTTCCCTCCAGACCATTCTTAATGAGGTCTTTACCTCCAATATATCCTCCTTGATCCTTTTCGTGACGCTTTCATCGATCACGTTTATCCCTTTATCCCCATATTAGGTAACGGGTTCTCAGACTAAGTGTATCGTCAAACTTTACAATCCCCATTTTGATGAGCCACTCGACTATCTTTTGAAGGCAATGCGCTTTTCATCGAATCGACCCACTATTCCCGTGTGGTAATCACATTAAGCGCTTGAGTCATACCATTTAGGATATGGGGCTATAAAGGTTGTATATAAAATAGGACACTACCGTAAAGGCCAAGTAAACTTTGATATAGCTCCTTATATGTCATTGGGATTAATGTAAATTAGAGCTTTTTAGAATATTGTCTAGTGCCCGATTTGTGTCTTACTGACCTTTGTTGCCCAAAGAATAACTACTTTTGGTTGGCTAATGTTGATTGCCTTTGAGTACCCTTTGTTGTATGTACTGTATTATTCACCTTATTATCCTTTTTCTAAGAGCGACCTTTTAGTGGTTTCTCCGTGTCAATCTTGCCAACCCTTATGGCATTTTTAATCATCTCTCCTGCCATCACTATACCCGCAAAGCTCTTGGTGGTGCTTCCTATCATGTGAGTGATAAATAGAGCTTTCAAGGTATTGATAAAGAGCATTGTGGTTTCCTTTTCTAAGAGTGGTGGCTGAACTTGCATGGCAATCTCCCTCCATCTTTGTGCATACTACCTGAAGCTTTCATTTGACTTCTTCTCCATGTTCTGCAAAGATGATTACATAAAGGCCATGTCTGCGACATGATTGTATTGCTTCATGAAAGCTTGGGCTAGGTCTCTCCAGGAGCTAGTCTTAGCACGACTAAGTTGATTGTACCACCTAGACGCTGCTCCCACCAAACTGTCTTGGAAACAATGAATCAAGAGTTGATCATTCTTAACATAGCCAGTCATCCGTCTACAGAACATAGTGATATGGGCTTCAGGGTAGCTGGTCCCATTGTACTTCTCAAATTCTGGCATCTTAAATTTATTAGGAAGCACTAAATCTGGAACCAAACTCAAGTCTTTAGCGTCAATACCATGGTGATGATTGGCATTTTCCAAAGCCTTGAACTTTTCTTCCAACCATCTACTGTGACCCCTAACTGCCTCGAGGATTCAGTTCTTGTCCCTTCCCTTTCTGCTATTCAGGGATAACAAGATTAGCAGGGTTATCTCCTGGATTGGATCCAGTGCCAACTTGGAAATTCATAGGCACTCCAGCGTCATTTTTCCCTTGTTGAGGCCTAATCGTGATAGATGGCCTTCGGCGATATTCCTCCGGTTGTGTTTGCACATGTGGTGGGGTGAAACCCCGAGGAAAGTCCTCATTATCTTTAGCATTAACTATGGGACCTTTTCCTTTGTCCATTGCCCCATTTGCATTTGGGCCATTTGGGCCATCATGTTCCTTTGAGCTTTCAACATCTGGTCTCTCATTTCTTGTTGGAGCTTTACCAATTGTTCTTGCATCTGGTTTTGCATGTCTCTCTGGAATTGTTCAAGTCTTTGATCCATTTTTTTTCTCTTGGCACATGTACCACAATGGTGTTTAGTTTCCAGCTTTTCCTCATCTCTCTTTCTCTCTCTGTGATAATTTTAACTAATTAGGCTCTCTCTATGGATTTAAATGCATATGATGTGATGTAATGCAAATGCATGAATACAAAAAGAAGGCATCGATTCAGATTCAACTTCATTTCAGAAAACTTTATTAGAAAAAAAAAATCCTTTACATAAAATGGACTACAAATATGCTTTCGCCCTAAAGCCCAAAGTTTTAATTTTCCCAAATAATGAAACTAGCTCTTGACCACGATTTGACTGTAGCTCATACTTTATGCTCAATGTATCAGCCTGTACTGCCAAAGTCTGTAGGTCATCAGCTACTTCTCGAATCTGAACTATTGCTTCTCCCATGAGATAATCCCGATTTTTAACTTGATCTTGAGAATGGTGAGCTCTTCCTTCCAATGTCCTTCTCTTGTTTCAAGTAGCTTGATCCGAAGTTCACAGTTGTGTAATGCCGATTCTAACTCTTCAATCTTACCTTTCATTTCCTCAATCTTGTTTAAACTTGACTTTAGCTCGATCGCAGAATTACGGCTTCGATGATGGTGAAGAGACAATTCGAGCTTAGCCACTCTATCTTTTAGTCCACATTTCTCCTTTTGGCTTTCTGCCAAACTCTTTTCTAGGGCCTCATTTCGTATCTGTATCTCTTGGAACTTCTTCTCCCAATGGCCAACTTTGGCCTTTTCCTCTTGAATCTCCTGTTGCCACTACTTAGAAGTCTTCCCCAATCCAACATTTTTTATTGATAGACACAGCTTCTTATACTCTGTCTTTAGGCTGTCCAGATCTTCCTCAACCCTTTTCTTCCCTTTCCTTAACTTATCGGCCTCCAGTTTTTGAACATCCACGTCTAACCTCAGATACGTTTTTTTCTTCTTCCAACTTCTCTATCCTCTTTCCCAACTCTGAACTCTTCCTTTCAAAATCTTGTTTTACAATCTCTAATTCTGATGGGACCATTCATAAATACTCTTTGATCGATCGAGCGTCCTCTAAACTTGACACAAGGATATTATCGTTGACTTTTCTACTCTACCATCCATTGTACTCTGGGGTCGTCATTGGACATACGTCCACTCTCTTCATAGACGGGTCTAATTCCATGCATTAGAAATCTCCTTAACCCTCTTTTGTAGCTATCTCCTTATATGAGGACTCATATTGAGCCAACCATGTGTGGCCAGATGAACCGCTTTTAATCTGTATTGTCTTAGTATGAGCAAAGGTGCGTATCCAATGGCTCCCCAAATTCCAAGTAGAGGGACCCAATCAAAACTCCTACACCAGACAACACCTCATCGTGAAGCATCTAGGAGCTTTCCACCGACGTCTTTTTCTTGGAGATTTCGTAGAAACGCTATCCAATTTTTTTCTGATATGTCATCTCTCCTTGGGGTAGCCACTATCACTTTTAATGGGGAATAATTTTTCAAGAAGACCGATAGGAAACCTTATCCATCTTCCAGAAATGACTATGGAACCAAGCCAAAAACAACTGCACTCACCCTATAAATCTGCCTTCGCCAGCTCTCCTACATGCATTCAGCGATCGAAATGTCTCAGCCAAGCTTGTAGGAATAGGTGTGACTTGTTTGTGAAGTCGATAAAAATATCTGAGACTACTTCATCCACATATCCCAATGCCCTAGGGAAGACCACTAATCCATATATACTCAAAGCAAAAACATCGACCTTCTTCTTCATATCAAGATGTACTAGAATCAAATCCTTCAAAGCTTTCAAGGATTATTTACACTCACCTTTTTGCTTGATTTCGCTATGACCCACTGCTCACTCATCCCTATAATACTCATCAACTTTCTCAAAAGGTCGGAACACTAGCACCCTTGAGTAAGCTTTGTCAACTTGAATCTTGGGACAATGCAATAGAATCAGATACTCTTCCTTGTGGGTACCAAATCAACCCTTAGAAAGTAAAGCAACTATATCTGAGATTCCAATATTGAGAGATGGCTCGAAACAGCTGTTCATCTACCTTAATGTCCAACAGGTATGGCAAATCCCCATAGTTGCAGTAAAACAAATGCTTAATCTCGTTACTCCACTGATCCCACATCTCTTAATTCCTGGAGATTGTTCTGCGTCATGCTGATACGAGTGTAGTCCCATAATTTTGATGTGTACCCTTCAGCTAGACTATCACCTTTCTCTAATTGCGTTGGCTCTGACCACTTACAGATGGCTGCATTGTCCTCCACTTTATCAATGAATTCGTTCTCCATAACTAGTTTTCTAACTTAGTAACTAATCGTGAATCGATACCTCTTTAAAATATGAAAGGACATGCATCAAAATAAAAAATAACCAATTAGTAACATGAAATAAAATACAAAGTAAATAATCAAACGCGTATCTAGGTGATTGCTAAGGTTTGGTATAGCTCTACTTAGGGTAAGTTCTTAGGTTTTCTACATGTGGTTTAGCTCTAAAGTTGAGGTACCCGAACCAACAAATTCCTCGATCTTCACCCATTATAGGCTCATACGGACCAAGTTCAGTTTAGGGGAATACATTTCCCTATGGCTGCACGGAGATGAAAATCTCACGAAGAAATAGGTACGAATGTATCCCAAAATCGATCCACTATCCTGCACAAAGGTGAAAACCTCACGAAGGAGTAGCTTCTCACTCCCACTTAAAAGGGTGTGACCACAAAAGTTATGCAATGCAATGCAAAGATATTTTATAAAAGTAGAACCACATGCAATAAAAAAAGGATCATAATTTTTCAAGTCAAAGTTTTAAATTTGGACAAAAGGATAGGAAATAACCAATTTTACGACTTGACTCTCTTATTATCCCCAGTGGAGTTGCCAAGCTGTCGAAACCATTTTTAAAGTTTTTATAAAAATGGGGGTCGACTTTAAAAAATAAAAAAATAAAAAAAAGGGGAGTCGCCACCAATCCCTTTTTACTTAGGTATGATTGGATCGCCTTATAAAACGTTTTATTTCAAAACATTGATTTTGGTCCACGAAATACAAGAAAATGGGTTCGAGAGTTGGTTACGTATGAGGAAGGGTTAGCACCCTCATAACGTCCAAAAATTGGTACCTAATTGATAAAATCATGTCTTAATGTTGAAAATTTGAAAACTTTAAAATATGATCCTTTTATTTGAGAGAAAACTAAAGCTCACTTATCTCGAAGAAATAAAATGCTATACCAAATGAGTTAGGATGTAACATCTCATGATTTCGAAACTAGGCTCGCTTTTATTTGAAGAAAATTCTTACCTCGAGACACAAAACATCATATCCAATAAGTTAGAATACAACGTTCTGAATTCCCGAGAATAAGTTTTGATTTGAAGTTTATAAGTTTTAATTTCGAAAGAAAAGGGATACTTAATATTTTAAGTTTAACAAGAAAAATCAAACCAGTGAGTTAGGGCACAATTTTTCTCAAGCCCCAAATATTATGTATCACCGTATTAAAATATTTGAATAAAATGTGTTAATTCGAGAGATGTTTTTATTAAAATGGTTTTGGTGTAAGATGTATATATATATATATATTTGTATATATATTACAAAGCATCAATTCCAAATATCAATTCTTCACTATTACAAATCATATTAAAATTATAGACAATAAACGAAGGACTAATGTGACATGGTACATAATAAAAGGCTATGCTAAAACAATATTAAGCAAATAAAAGAACATAATAAACAAATACGAGATATAAAATAAACAACAACAATTAAGAATCTATATGAAACATAATAATTGAGAAATGAATATTAAATTCTACAAACAAAATCAAATATGAGAAGTAAATCAATAATATATTTAAACACTAAATTATAACAAAAAAATAAAAAAGATATTTTTAAAACAATTAATATATACAAACAATATATTTCAAATGAGTAATATAAAACTTATAGCGTATAAAAGGAAATATGTAGGATACTTATAATAAATTTTAATAATTTAATACATATAAATGATAATGTATGATGAAACTATTAATGAATAGCATATAATAATTTCAAATAAAGATATATTAAAATTACATATATAATATAAATAATATAAATAAAATATGTTATACTATATAAATAAATTTTATACAAAATAAAATAAAAATAATATATGATATAGTATAATACTAAATAATATACAAAATTTTAAAATATATAATATAATAACTAATATATAAATTTTAAAATAATATGTAATGTGTATAAATATTATTGAACTAAATACAATAATAGTAGTAAAAATAGTATATATTAAAAAACAAACATAAAAAACTTTATACTATTAATAAATTAATATACAAATAGTAAAAAATAATATAGAATTTTAATATGATAAAATAATAATGTTAAAATAATTTAAAAATAAAATAAAAAAAAGTTTAAAGATAAACAAAGAAATAGGGATTAAATTAAAATAAATAAAAAATTAAGGAAAAATGTAAAAAGGATGATATTGAAGTGCACTACAAACTGTAGGGACTTAATAGGCAATTATGCCCTATCTCCTAAACGACGTCGTTCTGTTATCAACCTTTAAATAGCCTGAGGGACCCAATTGAAACAAAAATAGACTTTCAGGGCTAATTTAAAACATAAAAAGAATGTTAAATTGGATGAAATTAAAATTAATAAAGTTCCGTTATCAACCTTTAAATAGCCTAGGGCCTTTAAACGACGTCGTTTTAACGCTTATTGGCTTAAGCGAAAACAGTGTCGTTTTATGAGGCTATATAAGTCTATTTTCAGAAAAAAATTTCATTTGCACCCCATTTTAAAAAAAATCGGAGAATTCTCTCTGTCATTTGGCCTTAGGCCAGGACACCAGCCCGATCGGCCACCACTTGTCACTGCACGCGCCTCCACACACGCCACCTTATATGGCAGCCGGAGGCCAGCAGCTTCATTTTTCTAAACGCCAATCGAAAGGTAAAATCCTTTCTATTTTTTATTACTTGTGTATTTACTATTTGCAAGAATCGAAGAAAAAAATAAAAATAATGCAAATAAAAAAATTAGAAATCACCTCTGTTTTTTGGGTTTTTATTGTTTATTTCAGTATATTTTTTGTATCTTGTGTGTATATTTTTTACAGGTTTCATTGGGTTTTTATGGCCCGAAAAGATAAATCGAAAAAAAAATTTAAAGAATCTGCCTTGTTTGTTTTCTACTCTTTCTTTCCATTTTGCTGTGTCCTTTCTTTTTCTGTGCAGGTGAGTGGCGAGGATCTTGGCGGTGGAGCGTCATCCGTGTGCGAATTACGGCGCGCCCGAGGTTCTGGTGTCGAGGCTTGCGGCGTGAGGAGAGGCTAGGTATTGGGGCGCCTACGATTTCAGAAGCCCTAAGCTACTGAAACTGTTTAGTTTTCTTTTTGGATCGAATAGGTTTGGGTCTGGGTCTGTTTTGGTATGGGTCTAGGTTTATTTAGGTATGGGTCTGAGGGTGTAATGGATTGGGTTTGTTTTATCTGTTTTGGTTATTATTTTTCTTTGGGCTATTGGACTGTTTTAAAAACAAACTTGGACATTTATTATTTATTATTTTTATTTTTTTTGTTTAAGCCCGGGAAATAATGGGCTATTATAGGGATTACACACTGAGTTTTCGTAAACTCACCCTTCTATTTTATCTTTACAGGTAATCTCCAGACTTAAGCGGATCGGGACGGTGGAGGACTCAACGATGGCTACACAACCCTTTTTCACTGTTTCGTCTTTAATTAGGTTTTCAAAGTTTAATTTGGGGTATTTTGCTGTAATAAAGGCCTCTATGGATTTTTGCTTAAAATTTACATTTTATATTTGTCTTATGTTTTATTTCTGCTAGAGGTAGGTAAAATACGAGTTTTTAAAAGAAATGCACGTGTTTTAGCAAAATACCCATAAGGACACAAACTGTTTAAAAAGCTTTCGCAACGTATAATGTTTTGAAAACTAACGACTGAATAAGAATCACGATCTTAGAATTAATAAAAGATAATGAGTAATTCTAAATGGAAAATGTTTTAAGCAAAGTTACGATTTTCCAACACAAGCTATAGTTTTCTAACACACTACCATGTGACATCGCCAAATTCAGCCATAACGTCCAGGCCGGGTTTGGGGTGTTACACTTGATGCTTAGTCAAGTGTCAAGCTATTGGTTGAATGGTATTATGTTTACTTATAAGTTGCATTGAAATGGTAAGTGCTCAAATGAAAATATGCTTGTGCTCATGAAAGAGTGGTAAGGTTTAAATTATGCAATTTCTTATGAAATGACTTATCATGTGATTAACTCGAAAAAGGACTATGTTTAAATGCATTAGCTTGTGTCTATGTTTGAATGATATGCTTATGATTTGTCTGTTATGCATATGGTATGGGTGTGGAAAGTAATGAAATGCAAATGAAAACAAAGAAATTGCAGAAGAGTTTAAAGTTTTTTAAAATCCTAATATGCTGTGATAATATGTATAAGTGGTGTTATGGATTTACTCATTTTGTAAGTTGTTGAGTATGGTTTCATGAATCTTGTGGTATCGATATATAATTATTCTTGATATTTATAAATTTTATATTTGAAATGGATTGATATAACTATAGTTCATACGAGCTTAATAAACATTCATTGCTTACGTAGTTGTTTTTCTTTACCTTTTAGATTATCGAAAGCTTGATCGGGTTGGAAGTTAGTTGAAGATCCATCACACTATCCATCAGCTCACTTGGTACTTTCGGCTAGTTTAAGTTTGGTTATAATGGCATGTATAAGTTATTTTGGCAAATGTTGGCCTATATGTTTTGCTATGATTATAGCCATTTGAGTTGGCTTGTGTTTTGGTATATTTTGATATGGATATATGTCCCCTTAATTTGGTTGAAGTGTGGCTTGATTGGTGGTTGAATTATGAAAAGTAAAATGATAGTTATATGTGCATCTTGTATAAGTGTTTTGTGAGTTGATGAATTGGTTGTGAGTTGGTACCTTGTTGTGTAAGACATATATGTCTAATTATGTTAGAAATTGAAGGGCATGTTTAACATCAACTGGTATGTTTTGGTAAAGTGATCTACATGATATGTAATGATGAAATTATGCATATAATTTAGTTGAACATTTGGTTATATTGAATACATGGTTAAATATGTTTATAATTTTCATTTGAGGTGCCTAAGGGAATATTGTGTAACACCCCAAACCCGGACAAAACACTACAACCGAATCTGGCATGCCACGGGAAAGAAAACGTTTTGAAAACCGATTTGTCGACTTGTTTAAAGAGAAAACTATTGTAAAATTTTAAAGAAAACGTCGTTGGATCTTGTGATGTTTAAAACATGTTGAAACTTGTTTAGAAAACTTGGTTGCCTTATTGTTACTCCGTATTTAGTACTTAGTCAGTGTACACTTTAGAAAACAAGTATTTATTTAGGGTTTGAAAACAACCAATTCATAATTACCAAGTATGCTTAACGAGAGTTAAAGAAACAACCAAATAAAACGCCCCACAACAATACTTAAGTGGCCTTATTACAGAACTGAAAACCCAAATTAAAGAAAACAACTAAGTCCATATGGAAAACATTGAAATAAAACGAATGCTGAGCATGGCCACCTCAAGTCCATTCGGGCTCCATATCCACGATCTATGGTTTATCTGCAAAATATAGCGGAAGGGGTGAGTCACCTAGACTCAGTGTGTAAATCCCCATCCCAAAAGAAGTTGTACTCTTACACAAATTCATATACAAATATGCAAGTCATGCATGAACACCCCAAACCCAGCCCACAAGCCCTGACCGGATCTGGCATGCTCCTTGAGTAAAACGTAGCTAAAACCTCGTTTTGTCATCTTGGAAAAAAAATTATGGTTTTGAAGAAAGATAGGTTTGAGTTATGATTAATTTGAAAACCGTGTTGTATTTGAAGTTTGTATTGCAACATTATTTTCATGTTTCAAAAATTTACAAGTTAAAAGAAATGCCTAATATTAGGGCTTATTATTAACTTGAAAACCATAAGAGTTTAGGTATCAAAACAATTGAAGTTGTTTTATGAAAAATATTTAATCATTTGTTTGATGTTGTTTGTATCATAATAGAAATTAAAACGTAAACTTAACACAGTTAAATGGTAATGGCCTTATTACAACAAATCAAAACCCGAAATAAATTCAAGAAAAACATAATAAGAAAATCCGAAAAAAAAAACAGAGCTGAGCATGGCCACCACTAAGTCCCTGCCGACCCGATCCATTTACTGAGTATCACCTGCAAAATGTTAGCCCACCGAGGGTGAGTCAACAGACTCAGTGTGTAACAACCAACATAGATTCCCATTTGGTTAAGGCATATCAAATCACATATACGCATTTATAAGCAATGATGCAACCCAAACCCACCTAGATATCCAACCTCTACACATCATCCGTACATGCCAATCACACCGTAGGGATTACTAAATCGACCCTCCATCTGGTACACACCAAATAAGCGCCATCGCAATAATCAGACATCGCTTCTTATAATTGTGGTATAGCCACTAGATAATGTGATAAAGTCACGGATTCATAATATGTGACATAGGTCACCAGATAATGTGGTAAAAACCACCAGAACACTTCCCCTTTATCATTATCACCCATATGACTATGCAACATACAAATCATACAGATATCATGCAATCTACCTTACCCCATGGCCATAATGAAATTTCTCATATTTTCATAGCAATGTTCATAAACATTATTAACGAGTATTAAGGGGTACATACCTGAATACACTGCACCATTACCCTTAGCCATATTCATTCATTGCCTTATTAACATATACATAACATTATTATTATTCGGGAATTTAGGGTGGGTTACACACCTGACTATTCGTAGATCTAAGCGAAATCTCGAAGCTACGTAAAACTAACGAGATCCCAAAATGTTTGCCTTTCCCTTTCCTAAAATCGGCCAACACTTGTTAGTAACCAAAAGCCTATTCGACTCAACTGAAATCCCAAGGATATGTCGCATGGAAATAATACTTATTTTAATGCTAATTTGGTTTCCAACCAAATCCCAAAACTATGTGGTGCACTTCCTTGCAATCGCCAACCACTAATATACACAAATTGTTAGCCTCCGATTTTGAATGATAAAGAAATAGATCTACACGCTAGAACCCTTAGCTAGATCGGCCACTGAATCTCGAAGATCTACCGAATCAAGTTGTACTCCTCCCTAAAAACCATAGTTAGAATCGGCAACCTTTAATAAGTAATATGGCCTTTGGCTGAATATCATAACTTTCTTACCTTGGATATCCAAATCCCGAAAGATCTCTTTCTAATCGTTGGCTACAAAGATCCCGAAATCTCCTTCATAGTTTCACCAAAAGAATAAAAAGGAATTAGAGTCTTTAACTTTCGCTAAACAAAGGAAAAGAAGTGAACTCAACTAACTCGTTAACCCTTATCAAATCGATTGAACACCTTTGCTTGGAACACGAGAGATTCGCCACAATGTAAGGTTGATTAGCTTTGAGAAAGAAATAGAAAAGGAATCGGTTCAGAAAGGAGTAAAGATGAAATCGGCTATGGAGAGTGATGGCAAAAGAGGTGAGATTCAGCTTTTGATCTTGTGGACAAATCAGCTTCAAAGGTTAAAGATGCAATCGGCTATGGTCTAGTGTGTTTTCGACATTTTAATGACAGAAGAAATCATGAGAAGAAAAAGAAAAGAGGTTGAAAGTTGGTGTGGTTCAGCTTTGGTGAGAAAGAGGAAGAAAGAGTGGTGAGAAGAAGAAGAGAAGATGAATGATGGTGAGGCTCAGTTAAAATTCAGCTTAGGGAGTTTTGGCTACTAGGTGACCAAATTTGTCATCATGAAAGTCCCTTGGCCGGCCAACTCTCCTTCCCTCATCCAAATCCCCCATTTCACTCCTACTTAGCCGAATCTTTAAGCTATTTGACCCAATCTACACTTCATCCATGAAGTGTCCTTGTGCCGTCCATCACTGCATCTCCTTGCTGAAAAATAAAAGCTTCAAAACGCTTCCTTGTCAGCTCAACCTAGGCCCTTCACACTCCTTGTGGCGCCACCTCACAAGGCCCTAAGTGGCGCCTCCTAGCCACTTTACTAATCGAGTTCTTGTGTCCTAAGCCACACAATAAACTCCTTAAGGCCTAGCTCCTTAGTTCCCCTTTTAGGCTTAAAATCAAATATTTCTAAGGCTTCTACCTACATCCCAAAGGTTCCCAAGCCCCAAAACACATTCAATTCACACACAAGCATGCTACCACACACATTTAAGTAAAATGCATAACCCTAAATCCTTAATATTACGCTTTTACCCCTTAAAATAATTTTGACCTCAAATTACTCGCTAAAATAAGTGAGGGTATTCTTTGTTGCATTGCTTCCTTTTGCTCCCATGAAGCTTCTTCCGATCCATGGTTACGCCATAACACTTTTACTAGAGGAACTGATTTCCTCAAGCACCTTCACATCCCGTTCCAGAATCTGAATCGGCTCTTCCTCATAAGACAAATCTGGTCTTAGCTCCACCTCCTCAATCGATATTACATGAGATGGATCCGATCAGTAATGATGTAGCATCGAAACATGGAACACATTATGCATCTGCTTCAATTCTGAAGGCAACTCTAACTGATATGCCACTGGTTCAACCCGCTTCAAAATCCGATAAGGTCCTATAAACCTAGGACTTAACTTTCCCTTGTAACCGAATCTCATCACCTTCTTCCATGGTGAAACTTTTAAAAACACTTGATCTCCTTCAGCAAACTCTATCTCTTTCCGCTTAAGATCTCGTGATATGACTTACGCATCGATGCCTCCTTCAACTGCGTGTGCGAATTACCTTAACATTTTCTTCGATTACGCCACAATCTCTGGACCCAAAACATGACGTTCCCCCAATTCTGTCCAACAAGTAAGAGTACGACACTTTCGTCCATACAGTGCTTCGTACGGTGCCATCCGAATACTTGCTTGATAGCTGTTATTGTACGCAAATTCCGCTAAAGGAAAGAACTCCTCCCAACTTCCTATGAAATCTATCACGTAACCTCTCAACATATCCTCTAGCACTTGAATTACCCGCTCAGATTGGCCGTTCGACTGCGGATGGAATACCGTACTGAAGTCCAACCTGGTGCCCAATGCTTGATGTAGTGCTTTCCAAAATTGAGACGTAAACCTCGGATCCCTATCTGAGATAATCGACACCGGCACTCCATGCAGCCTCATAATTTCTGTGACATACAATTTTGCCAATCTCTGCAGGGAATAGCCAACCTGCACTAGTATGAAATGTGCAGACTTCGTCAACAGATCTACTATCACCCATACCAAGTCCTTCTTAGTAGGTGTAAGGGGAAGCCCACTAACGAAGTCCATGGTAATTCTATCCCACTTCCATTGTGAAATCTTTATCGGTTGAAGCAATCTTAACGGTACCTGGTGTTCAGCCTTAACTTGCTGACATGTTAAGCACTTCCCTACAAATTTGGTAACTTCGCTAAGGCCAGCCACCAAAAGCGATCCCGTAGATTCTCAGATAACTTAATTCCTCCAGGATGCATAGCATAAGGGCTACTATGCGATTCATGAAGAATTTCCTGCCTTAATTCCTCATCCTTTGGCATACAGACCTTGCCCCGAAAACACAGCACTCCATCACCGTTTACACCATAGTCTTTCAACTTCTCATTTTGTACTTGTAGCAGCTTAACACTGAGTTCATCATCTAACATCTGTTTCTCCTTTACCTGACTTAACCACGTCGGCTTCACTTGCAACTCTGCTAACAAACTTCCATCATCATAAAGGCTAAGATGGGAAAACATCGCCCTTAGATCCGACACCACTTTCCGACTTAGGGCGTCTTCCACCACATTCATCTTGCTCGGGTGATACTCTATTGAGCAATCATAATCTTTCAACAACTCCACCCACCTGCTACTGCCTCAAATTTAGCTCCTTCAGTCGTCAAGAATACTTCAAACTCTTGTGGTCCATGTAAATCACTGACCTTTCTCCATTCAAGTAGTCCTCCACACTTTTAGAGCGAATACTACTGCCACCAACTCCAGATCATGTGTCGGATAGTTTAACTTCATGTGGCCTCAATCGCCGAGACGCATAAGCAACCACTTTCCTGTCTTGCATAAGGACACATCCCAACTCGTATGGGAAGCATCACAATACACCACGAAGTCTTTCCCTGCTTCTAGCTGAATCAAAATCGGAGCCTCAGCCAATACTCTCTTAAGCTCCTCAAAACTCTCCTACTACTTATCCGCCCATACAAAAGGTACCTCATTTCTCAACAACTTCGTCGAGGTAATCGCTATTATCGAGAACCCTTCAACAAATCTCCCAGTAGTAGCTCGCTAACCCCAAGAAACTACGAACCTCACCACGCACTTAGGTGGTTTCCAATCTAATCGCCTCAATCTTCCGAGGATCCACCCTTATTCCATCCACGCACACCACATGCCCTAAGAACGTAACTTCCTTCATCCAAAATTCGCACTTGCTGAACTTGGCATATAGCTTCTTTTCCCTTAACACTTGCAATACAACCCGGAGATGCTCATCATGTTCTTCCTCAGACTTGGAATACACTAGGATGTCGTTTATAAACACTATGACGAACCGATCTAGGTAGGGTTGGAAAACCCGGTTCATCATATCCATGAACGTAGCTGGAGCGTTGTCAATCCGAACGGCATTACTAAGAACTCATAATGCCCGTACATTGTCCGGAAAGCTATCTTATGGATATCTGCTTCCTTCACCTTAAGCTGATGATATCCTGACCGTAGATCTATCTTTGAAAATACCGCGACCCCCTTGAGCTGATCGAACAAGTCGTCTATCCTCGACAATGGGTACTTGATCTTGATGGTCAGCTTAGTTAACTGCCGGTAATCTATGCACATACGCATAGTCCCGTCCTTCTTTGTCACGAATAGGACTGGTGCTCCCCATGGAGACACACTAGGTCGAATAAACCCACGATCGAGTAACTCTTGGATCTGGGCTTTAAGCTCTACTAACTCTTTTGGTGCCATTCGGTACGGAGCGATTGACACAGGAGCAGTACTCGGCAGTAAATCAATTCCAAACTCCACTTCCTTGTCTGGGGGTAACCTAGGCAGCTCCTTTGGAAAGACATCCATGAATTCCCTTTCTGTTCTCACTCTACTAACTCCTTCTTCTTTTGCATCCAAAGCACTCATGAAGGCCAAAAATGCCTTGCACCCTTTCCGAACCATCTTATCAGCCTTTAATGCGGAGACTATGTTAGCCAAATAATTTCTTCTTTCTCCTATCATAATTATCTCCTCATCCTCCGGAGTCCTCAACTCCATTCGCTTAGCTGCACAATCCAATTTAGTACGATGTTCCACTAGCCAATCCATGCCTAGAATGAGATCAAATTCTCCAAAGGTAGTTCCATCAAGTCGGCAGGAAATACCACTCCCTAATCTCTAGAGGCACACCTGAATATCCTATTCACCACTACCGCTTGACCTAACGGGCTCACTACAATCATCTCCCTAATGTACGAGTTCAGATACTACACCTAGTGTTTCAAACTACTCTACATGCAACATATGAGTGGGTTGAGCCAACATCAATTAAAGCAAAGTAAGGCTTGTCACTATAAGGAACGTGACGGTTATGACGTCCGGCAAGGCCACCATCTTCCTCCGATGAGCGCAGATACACCAAACCTATTGTCTCGCCTCGTGTTACCAACACCTCCGCCTGTGTTTCCCTACCCTTCCGTAACCATTACCTCGCCAACGGACCACGTCATGTGGTGGGCTGCCCACCTCTTCCAACTCGATTAAGACCACGACTTATTGGTCGGCTCGATGCTATTTTCATAGGGCATCCCTAATCATGTGATCATTGGATCCACACTTAAAACATCCCTGCCTTCTTCCAACACTCTCCTGGTGCATCTTTCCACATTGAGCACAAGTATGGTCTTGTCCTCCCGTAATGACCTCACGACCTCGCGGCCCATCAACTCTAGGTCTCTTTTGAACGTTCTCGGATGACCCTGATGATCCAAAACCTCTCTTTTGTTTATTTCTATCAGAATTCTATCTCACAGATTCCTTAACCCATTCGGCTACCTTAGCCTTCTCTACCAACACGGCAAATTCCCGCTCCTGCTGTGGAGCAATCAGCAATCTTAAGTCATCCCTCAATCCATCCTCAAACCTAACACATCGTTCATGCTCTGTAGCCACGATGCCTCGAGCATACCGGCTCAGCCTTAAAAATTCCTCATCATACTCTACTACGGACTTATTTCCCTGAACCAGCCTCAGAAACACCTTCCTCTGCGCATTGATATAGCTAGTCCCAATATACTTCTTCTGATACGCCGCCTTAAAATACTCCCAAGTAAGATCATCTGCTGTGGCACCATCCCGAACCGTGAGCCACCACTGGTATGACTCATCGCGGAGAAGTGACACCACCCATTTCTGTTTTTCCTCAGCATTTAGATCCAAATCATCCATGATTCGCTCCGTCGCCTCCAACCAATACTCAGCCGTATTGGGTGCCACACTAGATACTCCTTGAAATACCTCACCATTGGCTCTGAGTCGCCAGGATGATTTTCGAGCTCCCATGTCTCCACCGCCCACCACCCTCTCAAGAACTCGCAGATCACCGCATATCGCATCATCCCCGCCTAATCCTCGATATTCAAAGACCGGTGGTGGTGGTAGCATCTCATTCTCGGACCTTGACTGACCTAACGGGTTCCGACACGGTCATTCCGCTTCTACCACACCTCGTACATTATGACCACGCCCCTAGAACTCATTCTTCCGAGTTGCGCTTATCCGATTAAGAATTTTATGAATCATTATTTCTTTCCACCGGTTTATCGCGAATATCTTATGATTAATAGTTCTAAAAAGTAGTTCTTTCAATTCATACACACACACACTACTGGTCTCAAGTTCATTCATTCAATCATCAACATTCATGAACTCGCTCATTACGTAAAAGTGCTGTGGTTATCTTTGTTGTTGTTTTCCACTACCTAGGGTATTTTCGTAATTTTATCCTATAGGGGTATTTTCATAATTTTTCAAAATAGGGTCCTTGGTGATTTTGTGAAATAGGGGTGTTCTGCATTCAGAATCCCGGTGTACTTCAAAGAATTTTAGAAATCTGGGGGTATTTTGGCGATTTTGGAAATCTGGGGGTATTTCGATAATTTTGAAAATTTGAGGGTATTTCGGTAATTTTGAAACTAAGGTTTTTATAAAACAGTGTAGCTAGTCCCTTTTGGGTTTTAATTATTAAATTTAGCCGTGAATAAGTCCTCTTGGTTAGGGTGAACCGTCATTGTGCACCTGTAGGATTCGGCGGAGAGGAGGTGATTCACTAGACCGCTAAATACCAAGCTCCCCATGAATCCAATCCTAGACATGCATAACTAGTTACCCTTAACTCGACTCACTCATGTGTTTGTTTGATTAGGCTTTAAATTTTTATGTAATTACGTGTGGGAGTAAGCTAATCCTAGAGTTCAATAGCTCCTAATCTACTAATCTACGTCCCAGATACCCACATACAAATCACACAAGAGTTAGGGGTACTTACACGGTGGACTCGGCGAGACTCAAAGCCATGCCGTAAAGCCCGCTCAACCTTTAGTAAAGCTCAATTTCAAAATAAAACGTTTTGGGCCCAAAATCCTTCAAGGCCGAAGTTTTTAAACCAGGCTCTGATACCAAATTAAAATACCCCAAACTCTACCACAAGCCCTGACCGAATCTGGCATGCTCCTTGAGTAAAACGTAGCTAAAACCTCATTTTGTCATCTTGGAAAAAAATTTTTGGTTTTGAAGAAAGATAGGTTTGAGTTATGATTAATTTGAAAACCGTGTTGTGTTTGAAGTTTGTATTGCAACGTTATTTTCATGTTTCAAAAATTACAAGTTAAAAGAAATGCCTAATATTAGGCTTATTATTATTAACTTGAAAACCGTAGGAGTTTGGGTGTCAAAACAATTGAAGTTGTTTTTTTTAAAATGATTAATCATTTGTTTGATGTTGTTCAGATTATAATAGAAATTAAAACGTAAACTTAAAACAGCTTAAATGGTAATGGCCTTATTACAACAAATCAAAACCCAAATAAATTCAAGAAAACATAATAAGAAAATTCAAAAAAAAATTGAAAGTGAGCATGGCCACCACTAAGTCCCCGCCAATTCGATCCATTTACTAAGTATCACCGCAAAATGTTAGCCCACCGAGGGTGAGTCAATGACTCAATGTGTAACAACCAACATAGATTCCCATTCGGTTAAGGCATATCAAATCACATATATGCATTTATAAGCAATGATGCAACCCAAACCCATCTAGATATCCAACCTCTCGCACATCACCCGACATGCCAATCATACCGTGGGATTACTAAATCGACCCTCCATCCTCTACACACCATCAAGGCGATCACTAATCAATCGCACATCGCTTCTTATAATTGTGGCATAGCCATCGATAATGTGACAAAGTCACCAATTCATAATATGTGACATAGGTCACCGATAATGTGGTAAAACCACGTAACACTTCCTCTTTATCATTACCACCCATATGCCCATGCAACATACAAATCATATAGATATCATGCAATCTACCTTACCCCATGGCCATAATGAAATTTCTCATATTTTCATAGCAATGTTCATAAACATTATTAACGAGTATTAAGGGGTACATACCTGAATACACTGCACCATTGAATGGTACCCTTAGCCATATTCATTCATTGCCTTATTAACATATATATAACATTATTATTATTATTCGGGAATTTAGGGTAGGTTACACACCTGACTATTCGTAGATCTAAGCAAAATCTCGAAACTATTCAAAACTAACGCGATCCCGAAATGTTTGCCTTTCCCTTTCCTAAAATCGGCAAACACTTGTTAGTAACCAAAAGCCTATTTGGCTCAACTGGAAATCCCAAAGGATATGTCGTATGGAAATAATGCGTTACCTTAATGCCGATTTGGTTTCCAACCAAATCCCAAAACTATGTGGTGCACTTCCCTTGCAATCGGCCAACCACTAATATACACAAACTGTTAGCCTCCGATTTTGAATGATAAAGAAACAGATCTACACGCTAGAACCCTTACCTAGATCGGCCACCGAATCCCGAAGATCTGCCGAATCAAGTTGTACTCCTCCCTAAAAACCATAGTTAGAATCGGCAACCTTTAATAAGTAATATGGCCTTTGGCCGAATATCACAACTTTCTTACCTTGGATATCCAAATCCCGAAAGATCTCCTTCTAATCGTTGGCTACAAAGATCCCAAAATCTCCCTTCATAGTTTCGGCCAAAAGAATAAAAAGGAATTAGAGTCTTTAACTTTCGGCTAAACAAAGGAAAAAGAAGAGAACTTAACTAACTATTAACCCTTACCGAAATCGATTGAACACCTTTGCTTGGAACACGGAGAGATTTGGCCACAACAGAAGGTTGATTGGCTTTGAGAAAGAAATAGAAAAGGAATTGGTTCAAAAAGGAGTAAATATGAAATCGGCTATGAAGAGTGATGGCAAAAGAGGTGAGATTCGGCTTTTGATCTAGTGGAAAAATCGGCTTCAAAGGTTAAAGATGCAATCGGCTATGGTCTAGTGTGTTTTCGGCATTTTAATGATAGAAGAAATCATGAGAAGAAAAAGAAAAGAGATTGAAAGTTGGTGTGGTTCGGCTTTGGTGAGAAAGAGGAAGAAAGAGTGGTGAGAAGAAGAAGAGAAGAGGAATGATGGTGAGGCTCGGTTAAAATTCGAGCTTAGGAGTTTTGGCTACTAGGTGACCGAATTTGTCATCATGAAAGTCCCTTGGCCGCCAACTCTCCTTCCCTCATCCAAATCCCCATTTCACTCCTACTTAGCCAATCTTTAAGCTATTTGACCCAATCTACACTTCATCCATGAAGTGTCCTTGTCCGCCCATCATCGTGATCTCCTCTGAAAAATAAAAGCTTCAAAACGCTTCCTTGTCAGTCAACCTAGGCCCCTTCACACTCCTTGTGGCGCCACCTCACAAGGCCCTAAGTGGCGCCTCCTAGCCACTTTACTAATCGAGTTCTTGTGTCCTAAGCCACACAATAAACTCCTTAAGGCCTAGCTCCCTTAGTTCCCTTTTAGGCTTAAATCAAATATTTTCTAAGGCTTCTACCTACATCCCAAGGTTCTGAAGCCCCCAAAACACATTCAATTCACACACAAGCATGCTACCACACACATTTAAGTAAAAATGCATAACCCCTAAATCCCGAATATTACAATGCAACCCTTCCAACCTAGGTATCCATCCGAGTCTCCCAAATCTACCCCTTGTGGCACCTAGCCTTTGGTGGTACTCTAACCACCGGTAACCGGTTACAAAAATAAGCATATGTGGTACCAAACCACTGGTGGCCCCAAACCACTCGAGACTTAGTCACAATATTATAATATGTGGGGCCAACCCAACGTGTGGTACCTAACTATTGGTGATACTAATAGATCATACTTCCTCCTCTCAACACCCATATCACATGTTTATGTTATCAATACCAATATGATCATGCTTTATATATATATATATATAAATAATAATGTATAAAGAACATCATGCACTCATAGATCACTTTTAACGCTAGCAACCATAACAAACTTACCAAGATCATCGCGCTTACCTACAAGGGTATTTTAATAACCATTCCGTCACTCCGGCTTTTATCAACACATAACATTTGACATATTATAAAGAAAGTGTGTAAGAGTTACACACTTGGTTCCCATACTAATGCTCTCACTGCTTCTATGCTATCACACTCGAGACTACCACTATCGGCCTACGATCTACTTTCGATGTCAGCCCACACCCGGATGGCCAATCGCGTACTTCTGACACAGATCAGTTCTTGTATTTAGGTACTGGGTTTACAGATTCAACCCTTCCTATTGCTTGACTGTTAATTGGTTCCATAATAACTCCTTGGTCACTAAACCGAATGTAAATAATGAGATCCAATTAATTAATTACTTATAACACCTAAAACGAACCCTTACCTAATCTGTCGAATCCCAAAAGTCCTTATGAAAATGTCACCTTCCTACCTACATTCAGCCATCACCAAAATATTAGACCAAACCGCTGATCGCAACCAACCGAGTACCATATGACATTCGGTAAAAGAATAAGGGACAAGAGTGTGGCCATTCGGTCGAACCTACCACCCACCTACCTTCGGCTTTTCCACCAATAGGCACAAGAGACTATAGTGAGACAGATTTGGCTTCTGAGCAATAAGAGTGATCATTAACGAATGTTAGAGGAGTGATTCGGCTTAAGGTCTAAAAATAATACCGACAAAGAACAACAAAATCTTACCAAACTAGAAAGGAGTATTCGTCTATGGTGCACCTTCGGGAAAAAGAAACCACTCTTGTAGATTCAGCTATGGGAGAAGAGGGTATGAACAAGAAGAATTCAGCTTTTAGAAAGAAAATATTGAGGAGAGGAGAGCTAGGAAGTTGAGGCAAAGAAAAGAAAAAAGGCTCACAAGAGAAAGCAAATTCGGCTAGCAAAGAATAGGTGAGAAAGAAAAGAAAAAAATGAAACGAAGATGAACACTTGGCTTCCAAATTCGGCAATCAACCCCCCTCTCAGAGTTGGATTTTCAGCCAACTCTGCTATCACCTAATAGCCTTTATCCTGCCTGATAACTCAGTCATTATCCTCCCTTTAGAAGAGACCACCTTAAAACCAACTCCTCCCTTTCTTATTATCAGCTTTTTAATTAACAAAAATTAAAAGAATTAAACTCCTTAGAGTGCCAAATTTTTGCCCCAAAACACTTGGGCCTCAAGCGGCCACACTAGGCCCAATCTCCCTCCTAAGTGACGCCATCTCCATGCTTACTTATAGCACCTCCAAACTTTGGGCCACAAGCCCAACTTGCTAACTAATCACAGGCACCTACTTTAACTATGAACTAACACTATTTATAAGCAATTTAACCCAGGTTGAAGCCCAAACCTGAGCCCAATACACACTTCAAAGCCTCCACATACCAAGTTAGCCATACAACATACCCAAATGCACAGACCCACCAGATCAGGATATTATAGTTCTACCCCCCTTAAAATAAATTTCGGCCTCGAAATTTACCTGATCAAAAGTGTTGAGGGTATTACTGTCGCATGATATCCTCCAGTTCCCATGTCGCTTCTTCTGATCCATGATTCCACCATAATACCTTCACCAAAGGGACTGATTTCCTACGAAAAACCCTAACATCCCGATCTAGGATTTACACTGGCTCCTCCTCAAAAGACAAGTCTGGGCTCACCTCAATTTCCTCTATCGGCACAACATGAGATGGATCTGAGCGATAGCGTCTAAGCATGGAAACATGAAACAAATCATGGATTTGAGTCAACTCCGGTGGCAACTCAAGCTGGTAAGCTACTGGTCTCACTCGCTTCAATACCCGATAAGGCCCGATAGATCTAGGGCTTAACTTGCCTTTCCTACCAAACCTCAAAACCTTCTTCCACGGCGACACCTTCAAGAAAACCCTGTTACCTTCTGCAAACTCTATATCCTTCCATTTAAGATCGGCATAAGAGTTCTGCCTATCTGAAGCTTCTTTCAAACAAGCTCGAATCACCTTCACCTTATCTTCTGTTTCAGCAACCAACTCCGGCCCCAACAACTGCCGCTTCCCCAACTCCGTCCAACACGTAGGGGTAAGACACTTTCGACCATATAACGCTTCGTATGGTGCCATCCGAGTACTTGCCTGATAACTATTGTTGTACACGAATTCTGCTAACGGTAAAAATTCTTCCCAACTGCCTTTGAAATCCAAGACACAACCCCTTAGCATGTCTTCCAAAACTTGAATCACCCTCTCCGATTGTCCATCTGACTGGGGATGGAATGCCGTACTAAAATCCAACCTTGTACCCAATGCCTGGTGCAAAGCCTTCCAGAACCTTGACGTAAATCTAGGGTCTCTGTCCAAAATAATCGACATTGGCACCCCATGCAACCTCACAATCTCCGATATGTATAGTCTCGCTAACTTACGAAAAGAATAATCCATACGTACAGGTATGAAATGAGCAGACTTCGTCAGACGGTCCACAATTACCCAAACTGAATCCTTTTTAGTGGGTGTGAGGGGTAGCCCACTAACAAAATCTATCGTGATCCTTTCCCACTTCCACTGTGGAACTTTATCGGTTGTAACAAACCCGACGGTAGCTGATGTTCAACCTTGACTTGCTGACATGTCAGACACTTACCCACAAATTTTGTTACCTCATGCTTAAGGCCGGCCACCAAAACTGCTCCCGCAAATCCCGGTACATCTTACTATCTCTCGAATGCATAGCATATGGACTACTATGTGCCTCCTGTAAAATCTTCTGCCTTAACTCCACATCTTTAGTCATACATACCTTCCCTTGAAAACATAACACTCCATCGCTGCTCAGACTACACCCCTCCAATCCACTATTCTGCACTTGCAAACATCGTGCGCACAAAACTTCATCTACCAGTTATTTCTTCTTAACCTAATCTACCCATGATGGCTTCACATGCAGTTCCGCTAATAGGCTTCCGTCATCATACAGACTAAGGTGGGCAAACATGGCTCTTAAATCTGCCACCACCTTACGGCTCAAGGCATCCGCTACCACATTAGCCTTTCCCGGGTGGTACTCAATCGAGCAGTCATAGTCCTTCAACAACTCGATCCACCTCCACTGCCTTAAATTTAACTCCTTCTGTGTAAGAAGGTACTTAAAACTCTTGTGATCCGTGTACACTACAGACTTCTCTCCATACAAATAATGTCTCCAAATTTTTAGGGCAAAAACCACTGCAGCCAATTCCAGATCATGCGTCGGGTAGTTCACCTCGTGAGGACTCAACTGTCAAGAAGATACGCAACTACTTTCCCTTCTTGCATCAACACACATCCTAATCACGTATGCGATGCATCACAATAAACTGCAAACTCTTTCCCTACTTTAGGTTTAATTAACACCAGAGCTTCCGTCAAAATCCTCTTTAACCTCTCAAAACTCTCTTGTTGCTTGTCTGACCATACAAACGGAACCTCTTTCCTTAGCAACTTAGTTAATGGCGCTGCAATTAAAGAAAATCCTTCCACAAACCTTCGGTAATATCCTGCTAAACCTAGAAAACTCTGAATCTCTGCCACAGACTTTGGTGGCTTCCAGTCCAATACAGCATCAATTTTTCGAGGGTCCACTCTAATCCCCTCAGCTGACACCATATGACCCAAGACGGTAACTTTCTTCAACTAGAACTCACACTCACTAAACTTTGTGTATAAACGCTTTTCCCTTAAAATCTGCAACACCACCCGCAAATGTGCGTCATGCTCCCCCTCTGATCTCGAGTACACTAGAATATCATCTATAAATACTACGACGAACCGACCCAAATACGGTTGAAACACCCGATTCATCATATCCATAAACACTGCTTGTGCATTCGTCAACCCGAACGGCATTACCAAAAATCCATAATACCCGTATCGAGTACGAAATGCCATCTTTATGATATCCACCTCCTTTACCTTAAGTTGGTGATACCCCGACCTCAAATCTATCCTGGAGAAGACTGACGCCCCCTTAAGCTGGTCAAACAAGTCGTCTATCCTAGGCAACGGATACTTGTTCTTAATCGTCAATTTATTCAACTGACGGTAGTCTATGCACATTCGCATCGACCCGTCCTTCTTCTTAACAAAGAGCACAGGTGCTCCCCAAGGTGATACACTTGGCCGGATAAAACCCCGATCCAATAACTTCTGAATCTGCGCTTTTAACTCTACCAACTCCTTTGGTGCTATTCTATACGGGGCAATAGACACTGGTGCTGTTCCTGGTAGAAGATCTATACCAAACTCCACTTCGCGATCTGGGGGCAAACCCAGAAGCTCTTCCGAAAAAACATCGATAAACTCCTTCACCATTTGGACACTTTCTATAGCCGATTCCTTACCTTCCAAAGCATAAACATAGACCACAAACGCCTCACATCCTTTCCTTACCATCTTCTCTGCCTTCAGCGTGGATACCACATTAGATAGGTAATTCCTTCTCTCACCTATCATCACCACTTCTTCACCCTCGACCGATTTCAAAGAACATACGCTATTGCCGCAGTCCGATTCGCACGGTGCTTAACCAATCAATCCATTCCTAAGATTAAATCAAACTTCCCGAAGGGTAGTTCCATCAAATCAGCTTGAAACACTACCCCTTGAAGTTCTAGGGGTACAGCCCTATATAGTTTGTCTACTACCACAGAGTGTCCTAAAGGGCTTATTATCGACATCTTTCTAGCAAAAATCTTATATGCTAAGTTCAACATTCCCACTATACTACTAGCAACATAAGAGTGCGTCGAACCAACATCAATCAAAGCAGTATAAGGTAACTCAGAAATTAAAAACGTACCGGTTATAATGTCCGGTGCGTCACCTTCCTCTCGACGCTTCACTGTATAGACCAACCCAGGCTGTCTGGCATTAGCACCTCTAGCACCTCGGCCAGGTGCTCCACGGCCCTGTCTGCTACCATTACCACCCCTAACCGCACCTCGGCCCCTCTATGGTTGTTGGCTATCTCCCCTGAACTGAGCACGTCCTTGACCCTCAGCCTGTGTCCTAGCTGATTTCCATGGACAATCCCTTATCCGGTGCTCCATTGACCCACACTCAAAGCACCTCTATTACCAGCCCAACACTCTCCCGAATGAGACTTCCCACATCGAGCACACTGAGGTGGCCACTGAGCAGCAGTAGCAGACTTTGCGGCTCGATCCGATCCACCAAATCTAGCCCTCTTCTGAGCCCTTCCAGCAGACCCTGATGGCCCAAAACTCCTTTTATCCTTACCTCTGTCCGATTTTGTTTCTCAATTCACTTCACCTCCTCAGCTATTCTAGCCTTTTCCACGAGAACGGTAAATTCCCTTTCCTACTGAGGTGCAATCAACACCCACAGCTCATCTCTTAGCCTGTCCTCAAACCTAACATAGCGCTCATGTTTCATAGCCACCATACCCTGAGCATACCTACTTGACCTCAAGAATTTCGCCTCAGACGGTAATCGACTTACTCCCCTGAACCAAATTCAAGAACGCCCTATGTTGCGCATCAGTATAACCAGCCCCCACATACTTCCTCTGGTAGGCCGCCTTAAAGTTATCCCAGGTGATATCATCGGCCACTGCACCATCCTGACCGTGAGCCACCACTGATACGACTCATCCCGGAGAAGAGACACTATCCCTTTCAACTTCTCCTCAGCCGAGAAATCTAAATCATCCATTATACGCTCTGTCGCCTCTAACCAGTACTCAGCAGTGTTGGGAGCTACACAAGAAACTCCCTTAAACACTTCTGCTCTGTTAGCCCAGAGTCGCTCAGCCACGAATTTTCGGGCTCCTGAACCCGCGCCTGCCCCGACAACTCTCTCCAAAACTCACAGTACTGCCTGATATACTGCATCGTTACCATCAGTTTGGTCCTAAAACTCTGCTTCTGCTGCCGGTAGATCCGGCATCACGTTCCTTGACCCATGGCCAGACCCTGCTGGCTCTAACAAGGTCATCTTACCCCTACCACGGCCACGCGGTGGACGTCCACAACCTCTTGTACTCATTCTTCTCGATCGCGCTTATCTGATTAAGAATTTTATGAATTACTAATTACATTCCTTTGCTTATCCACGAACAAATTTATAAAAGATAGTTTTGAAAGTGATTCTTCAATTGAACCTATCTATAGTTTCAGTTTGTGCTTATCTCCCAATTCTAAGTACATTCATCATACAAACAACATCCATGAGCCACATTCAACTTGTAGGGGTATTTTTGTCATTTTACTACTCGGGGGTATTTTCATAATTTTTCCAAAATAAAGTTTCGGGTATTTTTCAAAATAAGGGTATTTTGGTAATTTCGTAAAGTAGGGGTATTTTGGTAATTTTACAACTCGGGGGTATTTTAGTAATTTGTAAGTCAGGGGTAATTTGGTAATTTTACAAACAAGAGGTACTTTGGTCTTTTTTTCAAATCCAGGGTAGTTGTTACAAATTAAGGGGTAATTTGGTAATTTTAAAACTAGGTTTTTTTTTTTTTTTACAAAACAGGGTGGTTGATCCCTTTCGAGTTTTAACTATAAGGTTTAGCATGTGAACAAGTCCTCATGGTTAGAGTGAACAGTCACTATGCACCAGGTAGGGTTCGAGCGAAGAGGAGGTGAGTCACTGGGACTTCTTAAATACCAAGCTCTCCTTGAATCCACTCCTAGACAAGCGTATGGTTGTTGCCACACCCTAACTCGGTGACTTACTCACAGGTTTGTTTGATTAGACTTAAGTCTTATGCAATTAAGGAGTTGTATAAACTAGCCCTATAGTTCATTAGTACTATCATGCTCAGCTATGTCTAAAAACCCATGAAGCCCAACATACATACATCACATCAAAGGTTAGGGTAGTTACCTGGGTGGATTAGTGCCGGAGACTCTTAAACCATATTTTAGGCCTTAAACCCACAATCGAGCTTTTAAACTGGGCTCTGATACCAAAATGTAACACCCCAAACCTGGTCAAAACACTACAACCGAATCTAGTGTGCCATGGGAAAGAAAATATTTTGAAAACCGATTTGTCGACTTGTTTAAAGAGAAAACTATTGTAAAATTTTAAAGAAAACGTCGTTGGATCTTGTGATGTTTAAAACATGTTGAAACTTGTTTAGAAAACTTGGTTGCCTTATTGTTACTCCGTATTTAGTACTTAGCCAGTGTACACTTTAGAAAACAAGTATTTATTTAGGGTTTGAAAACAACCAATTCATAATTACCAAGTACGCTTAACGAGAGTTAAAGAAACAACCAAATAAAACACCCCACAACAATGCTTATGCGACCTTATTACAGAACTGAAAACCCAAATTAAAGAAAACAACTAAGTCCATATGGAAAACATTGAAATAAAATGAATCCGAGCATGGCCACCTCGAGTCCATTAGGCTCCATATCCACGATCTATGGTTTATCCGCAAAATATAACGGAAGGGTGAGTCACCTAGACTCAGTGTGTAAATTCCCATCCCAAAAGAAGTTGTACTCTTACACAAATTCATATACAAATATGCAAGTCATGCAACCCTTCAAACCTAGGTATCCATCCGAGTCTTCCAAATCTACCCCTTGTGGCACCTAGCCTTGGTGGTACCTAACCACCGTAATCAAGTCACAAAATAAGCAAATGTGGTACCAAACCACTGGTGGTCCCAAACCATCGAGACTTAGTCACAATATTATAATATGTGGGCCAACCCAATCGTGTGGTACCTAACCACTCGGTGACGGTCTGATAGATCATACTTCCCCTTCCTCTCAACACCCATATCACATGTTTATGTTATCAATACCAATATGATCATGCTTTATATATATAATAATAACATATAAAGAACATCATGCACTCATAGATCACATTTAATGCTAGCAACCATAACAAACTTACCCGGCATCATCGCGTTTACCTACAAGGGTATTTTAACAACCATTGCTGTCACTCCAGCTTTTATCAACACATAACATTTGACATATTAAGTAATGAAAGTGTGTAAGAGTTACACACTTGGTTCCCATACTAATGCTCTCACTGCTTCTACGCTACTGTCACTATCGAGACTACCACTATCGGCCTACGATCTACTTTTGATGTCGACCCACACCCGGATGGCCAATTGCGTACTCCTGACACAGATCACTTCTTGTATTTAGGTACTAGGTTTACAGATTCAACCCTTCCTATTGCTTGACTGTTAATTGGGTCCATAATAATTCCTTGGTCACTAAACCAAATGTAAATGATGAGATCCAATTAATTAAATACTTATAACACTTAAAACGAACCCTTACCTAATCTGCCGAATCCCAAAAGTCCTTAAAAAAACGTCACCTTCCTATCTACATTCGGCCATCACTAAAATATTAGACCAAACCACTGATCGCAACCAACCGAGTACCATATGACATTCAACAAAAGAATAAGGGACAAGAGTGTGGCCATTCGGCCGAACCTACCACCCACCTACCTTCGACTTTTCCACCAATCGGCACAAGAGACTATAGTGAGACAGATTCAGCTTCTGAGCAATAAGAGTGATCATCAACGAATGTTAGAGGAGTGATTCGGTTTAAGGTCTAAAAATAATACCGACAAAGAACAACAAAAATCTTACCAAACTAGAAAGGAGTATTCGGCTATGGTGCACCTTCGGGAAAAAGAAACCACTCTTGTAGATTCGGCTATGGGAGATGAGGGTATGAACAAGAAGAATTCAGCTTTTAGAAAGAAAATATTGAGGAGAGGAGAGCGAGGAAGTTGCGGCAAAGAAAAGAAAAGAGGCTCACCAGAGAAAACAAATTCGGCTAGCAGAGAATAGGTGAGAAAGAAAAGAAAAAAAATGAAAGGAAGATGAACACTTGGCTTCCAAATTCGGCAATTCAACCCCCTTCTCAAAGTTGGATTTTTGGCCAACTCTGCTATCACCTGATAGCCTTTATCCTGCCTGATAACTCAATCATTATCCTCCCTTTAGAAGAGACCACCTTAAAACCAACTCCCCCCTTCCTTATTATTAGCTTTTAATTAACAAAAATTAAAAGAATTAATCTCCTAAATTCTAGCACATGTGCCGTCCCCTCTCCCCCCTTAGAGTGCCAAATTTTTTCCCCAAAACACTTGGGCCTCAAGCGGCCACACTAGGCCCAATCTCCCTCCTAAGTGACGCCATCTCTATGCTCACTTATAGCACCTCCAAACTTTGGGCCACAAGCCCAACTTGCTAACTAATCACAGACACCTACTTTAACTATGAACTAACACTATTTATAAGCAATTTAACCCAGGTTTAAGCCCAAACCTGAGCCCAATACACACCTCAAAGCTTCCACCTACCAACTTAGCCATACAACATACCCAAATGCACAGACCCACCAGATCAGGATATTACATATTGGTTGTATGTGAATATACTACATGATTAAGGCTTGATTTTGCTTGTTTTGGATGCCATAACATGGCTTGTTTATGTGCACAATGTTAAGTGTGGGTGGATGCCAAATTGGGTGAGAAATATGGCTTGTAAAATGACCTATTTTCGTCCACGTGGCAGAGACACGGGCGTGTGTCTCAGTCGTGTGTGACACACGGCTAGGTGATACGGCTGTGTGTCATTTGTAGTTTTTAAAATGTAGCAAGTCAGGCTGTTGCACGACCTAGCACACTGCCTGGCACACGGCCTGGCACACAGGCGTGTAAGGTTATTCGAAGGATACACGACCTAGCACACAGGTGTGTGACTTGGCAGTGTGACCAAGTCAGTGTGTTACATGAGCACGGACACGGTCGTATGTCCCTATTTCGAATGCCCACACGACCTGGCCACACGGCCATGTGACCCCTATAGTTTGTAAATTTTCATCTTTTTCTGAAGGAAATTATTTGAGTTCCTAATTTAGTCCCGACTTATTTCTAATAGGATTTTAGGGCCTCGAGGGCTTGTATAAGGGACAATATGAATGATTTTGATTGGTTTTTGATATGAATATTGTTAAGATATAAAATGTTCGAAATTCTATTTGTTTGTATTGTAAACTCCGGTAATACTCCATAACCCTGTTCTGGCGACGGATACGGGTTAGGGGTATTACAAAAAGGAAATTTAAGTAGGTAAATAAATCAAATTAAGAATATTAAATGGAATCCAAATGTTTATCACAGTATTATCATTTTTCCTGAGTTGAGATTGAGTTGATTTGTGACACAAACTCAGCCAAGGACATTATCAATACTAGAATTTCTATCACACGTATATGCATGTGAAAACCACATATTTAGAACACATGTGTGCATTTAAAAATAACAAAAAAATAATAAAAAAGTAAGGTTTAAATTTAATAATCTAGCAATGTTTTATATATTTTTATATTAATTTTTATAAATTTATTACATAAGTGTTTTTACAAACGTCGTAGATATGCCATATTGAATGTGGAAATGGTGGTAGAAAACTTCAAACTATGTAACACCCTTTACTCGTCTTCATCGCCGAAATCGAGTTACGAGATGCTACAGAAATAAAAAGAACAAGAACATGTGAATTTAATTAAAAAGTTCAATAAAACATTCATCATCTCAATCACTCGAACAAACATGTTTTGCATAAAATTTCAATATTAATTCGAGCTTATGAAAGCTCTAAAATCAACCCCCCAAAAAAATCAAGGATCGAATTGAAACATTTCAAAAAAGAATGGGAAAAATTATAAAACAAGGGTCACATGGTCGTGTAGCAGGCTAAGACCGTGTGGCATTGACTAACATGATTGTATATCCAAGCCGTGTAACTCACTAAGGTCGTGTGGGTCAAAGTATAAAATTTCAACAAATGTCACACTACCGTGTGGGTGGACCGTGTAACTAACTTTGACTGTGTGATATGAAAGTAACAAAAAATTAAATTGCACATGACCGTGTCAACAACCCGTATACGACACATGGTCATGCGCTAAACCATGTGACCTAAAAATGTACCATACTATGCAAGCTATCATCCCAAATCTTTATTTATGTCATGAATATGCTTATATTCATTGTTCAAACTAGTCTATGATGCACAATAATCCTGCCAAAACATACATTTCCTATTTCTAAGCAATATGCCATAAGGCACCATCAAAATATAAGTTAATATCAAAGTGTTTCCTATTTCATGCCAAGTTTGAACATAGTTATTCATGTACCATATGTGTCATAAAATGGCAAAATTTTTAACACACACCATTAGCCACGTATCAATATAACCACCTACAAATTTTGACACTAAAACCTTGTCACATATTATGCTTATAATCTCCAAATCAATTAAAATATAATGACATATGTTTCAACCAAAATACCACCTATCCAGTCATTTCATATCATATTCTAACTTACCAAATACTTGTAATATTCCATCACATACCAACTCAATAACCACATTCAAGGCTATTATTTTATGCCGTGATCAAACACATCAATATACAAACAAGTCCACATAATTGGTGCAAACACAAAACACACTTTACTTTTACAAAACACTTATATTGTAATACCCCTAACCCAAAAACCGCCAGGAATAGGGTTAAGAGGCATTATCGAACAATAGGATCACTTCACATCACATTCACGAGACCGAGTCAATCGTCATCAATCTCATTTGAATTCAATCATAGAGTCCCTTAAATGAGTCATCGAGACCCTAAGCATGCTTATAAACCGAGTTGGGACTAAACCAAAACACATAAGTAATTTCATATAAAATTGAAACTTTTCTAATAGACAAGGGACACACGGCCGTGGGGGTAGGCCGTGCCTCACCCACGGCTACTTGACACTCCCATATGCCCTCCTCGTGGTAGTATACTGCCAAAATCAACACAGTCACCAAGCACGCCCGTGTGCTAAGGCCGTGTACTAATAGATCACATACTGCCATTTCTCACACGGCCACCAAGCACACCCGTTTCGAGGCCGTGTGTAATTTAAGTCACATTCGGCCAATTTACCACGGTCTTAGGCAAGCCCGTGTGCCTCAACTGTGTGACAATATAGGCCATTTTATAAGGCCAATATGCCACCCACTTAGGGTCTTCCTACAAGCAATATATATATCATCGCATACCTTAATATATGGCAACCAAAACAAACCAAATTGACCATTCAATTTATACACCCAATACCAATTCCAACCATGATGATTCCAAAGAAATAAACTCATATCATTACAAGCATAATTCATTCAATAGCTCACTCAAAACTTAGCCATTTCATAAGCTTCTACCTTACCAAGATATGCATCATATATCACATTCGTTCAAGCATATTACCAAATCAAACTTGCCAAAACACATGGCTAAGTTCACTTCCAAAAACATATACACATATCTAGTCTATACATGCCATATTTAGCTATATTCATTTCCAAAAGGGTACCAAAATAAGTTTTTGTAGTGTGATGATGATCCTTGACAATCCCAAGCCTTCAGTAGCTTCGACAACCTATAAAACAAAGAAAACACACACATAGTAAACTTTCTAAAAGCTTAGTAAGTCATATACAAATAAACTTGGTATGGAAAGCATATATCAATCACTTGGAAAACTTTCACATATTTGTTTTGGTTCATATACTTTTAACCACATTAGCCATTTTCACCATTCAAGAATCATATGAACACATAGCTCATCTAGCCGAAACAAATATCACAAATTCCAAGAACTTATCACCATAGTAAGATCACTTAGATACTTACCTTACATACAAAAATAGTGTATAGACAACTTACCTGAACCGAACTTAATATCACATAATTATTCATAGCTCAGATTTGACATTCATATCATAGTCTTGCCCGTTGAACCCATAGGAATCTAGTGGGATGATCAGAAAGCTTGGAATAGTCGTACAATGCCAACATCCCAGACGAGGTCTTACATGTACTCAGATATCGATGCCTCTGTCCTGCATGTGGTCTTATCTGATTAATCGATGCCGATGCCCAGACATGGTCATACTCGTAAAGCTCCTATCGATGCCTACATCCCAGACTAGGTCTTACGCAAATTTCAAATCAATGCCAACGTCCTGGATGCGGTCTTACATGATAAAACAGAACAGATACCTATGTCATGACATAGCTAATCCTATCTATTCCTAGGTTCAAACGGGACTTCTCAGACTTAATCATTATAGCGGACTCATCTCGGAATTCCTATGCATACCCTCTTAATAGCATTTATTATCAACAATAGTCATATAATCGGATATAGTATCATACAAGTACGTTTATTTGCATAGTGACTTACCTCGGGTTCGATTTAACGAAATAAAAATGGCTACTCTGTTACTTTTGCTTTCCCACGATCTAAATCCTTTTTCCTCGGTTCTTGATCTAAACATATTCAAAATTAGCCCTTTTATTCACTATTCCATTCAATTCAATCCATACACATATATTTTGGGCTATTTACAATTTAACCCTCATATTTGCACACTTTATCAATTTAGCCCATTTTTCTCAAAACATCAAATTCACAAAATCCATACATACACATGCTTAGCCGAATACATATACATCACATATAAGCCCACATTTTTCATCAACCTTGCAATTTAGTCCTTCAATTTACCATTTTCTTAATTTAGCCCTATTTAGCTAAATTCATCAGAAATTCAAGAACATAGCATGTTCATCTAGCTCAAATCTTTCATATATCATCCTCAAACATCACAAATCATCAAAAATCACATGAGTCCATCAAAAGCTTATCTCAAAAACACCATCAATACTCAAAATTAAAACATGGGCTAGATAGTAGACGAAGCAACGATTACAAAAACGTAAAAATTATCAAAAATGAAGCAAAAACTAACCTAAAATTCAAGCTTACAATTGCCGAAACCTAGCTCAACTTCTTCTTTTTCCTTTCTTCAATATTCGGTACTCATAAAAAGATGATAACTATCATCTTTCCTTTGTTTCTTTTATTATTATTGATATTAATACTAATTTACCGTATTATCCTTACTATAAAATATTTATAACCTATATTCACAAGGCTATTAATAACTTTTAGTCATCCACTAACTAATTATTGGTTCATTTGCTTCTTAAGACTTCCCTTTTATAGAGCCACAACACATAAGCACTTTAACAAATAGCAAGCAACTTTCATAATCAATGCAATTTAATCCTTTGCTCAAATTAAAACTCAAATGGAGTAATTAGCTTACGGAATTTAAACACATGCTTAGTCACATATCAATGGCACAGAAAATAATATTAAAATATTATACAGACTCAGATTTGTGGTCTCGAAACCACTATTCCGACTAGGGTATAAACCGGGCTGTTACAATTCTCCCCCTTTTGATTTTTGTCCCCTAAAATCTTACTGTTAAACAGAGTTGGATATTATTGTCTCATTGAATCTTTAGCTCCCACATAGCCTCTTCTAATCCGTGCCGATTCCACAATACTTTCACTAATGGAATTTTCTTGTTTCTTAACTCTTTCACTTCACTAGTTAAGATACAGATCGGTTCCTCTTCGTATGTCATATCAAATTAGATTTCAGTTTCAGATAGGGCAATCACATGTGACAGATCAGACTGATATTTACGGAGCATCGAAACGTGAAATACATTGTGAATCTTTTCTAGTTCAGAGGGTAACTTCAATCTATATGCAACAGCCCAACATGTTTAATGATCTCATACGGTCCGATGAATCTCAGACTTAACTTGCCTTTACGTCTGAATCGGAGCACTTTCTTCCACGGAGACACTTTCAGAAATACTTTGTCACCGATCTCAAATTCTATATCTTTCAGTTTTAAGTCTGCATAGGACTTCTGACGATCAGATGCTGGTTTCAAACAATCTTGGATCAGCTTCACTTTCTGTTCGATATCTTTTATCAAATTGACCCCGTGTAACTTATTCTCATTGAGTTCAGTCCAATATAGAGGTGTACGGCATTTACGTCCGTACAAAGCTTCATATGGTGCCATTTTGATGCTCGACTGAAAACTATTGTTATACGCAAATTCAATCAATGGCAGGTATTGTTCCCATGAATCATTAAACTCAAGTACACATCATCTTAACATATCTTGAGAATCGAATAATTAGCTAGGATTGACTATCCGTTTATGATGAAAAACATCATTGAAATGCAATTTCGTACCCAAAGCATCTTGCAATTTCTTCCAAAATCGCAATGTGAATCTCAGATCCCTATCCGACAAAATAGATAGTGGTACCCCGTGCAATCTCACAATCTCAAAAATATAAAGCTCAGCTAGTCTTTCAAGTGAGTAGTCAGATCTTACCGGAATAAAATGGGTTGATTTAGTTAATCGGTCAACTACGACCCATATTGCGTCTTTCTTTCTCAAAGTCAGAGGCAAACCAGAAACAAAGTCCATTATTACTTTATCCCATTTCCACTCAAGAATCAGAATCACTGCAGCAATCCCGATAGAACTTGATGTTCGGCTTTCACTTGCTGACAAACTAAGCATTTTGAAACAAATTCAGAAATGTCCCGTTTCATACCAGACCACCAGTAGTGTCGTTTCAAATCATGATACATTTTAGTATTTCCTGGATGAACAGATAAACGACTATTATGTGCTTCGCTCAATATCATTCGAATCAACTCTAGATTTCTCAGAACACATATATGATCTTGGAATCTCAAACAACCATCCATAATTTGAAATTCAGATTCATAATTCACTTCACACTGAGTTTGTTTTGCTAGCAATTCATTATCAGATTTCTGCGCATCACATATCTGTTGTAAGAACAACGGCTTTGCTTTTAATTCATCTATCACAGAACTATCATCAGCAAATCTAACTGAGCATTTAAAGCACGTAGTGTAAACAATGACTTCTACTCAATGCATTAGCAACCACGTTTGCTTTACTCGGATGATAATCTATCACAAGCTTGTAATCTTTTAACAGTTCTAACCATCTTCTTTGACGCAGGTTCAAATCTTTCTGGGTCATTAGATATTTTAGACTTTTATGATTTAAAAACACATGACATTTCTCACCGTACAAATAATGACGCCAAATTTTAAGTGCAAACATAATCGCAGCGAGCTCAAGGTCGTGTGTCGGATAATTCTTTTCATGAGGCTTTAATTGTCTCGAAGCATAAGCTACCACTTTGACCTCTTGCATCAAAACACATCCCATACCGTTTAACAAAGCATCACTGTAAACAACAAATTCCTTACCCGATTCTGGCTGTACTAACACTGGAGCTTCTGTTAACAGAGTTTTCAATTGGTCAAAACTTTTCTGGCATTTATCCAACCATTCAAATCTGACATCTTTCTGAAGTAATCTAGTCAATAGAGTAGCTACAGTCGAGAAGCCTTTAACATATCTGCAGTAATAACCAGCTAAACCCAGAAAACTAAGAACTTCGGACACGTTCTTCGAAGGTTTCCAATTCAGAATAGCAAAAATCTTGCTCGGATCAACACGGATCCCAGAAGCTGACACAATATGCCCCAAAAAATTGACCTCATTCAACCAGAATTCACATTTGCTGAATTTTGCATACAATTGCTTTTCTCTCAAAGTTTGCAACACAATTTTCAAATGTTCTACATGCTCATTCTCATCACGTGAGTAAATCAAAATGTCGTCAATGAATACAACAACAAATTGATCTAGATACGGTCTGAAAATTCTATTCATCAAGTCCATAAAAATAGCAGGAGCATTGGTTAGTCCAAATGGCATAACTAAAAACTCATATGCCCGTACCTCGTTCTGAAGGTAGTTTTCAGAATATCTGAATCTTTAACTCTCAACTAGTAGTATCCCGATCTCAGATAAATCTTTGAAAACACAGTATCTCCTTTTAACTGATCAAACAAATCATCAATTCTAGGAAATGGATATTTGTTCTTTATAGTCACCTTATTCAACTGACGGTAATCGATACACATTCTCATCGTGCCATCTTTCTTTTTAACAAACAGAACAGGAGCAGCCCAAGGAGAAAAACTCAGTCTAGCAAACCCTCTATCAGTCAATTCTTATAGCTGTGACTTTAACTCTTTCAACTCTATTGGTGCCATTCTATACGGAGCTATCGAAATAGGAGTCGTACCAGGCAACAATTCAATAGCAAATTCAACTTCACGAATTGGAGGTAAACCCAGTAACTCTTCAGGGAACAGATCAGAAAAATCACAAACAATGGGTACTGATTCAACTTTCTTCTCGGATGCTTTTGAATCGATCACATAAGCAAAATATGATTCATACCCCTTTTCACAGAACTCTGAGCTTTCAAAACGGATATCACAGCAGGAAATCCATTTAAATCATTAGACTCAATCTATACAATCTCATCATTCAGACTTCTTAAATCTATAGTCTTTCTTTTACAATTCACAACGGCATCATGCATAAACAACCAATCCATTCCTAAAATAATATCGAATTCATAAAACGGTAGTAGCATTAGATCAGCAGGAAAACAGATATCTCAGAACATTAATGGACAGTTCTTGCATACTTTGTCAACCGGGACACTTTTACCTAAAGGGTTCAATACTTTTATAGCAAACTCAGTAGACTCTACAGGCAAAGTCTTGATGAATACTAAATTCATGCATATATATGAATGCGTAGAACCAGGGTCTATCAAAGCTATCATAGAAGTATCATAAAGAATAAAAGTACCTGTTATAACATCAGGAGACGAAGCTTCTTCACGAGCTCGGATAGCATACGCCTCGACAAAGCTACGGCGGATCGACAACATTGTCTCTCATAGTTCTTTGACTACCACTGACATTCTTTACATTCTTTGATGATCGACCTCTCGCAGGTGCATTATTAGATCTTGGATTGTGAACAGTCTCTGGTTCGACAGGCTCTGGGCAATCACGGATAAAATAATCAAGCAATCCACATCTGAAGAAAGCTCAATCATTTAATCTACAGCTTCTCGGATGTCTTTTTCCACAATGTTTACATTTGGTTCTCTCAGATCGAACATTACCAACACTAGCCCTTTGAAGTTCTTTGGGTTTTGGAACTCATTTGCGATCTAGCTCTATTTCTGTTCAAATGTCCACATTTTCTCTGGAACGACTTTGATCATCTCTGTATCTCTTCGAAGCAAACTGAAATGATTTATTCTGAAATCTCTTTCTTGTATCTCGAGCTTCAGACTCAGCTCTTCTTTTATCTTTCCCGAGTGCCTTAGCTTTGCATGCTCGGTCAACGAGTACTACAAACTCTTTTATTTCTAAAATCCCAACTAGCAAACGAATATCTTCATTCAGACCATCTTCGAATCTTTTGCACATTATAGCTTCAGATGATACGCATTCACGAGCGTACTGACTCAACCTGACAAATTCCCGTTCATATTCTGTAACAGTCATACGACCTTGCTTTAGTTCCAAAAATTCTTTTCATTTCTGATCGATGAATCTCTCACTGATATATTTCTTCCTGAACTTGGTTTAAAAGAAATCCCATGTAACTCGTTCTCTCGGAACAACAAAAATCAAAGTTTTCCACCATTGATATGCTACATCTCGAAGTAACGATACAACACACTTTATGCATTCTTCCAGAGTCAGAGACATCTCATCAAATACTCAAATAGTATTTTCAATCTAGAATTCAGCTTTTTCAGCATCATCATTATTGGTAGCTCGAACTCTTCAAATTTCATACTTACGGATCTTGTCAACCGGAGGCTTATTTATGATTCGGATACACAACCGTGGCACAACCGTAGTCCGAGGGGATTAACGGGCGGGGTTATAAACAGTCGGGTTATTTCTCATGAATTGAGTGAACCACTCACTCATCATTTAGAAGAAAGCTTATTTAGCTTCTCCCTCCTGACCGCTTGTAGCCGGTCTTGGATTAGAAAGCTCTGTCCCTTGCGCGGGAGCAGGTGCATTATTTTCTACGTCGCCAGCTACGGCTCTTTCGGGATCCATTACTATATGAAAATCACATTTTACATGTCAGGATTCATCACACTATCATAGTTCAAATATATGGCATGTATAGCTAGACTCTGACACGCTACGTTAGTCTGAGAATCAACGAAATCGTGGATTTGATACCAATAGAATGTAATACCCCTAACCCAAAAATTGTCATCGAAATAGGGTTAAGAGGCATTACCAAACAATAGGATCATTTCACATCACATTCACGACATCGAGTCAATCGTCATCAATCTCATTTGAATTCAATCATAGAGTCCCTTAAATGAGTCATCGAGACCCTAAGCATGCTTATAAACCGAGTCAGGACTAAACCGAAACATATAAGCAATTTCATAAAAATTTGAAACTTTTCTAACATACAAGGGACACACAGCCATTGGGGTAGGCCGTGCCTCACCCACGGCTACTTGACACTCCTGTGTGTCCTCCTCGTGGTAGTATACTGCCAAAATCAACACGGTCACCAAGCACACCCGTGTGCTAAGGCTGTGTACTAATAGATCACATACTGCCATTTTTCACACGGCCACCAAGCACACCCGTGTCGAGGCCATGTGCAATTTAAGTCACATTCTACCAATTTACCATGGTCTTAGGCACGCCCGTATGCCTCAACCGTGTGACATTATAGGCCATTTTACAAGGCCAATATGTTACCCACTTAGGGTCTTCCTACAAGCAATATATATATATATATATATCAACACATACCTTACATATATGGCAACCAAAACATACCAAATTGACCATTCAATTTATACACTCAATACCAATTCCAACCATGATGATTCCAAAGAAATAAACCCATATCATTACAAGCATAATTCATTCAATAGCTCACTCAAAACTTGGCCATTTCATAAGCTTCTACCTTACCAAGATATGCATCATATATCACATTCGTTCAAGCATATTACTTAAACTTGCCAAAACATAGGGCTAAGTTCACTTCTAAAAACATATACACATATCTAGTCTGTACATGCCATATTTAGCTATATACATTTCCAAAAGGGTACCAAAATAAGTTTTTGTAGTGTGATGACGATCCTTGACAATCTCGAGCCTTCAGTAGCTTCGACGACCTATAAAATAGAGAAAACACATATAGAGTAAACTTTCTAAAAGCTTAGTAAGTCATATACAAATAAACTTAGTATGGAAAGCATATATCAATTACTTGGAAAACTTTCACATATTTGTTTTGGTTCATACACTTTTAACCACATTAGCCATTTTCACCATTCAAGAATCATATGAACACATAGCTCATCTAGCCAAAAACAATTCTTATCATATCACAAATTCCAAGAACTTATCACCATAGTAAGATCACTTAGATATTTACCTTACATACACAAATAGTGTATAGACAACATACCTAAATCGAACTTAATATCACATAATTATTCATAGCTCAGATTTGACATTCATATCATAGTCTTGCCCGTTGAACCCATAGGAATCTAGTAGGATGATCAGAAAGCTCGAAATAGTCGTACAATGCCAACGTCCCAGACGAGGTCTTATATGTACTCAGATATCAATGTCTCTATCCCAGGCAGGGTCTTATATGAATTAATACAATGTCGATGTCCCAGACATGGTCTTACTCGTAAAGCTCCTATCGATGCCTACGTCCCGAATGAGGTCTTTTACATAGAATTCATATCGATGCCTACGTCCCAGACGAGGTCTTTTACATAGAATTTATATTGATGCCTACGTCTTAGACGAGGTCTTACACAAATTTCAAATCAACGCCAACATCTCGGACGTGGTCTTACATGATAAAACAGAACAGATACCTATGTCATGACATAGCTAATCCTATCTATTCCTTGGTTCAAACGGGACTTCTCAAACTTAATCATTATAACGGACTCATCTCGAAATTCCTACGCATACCCTCTCAATAGCATTTGTTATCAACAATAGTCATATAATTAGATATAGTATCATACAGGTACGTTTATTTGCATAGTGACTTACCTCGGGTTTGGTTTAACGAAACAAAAATGGCTACTTTGTTACTTTCGCTTTCCCGCGATCTAAATCTATTTTCCTCGGTTCTTAATCTAAACATATTCAGAATTAACCCTTTTATTCACTATTCCATTCAATTCAATCCATACACATATATTTTGGGCTATTTACAATTTAACCCTCATATTTGCACACTTTATCAATTTAGTCCATTTTCTCAAAACATCAAATTCACAAAATCCATACATACACATGCTTAGCCGAATACATATACATCACATATAAGCCCACATTTTTCATCAAACTTGCAATTTAGTCCTTCAATTTACCATTTTCTCATTTTAGCCCTATTTAGCTAAATTCATCAAAAATTCAAGAACATAACATTTTCATCTAGCTCAAATCTTTCATATATCATCCTCAAACATCACAAATCATCAAAAATCACATGAGTCCGTCAAAAGCTCATCTCAAAAACACCATCAATACTCAAAATTAAAACATAGGCTGGATAGTAGACGAAGCAACGATTATAAAAACGTAGAAATTATCAAAAACAAATCAAAAACTAACCTAAAATTCAAGCTTACAATTGCCGAAACCTAGCTCAACTTCTTCTTTTTCCTTTCTTCAATATTCAACACTCATAAAAAGATGATAACTATCATCTTTCCTTTGTTTCTTTTATTATTATTGATATTAATACTAATTTACCATATTATCCTTATTATAAAATATTTATAACCTATATTCACAAGGCTATTAATGACTTTTAATCATCCACTAACTAATTATTAGTTCATTTGCTTCTTAAGACCTCCCTTTTATAGAGCCAGAACACATAAGCACTTTAACAAATAGCAAACAACTTTCATAATCAATGCAATTTAATCCTTTGCTCAAATTAAACACTCAAACGGAGTAATTAGCTTACGAAATTTAAACACATGCTTAGTCACATATCAACAGCACATAAGATAATATTAAAATATTATATAGACTCGAATTTGTGGTCTCGAAACCACTATTCTGACTAGGGTATAAACCGAACTGTTACATATATACAATTCAAATCCTATTACATGCCACATAACCAGATTAAACATTTGAAAGACTACCAAAATGATGGCTAGATAATGTGATCTTCAAGATGATCAGATCGTCGAGTTTCGCAAAACGATAACTACAAGAAACAAAAAATAAAATGGAGTAAGCTTCAAATAAGCTTAGTAAGCTCATAGGTATTAACACAACAAACTTACCTCATTTAATAACTAAACGTATCGAGAGAACTGATATAACTCAATATGTATACTATACATATAACTTATCAATTTTTTCAATACAATTAGATTCAATGCCATTCAATCAGGACTATTAAATGTTTACGACATATACATCAACTGGTCATTTATATATATACATATGCATATCCATTTCCAATTACCACATATACACAATCCAACATAGTATCTTTTAAAACAATTTGTTAGATGAACTAAAATAATAAGATATGGATATTCGGGTAACCAACCAAAACACGCCAAGTTGCTTTTTTGAGCTATACCATTGATGAACATGCCAGGAAACAATGTGCCAAGCTTGTAGGCTAAACGTCCCTCCGTAAACACGCTAAGGCACTAAGTGCCAAGCCCGTAGGCTACACATCCTCCCCCAAAAACATGCCTGAATCATTGGGAGTATAACTCGACAATCCGTAACAAATGCTGGATTCTGGTACAATAAGTGAATATATATATATATCATCATTTCATCTCATGTCAAACCCGTACAATGAGAAAAATAACCCTATTGGCATGAGATAATACTAGAAAGAACATATGTTTTCTCCCTACTTATTGGTTAATTTGTACCCATTTAGTTATCTTTAGCACATATTTTAGCATTTTTAGTTTAGTAAATTGCATTTTATAACTCAGTGGATCTTAGCCTATTTATCCTTAATTTTTTTCATGTTTTGGTACCAATGTCGCTGCATGAATATTTTCAGATTGGGCCTAGAATTGTCACCACACCTGAAAGCTGTTCGGATAATAACAAAAGTGTGAGCTATCTAGTCTGGTACAACCAACTTGTACGTACAGAGGCAGCATGATTCTGATGAAAGGACACCTGTGCTATTTGGATAACTATTAATATTGGCATGAAAAGGAGAGAAAAAGGGGGATTATCTTCTTCAACCTATCTTTTGAAGCTTTTCGGCGATGGCGGCTTAAACTTCCTATGGGTGAACCTGTAACACTCCAAACCCAGCCCAGAAGTTAGGCCCTAATCTGGCTTGTCACAATGAAGAAAACGTATAAAGGATTTGAAATTCGTACTTAAATAAGTTTTGTTAAAATCAAGACAAACAAATTTGATTTGAGACATTTGATAAAATACTACTAACCTCGAAGATTGATTGATAAATCGTTAGATTTGAACTAATAATCTTATAAAACGTGACTTTTAAAATGTCATTGAAAATTGAAGAAGATTTCCATAACAAAAATATTTGTAAAAATTTTATTATGAATTCCATTTGTTAATCGATTTTGGAAAACATTTATTTTAGCTTTTAGAAAAATTCTCGCTTAAAACTATTTAAGCAAAATAATAAGTAAGCCAACCATAATGAAAATAATAAAATAGTTCGAGGCCTTATTACAACTTAAACCAAAATAATAAAATAACAGGAATAGAAATTTAAAATTTAATAACACTATTTCTGAAGAATGGCCTCCACCGAGTCATCCATGGCCCAAGTCCACCTCACGGAGCATTACCTACAGGGTTAAGAAAGAATGGGGTGAGTTACTTAGAACTCAGTGTATAATCCCTTACCGTCATCCACTAGGCCTAAGCCCGTTTAGCAATATCTTGGGCTTGAACCCATTTACATAATCTTGGGCCTAAGCCCACTTTCATGTAATAAATAAATGATATGAATGCAACCCATCCCATCCAGCCAATCTCTCCACCCGTACCAACCAATCTCTCCTGTGGGGATCAAGTCAACCCACCCCTTGATCTCTCCACCGTACCAACCAAACTCTCCTGTGGGGATCAAGTCAACCCACCCATCCGGTCTCTCCAATTTGCGGTCAAGTCGCCATTTATAATATTTGTGGCTGAGCCACCAGAATCATATACGGTAATATAATTGACATACAGCTTTAGTCACGATGGCACAAAGCCATATTTAAATTGGCACATAGCCATTATCAGAATTTGTGGCAATGCCACCGGTCTACTCTTCTCTTCATTCAAGTTTCCCATCCCATGCAATATGTAAATGTGCAACATACATAGCAAATCATGATATTTACAAATATAACAACGATAACTATTTCATACAAAAGTTTAGCCCATCAACACTTTGCAATTCAGCACATTAAGGCAATTTATCAAATCGGCCCATTAAGGCAATATATCAAATCAGCCCATTAAGCAATATATTAAATCGGCCCATTAGAGCATTTTCGTATTTCAGCCCATTAGGGGCATTTCCATAATTCGGCCCATAAGGGCATTTTCATAATTTGGCAATCGTACCCACTAAGGGTATTTCGGTAATTTACCCTCTAAGGGTATTTCGGTAATTTCATAACCAAGGCTTAACTACTAATTTGGGGCATAAAAGTTTGAAACTGTCCAACTGCGTCATACCGACTAAATTGACTATAACTTGAGTTAGAAAACTTGAAATCTAAATTCGTAAATTTTATTTGAAACTAGACTCGTATATCTTTCTCCTATAATTTTTCCAGAATTTTTAGCTTAACCATTTAGTACAGTTTTTTCCTTAAAGTTTCCCTTGTTTCACTGTCCAATGATTCTGATCTCTCTTTCCTTAATCACAAATATCTTCTTGACGCTTTTCATCTACTGCTCCCACTTGTTTCCATCGAAAATAGGTTCAGTAAGGAATCCATACATATAAATTATGTCCCATAATTCACTTTGTACAATTTTATATGATTTTTCCAAGATAGAACAGAATACCCAAGTCATTCGATGCAGTCTCACTAAAATTAACATATATTCGGAAGGGTACAAGATTACACACCTTGATAATGAGTTGTGCTTTCTATCGATTTCAACACCACAACGGTGATCTCCCTCTATGCACCAAAAATCGATCCTTATCGATATTGGATCCAATTACCACCGTTTGACTTCGGCTAGAATAATACACGGTCTCCCACTTAAAGCACTATGAAAAGAGAGAGTGAATAAAACATGAAGAAGTGGAGGATAACACCATTTTTGGTTACGATCACGATTTACAACTAAATAGTGATAATTACTTATTCGGCTAAAGAGGAAAGAATATGATCATAGAAAAGAATTCACTTACCGATTGTACAAAATGACCACTCGAATGGAAAAGAGAGTTCAATAGAAGGGTGGAAGATTGGCTATCCAAAAGGGAGATAGACAAGAGATGAAAATCTTGATCAAACAAAAGAGCAAGAAAGTGCACAAATGTGCTAGGGGAATTTAGCTAAAGTAAAAGAAAGAAGAAACATATGGTCACCAAGGCTTGTAATTTGGCACAAAGCAAAGGAAAAGAAAAGAATTTGAGAGGAAAACAATGCACTATTGCTCTACTATGTTTTGACAAGGTGGGTTGCAAAATTGAGAGAAATGGCACAAAGTTGCCAAAAGGATTTCGGCCAAAACAAAGCTAGGATTTTACCAAAAGCCAAAATAAAATTTCAGCCACCTAACTACTCCAAAACCATCCACATACATCCCCCCTTAGGATTAGAGTTTGGCCTTCTAAGCTTTCCAAAACATCATCCATGGAATTAGCCTCATGTCCCCCTTTCTTTCCTATTTCTCTTGATTCCTTTCTCCAACTTCAACCTTGCCTTATTCTTTTAGCCACCTTAACAAAATAATGAAGTCCACCATTGCGATATTTATTCCTTGACCTACACATAAGGAAGGGAATCAAAAGTAAAAGTCAAATTGCATACAAAGTGATTCGAACTCCTTCCTTCAAGGTAATACATGTGGTGCCATAGCCTCTTTACTAACTGCTCACTTATGCTAGCTATTTATTCATTTATTTCAATAAGCATTGAAGCTACTTACCATCTCTCCTTAAAGTGCTAAAATATCAAATTTTTCCTAAGGCCCAATTAAACCTGAGACTTCATAGAAATCTCGTAAACTCCAAATTCACTTAACTAACAAGTCCAATTTGTAATAATGCCATTCTCTTGTTCTCAAAATTTTAAACATTCCTACGCCCAAGGCCCATTGGGCCCAATCCTACTAAGCTCAATTTTGGGATGTTACAGAACCGATGTGAAAGGGATGCAGATTAGCTCTTGACGAGGAGCCCTGAGTGCGACACAAGAGGGAGTTGAGAGATTAAGTCAAAATTTTCTAGGAATAGTACTAGCCACTTGTTTCTTTTATATTTCTTTTCTAAACGATGGTGAGTACTTTCTATTTCATGTCTGTACAGAAGTATACATGATTTCTGGGTTAAATTTTATTTTATTCAATCTTGCTTCTACTGTTTAATCTTTGGGTTTGAATTTTTTTAGCATGGAAGTGTTATTGCGGTCACCGACGCTGGAAAGTGCAGTGAAAGTTTAAGCTAACAAGCATGACAATGGAAGTTGCTTGAGGATTAGAGGAATTTAATCCACTTGTTTTTAATAGTGTTCCATTGCCATCATCGGAAGGTGTGGCTAATGTGCATGTTTAAGTCTTAGATTAAATATAGAATTTAAGCTTGGTAAGATATTCATTGCAATTTAATGCATCGACAATCACATTTCCTTTTATACCTTATGAGAACTTAGTATTCTGTTGAATATTCATGTTGGGAATCCGAGTTTATCATTATCATATTTTATCTTATTGTTTTCAAGTTATTGCTTCGATAACTACACCCACAATTTATATCATTTCTATCTATTTATTACACTGACATTGATAGAAAAAAGACAACCATCCTCATGGGATCGATATCCAACAGACTCATATTTGTCTAGTATACTTGCATTGTCAGTGTATGCTTGCACATTATTGCTGTGACGTTAAACAGCCGATCAGCATGCCAATTGTATCCTATCCTATGTTCATCCGGGCTCGGTACACATATCAAAACATTTAATACAATTTATTCCATTTCTCACGTTTCGTACTATTCCAATCATAATTCAATACATAATCGCATACTATAATTTAGTCTACCTGATATCAAAATAATATATATACATATGTCTTTTAACAAAGTGTAACATCATGAATAAATCATATACTTGTATAATAAATTTTACATGAATTCGATAGTGTGTATATATTCATATTTACCATATTTTCCCAATGTAGCCCTTTTCTCACCTTTTTGTACGGCATTCAAATATTATAATTTTACAATCCAACCACAAACACTACATAAATATACTTAATTATATCGTATGAACTTACCAAGAGCAAACAACAAAAGCAAAATGTTAAAAACTAACTGTAATGTTTCCTTTTCCTTGATTATCTACCAATTCTTGAACTATATAGTAAATTATTTCCAATTATCAGTTATAAATACCTTATAAAAGCTTATTTAATACATATAACATCTTATAATCAATTTTCATAATTTTCTAAAGTTTTGCTTTTTATTCAATTTAGCCTCTAAAATCGTAACAATCATATTTTACACATTCAAATCCCAAACTTTTAGTTGGACATTAATCGCATCCTTATACAAAGCATCTATATTTATAAGAATTTCATGCCAATTTCAACACATTTTCATATTGGTCCCTAAACTCAAAATTAACAAAAATCACTTTACAAAATAGTCCTATTTTCCATGAAGCTTCAAGCTCAACCATTTAACATAAAAAACCTCAAAATTCAACAATGATAACTTTTTAAAACTTTGACAGTTTTATGATTTAGTACCCGAGCTAGCTAGATTAAGCTACAATGATATCAAAAACAAAAAAAAAAAAAAACTAAAAGCCAACTAAAAAATGGTTACATGCATAGGCCTAAAGCTTGGAAAGGTTGGAGCTTTACTTTCCTCTTTCAATGGAGATAATTTGATGGAGGAGAAGAAATAAAATGATGAAGACCATACTTTTGTTTTGTTTTAATGTTTTAATTACTATTTTTTAATTAAATTATAACATATATTACATTATAAACTAAATACTAACCGGCCATCAACATTTAAAGTGGTAAATTGCCACTTAACTCCTTAAATAATTACTAATTCAGCACTTTAACTAATAAAATTCATTAGCAAATAATTTTTACGACTTCTACAATTTAGTCTTTATACCTTAATTAATCATTCAATCACTGAATTTGTAACAGCCTGATTCTGGGCCTAGTCGGAATAGTGATTTTAGGGCCACAAATCCGATGAGGAAAATCTTATTTTATTATATTTTATGGTCTACAGTTTCACAGAAAGGTTTTTTGAAAATTTCGTTCAAAAATTTCGACGTTTGGGCACTCAATTTAGTCAAAAGGACTAAATTATAAATAGTGCAAAAGTTGAGTTCCACATGTTAGAAGTGTCCAATTTTTATGAAATTTTAAATTGGAGGTCCTTAAATGGTAATTAGACCATTGGTTAAATTGTTGGACAAAAATGGACATGAGATAAGTGAAATAGGATATTTTAAGTTAGGGGCATTTTGGTAATTTGGTAATTAAATGGACTAAAAGACAAAATAAAAGCCAAAACCCTTGTCCATCTTCTTGCTTGGCTGAATTTAGTAGGGGAAGCCATGGCTAGGGCTATCAATCTTTCAAGCTGAATAGTAAGTGCATCCAAGCCCCGTTTTTAATGTTCTTTACATTTTTGAGATCCCCGTAACTCAGTTTAGCTATTTCTACCATTATTTTGAGCTAGGGTTTGTGTTTAAAAATTTACCCGTGGATTACATGCATGTTATTTGATGTCTAATGATAGAATATAAATTCTCGGTTTCTAGTAAACGACTTTTACTAAGTGATTTTCGATGAAATCACATAAAAGGACTACTTTGTAAAAAAGTTAAAAATGTATGAAAATGTGTGAATGAATGCAAATTGTGGACTACTATAGTTATGAAAATGGTTCTGTTAGGCCTAAAATACAATAAAATTGAATAAAAATTATTTTACGAGCCTAGGGGCAAAAGTGTAAATACGATAAAGTTTAGGGGCAAAAATGTAATTTTTCCATAGTATGATTTTTGGGTCACAATGAATAATGTGACTAATAAGTAAGCTAAATGTGATGTTATAGATCAAAGAAAATGGGGTTCGGACTTAGAACAGGGGAAAAACGAGTAACTGACAATTAAGTCCCTTTTCGCCATTTTGGTATCGAGGTAAGTTCGTGTGTAGATAATAGAACATTATATTATTTATTTAATATTTTTATATTGCATGAATTGTATATATATGTTTCTACGGATTCGATTGATGATGATTTGGTGAAGAATTGAAGAATGAGAATCCCGGTTGAACTTTAGGAATAGAAAGGATACCCTTGTCACGACATTTGATTAAGAAGGTTCCATATAAGGCCATATTTGGGATATGGCCACGATATCTAATCTAGATCCCGTATAAGACCATATCTGGGATATGGCATCGGCATCGAATAATGATTCCGTTTAAGACCACGTCTGGGACCTAGCTTCGGTATGAAATCGTGTAAGACCATGTTTGGGGCATGGCATCGACATACGATCTCGTGTAAGACCATACCTGGGATATGGCGTCGACATCAATATGAGATCCCGTATAAGACCATATCAGCGATATAGCATCGGCATCAACATGTGATCCCATGTAAGACCATATCTAGGATATGGCATTGGCATCTTACTAGTGTATGCCAATTTCTGAGTATCCTTAAATGTTCCAAGTGGTTCAACGGGATAGAGTATTAAATTTGATGCTAAAGATGGAAAAGGGTTAAAGTTATGTGATGGAGTGATAGAAGTACATATGCAAAACTCACGAGAAATGAGCTCGGTATGTGATTTCGTATAAGACCATGTCAGGGACATGGCGTCAATATGATATTTCTTATAAGACCATATCAGGGATATTGCGTTGATGCGGTACTATATATATGAGATTCCCGAGTATCTTTTAGCATTCCGAGTGGTTCAACAGGTACGTTAAAAACAAGAAAGTAAGTAACTATGTTACGAGAGGTACATGTATGTACATAGAACTCATGTGAAGTGAATTCGGTATATGATGAATTCTTAGGAAGAATGTACACGAATAAGTTATACTTGTGAAATATTGATATCCTTGTGATTAATGATCTACATTCATGATGAATGGATACATTATAAGATTTGATGATGATCATGGGTGAGGCTTTTAAGCCAAATTAAATTGAGAAATGAAATGTTCAAGTCTTTGTTGTTGATGTATAGGTTAAATTGGCCAATGAATGGCTTGTAAATATTTGATCATGACTAGCATGTTGGCATGGCTAACTATTGATATATTTTAGTGTTATGTATGTGTAAATGAGAATTAATACAAAGAAAACATGATAGAGTAAAATTAGCAATAAAACAGTTTGAACAACAGCAGTTGTATCACTTTGAAAATTCACAAAAAATGGTGGAAATTAAATTATAAGTTTAATAAGATATTAAATTAAACATTATTGAGTCTATTTTCACATAAAATAAACAGTGTAAGAAAAAGAATTTCATATTGTAATATATTTGAATTTTTATAAGACAGAAATCGAGTGGTTTCAAAATCCCTATTCTGACTTTGGAAATTCATTAAAAATTTTAAAATAATAATCAAGGGATAATATTTATATAATTGAATTTATTAATTAGTATATTTTCAAGAGAAACAAACGAGAACATCATTCAAGTTCTGTACCATGAGAAAATAAATTTTTAGTGAAGAGGGGTCAGAACTGTCGGACAGCGAAACATGGAAGACTTTAAAGAATAAACTGTACTTATTGGCTGAACCAAAAATTTTGGAAATTTTATGGTAAGAATAGATGGGAGTCTAGTTTCAAGGAAAATTTTTGGATTCTAATTTTGAGTTCCATATCTCTGGATAAAAATAATTTAGTGGCTATAATTCGAGTAGACAGCTCAAGATGAACATAAAAGAATTGTGAAATTTTATGCAATAATGATGGTATTATCTTAAGAGCTTATATTAAGGATTGTTAAAAGCATGGTAATCAATTGTTTATTATTTAAATACGTACTTACTAAGCTTTGTAGCTTACTCCCCTTCCTTTCTCATATCTTATAGGGTTTTATGCTAGCTCGAGTTAGAGATTGCCGGAGATGCTATCACATTATCAAGCTATCATGTTGGGTATAAGTGAATGCAAAACCCTTTGAGTTTATGGCATGTATAGGGACTTATTCAATTGTGTATGTGTCATTTGATTTGACCAAATGTGTTGGTTCACAATGGTAATATGATTCATTTTGTATATAGCCATGGGATATGGCTCATATTAGTTAATGAGTTGCAATGCCTATTTATATGTGTGTGCTTACACTAAAGGTTTCATGTGATGTGGTTATATGTGTTTGGTATGGATGGATTGAAGTTGTATTTAAGTATGTCCAAATGAGAGTGCCAAATAGTTTGGTAAATAGCCATTTTCTTGGCCATATGGGCAGAGACACGGCCATGTGTCTCAGCCGTGTGGAGGACACGGCCCCGGGACATGGGCGTGTGTGCCCCGGGCATGTGAAGTCTGCATCTATTTTTTAGAATTTAATTCGCCACACGGCCTAAGCACACGGGTGTGTGACTTGGCGGTGTGACCTCATTTTGTTGATGACTTTATAAATAGAGAGTTACATGGGCGTGTGTGACCACACAGCCTACCCACACGGGCGTGTCCCAAGCCACACGGACGTGTGACCGCTATTTTGATGAAAAATTTTATAAGTCTTCTTAAAGTTTCTTAAGATCTTGGCTTAGTCCCGAACATTTCCCAATGTATGTTTTGGGCCTCATGGGCCCATCTAAGGGGCGATTTGCATGTGAATGAGAAATTTTAAATTGAATGAGATTTTATAGCCCGATTTTGTATAAATGTTTTTGTTTAAGTCCGGTAATGCCTCGTATCTTGTCCCGGCATCAAACAGGTAAGGGGTATTACAAAATTTTCGAATCAAAATTAAGTACACCTATATAACAACCGTAAATTTTTGATAAAAATATTTACAAGCTCAATTTATGGAAATAAGGTCCAAATACCTCATTTCCTAAAACAACCGACTTTAGGGTCAAACCACTTGTACTTTAATTAAAAGTCCAATTAGCAAAATTTATCAAATCAAAATTCACTATAACATTGAATTTGACTTGTAAATAATAATATTTACGAACTCACTCATTAGAATTGTGGTCCTAAAACCACTGTTTTCAACACCATCGAAAAATGGGCTGTTACAGATTGAGTGTAAACCTACGATAGGTTTAGGCGAGAGAGTAGTTGCTACACAAGTTGGAATTATTACCATTCCCGCTCTTGGAGTCCGACAAAGACCCGATGAGGTTTGAGAGTATCATGCCCCATATTATTTTTATTTTAATTCTCCAATGCATGACAAGAAATTAAAGAGGCTTAGTGGTTAAGAATTCAATAAATATTGGAAAAGGTACTATGATCAAGTCCCTACTCTTTCCTCTTTTTTTAATGAATTTTTTGACAACTTTAACAAGGGTCAACCCCCTCATTGCTGTCCCTATAGTTGCCTTGTGGGGAAGATTTCTTTCCCCTTTCATTGAGTCAACATTCCTCCAATAGCCCCCTTTTCACTCCGTTGATCCACCTTTCATGCTTTTGTCCCTTATTTTTACCATTCTATCTCCCTTACTAGACCATTGCCGTCCCATGCACCTAGACACTCCCAAACTCCAATTTGTTTTTCATTTCACTTTTCTCTCATCTTTTCTCTTTTTTCCTACTTTATCAACCACCACTCCTTTTACTTTTTGCCACCATACCACCACCGTCGACCACCATATCATCACTATATCACCACCACGACACCACAAAACTTCCCTTCTCTTCTACGTCTCCTCCACACTTCAACATCATTGTACCACCACACCACCACCACCATTAGTCATCATTTTCACCAATTTTCATCTTCTCTTCATTTCTTTGATTAAAATTGAACTACTAATCCTCCTCTCTTATTTTTCATAGATTGTTTACGATCCTAATATATTCTTTTTTTATTTTTGAATGATGATTGCCCCTAGATAATCTTTCGTTGTAGCCGAACTATTGTGGATCAAGGACTCATTTATTCCTTGGAATTATCGTAAGTAACCTTTAAAGTTCAGATAACAATTTTTTCTTTTGCATTTCCTTAAATCGAATCTAACATTGATTTATGCACTCTTGTGAAGTGTTCTTCTCAAACCATTCAGATTTGAAATCTCGCTTTAGGAAAAGTGAATTAGCATAGACGATCAATAAGTAAGTTTTTCTAATTGATCTTCGATATGAGATTTTTATGTAATGATTAAACATATTAGCACAAGGTATCAATTTATTAATAAAAAGGATTCAAAGTAAAAATACTTTCCTTAGAGTTGGAATAAGAAACAAAGATAGTGTTGTTGGATCTACCAATCGAAGTGTGGGTTTTAACTTATAAATAACATGTGCTATGGATATAATTGTTTACTAAAAATAAGTATAAAAATTAATATCATATTATTAAGATCGTGAGTCATGGAAACATTTGAGTACACTAAGTATTCAAATGAGGGGTTATTAAATTCGTTACATCAATTGAAATCCAAATAAGTAGTTCCGCACTATTTAAATCTGTCATACTGTGATTTTGTTTTGTTATTCACTGATGTATATAATACATTGTTTATTTTTATCCAACACTCATGACATGTAATGACCATATTCTGTTTTGCATGAAAAATACTATATCATGCCACTGTTTCTAATAATGAGACGTGACTCGCATGTAAAACATGCTCATTGTCTTAATACGCAAAGAAACCCGATTCACATGTTAAGCATGCCTACTGAAAAATTCTGTTCTATATGCCATCTCACATGCATGGGGTTGAGATAAGATTCTACAGAGGAAGATTTTGACAGTTTAATAATCTGCATATTCTGGTGATTTAACCACATTATTTGGCAATATATCTACAATTTTGGTGGCTTGTCCACAATTATCTGTATCTAGCAGCTTGTCTGCAATATATGGTGGTTTGTACACAATATTAGTGTGTTATTGGATGGATGAGTTATGAGAGAACTATTTTATGATGTATAGCGGAGATGGATAGGAACATTTTTTTTTTTGAAAACTATGCATTGATTTTTGAAAAATTCTGCATTTACATTGCCATGCGTATCGCTATATGTGAAAATGGCCTGTTTGTGTACTTTTTGTTATATTTCTGAATTATGTGATTTATTCAATGTTAAGTTTTAAGAAAGACTCACACCAGGCTTTTAAATCTCACTCCCTTCATTTCCTGACTTTTCAGATAATAATCGAGGTTATGACATAAGCTTAGCTTACGGACGAACACTCAAATATATTTTAAGAATAAACTTTTACACTTTATCATTCGGTAATTTGGGATTGTTTATTTATTATTGCAGATTGTGGCATGAAACACTTATTTGTATTTTGGATTTTTGGATGTTTTTGCATGAGTTGGTTTTTAAAACTATTATTTAAAATGGTTTATCAAATTGCTAAGAAAAACTGGATTTTTAACTTAATGACAAAATCAATCCAATATTATTATTTCAAACTCAAGAATACATTTTATAAAACTTACATCTATTTATTCACTTATTAAATAAATTATGTGATGTATTAAATTATGATTTTTAAATCAATGAGTACGATTTGGTTATTCTTCCGCTGTGACATTTCAAAGTATGACGTTTTCTTCAAATGTTTAAAACTTGTACTTTTCAAAGCTAATCAATTCCTAATAGTTTCTTTCCTAAAATATTCAAAGACAATACTTTGGATTTTTTTGTGCAAATCAAAACACTAATTTTAAAAGTAAGAAATGGTGATTGTCAAAAGAAAATAACTATTTTTTTCTGCGTCATTTTCATGGCCAATGTGATATCCAAGATTTGATCATAACGTATAGGTCAAGTTTAGGGGGTTATAGAGAGATTTCCCAAGATTCCAACCTACCAAAAACTAATGATGACTCTCATATGGAATTAGAGGAGTTCCTTATCTGAACTTCGTGGAGACATTGAAGGAAATGGTCCGTCAACATAACCCTCAACTAATTATTACTGAAACTAAGGCAATGACCTCTGATATGCATATCATTTCCAATAACTTACCTTTAGATGCCCGGGTCGACACCACAATTATTTGACGTTGAAGGGGTATCTGGATATTGTGGCTTTATTTTACTATTACAATTGACCGACTCTATAATACTGAACAAGAGATCCACATCATTGTGAAGGTACATGCTCCTTACTCTTAGTGGATTTTATCTGCTATATATGCTAGTCTTAGATTAGGTGAAAGTAAGTTACTCTAGCATAGCCTTAAAGTTGTGGCAGATAATCATAGTTTATCATGGTTTGTGACAAGGGATTTTAATGAAGTCATCTCTAGCTCTGTGAAATTAGGTGGCTTGTTACCACCCCGTTCCAAAATTAGGGATTTTCACAATTGTCTAAATCATTGTAATTTGATTGATCTCGAGTTCAAAGGATCGAGATTCACTTAGTCAAATCTCAAGAGCCTCTTGGGGCTTATTCAAGAAAGGATTAACTATGCCTTTTCTAGCCCTAGTTAGCACATACAATTTTCTAATACGATGGTCACACACTTTCCTCAGATTCGCTCAGACCATTGCCCCATTCTTATCAACTTGGAAACATTCAATTGGCGTGCTCGGAATAGTCCCACTAGACTTCAGATGATGCGGCTTGATCACCTTGAGTTTAAAAACATCAATGAAAGTTTTTGGTTCAATTTTGAAAGCTCGTTGTCGGACATCATCGAACCGTTTGTGCACTACCTCAAACAATGGAATCGCACCACGTTCGGTAACATTTTCCATAAAAAAGAAGAAATTAGTAGCCCATATCTCATAGACAGAAAAAGCTCTTGTTAAAAATCCTTTTGATTGTCTTCTTGATCTTCATAAAGCGCATTGAAAGACTTCAATATGGTTCTTAGGCCATAGGAATTACCCTGAGCTCTAAAATCCCGGTTTAATTGGAATTACCCTGAGTTCGTAGAAACTTCAACAGAATTATTGGCCCGAATGATTCTATTGGTAGATTGGGACGAATAGGAAGGAACTAGAAATCTCTTATCCTTAGCTACTATTCCAGCTTGTTTACGACTTCATAGTTTTCTTCCACCTCTCACTCTAGTTATTGGGATCTTTATTGGCCGAAACTCTCTGACCTTTATGTACAATGTCTGTATGTGGGAGTTACTAGCGTGGGGATAGACAAAGCATTTTGGTCTTTTAAACCTATTAAAGCCCTTGGACTGGATGGGTTACAACTTTTTTCTTTCAACGAGGCAAGAAGTAAAAACAAAGGTTGTTAATCTTGCCAAGGAGGTCTTTTAGAAATCTACTCTTCGTGAGTTATTGAACGACACCCTTATCTCCCTTATCCACAAGACTCAAGAAGCAGCTGCTATCACTCAGTATAGACCCATCAATCTTTGCAATGCTTCATATAATATTATCACGAAGATCCTTGTTATGAGGATTCGCACTATTTTCAGTAAGTTAATCTCCCCATTCTAAGGAAGTTTCCTCATGTGGTGTCAAACTCCGAATAATGCTATAATTATCCAAGAAATCCTACATTCTCTTGTCTGTATGAAGAGAAGGAAAGATACGATGATTATTAATGTAACACCCCTAACTCGTATTCGTCACTGGAATAGGGTTATAGAGCACTACCGAAAACTTTTAGCTTAAAAGTTTTGTAACACCCCAAACCCGGCCCAAACACCACGACCGGATCGGTATGTCACTAAGGAAATTTTTGTAAAACAAATCGTCTTGTCGAAAGCCCAAATGTAATTTATATAAAATATGCCTTTATGAATAAAACCCAAAATTAATTACATGCCTTAGTTTAATTAAAATAAATGTTTGAATAACTAAAATAATTTATCCCATAATAAAACAAGATATAAAGTAGTGGCCCATGGCCTTATTACAACGAGGTTTAAAATCCATTAAATAAAACATAATATAAAAATAATTAACTTGAGTCTTTTTGTCGGATCCACATATTCTTTTGCATGGCCACCTTGTGCTCCTCTCCAGCCCGGTCCGATGCACTAAGTGTTACCTGAAATGTTAATTAATTGGTTGAGTCGCGAGACTCAGTGGGCAACCTTCATGCACCATTAGATTTGGGCCTTAACCCATAAAAATAGAATAATAAATTCATGTACATATATAACAAATAATATGCAAGGCCCAACCCATTTGCCTAGGTTTCCATCCGCTACACGCCCCCGTACCAACCGTTCACACCATTGGGGATTTCTACAATCAACCCACACCGCTACATGCCAAGATGGCAGTCATGCTGCTCATCAACATATCATGGCCGAAGCCCTTATAACAGATCACGGCAAAAGTCGCTACACCATATAATAGATCACAGTAAAAATCGCTACACATATAACGTATAACTTCCTCCTTTCATCAAACCCACCCCATGCAATCACAAAAATCAATACACTTATAACATATAATCAGAATATTCACTGACCTGGTGATTCGCTTTTACCCTCTTTGGGCTTCCATCTTTATGTCGGGATTTCGGCATTAATCACAACATATAATACTTATAAACAGGTATTTAACAGACATATCTAAATGGTGGGGAAGTATTACACACCTGATATCGCAAAATCCAATATTCTTAGTTGATGTCCTTGATATCCAGGATCTATTATCCTCAATCTATAACTTTGCTTAAAAGTGAAAAAGCGTAAAAATATGCCCTTTCCTATATTCGCCATGGTTAGTATTCTACCGATTTTTATATATAAATAAACAAATCCTCTTACCTTGAAATCCCGAAAGTAACACGATTCTATAACTTAGAGATCTATGCGATTGGCCTCCTTCTTCAAATCCCGAAATGTCGAAAAGAAGTGTGAAATAATAGATTAGTTTCTAATAGCCATTCGACTAAGGACTTTGAAAAGCCGAAAGAACATTGAAATCCCGAAATCAAGACTTACCTATTGTTTCCTTTAGATTACGCACAAGAGACTCCATTAAAGAGGATTCGGCAACCACAGGAGATGAGATCTAGCGATTTCGATTTTTATGAAAATCCTGGAAAAGATGAACTGATGCATTTTCGGCTTTTAGAAAAATTGAGTGAAGTGTTTCGGCTTAGAAGGAAAGTGAAAAGAAAGTGGAGAGAAAGAATACTTAGGGGTTTCGGCTTTCAGAAGAAATCAAAAGAAAAGAGATTACCAAGAAGAACTGAGAATTTCGGCACAGAAGATGAGAGAAGAGAATGGGGTTCAAAATGCCGAAATTGAAGAGGTACCCCCTATTAAGGAATTTCGGCACCCCCTCCAAGAGATGGAATTTCGGCCAACTCTGTACTCAGAAGATAACTCCTATCTTTTCTCCTCTATCCTTCTATCCCTTATCCCTATCAAAACACTCATCCATAAGAGGCCACATTTGCACCAACTCTCCCTTTATTTTATCAGCTTGTTATCCTCATTAATTAAACAAAAATAATCCCTAAATTATAGCCTTGTGCCGTCCCTCCTTAGCTCACCTTGGCTGCCAAAATTTTGACCCAATTCTTTGGGCCCAACTGAACCTCAAATTAACATATTAAACATAACATTACACACAATGCACAAGCCCGTTAATACCTTACCATAACATTCTAAGTGCTACATGCATCTCAAAAATTTTAAACGTTCCCATTCTCAAGTCCTATTGGGCCCAATTCTACTTGGCCCAATTTCTGGATGTTACAAATCTACCCTCCTTAAAGAAATTTCATCCTCGAAATTTTCGGCTAACTAGTAATCGTACTACCCAAGTCTCATCACTATGCTTTCGCTGCGCACTCTAATTCCAAAGCCAAACAAACACTTAGTATACATGGTAGGATACGCACCATTATTCGCTTCTGGAGTGTCTTCGTCCCCTTGTACTAATACTACCGATTCGCGTTTATCTGATTAAGAATTTTATGAATTATTAGTTTTCTTCCACTGATTAACCACAAACAGTCTTATGAATAATAGTTTTAAAAGTAGTTCTTTCGAATTCAAACCTATCTACAGGTTTCAGTCTTCTTAATTATAGGAACCATGCACATTCAACATCTATACACACCAACATACAAATAGCATCCATCACCTAAGGGTATTTTCGTCATTTTACTATCTAAGGGTATTTTCATAATTTTAACCTATAGGGGTATTTTCGTAATTTTCCAAAATGGTTTCAGGTGATTTTACGAAATAAGGGTATTTTGGTAATTTTCAATTCGGGGGTATTTTGGTAATTTTTCATACTGAGGGTATTTCGATAATTTTACAAGTCAGGGGTAATTTGGTCAATTTGCAAATTAGGGGTATTTTGGTCATTTTTTAAATCGGAAAATTTTTATGAATCAAGGGTACTTTAGTGATTTCAAAACCAAGGTTTACTTTAGGGTTGTACAAAATAAGGTGTTTGGTCCTTTCGGGTTTTAGTTATAGGTTTTGGCACATCAACACGTCCTCATGGTTAGCGTGAGCAATCACTACGCACTGTAGGATTCCGATTGAAGAGGAGGTGAGTCACTAGGATGCTTAAATACCAAGCTCTCCTGTATCCACTCCTAGACATGTGTATAGCCATTACCACACCCTAACATGGCTTAAGGTGAACAGTTACCACGCACCAGGTAGGATTCCAGTGAAGAGGAGGTGAGTCACTAGGACTGCTTAAATACCAAGCTCTCACCGTATCCATTCCTAGACATGCATGTGGCTGTTGCCACACCTTAAGTCATGATCAGTTCATAGGATTTGTTTGGATAATTTAAGTCTTATGTAATTTAAGAAGTTGTTTAACCTAAGCCTATAGTCCATCAAAGTCTCACTAATCTAACCTACGTCCCATAAAACCCATCAAGCCCATATTCATATATATATATATATATATATATCACACAAGGAGTTCTGAATACTTACCTGGCAGACTTGGGCCGGAGACGCAGGTGCCATGCCGAGAAAACAAACCCTGTACCATTTTTAAACATGCATGTTTCAAAAAAAACCATTTTTAAAAAACGTTTTAAACCCAAAACTCAAAGCTGATTTTTGAACCGAGCTCTGATACCAATTTGTAACACCTCAAACCGGCCCAAACACCACGATCGAATCTGGTATGTCACTAAGGAAATTTTTGTAAAACAAATCATGTTGTCAGAGAGCCCAAATGTAATTTATATAAAATATGCCTTTATGAATAAAACCCAAACTTAATTACATGCCTTAGTTTAATTAAAATAAATGTTTGAATAACTAAAAATAATTTATCCCATAATAAAACAAGATATAAACTAGTGGCCCATGGCCTTATTACAATGAGGTTTAAAATTCATTAAATAAAACATAATATAAAAATAATTAACTTGAGTCTTTTTGTCGGATCCACATATTCTTTTGCATGGCCACCTTGTGCCCTCTCCGGCCAGTTCGATGCACTAAGTGTTACTTGAAATGTTAATTAATTGGTTGAGTCGCGAGACTCGATCATAACCTTCATGCACCATTAGATTTGGGCCTTAACCCATAAATATAGAATAATAAATTCATGTGCATATATAACAAATAATATGCAAGGCCCAACCCATTTGCCTAGGTTTCCATCCGCTACACACCTGTACCAACCGTTCACACCATTGGGGATTTCTACAATCAACCCACATCACTACGCCAAGATGGCGGTCATCTTGCTCATCAACATATCATGGCGAAGCCCTTATAACGAGATCACGGCAAAAGCCGCTACAACATATAATGATCACGGTAAAATCGCTACACATATAACGAACAACTTCCTCCTTTCATCAAACCCACCCCATGCAATCACAAAAATCAATACACTTATAACATATAATCAGAATATTTACTGACCTGGTGATTCGCTTTTACCCTCTTTGGGCTTCCATCTTTATGCAGGGATTTCAGCATTTATCACAACATATAATACTTATAAACATGTATTTAACAGACATATCTAAATGGTGGGGAAGTATTACACACCTAATATCGCGAAATCCAATATTCTTAATTGATGTACTTGATATCTGGATCTATTATCCTTAATCTATAACTTTGCTTAAAAGCAAAAAGCGTGAAAATATGCCCTCTCCTATATTCGCCATGGTTAGTATTCTACCCGATTTTATATTTATAAATAAACAAATCCTCTTACCTTGAAATCCGAAAGTAACACGATTCTATAACTTAGAGATCTATCGATTGGCCTCCTTCTTCAAATCTTAGAATCTTGAAAAGAAGTGTGAAATAAGAGATTAGTTTCTAATAGCCATTTGGCTAAGGACTTTGAAAAGCCGAAAGAACATTGAAATCCGAAATCAACACTTACCTATTGTTTCCTTTAGATTCTGGCACAAGCAGACTCCATTAAAGAGGATTTGGCAACCACAAGAGATGAGATCTAGCGATTTCGACTTTTATGAAAATCTTGGAAAAGATGAATTGATGCATTTTTGGCTTTTAGAAAAACTGAGTGAAGTGTTTCGGCTTATAAGGAAAGTGAAAAGAAAGTGGAGAGGAAGAATACTTAGGGTTTGGCTTTGGAAGAAATCAAAAGAAAAGAGATTACCAAGAAGAATTGAGAATTTGACACGAAGATGAGAGAAGAGAATGGGGTTCAAAATGCGAAATTGAAGAGATACCCCTATTTATAGGGAATTTCGGCAACCCTTCCGGAGATGGAATTTCGGCCAACTCTGTACTCAGAAGATAACTCTTATCTTTTCTCCTCTATCCTTCTATCCCTTATCCCTATCAAAACCCTCATCCATAAGAGGCCACATTTGCACCAACTCTCCCTTTATTTTATCGACTTGTTATCCTCATTAATTAAACAAAAATAATCCCTAAATTATAGCCTTGTGCCGTCCCCCCTTAGCTCACCTTGGCTGCCGAAATTTTGACCCAATTCTTTGGGCCCAACTGAACCTCAAATTGACATATTAAACATAACATTACACACAATGCACAAGCCCATTAATACCTTACCATAACATTCTAAGTGCTACATGCATGTCAAAAATTTTAAATGTTCCCATTCTCAAGGCCTATTGGGCCCAATTCTACTAGGCCCAATTTAGGATGTTACAAATCTACCCTCCTTAAAGAAATTTCGTCCTCGAAATTTTTGACTAACTAATGTCGTACTACCCAAGTCTCATCACTATGCTTTTTGCGCACTCTACTTCCAAAGCCAAACAAACACTTAGTATACTATGGTAGGATCGCACCATTATTAAACCACGGAATGTCTTCGTCCCCTTGTACTAATACTACTGGATTAGCGTTTATCGATTAAGAATTTTATGAATTATTAGTTTTCTTCCTTGATTAACCACGAGCAGATCCTATGAATAATAGTTTTAAAAGTAGTTCTTTCAATTCAAACCTATCTACGAGGTTTGGTCTTCTTAATTCTAGGAACCATGCACATTCAACATTCATACACACCAACATACAAATAGCATCCATCACCTAAGGGTATTTCGGTCATTTCACTACCGAGGGTGTTTTCGTAATTTTAACCTATAGGGGTATTTAGTAATTTTCAAAATATGGTTCGGTGATTTCTGAAATAAGTATATTTTGGTAATTTTTAATTTAGGGGTATTTCGGTAATTTTTCATACCGAGAGTATTTCGATAATTTTACAAGTCAGGGGTAATTTGGTTAATTTGCAAATTAGGGGTATTTTGGTCATTTTTCACATCGGAAATTTTACGAATCAAGGGTACTTTAGTGATTTCAAAACCAAGGTTTGCTTTAGGGTTGTACAAAACAAGGTGGCTGGTCCTTTCGGGTTTTAGTTATAGGTTTTGGCACATCAACCGTCCTCGAGGTTAGGGTGAGCAGTCCTTCTGCACTTGGGTAGGATTCGGTGAAGAGGAGGTGAGTCACTAGAATTTGCTTAAATACCAAGCTCTCTGTATCCACTCCTAGACATGCGTATAGCCATTACCACACCTAACATGGGTTAAGGTGGCGGTCACCACGCTTTTGGTAGGATTCAGTGAAGAGGAGGTGAGTCACTAGGATTGCTTAAATACCAAGCTCTCAAGTATCCATTCCTAGACATGCGTGTACTGTTGTCACACCTTAAGTCATGATCGATTCACAGAGTTTGTTTGTATAATTTAAGTCTTATGTAATTTAAGAAGTTGTTTAACCTAAGCTGTAGTCCATCAAAATCTAACTAATCTAACCTACATCCCATAAAACCCATCAAGCCCATATTCATATATATATCACACAAGGAGTTGAATACTTACAGCGAGACTTGGTAGGAGGCAGCGCCATGCCGAAAACAAACCTGTACCATTTTTAAGCATGTATGTTAAAAAAAACCATTTTTAAAAAATGTTTTGAGCCCAAAACCCAAAGTGAGTTTTGAGGCGAACTCGATACCAATTTGTAACACCTCAAACTCAGCCCAAACACCACGATCGGATCGGTATGTCACTAAGGAAATTTTGTAAAACAAATCGTGTTGTCGAGAAAGCCCAAATGTAATTTATATAAAATATGCCTTTATGAATAAAACCCAAACTTAATTACATGCCTTAGTTTAATTAAAATAAATGTTTGAATAACTAAAATAATTTATCCCATAATAAAACAAGATATAAACTAGTGGCCCATGGCCTTATTACAATGAGGTTTAAAATCCATTAAATAAAACATAATATAAAATAATTAACTTGAGTCTTTTGTCGGATCCACATATTCTTTTGCATGGCCACCTTGCGCCCCTCTCGGCCCGGTCCGATGCACTAAGTGTTACGAAATGTTAATTAGCTGGTTGAGTCGTGAGACTCGGTGTGCAACCTTCATGCACCATCGATTTGGGCCTTAACCCATAAAAATAGAATAATAAATTCATGTACATATATAACAAATAATATGCAAGGCCCAACCCATTTGCGTGAGGTTTCCATCCGTTACGCCCACCTACCAACCGTTCACACCATTGGGGATTTCTACATCAACCCACACCACTACACGCCAAGATGGCGGTCATCTTGCTCATCAACATATCATGGTGAAGCCCTTATAATAGATCGCGGCAAAAGTCGCTACAACATATAACAGATCACGGTAAAAGCGCTACACATGTAACGTACAACTTCCTCCTTTCATCAAACCCACCCCATGCAATCACAAAATCAATACACTTATAACATATAATCGAATATTCAACGACACGGTGATTCGCTTTTACCCTCTTTGGGCTTCCATCTTTATGCGAGGATTTGGCATTTATCACAACATATAATACTTATAAGCGGTATTTAACAGACGGATCTAAATGGTGGGAAGTATTACACACGATATCATGAAATCAATATTCTTAGTTGATGTCCTTGATATCCGGATCTATTATCCTCAATCTATAACTTTGCTTAAAAGCAGAAAAATTGTGAAAATATGCCTCTCCTATATTCGCCATGGTTAGTATTCTACCCGATTTATATATATAAATAAACAAATCCTCTTACCTTGAAATCCGAAAGTAACACGATTCTATAACTTAGAGATCTATCGATTGGCCTCCTTCTTCAAATCCGGAATCTTTGAAAAGAAGTGTGAAATAAGAGATTAGTTTCTAATAGCCATTGAATAAGGACTTTGAAAAGTCGAAAGAACATTGAAATCCGAAATCAACACTTACCTATTGTTTCCTTTAGATTACGCACAAGCAGACTCTATTAAAGAGGATTTGGCAACCATAGGAGATGAGATCTAGCGATTTGGCTTTTATGAAAATCTGGAAAGATGGTGATGCATTTTGGCTTTTAGAAAAGCGAGTGAAGTGTTTGACTTATAAGGAAAGTGAAAAGAAAGTGGAGAAAGAATACTTAGGGGTTTCAACTTTCGGAAGAAATCAAAAGAAAAGAGATTACCAAGAAGAATTGAGAATTTGTACACGAGAAGATGAGAGAAGAGAATGGGGTTCAAAATCTGGGAATTGAAGAGGTACCCTATTTATAGAATTTGGCACCCTCCGGATATGGAATTTGACCAACTCTGTACTCGGAAGATAACTCCTATCTTTTCTCCTCTATCCTTCTATCCTTATCCTATCAAAACACTCATCCATAAGAGGCCACATTTGCACCAACTCTCCTTTATTTTATCGACTTTTTATCTTCATTAATTAAACAAAATAATCCCTTAATTATAGCCTTGTAGTCCCCCTTAGCTCACCTTGGCTTGAAATTTTGACCCAATTCTTTGGGCCCAATGAACCTCAAATTAACATATTAAACATAACATTACACACAATACACAAGCCCATTAATACCTTACCATAACATTCTAAGTGCTACATGCATGTCAAAAATTTTAAACGTTCCCATTCTCAAGGCCTATTGGGGCCAATTCTACTAGGCCCAATTTCAGGATATTTCAAGTTTGATTATAATCATTTATAAAGCACATCATATTCAATTCAAACACATGCATAACATCCTTTTTTTGAGCCCTCGAGGCCTTAGAAACACTTTAGAAACAGGTTCAGGACTAAATTGGAAACATTTAAAACTTCATGGAAAAAGTTAAAAAATTCACACTACAGGGGTCACATAGCCGTGTGACTCACATGGTTGAGACACATGCCCGTGTCTTAGGCCATGTGGGCATTGAGTAAGGGACACAGTAGTGTCGGCCGTGTCCGTGTAACTCTCTGACTTGGTTCATAAGGCCAAGCCGCGCCTATGTGCCAGGCCGTGTCACTCTCGAAATGCAACCTTGAAAAAAACTACAGGGGACACATGGTTGTGTCGGCGTGTACGTGTGTCACCTACAGTGAAACCTGCCTTTGTGTCTTAGGTCGTGTGAACAAAAAATAGGCCATTTTCACCCCATTTTCCTCACCTAAAACTTGGTTACTTACACAAGCAAAATGCACCTATTTTCATGCATCCAAACTGTACCTAACACATGCATATTCAAGCTAGATCATCATATTATTTAATCATACAACCAATATGCCTAAAAGACACCTCAATCACAACAATCAAACTTGATTATGCATTTGCTAAGTTTAGCCATAAATCAACCAACCATTGGAACAAATTCTATACCAACATTTACCACAATGTTCACACACCAATCATACTCAAATATACCAATTTGACCATTCAACAACTATCATCACTAAACCTTAATAAACTTGGCTATATGCCAACCACATTCAAACTTACCAAAATAGCCATTTATTAACTCAATGTTAACTTTTTATTTCCATATCAAACCATACCTCAATGACAACCTTCAAGCATATCAAAACAACATTTCATAGCATGCATTTAACTTATCATTCCATCATTCACCATTTAAGCACCAAAATGCCAAAATGTCAACAATTATAACATCACATTTACAAGCCAACATAACAACCTATTCATCAAACAAAGTCCCAAATTTACAAGTCATATATATAATGACCATTTCATCAAACACAAAACACTTATACATGCCATTATAACCATAACTCAAAATAATCAAAATCTACCGATATAACTAATGGATATTGTGATGGATCTCGACTAGCTTCTAACTCAATCGAGCTTCTAATAATCTGTAAAGTAAGGGATAAACAACTATGTAAGCAATGAATGCTTAGCAAGCTCGTACAAAATTTAAGCATAATATTCCAATTCAATAATGAACTTTATATGATAAATATAATGCTATACCAATGCCTCAAGATTTATCAACTACATAACCACCAACTCATAAATGAGTAAGTCTATCAACATCATATATATTTTCATTCCTAACATAATAGGATTTTATAAAACATTTTACACCATCATTAACCTTTTCATAAAACTATGAATAACATCCTTTGCTTACTTTCCATTCCATTTACTAAGTATAAACTTAAATTGTAACACCCCAAACCCGACCTAGATGTTATGGCCGAATCTGGCGATGTCACATGGAAGGGATTTTGCAAACGTCTAACTTGATAAAACCTCAAAACTCATAAACCCTTTATTAGTTTCGTTACATTCAAAACATGTTTTCAATTAGTCCACTTGCCTTAAAACATATCATTTTAGCAGAAGCTTATTTTGAATAAAATTGTTCGTGTTTAGAAAACAGTACAGTATTTGTAAAACCTCTGATTTTGGTAAAATTTGAGTTATGACACATTAGCAAACTTTAAAATCATAGAATCTCAGTCTATCCGAATTAAAATAAAATAGTCCATAAAGTCCAAATTACATAAAATAAAACCCAGATTAAACCAGAACATAAAAATTAAATCGTAACCATAAAGAATTTGATCATGTGGTTACCGAGAGGCTCCATCACACTGATACGCCTAACTCCGTGGGTTACCTGTACATAATAAACAGAAAGGGTTAAGTTTACGTAAACTCTAGTGTATAACCCCATAGAATTAAGCATGCACACAAGTGACAAACTCAGAATTAGTCAGATATAGATTCAGGCCTAAGCCTATCACAGATACAGATGCATATTAGGGCCTAAGCCTATTCCAAATACAAATGCATATATACAGAATATATTCAAAAATTAGATATCCTACCCCCTTCCTCTACACACCATCTTGACCATCCCTACGCACCATGTGGGGTTAAAAACACCCACCCAACCCTACACACCATGTTGTACCGATGTGGCACATATCAGATATAGTGCAGCTGTGCTGCCCGATATTAGGCATAATTTTCCTTTCAGAACACTTCCTCGAATAAACATTATCCCACCTTAATCACAGATACAAAACATATATATAGAATTAACGGATACATCATGCTTAACATGCTTTATTTATAGATAACAAATATAACATGCATATACTATCATGCTCGATCAGAATATCAGTCAAACAGATCATACAATTTAGGGTTTTGTTAGCCCTTACCAACCCTACAGTAGGCCCACAGTTGTTTGGGATGACTCGTGCAACCTTAGGAAAAACTTAGATAAATGGGCCCACATGCCCAGATTGGCCTACCCCGTGTGGATCACATGACCTGGCCCAGATATCATACGCCCGTGTGGAGTGCCCCTGTGGGCCCACATGCTCAGATTGGCATAGCCCGTGCGGATCACATGGCCACACCCTAGCCATCACACGACGGTGTCTTGCGCATGGCCTGGCCTTCGTCGATCACACGACCGTGTCATCAAACACGGCTTGCCACACGGTCGTGTGGCATCGACAGTGAGGTTTTTGACTTTTGCCAAAAACTTGTTTTCTTGAGTTTCGGGTACACACCTGGTACGTTTTCACTGATATTGCAATCCCAAGGTCATCAAAACCTATAATCGACATTACCAAAGCCCAAATTTAGTAACACAAATGAAACTAAACTAGGAATATTTCACAACGAAACCTTAAAACATCAAATAGTGAACTCGGTCACTTACCACCAACGAACCAAAATCCAAAACATTCAAATCTCTGTAGAAACATTAATCGCTGCTTGATTTTCATCGAATGAGTGAACTCAATGCTTGAACAAGAATGAGGCAATTTGGAAAACCCAAGAAGAGGGGAAAAGGTAAAGAAAATTCAGTAGGGAAAGGAGAAGCAAAATGTTAGAAAATGGAAGAAAAAATTCAGTGAAATTAAAAAAAATAAAAATAAAAATAAAAATAAAAATAAAATAAAATAAAAATTATACCCAAATCCCTCAATTAACTCCCACTAACCCACTACATCTCAACCAACAAAGAATTTCAGTTCAACCGGAACTCTCACCGATAACAAAGTAAAAATAAACTCCCACGCTCGCGCAAGGAGTCGAACAGGACCTCCATCTCACTAACTCCCTTACCACTCAAACCAGCAGACTCATTCTGTTATGGTATTACAAGTAGTTAAATATAAGCCCACTGAACAGAGAGAAGGCTTAAGTTAGAAAAAATAGTAAAATTTTACTACAGCTAAGGCTTGAACTTGGGACCTCCATACACACCCAGAACACATAACCATTGAAGCAGATACAAGTTATCCAGAAACATAAATAGAAATATTAGGGCGTTACAACTCTACCCCCTAAAAGAGATTTTGACCTTGAAATTTAGCTGATCAGAATATATGAGGATACTGCTGACGCATCGAGTCTTCAGGTTCCCACAAGGCCTCCTCAGTGCAATGATTCTGCCATAGCACCTTCACCAATGGAATGGACTTCCTCCTTAGAACCTTGATCATGTCTGAGAGTTTTAATATTTATATAATGAATGATCGAGCCTAGAAACTATCACCACGATTAAGGCAAGCGCACCTATTGAATAGTAGTATAGCTTAGTGGCAAGACCGGGATGTCAAACCCAAGGGAACCAAAAGTACTAGTACTGACATTCTTTTTATTATCTAGCCTAAAATAAAGAGGATTGATGTTTATCTAAATTATTCGTAAACTAAGGATGCCAAGACACAGAGAATGAATTGGGAAAATACTTTGGAGAAAACCAATTGATTAAGACAATACCCGAGGAAAAATCACCTAGACTTCACTTGTTATCTAACTCTGAACCAGACGATTTATTCACTTAACTTGATCCGTAGGATTCCCTAGTTTATATTAATACCTCTTTCGAGGCTATTAACGTCTAACCCTAGGTTGATTAATTGAAATTTCTTTCTAATTAAAACCACTAGTGTTGCATTAACTCGATTTATGGTGTAACAGCTTGATTTTGACCCTAATGGGAAAGTGGTTTCGGGACCACAAATCCGAGTCTGAAAAATAATTTAAAATTATTTTTCATATTTATTATGTGTGAATTTGCTTGTGTTAAATTTTCGTGTTTTGATTTTGTCGTTTAAGTATGCGATTAAATAAAAGGACTTAATTAAGTAAAATGTGAAATTTGCTAATTAATATGTAAGTGCTAATTTGTTAATGGCTTTTTAATATTAGGTCTTTAAAGAGCAAATAACCCATTTTATAAGTAGTGGATGACTTATATATGTTTTTTTATGTTAAATTGGTAAGTTAAAATTTATATTAATAAATGATATAATATAAAGTGTATATATATAATAAAACAAACATTAAAAAAGGCATGTTCATCTTTTAATGGTTTTTGACCGAAATCAAAGAAAAGAAAAAGAAAGAATATAAGCTAGGTATTCGGCCTTGTGTTCTTCAAATTAAGGTATGTTAATTGTTAGGTTTTGATAAATTTTACGTTTTGAGATCGTTGCTTAGTAATCTACAAAGCCCATGCCTAATTTCGAAATTGGTGATGTTTTTAAATGTGCCATTGTTGAATACTTATGTATTTTGATGTTTCTTGATAAATTCTGATGGTTGTTTATAGATATACAAGTTTTATAAAGTGATTTTTGACAAAATTGAGTATTTGGAATTAAATTAAAAAATAGAATTTTGTGGCTAGAAATGTGAATAAAATAAAATATAGGTTGTTTTGATCCTATAGAAAATTCAGTTATAAAAGGGTGTATGAAAATTTTGTGTAATTTTGCATATCTATGTATTATGGACTAAAGTGTTAAAATGTGATAGTATAAGGGTTATTTTATAAATAGGTCAAGTTACATGTTTATGGATTACATTGAATGAGTTGGTGATTAAATGGGTTGAATTTGAATTAATATAGATCAAGAGAAACAATTATCGAGAATTAGATCGAGGAAAGCGGAAAGTAGGCGAATAGTTGTGATTACGAGGTAAGTTAGTATAGCTAAAAATCGAAGTATTAGATATGTGTAATTATTTAAATTGAATATATATGTATGTGTAATGAATAATTTACTAGAATTATCGACTCTATGAATATGTTCTTTATTTCGAATTATATGATTAATTGATACAAAATTATATGTTACAAGTATTTGCATACAAGTTTCACGATACATGATTATATGATTAATATATTATATGGTACAATAACTATATGAGTAAATGAGATATGAGATGAATTGGTACTTGAATAAAAAAGTTATAGATGTTATACTTATGCGAGAATTGGTTGGATAATAAACATGGCTTATGCAAAGTGAGCATTTGAATATATATGTTTTAATTGAATTGAAAATATATGAATTGAGAAATTGTTGTATTAAATATCGTTAATTTTGAATTTAATTTAGTTTAATATCTTGTTTTGAATTTTATAGAGTAATAATTGAGGTAGTTGAATATGATTATGCATGGAAATAATATATTTGAGTTTAATTAATTGAGATTACGACATTTGAAAGTCTGTATGAACTTTATGGAATAGCTAGAATTTTCAATATATGAATTATGTATAAGATGACTTTATAACTTGATGATATTAGGGCTTTGAGCTTAGCAAGCCTTATATTGGTGAATTAAATCGGGCTTTGTGCCTAGCGAGCTTTATCTTGGTGTATTAAATCGAGCTTTGAACCTAGCTTGAGGCCTTGTCTTGGGTGTGTAATCTGAGCTTTGTGCCTAGCTTGAGCTTTATGCCGATGTATTAAATCAGGCTTTGAGCCTAGCAGGCCTCGTGCCGGTGTGTGATAAAGGCTTGTGCCTAGCAGGCTTTATGCTTGGGTGAATTATTATAAACTTTATGCCTAGCAGACTTTATGCCGATATGGCATCGATATGTGATTGCATGTAAGACCACGTGCAGGACATTGGCATTGTACGATATGTGTGATTATCATGTATCCTATCCAATTTCGAATGAATCAGCAGTAGTTTACCAATTTGTAATGTATAAAGTAAATGCTATAAGAAATATAAAAGTACATGATTACATAATTTATATGAAATTATATGCTAAATGAAATATAAGTTACATGGATTATATGTTACAATTATATGTGTACATGATACATAATACATAGTATACATGATTTATATATTACAGAATTACATGATTTATCTGAATACATGCTATCTGAATTACATGAATTACATGGATAATATATTGCTACAAGAGTTATATGATTTACATGAATATATGTAATATAGGTTGCATGATTTACATGAATTATTTGCTACAGTAGATGAATTAAAAGATGATGTGTTACATGAATTATATAAGTTACAAGATGAAATCTTATATGAGATATTTGATGGGTATAAATGAAATGATAGATGGATTAGATATTAAATAGACATTATAAGTTTGGTTTCTTCCTTGTGAATGGATGAACTAGTGTTCTTACTTATGAATTGATGTTATACAAGTATAATTACGCTATCGGTTATATGAATGTGTTACAGGTCATTTGAATGGAAATAGATTTATATGAATATTATGTGAATTTAAATGCTTATTGTTTTTACTCATGATGTTTTGATGAAATGCGAATAGGTAATATTTATATGGTATAAGTATAGATGGCTACCAAGTATATGGTTCTTACTAAGCAAGATCAAAACTCGATGTATAACTCACTTACTTTATCCTTTGGGCCAAAACATCAAGTCATAGTTTTGGGCTTGAGCCCATTAGCGGGATTAACAATATAAATAGTGATATGCATGTAAATTGATGTTCCCTCCCAAACCTAATTCCATCCGCTACACACCCCCATACCAACCATCACACTGTGGGGATCAAGTCAACCCACCCGCCATCACACCAATCGTAGGCATTAAGCCATTTTATATTTGTGGCGAGCCATGAGAGCTAGATGTGACAAAGTCACCGAACTAGAGGTATTGAGCCAATAATTATTTGTGGCAGAGCCACCGAACTAGAGGCAAATAGCCATTTAATTATTTTGTGGCAGAGCCACCGAACTAGAGGAGAATAGCCATTTAATTATTTTGTGGTAGAGCCACCGAACTAGATTTTTGGCAACAGGCCTTTCTTCTCTTCATCGTTAATCCCAACCCATGCAACATGTGTGCAAAGTAGTTTATGATCACATAATGATTTTATCAAAAAGGCCCATTAACATAAGAGTCAATATTTCCAATTTTTATTAAGGCCCAAAATTACAAAATAACATTTGGCCCATTTAACAATTTAGCATCTTAAGCCCAAATTTACGATCTAGCAAAGAGTTCGGCCCATTTATCGATCTAGCAGAGATTTTGGCCCGTTTAACAATTTAACAGAGATTACGGCCCATTTAACAATTTAACAGAGATTACGGCCCATTTACGATCTAACAGAGATTTCAGCCTAATTTCGATCTAATAGAGATATCGGCCCAATTATCGATCTAGCGGAGATTTCAGCCCATTTATTAATTATCAGGGATTTCAGCCCATTTTACTAACTACCATAATTTTTCGACCCATTTACTAATTATCAAACTTATCGGCCTATTTTACGAAGACATAAAAATTTGCATTTTACCATCTAACTCATCGAGGGCTTTTTTGTAATTTTCACCATATTAGCCGTTTTCATGTAATTTCACCAAAATACCCATTATTTTGTAATATAACGATTTTGTCATTTTCTTACGATTTTACTCACTACCACGAATGACATCCAACCCGAGAAAAGTGTGCGATTTACACCTTGATATCGTGAGTACTAATCCTTCTCGCTCTTCAACACCTAAACATATTACGATCCATTAGAACACTATCATGTATAAAATGCACTATTGATATTCGATCCAAATCCTTACCCCTTTGATTTTGAATCACTTCAATTTTCGGTTTCTCCTCGTTTATCGATTCGTTGTTCGCTGAGAATCCACTAACGTACAAAGGCTCAAAAGTACGAACTACTTCAAATAATTGATTTCCCTCCGTTGATGGTCCGCAACCCGGTGAAAAATCCCGGATTCTCGAAACCGCCCTTCGTTTATACTTAGGCGGAATAGTGGATCCGCCCCTCTTACGAAGACTAAACACCGCCCTTTTCTTCCCTATTTTGAATGTCTTTAATGACAAAAGATCGTTAATCCTAATAATAATATATCGAAAATAATACTAAAGGTTTTAAGAGTAAGATTTCCTTACCACAAATATCCTTGTTCATAATAAGAGAATCGACCAAACGCGTCCCTTAACACCTTAAATCGATTCCAACGTTCTATGATACTCACGAACACTCGAGTTCCGATCTTCCGCTATCGCACTAAAGTATAATAAAGAAAAGCGTTAATAAAATGAGCGATTATTTCGATCCAAGAAATCCTTCTTACCACCATCAATATTCGGCCAAAACCACTATTAACTAACATGAACTAAAAAGAACACTTACCTATTCTCCACGGTTGAAAAGAAATGATTGAGAATGATATTTAGGAAAAGAAAGAGATTCGGCTATGAGAGAAAATAATGGAGAAGGTATGATTGAAAAGAAAATAAAAGGTGAGAGAAAAGATGATGATGATGGTGATTCGGTTTTCAAAGAGAAGAAAGAGAAAGTAAAAGATGTGTTTAGGGGCAAAGTACATTCGACAATGGAGAAAGGAAGAAAAAGAATGATCTTTGGTGTTGGTAATTTGGCACTATGAAAAGGCACACAAAAAAATACTAAAGTGATAAACAAAAATGACCAAATGGTCAAAAGAATTAAGGCTTACCAAAAGCTCAAATTCGGCCAAAGGAGAAAGGTTGAGAGAAAATGCAAAACTTGCACAAGATAATAGAAATGACCAAAAACTAACTCCTAATCCTAGCCAAACTACTAACATATTCGGCCACCTCCCTTTAGCCACCATGTCAGTCAAATTCATGGTCAAATGGCCATGAATTTGTTTCAAAACCTTTTCCTTGATATTTGCCTTATGTCCCCATATCTTTCCAAAGTTTCTTGATTCCATACCATAAGTTAAAATTACCTTTTCCTTTAGTCTACTTAACAAAATAAAACAATACAACTCATCCAACCTTATCCCTTGTCGACACACGCATAGGTTAAAGCAAAAAAATAAAATTTTCTAGATGCTAACCAAGGGAATCGAACCACTCCCCTCATGCCACAACTCATGCGCCAACACCATCTTACCATTACTCATCTTATGCTACACTTTGACACTTATTTTAACTTAAGTATCAATGTCACTTAATCCACTTCATTAAATTCTCAAAAATAAAAATTATTCCATTCCCGAATAATTCTATACTCTTCTTCAGGACTATAATAAATACGAAAAAGAAGTAAGAAAAATTTTCCTTCATAATCTAAGCACCAAAAACATGCAATAAAAATCGATACTCGAATTTTAGGGTGTTACATTATAAGTTTGGTTTCTTCCTTATGAATGGATGAGCTAGTGTTCTTACTGATGAATTGATGTTATACAGTATAATTCTGCTATCGGTTATATGAATATGTTACAGGTCATTTGAATGGGAATAGATTTATATGAATATTATGTGAATTTAAATGCTTATTGTTTTTACTCATGATGTTTTGATGAAATGCGAATATGTAATATTTATATGGTATAAGTATAGATGGCTACCAAGTATATGGTTCTTAATGAGCAATATACTGAGTATTCAATGATAGTTTCATTGATTTGATTGAAAAGATGACGATGTGAAAACAGAAATGAGGATACGAATCAGTACAGGTATATGAATAATACTCGACAAGTAAGTGACATTGATAAATTCATGTGATACGTGAGTAAATGTGATAAATTATGCATGAATTACATGACTATTAAGGAAATAAATATTGAATTAAATAAGGCTGGTTCAAAAGCAATCAAATTGCTTAAAGTGACAAGTCGATTGTTAAATCTTTTATATAGTCTTTATTAGTTATCTGAGCTTACTAAGCTTATTAGCTTACTCTGTTTATTCTCTATATTTTACAGTGATTCAAATGCTCGCTCGGGTTGGAAGTCATCGAAGATTTTATCACACTATCTGGGGGTGATTGGTATTTCTAAACTCTATGATGTGGGATAATATGGCATGTATAGGCTAGTTAATAAGTTGAATTATATGGTCACTTGTGTATATGAATGAGATATGATCTGTTGTATTTTGATCAAGCTATGTGATATGGCTTGAGTGAAAATGGTTGATTTGATATAGAAGTATTATATGATGTATTTATCTTGTGATAGTTTTGTTAATTGGCATTTTGGTATAGATGATATATGTACTTGAACATGTTATGCAAATGATGCTTGTAGGTACATGTCATAAGAGTGTGAAAATGGCTTAAACCAAGCTCTTTTTGTCAAGCGGTCGGGAGCACTGCAGTGTGTGACTTGGACCGTGTGACCCTATTTCCTAAGTTTTCCTATATCTTTTATATGTTATTAAATTATCCCCCTTTGTGTAATTAGAATTTTATATGCTCGTTTTAAGCATGCTATGAATATGAATGCTTGATATTATTGATTTGAGATAATGTTTGATAAAATTTAAAATTTTACTACTCCAAACTGTGTTACAAATTCAGTAATGCCCCTTACCTATTTCGGTGATGGTTACGGGATAAGGGTGTTACATACGGACTCCTATATTAGGTTTGACCCTAATCCGAAAAATTTTTGTCATCTTATTTGTAGGAGTGCGATCAACTCCGCTTAATTATGCTAGATCTACTCTTAAACAAGGACTTTTGCTCCTCTGAATAAGCACATCAATACTTGAATCAATATCCTGAAATATTAGAGCAAGAATTAAGAACACATAATTAAGAACAAATCAAGTATTTATCATATAGTTTAGAAAACAATAACAAGATCTGTCTTAGGTTTCATCCCCCTCAAGTATTTGAGGGGTTTAGTTCATGTTTATAAAAGAATACATCTCAAAAGAAATTAAATAACAAAACATAAAGAAAAACCCTAAAACCCCTGAAGGAATTTGAAAGGAAAATCCTTAGTCTTGAGTGTGACTCCGGCTTCTTAGATGGATCAACTGGCTTTCTTCGAGTAATTCCCTATATTTAGCCCTCTTTGGCTTCGCTCCTCATCAACAGACCTGACAGAAGCCTTCTGTTGAACTCCCCTTTTAGGTTTCCCTTTAGGGTGTTTATATAGGCTTTCGGGATGCCTTACTTGGCCCACAAGTATCCTATTCTGAGTGGAATTAAAACGGGTCACGACAGGGACACGCCCGTGTGAAACATCCATGTGATTCGAGCTCAGGGCCGTGTTAAGTCTAGAGATTTTTATCGCCGTGTGAATCGTGGCATTTTATCACCGCCCGTGGTTTGGAGATTTTGGTCCTTGGTTCGTACGATCTCTGCCATACCGGTGTATAAATCCGTGGTGTCCACATGGCCACAGCCACGCCCGTGTGTAAGGCCGTGTGGTAGGGAAACCTATGTTTCATCAATTTGGTTAGTTTGTAGTTAGATGCTAAAAGGAAAAATAAAAATAATAAAAAAAATGAAAATTAATGGGGTTAGTGTTCGGGTTGCCTCCCGAGAAGCACTCGTTTAAAGTCTTAGGCTAGACTTACCCTCATTCGCCCATTCATGGTAGTTTGAAGAGCTGAAACTCCTCTCCCCTGCTATCAGCTTTATGATCATTATATAGTTCGAGTCGAGTAGTGTTTACCTTAAAAGTGCTAAATTTAGGATTAGTTACCTCGATAGTTCCATATGGGTAGATATTCAGTACCTCAAAAGGGATTTCTTCGTTTGTATCAAGGTTTGAAGTGGCGATCCGAGGGTCTGTTTTATTCAACAATACCTGATCTCCGATCTTAAATTGGTTTGGCTTATGGTGTTGCCTCGATTTTGCATCGTGCATTCCTAGTTTCTCTTTGAAATGTGTCTTCCATTTGTCTAGTTCATCGATCTAAAGCCTTCGTTCCTCATGAGTTATTTCATCGTTGGCATGAGGTCTAGGATCTGGCTCAGTTGTGTAGTTTTGTGGTGCTTCCTGAAAAGAAGGTTTAACCGAATGGTGATTAATAGAATTTATTTTCTCACCTGTATTAGTTGATGCCCTAGCCAAGTCAAGAGCTTGAAGAGTGATCATCTCGTCACCTACACTATAACACCCCAAACTCGGCCCAAACACCACGACCAGATCTGGCATGTCACTAAGAAGATTTAGTAAAACATGTCGCATTTTTGGAAAACATTTGTCGAGTTTAAACATGTATTTCGGAAAACTTAATGATTTGATCATTTATAAAAGATATAAATTTTATATGATGCCTTTATGAATTAAAAACCAAAATTTAGTACATGCCTTAGTTTATATTTTTCGTCGAAATTAGGATTCCAATAATAGTAAAAACCCAAAAGAAAGCCAAAAGTATAAGGCTAGTGGCCCATGGCCTTATTACAATAAAATATAAAACCCAAAATAATTTTGTAACACCCCTTAACCCGTACACGTCGTCGAATTAGGGTTATGAGGCGTTACCGAACTAGACACAATTTTTCACAGTCATTTATGGAATAAACCCAATATGCATATTTACATTTTTTTTATATCCACAAATAAAGAACAAGACTTACTTTACAACCCATGTTTCATAATGCAGTACATCATAACTCCTAATCTATACAAGTTTCGAATCAAGCTTCCACCTAACAACTCCAAATTTCGTATGTCAAACATATATGATACATCCATCTCATTAACCGAATATCAGCATATTATTTTATACTTTCTGCGAATATGCATATTAAAACGAATAGGTCCATGGTACTTAAATAGCTTATCATTCACACATATGACACTCGGACAATATAGCATGACCAAACAAACACATCATACTACCATAATATGCGCATTGTCCCTAAAACAAAATCCATGTCAATTCAAAATTTTCAATTCATTTTACCTTATTAATACATGGATACAAGATCATTGAATAACCTACCAAACACACATGATATGCGACTAATTCAAATTATATATATAAATACAACCAATCCATTGACCATATATTCGGTTCTCAAAATAAAAATTCAATGATCAACCCAAAGCATTAGTACATACATTTTCATGGTCATTTCGAATTATACTGAGCACATAATAATCTAAGTAGAGATATTACATGCGACATAATAAGCATACTTATACATATATATGATCATTTCTATACAACTACATTTAACTTCCAAGCCTTATATGCATACGTCTTATACCAAAGATTAAAACAGACTATTATATCAAACATATAAATGATGCTTAATCCAAAAGTAATAGCCTTATTCGCAAGGCCATATATATACATTTACCAAAACCGAACATCATTCATTACTTATCAAAATATAGCCTATACATGCCTTTGATTCAAAAAGTAAACATATATATACCAAAGAGAGTGATAGTGTGGTCGACTTTCATGATGATCCCCTGAGCCCATAGTTGAATCAACGATCTATAAAACAGAAATACAAACACATACAGAGTAAGCTCACTAGCTTAGTAAGTCTTAAGCAAACGATAATTCACTAACCAAGCACTTTAACATTTTTTAATCAATAAATGTAAGACATTGTTTATGTATATTTCGATATGCAATTGATACAAAACCGAATACTAGTAATATATTAACTCAATTACTTATACTTCACTACCATCAACTGCAACTCATCAAAGCACAAAGTACATATATTACATGAATCATACGATTATAATCATGTAAATTCAACATTCATATCCATTACATTATCACACTAAAAATTTTATTATTTCTATATTCATACACGTCGATTATAAGCTCAAATTCACATAACACCATTCTTAACATAATATTTCAACTCAAGTAACATTAATCACAACTTACCTTACTTTTGATGAATTCAAATGGGACTTATGTTTACCTGAGTTTTTAACTCAATAGATTAACTATGTTACACCTCGAGCAATTTATGGTTCCTTCGTTTTAAAGTATCACTAAGCCTACTAGGCACTAAGTCTAATATATCACCGCTAGGCATGAAGCCCAAATATATCAAGGCACTAAGCCCGCTAGGCACGAAGCCCAAATATATCACCGACACTAAGCAGCCGCTGAGCACGAAGCGAATATATCACGGCACTAAGCTTACTAGGCACAAAGCTCGAATATCAACACATTCAACTTTGCGATACACAGTACTTAGTACTAAACTATTAACCATCTCATATTCTTCATTTTACTTTCACCTATTAATCCAAACATACATATTCACATTGTATTAACCAAATTAATTTCACTACAAATTCATACTCCACATTCGGCCAACATGTATATTTATGCTTTAAAATTTCAAACATCATTATATACTATATTCATAAATAATTCATTGGTGTACACTTGCTTAAGGACTTACCTCGACTGTCGACGGACCGCGTGAACCGGCTACTCGAGAACCTTTGTTTTTCCCCGATCCAAATCCGTTTTTCTTTGTTCTTGATCTAAACACATTAAAATTTAGCTCATTCAAGTACATTTCATCTCAATTTAGTCCCTAAACATATAAATAGGCAATTTACCATTTTACCCTACTATTTCACATTTTCACAATTTAATCCTATTTGCATAAAACACAAAATACACAAAATTTCTCAACACTACTTAAGGGCCGAATATGTATAAGGACTATACAAGTCCATTTCTTTCATTTATTTCGCAAATAAGCTCCTCTAAAAATTTATTCTTGTAATTTAGTCCAAAGTACTCAAATTCACTAAAATTTCCAATACAAAATATACTAATCTTTAACATATCTTTAAGAAAAAATCATCAAACATCAAAAACTACATGAACACATCAATGGCCGAATATCAAACATGCTTAGATTCAAAAATTTCAACATGGGTAAGCTACCGTTCGAAGCAACGATCTCAAAAACGTCAAAATTAACAAAAATCGACTAAAAACTCACCTTGAATTTTAGCTTAGAAATGCCGAAAATTAAAAGGTTTCAAAGCTTCATTCTTTTTCCCACATTCGGCCAAAGATGGATGAAAAAGATGATGGCTTATTATTATGATCTTTTAACATATAAAGTAAATAATTATTTAATTACTAATTTAACCTTTAAAATAAAATAAAACTAATATAAAACTTAAGGTTAGTTATGACATATGCCACCCACTAACTTGAAAATGGGCTAATTGCCCTTTTAATGCCCCATATTAAAAAGCCATCAGCAATCTAGCACTTTACACTATAGTATGCAACTTTTACACTTTACGCGATTTAATCCTTTTTGTTAAATTGAACACACAAATGATAAAATTTTTCTACGAGACTTTCACACACACTAATTCACATATAATAAACACAAAATATATTATCAAAATATTTCTCGGACTTGGATTCGTGGTCCCGAAACCGCCATTCTGATTAGGGTCAAATTCAGTCTGTTATAACTTTCCCCCCTTTAAGGATTTTCGTCCCCGAAAATCTTACCATTAAACAACGTCGGATATTGTTGCCTCATTGAGTCCTCAGGCTCCCATGTAGCCTCTTCAACTCCGTGCCGATTCCATAGTACTTTCACTAATGGAATCCTTTTGTTTCTTAACTCTTTTATTTCCCGAGCTAAGATACGGATCGGTTCTTCCTCATACGTCATATCGGGTCGGATTTCAACTTCAGACGGAGTAATCACATGTGATGGATCTGATCTGTATCTACGAAGCATCGAAACGTGAAATACATCGTGTATCTTTTCTAACTCAGAAGGTAACTTCAATCTATAAGCAACAGGCCCAATACGTTCGATGATTTCATACGGTCCGATAAATCTCGGACTCAGTTTACCTTTCCAACCAAAACGAAGTACTTTCTTCCACGGAGATACTTTCAAGAATACCCAATCTCCGACTTGAAATTCTATATCTTTACGTTTCAAATCAGCGTAAGACTTTTGACGATCTGATGCTACTTTCAAACTATCTTTGATTATAGCCACTTTCTGTTCAGTCTCTTTAATCAAATCGACCCCTAGTATCTTATTCTCACTGAGCTCGGTCCAGTACAAAGGCGTACGACACTTGCGGCCATATAGAGCTTCATAGGGTGCCATTTTGATACTTGATTGAAAACTATTATTATAAGCAAATTCAATCAAAGGTAAGTACTTTTCCCACGTACCTTCAAACTCAAGAACACAACATTTCAACATGTCCTCAAGTGTTTGAATGGTTCGCTCAGATTGACCGTCTGTCTGCGGGTGAAAGGCGGTGCTAAAATGGAGTTTAGTACCTAAAGCATCCTACAACTTCTTCCACAATCACGATGTGAATCTCGGGTCTCTGTCTGAGATAATAGAACTTGGCACACCATGTAATCTCACGATTTGAGATATATACAACTCAAACAAGTTTATCTAGTGAAAAGTCCGTATTTAACGGTTTAAAATGAGCTAATTTGGTCGGTCTATCTACTATAACCCAGATCGCATCTTTCTTGCTCGGTGTCATAGGCAAACCAGATACAAAATCCATAGTGATTCTATCCCATTTCCATTCAGGTATCATAATCGACTGAAGTAACCCAGAAGGCACTTGATGCTTGGCTTTTCCTTGCTGACAAATTAAGCACTTTGACACAAATTCAGATATATCCCGTTTCATGCCAGGCCACCAATAAAACTATTTCAAATCATTATACATTTTCGTGCTACCCAGATGTATCGATAAGTAACCACTATGAGCCTCACTCAGAATCATCTGAATCAAATTCGAGTTCTTTGGAACACACATTCGGCTTTTAAAGTTCAAATAGTCATTTGTATCAATTTGAAACTCTGATTCCGCATCTTTTTCACACTGAATTTGTCTAGCAATCAAATCTTTGTCAACTTTCTGTGCATCACAAATTTGCTGAATAAACATCGGTCTTGCTTGTAACTCAGCTATGATCGAACCATCACTAGAAAATACCATCTGTGCGTTCATCGCACGAAGAGCAAATAATGATTTCTGACTTAACGCATCTGCAACAATATTAGCTTTTCCCGGATGATAGTCAATCACCAACTCATAGTCTTTCAACAGTTGTAACTATCTGCGTTGTCTCAAGTTCAAATCTTTCTGAATCATCAAATACTTTAGACTTTTATGATCCGGATAAACGTGACATTTCTCGCCGAATAAGTAATGACGCCAAATTTTCAATGCAAAAACAATGGCTGCTAATTCCAGATCGTGAGTCGGATAATTTCTTTCGTGCGACTTCAATTGTCTCAAGCGTAGGCTATAACTTTGCCTTTCTCGCATCAAAACGCAACCCAACCCATTCAAAGAAGCTTCACTAAAAATGACAAATTCTTTATCTGATTCAAGCTGAGCTAACATTGGAGCTTCGGTCAAAAGGGCTTTTAGCTGCTCGAAACTTTTCTGACACTTTTCTGACCACTCAAACTTGACATCTTTCTGTAGTAGCCTTGTTAAAGGTGTAGCAATCATGGAAAAGCCCTTTAGTAGTATCCATAAGTCCTAAAAAGCTCTAAATTTTAGAGGCATTCTTGATGGTTTCAATCAAGTATAGGCGATATTTTGTTCGAATCAACCCGAATACCTGAAGCTGAAACAACATGACCCAAAAAGCTGACTTCCTTCATCCAGAACTCACACTTACTGAACTTTGCATACAACTACTGATCTCGTAAAGTTTGTAATACTAATCTCAAGTGTTCACCGTGTTCGATTTCATCTTTAGAGTAGATCAGTATATCATCAATAAACACTACTACAAACCGATCCAAAAACTGTCTGAAAACTCGATTCATTAAGCCTATAAAAATAGCAGGTGCATTAGTGAGTCCAAAAGGCATAACCAGAAACTCAAAATGTTCGTGCCTCATCCGGAATGCAGTCTTTGGCACATCTATATCTCGACTCATGAATCGATAATAACCCGATCTCAAATCTATTTTTGAAAATACCGAAGCCCCTTTCAACAGATCAAATAAATCATCAATCCGAGGTAGCGGGTACTTATTCTTTATAGTTACCTTATTCAGTTGCCGATAATCAATGCACATTCGCATCGTTCCATCTTTCTTTTTCACAAAAAGAACTAGTGCACCCCAAGGAGAGAAACTCGGTCGTGCAAAGCCCCTATCTGTTAACTCTTGCAACTGTGCTTTCAACTCTTTTAACTCAGTAGGTGCCATTCGATATGGAGCTATCGAAATCGGAGTCATTCCCGGTACTAATTCAATGCCGAACTCAATCTCTCGTATTGGTGGTAAACCCGGTAGTTCTTCAGGAAACACATCTGGGTATTCACACACAACCGGTACAGATTCAACCTACTTTTCAGATACTTTATTATCCAGTACATAGGCCAAATAAGCTTCGCACCCTTTTCTCACATACTTTCGGGCTAACATCGAGGATATTACTGTAGGAAACCCACTTAAATCACTGGATTCAATTCTGATGATCTCACCGTTCTGACATCTCAAATCAATAAACTTTCTTTTGCAATTCACCACTGCATCATGCGAAGTTAACCAGTCCATTCCCAAAATTATATCGAACTCATCGAAGGGCAACAACATTAAATCGGTGGGAAGCAAGAATCCCGAATCATCAACGGGCAACCCCTACACACTTTATTAACAAGCACACATCTACCCAAAGGGTTGGACACACGAATCACAAACTCAGTAGACTCAACTGGTAGAGTCTTACTGAATACTAGAGTTTCACACACATATGAATGAGTCGAACCAGGATCAATCAATGCAATCACAGTAGTATCATAAAGGGTAAAAGTACCGGTAATGACATCGGGGGAGGAAGCATCCTCTCTGGCTCGTGTAGCATAAGCTCTAGCTGGAGCTCTAGCCTCTGATTGTATTGCAGTGTCCTTCGTCCCTCTCTGACTGCCACTTACATTGCCTGAATGTCTGAGTGGTCTACCCCGTGCTGGCGCACTTCTCGGTCTAGTATTCTGAGTCGCATTTTGCTCGGCTAACATCGAGCACTCTCGAATAAAATGATCTGACATCCAAATTTAAAGCAGGACCGATCATGAACTCTACAACTCCCAGGATGCCATTTCCCACAATGTTTATACTCAGCCCGGTCTGTGGAACATTAGTGACACTAGCTATCAAGTGGCTCGGGAACTCATTGGAGGTCGATCACGTCTAGGCAAGCTGAAGTGGCTTTATTTCGATTGGGTCATCTCGAACTTCTTATGCACGAATGGAAAATCTTACTCGATGATCTTTTTGAGTGTCTCTAGCTTCTACTTGACTTTTCTTTTCTCCTTTCCGAGCTCTTGACTTTACAAGCTCGCTCGACTAATGTCACAAACTCTTTGATTTCAAGAATGCCAACAAGTAACTTTATGTCTTCATTCGGGCCGTCTTCAAATCTTTTACACATAATGGCTTTAATAGATATACACTCTCGGCGTAACGGCTCAATCGACAAACTTCGCTCATATTCATCACGGTCATGTGACCTGTTTTAATTTCGAAATTCTTTTCGTTTACGATCGATGAATATCGGTGATATATTTCTTCTGAAACTCAATTTGGAAGAAGTCCTAAGTTACTTTTTCTTTCGAAACCACGGATACCAGTGTGTTCTATCAGTGATAGGCAGTGTCCCGAAGTAGAGATATAGCACACTTTAGGCATTCATCTGGGTTCAATGATAGCTTATCGAGTACCCGAATAGTGTTATCAAGCCACATCTCGGCTCTCTCAGCATCATCATCATCATTGGCCTTGAATTCCTCAGCCCCATATTTCCTGATTTTATCAATGGGAGGCCTGCTAGATCGGATCTATTATCGAAGTCTTTGAAGGTACGAGTTGGATTATTTGGGGTGGAGGTTGTTGTACAGCGGATTAGTCGAATAAACTGGGTAAACCATTCGTTCATCATCTGATAGAAGGCTTGTTTAGCCTCCCCCTCATGGCTACCCGAAACTGGTCGAGAGTTTAATGGCGCTGATCCACACGCGAGATCAGGCGCAACGCTCTCCACATCATCATCTACGGCTCTATCGGGATCAGGATCCATTTATATAAAATACAATTGAAATTGTTAGAAGTCACCGCACTATCATATATACAATTCAAAGGCATGTATAGCTAGACTCATAGACACTACGGTAGTCCTAGAATCGACTAAACCGTAGCTCTGATACCAATTAAATGTAACACCCCTTAACCCGTACCTGTCGTCGAATTAGGGTTATGAGGCGTTACCGAACTAGACACAATTTTTCACAGTCATTTATGGAATAAACCCAATATGCATATTTACATTTTTTTTAATATCCACAAATAAAGAACAAGACTTACTTTACAACCCATGTTTCATAATGCAGTACATCATAACTCCTAATCTATACAAGTTTCGAATCAAGCTTCCACCTAACAACTCCAAATTTCGTATGTCAAACATATATGATACATCCATCTCATTAATCGAATATCAGCATATTATTTTATACTTTCTGCGAATATGCATATTAAAACAAATAGGTCCATGGTACTTAAATAGCTTATCATTCACACATATGACACTCGGACAATATAGCATGACCAAACAAACACATCATACTACCATAATATCGCGATTGTCCCTAAAACAAAATCCATGTCAATTCAAAATTTTCAATTCATTTTACCTTATTAATACATGGATACAAGATCATTGAATAACCTACCAAACACACATGATATGTGACTAATTCAAATTATATATATAAATACAACCAAATTACCATATAAGGTTCTCAAAATAAAAATTCAATGATCAAAAGCATTAGTACATATATTTTCATGGATATTTCAATTACACCGAGCACATAATAATCTAAGTAGAGGACATAATAAGCATACTTATACATATATATGATCATTTCTATACAACTATATTTAACTTCCAAGCCTTATATGCATCGTCTTATACCAAAACTATTATATCAAACATATAAACGATGCTTAATCCAAAAGTAACAAATTTTAAAAGGCCATATATATACATTTACCAAAACCGAACATCATTCATTACTTATCAAAATACAGCCTATACATGCCTTTGATTCAAAAAGTAAACATATATATACCAAAGAGAGTGATAGTGTGGTCGACTTTCTTGATGATCCCCTGAGCCCGTAGTTGAATCAACGATCTATAAAACAGAAATACAAACACATACAGAGTAAGCTCACTAGCTTAGTAAGTCTTAAGCAAACGATAATTCACTAACCAAGCACTTTAACATTTTTTAATCAATAAATGTAGGACATTGTTTATGTATATTTCGATATGCAATTGATACAAAACCGAATACTAGTAATATATTAACTCAATTACTTATACTTCACTACCATCAACCTGCAACTCATCAAAGCACAAAGTACATATATTACATGAATCATACGTTTATAATCATGTAAATTCAACATTCATATCCATTACATTATCACACTAAAATTTTATTATTTCTATATTCATACCGTCGATTATAAGCTCAAATTCACATAACACCGTTCTTAACATAATATTTCAACTCAAGTAACATTAATCACAACTTACCTTACTTTTGATGAATTCAAATGGGACTTATGCTTACGAGTTTTTAACTCAATAGATTAACTATGTTACACCTCGAGCAATTTATGGTTCCTTCGTTTTAAAGTATCACGGCACTAAGCACGCTAGGCACGAAGCCTAAATATATCACCAAGACTAAGCACGCTAGGCACGAAGCCTAAATATATCACCAGGGACTAAGCACGCTGAGCACAAAGCCGAATATATCACCGACACTAAGCACGCTGAGGCACGAAGCCGAATATATATCGGCACTAAGCACCAACACGAATATGTCACAGGCACTAAGCACATTAGCTCGAATATCAACACATTCAACTTTACGATACACGAGTGCTTAGTACTAAACTATTAACCATCTCATATTCTTCATTTTACTTTCACCTATTAATCCAAACATACATATTCACATTGTATTAACCAAATTAATTTCACTACAAATTCATACTCCACATTCGCCAACATGTATATTTATGCTTTAAAATTTCAAACATCATTATATACTATATTAAGTAAATAATTCTTTGGTGTATACTTGCTTAAGGACTTACCTCATTGTCGATGGACCGCGTAAACCTGCTACTCGAGAACCTTTATTTTCCCCGATCCAAATCTGTTTTCTTTGTTCTTGATCTAAACACATTAAAATTTAGCTCATTCAAGTACATTTCATCTCAATTTAGTCCCTAAACATATAAATAGGCAATTTACCATTTTACCCTACTATTTCACATTTTCACAATTTAATCCTATTTGCATAAAACACAAAATAAACAAAATTTCTCAACACTACTTAAGGGCCGAATATGTATAAGGACTATACAAGTCCATTTCTTTCATTTATTTTACAAATAAGCCCCTCTAAAAATTTATTCTTGCAATTTAGTCCAAAATACTCAAATTCACTAAAATTTCCAATACAAAATATACTAATCTTTAACATATCTTTAAGAAAAATCATCAAACATCAAAACTACATGAACACATCAATGGCGAATATCAAACATGCTTAGATTCAAAAATTTCAACATGGGTAAGCTACCGTTCAAGCAACGATCTCAAAACGTCAAAATTAACAAAAATCGACTAAAACTCACCTTGAATTTTAGCTAGAAAGAAATGTTTCAAAGCTTCAAAATTAAAAGGTTTCAAAGCTTCATTCTTTCCCCACATTCGGCCAAAGATGGATGAAAAAGATGATGGCTTATTATTATAATCTTTTAACATATAAAGTAAATAATTATTTAATTACTAATTTAACCTTTAAAATAAAATAAAACTAATATAAAACTTAAGGTTAGTTATGACATATGCCACCCACTAACTTGAAAATGGGCTAATTGCCCTTTTAATGCCCCATATTAAAAAGCCATCATCAATCTAGCACTTTACACTATAGTATGCAACTTTTACACTTTACGCGATTTAATCCTTTTTGTTAAATTGAACACACAAATGATAAAATTTTTCTACGAGACTTTCACACACATTAATTCACATATAATAAACACAAAATATAATATCAAAATATTTCTCGGACTTGGATTCGTGGTCCCGAAACCACCATTCCGATTAGGGTCAAATTCGATTACATTACAACTCTCCCTTTAAGGATTTTCGAAGGAAAATCTTACCTTTAAACAACGTCTCGGATATTGTTCCCTCATTGAGTCCTCAGGCTCCCATGTAGCCTCTTCAACTCCGTGCCGATTCCATAGTACTTTCACTAATGGAATCCTTTTGTTTCTTAAGTCTTTTATTTCCCGAGCTAAGATACGGATCGGTTCTTCCTCATACGTCATATCGGGTCGAATTTCAACTTCAGACGGAGTAATCATATGTGATGGATCTGATCTGTATCTACGAAGCATCGAAACATGAAATACATCGCGTATCTTTTCTAACTCAGAAGGTAACTTCAATATATAAGCAACAGGCCCAATATGTTCGATGATTTCATACGGTCCGATAAATCTCAGACTCAGTTTACCTTTCCAACTAAAACGAAGTACTTTCTTCCATGGAGATACTTTCAAGAATACCCAATCTCCGACTTGAAATTCTATATCTTTACGTTTCAAATTAGCATAAGACTTTTGACGATCTGATGCTGCTTTCAAACTATCTTTGATTATAGCCACTTTACTTCGGTCTCTTTAATCAAATCGAACAAAGGCGCATTTACACTTGCGGCCATATAGAGCTTCATAGGGTGCCATTTTGATACTTGATTGAAAACTATTATTATAAACAAATTCAATCAAAGGTAAGTACTTTTCCCACGTACCTTCAAACTCGAGAACGCAACATCTCAACATGTCTTCAAGTGTTTGAATGGTTCACTCAGATTGACCGTCTGTCTGCGGGTGAAAGGCGGTGCTAAAATGGAGTTTAGTACCTAAAGCATCCTGCAACTTCTTCCACAATCGCGATGTGAATCTCGGGTCTCTGTCTGAGATAATAGAACTCGGCACACCATGTAATCTCACGATTTGATGTATATACAACTTAACAAGTTTAACTAGTGAAAAGTCCGTACGAACCGGTACAAAATGAGCTGATTTGGTCAGTCTATCTACTATAACCCAGACTGCACCTTTCTTGCTCGATGTCATAGGCAAACCAGATACAAAATCCATAGTGATTCTATCCCATTTCCATTCAGGTATCTTAATCGGATGAAGTAACCTAGAAGGCACTTGATGCTCGGCTTTTACTTGCTGACAAATTAAGCACTTTGACACAAATTCAGATATATCCCGTTTCATACCAGGCCACCAATAAAACTATTTCAAATCATTATACATTTTCGTGCTACCCAGATGTATCGATAATCAACCACTATGAGCCTCACTCAGAATCATCTGAATGAAATTCGAGTTCTTTGGAACACACATTCGGCTTTTAAAGTTCAAACAGTCATTTGTATCAATTTGAAACTCTGATTCTGCGTCTTTTTCACACTAAATTCGTCTAGCAATCAAATCTTTGTCAACTTTCTGTGCATCACAAATTTGCTGAATAAACATCGGTCTTGCTTGTAACTCAGCTATGATCGAACCATCACCAGACAATACCATCTGTGCGTTCATCGTACGAAGAGCAAATAATGATTTTCGACTTAACGCATCTGCAACAACATTAGCTTTTCCCGGATGATAGTCAATCACCAACTCATACTTTTTCAACAGTTCTAACCATCTGCGTTGTCTCAAGTTCAGATCTTTTTGAGTCATCAAATACTTTAGACTTTTATGATTGAATAAACGTGACATTTCTCTAGAATAAGTAATGACCTAAATTTTCAATGCGAAAACAATGGTACGTTAATTCCAGATTAATGAGTCGGATAATTTCTTTAAATGCGACTTCAATTGTCTCAAGCATAGGCAATAACTTTGCCTTTACGCATCAAACGCAACCCAACCCATTCAAAGAAGCATCACTAAAATGACAAATTCTTTACCGATTCATTTGAGCTAACTTTGGAGCTTCGGTCAAAAGGGCTTTCAAATGTCGAAACTTTCGACACTTTTATGACCACTCAAACTTGACATCTTTCTGTAATATCCTTGTCAAATGTGTAGCTATCATGGAAAAGCCTTTGACGAATCATCGTAGTATCCATAAGTCCTAAAAAGCTCAATTTCGTAGACATTCTTGATGGTTTCCAATCAAGTATAGCGATATTTTGTTCTGATCAACCCGAATATGATTTGAAACAACATGACCCAAAAGTCGACTTCCTTCATCCAGAACTCACACTTTTTGAACTTTGCATACAACTACTGATCTCGTAAAGTCTATAATACTAATCTCAAGTGTTCAGCGTGTTCGGTTTCATCTTTAGAGTTGATCAGTATATCATCAATAAACACTAATATAAACCGATCCAAAAGCGTAGAAAACTCGATTCATTAAGTCCATAAAAATAGCAGGTGCATTAGTGAGTCCAAAAGGCATAACCAGAAACTCAAAATGTCCGTACCTCGTCCGGAATGCAGTCTTTGGTACATCTCGTATCTCGACTCAAGAATCGAAAATAACCCGATCTCAAATATATTTTTGAAAATACCGAAGCCCATTTCAACTGATCAAACAAATCATCAATCCGGTGGCGGGTACTTATTCTTTATAGTTACCTTATTCGATTGCCGATAATCAATGCACATTCAGATCGCTCCATCTTTCTTTTCACAAAAGAACAAGTGTACCCAAGGAGAGAAACTCGATGCGTGCAAAGCCCCTATCTGTTAACTCTTAAATTGTGCTTTCAACTCTTTTAACTCGGGGTTTCAGGTTTCGATGAAGGAAAAAGAAGAAGAAGAAAAGATGACTCTAATTTGCCGAAAAGAGAGAAAGCTTGAGGCTATTTTCAGAGAACACAATGAAAAATTTGGCACACCCCCTTGCCTATACTAAATCGATTTTCCCCCTCTCCTGTGTTTGATTTTGGCCAACTCTCGCAACCAAGAGATCACTCTTATCATTCTATCCCTTATCCTTAATGAACACTCATCCAACAGAGACCTACACCACACCACTACTTCCCTTTATCAAGATCATATCACATAATTTAAAACATAAAATCCCTATTTTGTAAATTGCCATCCCCTATAAATGGCCCCTACTGGGGCCCTCTTTTGCTTAGCCACTTATAGCTCCCTTGCTCTTATTCCCCCAAGCCCATTATGCCTATTACACTCTCAATACTTATTTAAACCCAATAGTCTCTAAACAAAATATTTAGCCAAGACCTTGGCCCATTCTTGAGCCCAATTTGCACCTCTAAACCTCATTAACATTTTAAGCATATATCACATAAAATGCACAGGCCCAATAATTTGGGATGTTACAGTTCTACCCCCTTAAAATAAATTTCGGCCTCGAAATTTACCTGATCAGAAGAGATGGGGATACTGCTATTACGTAACATCCTCTGGTTCCTATGTTGCTTCCTCCGCACCGTGGTTTCACCACAAAACCTTGACCAAAGGGACGGACTTCCTTCTCAACACTTTTATGTCTCGATCCAAGATTTGCACTGGTTCCTCCTCAAAAGACAAATCTGGCCTTACTTCAATCTCTTCCAACGGCACAACGTGCGATGGATCAGAACGATAACGTCTTAGCATTGAGACATGGAACACATCATGTATCTGCTCCAACTCTAAAGGCAACTCCAATCGATAAGTGACTGGGCCCATGCGTTCTAGTACCCGATAAGGCCCAATAAACCGGGGACTTAGCTTACCCTTCTGACCAAACCTCATTACCTTCTTCCACGGTGATACTTTCAAGAAGACTTAATCTCCTACTGCAAATTCCATCCCCTTCCATTTAAGATCCTATCGACTTACATCAATCGACGATTTGCCTTCAATCGAGCCCAATTAACTTTTCTCTTCCATTTCGACACTAGTTCGGGCCCAACACGGCGCGCCACCCAACCTGTCCAACAAGTTGGGGTACAACATCTCCTTCTGTATAACGCTTCATACGGTGCCATCTGAATACTAGATTGATAACTATTATTGTACGCGAATTCTGCCAAAGGCAAATACTCCTCCCAGCTTCCCCTAAAATTGATGATGCAACCTCTTAGCATATCCTCCAAGATCTGAATTACCCTCTCAGACTGACCATCAGTCTGTGGATGAAAAGTGGTGCTGAAGTCTAGCCTTGTTCCCATGCCTGATGCAAAGCCTTCTAGAACCGTGACGTGAACCTAGGGTCTCTATCCGATATAATCGACACAGGTACACCCTGCAGTCTCGCCACCTCAGCCACATACAACTTAGCCAACCTTTGCAGAGAAAAGTTGACACGAATCGGTATGAAGTGCGTAGACTTCGTCAGTCGATCCACAATCACCCAAATTGAATCCTTCTTAGTGGGCGTAAGGGGTAACCCACTAATAAAATCCATCGTGATTCTCTCCTATTTCCACTGCGAAATCTTTACCGGCTGCAACAACCCCGAAGGCAACTGGGGTTTCGCTTTCACCTGCTGGCATGTCAAACACTCAGCCACGAATTTCGTTATCTCTCGCCGGACACTGCCACGTAATTGTTCTTACAAATCCCGGTACATCTTAAACCCTCCAGGATGCATAGCGTAAGGGCTACTATGCGCCTCCTAAAGAATCATCTGCCTTAACTCCACATCCTTTGGCATACAAACTCTCTTACGAAAACACAGGACTCCATCACCATTCACACTATAGTCCTCTCCTTCACCACTTTACACTTGCCAGAGTCGAGCACTCAAAACATCATCTAGAAGTTGTTTCTCCTTGATCTGACTTGTCCACATAGGTCTTACTTGGAGCTCAGCTACCAAATTTTCATCATCATACAGACTAAGATAAGCGAACATCGCCCTCAAATCCGATATCACCTTCCTACTCAGCGCATCTGCCACCATGTTAGCCTTACTTGGATGATATTCGATCGAGCAGTCATAGTCCTTCAAGAGCTCAATCCACCTACATTGCCTCCGATTCAACTCCTTCTGGGTAAGAAGATACTTCAGGCTCTTATGGTCCCTGTAAATAACTGACTTCTCCTCATACAGGTAGTACCTCCAAATCATCAGAGCAAACACTACCGCCACCAATTCTAAATCGTGCGTAGGGTAGTTCAATTCATTCGGTCTCAACTATCGAGATGCATATGTAATAACTTTTCCATTTTGCATCAACACACATCCTAAACCCTTGTGTGACGCATCACGATGAGCGGTAAATTTTTTCCGCCTCTGGTGAATTAACCTTGGCGCTTACATCAAGATTCTCTTGACTTCTCAAAGCTCTCTCTTGCTTTGTCGATCCATACAAACGATAATCCTTTCCTCAACAACTTAGTTAAAGGTGTCGCTATCAATGAGAACCCTTCAACAAACCTTCTGTAGTACCCAGCCAATCCCAAGAAATTTTAAACTTTTGCCACAGACTTCGGCAGTTTCCAATCTAATACAGCTTCTATCTTCTGATGGTCCAACCTAATTCCCTCTGCGAAAACTACATGCCCTAAGAAAGTCACTTCCTTCAGCTAGAACTCACACTTACTGAACTTTGCGTACAACTGCTTCTCCCTCAGAATTTGCAACACCACACGAAGATGTGCATCATGCTCCTCCTCAGACTTGGAGTATACCAGGATATCATCGATGAACACCACGATGAACCGATCAAGATGCGGTTGAAATACCGGGTTCATCATATCCATAAATGCCACTGGCACATTCGTTAACCCGAACGACATCCCAAAAATTCGTAATGATCGTACCGAGCCTGAAACGCCGTCTTATGAATGTCTCCTTCCTTTACCCTTAACTGATGATATCCTGACCTTAAGTCAATCTTAGAAAAGACCGAAGCTCCTTTCAGATGATCGAATAGGTCATCGATTCTTGGTAGTGGGTACTTGTTCTTAACCGTCAACCTATTCAATTGATGATAGTCTACACACATACGCATGGATCTGTCCTTCTTCTTCACAAACAGGATCGGGGCTCCACACGGAGACACACTCGGTCGGATAAATCCACGATCCAATAGTTCCTGAATCTGGGCTTTGAGTTCCACCAGCTCTTTCGGCGCCATTCTGTATGGAGCAATAGACACTGGAGCTGCACCCAAAAGTAGCTCTGTTCCAAACTCCACTTTGCGATCTGTGGGTAATCCTGGCAATTCCTCAGGAAAGACATCTGTGAAATCCTTGACTATTCAAACCTCATCGATAGTCACCTCCGTAACATCCAAAGTACTGAAAAAGGCTAGAAACGCACTACATCCCTTCCGAATCATCTTAACAGCTTTTAATGCGGACACTACGTTGGACAAATAATTCCTTCTTCCTCCTAACACAACCACCTCCCCGCATTTCGGGGTACTCAACACCATGCGCTTAGTTGCCTCTAACCAATACTCAGCTATGTTAGGGACTGCACCAGAAACTCCCCTAAACATCACTGCTCAGTTGGCTCGAAGTTGTTCGAACCACGGACTTTCGAGCTCTGAACCGTGCCTATTCGACCACTATTTCAAGGACCCACGAGATCGCTCGAGACATCGCATCATCTCCACCCGTTTGGTCACGAAATTCTCCTCCACATTTGCCGATCCAACATCTCATTTCCTGACCCGTGGCCAGACCCTACTAGTTCGGACACGGTCATCCTACCCCTACCACGACCACGCGACGGACGTCCTCGACCCCTTGTACTCATCATCCTAATATCCCCTTTATCCGATTTAAGAAAATTTTATGAATTATTAACTCTTTCCACTGATTATCCACGAACAATTTTATGAAAAATTAGTTTGCTAGTGGTTCTTTCGAATTCAGAATTATATTTGAAGGTTCAGTCTCAAGTCTACTACCCTAATTCAGAGAATCACATATATTCACAATCAGCATACAGAGGGCATTCACAAACTTATGTTCACCACCTAGGGGCATTTTCGTCCTTTCACTACCTAGGGCATTTTCGTACTTTATCTTACAGGGGTATTTTCATAATTTTCAAAATAAGGTATCTTGGTGGTTTTACAAAATAGGGGGTATTTTGGAAGTTTTGCAATTTGAGGGGTATTTCGGTAATTTCATAAATCTTGGTAATTTTTTTCAAATCTAGGGTATTTTGGGAAATTTTTACAAATCAAGAGTATTTCAGAAATTTTACAAAACTAGGGGGTATTTTAGTGATTTTGCAAAAATAGGGTGGCTGGTCCCTTTTGGGTTTTAATTATAAATTTTGGCCCGTCAACGAGTCCTCATGGCTAAGGTGAACAGACACTACGCACCAGGTAGGATTCTAACGAATAGGAGGTGAGTCACTAGGACTGCTTAATTACCAAGCTCTCCTTGGATCCAATCCTAGACATGCATATGCCTATTATCACACCCTAACCCAGTGACTTGGTCATAGACATGTTTAATTAGATTAAGTTTTATGGAGTTTATTGTTTGGTGTAAGCCAGGCCTAAGGTCTAATAATTTCTATCTTACTAGCCTATGGCCCATAAAGCCCATTAAGCCCACAAACATAACACACAATGGTTCAGAATACTTACCTGGCGGACTTAGGCCGGAGACGCAAGTGCCATGCCAAGAGAACAATCCTGTATTACATGTTTCTGAAAACCCATCTTTAAAAAACATTTTAAGCCCAAAAGCCCCAAAGTTGAGTTTTGAACCGAGCCCTGATACCAATTTGTAACACCCCAAACCCGGCCCAAATACCACGACCGGATCTGGCATGTCACTAAGAAGATTTAGTAAAACATATCACATTTTTGGAAAACATTTGTCGAGTTTAAACATGTATCCCAGAAAACTTAATGATTTTATAATTTATAAAAGATATAAATTTTATATGATGCTTTTATGAATTAAAAATAAAATTTAGTACATGCCTTAGTTTATATTTTTTGCCAAAATTAAGTGTCCAATAATAGTAAAACCCCAAAAGAAAGCCCAAAGTATAAGGCTAGTGGCCCATGGCCTTATTACAATAAAATATAAAACCCAAAATAATTGAACTTATTGAAGGAAAATTTAAATAAATGACGTCTTTGCTGCAACAATTCAAACTCTTGCATGGCCACCTTGCGCTCCCCTCCAGCCAGGTCGATGCACTAAGTAATACCTAAAAAAAATGTTAAATAATAGGGTGAGTCACAAGACTCAGTGTACAACCCTCGTGCACCACTAGACTGGGCCTTAGCCCCATAGAATAGATAACAAAATATAATATATCAGGAATTATGCAAAGCCCAACCCAATCCTAGGTTTCCATCCGCTACACACCACCCTTACCTGTCAATCACACCATTGGGGATTTCTACAATCAACCCACACCGCTACACACCATCGATGGCAGTCATGCTGCAGTTAGCTACTCATCGTCAGATCATGGCAATAGCCACTACAACAGATCATGGCAAAAAAAAAGCAAATACAATAGATCATGGCAAAAGCCACTACAACAGATCACTTCCCCTTTCATCAATCACCCAACCCCGTGCAATCATAGAAATCAGCATACATGTTTATCATATCAAATCAATAGAACCATTCACTTAAGAATGATAGAGATCACTAACCTGATGATTCACCTTTACCCTCCTCGAATTTTCAACAACCATGCCGATATTTCGGCATTTAACAGGATATAACAGATTTATAAGCATATACTAATAGGCAATCCAAATGGTGTGAGAATGTTACACACTTGATTAATGCGTAGGACTACCCTTTATGTCGATACCCTCGCTAATCGAATCTACTACCTTCTGTCTACAACTTTGCTCAAAAGCCGGAAGAACACGAAGATAAGGCCTCTCCTATATTCAGCCAAGGGTTAGTGTTTTACTCGGATTATACATTTAAATTAATAGATCTCCTTACCTTGAAATCCTGAAAGTAATACATCCGAATGCTACTAAACTCTAGCTTAGAATTCTAAGCGATTGAATCCCTTCAAATCCCAGAATGCCACAAATAAGAGAAAACACCCGATTAGTTAACCATATAACCATTCGGCTAAGATCTCTAAAAGCCAAAAAAAGATTGAAATCTTGCGAATCGAAACTTACCTTTAGTTTTCTTCAAGATTCAGCACAAGCAGACACCACAGAAGGAATTCGGCAATCACAGGAGATGAGATCTAGGGATTTCGGCTTTTAATAAAATCTCAAAAAAGATGAACGAGGGAAATACTGATGCGTTTTCGGCTTTTGAAAGAACTAGGAATGGAAAAGATGGGCAAGGAAGTAGATAGAGAGATTCGGCCAAAGTGTTTACAAGAAGAAGAGAAGGTAAATTATAGGGGTTTCGATTTCTGACTGAAGGAAAAAAGAAGAAGAAGAAAAAATGATTCTAGTTTGCCGAAAAGAGAGAAAGCTTGAGGCTATTTTCAAAGAACACAATGAAAAATTTGGCACACCCCTTGCCTATACTGAACCAATTTTTCCCCCCTCTCCTGTGTTTGATTTTCGGCCAACTTTGCAACCAAGAGATCACTCTTATCATTCTATCCCTTATCCTTAATAGAACACTCATCCAATAGAGACCTACACCACACCACTACTTCCCCTTTATCAACATCATATCCACATAATTTAGAACATAAAATCCCCTATTTTGTACCCACATTGCAGTCCCCCTAGCTCTCCTTGGGCTGCCGAAGTTGGCCCAATTCCTTGGGCTCCAAGCGGCCACACTGAGGCCCCCTTTCTTTGCCTATTGGTGCCACTTATAGCTCCCTCCTACTGTGCCTCTTGTTCTTGGGCCACAAGCCCATTATGCCTATTACACTCTCAATACTTATTTAAACCCAATAGTCTCTAAACAAAATATTTAGCCAAGACCTCGGCCCATTCCTGAGCCCAATTTGTACCTCTAAACCTCAAATTAACATTTTAAGCATACATCACATAAAATGCACAGGCCCAATAATTCGAGATGTTACATACACGAAGTATAGGTTCTCCTATACCAACATCAATTTTAGTTCTAGCAGTTGCTAAAAAGGGTCTTCCTAAAATTAAAGGAATATTATTATCCTCATCCATGTCTAAAATGACATAGTCTACTGGAATATAAATTTATCAATTTTCATGAGTACATCTTCAATTATACCCCTTGGAATTCTAATAGTTTTATCAGCTAATTGAAAACTCATCCTAGTTTGTTTGGGCTTCCTAAGACCTAGCTGTTTAAACATTTTATAAGGCATAAAGTTTATGCTCGCCCCTAGATCAGCTAAGGCGTTATTAATAGATAAGCTACCAATTAACCACGGAATTGTAAAACTCCCTGGATCTTTTAACTTTCGTGGTAGTTTATTTTGTAAAATTGTTGAGCACACTGCATTTAGCTCCACATGCAACGTATTGTCAAAAGCTCTTTTAAAAATTTCTTTGATTTGGGCATCTGTGAAAGACCTTTAAGAAACGATAAGTTAATATGTAATTTTTTTAGAAGTTTAAGAAATTTATCGAATTGTTCATCTGTGTGGTCTTTCTTTGTCGCATTGGGGTATGGCACACGAGGTTGGTACTCTTTAATGACAGTTTTTTGTGTATCGTGGCTTACCTCAACGTTACCTTTATTGACCACAGGTTCTTGCCTTGGTTTAGATTTAGATTTCACTAACCCTTCTTCATCGCATCCTGTGATGGCGTGAAGTTGCTCCATTGGGTGAGGTTCAGTGTTGCTTGGCAAGCTACCTTGTGGTCATTCTGAGATCAGCTTAGCAAGCTAACCTAGTTGGATTTCGATCCCTTGAATCGATGCTTGCTGGTTTTTGAGGGTTGTTTCAGTGTTCTGGAAGCGTGTTTCTAATACCGCAATAAATTTCATAAGTATCTCTTCAAGGTTTGGCTTTTTCTCCTTTGGGTAGGGTTGCTGTTGTTGAAGCCTGGAGGGGGTTGTTGTCTTTAATTTCCTTGACCACCCCATGAGAAATTGGGGTTATTCCTCCAACCTAGATTGTAAGTATTACTATAAGGATTATTTTGAGGTCTAGATTTATTACCCATATAGTGAACTTGTTCGTTTTCAGCGCTCGAGTTGTAAGGTGGATATTCTGTATTGCTCATCCCTCCTCCATTCATATCACACTGCATTACTGGATGTACCTGCGAAGAACTACACAAACCATCAATCTTTTTATTCAAAAGTTGTACCTGGTTTGATAGCATAGTGACTGCGTCAAGGTTGAAAACACTAGCAACTTTTGTCGGCTTTGTCCTCATAACTTTCCACTGATAGTTATTCAGTGACATCTCTTTAATAAATTCATAAGCCACTTCAGGAGTTTTGTTATTTAGGGTTCCACTGGCAGCTGCATCAATAAGCTGCCTAGTTGAGGGGTTCACACCGTTATAGAAGGTTTGAACTTGTAGCCATAATGGTAGCCCATGATGAGGGTACCTTCTTAGTAAATCCTTGTATCTCTCTCATGCATCGTAAAGTGTCTCTAGATCCATCTACACAAAAGAAGAAATACCATTCATCAACTTAGCCGTTTTAGCCGGCGAAAAATATTTTATTAAGAAATTTTCGGTCATTTATTACCATGTAGTGATTGATCCTCGTGGTAACGAGTTCAACCACTGTTTATCCTTGTTCCTCATTGAAAAGGGAAACAACCGAAGTTGAATAGCATCATCAGAAATGCCATTGATTTTAAACGTATCGTATAATTCCAAAAATTTTGCTAAATGTAAGTTAGGATCCTCATCCTGCAAACCATCAAACTGAATAAACTATTGTATCATCTGTATATTATTAGGTTTCAATTCAAAATTATTTGCAGTTCCATAGCTACGGAGGTAATTGATTATTTAGATTTTCAGCCATCTCTTTAGGAGTATTGGTTATGTTTTCTTGCTCTTCCTCTATGTATTATAAACTTCGCCTAATTTCTCTTTGGTTTCTGCGAACGATTACCTCAATCTCACTATCAAAAAGTAATGGTCCTGACGGGTTCTTCCTAGTCATAAACTAGAAAAACCTACCAGAACAAATAATAGGAGATTAGAAAACTAAAAATAAAAATTAGAAAGAAATAAATAAATAAATAAAAGAAAAATGGCTAAAGTAATAAAAATTGAGCGTTCCTAATATTTCGAGAGTTTTAATATTTATATAATGAATGATCGAACCTAAAGCTAAAAACTTGATCATGCACACCTATCGAGAGAGTATTAATATTTATACTGACTTTCTTTTTATTATCTAGCCTAAAATAAAGAGGATTGGTGTTTATCTAACTAATTCCTAAACTAAGGATGTCAAGACACAAATAATGAATTGGGAAAATACTTTTGAGAGAACCAATTGATTAAGACAATACCCGAGGAAAAATCCACCTAGACTTCACTTGTTATTGAACTCTGAACCAGGCGATTTATTCACTTGACTTGATCTGTAGGATTCCCTAATTTATATTAATACCTATTTCAAGGCTACTAACGTCTCATCCTAAGTTGATTAATTGAAATCTCTTTCTAATTAAAACCACTAGTGTTGCATTAACTCAATTTATGGACTCCCATATTAGGTTTGACCATAATCCGATAAATTTTCGTCGTCCTATTTCTAGGACTGAAATCAACTCCGCTTAATTATGCTAGATCTACTCTTAAACAGGGACTTTTGCTCCTCTAAATAAGCACATCAATACTTGAATCAATATCCTGAAATATTAAAGAAAGAATTAATAATACATAATTAAGAACAAATCAAGTATTTATCATACAGTTCAGAAAACAATAACAAGATCCATCTTAGGTTTCATCCCCCTCAGGTATTTGAGGGGTTTAATTCATGTTTATAAAAGAATACATCTCAGAAGAAATTAAATAACAAAACATAAAGAAAACCCTAAAACCCACGAAGGAATTTGAAAGGAAAATCCTCGATCTTGAGTGTGACTTTGGCTTACGAGATGGATCAAGCGGCTTTCTTGAGTAATTCCTATATTGACCCTTTTGAGCTTCGCTCCTCGTCAATAGCCCTGACAAAAGGCTTCTGTCGAACTCCCTTCTAGGTTGCCATCTTGGATGTTTATATAGGCTTTCGGGATGCCTTACTTAGCCCACAAGTATCCTATTTTGAGTGGAATTAAAACAGGTCATAGCAGGGACATGCCTGTGTAAATCAAGCTCAGAGCTATGTTCAAGTCTGCTAAAGTGGCACGGCCGTGTGGTTTACCCATGTGGTGAACTCCAGGCCGTGTTGATTTCTTAATTTGGCCCATTTTCTCTATTTTTGGCCCGTTTCTCGTTCTTTTCATCCTCTTATGCCTTCCTAAGTATAAAATATGAAATTAAAGGATTAGGAGCATCAAATTCCACAATTCAAGGGATAAATCATCCAAAATTATGTCAAATGTCAGATTAAAATATGTATATATTACGGTTTATCAAACCTTAATACCTTGATCTAGGATTTGAATCGGCTCTTCCTCAAAGTTCAAGTCCTGCCTAACCTCGATCCATTCAACCGAGATAACATGGGATAGGTCAGAACAGTCCTACCTTAACATCGATACGTGAAACACATCATGAATATAGTTCATCTCAGGGGATAGCTCAAGCGATAAATAAGCGGTCCCTGCGCTTGAATTTGGTACGGTCCAATAAACCTTGGTCTCAGCTTGCCCTTTCGATCGAACCTCAGAATTTTCTTCCACGGAGAGACCTTAAGAAACACAATGTCCCCCACAGAGTACTCAATCTCATGTCTCTTTAGATTTGCATATCCTCGAAGCCATTTTCCCGAAAAATAATCCTCCCCAACTACCTCGACACTTAAATCGAGGTGCCATCTGAATACTAGCTTGAAAAACTATTGTTGTGGCGAACTCATCTAGCGGCGAGATAATCCTCCCAATATCCTCATAGCCCTATATCCTCTAGTATCTGAATCACCCTCTCAGATTGACCATCGGTCTGAGGATGGATCCCAGTATTGAAGTCTAATCTCGAACCCAGAGCCTCGTATAATTTCTTTCAGAACCGAGAAGTAAAGCGATGATCTCTATCCGAAATGATCGAGATAGGAACCCATGCAGTCTTACTATCTTGATGTAACGCCCTAAATTCTCTTATATCTACTTTTATTAAATTTTGACACAACTGTATATCTGGTTCAGTAGTTAACTGTTCTGAGTGTGTGTGAGAGGTCCCAAGTTCAAGCCTTGCATTTGGCAAATTTTGGTATTTTTCTGACTTAAGCCCTATTTTTTCTTAGTGGGCTTATATTTAATTATTGGTTGAATCATATCAAAATAGGGCCTACTGTTCTGTCGGTTAAGTTGAGTGTTAGTTTGTTAAAGGTCTTGTGTTCAAATCTCTGCACGAGCGTGGGAGTTTATTTTTTTCAGTTATCCGATAGAGTTCTAGTTGTACTGAAAGTCTGAAGAGGTTGAGATAGTGGATTAGTGTGAGAAAATCAAGGAATGAGTGGTTTATCCAGTATTTTATTTTATTTTCATTTTTATTCTTTTTCCAAAATTTTTCCTTCTTCCAATCAACTGATGTTAGTTTCTGTTTTTCCCTGTCGTTTTTTTTCCCTATTTTTCTTCGATTTTGTTTTCTTCTTTACTACTCTCATACCCATTATTCTCAAGATTTTGGTGCTCGTTGTGCGACTCTGGTAAGTTATTCTAGGACATTTTGTGATTGGCATTGCCTAAATACAATTGGGATTATAATCTTCTTTGGTTGGTGTTAGGGTGAGTAATGTGGGGGTTAATTCTGTATTTTTGTGGATGAGGAGGAAGTGGTGAAAAGTGAAGTCGCGTTTTGATAGCCTTTATCACGCTAGGGTCGACCCATTCTTCGGTAAGTTACTTCCACTATTTTAGGTTCAGTTTTAGTTTGATTTTAAGCGACTAATTAAGTGCTTTGTAGGTCAATCATAGGTGTTGGGTTGCTTGGGAGTGATTCTGCATCGAAATAGTACCAGGTGTGTTCCCAAAAAGGAAAAAATTAAGATTCAGTGAAAAGCTTCCGATATAGAATTTATTTTTAAACAAATCAAATTAACAATAAAATAATTTTGAAACTGATGAGAGTTAAATAGAAGCTAATAAACAAAAATGATTATAACTTTATAAATTCAATTTCAAATTCTATTCCATCTGACATCGCTAAATTCAGACATAACGTGTAGGTCGGGTTTGGAGTGTTACATTTAGTGGTATCAGAGCTAGGTTATAAAATTCAACTGTGGATTTTGGGTTTTAAAACTTGGTTTTTAAAGATCTGATTTTCAAATGATTTGAAATGATTTTACTGAGAATGTGATACACCTAGTCTCCGATGCTGATCCTATAAGTATTCTGATAAACTTTTATGATATTATAGATAGTCTATTCTAAAAACACTCTAGTTAGTGTATACTAAAATTGTAGTGAAACTGAAACTCATAGAAACTATACCTGCAAAAAATAAACTATGAAATTATGATACTGCTTTACATAAAACATCTATTAATAAATACTAAAACTATAAATGATTCATAAAATTTGTGATATAGATAAATCTGAATAGACATGAGCGCACAAGGTATTCATGGACGTGGCACTAGAGGCCGAGGTAGAAGCCGTAGGGGACTCGAGTTGAGTTCTCATCTCTGGACAGTATGCCGAATCTGGACACAAGTGAGACACTGGTGTCACTTGTTATAGAGAATGGGTCTTAAGATCACATGGCTAGGGACGACGCATTGTCTTAAGCTATGGTAATGATATTGGAGAGGGTCGCTCGGCTAATGGCTGGATCAAGAGGTTGAGGATCGATTACTGAATGAGTTCGATCCAATAGAGCTGAACTTTTTAGGGGTGTCACTAGAGTCACCCCTAATGTGGCTAAGTACTGGATGGAGGGTACTGAGAGGATAATGGATGATTTAGACTGTACCCCTGAGAAAAAATTGAAGGGTGTAGTCTCGTTGCTTCGCGATGAGGCCAATCAATAGTGGCTAACAGTTAAGGAGGGCACTGGCTGATCGTCTATCTTGGGAGTTCTTTAAGTCTGTCTTCCAAGGGAAGTATGTGGTAGCAAGTTATGTCGATACTCATAGACGTGAATTTCTAAATATCACTTAGGGAGATTGATTAGTGGCCGAGTATTTTAGCCTTATTTGGATCAGTTCGTCGTGGTCTTCATCAATGACATTTTGGTATACTCTAAAACTGAAGATGAGCATGATGAGTATATTAGAATTCTGTTTCAGATTTTGTGTGAGAAACAACTCTATGCTAAATTCAGTAAATGTGAGTTTTGGCTTAGTGAAGTCACTTTTCAAGGGTACGTAGTGTCTGTTGAGGGGTTCCGAGTCGATCCTAGGAAGATTGAAGTTGTACTGGATTGGAAATAGCCTAACAATGTGTCTGAGATCCGTAGTTTTCTGGGTTTGGCAGGTTATTATCGGCAGTTTGTGGAAGGTTTCTCATTGATTGCAGTGCCATTAACTAAGTTACTACGGAAGGGTGTTCCATTTGTCTTGACTGATGTACAGCAAGAGACCTTCGACAAACTCAAGACTGTTTCCACTGAGGCTCCTATTCTGATATAGCTTCAATCCAACATGAAGTTTGTAGTGTACAGCGATGCGTCACATATGGGTTTGGGTTGTGTGTCGATGCAAGTTAGTAAGGTTGTGGCATGTGCGTCTCCTTAGCTCAAGATCCAATGCATGATTTGGAATTGGCCGCTGTAGTTTTTGCTTTGAAAATATGGAGGCACTATCTGTACGGTGAGAGTTGTATTATCTACATTGATCACAAAAGCCTCAGGTACATCTTGACTCAGAGATGGATTGAGCTGCTTAAGGACTATGACTGTACTATTGAGTACCATCCTGGCAAGAGAAATGTGGTGGCCGATGGGTTGAGCCATAGGCGATGACTGATCCGAGTGTGACGTTCGCTCGACTTAGTTTGTTCGACGACGGAAGTTTTTTGGCTAAGTTGTAGGTTAAACCGACTTGGATATAATAGATTCGGGTTAGGCAGTTAGAGGATGAATCGTTGGGTCTTCAATTCCGTCAGGTTGAGAGTGGCAGCACTACGGACTTTGGGTTGAATAGTGATGAGGTACTTTATTTTCGTGGTCAAATTTTTGTAGCGGATGATACTGATCTAAGACAGTCTATTCTGAGAGAGGCGCATAGTAGCCCATATACTATGCATCCTAGTGAGAATAAGACGTATCATGATCTTTGAGAACTATACTGGTGGCTGGGATTGAAACGGAAGGTTATTGATTTTGTGGCATGATGTCTGACATGCAGATGGCAGCAGGTTAAGGTTGAGCATCAGTTACCTTTGGGTTTGCTGTAGCCGGTTAAGATTCCACTGCAAAAGTGGGAGCAAGTAACGATGGACTTCGTTAGTGGGTTGCCTTTAACACCCACTAAGAAGGATTCTATTTGGGTCATCGTGGATCGATTGACCAAGTCTGTGCACTTTATTCCGATTAGGACCAATTATTCTCTTCAGAAGTTGGCGAAGCTCTACATTTTTGATATAGTGAGACTGCATGTGGTTCTAGTGTCAATTATTTCTGACAGAGATCCTCGCTTCACGTCTCGATTCTAGAAAAAGTTACATGAGGCTCTGGGTTCGAGATTGGATTCAGTACTAGGTTTTATCTTCAGACCGATGGTCAATCTGAGAGGGTGATTCAGATACTAGAGGATATGCTTAGGAGCTGTGTAAATGATTTTTGAGGTAGTTGGGAGGATTATCTGTCGCTAGCTGAGTTTGCCTACAATAATAGTTTTCAAGCTAGTATTTAGATGGCACCTTACGAGGCTCTATATGGTTGTAAATGTCATACTTCTTTGTGTTGGACTGAGTTGGGGGAACGTCGAGTTTTGGCTCTTGAGTTGGTTTCTGAGACTGAGGATAATGTTTGACTGATTCAAGATTGACTGAAAGCGGCTTCTGACAGACAATAGTCTTATACAAATCTGAAGAGATGTGAGATAGAGTACTCTGTGGGGGGACTTTGTGTTTCTTAAGGTCTTTCCGTGGAAGAAAATTCTGAGGTTTGGTCAGAAGGGCAAGTTGAGACCAAGGTTTATTGGACCGTACCAAATTTTGAAGCGTGTGGGACCAGTTACTTATCAGTTGGAGCTATCCCCTGAGTTGAACTATATTCATGATGTGTTTCACATCTCGATGTTAATGCAGGTACTGTTCTGACCCATACCATGTCGTCTCGGTTGAAGAGATTGAGGTTAGGCCGGACTTAACCTTTGAGGAGGAGCTGGTTCAGATCCTAGATTGAGATATTAAGGTTCTGAGGAGAAAGTCCATTCTGTTAGTGAAGGTGTTGTGGCAGAATCATTGCATTGAGGAGGCCACGTGGAAACCTGAAGACTCGATGCGTTAGCAGTATCCTCATCTATTCTGATCAGCTAAATTTCTCGGTCAAAAGTTTTTTAGGGGGTAGAGTTGTAATGCCCCAAATTCTCTTATATCTATCTGTTAAATTTGACACAATTGTGTATCTGGTTCAGTGGTGAAGTGTTCTGAATGTGTGTGAAAGGTCCCAAGTTCAGGCCGTATTTGGCAAATTTTTGTATTTTTCTTACTTAAGCCCTATTTTTTCTTAGTAGGCATAGATTTAATTATTGGTAGAACCATGTCAGAATGGGCCTGCTGGTCTGGCTGTTATGTTGAGTGTTAGTTTGATAAAGGTCTTGTGTTCGAATCCCTGCGCGAGCATAGGAGTTTATTTTTGTTCTGTTATCTGATAGAGTTTTGGTTGTACTGAAAGTTTGAGGAGGTTGAGATAGTGGATTAGTGTGAGAAAATCAAGGGATGAGTGGTTTATCTAGGATCTTATTTTATTTTCATTTTTATTCTTTTCCAAATTTTTCTCCTTCTTCCAATCAACTGACGTTAGCTTCTATTTTTCCCTGCCGTTTCTTTTTCCCCTCTTTTCTTCTGCTTTGTTTTTTTTTACTATTGTCGTACCCATTATTCTCAAGTTTTAGGTGCTCGTTGTATGACACTGATAAGTGATTCTAGGACATTTTGTGATTGGCGTTGCCTAAATGCGAATTGGGATTATAATCTTCTTTAGTTGGCATTAGGGTGAGTAATTTGGGGTTTAATTTTGTATTTTTTTGGATTAAGAGGAAGTGGTGAACAGTGAAGTCTCGTTCTGATAACCTTTATCGCGCTAGGGTCGATCCATTCTCCGATAAGTTACTTATGCTATTTTGGGTTCTGTTTTAGTTTCATTTTAAGTGACTAATTGAGTGCTTTGTGGGTCAATCTTAGGTGTTGGGTTGCTTGAGAGTGATTCTGCATCGAAATAGTACCAGGTGTGTCCCCAAAAATAGAGAAAATAGGATTCGGTGAAAAGCTGAAATTGTAAACTGTCGATGCGATACGGGTGTGTGGTCACCCGTGTGGTAGGCCGTATGTGACAACATGGCCGTGTGATCGACGGAGGCCGGTGTGCATAAGACACGACCGTGTGAAGGCTGGGGCATGGTCGTGTGGGCCACAAGGGCTAAATCAAACTGGGGGTATGGCCCACACGGATACTCCACACGGGCGTGTGACATCTAGACCAGACCGTGATCCACACGGGCAAGGCCAATCTATGTGTGGGCCCACTCGGGCTAACCATATGGGCGTGTTGGCCTATTTAGGTAAAATGTTTCCTAGGGTTGCACGGCTCGACCAAGTCAATTGTGAACCTACTATAGGGTTAGTAAGCGTTACTCAGACCCTAAATCGTGTGATCTGAATATATATACTATATGTATTGAGCATGTTAAATTTATGCATGTTTACTAATCCGTATGTGTAACTGATAACTGAATTTTAGCATGTAGCATGTATTTCTATATGTCGGCATTGAGCATGCTATTGAAAGGCTTTCATGCCTATTATCTGGCAGCTCAGCTGCAATATTACTGATATGTGCCGCATTCGGTACGACTTGGTGTTGGGCTGGGTAGGTGTTTTAAACCCCACATGGTGTGCAGGGATGGTCAGAGATGGTGTGTAGAGGCTGGTGCATAGGATACTGATTTTCTATTACTATATACATATTGTATCTGAGATAGGCTAAGACCCTAATTTATATTTGAATTGTATCTGATTAGACTAAGGCGTAAACTCTATCTGAATCCGTAACGGGCTTAGGCCCAGATTGCATTTGACTGATAATGATGGTTGACTGTATGCATGTTTTCTGTGGGGATTACACACTGAGTTTACGTAAACTCACCCCTTTCTGTGTTAATTGTTAAGCAAATCCCCAGTCTTAAACGGATTAGTGTGGTGGAGGACTCAACGGTGACTACATGCCTGTTGAACTACTTTAATTTCATTTAAGGTTTTTATTTCCTATTATTTTGGGGTATTCTTTTATGTAATTTGGGACTTTTGGACTATTGTTTTATTTTGGATTTTAACTGTTTTCATGGACTTTTAAATTGAAAAACTCAATGAAAACTCAGTTTAATTAAAAACAACATTTTCCTAAACGCGAATGGTTTCCTTTAAATATCACGGTTTTAAAAGCTTTCTACAGATTTTTTTTAAATGAATCAAATTAACAAAAAAATAATTTTGAAACTGATGAGAGATAAATAGAAGCTAATAAACGGAAATGGTTATAACTTGATAAATTCAATTTCAAATTCCATTCCATGTGACTTCGCCAGATTTGGCCATAACGTCTAGTTCGGGTTTGGGGTGTTACTTCAGAAATGTATAAATTCACTAGCTTCTGCAGAGAATAATTAGTTTAAACTGGAATAAAGTGAGCAGATTTCGTCAATTGATCCACAATGACCCAAACACAATCCTTCCTAGTGGGTGTTAAAGGCAACCCACTAACGAAATCGATTATCACTCGCTCCCACTTCCAAAGGGGAATCTTAACCGGCTACAACAAACCCGAAGGCAACTGATGCTCAGCCTTAACCTGATGACAAGTCAAACAACGAGCAAAGAAATCAAAAATTCATGTTTCAAACCCGGCCACTAGTACAACTCACGGAGGTCGCGGTACATCTTATTACCGTCGGGATGCATAGCATAAGGGCTACTATGCGTCTCACTCAGAATAGACTACATCAGATCAGAATCATTCGGCACACAAATCCGTCCTCAGAAATACAACACACAATCCCTATTTAACTCAAAATCAGACATAGTACCACTCTCCGCCTGACAGAACCGTACACCCAAAGTCTCATCCACTAACTACTTATCTCAAATTTGCTCAATCTAAGTTAGCTTAACCTGCAACTCGGCTAACAGACTCCCATCATCAAATAGACTAAGGTGAGTAAACATCACCCTCAAATCAGACATCACTCTTCAACTTAGAGCGTTGCCACCACATTGGCCTTACCAGGATGATACTCGATGGTGCAATCATAATCCTTGAGCAGCTCAATCCATCGACACTGTCTAAGGTTCAACTCCTTCTGAGTAAGGAGGTACTTAAAACTCTTGTGATCGGTGTAGATGATGTACCTCTCACTATACAGATAATGTCTCTAGATTTCATTGCAAAGACCACAATAGCCAATTGAGATCATGTGTTGGATAATATCCTTCATGTGTTTTAAGTTGGCGGGACGCATAAGCCACAACTTTACCATCCTGCATCAAAACACATCCCAAACTGACATGCGACACATCACTGTATACCATAAACTCTTTCCGGTTTCAAGCTATTAGAGCAAGAGCTTGAGTCTGAATAGACTTGAGCTTCTCAAAGCTCTCTTGCTATGCATCAGTCCAAACAAACGACCCCTTAGCAGAAGCTTAGTCAAGGGAGCTGCAATTAAAGAAAACCCCTCGACAAATCAAAGATAGTATCCCGCCAAACCCAGAAAGTTGTGGCAAACACATTCTTAGGCTATTTCCAATCCAGTACAACCTCAACCTTTTGAGGATCAACTTGAATCCCCTCAGCAGAAACCACATGCCCCAGAAATGTCACTTCATGAAGCCAGAACTCACACTTGCTTAGCTTAGTGTAGAGCTACTTCTCACGAAGAATGTGAAGCACTACTCTAAGATGCTCATCATGCTCCTCTTCAGTCTTGGAGTAAACAAAAATGTCATCGATGAAAACCACGATGAACCATTTCAAATAAGGCAGAAATACTTGATTCATCAAATCCATAAATACGACCGGTGCATTTGTCAACCCGAAAGGCATAACTAGGAACTCATAATGTCCATAATGAGTCCTAAATTCCATCTTATGCACATCCACCTCCTTAACCCTCAACTGATGATACTCTGAACGGAGATCGATCTTAGAGAACATAGAAGTTCCTCAAAATTGATTAAATAAGTTGTCGATCCTCGAAAGTGGATATTTATTGTTAATGGTTAGCTTGTTCAACTGTTGATAATCTATGCACATTCTCATGGTCCCATCTTTTTTCTTAATGAATAGAAATGGTGCTACCCAAGGAGACACACAGAACAAATGAAACCACATCTAACAATTCTTGTAATTGAGCCTTAAGCTTTGTAAGCTCTTTCGGTGCCATTCGATAGGGAGCGATAGACACCGAGTACCCGGAAGAAGCTCGATCCCAAACTCAACCTCTTAATTCGGAGGCAATCTTGGTAACTTCTCAGAAAACACATCCGAAAAATCCATTGCATTTTTGATATCCCCCAATAGAAGAGTCCCTAGAACCAGAAACACTTACATAGGCCAAGTATGCCTCACACCCTTTCCGGACTAGTTTCTCAGCCACAAGCATGGAGATCACGTTAGAAAAATAATCCTGATGCTCTTCGATCACAACCACCTCTTCATCTTCCTCAGTTCTCAGAACGACCCTCTTAATCATACAATTCAGACTAACCTGGTACTTGACCAACCAGTCCATCCCCAAAATCATATCGAATTCTCTAAATGGTAACTCCATGAGATCAACCAAAAATACTGTCTCTTGCACTATTAAGGGAACGTCCTTATATAGCTTGCTAACTTGCATAGATTGCCCCAACGGACTCAATACGGTGACCTCACTCGTAGTGCCCTCAACCAAAATTCCTAAGTTTTCAGATACAGTACTAGCTATGTTAGAGTACATCAAATATAAAGAACGTACTGGTGATAACGTTAGGAGCATTTTTGTGCTCTCGACAATTGTGACTTAAACCAAAGTAGGCTGCCTCATCTTAGTCTGACCAGTATCCTTGCCCGGTGCTCTTTGCATTCGCCTAAACCCTTACCACCCCTGGCCTAACCACGGCCCCAAGATGGCTTCTGAACTATTCTCTATGGTTGTACAGGACCTATCTGAAGCTTGCACCCGACCAGCCCTCAGTGGACACTTCTGAATGCAGTGCTCAAGGGACCTACACCTCAAACAAGCCCCAATCCTCCTCCAACACTCTGGGATGGCGTCTACCATAATCACTGTATGACTACAACCCAGTAGGAGCAAAAGAAGAAACAGGGCCCCCACTCTAACTGACCCATCAGATTTGACCTTTTTCTTAGACCTCTGCATAGAATTCAAGGGCTCCGAATCCCTCTTGTTCTTACCTCTCTCACGGTCCCTATTTTGGCGCTCCACGCGCTTAACATCCTCAGCTATCTTAGCTTTCTCCACTAGTACAACAAACTCTTGCTCCCTCTATGGAGCAATCAGAACCCTATCCTAAGTCCATCCTCAAAGTGAATACACCTCTCATATTCTGATGCCACCATACCTCAAGTATAGATGCTCAGTCTTAGAAATTTGGCCTCATACTCACCACAGAATAGTCAACTTGTGTGAGGTTCAGAAACTCACGCCTGCAAGTATCGACTTAGCTAGCTCCCACATACTTACTCTGGAATGAAGTCTTAAAGAACTCCCAAATTGAGTGCCCTCTTTAACGGTCAACCACCATTGGTATGCCTCGTCGCGAAGCAAGGAGACTGCATCCTTCAATTTCTTCTCGGGGGTACAGTCTAAGTCATCCATGATCCTCTCTGTGGCCTCCAACCAATACTCAGTCACATTAGGGGCGACTCTTGTGACACCCCTAAATAACTCAGCTCCATTGGACTGGAGTCGGTATAGTTACCGACCCTCAGCCCCCAGATCTAGAATTAGGCCTAACGACCCTCTCCAATATCCTCAGCATGGCTTGGGACAGTGCGTCGTCCCCAGCTGATCTACTCTGAGACCTAGTCTCAATAGCAGGTGACACAGGTGTCTCACTCGTGTCCAGATTTGGCATGCTGCCCAGAGATAAGGACTCAGCTCGAGCCCCTACGACCTCTACCTCAGCCTCGAGTACCTCGTCCACAGATACCTCATGCGCTCATTGTCTAATCGATTTTATCTATATTAAGAGTTTTATGCATTAGTTTCAGTATTTATTAACATATATTTTATGTAATAAGCATCAAATGTTCAATAATGTTTTCGAAAGTTCTAGTGTTTATTCGTTTCACTACAGTTTCAGAGAGTACTAACTATGGTGTTTCAGAACAGTTTAACTAATCACATAAATATTTACAAGATCGGCGTCGGAGACTCGGTGAACCACATTCTTAATCAAAGTTTTTAAAATCATTTGAAAACCAATTCAAATGTTGGAACCCAAAATTTATAGCTTAATTTTATAACCTGGCTCTGATACCACTAAATGTAGCACCCCAAACCTGGTTTAGACGTTATGGCCGAATCCAGTGATGTCACATGGAAGGGATTTTGCAAACATCTAACTTGATAAAACCTCAAAACTCATAAACCCTTTATTAGTTTTGTTACATTCAAAACATGATTTCAATTAGTCCACTTGCCTTAAAACATATTATTTTAGAGAAAGCTTATTTTGAATAAAATAGCTCATGTTTAGAAAATAGTACAGTATTTGTAAAACCTCTGCTTTTGGTAAAATCTGAGTTATAACACGTTAGCAAACTTTAAAATCATAGAATCTCAGTCTATCCCGAATTAAAACAAAACAATCCATAAAGTCCAAATTACATGAAATAAAGCCCAGATTAAACCAGAACATAAAAATTAAATTGTAATCATAACCAATTCGATCATGTGGTTACTGAGAGGCTCCGTCGCACCGATCCACCTAACTCTATGGATTACCTATACAGAATAAACAGAAAGGGGTGAGTTTATGTAAACTCAGTGTGTAACCCATAGAACTAAGCATGCACACAAGCGAAAACTCAAAATCAATTAGATACAGATTCGGGCCTAAGCCTATCATAGATACAAATGCATATTAGGGCCTAAGTCCATTTGAATCTGAGCGCATATATCTACGTAATGTATTCAAAATTGGATATCCTACCCCTATCCTCTACTCACCATCTCCGACCATCCCTACACACCATGTGGAGTTTAAAACACCCATCCAGCCCTACACATCATATTGTACTAATGCGGCATATATTAGATATAGTGCAGCTGTGCTGCCAGATATTAGGCATAATCTGCCTTTCAGAACACTTCCTCCAATAAACATTATCCCATCCCAATCGCAGATACAGAACATGCATACAAAATTAAAGGATAAATCATGCTTAACATGCTTTCTTTACAAATAACAGATATAACATGCATATACTATCATGCTCAGTACAGAATATTAGTCAAACAGATCATATAGTTTAGGGTTTTGTTAGCTCTTACCGACCCTATAGTAGGCCCACAATCATTTGGGATGACTTGTGTAACCCTAGGAAAAAATCAGATAAATGGGCCTATACCCCTAGATTGGCCTAGCCCGTGTCGATCACATGGCCTGGCCTAGATATTACACGCCTGTGTGGGCCCACACGCCTAGATTGGCGTAGCTTGTGTGGATCACATGGCCACACCCCGGCCATCACATGGCCATGTCTTGCGCACGGCATGGCATTCGTCGATCACACGTTCGTGTCATTGCACACGGCCTACCATATGGCCTACCACATGACTATGTGGCGTCGACAGTGAGGTTTTTAGCTTTTGCCAAAAACTCGTTTTCTTACGTTTTGGGTACACTGGTATGTTTTCATTGATATTGCAATCCCAAGGTCACCAAAACCTATAATCGACATTACCAAAGCCCAAATTTAGTAACACAAATGAAACTAAACCGGGAATATTTCACAACGAAACCTTAGAACATCAAATAGTGAACTCGATCACTTACCAACAACGAATCGAAATCCCAAATGTTCAAATCTCTCAATTAACTCCCACTAACCCACTACATCTCAACCAACACAGAATTTCGGTTCAACTAGAACTTTCACCTATATCAGAGCAAAAATAAACTCAACAAGACCTCCATCTCACTAACTCCCTTACCACTCGAACCAGCAGGCTCATTCTGATATGGTATTACAAGTAGTTAAATATAAGTCCACTGAACATAGATAAGGCTTAAGTCAGAAAAATAATAAAATTTTCTAAAACTAAGGCTTGAACTTGGGACCTCCCACACACACCCAGAACACATAACCACTGAAGTAGATATAGATTTGTGTCAAAGTTATCTAGAAATAGAAATAAAAATATTGGGGCTTTACATAAATAGCAACATCAATTCACTAATTAAAATATTTATTCGTAAAATAGGTATGTTCAACCATAACATACATAATTTCTCATATATAAGTACATTATTCAACTCCTCAATCCTTTTTTCATTATATCACATTTCAATTATGAACTTACCATTTTATTACCTTTTCTTACTGGTTCATTTGTATAATACCAAACATAAGCATATACATCAATCATAAGTTCAAGTTTGAGATAAGCCTAATCACCATTATCACTATACAAGTTAGTGCATTTATGTATATAACTCATTTGGGGTCAATCACATGATAAACCATTTTATAAGAAATTACACCTTTTGAATCTTACCACCTTTTCATGAACATAAGCATATTTCCATTTGGCCAATTACCATTTCAATGTATATCATTATTATTAAACAGGATATAATGCAACTAAAAGCTCAGTACAAACCTAAGCATCATCCACAATCTCAACTGATGAATTCATTTATGTACAAGTCAATATTCAATAAATAACAAATCTTTCAAATTCATTAAACAATTTACCTTACCTATATTTTTCATACGAAGAATGACTTACAGATAAGAGTACATTGTTAGTCCAACCAAACACACTAAATGCTCACATGAGCCAATCCCTCCAACACACTAATGCTCATAAGATCTAATCCAACCAACACACCAAACAAAGTGTATAACCCGAGAGTTCGTAACAAATGCTAAACCTCGGTTTACTCTGGTAATATGAATATACATCACTTCATAATAATCTCCACTCTAACCCCCCGTAACACACCAAATCACGACTGTACTCTATCCCGCGTTCAATCTAATCCGAGTAATCAAATTCAATATTATATATTAAATTACCATTAATTATCAAAAATTAAAAATAAATATAAAATTTGTACCATGTTAATCTACTAAAAAATTCATACAGATGTTAAATTCTAACCATACGAACTTACCTGGCTAAATTGCAGAAATGTCAAAGTATAGGGGCATTTTGGTAATTTTTCATTCTCTTCGATTTTTCACTCAACCTTGATCTAAATTAATAATTCATTCAATTTATTAATTTAGATAGTAAAATAGTTTATTTTATGAAATTTAGTATTTTTGACATTTTGTACAATTGTCCCTAACATTTTACTTTTATTCAATTTGGTCCATGGGCCTAAAACATGCAAATTAACCATGTTTACCCAAAATTGAACTTAGCTGTATACTCATGGCATCCAATACAGCCCATTATTGCAACAATTTCACATCAAATCATTGTACTTTTACTATTTTAACAATTTAGTCCCTAATCGAAAATTCATCAAAAATCACTTAATAAAATATTTTTAAATAACAAATAATATCTCAAATTCATCATTTAGCATCTAAAATCACAAGGTTCATCAATTGTAACATTCAAAATCTTTAGCAGTTTCAAAATCAAAATTACAAGCTAGCTAGACCTAGTTGCAATGATCTCAAAAACATAAAAAATATTAGAAACGGATGAGAAATAGCTTACCATGCATCATCCAAAGAAGAACAGAAGCTTGAAGCTTTTCCATGGTGGTTCGGTGAAGAACAAAATAAGTTGGGGAAGAAAACTATTATGATTTCTTATTTTATTAACCTTTATATTATCTTTACCATTTAATAATAATACTATAACATATAAAACACATAAAATTTAACAGAAAATGAAGCTTTAGCCGTCCACCAACTAAAAAATGGGTAATTTACCCATTAATGTCACCCAATTATAATCCTTTAATAAATTTAACACATTTAAATTAATAGCGATTGACTTTTTTAACTTTTACGATTTAGTCATTTTAATTAATTAACTATCGAAACATTAAAATTTTTCAATGAAACTTTAATACGACCTTTATAACACTTCGTAAATATTTATAAAAATATTTATAAATATTTACGACTCAATTTATAGAAATGAGATCTCGATACCTCATTTTCTAAAATCACTTGACTTTAGGGTCATACCACTTGAACTTAATAAATCGCTTATATGACATAATTTATCAAATTAAAACCTTTTTAAACCATATTTGACTCGTAAATATTAAAAAATAATATTTATACTCACTCATCGGATTTGGTGGCGCTAAAACTACAGTTTTCGACACTACTGATAAACAGCTTGTTATAATTAAATTAAATCTAAAAAAACATATAAAAAACTTGAATGAAGCTTCGTTCGGAAATTTATTCTCTTATGTGTATGAAGAGAAGGAAATATACGATGATTATTAAATTAGATCTAGAAAAAGCTTATGAAAAACTTGGATGAAGCTTCGTTAGAAAGTCCTCTCCTTTTTCAAGTACTGATTATGAGTCGTATCTTGACTACCTTCACAACGATACTTCTGAATGGATCCAATTTACCTACCTTCAAACCATTGAGAGGTATTAGGAAAGGTGACCTCCTCTTCCCTTGTATTTTTATCCTTTGCATGGAATTTCTTAGTTTGATGATTATGAAAGAGGTGGTCAATGTTAATGGCTCATCATAAATGCCTCAAGGAGCAGTCCCCTCTTCTCCTATCTAATTTTTGTGAATGATGTTAATCTTTTCACCATGGAAAATGAGAAAATTGTAGTCTCCATAAAACATATCCTCCAAACCTTTATGTCGAAATCAAGGCAAATGATCAGTTTCAGCAAATCTCGAGTAGTTTTCTCTCACAAATGCCCAGTTTTCACCAAGTTGAATTTGCTAACACTTTGAAATTGCCTTGTAAAGTATCTTGGTTTTCTTATGCACTCTAAGTGAGTTTTAAAGAGTGATTATGACTTTATTGTTGATAAAGTGAGGGATAAATTGAATTCTTGGAAAGCAAACTTCTTTTCTCTCCTAGGCGACTCGTTCTCATCTAGTCCACAATGGTCACCATTCTTAAGTATTACATGCAATGTCGTATGCTCCTATCTAGTATCCATTCTCAGTTGGATTGTATCAACCAAAATTTCTTATGGGGGACACCGACCAATTCAATCATGGCCACCTTGTTAAGTGGGAGAGGGTAGCATGTCCTAAAGCTATAGGCAATTTTAGAATCCCTTGTGCCAAACCCCAAAACCAAGTTGTTGGTGTTATGGACAGCAAACAAGCAAACTCGGCTGAAACTTGAGCAGCAAGCCTCGTGGCTTGCAAAAGAAACATAGTAGAAAACTAATAGAAAAAAGAAATGAAAGCTAAGAACAATGGAGCATATGGAAGAAAACTTAAGTAATTTTCACTCAAAAAACAAAAATGGCATAATACCAATACAAATACAAGGTGCTAGCTTGTAATCACATGTTAAAATCACCTAACACTTACCTAATGCCACTAATTAATGGAAACTTGAAATACAAACTTGTAAGTATAGACAAAGCTGACTTATCAGCTCAATCACTACCAAAATCACATAAAATATTAGCCTAACATAGTTCAAAGTAAACTAAACTACATTACATTGACTAAGGATTACAAAATGAATAAAATGAACACTTGCTGCACATGAAATAATAGTTTTGCTTGGCTCGTCTGCATGGCATGTCTACTACTACCTTTGTTGCTGCACATGTTGATTCTTTAGTGCCGCATAGGCTGCATGGAAGGCCATCTTCTAACACTCCTCCTTGGTCTCCATGTTGCTGACTCCTAGCTCCTTCCTCAGTTTGATTAACCTTGTTGCATTGAGGGCCTTTGTGAAAATATCAGCAATCTAATCTTTAGAGTTGCAATGAATCACCTTCATCTCTCGAGCTTATTCTGTCTCCCTTACAACATGTAGCTTGATGCTAAAGTGCTTGGTTCTACCATGGAAGACAGGGTTCTTCACAATTGCAAGAGCAAACTTGTTATCACAAAAGATCTCTGTTACTCCCTCTTGATGTAGGTTCAAATCAGATAGAATTTTTCTCAGCCATATGGCTTGATTAACTGCAGCAACAGTTGTAACATATTCAACTTCTGTTGTGGATTGAGCTACTATCGATTCCTTCTTCGAGTACCAGCAAAACATTACTGAACCAAGTGTAAATGCATAACTAGAAGTGCTCTTCATGTCATCCTTTGATCCATCCCAATCACTATCTGTATAGCCTATCAACTTTGTGTTTTTAGTTTTGCCAAACTATAAACCATAGCTCAAGGTGCCTTTGATGTACCTGAGCACTCTTTTTGCTGTTTGAAGATGTTACTTGTTGTAGCAATGCATGAATCTTAATAGCATACTCACAGCAAACATGATATTTAGTCTTGTTGTTGTCAAATACAGTAGGTGTCCCACTAGGCTTCTATAGGCAGATTCATCTACTCGATCATGGTCATCTTGGCTGAACAACTTAATTCCAATAACCATAGGTGTGCATGTTGGCTTACTATGCTCCATAGAGAATTTGCTTAGGATCTTTACAGCAAATGTCTTCTGTCCCAAGAAGATTCTACTTTGAGTTTGAAACACTTCCATTCCAAGGAAATATGTCATCTGCCCTAAGTTAGACATTTCAAACATATCCTTCATTTTGACCTTGAAATCTACTAACTTATCTTTGTCTCCTCCTATCACCAAGAGATCATCAACATAGAGGGAAATAATAAGCTTTGTTTCAGCTTCATCTTTCTTGACATAGAGTGTTTGCTTACTAACACTTCTTTCAAATTCCAAACTGATCAGGTAGCTTTTAATTCGAGCATACCATGCTCTAGGAGCTTACTTCAAGCCATATAAGGCCTTTTTGAGTCTGTACTCCATGTGTTCCTTGTCAGACACAATGAATCCTTCAGGCTGATCAATGTAGATTTCTTCTTCAAGGAAGCCGTTGAGGAAAGTAGACTTCACATCAATCTGATGTATGCACCATTGCCTTTGTGCTGCCAAATCAACCAACAATTTTATGGTGTTAAGCTTGGCTATTGGTGCAAAAATCTCATGCCATATCTTTGGCTGAATCCTTTGACTACAAGCCTAGCTTTCAGCTTGTTTAGGCTTCGATCAGCATTTTGTTTTGCTCGATAGACCCATTTAACACCAAGGGTCTTCCTGTTTGTAGACCTTTCAACCAGCTCCCATGTCTGGTTCTTCTCAATCATGCTGATTTCTTCAACCATTGCTTGTTTCCATTTTTCATCAGCCTCAGCTTCCTCAAAGAAGGTTGGCTCTACTATGGCCACTTGTGCCCTTTCATAGATTTCTGCCAAGGGTCTGGTTCCTCTGATTGGGATATCATCAATTTCCATTTCTAGACCAACTTGATCAGGTTGAATCTGACCATCTATGAGTTCTTCAGAAGTAGCCTCTGGCCGATTTCTTTCCCAATTCCAGGATGCATTTTCATCAAAGACCACATCTCTGCTCACTTGGATCTTTTTTGTTGAAGGATCTAAGATCCTATAACCCTTATTGACAAAACTATAGCCAACTAGAACACTAGGTTGGGCCCTCTTTGATAGCTTATCCCTCTTCACAGATGGCACTTGAGCATAGCATAGGCAGCCAAAGACCTTTAAATGAGCCAAAGATGGCATGGACCCAAACCAAGCTTCAAAAGGTGTCTTGTGACCAAGAGCCTTTGTTGGATGCCTATTCTAAAGATAGATATCAATGTTTACTGCCTCAGCCCACCTAGTTTTGGGCATGTTCTTCTCAAACAGCAAACATCTAGCCATATCCATCAAACTTCTATTCTTTCTTTTACTGACCCTATTTTGCTGAGGTGTATAAACATTGGTCAGCTGATGTTTGATGCCAGCATTTTCACAGTGAGCTTGAAACTGAGCTGAGGTATACTCAGCCCCATTATCTGACCTTATGGTCTTAAGCTTGTAGCCTATTTTCGTTTCAGCTGCAGCTTTGAACTTTAGGAACATTTGAGCTACTTCTGACTTGTGTTTTGTGAAGAAAATCTAGTAATATCTTGGACAATCATCAATGAAAGGTATGAAGTACTTGTTTCCACTGAGTGATTCTATCTTCATGGGACCACACACATCAGTATGCACAAGTTGAAGCTTTTCTGAAGCTCTCCAGGCTTGATTCGAGGGAAATGGTTGCCTGGCTTGTTTTCCTAGCTGGCATACCTCACAGACATCATCATGCTTCACTGAGTTAGTGAAGTTTTCGACCAAATCTTCACTGACCATCTTAGCCATTGATCTGAAGTTGGCATGCCTAAGCCTTTGGTGCCAAAGCTTGGAATCATCAATTGAGGCTGTGCAGGCTGAGTGTGAGTCACTTGGCCAGTTGACTTCAAAATATTTATCAGTCATAGTGACTGTCATGAAGCTTGATCCACTTGGATCAGCAATTTGGCACTCCTTTCCCTTGAAAAACACTAAGTATCCCTTGTCTAGCAGCTAAGCTATGCTGACCAGATTTCTATCAATTTCAGGTACAAGCAACACATTTGAAATGAGCTTGTTACCTGTGGGAGTGCATATCAACACATCCCCTTTGCCTTTAGCTTTGATAAAGTGACCATTTCCAACTTTAACTTTGGTTTGGCAACTTCTATCCAAATTCTTGAAGACGATTCCATATGGTGACATGTGGTTAGTGCAGCCACTGTCCAAGAGCCATCCTTTTGAGCCATTGTCCTTTGCAGCTGAGCATGAGACAAAAAACACTTCTTCTTTATTGTCACTGCCTTCTTCAACTACTCGAGCTTTAGCTTTTGGCTATTGATGTTGAGCCTGTCTTGGTCTGCCTTTGTTCTTGCAAACTCTTTCAACATGGCCCTTTTTCTTGCAATGTTGACATATTGCATATGGCCTGAACCAGCATTTGTCTTTAGGATAACCTGGTCTTTTGCAATGCCTACAGAGTTGCTCACCACCTCTTGCAGTATCAGGCTTAGGCCTATTTTTCCAAGTCTTCTTGCCTTTGTAGGCATTGGTGCTCGAGGCAGCCTTGGCTTTGGCCTAAAAATCACCTTCTTGGTGCTCCTATATTCTACTGGCCCTTCTTTGCTCTTGTGCATAAAGAGCATTGATCAGCTCTATCAAAGAGATGCTAGCCAAGTCCCTTGAGTCCTCGATAGAGGATATTTTTACTTTATACCTTTCTGGTAAGGTAGATAGCACTTTCTTCACTATCTTAGATTCACTAAACTGCTCACCAAGGAGCCTTATGCTGTTCACCACAACCATGATTCTGTCTGAGTATTGCTTGATAGTTTCTTCCTCTTTCATATTCAAATTCTGAAGTCCCTTCTCAAGTTCAAAAGCTGTTGCTGCCTGGTCCTCTCAGTCCTTTGGAACTCCTCTTTCAACTTGTCCCAGGCCTGCTTTGGTGTCTCAGGCCATGATCCTTGTGAAGATCACATCAGATACACAATTTTGTATGCATGACATGGCCTTATGCCTCTTGGTCTTCTCATCTGTATGTCACCTTATCTAAGCCACTTTTGGGTTGGCTCGAAGGGGTGCTGGCTTGACATCTTATGTCACAACTTCCCACAGATCAAAGGCCTATAGGTAAGTCCTCATCTTGACCAGCCATATGTGGAAGCCCTCTCCATTGAAGACTGGTGGTGCAGCTGGTGAGAAGCTTGATGAAGCCATTCATTTTAAGGTTTAACAGCAATAGGTCCTCTAAGACAAAAGCTTTAGATACCAATTGTTGGTGTTATAGACAACAAATAAGCAAAATCAACTGAAACTTGAGCAGCAAGCCTCGTGGCTTGCAAAAGAAACAAAGTAGAAAACTAACAGAAAAAAGAAATAAAAGCTAAGAACAATGGAGCATATGGAAGAAAACTTGAGTAATTTTCATTCAGAAAACACAAATGGCATAATGCCAATACAAATACAACGTGCTAGCTGGTAATCACATGTCAAAGATCACCTAACACTCACCTAATTCCACTAATTACATGGAACTTGAAATACAAACTTGTAAACATAGACAAAGCTGACTTATCAGCTCAATCACTATCAAAATCACATAAAATATTAGCCTAACATAGTTCAAAGTGAACTAAACTACATTACATTGACTAAGGATTATAAAATGAACAAAATGAACACTTGCGGCACATGAAATAACAGCTTCTGCTTGGCTCGTCTACATGGCATGTCTGCTACTACCTTTGTTGCTGCACTTGCTGATTCTCTGGTGTTGTATGAGCTGCATGGAAGGCCATCTTCTAACACAAGCTCTCCTGGTTAAGCTTGGTTTGCGTTTGATTTAGGTAAAGGATACTCTTTGGGCTAAAACCTTTATTGCAAAATATCTTTATGACCTTAGACGCCCTCACAGGTTGAAGAACGTTTCTCTGTCCTTCCTCAGAAAAATTAGTTCGATTCTGGTGTCAAGGATAGAATGGGTTATCAATGATGAATGGTTCATCAATTTTTGAAATGATAACTCGTTGAGGAGAGGCCCGATTAGGAAAGTTTTGCAATGACCCTTAATGCCCTTGGAAGAATCTTAAACCTTCTCACATGTTAGAGAATAGTGGTCAAACTCTGGCTTGATTCCAATCTCCTATCTGCTACCCACTGAGGTGATGGACTCATTCTTGAGTACAGCTTTTTCTCGTAGCTTACTAGGTGCAAATTTCATATGTTGAGGTCCATCGAACTGAAGGTCTTTCTCTTTGGTGAGTGCTTATTCTTTTCTTATTGGTTGGAATGAATCTCCTCAAGTATCAAATGATAGGTTGTGGAATTCGGTGTGAAAATCTAAACTACCTCCCAAGCTTAAGTTCTTCCTTTGGAAATGTGACTTACAAGCCTACCCTACTAGACAATTCATGGCACATTGCTGTATGGAGATATCAGATCTCTAACCACTCTGTTTTACTGATCTAGAATCAATTCAACATCTACTTGGGGACTGCCCTGTGACCAAGCAACTATGGACATCTATCTTTGATCACTTCCAGTACGCACCTTTGACCTTTAGTTTTTGAGAAAACTGGATTGATGTACATATTTCCTCCAAAGTCTGGGTGAAGAACTCGCCATTCCCATGGATAGTTGTCTTCACCTTCACTCTATGGGAGACCTAGTTGTACTATAATCCCGTGGTTTTTTCCAGCGGAGACCATTATAGAGTTTTATGCATAGTGTCCTATCAAGTGCTAAGAATTTGTAGCGTATTGTCCTTCTATTAAAAGAATTTTTCTTCCTAAATTTATGCAGGTTTCTTGGAAACTTCCTAAACTTAGGTGGTATAAACTTAATACACAGGAGCAGGTGCCCTTTTACATGATGATCTCAGTAATTGGGTTATAAGGGCTTTCAAACATATTCCTAGAGTGACTAGTGTCGAAGTACAACTTTGGGCTCTTGGTGGCAGACTTCTCTTAGTTCAACAATTAATCATTGTGCATATTAAAATTGGAGTAGATGCTATATCCATGATTCACTTTATGAAATTTGCTTTTACTAATAACTTGTTTTTGTTTTCCTTAATTGATGAATGCAGAATGCTCCTCCATTTTATGAATTCTATCTCTTTGATGAATGCTTTTTGAGAAGAGAACAAATGTGCGTATACTTTAGCACGCATAGGAAATAATTTTCAGCCTCCTTCCTCGAATGTTGGTTCTTTTAATGATTTCTTTTGTGTGTTTTCTACACCACCTGTTTGTTTAAATCAGTTGCTACTAGATAATACCCACTGCCAAGTTATGTATCCGAACTAGTTGCTTAAAATTTTGTTCCCTTTTAATAATAATAATAATAATAGATAAATAAATAAATAAGTAAATAAAAGAAATATGAATATGAATATGATATTTTGCGGTTGTCGACATCAACCCAGCAGCAAGCAACCAATGAGCTTTCAGACATCACGTCCTTACGTGACCATATTGTATTAAATGTCACGCATAAAATTTTCTAAAAATATTTATTGCGGCAAATTCGACAACCTGGAAAAATAGAAAGTTCAAATTTAACACGTTTTGCTTTTCAGTTTTATCACATATCTAACTCAATTATAAATTCTATGTCAAATTTATTCTACTTTTTTAATCTTTAGATATTAAATTCTTATTTCTTTTATTTTAAAAGTTTGATCCCTCTCTCAATTTTGTTTCTAGAATTGGTGATATAGCTGTTATAAATTTGGTAAAATATTTTTGAACCTTTAATTTTTATAATTTTTTATAAGTTTGGTCCTTACTTTTTAAAAGTACATAAAGATTTGTAAAAATGTTTTAAAATTAAAAGTTTCAATATTTCAAATAAAAATTGTGAAATATTAAAAATCTCTTTAAAATTAAAAATAAAAATATTTTAAATTCATTTTAAAAAGTACGAAAATTATAAAATTAAAATTTTTAGAAAGGTATTGTTTACTCCCTAATAGACTTTGAGGTATTTGTTAATACAATTTATGAAATGAAACAATTGTTGAGGTTGATTTCAAAATCTAACAATTGGGGTATGGTAGCTTCTGCTGCTTTTTCCAAATTCAAAGTAGAATCTCGTGTATATTGCTGGAATGCACGAATTAGCAAATAACATATTGCAGCTCAAAGAGAAAAAGTTTTTTGGAAAATACATGAAACCCAAATTAAATTAGGCATAAATCTCGGTGCGGAGGATCTGTTGATACTTCATATAGGTACCATTTAGTAGGACTGAAAATACTTCTCTCTCTTCTTTTTTTTTTGAACCCCATTTTATAACATATAATTGGGTCTGACTGTGGCCTGACTCATATCAGCCACAAACTCACATAAACTTGTTTATAAAAATATCATAAAAATTAGTTTACAAAAATATCATAAAAATTAAGAAATTTAATCAAAGATGGAGATGTAAAATTCTGGTAATGGTGTTGATAGAAATCCTTGTGATGATGGTGATTGGAATACCAAAAAAGTGTATTTCAAGGAAGTTGTTATGGAGAAGAAACTAATATGGTTGTTGATTCTGATCAACAGCCGAGGATGACTTTCAAAGATAAATTCTTAGGGGGAGGTGTGGACTTTTCTGATGGGAATCTTGAAGGGAGCCTCGGAAGGAATGAGTGTGAGTTTGAAATACTCGATGGAGATGTGAATACGTCAATAGTTAATGGGATTCCAACAATTGCCTTTTCGGATCGCATCAAAGATTTACTATTCAAGGAGATGGAGAGGACGATTATTCTCAAGTTTCTTGGGTGAACCATTGGTTATAACGTGCTTTATAACCGCATTCTTAATCTCTGGAAACCTGTAAAATCCTTCCATCTTATGGATATCACTAATGGGTATTTTTTGGTTAAGTTCCAGGATACTGATGATTTTAACAAAGTTTTAACTCAAGGTCCATGGATAATTTTTGGGCAATACCTCACTGTACAACCGTGAACAAGATTGTTTGATCCAGCACAACCCTATCCCAACGTGGTGATGGCTTGGATTCGCCTATCGGGGCTTCTGGGCTACCTATACAAAAAATAAATTATTGAAACCATTGGAGGTTTAATCGGGAAAGTTATTAAGTTGGATCTTCAAATCGATAATAGAACCCGGGGACGGTTTGCCCATTTGGCCGTGTTCGTAAATATCGACAAACCGCTTACCTCTAAGGTCTTGGTTGACGGTGCCATTCAACGGATTGAATATGAGGCGCTCCCGACGGTATGTTTCAGTTGCGACAAATATGGGCATTTTAAAGAGTTGTGCCCGTCGGTTGGGGTTAGTGCAACATTGGAGAAGCCGACGAATGAGGTTGTGGAGGCATCCGGTGAAGATGTCGGTGAACATGGTGATGGAAAGAACGCTGATTACTGGCCGTGGGTGTTAGTTGAGAGAAAGTCAAGGAGGTGTCAACAGGATTCTTGGGCTAACGGGGCTGCGAAATTGGGGAAGGATCCGTTATGGTCTAGGTTTGCACCGTTAATTGGGGGTGAGGTTTCAGGTGGAGGTATTGTTGAAGCTATTGGGGATCTTTTTGAAGGAGAAGAAGGATAGACATGCAGCTATGGGTAGGATTAAAAAAGAAACTAGGGTTTTATCTTTAGAGGATTCGGGTCATTTAAGTAGAATAGGCCGTGGAGCTGAGGTGAATTTTAGGGATTTGGATAGGCCTATTTTGGACCCAGGTTTAAATGGCTCAAAATCTGGTGTGTCAATTCAGACTAAGGGAGATAGTGGGTCTAAGGCCTTAAGTAAAAGGCCTATGGGAGATGGCTTTCTTCAAAAGGAAAAGGACCTGGTAAATAATTTTTCCTTTTCTAATAATGTTCCCATTTTTCCATCTACAGGATTATTTCTTTTGAAGGAGGATATTGCGCAAGCAAGTGGCTATCACAAGCACGGCTTGGTGGGCCAAGTTTGGAAAGGATAGGGCAGGATGGGCTTTTAGCGTCTAATGGTTTAATCCATAGTAGTTTGGATAGCTCATTTTTAAATGATCAAAATATTATTTTAAATTAACAGCATTTGAATGACATTTCTTCTAATGACTTATTTCAACAGGAAATTGGGGATGTGCATTTGATTTCTTCAGGAAATATAGAGAATAATTTGGTCATTAATAATCCCATGTTCGAAGGCTCTAATGAATTTGTGGTCAATTTAGAAACAAATTTTTTTGATCCAAAGCACCATTCGGCTGTTATTATTAAAGATAATAATGTGATGAAAACGCACAAAGGTAATAAGAAAAATATTTTAATCAATACTAATAAATCTTTTTCTGTTTCCAGAGGGCGTGGTTCTGAGAATAAAGTTGGTAGTAATTGTGGTGGAGCTTCCCTCAATCTCTCGTTTCAAGAAAAGGGAGGTAGATTAAAAAATTCTGGAATTTCTCGAATTCCTTAAATAAGCTATAAGCTCCATGGTTAATCTTGTCAATTCGCAAGCTGGGACTAGAACATATGGGATTGGAGGTAGTGCTGAGGGACAGACTCATGGTCCTAGATCCACATTTGCGTAATTGGGTGGTACTTTTAATTTTTTATTTTAATTTTTATTTCAAAATATGAATTTTAGTATTTTTTGTTGGAATTGTCAAGGTTGTGCGGGAGTATAATAGAGAGCATAAGCCTAACTTGATTGGCCTTTTGGAGACAAGGGTTAGTGGTTCCAAAGTTGATTCTGTCATTGCTAAGTTTGGTTTTGATTTTTCACACCGGGTGGAAGCTGTGGGTTTCTCTGGTGGAATTTGGATAGGATGGAAAGACTCCATTTCTGTGGATATTTTGGGTAATCACTCCCAATTTATTTTACTTAGAATTTCTAGAAAGTTTTATCGGCAGCCGATGTTGGTCACCTTTGTTTATGGTAGTCCTAATGGTCAAAAGTGATGGCAGTTATAGGATGCTCTAAAATGTACTGTGCCGGTGGATGAGACTCCGTGGTTAGCTATTGGAGATTTTAATGCTATTCTTGCCTCGTGCGAAAAAAGAGGTGGATGGGTCATTGGAAAAAGATGTGCACTCTTTAGTGAATTCATGGATTCCATGGGCTTGCAGGATTTGGGATTTAGTGGATTTTACATGGAATAGAGGGAGAGTGTTCGAGAAACTGGATAGAAGCGATTTGTAATGATGCTTGGAGCCTAAAGTTTCCTTTGTCCAAAGTATTACATTTACAAAAGCTTAAATATGATCATAGACCTTTCAAACTATCTAGTATGCCTGAAGTTCAATCTCCTTCTAGAAGACCATTTCATTTTTTGGCCGGATGGGTTGAACACCCGAGGTTTTCTAAGTTTGTTAAGGAGAATTGGAAGGTTATGGGGGACATGTCGCCAACCCATGCTATTTTCACTAATCAAGTTAAATTATGGAATAAGGAGGTTTATGGTCACATTTTGCATCAGAAGAATCTTTTGAAGAAAAAACTGGATAATGTTCAAAAAGCGATTGATCGAAGAAATTTGATTTTTTAAATCAGGTTAAGTTAGAAACCCTAGAAGGGCTAGAATTTGTAACACCCCAAACCCGGCCCAAAATGCTACGGTCGAATTCGGAATGCTACGAGGAAATATGTCTGAAAAGAATTTGATTTAATGGGTGAAAACACGTTTTGAATTTTAAATATTTTCTTTAGTTTATAAAAGAACAAAAACTTTGAAGGTCGGGTGTAGTCTAAAACGTTGTACGTTTGGAAGTTTCTAGAGAAATCGAGATATTTAAAATATTCAGATTAAAAACTCAAGTTTAATCTTTAAGTTGTAAATTGTTTCCAAAATTGTTCTTAGTTTTTAATCGATAATCTAACTGACTCACAATAAAATAAAAATCCCCAAATATTTAAATGGCCTTATTACATTCAAAAGAGAATTAACCCAAAAGCAACTAAGAATTTAAGTGCATTAAACATTAAAATAACTTCTGCATGGCCGCCACGAATTTACTCTAGCCAGGTCCATGTATCATACATCACCTGCATTGTTTAAGTAAATAAGGTGAGTCGAACAGACTCAGTGTGCGATTATTTCACATGTTTCCCAAATGGGCTTGGCCCAAATCACACAATCCACATACCACACATGATGATGCAAATATGTTACCCAACCCAACCTAGAATCCATCCTCTACACACCCCCGTACCAACCATAACACACCAGGGGATTACTAAATTAACCCTCCAACCACTATACACCTCTTTGCCAGTCAAGCTGCCCAAAGTCGTGGCATAGCCACCGATCACCTTGTGACCAAATATAACATGGCCTAGCCACCGATCACCTATGTGACCAAACAGAACATGGCATAGCCACTGATCACTATGTGACCAAATCTCGATATCCACGATGTGACCCATGGTCATCATCAAACCGTGATGAAGCACAAAGCAAGCATCAATCCCTTGATATGGCACATAGCCGACACCAAGTCGTGATTTGGCACATAGCTAATCACCACACGTATATGAATATACACTCGATCCTTTATTTAACATATATATCCCGATCCCATACATATTAGGTAGGCATTCAACATGCTCAAAATATCCACAATAATCAACCATCCACACCTTAGATAAAGTACTAACTCAGTTCTTGTGATACCCAATTAAGGGTAACAAATCTACCACTATCACATGCACCGATTATCACCACATATAATTAAATGACTAATTATGGAAACAGCGAATTAACCACACACGTGATAACCTGAAGCACTAGACTCTCAACGTCAACACTGTCCCTAAATGAGACTACCGCTATCTACCTACGATCCTCGCTCCGACCGCCCACCCGGTGGCCAATATTGAACCACGTAAACCGAATGTTTCTTGAACTTAGGGTAGGGACAACCCCTTTCTCTCCTTGGCTGGTATTCGGCTCCATGAAACAAAGTCTTGGTCAGAAGACCCGGTTAACACATTAAATCAATCTAAATGAGAAAACACCAAATCTTAATCGAATACCCTTACCGAAATGGATTCAAATCTCGAAGGCTCCTACTTGATTATGAGAGTTGCCGAAATCCCTACATGACTTATGTTAGATTCGGTCGAACATCTAGTGGTCCAAACGAAATGGCCTTCGGCCGAAGGTTGCATCTTGCTTACCTTTACTGACCAAATCCCAGAAGATTCTTAATCCCCTTCAACACTAGTCTAACAGAGATCCCGAAATCAGCCCTTCCAAGATTCGGCCACCCACACACAAACACATAGTTAGGCATCTAACTTTCGGCAACCAAAAAAGAAAGAAGAGAAATTAAAATAGAAGAAACCCTTACCAACTATTAGATTCGATGGAATAGAGTCTGACAGATTCATCCAAGAGTAAAAGTGTTTGAGAGATAGGAGAAGAATGCAAAAAAGAAAGAGAAGAGATGCCTTGGAAGATTCGGCCAACACTCAAAGAAATAGAAGGGTTATTTGGCTTCTAAGCAAATGAAAATAAAAGAAAGGGGTGAAGGTTTATGGGTGTTTCGACTATTTGAGAGAGAAATCAGAGAAGAGAAGAAGAAATTGTAAAGGAAAGAAAAGATGCACAAATGGTCACTACCCCTTTCGGTTTTGATCTCTAAGAAGCAGATAGAAAAGAAACACACTTCACTTGTTTTTGGTACACCATTTTTCGACAAAATGAGCTAAAAGAGAAGAAAAGAAACTCAAAGGCAAAATGACCCCTCAATACCTACACACATTCGGCACCCATATATCTTACTACCACCAATAGAAATGCTACCCCCCCAAAGTCCCATATTCGACCAACTCTTCTTCTCTCACCCAAATCCCCTCTTTTCCTCCTACTTTTCCTCTTCACCTCTCATTCAAACATATTTGAATGTTTCAAACCTCTCCAAAAGCTCTCCACCACTTATTCAAACATCTTGTCCAAGTCTTCTCCCTATCCTTCCAAAGTCCAAATGTCGTCCAAGTCTCCTACTCCTTTGACACAAAAAGCAACCCCCAAAGTGCTTCCACTGCAGCTCGAACCTTGCCCCACCAGCTCCCTGAGGTGTCACTCCCTTGTGCACTAAGTGGCACCTCCCAAGCAACTTCACCACATCAATTCTTGTGTCTTAAACTCCACACAAGAACTCTTAAGGCCTATCTTCCCCTAGTTCCCCTAAAGGCTCCAACCCAAAAATTTGCCTAAGGTCCAAACTTAAGCTTAAGATTTCCCAAGACCCCAAACACATACAAACAACATATAGAGCACACTACCACATACATGTAACTTAGAAAGAAATACAAGACCCCTAAACCCCGGATGTTACAGTTCTACCCCCTTAAAAAAATAATTTCGGCCTCAAAATTACAGATCAAAATAAGTGAGGGTATTCTTTGATAGTTTCTTCCGACTCCACGAAGCTTCCTCGAACCATGGTTACATACAATACTTTAACTAGAGGCTGATTTCTTTCCAAGTACCTTCATATCTCACTTCAGAATCTGAATCGATTCTTCTTCGTAGGACAAATCTGGTCTCAACTTAACTTCCTCAACTGGCACTATGTGAGATGGATCCGATCGATATTGACATAGCATTGACACGTGGAACACATCATGCATCTGCTTCAATTCTGACAGCAATTCCAACTGATAAGCTACTGGCCCCACTCGCTTCAAAACCCTATAAGGCCCTATAAACCTAGGACTCAGTTTACCCTTGCGTCCAAATCTCATCACCTTCTTCCATGGCGAAACTTTCAGGAACACACTATCACCCACAACAAATTCTATCTCTTTCCACTTAAGATCTGCATATGAATTCTGTCTGTCAGATGCCTCTTTCAACCGTGCTCGTATTACCTTAACATTTTCCTCTGATTCTGCCACTATCTCTGGACCCAAAACATGACGTTCTCTTAATTCTGTCCAACACGTAGGAGTCCGACCTTCTACCCATACTGTGCTTCATACGGCACCATCCGAATACTTGCCTGGTAACTGTTGTTGTATGCAAACTCCGCCAAAGGCAAGAATTCCTCCCAGCTACCCCTGAAGTCGATAACGCAACCCCTCATGTAACATCCTAAAAAGGGCCTATGCATTTTGGCTTAACTGTACAAAAAGACATGTTTTATGTGTTTTGAATAAATTTTGAATATTTTTGGAAACCCAAGAATATATGGAAATGTTACGTTGAAAATAGGAAAGTGACCATTTTTGGAAACCTAAGTAAATTAGGAAAGTGAACATTTTGGAAACCTAAGCTAAAAGAGGAAAGCAAACATTTTGGAAACTAAGCTAAAGAGGAAAGTAAACATTTTGGAAACCTAGGAAATGTCAAGTTTATAAGTAGAGCGAAAATTTTTGGAAACTTAGAAATGACCTCGAAATGTCGAGTTTTAAAGTTTAAAGGGGAACTTAGGGCAAAAAGGCCTTAAGATAAAAAGTACGTGAAATTTGACCCACTAACGGACTTGGAAAAGTGGCCTGAAGATGCCACTTAGGGCCTCAGGAAATGGCCCACATGCAAGGGTGTTGGGCCTGAGTTCGAGTCACATAGGAAGCAAATAAAAGAAGTTTTATTTTGCTTCCATAAGCAGAGAGTTGGATGGCATAAGGGATCTTGAAAGAGGAGTTTTATTTCCTTTAGAATTACGGCTAATTAGGAGATAATTGTTGGAATTTAATATTTTGATAAAGTTAAAATTTATCACATAGGAAGAGTTGGCCGATTGAGGATTCTAAGGCTAGTATTTTCGACCAAGAGGGAAAATAAGGGCCATTCTTCATTCTTTTCTCTTCAAGGGAACCCTTGCTAAAATTCTCTAGCAAATAGCACCAATCTTTTCTTCTCTCTTTAGCCGAATTCTCTCTGTCAAAACTCTCTCCTTCTCTTTTCTTTTCTTCTTCTATTCCTTCACAAAAGCCGAAACTTTGCGTTCCATATAAGAGCCATAGCCGATTAGTATAAAGGATCACTCGGGATTTGAAAACAAGGTAAGTACATCTATGTACATTGGCCAAAAGGTCTCTTCCATATTCGAATGATAGATCAAATCTAACATGTGATTTGGCGAGAATCTAAAATAAAAGATTAATTTGAGTTTGAGAACTCCAAGGTAAGTGTGTTCATATATTAGGCCAAGGCCCAATCTTATGTATTTAGATCAAATTAATCAAAACTAATCGATTCAAGGATTTAGGATTTGGTAGAATACAAGGAAGAGAAAAGCGAAGTTTTGAGATTTAAAATCCACAAGGTAAGCACCTAAAAGCATTCGGCCAAGGCTTGTATGAATACATGGATCGGTTCTTTAATTATTAAAAAAGCTGAAAACTAACCTATGTTGAGATTCAGGGTTGACCGAATATCAGGTGAAGGAAAACCAAGTTTTCGGGATTTGAATAATCATCAAATCGGCATCAAAGGTAAGTCTTTTACAAATCCTACTAGGATTTGGATATTATAACCAAATAGGATTTATGCTAAGTAATAAGTGATAAATCAAATGTAGGACTAAGGATCTAAGCATTAGATCTAGCTTTTCGGAATCTCAAGGAATTGCTAAGCGAATCAGGTGTGTACCCCACACTAATCTTAATAGATTTATGGCTTAAATATGATATATATATATATATATATATATATATGTGTTAATGTGAAAGTGTAAGAATGTGGCTAAAGTACCATATTATGGTACAAAGTACCCAGTCGTTTTCCTACTCCTACTAGGATTACGAAATATGTTATACTCAACATGTGAAAAGTGACATGAATGTGAATTTAAGTATGATATGCATGATATGAATAATATGGGGCATTAGGGTTATTTGAGGCAGGGGAAGTGAATGTGATGACTTGGTCTCACTAAGTGAAGCGTGATGACTTGGTCTCACTAAGAATATGTGGCGACTTGGTCTCACTAAGTGAATGTGGTGACTTGGTCACATTAAGTGAATGTGGTAACCCGGTTACATTATCTAAATGTGGTGTCTCATGACACAAATATCCAGTGGCTATGCCACAAAATTTTATGTAGGCGATGAGCACGTCATTGCAATGACGCCTTCGATGGTGTGTAGCGGATGGAGGTTGACTTAGTAGTCCTTATGGTGTGCGAGGTTGATGCGGGTGGAGTGTAGCGGATGGCATATAGGTTTGGGTTCGGGTTTGCATCATTATCATGAATTTTATATGAACATGATATGTATGGTGTGCCTAATTCTATTATATTTTAGTGTTGGTTACACATTGAGTCTATCAGCTCACCCGTTGTGGGAACATGTTTGGTGATGGCGGTAATGGGCCAGGACGGCGAGAACTTGTGGTGGCCATGTTCAAATTTTGAAGTTTAATTTAATTTGAACCTTTATTTTATTTTAAGTCTTGTATAAATTTTATTTTGGGTTTTGTTTTATGTAATAAGGCCATAGTGATGATTTTATTTACATTTTGATTACTATGCTATGAATTTAGGGCTTTATAAAGAATAAGCCCATTTAATTTAAAATAAGCTTAAATATTTTGTCACCGAAATTATGGGTTTTCATTATAAAAAAAAAACTTGTTTTCAACTCGAGCTCAACACACAAACAAACTATCTTCCAAAACACACAGATTTTCAAAGTATTCAAAAGAATTTTGAAACGGTTTACAGGGAACATACTAGATCGGTCCATTCTAGTGGTAGGGTGTGGGTGTTTCAATTTGAGTATCGAGCCAGATTTTAAACTCTCGGCACGTGGTCTAAGGCCCAAAACATTTTCAAATCGAGCCCAAATGAGTTTTATGGAAATATTTACGAAAGTAGAGCGAGGTTTGATGGCATGGCACCTAAGTCTCCGACCATGATCCACCAAGCAAGTACCCCTAACTATCGTGTGATTATGTGAATTATAGAAGGGTAGAAAAGGAATGGAGCGTAGAATAGCATGATAGGAACTTGAACCTTAGGATTAGTCTACCCCAACTATTACATAAGACTTAATACACTAAACAAACCTATGGCTAAGTCAATCGAGTTAGGGTGTGGCAACCATGATACGCATGTCTAGGATTGGATCTGAAGAGCTTGGTATTTAAGGTCCTAGTGACTCACCTCCTCTTCAGAATCCTACAGTGCGTAGCAGTTCACCCCAACCGAGAGGACTTAGTGGGTGTGGCAACCCTCAGACGCATGCTAAGCATGGTTTTGATTGGGAGCTTGGTATAGCGATCGCGTGACTCACCTCCTCTCCACTTGAATCACGCACAGTGCGTAGCTTTGGTTCACCCTGACCAAGAAGGCTCAGTCATAGGCTAAACCCAATAACTAAAACCCGAAAGGGAACTAGCCATTTTTTTTTTTGGAACCTTAATATTAAAATTCTTAAATCATTTTTCCCTTAATTCACAAAACTATTTCTTATACATTTATTTTTCTGAAAATTTCTTATTTATAAAATTACAAAAAATACCCCTACTGGTAAAATTACAAAATTGCCCCTAATTTACTAAAATTACCAAAATGACCCTAATTTCTAAAAAAATTCTGCAACTTCATCGTTTTGGAAAATAAATTTCTCAAAAAGAACCCTCAAAGTTTTGCAACTTATAAAATATCCCCGATTTACTAAAATTTTTCAATTTACCCCGATTTGTGGAAAATTATCAAAATACCCCCAAGGTCCAAAAATTTTCGAAATACCCTCGGATTTCAAAAAAAATTTTCGAAATACCCTGGGAATTTAAAAATACTAAAATACTTTGTGACAAAATCACCAAAGAACCTTATTTTGACAAATTACGAAAATACCCCGGTAGTGGAAAAAACAACAACAAATGAAAACTACGTTTCTCCGAATGAACTAAGGTTCATAATTGTTTGATGGATGTATGAATGAATGAAAAGGCTGTGTGCATGTATGAATCTGAAAGAACCACTCTAAACTCTTTTCATAAAATTTCTTGGCGGGTAATCAAGTGAAGCGAAAGTACTAATTTATAAAACTTCTTAATCGATCTAGACATTAGAAATGAGTTCTAGAGGATGCGGTCGTCAAGGGCCGTAGAGGAAGAATAAGCGTGTCAAAACCGTTAGATCGGGTCAAGGGTCCGACAATGAGTTACCACCGCCACCACCACCCCGACTATTAATGTCGAAAGCGAAGCTCGGACGGGGATGATCTTTGTGTCGCGAGCTATGTTGCGAGTTTTGGAAATGGTGGTGGGCGGTGGAAATCTACGGAGCTCGTAAATCTGTGCACGGCGACTCTACGAGCCATGGTAGGTGTTTAGTGGAGTGTGGGTGTGGCACCCAGTCTGGTGAATCTTGGTTGGAAACAATAGGGTATTATGGATGAGCTCGACGACCCGAAGAGAAGTTGAAAGGGATGGTGGCAACATTACGTGATGAAGCGTACCAATGGTGATTAAGCTATGCGGGATGGTGCCACGGTGAGGATCGACACAGGAGTATGCTAAGGAGGCATATCGAGAAAAAGTATGTCGGCACACGTTATATTGATGAGCGGAGAAAGCTTTTCTAGGACTAGTTCAAGGAACAAGTCGGTAGTAGCATATGAGGTGAATTTTTGAGGTTAGGTGATATGCTCGAGGAGTAATCGCAATGAACATGAGCAGCTGTGTCCGTCTTGAGAAGCGGTAAGGGACTTTGAGGATGTGTTTCGGAGGAATTACCAAGAATACCCCAGGATAGAAGTTGAATTTGGAATAGACTTGCTACTGGGAGCAAACACTGTGTCAATCGCTCCATACCTAATGGCGCCAAAGGAGTTAGTGAAGCTCGAGGCTCAAATCCAAGAATTGTTGGATCGTGGGTTTATTCGACCCAGTGTGTCTCAAGTGGGGAGCTTGGTCTTGTTTGTGAAGAAGAAGGGACGAACTATGCGTATGTGCATAGACTATTGTCAATTGAATAAGCTGACCATCAAGAACAAGTATCCCTTGCCTAGGATTAATGACTTGTTCGATCAGCTGAAGGGAGCGACAGTGTTCTCAAAGATCGACTTAAGGTCAAGATATCACCAGTTAAAAAGTAAAGGAGGTGGATATCCATAAGACAGCTTTTAGAACAAGATACGGCCATTTTGAGTTTGTGGTAATGCCTTTTGGGTTGACAAACACCCCAGCCGCATTCATGGATATGATGAACCGAGTGTTTCAACCTTACTTAGATAGGTTCATCGTAGTGTTCATCGACGATATTTTGGTATACTCTAAGTCTGAAGAGGAGCATGATGAGCATCTCCGGATTGTGTTGCAAGTATTGAGGGAAAAGAAGCTTTATGCCAAATTCAGCAAGTGTGAATTTTGGCTTAGGGAAGTTGCTTTCTTAGGACACGTGGTGTCTGCCGAGGGAATAAGGGTGGATCCTAAGAAAATCGGCTGTATTGGATTAGAAACCACCTAAGTCGGTGGCAGAGATTCGTAGTTTCTTAGGATTGGCGAGCTATTCTGGAAGGTTCGTGGAAGGATTTTCATCAATAGCCGCGCCATTAACAAAGTTGTTGAGGAAGGAAGTACCCTTTGTATGGACGGATAAGCAAGAGGAGAGTTTTGAAAAACTTAAGAAAGTATTAATAGAAGCTCCAGTGTTGATTCAGCCAGAGGTGGGAAAGGATTTTGTGGTGTACTATGACGCTTCACATACGGGGTTAGGATGTGTTCTAATGCAAGATGGAAAAGTAGTCACTTACGCGTCTCGGCAGTTAAGGCCGTATGAGGTGAACTACCCAACACATGACTTGGAATTGGCGCGATGGTCTTCGCTCTTAAGGTGTGGAGACACTACCTTTATGGAAAGGTCGATGATTTACATGGACCACAAGAGTCTCAAGTACTGTTGACTCGAAGGAGTTAAACTTGGGGCAATGAAGGTGGGTGGAATTCTTGAAAGACTATGGTATTCGATAGAATACCACCCGAGCAAGGCGAATGTAGTGGCGATGCCCTAAGTCGGAAGGTTGTGTCAGGACCTAAGAGCAATGTTAAGCCCATTTAAGTTTGTATGAGGATGGAAGCTTTGTTATTGAATTGCAAGTCAAGCCAACATGGTTGAAGGAGGTGAAAGAGGATAATTGGGTGATGAGGATTTAAGTATTAAGTTACAAAAAGCACGAGCGGAGAGTTAGAGGACTATGAGGTTAATGATGAAGGAGTATTACGCTACAAAGGAAAAGTCCGTATCTTGGGGGACAAGGAGTTAAGACAGAGGATTCTTGGGAAGCACATAGTAGCCCTTATGCTATGCATCCGGAGGCATTAAGTTGTCTGAAATTTAAGAGAACAATTTTGATGGCACGATCTTAAATGAGAAGTTCTGAAATTAGTGGGAAGATGTCGGCGTGTCGACAAGTTAAGTGAACACCAAGTTCCATTGGGATTGCTTGACCAATCCAGATTTCGATGGAAGTGGGAAAGAATTACCATGGACTTCGTTAGTGGGCTTCCCCTACGCATACTAAGAAGGACTCGGTATGGGTAATAGTGGACGTTTGACTAAGTCCGCACATTTCATCCGAAGAGTGGGTTATTCTCATCAAAAGTTAGCCAAGCTATATGTGGCGAAATCTTGAGACTACACATGGTCTGGTGTCAATTATTTGGATAGAGACCCAAGATTCACGTCTCGATTTTAGAGGGCACTTCATCAAGCTTTAGGCACCAAGTTGGATTTCACTCGACTTTTCATCCACAATCGATGAGGCGGTCTGAGCAGGTAATCTAAGTGTTGGAGGATATGTTGAGAGGATGTATGATGGATTTCAGGAAGTTGGGAGGATTACTTGCCTTTAGCGAGTTCGCCTACAATAACAGTTATCGAGCTAGCATTGAATGGCACCATATGAAGCATTATGCAGACGAAAGTGTCGTACTCCTACTTGTTGGACCGAGTTAGGAGAATGTCGAGTTTTGGGACCGAGAGATGGTGTCGAAGCGGAAGAGAAGGTTGAGATAATCAGAAACACAGTTAAAGGAAGCCTCGAATAGGCGAAGTCTTATCTGAGCCTCAAGCGGAAGGAAATAGAGTTTGATGTGGGAGACCAAGTGTTTCTAAAAGTCTCACCATGGAAGAAGGTGATGAGGTTTGGTCGGAAAGGAAGTTAAGCCCAAGGTTTATAGGGCCCTATCGAGTACTAAAGCGAGTGGGACGATGGCATACCGACTAGAGTTGCCACTTGAGTTGCAGAGATGCACGACGTATTCCATGTGTCCATGCTATGTCGCTACCGATCGGATCCCTCTCACGTGGTACCAGTTGAAGAAGTGGAGCTAAGGCCAGACTTAACCTACGAGGAAGAGCCGATTCAGATTTTGGAACATGATGTGAAAGTGTTACGAAGAAAGTCGATTCCTCTAGTTAAAGTGTTATGGCGTAATCATGGATCGGAGGAAGCTTCGTGGGAACCAGAGGAGGCAATGCGACAACAATACCCTCAATTATTTAGTTAGGAAATTTCGAGGACGAAATTATTTTAAGGGGGTAGAACTGTAACATCCTAAAAAGGGCCTATGCATTTTAGCTTAACTGTACAAAAAGACATGTTTTATGTGTTTTGAATAAATTTTGAATATTTTTGGAAACCCAGGAATGTATGGAAATGTTACGTTGAAAATATGAAAGTGACCATTTTTGGAAACCTAAGGAAATTAGGAAAGTGAACATTTTGGAAACCTAAGCTAAAAGAGGAAAGCAAACATTTTGGAAACTAAGCTAAAAGAGGAAAGTAAACATTTTGGAAACCTAGGAAATGTCAAGTTTATAGAGCCAAACGAAAATTTTTGGAAACTTAGAAATGGCCTCGAAATGTCGAGTTTTAAAGTTTAAAGGGAACTTAGGGCAAAAAGGCCTTAAGATAAAAAGTACGTGAAATTTGACCCACTAACGGACTTGGAAAAGTGGCCTGAAGATGCCACTTAGGGCCTCAGGAAATGGCCCACATGCAAGGGTGTTGGGCCTGAGTTCGAGTCACATAGGAAGCAAATAAAAGAAGTTTTATTTTGCTTCCATAAGCAGAGAGTTGGACGGCATAAGGGATCTTGAAAGAGGAGTTTTATTTCCTTTAGAATTACGGCTAATTAGGAGATAATTGTTAGAATTTAATATTTTGATAAAGTTAAAATTTATCACATAGGAAGAGTTGGCCGATTGAGGATTCTAAGGCTAGTATTTTCGGCCAAAGAGGGAAAATAAGGCCATTCTTCATTCTTTTCTCTTCAAGGAACCCTGTTTGAAATTCTCTAGCAAATAGCACCAATCTTTTCTTCTCTCTTTAGCGAATTCTCTCGTCAAAACTCTCTCCTTCTCTTTTCTTTTCTTCTTCTATTCCTTCACAAAAGCCAAAACTTTGTGTTCCATATAAGAACGATAGCCGATTAGTATAAAGGATCACTCGGGATTTGAAAACAAGGTAAGTACATCTATGTACATTCGGCCAAAAAGGTCTCTTCCATATTCGAATGATAGATCAAATCTAACATGTGATTTCGGTAGGAATCTAAAATAAAAGATCAATTTTGGGATTTGAGAACTCCAAGGTAAGTGTGTTCATATATTCGGCCAAGGCCCAATCTTAGGTATTTAGATCAAATTAATCAAAAATTAATCGATTCAAGGATTTAGGATTTGGCCGAATACAAGGAAGAGAAAAAGCGAAGTTTTCAGGATTTAAAATCCACAAGGTAAGCACCTAAAAGCATTCGGCCAAGGCTTGTATGAATACATGGATCGGTTCTTTAATTATTAAAAAAGCCGAAAACTAACCTATGTTGAGATTCAGGGTTGGCCGAATATCAGGTGAAGGAAAACCAAGTTTTTGGGATTTGAATAATCATCAAATCGGCATCAAAGGTAAGTCTTTTTACAAATCCTACTAGGATTTGGATATTATAGCCAAATAGGATTTATGCTAAGTAATAAGTGATAAATCAAATGTAGGGACTAAGGATCTAAACATTAGATCTAGCTTTTCGGAATCTCAAGGAATCGCTAAGCGAATCAGGTGTATACCTCACACTAATCTTAATAGATTTATGGCTTAAATATGATATATATATATATATATATATGTTAATGTGAAAGTGTAAGAATGTGGCTAAATTACCATATTATGGTACAAAGTACTCAGGTACGTTTTCCTACTCCTACTAGGATTACGAAATATGTTATACTCAACATGTGAAAAGTGACATGAATGTGAATTTAAGTATGATATGCATGATATGAATAATATGGGGCATTGGGTTATTTGAGAAAGGGAAGTAAATGTGATGACTTGGTCTCACTAAGAATATGTGACGACTTGGTCTCACTAAGTGAATGTGGTGACTTGGTCACATTAAGTGAATGTGGTAACCGGTTACATTATCTAAATGTGGTGTCTCATAACACAAATATCTGGTGGCTATGCCACAAAATTTTATGTGGCGATGAGCACGTCATTGCGATGGCGCTTCGATGGTGTGTAGCGGATGGAGGGTTGACTTAGTAGTCCCCACGGTGTGCGAGTTGGTGCGGGTGGAGTGTAGCGGATGGCATATAGGTTTAGGTTGGGTTTGCATCATTATCTTGAATTTTATATGAACATGATATGTATGGTGTGCCTAATTCTATTATATTTTAGTGTTGGTTACACATTGAGTCTATCGACTCACCCGTTGTGGGAACATGTTTGGTGATGGCGATAATGGACCGGACGGCAGAACTTGTGGTGGCCATGTTAAACGAAGTTTAATTTAATTTGAACCTTTTTTTTTAAGCATCTTGTATAAATTTTATTTTGGGTTTTGTTTTATGTAATAAGGCCATAGTGATGATTTTATTTACATTTTGATTACTATGCTATGAATTTAGGGCTTTATAAAGAATAAGCCTATTTAATTTAAAATAAGCTTAAATATTTTGTCACCTAAAATTATGTGTTTTCATTATAAAAAAATAAACTTGTTTTGAACTCGAGCCCAACACACAAACAAACTATCTTCCAAAACACGATTTTCAAAGTATTCAAAAGAATTTTGAAGCAGTTTACCGGGAACATACCAGATCCGGTCCATTCTACGTGGTAGGGTGTGGGTGTTTCACTTCAACATGTCTTCTAACACCTGAATCACCCTTTCAGACTGGCCATCTGACCATGGATGAAATGCCGTGCTAAAGTCTAACTTGGTACCCAAAGCCTGATGCAACGCCCTCCAAAACCTCGACGTAAATCTAGGATCCCTATCCGATATAATCGACATTAGCACCCCATGCAATCTCATAATTTCTGCTACATACAGCTTCGCTAACTTCTGTAGAGAGTAATAAATCCGAACTGGTATGAAATGCGCAGACTTTATCAACCAATCCACAACTACCCATACCAAGTCCTTCTTAGTAGGCATAAGAGGAAGCCCACTTACGAAATCCATTGTGATCCTCTCCCACTTCCATTGCAAAATCTTCACTGGTTGCAGCAACCCTGAAGGTATTGATGTTCAGCCTTGACCTGCTGATACGTCAAGCACTTCCCCACAAATTCTGTAACTTCACGCTTCAATCCAGGCCACCAAAACTGTTCTCGTAGGTCTTTATACAACTTACTTCCTCTAGGATGCATAGCGTAAGGGCTACCATGCGAATTTGAAGAATCTTCTGCCTCAGTTCTACATCCTCCGGCATACACACCCTACCATGGAAACACAAGACTCCTTCACCGCACTATAATCCTCTAACTCCCCGCTCTGAACTTGCTGAAGTCGAGTACTCAGAACCTCATCCGCCAACTATTTCTCTCTTACTTGACTTAACCACATCGATTTCACCTACAATTTTACTAACAAACTCCGTCATCGTAGAGACTAAGATGTGCGAACATAGCCCTCAGATCCGACACTACTTTTCGACTTAATGCATCCGCCACCACATTTGCTTTACCCGGGTGATACTCAATCGAACAGTCGTAATCCTTTAATAGCTCCACCCACCTTCGTTGCCTCAAGTTCAGCTCCTTCTGAGTCAACAAATACTTTAGGCTCTTGTGGTCCGTGTAGATTACCGACTTCTCTCCGTACAGATAGTGCTTCCACACTTTTAAAGCAAAAACTACTGCTACCAACTCCAGATCATGCATCGGGTAGTTAACTTCATGCGGTCTCAGCTGTCGGGACGCATAAGCAACTATCTTCCCTTCCTGCATCAATACATAACCTAACCCCATGTGAGAAGCATCACAATACACCACAAAGTCTTTCCCCGCCACCGGCTGGATCAAAATCGGGGCTTCAGTCAAAACTTTCTTTAGCTTCTCGAAACTCTCCTGTTGCTTATCTGACCATACAAAAGGTACCTCCTTCCTCAACAGCTTAGTCAAAGGTGCCGCTATAAAAGAGAACCCTTCAACAAACCTCCTATAGTACCCTGTTAGCCCCAAGAAACTACGAATTTTAACTACCGACCTAGGTGGTTTCCACTCTAATACTGCCTCATATTCCACTACTGACTTACCCTCTTGCACTAGATTCAAAAACGCCTTCCTCTGTGCGTCCACGTAGCTAGCTCCCACTTATTTCCCTTCAAACTTCACCTTGAAGTAACTCCAATCTATTCAGTCCGCTGGAGTACCCTCCTTGATGGTAAGCCACCACTGATATGCCTTATCCCGTAATAGAATCAGATTGCCCTTCGCTTTTCCTCCTCGAGTGCAGGTCCAAATCATCCATGATCCTTCGACTGCCTCCAACCAATACTCTGCCGCATTTGGAGCCACCCCCAGGACACCTCTGAATATCTCAGCTCCATTTGCCTGAAGTCTCTCAGAAACAGACTTCTAGACCCCAGTACCCATATTCGCTCCCGCAACTCTTTCCAAGACTCGCAACATAGCCCGAGATACTACGTCGTCTCCACCCATCTGATCTTGGAACTCAGCTTCTACCGCGGGCGGTGTCGTTTCATTCCCCGATCCATGACCAGACCCAACTGGTTCCAATATTGACATTCTGCCCCTACCATGTCCACGCGTACTATGACCTCGTCCCCTAGAACTCATGTCTATCGTAGCGTTTTAATCTGTTTAAGAAATTTTATACATTAACTTATTGTTCCACTGATTATCCACACGTAATTTTATGTAAAGATATTTAATAGTAGTTCTTTCGGTCATTCAAAGTTTTGTCTCAAGTCCTCCACCCTAACTCAGAAAATCTCATTATTCATCAATACTATCCACTACACACATTCACCACTTTGAACATTTTCGTCCGTTCCCAACCCAGGGGTATTTTCGTAATTTGTCTTATAGTGGTATTTTGGTAATTTTCCAAATCAAGGGTATCTTGTAATTTCACAAAATAAGGGTATTTTGGTATTTTTGCAAAATAGGGGTATTTTGGTAAAAATCGAGGGTAGTATGGTAATTTCATAAACTGGGGGTATTTTAGTAATTTTCACAAATCATGTTACTTCGGTAATTTCATATATCGGGGTAATTGAATTGTTTTTCAAAACCGGGTATTTGGTCCCTTTCTGGTTTTATTTATAGATTTGGCCCGTTAACGAGTCTTCACGGTTAAAGTGAACAATCACTGCGCACCAGGTAGGATTCCAAAAAGGAGGAGGTGAGTCGCTAGGACTGCTTAAATACCAAACTCATTCGGAATCCATGCCTAGACATGCGCATGCTTGTTACCACACCTGAACTCTGTGACTTATTCTCGGGTTTGGTGAAATGAGTTAAGTCTTATGAAATTTAATGTTAGAGTAAGATAATCCTAAGGTTTAATAGTTCCTAACTTACTCATCTATGATCCCATATCACCTTTCACCTTACATACAAATCATGCAACGGTTTGAAGTACTTACCTGGTGGACATCGGGCCAAGACTCAGGTGCCATGCCAGAAAACCTGAACATCTTGTGAAAATACAAGTTTTAGTAAAACTCACTTTCGAAGGATGTTTTGGGCCCAAAAGCCCTCAAAGTCAAGTTTTGAACTGGGCTCTGATACCAAACTATAACACCCCAAACCCTGCCCAAAATGTTACGGTCGAATTTGGAATGCTACGAGGAAATATGTCTGAAACGAATTTGATTTAATGGGAGAAAACACGTTTTGAATTTTAAATATTTTCTTTAGTTTATAAAAGAATAAAAACTTTGAAGGTCGGGTGTAGTCTAAAACGTTGTACGTTTGGAAGTTTCAAGGGAAATCGAGATATTTAAAATATTCAGGTTAAAAACTCAAGTTTAATCTTTAAGTTGTAAATTGTTTCCAAAATTGTTCTTAGTTTTTAATCGATAATCCAACTGACTCACAATAAAATAAAAATCCCAAATATTTAAATGGCCTTATTACATTCAAAAGAAAATTAACCCAAAAGTAACTAAGAATTTAAGTGCATAAAACATTAAAACAACTTCTGCATGGCCACCATAAATCTACTCCAACCCGGTCCATGTATCATACATCACCGCATTGTTTAAGAAAATAGGGTGAGTCGAGCAGCACTCGTGCAGCGATTATTTCACATGTTTCCCAAATGGGCAGCCCAAATCACACAATCCACATACCACACATGATGATGCAAATATGTTACCCAACCCAACCTAGAATCCATCCTCTACACACCCCCATACCAACCATAACACACCAGGGGATTACTAAATCGACCCTCCAACCGCTACACACCTCTTTGATAGTCAAGTCATTTGCCCAAACATAGCCACCGATCACCTTGTGACTAAATATAACGTGGCCTAGCCACCGATCACCTATGTGACTAAACAAAACGTGGCATAGCCCATTGATCACTATGTGACCAAATCTCGATATCCACGATGTGACCCATGGTCATCATCAAACCCGATGAAGCACAAAACAAGCATCAATCCCTTGATGTGGCACATAGTCGACAAAGTCGTGATTTGGCACATAGCCAATCACCACACCATAAATGTACACTGATCCTTCATTTAACATATATATCCCAATCCCATGCATATGCAACATGCTATAATGATATGATAGAATAATGCATGGACATATTAGGTAGGCATTCAACATGCTCAAAATATCCACAATATTCAACCATCCACACCTTAGATAAAGTACTAACTCGTTACCGTGATATCCAATTAAGGGTAACAAATCCACCACTATCTCGATTATCACCACATATAAATAAATGACTAATTATGGAAACATCGAATTAACCATACACCTGATAACCTGAAGCACTAGACTCTCAACGTCAACACTGTCCCTAAACGAGGCTACCGTTATCTGCCTATGATCCTACTCCAACGTTGGCCCACACCCCGGTTGCCAATCCCAAACCGTAGAAATCGAACGTTTCTTGAACTTAGGGTAGGGACAACCCTTTCTCTCCTTGGTCGGTATTCGCTCATGAAACAAAGTCTTGGTGACTTGCTAACACATTAAATCGATCTAAATGAGAAAACACCAAATCTTAATCGAATATCCTTACCGAAATAGATTTAAATCCCGAAGGCTCCTACTTGATTATGAGAGTTGCCTAAATCCCTACATGACTTATGTTAGATTCCACCTAACATCTTGTGGTCCAAACGAAATGGCCTTCGGCTGAAGATTGCGTCTTGCTTACCTTTACTGACCAAATCCCGAAAGATTCTTAATCCCCTTCAACGCTAGCCTAACAGAAATCCTGAAATCAACCCTTCCAAGATTCGACCACCCACACACAAACACATAGTTAGGCATCTAACTTTCGGCAACCAAAAGAGAAAGAAGAGAAATTGAAATAGAAGAAACCCTTACCAACTATTAGATCCGATGGAATAGAGTCTGACAAATTCGGCCAAGAGTAAAAGTGTTTGAGAGATAGGAGAAGAATGCGAAAAAAGAAAGAGAAGAGATGCCTTGCAAGATTCAGCCAACACTCAAAGAAATAGAAGGGTTATTGGGCTTCTAAGCAAATAAAAATAAAAGAAAGGGGTGAAGGTTTATGGGTGTTTTGGCTATTTGAGAGAGAAATCAGAGAAGAGAAGAAGAAATTGTAAAGGAAAGAAAAGATGCATGAATGGTCACTACCCCTTTCGGTTTTGATCTCTAAGAAATAGAGAGAAAAGAAACACACTTCACTTGTTTTTGGTACACCACTTTTCGGCAAAATGAGCTAAAAGAGAAAAAAAAAACTTAAAGGCAAAATGACCCCTAAATATCTACACACATTCGGCACCCACATATCCCACTACCACCAACCGAAATGCCACCCCCCCAAAGTCCCATATTTGGCCAACTCTTCTTCTCTCTCCTAAATCCCCTCTTTTCCTCCTACTTTTCCTCTTTACCTCTCATTCAAACGTATTTGAATGTTTCAAACCTCTCCAAAAGCTCTCCACCACTTATTCAAACATCTTGACCAAGTCTTCTCCCTATCCTTCCAGAGTCCAAATGCCGCCCAACTCTCCCACTCCCTTGACGCAAAAAGCAACCCCCAAAGTGCTTCCACTACAGCTCGAACCTTGCCCCACCAGCTCCTTGAGGTGTCACTTCCCCTGTGCACTAAGTGGCGCCTCCTAAGCCACTTCACCACATCAATTCTTGTGTCTTAAACTCCACACAAGAACTCTTAAGGCCTATCTTCCCCTAGTTCCCCTAAAGGCTCTAACCCAAAAATTTGCCTAAGGTCTAAACCTAACCTCAAGATTTCCCGAGACCCCCAAACACATACAAACAACATATAGAGCCAACTACCACATACATGTAACTTAGAAAGAAATACAAGACCCTAAACCCCAGATGTTACAGAATCAGTGTTACACCGTGAGGAGCTTTTATGGAGGCAGAAGGCTAGGTGTGACTGGTTAGTTTTTGGAGATCGTAATACAAGCTTTTTCCATAGGTGAACTTTGCAGATAAGGAAGCATGCTCATATTGTGGCTCCAAAAAATCAAGCAGAGGAGTGGGTTGTGGATGAGGACGAATTAAAGTAAGAAGTGGTCAATTTTTATAGAAATATTTATAGGGGGTATTCTAGGAAAACGAGTAGTCTTGGGGGTGGTTCCTTCCCGACTCTCAAACAAGAAGAGATCCAATTCCTCAGTATGCCCATTTCTGATGAGGAGATCAAAAAGCCATTTTGACATGGCACCTTTAAAAGCACTTGATAGTGATGGCTTACACGCTTTCTTCTATCAGAGTCAGTGGGAGTTTCTTGATCCTTCGATTTGTGAATGGGTCAAAAAGATCTTCTTTGGTGAAAACGTTGATCCGGATCTTAATAATTCTCTTATTGTTCTTATACCTAAAGTGCAGCACTTAAAATGTTTCTCGCAGTTTCGCCCTATCAGTCTTTGTTTGGTCTTTTACAAGCTTGTGATGAAGATCATTGCTAATAGGTTTAAAGTGGTCTTTCCAAAGCTCATAGGACCTGAACAAGCCAGATTTTTGGTAGGAAGAAACATAAATGATAATATCATCTTTGCACAAGAAGTCATTCATTCTATGAAGAGCAAGCCAAAGAATAAAAGATGGATGGCTATTAAAAATGATCTCAAAAAGGCCTATGATCGTGTTCATTGGGACTTCATTGATGTTTCTTTATAAGCTACTAGGTATTCCTAACTTTCTTCGTAGTATAATTATGTCAACTATTTCTGGTTCAACTATGTATGTGCTTTGGAATGGAGTGCCATCTCAGAAATTCAAACCGCAAGAGGAGTTTATCAAGGATGTCTATTGTCACCCTACCTCTTCATTTTGTGTATGTAGTGGTTAGGACATGGTATCCATGAGGCCGTGGCTGATGGTAGATGGTTGCCTATTAAGCTAACTAGATCGGGTCCATTTCTTTCTCATCTCTTTTTTGCAGATGACTTAATTCTTTTTGGTCAAAAGAAGAGCAAGCACGAGCTATTAAGGAAGTTTTGGATACTTTTTGTGGTGTTTTGGTCATAATGGCAATCTACAGAAGTCAAATATTATTTTCTCAAATGGAGTGGAGGAATACATTTAAAGGCGTATTAGTGGTTTTTTGGATTCCAAGTGGTGCAGAGTCTTGGTTCGTATTTAGGGGTTTCTCTTTCATGAGAAGGTTATGAATAATACTTTGCACTTTGTCGTGGATAAAGTGAGGAGTAAGCTTTGTAGTTGGGACGCTCAACAATTCTCTCTAGCTGGTAGAATTACTCTAGCTCAAGCGGTCTTACTATCAATCCCGAGCTACTTTATGCAATCGATGTTGATCCCAAAGGGTTTGTGTGATGAGATTGAGGCTATGGTTAGACAATTCATTTGGGGGTCCACTAGTAGTAATAAAAAAATTACTTTGGATAGTTGGGATTCGATATATCAACCTAAATCACATGGTAGGCTTGGTATAAAGAATCTTCGTGACCATAATACTTCTTTCATTATAAAGTTGGGCTTCAAATTTGTGACTGACCATTCTTCTCTATGGGTCAATGTGCTTCGGTCCAAGTATAGGGTTCAAGGTGGGTTACCGGAATATTTATAGAGGGGACGATGTTCTTTCTTGTGGAGATCATTGTCAAAGATTTGGTAGCTCATACCGGAGAATTTGCTTTGGTCTGTTGGAGATGGGCGTAATATTAACTGATGAAAGGATCCTTGGGTTCCCAATGTTGGGCCGTTGTTCAAAAAGATAGCTTGTACTGCCAGTTTTGATATGGACTGTCCCCTTAGTGATATGTTAACAGAGAATTGAGATTGGAATTTGGACTTTTTCCATCTTTGGTTATATGAAGATATCATTAATCAGATTGTAAGGATTCTGCCACCTCAATCAAATTCTGGTATGGATAAATTTATTTGGAGGGGGACTACATCTGGTGTTTTCTCGATTAAAAATGCGTACAAGAAAATTCAGGAGAATTCATGGAATGCAAAAGTGGATGTTTGGAAGTTATCATGGAATTATCATGGGCCACAAAGAGTTAGAGTGTTCATTTGTCTTGTCATTAAACACCATTTACTCACTATTGTTGAACGAACATGAAGAGGATTGGGTTCTGGCACTGCATGTGGTACATGTGGACATAACTATGAGAATATCCTTCATGTGCTTCAAGATTGCACAACGGCAAGGGAGATCTGGATGCAACTAATCCCTACAGGTAAGCAATCTTTTTTTTTTTTGCAGGTTCTCTTCATGAATGGATGGAGATTAATTTATGAAATTAGCATGTCGTAAAGCTAGTGGGTGTAATTAATTGGCCTTGTCTGTTCAGGATTATCATTTGGCGCATGTGGAAAAATAGAAATTTACGCACATTTCAAGGTCTTTCTTAGAGTTCCGAGGAGGTTATCAAGGCCTCCTTATGTTGGGAAAAGCAATATGTCGGGGTATCCGGATCAAAAGGCACTAAACTGTAACATCCCGAAATTGGGCCTAGTAGGATTGGGCCTTGAGCTTTAGGAAATTAGAATAGTTTTTAGTATGGTTTATTTAATGAAGTAGGATTAAGTGAGCTTGACACTTAAGTTAATTAAGTGTTCATTTTAAAGCACAAAAGGAGTAAGTGGCAAGTTGGTTAAGGAGTTTGAAAGGTGGCTTGAGGTTAGAGGTTCGAGTAGTATGTTTAGCATTTTGAAACATTATTTTTTGTATTTTAACATTAATGGTCGGTCAACCTATGTTTATGATAGGTTGGGCTTCATCTTTTGGTAAGTTGAATTTTTCCTTAAGGAAAGCTTGAAGATAGGGATAAGAATCTTGAGTTTATGGTATTATGAGGGGACAAGGGCATGAAAGGTGGAAAATGTTTTCCTAGGCCTTAATGGTTGAATGTGGATGGCATGTGTGGAAAAGGGGATGGCTAATTTTGTTAGGTGGTTTAGGGGAATATTTGGCCAATTCCTCTTTGTGCATCTTTTTGCATTTTGCTTTTCCTCTCCAAAACTCTTTCTTTTGGCCGATTGTTATTGTGCACTTTTGTGCAAATTTTACTTGTGTTTTAGCCTTCATTTTGTTGAACCAAATACCAATTTTCTTCTTTTATTTGTCCTTTTGAAACCGAAACAACATTGGAACTTTTCTTTCTTCCATTGTTGATTAAATCGAATCCTCTCTCTCTCATTTCTATTCTCTTTTCTACTCACATACCTTTCTTCTTTCATAACCATATTGTCAAACTTTCCACTTCCTTTTGCATTGTTTTGGCCGAATATTCAAGGTAGATTTTCTTTGATTTCTATTCAATCGATTTTGAAAGATAGGCTCTTTGGGACTTTGGAAGCAATTGATTTAAGTCCTATCTCTCTCTAGCAATCAAAGGTTGGTAAGTCAAAAGGGTAAGGACTTTAGTTGATTCATCATTCTTTTGAAAAGACTAAAGTTTTTGGGATTAAAGTATTGTGGTTTGGTCGAATGGCCTTTGTTAATAATTTTTAGTATTGGTATTGTAGGGACAAAGTGATCTAGTGCGATAGATTGGATTTTTGGAAGATAGTTCTTGCGTTGGTAAAAGGTGTGTATCTTACACACTTATAACTTGATTCATATTTGTATATATGTATGTTAAATAACTATTCATGTTGTTAAAGCCGAAATGATGAGTTTTTGAGATGATACCATGATGGTATGAATGAGGATACGGGTAAGTCCGTTTTGATATGTTGTTAATACATGAGGATTTAAATCATGATCTACGATTTATGAGATTTTGTTATATGATTCATATCAAGGTATATTGACATGATTTGTTTATATTATTGATTCATGTGGGATCAAATGAGTGGAGGGAGCAGTGATATTCGTGTCGACGGACACCAGTGTTTTGGTAACACAATGTGACTACGGCCACCGGATGTTTGGTACCTCCAGAGGTTTGGCACCTCATAGCGCCTCGCCCTCGTGGCTTAGCACCACCGTGGGTTGGCCCCACTTTGAGATATAGGATTGACGCCATGATTTGGTATCACACAATGGGTTGGCCCCATCATTCGATTTGTGTCTTGGACACCGTAGATTTGGTATCTCCAAGGATTTGGTATCACATATGTGACTTTGAGTCACCAGTGGTTTGGCACCACCAAGGGTTGGTACCGCAGGGGTAGAAAAGGAGTTATGGATGGTTAGGTTGGGTGCATAATACATATATGTTGCTTGTTATAATTTGTGTAAGAATGTGGCATTTACTCGGAGAGGATTATGCATCGAGTCTTGGTGACTCACCTTCTCCTTTAAATTTTTCAGTGACTCGTAGATCACGGATAAGGAGCCTAAGAACTCGAGGTGGCCATGCCGTGAACATTTGGATTAAATAATTTTATAAACTACTTTTATTTTATTGTTGGTTATTTTGCTTAAATTGTAATAAGGCCTACTAGGATTATATTTTGGTTATTTTATCTGCTTTTGGATAATTTGTTTAATAACTTAATGACTTGAAAAAATGGATACACATGTTTTCTCAAATTAATATGCAAAATGTTTTATTGTGCCATCTGTACACTTGAATCAGAATAACCCGACCTAATAAATTATTAAACCAAAACAATATCTTTTATCAAAATTTAAAAGCGACTTAAAGGGATTTTTTTTCAAAATGTTTTCTCAGAGCATACCAAATTCGGTCATAACGTTTGGGCGGGTTTGGGGTGTTACAAATTGGTATCGAGCCAGTTCAAAGCTCACCGTGGGTAGCCCAAGGCCCAAAAATGCTTTTAGTAGGCCTATTTGAAATATTTTGTTTTGAATAAGCATGGCACCGAGTCTCCCAAGCACCAAGCCGCCTGTAAGTACTCCTAACTTCAGATGATTTATTTTTGTAGAAGGGTAGGAAGCATGGAACATAGATAGTGATAAGTACTTTAAACTTTAGGACTAGTTACCCCAAACAAAGACATAAGACTTTAAGAGCCTAATTAAACAAACCCACGACCTAGTCGCCGAAGTTAGGGTGTGGTAACCACAGTGCGCATGTCTAGGATTGGATTCTAAGAGCTTGGTATTTAAGCAGTCCTCATGACTCACCTCCTCTTCTCGTGAATCTTACTGGTAAGCGTAGTTTTGCTCACCCTAACCAAGAGGACTCACATAAGTGAAACAATAAATAAAACCCGAAAGGGATTAGCCATGTTTTCATGAAAACTCGAGTTTTAAAATTGTTTAAGTACTCTCTAGATATTAGGAAAAATTTATTTTGGAAAAAAAGAAATCTTCAAAATATTCCCGATTTACCAAAATTACCAAAATGCCCCTAGTGGCAAAATTACGAAAGTGCCCTTGGTTCTAGAATTACCGAATTACCTCGATTTCAATAAAATCTTCTTACTTTGCAAAAGTAGCCGAAAATCTTGTATTTCAAAATATATACACTGACTTTTGGAATTTACAAAATTACCCCTGATTGACAAAATTACCAAAATACCCCTAGTTTCCAAAATTTTGCCATACCTTTAATTTGAGAAATTTCTGAAAAGAACCCTCTAGTTTTGAAAATTTCAAAATGTTCTGAATTACAAAAGTTTTAAAATTTCTCCGATTTATTACGAAAATACCCTTGTAGGAAAATGACGAAAATACCCAGGATAAACAGACAAAATGTCCAAGAGTGAATAAGTATGGAAGGTATTAGGGAATGGATGTTCTTCTCTGTGAACTAGGATAGAGAACTTAAAACCTTGATTGATCGAAAGAATCCCTATTGAGCTTTCCATAAAACTTCTTCGAATAACCAAGTGAAACAAATTACTAATCCATAAAATTTTTCTAATCGATTAAAAGCACGATAGTTAGAATGAGCTTTAGAGGACGTGGCCGCCGTGGACGCAGAAGGGGTAGGATGATCGATCGTAACTCGCCGTGTCAGTCATGGATCTCGAGAACGATATACCACCACCACCCCTAACTTTTGGAGTCAAGAGCGGATCGACGTGATGACGCAGTTGTCGCAGTTGGCGTCTTTGCGGGTTCGAAAAGGTAGCCGAATGGGTGGAGGTGGAGGAGCTCAAAATTGGTACCGAGAGACTTCGAGCTAACTGAGCTGAATTTTTTCAAGTGTATACGGTGTAGCGCCAATACTACCGAGTATTGGCTTGAATCGATCGAAAGAATCATGGATGAGATAGATTTGACAAATGAGGAGAAACTGAAGCGGTGTAAACTTCTCAAGGATGAGTCATATCGATGTGGCTCACGGTTCGAGATAGTGCTACTACAGACGATCTTACATGGGATTACTTCAAAGTTGCTTTTCGGAAGAAATATGTGGGCACCAATACACCGATGCTCGAGGAAAGCTTTTCCGGGTTGGTACAAGGAAATAAGTCGTGTTTAATATGAAGCGAATTCTTGAGATCGAGCCGTTATGCTCAGGGAATTGTGTCAACGGAGCATGATCGGTGTGTCCGCTTTGAAGATGGACTGAGGGATGATCTAAGGTTACTGATTGCTCCACAACAAGAGCGTGAGTTTTCAGTCCTAGTGGAAAAGGCTAAGGTAGCCGAAGGGATCAAGGAGTCCGTAAGACAAAATCACGAAAAGAATAAACAGAAGAGAGGCTTTAGATCGCTCGGATCTGGGCAAGAATGTGGAGAAGAGGGCTAGATTTGGGGAATCGTAAAGAGCCACAAAGCCTACTCAAAGGCCACCTCAAAGGTGCTAGATGCGGAAATCCCATTCTGGAGAATGTTTGGTGAAAGTGAGGGTGCTTTGAATGTGGATCGTTGGATCTTTGTGTAAGGGATTGTCCTCGGTTAGCTAAGAATCACCCAAAGGGTCGAACTGCTCAAGTTACAAATGAAGGACCACCACAGAGGGTCGAGGTGCGACTAGAGGAAATGGTAATTGGCGTGGCCGAGGTAATCAAGGTACAGAGGCGAGGCAACCAAGGTTGGTTTATGCGCTTGGTCGTCATGAGGAGGAAGATGTGCCAGATATGACAATGGGTAAGTTTCTTATTTCAAATACCTCAATTGTCTTGTTTGTGGTTACGTTAGTTCGCTCTTATGTAGCTAGTAAAGTGCATGGGACTTGGATTATGGACATAGGGAATGTTTCTAGAACGTATGATAGATCTTTAAGATCGAGTGCTGTGAAGGCGTAGGGTGATGAGTTAAGGATACACAATTGGACGATAGTAAGTAATTTTGAGGACTAAATTATTTTAAGGGGTAGAATCAGTAACATCCCAAAATTGGGCCTAGTAGGATTGGGCCTTGAGCTTTAGGAAATTAGAATAGTTTTAGTATGGTTTATTTAATGAAGTAGGATTATGAGCTTGACACTTAAGTTAATTAAGTGTTCATTTTAAAGCACAAAAGGAGTAAGTGGCAAGTTGGTTAAGGAGTTTGAAAGGTGGCTTGAGGTTAGAGGTTCGAGTAGTATGTTTAGCATTTTGAAACTTTATTTTTTGTATTTTAACATTAATGGCGGTCAACCTATGTTTATGATAGGTTGGACTTCATCTTTGGTAAGTTGAATTTTTCTTAAGGAAAGCTTGAAGATAGGATAAGAATCTTGAGTTTATGGTATTATGAGGGACAAGGGCATGAAAGGTGGAGAATGTTTTCCTAGGCCTTAATGGTTGAATGTGGACTGACATGTGTGGAAAAGGGATGGTTTAATTTTGTTAGGTGGTTTAGGGGAATATTTGGCCAATTCCTCTTTGTGCATCTTTTGCATTTTGCTTTTCCTCTCCAAAAACTCTTTCTTTTGGCCGATTGTTATTGTGCACTTTTGTGCAAATTTTACTTGTGTTTTAGCCTTCATTTTGTTGAACCAAATACCATTTTTCTTCTTTTATTTGTCCTTTTGAAATCGAAACAACATTGGAACTTTTCTTTCTTCCATTGTTGATTAAACCGAATCCTCTCTCTCTCATTTCTATTCTCTTTTCTACTCACATACCTTTCTTCTTTCATAACCATATTGCCGAAACTTTCCACTTCCTTTTTGCATTGTTTTGGCCGAATATTCAAGGGTAGATTTTCTTTGATTTCTATTCAATCGATTTTGAAAGATAGGCTCTTTGGGACTTTGGAAGCAATTGATTTAAGTCCTATCTATCTCTAGCAATCAAAGGTTGGTAAGTCAAAAGGGTAAGGACTTTAGTTGATTCATCATTCTTTTGAAAAGACTAAAGTTTTTGGGATTAAAGTATTGTGGTTTGGCTGAATGGCCTTTGTTAATAATATTTAGTATTGGCCGATTGTAGGGACAAAGTGATCTAGTGCGATAGATCGGATTTTTGGAAGATAGTTCTTGCGTTGGTAAAAGGTGTGTATCTTACACACTTATAACTTGATTCATATTTGTATATATGTATGTTAAATAACTATTCATGTGGTTAAAGCCGAAATGATGAGTTTTTGAGATGATACCATGATGGTATGAATGAGGATACGGGTAAGTCCGTTTTGATATGTTGTTAATACATGAGGATTGAAATCATGATCTACGGTTTATAAGATTTTGTTATATGATTCATATCAAGGTATATTGATATGATTTGTTTATATTATTGATTCATGTGGGATCAAATGAGTGGAGGGAGTAGTGATATTCGTGTCGACGGACACCAGTGTTTTGGTAACACAATGTGACTACGGTCACCAGAGGTTTGGTACCTCCAGAGGTTTGGCACCTCATAGCGTCTCGTCCTTGTGGCTTAGCACCACCGTGGGTTGGCCCCACTTTGAGATATGGGATTGACGCCAGTGATTTGGTATCACACGATGGGTTGGCCCCATCATTCGATTTATGTCTTCTTGACACCGAGATTTGGTATCTCCAAGGATTTGGTATCACATATGTGACTTTGAGTCACCGATGGTTTGGCACCACCAAAGTGGTTTGGTACCACAGGGTAGAAAAGGAGTTATGGATGGTTAGGTTGGGTGTGCACTAAACTCTCAAGAACTCGACTTTTGTTCTTGGTTTTAATAAGGATGGTTGGGTCTATTCAAACAAATTAATACGCATAAAAATGTTTTACATCGGGATGGTTCGGGTCAAATATGAAGATACTTTTGTTCTTGGTTTTTCTGATGGTTGGGTCTATTTAAACACGTATGGCGGTCAAATATGGAGAGCTTCGAGAGATCAAAAGGGATCTTGGATTGTTGGCTTCACAAGGTATTTGGGAAATTATGAAGTTATTGATTCAATGTAATAGCCTGAACTTAGGCCTAGTCGGAACAGTGGTTTCGAGACCACAAATCCGATGAGAAAAAAAATATTTTATTATATTTTTATGGTCTACAATTTCACAGAATGATTATGTGAAAATTTTGTTCAAAAATTTCAATGTTTGGGCACTCAATTTAGTCAAAAGGACTGAATTATAAAAAGTACAAAAGTTGAGTTCTACATGTTAGAGGTGTCCAATTGTTATGAAATTTTAAATTTGAGGTCCTTAAATGGTAATTAGACCATTGGTTAATTTGTTGGACAAAAATGGACATGAAATAGGTGAAATAGAATATTTTTAAGTTAGGGGCATTTTGGTCATTTAGTGATTAAATGATTAAATAAACAAAATCAAAAGCCAATTTTTGTCCATCTTCAAACCCATGGCTGAATTTAGGTTTTTCAAGCTTCCAAGCTCGATTGTAAGTCCGTTCTAGCCTCGTTTTTAATGATTTTTACGTTTTTGAAATCCTTGTAACACGATCTCTCTATTTCTACCATTTATTTGAGCTAGGGTTGATGTTTGAAAATTTACCCATATGAGAAATGCTTGTGTTTTGATGTTTAATGGTAGAATATGAATGCTCGGTGTGTAATAAATGACTTTTACTAAGTGATTTTTGGTGAAATTGTTAAAAAGGGCTAGTTTGTAAAAAGTTGTAAAAAGTTGTGAGAAGTGTGTAAGTGTGTGAATAAATGGAAATTTTGGACTGCTATAGTTATGAAAATGGTTCGTCTAGGCTTAAAATACAATGAAATTGAATAAAAATAATTTTACGAGCCTATGGGAAAAAGTGTAAATATGACAAAGTTTAGGGGCAAAAATATAATTTTACCAAAATGCGAATTTAGGCTAATTTGAGTAGCAGGATGAATAAATGAGTTAAATGTGTTGTTATAGATCAAGGAAAATGAGATTCAAACTTAGAACGGGGGAAAACAAAGAATATGACGAATAAGTCATTTTCACCGATTGTGCTACCGAGGTAAGTTTGTATGTAAATAATGCATCGTTTGTACTTATGTTTTATGTTTTGATATATTTTATGAGATGTGGCTAAATATTGAACGAAATTGATAGAGTATCGAAATATGAGAAATTTCCCGGTTGAACCTTAAGAATAGAATAGGATACAAGTGACATGTCACTAGGGACCTATGTGAAATCTATGTGAAATTGTGACTAAGTGAATCCAGGTGCTGGTCTTAAGTTCTACCAGTGGCTAGGTATATCGGCATGTGTTGCGGATACCTGATAGCTTGTGTGAGCAGTACTGAGTAGTAACAAATGACTGACAGCTTGTGTGAGTAGACCCGTGAAAGTGAATAGCTCGAGAACGAGCCTCTTTGTGAAAAGTGTTGTGAAGTAGCTTTGGCTACAAGTGTGACACTTATGTGCAAAATTCTGATGTATCCAATAATATTCTGATGTGTTCAATGGGAAAATGACTAAGTATCATTGAATGTGATTACGTGATGAACAAGTGTAGGTACATGTGTATATATATTCATAAGCAATGTGCTCGATATGTGATCGAACTTTGGTAAGGTTGATATGGAGTAAGTGTTACAATGAAAACCTGAAAATATTTGATGATGACTAGCTATTGGCATGGCTAGCTATGGATATACTTTAGTGTTATATGTGTGTAAATGAGAATTAATACAAAGAAAACATGATAGAGTAAAATTAGCAATAAAACAGTTTGGACAGCAGCAGTTGTATCGCTTTGAAAAATCACCAAAAATGGTGGAAATCAAATTAGAGGTTTTATAAGATATGAAATTAAATCTTATTGAGTCTAATTTCACATAAAAGAAATAATGTAAGCAAAAAAATTTCATATTCTGAGATATTTGAATTTTTGTGAGACAGAGTTAGAATGATTTGAATCCCTATTATGAATTGGGAAAATAATTAAAATTGTAAAAAATAATTATGAGTTATAATTTACATGATAGAAATTATTAATGAGTATATTTTCAAAAGAAACAAATAGAAACATAATCCAAATCCATTACGAGGAGATAATTAATTTTTAGTGAAGAGGGGTCATAACTGTTAGACAGCAGAAGGGGGGACTTTAATAAATAAACTGTACTTATTGGATAAACCAAAAATTCTATAAATTTTATGATAAGAATATATTTGAGTCTAGTTTCAGGAAAATTTTTGGATCTTAATTTGCAGTTCCTTAAATCAAAATATAAAAAATTTAGTGACTGTGACTCGAGTAGATAGCTTTAGATGAACATGAGTAAATAGTGCAACTATGTGCAAATATGATTGTATTATCTTGAGAACATATTGTGAAGACTTATAAAAGCATGTTAATAAATTAATTATTATTTACATACCTACTTACTAAGCTATAATGCTTACCCCCTTCCTTTCCTTTTTCCTATAGTGTCAAAGATGCTAGCTCGAGTTGGAGGTCATCGAGTTGGAGGTTGGAGATTCTATCATACTAACAAGTTATTGATTGGTATTGTATCAACAATTTTCAAGTATTTTTAAGTCTATGGCATGTATAGGGACTTGATTATGTGTGTATATTTTAATATGATTAGGCCTAGAATGTTGGCCTATGTTATTAGAAGGTTATTGTTGTATAAGGCCGTTTAATGTGGCTAATAATTGTTATGTTATAAGTCTATGATGATGCATTTCAAGAATGTGTATGCTTGCATGTGTTGGATGAGTAAATGTGTGATAATTATGAGTGGTAAATGTGATTGGTTGTGGAAGTTGCAAGATGTGAATGGTTAAGTGTGTGTGTGTGTGTGTGTGATTATGCATGATGAACGTGGTTTGTAAATGGTATGTGAATGTCTTAGTATGGGTGTTTGAATGCTTAATAATACCATATCGTGTGATGATAAATTTGTATAAGTGTTTTGGGGAGGCAAAGGGCTAGGTAAATAATCTTACTTTTGGCCACACAGGCAGCCACACGACCATGTGTCCAGGGTGTGTGAAGTCTGCACTTGATTTTCAGAAATTCAAAACGCCACGGTGTAACACCCTTTACCCGTATCCAATGACGGGACAGGGTACGAGGCGTTACCTAACATAAACACATCCAATACCATCAATTATGAATCATAAAAGTCCGTTCAAAATTAAAACTTTTCAAACTTCCTCTTAATATCTTTAATATGAGCCTACGAGGTCAAAAACACATCTTAGGAACATTTCGAGATCAAATCGGGTTCTTTGGAAAATCTTAAAAAGAAAATGTCATTAAAATAGGGTCACATGCCCGTGTGGAAGGGTGACACGCCCGCGTGACTCGATAACATGGACATGTTGACAAACCATGTGTGATTCACACGGCCTAAACATATAGGGAAACACCCGTGTCCCACGTCCGTGTGGATTTATTTCTCAATTCGAACCTACATGGGTTTTCGCACGATCTAACACATGCCCATGTCCATGGCCCGTGTCCTTCACACGGCCATGACACGCTCATGTCTTAGCTCGTGTGCAAAAACCTTAACATTCTATTTCTGATGTTATCAACCTAATAAGGTCACACGGCCAAGGCACACGCCCGTGCCCTTAGACCGTGTGGTGAATTAAATTCCTAAATTCAAGTGCAGACTTCACACGGCCTGGGCACATGCCCATGTCCTATGGCTGTGTCCTCCACACGGCGAGACACACGGCTATGCCTCAGCTCATGTAGTTACTACTGGGCATTCTGTTTTGCTAACTTAGGATGCAGGGGTACAGACGGCCAAACCACACACCCATGGGGCATACCGTGTGTCACACATGACCTAGACACACGTCCGTGTGTCTACCCATTTGGACAATATCAAGGCTATTTACCAAACCCTTTCTACCACCCCTACTTGCACCAACATAAGCCATATTAAGCAATGTATTAAATCATGCATATCTATACCAATTACTGAACCATGCAATTTACACATTCGTGATAAACACCATCATTTTCATATATCAACAATAAATATTAGCCATCACCTATGGCCTTATACAAAAAGAATTCATCTTCTAATCAAGCCAACATATTTGGCCAAAAAAATAGGACACTTGACAAATACTAAGTCCCTATACATGCCATACTCAAAATGAGAAATCTAACTATACCAAAAGTTCTGATTGATAGTGTATCGAGCCTCCTACGTCCTGTGATCCCTGAGCTAGCTTGGCGGCACTATAAGAAAATGAAAGGAAAGAGAGTAAGCACAATGCTTAGTAAGTCATAGGCAAATAATTATCAAAAACTACCATGAATTATCATGCTCATAGCACTTCATAAACATGCACATGATTCTCGAATTGATAAAGGCATAACTTACTCATTTTCACCCTTACTAATCATACATCTTAGTTCGAACTCATTCTCATGAATTTCATGTAGGTACCTGTACCACTCAAAACATCATCATAAATTTCTTCACTTTTGACACAAACTTTAACTTACCTGTTGAACCAATTGGAACACCAAAGGATACCCAACAAGCCTCATACAAGAGGGTAAAATGCCGATGCCATGTCCCATACATGGTCTTACACTGGCTCACATTTCGAGGCCGATGCCATGTACCAAACATAGTCTTACACTAGCTCTAGTCTCAATGCTGATGCCATGTCCTAGACATGGTCTTACACTGACTTTCATATTGTGACCGATGCCATGTCCCAAACATGGTCTTACTCTAGCACACATATCAACACGATTTCCAGTGTCTCAGACATGGTTTTACACTAGTGCACATATCAACGCCGATGCCATGTCCAGACATGGTCTTACACTAGCGCACATATCAACACCGATGCCATGTCCCAGACATGGTCTTACACTACTGTAACACCCATTACTCGTGTTCAACGCCGGAACCAAATATGAGGCATTGTTGAACTTAACTTGCTTACACATACAACATCGGGCTATAAAATTTCATTTCAACTTAAAACTTCTCATTCATATTCATAACATCCTTATAATGGGCCTACGAGGCCCTAAACATACATACGGAAGGGTTCGAGAATAAATCAAAACTTTTACGCACTTAGAAATTTTTTGCCTAAACAGACGCCACACGCCCGTGTGGGTAGGCCGTGTGGTCGCACACGCCCATGTTCCTAGCCCGTGTAGAATTTATTCTTCATTTCGAACCTACAGGGGTTTTCATACGGTCGAACACACGCCCGTGTCTATGGCCCGTGTTCCTCACATGGCCTAGACATACATGTGTTCTCAACTCATGTGACTCTCTGTTTATGACGTCAGCAAACTCTTAAAGGCACACGGCCTAGGCACATGCCAGTGTGCTGGCCCGTGTGATGAATCAAATTCTTGCAAATTGATACAAGGGACACATGGCCTATCAATGCACCCATGGGGCTGACCGTGTGTCACACAAGCCCGTGTGTCTACTCGTGTGGACAATTAGAAGGCTATTTTCCAAGCCAATTGCCTCCCTAAAACTTAAACACACATATACCAACACAAGCAACACAAAACATGGCAATAATACACTATTAAGAATCCCTAAATCATCATTCATACACTTCACATTTTACTCCATCATTTGCATGAACTTTCACTTCATAAAACTCATCATCATTAACAATATGAAAGTTGGAAAATATTGGCCAATTCCCAATGGCCATATACAAAATGAGTGTATAACATTAGTAGCCAACACTTTGGCTTTCAAATATGACATAACACAAGATGACCAAGTTCCTATACATGCCATACTCAAAACAATTTAACTTTACAATACCAAAAGAATGATTGATAGTGTGATCCGAGCTCGACATTCAATGATCACCAGCTAGCTTGGCGATACTACAAGGAAAAGGGAAAAGAGAAAGAGATAAGCATATAGCTTAGTAAGTTTGCATGAATTAAAATAGCGATATAAGGGCTCATAATAAAATCCATTCATCTCATTGAACGTTAACAACACAATTGCTCAAGTACTTTGACATACTTACTCTTACCATTACATATCACATTATGGTTTCATAACTCATATTTTACTCATGGGTACCTGTATCTCTTCATCACATGGTTTAGCAGTTATGCTATCTTGAACATAAACTTAAATCATGTTCATTCTTAACCTAAATGTAACTATTTGCCCGTTAAACTATTCGAAATATCAGAGGATACTCCATCTCTTCCTACATGTATCACGATGCCAATGCCATATCCTAGATATGGTTTTACATGGGATCACCTCTTGATCCCGATGCCATATCCTAGATATGGTTTTACACGGGACCTCTTAGCTCGATGTCGATGCTATGTCCTAGACATAGTCTTGTACGAGATCGTACATAGATGTCGATGCCATGTCCCAGATATGGTCTTACACGAGATCTTCCTTTGGTGCCAAGGCCATCTCCCAGACATGGTCTTATACGGGACCTTCCTTATTCGGTACCGATGCCATGTCCCAAACATGGTCTTATACGGGACCTTCCTTATCTCATGTCATGACATAGGTATCCTTGTTATTCTGAATATTCAACCAGGACCTTCAATTCCTTCAACTCAATTGGAGCCATTCTGTAAGAAGCAATCGATATCAGTGCAGTACTAGGAGCTAACTCAATGCCAAATTCAACCTCTCTAACCAGAGGCAACACTGGCAACTCTTCTGGGAATCCATCTAAATACTCACATACTATCGGTACTGATTCAATTCTTATCTCAGTCTCTTTAGCATTCATAACGAAAGCAAGATAGGCTTTATACCATTTTCTTACATATTTCTGGACAGTCATGTGAGAAATCACTATGGGCGATCTGTCTTGTTCATCTAATTTAACACGAAAAGTGTCCCCGTCTTCACATCTCAATTCAATATATTTCTTTCCACAATTTACTGTCACATTATTAGCGGTTAACCAGTCCATACCATGAATTATATCGAATTCATCAAATGACAATAGCATGAGATTTGCCTTAAAATAATGATCTCTAACCATCAATGGGCAATCTTTGCATACCTTATCAACTAATACACTTTTTCCTAAAAGATTGGACACTTTTATCACAAACTCTATAAACTCTACAAGCATGCTCATACTAGATACTAATTTCATGCAAATATATGAGTGGGTAGATCCCGGATCAATTAAAGCAACAACATTAGTATCATGAAGAGAAAATGTACCCGTAATTACATCAGGGGATGACGCCTCTTCGCAAGCGCGAATGGCATAGGTCCTCACAGGCGCTCTACCCTCAGATCTCGCAGCCTGCTCTCTAGGTGTACTCTTACTACTCGTTCCACTTATCGGGTTTCTCTATTGTCTACCTCTAGTAGTGCTTCCCGATCTTGCACTCTGAATTTTCTCTTTTTCAACCATCTCAGGGCATTCTCTGATAAAATGATCTTGGGATCCACACTTAAAATAGGCTCTCTCATATGCTCGGCACTCACGGGGATGATGTATGCCACATTGTGGGCATTTCGGTCTGTTAGGTCAAGTGTTCCCAACACTAGCAACTGAAGTAGTCTGAGCTTCAATCCCTAAGTACTATTTACTCTTACTTCTATTTGAAAACCGGCTGAAGTAGTTGATCAGGTAAGGAAGTCTCTTGACTTCTTGGATGAAGATTGAAACGACTTGTTCATTTGTCTCTTTCTTGAGTCACGAGACTCTATCTCAGCTTTTCTTTTCTCTTTAACCAACTCCTCGGCTTTACAAGCCCTGTCCACTAGCACAACAAATTCTTTCAACTCGAGGACACCGGTAAATAATCTAATATCTTCATTCAATCCGTCCTCAAACCTTTTACACATAATGGCTTCAGTGGACACACACTCTCGAGCGTGTTTGCTGAGCCTTACGAACTCACGCTCATACTCAGTTACTGTCATTCTACCTTGTTCCAGTTCAAGGAATTCTTTTCTTTTCTGGTCAATAAACCTTTGGCTTTTGTACTTTTTCCGAACTCTTCTTGGAAAAACTCCCATGTAATCTTTTCCCTTGGTACAACTGACACAATGGTATTCCACCACTGATAAGCGGAATCTCTTAAGAGAGATACCACACATTTCATGCACTCTTCAAGTGTGCAAGATAACTCATCAAATACCATGAGGTATTTCAAGCCAGAATTCTGCTATTTCCGGATCATCATCTTTACTAGCCCAGAATTCCTCAGCTCCCTATTTTTAGATTCTATCAACCGAAGATTTTTCTCTTCTTACCACTTCTACCACTTGGGGAGCTATTGGGGTAGGTTGAGGAATAGGTGGAGGTGAAGAGGGTTGCACATTCGGGTTCGTACGAACGATCTCCGTATACAATGCATTCATCATGTGGAGAAAGGCTTCCCTAGCCTTTTCTTCTCCTCTCTGACTCACAATCATTGGTCTATTCTCATTTTCATTCAACACCGTCCCTTCGATGAGAGCCAGTGCATTACTTTCTACATCATCCGCCGTAGCTCTATCGGGATCCATTTCCTATATGAAAACACAATTTAAACCGTTAGAAGTTGTTACACTATCATTAAGTAATTACTCATATGTATGGCATGTATAGCTAGACTCATGCATAAGCTACGTTAGTCCGAGAATCAGCTAAATCGTAGCTTTGATACCACTAAATGTAACACCCCTTACCTGTGTTCAATGCCAGAATCGGATATAAGGCATTACTGAACTTAACTTGCTTAAACATACAACATCAGGCTATAAAATTTTATTTCAACTTAAAACTTCTCATTCATATTCATAGCATCCTTATAATGGGCCTACGAGGCCCTAAACATACATACGGAAGGGTTTGAGAATAAATCGAAACTTTTACGCACTTAGAAAATTTTTGCCTAAATAGAGGCCACGCGCCTGTGTGAAATGAAACACGCCCGTGTGGGTAGCCGTGTGGTCGCACACGCCCATGCTCCTAGCCCGTGTAGAATTTATTCTTCATTTCGAACCTACAGTGGTTTTCACATGGTCGAACACATGCCTGTGTCTATGGCCCGTGTTCCTCGCACGGCCTAGACACGCCTGTGTCCTCAACCCGTGTGACTCTCTGCTTATGACGTCAGCAAACTCTTAAGGGCACACGGCTTAGGCACACACCCGTGTGCTGGCCCGTGTAATTAATCAAATTCTCTCAAAATGATACAGGGGACACACGGCCTATCAACGCACTCATGGGGCTGACCGTGTGTGCCACACACGGCCTAGACACACGCCCGTGTGTCTACCCGTGTGGACAATTAGAAGGCTATTTTCCAAGCCAATTGCCTCCCTAAAACTTAAACACACATATACCAACACAAGAAACACATAACATGGAAATAATACACTATTAAGAATCCCTAAATAATTATTCATACACTTCACATTTTACTCTATCATTTGTATGAACTTTCACTTCATAAAACTCATCATCATTAACAACATGAAACTTGAAAAATATTGGCCAATTCCCAATGGCCATTTACAAAATGAGTGTATAACATTAGTAGCCAACACTTTGGCTATCAAATATGACATAACACAAGATGACCAAGTTCCTATACATGCCATACTCAAAACAATTTAACTTTACAATACCAAAAGAATGATTGATGGTGTGATCCTAGCTCCGACATTCAATGATCCTCGAGCTAGCTTGGCGATACTATAAGGAAAAGGAAAAGAGAGAGGATAAGCATATAGCTTAGTAAGTGTGCATGAATTAAAATAGCGACATAAGGGCTCATAATAAAACCATTCATCTCATTGAATGTTAACAACACAATTGCTCAAGTACTTTGACATACTTACTCTTACCCATCACATATCACATTATGGTTTCATAACTCATAATTTACTCATGGGTACCTATATCACTTCATCACATGGTTTAGCACTTATGCTATCTTGAACATAAACTTAACTCATGATCATTCTTAACTTAAATGCAACTCTTTGCCCGTTGAACTATTTGGAATATCGGAGGATACTCAATCTCATAATACATGTATCACGATGCCAATGCCATATCCTAGATATGGTCTTACATGGGATCACCTCTTAACACTGATGCCATATCCCATATATGGTCTTACACGGGATCTCTTAGCTCGATGTCAATGCCATGTCCCAGACATGTCTTATACGAGATCGTACATAGATGTTGATGCCATGTCCTAGACATGATCTTACACGAGATCTTCCTTCGGTGCAGATGCCATGTCCCAGACATCATCTTATATGGGACCTTCCTTATTCGGTGCTGATGCCATGTCCTAGACATGGTCTTATACGGGACCTTCCTTATCTCATGTCGTGACATAGGTATCCTCATTATTCGAATCTTCAACCGGGACTTCAACTTAACATATTCGCATCATTTTGTCATCGAGGTATCATAAGTCAACTTAATGGAAATGATTTTCATTTCTCATAATAATAACTAATTTAAACATAATAACATATGTAACCTTAATTTCACACAAACTTACCTCGGTACTTAAAATAGGTGTAGATGTTCGATTTAGTCCACAACTTTGTTCTTGGCCTCGATTTCGATCCGGGCTTCGTGTTTCTTTATCTATAATAACAATTTCACTTATTTAATACTCACATAGACTAAATTGACTCATGAACCATACTTTGAAAAAATTATGATTTTGCTCCTAAACTTTCACATAATTATACTTTTACCCCTAGTCTCGTAAAATGAGTTTTATTCAACTTTCTTGCATTTTAAGCTTAGCCAAATCACTTTCATAAGTACAAAATTTCCACTATTTCACTCATGCATAACCATTTTTATAACTTTTACAATTTGATCATTTTATGCATTTTTCATGAAAATCACTTTGGAAAAGATGTTTATCATACATCAAACTTTTATATTCTTCCACAAAACATCAAAATACATGTATGTCATACATGGGTAAATTTTTGAACATAAACACTAGCTCAAAATATAGCTAGAAATAGCTAAATCAAGCTACGAAGATCTCAAAAATATGAAGAACATTAAAAATGGGGCTAGGAGGTACTTACAATCAAGTTTGAAAGTTTAAGAAACCCTAGCTATCGATCCATAGTGATTTTTAGCCATGGGAGAAGAAGATGGACAAGATTTTGGCTTTGTTTTCCCTTTTTAATCTTTTATTTACGAAATGACAAAATGTAATGTAACATCCCAAACCAGGCCTAGACGTTATGTACGGATCTAGCATGACACATAGAAGGGTAGTTTAAAAACTAAGCGTTCGTTGAAAATGTTTGCACCAATTTTGAAAACTCCGAGTTACATTGGTTGTTTATAAAAATCTTATTTACTCAGTGTCCATTTTAGAAAAAGTTGTAATTAACTTGAAGTTGCTTTTGTAATGAAAATCTATTTTGAATATTTGCAGTAACGTGATATTTTTAAAAGCGATTGTTAATGTTTTATGAAAACCCCATATGTATGAGTTTAACAATTATAATCTAAAGGTTAAGCAAAAAATATACCAATGGCCATATTACAAAATATCAACCCAAAATAAATAAATAATCTTAAAGAAAACGCAAAAACTGAATTTACTAAAGTTTGAGAGAAATCTCCGTTGTATGGCCACGACTGAGTCCTCTATGGCTCCAAATCCTCTATCGCTAGGGATTACCTACGAGGTTAAAGAAAAATGGGTGAGTTACGAGAACTCAGTGTGAAATCCCCTAAACGACATTAATTGGGCCTGAGCCCATAAGACATCAATCTGGGCCTAAGCCCTAATTCATGGAAGTGCAAATGAAGTAGAGCAGCCCAACCTAATCCAACCAACACACCTCCGTACCAGCTAATCACACCTTTGGGGATCAAGTCAACCCACCCCGCCAATCACACCAATATTGCAAATAGGCTGCTAATCACAATATTTGTGGCTGAGCCACCAAAGTCATAATTATGTATATATATAAATATATTGTGGCTATGCCACCAGGCTACACTGCTCTTCAATCATTAATCCGCCCCATGCAACATGATAAAATGCAACATACATATCGACATATACAAGTGTGATGTAAACATACATTTGTTACTAGATAACACTAAGGGTAAAACGGTCATTCAACCCATCGAGGGTATTTTAGTAATTTTGCAACCCAGTGGTATTTCGATAATTTACCCTTCAAGGGTATTTTAATAATTTTACAACCCAGGGGTATTTCGATAATTTACCCTCCAAGGGTATTTTAGTAATTTCGCAACCTAGAGGTATTTCGATAATTTACCCTCTAAGGGTATTTTAGTAATTTTCTCTATCATGGCCTTTCCCAAGGCCTACTGTCGCCTCGAGTGACTCAAGACCCTTTTTGGGTCTTTACAGCACTATTGGGCCTAAAACCCATTTTAGGCCCAAACGGGCCCATACGCTCGTATGGCCCAAAACGCATGGTTTTAATTATAGATTTACAGATTTCATATCTGGGCCTATCATTGGTAGTTTTCCAACAGTTCTGTCCAAGTGGGCTAGTTAGCCCGTTGGGCCCATTTGGCCCGTTCGGCCCGATTAGGCGAATTCTGACCTCAAAGATCGCGAGAGTGTTCGTGACACCCTCAACGACCTAGCATCATGATTCGTATCTTAGTTTACCACTACGAGCGTTCGCACGCTCGAGTAGTCACAATTGCCAGCTTTTCGGCTTTTCACCGCTTCATAGAACTTCACAAGCAACCATCGAAGTGGGTGTAAAATTACACAACTGATTTGGAATTCCTAAAGAAGCACTCTTCGTTACCCCTAAAGATAAAACTGATCAAAAGTTAGCCTCGACTTCTTAAAAGATTCCATAAGCCCAAAAGTATTAACTCACAAGAGTCACTTACCACAATCGAGATCTTTCCCTACAAGGTTCTAAAATCCGACCTTGCACCTTGGCTATTGCAACGAGCTCTTAGAAGTAAATAAGTGATGTACCAAAGGGGTTAGCCTTAATCCAATATTTGGCCCTTCCACAAGAGTAGGAAGTTGATATCATTATCACAAAATAGAATCACATGAGTGACGCAAAGCATCGAAATAGAAGAGTAACATCTTACCACCAATATTCGGTCTAAACACCCACTTACCAATCAACTTCCAAAACCAAGGCTAAGAGAATGATAAGTAGCAGCAAAGGGACTTGATCGACCCTTATCAAAAGAGAACAAGAAGAGTTTAAAATAGAACAAGTGGCTAAATTCATCTTAGCCAAGAGGTGAGAGTTTCAGCTTAGCCAAATCAAGAGAAGAAAGAACGAACAATCATGAAAAAAGAAGAAAGAATTCTTACCTTAATATCAAGGATAAGCCGGATGAGATAACAAGGTTCGGAACTAGTAGCAAGACAACAAACTCTAGGTTTGGCTATGGAGGCTACACCGAAAGGAAAACCAATCAAAGAACAAGCTATCGAAGAACACAAACTGAAATGGTAGCTATAAGAGAGGTTCGGCTAAGAAAGAAAAAGGGTTAGAAAAGAATTCAACTATTGATGTTTTGGAAAACGCAAATGAAAGAAGAAGAAAAGAAAATGTTTGAAAAGAAAAAAGTAGGAGTCAATAGGAAAATTGAAGTTTCGGGAAAGAGGAGATGCAACCAAAGGAACCAAAATGTTTAGCAAGGAAAAATGGCCATAATGCTAAAATTACTTAAGAAAGCTAAAGAGAATTCGGCACTTCCTTCACACTTGACCGAATATGCTACCTAGCACCCCCAATCGAAATCCTCCCTCTCACGATCCCACTCACGGGCAACTCTCTCCTACACTCTCAAATCCCTTGACTCACTCCTCAAACTACTCCACAATTCACTCTCCACCTCCTATTCAAACATTTTGACCATGTCCTATCTCTCTTCTATAGAGTTTGGTCTCCACTCAGCTACCTCCTCTTCCTGAGCACAAAAATAAACTCCTTTTTGTAGCATGTAGGATTCGAACACCCTCCCCCCTCTATGCTCCCTTATGATGCCACCCATTAGGCCACCTTGCTCCTTGTGTTATCAAAATACAATCAGTTATGCTTTACTCCTGCCTTCACTAGGTCACCTCACTAAAGTGCCCAAAACCAAAATTTCACTAGGACTTGGGCTCGAACCCGAGCTTTCCAGGACCCCCGAACACATCCAAATAATAAGCTTATCAAGTACAACACATGCAATAACACAAAAATGCCAGACCCTTATTTTAGGACGTTACAATTCTACCCCCTTTAAAGAAATTTCGACCCCAAAATTTACCTAATTAAAAGAAGTGAGGGTATTACTATCGCATTGCCTCGTTCGGCTCCCACGTTGCTTCCTCTGAATTGTGATTACGCCACAGCACTTTGACCAATGGGACCAATTTCCTCCTCAACATTTTTACATCCCGATCTAAAATCCGCAGAGGTTCTTCCTCAAATGACAGATCGGGTCTAACCTCGATTTCCTCTGCCGGCACTATATGAGATGGATCTGAATGGTAGCACCTTAGCATCAATACATGGAATACATTATGGATCCGATTTAACTCAGAGGGTAGCTCAAGCTGATATGTGATGGGTCCAACACGTTTCAACACTTGATAAGGCCCGATGAACCTAGGACTTAACTTGCCCTTCCGCCCAAATCTCAAAATCTTCTTCCAAGGTGAGACCTTCAAGAAGACATAATCCCCCACTGAATACTCTATCTCCTTACGCTTCAGATCTACATATGACTTCTATATATCGAAAGCTTCCTTCAACCGAGCCCGAATCAACTTCACCTTCTCTTCAGTTTTTGAAATTAGTTCTGGACCCAACAACTGTCGCTCACCCAATTCTGTCCAACAAGTAGGGGTACGACATCGTAGGGTGCTATCTGAATGCTGGATTGGTAATGTTGTTGTACACAAATTCTGCTAACGGTAAATAATCTTCCCAACTACCTCCAAATCAATCACACAGCCCCTTAACATGTCTTCCAAGATCTGAATTACCCTTTCCAATTGACCATCAGTCTATGGGTGAAATGCTGTGCTAAAGTCCAATCTTATACCCAAAGCTTTATGTAATGCCTTCTAGAACCGAGATGTGAACCTAGTGTCCCTATCCGATATGATAGACACTGGTACCCCATGCAGCCTCACAATTTCTGACACATACAACTTGGCCAACTTCTGAAGTGAGTAGTCAGTGTGAACCAGTATGAAGTGAACGAACTTAGTAAACTGGTCGACGATTACCAACACTAAATCTTTCTTGGTAGGCATCAAGGGTAGCCCACTAACAAAATCCATGGTTATTCTCTCCCACTTCCAAAGTGGAATCTTCACCAGTTGCAGCAACCCCGAAGGCAACTGATGTTCGCCTTCACTTGCTGACATGAAAACACTTGCTCACAAAGTCGGTAACCTCATGCTTCAAACCTGGCTACTAGTACTATTCTCGTAGATCTCGGTACATCTTACTTCCACCAGAATGCATAGGGTATGGGCTACTATGTGCTTCCAGTAGAATCATCTGTCTCAACTCATAGTCCTTCGGCATACAAATTCTTCCACAGAAACATAACACCCCTTCACTATTCGACCCAAAATCCACTGTCTCCCCACTTTTCACTTGCTGAAGCTGAGAGCCCAACAATTCATCCAAGAATAGTTTTTCCTTAATCTGACTAATCCATGTCGTCTTTACCTGAAGTTTAGCCAGCAAACTTCATCCTCATAAAGGCTGAGATGAGAAAATATTACTCTCAAATCCGATATCACTTTTTGAATTAATGCATCTTCCACCACGTTGGCCTTACCCGAGTGATACTCGATCGAGTAGTCATAGTCCTCTAGCAACTCTATCCACCTCCGTTGCCTTAATTTTAGCTCTTTTGGGTAAGGAGATATTTAAGACTCTTATGGTCCATATAGATAATCGACTTTTCTCCATACAAGTAATGTCTCCATATCTTCAAAGTGAACACTACCGCCGCTACTTCTAAATCATGAGTTGGGTAGTTCACCTCATGTGGCCTTAGTTGATGTGATACGTATGCCACTACTTTCCCTTCTTGTAACACCCCTATCCCGTGGCCGTTGCTGGATTAGGGTTAGAAGTGTTACCAGACAGATCGAAAACATTTATAGAATTTCACACAATCATTCATCAATATCATTCATAATGTCCCTTAAAGAGGTCAATGAGACCTTAAACATGCTTATGAACCGAGTCGGGACTAAATCGAAACACATAAGTAATTTCTTGAAAATTTGGAACTTTTCTAAAATACAAGGGACATACGGCCGTGGGGGTAGGCTGTGCCTCACCACGGCTACTTGACACTCCCGTGTGTCTTCCCCATGGTAGTATCTGCCAAAATCAACACGGTCACTAAGCACGCCCATGTGCTAAGGCGTGTACTACTAGATCACATAATTCCATTTCTCACACGGCCATCAAGCACACCAGTGTCGAGGCCTGTGCAATTTAAGCCACATTCTACCAATTTACCCACGGTCTTAGGCACGCCCGTGTGCCTCAACCTTGTGACATCATAGACCATTTTACACGGCCAATATGCCACCCACTTAGGGTCTTACCTACAAGCAATATATGAAAATCAAAACATACCAAATTGACCCTTCAATTTATACATTCAATACCAGTTCCAACATGACAATTCCAAAGAAATAAACTCATATCATTACAAGCATGATTCATTCATTTGCTCATTCAAAACTTGGCCATTTCACATGCTTTCACCTTATGAAGATATGCATCATATATCACATTTATTAAAGCAAAGTCTTATCTCATAAATAACCAAATCACAAAGCTAAGATTACATAACAACTTATACCAACATACTAGCCTATACATGCCATATTTAGTTATTTACACTTTAAAAAGGGTACCAAAAATCAGTTTAGTAGTGTGATGACGATCACTGACAGTCCCGAGCCTTGAGTAGCTTTTGACGACCTATAACAGAGAAAATGCATACAGAGCAAGCTTTGGAAAAGTTTAGTAAGTTATATACAAATAAACATGACATAGAAGGCACTTATGCAAATAAATACATTAGTACATATCAACCATTTAACATAAATCGCATATATGCTTTGTTTTATACACTATTAACCACATTTGCTATCTTTGCAAATTCAAGAATCATATAATTACGTAATTCATATAATCAAAACTTTACATATCATATCATCAATTCCGTATCCGTAGCATCATAGTAAAAATCACTTAGATGCTTACCTTATATACACAATTAGTGTATACTCAACGTACCTGAAATGGTTTTACATACACATATTTATTCTTAACTCGGATTTGTAATTCGCATCACAGACTTGCCCATTGATCCAGTAGGAATCTAATAGGATGCCCAGAATACTTGGAATAGTCGTACAAAGCCAACATCCAAAATGAGACCTTTCATGCACTCGGATATCGATACCTCAGTCTCATACAGATTGTTACACGAATCAATATGATGCCGATGTCTTAGACATGGTCTTACACGAAAAGCTCATATCGTTGCCAACGTCTCGGACGTGGTCTTACATATAGTTAGATAACGATGCCTACGTCCCAGACGAGGTCTTATATATAATTAGATAACGATGCCTACGTCCCAGACAAGGTCTTATATATAATCGATAACGATGCTCGCATCACGGGCGAGGTATTATATATATTCGATAACGATGCCTACGTCCCGGGCGAGGTCTTATATATAATCGATAACGATGCCTACGTCCCCAGACGAGGTCTTATATATAATCAAGATACCGATGCCTACGCCCCAGAGGAGGTCTTATATATAATCGATAACGATGCCTACGTCCCGCAGCGAGGTTTTATATATAATCGATAACAATGCCTACGCCCCGCAGCGAGGTCTTATATATAAATCAGATAATAATGCCTACGTCCTAGACGAGGTCTTATATATAATTAGATAACGATGCCTACATCCCAGACAAGGTCTTATATATAATCATATAATGATGCCTACGTCCCAAACGAGGTCTTATATATAATAAGATAATGATGCCTACGTCCCAGACGAGGTCTAACATGATAAAACAGAACAGATATTTTTGTATTCCCAAGTTCATACAAAACTTCTCCAACTTATCACTATGTCGACATTATCTCAGAATTCATATACATAGTATCAGAAATGTAGTCATTATCATTGATAATCATGTAAATAAACTCAATTCAATACAATTACATTTATTAGCAATATGACTTATCTCATATTCGGTTTATCGGAATGAAAACGGCTACTCGATTACTTTCGCTTTCTCGCGATCTACGTTCGTTTTCTTCAGTTCTTGATCTAAACATATTCAGAATTAATCCTTTTATTCACTAATTCATTCAATTCAATCCATACACACATAGTTTGGGCTATTTACAATTTATCCCCTATATTTGTATATTTTATCACTTTAGTCCTATTTTCTCAAAACATCAAATATACAAAATTTGTTCACACATATGCATAGCCGAACCCCCCTAAGGACTATATAGGTCCAAATATTTCATCAAATTCACACATTAACCCTCCAAAATAATATTTTCACAATTTAGCCCTATTTAGCTAAATTTACCAAAACTTCAAGAATAAAGTATGTTTATCTAGCTCATATCTTTCATTTAACACCAAAAATCATCAAAAAGCTTAACAAATCATCAATGGCATCTCACAAAAACATCATCAACTCACAAAATCAAAATATGGGTTTTGTAGCTTTCAAAGCAACGGTTGCAAAAACATAAAAATTATCGAAAATCGAAGTAAAAAATTACCTTAATTTGAGCTTACAATAGCTGAATGCCCAAACTTCATATTTCTTTCTCTTTTTCTTGATATTTTCGGCTAGAATGGATGAACACATCCACTAGCTCTTTCATTTGTTTTATTAATAACATATTATTAATCCATTTACTAAAATGTCCATCTAATTAATGATTATAACAAACATGTAATAAGGGCATATTTGACTTTCATTCATCCACTAACTACATAGTGGTCTATTTGCTTCATAAGGCCTTTTCTTTTAAAAGCCACAACACATTGGTATTTTAACAAATAGCAAGCAACTTTCACATTCAATGCAATGTCATCCTTTTGTCAAATTAAACACATAGACGGACAAATTAACTTACAGAAATTTAGCACATGCTTTATCACATATCAAAGATATGAAAAATAATTTTAAAATATTATACGGACTCGGGTTTATGGTCTCAAAACCACTGTTCCGACTAGGGTGTAAACCAGACTGTTACAATTCTCCCCCTTAGGGATTTTCATCCCCGAAAATCTTAGAATTAAATATATTTGGATATTGATGTCTCATTGAATCCTCAGGCTCCAACGTAGCCTCTTCGATTTCGTGTTGATTCCATAATACTTTTACTAATGGAATTTTCTTGTTTCTCAATTCTTTCACTTCACGAGCTAAGATACGTATCGATTCCTCTTCATAAGTCATATCAATAAGATTTTAATTTCAGATGGAACAATCACATGCAATGGATTGAATCGATATCTACAAAGCATCGAGACATGAAATACGTTGTGTATCTTTTCTAACTCAGAAGGAAACTTTAAGCTATAAGCAACAGGCCCAACTTATTCAATGATCTCATACGGTCTGATGAACCTCAAACTTAATTTGCCTTTACGTCCGAATCGGAGTACTTTCTTCCACGGAGACACTTTCAAAAATACTTTGTCACCAATCTCAACTTCTATATCTTTTTCGCTTCAAATCTACATAAGACTTCTGACGATCAGATGTTGCTTTCAAACAACCTCGGATCAATTTCACTTTTTGTTCTGAATCCTTTATCAAAACAGAATTCGAATCACCTTGATCTCGTTTTGCTATTATTTCCTTATCAACTTTCAGACATCACATATTTGTTGTATACTTTTATAGAACTTTTCAGCATATACACTCTATTTCTAAATAACACATAAACATCGATATCACATCTGAGATTCCGAATTAGAAATCAATTTATGTTAAACTCCTTTTAACTTATCAAATAAGTCATCAATTCTGGGCAACGGATATTTATTCTTTATGGTTACCTTATTCAACTGACAATAATCAATGCACATTCTCATCGTGCCATCTTTCTTTTTTCACAAACAGAATAGGAGCACCCCAAGGCGAAAAACTTGGTTTAGCGAACCCTCTATCAGTCAACTCTTGCAATTGTAACTTTAATTCTTTCAACTCTATTAGTGTCATTTTATACAGAGCTATCGAAATAGGTGTCATACCAGGCGTTAATTTAATACCAAACTCAACTTCACGAATCGGAGACAAGCCCGGTAACTCTTCAAAAACACATTAGAAAACTCGTAGACAATAGGAACTGACTAAATTTTCCTTTCAGACATTTTCGAATCAATTACATAAACAAAATATGCCTCATATCCCTTTTTCACAAAATTCTAAGTTTTTAATATCGATATCGCGGTAGGATATCCATTTAAATCGTTAGACTTAACCCGTACAATTTTATTATTCGGATATCTCAAATCAATAGTATTTCTTTCACAGTTCACAATAGTATCATGCAATGACAACCAATCCATATCCAAATTAATATCAAACTCATCAAATGGAAGAAGCATCAGATCAGCAGGGAAACGAATATCTCGATACATTAATGGATAGTTCTTGCATACTTTATCAACCGAACACTTTTACCTAAGGGTTTCGATACTTTTATAGCAAACTTAGTAGTTTCTACAGGCATAGTCTTACTGAATACCAAATTCATACATATATAGAAATAAGTAGAACCAGGGTCTATCAAAGCGATCACAAAAGTATCATAAAGTGTAAAAGTACCCGTTATAACATCTGGAGATGAAGATTCCTCCCGAGCTTGGATAATATGTGCTCTGGCAGGCGCTCTAGCTTCGGATCTCGACAATAATATCTTTAGTAGTTCTCTGATTACCACTAACGTTTCTTACAATTTGAGGAGATCTACCTCTTAATGAAACATTCTTAGATCTCGAGTTCTGAACAATCTCTTGTTCAACAGACTCTGAGTAGTCTCGGATGAAATGATCGAATGGTCCATATCTGAAACAAGCTCGGTCATTTAATCTACAAATTCCTGAATGCCTTTTTCCATAATGTTTACATTAATGTCGCATGAATCTGACATTTCTAATACTAGCCATTGAAGTTGCTGGAGCTTTAGAGCTTAACTGTGATCTAGTTCGATCTCTACTCAAATACCTTACATTAGCTTTTGAACGGCTATGTTCATCTCAAAATTTTTTGAGGTAGACTAAAATGATTTGCTCATAAATCTCTTTTTCATATCTCTAGCTTCCGACTCAGCTTTGCATGCTCGGGCAACTAATACTACAAACTCTTGTATCTCTAGAGTACCAACTAGCAATTGGATATCTTCATTTAGGCCACCTTCGAATCTTTTACACATTATCGCTTCAGTTGAAACGTATTCCTGAGCATATACTGACTTAATCTTACAAACTCTTGTTTGTATTCAATGACAGACATGTGACCTTGTTTCAATCCCAAAAATCCCTTTCGTTTCTGATCAATAAATCTCTGAATAATGTATTTCTTTCTGAACTCAGACTGAAAGAAATCCCATGTGATCCGTTCTTCAAGAACAACCAAAATCGAAGTTTTCCACCACTGATAGGCTGCATCTCGTAACAAATAAACAATACACTTTATACATTCTTCAGGAGTCAGTGACATCTCATCAAATACTCGAAGAGTGCTTTCTAACCAAAATTTGGCTTTCTCAACATCATCATTATTAGTAGCCCGAAACTCTTTAGCCCCATACTTACGAATCTTGTCAACCGAAGGCTTATTTCACGAATTTAGATTTGTAGTCCGAGGTATATCGGATGTCTGAGGGGGATTAACTAGGGACGGGGTTTGCGAAGTAGTTGGGTTATTCCTCATAAATTGAGTGAACCATTCACTCATCATCTAGAAGAAAGCTTGCTTAGCTTCTCCCTCCTGACCTCTCGTAGCCGGTCTCAAACCAGAAGGCACTGTCCCTTGCGCGGGAGCAGGCGTATTACTTTCTATGTCGTCAGCTACGACTCTTTCGGGATCCATTACTATACAAAAATCACATTTTATACGTCAGGATTCACCACACTATCACAGTTCAAATATTGGCATGTATAGCTAGACTTTGACACACTACGTTAGTCCGAGAATCAACTAAACTATAGCTCTAATACTAATAAAATGTAACACCCCTATCCTGTGGCCATCGCCAAATTAGGGTTAGAAGTGTTACCGGACAGATCAAAAACATTTACAGAATTTCACACAATCATTCATCAATATCACTCATAATGTCCCTTAAAGAGGTCAACGAGACCTTAAACATGCTTATGAACCGAGTCGGGACTAAACTGAAACACATAAGTAATTTCTTGAAAATTTGGAACTTTTCTAAAATATAGGGGACACACGGCCGTGGGGGTAGGCCGTGCCTCACCCACGCTATTTGACACTCCCGTGTGTCCTTCTCGTGGTAGTATACTGCCAAAATCAACACGGTCACTAAGCACGCCCATGTGCTAAGGCTATGTACTACTAGATCACATACTGCCATTTCTCACACGGCCATCAAGCACACCTGTGTCGAGGCCGTGTGCAATTTAAGCCACATTTGCCAATTTACCCACGGTCTTAGGCACGCCCGTGTGCCTCAACTTGTGACATCATAGGCCATTTTACATGGCCAATATGCCACCCACTTAGGGTCTTACCTACAAGCAATATATGAAAATCAAAACATACCAAATTGACCCTTCAATTTATACATTCAATACCAGTTCCAACATGACAATTCCAAAGAAATAAACTCATATCCGACAAGCATGATTCATTCATTTTCTCATTCAAAACTTGGCCATTTCACATGCTTTCACCTTATCAAGATATGCATCATATATCACATTCATTAAAGCAAAGTCTTATCTCATAAATAGCCAAATCACAAAGCTAAGATTACATAACAACTTATACCAACATACTAGCCTATACATGCCATATTTAGTTATATACACTTTAAAAAGGGTACCAAAAATCAGTTTAGTAGTGTGATGACGATCACTGACGGTCCCGAGCCTTCAGTAGCTTTTGACGACCTATAAAATAGAGAAAACGCATACAGAGTAAGCTTTCCAAAAGCTTAGTAAGTTAAATACAAATAATCATGACATAGAAGGCACTTATGGAAATAAATACATTAGTACATGTCAATCATTTAACATAATATCGCATATATGATTTGTTTCATACACTATTAACCACATTTGCTATCTTTGCAAATTCAAGAATCATATAATTACGTAATTCATATAATCAAAACTTTACATATCATATCATCAATTCCGTATCCATAGCATCATAGTAAAAATCACTTAGATGCTTACCTTATATACACAATTAGTGTATACTCAACGTACATGAAATGGTTTTACATACACATATTTATTCTTAACTCGGATTTGTAATTCGCATCACAGACTTGCCCGTTGATCCAATAGGAATCTAATAGGATACTCAGAATACTTGGAATAGTCGTACAAAGCCAACATCCTAAACGAGACCTTTCATGTACTTAGATATCAATACCTCAGTCTCGGACAGATTGTTACACGAATCAATATGATGCCGATGTCCTAGACATGGTTTTACACGAAAAGCTCATATCGTTGCCAACGTCCCAGACGTGGTCTTACATATAATTAGATAACGATGCCTACGTCCCAGACGAGGTCTTATATATAATCAGATAACGATGCCTACGTCCCAGACGAGGTCTTATATATAATCAGATAACGATGCCTACGTCCCAACGAGGTCTTATATATAATCGGATAACGATGCCTCACGCCCCGGGCGAGGTCTTATATATAATCGATAACGATGCCTACGCCCGGGCGAGGTCTTATATATAATCAGATAACGATGCCTACATCCCAAGACGAGGTCTTATATATAATCAGATAACGATGCCTACGTCCCAGACGAGGTCTTATATATAATCAGATAACGATGCCTACGTCCCAAACGAGGTCTTATATATAATCAGATAATGATGCCTACGTCCCAGACGAGGTCTTATATATAATCAGATAACTATGCCTACGTCCCATACGAGGTCTTACATGATAAAACAAAACCGATACCTTTGTATTCCCAAGTTCATACAAAACTTCTCCGACTTATCACTATGTCGACCTTATCTCAGAATTCATATACATAGTATCACAAATGCAGTTATTATCATTGATAATCATGTAAATAAACTCAATTCAATACAATTACATTTATTAGTAATATGACTTACCTCGTATTCGGTTTATCAAAATGAAAATGGCTACTCGGTTACTTTCGCTTTCCCGCGATCTACGTCCGTTTTCTTCGGTTCTTGATCTAAACATATTCAAAATTAATCCTTTTATTCACTAATTCATTCAATTCAATCCATACACACATATTTTGGGCTATTTACAATTTAGCCCCCACATTTGTATATTTTATCAATTTAGTCTTATTTTTTCAAAACATCAAATATACAAAATTTGTTCACATATATGCATAGTCGAACCTCCCTAAGGACTATATAGGTCTAAATATTTCATCAAATTCACACATTAACCCTCCAAAATAACATTTTCACAATTTAGCCCTGTTTAGCTAAATTTATCAAAACTTCAAGAATAAAGTATGTTTATCTAGCTCATATCTTTCATTTAACACCAAAAATCATCAAAAAGCTTAACATATCATCAATGGCATCTCACAAAAACATCATCAACTCACAAAATCAAAATATGGGTTTTGTAGCTCTCAAAGCAACGATTGCAAAAACGTAAAAATTATCGAAAACTAAAGTTAAAAATTACCTTAATTTGAGCTTACAATAGCCGAATGCCCAAACTTCATATTTCATTATCTTTTTCTTGATATTTTCGGCTAGAATGGATGAACACATCCACTAGCTCTTTCATTTGTTTTATTAATAACATATTATTAATCCATTTACTAAAATGTCCATCCAATTAATAATTATAACAAACATGTAATAAGGGCATATTTGACTTTCATTCATCCACTAACTACATAGTGGTCTATTTGCTTCATAAGACCTTTTCTTTTAAAAGCCACAACACATTGGTATTTTAACAAATAGCAAGTAACTTTCACATTCAATGCAATGTCATCCTTTTGTCAAATTAAACACACAGATGGACAAATTAACTTACGAAAATTTAGCACATGCTTAATCACATATCAAAGATATAGAAAATAATATTAAAATATTATATAGAATCGGGTTTGTGGTCTCAAAACCACTATTCCGACTAGGGTGTAAACCAGACTGTTACACTTCTTGCATCAACACACAACCTAAACCTGTGTGCGACGTATCACAATAGAAAACAAATTCCTTCCTAGCCTCAGGCTGTATCAACATTGGTGTTTCCGTCAAAATCTTCTTCAGCTTTTCAAAACTTCTCTACTGCTTATCAGCCCACACAAATGGTACTCCCTTACGTAATAACTTAGTTAGGGGTGCAAAAATTAAGGAAAACCCTCGACAAACCGCCTGTAGTACCCAGCCAAACCTAGAAAACTTCAAATTTCTGACACTAACGTCGGTGGCTTCCAATCCAATACAACTTCAACCTTTCGAGGATCAACCTTAATTCCCTCGACAGAAACCACATGCCCCAAAAATGTCACCTCTTTCAACCAAAAGTCACACTTACTGAATTTGGCGTAAAGTTGCTTCTCTCTCAATATCTATAAAACTACCCGAAGATGTGAATCATGCTCCTCCTCCGTTATTGAGTACACTAAGATGTCATCTATGAATATCACTACGAATCGGTCTAGATAGGGTTGGAAGACACGGTTCATCATATCCATAAATGTGGCTGGTATGTTCGTTAATTCGAACGATATAACCAAAAACTCGTAATGCCTATAACGAGTTCAGAAAGCTCTCTTGTATATGACTGCCTCCTTGACCCTTAGCTGATGATATCTCGATCTTAATTCTATCTTTGAGAAAATTGAAGCTCCTTGCAACTGATCAAATAGGTTGTCAATTCTAGGTAGCGGGTATTTTTTCTTAACAGTTAGCTTATTCAATTGATGATAGTCAATGCACATACGCATCGACCCATCCTTCTTTTTTACGAACAATACCGGTGCTCCCCACAGTGATACAGTCGATTGGTCTCATAAATCCTCGGTCCAAAACTCTTGGATCTGAGCTTTTAGGTCTACCACTACACCAAAATAGACTTTTAGCGGCATTTTTAAGCGCCACTAATAGTATTTGCAGCACTTACAAAAACATCACAAAAAATGCCGCTAAAGAAAGCGCCGCAAATTTTAGCGGCGTTTATTGTGAAAAAATGCCGCTAAAAGTCTTGACTTTTAGTGGCGCTTTTAATAAAAATGATATTAAAGGTGGGGACTTTTAGCGGCTTTTCGAAGAAACGCCGCTAAAGGTGAGGACTTTTAGCGGCGCTTTTCAAAGAAACACCGCTAAAGGTGGGGACTTTTAGCGGCGCATTTCAAAGAAACGCCGCTAAAGGTGAGGACTTTTAGCGGTGCTTTTCAAAGAAATGCCACTAAAGGTGGGGACTTTTAGCGGCGCTTTTAACACAAACGCCGCTAATTTGCACAGATTTGCAATGCTCATTTTCTCCAATATCCTACCCTCCCTACATTAAAACCAACCAAAAATAGCAACAATTGCAGCAATTCAATAATTTCAACCCAAGACAGCAAATAAAACATTTAAATCTCACCAAAAGCATTAAATCTAAACGATACTTCAAATTTAATAAAAGATATATGATATACATTAATAAATGAAGTATAATTCAAACAATTCTTACAATAATGTTAAATGTAATAATGTTAAAAATCATCTTACAACAAGAAAACAAATGTCTAAGATGGCAACCTCTGCGACTGCTGGAACATCTTCATCATAGTCGTACCTTTCAGGACCCAAAACATCAGTAATAAATTACATTATCGGTCTCCTCGAGATTAACAGAACTATCACTAGAAGCAACTGTTTCATACTCCGCCTTCTTCTCCTTTAGTTTATCCTAATAAATCAACGAAAGAGTTAGAAACGAAATATATAATAAAAAGGAATGCAACATAACTTAAAATTATAAACTTAAAACTACAAACGATGAATTAAACTATTATAATTAAACATTATAAATATTTATAATAAATCAATTATTAAGTAAATATTCCAAAATTTTTACAGCTTTGGATGTCAACGGAGATCCGTCCTTCTTCCTGTGCGTAATGTCAAAAAGCTGAAGGCGTCCAACTTTTTGACCAGATGAAGCTTCCTACATTATAGTAGAAAAAATATAATTTAATAGTATAAAGTCATTAATATTTGAAAGAAATAATAAATTATAATACCTCGGCCTCAGCTACACAAGCAAAACTTTTGGAACCTGCCATGTGCGTGAATTTTTGTTTCTGTCTGCTGCTTGTTCCAACTCGCTCACGGTCCTACATAATGGAATTTGAATTATGTAACATCCTAAAATTTTGGACCTTTGCGTTTAGTGTGTGGAAATGTTTAAAGTGTTACTTTAACTGTTAAGGGTCCAAATTGGGCTTAGGCTTAGGCAAAGGCCTTGGTTAAATTATTTTGTTTGGGCACTATAGGGTTAAAAAGGTAGCATCTGTGTTTAAAACACCAAAGTGGGCTGGTGGCCCAATAGTAAGTGACGCTGCAAGGAAGCTAGAGGGTGGCGTCACTAGCAGTTGGAAGAGGCCCAAGTTTGGCTACAAGGAGCCCATGTCTTTGGGCCAATTTTGGCACTTAAAAGAGCAAGGCGGAATGGATGGCATTAGGGCTTATTTTTAGGGAGATTTAATGATAATATTGTGCTGATAATAGAAGAAAGAGGTGGTGTTATCTAGGAGTCTTTTGAAGGTGTGAAGAGATTTAGATAAAGGAGAAAAATTAGGAGCTATCTGCTGAGAGTATAGTTGGCCGAAATTCCATCACCTAGAGGAGTAAAGAAATCGGTTTCTAATTACCATAGGGGTTCCGATTTTTCCCTTTTTATTTGCTTAATTCTTAGTTATCAAGAAGGGCACTTTTGGTTTTTGTTAGGTAAGTGCCGAAATTTCTATAAATAGGGGGGATAGCTCATCAATTCCAACATTTGAACCCTACACTTTTCTTTATTCTTTGTACCAAAATTCCCAGTCTCTCCCTATACTATTTCTGTTAACTTTCTTGCTAAAAGTCGAAACCCTAGTCTATTTCTGCAAAACTTTTCTTTTGATTCCTACAAAAGTCAAATCTCTTCTTCATTCTTTTCCTTTTTAGCCAACTTATCTATAAGCCAAAATCTTTTAGGAGTTGTCAATTTTCTTCTCTTCTAATAGGCTAGGTGCCAATTTCTCCATAAAATCGAGATTTCCTAGGGTTGTTGAATTATCTGTAAAGGTAGGTGTCGATTTCCTCTGATCCATTCTTTTTACCTTTCGGTTTTTTTAAGAGACAAGGCCGAATGGCCACTTGGTTGTTAAGACTGTCAATTGAGGCTAATATTTCCTTTCTTTTTTGCGTTTGGGCGGGCTTTCGGGATTTTAAGGAAATCTATTCATTTAGATCTAAGAGCCAAAAATTGCTAGTCTCTGACTTCGGGATTTCAAGGTAAGGGATATCTTTAGATTTTTATTAGATTCGCTATCATACCTGTAATCCCAACCATAGGATATGGTTTAACAACCTTATCTCAATATAGTAGTTCTGACAAGGACTTGTAATGGAATCAAATGTGGATCGGGCAAAGGAGGGGACTAGATCTGAAAACCCAATCCATAAGTTTAAGAAAGCGCACGATGTCGTGATTCGAGATCGCCACCGGGTGTGGACCGACCACGAACAACACCTTAGGCAAGTAGCGATCGTATCGACTTCGATAGTGTCGACATAGAAAGTGTCATCCTAACGGTAACTGGTGTGTAGATCTCTAACACACACTCTCTAACGGTTCTTTATGTGTTATGGGCTAAAAAGCGAAAAGTAAAAAGGTTAGGCAAGGATGCAGTGCACGCAATCATAGAAATCTCTATGTATATCGAAATATATGAAAGTCTGTATGATGTTTTCTTTATGTATGTATGCATGGGGAAAGAATATGATAATGAAGGGGAAGTGCATAATGGGTCACATGGTGACCGGTGGTAGAAATCCCACGAATATAAACATGGGTCACGCGGTGACCGGTGGTAGAAATCCCACAAATATAAATGCTAGGTCACATAGTGATCGATGGCTATGCCACGTTTAATGATTTTTGATTAACAGAAATAGGCAGTAAGGCTGTCGTTATGGTGTGTAACAGATGGAGGGTTGATTGTAGAAATCCCCAATGTGTGATGATTGGTACGAGTTGGTGTGTAGAGGATGGAATTCTAGGATGGGTTGGGCTATTCATTATTTATTATTTATCATGTATTTATGATTGTTGCCTCCATGTATGGGCCAAGGCCCATAATGTGTTTAATGGGCCTCGTGTCGGTGTGTTGGGATTTATACTCGAGTCTTGGTGACTCACGCTTTCATTTTCTACTCTTTCGGATGAGTAGTAGATCGTGGACACGGGAGCTGAGACGGACTCGAGGGGCCATCGAGTTTTTATTTTATAGACTATTTCATTTTTCATAAAGTTTTATTTTATTTTGGGAAATAATGATGTAATAAGGCCCCATAGTTATATTCATCTCAAGAATTTTAATAATTGAAATTCATGAAATTTTGTCAAAGGTTTAATTAATCAAAATAATAAGAATACGAGGTTTATATATATATATATATATATATATGATATTTATATATTCAAATTAACTTAGGATTTTCAAACCAACCCTTAGCAAAAGTTTTCAATGTACAACCCGTAGCATACCAGATCCGGTCAAAACTTATGGGTCGAGTTTGGGGTGTTACATTTTAGTATCAGAGCCCAGTTCAAAACTCGGGCTGTGAAATGGGCCTAGTAATGTTTTGAAAATTTGTTGGGAATATTGAGAAAAATGTTTTGGATGAAGATATGGCCTTCGAGTCTACCGGCACCCGATCCACGCAGGTAAGTATTCTAAACTCTTGTTGTGATATACATGAGGGCTTAATGGGCTTGATGGACGTAGGCTAGTATATTAGACATTGATGGACTTTAGGCTTAGTTTAAATCACTCTCTAAATTCATAAGATTTAATCCAACCAAACAAACCTATGAACAAGTCGCGAGATTAGGGTGTGGCAACAGGCATACACATGTCTAGGATTGGATTCAAGGAGAGCTTGGTATTTAAGCAGTCTTAGTGACTCACCTCCTCTTCGCTAGAATCTTACCTGGTGCGTAGTACTATTCACCTTACCCATGAGGACTTGTTGACGGGCCAAAATTTATAATTAAAACCCGAAAGGGACCAGCCACCCTATTTTGTAAACTTACTAAAATAACCTCTAGTTTTGAAAATTTCTGAAACACCTCGATTTGTAAAATTACTAAAAAACCCCTAATTTGTAAAATGACCAAAAAACCCCCAAAATGCCAAATTATTGAAAAACCCCTAGATTGTAAAATTACCAAAATACCTTTATTTTGTAAAAATCACCAAGAAACCCTATTTTGGAAAAAATTATGAAAATACCCCTGTAGGATAAAATCACGAAAATACCCCTGGGTAGTGAAATTACAAAAATACCTGTTGACCCAGAAGGAGTTGAATCTAAGGCAAAGGAGGTGGATCGAGTTATTAAAGGATTATGACTGCTCGATCAAGTATCATCTGGGTAAAGCTAACGTAGTAGAGGACGCTCTAAGTCGTAAAGTAATCTCTAACTTAAGAGCAATGTTTGTTCACCTTAGTCTATATGATGATGGAAGGTTATTAGCTGAACTTCAAGTGAAACCCTCATGGGTCGATCAAGTTAAGGAGAAGCAACAGACTGATGAGTTGGTAAAGGAAAAGTTTCTGGTAGGGTCAAGTGATGAATCGATGAATTCAAGATAATCGGGATGGGTATTATGTTTCCAAGGGAGTGTGCATGCCGAGGATCTGGGTTGAGGCGTAGGATTTTGCAAGAAGCGCATGGTAGTCCATACGTTATGCACCCTGGCGGGAGTAAGATGTATCGGGATTTGAGAGAGCAATTTTGGTGGTCAGATTTAAAGTGAGAGGTAACTGAGCTTGTGGGTAGGTGTTTGACCTACCAGCAGGTCAAGGCAGAGCATCAGTTACAATTAGGGTTATTACAGCTGGTAAAGATTCCACAATGGAAGTGGGAAAGGATCACAATAGACTTTGCTAGTGGGCTACCCCTCACGCCTACTAAGAAAGATTCGGTTTGGGTGATTGTTGACCGTTTGACGAAGTCTGCTCACTTCATACTAGTGCGGGTCGATTACTCTTTGCAAAATTTGGCTAAGCAATACGTAACGGAGGTGGTAAGGTTGCATGGAGTACCGGTATCGATCATATCGGATAGGGACCCTAGGTTCACCTCGCGATTTTGGAAGGTGTTGCATCAAGTGTTGGGAACGAAGTTGGATTTCAGTACAGCATTCCATCTTTAGACCGATGGACAGTCTGAGTGGGTGATTCAAATCTTGGAGGACATGTTGAGAGGATGTGTCATTGATTCAGAGGCAGTTGGGAAGGGTTTTTACCGTTAACAGAGTATGCTTACAACAAAAATTGCCAGTCAAGTATTCAGATGGCGCCTTACGAAGCTTTGTATGGGCAGAAGTGTTGTACTCCTACTTGTTGGACGGAATTAGGGGAACGTCAAATTTTGGGTCCGGACTTGGTCACCGAGATGAAGGAGAAGGTGGTAGTGATTCTGGCTAGACTAAAAAGGCGGCGGATAGACAGAAGTCCTATGCTGACTTAAAGCGTAAGGACATAGAATCTGCAGTGGGTGACAAGGTATTCTTAATGGTGTCACCGTGGAAAAAGGTGCTAAGATTTGGACGAAAGGGGAAATTGAGTCCCCGCTTCATCGGACCTTACCAGGTGTTGAAACGAGTAGGACCAGTGGCATGTTAGCTTGAGTTACCCTTGAAGTTAAGTCAAATTCACGATGTATTTCACGTCTCTGTGTTAAGACGTTATCGTTCAGATCCATCTCATGTAGTGCTTGTGGAGGAAATCGAGGTAAGACCCGATCTATCCTTTGAAGAGGAACTGGTGGAAATTCTAGAGCGGGATATCAAGGTGTTGCAAAGGAAAACGGTTCCATTGGTTAAGGTGCTGTGGCAAAATCATGGTTTTGAAGAGGCAACTTGGGAACCAGAGGAAGCGATGCGACATCAATACCCTCATCTTTTTGATCAGGTAATTTTGAGGATGAAATTTCTTTAAGAGGGTAGAACTGTAACATCCTAAATTTTTGGGCCTATGCGTTTAGTGTATGGATATGTTTAAAGTGTTACTTTAACTGTTAAGGGTCCAAATTGGGCTTAGGCTTAGGCAGAGGCCTTGGTTAAGTTATTTTGTTTGGGCACTATAGGGTTAAAAAGGTAGCATCTGTGTTTAAAACACCAAAGTGGGCTGGTGGCCCAATATTAATTGACGCTGCAAGGGAGCTAGAGGGTGGCGTCATTAGCAATTGGAAAAGGCCCAAGTTTGGCCGTAAGGAGCCCATGTCTTTGGGCCAATTTTGGCACTTAATAGAGCAAGGAGGAATGGACAGCATTAGGGCTTATTTTTAGGGGGGATTTAATGATAATATTGTGCTGATACTAGAAGAAAGAAGTGGTGTTATCTAGGAGTCTTTTGAAGGTGTGAAGAGATTTAGATAAAGGAGAAAAGTTAGGAGCTATCTACTGAGAGTAGAGTTGGCCAAAATTCCATCACCTAGAGGAGTAAAGAAATCGATTTCTAATTGCCATAAGTGGTGCCAATTTTTCCCTTTTTATTTGCTTAATTCTTAGTTATCAGGCAGGGCACTTTCGGTTTTTGTTAGGTAAGTGCTGAAATTTCTATAAATAGGGGGGATAGCTCATCAATTCCGGCATTTTAACCCTACACTTTTCTTCATTCTTTGTGCCAAAATTCTCAGTCTCCCCCTCTGCTATTTCTGTTAACTTTCTTGCTAAAAGCTGAAACCCTAGTCCATCTCTGCAAAACTTTTCTTTTGATTCCTACAAAAGCTGAAATCTCTTTTCTATTCTTTTCCTTTTTAGCCAACTTCTCCATAAGCCGGAATCTATTAGGAGCTGTCAATTTATCCATAAAACTGAGATTTGCTAGGGTTGCCGAATTCTCTGTAAAGGTAGGTGCTGATTTCCTCTGATCCATTCTTTTTCTCTTTCGGTTTTTTAAGAGACAAGGCCGAATGGCCACTTGGTTGTTAAGACTATCAATTAAGGCTAATATTTCCTTTCTTTTTGGATTTTGGGCGGCCTTCCGGGATTTGAAGGAAATCTGTTCGTTTAGATCTAAGAGCCAAAAATCACTAGTCTCTGATTCCAGGATTTCAAGGTAAGGGATATCTTTAGATTTCTGTTGGATTCACTATCATACCTGTAATCCTAACCATAGGTTATGGTTTAACAACCTTATCTCAATATAGTAGTTCTGACAAGGATTTGTAATGGAATCAAATGTGGATCAGGCAAAGGAGAGAACTAGATCTGAAAACCCAATCCCTAAGTTTAAGAAACGCGCGGTGTTAGCAGTTTGAGACTAGCCACCGGGTTGTGGACCGGCTTCTGAACAACACCTTAGGCAAGTAGCAGTCGTATCGACTTCTGATAGTGTCGACATAGAAAGTGTTGTCCTAACGGTAATCAGGTGTGTAGATCTCTAACACACACTCTCTAACGGTTCTTTATGTGTTATGGGCTAAAAAGCCAGAAAGTGGTTGTGTAGACAGTCGAATAAAACCCTAAAAGGGTTAGGCAAAGATGCCAGGTACGCAATCATAGAAATCTCTATGTATATCGAAATATATGAAAGTCTGTATGATGTTTTCTTTATGTATGTATGCATGGGGTGGGAATATGATAATGAAGGGGAAGTGCATAATGGGTCACATGGTGACCGGTGGTAGAAATCCCACGAATATAAACATGGGTCATGTAACATCCTGAAAAGGGCCTATGCATTTTGGCCTAATTGTACAAAAGACATCTTTTATGTGTTTTGGAATAAATTTGGAATGATTTTTGGAAACCCGAGAATGCATGGAAATGTTATGTTGGAAATAGGAAAATGAACATTTTGGAAACTCGAACATTTTGGAAATGATCCAAAATGGAAACTTGAACATTTTGGAAACCAAACCAAAATAGGAAACTAAACATTTTGGAAACCAAGCCAAAATAGGAAACTAAACATTTTGGAAACTTGGAAAATCAGAAATGTGCGAAAATTTTTGGAAACTTAAAATGACCCCTAATGTCGAATTTTGGAGCCCAAAGGGGAAATTAGGGCCAAATGACCCTAAAATATAAAGTACATGAAATTTGACCCAATAACGGACTTGGAAATGTAGCCTGAAGATGCCACCTAAGGCATTAGGAAATGGCCCAAATGCAAGAAGTTTTTGGGGCTGAGTTTGAGTCATCTAGGAAGCAAATAAAAGAAGTTTTATTTTGCTTCCATGAGTGGGGAGTTGGACGCACAAGGGAATCTAAGAGGAGGAGTTTTATTTTGGTTAAAACTTGATTAATAAGTGATAAATAAGGATTTTAAATTTAGATTATCCGAGGAGATAATTGATGGATTAAATGCTTTTATTTTTAGATAAAGGAGATAATATTATCTTAAGGGAGAGTGGTGGCCAAGTCAAGGACTCTTGGCCTAGCAAATTTGGCTATAAAAGGAGAACCCAAGGTCTTTTTCTCTCATCTTTCCAAGTAGCCGAAAATCCCCTTGCTCTCTCCCCCTCTTTGCCGAATTTCTCTTTAAGCAAAATCCATCTCTTCTTCTTCTATTTTCTTCTCCTCTCCTTTGTCATTGTTAAGCCAAAACCCTTTTCTTTTGATCCCTGTTAAATCTCCATAGCCGAATCTCTGTGACTCTAGGCAAGGAAGCAATCGATTAAAGACATCAAGGTTTCCACAATTATCAATATAAAGATCAAGGATCTAAGGTAAGAACAATTAGTTCTTGTTCTTTTAATTCGTTTAATCAAGATTTAAGAAAATAGCCCCTTTTATGTCTCTTGGCCGAATATCAAAGGAAGAGTTTTCAGGATTTTGGATTCAAGGAAATTAAGGTGAGACACATTCGGCCAAGGCTTGTGTAATTACTTTGATCAAGTCTTTAATTATTAAAAAGCCGAAAACTAACCCATATTGAGATTTAAGGTTGGCCGAATATCAGGTAAAGGAAAAACCAAACTTTCAGGATTTGAATAAACACCAAATCGGCAAAGGTGAGTCTTTTTACAAATCCTACTAGGATTTGGTTTTGTTTTAAGCCAAATAGGTTTATTAATGTGACTTATATGATGGCCGAATATAGGAGTTAACAGATCTAAAGTTAGACCGTGATCTTCGAGATCTCAAGGAACCTATTAAGCAAATCAGGTGTGTACCCTTACTAACCTTCGATATTTTATGGCTATTATTTTAATATATGAATATGAATAAGAATGTGAATGTGGCTATGTACCACAAATGTGGCAAAAAGAACCCAGGTACGTTTCCTAATTCTGATAGGATTGTGAAATATGTTATTTTATAACATGCGAATATATGTATATGAACATGAAATTAAGTTATGCACAATATATATATTTTTGGGGCATTCGGGTTTTATGTGAAAGGGGGAGAGTAGGTGTTGACTTCGGTCTCACCAACGAAGGTGTTGAATTCGGTCTCACCAACGAAATATGTTGACTACGGTCACATTGCGTAAATTTTGGTAACCGGTTACAATATTTGAATATAGTGTCTAATGACACAACGTATAATTTGACTATAGTGTCTAATGACACAACGTATATGGGCAAATGCCTTCGATGGTGTGTAGCGGATGGAGGTTGACTTAGTAGTCCCACGGTGTGAATGGCGGTCTGGTGGTGTGTAGCGGATGGACCATAGGATTGGGTTTGGGTTGCATCATAATTTCATTTTATATGGATCGATGATTTGAACATGAATGCTGAATTGTTGAATGTTAGTATTGTGTGCACATTGAGTCTTGACTCACCCATTGTGGGAATTATTTTTAGGTGATGAGCGGTGTGGACGGGCGGTGGACCTTGAGGTGGCCATGCTACATTTGGAGATTTTATTTTATTTGGACTTTATTTACATTTGGTACCTTAATTATATTTCTTTTGGGTTTTATTTGATGTAATAAGGCCATAAGGCCCAAAGTGGATTATTCTTTATTTTACTTTACTTTTAAATATTGTGCTAAGAACTATTTTGGATGTAATAAATCAAATTGGATTTACAAGTTTAATAAAATGGGTTTCAATCTAAGCCCAATCCACAACAACATTTTCTAAAAATTTTCTGAATTTTCTAAGTAACGAATGATTTTAAAATCGGTTCACTTTAGGAACATACCGATCCGGTCCATTCTCGTGGGCGGGTGTGGGTGTTTCAATTTGGTATCGAGCCCGATTTTAAACTCTCGGCTTTGTGGGCTAAGGCCCAAACGATTTCAAAGCGAGCCAAATGATTTTCTTTGAAAAATAAGGTGTTTTATGGCATGGCACCTAAGTCTCCAATTCAAATCCACTAGGTAAGTACCCCTAACTATATGTGTGATTCTGTGATATATGAACTGTATAAGGGTAGAAAAGGCATGGAACGTAGAATAGAATGATAGGAACTTGAACCCTAGGATTAGACTACTCAAACACAAAACCACATAAGACTTAATGCACTGAACCAACCTATGGCTAAGTCACTGAGCTAGTGGTGTGGCAACCTCTCATGCATGTCTAGGAATGGTTTCGGTGGGAGCTTGGTATTTAAGCAGTCCGCGTGACTCACCTCCTGTCCACACGAATCATGCCTAGTGCGTAGCTTTGGTTCACCCTGACCAAGAGGGCTCGGTCATAGGCTAAACATAATGACTAAAACCCGAAAGGGAACTAGCCATGTTTTTTAAAAAAAAGAAAAAAAGAGAGAACAAAACAACAAACCCTAGTTCTTCAAAATTTTAAAACTTTCTTTTAAATCTGAGAAAATTATTTTTACAACATTTTCTGAAAAACTCCTGATTTGCGAAAATTACAAAATGCCCTTAGCGAAAAACTACCAAAACATACGGTTTGTAAAATGTTCAACTACTCAACAAACTTTACCAAAATCTTATTATTTTATAAACCCTCAAAAACCCTAATTTGCAAAATATCAAAATATCTTGATTTTGGAAAAATTACAAAATTGCCCCTAACTTACAAAATTACCAAAATGACCCTGAATATCAAAATTTTTGCAACATCCCCATTTTTGAAGGAACAGTCCTCGAAAAGAACCCTCAGAGTTTTAAAACTTTTGAAAATACCCCTGATTTATTAAAATTACAAGTTTACCTCGATTTATGAAAATTACCAAAATACCCCGAGGTCAAAATTACCAAAATACCCCAGTATCTACGAATCTTTCCAAATTTCCCGAGTCTTCAAAATTTTCAAATAATTTTGACAAAAACACCAAGGAATGTTTTTCTTCTGAAAAATTACGAAAATACCCCCGTAGGAAAAAATTACGAAAATACCCCTGGGTAGTGGAAAACAACAACAAAAACTACTAACGTTTCTCCGAATGAACGAAAGTTCATACTTGTTTGATGAATGAATGGATGAATGGAAAAGACTGTGTTTGTATGAATACGAAAGAACCACTCCTAAATTCCTTTTCATAAAATTTCTTCGGGTAATCAAGTGAAACAAAAATTTTTTTAACACATAAAACTTCTTAATCGATTAAATCGCGACGTTAGAAATGAGTTCTAAGGGACTTAAACTTAGAGATTGTGCCTAGAAAGTATGATAGTTCTTTAAGATCGAGTCTTGCAGAATAGCGTAGTGTGGTGAGTTAGGTATGCACGGATGAACGATAGTAAGTAATTTCGAGGACAAAATTATTTTTAAGGGGTAGAAGCTGTAACATCCTGAAAAGGGCCTATGCATTTTGGCTTAATTGTACAAAAGACATCTTTTGTGTTTTGGAATAAATTTGGAATGATTTTGGAAACACGAGAATGCATGGAAATGTTATGTTGGAAATAGGAAAATGAACATTTTTGAAACACGAACATTTTGGAAATGATCCAAAATGGAAACTTGAACATTTTGGAAACCAAACCAAAATAGGAAACTAAACATTTGGAAACCAAGCCAAAATAGGAAACTAAACATTTTGGAAACTTGGAAAATACTGAGTCAGCAGCGAAAATTTTTGGAAACTTAAAATGACCCCGAATGTCGAATTTTGGAGCCCAAGGGGAACTTAGGGCCAAATGACCCTAAAATATAAAGTACATGAAATTTGACCCAATAACGGACTTGGAAATGTGGCTGAAGATGCCACCTAAGGCATTAGGAAATGGCCCAAATGCAAGAAGTTTTGGGCCTGAGTTTGAGTCATCTAGGAAGCAAATAAAAGAAGTTTTATTTTGCTTCCATGAGTGGGGAGTTGACGGCACAAGGAAATCTAAGAGGAGGAGTTTTTATTTGGTTAAAACTTGATTAATAAGTGATAAATAAGGATTTTAAATTTGGATTATCGAGGAGATAATTGATGGATTAAATGCTTTTATTTTTAGATAAAGGAGATAATATTATCTTAAGGAGAGTGGTGGCCAAGTCAAGGACTCTTGGCCTAGCAAATTGGCTATAAAGGAGAACCCAAGGTCTTTTTCTCTCATCTTTCCAAGTAGCCGAAAATCCCTTGCTCTCTCCCCTCTTTGAATTTCTCTTTAAGCAAAATCCATCTCTTCTTCTTCTATTTTCTTCTCCTCTCCTTTGTCATTGTTAAGCCAAAACCCTTTTCTTTTGATCCTGTTAAATCTCCATAGTCGAATCTCTCGTGACTCTAGGCAAGGAAGCAATCGATTAAAGGCATCAAGGTTTCCACAATTACGAATATAAAGATCAAGGATCTAAGGTAAGAACAATTAGTTCTTGTTCTTTTAATTCGCTTAATCAAGATTTAAGAAAATAACCCCTTTATGTCTCTTGGCCGAATATCAAAGGAAGAGTTTTGGATTTTGGATTCAAGGAAATTAAGGTGAGACACATTCGGCCAAGGCTTGTGTAATTACTTTGATCAATTCTTTAATTATTAAAAAGTCAAAACTAACCCATATTGAGATTTAAGGTTGGCGAATATCGTAAAGGAAAACCAAACTTTCGGATTTGAATAAACACCAAATCGGCAAAGGTGAGTCTTTTACAAATCCTACTAGGATTTGGTTTGTTTTAAGCCAAATAGGTTTATTAATGTGACTTATATGATGGCGAATATAGGAGTTAACAGATCTAAAGTTAGACCGGATCTTGAGATCTCAAGGAACCTATTAAGCAAATCGGTGTGTACCCTTACTAACCTTCGATATTTTATGGCTATTATTTTAATATATGAATATGAATAAGAATGTGAATGTGGCTATGTACCACAAATGTGGCAAAAGTACCTGTGCACGTTTCCTACTTCGATAGGATTGTGAAATATGTTATTTTATAACATGCGAATATATGTATATGAACATGAAATTAAGTTATGCACAATATATATATTTTTGGGGCATTCGGGTTTTATGTGAAAGGGGAAGTAGGTGTTGACTTGGTCTCACCAACGAAGGTGTTGACTTGGTCTCACCTGTGAAATATGTTGACTACGGTCACATTGTGAAATTTTGGTAACTTCGGTTACAATATTTGAATATAGTGTCTAATGACACAACGTATAAATTTGACTATAGTGTCTAATGACACAACGATATGGGCAAATGCCTTCGATGGTGTGTAGCGGATGGAGGGTTGACTTAGTAGTCCCCACGGTGTGAATGGCGAAGTGGTGGTGGTGTGTAGAGATGGACCATAGGATTGGGTTTGGGTTGCATCATAATTTCATTTTTATATGGATCGATGATTTGACCATGAATGCTGAATTGTTGAATGTTAGTATTGTGTGCACATTGAGTCTGTTGACTCACCCATTGTGGGAATTATTTTGGTGATGAGCAAGTGTTTGACGGGTAGGTGGACCTTGAGGTGGCCATGCTACATTTGGAGATTTTATTTTATTTGGACTTTATTTCATTTGGTACCCTTAATTATATTTCTTTTGGGTTTTATTTGATGTAATAAGGCCATAAGGCCCAAGTGGATTATTCTTTATTTTACTTTACTTTTAAATATTGTGCTAAGAACTATTTTGGACGTAATAAATCAAATTGGATTTACAAGTTTAATAAAATGGGTTTCAATCTAAGCCTAATCCACAACAACATTTTCTAAAAATTTTACTTAATTTTCTCTAAGTAACGAATGATTTTAAAATCGGTTCACTTTAGGAACATACCGATCCGGTCCATTCTCGTGGTAGGGTGTGGGTGTTCAGTCACACTGATGACCGTGGTAGAAATCCCACAAATATAAATGCGAGGTCACATAGTGATCGGTGGCTATGCCACGTTTAATGATTTTTGATTAATGTAAATAGGCGATCGGTTGTCGTTATGGTGTGTAGCGGATAGAGGGTTGATTGTAGAAATCCCCAAGGTGTGATGGTTGGTACGAGTAGGTGTGTAAAGGATGGAATTCTAGGATGCGTTGGGCTATTCATTATTTATTGTTTATCATGTATTTATGATTGTTGCCTCCATGTATGGGCCAAGGTCCATAATGTGTTTGTGGGCCTCAGGTCAGTGTGTTCGGGATTTATATACTGAGTCTTGGTGACTCACGCTTTCATTTTCTCTACTCTTTCAGATGAGCAGTAGATCGTGGACACGGGAGCTAAGATGGACCAGAGGGGTCATCGAGGTTTTATTTTATAGACTATTTCAGTTTTTCATAAATTTTTATTTTATTTTGGGAAATAATGATGTAATAAGGCCCCATAGTTATATTCATCTCAGTAATTTTAATAATTGAAGTTCATGAAATTTTGTCAAAGGTTTAATTATTCAAAATAATAAGAATACGAGGTTTATATATATATATATATATATATATATATATGATATTTATTTATTCAAATTAACTTAAGATTTTCGAACCAACCCTTAGAAAAAGTTTTCAATGTACAACCCATAGCATACCAAATCCGGTCGAAACTTATGGGCTGGGTTAGAGGTGTTACAAATTATGTATATAATAAATACTATAAACCAAAAAATTTATAAGACTTTAAAAGTACGTAATACCTCTCCTTTCTTTGAATTCCAGAATCTAATTCCCATTGGTACCTCAACATTCCAAGCGGAACATTTCTTAATTTTTCATCGAGGCTTATGTCTTTCTTAAAATATTGTTTTTTTAGCGTGCTTTTGTTGTCTCTCCATTTTTTACCCAATGTCTTCTAACATAGTCATCGGAGACCTCTAAAGCAAATCTCTCCTGAATAAAAAAAGTTTAAACAGTTATTATAAATGAAAGTTAAATCAAAGTATTATAAATTACATTCACTTCTTGTTACCTTAATATTATCGAGAGCCTGATTTTTATTGGCATCAGGCATGTGATGCCATGATTCGTAGTTAATGGGCAACATATTGGCATTTCGTGCTATAATGCCCAAATAGCCTACTAACAATCGAGCTTTAGATCCAACAGGCTGGCCAATATTGTTTCTCCTTACTTTAACATACTCGGCAGGCTCTAAGTCATATAAATCTTTAAGCAATGTACGTCCCCGACCTCTACGCGTCCCACCACCTTCAGCTGAAAAATGATATATTATTATATTAAAATTAAAAAATGAATCAATAATAAAATTCAACATGCATGTAAAATAAACTTAACATTACTTTGAAATTTTGCAGGCTCGTCATCTATGTCCGGCAGACTAGAAGATCCAACAACTGTTTGCTGTTCACTATTTGCTTTTTCTGAATTTGGAGTATTGTGGCCAATGCTTAAATCTCGTAATCGTCTTCTAGGCATTTTTCTGCAATACACATGAAATAGTTCAAAATTTTAGTAACAAATAACAATAATAATAGTACATTTAAAATAGTTAAATTACATAACATGCCTAACATATATATAATAATATTACATATAAATAATAAATCGTAAAATCTTACTAAATCATATTTCGTAAATATCTTCATCCACATCCTGACGAACCTATTGAAATTGTTGACTAGTACTAGGGATATTTTCATTTAAGTTTTGTTCTGGAAAAGGCAATGTTTCTGATCTTTTGACTATGTCATCACTACTTCCACTGCCAATGTCGAACAAGTCTCTAGGGGTGTTTCGAAGTACAACGTACAAACCCTCATCAGTTGGATCTTCCGAGTAAAACATTTGTTTAACTTGAAAAGAAAACACATACGGCTCGTCTATCAGTTGTACTCCGGTGTGAATCAATCGAGATAAATTCACCGTTGTAAAGCCATATTGATCGTTTTTAATTTCGTGAGCCGTATTCACATAGCCCAATCACCTCGAAATAAGACAACTTTGCATTTTTCGTAATAATCCAACTCAATAATGTCAGTAATAAGTCCGTAATACTCCAGATTCCCCTCGATAGGATTACTGCCCCTAGCACTAGCATAACTTGTAATTGAAGAATTAACAACGATTCCACAATTTTTGGTTCTCCTCAATCTCTCGCGATACCTTGTATGAAATCGGTATCCGTTGATGAGGAAGGCACTATATCTTTTCACTATTCTGTTTGGACCTTGTGAAAGCCATTTAACTTTGTCATTAACTTCATTCCTACTCCAAACCTATTGAATCAAAAGTAAATCAAGTAATTATAAATGTTATGAGATTATTACTTGTCAATGAAAACTTAAATTGCATACCATTTGGCTTAACCATTCATAGAATGATTCTGTGAACAACTTATTAATTTCTCGTCGATTTAATCTTCGGGATCGTGAACGAGCTCTCAATATTTTTTTGTACTCACTACATTTAAAAAAGGTTTACTTTGTTAGAAGACAAACAAATTATAATTGATGAGTATTTATCAAATTCTAGAACTTACTTCCGAAATGGTTCCATTGAATCATGATGAAAAAGAACGTATCGATATGCTTGGACCCACGATCTATCATCTAATTCTGCAATTTCGACTTTACCGATTGGTTCTCTGAAACTTTGAAATAAATAAGTTTCGTCCAATTTATGATCTGTGAGCCCAGCATTTCTACTCGGTCTATTCATTCTTGTTTCAACATCTTCCAAATACCTCGAATAGAAAGTCATACATTCCTCTGCCAAGTAGCCCTTGGCAATTGATCTTTCCAGATAATGCTTATTGCGGCAGTAAGACTTCAATTTGGATAGAAATCTAAACACGATATACAACATTATCAAAATTTGCAACTAAAGGCATTGAGGTGAATGAAGGAATAATTTGCAAATAAAGTAAGACCTTTCAATGGGATACATCCATCGATAGAAAATGGGTCCACCAAGTATTGCTTCACGCGGGAGATGAATTAACAAGTGCACCATAATAGTGAAGAAGGAAGGCGGGAAAATCTTCTTCAGATTGCATAAAGTCAATGCGACTCAATCTTATAGTGTCTCAAGTTCTTGAACATTCAAAACTTTATCCCAGATGCCTTTGATTATATTTGACAGTTCAATTACACAAGACGTCACCTTTTTTGACATACAACACCACATAGCAACTGGCAGTAAGTCTTGCATCAAGATGTGATAGTCATGCGATTTTAAGCCATATAGTCTTCAATCTTTAAGACTCACACATTGAGATATATTTGATGCATACGCATCCAGGACCTTTATATCCTTCAACACCATACAGAACACTTCTTTCTCCATCTTCGACATTGAAAAAATAACAGGCGGCAACCAATATTTCATATTCGGAAGTGCTTGTGGATGAAGCTCACGCCGAATTCCCATTTGGACTAAATCAAGTCAACTCTGAAGATTGTCTTTCAATTTTCCATCGACATTCAAAATAGTCCCAATGATGTTCTCGCAGACATTTTTCTCAATGTGCATGGCATCAAGATTATGGCATAAAATCTGATGCTCCCAATAAGGCAACTAAAAAAAATACTTCTTTTTTTCCACAAGTTCGCCTCATTATGATCGTCCTCTTCATCAGATTCATCCCTAGATCTTCTATTTCTTTGTGGGTTGGTGGTTGATTCATCTTCCCATAAATGAAATTCATATCTTTCAACATTAACAATATTTGGATCCAATTTATTGCGTGAAGGAGCTTCTCGAACTCTTGATCATCAAACTGAGCACTTTGAAATCTAAATCTATGATTTTTCGGTAACTACCGACGATGCCCCATGTAAGAGAACTTCTTCCCATTATATAACCATTGTGAACATGTCTGCGTAGCATAACACGGACAAGCATAACATCCCCTAGTACTCCAACCAAATAAATTAGCATAAGCCGGGAAGTCATTAATAGTACACATCAAAGCCGCACGTAAATTAAAGTTCTCTTTTCTCATTGCATCGTATGTCTGAACACCAGTCCATAGTTGTTTTAACTCTTCAACATGTGGCTGCAAATAGACGTCAATATCATTCCCGGGCCCTTTCTCTCTAGGTATAATCATAGACAAGATAAAAGATGATTGTTTCATGCAAACCCAGGGAGGCAAATTGTATGGATCAAGCACCAAAGGCCAAGTACTGTACGTTGTGCTCATGAGTTTGTAAGGTTAGATCCATCGGATGCTAGTCCAAGCCTCACACTTCGAGGATCGCTTGCAAAGCTTGAAAATTTGGAGTCAAATGATTTCCAAGCTAAAGAGTCTGTAGGATGCCTTAACAATCCATCATCGGTTCGTCCATCATGGTGCCACATCATTGACTTGGCTGTCTTCGACGACATGAAAAGCCTTTGAAGCCTTGGTATTAGCGGTAAATACCACAAAAATTAAAGCGGCTGCTTCCTTGACTGTGTATCGTGTTCATCCTCGTTACCATCATCTATATTTCTATTATCCAATGGGATTGACCGCAAACATGACAGCACTGTTGGTTTATCCGGTCGCCCCAATACAACATGCAGTCATTTCGGAAACTATGAATTTTATTGTATCCAAGGCCCAAATCATTTATCAGTTTCTTCATATCTTTGGACAATTGAGGGATTTTCGTAAACGGAAACATTTCTTGCAGAAACTCTAACAGCATTGTCAACGAGTTTTCGGTCCATCCTCCCAAACATTTCAAGTGAAAAAGACAAATACAGAAAGACAGTTTGGAAAATTTTGATCCCTCATACAGTTCTTTATTCATTTCACCAAGTAATATGTAGAACCTAGCCACTTCTTCATTTGGTTGTTCATCGGGTACACTTATTCTCCCTTCGGTGAAAGAATTTCCATCAAAATTATAATTATCGATTGCACCCAAGTCAGGTGGAAATGACCCAAAACCATCACTACGCATATTGAAAGCATCCCGCAACATGCCTTCCATGTTATCATCTCTAACATTCTGATTGTAAGCACTGTGAGGATAACCTAGATGCATCGATGAAGATGCTTCACTAGATGTACACTCTCCATGAAAAATCCATTTTTTGTACCCCCGGACAAAGCCATCAACAACTAGATGTTCGTAGACAACTTCACGATAATGCCAATTGATATTGCAACACTTCTTACACGGGCAAAGAATCATATTCTCTTGGCTTGCATTTTGAAATGTGAAATTCAGAAAAGTTTCTACTCCATTTCTATAGCCGTTGCTTACCCTAGACAAATTCATCCAAGTCCTATCCATTTCGTAGTTGTTGAAGTATAAAGTTGATAATAAATTACACGGCTAAATTGTTAATTTATAATTTATGTAAGTAATGATAATTTCATTTATATAACTAAGTACTATGTAAGTTATGTAAATTATGTAAGTTATGAAGTTTGACCTTAAAATTATGTAAGTTATGAAATTTGATCTTAAAATTATGTAAGTTATGTATTATTTATGTAACATCCCAAAATTGGGCCTAGGAGAATTGAGCCCAATGGGCCTTAGGTGTAGTAGCGTTTAAAATTTTTTGGAGAATAGGAGATCGGCTTAAGTGCAAGTTGGACCTTTTAGATAAGTGATTTTGGAAGGTTAGGGGGCTTCATGAAGTCCCGGATCAAATATTAGCTTTGGGAAAATTTTGGTTTTAGGTGAAAAAAACCCTTGGAGGTTGGCGGGTAGGCCTTAAGAATAAAATGTGGAGGAAAATGACACAAGTGGTGTGTGGTGTAGTGGCAAAGTGACGCCACAAGGAAGGAAGGAGGTCCAAGGTTCTAGTTGTAGCGTTTGCATTCCTTTTTTATTATTTTTATTAAATGAATTTAGACCTTGGCCATAGGGTTATATTTAATTGCGCATGGTTTGAGGCACAAGGAGCTAGTTGGTAAAGTGGCTAGCGGTGTGGATTATGCTACAGGAGAGTCTGGGTTCCAATCTCATGAGAAGCAAGGGAGTATTTATTTTATGAGTGGGGCGGTAAGAGTTTCAGTTGAGTTTAAACTCTCTTGACGAAGGATCCCACATCGGAAAGATACAAGGAATGAAGGTGAAGAGCTAGCTATATAAAGAGCATGCAGGAGAAGGGTTAAGATACCTTGGTGGGCGTTGAGCACGGGAGTGGTCGCTAGCTGATTTAGCACCGAGTCTATCGGTGTGTAACTCTCTACTCTAGTTGTAGAGCGGCAAATCTTGAAGTGCCGATTTACGGCAATAGTAGCTACACGACGTGCGGCGCGACGTCTGAGGGCTTCAACGCGATAGTTGAGGCCATCAAGAGTATTCTTGTGGGTTGGGGCTACTTGGGTGCGATGGTAGAAGTGGGCCCAATGGGCCGTGAGGCCCAATTGGAATAAATTGTATGATGATATAGTATATAGTGAACTAGACTAGGTGGAACTTATATCGTGGATAGATTTGTGTTAGGTGGGCCACACAGCGTGGGCCCAAATGGGCCGAAATTGGGTTTTAGGCCCAACGGTCCGAAGAAAGACCGAAAATGGTAGTTGAGTCGCTCAAGCGACCTTGCACCTTTAGAAAGGCCATTCCAGGTACAAAATTACGAAAATACCTTTGGTGGGTAAATTACAAAAATACCCTTGGTAGGTAAATTACAAAAATACCCTTGGTGGGTAAATTACGAAAATACCCTTGGTGGGTAAATTACGAAAATACCCTTGGTGGGTAAATTACAAAAACACCCTTGGTAGGTAAAATTACGGTTATACCCTTAGAGGTTGATTAGCATGATTATGTTGTTTTATGTCTATCGATTATGATGGTAATTCATGTTATACTTATATTTGATATATGTCAGCATACATGACATCCGTATATACAATTATTATGTCATATTGCATGGTATGATGAGAGGAGGGGAAGATTGATATCGTGACTTTGGTCACCGGTGATTTGGTATCACATTCGTGTCTTCGGACACCGAGGTTTGGCACCTCATAGCGACTCGTCCACGTGGTTAATACCACCGTGGGTTGGCCCCACTTTTGAGATATGGGATCGTCGCCGGTGATTTGGTATCACGTGGGTTGGCCCCACAACTTGATGATTCGTGACTTCGGTCACGGTGGTTTGGCACCACCGGTGGTTTGGCACCACCGGTGATTTGGTATCACATTCGTGTCTTCGGACACGGAGGTTTGGCACCTCATAGCGACTCGTCCACGTGGTTAACACCACCGTGGGTTGGCCCCACTTTTGAGATATGGGATCGCCGCCGGTGATTTGGTATCACACGGGTTGGCCCCACAGATGGATTATTCGTGACTTTGGTCACGGTGATTTGGTATCACATTTATATCGTGACTTCGGTCACGATGGTTTGGCACCACCGGTGGTTTGGTACCACGGGGTAGAAAAGGAGTTATGGATGGCTAGGTTGGGTGCATTATACATATATGTTGCTTTGTTATAATTTGTGTAAGTATGTGGTATTTACCCGGAGAGGAATATGCACTGAGTCTTGGTGACTCACCTTCTCCCTTATCTTTTCGTGTGATTCGTGAGTTTGCGGATGAGGAGCCGGATGAACTCGAGGAGGCCATGCAATAAAATTTGGTTTTACATGAATTTCCAATTGGGTACTTTATTTTAATTTGGTTTTCATATTTTATGGATTTGTAATAAGGCACATTTAATTATGTTTTGGATTATTTTTATGTTTTGAATATGTTTAAAATATGGCTTTTAAATTACTTGGTTAATTTAATAATTGAGCCCAAAGTTTTCTAAACTAAAACTCATAATGGTTTTAAAAATCTTACCATCGGGTAACATGAATAGTTCAATAGTAAAATTACAAGTTAAATGTTTTCAACAGTTAAGTGATTTCCAAAATTCAAGTTTCTATACTCAATTGCAAACGGATTTTCCAAAATGATATTTCAAATTTTCTTAAAAGATATAAATGTTTTCTATCATATGATTTATCAACTAAGTTTTAAAGTTTTATGTAATTTGAAGTAAATTGCAATTTTAACTTATTTTCGACAAATAAAGAATTACAAAGAGTTTTTCACAAAATTTAATTGTTAATTGATTCTTTTAAAATTATTTTCCTTAGTGACATACCGATTCGATTAGTAGGCGTATTGACCGGGTTTGGGGTGTTACAAATTGGTATCGAGCCTAGGTTTCAAAAACTTCGGTGTGGGTTATGGGGTTCAAAAAGTTTGTTTGAAAATACATGTTGTTTGGAAGTATGGCACCTTGAGTCTCCGCATCCAAATCTGTAAGTTCCCTTATTTTATGTTTGTTAAGACAATGTTATGACTGTATTTTTGGTATTTATTTTGTGTGCTGGTTTGGATATAGAAATTGTATGTATAAATATCGATTTGCTTTTGTGTTTAGTTATCTAGTTATGTGAAAGAAGTTTGAGATTTGGTTTATTAGTTTTATTAAAATCGAGTCTTGTGACAAGAGCGTAGTGTGGTAGGTTAGGATGTGCAATCAGAGTTAGTTGGAAATTTCGAGGACGAAATTTCTTTAAGGAGGGTAGATTTGTAACATCCCAAAATTGGGCCTAGGAGAATTGAGCCCAATAGGCCTTAGGTGTAGTAGCGTTTAAAATTTTTTGGAGAATAGGAGATCGGCTTAAGTGCAAGTTGGACCTTTTAGATAAGTGATTTTGGAAGGTTAGGGGCTTCTATGAAGTCCGGGATCAAATATTAGCTTTGGGAAAATTTTGGTTTTAGGTGAAAAAACCCTTAGAGGTTGGCGGGTAGGCCTTAAGAATAAAATATGGAGGAAAATGACACAAGTGGTGTGTGTGGTGTAGTGGCAAAGTGGCGCCACAAGGAAGGAAGGAGGTCCAAGTTTCTAGTTGTAGCATTTGCATTCCTTTTGATTATTTTATTAAATGAATTTAGACCTTGGCCATAGGGTTATATTTAATTGCATGGTTTGAGGCACAAGGAGCTAGTTGGTAAAGTGGCTAGCGGTGTGGATTATGCTACAGAGAGTGCAGGTTGAATCTCATGAGAAGCAAGGAGTATTTATTTTATGAGTGGACGGTAAGAGTTTGGTTGAATTTAAACTCTCTTGACGAAGGATCCCACATCGGAAAGATACAAGGAATGAAGGTGAAGAGCTAGCTATATAAAGAGCATGCCGGAGAAGGGTTAAGATACCTTGGTGGGCGTTGGGCACGGGGAGTGGTCGCAGTGCATTTAGCACCAGAGTCCTATCGGTGTGTAACTCTCTACTCTAGTTGTAGAAGCGGCAAAATCAGAAGTGCTGCGATTCTGGCAATAGTTACACACGAGCGCGTGCGGCGACGTGTGGGGCTTCAACGCGATAGTTGAGGCCATCGGTAGTATTCTTGTGGGTTGGGGCTACTTGGGTTGCGATGGGCGAAGTGGGCCCAATGGGCCGTAAGCCCAATTGGAATAAATTGTATGATGATATAGTATATAGTGAACTAGACTAGGTGGAACTTATATCGTGGATAGATTTGTGTTAGGTGGGCCACACGGCGTGTGGGCAGAATGGGCCAAAATTGGGTTTTAGGCCCACAATCCAATAAAGACCAAAATGGTAGTTGAGTCGCTCAAGGCGACACTGCACCTTTAGAAAGGCCATTCCAGGTACAAAATTACGAAAATACCCTTGGTGGGTAAATTACAAAAATACCCTTGGTAGGTAAATTGCAAAAATACCCTTGGTGGGTAAATTACGAAAATACCCTTGGTGGGTAAATTACGAAAATACCCTTGGTGGGTAAATTACAAAAACACCCTTGGTAGGTAAAATTACGGTTATACCCTTAGAGGTTGATTAGCATGATTATGTTGTTTTATGTCTATCTGATTATGATGGTAATTCATGTTATACTTATATTTGATATATGTCTAGCATACATGACATACTGCATACACGAATTATTATGTCATATTGCACGGGTATGATGAGAAGAGGGGGAAGATTGATATCGTGACTTCGGTCACCAGTGATTTGGTATCACATTCGTGTCTTCGGACACCATAGGTTTGGCACCTCATAGCGACTCGTCCCTGTGGTTAATACCACCGTGGGTTGGCTCCACTTTTGAGATATGGGATCGCCGCCATGATTTGGTATCACGTGGGTTGGCCCCACAACTTGATGATTCGTGACTTGGTCACGGTGGTTTAGCACCACTAGTGGTTTGGCACCACCAGTGATTTGGTATCACATTCGTGTCTTGGACACCGGAGGTTTGGCACCTCATAGCGACTCGTCCCGTGGTTAACACCACCGTGGGTTGGCCCCACTTTTGAGATATGGGATCGTCGCCGGTGATTTGGTATCACACGTGGGTTGGCCCCACAGATGGATTATTCGTGACTTTGGTCACCGGTGATTTGGTATCACATTTATATCGTGACTTGGTCACGGTGGTTTAGCACCACCGGTGGTTTGGTACCACACGGGTCGAAAAGGAGTTATGGATGGCTAGGTTGGGTGCATTATACATATATGTTGCTTTGTTATAATTTGTGTAAGTATGTGGTATTTACGGGAGAGGAATATGCATGAGTCTTGGTGACTCACCTTCTCCTTATCTTTTCAGTGATTCGTGAGTTTGCGGATGAGGAGCGGATGAACTCGAGGAGGCCATGCAATAAAATTTGGTTTTACATGAATTTCCAATTGGGTACTTTATTTTAATTTGGTTTTCATATTTTTATGGATTTGTAATAAGGCTGTTTAATTATGTTTTGGATTATTTTATGTTTTGAATATGTTTAAAATATGGCTTTTAAATTACTTGGTTAATTTAATAATTGAGCCCAAAGTTTTCTAAACTAAAACTCACAATGGTTTTAAAAATCTTACCATCGGGTAACATGAATAGTTCAATAGTAAAATTACAAGTTAAATGTTTTCAGCAGTTAAGTGATTTCCAAAATTCAAGTTTCTATACTCAATTGCAAACGGATTTTCCAAAATGATATTTCAATTTTCTTAAAAAGATATAAATGTTTTCTATCATATGATTTATCAACTAAGTTTTAAAGTTTTATGTAATTTCAAGTAAATTTCAATTTTAACTTATTTTCGACAAATAAAGAATTACAAAGAGTTTTTCACAAAAATTTAATTGTTAATTCGATTCTTTTAAAATTATTTTCCTTAGTGACATACAGATTCGATTCGTGGCGTATTGACCGGTTTGGGGTGTTACAATTTAAGATTCATCATCGTGGCATTGTTACACCTAGGAGGATCCATTATATCTAATGGTGAGATATAAGGCAACCCATCGAGTTTCCAAACCTATATACTTTGAATCTTTTTTTTATCTATACAAGTATTATGTAAGTTATGTATTATGTAAGTTAAATAATTTGATGAAAGCTATGTAAGTTTTGTAAGTTATGTATTATGTAAGTTAAATAATTTTATGTAAGTTATGTATTATGTATTATGTAAGTTAAATTAAAATTTCAAATTGAGAATCAGTTGAGGTGTGAACATATATGGCTTGCATTACATTGTAGTTTTTTTAAATATTAATTGGTTTTAGTTTTTCGTTTGAGGTTGGTACAAATATTGAAAATATTGAAAAATAATTTATTTTTATAATAAAACCATTTTGGAAAACATTAAAATTATTAAATATTAAAATCAAACATGTTAATCTCTTCTTAACTTGCAAATATTTATTAAATATGAAATTTATGTTAAAATATATATTAAAATATAAAATTTATGTTAATCTCTTATCTTAACTTGCAAAATTCAACTTTGTATTATCATTTTATATCATCTTATATGCATGATTTTAGACATTTTATTTTAAAAATTTTAAAATTTAGGTCTCATTATTATTATTATTATTATTATTATTATTATTATTATTATTATTATTATTATTATTATTATTATTATTATTATTAAATTAAAGTTAATCGAAACGTAATTTTTAATTTTTCAATTTAACAACAATAAATTTAACAATAAAAAGCATAAGAGTTAAATTTAAAATGTAAAAATTTATAACATATTTTAACAATTAACTTTTATATTTTGTTTATGTTATTTTTATATCGCATCTGTACCTTAAATTTTAAAAAATAATACACGGAGCTTGTAAAAATCTAAGCGGCATGATTAGATAGCAATTTGGAGGTTGTTCAAACATTATTAATAATATGCGACAATAATAAAAAAGACTTTAGGCGAAATTCTTTAAGATTCATCATACGTGGCATTGTTACACCTCGGGAGGATCCGTTATATCTTCTGATGAGATATAAGGTAACCCGTTAGGTTTCCAGCCTATATACTTTGAATCTTTTTTTTTTTTTTGGACAGCAATAGAACAAACAACATATATACCAACCAAGCAAGATAATAAACCGTAATTTGGACAGCAATTTGGATAAATTCATCATGATATAACTGTTACTGATATGAATTTTGCACTAAAACATACCTTAATAATTTGAAGAAGATGGTCTACTCCATTCTCACCAAGAAATGAAATTGCGATCGAAATACAAAAGATTAATAATCTTGACTAACAATTGGATATCTAATGTTTTTCTATCAAATGAATATAAATTAGCAAAATGAATATAAATAAGAATATTATTGATTTCATACTATTAAGTTTTACCAACAAATCCAATCAAGCGATTCTGGGGAGCGATGAGGAAGCAATAAGCGAAATACAAACAACATAAAAATTTAGCAAATTAAATATACATAATTCTTTGTTCATTGCCACATGAAAATGATAGTACTACGCTATATATCCGAACTAACTTAAAAGTAGGATGACGAAAAAAATCAAAATTGTTTTGAGTAGTGATGTTGATATTATTTTTAGTTTAAGTTAAAAGGTTTAATATAGTATTTGGTGCTAAAATTCCACATTTTATTTTAATGTGATATTTATGTTATTATTATTTTATTTAATTTGGTATTTGTATTTAATAAATGTTATATATTTTGGTATTTAAAAATAATGTTATTAATTTTTAATGTTTAATTGATTTTAAAATTGATTTGATTAAAATGTTATTAATTTTTTAATTCTTAGTTTGTTTACATAATGTTCATGCATCTAACATTTTGAAATTAAAACCTCAAGCTTCATTTAATTTTAATAACTTTAGTGGTGAATTTAAAAATTGACCATTTCTACATTTTTACCTGTAAAACTTTCAATATTGAGGCATATGTCGAAGGTCTACCAATTCCAAGCTCCTCCAGTTTCTTAACCTTTAAAATGCAGCATTAGGAAGTTAAGGCGGCCCATTGCATAAGAAGAAAAGTGAGCATAATTGATTAACTGTTTCCTTCCTTAGCCAGTGTTGCATGCACTCAAAGAAGAAGTAAATAGGATGATATTTAGATATTTTACATCAACACCAAAGAAACATATATGAAGGAAAGAAAGAACTGAATATTTGAAAAATAATTGTGGATACTTCGTCCAAAAGCTAAAAGTATCTTAGTGTACTTTATATGATAGCACCTAGACATCATACTTCAAAGGCAATGGTGAAGCATGATTACATTGTAATTAATTGAGTAAGAAAATTGCGGCAAGAAGTAAGTTGAGAAGATGTACCAAAGATCCTTGAATGCCGTGGTGGTGCCTGAGTATGATTCAGCTTGATTTCTACTTCACCAATAGATTATTGATCCCCTTCTGCAAAACAAATTAGTTAGTGATGGCACAAACTAAAAACGGAACACAAAAAATTACCAACACTTTCAAAACCATAGTGACACATTAACTTCAAGAGTTCTCTTTTTTCTTTTTTTATTGTTCAACCTATCTTGGTAAGGGTGTCCTATGGAAGGAGTGTTAATACGAATTTCTTGTTCGATTAATAGTTTGGAAAGAAGTTCATTTCGAACAAATTCATTCCCTTTATTTTTTTTATTTTCTCACTAACATTTTGAAGAAACCAATGACTTTCAAACGTTGGAGAGACTTCCTTATATACAACATCAGCAAGGGTAGTTTTGCCAATACCACCCATTCCCCAAAGTCTTATTACACGACTGTCTGCTTGCTCAATCAACTCCAAAAGCTTCCTTTTTTGATCATCTATTCCGACGAATTCTTCAGAGACACTTTCACAATTACTATTCAACTTTAAAGCTTAAAGAAGCATGCTATGTCAAGAAATATATTCTTCTCTAACTCACGTAGCATAAGTATATATTCTTCTCAACTTACAAGAAGCATAAGTATACATTCTAGAAATAAGCACACAGACAAGTGAACAAAAACACAAGAAATTCAGGTAGATTAAGCGTGTCAGAGTTATAACATGCCAGTGTGACAATAGTAACCTGAGCTTCCAAAAGCACTTGATTGAGTGGGAGTAGATCCAAAACCAAATGCTGGCTTCTGACCAAAACCAGAAGGCCCTATGAAAAACAAAATCATCAGTTAAGCACTGAGGAAAAGACACCATGTTCCCAAGAGCTTATGGCTAAAAAGTCAAAAAAAGCATAAAATTAAAAGCAGATTACTAAAAAAAAACTAAATTCTTCCAACACCAAGAAATAAGAGTGCAACTAATTGAAATATAAATATACTTATATATGTATCTAATTAAAATATAATTATATTCATATAAGCGTGTATCTAGACACACAACAACTTAATGATCTTCACATATTTGACATTAGAACACTAAAGCACCATAAAATACCAAAAGACAGAATGCATTACAATCACATTCTTTATTATAGTTAACTAGAACAAAAGAATGTAAAATGAAGAACTCAATTATAATGATAGGATAAAGATTGAAAACTTGGAGATAAGTCCTCTCGCTAACTTGACTTAAAAAGCTTGGAGATAAGTCCTATTTTCTTTTCTTATAACATAAATATTGGATGAATATGGTTACGAAACTAGAAACATTTGTGCAAGAAACTTCATGGTCTCTTTTAGCGGTGAGAGCACGATTGCTAAAGTAGACACGTAAATATAGTCGCCCCAAACACCATAGTGTATTCCTTTGGAAAAATCCATATTGAAATTAAAAATATAACAATTTGCTATATGTCTTCTTGTCATGCCCTTGTACCAATCAAAATTAAGAACTTCCTAAGGTCTATCTTTGGAGCAAAGCAATAAGATACATAAAGTTTTAACTAGGATTGGAACCGGATGAAGAAAATATCACTTGAAAATGAGAGACTTCTCCCATTTTTCTTATACTTAGAAACATTTGAGCAAGAAAAGCAGTTCTTCCTCCCATGCATTAAAGAAACGGACACCTCAAATATAGGGAATTGGAGGAGGTGATACTCAACTCTGTTTTATGCTAAATGATTACTCAAACAAAACAAGTGATCGAAATCTTTGTAGACAGCAAGAGAATCAATGTTGTTAGCCTCCTATTCATATAGTACATTTAAGTTTCTTTCATTTCAAGAAAAAAGAAATGGGTTTGTGTCAATATTTCATTAGGTTCACACAAATGGAGTAATCATACTATCTAAACAAGCTAGAGAACAAAAGAAAATGAGATTCTTGTTGGCTTGTCTATTCATAACTCATTAACACATTTTCTATTTGATACAACTTACTCTGTTCAACATATTTTTTTTTGGGGGGGGTTATACAAATTTACAAAAATTGATGAATTTTATACAATTCATACTTCACTTAAACCTGCATTTACTTCCCCTGAAATTAGAACAATAGCATTCTGAAAGGAACCAACACCATTAAATAACAAAAAAGAAAAAGGGTTGTTTACTCGTCACCCAATTTTTTTAAAGTATCGCGTTGATTGATTAATTTCATGACAGGAATATGAGACCTAAAAATAAGGGTAATGGTTCATATTTCAGGGGGAAAGTTCATTTGTAACATTGTTTTCAGCAAACAAACTTAAACAACATACAAATCGAAAAATACCTAACCACATTCAAACCAAAACCCAAACAACAAATAAATAAAGAAATCGAATTATTGATTAAGATTACCTTTGAATTGGTAAAGGCTTGGATTTTAGACAACGATTAATCTCTTTGTTTTAATTAAAGTCTGATAACATTTTTCGGCGTTTTGGCTTAATCGCTATATCCCACCGTTTTAATTTTATTTTTTGCGGCGTTTTTTTGATAAAACGCCACTAAAAAATAAACAAATAATTTGTGGCGTTTCTTAACAAATGCCACTATAACATATACTATTGCGGCGTTTTTGTTAAAACGCCACTAAAACCCTGATAAAACGGCAGCGTTTTCAGTCTCGGAGAACATATTAGCGGCGTTTTTTATGAAAACGCCACTATTCTCAATTTTAATTTTTTTCATTTTTTACTTATTTTTTCTTTCAAAATTTTTGTGCTTAGATTATCATTTTTGAAATTTTATTTTTTTAAAATTTTGAATATTAAACTTTTTAAGAAAATTTTAGAATTTTTTTGAAGATTTTTATAATTTTTAAATTAACATATAAAATTTTAATTTTAATTTTTTTCAATTTTAATTTTAATTTTTTCAATTTCAATTTTAATTCTAATTTTAACCTATATTTTTCTAAGTTTTTCTTTCAAAATTTTTTTTTGACATTATCATTTTTTTTTCAATTTTTATTTTTATTATGTTTTGAGTATTGAACTTTTTAACTAAAATATTAAATATCTAGTTTTAAGTTTTTAATTTTTTATTATTAAAATTTAAAAATTTAATTATCATTTAACTCAATTTCCTTTTTCTTTCTTTTTACACCAACATTAGTTGTTTAGATTTTTATATAAATAGCATTCAATTATATGTATACACCTAAATTTTGATATAGATACATCTCGTAATTATATATGAATTTTAGTTTAATGTGTAATTCTATATGTGAATTTCTAATTACGGTTTAAATGTATAGTTCAAACTTTAATTTTCATTTAATCATGCACATTATTTTAAAATATAAATACATCAATATATTTTATATTGAATAAATATAACTTTTATATATGTATGCAATATATAAATAAAAATGTTGTTAATTATATCAATAATTGTGTTAATATTTTACAAGATCTGGATCGAATTAAAGTTCGTGTATACAATTGCACACTAAACCATTGTTCATGTATGCTTTTGGGATTTAACCCATTTTGATATATATTTTTAAAATAATAATTTACTGTTTATCTTACTTTGATTTATATTCTAAAACATCCAATATTAATCCCTAAATCATAAACCTTAGACCCTAAACCTTAAACACTAAACCTAAACCTTAACCCATAACCATTAACACTTACACCTTAATACAAAACATATATTTTAATAGTAAACACATGAGGATTTAGTTTTGAGATATTGAACACTATACAATAAACCCAAACAACAAACTTTAAAACACTAAACCCATACACCAAAATAACAAACCCTAAACCATGAAATTAACATACTAAACATTAAACCCTAAATCAATTTTAATAGCTTAATTTGTAACTTAAATGAAAACTTCTAAATTGTTTAGTTAACAAATTATAACTTTTCATAATTAAATAACTAAAATGAAACTTTCTCATTTCTTATAAGTGAATGTATCAAAATAAAATATAATTCAAAGCAAGAATAAGGCAAAAATATGAATAACTTTTAGCGGCATTTTTCAAAAGCGCCGCTAATGTTTGGGTCTTTAGCGGCGTTTTTCTAGAAGCGACGCTAATGCTCAGTTGTTTAGCGACATTTTTTCAAAAGCGCCGCTAATGTTTGGGTATTTCGCGGCATTTTTCTAAAGGTGCCGCTAATGCTCAGGTCTTTAGCGGCATTTTTCAAAAGCGTCACTAATGCTCGGATCTATGGCGGCGTTTTTCTAAAAGCGCCGCTAATGCTTAGGTCTTTCGCGACGTTTTTTCAAAAGCACCGTTAATGCTCACGTCTTTAGCGGAGTTTTTTCAAAAGCACCGCTAATCCTCAGGTCTTTAGCGGCTTTTTTTCAAAAGTGCCGCTAATGCTCAGGTCTCTAGCGGCGTTTTTTTAAAAGCTCCTTCGGCGCCATCCTATAAGGGGCGATGGACACCGGAGCCGTTCCTGGTAACAGTTCAATGGCCAAATTTGACCTCGCGACTCAGAAGACATCCCGAATGCTCTTCAGGAAAAATGTCCGAAAACTCTTTCACGGTTCTGACATCCCCAACAAACAATTCCTTGGCATTAGACATGCTGACAAAAGCTAGAAACGCTTCACACCCTTTTTGCACCATCTTCTCTGCCTTTAGTGCCGAGATCACATGAGACAGATAATCATTTCTATCTCCTATTACCATCACCTCCTTATCCTCTGAAGTCTTTAATACCATCCGCTTAGCAACACAATCCAAATTCGCGCGGTGCTTAACTATCCAGTCCATGCCCAAGATAAGATCAAACTCACCGAACGATAGTTCCATCAAGTCTGCCGGGAAAACAATCCCTTGCACTTTTAGAGGCACATTCCTAAACAAGTTGTTCACTACCACAGATTGTCTGTAACACCCCAAACCCGTCCTATACATTACGATCGAATCTGGTATGTTACAGGGTGAAGTAAAATCAAGTCTTAGTTATACTTAAGAAAAACCGGAGATTTGAAAGAAAACTTTTTTGCTTATTACTGCAATGTTCGGAAAAATCGATGTGTAGATTAATGAAACTCCACTTTTACTTTAATATTTAAGCTGTCGTGGTGTCGAATTTGATATAAACAGTAACTAATAAAAACCAAAGTACAACTTTGAAAGGCCTTATTACATAACAAAAGTCCCAAATCAAAATAAACTTATAGTAATACTAAGACTATAAAAGAAAGAAAAACGGAATTATGGCCTCCACGAGTCCACCTCGGCTCCCGCATCCACGAGCTACTGCTCACCTGAAAAGTTAAGGAAAGGGGTGAGTCACCATGACTCATTGTGTAAATTCTCTCACATAATACATATGGCTTGTAGCCCACAGTCACATATCAACATACAACATATGAATGCAATAAGCCCAACCCAAACCTAGTTTTTCCATCCTCTACACACCAACCCGTACCAGCCTATCACACCATGGGGATTTCTACAATCAACCCTCCATCCGCTACACTCTATTTCGACAGTCAGGCTGCCAATTATACACGATCACTAGGTGACCAATAATACATCATGGTACAGCCACCAATCACTATGTGACCAAATAAAATATATATATATCGTGGCAAAGCCACCGATTACAATGTGACCAATTAATCATGCACTTCCCCTTCATATCAAACCCATACCCCATGATCTACATACAAATCCTAACAAATGCAACATGCTATTCATAACACATCATTTTGCCATACATACATTCGGCCATGCAAAGAAATGATACGATCACGTACCTGACAATCCTAGCCTTACCTCTAAGGGCATCACGACTGTCTACACAGCCCTTTTTCTGGCTTTTCAGCCCACACAAATGTTAGCACATATATAGTATAGTGTGTGAAGGTTTACACACCTGGTAACACGCAAAACGACACTCTCTATGTCGACACTATCACTAGTCGTCTGGCGCTATCGCCTACTATTACGCTTCGAAGCGACCTACAACCTGATGGCCAATCTCGAACAGCAGACACCTCACGCTTCTTGAACTTTGGGGCTGGGATTATGGATCCAACCCTTTCCTTCGATTCACTGACATTCGAGTCCATGAATGATCTTGGTCAAAAGGTACTATATTGAAACAATGATCGCTTAACAAAACATTGGGTTAAGATACGAATAGTGAAAGGAAAACCGATCGAACAACTTAGAGAGAATTGAAACCCTACCTTGAGATCTCAAATAAAGTGATAGGATTCACTTGATTCCTTGACTTGGAGTTCGATTGCTTCAACTATTCAGGATTTTTGGGAGTAGGCGCCCCAAAGAAAGTGTAAACACACAAGTCATTCACTGAGTCAATTAGCCATTCGGATTTGGTTATCAGAAACCGAAAGACAAACTAAGTAATAAGAGAACGCTTCTTACCTTATCATAGCAGATTCGAATAACACTTAGGGGAATTTGGTACTAGCCTAACAGTGAACAGGATTTGACAATGATTAAAGTAGAAAAGAACTAGAAGAGAGAACCGCAAAGAAAAATAAAGATACTTCAAATAGAGGCTTAGGAGTTTCGATTTTAGAAGAAACAGAGAAGAGATTTGAGAACAAGATCATTCGGCCATAGCATGAAAGTGGAGATGGGAATAGAGTTAGGAGTTTTTTGTTTTGGCAAAAAAGAAGAAGAAGAAACCTCAAATCAATGAAACCACCTCTCAACTCCTCGGTAGCATATAATAAAAAAACACTCCTTTTGCTTCACATGGGATTGAACATGGGATTGCTGCTCCTCACCACCTCCTTATGGCGTCACTTACCTATTCCCTTAGTGGCGCCTCCTTGCCACTTTACCAATTAGATTTTTGTGTTAATTTTCCCACTCAAGTACCCTTAAGGCCCACTTCACCTAGTTCTCCCTTGCAGTGTCTGAAAGCAAAATTTCTACCAAGGCTCAGGCTTTACCTCAAGCCTTTCTGAAAGCTCTAAACACACCAAACACACACACACCCATCATGGCATGCACACACAATGCATCACAAATGCAGAGCCCCAATCTAGGATGTTACAGTTCTACCCCCTTAAAAGAATTTTGTCCCCGAAATTACCTAATCAAAAGAGGTGAGGGTATTGTTGTCGTATAACATCCTCCGGCTCCCATGTAGTTTCCTCCGATCCGTGAATATACCAGGATATCATCTATAAATACTACCACGAACTGGTCCAAAAAGGGTTGGAACACCCAATTCATCATATCCATAAACACCGCTGGCGCGTTGGTCAACCCAAACGGCATTACCAAGAATTCGTAATGACCATAACGGGTCCTGAAAGCTGCCTTATGAATATCTGATTCTTTGACCTTAAGCTGATGGTATCCTGATCTCAAATCTATCTTTGAGAACACTGACGCCCCTTTTAGTTGATCGAACAAGTCATCAATCCTTGGCAACGGATACTTGTTCTTGATAGTCAACTTGTTCAGCTGACGGTAGTCAATGCACATACGCATTGGTCCATCCTTCTTCTTAAGAAATTGCACTGGCACTCCCCAAGGCGATACACTTGGTCGGATGAAACCCCGATCCAACAATTCCTAAATCTGGGCTTTCAGTTCCACCAACTCCTTTGGCGCCATTCTATATGGTGCAATGGATACTGGTGCTGCTCCCGGAAGAAGATCAATTCCAAATTCCACCTCACGATCTGGAGGTAGTCCAGAAAGTTCTTCTGGGAAAATGTCAGAAAACTCCCTCACCATTATAACATTCTCCACAGCTGAATCTTGGATCTCCAAAGCACAAACAAAGGCTACGAATGCGCTACACCCTTTTCTCATCATTCTTTCAGCCTTTAGAGCGGATACTACGTTAGACAGGTAGTCCCTTCTTTCACCTATTACCACCACCTCATCCTCCTGACTAGTCTTTAGTACCATACGCTTGGCTGCACAATCTAGATTCGCTCGATATTTCACTAACTAGTTCATACCTAAGATAAGATCGAACTCCCCAAAAGGCAGTTCCATTAAATCCGCTGGAAAAACTACCCCTTGCACTTCTAGAGGTACATCCCTATATAGTCTGTTCACTACTACCGACTGACCTAGCGGGCTAATTACAGTCATCTCCTTAAGAATAATCTCAGTGTCTATACTTAAGGTTCCAGATACTATACTAGCAACATAAGAATGTGTCGATCCAATATCAATTAATGCAAAAAAAGGCAAACCAAAAATCAAGAACGTAACGGCTATGACATCTGGTGCATCCCCCTCCTCTCGATGTCTTACTGCATAGACCAACCCCGACTGTCTTGCATCGGTGTTCCCTGCACCTCTGCCTTGTGTTCCATGACCCCGACCATAACCATCACCCCCTCTGGTTGGATCGCGACCTCTCTGCGATTGTGGACCTCCTCTACCAGGCTGAGCGTTAGTCTGTCCTACCGACCTTGTGCCACCCCGATCCTATGGACAATCCTTCACCTGATGATCCGAGGGCCCACACCTAAAACATTTCTTGTCATCTATCCAACATTCTCCCGAATAAAATTTATTACACCGGCCACACCTCTGAGGTTGACCATCACCTCCAGACTCACACCCCAAATCGGCCCATCCATCTTAGGTCTTTTCTAGAAATACCCCGTTGACCCCGACGTCCCAACACTCCTCTTATTCCTATCCTTGTCTCTATCATTATTCTGCTTCTTGGATCGCTTAACTTCCTCGGCTATCTTAGCCTTTTCCACTGAAATCACAAATTCCCGCTCTCATTGTGGTGCTATCAACACACGCAGATCATCCCTCAGGCCATCCTCAAATCGAACACAACGATCATGTTTCATGGCTATTATCCCTCGTGTGTAACGACTCAAACATAGGAATTCTGCTTCATATACACTACCGATCTATTTCCCTAGATCATATTCAGAAACGCCCTACGTTGCGCATTCACATAACTCGATCTGATGCACTTACTCTGGAATACCGACTTAAAGAAATCCCAAGTAATGCGGTCAGCCACCGCACCATCCCTGATCATAAGCCACCATTGGTACACCTCATCCTGGAGAAGAGACACCACTCCCTTCAGCTTCTCGTCCTCCATGAAGTCGAGATCATCCATTATACGCTCCACTGCTTCCATCCAATACTCAGCTGTACTAGGAGCTACACTGGAAATTCCCTTAAACACTTCTGCCCCATTAGCTTTAAGTCACTCCGGCATAGATTTTTAAGCTCCCGTACACATGCCTACTCCCGCAACTCTCTCTAACACTCAGAGCATCTCCTGAGACACCGCATCATCTCCGCCCGTTTGGTCCTGATACTCTGCCTCCACAGCTGGTGACACTGGTATCTCATTTCCTGATGCACCACCAGGCCCTACTGGTTCTGACACAGTAATCCTGCCTCTACCTCGGCCACGCACACCATGCCCCTAGTGCTCATTTCGACATTCCGATTTATCCGATTAAAATTTTATGGATTAATAATTTCTTCCATCGATTAATAACGAACAATCTTATGGAAGGTAGTTTCAATAGTAGTTCTTTCAATTCAAAATTATATCTACAAGGTTAGGTCTCAAGTCCAGATCTCCTAGTTCTAAAACCATATACATTCGGCAACCATATGCATTCCCAAAGCAGTTATCACATAAATGTATCAAACACGAAAGTAACAGCCATAAACTCACCTTCGTCACACAAGGGTATTTTCTTCATTTCACTACCCAAGGGTATTTTTGTAACTCTACCCTATAAGGGTATTTTTGTAATTTCGCAAAATAGGGTATCTTGGTGATTTTACAAAATGGTCTTTTCGTAAAGTAGGGGTATTTTGGTAGTTTTGCAAACCAGGGGTATTTTGGTGATTTTCACAAACCAATGGTATTCCAGTAATTTTCACAAACCTAAGGGTAGATTAGTAATTTTACCAAAAATAGGGTATTGGTCCCTTTCGGGTTTTAGTTATGAACTTTGGCCCGTTAACAAGTCCTCGCGACTAAAGTGAACAGACACTACGCACCAGGTAGGATTCTAGTAAAGAGGAGGTGGGCCACTAGGACCGCTTAAATACCAAGCTCTCCCTAGATCCAATCCTAGACATGCGTACGCCGTTGCCACACTCTAACCCAGCGACTTGTTCACGGACATGTTTAATTAGAGAAATTAACTCTTATGGATTTTAAGAGTTGTTTAACTAGGCCTAAGGTCCATAAACCCTAGCATACTTGTCTATGTCCCCATAAAGCCCATCAAACCCAACATGCATACCTTATCAAGAGTTAGAATACTTACCTACGTGGATCGGTTGCCGGTAGACTCGGATGCCATAATTCGATCAACCCAAAGCATTTTTCTTAAATTCACATCAATCTACAAAACCCTACAGGACCCATTTCATAGTTCGATTTTTGCAACTGGGCTTTGATACAAAAATGTAACACCCCAAACCCGGATTATACGTTACGACCGAATCTGGTATGTCACAGGGTGAAGCAAAATCAAGTCTTAGTTATACTTAAAAAAATTGGAGATTTGAAAGAAAACTTTTTTTCTTATTACTACGGTGTTTTGGAAACATCGATGTGTAGATTAATGAAACTCCACTTTTACTTTAATATTTAAACTGCCGTGGTGTCGAATTTGATATAAACAGTAACTAATAAAAGCCAAAGTACAACTTTGAAAGGCCTTATTACATAACAAAAGTCCCAAATCAAAATAAACTTATAGTAATACTGAGACTATAAAAGAAAGAAAAATGAAATTATGGCCTCCACGAGTCCACCTAGGCCCCCACATCCACGAGCTACTGCTTACTTAAAAAGTTAAGGAAAGGGGTGAGTCACCATGACTCATTGTGTAAATTCTCCCATATTATACATACGGCTTGTAGCCCACAGTCACATATCAACATACAACATATGAATGCAATAAGCCCAACCCAAACCTAGTTTTTCCATCTTCTACACACCAACCCGTACTAGCCCATCACACTGTGGAGATTTCTACAATCAACCCTCCATCCGCTAGACTCCATTTTGACAGTCAGGCTGCCAATTATACACGATCACTAGGTGACCAATAATACATCGTGGCACAGCCACCGATCACTATGTGACCAAATAAAATATATATATCGTGGCAAAGCCACCAATCACAATGTGACCAAAAGTAGTGCATGAACATATATATATATATATCATTGCAAAGCCACCGATCACAATGTGACCAATTAATCATGCACTTCCCCTTCATATCAAACCCATACCCTATGATCTACATACAAATCCTAACAAATGCAACATGCTATTCATAACACATCATTTTTCCATACATACATTCGACCATGTAAAGAAACGACGATCACGTGCACTGCAATCCTAGCCTTACCTCTAAGGGTATCACATTGTCTACGACCCTTTTTTCCGCTTTTCAGCCCACATAAATATTAGCACAGGTATAGTATAGTGTGTGAAGGTTTACATACCTGGTAACACGTAAAATGACACTCTCTATGTCGACACTATCACTAGTCGTCACAACTACTATCTGCCTAATATTCAGCTCAGAAGCTAGCCTACAACCTGGTGGCCAATCTCGAACAGCAGACATCGCATGCTTCTTGAACTTTGAGGCTGGGACTATGGATCCAACCCCTTCCTTCAATTCACTAACATTCGAGTCCATGAATGATCTTGGTCAGAAGGTACTATATTGAAACAATGATCACTTAACAAAACATTGGGTTAATATACGAATAACAAAAGAAAAACCGATCGAACAACTTAGAGAGAATTGAAACCCTACCTTGAGATCTTAAATGAAGTGATAGGATTCACTTAATTCCTTAACTTAGAGTTTGATTGCTTCAACTAATCAGGATTTTTGGGAGTAGGCGCCCCAAATAAAGTGTAAACACACAAGTCTTTCACTGAGTCAATTAGCCATTAGGCTTTGGCTATCAGAAACTAAATGACAAACAAAGGAATAAGAGAACGTTTCTTATCTTATCACAACAGATTTGAATAACACTTAGGGGAATTCGGCACTAGCCCAACAAAGGAATGAGGATTCACAATGATTAAAGTAGAAAAGAACTAGAAGAGAGAGCGCAAAGAAAAATAAAGATACTTCAAATAGAGGCTTAGGCATTTCAATTTTAGAAGAAACAGAGAAGAGATTTGAGAACAAGATCATTCGGCCATAGCATAAAAGTGGAGATGGGAATAGAGTTAGGAGTTTTTGGTTTTGGCAGAAAAAGAGAAGAAGAAACCCTCAATTGTCGAAAATAGGAGGAGAAAAAAACACTATGCTCTTAGAAAAACAATGGAAATTCGGCACACCCTTAGCCACATCTAGCCGATTTCCCTTCTTGCACTTAGTGTCCCACATTCGAGCACCACCTACACTCAAATCCTATCCCATATTTTCCTCTTATCCTTATCTTCCTATCTTCTGACTCAATCCACACTCACACCTTTAGAGTCCCAGCCGAAACCACCTCTCAACTTCTCAGGCGCATATAATAAAAAAAAACTCCTTTTTGCTTGACATGGGATTCGAACCTACTCCCTCACCACCTCCTTATGGCGTCACTTACCTATTCCATTAGTGGCGCCACCTTGCCACTTTACCAGTTAGATTTTTGTGTTAATTGTCCCACTCAAGTACCCTTCAGGCCCACTTCACCTAGTTCTCCCTTGCAGTGTTTGAAAGCAAAATTTCTACCAAGGCTCAGGCTTCACCTCAAGCCTCCCGAAAGCTCTAAACACACCAAACACACACACACATCATGGCATGCACACACAATGCATCACAAATGCAGAGCCCCCAATCTAGGATGTGACATTGTCTTAGAGGGCTAATCACAGACATTTCTCTAGCAGCAACCTCAGATTTAATACCCAGAATCCCAGGCACAGTACATGCAACATATGAATGGGTAGATCCAATATCTATCAAAGCTATAAATGGATCATCAAATATGAGAAACATACCAATTATGACGCGCCATCCTCTCGACTCGTACCGCATAAACCAGTCCCGACTGTCTTGCATCTGTGTTACCCGCGCCTCTGCCCGGTGCTCCATGACCTCGTCCAAACCATTTCCCCCTTTGGCCGGACCACGACCTCTCGGTGGCTGCTAACCACTTTTCCCTGGCTGCACAAATATCTGACCTACTACCTGTGTCTGAACAGGCTCTTGAGGACAGTCCCTGAACCGATGATCTATAGACCCGCATCTGAAACATCCACCAGTTCTTTTCTAGCACTCTCTCGAGTGAAATTTCCCACATTCCACACAAGGTCTGTAACTGAACGGTAGTAACTGAAACTCCCACTTGAGTTGACCCATCAAACCTAGGCCTCTTGTGAAATCCCCTTGAAGGACCTGAGAACACAGAATCTCTTTTGCTCTTGCCCCTTTCCTTATCTCGATTCTGTCACTCGGAGCGTTTTACCTCCTCAACAATTTTAGCCTTTCCACCAACGTAGCAAAATCTCTCTCCCTCTGCGGGGCTATCAATACCCGCAACTCATATCGCAACCCATTTTCAAAATGCACGCAGCGCTCATAATCAGTTGAGACTATTCCCCGAGCATACCGGCTCAGACGCAAAAACTTCGCCTCGTACTCTGCCACAAATTTACCTCCCTGAACCAGATCCAAAAATTATTTTTCTAAGCATCCACATAGCTAGCCCCGACATATTTTCCCTAGAAGGCCGTTTTAAAGAAATCCCAAGTGATACGATCCACTTGTGTACGTTCCCTCACATTGAGCCACTACTGGTATGCCTCGTCCCTCAGTAATGACACGACCCATTTCAGTTTCTGTTCAACCGTGCAATCCAAATCATCTATAATTCGTTCCATAGCCTCAAGCCAGTATTCAACCTGAGTCGCTCAGAAATAGACCCAAGTGCTGCCGACCCAATACTTGCCCTGGCAACCTGTTCTAAAACTAGCAACATAGCTTGGGACAAAGCGTCGTTCCCTCTAGTTCGGTCTTGAGACCCTGCTTTCGCCATCAGGCGCTGCTAGCACTTCGCCTTCCGATACATGCCCTGATTCTGAGAATCCAGCCTCAGCACCCCGGCCTTTACCAGGTCGCGTATACCACGTCCACGTCTTTTAGTACTCATACTACTAAGTCGAGTTAATCTGATTAAGAATTTTTATGAATCAGTATATAGTCCTAATGTTGATTAACAGATATCTTATGGAAAACAGATATAAGAGTTGTTTTTGCGAATCGAATCTTCTAATGTCTTAGTCTCTAAAGTTTTAGCCCCTAAAGCTAAAAGTTTCTAACAGGTTTCTTACTACAGTCATATCATCATCATATCAATAATCATAAAATAAGGGGACTTACGAATTTGGTGCCGGAGACTCGTGGTGCCATACTCCCAATAAAGACATACATTTTCTAAATCAAATTTCAAACAACTTTGAAGAAAAACGTTATCGAACCCATTCCACAGTCGAGTTTTACAACCTGGCTCTGATATCATATAATATAACATCCCAAACCCAGCCTAGACGTTATGAACGGATCTAGTATGACACATAGAAGGGTAGTTCAAAAACTAAGCGTTCGTTGAAAATGTTTGTAGCTCTTTTGAAAACTCCGAGTTACATTGGTTGTTTATAAAAATCCTATTTACTCAGTATCCATTTTAGAAAAGTTGTAATTAACTTGAAAATGCTTTTGAAATGAAAATCGATTTTGAATATTTACAGTTACGTGATAATTTTGAAAGCAATTGTTAATGTTTTAAGAAAACCACTTATTTATGAGTTTAACAGTTATAATTGAAAGGTTAAAAGAAAAATATTCCAATGGCCTTATTACAAAATATCAACCCAAAATAAATAAATAATCTTAAAGAAAATGTAACAACTAAATTTACTAAAGTTTGAGAGAAATCTCCGTTGTATGGCCACCACTGAGTCCTTCACGGCTCCAAATCCTCTATCGCTGGGGATTACCTATGAGGTTAAAGAAAAAGGGGTGAGTTATGAGAACTTAATGTGAAATCCCCTAAACGACATTAATTGGGCCTGAGCCCATAAGACATCAATCTCGGCCTAAGCCCTAAATCATGAAAATGCAAATGAAGTAGTGCAGCCCAACCCAATCCAACCAACACACCGCCGTACCATCCAATCACACCTGCGGGGATCAAGTCAACCCACCCCGCCAATCACACCAATATTGCAGACAGGCTGGTAATCAAAATATTTGTGGCTGAACCACTAGAGTCATAATTATGTATATATATAAATATATTGTGGCTATGCCACCAGGCTACACTGCTCTTCAATCATTAACCCGCCCCATGCAACATGATAAAATGCAACATACATATTGACATATACAAGTGTGATGTAAACATACATTTGTTACTAGACAACACTAAGGGTAAAACGATCATTCAACCCAACGAGGGTATTTTAGTAATTTCACAACCCAAGAGTATTTCGGTAATTTACCCTCCAAGGGTATTTTAATAATTTCACAACCTAAGGGTATTTCGATAATTTACCCTCTAAGGGTATTTTAGTAATTTTCTCTATCATGGTCTTTCCCAAGGCCTACTGTCGCCTCGAGCGACTCAGGACCCTTTTTGGGTCTTTACAGCACTATTGGGCCTAAAACTTATTTTAGGCCCAAACGGGCCCACACGCTCGTATGGCCCAAAACGCATGGCTTCAATTATAGATTTACAGATTTCATATCCGGGCCTATCATTGGCTAGTTTTCCAACAATTCTGTCCAAGTGGGTCGGTTAGTCCGTTGGGCCTATTTGGCCCATTTTAGCCCAGTTAGACATGTTACAGCCTCGACATCGCGAGAGTGTTTGTGACACCCTCAACGACCTAGCATCATGATTTGTTCTTGGTTTACCACTACAAGCGTTCATATGCTCGAGTAGTCACAATTGCCAACTTTTCAGCTTTTCGTCGCTTCACAGAACTTCACAAGCAACCATCGAAGTAGATGTGAGATTACACACCTGATTTGAAATTCCTAAAGAACCACTCTTCATTGCCCCCTAAAGATAAAACCGATCAAAAGTTAGCCTCGACTTCTTAAAAGATTCCATAAGCCCAAAAGTATTAACTCACAAGAGTCACTTACCACAATCGAGATCTTTCCCTACAAGGTTTTAAAATTTGGCCTTGCACCTTGGCTATTGCAATGAGTTCCTAGAAGTAAATAAGTGATGTACCAAAGGGGTTAGCCTTAATCCAATATTCGGCCCTTCCACAAGAGCAGGAAGTTGATATCATCATCACAAAATAGAATCACATGAGTGACACAAAACATCGAAATAGAAGAGTAACATCTTACCACCAATAATCAGTTTAAACACCCACTTACCAATCAACTTTTGAAACCAAGGCTAAGAGAATGATAAGTAGCAGCAAAGAGACTTGATTCGACCCTTACCAAAAGAGAACAAGAGGAGTTTAAAATAGAACAAGTGGCTAAATTCACTTAGCCAAGAGGTGAGAGTTTCGGCTTAGCCAAATCAAGAGAAGAAAGAACGAACAATCATGAAAGAAAGAGAAAGAATCCTTACCATAATATTAAGGTTAAGCCAGATGAGATAACAAGGTTCGACACTAGCAGCAAGACAACAAACTCTAGGTTCGGCTATAGAGACTACAACGAAAGGAAAACCAATCAAAGAATAAGCTATCGAAGAACACAAACAGAAATGGTAGCTATAGGAGAGGTTCGGCTAAGGAAGAAAAAGGGTTAGAAAAGTATTCAACTATTGATATTTTGGCAGAGGCAAATGAAAGAAAAAGAAAAGAAAATGTTTGAAAAGAAAAGAGTAGGAGTCAATAGGAAAATTGAAGTTTCGGCAAAGAGGAGATGCAACCAAAGGAACCAAAATGTTTAGCAAGGAAAAATGACCATAATGCTAAAATTGCCTAAGAAAGCTAAAGCGAATTCGGCACTTCCTTCACACTTGACCGAATATGCTACCTAACACCCCCCAACCGAAATCCTCCCTCTCACAATCCCACTCACGGCCAACTCCCTACCACACTCTCAAATCCCTTGTTTCACTCCTCAAAGTGCTCCACAATTCACTCTCCACTTCATATTCAAACATTTTGACCAAGTCCTTTCTCTCTCCTGCAGAGTTTGGTCTCCACTCAGCTACCTCCTATTCCAGAGCACAAAAATAAACTCCTTTTTGTAGCATGTGGGCTTCGAACACTCTCCCCCCTCCATGCTCCCTTGTGACGCCCACTAGGCCACCTTGCTCCTTGTGTTATCAAAATACAATCAATTATGCTTAAGTCCTGCCTTCACTAGCTCACCTCACTAAAGTGCCCAAAACTAAAATTTCACCAAGACCTGGGCTCGAACCCGAGCCTCCCCAGAACCCCTGAACACATTCAAATAACAAGCTTATCAAGCACAAACATGCAATAACACAAAAATGCCAGACCCCTATTTTAAGACGTTAAAGTTCTACCCCCTTGAAAAAATTTCAGCCCCAAAATTTACCTGATTAAAATAGGTGAGGGTATTGTTGTTGCATTGCCTCTTCCGGCTCCCACGTGGCTTCCTCTAAACCATGATTACGCCACAACACTTTGACCAACGGAACCGATTTCCTCCTCAACATTTTCACATTCTAATCTAAAATTTGCACGGGTTCTTCCTCAAATGACAGATCGGGTCTAACCTCAATTTCCTCCGCCGGCACTATATGAGATGGATCTGAATGGTAGCGCCTTAGCATCGATACATGAAATATATTATGGATCCGGTTTAACTCAGAGGGTAGCTCAAGCTGATATGCGACCTATCCAACACGTTTCAACACCCAATAAAGCTCGATAAACCTAGGACTTAACTTGCCCTTCCGCCCGAATCTCAAAAATCTTCTTCCAAGGTGAGACCTTCAAGAAGACATAATCCCCCACCGAATACTCTATCTCCTTACACTTGATTCAAGATATGACTTACATCATCTAAGCTTCCTTCAATCGAGCAGAATCAACTTCACCTTCTTCTTAATTTCCAAAATCAGTTCTGGACCCCACAATTGTCACTCGCCTAATTCTATCCAACAAGTAGGGGTACGACACCTACGACCATATAAGCGCCTCGTAGGGTGCCATCTGAATGCTGGATTGGTAGCAGTTATTGTATGCAAATTTTGCTAATAGTAAATAATCTTCCCAACTACCTCTGAAATCAATCACACAACCCCTTAACATGTCTTCTAGGATCTAAATTACCTTTTTCGATTGACCATCAACCTGTGGGTGAAACGCTATGCTAAAGTCCAATCTTGTACCCAAAGCTTCATGTAATGCCTTCCAGAACTGAGATGTGAACCTAGGGTCCCTATCCGATATGATGGACACATACAACTTGGCCAACTTCTGAAGTGAGTAGTCAGTGCGAACCGATATGAAGTGAGCGGACTTAGTCAATCGATCGATGATTACCCACACTAAATCTTTCTTGGTAGGCGTCAGGGGTAGCCCACTAACAAAATCCATGGTTATTCTCTCCCACTTCCAAAGTGGAATCTTCACCGGTTGCAGCAACCCCGAAGGCAACTGATGTTCCGCCTTCACTTTTGACATGTCAAACACTTGCTCACAAAGTCAGTAACCTCACGCTTTAAACCTGACCACTAGTACTATTCTCGTAGATCTCGGTACATCTTACTTCCACCGAGATGCATAGCCTATGGGCTACTATACGCTTCCTGCAGAATCATCTGTCTCAACTCAGAGTCCTTTGGCATAAAAATTCTTCCACGAAAACATAACACCCCTTCACTGTTCAACCCAAAATCCACTGTCTCCCCACTTTTAACTTGCTAAAGCTGAGAGCCCAATGATTCATCCAAGAACTATTTTTCCTTAATCTGACTAATTCATGTCAGCTTTACCTGAAGTTCTGCCAGCAAATTACCATCCTCATAAAGGCTGAGATGAGCAAACATTCTCTCAAATTTGATAGCACTTTACGACTTAATGCATCTGCCACCACGTCTGCCTTACCCGAGTGCTACTCGATCGAGCAGTCAAAGTCCGTCAGCAACTCTATCCACCTCCGTTTCCTTAAGTTTAGCTCCTTTTGGGTAAGAAGATATTTAAGACTCTTATGGTCCGTAGATAATCGAATTTTCTCCATACAGGTAATGTCTCCATATCTTCAGAGTGAACACCACCGCCGCTAGTTCTAAATCATGAGTAGGGTAGTTCACCTCATGTGGCATTAGTTGACGTGATACGTATGCCACTACTTTCCTTTCTTGCATCAGTACACAACCCAAACCTGTGTGCGATGCATCACAATAGAAAACAAATTCTTTCCCAGCCTCAGGCTGTATCAACACTGGTGCATCCTTCAGAATCTTCTTCAACTTTTCAAAACTTCCCTACTGCTTATTAGCCCATACAAATGGTACTCCCTTACGCAATAACTTAGTTTGGGGTGGAGCAATTAAGGAAAACCCCTCGACGAACCGCTTGTAATACCCATCCAAACCCAAAAAACTTTAAATTTCTAACACTGACTTCGGTGGCTTCCAATCCAATATAGCTTCAACCTTTCAAGGATCAACCCTAATTCCCTCGGCAGACACCACATGCCCCAAAAAGGTCACCTCTTTCAACCAAAAATCACACTTACTGAATTTTACGTAAAGTTGCTTCTCTCTCAATATCTGTAAAACAACCCAAAGATGTGAATCATGCTCCTCTTCCGTTCTTGAGTACATTAAGATGTCATCTATGAATACCACCAAGAACCGGTCTAGATAGGGTTGAAGACACGGTTCATCATATCCGTAAATGCGACTGGTACGTTCATTAGTCCGAATGGCATAACCAAAAACTCATAATGCCCATAACGAGTTCAAAAAGCTGTCTTGTATATGTCTGCCTCCTTGACCCTTTGCTGATGATATCCTGATCTTAAATCAATCTTTGAGAAAATCGAAGCTCTTCACAACTGATCGAACAGGTCATCAATTCTAGGTAGCGGGTGTTTGTTCTTAATAGTTAGCTTGTTCAATTGACGATAGTCAATGCACATACGCGTTGACCCATCCTTCTTCTTTATGAACAATACCGGCGCTCCACTGGGCGATACACTTAGTCTGATAAATCTTTGGTCCAACAACTCTTGATCTAAGCTTTTAGTTCTAATAGATCCTTCAGCGCCATCCTGTAAGAAGCGTGGACACCGGAGCCGTTCTTGGTAACAACTCAATGCCAAATTCGACCTCGCGACTCGGAGGAAACCTCGAAAGCTCTTCTAGAAAAACATCTAAAAACTCCTTCACGGTTCTGATATCCCCAACACACAATTCCTTGGTGTCAGACTTGCTGACAAAAGCTAGAAACACTTCACACCCTTTTTGTACCATTTTCTCTGCCTTCAGTGCTGAGATCACATGAGACAGATAATCCCTAATTTCTCTTATTACCATCACCTCCTTATCCTTTGAAGTCTTTAATACCATTCGTTAGCAGCACAATCCAAATTCGCATGGTGCTTAACTAGCTACTCCATGCCAAAGATAAGATCAAACTCGCCGAACAACAGTTCCATCAAGTCTGCTGGGAAAACAATCCCTTATACTTCTAGAGGAACATTCCTAAACAACTTGGTTACTACCACAAATTGTCCTAGAGGGCTAATCACAGACATTTCTCTAGCAGCAACCTCAGATTTAATACCTAAAGTCCCAAACACACTACATGTAACATATTAATGGTTAGATCCAATATCTATCAAAGTTTTAAATGGCACATCAAATATGAGAAATGTACCGGTTATGACGTCCGGATGCGTCGCCATCCTCTCGACGTTGTGCTGTATAAACCAGTCTCGACTATCTTGCATCTGTGTTACTTGTACCCCTGCCCGATGCTCCACGACCTCGTCCAAACCCATTTCCCCCTCTGACCGGACCACGACCTCCCGGTGGCTGCTGACCACCTCTCCCTGGCTGCACAAATCTCTGACCTACTACCTGATTCTGAATAGGCTCTCGAGGATAGTCCCTGAACTGATGATCCATAGACTAGCATCTAAAACATCCGCTAGTTTTTTTCTAGCACTCTTCCGAGTAAAATTTCCCATATTCCATACAAGGCTGTAACTGATCGGTAGTAACTGAAACTCCCACTTAAGCTGGCCTATCAAACCTAGGCCTCTTGTGAAATCCCCTTGAAGGACCTGAGAACCCATGATCTCTTTTGTTCTTGCACGTTTCCTTATCTCGATTCTGTCGCTCAGAGCATTTTACCTCTTCAGTAATTTTAGCCTTTTCCACCAACGTTGCAAAATCTCTTTCCCTCTACATGGCTATCAGTACCCGTAACTCATCTCACAGCTCATCTTCAAAATACACACAGCGTTCATAATCAGTTGAGATTATTCCCCGAGTGTACCGGCTCAGACGCAAAAACTCCGCCTCATACTCTGTCACAGATTTAACTCCTTGAACTAGATTCAAAAATTTTTTTCTCCGAGCATCCACATAGCTAGCCCTGACATATTTTCCCTGAAAGGTCACTTTAAAGAAATCCCAAGTGATACAATCCACTTGTGTACCTTCCCTCACAGTGAGCCACCACTGGTATGCCTCGTCTCTCATTAATGACACAACCCCTTTTAGTTTCTATTCGGCCGTGCAATCCAAATCATCCATAATTCATTCCACGGCCTCAAGCCAGTATTCAACTACATTCGGGGCCACACCAGAAATGCCCCTAAAAACTTTAGCCCCATTCCACCTGAGTCGCTCAGAAATAGACCCACGTGTTGCAGACCCAATACTTGCCCTAACAACCCATTCCAAAACTCGCAGCATAGCTTGGGACAAAGCGTCTTCCCCTCTTGTTCGGTCTTGAGACCCTGCTTCCGCCACTAGCGATGCTGGCACTTCGCTTTTCGACACATGCCTTGATTCTGAGAATCCAGCCTCAGCACCCTGGCCTCTACAACGGCCACGTGTACCACGCCCACGCCCTTAGTACTCATACTACTAAGCCGAGTTAATCTGATTAAGAATTTTTATGAATCAGTATATAGTTCTAATGTTGATTAACAAATATCTTATGGAAAACAGATATAAGAGTTGTTTTTGCGAATTGAATCTCCTAATGTCTCAGTCTCTATAGTTTTAGCCCCTAAAGCTAAAAGTTTCTAACAATTTTCTTACTACAGTAATATCATTATCATATCAATAATCATAAAATAGGGGGACTTACAGATTTGGTGCCAGAGACTCGTGGTGCCATACTCCCAATAAAGACATACATTTTCTGAATCAAATTTCAAATTATTACATGCTTGCCAAACGGGTTTGACACTTTTATCATAAATTATGTAGACTCAACAGCATATTCATGCTAGACACCAATTTCATACAAATATAGGAATGGGTAGACCCCAGATCAATCAAAGCAACAACTGAGGTATCATGAAGAGAAAAAGTACTCGTAATCACATCTGGTGACAATGCCTCTTTGTGAACGCGAATGGCATAAGTTCTTGTAGACGCTCGGCCCTCGGACCTCACAGTGGACTCTCTAGGCATACCTCTGCTGCTAGCCGCAGTTTTCGTGTTCTTCTATGGTATACCCCTCGAAGGTACATTGCTCACTCGCACTTCTTATTTTTCATCTTTCTCATTCATCTCAGGACAGTTTCGAATAAAGTGGTCTAATGAACCACACTTGAAGCAGCCTCTTTAATTTCCTCTGTATTCCCTAAAGTGACGTCTACCATACTGCAAGCATTTCGGTCTATTAGGTCGGGACTACCAACACTCGTAACTGAAGTGGTCTGGGCCTTAGATGTCGTGTATTGCTTATTCTTATTTCTATTCAAGAATCCAACTGAAGCATTGGATCGAGTAGTGATCTCTTTTTGATTTCTTAGATGAGGACTAAAATGATTTCCCCAACTATCTTTTCTTTGAGTCACGAAACTCAGTATCAGCTTTCCTTTTCTCTTTGGCCAATTCTTCGGCCTTACAAGCTTTTTAACAAGCACCACAAACTCCCTTAACTCTAAAAGGCCAACTAATAATCGGATGTCTTCATTCAACCCGTCCTTAAATCTTTTGCACATGATGACTTCGGTAGATACGCACTCCTTAGAGTATTTGCTGAGTCTAACAAACTCACGCTCATATTCTATTATTGTCAATCGACCTTGCTTCAATTCTAGAAACTCCTTCCTCTTCTAGTCTATAAACCTCCAACTAATATACTTCTTTTGGAATTCCTCTTGGAAAAACTCCCATGTAATTTTTTCCCTTAGTACAACCGACACAAGAGTGTTCCACCATTGGTAGGCTGAGTCTTGCAGGAGAACACACTTCATGCATTCCTCAAGTGTGCAAGATAACTCATCAAAAACCTAATGGTATTTTTGAGCCAAAATTTTGCCCTCTCTTTGTCATCATCTATTTTCGCTCTAAACTCCTCAGCCCCTTGCTTTTGTATTCTGTCAACTGGAGGTTTTTCTCTTCTAATTGTTTCCATTACTTGGGGAGCTATAGGGGTAGGCTGGGGAATTAGAGGGGGTGGAGGAGGTGGAGTGTTCGAATTTGCACGAACAAACTCCGAATACCAAGCATCCATCATATGGAGATAGGCATCTCTAGCCCCTCCGCCCTGACTTAGGGTCATGGGCCCACTTTCGATTGGCGCGGTCCTTCTGCAGGAGCCAACGCGTTACTCTCTACATCATCTGCCACTGCTCAATTGGGATCCATTTACTATATAAAACACATTTAAATTTATCAGGAGTCGTCACACTATCAAAATTTATATATGGCATGTGTAGCTAGACTCATACACACGCTAGGTTAGTCCGAGAATCGACTAAGCCATAGCTTTGATACCACTAAATGTAACACCCTTACCCGTATCCAATCTGGGACAGGCTACGAGGTGTTACCTAACTTAAACACATGCAATACCATCAATTATGAATCATAAAAGTTCGTTCAAAATTAAAACTTTTCAAACTTTCTCTTAATATCTTTAATATGGGCCTACAAGGTCCAAAACACATCTTAGGAACATTTCGAGATCAAATCGGGTTTGTTGGAAAATCTTAAAAAGAAAATGTCATTAAAACAGGGTCACACGCCCGTGTGGAAGTGTGACATGCCTGTGTGACTCGATAACATGGCCATGTTGACGGACCGTGTTTGATTCACATGGCCAAAGCATATAGGGACACACTCGTGTCCCATGCCAGTGTAGATTATTTCTCAATTTGAACCTACAAGGGTTTTCGCACAGACTGACACACGCCCGTGTCCCTCACACGGCCATGACACGCCCATGTGCAAAACCCTTGACATTCTGTTTCTAATGTCATCAACATAATAAGGTCACACGGCCAAGGCACACGCCGTGTCCTTAGATCGTGTAGTAAATTAAATTCCTAAATTCAGGTGCAGACTTCAAATAGCCTGGGCACATGCCCATGTCCTATGGCCATGTCCTCCACACGGTCGAGACACACGGCCGTGCCTCAGCCCGTGTAGTTACTACTGGGTATTCTATTTTGCTAACTTAGGATGTAGGAGGACACACGACCAAACAACACGCCCATTGGGCATGCCGTGTGTCACACACGAGCTAGACACACGCTCATATGTCTACCCATATGGACAAAATCAAGTCTATTTACCAAGCACTTTCTACCACCCCTACTTGCACCAACATAAGCTATATTAAGCAACCCATTAAATCATGCATATCTATACCAATTACTCAACCATGCAATTTACACATTTGTGACAAACACCATCATTTTCATATATCAACAATAAATATTAGCTATCAGCTATGGCCTTATACAAAAAGAATTCATCTTCTAATCAAGCTAATACATTTGGCCAAAACAATATGACACTTGACAAATACTAAGTCCCTATACATGCCATACTCAAAATGATAAATTTAACTATACCAAAAGCTCTGATTGATAGTGTGATCGAGCCTCCTACGTCCTGTGATCTCTGAACTAGCTTGGCGGGACTATAAGAAAATGAAAGGAAAGAGAGTAAGCACAAGGTTAGTAAGTCATAGGTAAATAATTATCAACAACTACCATGAATTATCATGCTCATAGCAGTTTATAAACTTGCACATTATTCTTGAATTGGTAAAGGCATAACTTACTCATTTTCACCCTTACTAATCATACATCATAGTTTGAACTCATTCTCATGAATTTCATGTAGGTACCTGTATCACTCACAACATCATCATAACTTTCTTCACTTTTGAGACAAACTTTAACTTACCCGTTGAACCAATTAGAATACCAAAGGATACCCGACAAGCCTCACACAAGAGGGTAAAATGTCAATGCCATGTCCCAAACATGATCTTACATTGGCTCACATTTCGAGGCTAATGCCATGTCCCAAACATGGTCTTACATTGGCTCTCATATTGTGGCCGACATCATGTCCTAGACATGGGCTTACACTAGCACACATATCAACGCTGATGCCATGTCCCAGACATGGTTTTACACTAGCGCACATATCAACGCCATGCCATGTCTCAGACATGGTCTTACACTAATGCACATATCAACGCCGATGCCATGTTCCTAGATATGGTCTTACACTAGATTCCATAATTGGCTGATGCCATGTCCTAGACATGGTCTTGCACTAGCACACATATCACTCAATTGTCATGGCTTGGGTATCCAATCTATTCCTAAGGTTCAACCGTAAGTATATCACATCAACTCTAATTATGCATAATCATAAAAATACTCAAAAAATTTATACAATATCAATTATTTAATGCATAAATTCAATAACATTGTATTATTTACATACAACTTACCTCGATATACAAAATATGAGTAGCTAGTTCGGTTTAGTCTACTATTTTGGTTTTTCCCCAGTCCAAGTCGGATCCTGTTTTTCTTGATCTATAATGATAAAAATTCACTCATTTAATCATCAAATAAATCAAGACATTTCAAATTTCCTTCCTTGGCAAAATTACCATTTTGCCCCTAGACTTTCACATAATTATGATTTTCCCTTAGGCTCGTAAATCGATTTTCATCAAATTTTCTCATTAACCAAGCCTAGACGAATCTATTTTAAGCTTATAGAAACTCAAAAATCCAATTATTTCACACATTTACCACCTATTTTATAACCTTTTCAAAAAGGTCCATTTAGGTGTTTTTAAGAAAACTCCTTTCACAAAAGTTGTTCATTTAACAACTAAGATTCTTTTTTTCCATAAAATTTCAGAAATAAACATGAATACTCACATGGAAAAACTCTAGACTTTCAACCATATTGCAAAATAGTCCCCTCATTAGCTAGATCATGCTACAAGGGTCTCAAAAGTACAAAAATTATCAAGAATAACCATTAAAATCACTTACTTGCAAAGGTTGTAAGTTGCTAAAAATTTCAAGCTTTTAAAACCCCTATTTTGCTGATATTTTTGGTGGTAATGTGGAGAAGATGAAAAAATGAAGCTTTCTCTCTTTATTTTATTATAACAAGTCAATTAAGTCACCTAATTTCCACCAACTTTGACCAATTTCTATTTCTTTGTCCCCTATGGCGGGCCAACATACTTCTAAGGGCCTAATTGCACATTAAGGACCTCCAATTTAATATTCTATAGCTATTTAACACCTTTACCTAATAGAACAAAACTTTTGCACTTTATGCAATTTAGTCCTTTTTCAAAATTAAGCATGAAATCGCTAAAATTAACGCACCAAAATTTTCATGCACTCATAGAATCATGATATAACACATAACATAATATTAAAATAATTTTATCTGACCTTGGATTAGTGGTTCTGAAACCACTATTCTGACTAGCCCCAAAATCGGGCCGTTACACATGGGCATGTATCTCGGCTGTGTGATGGACATGGCCTTGGACACGGGTGTGTGCCCCTGTTTTTCAAGAAATTTTTTAGTGCTTTCAAAATTTCTCGGTTTAGTCCCGGACCACTTCCAAGGTATGTATTGGGCCTCATAGGGCCTATTTAGGGACTCAAAGATAAAAATTTAAAAAGTTTTAATTTGGATGAAATTTTATGACTTGGTTTAATACATTTACAAGTGTATGTGTTTTGGTAATGCCTTGTACCTATTTCAGCGTCAAATACGGGTAAGGGTTGTTACATTTAGTGGTATTAGAGCTATGGTTTAGTCGATTCTCGGACTAACATAGCGTGTGCAAGAGTCTAGCTATACATGCCATAAGAGAACTATGATAGTGTGATATCTCCCGACTCTGATGAAATTTGTTTTGGTTAAAGCAGGGATGCTTTCCAACCGAGCTACCATCGATAATGTTGAAAATGGGTGTTACATTCATAATTATAGGGCATTCTGGATGGGTTACAAATTGCCTTGGATCGTGGTTTCCGGAAAGTTCTCATTCAGATGGACAGTCTTGAAACAGTCAATCTCATTCATGAAGGATTTCGTGAAGGTTCCAATTATGCTTTAGTTACGAGAATTCTTTTGCGATTAAAGCTTCTAAGTCATTGGAATCTTCACCATATTCCAAGAGAAGAGAATGAAATGGCAAATATGACAGTCAAGCTTAGGAGAGATAGGGAACCAGTGGTACGGTTAGTGGATAAGGATTATGTTTTGAATTTTCTTAATGTTTAATTTCTGAGTTGTAATTTCTTTTTTTACAAAAAAAATACTTCTTTTTTTTATTATTGGAAATTTATTCAAATGATTATTTATTATATCAAATTTTATTTATTTTTCTTGTAATTTAATTTTTATTTGGAAATTACTTTTCATGAACATGGCAATATAATTACTATGATAAAAGGTGAGAAAATTAGGCTTCCTTTGATTTCAAGAAATAGAATTTATTTGTATTTTTGTTTTCTTGGAAAATGGAAAACAATAAAGAGAATGTGTTTGGTTTGAATTTTTAAAATGATTTTTAGAAAATAAAATGAAAATTTGTGAAAATTAGAAAATAATAAAAAGTTATTTTCAATATTTTCACTAAAAAGGCTTTGTAAAAATGAAAATGATAGCAACAATTGCTTTTAACTTTAGATTAATTGGTCTTGATTCAAACCCATATAAACACAAAAATATTTTTAATATGTTTTCTAACCTGGATATCCTAGTTTGAATCCATATAAATATAAATATAAATATTTTATTTTATTTTATTAGAGAAAATAGTTACCAAACATGTTTTAATGTTTTTATTATTAAAATATTTTTATTTCTATTTATCAAATGTAGTTTTCAATTTTTAAAAATAGAAAATGAAAATTATTTTTAAAAATGTAAATGGAAAATAAAATAGAAAGTATTTTCAAAAATCAAACCCAACCTTATTTTCCCATATAGATTGGAAAGTTAAAAGAAAATTAAAACAAAACTATTCTAATTTTTTATTTGTTTACGATATTAGTCCACTAATAAACCAGAAAATAGAAGAAGCTACTACCTTTTTCCTTCCTTTGTCCTACTACTCAGCTTTCTCTATTACTTTAATGGATTTTTATAAATATTATATATATATATATATGAATAAAGTTTATTAAAAATTAAATACATGAATATTATCATTTATTTAATAAGGGTAAATTCATAAATTATCCTTACATTCCTGGGGAAGAACTTAGTGAACCAAACATGATAATGTAATACCTTCCAATGTATATTAAACATTATAAAGTAATTTTTCCCGCAATCACATTTCAAGGAATCACATTTGAGATATCTTTTTTTCCCCTCTTTCTCATGTAATTAAAAGTGAATCCATTCCACTCCCACTTTTTCTCTTTTTAATTTCAACAAACCATGATAAAAGCCATACCAAAATAAATATTATTTGGCGTAAAAATTTAACAAGAATGGGCAGTAACCTAATGGTTAAGGATTTACTCCTTTCTCCCCCTTGCAAACCAAGTTTGAGCCGCCCAAATACCCATTTCCTTTTTAAATTTGACAATCAGGGGTAAATTACTAAACAACCCCTAAAACTTTGAAAACTCTAGCTATTTAGTCCAATCTTTCCCAATTAGACAAGGACTTTGTTTTCCCTTCAAACCCCAACTAGAATTTTTCTCTTCTCTCCCTACTTCTTCTCACTTTTCTTTTTCTTCTTTTTCTTTGCAAAATATTTTCTCTTTGTTGCCTGAATTTATTATTTCTTCCTGGATCAAAATCTATTCTCGATTCAAGTCATTTTTCAACCAATTTCATAATCACCATTAGAAACATTATTAATCCTCGCCAAGAATCGGTAAGTACAATTCAATATCGATAATTGATCCCAAATTCTCGTAGTATTTACATCATATGCTAATCTTTCATTTAAATTAATGAATCTTTTACGAAACTTACCGAAATTCCCAATAATCTTGATAAATCTTGAAAGCAAACGTTAACTCATGTAAACATGTCATTTGAAGGACCCGATTTAGGTACCTCAAATCAAATTTAAACGTGAGGAACATCGCTCAGGCCATCAGTAAGAGGTGTGTGTTCTTTTACAAGTGAAACAGGGCAAAACCATACCTAAGATAGGGCCACACGGCCTTCCACATGAACGTGTGGACAACACGACCTGACACATGGCCATGTGCCTCTAAAACCCAAGGATAGTTCAAATCTCACATGGTCAAGAATCCTCTACACGATCGTGCCTCCTTTGAAGCTTGATTTTGTAATTTTCACATGACCATAATCTATTACAAGGCCTAGCCACAAGGTCGTGTAACCCCTCCACACGGTCTATAGCATCCCACACGATCATGCCTTTCCTATTTTTAAAATTTTATAGTTTTTAATCCATAATTTTAAGGTTTGTTCAGTTTAGTTCTTGAATGGCTTCCGAATTGTTTTTTGTGTTTAAGCTATTCAATTACGTCCCTGATAACAAAAATAATGTCAGAGTGCATGATCAAATTGGCTAAATATATGTTATATATATTTTCATGAATTGTGAATGATATTTTTTGTATCTGTAGTTGTGATTGTACGTACAACCTACCTTATGTTATCGTTAAACTGAACACATGATAAACATTCCTTTAGCTATTGTATCAAACTGTTATAAGCATAATATTTGCCATTGTATCAGACTGTTAAATAACCTATTAAATGCTACTGTATTTATTTGTTTTGAGCATGCCATATTGCATTGCATGGGGTGGGACGTCATGAACAAAGGAAGTATTGGCAATTTATCTGCATTATTGTGCTGTGTTCCCACAACCATAGGTAGATTGCATCTACGACATTTTTCATGTGCATCTATAACCAGTGAAAAATTTTACCTGTATTATTTTGTCGTGTATCCATAGCCATAGGTAGATTCCATCTACAGTGATTTGTTATCTGCCCACAACCATTAGCAGTTAATCTGCAAACCATTGGTGGTTAAACCACAATCTGATGTGTTGATGGTTAGAGTTTAGGGGAACTCCCATTGTGATGTGTAGCAATAAGGTGGGATCTTTTCTATTAAATCCAAAATTGTTTGACATCCACAAAAATAGATGCATACGAAATTGGAATATTTGACTGGCAAATATATATATATGTGTGTGTATTGTTGAATGATATGGAAACATCTATATTCTGATATTGCCATTGTAAATTATTTCTATGTGACATATTTTCGTATGATTAATCATTTGCACTGATTATCTTGTGATTGAACTCACACTGAGCGTAATAGCTCACGCGACATTTGGAGGGTCTCAACTCGAATTTTAGTTAATAAAATATTTTAAAATTATTATTTGATCATTTAATTATTTAGAGACTGTATTATTTTATTTTGAGCTGTGGAGTGGGACTTATGATTTGTTTTCTTTTAGCATGTATGACTTTAATTTGATTTTAGGATATTGAAATATGAATATTAATCAGCCATACATGAACTATATTTTTTAATAAAAATACAACCAATTATGAATTTTCTGCTACTAAATTATAATTAAGAATTTTGAGTAGTAAATAAACTAGTAATTAACTAAGTTTTCTTCCAAAGATAAAAGAATGTTTTAAAATGACTATTTTCAAATCTTCGATAGCTTACAGGACTATTTCGGTGGCTAATGTAGTCTTTTAAATTTGGGTTTAACGTCTAGGCCGAGTTGGGAATGTTACATTTGGTGGTATCAGAGCCTAGATTTTTTAAACTCATATCGTGAAAATTTGTGTAAGTCTACATGCATGCATTTAAGGGGTCTTTTGGAAAAATGCATGCCACATGTTTTTGAAAAATTAAATATCTACAAGAAATTAAAACCAAAAATTCTAATGTTAGTCCTAATTTAGCTACCATTACTCTATAATAGACTGTAAATTCTTGAATGTGAACACTTAGGGAAAATCACTGATGCTTGAACTTTTGTTTGAAAATGGTAGATATACTTTAGATTTTAAAACTCCAAAAGAAACACTATGAACACTCAAGGTAGACATGGTAGAGGTAGACCGTGTAGGGCTGCACCTGTAGAGCCGCCCAATGTCTAAGGAGAGGACCCAATCCCTGAGGAGGAGTATATGGAGAGCTTTATCTCCAATGGTGACGGAGGCTATGAACACGGTGATGACACTGTGACATAGGAAATATTAAGAGTGTTACAAAAGGTTACTGAAGCCTAAAGTAGAGTCGCACCTATCGAGCCGCCTACTATTTAGGAGAGAATCCAATCCATAAGGAAAATGATATGGATAACTCCACCGCCAATGGGGGTGGAGGCTAAGCGAATGGTGATGACACTGTGACACAGGCAATGTTAAGAGTATTACAAAGGGTTGCTGGAGTCCAAATTGGATCAAGGAGTTATGAATCTATTGCGAAGAGATTCTAATTGAATAAGGCTGAAATGTTCAAAGGTGTTGCTGGAATGACTTCCATTGTGGTGAATATTGGATGGAGTCAACAGAAAGGATTTTGAAGGTTTAGACTGTACTCTAAAATTGAAGATGATGGGCATTGTGTCATTGCTTAGAGAGGAGGCCTATCTTTTGTGGCAATCTATTGTAAGAGGTACTCAGGTTGAACGCATAAACTGGGAATAGTTCCAAGAGGCCTTTCAAAAGAAATACGTGGGCGCTAGGTATGTTGGGCCTCACAGACTCATGTTGAAATAAGAGGATAAGGCCGTGGCAGAATATGAGGTTGAATTCCTGAGGCTCAACCACTATGCTTAAGGTATGGTTGCCACGAATCAGGACAAATGCGTGAGGTTAAAAAATAGGCTGTGTTTCAACTCAAAATTAAGGTTTCTCCATAATGAGAATGAGTGTTTAAGACCCTAGTGGAGAAACCCAAAATAGTGGAAGAAATTAAACAGTGAAAATGATAAATATGTGAAGAGTAAAGTTCTAGTTAAGAGAGATTCCAATTTTACCGACCCAAATGCTCGTTCTATAAAACGAGTCAGAGAGGGTGGACACAACAAAGGGGTACAGTAATTGACTCTAGGGATGAATTCTACCACTGTGAATATTGTGGGAAGCGCCACTCGGCTGAGTGTTGGAAAAAAATGGGTGCTTATTTGAAATGTGGGTCAATGAAGTATTTGTTGAAAAATTGTCCTTACCTGAATAAAAAGGAACAAGCCCCGGCCCAAAATCAAACTTAGAGTTAGAGAGTGAGTCAGTTACCTCTGAGGGGCTGAGGGTAGAATAGGATTGTAAATAGCGTAGTTATTGGCATAAATCAAACCGAGGCTAGGCAACTTGCCCTTTTTTATGTCATTAGTGGGTCATGAAGAGAAGGATGCATCTGATGTTATCACAGGTACTTCTACTATCCATTTAGTTCCATATTTTTCCCTAATAGACATAGGATCCACTCATTCATATGTTGCATATAATATGTTTGATAGATTGGGTGTTGGGGTAGAGGAAACCACTACCGATGTTATTGTAAGAAGCCCCTTAGGAAAATCAGTTATTGTAAATAAAATCTATAGGAGTTGTCCATTGGAGGTTCAAAGGTAGTGTTTCCAGTAGATCTTATGGAGTTTCCTTTTGGGGAGTTTAAATTAATTCTAGGTATGGATTGGTTAGTAGAATACCAAGTTAACTTATGTAATTGTTATGGTTGGGGAGTGACGAGATTATTTATCCAATATAATTTCTACTATGGTTGTTGAAAAGTTAGTTCGAAAAGAGTGCGAGGCTTATTTAGCTTATGTAATTGATGAGAATGCTAATAACTCTACCTTAGATAGGATTCGAACTATTAGGGAATTTCTAGATGTATTTCTCGATGAGTTGCTAGGGTTACCTCCAGATCGAAAGGTAGAATTCAAAATCAAATTATTACCAAGAACCGCTTCAATGTTCAATGCTCCCTATCGCATGGCACCAAAAGAGCTACAAGTGTAAAAAATCCAACTACTAGAGATTTTGGATCACGGGTTTACTAGACCCAATGTTTCTCCGTGGGGAGCTCTGATCTTTTTTGCCCAGATGAAAGATGTCACCATAAGGCTTTGTATCGATTATTAGTAGTTAAATAAACTGATAAAAAAAGTAGATATCATCTACCTAGGATCAACGATCTATTCAACCAATTTACAGGTGCAACTTTGTTTTCCAAAATAGATTTAAGATCGGGGTATTATCAACTTAAGGTAAAGGATGTGGATATGCCTAAAACTATATTTAAAACCCGATATGACCACTATGAACTCTTTGTAATGCCTTTTGGTTTAACCAACACTCCTATCGCCTTTATAGACCTAATGAACTAAGTGTTCCAACCTTTGATCAATTCATCATTGTGTTTATCGATGATATCTTAGTCTACTCCAAAATCAAACCTAAACATGATGAAAACCTTATGAAGGTTCTAAAAATCCTCCGAGAAAAGAAGTTGTATGTCAAACTGAGCAAATATGAATTCTGGCTTAAGGATGTTATGTTTTTAGGACATATGGTATTAGTAGAGGTTATTCAAGTAGATCCAAAAAATATAGAGGCTATCCTAGAATGGAAACAACTCAAATTTTTTTTTGAAATATAAAGTTTCCTTGGTTTAGCCGGGTATTATCGTAGATTTTTTGAAGGGTTTTCTTTAATAGCCATACCCCTAACTAAGTTGTTGAGGAAGGATGTCCCATTTAGGTGGAAGGATGAACAACAATCTATCTTTGAAGAGCTAAAGGTTGTGTTAACCCAATCTTCTATGTTGATTCAACCCGAATCGTGGAAAGAGTATATAGTGTACAGTGATTCATCTTACATTGACCTTAGATGTGTATTGATGCAAGGCGTTAAAATAGTTGCCTATGTGTTGAGGCAATTGAAGCAGCATGAGTGCAACTTCCCGACTCATGACTTAGAGTTGGATGTAGTAGTTTTTGCACTAAAAATCTGGAGGCACTACTTGTATGGAGAGAAGTGTTACATTTATACCAATCATCGGGATATTAAGCATTTTCTCACCCAAAAGGAATTGAACCTAAGACAACGAAGGTGGATGGAATTGTTAAAAGATTATGATTGTGTAATTAAATACCACCCTAGAAACCCAAAGTAGTAGTAGACGCTCTAAGTATAAAACATGTAACTAATTTAAGAGTAATGTTTGCTAGGCTAAGTCTAATGGATGATGGAGGCTTGCTAGCTGAACTGTAAGTGAAACCCACCTTAGCCAACGAGATGAAAGCTAAGCAACCCTTAGATGTATCCTTGTTGTTGTTGATCAAGAAGGTGGAAGAGGGAAAATTTGAGGATTATGGGTTTAATGATGGACTTTTATGCTTACATGAAAGGTATTATGTACCAAATGACATGAGGTTAAGGTAGTCCATACTTCGAGAGGCATATGCTAACCCTCATGCTATGCATCCCAGAGGAAATAAGATGTATCGAGATGTAAAAAAACTGTACTGGTGGCCTGGAATGAAGCGAGACGTAATCAAATTTGTCGCTAAGTGCCTAACATCTTAACAAGTGAAAGTTGAACATTAGTTCCCTTTTGAGTTGTTGTAACCAATTTAAATACCGCAATTGTAACATTCTTAAAATAGGGGTCTAGCATTTCTATGTTGTTGCATGCATTTAGCTCGATTAGCCTACTATTTAGGTGTGTTTGGGGGTCCTGGAGAGGCTCGGGTCCGAGCCAGAGCTTTGGTAAAATTTTTCTTTTTGGCATTTAAGGGGAGAGCTGGGGGAAGCAGGCCTTAAGTATAGTTGCCTGTGTTTTGATAACACAAGCTGATCAAGTGTAAAGGTGGTGTGACGTCACTTGTAGAAGCAAGAGGGGATGGGGTTCGAATCCCACATGCTGCATGATTGGGTTTTATTTTGAACTCTGGAGGAGAGAGGGGAGACTGGGTCAAACTATTTGAATGGATTGTGTAGAAGAGATTGAGGAGTAGGACTTGGTCAACCAATTCAAATGGTGGATAGAGAGTGAGTGGGGGAGGAAATCAAGGAGAGAATCAAGGGAGGTTGGAGTGTGGTGTTGGTTGGCCAAAAATGGGAGCTTGGTGTAACACCCCAAACCCGGCTTATGCATTAAGCCCGGATTTCGGCATGCCACACAATTTTAACGAACATTTAAAACATTTAACGAAGTAAAAATCAAATTGTAAAACGATTAAGAACATTACTTTATCGAAAAATCGAGGTTTATTCAAAATGCTTGATTTAAAACACAAGAATTTGTCGTTTGATATATATAAAGTAGTAATCGATAAAAACTTTAGATTTATTAAATCGAAATATTTCATCAAAAAGTTTTAAAAGAATTTTCTAAGTTTCTAGATAAGAAAAACTTTTATTTGAAACGAGAGTTATAGAAAATCATTTACGAAAAACAAAATCAATCCAACTTAAATAAACTAAAACATAAATAAATCCATCCACACAATAAAATTCATAATTAAAAAGGCCTTATTACATCGCCATTAATAATACTTAATAGAAATTATAAAAGAAGTCTCAAAGTTTTATGAACCACCATTTGTAGTATAACCACCCCACGAAGTCATCTCCAAACTAAGTCTCCATCAATTGTTATTACCTGAGAGGGGTAAAAAAAATGGGATGAGTTACTTAGAACTCAGCGTGCAACTCACTTACCATAATCCACTGGGCCAAGACCATTTAAACATTTATTTGGGCCTAAGCCCATTTTAAAATATAATAATTTGGTATTTAAAAATAATAATGCAATGATATGCAATTCCCAAAACCAAACCTAGATTTCCATCCGCTATACACCCCCGTACTCCAACCAAGACACCTGGGGAGCTTTAGTCACCCACCCGCCATCACATCAAGTAGGCTTTAAGCCCAATATCATATTTGTGGCAACGGCCATTTAAATAATTGTGGTAGAACCACCGATCTAGATTTGAACTGGCCATTGTGACAGAGTCACTTATCTAGAATTCTGGCATTAATCCTTTCTTCTCTTCATTATTGATACCAACCCATGCAATCATGTTTATGCATTTCAAAATATTCGTAGAGTATATCATATTATAGTTTATAAATTTCAGCCCATTAAAACACATTTCATATATAACCCATTTATCAATTATCATAAATGGCCCAATTATAAATTTTCACTTAAGGCCCATTTATCGATTATCACATGTGGCCCAAATTCTCAATTATCACATATGACCCAATTTGTCAAATAACACATATGGCCCAAATTTACCAAATAACACATATGGCCCAAATTTGCCAAATAACACATATGGCCCAAATTTACCAAATAACACATATGGGCCCAAATTTGCCAAATAACACATATGGCCCAAATTTACCAAATATCACATATATGGCCCAAATTTGCCAAATATCACATATATGGCCCAAATTTGCCAAATAACACATATGGCCTAAATTTGCCAAATAACACATATGGCCCAAATTTACCAAATAACACATATGGCCCAAATTTTCCAAATAGCACATATGGCCCAAATTTTCCAAATAGCACATATGGCCCAAATTTACCAAATAACACATATGGCCCAAATTTTCCAAATATCACATATGGCCCAAATTTATAAAATATCACATATGGCCCAAATTTATCACTTATTATCGTTTTAACCATTAAGGGCGATTTTCAAAATTTCACGATCTTACTACTGATTTCGAGATTTTAACACTAAGTGCCAATAATGTCATATTTTTCGATTTCACCAACTTTACGATTTTTAATCCAAATTTAACCATTGTATAGTCATCTAACCCATGAGATATAGTGTGAGATTACACACCTGATTACGGTGAGAACTACACTCTCCCGCTTGTTGATATCTAAACACACATTACGAAGGATTAGAACCAAAGGTTCTATACCCCGAGTAAACAGTGGTTCGGGAGTACGTATGACTTTGAATATTTGATTTTCGCCGGATGAAGGTCCACAACCGGTGGAAAATCTCAGATTCTCGAAACAGTCCTTCTCTTAAACTTAGGGGGATTAATAGAACCACCCCTCTTTCGAGTACTATTTACTGCCCTTTTCGTCCATATTTTGATTGCCTCTAATGACAAAAGATCATTAGTCTTAATAACAAACTATCGAAATTTGACTAAAAATTTTAAAGAGTGGGATTAACTTACCACAAGTACCCTCATTCCACAATATGTCAATCGAGCAACAACTTCTCCTAAAACGAAATCGATTAATAAACCATTCATAACCATATGTCGAACAATATGAAAATCCTTAATAATCCCTTACCTTAATACCTTAAATCTGATTTCAACGATCCACGATCTTTACGAATACTTGAGTTTCGACCCTCTACTAAGTTTCAATTGATTAAATTTTGAGTAGAAGAAAAGAAAAAAATAGATGCTTATGGAGAATAGAAGATTCGTCTATGCAAAAATAAAGGAGAGGAAGAATTGATTCGGCTATGGTGAATGGTTACCAATATTCGGCCATGAAGGAAAAAAAATAAGAATAAGAGAAAATAAATAAAGATAAAACAAAAGAACTTTGAGATCAAAAGTGTAATCGGCAATGATGAAGGAAAAGAGAAGAAAAGAAATGGTCTAAAATGGCTATATGGTTTCTAACACAAAGAAGAGAGAAAAGACTTGATGATAATAATCAAACTAAGACCCAAATGGTCAAAAAGGAGAAATGGTAAAAAGATGCAATTGTTTCCTCAAGGCTTAAGGTATATTCGGCTAGGAAGAGAGCAAATTTTGAAAGAAAATTTGATAAGTAAACACCAATTGACCAAAAAGAAAAATGCTCATCCAACACCCAAACCTACCAAGACAATAACAAAAATCCGCCATCCCCTAGCCCCTATCGGTCCACATACATGGTCAATAGGCCATTAAAAGTTTCAAAACATCTTTCCTTAATCCAAGCCTTATGTCCCTTATCATACAAAAATTTCTTGATTCTATACCTTAAGTTAGTACTTACCTTATTCCTTAGTCTACTTTCCATAAATGAAAAAGTCCATCCTTACCATATGTATTGCTTGACCAACACTTGCCAAACAAGTGCAAAAATAAAATCATCTAATTGCTATCCAAGGATTCAACATCTCCCTCATGCAATTACTCATGCGCCAACACCACCTTGCCAATTACTCATCTTATGCTAATTTTTAGACACTTAAATTAACTTAAGTATTAGGGTCACTTGATCCACTTCAATAAATTCCCAATACTAAAAATTATTCAATACCCGAATAATTCTATGCCCTTTTCAAAGCTATAATAAACACGAAAAAGAAGGAAAGAAAATTTTCATTCATAAGCTAAACACCAAAACATACAATATATCGATACTCGGATTTTTAGGGTGTTACACTTGGAAGGGGGTGACATTCGGCTAGGGGAATATTAGGAAGCATTCGATCATATGTGTGGGGAGTGCTGAATTTTGGAAAAGCTCTTTTGATTTTCATTTCGGGTTTGCCTATTCTTTGCTAGTGCCAAAATTACTTTAGGTCTTTTGGTTATTCTTTTTGTTCTTCTCTATAATTTCGTACATCTCTCTCTTGAGCCTTTCGGGACCTTTCTTTTCAACTATAGTATTGCCGAATACTTGAGTTGCTTGTTCTCATATTGTTTGTGCCGAAACTCTCTAGTAGATGTGATATTTTGGGTCTTTTTATTTCTAAGCTCCTCTGCCGAAACCATAATCTCCCATTTTAGTTTTCTTTTAACTCTTTGAACATTTTCTCTTTACTTGTGATCTTTTTCTTTTCTTCTCTAAACCAAAGAATCGAACTTTTTCTTTTTCTTTTGGGTTCTCTTTTAGTCGAACTTAAACTTTCTCAAACCTTAATCTTTTCTTACTAGCTGAATACTCCATCTTTTTATAACCCATCCTTTCATACGCATCTTTGGTAGGTTCTTGTAGGTTTTCGATTTGCTATAACCTAAGACGTGGTGTTCTTTTGATCTTGGAATCGTGTTTCTTTAGATTTTGAGGCCGAAGGTATACACTCCTCCCATGTTCGAATCATCTGAAATCTTAAGGTAACGGTTATTCTTCTCTTCTTCCTTTTCTTTCAATCTTATGTTGCTCATAGACGAGGTGGCTATTTCTCTTAGTTTTAGTTCATGGCTAATCCCTTCTTTTCTTCTCTCAACATAGTATGTTCACTTAGTTAAAACCCGTGGCGAATTTAATTTGTTCTCCATTTGGTTCAGTTCTCCATTTGATCAGCTTATCTCTTTTCGTTCACTTTGTTTTAACCAAATCTATAGCTTTGTTTAGGCCGATCATTGTAGGGATCTAGCAACTCACTTCTCTGCTTATTAATCACTCAGACTTCGGGAAGTGGTGGTAAGAGCTGAAACCCCTGTTAGACAATCATCATTCCTCATTGTGGTATTTTATTGATCGAGACACTCTTCATGGATGCAAGTGGTTGCCGTTCTAAGGGGTTAACGGTAAGGGAGTCTAAGAAGAATGGACTCGTAGACCCTTCTCCCAAGTTCAAATGGCGTAAGGTGTCAGCGATTCGAGATTTCTCACTGGGATATGAAAGAGAGTCGATACCTCTTTGGGATAGGTAAGTCATAGTTATTTGCGATAGTGAGGGTAAGTGTTAGTATATCGTATGATTAGAGGTGGATTATAGACCTCTCATTTGTTAGTTAATCGTATGATGTGTTGATTTAGGTGACGACGATCAGGAGGGTATAGTTCTTCGCATAATCAGGTTTGTAATCACGCTTTTATTTGTTTTGCTATGAGACTTTCTATGTGTCGGCAAAAAGCTAAAATGCCTTAATGTGTAAGTTAATGAAATATCCCTAATGGGGTAGTTGGTTACAGCCCAGGTGAGTAAATTTACTATCATACCTTAAAGGGTAGGCTGAGCATGTTGTGTACTCTGTATATCTGCCATGTCAAGACATTATTGCATTCATGAACTATTATGACATGATATCTTGTATGGGCTTGGGACATGAGATTTGATGATCGGGGAAGTGTATTTTGGTGGCTATGCCACATATTTCGGTGGCTCTGCCACATATTTCGATGATGAGCAGCATGACTGCCATCGAGGTGTGTAACGGATGGAGGGTTGATTGTAGAAACCCCCACAGGTGTGTTAGGTTGGATACAGGTGGTGTGTAGCGGATGGAATACTAGGCTGGGCTGGGTTGCATTGCATTCACTATCTGATATACCATGTTGATAGGGCTCCAACCAGTTCGATCCATATGGGCTTCACCCAATTTACTTATAAGAGGACTGAGGCCCAATTTGCTTCTAGGGGCTTAGGCCCAAATTCTATTTGAAAGGGGAATTACACAATGAGTTTTTCATAAACTCACCCCTCTACTTTAATTTTGAAGGTAATTCTTAGCATTGAGGGTTTGGATGCCGAGGCGGACTTTGAGGTGGCCATACGTCATTCTTTAGTAAATTTCATTTTACGTTACTTTAAATTTCCATTTTAATTTAGGTTTATGTTTTTAATAAGGCATTTGGTATTTAATTTGGTTATTAACTTTAATTCGGATTACGCTTATTATTACATGTGCAACACGAGATTTTCTTGAAACCTTAATACCTGTTATTTTCCAAAAATGTTAACAAACGGTTTTCAAACTTTATTTGATTATACACTGGGTTCTCTTAAACATCAGAATGGTTTTCAAAATATCACATCTTCAAATATTCACTGAAAATGTTTTCTGTTATAAATAATATTTTACCAACAACTCAAACTCGAATCCCCTAATTAATGCAGTTTTCAAATCAGGCACAACCTTTCCAAAGTAGGCATTGAGATAAACATGTTTTTTTTAAACAAACATCTAGACTCAGAGTTTTAAAAGAGTATGAATATTTTCTACGAGAACACAGTTTAAACCAATCTAACCATGTGACATGTTAGATCTAGCCATAACATCTGGGCCGGATTTGGGGTGTTATATTTTGTGGTATTAGAACCCGATTGAAAAACTTGACTGTGGAATGGGTTTCAAAAATGTTTTCCAAAATTGGTCTGAAATCTACTTTAAGAAATGTATGTCTTTCTGGAGGTATGGCACCCGAGTCTCTGGCACCAAATCCATAAGTCTTTTGACTTTGTTTGATATTATGAAATAATTTTAGAAAGAAACTATTAGAATTAGTGTTTTATGGCTGCTAGCTATAAGAGTTAAGGCTTTAGAGACTGAGACATTAGGAAATTCGATTTGCAAAAACAACTACTATACTCACTTTGCATAAAACATTGTTAAAAGCATTGAAATGATATACTTATTCATAAAATTTTTAATCAGATTAATTTCATCTAGCGAACATGAGCACTAGAGGATGTGGACGTGGTGGACGTGGTCGAGGTAGAGGCCGAGGTACTGGGGTTGGATCTGAGGTATCTGGGCACATGCTTGAAATGGAAGCACCTGCATCACTGGTGACCGAGATGGGGTCCCATGATTGAGCTAGAGGGGATGATTCTTTGTCCCAAGCTATGCTACGAGTCTTGGAATGAGTTCTTTGGGGCAAACCGGGGGTGAGTGTAAATCTATTCTTGAGTAATTTGCAAGGGCAAATAGAAATTTGAGATATTTAGGGGCATTTTTGGTGTGGCTCCAAGCGTAGCTGAGTACTGGCTAGAACCTGTTGAACGAATTATGGATGACTTGGACTGCTCAGTAGAGGAAAAATTGAAAGGAGCAGTATCCCTCCTTCGAGATGAGGCATACCAGTGGTGGCTCATGGTAAGGGAAGGTACTCCGGCAGATCGTATCACCTGGGACTTCTTTAAGATAGCATTTTAGGGAAAATATGTTGGGGCAAGCTATGTGGACGCCTGGAGGAAAGCATTTTTAAACTTGGTCCAAGGGAATAAATCAGTGGCTGAATATGAGGCGGAGTTCCTGCTCTTAAGTCGTTACACTCGGGGTATAGTCGCAACTGATTATGAGCATTGTGTACAGTTCAAAGATGGTCTATGGGACGAGCTAAGAGTATTGATAGCTCTGTAGTAGGAAAGAGATTTTGCCATTCTGGTTGCGAAAGTAAAAATTACCGAATAAGTGAAATGTTCTAGAGAGGCTGAATTGGGATAAAGATAGAGGCAAGAATAAGAGAAGTTTTGGGTCGTTAAGATCGTCTGGGGTTTCCAAAAGAGGCCTAGGTTCGAGGGGTTAGTTTGAGCTATGATGCTAGTTGTGGCAGGTCGACTGCGACCTTGTACAGATGTGGGAGAACACATCCGGGGGAGTGTTGGAGGAGAACAGGTGGATGTTTCAAATGTGGATCTAGAGATCATATGATAAAGGATTGTCCACAGGAGTTGGTTAGGGCACGATCAGTAGGTCAGGGATTTGCATAGCCAAGAAGAGGTGTTCAGCAGCCATCGAGAGGTCGTGGTCCGGCCAGAGGAGGGAATGGTTTTGGTCGAGGTCATAGAGCACTAGACAGAGGTGCTGATAATACTGATGTAAGACAACCTGGACTAGTTTATGATGCTAGACGTCGAGAAGATGGCGACGCACCGGACGTCATAACCGGTACATTTCTTATTTTTTATGCACCCTTTACAGCTTTGATAGATATTGGGTCTACACATTCATATGTTTCCTGTACTGTATCTGGGATTTTGAGCATTAAATCTAAAATTACTGCTAAAGAGATGTCTGTGGTTAGCCCTTTAGGACAATCTGTGGTAGTGAACATGTTGTTTAGGGATGTGCCTTTGGAGGTGCAAGGGGTTATTTTTCCAGTGGATTTGATGGAACTGCCGTTTGGCGAGTTTGATTTGATCTTAGGCATGGACTGGTTAGTTAAGCACCATGCAAACTTGGATTGCACTGCTAAGCATATTGTTTTAAGAACTCTAGAGGATAAGGAAGTAACTATGATAGGAAAAAGGAGAAATTACCTATCTTATATGATTTCAGCACTGAAGGCCGAGAGGATGGTGCGAAAAGGGTGCGTGGCATTCCTAGCTTTCATTAGTGCTTTGGATGCCAAAGAATTGTCTGTAGGGGATGTTAGAGCGGTGAAGGAGTTCTTGGATGTCTTTCTTGAAGAACTTTCAGGGTTACCTCTAGATCGCAATGTAGAATTTGGCATTGAGCTACTTCCGGGAATGGCTCCAGTGTCCATCACTCCTTACAAGATGACCTGAAGGAGCTGGCAGAACTAAAGGCTCAGATCCAAGAGTTGTTGGACCGAGGTTTTATCTGACCAAGTGTATCTCCGTGAGGAGCGCTGATTTTTTTTGTGAAAAAAGGTTGGGTCGATGCGTATGTGCATTGACTACCGTCAGTTGAACAAGTTGACTATTAAGAACAAGTACCCACTACCAAGGATCGATAACTTGTTTGACCAGCTACGAGGAGCTTCAGTTTTCTCGAAGATAGATTTGAGATCGGGATACCACCAGTTAAGGGTCAAGGAGGCGGATATTCATAAGACTACTTTTGAACTCGATATGGGCATTATGAGTTTCTAGTGATGCCGTCCAGATTGATGAATGCACCAGCTACTTTTATGGACATGATGAACCGAGCCTTCCAACCTTATTTAGACCAGTTTGTGGTGGTATTCATAGACAACATCCCGGTGTATTTGAGAACGGAGAAAGAGCATGATTCACATATTCGGACAGTTCTGTAGATTTTGAGAGAGAAGCAACTATATGCCAAATTCAGCAAGTGTGAATTTTGGTTGAAGGAAGTGACTTTCTTGGGACATGTTGTTTCTATCAAGGGTATTAGGGTTAATCCCTAAAAGATCAAAGTTGTATTGGATTGGAAACCACCGAAGTCAGTGTCAGAAATTTAAAGTTTTTGGGTTTTGCTGGGTACTATAGAAGGTTTTTTGAGGGGTTTTCATTGATTGCAGCACCTTTAACCAAGTTGTTACGAAAAGGAGTACCGTTTGTTTAGGCCGATAAGCAATAGGAAAGTTTTGAAAGGTTAAAGAAGATTCTGACTGAGGTGCCAGTATTGATTCAGCCTGAGGTTGGGAAGGAATTTGTCATCTACTGTGATGCATTACACACATGTTTGGGATGTGTGCTAATGCAAGAAGGAAAGGTTGTAAAATATGCATCTCGTGAACTAAGGACGCATGAGATGAGCTATCCCACCCATGACCTAGAGCTAGATGCGGTGGTGTTCGCCCTAAAGATATGGAGGCATAATTTGTATAGGGAAAAGTCGATTATCTACACCAACCATAAGAGTCTAAAATATCTCCTTACCCAGAAGGAGTTGAATTTAAGACAATGGAGGTGGATTGAGTTGCTGAAAGACTATGACTGGTCGATTGAGTATCACCGGATAAGGCCAACGTGGTGGCAGATGCGTTGAGTCGTAAGGTGATATCGGATTTGAGAGCAATGTTTGCTCATATCAGTTTTTATGAATATGGTAGTCTGTTAGCAGAACTTCAGATAAAGTCAACATGGGTAAGCCAAATTAAAGAAAAGCAATCATTGGATGAATCGTTGGGTTCTCGACTTTAGTAAGTGGAAAATGGGGAGACAGTGGATTTTAGTCTGAACAATGAAGGGGTATTGTGTTTTCATGGAAGAATTTGTATGCCAAGGACTCTGACTTGAGGCAAATGATTCTGCGGAAAGCGTAGTAGCCCCGTACGCTATGCATCCCGGTGGAAGTAAGATGTATCGAGATCTACATGAACTGTATTGGTGGCCTGGACTAAAACAGGAAGTTACTGACTTTGTGGGTAAGTGTTTGACATGCCAGCAAGTGAAGGCAAAACATCAGTTGCCTTCATGGTTGCTGCAACTAGTAAAGATTACACTTTGGAAGTGGGAGAGGATAACAATGGATTTTGTTAGTGGGCTACCCTTAACGCCTACTAAGAAAGATTTAGTATGGGTAGTTATTGACCGGTTGACTAAGTCCGCACACTTCATACCAATTTTTACTGACTATTTGTTACAGAAGTTGGCCAAGCTATATGTGGTAGAAATCGTGAGGTTGCATAGGGTACCAGTGTCTATCATATCAGACAGGGACCCAAGATTGACATCGCAGTTTTGGAAGGCATTGTATGGAGCTTTGGGTACAAGGTTAGAGTTCAGCATAGCATTTCACCCACAGATTGATGGTCAGTCGAAAAGGGTAATTCAGATTCTGGAGGACATGTTAAGGGTCAATTCAAGGGTAGTTGGTAAGATTACTTGCCATTGGCTGAGTTCGCATACAACAACAGCTATCAGTCAAGCATTCAGATGGCACCTTATGAGGCGTTATATAGTCATAGGTGTTGTACCCCTACCTGTTGGACCAAGTTAGGTGAGCGACAGTTGTTGGGTCTAAAATTGATTTTAAAAACAGAGAAAAGGTTAAGCTGATTTGGGACCGGTTAAAAGAAGCTTCTAATAGACAGAAATCATATGCAGATCTGAAGCGTAGGGAGATAGAATTTTAATGGGGATCATGTCTTTTTAAAAGTCTCACTGTGAAAGAAGGTTTTAAGATTTGGATGGAAAGGCAAGTTGAGCCCCAGATTCATCGAACCTTATCGAGTGTTGAAACGTGTGGGACCAGTTACTTATCAGCTTGAATTACCCTTGGAGCTGAGGCAGATACATAATGTATTACATGTTTTGATGTTAAGGCACTATCGTTCAGATCAATCTCACGTAGTGCCTGTTTAAGAAATTGAGGTTGGACCTGATCTGTCTTTTGAAGAAGAACTAGTGCAGATTTTAGACCGGGATGTGAAAGTGTTGAGAAGAAAGTCCATTCCGTTGGTTAAAGTATTATGGCGTAATCACGGTTCGAGAGAAACCACGTGGGAGCCGGAGGAGGCAATGCGACTGCAATACCCTTACCTTTTTTAATTAAGTAAATTTCGAGGTCAAAATTTTCTTTAAGGGGGTAGAAGTGTGACATCCTTAAAATAGGGGTCTGGCATTTCTGTGTTGTTGCATGCATTTAGATCGATTAGCCTGCTATTTAGGTGTGTTTGAGGGTCCTGGGGAGGCTCAGGTTCGAGCCAGAGCTTTGGTAAAATTTTGTTTTTGGGCATTTAAGGGGGAGAGCTAGGGGAAGCAGGCCTTAAGTATAATTTCATGTGTTTTGATAACACAAGCTCAGCAGGTGTAATGGTGGTGTGGCATCACTTGTAGAAGCAAGAGGGGATGGGGTTTGAATCCCACATGCTGCATGATTGGGTTTTATTTTTGAACTCTGAAAGAGAGAGGGGAGACTGGGTCAAACTGTTTGAATAGATGGTGTAGAGAGATTGAGGAGTGGGACATGGTCAACCAATTCAAATGGTGGATGGAGAGTGAGTGGGGAGGAAATCAAGGAGAGAATCAAGGGAGGTTGGAGTGTGGTGTTGGTCGGCCAAAATAGGAGCTTGTAAGGGGGTGACATTCGGCTAGGGGAGTATTAGTAAGCATTCGGTCATATGTGTGGGGAGTGCTGAATTTTGGAAAAGCTCTTTTGATTTTCATTTTGGGTTTGCATATTCTTTGCTAGTGCCGAAATTCCTTTAGGTCTTTTGGTTATTCTTTTCTTCTTCTCTACAATTTCGTACATCTCTCTCTTGAGCCTTTCGGGACCTTTTTTTCAACTACAGTATTGCCGGATACTTGAGTTGCTTATTCTCATATTGTTTGTGCCAAGACTCTCTAATGGATGTGATATTTCGGGTCTTCTTGTTTCAAAGCTCCTCTGCCAAAACCATAATCTCCCATTTTAGTTTTCTTTTAACTCTTTAAACATTTTCTCTTCACTTGTGATCTTTTTCTCTTTTCTTCTCTAAACCAAAGAATCACATTTCTTCTTTTTCTCTTGGGTTCTCTGTTAGTTGAACTTAAACTTTCTCAAACCTTAATCTTTTCTTGTTAGCCGAATACTCCATCTTTTTACAACCCATCCTTTCATACGCATCTTTGGTAGGTTCATGTGGGTTGCCGATTTGCTATAACCTAAGGCGTGAAACAAACTAGCGAGCCAACTATAGACTCTACTATTGCAGCTCAAGAAACTGGTGAAATGATCTCTTGTGAGAAGGTTGAATTTGGAAAGATTGTGATGCATCAGACAAAGCATTTCCACAAATTGTCACTCATATACTTAATGTATGACCCTTGAAACTATCGTTGCAATCAAAGGTTTTGACGCAATCAAATGTATCTCTATCCTTACCTTTTCCACAAAGATTCAGGGAGAATGAGTAGGATAAGCAATACCAATAGTTCCTGAATACAATAAGGCAACTTCAGGTCAATATTCCTTTAGTAGACGCTCTTGTGCAAACTTTTCCAAGAAGAAGAAGCTTAGTGATATGGAAACTATTGCACTCAAGAGTGTAATGCTGTTTTGACAATAAGTTGTCCCCAAAATGAAAGATCCTAGGAGCTTTATTATCCCATGTTCAATTAGCAATTATAATTTGGGCAAGGCTTTATGTGACTTGGGAGCTAGGATCAACCTAATGCCACTATCTACTTTCAGAAAGTTGGGAATTGGTCGCATGAAACCCACTATAGTGACATTGTAACTAGTTGATTGATCTTTGGCTCAATCTGAAGGGAAAATTAAAGATATCTTAGTTCGTGTGGATAAATTGTTTTTCTAGCTGATTTTATCATACTTGACTGCGAGGCAGACAATGAGGTTCCCATAATCTTGGGATGACCATATTTAGCCACCGGACGAACTTTTATTGATGTTTACAAATGTGAACTGACCATGCGACTTAATGATGAGCACGTTACCTTTAGTGTTTTTAAATCTATTCAATGCAAGGATAAAGAAGTATTCCATATTGTCGATGTGCTAGATGATCTAATTGTGGAAGAATTCAATGACCAAAGCACAATACTTTTTGAGGAGTTTGTAGTGACATTTGATGATGAATTCTTCGATAATTTTGACAGCAAGGTTGACGCTAATAATATTGAACTCAGGCATGGATGACAGATTGAATCATTAGACTTAGCCAATAGAACAACTCCAATTTTCAAACCATCGATCAATGAAGCTCCTACTTTGTAATTGAAACCATTACCTATTCATCTTAAATACGTCTTTCTTGGTGATAACAATCCTCTCCCAGTTATTGTCTCTGCAACATGGGATGTAACTCAAAAAGAGAAATTGGTCCATATTCTTAAGCAAGATAAACAAGTTATTGCTTGGAGTATCGCCGATATCTGAGGTATTAGTCCATCTGTTTTCATGCCCAAGATCAAGTTGCAAGATAAAGGGATACAGTTGATTGAGCAGTAAAGAAGATTAAATGAGAAGATGAAGGAAGTTGTTAGAAAGAAATTATAAAGTGGCTTGATGCTGGAATTATCTACCCTATTTCTAATAGTAATTGGATAAGTCCAGTGTAATGCGTTCCTAAAGAGAGTGGTTAGCAATGACAAAAAACGAATTAATTCCTACACGCATTCCTACGGGATGGCGAGTCTATATGGATTATAGCAAACTTAATGCTGCCACAAGGAATGACCACTTCCCATTTCCTTTCATTGACCAAATGCTGGACAGGCTTGTTGGAAGAGCCTATTACTTCTTCTTAGACGACTATTTTGGTTACAATCAAATTGGTATTGCATTGGAGGATCAAGAGAAAATAACTTTCACTTGTCTCTTTGGTAATTTTGCTTTTTGTCGTATTCCTTTCGGTCTTTGTAACACACCAGCGACATTTCAAAAGTGCATGATGATAATATTCTTAGATATGATTGAAGATTCTTTGGAGGTTTTTATGGATGATTTCTCAATATATGGGAATGATTTTGATCATTGCGCTGACAATTTGGATAAAGTATTGCAGCGATGTGAAGACACACATCTTGTTCTAAATTGGGAAAAATGCCATTTCATGGCAACTGAAGGCATTGTGTTAGGCCATTGCATCTCTAGTCAAGGAATTGGAGTAGACAAAGCTAAAGTGGAAATCATTAAGAAATTACCTCCACCGACAAATGTGAAAGGTATTAACAGTTTTCTTGGGCATGTGGGGTTTTACCTAAGATTTATTAGAGATTTCTCAAAAATTGCAAAGCCCTTATGCTCTTTGCTGGAACAGAATTGAAAATCCCTCTTTGATGATGCATGTCTAGAGGCATTCATTCAATTAAAGACATAGCTAGTAAATGCACCCATTGCCGTTGCATCAGATTGGTTTCAACCTTTTAAAGTTATGTGCGATGCAAGCAACTTTGTTGTGGGTGTTGTTCTAGGACAACGCAGGGGAAAAATAATTCGCGCCATCTACTATGCTAGCAAAAATCTTACAGAGGCTCAAATCAATTATACCACTATAGAGAAAGAATTTTTGGCTGTAGTCTTTGCTTTCGACAAGTTTCGTTCTTATCTTGTCGGCACAAAGGTTACCGTATTTAATGATCACTCAACGTTGAGATATCTTTTAGTGAAGAAGGAGCAAAACCAAGATTGATACGCTGGATCTTACTATTGCAAGAATTTGACATCGAGATAAAAGACCGTAAGGGTTCACAGAATCAACTTGTAAATTATTTGTCCCTTGATTGAAAGTTGGCAGTGAAGATGGAAACATACTTCAAATTATCGACGCATTCCCACATGAGAGGTTATTTGATGTAGATGCAACCCCTTGGTATGGAGATCTGGTTAACTATCTAGTGTGTGAAAAACTCCCATTGGTTGTCACAGGATATAAAAAAGAAAATTTTTTTTGTGAAATAGTGAAGTATCATTGGAACGAGCTGTATTTATTCAAGATATGCAATGACAACATTATTCGGTATTATGTTCTAGAAGAGGAGATGCTTTCAATCCTAAAGCACTGTCATGATGCTCCTTATGGATGTCATTTTGGTGGCATGCAAATTGCTGCTAAGGTTCTCCAATCAAGATTCTATTGGCCTTCTTTATTAAAAAAATGCCTACAAATTTTTGAATCAATGCGATAGGTGTCAACGCACTGGTTCTATATCCCAATGCAATAAAATGCTGTAGCAGCCAATTATGGAGGTTGAATTGTTCGATGTTTGGGGTATGGATTTTATGGGACCATTTCCAAGTTCATTTGGAAATCTTTATATATTAGTAGTTGTTGACTACGTCTCGAAGTGGGTTGAAGCTATTGTAGTCCCAAAGGATGATGCAAAGACAGTACTTAATTTTTTTCACAAGCATATACTCACCCGCTTTGGCACACCAAAGGAATTGATTAGTGACCAGGGTACACATTCTCATTGCAACCAAGTGGCAGCTGCACTAAAAATATATGGAGTTAATCATAGAATGCTACTACTTATTATCTGCAAACTAATAGACAAGCCAAAGTATCAAATAGACAAATTAACAACATTCTTGATAAGGTTGTGAACCCTTCAAGGAAAGATTGGTCTTCCAGATTGGATGGCACTTTATGGGCATTGCGGACAACATACAAAACTCCATTAGGGATGTCACCATATCAATTGGTTTTTAGGAAAGCATGTTATTTTCTAGTTGAACTGGAACACAAAGCACTGTAGCCAATTAAGCAAGTGAACATGGTCTATGAAGCTGCTGGAAAGAAAAGGCTGCTAGATGTCACTTAACTAGAGGAGATTACATGAAATTCCTATGAATACGCTGCAATTTATAAAGAAAAGACCAAAAGATGGCATGGTAGAATTATTTTACTGTGACAATTTATCACAAGTCAACAAGTTTTATTATTCAATTCTAGACTGAAACTGCACACGAGTAAATTGCACTCTTATAGTTCTGAACCTTTCAAAGTATTCCCTTATGGTGCAATCACAATCAGAGATTTAAAAGATGGACACCAGTTCAAAGTGAATGGCTAGCGATTGAAACATTATCTTGGGAATATTGATCAAAAGTAGGTAGTGACCATTAAATTGGTTGAAAAATTTTAATTCTTATGAAATTTATTATGTAATTTTAATTTAATTTAATTTTGTTTCTGTTAAAGTTTGCTTTTTTTTTATTTCTATTTTTTCAAAATAATTAGGTACCATAGTCGACGCAATTGGGCTTTATTGTCAATGCAGTTCGTACTATTAAACTGTCACTTCTGATTCAGCAAGAACGAGGGCAGATCAAAAATTTCAAATCCCATCGTTTGATCAAAAGTCACCTAGCTGTTTCATCTGTTTGAGCGGGTGCAATTCTCATTGGACGTAATTATTCCTACCAACTTTATTTCCCTTCAGAAAATTACACCTTTCCATCTTCTTCTTTCACTCACTATAAACCCCTTTTCACTGTATCGACTGTAATACATACAAAGTAGCCATTTTTATTCACTTTTCCTTTCCCAAGCTTGTACCTATACAACTTCAAACCATCTTTACTCCACAAAACAACCATAATATGGCAAGAACGTTATGGTTAGTCAAGAAAGCCACCAAGCCTGTTGAAGAACACTTGTCCTTTGCAAATGCAGTTTGTGAGTCGGAATCCTCCATGCCAACGAAGAAAAATGAGCCGGTGATCTTTTTAACAAAAGCAACCAAAGACCGGTTTCAAAACAACATTTTAAAGCGAAACTTCCACCCATAATAGGGAATTCTCCTTTCGCAACAACAAGACTTGGGCAAGCAAGTCTCCAGAACCATCTCTAAGTTGAAGTGGGAGACTTTCTGTACGCATCCTGGAAGCTATTCTCCTTCATTGGTACGTGAATTTTACGCTAACCTTTATGACCATGAGTTGGAGTTTATCTTTGTTCTAGAAGGCTTAATCGCATGGGATGCTACAAAAATCAATGAGCTGTACAACACTAAAGTGGATGTCGATGAAAACTCTGAGTTTATTGAGGATATCACAGACGACAAAAGGGACCTATTGGTGAAGGAATTATGTGTCGAAGGAGCATTGTGGACGGGTTCACATCAAAAGAACTATATGATGCACCACTACTTCTTGACACTGCAAAGCAAAATCTAGTTTCATTTTGTCAACTGCAGGCTACTACCCTCTACACATAACACCACAGACAACCTTGACAGAATGTGCCTAATACATTCAATTGTCAAGGGTAGAAAGATTGATGTCGGTAAAATACTCCTCCGGAAATTACTGATTGCACTATAAGGAAAATTAGAATTTTGGTTTTCCGTGATGATGAAGAGGTCTTGAAAAATAAAGGCCCGATAAATAAAGCCTCTATTGAAAGAATGACTCATGGAAAAGATACACTGACAATGAAGGAGGCAAAAACCAGTAAGACAAGGAAGGGAAAAACCAAGGCAAAAAGCAAGGACAAAACCTGACAACAAAGACATCATTGTTGTGCAAAATGTAGGGTATCGAGCAGTTGGCCAATTCCATCAGGAATAAGCATATTAGGCTTGTCGCTACAATAGAGGATTTGGACAGATCACAAAATTTGTTCTATATTTATACCAGGGCCTACAACAACTCTATTATAGCCGCATTAAGACAGTTAAGCCCAACCCCACTCCTAGAATTTTCAGTGTTCCCACTGATCATCTGAGATTATGAACCCTCATCCAAGGAAGATGAATTTGAGGATCGAAATAGATTGGTGGAATCCCTTCCCATTGTGTACGTCTATGATGTTGAGAAATAAGAGGACTCAAAGGACGTTGAGGATTACATGCGAAGAATTGATAGCTTGGTCGAGGGTGACATCATTGTTGGTCAAGAGGCATCTACTGGTGAGGAGAAAGTTGTTGTGGAAGTCGAGGACGTCCACGTTGAAGTTGTGAACGAGAAGGTCGAGGAAGAAAATACTGAGACAGAAGCTGCTGAGAAAGAATCTATTAAGAACAATGTAAATGCATCCAAGTTTGTGGATGCAACTAATGATAATTTGGAGCTAGATGGAGCTATATCGATGGAAGCTGATGAGGTAACAAGTGAGGAGAACCACAATTTATTGGCTATAGTGGTTTATATCGGACCACTTAAGGTGACCCCTCCTACATAAGAAGCAGTTGATGATGCTAGGGTAGCGCCAGAAACTGAAGAGAGATTCGAGGATCGTGCAAAGCCCAAAGAAAAGAAGAGAAAGTTCTCCAAAGACAAAAGTACAAGAATGAGAAGGAAGAAGAAACATTGTGCAACCACATTGATGGCCGAGGAAAACTGAGTTAGTTTATTTTAAGTTTTAGCTAAAGTATTCATGCATTGCATGTAGCTATAATTTTCATTTTGTTAGTGAACATTGTCGTTGCATTTTTATTGTCATTGCATTTTAATGTTAGTGCATTGGGGACAATGCAAACTTTAAGTTTGGGGGAATGCATATGAGGTTTGGAAATACACCTACATTTTAAAATATTTTTAATATTAATGAAGAATGCAAGGTTTATTTGTGGTTAATACAAATGTGTTTGGAAATTTTTGTTACATTTGATGCTTAATTCTTGAATCATGTGAACTATCAATGAATGAGTCGGATAAATTTGACTGAATGTTCTATCTTTAATTCTTTGATGAATGATTTAGGTTGCATTAGTAATGGATGACTAGTAGCATTTCTTGGATCTTGAATGAATCTGCCTTTTACAGCGACTCATATGTATATATAGTTATGAATAAGAGACACTCCAAAGTGGGTGTATTGTAAAATGTTAAAGAAGGAACACTACAATGTAAGAGTTAGAAAAATGAATCTGGCCAAAGGCTGTCAATACACAAGTGTGTGTCTGCACAATTACGTACTCCCTAGGGTTTTGTTGCACTCCAACGTTACTTCTTAGGAACAAGAGTATAGTAATTCAACGATATCCCTTGTTCACAAAAAGAAAAAAGAAAAAAGAAAAAGAGAGATATATTGTACAATTAATGCTGTTTGGTAGATAAACTTTAGGATTTGAAGCATGATACCGATTTTGATGAAGATGCAATGTTATTCATTCATACTTATGTATTGTCATTGCAATATTCTATCATAAGGATGTGAATCATTCATTGGGATTTTAGGTGATTCAAGTTGTTAGAATGATCATTTGCCTTAGTGAATTCTTGTGTAGCCTTGCTAGTTTCTATTTTACTTGAGGACAAGTAAAAACTCAAGTTTGGGAGTGTGATAGTACTAGAAAGAACATATGTTTTCTCCCTACATATTGGTTAATTTGTTCCTATTTAGTTATCTTTATCACATATTTTAGCATTTTCAGTTCAGTAATTTACATTTTATAATTCAGTGGATCTTAGCTTATTTATCTTTAATTTTGTCATGTTTTGGTACTAATGTCGCTGCATGAGTATTTTTAGATTGTGCCTAGATTTGTCACCGTAGTTGACAGCTATTCAGATAGGAAAACAAATATGTGACCTATCTAGTCTAGTACAACTAACTTGTAATGCAGAGGCAGCATGATTCTGATGAAAAGACACTCTATTTGGGGAAAATATAAATATTCACAAAAAAAAAAAGAGGAGAGCTTTTGGGGATTATCATCTTCTTCAACCTATCCTTTGAATTTTTTAGCTATGGCAGCTTAAGTCTCCTACAGGTGAACCGGAGTGAAAGGGATGCAAACAAGCTCTTGATGAGGAGCCTTGGGTGTGACACAAGATGGAATAGAAATATTCAAGTCGAGTTGTCTAGGAATAGTATTATCCACTTGTTTCTTTCATTTTTCTTTTCTAAATGCTGGTGATTACTTTTATTTCGTGTTTTTATGGAAGTACACATGATTTTTGGGTTAAATGTTATTTTATTCAATCTTGCTTCTACTATTTGATCTTTGGGTTTGAATTTTTAGCACAAAAGTGTTATTGCGGTCATTGACATTGGAGGTGTAGCGACAGTTCAAGCTAACAAGCACGACAATGGAAGTTGCTTGAGGATTAGAGAAATTTAATCCACTTGTTCTTAATAGTGTTCCATAGCCATCATATGAAGGTGTGGCTAATGTGCATGTTTAAGTCTTTGATTAAATATAGAAGTTAAGCTTGGTAAGATATTCATTGCAATTTATTGCATCGAAAATCACCTAACTTTTTATACCTTGTGAGCAGTTAGCATTTTGTTGAATATTCACGTTGGGGATCCCAGTTTATCATTATCATATTTTATCTTGTTTTCAAGTTATCGCTTCGACACCTAATCTCACAATTTATCTCATTTCTATCTGTAATAGCACGATTTTGGGCCTAGTTGAAACAGTGGTTTTTGGACAACAATTTTGACGAGGAAAATTTTATTTTATTACATTTTTATGGTCTACAATTTCACAAAATTATTTCATGAAAATTTCGATGTTGGGCACTCAATTTAGTCAAAAGGATTAAATTGTAAAAATGCAAAAGTTGAGTTCTACATGATAGAGGTGTCCAGTTGTTATGAAATTTTAAATTTGATGTCACTAAATGATAATTATACCATTGGTTAATTTTTTGGACAAAAATGGACATGAAATAGGTGAAATAGAATATTTTTAAGTTAGGGGCATTTTGGTCATTTAGTAATTAAAATGAATTAAAAACAAAATTAAAAGCCAATTTTTGTCCATCTTCAACCCCATGGCCGAATTTTACAAGGGGAAACCATGGCTAGGGTTTTTAAGCTTCCAAGCTCGATTGTAAGTCCGTTTTAGTCCCGTTTTTAATGATTTTTCGTTTTTGAAATCCTCGTAACAAGATCTATCTATTTCTACCACTAATTTGAGATATGGTTAAAGTCTAAGGTTTTGACCTATGATGAATATGTGTGTATTTTTGTGTTTAATGGTAGAAAATACATGTTTATGATTAGAGAAATGACTTTTACTAAGTGATTTTCGGTGAAAATGATAAAAAGGACTTATTTGGAAAAGTTATAAAATTTTTCATAAAAGTGTGAATTATGGAAATTGTGGGTTGTTGTAGTTATGAAAATGGTTCGGCTAGGCTTAAAATACAAAGGAATTGAAAGAAAATCATTTTACGAGCCTAGGGGTAAAATTATAAATATGACAAAGTTTAGGGGCAAAAATGTAATTTCCCAAAATGTAAATTTTGGGTTAATTTGAGTAGCATGTTGAATAAATAAGTGAAATGTGTTGTTATAGATCAAGTAAAATGAGATTCGAACTTAGAACGAGAGGAAAATAAAGAATATGATGAATAAGTCATTTTCATTGATTGTGCTACCGAGGTAAGTTTGTATGTAAATAATGCATCTTTTTTACTTATGTTTTCATATTTTGATAAATGGTATGATTTTGGTTGAATATTTGATGTAGTTGAAAAAATATCAACAAGTGAGAAATTTCCCTGTTGAATCTTAGGAATAGAATAGGATACAAGTGACATGTCACTAGGGACCTATGTGAAATCTATGTGAAATTGTGACTAAGTGAATCCGAGTGCTAGTCTTAAGTTCTACTAGTGGCTGGGTATACCAGCATGTGTTGCGGATACCTGAAAGCTTGCGTGAGCAAAGACTTGAGTAATTCTGAATAACCAAATCGACTTGTGAGCGGAATCATGAATGTGAATAGCTTGAGAACGAGCCTATGTGTGATAAGTGATGTGAAGTAGCTTTGGCTACAAGTGTGGCACTATGTGCAATATTCTGATGTATCCATTAATATTCCAATGTGTTCAACGCGAAATGACTAAGTATAAATGATTGTGATTATGTGATGAATGAGTGCAAGTACATGTGTATATATATATTCATGAGCAATGTGATCGATATGTGATCGAACTTTGGTAAGATTGATGTGGAGTAAGTATGACTATGAAAACTTGTAAATATTTGATAATGACTAGCTATTGGAATGGCTTATCTATGGACATGCTTGGTGTTATGTGTGTGTAAATGAAAGTTAATACAAAGAAAACATGAAAGAGTAAAATTAGTAATAAAACACTTATGGACAACAACAGTTATGAGACTTTGAAAAATCACCAAAAATGGTGAAAATCTAATTATAAGTTGAATAAGGTATGAAATTAAAGCTTATTTTCCTATTTTAACATAAAAGAAATGGTGTAAGCAAAGAAATTTCACATTCTGAGATATTTGAATTTTTGTAATATAGACTCAGAATGATTTTGGAATCCTTATTCTAACTTGGAAAATAATTAAAATTGTAAAAATTAATTATCATTTATAATTTATATTTTTCAATTTCTTAATGATTCTATTTTCAAAATAAATAAATGGAAACATCATCCAAATCCCGTATGAAGAGATAATTAATTTTAGTGAAGAAAAGTCGAAACTGTCAGACAACAGAATAGGGGAGACTTTAAAGAATAAAATATACTTATTGGATAAACCAAAAATTCTGAAAATTTTATGGTAAGAAGATATGTGAGTCTAGTTTCAGGAAACATTTTTGGAACTTAATTTGGAGTTCTTTACTCAAGATATAAATAATTTAGTGACTATGACTCAAATAGACAGCTTGAGATGAACATGAATAAATAGTGGAACTATGTGCAATTATGATTGTATTATCTTCAGAACATATTGTGAAGATTTTTAAAAGCTTATTAATAAATCACTTATTATTTACATACCTACTTACTAAACTATAATGTTTACCCTCTTCCTTTCCTTTTTCCTATAGTGTCACAGATGCTAGCTCGAGTTGGAGGTCGTCGGAGATTCTATCACACTAACAAGTTATTGATTGGTATTGTATCAACGATCTTCAAGTATTTTTAAGTATATGGCATGTATAGGGACTTAATTATGTGTGTATGTTATTATGAGTTGGCCTAGAATGTTGGCCTGTGCTATTTGATGGTTATTGTTGTATAAGGCCGTTTAAGGTGGCTAATAATTGTTATGTTATAAGTCTATAACGATGCATTTCAAGGATGTGTATGCTTGCATGTGTTGGATGAGTAAATGTGTGATAATTATGATTGGTAAATGTGATTGGTTGTGTAAGTTGCATGATGTGATGGTTAAGTGTGTGTGTGTGATTATGCATGATGAATGTGGTTTGTAAATGGTATGTGGATGTCTTAGTGTGGATGTTTGAATGCTTAATAATACCATGTTGTGTGATGATAAATTTGTATAAGTGTTTTGGGGTGGCAAGGACTTGGTAAATAGCCTTACTTGTGGCCACACGACCATGTGCCCTGGGTGTGTGAAGTCTGCACTTGATTTTCAAAAATTAGAAACACCACACGGGCATGTATCTCAGCTGTGTGAAGGACATGGCCTTGGACACAGACGTGTGCCCCTGTTTTTCAAGAAATTTTCTAATATTTTCCAAAGTTCTCAATTTAGTCCTAGACCACTTCCAAAGTATGTATTGGGCCTTGTAGGCCCTATTTAGGGACTCAAACATAAAAATTTGAAAAGTTTTAATTTGGATGAAATTTTATGACTCAGTTTAATATGTTTTCAAGTGTATGTGTTTCGATAATGCCTCGTACCCTATTTCGACGTTGAATACAGGTAAAGGGTGTTACACTATCCATTTATTGCACTGACATTGATAGAAAAAAGACAACCATCCTCATGGGATCGATATCTGATAGACTCATATATGTCTACTATACTTGCATCAACAGTGTAAGTTTGTACATTATTGTTGTGACGTTAAACAGGCGATCAGAGATCCCCGTTTTACATCTCAATTTTGGACAAAGCTTTAAGAGGCATTGGGTACTCGTTTGAATTTTAGTACTGCCTTACATTTACAAAAGGGTGGACAGTTCGAATGAGTTATTTAAATATTGGAAAATATGCTAAGAGGTTGCATCATCAAGTTCCGAGGAAGTTGGGAGGAATAGTTGCCTATAGTGGAGTTTGCTTACAATAATATCTTCTAGTTGAGTATAAAAATGGCACCCTATGAAGCCTAATATGGGCACATGTGTCAAACACCACTGTGTTGGATCGAGTTGGGTGAAAGGAAAATTTTGGTTGCAGAAGTGGTACAATAATCTGAAGGGAAAATAAAATTGGTTCAGGATAGACTAAAAGCAGCTTTGAATAGAGTGAAGATGTATACAGATTTAAAGAGATAGGGCATTGAGTACAGTGTCAAAGATCAATTCTTCCTTAAAGTATCCCCATAGAGAAAGGTGTTAAGGTTCAGAAGAAAAGGCAAGTTAAGTCCTAGGTTCATAGGACCTTATAGTATCCTTAAGAGAGTTGGTCCGGTTGTGTATTAGCTAGAATTACCTCCAGAACTAGATCGAATTCATAATGTCTTGCACATCTCCATGTTGAGATGATACCGATTCGAACCTTCCCACATCGTACCTTTGAAAAGATCAAGGTGAGACCAAATTTGTCCTTTGAGGCCAATCATGTACAAATTCTAGATTGTGACGTAAAGTTTCTAAGAAGGAAATGGATCCCACTCGTCAAGATCTTATGGCGGAATCGTGACACTAAAGAGGCCATGTGAGAGCTAGAAGATGCGTTTCGTCAACGATATCCTCATCTATTTGAACCAAGTAAATTTTGAGGATAAAATTTCTTTTAGAAGGGGAGAGTTGTCACACCCCAAAATATAGGAAACTAACTGATATAATTAACCAAGAAATGACCTAGGCCTGGTGATTAAGTAGTTAGTACACTCCCTAGATGTCCTAGGTTCTATCCACTCCTCTCCCATTTCTTCTCTTTTTAATTTCAACAAACCATGACAATAACCATACCAAAATAAATATTATTTGAAGTAGAAACTTAACAAGAATGGGTAGCAGCCCAATGGTTAGTTTGAATTGCCCAAATCCCATTTCTTTTTAAATTTGACAACCAGGGGTAAATTTCTAAACAACCACTAAAACTTTTGAAAACCCTAGCTATTTAGTCTAATCTTTTCGAATTAGATAAGGATTTTTTTCTTTCAAACCCAAACTAGAAAATTTCTTTTCTCTCCCTACTTCTTCTCCCTTTTTTGTTTCATCTTTTCTTTGCAAAATATTTTCTCTCCATTGCTGAATTTATTATTTCTTCCTAGATTAAAATTTGTTCTCGATTCAAGTTGTTTTTCAATTGGTTTCATAATCGCCATTAGAAACATTCTTAATCCTCGGCAAGAATCCGTAGGTACAATTCAATACCAATAATTAATCTTAAATTCTCATAGTATTACATCCGATGCTAATCTTTCATTAAAATTAATGAATCTTTAGCAAATGTTGCTGAAATTCCCAGTAATCTTGATAAATCTTGAAAATAAGCAGTAACCCATGTATAAATGTTGTTTGAAGGTTTGGATTTAGGTGCCGAATTAGATATGAACGTGAGAAACATTTCTCAGCCTACCCAAATTAATGGCCCCACACACGATCATGGGCCATTGAAACCCTAGGATAGTTCAAATATCAGATGACCATGAACCCTCCACATGATTTATAGCATCCCACATGGCTTGGTGACACGGCCGTGTGTCCCATGTTTTTAGATTTTATAGTTTTTCATAGAATTTTAAGATTCGTTCAATTTAGTTCTTGAATAGTTTCTAATTAGTGTTTAAGCTGTTCAATTATGTCCTTGAAGCAAGAATAATGTTAGAATGCATGATCAAATTGGTTGAATTGATGTTATATATATTAGCCTGAATTATAAATGATATATATATATGTAATAAGGAAATTTTGTCCGGTCTATGAAAAACCAAAATAAAATAATAAATACCAAATGTCCTTCAAATACAGTCCATTTACAAAACCATTCACAGGCCCAAATATTACCAAAAGCCCAACAAACTATCCAGCAACCCAATTATAGACCTAAACAGATTACCCAAACTAGCAATAAACCCGATTAGCCCACTAACTAAACCCACATAGCCCAAACAACTAAAACCAGACCTGTAACAGCTCGATTTAGGGCCTAGTCGGGATAGTGGTGCGAGGCCACGAACCCGAGGTGAAATTATGAGTTTTCCGGTGTATGCTATGTTTGCATGCTACTATGAAAGTTTTGTAAAGTAATTTATTAAGTTGAGGTCAATTGGTCTAAAAAGGACTAAATTGCAAAAGTTGCAATGTATGAGTTTCTGGAAGCTTTTTGCATGAAATAGCTTTAGAATAATAATTATGAGCCCTTAAATAAAAAATTGCCCAAAAATAAAATTTTGGACAAAATTGGCCTTAAGATGGTTAAATAGAAATTTTTAAGAGGAAGGGCATTTTGGTCATTTGGCCTAATTAGTGTTTTAAGTGGGAAAAGATGAGAAAAATCCACTCATCTTCTTCCTTGAGCTGCCGAAAATTTGGAGACACCATAGCTAGGGATTCTTCATTTTTTTTTCAAGCTCATAGTAAGTTCATCATAGCCCCGTTTTTAATGTTCTTCGTATTTTAAAGTTCCCGTATTATGAATTAGCTAATTTTAGCTATAAAATGAGCCAAGATGCATGTTCAAAAAAATCTACCCTTGAATGACATTCTTGTTAATGATGTTTTATGGAAGTTTAAGAGAGTTTGATGTTAGATAAACATCTTTTCCTTAATGAATTTCATGGAAAAAAAAGGTAGTAGGGACCATTTTGTAACAGTTATAAAATTGGTCATACCTACTAGGAATAGTGAGAATTGATGATTGTTTTAGAAGAGAAAATGATTCAGTTGAGCATGAAGTTTAAGAAAGTTGCATGAAAATCACTTTACGAGAATTGAGGCAAAGGTGCAAATATTAGAAAGTATAAGGGCAAAATAGTAATTTTGCCAAAGTATGAGTTATGAGTCAATTTAGTCAATATGGTTTTAAATGATCTATTTATGATTATAGATCAAGAAAAACGAAGCTCTGATCGAAACCGAGGCAAGAACAATGTAACATCCTAGATTAGGGGTTATGCATTTGTGCATAATTCATGAGTAGTAGGTTTTGGCGGTGTTTGGAAGTGAATTAAGGTTTTTAAAATCCTAGGATGGCGAGAAAGCTTTGGACAATTATTGGTTTTAAGTTAAAACAAGAAGTGATGTGGAAAAGTGGCAAGGGACGCCACCTAAGGTGCAAGGGTTTTGGCATCAAGTGAAATACTTTGAGGAAGAGGTTCGAATCCCATTATGTGCATTTTGCTTAATTTTATGAAATAGCATGTTTCTTGTGGTATGTGGTGTGCATTTTAGAACCTTGGAAATGTAAGGAAATGTATGGAAATGTATGGAAATGTAAGGAAATGTATGGAAATGTAAGGAAATGTATGGAAATGTATGGAAATGTATGGAAATATATGGAAATATAAGGAAATGTATGGAAATGTATGGAAATGTAAGGAAATGCATGGAAATGTAAGGAAATGTATGGAAATGTAAGGAAATGTAGGAAATGTAAGGAAATGTAGGAAATGTCACGGAAATGTAAGAAATGATTTAGAAATGTTAAGTTTCAAAAGAGGAAAGTGAACATTTTGGAAACTTAGAAATGTTAAGAGGAAAGTGAACATTTTGGAAATGCTAAGTTAAAAAGAGGAAAGTGAACATTTATGGAAACTAGGAAAATGATTTAAGAAATGATTCAAAGAGGAAAAGTGAACATTTATGGAAACTAGGAAAATGATTTAGAAATGATTCAAAAGAGAAAGTGAACATTTATGGAAACTAGGAAAATGATTTAAGAAATGATTCAAAAGAGGAAAAGTGAACATTTATGGAAACTAGGAAAATGATTTAGAAATGATTCAAAGAGGAAAGTGAACATTTCGAAACTAGGAAATGTAAGGAAATGTCAAGTTTAAAGAGCCAAACGAAAATTTTGGAAACTTTGAAATGACTTAGAAATATCGAGTTTTAAAGTTTAAAGAGGAAATTAAGGCAATGTGGCCTTAAGAGAAAAAGTATGTGAAATTTGACACACAAACAAGCTTGGAAAAGTGGCTGAAGATGCCACTTAGGGCCTCTGAAATGGCACCACATGCAAGTGTATTTGGGCAGGATCGAGTCACTTAGGAAGCAAATAAAAGAAGTTTTATTTTGCAACAAAGAAGCAGAGAGGTGGATGGCATGTGGGCTCTTAAAAGAGGAGTTTTATTTCCTTTAAAATTTCAGCTAATTAGGAGATAATTGTTGGATTAATTCTTTTGATAAAGTGATAATTATCACATAGGAAGAGTGGTGGCCAAGTAGGGACTCTAGCCTAGTAATTTCGGCTATAAAAGGAAAGAAGGCCATTAATTCATTCATTCACTCTTCCTTTGCGAATTTCTTAAGCAGATTCTCTCTCTCTCTGAAATTCCTCTGAGTTTTATTCTTCCTTCTCTTTTCTTTCTAATCCTCCAAAAATCGAAAGTTGTGAGAGCATCATTTAGCCATAGCCAAATCTCTGAAGGTTGAAGTGAAGGTGCAATCGATTCCTTCAAATAAGGGTAAGATCCAAGTTTAGTTTCCATTCTTTTATATTTTAGACTTATCAAAATTTAGGGACTAATTTCGATTATTAATCTTGGCCAAATCATGGAAGGAGAAGTTCTTTTCCCGAAGGTACACCATAGGCCGCGTGTTCCCTAGTTATTCGGTGAGTTTCAGGATTTAAAATTCACAAGGTAAGTACCTATAGCATTTGGCCAAGGCTTATTTTAGTGTTTGGATCTATCTTTAATTATCTTAGAAGCCGAAAACTAATATGTTAAAAGGATCTAGAGTTGGCCGAATACAAGGAAGGAGCATAAGCAAAGTTTCGGGATTTGAGAATTTCAAGGTAAGTGTACTTACATATTCAGCCAAGGCCCTATCTTAAGTACTTAGATCTATTTGTTTTAACCAAAAACTAATTGATTCAAGGGATCTAGTGAGTAGCCGATTTCAAAGGGGGAAGAATACAAGTTTTGGGATTTGATTTTTTATTCAATCGGCATTAAGGTAAGTACACAAATCCTACTAGGATTTGGTTTTATGGTGAATAGGCCTTTGCTAAATATTACCATGTTGGCCGAATGTAGGCATTAAAAATCTAAGGTAGTTGATCGGATTTCGGGATTTCAAGTGAAATCGTTAAGCGAATCAGGTGTGTACCCCACACTAAATCTTGATAGATTTACGGCTTTAATTCATTATATGTGTTAATATGAAAGTGTAAGAATATGGCTAAGGTACGGTGTGTACCCCACACAAATCTTAATAGATTTATGGCTTTAGTTTGATATATGTTGTTAATATGAAAGTGTAAGAATGTGGCTAAAGTACCATTTTATGGTACAAAGTACTCAAGTACGTTTCCTACTCCTACTAGGATTACGAAATACGTTATATTAACATGTGAAAAGTGACATGAATGTGAATTTAAGTATGATATGCATGATATAAATAATATGGGGCATTCGGGATATTTGAGAAAGGGGAAGTGAATGTGATGACTTGGTCTCACTATCGAATGTGGTGACTTTGGTCACATTATCGAATATGGTGACTTGGTCACATTATCCGAATGTGGTAACCGGTTACATTATCTGAATGTGGTGTCTCATGACACAATTATCGAGTGGCTATGCCACGAATTTTATATGGGCGATGAGCACGTCGACTGCAAATGACGCCTTGAAGGTGTGTAGCGGATGGAGGGTTGACTTAGTAGTCCCCACTGCATGAGGATGGTATGGGTGGAGTGTAGCGGATGGCATATAGGTTTGGGTTCGGGATTGCATCATTATTTTGAATCATTAAATGTGAAAATATGATATGTATGAATATGATTTGTTATGCCTGAATTTGTTAAGACTTAGTGTTTGTGTACACATTGAGTCATTTGACTCACCCGTTGTGGGAACATGTTTGGTGACGATCAGTGATGGACCGGGTTCGGAAGAAGCTTAGGGATGGCCATGCATAGCAAGAAATTCTGACTTGGACTTTTATTTTATTTAAGTAATTTAAAGTTTATTTTGGTTTTAATTTTGGGAAATTATTTGATGTAATAAGGCCATAGTAGCGATTACCTTACTTTTATTTATTGAGCATACAATCTTTATATGTATTAAAAGATTAAGTAAATTTAATTTAATTCAAAGTCCAAACGTTTTGTCACCTAAATCAAAAGGATTTTAATAACGAAATAAACCAATTTTCAACTCAAGCCCAACCCAAAACAATCTTTCTTTCAAAACACACAAGTTTTTCCTAAGTAACAAAAGAATTTGAAGCAGTTTACACTGGGAACATACGGATCCGGTCCGGCTCATGGGCGGGTGTGGGTGTTTCAATTTGGTATCGAGCCCAATTTTAAACTCTCACTTTGGGTTTAAGGCCCAAAACGTTTTCCAAAGTAAGCCCAAAAGGAATTTTCTGAAAAATTTTCAGGTTTTTCTGGCATGGCCACTAAGTCTCCGACTCGCAGTCCACTAGGTAAGTACCCCTATCTCTTGTGTGATTTATGATATGAATTGTAGAAGGGTAGAAATGGAATGTAGATTAGTATGATAAGTACTTAAACCCTAGGACTAGTTTACCCCAACAATTACATAAGACTTTAATGCACAAGTAAACAAACCTATGTCTAAGTCGCCGAGTTAGGGTGTGGCAACCATGGTACGCATGTCTAGGATTGGTTTTAGTGGGAGCTTGGTATTTAAGCAGTCCGCGTGACTCACCTCCTCTCCACTCAAATCCTACCTGGTGCGTAGCCTCAGTTCACCTTAACCAAGAGGACTTATACACAGGCTAAACCCCTAACTAAAACCCGAAAGGGACTAGCCGTATTTTATGGAAACCTTAGTTTTAAAATTTCTAAATTATTTTCTTGATTTGAAAAAGATTATTTTTATAAAATTTTCTTGAAATATTTTAGATTTATAAAATTACAAAAATACCCCTAGTGGTAAAATTATAAAAATGCCCTTGGTTTGTGAAGATTTTCAAAATAACCACAGTTCTTATCAAAATTTCACTACTTTGCTTAAAGGAACCCTAAATTTACAAAATATCAACATACCTTGATTATGGAAAGAAATTTACGAAAATATCCCTGATTTGCAAAATGACCAAAATACCCTCAGAAGGGAAAATCAACGAAGTACCTCAAATTAGAAATCTTCAAAATGCCCTTGGTTTTAAATTTACCTTATTACCCTTGATTTCAATAAAATTTCCTCACTTTTAAAAGTATTTAAAACCCTATTTTGCAAAGTCCAAAATACCCGATTTGAAAATTTATGGAATTACCCCGATTGACAAAATTACCAAAATGACCACGATTTTCAAAATTTTGCAACATCACCGATTTGGAAAACAAATTCTCAAAAACAACCTTCAAGTTTTGTAAATTCCAAAATATCCGTGATTTATTAAGATTTACAAATTCACCCAGTTAATTACCAAAATACCTCGGTTTCAAAATTTTCCAAAATACCCCGGAATGCAAAATTTCAAAAACACCAAGGAACCTTCTTTCGATAAATTGTGAAAAATACCCTCAGAGGAAAAATTACGAAAATACCCCGGTAGTGGAAAAACAACAACAATGAAAACTACAACATTTCTATGAATGAGCGAAAGTTCATAATTGATTGATGGATGTATGAATGTAAAGGCTGTGTGCATGTGTGAATACAAAGAACCACTTCTAAAAAAAATTCTTTCCATAAAACTTCTTGGCGGTTAATCGGTGAAACAAAATTTTTTAATACATAAAACTTCTTAATCGATTAATTCGCGATGTTAGAAATGAGTTCGAGGGGCGTGAATTTAGAGATTGTGCTGGAAAGTATGATGGTTCTATTAAGATCGAGTGCGTAGCGTAAGCATAAGTGCGGTGAGAAGGATTGTATGATTTGTTAGTAAGTAATTTCGAGGACGAAATTATTTTAAGGAGGGTAGAACTGTAACATCCTAGATTAGGGGTTATGCGTTTGTCCATAATTCATGAGTAGTAGGTTTTGGCGGTGTTTGGAAGTGAATTAAGGTTTTTAAAATCCTAGGATGGAAGAAAGCTTTGGAAAATTATTGGTTTTAAGTTAAAAACAAGAAGTGATGTGGAAAAGTGGCAAGGACGCCACCTAAGGTGCAAGGGTTTTGGCATCAAGTGAAGTACTTTGAGGAAGAGGTTTGAATCCCATTGTGTGCATTTTTTCTTAATTTTATGAAATAGAATGTTTCTTGTGATATGTGGTGTGCATTTTAGAACCTTGGAAATGTAAGGAAATGTATGGAAATGTATGGAAATGTAAGGAAATGTATGGAAATGTAAGGAAATGTATGGAAATGTATGGAAATGTATGGAAATGCATGGAAATATAAGGAAATGTATGGAAATGTATGGAAATGTAAGGAAATGTAGGAAATGTAAGGAAATGTAGGAAATGTCACGGAAATGTAAGAAATGATTTAGAAATGTTAAGCTTCAAAAGAGGAAAGTGAACATTTTGGAAACTTAGAAATGTTAAGAGGAAAGTGAACATTTTGGAAATGCTAAGTTAAAAAGAGGAAAGTGAACATTTATGGAAACTAGGAAAATGATTTAAGAAATGATTCAAAAGAGGAAAAGTGAACATTTATGGAAACTAGGAAAATGATTTAGAAATGATTCAAAAGAGGAAACTTAGAAATGACTTAGAAATGTCGAGTTTTAAAGTTTAAAAGAGGAAATTAAGGCAAGGTGGCCTTAAGAGAAAAAGTATGTGAAATTTGACACACAAACAGGCTTGGAAAAGTGGCCTGAAGATGCCACTTAGGGCCTCTGAAATGGCGCCACATGCAAGTGTATTTGGGCAGGATCGAGTCACTTAGGAAGCAAATAAAAGAAGTTTTATTTTGCTACAAAAGAGAGAGGTGTGGACGGCATGTGGGCTCTTAAAAGAGGAGTTTTATTTCCTTTAGAATTTTAGTTAATTAGGAGATAATTGTTGGATTAATTCTTTTGATAAAGTGATAATTATCACATAGGAAGAGTGGTGGCCAAGTAGGGGACTCTAGCCTAGTAATTTCGGCTATAAAAGGAAAGAAGGCCATTCATTCATTCATTCACTCTTCCTTTGCGAATTTCTTAAGCGATTCTCCTCTCTCTGCTGAAATTCCTCAGCTTTTATTCTTCCTTCTCTTTTCTTTCTAATCCCTCCAAAATCGAAAATTGTGAGAGCATCATTTAGCCATAGTCGAATCTCTGAAGGTTGAAGTGAAGGTACAATCGATTCCTTCAAATAAGGGTAAGATCCAAGTTTAGTTTCCATTCTTTTATATTTTAGACTTATCGAAATTTAGGGACTAATTTTGATTATTAATCTTGGTCGAATCATGGAAGGAGAAGTTCTTTTCCCGAAGGTACACCATAGGCCACGTGTTCTCTAGTTATTCGGTGAGTTTGAGATTTAAAATTCACAAGGTAAGTACCTATAGCATTCGCCAAGGCTTATTTTAGTGTTTGGATCTATCTTTTATTATCTTAAAAGCGAAAACTAATATGTTAAAAGGATCTAGAGTTGGTAGAATACAAGGAAGGAGCATAAGCAAAGTTTTGGATTTGAGAATTTCAAGGTAAGTGTACTTACATATTCAGCCAAGGCCCTATCTTAAGTACTTAGATCTATTTGTTTTAACCAAAAACTAACTGATTCAAGGGATCTAGTGAGTAGCCGATTTCAAAGGGAAGAATACAAGTTTTTGGATTTGATTTTTATTCAATCGGCATTAAGGTAAGTACACAAATCCTACTAGGATTTGGTTTTATGGTGAATAGGCCTTTGCTAAATATTACCATGTTAGCTGAATGTAGGCATTAAAAATCTAAGGTAGTAGATCGGATTTCGGGATTTCAAGTGAAATCGTTAAGCGAATCAGGTGTGTACCCCACACTAAATCTTGATAGATTTATGGCTTTAATTCATTATATGTGTTAATATGAAAGTGTAAGAATATGGTTAAGGTACGGTGTGTACCCCACACAAATCTGAATAGGTTTATGGCTTTAATTTGATATATGTTGTTAATATGAAAGTGTAAGAATATGGCAAAGTATTAATGTTATGGTACAAAGTACTCAGGTACGTTTCCTACTCCTAATAGGATTACGAAATATGTTATATTTAACATGTGAAAAGTGACATGAATGTGAATTTAAGTATGATATGCATGATATAAATAATATGGGGCATTCGGGATATTTGAGAAAGGGGAAGTGAATGTGATGACTTGGTCTCACTATCGAATGTGGTGACTTGATCACATTATCGAATGTGGTGACTTGGTCACATTATCGAATGTGGTAACCGGTTACATTATCTGAATGTGGTGTCTCATGACACAATTATCTGAGTGGCTATGCCACGAATTTTATATGGGCGATGAGCACGTCATTGCAATGACGCCTTGAAGGTGTATAGTGGATGGAGGGTTGACTTAGTAGTCCCCACGGTGTGCATGATGGTATGGGTGGAGTGTAGCGGATGGCATATAGGTTTGGGTTCTGGATTGCATCATTATTTTGAATCATTAAATGTGAAAATATGATACGTATGAATATGATTTGTTATGCTGAATTTGTTAAGACTTAGTGTTTGTGTACACATTGAGTCTGCTTTGACTCACCAGTTGTGGGAACATGTTTGAGATGACGATCGGTGATGGTGGGTTGGCGAAGCTTAGGGATGGCCATGCATAGCAAGAAATTTACGACTTGGACTTTTATTTTATTTAAGTAATTTAAAGTTTATTTTGGTTTTAATTTTGGGAAATTATTTGATGTAATAAGGCCATAGTAGCGATTACCTTACTTTTATTTATTGAGCATACAATCTTTATATGTATTAAAAGATTAAGTAAATTTAATTTAATTCAAAGCCCAAACGTTTTGTCACCTAAATCAAAAGGATTTTTAATAACGAAATAAACCAGTTTTCAACTCAAGCCCAACCCAAAACAATCTTTCTTTCAAAACACACAAGTTTTTCCTAAGTAACAAAAGAATTTGAAACGGTTTACACCGGGGAACATACCAGATCCGGTCCAAGCTCGTGGGACGGGTGTGGGGTGTTTCAAACAAAGTTGAGGACTAAATTGCACATCTACATACATTTTGTATATTGAGGTAAGTTTGTATGATTTTTAAGCTTTATGATTATTATCATTAAATTGCTTAATATGATGTACAATAACTGTATGAAATGATCATGTTATGTTCAATCAAGAAATCATGATGATAAGTACAAGCAAGTCCTGATTGAAGATGAATTTCCCAGGATACTCGATCTACCACACAAGATATCATGTAAGTCCAAGGCAAGCTTGGCATTGATCAAGTTATCATGTAAGTCCAAGACAAGCTTGCATTGATCAAGATATCATGTAAGTCCAAGACAAGCTTGGCATTGATCAAGATATCATGTAAGTCCAAGGCAAGCTTGGCATTGATCAAGTTAGTAAGCAAGTTATCATGTAAGTGCAAGGCAAGCTTGGCATTGATCAAGTTAGCAAGCAAGTTATCATGTAAGTCCAAGGCAAGCTTGGCATTGAGTATGTTATCAAGAGCAAGACTTCATGTAAGTCCATGTCAAGACATGGCCTTGAAACCAAAATGAGATAATCCATGTAAGACCGTGTCTAGGATATGGCTTTGGCATCACATATGTGGAAAGAGATTTAGTATCCTCAGTTATTCACAGAAATTCATCGGGCAAATGAGTAAGCTAAAAGAAGATAACAAGAAAGCTAAAAAAGTAAAGTTAGTATCAAGATGAAGTTAGATGAAGTTGAGCATTATTCATATTGTGAATGAGAAAGTAGATATCATGATTATTGTTATGATAGTATACTGATCAATATGATCAAGTGATACAGGTATCATGGTTACCTTACAAGTATGATAATAGTAAGTGTCATGAGACATGTAAGAATCTATATGAGTAAGTAAACTCTTTAGCTGAAATTCATGATACCATTGTTTATGTGAAATGGTTTATATTAAGCAATGATGATTGCTAAGAGTTGTTACATACAAACTTACTAAGCTGTATGCTTACATTATGATTCTTCCTTTCTATGCAGTCCGCCAAGCTAACTCGTGGATCATTAAAGTCGGAGCTCGCAACACACTATCAACTCTTATTTTGGTATAGCCAAGTTACTTTACTAAGTATGGCATGTATAGGAAACATTCATTTTGTGGACATGTTTTAAGAAGGGCCTTTGTAAAGGCTATCAAGTTTATTGTTCTTTTGTATATGGCTAAGTAATTGGCCAAATTTGACTAAGCATGTATGTTTGTTAAGATCAATGAAGCATGTAGTATTATTCTTAAAATTGGGTTGTTATTGCATCATTGAATTATGTATGATTATGATCTTCATTTTAGGGTGTTTAAAGGCTTAGTAAATAGCCTGTAAGTACCCACACAGTTGGACACACGGGCGTGTGTCAAGACTGTGTTAACCCTACACCTTAGTATTATTGACCATAATAGGCCACGGGCAAATTCCACGGCCATGTGTGTATGCTATGTATGACACACGATTTGGACATGGGTTTGTGCCCAGACCATGTTAATTTAGTCAGTATGTCAAGGATTAGCACACGGTCTAAGCCCACAAGCGTGTCTAAGCCGTGTGGAAATAGTTAGTATCCCTACACGGTTTGAGGGCATGGGCGTGCTTAAGGTTACACGGGCATAATCTAAGTCACACGGGCGTGTGAACCTTATTTCAAAAATGAGTTACTTGATTTTAATCCTGAAAGTTTTCAGATATGAGTTAAAGGCCTCTTAGGTCCTTGTTATAAGTGTTGACTAAGAAAGTGAAGTTTTTAAGTTGGAATAAAATTTTATAGCCTGAAAGTACATGATTTACTGAGTTTAAGCATAGTAATGTCTCGTATCCAGACCCAGTGTCGGTCTTGGGTGGGGTGTTTCATTTAGTGGTATCAGAGCTACGATTTAGTCAGTTCTAAGACTAACGTAGCACGAGCATGAGTCTAGCTATATATGCCATACGTAAGAATATTTTTATAGTGATAGTGTGATGACTCCTGATGACTTAAATTACATTTATATATATATAGTAAATGGATCCCGAAGGAGCTGAGGTGGATGATGTAGAAAGTAACACATCAGCTCTCGTCAGAAGGGACGGTGCCGTATGAGTATGAGAATAGACCCATTATGGTGAGTCAAGAAGGAGGAGAGAAGAGGCTAGAGAAGCCTTCCTCCATATGATGGATGCCTAGTACACAAAGTTCGTTCGAGCGAACGAATGCACAACCCCTCCACCCCCGCATGTTCCACAACCTACTCCAATAGCCCCCCAAGTAGTGGAGGTGGTAAGATGAGGTAAACCTCCAATCGATAGGATCAGGAAGCATGGGGTAGAAGAATTTCGAGCTAGAAAAGATGATGATCCAGAAAAAGCTGGGTTCTAGTTAGAAAATACTATCAGAGTATTTAACGAACTGTCCTGCACTCCTGATGAATGCATGAAGTGTGTAGTCTCACTCTTAAGAGATTCTGCTTACCAATGGCGAAACACCCTTGTGTCGGTGGTACCAAGGGAAAAGATCTCATGGGAATTCTTCCAAGAAGAGTTTAAGAAAAAGTATATCAGCCAGAGGTTTGTAGACCAGAAGAGGAAAGAATTTCTAGGGCTAAAGCAAGGTAAGATGTCAGTAATCGATTATGAGCGAGAGTTTGTATAACTCAGCAAGTACGCTCGCGAATGTGTGTCCACTGAGTCCATTATGGGTAAAAGGTTTGAAGATGGTTTAAACGAGGACATTAAGTTAGTTGTTGCTGTCCTCGAATTAAAAGAATTCGTTGTGCTAGTGGAAAGGGCTTGCAAAGCCGAAGAACTAATAAAAGATAAGAAGAAATTTGAAATGGAGTCTCGCGATTCTAGAAAGAGATAGTGGAACAAGTCATTCCAATCGTCATCCAAGAAGTCAAGAGATTTTACAGCTCGATCAGCTTCTTCCACTGGGTTTTCAAGGAAAGACAAGAGTAACCAGTATTCAGGAAATAAAGCACAGACCACTTCAGTTGCAAGTGTTGGAAATGTTAGATCTGATAGACCTGAATGTCCACAATGTGGCAGACTCCATTTGGGAGAATGCCGAGCACATGAAAATGCATGTTTTAGATGTGGTTCCCAAGACCATTTCATAAAGGATTGTCTAGAGATGACTAAAGAAGAGAGAACTCAGAACCCGAGATCTGGGAGTATGGTTAGAGGGAGACCGCAAAGGAACCCGGGAAGTGCGACAAGTGGAAGAGGTAACCCCAGAGAGCGGTAGCGAGACCGAGGGTAGAGCGCTCAGAAGGACTTATGCCATTCGCAGTCGCGAAGAGGCATCTTCCCCTGATGTTATTACGGGTACCTTTTCTCTTTACAATACTAAAGTTACTGCTTTAATAGACCCTGGATCCACACACTCTTACATTTGCATAAAATTAGTACCCGGTTTGGGTGTGCTTATAGATACCACAAAATTTGTAATTAAGGTGTCTAATCCTTTAAGCAAGAGTATGTTAGTTGATAAAATTTGTAAAGATTGTCCATTAATGATTAGAGGTCATTGCTTTAAAGCAAATCTTATGTTGTTACCTTTTGATGAATTTGACCTCATTCTTGGTATGGATTGGTTGACTACTCATAATGTAATTGTAAATTGTAGGAAGAAATACATTGAGATGAGATGTGAGAATGGGGATACTCTTCATGTAGAATCAGATGAGCAAGGTAGATCATCGGTAAAATAATTTCTCATATGATGGCAGAGATATATAAGAAAAGGGTATGAGGCATTTTTGGCCTTTGTATTAAATGATAAAGAGATAGAGTTAAAGATTGAATCAATGCCGATAGTATGTGAGTATGTGGATGCTTTTCCTGAGGAATTACCAGGATTACCACCAGTTAGAGAAGTTGAGTTCAGCATTGAGCTAGCTCCCGGTACGGTACCAATATCCATTACTCCTTATAGAATGGCTCCAACAGAGTTGAAAGAGTTGAAGTTATAGTTGCAAGAGTTGACAGACAAAGGCTTTGTAAGATCAAGTTGTTCACCATGGGGCGCTCCAGTTTTGTTTGTGAAAAAGAAAGATGGCACCATGAGATTATGCATTGATTATCGTCAGCTCAATAAAGTGAAAGTAAAGAACAAGTACCCATTGCCTAGGATCGACGATTTGTTTGATCAATTGAGAGGAGTGACTGTATTCTCCAAAATAGACTTGAGATCAGGGTACTACCAGTTGAGAGTGAAGGATTCAGATGTATCCAAGACTGCCTTTCGAACAAGATATGGGCATTATGAATTTTTAGTCATGCCCTTTGGGCTGACCAATGCTCCTACGGTATTCATGGACTTAATGAATCGCATTTTCAGACCATACCTTGATAAGTTTGTTGTCGTTTTCATTGATGACATACTGATTTATTCTTGAGACGAGAATGAACATGCTGATCATCTACGGATAGTTTTACAGACTCTTCGAGAAAATCAGTTGTATGCCAAATTTAGTAAAAGTGAATTTTGGCTTAAGGAAGTGGGATTCCTGGGACATATTATCTCGAGAGATGGAGTCTGAGTAGATCCAAGTAAGGTCTCAGCTATAATAGACTGGAAACCATCGAAGAACATCACAGAGATTAGAAGTTTTCTGGGCTTAACCGGCTACTACAGATGATTTGTCAAGGGGTTTTCTATGATTGCAACCCCGATGACTAGATTGTTACAGAAGAATGTAAAGTTTGAGTGGTCAGAAAAATGCCAACAAAGTTTTGAAAAGTTGAAAGCAATACTGACAGAAGCTCCAATTTTAGTACAACCCGAATCAGGGAAAGAATTTGTAGTCTACAGCGATGCATCCTTAAATGGATTAGGCTGTGTACTCATGCAAGAAGGCAAGGTAATTGCTTATGTCTCCAGACAGTTGAAGCCTCATGAGAAAAATTATCCGACGCATGATCTTGAATTGGCTGCCATAGTCTTCGCTTTGAAGATTTGGAGACACCATTTATATGGTTAACAATGTTGGATTTTCACCGATCACAAAAGTTTCAAGTACTTGATGATGCAGAAAGAGTTGAACTTAAGACAACGAAGATGGTTAGAGTTGATAAAGGACTATGAGTTGGTCATCGACTACCATCCAGGAAAGGTGAATGTAGTCGCCAATGCTTTGAGTAGGAAGTCTCTGTCTATTTTAAGAGCATTGAATTCAAAAATATCTTTATCTGATGATTGTTCTATTTTAGCTGAGTTGAGAGCTAGACCAATGTTCCTTCAAGAGATCTTTAAAGCTCAAAAGAAGATAGCGAGTTGCAAGTCAAGAGAGCTCAATGCAAGTCAGATGCTGAATCCGACTATCGGATTAATTCTGATGGATACTTGATGTTCAGAGATAGAGTTTGTGTTCCGAGAAAAGAAGAGCTTATTCAGAAAATTTTGCACGAGGCACATAACGAATGTTTATCTGTACATCCGGTTAGCACCAAGATGTATAATGATCTAAAGCAATAGTATTGGTGGTTGAAAATGAAGAAAGACATTTCAGAATTTGTCACCAAGTGCATGATTTGTCAGCAAGTAAAGGCTAAACACCAAGTACCTTCGGGTTTACTTCAACCTATCTTGATTCTCGAGTGGAAATGGACTGTATCACCATGGATTTTTTAACGTGTTTACTATTGTCTCCGAGCAAGAAAGATGCTGTTTGGGTAGTGGTTGATAGACTCACGAAGTCAGCCCACTTTATACCTATACAAGTGGATTACTCCCTAGACAAGTTGGCAAACTTGTATGTTTCAGAAATAGTAAGACTTCACGGAATTCCCTTATCGATCATATCGAATAGAGATCCGAGATTCACATCCAGATTCTGGAAGAAGCTGCAAGAAGCTTTGGGTACAAAATTGAGTTTTAGCACAACTTTTCACCCTCAGACTGACGGTTAGTTAGAAAGGTTAATTTAGGTACTCGAGGACAAGTTCAGATGTTGTGTTTTAGAATTCCAAGGCAGTTGGGAAAAGTTTCTCCTATTGGTAGAATTCGCCTATAATAGTAGCTTTCAGTCAAGCTTAAAGATGGTGCCTTATGAGGCCCTATATGGGCGTAAATGCAGAACTCCCTTATTTTGGACTGAACTCAAGGAGAATCAAATTCACGGGGTTGATTTGGTTAAAGAAGCTAAAGAGAAAGTGAAAGTAATTCGAGAATGTTTAAAAGCTGCCTCAGACAGACAGAAATCCTATTCGAATTTAAAGAGAAAAGAGATCGAGTACCAAATTGGGGATAAAGTCTTTTTGAAAGTATCACCATGGAGAAAAATTCTCAAATTTGGCCGTAACGGCAAGTTAAGTCTACGTTTCATTGGACCTTCGAGGTTACAGAGAGAATTGGGCCGGTAGCTTACCGTTTGGCTTTGCCATTAGAATTAGAGAAGATACATAATGTGTTTCACGTGCCAATGTTACGACACTATAGATCAGACCCTTCGCATGTAATTACCCCTTCAGAAATAGAGATTCGTCCCGACATGACTTATGGTGAAGAATCAGTTAAGATTTTGGCTCGAGAAGTTAAGCAACTAAGAAATAAGAGTATTGCCTTAGTAAAGGTATTGTGGCAAAGGCACGGAATTGAAGAAGCTACATGGGAATCAGAAGAGAGTATGAGAAATCCATATCCAAACCTTTTTGCTGGTAAGATTTTCGAGGACGAAAATCCCTAAGGGGGGAAATTGTAATAGCCCGATTTAGGGCCTAGTCGGGATAGTGGTGCGAGGCCACAAACCCGAGGTGAAATTATGAGTTTTTCCAGGTTTATGCCATGTTTGCTTGCTAGTATGAAAGTTTTGTAAAGCAATTTTATTAAGTTGAGGTCAATTGGTCCAAAAAGGACTAAATTGCAAAAGTTGCAATGTATGAGTTTCTAGAAGCTTTTTGCATGAAATAGCTTTAGAATAATAATTATGAGCCCTTAAATAGCAAATTGCCCAAAAATAAAATTTTGGACAAAATTGGCCGTAAGATGGTTAAATAGAAATTTTTAAGAGGAAGGGCATTTTGGTCATTTGGCCTAATTAGTGTTTTAAGTGGGAAAAAGATGAGAAAAATCCACTCATCTTCTTCCTTGAGCTATCGAAAATTTGGAGACACCATAGCTAGGGATTCTTCATTTTTTTTCAAGCTCATAGTAAGCTCATCTTAGCCCTGTTTTTAATGTTCTTCGTATTTTTGAAGTTCCCGTATTATGGATTAGCTAATTTTAGCTATAAAATGAGCCAAGATGAATGTTCAAAAAAATCTACCCTTGAATGACATTCTTGTTAAATGATGTTTTATGGAAGTTTAAGAGAGTTTGATGTTAGATAAACATCTTTTCCTTAATGAATTTCATGAAAAAAAAGGTAGTAGGGACCATTTTGTAATAGTTATAAAATTGGTCATACCTACTAGGAATAGTGAGAATTGATGATTGTTATAGAAGAGAAAATGATTCAGTTGAGCATGAAGTTTAAGAAAGTTGCATGAAAATCACTTTACGATAATTGGGGCAAAGGTGCAAATATTAGAAAGTATAGGGGCAAAATAATAATTTTGCCAAAGTATGAGTTAGTCAACATGGTTTCTAAATGATCTATTTATGATTACAGATCAAGAAAAGCGAATCTGGATCGAAACTGAGGCAAGAACAAAGTCGAGGACTAAATTGCACATCTACATACATTTTGCATATTGAGGTAAGTTTGTATGATTTTTAAGCTTTATGATTATTATCATTAAATTGCTTAATATGATGTACAATAATTGTTGAAATGATCATGTTATGTTCAATCAAGAAATCATGATGATAAGTACAAGCAAGTCCTGATTGAAGATGAATTTCCCAGGATACTCGATCTACCACACAAGATATCATGTAAGTCCAAGGCAAGCTTGGCATTGATCAAGTTATCATGTAAGTCCAAGACAAGCTTGGCATTGATCAAGATATCATGTAAGTCCAAGACAAGCTTGGCATTGATCAAGATATCATGTAAGTCCAAGGCAAGCTTGGATTGATCAAGTTAGCAAGCAAGTTATCATGTAAGTCCAAGGCAAGCTTGGCATTGATCAAGATATCATGTAAGTCCAAGGAAAGCTTGGCATTGATCAAGTTAACAAGCAAGTTATCATGTAAGTCCAAGGCAAGCTTGGCATTGAGTATGTTATCAAGAGCAAGACTTCATGTAAGTCCATGTCAAGACATGGCCTTGAAACCAAGATGAGATAATCCATGTAAGACCATGTCTAGGATATGGCTTTGGCATCACATTATGTGGAAAGAGATTTAGTATCCTCAATTATTCACAGAAATTCATCGGGCAGATGAGTAAGCTAAAAGAAGATAGCAAGAAAGCTAAGAAAGTAAAGTTAGTATCAAGATGAAGTTAGATGAAGTTGAGTATTATTCATGTTGTGAATGAGAAAGTAGATATCATGATTATTGTTATGATAGTATACTGATCAATGTGATCAAGTGATACAGGTATCATGGTTACCTTACAAGACCTATCTCAAAGAAATAAAACACTATACCCAGTAAGTTAGGATATAGTATCTCACAACTTTGAAACTAGGTACGCCTTTATTTTAGAAAATTTCTACCTTGAGACACAAAACATCATATCTAGTAAGTTAAGACATAACGTTTTGAATTCCCAAGAATAAGTTTTTTATTTATTTGAAATTCGTAAGTTTTGGTTTTAAAAGAAAAGGGATATCTAATACCTTAAGTTCTATGAGAAAAATCGAAACCCAGTAAGTTAGGGCACAATTCTTCTCGAAGTCTCCAAATACCACATATCACCGTGTTTCTTGAACTATTTGAATAAAATGCTTTAATTCAAGAGGTATTTTTATAAAAAAAAGGGGTTTGAATAAGACATCATACTATGCATATCAATTCAATCTAACTACAAATTATGTTAACAATAAATAATCAATGAATAATATAACAAGAATAAATAAATAAATGAACTATGCTAAAGCAATAATAAACGAATACGAGAATATAAATAAACGAGTACAAGATATAAAATAGGCAACAATAATTAAGAATATATATAAAGCATAGATATTAAAAATGAATGTTTAAATTTTATAAACAAGATTGATATATGAGAAATAAACTAACATTACAATTAAACAATGAATCATGATAGAAATAAAAATATGATTATTTTCAAAACAATTGATATATATAAACGATATATTTTATAAAAATATAAGAATAAATATATAATTTTAATAATTTAATACATGTATAAATGATTATATATAATGAAAATGATTAATAAATAATAAATAATAGTTTTAAATAAGAATATATATATATATAAAATACTCTAGACAATATAAATAAAATATATTATATAATATAAAATAGATTATATACAATGTAAAATTTAAAAATAATATGTGATATAATACTATATAATATACCAAATTTGTTTTTAAAGAATGTATGATATAATAATTAATAAAAATCATAATACATAATAAAATCCTATAAAATAATTAGTAATAATAATATATAAGGATTATATATAATAAAATAATTAGCAAATAATATATTTTAAATAAAACATATATATACATAATATACTAATCATAAAAATTGTATATATAATAAATAATATAAATAAAATAAGTTATATAATAGGCTTTATACAAAAAAAAATTAAAAATAACATATAATATAATATAATATAATACTTTAAATGTGATATTAGAATAATAAAATAAATAAATAAATAAAGGGAGGATGGTTAAATTGAAATAGAAAGTAAATTTTAGGGCTAAATTATAAAAATAACAATATAATAGGACTTAATTGTAAAATTGAAATAATGCGAAAGGGCTAAAGCAGAAAATAATCCATTTAATAAAGACGCGGATCCTATTTGGGTCTCCGGGTCAACGCGCGGATCTGGCCTTTGAAATGACGTCATTTTACACTTATCAGATTAAACGAAAACGACGCCGTTTCTATACTGTTATATAAATCAATTTTTAGGGCAAAAAATTCATTTGCGCCTTATTCTAAAAAAAAAATTTGAAAATTCTCTCCAGAGCCCTCCTCTGGGTTCCGATAGTTAGTCCTTTAGGACCACCGCCACGCGCCTCACACGCCACCACGGGTGGTGGCCGGAGGTTAAAACTTCGCCATCGAAAGGTAAGTTCGCCCTTCTTTTTTTTTTTAAACATTTTTTACATGCACGAATATATAAAAATATAAAAACCGAATGAAATATATAAAAAAAATCACCTTTGCAAAAAAAAATGTATATTATTTCTGGATTTTTTGGTATTCTCTGTCTCTGTCTCTGCCTATATGCCTATATTCTTGTTTCTCTATATTTGTATCTATTCCTCCCTTGTTTACAGGTAAATGTAAGGCTTTTATAGCCTTAAAAAATAAAAAGTAAAAAGGAAATAAAAAACTTGTTGCCATGTTTGTTTCGTTTTGCTGTTGTCTTTCCTTCTTTGTGCAGGTGACGAGAACGCGGCGATGATGGGGGTCATGCACTGATTACGGCTCGACCGAAGGTGTGCACGAGGCTTGCGGCGCAACTTTTGGGATGCTGCTGCGGTGCCTAGGGTTTCTAGAAACCCTAGGCTCACTATTTCTGTTAAACGGCCGTGTATGTTTTGGTCTTGGGGTTTAGCTTTGGGTCAGGTCTTGTAACACCCCGCACCCAAGACCGACACTGGGTCTGGATACGAGACATTACTATGCTTAAACTCAGTAAACCATGTACTTTCAGGCTAGAAAATTTCGTTCCAACATAAAAACTTCACTTTCTTAGTCAACACTTATAACAAGGGCCTATGAGGCCTTTAACTCATGTCAAAACTTTCGGGATTAAAATCAAATAACTCATTTTTGAAGCAGGGTTCACATGCCCGTGTGACTTGGAACACGCCTGTGTACCCTTAAGCATGCCCATGCCCTCAAACCGTGTAGGGATACTGACTATTTCCACACGGCTTAGAGACACTGTGGGCTTAGACCGTGTGCTAATCCTTGACATACTGACTAAATTAACATGGTTTGGGCACACGCCCATGTCCAAACCGTGTGTCATACACGGCATACACACACGGACGTGGAATTTGCCCGTGGCCTATTATGGTCAATAATACTAAAGTGCAGGGTTAACATGGTCTTGACACACGCCCATGTGTCCAACCATGTGGGTACTTACAGGCTATTTACCAAGCCTTTAACCACCCTGAAATGAAGATCATAATCATACACAATTCAACGATTCAATAAAAACCCAATTTTAAGAATAATACTACATGCTTCATTGATCTTAACAAACATACATGCTTAGTCAAATTTGGCCAATTACTTAGCCACATACAAAAGAATAATAAACTCGATAGCCTTTACAAAGGCCCTTCTTAAAACATGTCCACAAAATGAATGTTTCCTATGCATGCCATACTTAGTAAAGTAACTTGGCTATACCAAAATAAGAGTTGATAGTGTGTTGCGAGCTCCGACTTTAATGATCCACGAGTTAGCTTGGGGGACTGCATAGAAAGGAAGAATCATAACGTAAGCATACAGCTTAGTAAGTTTGCATGTAACAACTCTTAGCAATCATCATTTCTTTCGGGATACATGCGTACCTATATCTTCGTGAGATTTTCATCTCCGTGCAACCATAGGGAAATGTATTCCTCTGAACTGAACTCGATTCCGTATAAGCCTATAATGGGTGAGGATCGAGGAATCTGCTAGTCAGTACCCTCAACTTTAGAACTAAACCGCATATAGTGAACCCTAAGAGCCCACCTTAAGTAGAACTATGTCAAACCTTAGTGGTCACCCAGATAGGTGTTTGTTTATTTCATTTGCTTTATATTCCATGGTACTAACTTGTTGTGTTTTATTCTTTTGTGCATATCATTTCATATTTTAAGAGGTATCGATTCACGGTCAGTTTCTAAGTTAGAAAGTTGGTTATGGAGAACGAATTCCTTGATAAAGTGGAAGACAATGCAGTCGTTCGTATATGGTCAGAACAAAGGGTATGGATTCATTTGAGCAAGAAAGAAATAGGGCAGCGCTAGAATCTCTGCCTCCTCGCCACCTATGCCTCCTGATATTGTTTCGATCAGAGTAGAATTGGATGCGAAAAAGATTGTACGACACCCTATGGCAAGGTATGGTGTTGGAACTAAAGGGCAGAAGGTAACTATACTCACCAATCACTTCAAGCATGGTGAGTACGGATGGAAACTTCTACCATTACAGTGTTTCTCTTTTATATAAAGATGGTCACCTTATGGATGGTAAGGGTGTTGGAAGGAAAGTGATTGATAGAGTGCATGAGACCTACAAAAATGATTTGGAAATAAATAATTTTGCCTATGATGGTAAAAAAGGTTTATTTGCTATAGGTCCGCTACCAAACTTCTCGGCTCCTTGTTGTGATCAAAACAACATTGCAAAGGGATTTGATTCATTTTTGAGAAATGAAAGGAATTTTTATTGATCCCCTATTTGATTTATTCAATGAGATGAACCAGAATAGACGTCTTTCACCTGTGGTTAGAGTTGAAAAAATGTTTGAACAGATACAATCTAAACTTCTTGAAGCTCGCAATTCCTTTTTGTCTGCTCCCTGGTAGGAAAAACTCTAATCTTTATGAACCATGGAAGCAGAAGAATCTTTCTAAGTATGGCATTATAACTCAGTGTATGGCACTAGCTAGGGTATATAATCAATACTTTACAAATCTTCTTCTAAAGATCAATGCTAAGTTTGGACGATCTCTTTATCACCATCGAAGCCATAATTCTGCAATCGAGTTAGAGTCAAGCTTAAACAAGATCGAGGAAATAAAGAGTAATATTGAAGAGTTAGAAGAAGCATTGCACAGTTGTGAACTTCAGATCAAGCTTCTTGAAACAAGAGAAGGGCGTTGGAAGGAAGAGCTTCACCATTCCCATGACCAACATAGAAGTCGGGATTACCTTATGGGTGAAGCAATAGTTCAGATTCGAGAGGTAACTAATTATCTACAGACTTTGGCATCATAGGTTGATACATTGAGCATGAAGTATAAGCTACAGTCTGATCGTAGTCAATAGCTAGCTTCATTACTTAGGAAAGTTAAGATTTTAGGATTTAGGACGAAAGCATATTTGTAGTCCGTTTTATGTAAAGGATTTTGTTTTTAATAAAGTTTTCTAAAATGAAAATGAATCAGAATCGATGTCTCTTTGCATTCATTCATTTGCATTACATCATATCATATGAATTTAAGAGTCTAATTAGTTGAAATTAATAGAGAGAGAAAAAGAGAAGGGAAATCTGGAAGCTAAACACCTTTACGGCATACGTGCCAAGTCAAAGAAAATGGATCAAAGACTTGAAAAATTGCAAAGAGATATGCAAGACTAGATGCAAGAGTTAATGGAAAAGCTCCAACAAGAAATGAGGGACCAAATGTTGGAAGCTCAAAGGAGTATGATGGCTCAAATAGCCCAAATGCTAAGTGGGGCAATGAAAAAAGGGAAGGGTCCCATAGTTAACACTAATGACAATGAGGATTTTCCTCGGGGTTTCACCCCACCGCATGTACAACCTGAGGAGTATCCCCAAAGGCCACCTGTCACAATTAGGCCTCAACAGAGGCAAGCTGATACTAGACCACCTATGAACTTCTAGGTCGGCTCAAGATTTAACCCAAGCGATAATGTTGCTAATCCTTTTATCCCTGATTTGGACATAGTAGAGAGAGAAGGAATAAGAATTGAATCTTCAAAGAAGTTTGAGGATCGTTGTAGATGGTTGGAAGAAAAGTTCCAGGCTTTGAAAAATGTTGATCATCACCATGGTATTGACGCAAAAGACTTGAGTTTGGTTCCAGATTTGATGCTTCCTCATAAATTCAAGATGCCAGAGTTTGAGAAGTACAATGGGACTAGCTGCCCTGAAGCCCACATCACCATGTTTTGCAGACGCATGACCGGCTATGTTAACAATGACCAAATCTTAATTCATTGTTTCCAAGACAGTTTGGTGGGGGCAGCGTCTAGGTGGTACAATCAACTCAACCGCACTAACATTAGCTCTTGGAGAGACTTAGCTCAAGCCTTCATTAAGCAATACAACCATGTCACAGACATGACGCCTGATAGAATCACTTTGTAAAACATGAAGAAGAAACCAAATGAAAGCTTCAGGTAGTATGCGCAAAGATGGAGAGAGGTCACCATGCAAGTTCAGCCACCACTCCTAGAAAAGGAGACTACAATGCTCTTCATCAATACCTTGAAGGCTCCATTCATCACTCATATGATAGGAATTACTACTAAGAGCTTTGCAGATATAGTGATGGCAGGAGAGATGATTGAAAATGCCATAAGGGGTGGCAAGATTAAAGCGGGGGAAACCACTGGAAGGTCTACTCCTAGGAAAAAAGGATGACGAGGTGAATAATATGAGTACATACAATAAAAGGTACTCAAAAGTAATTATTTTAATCAGCCAAAGGTAATCGCTATTGGACAACAAGGGTCGTCAAGACAAGAATCAGACACCAGGCAAAACTCTGAAAGGCTCCAATTTACGCCAATCCCAATGATGTATAATGAGCTATATCAAAGTTTGTTTGACGCACACGTGGTGTCTCGATTTTATTTGAAACCATTCTAACCTCCGTTCCCAAAATGGTATAACGAGAATGCTCAATGCGAGTACCAAGCGGGATTAAAGGGTCACTCAATTGAAAACTCTACTGCATTTAAAAAGTTGGTTGAAAAGTTCATAAAAATGGGAATTGTGAAGTTTGACGATTCATCAAAACCTGATCACTTTTACGAGGCAATAAATGCGATAATTGAAAGAGGAGACAAGAAAGTTGCGATCCCTTAAAGAAATCGAAAGCGAAGAGGGAATTGGAGAACAATGTTTCCAAACCTTACGTATTTAGGAGTGTTTTGAATAATGGGACTATGGAAGAGATCCATGTATTTTTAGAGCTGATCTAGAGTAATATTCAAAACATGCTTGTTGCCTTAAGCCTAGAGGCAATAAGAACCCTTTTTGTGAAATAGCTTGTGTTCGAAGTTTTATTTCAATAAAATGTATCTTTTAAGCGAATATTCTTTTATTCTTTCCATTTCATACTATACAAACAATTGTTCTTAGTATTTTTTCTTTTGTTGGGATTTTCTTTTGAGTATTCTTTCATTCTTTATTCATGACTATACTATACAAATAACCATCCTTAGAATCATTTATTTTTTGGATTTTTTGCCTTCGTACCTAGGTACCCAGGTATTAATGACATGAACGACGTTGTTACTAACTCCCTTTTTGAATGAGATATGGGTCTAAGGGATCTAAGGAATTTGAAGATGACAGAGATTGTAATTTATCTTCTGGTTTGTTAAGAATGATGAAAAACAAACCTTACTCTACAAAGGGTTAGTGGATATTATGAGTCTAGAAAAGTGGTGAAGATTGTAGCCTAGCTCATCACAGAACTAATGTGAGACATAATTGAGTTATTTTCAAGAATTCAAAGATGTTTTCACATGATCATATCAGGACATGCCTAGGCCACCAATACATGGGCTAAGCGTGAGGATCGGGCACTGTTGGTCTACCATGGAAGGGGATTGCATCAGTCGTACTGCAAATACTGAATTGAAGAAGATGAGATTTATGTGACTCTTCTATTCTCTTCACGGACTTTTCTATATGTGGGGCATGGATGTCATGGGGATGATCTCGTCAAACGCTTTTAGTTAACATCGATTCATCGTCATGGTCGTCGTTTATTTCACTAAAAGGGTGAATGTTACTTCATATGCCAATATTGCAAAGTCGACAGTCATCAAAATCTTTAAAAAAAAAAGAAAAGGAAATGATCAGGTGCCAGCCAAGAATGCCATAAAGGATCACGATTAATAATGCATAATTGTATAAAGTCAAAGTTACAGTTTGTCCAAAGATCAAGCAGCATATCACAGTGCAACAAAAGTTGCCAAAAGAAAATATACAAAAAGAAAAACAACGAAAAAAAAGTGATTAAGACTTGTAAGGATTGGCATAAGAAGCTACCATTTACCCTCTGAACGTCGGCCAGAACCTTAGTTGGGGCAACATTTTACCCATTGGTTTATGGAATTGAAGTGTTTTGCCAATTGAACTTAATTGAAGGAAAGGTTAAAAGCTATTTTCATAGCCAGATGATGCGAGCTTACGTTAAAGAAGTTCATCTTATGGAATTCCATGAAGAAACGTGATGTTAAAAGATTTTTCTTCTACAAAATGATTCTAGAGGAAGGCATATGCCAAACTGGGAAGGACTTATGTAGGACCTGTTCTAGAAGAGCAACAATATTGACCGAGATGGATGGCGAAGACTTGCCCAATCTAGTAAATTTAGGTTCAGTTAAGAAATATTTGACTTGAAAGAGGAAAGACCAAGGTGAAAACCCGTAAAGGGCGCCTCAATTTCAACAACAAAGAAAAAAAAAAGAAAAAAAAAAGGATAGGCCAAGGCAAAAACCTGCAAAGGGCGCTTTGAGACCAAAAGGGCTTTGAGCCGAAAACCCAAAAAGGGCGGCTCAAACTTTGATCAAAAGTGGGGCATACAACAGCCTTGCTACGCTTGAATTAGCAATGAGGAAGTATGTTATGCCTTGGGGCATCGACAAAGTACTCCGGATCCTCTAAACACATATCGAGTTTAAAATGGTTCCCAAGAAGTTTGAACAGAAAAGCTCAGGCTGCGATATTTGGGGCACCTAGCTTCTATCTAACTCATTTTTGAATTTGTTATTTTTTATTGCTTTATTCTTTTCAAGATACACCTAAATCAATTTTATTTTATTGCCTTCGTGATCTATGATTAACTTATTTGTTTCGAGCCATGCTCTTGATTAATTTCTTTCTCGTCCATTTTTTGTGACCTTTTCAAGCATTTTATATTGAAATAATGATTAATGGACTAATAACACTTTCATAAAAGGAGTTTTGCATATTACTCTAAAAACTTCTAAATGATATGAGGAATCTGAAACATGACTATTATTCAGAACTCACCAAGCCTAAGGGCTAGAAACATCGAAAAATGGTTATCTCTTTAGATTCTTATTGGATAAGACAATTTCATTAGTGATACCACATCAGCAAATGACGAATAAGGTCAATCGTGATAGCACATCAGCAAATGACGAACGAGGTCAATCCAAGTGTAAAAGGGGATCATTGTAGGGATACCCTACATTCATGAAAATTTCTGACACATACATTTGATCATTACACCCATGGAATAGTGTAACAGATCAAATTGATTGAAAGGGATACAAGTTCTGTACCTCTGAGTGGTAACCTCGAGTGGTAACAAAAGGATGGAAGAAACCAAATGTTATTTCCCTGAAGTTACAATGGGAAGTACCAACTTCATATCCCAAGGTTCAAGTAGAATTGACTCTAAAATTACATTGGGGCAAGCTTGTTGAGTAGAACATGATTGATGAACAAAGATGAAGAACAAATAAGTGATAACACTTAGAGTAGGAATTGTGCTCATAACATTTTTTTGTATCATAGCAAATTTCATTAGGAGCATTTGATTTATTTCGGTCGTTGCATCCTAATCCTTTAAAAGGAATAATCTTCATGACATGTTACATGTAGCTAGAAGCATTTGAGTCATTTTTATCATAGCATCTTAGTCATATGACATAAACCGAGTCTACAGGACATGTCCCTCAGCGGACGATGTAGAAATATCGATGAGTTTGTAGATATCATCTTTCTGAAGTTGCAGGAAGCAGATCAAAAGAAGATTTTAGCCTTATATCCCTGAAGTTGTAGAGGAGTAGGCTAAAGAAAGAAGATCTTATCTTCCTAAAGTTGTAGGAAGTAGATCAAAAGAAGATTTTAGTCTTATCTCCCTGAAGTTGCAGTGGAGTAGACTGAAGAAAGAAGATCTTTTCTTCCTAAAGCTGCAGGAAGTAGATCTTAGTCTTATCTCCCAGAATTTGCAGTGGAGTAGATTGAAGATAGAAGATCTTATCTTCCTGAAGTTGCAGGAAGCAGATCAAAAGCACTTTTCAGTCTTATCTCTATGAAGTTGCAGTGGAGTAAACTGAAGACAGAAGATCTCATCTTCCTGAAGTTTCAGAAGCAGATCGAAGACATTAGTCTGTCGATCCTTGAACTGGCGCGAGCAGATAAAATAAAAATTTGGCATTCCTGAGGTTGCAGGAATCAGATCAAAGACATTAGTCTGGTGATCCCTGAAGTTGCAGGGAGCAGATTACAATAGCAGATTTTGCATTCACGAGGTTCTGAGAAGCGGATCGAAGACATTAGTCCGCAATCCACGAAGTTGTAGGAGTAGATTAAAATAATGATTTGGCATTCTTGAGGTTGCGAAGCGGTCGAAGACATTAGTTTGGCTATCCTTGAAGTTGCGGGAGCGATTAAAATAATGATTTGGCATTCCCGAGGTTGCGAAGCGGATCGAAGATATTAGTCTGCGATCCACGAAGTTCTGAGGAGCGATTAAAATAGTAGATTTGGCATTCTTGAGGTTACAAGAAACAGATCGAAGACATTAGTCTGGCAATCCCTGAAGTTACAGGGAGCAGATTAAAATAGTATATTTGGCATTCTTGAAATTGCAAGAAGCAAATCAAAAATATTAGTCTTGCCTCTTTGAGTTTGCATGGAGTAGATTAAAAGATAGTGGATATTGCCTTCCTGAAGTTGCAGTGAAGTAGATCAAATCCATCAAACTTGTTGAAGTCAAGATGAAGTTCCAAATACCATTGAAGTTGCAGTGGAGTTGGAAGCCATTTGAAGAAAACGAGGACCAAGAAGTCGAGGCTCCACCAAGACCGAGCAAAATTGGTCCTTTATAGTCTTTGCTCTATTCTCGTTACACGGCAATGAGCAAAGAATATATATATGTTTATTCTATCTGTAGTTGTGATTTTACATAAAACCTACCTTATGTTATCATTTAACCGAACACATGATAAGCATTCTTTTAGGTATTGTATCGAACTATTATAAGCATAATATTTACCACTATATCAAACTTTTAAATAACCTATTAAATGCTACTGTATTAATCTATTTTGAGCACATCATATTGCATTGCATGGGGTGGGATGTTATGAACGGAGGATGTATTAGCAATTTATCTACATTATTTTGTTGTGTTCCACAGCCGTAGGCAGATTCCATTTGCGGCATTTTTTATGCGCATCCACAGCCAGTGGAAGATTTTACCTGCATTATTTTGTTGTGTATCCATAGCCATAGACAGATTCCATCTACGGTGTTTTGCTGTGTGTCCACAGCCATTGGCAATTAATCTACAAACCATTGGTGGTTAAACCATAATCCGAAGTGTTGGTTGTTGGAGTTCAGGGGAACTCCTCTTGTGGTGTGTAGCGGTGGGGTATGATCTTTCCTATTAAATCTGAAACTGTATGGCATCCACAAAAATATGTGCAAACAAAACTAGAATATGTGACATGGAAAATATATATACATGTGTGTTGTTGAATGATCTGAAACATCTATATTCTGATATTACCACTGTTAATTATTTTGTGTGATATATTTTCATATGCTTAATCATTTGCACTGATTATCTTGTGATTGAACTCACACTGAGCGTCATAACTTACTCCCCATTTATTTCCATCCTTATAGATAACCTACCAGGTTAGGACGCAGACGTGGCATTTCGGAGGGTCTCGGCTCAGATTTTAGTTAATAAAATATTTTAGAATATTTTAGAATAAATATTTGATCTTTTAATTATTTAGAGACTGTATTATTTTTTTTTTGAACTATGTCATGAGACTTTTGATTTGTTTTCTGTTAGCATGCATGACATTTAATTTGATTTTAGGATATTGAAATGTGAATATGAATTAGTTGTGCATGAACTACGGTTTTTATTAAAAATACAAACAATTATTACTTTTCCGCTACTAAATTATAATTAAGAATTTTCAGGAAATAAACTAGTAATTAACTAAATTTTCTTTTAAAGATAAACAAATGTTTTAAAATGACTATTTTTAAAACTCCGATAGCTTACCGGTCCATTTCGGTGGCTAATGTAGTCTTCCAAATTCAAGTCTATCATCTAGGCAGGGTTATGTAGGTTACATTCAATGTATTATTTAGTGTATTCAATGTATTGTTTTTAAAAAATAAATTTAAACAAGAATGAATTTTAAAATAAATAAATGTTTAATATATAAAAATAATTAAAATTTTAATTATTTTAATTTGAAATGATTCAAAGTTTATATCATTATTTAAAAAATTCTACTAAGATTTTATATATTTTATAATTAAATTTACATAACAATATTTTTTATATATAATTAATCTTATTTAAAATAAAAACTTGTTTAGATTTGATTTAATATGGACTAAACAAATAGTTCAAAGTTTAATGAGACCTTATTAACATTCATGGAGAAAATAACACAAATTTTGAATTTTTGGAAAATTTATATTTTCATATTTTTAAGAAATATTTTTATTATAAAGAAATCTTAATTTCTCATAATTTTTATATTTTTATTAAAAATACGAAAAAAATTTAATTGTTAAATATAATTTTGTAATTGTTTATGTACTTTAAAGAGTAAGGACCAAATTAACAAAAAAATGTAAATATTGAGAACTAAAAGATTTATTTTACCTTTTTTTTTTATAACAAGCACATCACCAATTTTCATGGAAAAATTGACTGAGAGGCCAAGATTTTTAAATCAATTAAAGTTATCATGTTTGAGTTGACAAATTTTGAGAACAAATATCTTTGGGCTTTGACTTTAGTTGATACTTTGTATATCTGTTAGCCCACCAATGATATCCAAACTAGTTATAACAACATATCTTTGAGATTGATTTGGATTGGATCAAGGCAATCAACTATCTAAGTTTGATGGGATTCGATTGAATTGGGTAAAATTTGGAAGCATATCCTAAATACTTAAGACTTATCTTGAGCTCATTGAAGATATTCTCTATGCGTATTATCTTGATGGTTTTATGGGAAGATGGATTGTAATTGATATAGTATGTTATAATGTCTCAATTCCTTATAAATTGAGGAGATGTGTGTAGGTGATGTATTGCTTTGAGAGCACTTATGCCTTTTCATTGAGGAACGTTTCTTGTGAGTGCGTTGAGTGCAAAATCAAGTAAGTTACTTGATTAATATCATAAGTTTTCAGGGGGAAAACTTAAAGGAAAGTTGTCTATATCTTAATTACAAAAATGAGAAGTTTAATTTGGTAAGTGCTAGGGGTTGTAATCACTTGTTATATGAGTTGCTAAGATATTGAATTATCTCTCAAGATAAGACCCTCTCGACGTAGGGAACCCAAATTGCATAAACATATTGTGTGTTCTTTGTTTTTTCTAACTTGTTCATTCTCAATACTTAGAAGTAGTTGGCACTGGTTTTAACCACTGCTTTTGGTACTGCTCATGTTTGCTTGAAAGTATTGATTTAGTTGAAACACCCCAAACCCGACCCACAAGCCCTGACCGGATCTGGCATGCTTCTAGGAAAAACCATTCAAATCTTATTTGAAACTTTGCTAAAATTTTTCGTGTTTTTGAAAACAGTTGATTTGGGTTGGGCTCGAATTTTAAAACCCGTGTTGATTCGGTGTTAAAACATTTAATATTTATACTTAAGAAAAATGGACTTTAACTTTGAATAAATAAAAATCGTGTCATACTTAAATAATTAATAATGCATGCATACTAGTTCAAACTATGGCCTTATTACATCAAATCAAAACCCAAATTAAATCCAAAATAATAAAAAAAATAAGATATTCTATGAGTTGAGCATAGCCACCACTTGAGCTCCTTCCGACCCGGCCCATTACTGAGTGTCACCTGAAAAATAATCCCACAAAGGGGTGAGCAAATAGACTCAATGTGTGTAACACCCTAAATTAGGGGTTGTTAAAAATTAATTAATTTCCCATGTGTGCTTAAAGAAATAAATAAATATGATTATATTTGGCATGTTTTAGGGTCTAGAAATAACCTGAATTAGAGAGACTTGGATTTAAAAAAAAAAAACCTCTTTTAAGTATCTAAAAGGAGGAAGCTAGGTGAGTTAGAGCTTAAACAAAATGTTTGGTAATTTTAACACAAAGAATGGGCTTGGCAAAGTGGCTTAGGCGCTAAGGTGAAGAGGAGTGCCAAGGGAAGGAGTTCGAGTAACATGGGGAGCAGGTGGGCTTTTATTTTTTTTTTTTAGCGTTAAAAAGGGGATTGGGCTAAGAAGGCTTTAAAGGAATTTTTGTAGGCATTCTTAGCATAAGAAAGGCATTGGTAAAGTGGCTACCGTGTGCCACTTAAAGGATTGGAGGTTGATGGGCGCAGGTTCGAGCTGCTGAAGCAGCGTTCTTGCATTTTAATTTTTGGGTAAACGGCCTAGAGAGGTCTTATAAATAAATAAGGGGGCTTTATAGCATGAAAGTCGGGCTGGTGGAGTGGCTTGGGGCGCCACTTAAGGGGCCTTGATTTAAGGACGCGGGTTCGAGTCTTGAGGGACGCAAAGAAGGAATTTTATTCTTTTAGGCTTCGGCGCAAAAGGGATAAGGGCTCGAGTAAGGGTTATAATAAAAGGTGGGGTTTTATGTCATGAAGGACTGAATTTGGAAGAGATGGCAAGGCGTTGGAGGGGGCTGCTTGCTCCTCCTACTGTGGTCATGAGTTCGAATCACCGACCTGCATTACTTTTTTCCTTTCCTTCTTCTTTGCCGCATGGGAGAATTTGAGTCAATTTAGGACTCCTAATTAGGCATATTTTTATGTCATAATCAATTTGGAAGAGGGAATTTTAGTGTTTTATTTGCTATTAAATTATTGAAGGATTAGGAGATTAAAGCTAGATTTATTTTGTGATAATTCAAGGCTGGAAATTATCACAAAATAAAGAGAATTTTAATGACTTTGGGACTCCTTAGGGCTGTCCATAATTGTTTTTTACTGACAAGGAAGGGCCAAAAGTTCTTCAATTTTCTCTTCTTTTCTCACTTGTTGCTGCTAAAATTCCCTAAGCAATTGCTCAATTTTCCAGCTTCTTTTCTTCTTCTTTTACAAGTGAAAACCCCTTGAACCCTACTTCTTTTCCTTCATCTTTTCTTCCTCCATTAGCCAAACCCTACCACCTTGTTGCCAAAATCTCCTTAGACAAAGCGCCCAAAATCACTCAAAATTCCAGCATCATCTCTTGTTTTCCTTAGCTGAATCTACTCCTCTCGATTTGGTGTAGTTTTGTAGAACATCAAAGCAAAGGGTGCTCTTTTTCTTCAATCGGTTAGAAGAGGTAAGTGGATCTCGTCGAATGTTCTGTTTTGTTGGATCAAGATCTATGGTTATAACATTATGTCTAAACCGATTGTAGGGAAGCCTTCGGGAATTATTTTCCAAGGAAAGTTGGTAAGCACATTCGGCCAAAGGCCTTTCAATTAAAAAGTCTATGATTAAATGCCAAAACTAACGTATGCCATGGATTTAGGGACTAAGTTAGGCTTCGGGATTTGATTGGAAATCAAATCCATTCAAGGGACAAAAATCTAGTGTTGTAGATCGGATCTTCGGGATCTAGGAATTCCGGTAGAAACAGGTGTGTAAACTTTTTACACACTTTATTAATAAACTTGCTATATTATTACCTTGTGTATAAATTTTGGTAGTGATCTATGATATGCTTGTGGGCTTAAACATGGATTAGGGTAAGTCCCTAACTTGTGATTTTTGATATATAATTTGCATGCCATCACATGTTGTTAAATGCTATGACATGATATATGATAATTGATATATAAGCATGTGATGGTGGGATTGATGAGAGGAGGGAAGATTTTATGGATATGCCGATGGTTTTGACCACAAGATGGGTTGGCCCCATCAGATTATTTGTGACCTATGGTCATCGGTGGTTTTGACCACAAGATGGGTTGGCCCCATCGGTTTATTTGTGACCTATGGTCATCGGTGGTTTTGACCACACCGATTGATTTATTTGCGACTAAGTCGGTGGTTTGGTACCACCGATGGTTTTGACCACACTTGATTAATTGTGACCTATGGTCATCGATTGGTTTTGACCACACGATGGGTTGGCCCCATCATTTAAATTGTGACTTTAAGTCATCAATGGTTTTGACCACACGGGGTAGAAAAGGAGTATGGATGGCTAGTTGGGTTGCATGTGCATGTTTAATTGATAAATTGTGTATGAGTTGTATTTTCCGGGTAGAGGATTCACACCTTTGAGTCTTGGTGACTCACCCCTTCCCTTAACATTTTGCAGATGAGTAGATCGCGGAGATGGAGCCGGAGAGGACTCGAGGCGCCATGCTTAATGTTGAAATTTAATTTTGTTTTCGTTAAGTTTAATTATTTTATTTCCTAAGTATTTTATTTTGGGATTGTAATAAGGCATTATTTATTATGTGGATGTTATTTTTATTTTACTTATGTTATGTTACAAAATAGAATTTTATAAATATTAAAGTAAGCAAGGGTAAAAGTAACCTTTTCCAACTTAATAACTTATACGAGTTTTCAAAGACGTTACCATCGGGTAACAAACCATACCAAGTCAATTATAATCCTGATTTATTAAATGTTACATGATCCGATGTTTTCAAAGGATTTATCAACCCAACTGTATTTATAAAATGCCCAACTGAATTTTCAAACCCTATTTTAAATACCTTAGCCAAAATTAATTGAATTTTCACCCAACTTTCAGATTGGCCCAAAATATTTTACCAGTGACATACCGAGATCCGATTCAGGGACTCATGAAATTTGGGTTTGGGTGTTACAAATTGGTATCGAGCCGGGTTCAAAACTTCATTTGTGAGGGCCCAAGGCCCAAAATGTTTTATTTTGGATAGTAGGCCTTATTATAACGTTTGAGAAATTATTTTGGCTTGAACGACATGGCACCGAGTCTCGGCACCTATCCGCCTGTAAGTACCTCTATCAATTTCTATGAATTTTTTTTGGATGAGGGTAGAAGATAAAATGGGAGCGTAGACTACTAGAGTAGAAACTATTGAACCTAGGGCTAGCATACCCCAATAAAAATTTCATAAAATTTAATAATTACCTAAATAAACCACATGAGTTGTCCTTGAGCAAAGGATGTGGCAATCGTTATACGCATGTCTAGGATTGGATTCGGTGAGGGCACGGTATTTAAGCGATCCTCGTGACTCACCTCCTACTCACTTGAATCCTACAGTGCGTAGTAGCAGTTCATCCTAATGAGACGACACACTCACAAAGCTAAATTCGATAACTAAAACCGAAAGGGACTAGCCATTTATTTTGGGAAATAATTAAAATTTTAGTTTTTTTTAAAAAAAAAAAGAGAGACCAAAATACCCCTCAGTATGAAAAATGACCAAAATACCCCTGGTTTGTAAAATACCCTCCATATGGAAAAATTTTCAAATAGAAATTTTCAAAAACATCCTTCTTTTGTGAATTCACTTAGAACCTAAATTTTGGAAATTATTTTGTGAAGATACCCCGACTATGTAGAATTACTAAAATACCCTTAGGGGTAGAAATTACAAAAACGCCCTTGAATTATGAAATTTCCAAAATACCCACGGTTTTAATCAAAAATTTCATCACATAAAAAGTGCCCAAAAATCTTAAAATTCGAAAACGTCATGATTTTGTAAAATTACAAAATTGTCCCTAACCTACCAAATTACCGAATACCCACAACTTTCAAATTTTGTAAACATCACTACTTTAGAAAATGCAATTATAAAAAGAGCCTTCAAAGTTTTTACAATTTTGAAATATCCCGATTCATCAAATTTTATAAATTCATCTGATTTGTGGAAAATTACCAAAATGCCCTGAGTTTCAAAATTCATAGGAAGACCCCGAATTTCAAAATTTCTCAAAATAATCGGAAATTAAGAGTTTTAAAATAATTTTGGCAAAATCATCCGAAAATTCTCATTTTGAAAATTACGAAAATACCCAGAGGAAAAATTACGGAAATACCCACAGGTAGTGGAAAAATAATCACAATGAAATCAACAACGTCTCTTTGATTGAATGAATGGAAGGCGTGTGTTTGTTTGATTCTGAAAGAACCACTCTTTAAATTCCTATCATAAAATTTCTTCGTGGATAATTAGTGAAACAAGTACTAATCCATAAAATTACGTAATCGATTAAAGCGCAATAGTTAGAATGAGTTCAAGAGGTCGTGGGCGTCCGTCGCGTGGCGAGGTAGAGGTGGTAAGCGTGTCGGAACCCGTGAGGTCGGGTCGGGAATCGAGAATGGGATACCACCGCCACCACCACCCCGATTTTAGGCGAGGAAGCGAGGATCGGGACGGGAGGTGAGGTAGTAACGCATCTTTGTGTTGCGAGTCCTTGAGATGGTGGTAGGCGAGTGGAGGTATGGGAGCTCGAAAGTCATGCCGAGTGACTTGATCAAGCGGGCGAGGTATTCCGGTGTATCGGGAGTGGCACCAGGTCTTGGCGAAATCTTGGTTAGAATCGATTGAAAGGATTATGGACGATCTTGACCGACTAATGAGGAGAAGTTAAAAGGAGCGATGTAAACGCTCGAAGGATGAAGCGTGTCGGTGGTGGCTCACCGTAAAGGATGGAGCAGTGGCGAAAACCTTACTTGGGAATTTTTCGGGAGCCTACAAAAGAAGTATATTGGAACCAACTATGTAGACGCCTCGGAGGAAGGCTTTCTTGAACTGGTTCAAGGAAATAAGTCGATGGCGAGAATATGAGGCCGAGTTCCTCCGATTAAGTAGATATGCTCGTGGTATTGTGGGTACAGAGCATGGTATGTCATTTGAAGATGGCCTTAGAGATGAGCCGAGGATGATGATAGCTCCACAACAGAACGAGTTCATTGTCCTTGTGGAGAAGTCTAAAGTTCTTTGAGGAGTAAGACAGTCAGTTAGGCGGAACGGATGAAATTGGAATAAGAGGAGCTCGGAACCATCGAGTTCTCGGTAATCGACAAAAGAGGTCAAAGTTTGGTGGGTCGATCAAGCGCTAGGCTGCTTCTTGCTAATCCTCGATGGCGCATACGGTGTGATAAGTGTGGCAAGTTTCATAAGGGAGTGTTGGAATGGTAATCGTGGATGCTTTGAATGTGGGTCTATGGAGCATCGAGTTAGGGACTGTCCTAAGAAGCGGCTAAGTGAGAACGGAAAGTCGGGACCATGCACCGAAGAAGGGATAACCAACAACCACGGAGGGTCGAGGTGCGACTAGGGGTAATGAAAATGGTAACGGGCATGGCGAGGAGTGAAGGAGGAGTAGGCGAGGCAACCAAGGTTGGTTTATCACGATGGTAGTCAGCGAGGAGGAGGATCGCGCCAGATGTGACAACGGTATGTTCCTTACTTTTGGAATACCCTTAATTGCTTTGATTATTGTAGAGTTTTCTTGTTTTACTATGGAAGTGCACGAAACCTTGGTTGTGAACTTAGAGATTGTGCCTAGGAAGTAAGGTAGTTTTATTAAGATCGAGTCTGTGACATAAGCGTATACGGTGAGTTAAGATGTCGACTATTCGTTAGTAAGTAATTTCGAGGACGAAATTATTTTTAAGGGGGGTAGAATTGTAACACCCTAAATTAGGGGTTGTTAAAAATTAATTAATTTCCCATGTGTGCTTAAAGAAATAAATAAATATGATTATATTTGGCATGTTTTAGGGTCTAGAAATAACCACAATTAGGGCGGACTTGGATTTAAAAAAAAACCTCTTTTTAAGTATCTAAAAGGAGGAAGCTAGGTGAGTTAGAGCTTAAACAAAATGTTTGGGCGAATTTTAACACAAAGAATGGGCTTGGCAAAGTGGCTTAGGCGCTAAGGTGAAGAGGGAGTGCCAAGGGGAAGGAGTTCGAGTAACATGGGGAGCAGGTGGGCTTTTATTTTTTTTTTTTTAGCGTTAAAAAGGGGATTGGGCTAAGAAGGCTTTAAAGGAATTTTGTAGGCATTCTTAGCATAAGAAAAACATTGGTAAAGTGGCTACCGTGTGCCACTTAAAGGATTGGAGGTTGATGGGCGCGAGTTCGAGTGCTGAAGCGGCGTTCTTGCATTTTAATTTTTGGGTAAATGACCTAGAGAGGTCTTATAAATAAATAAAGGGCTTTATAGCATGAAAGTCGGGTGGTGGAGTGGCTTGGGGTGCCACTTAAGGGCCTTGATTTAAGGGCGGGTTCGAGTCTTGAGGGACGAAAGAAGAATTTTATTCTTTTAGGCTTGGCGTAAAAGGGATAAGGGCTCGGTAAGGGTTATAATAAAAGGTGGGGTTTTATGTCATGAAGGAATGATTGGAAGAGATGGCAAGGCGTTGGAGGCTGCTGCTTTGCTCCCTGCCAGGTCATGAGTTGAATCACCGATACTGCATTACATTTTTTCCTTTCCTTCTTGTTGCCGCATGGGAGAATTTGAGTCAATTTAGGACTCCTAATTAGGCATATTTTTATGTCATAATCATTTGGAAGAGGGAATTTTAGTGTTTTATTTGCTATTAAATTATTGAAGGGATTAGGAGATTAAAGCTAGATTTATTTTGTGATAATTCAAAGTGGAAATTATCACAAAATAAAGAGAATTTGACTTTGGGACTCCTTAGGGGCTGTCCATAATTGTTTTTTTTACAGCAAGGAAGGGCCAAAAGTTCTTCAATTTTTCTCTTCTTTTTCTCACTTGTTGCTGCCAAAATTCCCCTAAGCAATTGCTCAATTTTCCAGCTTCTTTTCTTCTTCTTTTACAAGCCGAAAACCCCCTTGAACCCCTACTTCTTTTCCTTCATCTTTTTCTTCCTCCATTAGCCAAACCCCTACCACCTTGCTGCCAAAATCTCCTTAGACAAACTACCCAAAATCACTCAAAATTCCAGCATCATCTCTTGTTTTCCTTAGCCGAATCTACTCCTCCCGATTTGGTGTAGTTTTGGCCGAACATCAAAGCAAAGGGTGCTCTTTTTCTTCAATCGGTTAGAAGAGGTAAGTGGATCTCGTCGAATGTTCTGTTTTGTTGGATCAAGATCTATGGTTATAACATTATGTCTAAACCGATTGTAGGAAGCCTTCTGGAATTATTTTCCAAGGAAAGTTGGTAAGCACATTCGGCCAAAGGCCTTTCAATTAAAAAGTCTATGATTAAATGCCAAAACTAACGTATGCCATGGATTTAGGGACTAAGTTAGGCTTCGGGATTTGATTGGAAATCAAATCCATTCAAGGGACAAAAATCTAGTGTTGTAGATCGGATTTTTGGGATCTAGGAATTAGGTAGAAAGCAGTGTGTAAACTTTTACACACTTTATTAATAAACTTGCTATATTATTACCTTGTGTATAAATTTTGGTAGTGATCTATGATATGCTTGTGGGCTTAAACATGGATTCCGGGTAAGTCCCCTAACTTGTGATTTTGATATATAATTTGCATGCCATCACATGTTGTTAAATGCTATGACATGATATATGATAATTGATATATAAGCATGTGATGGTGGGATTGATGAGAGGAGGGGGAAGATTTTATGGACTGTCGCCAGTGGTTTTGACCACAAGATGGGTTGGCCCCATCAGATTATTTGTGACCTATGGTCATCAGTGGTTTTGACCACAAGATGGGTTGGCCCCATCAGTTTATTTGTGACCTATGGTCATCAGTGGTTTTGACCACACCGATTGATTTATTTGCGACTAAGTCCCAGTGGTTTGGTACCACCAGTGGTTTTGACCACACTTGATTAATTGTGACCTATGGTCATCAACGGTTTTGACCACACGATGGGTTGGCCCCATCATTTAAATTGTGACTTTAAGTCATCAGTGGTTTTGACCACACGGGGTAGAAAAGGAGTATGGATGGCTAGTTGGGTTGCATGTGCATGTTTAATTGATAAATTGTGTATGAGTTGTATTTTCCGGGTAGGGGATTCACACACTGAGTCTTGGTGACTCACCCCTTCCCTTAACATTTTGCAGATGAGTAGATCGCGGAGATGGAGCCGGAGAGGACTCGAGGCAGCCATGCTTAATGTTGAAATTTAATTTTGTTTTCGTTAAGTTTAATTATTTTATTTCCTAAGTATTTTTATTTTGGGATTGTAATAAGGCCGCTATTTATTATGTGGATGTTATTTTTATTTTACTTATGTTATGTTACAAAAATAGAATTTTATAAATATTAAAGTAAACCGGGTAAAAGTAACCTTTTCCAACTTAATAACTTATACGAGTTTTCAAAGACGTTACCATCGGGTAACAAACCATACCAAGTCAATTATAATCCTGATTTATTAAATGTTACATGATCCGATGTTTTCAAAGGATTTATCAACCCAATGTATTTATAAAATGCCCAATGAATTTTCAAACCTGTTTTAAATACCTTAGCCAAAATTAATCGAATTTTCACCCAACTTTGATTGGCCCAAAATATTTTACCCAGTGACATACCGGATCCGGTGGGACTCATGGGCGGGTTTGGGGTGTTACAATGTGTACAACAAACATAAGTCTCAATTAAATTTAGGCATATCATATCGTACATAATAACATATACAATTAATGATGCACCCGAACCCAAACCTAAATAACCATCCGCTACACATCACCTGTGCCAACCATCACTCCATGGGGACTACTAAGTCGACCCTCCATCCGCTACACACCATCGAAGGCAGTCGCTGCAGTCGACGTGCTCATGCCCTTATAAAATTCGTGGCATAGCCACCAGATAATTATTTTGTGACATAAGTCACCTCATTTAGATTTCGTGACATAAGTCACCACATTCAAATTACGTGACATAAGTCACCACATTCAGATATTAGGGTATAAATCCACCAATTCACTTCCCCTTTACATATCACCCATATGCCCCATGTCAAACAAACCATGCAATATCATGCCTTATTTCACATTCTTATCACTATTGACATATGTGCCATCATAGTTCATATCATACTCATGGTAGGAGTGGGTAAACGTACCTGAGTATTTTGTACTATTGCAAGATACTCTTAGCGACATCTTAACATATTCTTGGTAAAATATTTATTAAAACATAGCCGTAATTTAATTAAGGCTTAGTGTGGGGTACACATCTGGTTTACTTAGCGTTTTATTGAAATCCCGAAAACCCGATCTAATGCTTTTAGACCCTTAATCCTTATATTAGGCCAACCTTAAACACTTTAGCAAAAAGCCATTCGGCTAATTAATTAAATCTCGAAGGACAATCGCAACCAAAATCTTACCTTGCTTGCCGATTTGAGTACTCCTCAAATCCCGAAAACTTTGTAGTGCCTCTTTCTTGAAATCGGCTAGCGCTAAATCACTTCATAGGTTAATTTTCGGCTTTTGAATAAATATGTAATAGATCTAAAGCACCAAATATAGCCTTGGCCGATTACATATGTCCACTTACCTTGTGATTCTTAAATCCTGAATTTGATCCTTGCTTCTTTAGTGATGTCAAGATTCCTATAGGCACATGTTAGATCCAATCTAACATTAAAACATAGTAAATGGCCCTTGGCCGAATAACTTACCTTAAATATTTAAAAGTCCCGAAAGATCCTTCCTTGTAGTCGATAATAGAAGAATCCCGAAATTCCTAAAAGAACCAATTTCATGTTTGATTAAATGCCAAATTTCGGCTTTTGTTCCACACATGTCGACAGAGAAGAAATAAGGAGAAATAACAGAGATTCGGCCATAGCAGACTTACCTATCCAAATCAATTTGAGAAGGGATCAAACGGGATCTCTAACTTGGTTGCTATTCGGCCAAGATTGAGAAGAGATGAGGTGGAAGAATTTCGGCAATGGCTTAGGAAAATAATGAAGATTCGACTTCAATGGAAAAAGAAGAATAATATTGTGGGTCGGCCTTTTAAGAATGTGGAGAGGGAGAGTGTAAAGCTTAGGAGTTTCGGCTATGGTGAATATAGGAAGAAGAAGATTTCGGCTAGAAAAGAAAACTGTGAGAAGAGAGAAATTCAGCTAGAGAAAGAGATGGGAAAGAAAAAGAAAAGCAAAGTAAAAAGATGGACACTCTTGCTAAGAATTTCGGCTAACACTCAAACACTAGCCTTTCCTTGCTTTTCTCCTATTTTGTCTCTTCTTTCTCCATTCAAAAATAATTAAAATAAATCTACATTTATCTCCTTAGCTTTAGCTGAATTTTAAAAGAATTCCAACCCATCTAAAGCTCCTTCCTCAGTCTCCCTATGCCGTCCACCTCTACTCCTTATTGCCGTAAAATAAAAGTTCTTATTTTGCCTCCCTTGTGACTCGAACCCTAGCCCATTTGCAGCTGCTTGTGGCGTCACTTACAGAGGCTTTAAGTGGCGCCTCCAAGCCACTTAACCAAGCCCATTTGTGTGTTATATTTCACCTACAATTTTTCTTAAGGCCTCTTATGCTTAGCTCCCTCTTTTAAACTTAAAATCGAATAATTTTCTAAGACACTCTCCTATTTTCTAAAGTTCACAAAATTCTTACAACACATTCTTAACATACAAAGGCATGCTATTTCATATAATTAAGCAAAAAATGCATAAGCCATAATCCAGGATATTATAGTTCTACCCCCCTTAAAATAATTTCGACCTCAAAATTACCTGGCTAGAATAGGTGGGGGTACTGCTATCGCATTGCTTCTTCTGGCTCCCAAGAAGCTTCCTCCGATCCATGGTTACACCACAACACCTTAACCAAAGGGACTGACTTCCTCCGAAGCACCTTCACATCTCGTTCCAGAATCTGAATTGGCTCTTCCTCATAAGACAGATCTGGTCTCACCCACCTCTTCAACCAAACTACATGAGATGGATCCGATCGGTATCGTAGCGTAGCATGGAAACATGAAATCGTCGTGCATCCGCTTCAATTTGGAGGTAACTCCAATCGGTATGCCACCGTCCAATTCGCTTCAATACCCGATAAGGTCCTATGAACCTTGGACTTAGCTTCCTTTGCGACCAAATCTCATCACCTTCTTTCAAGGTGAAACTTTGAGAAACACTTGATCTCCCACCGCAAATTCGATCTCTTTCTGTTTGAGATCTGCATATGACTTTTGCCTATCAGAGGCCTTCTTCAACCGTGCCTAAATTATCTTAACCTTCTCCTCGGATTCTGCCACAATTTTTGGACCCAAAATCTGATGTTCCCCTAATTTCGTCCAACACGTAGGAGTGCGACACTTGATCCATCCATAAGCGTCAGATTGCCATTTTAATATTGGCCTGATAGCTGTTGTTGTAAGCAAATTCTGCTAAAGGAAAATATTCTTCCCAACTTCCTCTAAAGTCTATCACATAGCCTCTTAGTATATCCCCCAACACTTGTATTACTCGCTCAGATTGACTGTCTGACTGTGGATGAAAAGCCGTACTGAAGTCCAATCTGGTGCCTAAAGCCTGATGTAGAGCTTTCCAAAATCGAGACGTAAACCTTGGATCCCTATCCGAGATAATCGACACCAGTACTCCATGCAACCTTACAATCTCCGCTACATACAACCTTGCTAACTTTTGGAGAGAATAGTCCACCCGCACTGGAATGAAATGCGCAGACTTTGTCAGCCGATCCACTACCACCCATACCGAGTCCTTCTTAGTATGCGTAAGGGGAAGCCCACTAACGAAGTCCATGGTAATTCTCTCCCACTTCCACAGCGGAATCTTAATCGGCTGAAGCAACCCTGACGGAACTTGGTGTTCAGCCTTGACTTGCTGACACGTTAGGCACTTGCCAACAAATTCGATAACTTCTCACTTAAGACCAAGCCACCAAAACTGTTCCCTTAGATCTTTATACATCTTACTGCCTCCAGGATGCATAGCATAAGGGCTACAATGCGATTCTCGAAGAATTCTCTGCCTAAGTTCTTCATTCTTTGGCATACAGACCTTACCCTTGAAGCACAATACTCCCTCGTCATTAATGCCATATCCCTCTAACTCTCCATTCTGCAATTGCCGTAACTTAGCACTTAGATCCTCATCCATTAACTGACTTTCCTTCACCTCATTCAACCATCTCGGTTTGACTTGCAATTCTGCCAGTAGACTTCCATCGTCATACAAGCTCAGATGTGTGAACATACACAACTTTCTGACTTAGGGCATCTGCTACCACATTTGCCTTGCCCGGGTGGTATTCTATGGAGCAATCATAATCCTTCAATAATTCCACCCATCTTCGCTGTCTCAGATTCAGCTCTTTCTAAGTCAGCAGATACTTCAAGCTCTTGTGGTCTGTATAGATCACTGACTTCTTTCCATATAAGTAATGCCTCCACACTTTAAGAGTAAAGACCACTGCCGCTAATTCCAAGTCATGCATCGGGTAGTTAACCTCGTGTGGCCTTAGTTGTCGAGACGCATAAGCGACTACCTTCCCGTCTTGCATAAGAACACCTCCCAATCCTGTGTGGGAAGCATCACAGTATACTACAAAATCCTTCCCTGCCTCAGGCTGAATCAAAACTGGAGCTTCGGTCAAGACCCTCTTAAGCTTCTCAAAGCTCTCCTGCTGCTAATCAGTCCATACGAAAGGTACCTCCTTCCTTAATAGCTTTGTCAAGGGTGCGGCTATCGATGAGAACCCTTCCACGAACATTCTATAATAGCCTGCCAATCCCAAGAAACTCTAAATTTTTGCCACAGACTTAGGGGGTTTCCAATCCAAAACTGCCTCAATCTTTCGAGGATCCACTCATATCCCTTCAGCAGACACCACATGTTCTAGAAACGTAACCTCCTTAAACCAAAATTCACATTTGCTGAATTTGGCGTAGAGCTTCTTTTCCCTTAACACTTGCAACACAACTCGGAGGTGCTCGTCATGTTCTTCTTGAGACTTTGAATACACCAATATATCATCTATGAACACAACAACGAACCGGTCCAGATAGGGTTGGAAAACCCGGTTCATCATGTCTATAAACGCGGCTGAGACGTTTGTCAATCCAAACAGCATTACTACAAACCCAAAATACCCATATCTTGTCCGAAAAGCCATCTTATAGATATCTACCTCTTTTACCTTAAGCTGATGATATCCAGACCTTAAATCTATTTTTGAGAATACCGCGGCCCCCTTAAGCTGATCGAAAATGGATACTTGTTCTTGATGGTCAGCTTATTCAACTGACGATAATCTATGCATATGCGCATAGTTTCGTCCTTCTTCTTCACGAACAAGATCGGTGCTCCCCATGGAGACACACTGGGTCGAATAAACCCACGATCTTGCAATTCTTGAATTTAAGCCTTGAGCTCAACCAACTCCTTTGGTGCCATTCTGTATGGGGCAATTGTCACAGGAGCTGTACCTGGCAGCAACTCAATTCCAAATCCACCTCCCTATCCGGGGGTATTCCTAGTAATTCCTCCGAAAAGACATCCACAAACTCCCTTACGGTTCTAACTCCACTAACTCCCCCTTCTTTCACATCCAACGTACTAATAAAAGCTAAAAATGCCTTACACCCCTTCCGAACCATCTTATCAGCCTTTAAGGCTGAAACTACGTTAGACAAGTAGTTCCTTCTTTCTCCTATCATAACTATCACCTCATCCTCTGGGGTCTTTAACTCCATTCGTTTAGCTACACAATCCAACACAGCCCGATGCTTCACTAACCAGTCCATGCCAAGTATAAGATCAAATTCTCCGAAGGGTAATTCCATTAAGTCGACAGGAAATACCGTTCCTTGAAGCTCCAAAGGTACTCTCCAATACATCTTATTCACTACTACAGTTTGGCCTAATGGGCTTACTACAGTCATCTCCCTACCAGACAGTTCAGAGGCTATTCCTAGAGTTTCAACTACTCTACATGCAACATAAGAATGGGTCGAGCCCACATCAATCAAAGCAACATAAGGCTTGCCAAAGATAAGGAACATCTGGTTATGACGTCGGCGGTGCGTCTTAAATCCTCCTCCGATGAATCAGATACACTAAACCCTACCGCTGGCCTCCGTGTTACCAACACCTTAGCTCGGTGTTCCCCGTCCTCTACCAGCACCGTTTTCTCTACCATTCGAACCACGGCCCCGCTGAGGCTGCTGTCCACCTCTTCCAGCCTGGTTAGAACCTTGACTTACTGGTCGTCCCCCTTCGGTTCTCATAGGACAATCCTTAATCATGTGGTCCTTGGACCCACACTTAAAGCATCCTCCCGTCTTCTTCCAACACTCTCCTAAATGCTTCTTCCCACATTGGGCACAAGTACGATACTGCCCTCCAGTAGCAGCTTGCTGACCTCACGGCCCATCAACTCTTGGCCTCTTTTGCTCATTCCTTGAAGACCCTGATGATCTAAAACCTCTCTTATGCCTATTTCGATCGTGTTCTGCCTCATAGAGTCCTTAATTCCTTCGGCTACCTTAGCCTTCTCCACCAACACAGCAAACTCCCGCTCTTGCTGTGGAGCTATCAATAGTCTCAAGTTATCCCTCAATCCGTCCTCAAATCGGACACATCATTCATGCTCTGTAGCCACTATCCCTCGAGCATATCGGCTTAACCATAGAAATTCAGCCTCGTACTCTGCTACAGACTTGTTCCCTTGAACCAGCCCTAGAAATGCCTTCCTCTGCGCATCAATGTAATGAGTACCAACATACTTCTTCTGGCATGCTGCCTTAGCATAATCCCAAGTGAGTTTCTCAGCTGTAGCACCATCCCTAATCATGAGCCACCATTGATATGACTCATCGCGAAAAAGCGACACCAAACCTTTTAGTTTTTCCTCGGTAGTTAAATCGAGCTCATCCATAATCCGCTCAGTCGTCTCCAACCAATACTCAGCAGTACTGGGTGCCACATCAGATACACCACGGAACACCTCTGCTCCGTTGGCTCAGAGTCGCTCAGGTACCGACTTCCAAGCTCCCATGCCTCCACCTGCTCCAGCCACCCTTTCCAAAACCCGTAGCATCGCCTGTGACACTGCATCATCCCCCGTCGATCCTCGATATTCCATATCAGCGGCTGGTGGTGGTGGTGGCATTTCATTTTCGGACCCTTGTCCAGACCTAACGGGCTCCGACACAGTCATTCGGCCTCTACCACGGCCTCGTACGTTACGACCACGTCCCCTAGAGTTCATGCTTCCGAATCGCGTTTATCTAATTAAAGAATTTTATGAATTAGTTTTGTTCCACTGGTTTATCACAAGCAGTTTTATGTTCATTAGTTCTAAGGAGTAGTTTTTTCGAATTCATTCACATACAATCTTAACTTATCCATTCAATTACATACATGAACTTTCGTTCATTACAGAGAAATGTTGTAGTTGTCGTTGTTTGTTGTTTTCCACTACCCAAGGGTATTTCCATGATTTTGTCCTATAGGGGTATTTCGGTAATTTTTCAAATTAGGGTATTTGAAAATGTTGCAAAATAGAGATTGATGATATTTTTACAAAATTAAAATACTTGCTGGGAAAATTTTAAGGGTAAAATGGTAATTTTATACCCTAGGGGTATTTTTGTAATTTTACAAGCCAGGGTCATTTCGATAATTTTTTTGCAAAATATGGTTCCTGGTGACTTTTCAAAATAAGGGTATTTTTAAAGATTTCTAATTTGAGGGTACTTCGGTAATTGTCCTCTCTGAGGGTATTTTGGTCATTTGTACAGGTTAGGGATAATTTGGTCATTTTGCAAATTAGGGGTAATTTTCGTAATTTTTCCAAATCAGGGTATCTTAATATTTTGTAAAAATAGGGTTTTTGGATATTTATAAGGTAAGAGAATCTTGATAAAAACTGTGGGTAGTATGGAAATTTTATGAACCAAGGGCATTTTAGTAATTTTTTCCAACCAGGGGTATTTAGGTCATTTTAGTAAATCGAGAATATTTTGGAAAATTTTTCAAAATAGTTTTCCTACACATCAAAGGGGTAATTTGGTGATTTTAAGACTAGGGTTTTTATAAAAATATGGCTAGTCCCTTTCGGGTTTTAGTTATTGGATTTAGCCTGTGTTTGAGTCCTCTTGGTTAGGGTGAACCGTCACTACGCACCAGGTAGGATTCGAGTGGAGAGGAGGTGAGTCACTAGGACAGCTTAAATACCATGCTCCCACCAAAACCAATCCTAGACATGCGCACAATGGTTGCCACACCCTAACTCGGTGACTTAGACACAGGTTTGTTTAATTGGGCATTAAAGTTTTATGTAATTCTCATGTTGGGGTAAACTAGTCCTAGGGTTTAATTCCTAGTCCACTAATCTACGTCCCTATGTATTCCCACATACAATTCACAGAAGAGTTAGGAGTACTTACCTCGTGGACTTCGGGCCGGAGACTCAGGTGCCATGCCAGAGAAACTTGCTCGTTTCTTAGTAAAACCCATTTTCAAAAGAAAAAAACATTTTGGGCCCTAAAAGCTCAAGGCAGAGCTCGATGCTCATACTGTGAAACACCCCAAATCCGGTCCATAAGTCCTGATCGGATCTGGCATGCTCCTAGGGAAAAACCATTCGAATCCTATTTGATGTTTGTCAAAATTTTGTGTGTCTTTGAAGAACCATTGATTTGGGTTGGGTTCAAAATTAAAAACGGTGCTAAAACATTTAATCTTTATTTTTAAGAAAAATTATTTGAACTTTAATTTGATAAGAATCTTACCATAATTAAACAATTAAAATGCATAAGTAAATAGTTCATACCATGGCCTTATTACATCAAATCAAAACCAAAATTAAATCCAAAATACTTAAAAAAGAAAGCCCAAAATAAAATAAAGAAATTTGGAGTGAGCATGGCCACCACTTGAGCTCCCGCCGACAGGTCCATTCTTGAGTGTCACTTAAAAATAATCCCACAAAGGGTGAGTCAAACAGACTCAATGTGTACAACCAACACAAGTCTCAATTAATTTAGGCATGTCAAATCATACATAATATACATATATAAATCATGATGCAAACTCGAACCCAGACCTAGATAACCATCTGCTACACATCACCCGTACCAACGATCACACTGTGGGGACTACTAAGTCGACCCTCATCCGTTACACACCATCGAAGGCAGTCGCTGTAGTCGATGTGCTCATCACCCTTATAAAAGTCGTGGCATAGCCAGCAGATAATAATTCGTGACATAAGTCACCACTTTTAGGTTTTCGTGACATAAGTCACCACATTCAGATTTCGTGACATAAGTCACCACATTCAGATATCGTGGTATAAAACCACCAAATCACTTCCCCTTTCATATCACCCATATGCCCCATGACATACAATTATGCATTAATCATGTCATATTCCTTATTCACATTCTTATAATTTCACATATATGCCATAACAAATCTTATCATACTCATAGTAGGAGTGGGTAAACGTACCTGAGTATTTTGTACCATTGCATGGTTAGCCATGTGTTACATTATTATAAACACATACATATAAAATTGATGCCATAAATCTTTTAAGAGTTAGTGTGGGGGTACACACCTGATTTACTTAATGAACTCACTGAAATCCCGAAAATCCGATCTAATCCTCTGGATCTCAAGTTCCTACATTCGGCCAACACTTTGTATTTTAGCATAAGCCTATTCGGCTATATAACCAAATTTCGAAGGAAACGTAACCGAAATCTTACCTTGCTTGCCAATTTGATTACTAATCAAATCCCGAAAACTTTGTGAGGACCCTTCTTGCAATCGGCTAGACACTAAACCACAGAACTAATTAGTTTCGGCTTTTAAACGAAGTAAGACATAGATCTAAGTCACTAGGTATGGTCTTAGCTGAATGTCAGATTCACTTACCTTGCAGATCTAAATTCCGAATTAGCTTCTGGTATTTGCCAAAATCCCTACAGATAAATGTTAGATCTGATCTAACATTTAATCTCAAAAAAAATGGCCTATGGCCGAATGTTACCATCCACTTACCTAACTCATCTAAATCCCGAAATCCTTGCTTGCACCTAAAGTTTTCGATATCCCTATTAACCACTGTTAGAATCGGCTTAAACATAAACCTATGAGAATGGCCTTTGGCTGAATACCACTTTGACTTACCTTGATCACTACAGATCCCAAAAGTTTCTCCTTTTAATGCTCCTCAACGTTGGCTACCTTCACAAGAAACACATTTTAAGGCTTAATGGACATTCGGCCGTCCCTAGAAATCAAGGCCAAACACTTGATTTTGGCACACTAAATGAAGAGAATCCAAAACCAATTTCTAAGGAAATACTTACCACTACTGTTACTTGAAGAGGAAAAAGGTCTCGGCTTTTTAAGACTTGCAACAGAAAAAGAGAATAAGGCCCCCTTGAGATTCGGCTAACCTTTTAGATGATGGTGAAATATCCGGCTTTCAAAAGGGTAGGTATGGAGTTGAAGTGATAAGAAAACAGAGAAGAATAGGAGAGGAAGTGAGAAGTAATTCGGCAATGGTGAGTGATGATGGAGTTTCGGCCTTAGCAAAATAAATGAGAAAAGGGAGAGGATTTTTTTTTCTTGACTACAAATTTTGGCAAGAAACACTAGAGAAGAAACAAATGAAATTCGGCACTTATCCCCCTACACATAACCGAATATGCCAACACAAGGAGACCCTCATTCGGCCAATCCTCCTCTCACTATCAAATCCCTTATTTCACTCCACGTTAGCCGAATCCTTAACACTCCAACCCAATCTATACTTCCTTCCTCCAGAGTCCATGTGCCGTCCACTACTGCTCCACTATACAGCAAAATAAAATCTCCCTTTATTTGCTTCCCTTGTGACTCGAACCCTAGCCCTTTCCCCTTGCTTGTGGCGTCACACCCTAAGGCCCTAAGTGGCGCCTCCAATCCATTTAAACAAGCCCATTCTTGTGTTATATTTCACCTACAAATTTTCTTAAGGCCTCTTAGGCTTAGCTCCCTCCTTTAAACTTAAAATCAAATAATTTCTAAGGCATTCACTACACTTTGAAGTTCTCAAAAGTTCATATAACACATTCAGAACATATAGACATGTTTTCACACATACTTAAGCAAAAATGCATAGGCCATAAATCTGGATATTACACTATACATGCCATATACCATATATACACACTTCAAAAGTACCAAATTAGATGCCCGATAGTGCGATGAAGTCCCTAACGATTCCTAGATTCGAGCTAGCTTCGAAATACTATAAAACATAGAAGAAAATAAACAAAGTAAGCTATAATGCTTAGTAAGTTCGTATATAAATATAAAATAATCTCATCATTCATTCACGCACTTCAAATAGATAGCATATCTTTGCATTAAAGCATGAGAGGGTTCTACTGCCCTTTAGAAGAGGAAAGAACCAAAACAAAGACCCTTTTTCCTTAAGGGGAATTCGCTAAGAGTAAACAACAATGCTGGAAATTTTTGAACAATTTTGGCTATGGTTTAGGGAGATTTAGGCAAAGACAAGAAGAGAGGAAGAAGAAAGAGTTTGCTGAAAATTTTCTCTTAAAGAGGGGTATATTAATTAGAAGGAAGCAAGAAAAGTGGAAGTTTTGAATGATTTTTGGCTATGAAACAATGAAGAATTTAAGCAGCTAATTTGGGGAGAAGAAAAGATTTTTTTTGTTGATCTTTTGGCACTTTCTTTGCTGTAAAAAAAAACAATTATGGATAGCCCCTAAGGAGTCCCAAAGCTGGCCAAATTCTCTTTCTTTTGTGATAATTTCCAGCCTTGAATTATCACAAAATAAATCTAGCTTTAATCTCCTAATCCCCTCAACAATTTAATTGTAATTAAACTACTAATAACCCCCCCTTCCAGCTGATTATGAGCAAAATTTAAGCCTTATCACTATAAAAAATGAGAGTCCAAAATTGAACCAAATTCCCCTTTATACGTCAGCAACAAAGAAGGAAAAAAATAAAAAAAACCCAGATGCAGCTTGTATGATTCAAACCAGCAACCTGGCCACAACAGCAGCCCCCCTCCAACGCCCCTTGCCATCTCTTCCAGCCTGACTTTCATGTCAAATAACCCCTTCATTTATCTATAAGCCTTATTCCTGGCCCCCTTTCTTTTAACGCCGACAGCCCAAAAAAACAAAACACTTTCTTGCGTCCCTCATGTCTCGAACCCGAGACCCCTTGCCAACACCCTTAAGTGGCGCCCCAAGCCACTCCAACCACCTGGACTCTCATGTCCATTCCTTACCTAAAATTTCTTTAAAGCCTTCTTTGTTTTGGCCCATCACCGCATAAAAATAAATAGCAAAACGCCCTCTAGCCACTCGAACCCATGACCTGCGCCCGTTCTCTCCTCCAGTTCTTAAGTGGCGTTCGGTTACCACTTTACCAATCTGATTTTTATGACATAACACCTCCACATTTAATTTTAAGGCCTTCCTAGGCCGATCACTCCAAAAAGCCCACAAGGGAAAAAAATTATTTCCTCCTTGTTCCTGCCGAGGCTCGAACCTCCCCCCTAGCAACTCTCTTAGGCTCACTAAGCCACTTGTACCAAGCCCATTCTTGTGTCATGCTTCTCCCAATTTTTATTTAAACCCTATCTCCACCTAGCTCCCTCCTTTTAAGTACTTTAATTTATTTTATTATTTTTTCTTTTTTTAAACCCAAATTTGACCTAAATTAGGGTTATTTCTAGACCCTAAATCATGCCAAATAAAATCATATTTATTTATTTCTTGAAGTCCACATGAAATTTATTTAATTTACAAATAACCCCTAATTCAGGTGTTACGTTCTACCCTTAAAAATAATTTCGTCCTCGAAATTACTTACTAACGAATAACCGTACATCTTTACTCACCGTGACTATGCTATCACAAGACTCGATCTTAAATAATTATCATGCTTCCTAGACACAATCTCTAAGTTCACAACCAAGGTTTCGTGCACTTCCCTAGTAAAACAAGAAAACTCTACAATAATTAAAGCAATTAGGGGTATTCGAATTAAGGAATGTACCGTTGTCACATCCGCACATCTTCCTCCTCGCGACGGCCAATTGCATAAACCAACTTTGGTTGCCTCGCCTCAGACTTTCAAGACCTCACCACGCCTGTTAACATTTTCATTACCCCTAGCCGCACCTCGACCCTCTCTGTGGTTGTTGGTTATCCCTTCTGTTTCGGCATGATCCCGACCTTCCGTTCTCGGCCTAGCCTTCTTAGGACAGCCTCTAACTCAATGCTCCATAGACCCACAACAAAGCATCCACGATTACCATTCCAAAGATTCCCTTGTGAGACTTGCCACACTTATCACACCGTATGCCATTGAGAATTAGCAGCAGCCTAGCAGCTTGATCCGACCCACCAAACTTTGACCTCTTTTGTCGATTACTAGAGAACTCGATGGTTCCGAGCTCCTCTTATTCCAATTCCGATCTTGGTTTTGTCTAACCGACTGCCTAACCCTTCAAGAACTTTAGACTTCTCCACAAGGACAATGAACTCCCTGCTTCTGCTTGGAGCTATCATCATTCTCACTCATCTCTCGTGCCATCCTCAAACCTCGACACTACCATGCTCGGTACCCACAATACCACGAGCATATCTACTCAATCGGAGGAACTCGGCCTCATATTCCGCCATCGACTTATTTCCTTGAACCAGTTCAAGAAAGCCTTCCTCCGAAGGCGTCTACATATTTGGTTCCAATATACTTCTTTTGGTAGGCTCCCCTAAAATTCCCAAGTAAGGTTTTCTACCACCGTTTCATCCCTTACGGTGAGCCACCACCGATAAGACTCATCCCAAGTAGAGATGATACCTTTTAACTTCTCCTCGGGGTGAAATCCAAGTCACCCATAATCCTTTCCGTGGACTCTAACCAATATTTCGTTTGACTAGGTGCCACTCCTAAACTCCTCTCGAATACTTCGCCCGTTAGTCTTGAGTCGTTCACCACAGATTTACGGGTTCTCGTGATCCGCGTTTGACCTCATTTACTCATTCCAATACCAGAGTAACCGCTTGAAATACTACATCATTACCACTCGTATGGTCTTGAAACTCGCCAGGTTGGCAGATCCAGATCTCATTTCTCGACCCATGACCGGACCTCGCGGGTTCGACAGGTCATCCTACCTCTACCACGGCCACGAGGGGACGTCCACGACCTCTTGAACTCATTCTAACGATCGCTTATCTGCTTAAGAATTTTTTTGTATCAAGACCTTAGTTTCACTTGGTTATCCGCCAAGAAATTTTATGATAGGAGTTTTAGAAGTGGTTCTTTCAGAATCAAACAAACACACAGTCTTTCATTCATTCATTCAAAGAGACGTTGTTGATTTCATGGTGATTATTTTTCCACTACCCGGGGGTATTTCCGTAATTTGTCCTACAGGGGTATTTTCGTAATTTTTTCAAAAATGAAAATTTTCGGATGATTTTGTCAAAAAAATTATTTTAAAACTCTTAATTTCCTGGGTATTTTGAAAAATTTTGAAATCCTTGGGTATTTCGATAATTTTGGATCTCAGGGGCATTTTGGTATTTTTCCACAAATTAGGGTAAATTTGTAAAATTTGATGAATCAGAGATATTTCAAAAGTTGTAAAACTTTGAGGGCTCTTTTGATATTTGCACTTTCCCAAAATAGTGATGTTGCAAAATTTTGAAAGTTAGGGGTATTCTGGTAATTTTGTAGGTTAGGGCAATTTTGTGATTTTACAAAATCATAACGTTTTCAAATTTTACGATTTTTGGGCACTTTTCATGTGATGAAATTTTTGGATTAAAATCGTGGGTATTTTGGAAATTTCATAATTTAAGGGCATTTTCGTAATTTTACCCCTAAGGGTATTTTAGTAATTTTTCCATACTTAGGGTATTTTCACAAAATAATTTCCAAAAATTGGGTTCTAAGAGATTTCACAAAAAGAAAGATGTTTTTGGAATTTTTTTTTTTTTGAAAATTTTCCATATGAAGGGTATTTTACAACCTAGGGGTATTTTGGTCATTTTTCAAACTGAGGGGTATTTTGGTCTTTTTTTCCCTAAAGTTTTAATTATTCCAAAAACAAAATGGCTAGTCTCTTTCGGGTTTTAATTATCGAGTTTAGCTTCGTGAGTATGTCGTCTCGGCTAGGATGAACCAGATTACTACGCACTGTAGGATTCAAGTGAGTAGGAGGTGAGTCACGAGGACCTTAAATACCAGGCCCCAATCAATCCAATCCTAGACATGCGATAACGATTGCCACATCTTTTGCTTAGTGACAACTAACAGGGTTGTTTAGGTAATTATTAAGTCTTATGCGTAGTTTGTTGGGGTACGCTAACCCTAGGGTTCAATAGTTTCTATTCTAATAGTCTACGTTCGCATTTTACCCTTCTACCCCACATCAAAAGAATTCACAAAATTGATAAAGGTACTTACCTAGGCAGATAGGTGCTTGAGACTTGGTGCCATGTCGTTCAAGTCAAAACAATTTCTCAAACATTATAATAAGGCCTACTATCCAAAAACCAAACATTTTGGGCCTGGGCCCCCACACCGAAGTTTTGAACCTGCTCGATACTAATTTGTAACACCCCAAACCCTACCGTGAGTCCTAACAGATCCGGTTTGTCGGTGGGTAAAATATTTTGGGCCAATTTGAAAGTTTGGTGAAAATTTGGTAAAATTTGGCTAAGGTATTAAAACGGGGTTTAGAAAAACTTAGTTGGGCTTTTTATAAATGCAGTTGGGTTGAACAAATCTTTTGAAAACATTTGATCATGTAACATTTAACAAGTCAGAGATATAATTTACTTGGTGTAGTTTGTTACCCGATGGTAACATCTTTAAAAAAAAAACCGTAGAAGTTTATTAAGTTTGAAAAGGTTACTTTTAACCTGGTTCAATTAATATTTATAAAACAATCATTAAGTTAACATAAAATTTAACTACAATAATAGCATGGCCGCCCGAGTCCTCTCCGGCTCCATCCCCATGATCTACTCATCTCAGAAATGTTATGACCATCGGTCACAAATAATCTGATGGGGCCAACCCATCTTGTGGTCAAAACCATCGGCGATAGTCCATAAAATCTTCCTCCTCCTCTCATCAATCCCACCATCACATGCTTATACATCAATTATCATATATCATGTCATAGCATTTAATTACCATGTGATGGCATGCATACATATATCAAAAATTACAGTGTTGGGGACTTACTCAAATCCATGATTATGCCACAAGCTAATCACAACCAAAAGATTTAAAGAAAACAATAACGCCATGTTAATTAATAAAGTGTGTATTGAGATCTTACACATGTTTCTACCGAACTCCTAGATCCAAAAGCCGATCTATAACGTTAGATCTCTTAACCTATAATTAGCCATTAACATAATTAGGGACATTAGGCCTATTCGGCCAAACCAAGTAGTGTCAAAGGGACTTACCTTGAACGGATTTGATTTCCTAACAAATCTCGAAGCCTTAATTAGTCCCTAAATCCATGGCACATGTTAGTTTCGGTATTAATAAAAACTTTTTAATTGAAAAGCCCTTGGTCGAATGTGCTTACAACTCACCTTGGAAAATAAATCCCAAAAGCTTCCCTCACTTATAGAAAATTGGCAGCACCTCTTAATGTTGTGAGAGGGGTTCGGCTACCCTTTTAGAAGAGGAAAGAATCGAAAACAGCACCCTTTTTCCTTAAGGGGAATTCAGCTAAGAGTAAACAACAATGCTGGAAATTTTTTGAACAATTTTGGCTATGGTTTAGGGGAGATTTAGGCAGCACAAGAAGAGAGGAAGAAGAGAAAGAGTTTGCTGAAAATTTTCTCTTAAAGAGGGGGTATATTCGGCTAGAAGGAAGCAAGAAAAGCTGGAAGTTTTGAATGATTTTTGGCTATGAAACAATGAAGAATTCTAAAGAGACTAATTTGGGGAGAAGAAAAGATTTTTTGTTGATCTTTTGGCACTTTCTTTGTCAGAAAAAAAAATTATGGATAGCCCCTAAGGAGTCCCAAATATCGATACTTATATATTCTTTTCTCAACAATTCTCTTATCAAATCACTCTGACTTATAAATGCTTATGAAACAAATACATCAATTTTTCAATGCCATAGTCCAACTATGGTCTTACACATACATTGCCAAGGCCCTGTTGTAGTCTTACATTCACATGCCATAACCCGATTATGGTCTTATTTGGCAACTCGCTTTACTTAAATCGTACATTTAATTCAAAATCTTCTAAATTTTACCAATAAGATAAGTACAATCACATTACATCCATCATTTAAATAAAGGTACATTTAAATTCAATTATACGAACTTATCTCGTATACAGAAATAATAGAATAGACAGACTATTCAATTACTTTGCTTTTTCCCGATCTAAGTCCGAATTCCTCTTTTCCTAATCTATAAATAATCAAAATTAAATTGTTTAATCAATTATTCATTCAATTTAGTCCAAAACATACTTTAGGGCTATTTTACACATTTTCCCCTAAACTTTCACATTTTTACAATTTAGTCCTTATTTCACAAAATCACAAATTCATGAAATTCAAGACTAACCCATGCTAGCCGAATTAACATTATACCCCTAGCAGTCCATATTTTTCATTTATTTCACATTTCTACCACACAATTTACACATTTCTCAATTGAATCCCTATTTTACATTTTTTCTCAAAAATCACTTAACAAAACTAGTATAGTTCACAACCAACATTCATAATCTATCATCAAACATCAAAACACACATATTTTAATCAATGAAAACTTTCAAAATATTTAACAATTTTGCAAAATAGTCCCTAGGCTAGTTAGACTTAGCTACATTGATTTCAAAAACGTAGAAATCATTAAAAAAGGGTCAAAAATCGTACCTTAATTGAAGGAGAAAAGCTTTCCAAAATTCAAGCCCTAAAATGGCTTTTCCTCTTGCTAAAATTCGGCTAGTGAAGATGATACAAAGTAATTTTTTTGTAACACCCCAAACCCGGCCTAGACGTTATGACTGGATCTAGCATGCCACATAGAAGGGTTGTTTAAAAGTTGTTCGATCGTTAAAATAGGTGTTGCATCTCTTTTGAAAACTCTGAGTTTCATTGTTGGTTTGTAAAAACCCAATTACTTAATGTCCATTTTTTTAAAGTTGTTATTATTTTGAAAATGTTGTTTTTGTTGTGAAAGCAGAACTTGAATAATTGCGGAAACGTGATATTTTGGAAAATGACTTTTTTTATGTTTTAAGAAAACCTCGTATTAACAAGTTTAACAGTTATTAATGAAAACTTAAAAGAAAAAAAATAAACCAAAGGCCTTATTACAAAATCTAAACCCAAAATAAATAATCTTAGAAATAAAGTAAAAATCGAATTTACTAAAGTTCACGAGAAGTATCTCCGTCGTTTTGCCACCCCTGAGTCCTCCTCGGCTCCAAATCCTCTACCGCTAGGAATTACCTGTGAGGTTACGGGAAAATGGGGTAAGTTATGTGAACTCAGTGTGTAATCCCCCAAACGGTCAATAACTGGGCCTGAGCCTATAAGTCATCAAACTGGGCCTAAGCTTGTTAATCATGAAAATGCAAATAATGTAGTGGAACCCAACCCAATCAAACCAATCACATCCCTGTACCAACCAATCGTCACCCGTGGGGATCAAGTCAACCTACCCCGCCAATCACACCAATATTGTAGACAAGTTACAAATCACAATATTTATGGCTGAGCCACCAGAGTCGTAGCATATATGTATATGGCATAGCCACTAAGAAACTATGTGGCTGAGCCACCAGGCTACACTTCTCTTCAATCATTAACCCGGCCCATGCAATATGATAAAATGTTAGGTATCAATGTATAAAAGTGTAAATAAGAAAACATACACACGATATTCAATCACAGTTAAGGGTATAACAATCATTTCCACCGCCTCGAGGGTATTTAGATAATTTCGCAACCTAGGGTATTTTGGTAATTTTGCAACCCAATGGTATTTTGGTAATTTTGCAACCCAAGGGTATTTTGGTAATTTCATATTTTAACGGCCCCTCAAAAGGCCTACTATGGCCTCAAGTAACTTGGAACCCTTTTTGGGTCTCTATAGTACTATTGGGCCTAAAACCCACTTCAGGCCCAAATAGGCCCACACACTCGTGTGGCCCATTACACGTGGTTTCGCTCTTAGTTTTATAGATTTTGTAATCGCATCTATCTTTCAGTCTTTTTCCATCGATTTTGCCCCCGTGGGCCCGTAAGTCTATTGGGCCCATTTAGCCCATTTTAGTTCGGACAGGCCTAATTTGGCCTTAGTTTTGCGAGAGTGCTCGTGACACTCTCAACGATCCATCATTGTCATTCGTGTCTCGATTTACCACCACGAGTGTTGCATACTCGAGTGGTCACAGTTGTCGGCTTTTTGGCTTTTCAGCTTATGGCCGATTCTCAAAACATCACATGTATTTATCATCAAAATGGTGTGAGATTACACACCTATTTGGAATCCGGACCACGCTACTCTCCGAAGCACATAAGAACATATTTGGCTATCAGTTAGTTTCATCATTGGTAAAGCATAACAAAAGCTTGAGTCCAAGATAATCACTAACTTCACTTACCACAAAGAGATTCCCTTCGATACGCCAAAACAGCTCAGTTCTACCCCTTAACTAACACCAACGAGTTCCTAACACAATTTATGTACCAAAACAAATGAAGTTACCAATCATCCACATTTGGCCAATAAAGAAAAACCCACAATAACAATTAGCACTGCTTACCTTTAGTTTCGGCAAGAACAGGTTCTTGAACAATCAGAAGTTGAACCGCCACAACCCTCAAAGATGATAATCAAATTGTAAAGAAGAAGAAAGGATGAGTTTTGGCTTGACCAAATAGGGAACGATGGATGAAATATTAAGGGAGAATGGATTCGGCCCTACTCAAAAATAGCAAGATAGTAAGTATTCGGCTTATACTTTGAGTGGAGAGGGGAAAGAACAAATAGGGAAAGAAGAATAAGAAAAGAAGAATGAGAGAGTAGAGGCTTACCAATTAGAGAACACAAGATGAATATGTTGGTGTAGGCAAGGTTCGGTTACTAGAAGAAAAGTGTCAGAAAAGAATTTGGCCAATCAAAGTTTAGGCAATCTTGACAAAAAAAAAAAAAAGAGTTTGGAAAGAATTTGGTAAGAAAGGAATAGTGAAGTTGAGGTTTTATTAAGGAAAAATTGAAGACAAAAAGACCCAAAATGCCTTGAAAAGAATACGAAAATGCTAGGGAGAGCTAGAGAAATTCGGCACCCTTCTTACCCTTGATCGAATGTGCACTCTTCCAGTGCCAAGTCTCTTGGTCGAATTTTCCCCTTCACTTCCCCATATTCAGCCAACTCTTCCCACACTATAATCCTTGATTTCCTCCATAAATCTCTCCCCAATTCACTCTCCATCTCCCATTCGAAATCACCCAACCACCTTGACCAATTCAAACACTCCTCCATCAGAATTTGATTTCAACACAACCTCTTGTCTTCTCCTGAGCAAAATAAAAGCCTTCCATTTTCCATCTGTTGGATTCGAACCTCCAACCTCCTTGCAATCCACTTGACGCCACACCACTAGGCCACCTACTCAACTTGTGTCTTAAAACATGCGCGACTAAAGATAAGTCTATAGCCAAGGTCTAATTCCATTTAAAAAGGTAATCTGAAAGAAATGCAAATGCCAAGACTTGAACCTTGGATCCCTTTGCTTCCCTGTGGTGTCACTCCCTTTCTCCCTAAGTGGCGTCACTTAGCCACTACACCACAAGCTCTTTTTTGTCATTCCTCTCCATATTTTATTCTTAAAGCCTACCTACTAACTTCCAGGGTTTTATTCAACTAAAACCAAAATTTTCCTAAAACCCAGGTTTGATCCCGAGACTTCATAGAAGCCCCCTAACCTTCCAAAATCACTCACCCAATAGGTCCAACTTGTAATAATGCCATTCTCATATTCTCAAAAAATTTTAAAATGATCCTACGTTCAAGGCCCAATGGGCCCAATTCTACTAGGCCCAAATTCGGGTAGTTACATTTTTTGTTTTATTTTATTTATTTTATCTTTAATTAACAATTACCAAAATTAACCTTTAAAAACATTAGTAATTAAACCAAATACCACTCCACTATCATCCACTATCTCATAAATGGTTGAATTACCACATAAGGACCTTAACTTTAAGGTTCTATAGCTATTAGACACATTTAACTATTAGAACTCAAATTTTATGCTTTACGCGATTTAGTCTTTTTTATCAAATTAACTATTCAAATGATAAAATTTGTTAATGAAATTTTCACACCAACATAATATCATACTGTAAACATTAAAATAATAATAAAATAAATATCTTGACCTCAAATTTGTGGTTTTGAACAACAATTCTGATTTGACTAAAAATGGGTTGTTACAGGCCTAGTGGTCAGGCCATGCGACTTACACGGCCGTGTCTTAGGCTATGTAATAATCGAAATAGGGTCACACGATTGTGTCCCAGCTCGTGTCCTCACCCATGTAACTCTCTAAGTTGGGTTACACGGCCAAGCAACACTCCCATGTGCCAGGCTATTTAACTCTCGAATTAGCCACATACGCCCGTGTGCTAGGCCATGTGTTAACAGCCTGAATTGCATGCATTAAAACCTGCAAGGGACACATGACCGTGTCGCCTAGCCGTGTGTCACACACGATTGAGTCACCCGCTCGTGTCTCAAACCATGTGGACATGAATTTGCTTAAAAACAAGCCATTTCCATCACCAATTCAAGCAACCATCTAAAGGCTTTTAAAACACCTAATAAAAGCATCAAAACATGACCAAAACCAACATGAAATGACCAATTCAAAAGTCCAAAACCATTCAACCAATATGCCATATAAGGAGCCTCAATTGCAAACATAAAATCTTACCAAAACATGCATATGTTGATCACATTTCTATTATTAAACATAACTTAACTTTTACCAAATCATACCTCAAATATGATCATTAACACTTCAACATAACTTACCATTTGAGCCATACCTTTCATGCATCATAAGTATCAAAATGACACAAACTAACCAACATCAAATGGTACCAAAACAACTTATACATGCTAAAAGAACCTATTATGCATACATGAAATCAAAACACAAACACATTTGGTTATTATGTATAAATTCATCAAACACCATTTTATAACATCTTAAATACATTCCAACCTCAAATTCAAATACGTAAGTTTATTCATGCCACTACCCTAGGAGATACAAAAATTACCAAAGTCGATGGACAGTGTGAGGTGAAGGTTTGATCCGTCTAAAGTGTTAGCAACAACGATCTACAAAACAATCCATAAGAACGAATAAGCTTATAAAGCCTAGTAAGAACGTAGCATATCATTTAATCTAAAAATAAATTGAATACGATTCACATGTTATTTGATTCAGAATTACCAAAGTCTAATCAGGGGCACGTATGTGCAATTCAAGGTACCAAACTATAAATAGGGGTGCGTATGTGCAATTCAGGGGTACCGAAGTACAAACAGGGGCACGTATGTGTAATCCATCATTACTATTCAAAAAAATAATAATTAAAGCATCATAATACAAGTACACAAATAGAAATTTATTTCATATTAAAAAACTACGAACTTACCTCGACGATTTGAGCGTAACAACAAAGTCGATTAATCCAAGGCTTTAGCTTTCCCCGATCTAAGTCCATACGTGGTCTATCTTAATCTAAATATTCAAATGCAATCCATTTAATACTTCTATTATTCAATTCAGTCCATATTTCATATTCTTGCAAAATTATAATTTTTCCCCTAATATTTTTAACTTTTCACAATTTAGTCCTTAAGTTCAAAAATTGAAATCTAAGAATATTAATCCCCATCTCATGCTAGCCGAATTCACTAGGGACCTATATCAATCCATACAAACCATCATTTCATGAATTTAACTTTAACTTTTAGTAATTTTACAAATAAGTCCCTAAATATCATTTTCACCAAAAATTACTTTACAAAACTTGTTTATTTAACATCAAGGACTCATAATCTACCATTAAATATCAAGAATCACATAAGAGCATTCATAGCACAACCCTAAATCTTTAATATTTTTACAAATTGATCCCTGGGCTACCTAAATCAAGCTACAACAATCCCGAAAATATAAAAATCATTAAAAATGGAATTGAAACACATACCATGCAAGCAAAAATAGTTGACCAAATACCCTAGCAAGCTTCCATGGTTTTCCTCTTTTAATTTCAGTGGAAGATGGCTTGAGAAAAATGAATGAATTTTTGCTTTTATTAAATTTAACCTTTATTTACCAAATTACCAAAATAACCTTTGAAAACTTTAATAATTTCAACAAAACCAATCCATGAATATCCACTAACCACTCAAATGGTCTAATTACCCTCTAAGTCCTATCACTTTAGAATTTCATAATTATTAGACCCTTTAACTAATAGAACTCTACTTTTTCATTTTTTACGATTTAGTCCTTTTTACATAATTAAACATGCAATCGTCAAAATTTCTTAACAAAATTTTTATACGACCTTACTAACATTCCATAAACATGAAAATAATCAAAATAGTAATTTACTCATCAGATTTGTGGTCCCAAAACCAGTGTTCTAATTTCACTAAAATGGAGCTGTTATAGTTACGGAACATTACTGTACTATCAGAAAAATTTAACTTTAATACATCTCAATAAAATAAATAAACATTACTTAAGTAAATCACATTAGAATACAATCAATCATATGCATTTGGTCCCTAAATCGAGCCTTCGAGGTCTTAAAAATAGCTTAGAAGCAGTTTGAGACTAATTTGAAACAAAATAGAATATTTGGGAAAAAGTTTGGAAAATTGGAAAATAGGGGTCACACGTGTGGCCAGGCGGTGTGATATAGCCTAGGCCATGTAACATTTGAACACTGGGACACACGGCTGTGTCCCAGCCTGTGTCCTCACCAATGTAACTTACTGAGTAGGTTCACACGGCCGTGTCGCAGGTCGTGTAACTCACTAACTTGAAACACTAAGAAATTTCAAATGACACATGGCCGTGTCGCTAGGCCGTATGATCCATAATTTGACCATAAATTCAAGAATTTCAAGCCAAAATCATACCTAACCATCCATACCATTTGGGCATAAATTCAAGAGACCTAAACATCATTCAAACACACCCAAACATGCCATTTCAAACATCCTAATGCATCTAACAAATATGTCATTCAAAGGCACCACAATTGTATCAAACATTATTGTAAAAACACACATTTACAACCTATTTCTATCAACTAACCTAAACACCAACACAATCAAAATTCAAACTATTTCAAATATTATATATATGTATCACTTATCATGTTTACAAGCATAAACACCAAAATATCAAGCTTATCATACAAACATCAAAATGACCATTTATAACATCTAATTCAACCAAAAAATACCATAGTCCTACAAGATTCTACTTATTACATGCCAGTTTAAACAAACTTCAAAACAAGCACAAAATGACAGCCAATGTATAGATGATAGTGTGTGAGCTTCCAATTTGATCCAATCAATGCTATGATTCCAAAAGTCCTAAAAAAATAAAATTAAATGAGTAAGCATAAGGAAACTTAGTAATTTCGATAAGTCAACTTATTTACTATCAATTACTAAATTCCCCAAGGACGTAAACATTTACTACACCGGCTCAAAGCCTGCTAGACACTAAGCTTGAATAACACCGCATTTAAATATACAGTATGATTCAACATTTTAATAACAATACATAACAAGTAATTGAGTATAACCATGCATATACATAAAACGAACTTATAGGACTGGTTTGCAGTAATCGCAAAAGCACTCCACAATCTTTTCCTTTCCATGATCGTCAACACGCTCATGACCAATTGAAGCTTAAAAAAATAATAGGATGAACCCTAAATTTTTTATTTCTCTCCTTGTGCCATGGAGAAGATGAAGAAATAAGCCAAATTCCTCTTTTTCTTTTCTTTAATTTAATATATATGCTTAAGTAATTTTGTAAATATCTTAAAGTTCTTAATTAAATATTTATTAACCACAATTTAACTTAATTAATCTTATCCATGCAAATAAATAGCCATGTTGACTCACCTTTAAATCTTTGTTAGCTAATTTATTCATTCAGTCCTCTTAATGAATAAACTTTGCTTTTATAACTTTTACGATTTAGTCCTTTTTACCTAATTAACTATCTAAATGATATAATCTCTTAACCAAATTTTAATACTAAATTAATGACCTTGTAAATATTTTAAACTAATAAATATTTACGAATCGACACATCAGATTTGTGGTCCCAAAGCCATTGTTTCCGTCACCACTGAAAAACGGGTTGTTACAACTCTCCCTCTTTAGGAAATTTCGTCCCTAAGATTTCTTATCAGTGAAAAGATTCAGATACTACGAACTCATCAATTCTTCTATCTCCCACAGAACCTCTTCAACTCCGTAACAATTCCACAAGACTTTAACTAGCAATACTCTTTAGTTTTAGAGTTTGTTTACCTCACGTGCTAAAATGTTGATCGGTTCCTCAGAATATGAAAAATTAGGCTGAATCTACACCTTACAAGGAGCAATTATATGTGAAGGATCTTACTTATATCGCCTCAGCATCAAAACATGAAAAATATTATGAATCTTTTCAAGCTCCGGGGGTAGAGCTAATCTGTAAGCTATAAGATCGACTTTTCCAATGATTTCATATGGCTCGATAAACCTCGGGCTCAACTTACCCTTTTTGCCGAAACGAAGCACCTTCTTCCATGGTGAGATTTTTAAGAATACTCGATCCCCAACAACAAAATCTATATCTTTTCATTTCAGATTAGCATATGACTTCTAACGATCTGGTGTTGCCTTTAAACAATCTTGTATTACACGAAATTTGTCTTCAGTCTCACGAATCAAGTCTGTACCAACTAGCTTGGATTCACTCAACTCTGACCAATACAACGGTGTTCTACATTTTCCGATGTATAAGGCCTCAAACTGTGCCATTTTAATACTGGATTGATAGCTATTATTATACGTAAATTCTACTAGTGATAAATACCTCCCCCGACTACCTTCGAACTCAAGAACACAACAACATAACATATCTTCTAGAAATTGAATTACTCATTCTGATTGTCCATCTGTCTACGAGTGATATGATGTACTAAAATTAAGTTTAGTGCCAAGACCCTCGTGAAGCTTACCCCAAAATCTTGAGGTGAATCTCAGAGTTCTGTCTGAAATGATTGACGATGGCATTCCATGCAATTTGATAATTTTAGATACATACAACTCTACTAACTTCTCAAGTGAATAATCACTATGTACTAGAATGAAATGAGCTGATTTCGTTAGTTTGACCACTATAACCTAGATAGCATCCTTTTTCCTCGGTGTCGTAGGCAAACTTGATACAAAATCCAACGTAACCTTCTCCCATTTCCATTCAAGAATAGTGATAAGCTATAATAATCTTGACTGTACTTGATTTTTACCATTTACCTATTGACAAACCAGACATTTAGTCACAAAATTAGAAATCTCACGTTTCATACTTGGAAACCAATACATTTTCTTCAGGTCGTTAAACATCTTCGTGCTACCTGGATGAATGGAGTATGTGCTGCAATGAGCTTCCGATAGAATATCTTGTTTAACTTGGAACTATATGGAACACATAGCTAGTTACAAAAATGCATCATACCATTATTGCTTACAGTGAATCCCATAGTTGAATCACTCTGGATCAACTCTCGTTTGGCTACTAACTTTGAGTCATCATTTTGCAATCCCGAATTTGCTGAGGAAATAATAGTGTAGCCCTGAGCTCAGCTATAATAGAACCATCACCCTCTAACAGTAAATATGCATTCATTACCCTTAAAGCAAAAAATGATTTACAAATTAAAACATCTGCAACAACATTTGCTTTCCCAGGATGGTAATCAATCACAAGGTCATAATCTTTCAATAGCTTTAACCACCATCGTTGTCTCAGATTCAGTTCTTTCTACATCATTAAATACTTTAGACTCTTATGATCTGTAAAAATATGACACTTTTCATCGTAGAGGTAATGGCGCCAAATTTTCAAAGCAAAAGCAATGGTAGACAACTCTAAGTCATGCGTCAGGTAGTTCCACTCATGAGGTTTCAACTGACAAGAATCGTAAGCTATTACTTTCCCAGCTTGTATCAGTACACATCCCAATCCACTAACGAAGAATCAGTGTAAACAACCAATTCTTTTCCAGACTTAGGTTGTGTCAAAATTGGAGCTTCCATCAATATTCTTTTAAGTTGGTTAAAACTCTGATGACACTCGTCTGACCAAACAAACTGAACATTCTTCTGTAGTAACTTGGTCATCGGTAAGACTATTATAGAAAAGTTTTTAATAAAATGATGGTAGTAACATGCCAGTCCCAAAAAACTACGTACCTCAAAAATATTCTTCGAAGCTTTTCAATTTAAAATGGCAAAGATCTTACTCAGATCCACACGTATACCCTCAGTGGAAACCACATGTCCAAGGAATCCAACTTCCGCAACCAAAACTCACATTTGCTGAATTTTGCATACAACTGCTTCTCATACAAAGTTTGCAGCACTATTCTCAAATATTGAGCATGTTTGGTCTTTTTGAAGTAGATCAATATATCATCAATAAACAAAACAAAAAATCTATCTAAGGTTGAAAAACCTTGTTCATCAAATCCATGAAAGCCCTTGGGCATTAGTTAACCCAAAAGGCATTAACAAGAATTTATAGTGTCCATATTGTGTCCGAAAGGCAGTCTTCAGTACATCACGATCTTTTACCCGCATATGATAATATCCAGATTTGAGATCCATCTTTGAAAATATTGTTGCATCTTTCAATTTATCGAACAATTCTTCAATATGAGGCAATGGATATTTGTTCTTTACCATTACCTTGTTTAGCTGTCGATAGTCTATACATAATCTTATTGAACCATATTTCTTTTTCGCTAATAATACTGGAACTCTCCAAGGAGATATACTTGGTCGAATGAAACCTCTGTCTAGTAATTCTTGCAACTATGTTTTAAGTTCTTTTAACTCAATCGATGCCATTTTATACGGTAGAATCTATATCAATGCAGTCTTAGGTACTAGATCAATAGCAAATTCAACTTCCCGCTTTAGTGGCAATCCTGGTAGCTCTTCAAGAAATACATTTGAGAATTCACATACTATCGGTACTTGACCTACCTTCTTTTCTGGCACTTTGTATTCTAGAATGTAAGCTAAAAACACATCACAACCTTTCCGTACTATTTTCTATGCTTTTACTATCGAGATCGAACTTGAAATACCATTAGTTTTATCAAATCTAAAAGACGTTATATTACCATCAAGACATCTCAAATCAACTCTTTTTCATCGACAATTAATCACAACATCATGTAGATTCAATCAGTTCATTCCTAAAATGACGTCAAACTCATTAAAAGGCAAAAGCATTAAATCAACAGAAAGTTGTAACCTTGAATTTTAGTGGACATTGATTGCATACCAAGTCAACTATAATATTGTGACCTAAAGGGTTCGTAACTTTGACGACACAATTAGTGGACTCAATAGGTAAATTCTTTTATGTCACTAACATAGTGCATATATATGAGTGTATTGACCTCGGGTCAATTAATGCATATACACAACATTAAAAAGAGAAAAAGTACCAACAGTGACATAGGAAGCCGAGGCATCCTCTCATCCATGGATAGTATAGGTTCTAGCAGGAGCTCTAGCTTCAGGTCTATTCAACTTATCTTTAACTCCACTCTGATTAACTCCACCCAAAATGCTATTTCCAGGTTGTCGACCCCGTGTAAGAGTAGTCACAAATTTTTCATTTTGATCTTTATTAGGCTCATTTCGATTCGACCAATCCCTTTTAAAATGATCGGGGGATCCAAATATAAAGCATGTCCTGTCATTAACTCTGCATACTCCAAAATGATATCAATTTTATTGTTTGCACTCTGTCTTGTTGGTATTTCACACACTGCCTGTACAAGCCACTGAAGGAGCTGGAGCTTTCTTACTACTCTGCTTCAGATGATCCCTTCCTTGAAACTCTGATGGTTTTGAGAATATATCATTGGATTCCCTCAGCTTCTTTTGTGAAGAACCAGAGAAAGTTTTAGATCCAATGCATTTGCCAAAATCAAGGGTTTTTGCCTCATTTTGTCCTTTTGTTAGCACAAATTTCATCCACCTTTTGGGCTCGGTCAGACAGAATCATAAACTCATAAATCTCCATAGCTCTAACTAACATTTTGATTTCACCATTTGATCCATCCTCAAAACATACACACATGTCTTCTACCGAAGGTACAATATCATGAGCATATTTACTAAGTTGTACAAATTGTCTCTCATACTTGGCCACAGTTCTATTCCCTTAATTTAGTTTAAGAAATTTTTCTTCTTTTGCATCAAATATCATTTGCAAATATATTTCTTACGAAACTCAAATTTAAAGAAATCTCATTTGACACTTTCCTTCGGTACCATTGACATTAACGTGGACCACCACTGAAATGCCTCTTCTTTTAACAATAACCCAGTACACTATAAACAATCCTATGGATAACACATCATTTCATCAAACACCCTCTAAGTATGCTCTAACCAATACTCGAGACTTGGTTGGATCATCACCCACATTACCACAAAATTCCATGGCACCACATTTTCTAACTTTATCATAGTAATTCCCGGAACATTTTGTTGAATCAAACTTTGAGGATGAAGGAAACAAGTTTGTTGAGCTATTGAATTTACCTTTAAGTATGCCTCATACATATTATGTATCATGCGTAGAAAAGCATTCGATGCCATATCTCCAGGCCCTTGTAATCTAAGTTCATTTCGAGTAGTAGCTAGAATAAAACTTTCAACCTCGTCGAAATCTGCTCGATTGGATCCGGATGACATCTTTTATCTATATGAACATTTCAAAAATAATCAAAAACCATCAAACTATCATCGATTAATAAGTGGCATGTATTTTTAGACTCTATACATGCAACGTCTAGTCTAAAAATTAACTAAATTGTAGCTCTAATACCACTAAATGTAACACTCCTAACCCATCTTTGTTGTCAAATTAGGGTTACGGAGTATTACTATACCATTAGAAACATTTAATTTTAATACATCTCAATATAATAAATAAACATTACTTAAGTAAATCACATTAAAATACAATCAATCATATGCATTTGGTCCCTAAATCGAGCCTTCGAGGCCCTAAAAATAGCTTAAAAGTAGTTTGAAACTATTTTGAAACCAAATAGAGTTTGAAAAATTGGAAAACAGGGTTCACATGGCCGTGTGACATAGCCCAAGCCGTGTAACATTTGAACAAAGGGACATATAGTTGTGTTACAGGTTGTGTCATCACTCGTGTAACTCACTGAGTAGGGTCACACGGCCATGTCGCAGGTCGTGTGTCAGGCCATGTAACTCTCTGAATTGCCATAGATAGTCGTGTGCCAGGCCGTGTAACTCATAGACTTAAAACACTAAGAAATTTCAAATGACACACGGTTGTGTCACCAGACCGTGTGTGTTACACAGCCCTGTGATAGCCCGTGGCTTAGGCTATGTGATCCATAATTTGACTATAAATTCAAGACATCCCAAGCCAAAATCATACCTAACCATGCATACCATTTTGGCATACATTCAAGGGATCTAAACATCATTTAAACACACCTAAACATGCCATTTCAAACATCCTAATGCATCTAACCAATATGTCATTCAAAGGCACCATAATTGTATCAAACATTATTGTAAAATCACACATTTACAATCTATTTCCATCAACTAACCTAAACACCAACACAATCAAAATTCAAACTATTTCAAATATTATATATATGCATCACTTATCATGTTTACAAGCATAAGCACCAAAATATCAAGCCTATCATATAAATAGCAAAATGACCATTTATAACATCTAATTCTAGCACAAAAATACCATAGTCCTACAAGACTCTTCTTAGTACATGCCACTTTAAACCAACTTCAAAACAAGCACAAAATGACTACCAAGGTATAGATGACAGTGTGTGAGCTTCCAAGTTGATCCAATTGATGCTACAATTCCAAGAATCCTACAAAAATCAAATTAAATTAGTAAGCATAAGGAAACTTAGTAAGTTCAATAAGTCAACTTATTTACTATCAATTGTTAAATTTCTAAGGGACGTAACATTTACTACATCGGCTCAAAGCCTGCTAGGCACTAAGCCTGAATAACACCGCATTTAAATATACAATATGATTTAACATTTTAATAACAATACATTATAGAACTAAAAGATTAAATCATTAAAAAGGAATTGAATATAACCACGCATACACATAAAACAAACTTACATGACTGGTTTGCAATAATCGCAAAAGCACAGGAACTTCTTCGTAATCTTTTCTTTTCCATGATCGTCAACACTCTTGTGATCAATTGAAGCTTAAAAAAAATAATGGCATGAGCCCTAAATATTTTCTTTCTCTCCTTGTGCCGTGGAGAAGATGAAGAAATAAGCCAAATTCCTCTTTTTTTTCTTTAATTTAATATATATACTTAGGCATTTATTTAAATATCTCAAAGTTCTTAATTAAACATTAATTAACCACAATTTACCTTAATTAATCTTATCCATGCAAATATAGTCATGTTGACTCACCCATTAAATCTTTATTGGCTATTTTATTCATTTAGTCATCTTAATTAATAAACTCTACTTTTATAATTTTTACGATTCAGTCCTTTTTACCAATTAACTATCTAAATGATATAATCTCTTAACAAAATTTTAATACTACATTAATGACCTCATAAATATTTTAAACAAATAAATATTTTTGAACTCACACGTCAGATTTGTGGTCCCTAAACCACTGTTTTCATCACCACTGAAAAATGGGTTGTTACAAATGGTGTAAACTACTTTGTCACGAATTCGTCACGAAGTCTCACACTAAGAAATTCGAAGGGAACTATGCAATACGAGACGAGAGGTGTAAGTGGAAAATAATGGCGTCTCTCCATAAGTAAATTGGGCTATGGACGATAAAGAAATATTCTGGTTTACATACCTATGTTACGGTAGGTGCAAGTTAGGATCATCCGAGGTTAAACTCAGACATGATTTCTGACATTATTCTACCGATGGTGAAAGTAAGTCCCAAGATTGTGGTCCTAGTGTTGATTGTGAACATCCGCTCTTATTACGAGTACACTCCAACGTATTACAAAGCATGGGTTGTGAAACAAAAGGCCATGGATAGGTTGCATCACGAGTGGGACAGTTCTTACAACTATTTGTGGTAATGGTGTCAGGTATTGGATTGGTACTTACCAAGTTCCACAACTGATCTGGAAACGCACCAAGCGTACTTCGATGATAAATTGGTCCCTGGAAAAATAGTGTTCTATCGATTCTTTTAGAACTTTAAATAATGCAGAGAGTCTTTCCAGCACTGCAAGCCCTTGGTTTAAATTGATGGAACCAAGCTATACGAAAGGTATCAACATTGTTTGTTGATTTTCGTTTCTCAGGATGACAATCGAAGGATTTTTCTGATAACGTTTGCATTAACTCCTAAAGAAATGACATATGACTGGGATTTCTTCCTGATCTGATTACACCATCGTATTTGCCCACAGCCTGACATGTGTGTCATACCTGTAACATCTTGAAAAGGGCCTATGCATTTTGGCCTAATTGTACAAAAAGACATCTTTTATGTGTTTTGGAATAAATTTGGAATGATTTTGGAAACCTAAGAATGTATGGAAATGTTATGTTGGAAATAGGAAAATGACCATTTTGGAAACCTAAGCAAATTAGAAAAGTGAACATTTTGGAAACCTAAACATTTTGGAAACACGAACATTTTGGAAACCCGAGCATGTAAGAAAAATGGCAAGTTCTGAGCCGATCGAAAATTTTAGGAAACTTAGAAATAATCGAGAAATGTCAAATTTTAAAGTTTAAAATAGGAAATAAGGGCAAGAGGGCCTTAAAGGTAAAAGTTGGTGAAATTTGACATACAATTGGGCTTGGAAAAGTGGTCAGAAGGTGTCACTTAAGGCTTATGGAAATGGCGCCATGTGTAAGAGAAAAGGGCTTGAGTTCGAGTCACCGGGAAACAAATAATGAAGGTTTATTTTGCTTCCCTAAGTAAGAGGGTGGACGGCACCTATTTTCTAGAAAGGAGGAGTTTTATTTTTATTAAAACTTGATTATTAAGTGATAAATAAGGGATTTTAAATTTGGATTATCTGAGGAGATAATTGATAGATTAAATGCTTTTATTTTTAGATAAAGGAGATAATATTATCTTAAGGGAGAGTGGTGGCCAAGTCAAGGACTCTTGGCCTAGCAAATTCGGCTATAAAATGAGAACCCAAGGTCTTTTTCTCTCATCTTTCCAAGTAGCCGAAAATCCCCTTGCTCTCTCCCCCTCTTTGCCGAATTTCTCTTTAAGCAAAATCCATCTCTTCTTCTTCTATTTTCTTCTCCTCTCCTTTGCTATTGTCGAGCCAAAACACTCTTTGATCCCTGATTAAAACTCCATAGCCAAAACTCTGTGACTATAGGCAAGGAAGCAATCACTCAAAGCATTAAAGGTAAGGCTAAGCAATAATCAAGTCCTTTCTTTTTTCTATTTGCCAAAAGAGAAGGGTCTAATCCCTATTTTTGTCTTATGGCCGAATTTATAAGGATCTCTCAAGTTCTTTTACAATAGTTGAATACAAGGAGGAATCTTTAGGGAAATTCGAGGATCTAAGGTAAGATAAATACATTTGGTTAAAGGTTATGATTTATATGTTAAATTAAATTTAACATATGATGCTAGGGATGTCGACAGTCTTTATAAGGCAAGGAATCCTTTTGATTTGGAATTTGTAAGGTAGGTGATATTCGCCAAGGCTTTTTTTTTATATTTAGGATTATTTCCATTATTTCAAAAGCGAAAACTAACATGGTTACATGGCTAGTGTTAGCCGATTTCAAGGAAAAGGAATACTATCAATTTTTTTGGCATTTGATTTACAGTCTTTCAATTCGGCAACAAGGTAAGTAATACAAATCCTACTTGGATTTGGTTTTTAAGCCAAAGAGGTTGTTAATATATTTTAATGGTTGGCCGAATATAGGATCTAAAGTTAGATCGGATTTTCGAGATCTCAAGGAACCTATTAAGCAAATCAGTGTGTCATACGCTAACCTTCGATTTATCATATGGCAATTATTTTATTATGTGATTATACGTAAGAATATGAATATGGCCAAGTACCTAATGTGGTGCAAAAGCACTCAGTGCGTTTCCTACTTCGATAGGATTATGAAATATGTTATTTTATAACATGTGAATATATATATATGATTATGAAATTAAGTATGTTATGCATGATATATATTTTGGGGCATTGGGATTTATGTGAAAGGGAAGAAGGTGTTGACTTGGTCTCACCAGCGTTAGAAGGTGTTGACTTGGTCTCACTAACGTTATATGGTGACTACGGTCACAAATATTTGAATTTGGTAACCGGTTACATTATTTGAATATGGTGTCTAATGACACAAATTATATGGGCGATGAGCACGCCGACCGCAATGATCGCCTTCGATGGTGTGTAGCGGATGGAGGGTTGACTTAGTAGTCCCCATGGTGTGGTGGCAGTGCTGGTGGTGTGTAGCGGATGGACCCTTAGGCTTGGGTTGGGTTGCATCATCGCTTTTATTTGAATATGAAATTGATATGAACATGTATGCGATTTGTTGAATGTTAGTCTTGTGTGCACATTGAGTCTGTTGACTCACCCGTTGTGGGAATTATTTTGGTGATGAATAGGTGATTTGAATGGGTAGGTAGACCTTGAGGTGGCCATGTCTCATTTGAAGATTCCGTTTTAAATTTGGACTTTAGTTCTGTTTAGTTCCTTTAATTTTATTTTCGGGTTTTACTTGATGTAATAAGGCCATAAGGCCCAGTGGATTATTCTTTATTTTTACTTTACTTTTAAATATTGTGCTAAGAACTATTTTGGACGTAATAAATCAAATTGGATTTACAAGCTTAAATAAATGGATTTCCAATCTAAGCGCAACTCAAAATAAAAGTTTTCCAAAATTTTACAAATTTTCTCTAAGTACCGAAAATTCTAAACCGGTTTACTTTAGAAACATACAGATCCGGTTCGGGCTCGTGGTAGGGTGTGGGGTGTTTCGATTTAATATCGAGCCCATTTTAAACTCTCGGCTTGCTGGGCTAAGGCCCAAAATGTTTTCAAAGCGAGCCAAATGATTTTCTTTGAAATAAGCGGGCTTACGGCATGGCCCTAAGTCTCCAACCATGATCCACCGGTAAGTACCCTAACTATATGTGTGATTCTATGAACTGCTTAAGGGTAGAAAAGGCATGGAACGTTGAATAGAATGATAGGAACTTGAACCCTAGGATTAGACTACTCAAACACAAAAAACACATAAGACTTAATGCACTAAACAAACCTATGGCTAAGTCCCTGAGCTAGGGTGTGGTAACCCCTGTACGCATGTCTAGGATTGGATCCGGAAGAGCTTGGTATTTAAGGTCCTAGTGACTCACCTCCTCTTCGCAGAATCCTACACAGTGCGTAGCTTCTGGTTCACCCTAACTCGGAGGGCTCATGGTGTGGCAACCTCGTGCGCATGTCTAGGAATGGTTTCGGTGGGAGCTTGGTATTTAAGCGGTCGCGTGACTCACCTCCTCTCCACACGAATCCCGCCAGTGCGTAGCTTTGGTTCACCCCGACCAAGAGGGCTTGGTCATAGGCCAAACATAATGACTAAAACCAGGAAGGAACTAGCCATGTTTAAAAAAAAAGAGAACAAAATAACAAACCCTAGTTCTTCAAAATTTTAAAACTTTCTTTTAAATCAGAAAATTATTTTACAACATTTTCTCGAAAAACTCGATTTGCGAAAATTACAAAATGCCCTTAGGGTGAAATTACCAAAAGCATACTTGGTTTATAAAATGTTCAACTACTCAATGACTTTACCAAAATTTCATTATTTTGTAAACATTCAAAACCTTAACTTGTAAAATATCAAAAATACCTTAATTTTGGAAAAAATTACAAAATTGCCCTAACTTACAAAATTACCAAAATGACCTCGATTTCCAAAATTTTTGCAACATTCCCATTTTGAAGGAACAATTTTGAAAAGAACCCTCAAAGTTTTACAACTTTTGAAATACCCCTAATTATTAAAATTAAAATTACAAATTTACCCTGATTTGTGAAAAAATTACCAAAATACCCCTGAGGTCAAAAATTATCGAAATAACCCCGGATTTTAAATTTTTCCAAATTACCCCTAGACTTCAAAATTTTTAAAATAATTTTGACAAAACACCAAGGAACATTTTCTTCCGAAAAATTACGAAAATGCCACAGAGGACAAAATTACGAAAATACCCGGGTAGTGGAAAACAACAACAACAAAACTACAACATTTCTCCGAATGAGCGAAAGTTCATACTTGTTTGATGGATGGATGAATGAATGGAAAAGGCGTGTGATTGTATGAATACGAAAGAACCACTCTTAAATCCTTTTTCATAAAACTCCTTCGCAGGTAAAAAGTGGAACAATGACTAATCCATAAAATTTCTTAATCAGATCTCGACGTTAGAAAATGAGCTCTAGAGGACGTGGTCGTCGTGGTCGAGGTAGAGGAAGGATGACCGTGTCGAAACCCGTTAGGTCGGGTCAAGGGTCCGACAATGAAATGCCACCGCCACCACCACCCCCAATTTATTAATGTTGAGCGTGAGGCTCGAGACGGGAAGATGTTGTGTCGCAGTCAGGTCTGCGAGTTTTGGAATTGGTGGCGGTCTTGAGGGAATTCAGAAATCGAAAGTCTATACCGAACGGCTCCGAGCTAATGGAGCGAAAACATTCGAGGAGTATCTAATGTGGCACCCAGTCTGGTGAGTACGAGTTGGAAGCAATGGGCGTATCATGGATGAGCTTGATCGACTCGGAGGAAAAGTTGAAAGGGATGGTGGCGTTATTCTGCGATGAAGCGTATCGATGGTGGTTAACTGTCGGGATGGTACCACGGTGAAAATTTAACACCGGGAGTATGTTAAAGAGGCATTTCGAAGAAGTATGTGGGAACCGGTATCTGAGATGAACAAAGGAAGGCTTTTCTAGGGTTGGTGCAAGGAGTAAGTCATGCATGAGAATATGAGGCGGAATTTCGAGGTTGAGCCGCTATGCTCGAGGGTAGTGACAATCGAGCATGAACGCTGTGTCCGCTTTGAGGATGGACTGAGAGACGATCTGAGACTGTTGATAGCACCGCATCAGGAGCAGGAATGCTCTACTTTAGTGGAAAAGGCCAAAGTGGCCGAGGGAATTAAGGATTCTATCAAGCAGAACACTGATCGAAATAGGCCGAAAAGAGGTTATGGATTGTCTGGATCATCGGGGAATAAGAGGCCTAGAACTGATGGGCCAAAAGGATTAGCAAGTTGGTACCAGAGGGCAGTATCATCCTTGTGAGCATTGTGGAAAGAAGCATTTAGGTGAGTGTTGGAGAAAAACAGGAGCATGTCTTAAGTGTGGGTCCAAGGACCATATGTTCAAGGACTGTCCAAAAATATCAGATGACAAATAGCCAAAGAACTCAGCATGTTAATCAGGCTGGTAGGGGAGGATAGCAGCCTCAACGAGGTCGAGGTTCGAATAACGAGAGGTAATGGTTTGGCCAAGGTCGTGGAGCACCAAGCGGAGGTGTTGAAGGTTGAAGTAAGGCGACCAAGGTTAGTTTATGCGATCCGTCGCGAGGATAGTGACGCGCTGCAGACGAGACAACGAGTAAGTTTCTTATTTATGGATTATACTTCATTACTCTACTCGCTATAAGATTAGTTCGATCTTATGTTGCTAATGAAATATATTGAACCTTGATTGTGAACTTAGAGAATCTGCCTAGAAAGTATGATAGTTCTTTAAAGATCGAGTCTGTGACAATAGCGTAGTATGGTGAGTTAGGTGCACGGATGAACAATAGTAAGTAATTTCGAGGACGAAATTATTTTTAAGGGGTAGAACTGTAACATCCTAAAAGGGCCTATGCATTTTGGCCTAATTGTACAAAAGACATCTTTTATGTGTTTTGGAATAAATTTGGAATGATTTTGGAAACCTAAGAATGTATGTAAATGTTATGTTGGAAATAGGAAAATGACCATTTTTGGAAACCTAAGCAAATTAGGAAAGTGAACATTTTAGAAACCTGAACATTTTGGAAACACGAACATTTTGGAAACACGAACATTTTGGAAACCCGAGCATGTAAGAAAAATGGCAAGTTCTGAGCGATCAAAATTTTAGGAAACTTAGAAATAATCGAGAAATGTCAAATTTTAAAGTTTAAAATAGGAAATAAGGGCAAGAGGGCCTTAAAGGTAAAAGTTGGTGAAATTTGACATACAATCGGGCTTGGAAAAGTGGTCCAGAAGGTGTCACTTAAGGCTTATGGAAATGGCGCCATGTAAGAGAAAAGGGCTTGAGTTCGAGTCACCAGGAAGCAAATAATGAAGGTTTATTTTTGCTTCCCTAAGTAAGAGGGTGGACGGCACCTATTTTCTAGAAAGGAGGAGTTTTATTTTATTAAAACTTGATTATTAAGTGATAAATAAGGATTTTAAATTTAGATTATCGAGAGATAATTGATAGATTAAATGCTTTTATTTTTAGATAAAGGAGATAATATTATCTTAAGGAGAGTGGTGGCCAAGTCAAGGACTCTTGGCCTAGCAAATTCGGCTATAAAATGAGAACCCAAGGTCTTTTCTCTCATCTTTCCAAGTAGCCGAAAATCCCTTGCTCTCTCCCCTCTTGTCAATTTCTCTTAAGCAAAATCCATCTCTTCTTCTTCTATTTTCTTCTCCTCTCCTTTGCTATTGTCGAGCCAAAACACTCTTTGATCCACGATTAAAACTCCATAGCGAAACTCTGTGACTATAGGCGGGGAAGCAATCAATCAAAGCATTAAAGGTAAGGCTAAGCATTAATCAAGTCCTTTCTTTTTCTATTTGCCGAAAGAGAAGGGTCTAATCCCTATTTTTGTCTTATGGTAGAATCTATAAGGATCTCTCGGGTTCTTTTACAATAGTTGAATACAAGGAGGAATCTTTAGGAAATTCGAGGATCTAAGGTAAGATAAATACATTTGGTTAAAGGTTATGATTTATATGTTAAATTAAATTTAACATATGATGCTAGGGATCGTAAAGGTCTATAAGGCAAGGAATCCTTTTGATTTAGAATTTGTAAGGTAGGTGATATTCGCCAAGGCTTTTTTTTTTTTTTGATATTTAGGATTATTTCCCATTATTTCAAAAGTAAAACCGACATGGTTACATGGCTAGTGTTAGCCGATTTCAAGGAAAAGGAATCTATCAATTTTTGACATTTGATTTGATCTTTCAATTCGGCAACAAGGTAAGTAATACAAATCCTACTTGGATTTGGTTTTAAGCAAATAGGTTGTTAATATATTTTAATGGTTGGTCGAATATAGGATCTAAAGTCAGATCGGGATTTTCGAGATCTCAAGGAACCTATTAAGCAAATCAGGTGTGTACGCACGCTAACCTTCAATTTATCATATGGCAATTATTTTATTATGTGATTATACGTAAGAATATGAATATGGCCAAGTACCCTAATGTGGTACAAAAGTACTCGTGTATGTTTCCTACTTACGATAGGATTATGAAATATGTTATTTTATAACATGTGAATATATGTATATGATTATGAAATTAAGTATGTTATGCATGATATATATTTTTGGGGCATTCGGATTTATGTGAAAGGGAAGAAGGTGTTGACTTGGTCTCACCAACGTTAAAAGGTGTTGACTTGGTCTCACTAACGTTATATGGTGACTACGGTCACAAATATTTGAATTTGGTAACCGGTTACATTATTTGAATATGGTGTCTAATGACACAAATTATATAGGCGATGAACACGTCGATTGCAATGACGCCTTCGATGGTGTGTAGCGGATGGAGGTTGACTTAGTAGTCCCCATGGTGTGTTGGCGGTCACGAGTGGTGTGTAGCGGATGGACCCTTAGGCTTGGGTTGGGTTGCATCATCGCTTTTATTTGAATATTAAATTGATATGAACATGTATGCACGATTTGTTGAATGTTAGTCTTGTGTGCACATTGAGTCTGTTGACTCACCCGTTGTGGGAATTATTTTCAGGTGATGAACAAGATGATTGACCGGGCTGGTAGACCTTGAGGTGGCCATGTCTCATTTGAAGATTCCGTTTTAAATTTGGACTTTATTTTTGTTTAGTTCCTTTAATTTTATTTTCGGGTTTTACTTGATGTAATAAGGCCATAAGGCCTAGTGGATTATTCTTTATTTTTACTTTACTTTTAAATATTGTGCTAAGAACTATTTTGGACGTAATAAATCAAATTGGATTTACAAGCTTAAATAAATGGATTTCCAATCTAAGCCCAACTCAAAATAAAAGTTTTCCAAAATTTTACAAATTTTCTCTAAGTACCGAAAATTCTCGAAACCGGTTTACTTTAGAAACATACCAGATCCGGTTCAGGCTCGTGGGCCGGGTGTGGGGTGTTTCAATCCCGGATAGGGGACTCAAAATATTATCAATGATTGAGCATCGTGGTAGCCTCTAGGATCGCACTCATCATCGATACTGCTTACAACATATGGGATCGAACTACCACAAAAAAATCCTTCAAAAATTGAGTGAATCCCAGTCATTGACATGAGTTTGTAATTCCAACTATTTAATATATACTCTACAGTGCTTCCACTATTCAAGTGTTTGCTCCTTCCACTAATGGGTAGGCATTTCTTGACAAGTTACGAGTTTGTCCAACATATATTCCATTAAATGCTAAACAACCTGAGCACCATCAACGCCTAAGGTATGACATACCTAACGAATATACCATTCTAGCAGTGGATGCAATCGTACAATGGAGGCCTACGATATGGATATATGACGTCAAACTTAGCTGACTACATCAATTTCATACTAAAGGGGACGTATCATTTTTTGATGACCTTGATTGTCAAGGAAACATACTTTCGCTTGGCTGCCTTATTTTCGAAGCGGGTAATGGCATATGTTGGATAGATACTAGGCAGCAGTACGTGGTGCGATGACATCATGAAGGAGATCCAATGAAAAATAGTGAGGGTAAACACTATGTATGTAGTGTATCACTCGCTTTGTAACCTCGATTTTTGAGTCTTAGAGCACATTAGGCTTAACTAGGACATGTCGACTACATCCTATCGTGTGACCCTAATAGTAGGGACTTGTGATTTTGAGAGATTCCAAGTACTTTGGTTTCCATGCTCACATGCAATTCTCGCATGTGGGAACTTACGAATTAAGTACGCGCCCTACATAATGACGTTTACCGACTAGAATAGATTCATAGTGTGTAGAGTCCTAAATTTCTGACCATCCCACATGAGACTATATGGCCGTCGGTGTCCAGCGTGTCGTACGATTTGATGTCAAACATTGAGCTACGTCGCATCCCGAAAGGTCGCCAAATTTCACAAGGATAAGAAACAACATGGATATTCGGGAGAGGGACAATTAACAGAGATTATGCGGGTACTATAGAAACCTAGGGCATATGTAGACAACATGTTCACTGTATAGGGATACATTGGGGCCTCAGCATCGAAATATTATTTTCTTCCAAATAATATTATGGATGTAATGCTTCTTTTATTTAGGAAATTGAAATTTGTTATGTATTGTTAACTTAAGATTAACTCACATTACACTGAAATGAATAAAAATGTAATTTTTGAATGAAACAGTTTATTTATTTATTTACTTTTGTATATATTTAATTGTAATATTAAGAACAAAAAAATACATAAATTGTGTCGTCGAGGAGAATGTGTGCCGCAAGGTAGTGGGCAATGGTCGCATGAAAGATTTCTACATATAGCCAGAGGTGTAACCGAGTGTACATCTAAAGGTACATTCAAAGTTGTGGACCCGTAGACTTCCTCCTCAGCTTCATCGTCATTGGGACTCCCACCTACCAATGCCCCCTAGCCTTCGTCTTCGGGTTCCCCAACGTCATCCTCATCCTCCGTGGTTAATTGTTGCATCATCCTAGCCTCCTATCGTGTATCCAGAACTCTAGCAGGTGATGGTTGTGCTAATGACCCACCTTAGTACAACAGTGATGTAGGCAGTGTTTGGGTACCTATAGGAAAGTAACCATAAGGTGCCTCAAATCCCGGGTACATCGGCATTGCCTCGGGCATCAACATCGACGGCTACATTGTAACACCCTTAACCCGTGTCCATTGTCGGATTAAAGTTGCAGGGCATTACTATGCTTAACACAAATCATATCATTTATTTACTATTATTAAAAACATGGGCAAATGCATTTCGAGTTAGTACTACCATAGCAAACTTAAACATTAATAACTTATCCTAATCCATTTAAGCCAATTTCGTACATTTGCATATATATATATATATATATTTTTCGCTCAAAATATCTAAACTTAAACTAAATGTATATGCACATGTTCTAACCATATGCGAATATGTCAATTTAAAAACATAGCATAAAACTTCCTATACAAACGGTTAATATAACTTATATAGATCATATGATCTTTTGCATGTTTTATCATTCCTACTGAATCACATTATCAAACCACCCAATTACCTATTCGATCTATACCTATTATTTTAAACTTATCAATATAATAACCTTAAGCCACATACACTACTTCATGCCAAAACTTTTCATATAAAACAAACATTTCCCATTTATCATTCGTATGTGTCATTAGCATTTTACTAAAATGAGAGTCAATTAACATCAAACGTAATTAAACACATACTATAACAAAACATGACAAACACATCTCATTTACATTCCATGACCGATTATAATTATCTTTAAACATCATATTTAGCCATTTTTGCATGGCCATAACATATACAAGGACAAAATGTATTAATTCAAAACATAGTCTAGCATATACATGCCTTTAGTTCAAAAACCAAACTCAAAAGTACCAAAATAGATTGATAATGTGGATGACTTCGCTGACAATCCCCTGAGCCCATAGCTTGGTCAAAATCTAAATACAGAATAATGAACACACACAGAGTAAGCTTACTAGCTTAGTAAGTCTTAAGCAAATGTATTAATACAAATGTTCCTTCAATCATTTCCAATAACATACATCATACCATAAAATTTAATGCTTAACACTTATAGGTCTACTAATGCCGAATACAAATACCTCATTTAGCTCAATCATTGTAATTATTTTACCTTTAATCCTCAATTTATTAACTCATCATATAATTCAAATATAAATTAATAGCATTCCTCCAATTACTAATACTTTCGATACATTTAATCCAATAGAATCACATATACACAAGTAAGTATATACTTACACTTAGAAATTTTCATATACAAGAAAACATAATCACATATATATATATATATATATATATATATATATATATATTCATTTGACATTTCATTCCTTTATATACATAGTATCAAAGTAATCCCAACATGGTCACATAAACATAAATATAAGGCCAAATATATAGGATCAATTACTATCATTCGCGTTCAACAATTTAACACATATATATACTTACCTTATTGATCTAGTATAGAAGATCAATTTAATAACTTGTAGGCATTTACCTGTATGGCCGAACATACATATATAACTTGTAATATCAACTTACTCCCTCAATGATTACATAGCTAGAAAAGTTTATGTCTTGCAATTAGAAATTTTATCATCGGTTTAAAACACCGCTAGAGTCACTGAATCACACACCCAAGATTAGGCACATTAGACCGAGGTCTAAAATTTAAACAAGACATTTAGCACGCTAGGCAATAAGCCCGATATAATTCACCAAGACAAGGCCACGCTAGGCTGCACAAGGCCTACTAGGCAATAAGCCGATATAGTTCACCAGCACAAGGCCTGCTAGGCAATAAGCCCGAATTAATATTATTCAACCATCTCATACACATTACATTTTACCAAAATCACATATATAACACATAATTCATATCACTTTCACATAATGAATTCAATTTCATTTAACTACCTTTCATTGTTAATTTTAATATGTCACATCCGGCTATGTCTACATTTCAATCCAATAAGTCAAAATTCAGCATATAACTAGGTTATGAACAATATTTGCAGTATTAACTTGCTTAAAGACTTACCTTGGAAATCATCGGACAACAAAAATCGGCTATTTAATAACTTTTGCCTTCCCGCGATCCAAGTTCATTTTTCTTTGTTCTTGATCTAAACACATTCAATTTGAGCTCATTCAAACACATTTCATTTCAATTTAATCCAAAAACACTTAAATGGGCAAATTACCATTTTACCCCTAACATTTACAACTTTCACAATTTAGTCCCTATTACACAAAACAAAAAATACACATAATTTGGAACTACACCTTTAGGGTCAAATCTTTCTCATGACTATATAAGTCCCTACATTTCATTTATTTTGCATTTTAACCCCTCAAAAATTTATTTTTTTAATTTAGCCCAAAATACTCAAATTTATCAAAAATCCAAAGACAAAACATATTAATCTAACACATATATTTCATAATTCATCCTTAAACAACATAAAAAACTAATTATCAAGAATAGCTCAACTCAAAATATTAATCAAACTATAAAATTAAAGCATGGGTCTTAAAGATTTCTAAGCAACGATCTCAAAAACGTAAAAATTATCAAGAACCGAACTCAAACTAACCTTGAATTTTAGCGTATTAGTGCCGAAAATTAAATGAAACAAAGCCCTTCTTCTTTCTCCAATATTCGGCCAAGAGAATAAAAGATGATAATGGCCTTTCTTTTGTTTTATTTTAGCATATAATATGTTATTTACTTAATTACTAATATAACCTTTTAATTAAAATAAAACTAACATATATAATAAGGGCATTATAGTCTTAAGCCGTCCACTACCTAATAAGATGGGCTAATTGCCCTTTTAATACCTCATATTAAAAAGCCACTATCACATTAGCACTTTTCACTATAGTTTGTAACTTTTGCACTTTACGCGATTAAGTCCTTTTGTTAAATTAAACACACAAACAATCAAATTTTCATACGAAACTTTCACACATAATAATTCACATATAATAAACACCAAAAATAATTTTTAAAAGTTTTTCAGACTTAGATTTGTGGTCCCGAAACCACCGTTCCGATTAGGGTCAAATTTAGACTGTTACAAACTCTCCCCTTAGGGATTTTCGTCCCTGAAAATCTTACCATTAAACAAAGTTGGATATTGTTGCCTCATTGAATCCTCAGGCTCCCACGTAGCCTCTTCTACTCCATGTCGATTCCATAGTACTTTTACTAACGTAATTTTCTTGTTTCTCAACTCTTTCATTTCACGAGCTAAGATACGGATTGGTTCTTCCTCGTACGTCATATCAGATCGGATTTCAATCTCAGATGGGCGATCACATGTTATGGATCTAATCTATATCTATGAAGCATTGAAACATGGAATACATTATGTATCTTTTCTAATTCAGAAGGCAACTTCAATCTATAAGCAACAGGCCTAACACGTTCAATGATCTCATACGGTCCGATGAATCTTGGACTTAATTTGCCTTTTTGACCAAATCGAAGTACTTTCTTCCACGGAGAAACTTTCAAAAATACCCGGTCTCCGACCTGAAACTCAATGTCTTTACGTTTCAAATCCACGTACGACTTTTGGCGATCTGATGTAACTTTCAAAATATCTCGGATTACTGCCACTTTCTGTTCAGTCTCTTTAATCAAATCAACCCCGTGTATCTTATTTTCACTGAGCTCGGTCCAGTACAATGGTGTACGACACTTGCGGCCATACAGAGCTTCGTAAGGTGCCATTTTGATACTAGATTGAAAACTATTATTATAAGTAAATTCAATCAAAGATAAGTATCGTTCCCACGTACCTTCAAACTCGAGGACGCAACATCTCAACATATCCTCAAGTATCTGAATGGTTCTTTTAGACTGACCGTCTGTCTGCGGATGAAAAGCTGTGCTAAAGTGTAGTTTAGTACGTAAAGCATCTTGTAATTTCTTCCAAAACCACGACGTGAATCTCGGGTCTCTGTCCAAAATAATAGAAATCGACACACCATGCATTTTCACAATTTGAGATACATATAACTCAGTAAGCTTATCGAGCGAAAAGTCCATACGAACTGGAATGAAGTGAGCTAATTTGGTTAGTCTATCTACTATAACCCAAATCACATCTTTCTTACTCGGGGTCGTAGGCAAACCGGATACAAAATCCATAACAATTCTGTCCCATTTCCATTCAGGTATCATAATCGGCTGAAGTAACCCAAAAGGCACCTGATGTTCGGCTTTTACTTGCTAACAAATTAAGCACTTTGAGACAAATTCAGATATGTCCCATTTCATACCAAGCCACCAATAGAACTGTTTCAAATCATTATACATTTTCGTGCTACCCGGATGTACTGACAATTGACTATTATGAGCCTCATTCAATAGCATCTGAATCAAATCCACTTTCCTCAGAACACACATTCGGCCTTTGAAGATCAAACAGTCATTTTCATCGATTCAAAACTCTGACTCTACATCACTTTCACATTGAACTCGTCTTGCCAACAAATCTTTGTCAATTTTTTGAGCATCGCTGATTTGTTGAATAAACAATGGTCTTGCTTTTAATTCGGCTACTATTGAACCATCACTAGACATAGCCATATATGCGTTCAACTCACGAAAAAAATAATAACTTCCGACTTAAAGCATCTGCAACAATGTTACCCTTCCCTGGATGATAGTCAATCACTAGCTCGTAATCTTTCAATAGCTCTAACCATCTGCGTTGTCTCAAGTTCAAATCTTTTTGTGTCATTAAATATTTCAAACTCTTGTGATCTGAATAAATATGACATTTCTCACCAAACAGATAATGACGCCATATCTTTAACGCTAACACAATGGCTACTAGCTCTAAATCATGTGTCGTAATTTCTTTCGTGAGGCTTCAATTGTCTCGAAGCATAAGCTACAACTTTGCCTTCCTACATTAAAACGCAACCCAAATCATTCAAAGATGCATCACTATAAACAACAAATTCTTTACCCGATTCAGGCTGAACTAACACTGGAGCTTCGGTTAAAGAGCTTTCAACTGATCAAAACTTTTTGACACTTTTTTGACCATTCAAACTTGACATCTTTCTGTCATAGCTTTGTAAAAGGTGTGGCTATTATAGAAAAGCCTTTCATGAATCGTCTGTAGTAACCAGTGAGTCCCAGAAAGCTTCAAATTTCAGAAACATTTCTTGGTGGTTTCCAATCAAGTATAGCAAATATTTTATTCGGATCAACCCGAATGCCTGACGCTAAAACAACGTGGCCCAGAAAATTGACCTCATTCAGCCAAAACTCACACTTACTAAACTTTTGTACAACTATTTATCTCGAAAATTTTGTAGCACCAGTCTCAGATGCTCAGGATGCTCGGTTTCATCTCTAGAGTAGATTAGAATATCATTTATAAACACTACCACAAATCGATCCAAATATTGTTTGAAAATCGATTCATCAGATCCATAAAAATAGCATGTGCATTAGTAAGTCCAAAAGGCATAACCAGAAACTCATAATGTCCGTACCTCGTTCGAAACGTAGTCTTTGGCACATCAGAATCTCTAACTCTCAACTGATAATAACCCGATCTCAAATCTATCTTCGAAAACACTGAAGCCCCTTTCAACTGATCAAACAAGTCGTCAATCCATGGAAACGGGTATTTATTCTTTATTTTCACTTATTCAGCTGCCGATAATCAATACACATTCGTATAGTCCCATCTTTCTTTTTCAAAGATAAAACTGGTGCACCCCAAGGAGAGAAACTCGATCATGCAAAGTCCCTATCTGTTAACTCTTGCAACTGTGCTTTCAACTCTTTTAATTCTGTAGGTCCCATCCAATACGGAGCTATTGAAATTGGAGTCGTCCCCAGTACTAATTCAATGCCAAATTCTATTTCTCGAATAGGTGGTAAACCTGGTAATTCTTCAGGAAACACATCTGGGTAGTCACACACAACTGGTACGGATTCAATCTGCTTTAGTCACTTTGCTATCCAATACATAAGCCAAGTAAGCTTCACACCTTTTTCTCACATAGTACGAGCTAACATCGAGGATATTACTGCCGGTAACCTACTCAGGTCATTAGATTCAATCTGGATGAATTCACCATCCTGGCATCTCAAATCAATAGTCTTTCTTTTGCAATTAACAACAGAATCGTGCAAAGTTAACCAGTCCATTCCCAAAATTATATCGAACTTGTCGAAAGGCAACAACACTAAATCACTGGAAAGCATGAATCCTGAATCATCAACGGGCAACTTTTACACACTTTATCAATTAGAATACATAGACCCAAGAGGTTGGATACATGAATCACAAACTCAGTAGACTCAAGAGGCGAGTCTTACTGGATACTAAAGTTTCATACACATATGAATGAGTCGAACTAGGATCAATCAATGCAATCACAGTAGTATCATAAAGAGTGAAAGTACTGGTGATAACATCTGGGAAAGAAGCATCCTCTCTAGCACGTATAGCATATGCTCTAGAAGGAGCACGAGCCTCTGATCGAACTGCAGTGTCTTTGGTTCCTTTCTAACTACAACTTACATTTCCGAATGCCTAGGTGGTCTGCCTCGCACTGATACATTACTTGTTCTTATATTCTGAGTCGTATTTTGCTCGGTTAGCTTTGGGCACTCTCGAATAAAATGATCCGACGATCCACATTTAAAGTAGGATCGATCATGAAATCTACAACTCCCAGAATGCCATTTACCACAATGCTTGCACTCAACCCGATTCTGCTGGACATTACCAACACTGGCCATCGAAGTATCTCAAGAACCCATAGGAGGCTAATCTCGTCTAGATAAGTCTAAAGTAACTCTATGTCGAAAAGATTCATCTTTGAAATTCTTGGATATAGAATGGAATGTCTTACTCAATGATCTTTTTCGAATGCCTCTAACTTCTATTTCAGCCTTTCTTTTCTCTTTCCCAAGCTCTTCGACTTTGCAAGCTCGTTCAACAAGTACCACGAACTCTTTAATCTCAAGTATGCCGCTAGCAACTTAATATCTTTATTCAGACCATCTTCGAACCTTTTACACATAATGGCTTCAGTTGACACACATTCACGGGCATATCGGCTCAGTTTGACAAATTTTCGTTCATACTCAGTCATAGTCATTCGACCCTGTTTCAATTCCAAAAATTCTTTTCGTTTTTGATCAATAAATCTTTAACTGATATATTTCTTACGAAACTCGGTCTGAAAGAAATCCCAAGTCACTTTTTCTTTCGAAACCATCGATACTAGTGTATTCTCAGTGATATGTGGTGTCCCATAATAAGGATATAGCACACTTCAAGCATTCGTATGGAGTACATGAAAGCTCATCGAGCACACGGATAGTATTATCAAGCCACATCTCAGCTCGTTCCGCATCGTCATCATCGTTAGCTTTAAATTCTTCGGCCCCATATTTTCTAATTTTATCAACAGGAGGCCTGCCAGATCTCATCGGATCTATCATTAGAGGTGCTGAAGGTATCGGAGTTGGATTATTCAGGGGTGGAGGTTGTTGTATAGCCAGATTAGTTCAAATAAATTGGGTAAACCATTCATTCATCATTTGGTAGAAGGCTTGCTTAGCCTCCCCCTCATGGCTACCCGAGATAGGTCGAGAGTCTAACGGCGCTAACCCATGTGTGAGATCAGGCGCTCCGCTCTCTACATTATTAGCTACGGCTCTGTCGAGATCCATTTACTATATAAAACACAATTTAAATGTCAGAAGTCACCACACTATCATATTATAAAATTAAGGCATGTATAGCTAGACTCACACGCGCTATGGTAGTCCTAGAATCGACTAAACCGTAAGCTTTGATACCAATCAAATGTAACACCCTTAACCCGTGTCCGTTGCCGGATTAAAGTTACAGGGCATTACTATGCTTAACACAAATCATATCATTTATTTCCTGTTATTAAAAACATGGACAAATGCATTTTGAGTTAGTACTACCATAGCAAACTTAAACATTAATAACTTATCCTAATCCATTTAAGCCAATTTCAGTACATACATATATATATATATATATATATATATTTCCTCTCAAAATATCTAAACTTAAACTAAATGTATATGCACATGTTCTAACCATATGTGAATATGTCAATTTAAAAACATAGCATAAAACTTCCTATACAAACGGTTAATATAACTTATATAGATGATATGATCTTTTGCATGTTTTATCATTCCTACTGAATCACATTATGAAACCACCCAATTACCTATTCGACCTATACCTATTATTTTAAACTTATCAATATAATAACCTTAAGCCACATACACTACTTCATGCCAAAACTTTTCATATAAAACAAACATTTCCCATTTATCATTCGCATGTGTCATTAGCATTTTACTAAAATGAGAGTCAATTAACATCAAACATAATTAAACACATACTATAACAAAACATGACAAACACATCTCACTTACATGCCATGACCTATTATAATTATCTTTAAACATCATATTTAGCCATTTTCGCATGGCCATAACATATACAAGGACAAAATGTATTAATTCAAAACATAGTCTAGCCTATACATGCCTTTAGTTCAAAAACCAAACTCAAAAGTACCAAAATAGATTGATAATGTGAATGACTTTGCTGACGATCCCCTGAGCCCGTAGCTTGGTCAAAATCTATAATACAGAACAATGAACACACGCAGAGTAGGCTTACTAGCTTAGTAAGTCTTAAGAAAATGTATTAATACAAATGCTCATTCAATCATTTCCAATAACATACATTATACCATAAAATTTAAAGCTTAACACTTATTGGTCTACTAATGCTGAATACAAATACCTCATTTAGCTCAATCATTGTAATTATTTTACCTTTAATCTTCAATTTATTAACTCATCATATAATTCAAATATAAATTAATAGCATTCCTCCAATTACTAATACTTTCGATACATTTAATCCAATAGAATCACATATACAAAAGTAAGTATATACTTACACTTAGAAATTTTCATATACAAGAAAACATAATCACATATATATATATATATATATATATATTCATTTGACATTTCATTCCTTCATATACATAGCTTCAAAGTAAGCTCAACATGGTCACATAAACATAAATATAAGGCCGAATATACAGGATCAATTACTATCATTCACATTCGACAATTTAACACATATATATACTTACCTTATTGATCCAGTATAGAAGATCAATTTAATAACTTATAGGCATTTACCTGTATGGCCGAACATACATATATAACTTGTAATATCAACTTACTCCCTCGATGATTACATAGCTAGAAAAGTTTGTGTCTTGCAATTAGAAATTTTATCACCAGTTTAGAACCAGCTAGGCTATCAGCCTGAATCACACACCGGCACTAGGCCTACTAGACCCGAGGTCTAAAATTTAAACACCGGCATTTAGCCTGCTAGGCAATAAGCCCGATATAATTCACCGGCACAAGGCCTGCTAGGCAATAAGCCCGAATTAATATTATTCAACCATCTCATGCACATTACATTTTACCAAAATCACATATATAACACATAATTCATATCACTTTCACATAATGAATTCAATTTCATTTAACTACCTTTCATTGTTAATTTTAATATGTCACATTCGGCTATGTCTACATTTCAATCCAATAAGTCAAAATTCAGCATATAACTAGGTTACAAACAATATTTGTAGTATTAACTTGCTTAAAGACTTACCTCGAAAATCGTCGGACAGCAAAAACCGGCTATTTAATAACTTTTGTCTTCCCCCGATCCAAGTCCATTTTTCTTTGTTCTTGACCTAAACACATTCAATTTGTGCTCATTCAAACACATTTCATTTCAATTTAATCCAAAAACACTTAAATGGGCAAATTACCATTTTACCCCTAACATTTACAACTTTCACAATTTAGTCCCTATTGCACAAAACACAAAATACACATAATTTGGAACTACACCTTTAGGGCTGAATCTTTCTCATGACTATATAAGTCCCTACATTTCATTTATTTTTCATTTTAACCCCTCAAAATTTTATTTTTTTAATTTAGCCCAAAATACTCAAATTTATCAAAAATCCAAAGACAAAACATATTAATCTAACACATATATTTCATAATTCATCCTTAAACAACATAAAAAACTAATTATCAACAATAGCTCAACTCAAAATATTCATCAAACTCAAAAATTAAAGCATGGGTCTTGAAGATTTCTAAGCAACGATCTCAAAAATGTAAAAATTATCAAGAACCAAAATCAAACTAACCTTGAATTTAAGCTTATAAGTGCCGAAAATCAAATGAAACAAAGCTCTTCTTCTTTCTCCAATATTCGGCGAAGAGAATAAAAGATGATAATGGCCTTGCTTTTGTTTTATTTTAGCATATAATATGTTATTTACTTAATTACTAATATAACATTTTAATTAAAATAAAACTAACATATATAATAAGGTAATTATAGTCTTAAGCCGTCCACTACCTTGTAAGATGGGCTAATTGCCCTTTTAATACCTCATATTAAAAAGCCACTATCATATTAGCACCTTTCACTATAGTTTGTAACTTTTTCACTTTACGCGATTAAGTCCTTTTGTTAAATTAAACACACAAACAATCAAATTTTCATATGAAACTTTCACACATAATAATACACATATAATAAACACTGAAAATAATTTTTAAAAGTTTTTCAGACTCAGGGAAAAAGGTTTTTGAGAGGTTTAGGTTTGGATTCGTGGTCCCAAAACCACCGCTCGATTAGGGTCAAATTTGATCTTTTATTACATGCATCGCTTTTGTACTTTTGAAATCGATATAGCCCGAATAAAACCAAATAGTAATAAAAACTTTGTCGAGTATTGCATGGGTTTCTACAGTACAAACTACATATTTATTAATAAATAATGTTTACCTCATCACCAACGGAAACATGTATGGGTCGATTACTCTGGAACGTAGAAACAGTAGTCGCCACCAAGCCCAAACGACCCATCGTGTGATACCAAATCACTATCATCAAGAGTCGTGGAAGAAACATCGAGGTGCCAAACACCGATCGACATCATATTCGGATATCATTATCACCCAATTTCATACTAGATGTGCAATCATGCTATCATGCTCACATGCTTAACATGGCATCTCAAAGTATCAAAAGTCATGATATCATCATCATCCACTCATATATGACTTAACTTAAAGAAAACTAAGCGAAATCGGATCCAAACACCCTTCTTACCACCACTTTACGAATAATTGCTTAGCGAGTTAAGCCTCTCCTTACCACCAATTTGAACCCAAGGGACCCTATCTGAAAGCGATTACCATAACAAAAGTTAACACCTTTTTAATAGATATCGAAATCGGCCCTTAAACATATTAACAATCGGCAAAGTACCGGAGAAAGGAGAAAGGGCCATTCCGGCCAACACTTACCACTACCAACCAATTGGAACCAAGCACCCAACAACACCTAAAATTCGGCCAATACCAAGGAAGGTTCGGCTACACCCTTGATCCGAAAGAAGAGTTTAAAAAAAAAACAAGGAAGAAAGAGTGAACAAGAGGTAGGTGCTCTCGGTTTTGAATGAAAGAAGTAGAGAAAAGTATTTGGAGGATGTAGTTTCGGCTTACACCAAATGAACAAAAAGGAAGGGAAGTGGGAGAGAAAAAGAACTTTCGGCTACTAATGACCAAAATCGGTAAGGGTATGATTGTGGTAGCTTTCGGTTTAGATGAAGAAGAAGATGGAGGATGTAGGTTTTTGGTGAAGTGTGTTACGACCAAAAAGGGAGAGAAGAAGGCTAGTTTTGGTTTACAAGCAACAAGAGAAGAAAGGGAATGAGAGAGGCATTCGGCTTCTACAAAAACAAAAAGAAAAAGATGGAGGCAACAAGCAAATTCGGCAACACCAATGTTTTGGGTTTTCGGTTCCAAGAAAAGAAAATATGAGCAGATATTGGAGAGTCAAAGGAGCTAGTTTCGGCTCAAGTTGAAAAGAAACAAAATGTTGGTTTCGGTTTCAAAAATGCAAAAAGAAATGGGAGAGTTTTCTTGACATTCGGCTTACAAAAAAAATGACCAAAAGATATCATTGTTGATACTAGCTAAAGCCGAAAATGCCTAAGTTGCCTAAGAGAAAATCGGCACTCTCCTCCCTAAGCTTACCAACCGGCCAACTCCCCCAAAATCTCCTCAAAATCGGCCAACCTCCCCCCATTTACTCTCACACCACCAATTCAAATACCATGACCAAGTCTCCCTCCTACAATTGCTCTCCATCCACCGTTTGAATGAGTTGACAAGGTCCAAGCTAGAGTTCAAATTTGCCACAACTCTTCCCTCCATGCCGTCAAAATGGGAGCCAAAATGGGGCATTATGCAACTCGAACACAAGACCTCTCCCCCCTTGCATTTGACGCCAAGCACATGCTCCTAGTGGCGCCTTGCTTGCCACTTTGCTAGCTCTTCATTTGTGTTAAAAATTCACCTAATTTAATTATAAACCCCAGCACCTTCAGCTCCTATCCCCTAAAGCCCAAAAACAAAAATTTTACCACCTACTCAGGCACACTCCCAGCCTACATCTAAGCCCCGAAACCACACAAACAACAACATTGCACACCACAGACATGCAAACAATACCAAAAATAAAATAGCCCTTAACCCGGGATATTACAGTTCTACCCCCTTAAAATAATTTCGACCTCGAAATTACCTGGTCAGAAGAGTTGCGGGTATTGCTGTCTCATCATATCCTCGGGTTCCCACGTCGTTTCTTCCATGCCATGATTCCGCCATGAAACCTTAACCAAAGGCATGAGACTTCCTCCATGAACCTTCACATCCGATCTAAAATCATGCAGGCTCTTCCTCCATGGTTATATCTGGGTTCACCTCAATTTCTTCTCATGTCACCACGCGATGGATCGGCGATAACGCCAAGCATCGAAGCGTGGAACACATCGTGAATTTGACTTAGTTCATTGGCAACTCGAGTTGATCGCAATGGTCCCACTCGTCTCGATTACCTTATACGCCCAATAAACCTCGGACTTAGCTTACCTTTCCTCCGAACCTTAATACTTTCTTCCATGGTGAGACCTTGGAAAACCCGATCTCCTACAACAAATTCAATATCTCTCCGCTTAAGATCGGCATAGGACTTCTGTCGGTCCGAAGCTTCTTTCAATCGAGCCTGAATCAGTTTAACCTTGTCTTCAGTCTCAGCAACCAACTCTGGTCCCAACAATTGACGTTCACTTAACTCTGTCCAACAAGTAGGTGAGCGACACTTTCTACCGTACAACGCCTCATAAGGTGCCATCTTAATGCTCGCTTGGTAACTGTTGTTATAGGCGAACTCAGCTAACGGTAGATACTCCTCCCAACTACCCCTGAAGTCCAAAACACACCCTCGCAACATGTCCTCCAAGATCTGTATAACCCTTTCCGATTGCCCGTTAGTCTGCGGATGAAAAGTCATCTTTGAAATCTAACAAGTGTACCTAGAGCACGATGCAACGCCTTCGAACCTTGGCGTGATCTGGGATTCCTATCCGAGATGATCGATCACGGCACCCGTGCGATCTCACTATCTCGACACATCAACCGCCAACCTACGAAGTGAGTAATCTACCCTCACCGAGAATAAAGTGAGTGATTTAGTCGATAGATCCACAATTACCAGACGGAATCCTTCTTGCTCGGTGTAGCGGTAATCCAGCGAAATCCATAGTTATCCTTTCCCACTTCCTTTGTGGAATTTTCTTTGGTGAAGCAACACAGACTGACAGCGATGCTCGGCCTTGACACTGGCGACAAGTCGACACTTACCCACAAACTTCGGTCACCTCCTTTTTCGGACGGCCACAGGCTGTTCTCTGAGGTCCCTATACATTTTGCTACCTCCGGGATGCATAGCGTGAAATCGCTATGTGCATCTGAAGAATCTTTTGCCTTAACTCAGAATCTCTCGGCATACAAGCCTTCCCACGAAAACCTGACACCCCATCCTTTGGACAAGTCGTAACCCTTCAAACCATCACTCTGCACTTGTGTCCTCTGCACTCGAACCTCATCCAACAAGCTGTTTCTCTCGATCTGCTCAACCAAGTAGGCTAACTGCAGCTCGCGAATACTCCCATCATCATACAAACTCAAGTGGGCAAGCAGCGCTCTTAGATCCGAAACAACCTTACGGCTCAACGCGTGCGCCTGGCGTTAGCCTTGCGGATGATACTCAATTGAGCAATCGTAGTCTTTCGGATGACTCAATCCATCTGCGCTACTTGATTCAAGTCTTTACGAGTCGGAAGGTACTTGAGACTCTTATGGTCCGTGTAGCGCCTCCATATCTTTAAGGCAAATACTACCGCTAACTCCGGATCGTGCATTGGATAATTTACCTCATGTGGCCTCAAGCTGCGAGATCGTAAGCCACAACCTTCCCTTCACGCATCGACACAACCCAATCCGTATGTGATGCATCGCGATACTGCTGTGAATTCCTTACCACCTCGGTTGAATCGAAGCTGGAGCTTGGTCAAAATTTTCTTCAACTTATCGAAGCTCTCCTGCGCTTCTCGGTCCAAATAAGCGGAACCCTTTTCTCAATAATTTAGTCATCGGTCTTTGCAATCAATGAGAAACCCTCTACAAATCTTGGTAGTATCTGCCAAGCCCGAAAACTCCGAATCTCCGCTCTTGACTTAGGCGGCTTCCACTCCAAAATGGCCTCTATCTTACGGGGTCCACTCTAATCCCTCGTGAGATACTACATGACCCAAAGCGTCACCTCCCTAAGCGAACTCGCATTCTTGAACTTTGCATAAATTTGTTTCTCCTTAGAATCTACAATACCACCCGCAAATGAGCATCATGTTCCTCCTTAGTCCTTGAATATACCAAGATGTCATCGATAAAAACCGCCCAATGGTCTAGATCTTTGTTGGAACACCTATTCATCGGATCCATGAAAGCTACCGGTCGTTAGTCAACCCGACGGCCTAACCAAGAACTTAAAGTGCCCATACAAGAATGCAACTCTTACGGATATCCGCCTCCTTCACCCTTAGCGGTGATACGGACCTTAAGTCGATCTTGAGAAAACCGGCGCACCTTTGTGATCAAACAAGTCATCTATCCGAGGTAGTGGATACTTATTTTGATCGTCGACTTATTCGGTTAGCGGTAGTCTATACACATCCGCATGGTACCGTCTTTCTTCTTTACAAAAGTCTGCGCTCCCCATGGTGAAATACTTGGCACGATAAAGCCTCGGTCCAATAACTCCACGAATCGAGCCTTAAGCTCCACTAGCTCTTTAGGTGCCATCACATGCAGACTATAGACCTTTGAGTGCGATTAAGGATCAGATCTATCGAACTCTATCTCCGATCTGGTGGCAAACGGAAGCTCCTCGGGAAACACATCCACAAATTCCTAATCTGTCCGAATCGTCTCCATAGCAGACTCCTTAGCCTCCAAGGCATACACATGAACCACATCGCTTCACCCCTTCGACCATCTTACCGGCTTTGGGCGGATACCACATTAGACAGATAGTTTCTCCTATTACCGATCGAACTACCTCATCACCCTCATTTGTTTTCGAGAACCATAAACTTAACCGCACAATCCAACTTTGCACAGTACTTAACGGCCGGTCCATCCCGAATCGGATCGAACTCCCCAAGCGGCGGTTCCATGGATCGACCTCAAATACTACCCTTGGAGTTCTAGAGTGCGTCTCTATCGGTTTATCTACCACTACTGAGTGACCTAGAGGGCTTATTACGGTCATCTGCCTAGAAGATATTTCAAAGTCTAGATCCATGGTCTTCACTATGCTACTTGCAACATACGAGTGTGTTGAACCCACATCAATCAAAGTAGTAAATGGAGAACCAAAGATTAAAAGCGTACCCGATAATGGCGTCCGGTCGTGCCCTCCTCTCGGCGCCTCATGACATACACTAGCCCGGTGTCGGCCTCGAACTACTGCACCTCGCCCGGTGCTCCACGGCCCGACCAAAACTATTACCCCTCGCCATTACCTCGACCCCTCTACGGTGGTCCGTTTTTTCTGTCTTGATTACGGCCCTGATTCTCTGACTAAATCCTAGCTAACTTGCGCGGCGTCCCTCACATGGTGGTCCGTGAGCCACACTCAAAATAGCCTCTACCATCGGTCCGGCATCCTCCCCAATGAGCCTTCCCTAGCGGTTACCTGCGGCGGTCCACGCCTGGCGACAACGAACCTACGACCGATTCGGCCCGCTCGGTCTAGCCCTTTTCTCTGATTTCACGATGACCCGGAAGATCCAAAACTCCTTTTGTGTCGGTTCCTATCCATACCACCGCCTCACAGATTCCTTAATGCCTCGGCTACCTTCACCTTTTCAACTAGGGCTGACAAATTCACGCTCTTTTGGGCGCAATTATCAACCTTAATTCGTCTCATGAGCCATCCTCGAAGCGAACGCACCTCTCATGTTCGATAGCCACCATACCACTGGCATACCGACTTCGGCTGAAACTCGCCTCGTACTCGACACCGATTTGCTCCCCTAAACTAACCTTAGAAATGCTTTCCGCTGCTCATTGATGTAATTAGCCCCCACGTACTTTTTCTGATAAGCAGCCCAGAAATAGTCCCAAGACAGATCTTAATTTGCGGTATTGTCGAACAATGAACCACCACCTGGTATGACTCATCTCGAGAATGATCGATCCCTTTAATTTCTCTTCAGCGATTAGGTCCGGATCGTCCATGATCCGATTCTGTCGCTTCAGCCAATACTCGGCGATGCTAGGAGCAACACCAGAGACACCGAGAAAGAATTGACCCGTTTGCCGAAGTCGCTCGAGCCTGATTTCCTAGCTCTCGCCTCCACCTACTCCACTACCCATTCTAAAACCTGCGGCATCGCTTTGTGACAACTGCGTCATCGCCCGATCTGCTCTTGGAACTCACCACCTCCGGTGGTGGCGGGCCGAGTACCTCATTCTCGAACCACGACGAACACTGCGGCCTCGAAGCTGTCATCCTAAGCGCGACCTGCGTCCCACGACCACGTCCACCTCGGGTACTCATGACTAAATCTCGTCGATTAAAGAATTTTATGTATCAGTCATTATTCCACTGTGTTTAAAGAAAAGTCTTATGAATATTGCTTATTAAAGAGGTTTCGTTTTCGCGAGTCCACAGAGTCCTATCAGTTTCAGTCTCTAAAGTAGTCTTACTAGCCATCCAATCATCACAATCAATAGTACGGGGTACTTACCTGGGCGGACTGGTGCCGGAGACTCGGTGTCATGCCTTTCAAACCATACTTTTAAAATAAAATACTTGAAAACTATAGTTTTAAAACATTTTGGGCCTCGGGCCCACAGCTGAGTTTTTGAACTTGGCTCTGATACCACAAATGTAACACCCCAAACTCGGTCAATACACCAATAGAATTTGGTATATCTGAGGAAAAAGGTTTTTGAGAGGTTTAGGTTTGAGTTTAAAAGTTGGAGAAAAACACTTTGCTAGGTTGTGCATTTGAAGAAAAACTTGAGTAGGTTTGATTGAAATCCGATGATGTATTTGAAAATCTGAAAATTTTAAAAACATACTTCGATGGGTAGACAAAACAGGTTTATCTCGTTAAGAAGTTTGAGTTGTTTTCTCATTGTTACAAAAACATTTGTCTTAGTAGAAAAATCGTGATTAAGTTAGAAAACATTTGAGTTCTCTTTTATTCCAAATCTTAGAGTGATACCCGATGGTATAGTTTAAAATATCACTTTTGTACTTTTGAAATCGATATCTTTCCAAATATTAGCACATTTTAGCCCAATTAAATTTGTTAAGACATATTAAAATCCCTTTAATCATAAACAAACATAACTTAAAAGGCCATTTACAACGAATAAAACCAAATAGTAATAAAAACTTTAAGTACCAAAATTTCATAAAAGTCAGAGCAAATCTTTTATTAGCATGGCATGAGCATCTCGAGTCCATCCGGCTCCATGTCCGCGTCTATGTGTCACCTAAAAATAGTCAAAGGAGAGAGTGAGTCGCAAGACTCAGTGTATAGCTCCCTCTCCCGGTATAACATGCCAACACACATATCATAATAGAATAATGCAAGCAATGCACCCGATCCTAGCCAACCATATTGCCTTTTCTACCCCGTGTGGTACCAAACCATTGGTGGTGCCAAACCACTTGGTGACCCAAAGTCACGATATCCATCTTGTGGTACCAAACCACTTTGGTGACTCAAGTCACGAATAATCCAATGATGGGGCCAACCCATCGTGTGATACCAAATCACTAGCGGCGATCCCATATCTCATAAGTGGGGCCAACCCACGGTGGTGCCAAACCACGAGGGGCGAGTCGCAATGAGGTGCCAAACCTCGGTGTCCCAAAGACACAATGTGATACCAAATCACCTGGTGGCTGCGATCACAAATCGGTGATGGGGCCAACCCATCGTGTGATACCAAATCACTAGCGTCAATCCCGTAAAATCAACCGTGGGGCCAACCCACTGTGGTGCTAAGCCCTTGGGGACGAGGCAGCGGAGGTGCCAAACCTCGGTGACCCAAAGTCACAAAATATCATTGTGGTACCAAACCCTTTGGAGGTGCCAAACCTCTAGTGTCCCAAAGACACAGTGTCCCAAAGACACGGATATCATACTCCCCCTCCTCTCATATCACCCAATCACATATCATACTAGATGCAAAATCGTGCAATCATGCTATCATGCTCACATGCTTAACATGGCATCTCAAAGTATCAAAAGTCATGATATCATCATCATCACATAACTCATAGTGAAAGCGGACTTACGAATCCATATCCATACCTCAATGGGTATCGCAATAATCAATCACACTGTTCCATTTACACAACAGGTTATTACATTATTAAGTTAAGATAGTGTGTTGGTTTACACACCTGATATATCGAAGATTAAATCCTAAGAACCGATCAAAATCTTTTGATCACCTCAACAGCCTGATCCTACATTCGGCCAACAAAGGGTTAACACTAACTCATTATACCATTCGGCCAACAAAGTAGATAACCTCAAGGGGTTGCGTTAAACCCTACCTTTGCGAATGGTTCGGTTTCCAACCAACCCGAACCAATAATGCTTCTTACCAACCGATCACACCCTAGAAAAGAATAATGGTTAATCTCTCCTCATGACTTAACTTAAAGAAAACTAAGCGAAATCGGATCCAAACACCCTTCTTACCACCACTTACGATTGCTTATGAGTAAGAAGCCTCTCCTTGCTTGATTTGAACCCAAGGGACCCTATCTGAAAACGATTACCATAACAAAAGTTAACACCTTTTAATAGATATCGAAATCGGCCCTTAAACATATTAACAATTGGCAAAGTACGGAGAAAGGAGAAAGGGCCATTCGGCCAACACTTACCACTACCAACCAAGCTGGAACCAAGCACCCAACAACACCTAAAATTCGGCCAATACCAAGGAAGGTTCGGCTATACCCTTGATCCGAAAAGAAGAGTTTAAAAAAGAAAACAAGGAAGAAAGAGTGAACAAGAGGTAGGTGCTCTCGGTTTGAATGAAAGAAGTAGAAAAGTATTTGGAGGATGAAGTTTGACTTACACCAAATGAACAAAAAGGAAAGGAAGTGGGAGAGAAAAAGAACTTTCGGCTACTAATGACCAAAATCGGCAAGGGTATGATTGTGCTAGCTTTGGTTTAGATGAAGAAGAAGATGGAGGATGTAGGTTTTGGTGAAGTGTGTTACGACCAAAAGGGAGAGAAGAAGGCTAGTTTGGTTTACAAGCAACAAGAGAAGAAAGGGAATGAGAGAGGCATTAGACCTACAAAATAAAAAGAAAAAGATGGAAGCAACAAGCAAATTCGGCGGCACCAATGTTTTGGGTTTCGGTTCCAAGAAAAGAAAATATGAGCGAGATATTGGAGAGTCAAAGGAGCTAGTTTGGCTCAAGTTGAAAAGAAACAAAATGTTGGTTTCGGTTTCAAAATGCAAAAAGAAATGGGAGAGTTTTCTTGACATTGACTTACCAAAAAAATGACCAAAAGATATCATTGTTGATACTAGCTAAAGCCGAAAATGCCTAAGTTGCCTAAGAGAAAATCGGCACTCTCCTCCTAAGCTTACCAACCGCCAACTCCCCAAAATCTCCTCAAAATCGGCCAACCTCCCCATTTACTCTCACCACCAATTCAAATACCATGACCAAGTCTTCCTCCTACAATTGCTCTCCATCCACCGTTTGAATGAGTTGACAAGGTCCAAGCTAAAGTTCAAATTTGCCACAACTCTTCCCTCCATGCCGTCAAAATGGGAGCCAAAATGGGGCATTATGAAACTCGAACACAAGACCTCTCCCCTTGCATTTGGCGCCAAGCACATGCTCCTAGTGGTGCCTTGCTTGCCACTTTGCTAGCTCTTCATTTGTGTTAAAAATTCACCTAATTTAATTATAAACCCACACCTTGACTCCTATCCCTAAAGCCCAAAACAAAAATTTTACCACCTACTGGGCACACTCACTTACATCTAAGCCCGAAACCACACAAACAACAACATTGCACACCACAGACATGCAAACAATACCAAAATAAAATAGCCCTTAACCCGGGATATTACAAGTAGCCACCTTACGTGCACCAAATTTCGAGATTTTCCGGGCATTAAAATTCCCCCGATTAACCTCATGATGAATGCTCAAGCGTATTGTTCTATGACCTTTTTTGTTCGATCATTACGGAGCTCATCGAAATTATTCTCCAACCAGTTGATCAATGTCCGACCACCTTCAAACTTGTCAAAGACCTTCCCCAACAGTGTTCTACAGAGGTCCACTTTACCCGAAATGACCGCTGATTCTGTGATGAATGGCCCATCCACTGGTAGTCGAGTTGTAGTGCTACATCCTCGAGTGTGATTGTACACTCGCCGTATGAAAGGTGGAAAGTGTGTGTTTTGGGCCTCAATCTTTCCACCAATGCGTTGATTAGTGTAAGATTGAGTTTGTAGCCCTCAGTCATACGAGACACATGCAATAATTTAGCCTCTTGTAAGTGGCCACGAATTTCAAGGATCGTAGGTTTTCCCATATTATGAATGAAGCCCTCCAGAATACGATCATCCGCCTATTTATAGAATAAAAAATTCAAATTAAAAAATAATTAAATTTAACATAATTAAAAATAACAAAATTTAAAATTTCGTCTTACCATTACTGCTTGGGCTGCAGAAATATGCTTGCCATTGAAGCAGATTAAAGAGGCGGCCATGTGTGAGAAATTGATTTGAAATGAGATAATTAAAAAATAATAATATTTTTAAATGAAAATATCGAAAAGTTTAAAACGAGAGAGTTGAGAGAGTTTGAGAGAGTTGAGAGAAGGATGTGAATGAAAAAAAAATTTGGGGGTATTTATAGGGTAAAAAATTACTGTTGGGGGTTTAATTTTTTTACCATTGGTGCGACAACTTTCAAAATACCGTTTCTTTTTACCGTTAGGGGTGCCATCTAAGGGAAAGCACGTCTAGCTAGTCTAGCGTTCCGACCACCTGTGTAGAAAGCTTGCCCAGCTGGACGCGCTTTCTCTTTCTCTTTCCTAAAATGACTTATTTCCCTAGCCCAAAAGCCTAATTAAAAAAAAAAGCATTTAAGCCTAAATTTGCCAAATGTTTGAATCGGATCCTTCATATACATTATTTAAATTAAAAAAACTATTATTTAAATTTAAAATAACTATTATTTGAATAATTATTTTGACGTTTTTCTTGAATTGGTTAGATATCAATTTTTAATTCACCGCCAACATGTGAAACAATCACTAAAATCATAACTAAAAACTAAAATAAAATAAATTAAGAAAATAATTTTTTCTTTAAATTGAATTAACGTAACAAATTATTTAAACAACTTTATATATATGAATATTTTATATAAATGATTTTTCTTAAAATAGAATTGGTAATTAATATGATAAAAAATCATTTCAAAAGTAATTAAAATTCGAGCATTGTAATATGGCTAAGAAAGAAAAACTGACTTGAACTAAAGTGTTTGGATAGCTCATGAAATACAACTTAAAAATTTGTGGTTATCCAAGTTAAATCAAATTTTATTTTATTTAATTAAATTAATTTTAATTTTTATGATGCAAAAAATAAATATTTTATATTTAAAATAATAAAATAATTTAAAATATTATATAAAAATATTATTCAAAAACCATCATACAAAAGTTATTGATTATTTTTATTTACTTGAAAATTATTATTTTAGAAACATTTATGAAAAATATTTTTAAAATTTATTAAATAATATTCAAAATTATAAAATAAAGCTCATTTGTCAAAATAAGTGTAAAATTGAAACCAATCATTAATATGAAAAAATTAAAATCAAATTAATTTACGATAAACGATCTCAAAAATCTAAAATCTTGATGAAACCAACTCGTTGTCACCACTATACAACATGTGTATAAACGTGTCTATATATATAAATTTACGTGTAAAATTAAAGTATATAAAAATTAAGTAAGATCTGAATATATAAAAAGGGTTAAACATGCATTTCTAAATTTAAATAATAAATATTTACTAAAATTAAATAATAAATATGTAATGCTACAAATATAAAAAATATGTTCGGGTTTTATTACTATTTGATATTTTTATAGTTTTATTATTTATTTGATATTTAATAATATTTATTTATACAATTGTGAATGTATTTTTAGCAAGATATTTTGAAATATTATGCATATCAATTAATCATTATTTATATTTGAATAAAAATAATTAATTATATTAATGCAAATTAAATGAAGATTGTAAAAAATGATAAAGTTAAAAATATGTCAAAAAATTAAAATAGTAAAGTAATGGTTTTGAAAGAAAAATATTAAGTCATATTTGAATCAAAGCGAGGAGAGAGATGTAATATCATTTTGATCAATAATGAAGTAATATTATGATGTTTATATTTTAACTTAAATGTTTATCTAAATTATTTTGGGATAGATTGTAACATAAGTCACTTAATTAAGTGTTTCATTTTGGTCACCAAAGTATTAAAAAAAAAAAACTCTTCCAATTTTATTACTGGCGTTTTTGATCCACTTTATCTTGGTCACATTTTGTTAAGTCGTTAATTGAAATGATGACATGACCTTTTTTAATCAGTATAATAACACATTTAGTTTTCAATACTTATACATTTTATCAATTTGGCCATAATATTAAATAATTCAAAAAATATAACCCTCCATATTTACAAATTCTATCAATTTGACATCATAAATTTCCCTCTAGCCCTCACCCTATTCTGCTTTCATTTTCTTTATTTAGAGAAAAAGTAATTCTTCACCTAAAAAAAGAAAAAGAAAAAGAAAACAGAATTGATATTGAATTTTTAAGGTCATTTCTGATAGCAAAGGTCCAAAGCCGAAATCACAAATAACAACTCCATTTCAATGAGTTCTCAATCATTGGGCCAAAATTAATGTTGCAAAAGCACAATTGCAGTTTTTAAACATGAAATGTTGAAATAAATAAATACCCAAATTTTATATATAGTGAAAAAGCCTTCGGTTTGCTCATGTCAAAATAATTTCCTTCTAACTTATGTTTGGAACAGAAGTTGGGATTAAACTAGAGGGTTTACATAATGAATTGAAAATGTAAGCAAGTCAAAGAGATAAGTAATAAAATCAACACGATATTTGCTAGCGTAGTTCAATTTCACCAATCCTATGTCAGTGAAGTTTTGCTCAAAGAATGATTTTATTCAACAACTCATCTTGTAGAACTATTGACTAAAGCCTAATCTACCACCTCCTAGTAGATATTGCAGTCTCAAAGTCAAACCCAATTTGTTACAAATCACTCTCTCAAAATACCTCACATTACATCCAACATCTCTCCATAAAAATCCCTAAGCAATAAGTGTTTAAGCACCCATAAATGGCTAATGAGGAAGTTGACCAACTAACTATTTATAACTTTTCTCCAATGTTAATCAACAATTAAGAGATAAGAACTTGCCATTAATTTAAACTGATTTTATTTGAATAATTATCCTAACAAATAATCTCATAAACAACATCATAATTATGTATCCCATGGCTGCTACAAGTGCCCTTATCCAATAAGATAAGGATAAGCTTTAGCGAATCAAATAGTTTAAATTTCCATGCTTTTCTTTCAAGATATGCATGATGTTGTTGATAGCTTTGAAATATTGGATACAAAATGCTTTGTTGGTTTATTAGAATGCATTTAAGGCCCACATATTGTCAAACATGTCAATCAACGATTTTTTATAGTACTGCAACTGTTGCTCTATCACTTATTCTATCAGGTTATGAAACAATGGAGCAGTCAAAACTCTAGCAATCTCCCCTTTTTAGCATTTTGACATAACCAAACTAGAAATTGAACACATGCTCCTCTTCAAGTACACACTCCTATCATCCTTGTGTGCCAAACCATGCAATCATATTTTAGTAACAAATTCAAGACATTAGTAGCAAAAAAAAAAAAAAATGAATTGAACTCTACTAAAACAATTAACCAATAACAACATCGACCATTAACATTTGTAAGCCATATATTTCCGCTAATAATTATCACAAGTTTAAATGTTGATAATTATTTTGAAAAATATTCAAATAAAACTATTTATAAAGCAAGTTTCCATCTGCTTTAAAACTATCAAGCGATGAGGTTAGGATAAGGACAAGCATAACATTTACTAGCATTTCAAACTTCTCTACCTTTTCACTAAGTTACACGAGTGGATGGTGATTATTCTCAAATGTTAGACCAAAATATCTTCACATTTGCTGCTTTAAGGATATTTGATCAAAAAACATGCCAACACAAAGATTTTGACTATTTCAAACTAGTTGTTCTAACTACTATTAGAACATGAAATGGGGCAAGTAGCACAAGCAGTCAAAGTTTCCAACAATCTCCCATTTGGCATCCTAACAAAACCAACAACAAATGATTAGCACTCACAACACATATGAATGAAGTGAAAATAAAGAAAACCAAATTAGAACTCCCTCTAACAAGGTGCATCATGCTAAAGACTCCCTTTATCAACTGGAATTATCAAGTTCCATGCTTGTTCATCAATCATCAACCAAGCATAAAAAAACATGCTGAACATATATCAAAATGAACACCATAAGCATCAAAACATCAAGTTTTCTACCAAATTCATTTGTTCCTAAAAACTCTCCCATTTTTTGCCAAAGATGCCAAATAACATGCTTAAGAAAAGCTCCCTTCTATCAACATGCATGCTTGGGCATCATATTTTCCACCAAGCCTAAAACACAACATGGAGTATAGAGCATGAGAAATAAATTGAATTCATAACCAGCAAGAAAGAAAATAACCACCATAAAAATAAAAAATTAACAAAGCATCAACCATCTATTAGTAACATCAAGTACTTGTTGCACATCTCCTCCCCTTTCCAAGTGGCCTTCCACATATCAACTTAACAATCTTTACTTTTTAGCCACTAAGTGTATCAACACATTTTCACCTAAGCATGCAAAGAATCAATCTTTCACTATTGCAAATTGAACACAAGATTGCCTTCAAGTATGTCTAAATCCTGCTCTAATACAAATTGAAAAAGCCTTTGATTTGCTATTGTTCAAAATCGTTTCATTCTAATAGAAGTTGAGATTAAACCAAAGAGTTCGCATAACAAATGCAAAACGGAAGTAAGTCAATAGATAAGTAATAAGAAAATCAATACACGATATTTGTTAATGTAGTTCAAATATAACAATCCTATATTTGCAGAGCCTTCTTAAAGAATGATTTTATTTAACAATTCATCCAATACAATTATTGGCTAAAGCCCAATCTATCCTCTCCCAATGGATAATCGCACCCCAAAGTCGAATTCAAATTGTTATAAATCACTCTTTCCAAATTCCTCACATTACATTCAGTATTTCTCCATAAAAATCCTTAAACAATGAGTGTCTAAACACACCCCCAAACGACTAATGAGGAAGTTGATCAACTAGCTATTATAGCTATTCTCCAACGTTGATTAACAGTCAAGAGATAAGAACTTATCACTAATTTAAATTTTGATTTTATTTAAATAATTATCTTGACAATAATATCATAAACAACAACATAATAAGGTATCTCATGGCTGATAAAGTGCCCTTATCCGATAAGACAAGGATAAGCTTTAGTAAATAAAATAATATAAACTTTCTATGCTTCTTCTTTGAGATATGTATGATGGTGTTGATAGCTCTAAAATTGTAACACCCCAAACCCAGCCTAGAAGTTTAGACTAAATCCGAGATGCCATATTGATCACCAAAGTGATCGTGAGAATACTTTACAAAAGAATTTATCTCAGTAGACCAAAAGTATAAACAAACATTTAATAACCCGTCAGTAAAACTTACAAAAGACCCAATATAAAATTCACTTAAAATATATGAATAAGTACATATAACAAAAATCATACCACAATATTATAAAGCCTTACAGTTTAAAACCAAGTATAAAAACTAGAAAACACAAATTGGTATCCCAATCTATTGAAGCTGTCCGAGACCTCCCCGTACTGAGTCTAGCATCAGAAATCAGAAAAACTACCTGAAATGGGAAACAGAAGAGGGGTGAGCTACTCGAGCTTAGTGTGAGATCAAAACCAGTAACACTACGGAGACGAAAACAGCACAGGCACAGAAATAAAAAGCACGGAAGTAGTTCAACACAGAACATTCCTACAGACAGATAACAATTGAGCAGATTCCCCCCAAACAAATGTACACCATATGTAACTTTGCAGGCATATAGCCTAACCAGACACAGTAGCAGTAATTCAAAAATAGTTACAACATAGGCCTAAACCCTTTCCAGAATCAGTATCAGTTTGGGCCTTAGCCCATCACACAAGGTTCTCTTAGGCACAAGTGCCCTTTGATCGAATAATATAATTAGACATTTTAGTTAATCAGGCATTCAAATATTTTCGTCAAACATTCAATAAAATTCAATCACAGTATCAGTCACAGTGTCAATCAGATGCATATGAGTGCACATGCTTACAAAATACCCCATCTATCCAGCCAACACACCATCTCCATCCAACCATACACTTACTGTGAGGATTTAATCAACCCACCCATTCCTACACTCGAGTAGGACCTTGAAAATCCCATCCAACCTTATACTCCATATGATGTCCTCCCGGGTTGCCTGGCAACAATGATCATCAGCATTGTCCTTGACCCTCAGGGACTTGGGACCGCCCTCGACCTTTTGGGAATTGGGCTATCAGAATCCAGATAAACTGCCAAATCATAAATTACACGGCAACGTTAGTGTATAAGTTGTATTGTGCAATATGGTAAACCGTGGTACAAACATGTAGTATGAATTGCCAGATCAGATAGTGGTATGTAGCGTAGCTAACGTACATGCGGTACAGTACAATGTGGTAATCCTGTTATACCGATGAGTTGTAGTAAAACTGCTAGATCAGATCGTAAATCTCCCTTCTCTTCAAAATCCCAACCTAAAATGCTTTATATGCAAATGTATGTATGCAAATGTATGTATGCAGATGTATGAATGCAATTACACCAAATCAGAATACAATTTTAGGAGTGTGTACACTTTTACACTCAAATTCAGCATCACGCTTGTCACACAACTAATCACACATAACTCACATATCAATTCAGATCAGAGTCATAACTACCCTCAGTAAAGCTTAGTCAAGTTTTAAAATGCATTGATTTGAGATTACAATCAAATCGACTTAAATTCAGAATCTAGCGAGTTAAGGCCACACGCCCGTGTGCTCCGGCCGTGTAGAGCAGTCCAGGCCGTGTGGGGATCCAAATGCCCGTGCGAAGAGTGGTACACAACTGTGTGGCCAGGCCGTGTGACCCCAAAACTCAAAATCCCTAATTCCCAAATCCACACGTCTGTGTGCTCAAAGGACACGATCATGTGAAAATCGACAAAATCCCCAAAATCGACCACAAGGTCGTGTGGCACCCAAAACTGGTCGAAACCCTAGTTCCCAAATCTACACGGCCGTGTGCCTATGGCATACGCCCGTGTGGCCGTCGGGGAAACCACAAAACCTCTGAAATAACCCCAAAAACCCTGTTTATGCCACAATAATAGTCCCTAACCCTTGCCCTATCAACATATATCAGAAATTAATGTTTTCCCTTCACTTTTAACATCTATAAACTCAAAAAAAAAAAAACGACGGAGTTATTGCATAATTACAAAAAGCAGAAGAAAAGGGATTCACAACACAAGTTAGCAATTGATTTAGGAGTAGAAGGTAGTAACTAGATTAGAATACCACACCTAATTTGATGATGAAGAGAACGGCGGAGGAGCGACAATCCCAAAATTCGTAGGCAAACCGCTTGACAGAAGAAAAATCAGGTGGAACCAACAAAAAAAGAAAAGAAAAGAAAAGAGATGGGGAGAGGAAAACGTGAAACTGACAGAGAGTAATCCCAAAAAATAGAAAAAAAAATAATATCCAATAATAATTACTTGTTAAACAAAAATGAAGAAAATAATTTAGATAGCTCTAAATACAAAAATAACGCTCATGCAAAGACTTGAACCCAAGACCTCTAAGACTCCAATGCTCCACTTAACCATCAGACCAGCAAGCCCATTCTAACACTAAATTGCACAACTTAACTTATGTGCACAACCTTCTCGCTGTCTCCACACTCAAAACCCAGAACTTCTAGGCCCAAAATACGGGGCGTTACAAAAATATTAGGCACAAAATGTTTTGCTAGTTTATTAAGATGCACTCGAGGCCCATATACTGTCAAACATGCCAACCAACGAGTTTTGATAGTAACACAATTGTTGTTCTATCACTTGTTCTAACAGGTTATGGAACAATGGAGTAGTCAAAACTCCAACATATAGTAATTAATTAACAGTGAAAAGTATATGCATTCAAGTATTAACTACTCAACTTTAACTAAGATACTAGAGACATTTATAGCAAAAAAGGAAAAATAATCTCCCAATTCAATAAATTTACTTTATACTAACAACCACTACCATTTGCAAGAGTTATTACAATAAATCAAACACCATGTTTATTACCAATAATCTGAATAACGACTTGGCGAGGTAAGGTGCTAGAATGGCCCTTTGATATAATATACATCCATTATATTTATAGAGCTATCTAGACACTCTATCTTTTGTAAATGGCTATAATATAAGACAACGTTCTATCTTTTGTACAACTAGCATGAATTTTTGTTGGTGTTGTATGATGCAACTAGTGCTTCCCTTTTACCAATTTCTGGTAATTGAGTAAAAAAAACTATGATAACATAAAAGATCTACCTAGTTTAGAAAAGAGACAAAAAAAAAAATGAATGCAAAATGAATGTGGGGTTTAGATGCCAATTTATGATGAAGACGTGATTGAGAACTAAAGTGATTTTTTTTAAAAAATTGAGTGTTAAATTTGATGAATTATTTAGATTTAGGATAAATTGATAAAATGTATAAGTTTGAGGACTAAATATGTTAATTTACCAATTAGAAAAAAAGTTACGTCAATATTTTCGTTAAAGATTTAATGGAAGGTGAGCAAAACATAACCGAACGATAACATTAGTGAAAAAATTGAAAGATTTTGTAGTTCAATGACCAAAAAAAAAAACATACTACTAGTTCGTGATTGATTGTATAGTTTACCCTAAAAAACTAACATTTTTTTTAGAAAAAATATAAAAATATAAATTCCGAAAACATATATAAATTCAAAAACTTCTCAAAATTCATATATGTGTTAACTCGGTTTGGCACAGGGTTGATTTTAAATTCAAACAATACCTTCGCAACATTGGAATCCTTTGAAATCAATTAAGAATTCACCTTAAATTTAAGAAATTCAAAACCTTTTTATATCTCCTTTCTCTTTATCGTCATCTCTTGTTTACGTCCTCAATACCCTTTCAAACTTGTTTCGAAAAGAGGTTTGATGTGGCGGTTCACGATGGGTTCATGAGAAACGTTTACAACCTCAACTCCCCTTTTAATTCATGTATTGCGGGTTTCTTTGAATGGAAAAAGTTTTTGATTCATGTATTGAATGGAAAAGTTTGGAGAAACCAAGAACCCTTTCAAATCATGTATTGTGGGTTCCTGAGTTTTGATTCATGTATTATGATTTTTTTTTTTATTGATAAAATTTGTTATGGGTTTCTTTCAGTTGTTATTAGATTGAGAAAAGCTGAAAACCAAGTATATATGTTCGTAAAAATTTATTTTAAGTTTTGTTTCAATATTTTCTATTTTTTTTAAAATTTATAATTTTTTAAAACAATAAAAAAATAGATTTTAGTCCCTGAGAATGAACTTGAAATCTTTGTTTAGTGAAAATTAGCTTTGATTTTCGATTGCGATCATCTTATTGCCTATAATAGATTTAATCTAATCATGTATCAAAAGTTTAAAAATAAATAAATACAGAAGGTTAGTTCAAAATAATAGTTTTTGTTATGAATATTTTGTTATTAAGTGGATGTCCATCAAGTTCGAGATAAATTTTGATATACATTAGGAATCTAATATTCATTAGAAGTAGAGTTTTATATTACTTATATTTCTTGTGTCTATAAATATAACTTTGGAAAAGTATTGTAAACATCTCTATTAATCAATAAAATATATTCTCTTTTGCTCCTTTATTTCTTTCTTTATTTTATAATAAGTTATCGTACGATCTTACTCAAAGTGATAGTTTATTTTATTGACAATAAAATTTATCGTCCATGATTTCCAAGATCTTAGATGACAAGATGAAAATTTTTACAGGAAGTTTATTTTATTTTATATTTCATATCTTATTATTTTTATTATACATTATCATTGTTTTGATTAACTTCTTTTATTTTTGTTCTTGAGTATGGTAAAAGATTTGTTACCGTTATATATATGAAATAGAAATAAGATCTACTCTCAAAGTTTGCTATTGATAAATTTTGATTGGATTCAAAGTTTACTACTAGAGTTTAATTTGCCTACTTCTTGATAAAATCATCAAGATTCAAAGTTGAATAAGAAAGGTACATAAACTTAATTAGATCTCTATCTTTACACTTTTCTCAACAATAGCATGTTTAAATATTAAATCGACGATATATGATTCAAATATTTGAGATTTTTTTTTTTTTAAGTTTTGATTCAATGGTTTACTTATTGTTTTGCATCTTATTCATGAAAATGAATATTGATTGACTTATTTATGTCTCTATAGTAGGTCTTATAATTAATTAACATATTTTCCTAAAACATATTTATTAGGTGTTTCTTTTGTTGTTGTTGTGTTAGATTAAACAATAAATTTGTGTTGGTAAATTAGTGGATGTTATGATTGTTTGGATTTGTTTTTGTTCAAATATAGATACGTTCCTTTAATGCTTCTCCTTAATTTGCTTATAGAATTTGAAATTTTTGGTGCTCATACTTGTGTGGTTCTAAAGATAGTTTTTGAGGAATATCTAAATTGATTTTTGGGTTCATTCTATTCTAAAATTTCAAGTTTAATTGTTTTTATTTTTAATTCTTGAATTATTTTGGTTGAAAAAAATTCATATACTTACAAATGAGAATTACTATATTAATTTGGTCATTGGTACATGTTTCTATGGACCTCGTTTGTATTAATTGAATGTTGTTTAATATGAAACATGAAAAAAATCGTGTGGTTTGATTTTGCAAATGCCTTCTATTTTCCTACTATACATCCCTGAGATACTTGTTAAAAATAGTAATTCATACGTTTTATATTATTACATTCTTAATTATTTAAGAAACTACATGCACAATTGTAAATGAAAAGTTCTATAAACATGAAAGGTTGGATTTTGAGTTGAATTTCTTGCATGTCTGCAATGATTTATGATTTTTTTGCTAGCACTAGCATTATATCAGGTTTGACATTTTAGATTTCAATTTTATCCATATATTTGATTTACAATAAACTCCATGTATGACTTGACTATTTCTTTCTAGTTAATTGATGATATAAAACACTTGTGAAAAAGGTTTTAAAAGTATTCTAAATTTATCTCATGCCTTCTTATGGCTAAACAAAAAACGAGTTATTCATTCTATTGATTTTGCTACATTCCCGAAGTGAATGTAGCAATATATAATAATTATAAAAATGGAACCTATTGTCATTATTGAAAAATAGATAAGAAGATGGAATATTCGTAATGTTGCTAAATGTCATTCTTAGAATAGAATGATCAATAGTTTATACAAACTAATCAATCCTTGAAGCGGATGATATGTATATGAGCTTATTGGTAAGGAATATAATATATATAAACATTATTATCCTAATTATTTTTGCACATTCCTTGAAATGAATGAATGCAATAAATATAATAAATTTTATAATCACTTTTTACCATTAAAATCAATTTGGACTTTTGAAGATTTTGACATATTTCTCTGAAGCGAATATTGCATATAATTGTTTGCAAATTATATTTTTTATTGAGTTGATGGCATTATGGATTTCACATTAATTTAGACATTTCGAAGTAAATGCCACAATACTAATTATATGTGGATACAAAGTAAAAGGAATGTAAATAAAATTATCAATTGTCATAATTTATATTGAAATTATTAGTACAATTAGAATGCATGTTAAAGTAAACCGAATGTTTACTGATACAAATATATTTACTACTTGGAGTGACTAATTAGACCATCCTAAATTATATATGTATCACCCTAGGCCCAACCTAGATGTTACGACCGGATCTTGTGGGTCACATTAATTACTTGGAACCATGAACATTTGATTGCTAAAGCATATCTTACTTTTATGTCGTATATTTCAAAAAGAAAAACTTGTCTTATACTTTTGCCTAGAATACATAAGGATTATGATGAGTGTGTTTTCCAAAAAATTTTCATATATTCCAAGTTAATTAGAAAAACCTCGCGTTTTTGCTCTACTTATTTTTTTAAATAAACTCAGTTCCTCGTGTAAAAGTTTGCAATGGAAAACCACATTTTGTTTAATTTTGAACACAAGAGTCAAATTTATATATCGAAAAAGCAAGTAGTTTGTCTAGGCTACTTACTAAAAATGTAAAATCTAAAAGAAAGTCCAAAAAATAAAAACATAGTCCAAAAGTCCAAAAAACATAAGTAAAACTTTATTTAACCAACAAAAGCGTGAGACCAATCTGAGCTCCCGAATGTCCCCAATCCTAAATCTGAGGATTACCTGAAAAGATTAATAAATTAAGTGAGCTAAAAAACTCAGTATGCGACTTGGCCCACTTACGTAATAGATAACAAAAATTTAGTCACAAATTCCAACATAACAAAACAAATACAGAAAGCATGGCATGTAAGCGATGCAAAATGTTGAACAAAATCAAATTCTACCCCCATCCGCTACACACCAATTCTGTCTCACCCAACACACCAATTAAGGTATTTAATACCCATCCAACCCAACACACCAAAATCATGGTCTTTAGCCACCAGAAACTATGCAGACAAGTTGCCAGATCTATTGCAGAAAACCGCCAAAATTTGTAGATCGTAGTTTGCCAGATCTTCCTCCACATTTTAACCATAACCCAACCTACTGCTCATGCATGTCATAGTAATGATTCAAATATTATCAAAGTAAATAATGTCATATTTAACATGCTCATTTATGAACATAACAGAACAAAAACATGCCAATAGTGAATAAAATTTATAGATCAGATATACCAATTTACACAACTAAGCATGCTTCCAAAAAATATACATACATCATTAACATATCAAACAGTCTCTGTCGGTTACATACGATACCATTTAACATATACGATAATGTCACTAACCTCAAACCAACAACCCAAAACACAACCTAGACTAATCTATTTGGAATGGGCCCACACTCTTTTGTGGCCCACACACTCTTACCTGATGGGCTCGTGTGGCCCACATGTCAAACTACACATCCGTGTGGCTAACACGTCCAACTACACGTCCTTGTGGCTGACACATGGTCGTGTGGCGTCAATTGGTAGATTCGATTTTTGCTCTTTTTTTCTGAGTTTCCAGGTTAGAATCACACACTTGATTGCTTCTGGGATATCGGTAGAACAACTGCACTTCAAGTTATGCACACACAACATTCGTAATAACACCAATTACTAATTGTGAGCTAAAAGTCGACCCTTATGTCCTAAAGCATTCAGCCAACAATAAGAAGACAGTTAACCTAAAACTTAAATTATCGTAAAGAAGCCCTCAATCTTAGGCGTTCGGTACTTACCCTAAAAACAGAGATCTCCAACACACTTAAATTGTTAGAGGAATGAGTGCCTCACGATCTTAACCTAAAAGAACCATGCAAAGGAATCAATCAACATCCACAACTCCTTCAATACAACCCAAAAACAATGCCCTCAACAAATGAACATAGACTAAATATAATAACACAAGAAAAGTATGATTGACATCGGAATTTCCTTACTACACATGACCATTAACGAGTCTAGAAAAATAATAACACAATAGCTAGATGTCTGAACGATAATAAAGTAGTAGATAGAAACAACAAAATGAAAGATAAATAAAGAAGAAAGTTTGATAAGTAGGAAAAATGAGGAAGAAGGTTGAAAAACAAAGAAAAAGAATAGCAAAAGAAACGACAAGGAAAAAAAATATGCGAAACAAAATTGGAGAAAAAAGGGGAAAGTGGAGATGACACTAGAGAAAAATTAGGAAATAACTTCCTTGAACTTCAAAATAAAAAACAAACTATATTATCCCACTAAATCCTATTTGATATTAACTTAATCAAATTGCTAGGAACTTGATTTTGACCTATATTTTGTAGCATGGACGACACTGCACGAAAGAAGCAAAAATAATTTTACTTTTGCACACAACAAGACTCAAACTTGGGAATAAAGGAAAAGCTAAAGCCTTACCACTAAACTAACATGCTTATTCTTGTTTATAATTAAACAAAAATTATAGTTAAGCTAGTGGTGACTAGCGAGATATAGGGACAAAAATAACCAAAATTTAATGGAAAAGAATCAAACATAGGACCTCAAGCACACATCCAGACCACTTAACCACTAGGCCAAATTAATCACTAGACACAAATTAGCAAATTCAAAATTTTAAGAAATTTGGGGTGTTACTGTAACATCCTGAAAAGGGTCTATGCATTTTGGCCTAATTGTACAAAAAGACATCTTTTATGTGTTTTGGAATAAATTTGGAATGATTTTGGAAAATAAAGGATGTATGGAAATGTTACGTCAAAATAGGAAAGTGAACATTTTGGAAACCTAAGTAAATTAGGAAAGTGAACATTTTGGAAACCAAGCCAAAGAGGAAACTAAACATTTTGGAAACCAAACCAAAATAGGAAACTAAACATTTTGGAAACCTAACCAAAATAGGAAACTAAACATTTTGGAAACCAAGCCAAAATAGGAAACTAAACATTTTGGAAACTTGGAAAATCTGAGCCATGCTGAAAATTTTTGGAAACTTAAAATGACCCGGAATGTCGAATTTTGGAGCCCAAGGGGAACTTAGGGCCAAATGACCCTAAAATATAAAGTACATGAAATTTGACCCAATAACGGACTTGGAAATGTGGCTGAAGATGCCACCTAAGGCCTTAGGAAATGGCCCAAATGCAAGAGGTTTTGGGCCTGAGTTTGAGTCATCTAGAAGCAAATAAAAGAAGTTTTATTTTGCTTCCATGAGTGGGGAGTTGACGGCACAAGGGAATCTAAGAGGAGGAGTTTTATTTCGGTTAAAACTTGATTAATAAGTGATAAATAAGGGATTTTAAATTTGGATTATCGAGGAGATAATTGATGGATTAAATGCTTTTATTTTTAGATAAAGGAGATAATATTATCTTAAGGAGAGTGGTGGCCAAGTCAAGGACTCTTGGCCTAGCAAATTTGGCTATAAAAGGAGAACCCAAGGTCTTTTTCTCTCATCTTTCCAAGTAGCCGAAAATCCCTTGCTCTCTCCCCTCTTTTTTGAATTTCTCTTTAAGCAAAATCCATCTCTTCTTCTTCTATTTTATTCTCCTCTCCTTTGTCATTGTTAAGCCAAAACCCTTTTCTTTTGATCCTGTTAAATCTCCATAGCCGAATCTCTGTGACTCTAGGCAAGGAAGCAATCGATTAAAGGTATCAAGGTTTCTACAATTACCGAATATAAGGATCAAGGATCTAAGGTAAGGAATATAAATATTCGGTCAAGGTTTTGATTATGTCTCAATATTAAAATAAATCGACATGAAGTTATAGGGATTTGACGGATATTCAAGACAAGGAAACTTTGGGATTTACTAAGTGTAGGCTACAACGAAGGAGAAGTTCTTTTCCCGAAGGTACACCATAGGCCGCGTGTTCCCTAGTTATTCGGTGAGTTTCGGGATTTAAAATCCACAAGGTAAGTGTCTATAGCTTTCGGCTAAGGCCTATTTTGATAATTAGATCTAATTCTTATTTGTTTAAAAAGCCGAAACTAACCCCTGATGAGATTTAGTGCTTGGCCGAATACAAGGAGGAGCATAGCATAGATTTCGGGATTTGATTAGTATTGAAATCGGCAACAAGGTAAGTTTTAAGAATACTAATCCTACTAGGATTTGGATTTATGGTCAAATGGTTTTTTTTAATTAAAGTAGTAAGTGATTAATCAAATGTAGGAATTGAGATCTAAAGCAATAGATCGGGTTTTCGGGATTTCAAGGAATTGATAAGCAAATCAGGTGTGTACGCACACTAACTTTTGATATTTCATATGGCAATTATTTTATTATGTGATTATACGTAAGAATGTGAATGTGGCTATGTACCAAAAATGTGGCAAAAGGTACCTGTGCACGTTTCCTACGATAGGATTGTGAAATATGTTATTTTATAACATGCGAATATATGTATATGAACATGAAATTAAGTTATGCATAATATATAAACTTTTGGGGCATTCGGGATTTATGTGAAAGGGGGAGAGTAGGTGTTGACTTCGGTCTCACCAACGAAGGTGTTGACTTCGGTCTCACCAACGAAATATGTTGACTACGGTCACATTGCAGAATTTTGGTAACTTCGGTTACAATATTTGAATAGTGTCTAATGACACAACGTATAAATTTGACTATAGTGTCTAATGACACAACGTATATGGGCGAATGCCTTCGATGGTGTGTAGCGGATGGAGGGTTGACTTAGTAGTCCCCACGGTGTAAATGGCAGGTACGGGTGGTGTGTAGCGGATGGACCATTAGGATTGGGTTTGGGTTGCATCATAATTTCATTTTATATGGATCGATGATTTGAACATGAATGCTGAATTGTTGAATGTTAGTCTTGTGTGCACATTGAGTCTGTTGACTCACCTGTTGTGGGAATTATTTTGGTGATGAGAAAGTGTGAATGGGGCAGGTGGACCTTGAGGTGGCCATGCTACATTTGGAGATTTTATTTTATTTGGACTTTATTTCATTTGGTACCCTTAATTATATATTTCTTTTGGGTTTTATTTGATGTAATAAGGCCATAAGGCCCATGGATTATTCTTTATTTTACTTTACTTTTAAATATTGTGCTAAGAACTATTTTGGACGTAACAAATCAAATTGGATTTACAAGTTTAATAGAATGGGTTTCCAATCTAAGCCCAATCCACAACAACATTTTCTAAAAATTTTACGAATTTTCTCTAAGTAACGAATGGTTTTGAAATCGGTTCACTTTAGGAACATACAGATCCGGTTCAGGGCTCGTGGGTAGGGTGTGGGGTGTTTCGATTTAGTATCAAAGCCAGCTTTTAAACTCTCGGCACTGTGGGCTAAGGCCCAAAATGTTTTCAAATCGAGCCCAAATAAGCTTTATAAAGTATCTTCTGAAATAAGCGAGTTTTTTAAGATGGCACCTAAGTCTCCAGACCATGATCCACCGGTAAGTACCCCTAACTATCGTGTGATTATGGGTATTAATTTGTTTAAGAGGGTAGAAAAGGAATGGAACGTAGAATAGAATGATAGGAACTTGAACCCTAGGATTAGACTACTCAAACACAAAACCACATAAGACTTAATGCCTTTGAACAAACCTATGGCTAAGTCATCGAGCCGATGGTGTGGCAACCTCATGCGCATGTCTAGGAATGGTTTGGTGGGAGCTTGGTATTTAAGCAGTCCACGTGACTCACCTCCTCTCCACTCGAATCCTGCCTGGTGCGTAGCCTTGGTTCACCCTGACCAAGAAGGCTCGGTCATAGGCTAAACCCAATAACTAAAACCCGAAAGGGAACTAGCCATTTTTCAGGACCTTAATATTAAAATTCTTAAATCATTCTTTCCTTAATTCACGAAAACTATTTCCTATACACAATTTTCTCCGAAAATTTCTGACTTATAAAATTACAAAAAAATACCCCTAGTGGTAAAATTACAAAAATACCCTTGGTTTATAAAATGTTCAACTACTCAACAGCTTTACCAAAATGTCATTATGTTATAAAAGTCCAAAAACCCTAATTTGCAAACTATCAAAAATACCGTGACTTTTGGAAAATTACAAAATTACCCCTAACTTACCAAGATTTCCAAAATGACCCCGATTTCCAAAATTTTTGCAACTTCATCGTCTTTGGAAAATAAATTTCTCAAAAGAACCCTCAAAGTTTTACAACTTCTAAAATATCCCTGATTTATTAAAATTTTACAATTTACCGGTTTGTGGAAAAATTACCAAAATACCCCAAGGTCTAAAAATTTACGAAATACCCTCGATTTCAAAATTTTCCAAAATACCCAGAACTTAAAAGGACCAAAATACCTTGTGACAAAATCACCAAGGAACCTTATTTTGACAAATTACGAAAATACCACAGGACAAATTACGAAAATACCCCGGGTAGTGGAAAAATAACAAATGAAAAACTACAACGTTTCTCTGAATGAACTAAGGTTCATAATTGTTTGATGGATGTGAATGAATGAAAAGGCTGTGTGCATGTATGAATCTGAAAGAACCACTCCTAAACTCTTTTCATAAAATTTCTTCGCGAGTAATAAAGTGAAACAAATTTTTTTAATACATAAAACTTCTTAATCGATTAAATCGCGACGTTAGAAATGAGTTCTAAGGACTTAAACTTAGAGATTGTGCCTAGAAAGTATGATAGTTCTTTAAGATCGAGTCTTGTGACAATAGCGTAGTGTGGTGAGTTAGACTATGCACGGATGAACGATAGTAAGTAATTTCGAGGACGAAATTATTTTTAAGGGGGGTAGAACTGTAACATCCTTAAAAGGGCCTATGCATTTTGGCCTAATTGTACAAAAAGACATCTTTTATGTGTTTTGGAATAAATTTGGAATGATTTTGGAAAATAAAGGATGTATGGAAATGTTACGTCAAAAATAGGAAAGTGAACATTTTTGGAAACCTAAGTAAATTAGGAAAGTGAACATTTTGGAAACCAAGCCAAAAGAGGAAACTAAACATTTTGGAAACCAAACCAAAATAGGAAACTAAACATTTTGGAAACCTAACCAAAATAGGAAACTAAACATTTTGGAAACCAAGCCAAAATAGGAAACTAAACATTTTGGAAACTTGGAAAATACAGAGCCGAGCAAAAATTTTTGGAAACTTAAAAATGACCCCCGAATGTCGAATTTTGGAGCCCAAGGGGAACTTAGGGCCAAATGACCCTAAAATATAAAGTACATGAAATTTGACCCAATAACGGACTTGGAAATGTGGCTGAAGATGCCATCTAAGGCCTTAGGAAATGGCCCAAATGCAAGAGGTTTTGGGCACGAGTTTGAGTCATCTAGGAAGCAAATAAAAGAAGTTTTATTTTGCTTCCATGAGTGGGGAGTTGACGGCACAAGGGAATCTAAGAGGAGGAGTTTTATTTGGTTAAAACTTGATTAATAAGTGATAAATAAGGGATTTTAAATTTGGATTATCGAGGAGATAATTGATGGATTAAATGCTTTTATTTTTAGATAAAGGAGATAATATTATCTTAAGGAGAGTGGTGGCCAAGCCAAGGACTCTTGGCCTAGCAAATTTGGCTATAAAGGAGAACCCAAGGTCTTTTTCTCTCATCTTTCCAAGTAGCGAAAATCCCTTGCTCTCTCCCCCTCTTTTCGAATTTCTCTTTAAGCAAAATCCATCTCTTCTTCTTCTATTTTCTTCTCCTCTCCTTTGTCATTGTTAAGCCAAAACCCTTTTCTTTTGATCCTGTTAAATCTCCATAGCCAATCTCGGTGACTCTAGGCAAGGAAGCAATCGATTAAAGGTATCAAGGTTTCTACAATTCCGAATATAAGGATCAAGGATCTAAGGTAAGGAATATAAATATTCGGTCAAGGTTTTGATTATGTCTCAATATTAAAATAAATCGACATGAAGTTATAGGGATTTGACGGATATTCAAGACAAGGAAACTTTGGGATTTACTAAGTGTAGGCTACAACGAAGGAGAAGTTCTTTTCCGAAGGTACACCATAGGCAGCGTGTTCCCTAGTTATTCGGTGAGTTTCGGATTTAAAATCCACAAGGTAAGTGTCATAGCTTTCGGCTAAGGCCTATTTTGATAATTAGATCTAATTCTTATTTGTTTAAAAGCGAAACTAACCCCGATGAGATTTAGTGCTTGGCCGAATACAAGGAGGAGCATAGCATAGATTTGGGATTTGATTAGTATTGAAATCGGCAACAAGGTAAGTTTTAAGAATACTAATCCTACTAGGATTTGGATTTATGGTCAAATGGTTTTTTTTAATTAAAGTAGTAAGTGATTAATCAAATGTAGGAATTGAGATCTAAAGCAATAGATCGGGTTTTCGGGATTTCAAGGAATTGATAAGCAAATCAGGTGTGTACCCTTACTAACCTTCGATATTTTATGGCTATTATTTTATTATGAGATTATACGTAAGAATGTAAATGTGGCTATGTACCACAAATGTGGCAAAAGGTACCCAGGTACGTTTCCTACTTCTGATAGGATTGTGAAATATGTTATTTTATAACATGCGAATATATGTATATGAACATGAAATTAAGTTATGCATAATATATAAATTTTTGGGGCATTCGGGATTTATGTGAAAGGGGGAGAGTAGGTGTTGACTTCGGTCTCACCAACGAAGGTGTTGACTTCGGTCTCACCAACGAAATATGTTGACTACGGTCACATTGCGAAATTTTGGTAACTTCGGTTACAATATTTGAATAGTGTCTAATGACACAACGTATAAATTTGACTATAGTGTCTAATGACACAACGTATATGGGCGAATGCCTTCGATGGTGTGTAGCGGATGGAGGGTTGACTTAGTAGTCCCACGGTTGTGCGAGGTTGGTACGGTGGTGTGTAGCGGATGGCTTTATTGGTTTGGGTTCGGTTTTGCATCATTATCTTGAATTTTATATGAATATGATATGTATGGTGTGCCTATTTCTATTATGTTTTGGTGTTGGTTACACATTGAGTCTATCGAATCACCCGTTGTGGGAACATGTTTGGTGATGAGAAATAATGGACCGGGATGGCGTAACTTGTGGTGGCCATGTTAAACGAAGTTTAATTTTATTTGAATCTTTATTTTATTTTAAGTCTTGTACAATTTTATTTTGGGTTTCATTTTATGTAATAAGGCCATCGTGACATTTTATTTACGCTTTAATTACTATGTTATAATTTAGGGCTTTACAAGGAAAAAGCCCATTTAATTTAAAATAAGTTTAAATATTTTGTCACCGAAACAAATGGGTTTTTTATAAGATAAATTTGTTTTCAACTCGAGCCCAACCCACAACAAACTATCTTTCAAAACACACACGATTTTCAAAGTATTGGATGAATTTTGAACCAAGGTTACTTGAGGAACATACCGGATCCGGTCCATTCTCGTGGGCGTAAAAGGGTGTTTGATTACATTATATGATGCAAAAATTAATTAAAAAATTCATATGGTGTAACATCCTAAAATCTAAGGGTCTGTGAAATTTGTGTTATTGCATGATGCGCTGGTTCTGTGTGTCATTTAAGAGTGTTTAGGGGTCCTAGGGAGGCCTGGGGTCGAGTTTGAGCCTTGGGAGTGAGGTTCGAATCTCACAGGAAGAACTGGGTGGTTTTATTTTTATGCTCAGGCAAGGGAGGTGGTAGAGTGGAGATCAAACTCTGTAGGAGAGAGGGAAGACTTGGTCAAGTTTTTTGAATGGTTGATGGGGAGTGAATCAAGGAGTGAATCAAAGGATTTGGGGAGTGTGTTGTTGGTTGGCCGAATTTGGGAGTTGGTGGGGGGTTGAGTTTCAGTTAGGAGTGTTTTGGTAGCCAAAAATTCGGCATTTTGGAAAGGGGGAGCTCAAAACTGTAGCCTTTGGGATGTTATGTGCCAAAATTCTCTAGGAGCATTTAGTTCTTTTCTTTGCATTTTTGGTCATATGTGAGAGCAGTAAAACTGAAATTCCTTGTTGAGTGTTTTGTTTCGCTTGCATTTTGGGTATTGGTACTTCAACTTTTGGAAACCGAAACTTCAACTATCTTCTTGTGTTCCCTCATTCTTTTTTTTTCTTTTCTTCTTCCTATTCGTTTTCTTCACTTGTTGTGCTTAACAAGTTTGGCCGAACCATCCCATTTCTTGTCCCATTTGTTCTTTGCTGCACCCAACTGAAATCACTATTACTCCTCTTCCTCTTCTTCAAATCTTTTACCTTCTTCATTTGTCAAGTGTCGAATATTTCTTGCTCTATCATTCTTTTCTCTGGACAGCAGTCGACTTGGTAAGTTTTCAATGCCTCTAGGTTCTCTTTTTCTCTTCTTGTCATATTAAATCTTTTTCCTTTGGTCGAATGAATGATGTCTTCTCTTCCTAGTGTTCTCTTCTCTTGGTTAGGCCGAATACAATCTTTTGTCTTTCTAAACTCTCTTTTGTTCTCTTTTGGTTAACGACCGAATCAAATCACCCTTTTCTACCTCTCATCTTTCTTTTAATCTTGGTCTTCAGAAGTTCATTGGTAAGGTAGTTTTGGGCAAATAAGGATGGTGATTGGACATTCTCTTTTTCTAAGTTTATTTAGGCGAAAGGCCTTTTCTTCGTCATCTTTGATAACATAACTGACTCGTACTCCTTCCTAGGGACTCGGTTTGTGATTAAAGGATGTGTATCGAAATCCAAACGTAACAAAGAGTTGCTGACGTTTTTGGTAAGTGAAGTGCATTGGATTGTCATTTTCAAATCTAGGGATACGATTTGTTCAGATTAAGACTAATGGTTTAAGTGTATGAATTCATAGGTGCATGTTTTTCTTGAGGATTCAACCTATGATCGTTCAGGTGTGTAATCTCACACTATTCTTGGTAACTACTAATGGTGATTTGCATTTTGGCTAAAAGCCGAAATGCTGGAAGCCGGCATCTATGAGCTCACGAGTGTGCGAATGCTCGTAGAGGTAATCTGAATTATGTATTGTGATGGTAAGTCGTGAAGAGTGTCACGAATGCTCTCGTAACATTTGGGCTGAAACGGGCCTAACTGACCGATACGGGCATAGCAGCCCAATGGGCTTTCTAGCCCATATGGGCGAAAATAGCGAAAAATCGCCATAGAGTAAGTACTATGTGGAAACTGGAAATCTGTGACTGTTATGCCCTTAGGGTTTGATATGCCTTGTTGTGAAATTAATTGAATTTCCATGATATTACATTATTGTATTCACGAGATGATTATGCCATGACATGATGCATGGGGTTGGGCTAGGTATGTAATGGAGGAAGTGTACTGTTACTAGCAGCAATGCTGCATTACTAATACTGGTGACTACATCATAGGTACCATTACTGGCAGCTTTGATGCAATACCGATACTGGTGGCTTTGCCATAATATATTTATACTGGCAGTTCGACTGCATTTTTGGAGTGTAGCAGATGGGTGGGTTGATTTAGAATCCCCACAGGTGTGTAGGGCTGGTACGGGTGGAGTGTAATGGATAGATTACTAGATTCAAAAAGGGTTGCATGATTTGTTGCATTACTATGATTTGTGGGCCATGGGCCAGATTGTTACTATAGAGGGCTAAGGCCCAATCTAATTTTGTATGGGCTCAGGCTGTAACACCCCAAACCCGGCCCAAACACTACAACCGAATTTGGTATGTCACTAAGGAAATTTTGTAAAACATGTCACATTTTCAGAAAAACATTTTGGTGAAGTTTAACCTTTTATTAGGAAAAATTTATAATTTATAGTTTTAAATAAAATATACCTTTATGAATTAAAACCCAAATTTAAATTCATGCCTTAATTCAATTAAAAATAAAAATTTAAATAACTAAAAGTAATAAAAGCCCGTAGTAAAACAAAATATAAACTGGTGGTCGATGGCCTTATTACAACGAGATTTAAAATCCATTAAATAAGAATATAAAATAATAACTAGAGTCTTTTTACTGGATCCAAATGTTCTTTTGCATGGCCACCTTGCGCTCCTCTCGGCCGATCCGATGCACTAAATGCTACCTAAAATGTTAATTAATTGGTTGAGTCATGAGACTTAGTGTGCAAACCTCATGCACCATTAGATTTGGGCCTTAGCCCCATAAAACTAAAATAATCGAATTAATATACATAATAAAAATAATATGCAAGCCCAACCCAAATCCTAGGTTTCCATCCGCTACACGCCCCCGTACCAGCCATTTACACCATTGGGGATTTCTACAATCAACCCACACCACTACACGCCTTGATGGCAGTCGTGCTGCTCATCATCAGATCATGGCCGTAGCCACTACAACAGATCACGGTAAAAGCTGCTACAACAGATCACGGTAAAAATCGCTACAACAGATCACGGTAAAAATTACTACAATAGATCACGGTAAAATTGGTACAACGTATAACTTCCTCCTTTCATCAAACCCAACCCATGCAATCACATAAAATCAATATTCTTATATCATTTAATCAAGACATTCACTAACCTGGTGATTTGCTTTTACCCTCTTTGGGTTTCCGTCATCATGCCGGGATTTTGGCATATATCAAAACATATAAGACTTATAATCATATATTAATCAAACAGATCTAGATGGTGTGGAGAATTACACACCTGATATCGCGAAATCTAATATTCTTAGTCGATATCCTTGTTATCCCGATCTACAACTTTGCTCAAAAAGTCGAAAAGATGTGAAAATAGGGCCTCCCCTATATTCGGCCATGGTTAGTGTTCTACCGATTTCAAATATTTATAAATAAACCAATCTCCTTACCTTGAAATCCTAAAAATAACATGACTTGAGTGTTACTGATCTTTGACTTAGACATCTAAGCGTTGGACTCCTCTTTAGATCCCGAAATGTCAAAAATAAGAAAAACCCTTGATTAGTCACTAAATAGCCATTCGACTAGGGACTTTGAAAAGTCGGAGAAATATTGGAAACTCAAAATCGACACATACCTATTGTTTTCTTCAGATTCGGCACAAGCAGACTTTACTGAAGAAAATTCGACAACTTCAGGAGGTGAGATCTAAGAATTTTGGTTTTTAGAAGATTTAAGAATTGAAGAGATGGCTGAGAGAGATTTGACCAATGAATATTAAGGAGAAGAATAGAATAATAGATATGTGATTTTGACTTTTAGGGATTAGAAGAAAATGACAATAGAGGTTAAAAGATTCTACCAACCAGAAATTTTAGAAAGGAAGAAAGGGTGAAGAAAATGGTGGTTTTCACTTTTGAGAGGAAGAAGATGAGAAAAGAAAATAAAAGAAAGGCTTCCAAAATTTCGCACACCCCTCTTTATATAGAAAATCGATTCCTCCTTTTAGCGAGATTGATTTTCACCAACACCGCCACACATGATAGCTCCTATCCCTTTTCCTTATCTTAATCTATTATCTCCTCAAAAATAGTCTTTATCGCTTATTATCCTTAAAGACTAAATCCCTAAATAATAGCCTTTATCTGCTTATTATCCACATAGAATAAATATAATAAAATTCCCAAAAAAATAGCATTGTGCCGTCCACTTCCCTAATCCCTAATGTCAAATTTAACTAACTTAAATTAGAAGATTTGGGCTCCTTAAAACTTAAAATTTGGGCCCCCAACACTTAAACTAACTCATTCCACATATTCACCCATTAAACACATAGGCCCAAAAATTTAGGATGTTACAGTTCTACCCTCCTTAAAGAAATTTCGTCCTCGAAATTTCCAACAAACTAGTAATCATACTACCTACGTCTCACTACCATGCTTTCGATGTGCACTCCAATTCTAAACCCGAAATAAACACTTAGTATTCTATGGTAGGGTACGCACCATTATTCGCATCTGAAGCGTCTTCGTCCCCTTGTACTCACTCTTTCGATCGACGTTTATCTGATTAAGAATTTTATGAATAATTAATTCTTCCCACTTATTAACCGCGAACATTCTTATGTAAAATTATTTCGATATTAATTCTTTCGAATTCGAATTCTATCTACGAGTTTAGTTCTCAAGTCGATACTTCCTAGTCCTAGAGTTCACCTTCAGTCAACATTCAGCACACATCAATAATAAAAACAGCCTTATAAACTTACATTCACCACCTAGGGGTATTTTTATCGTTTCACTACCTAGGGGTATTTTCGTAATTTTATCCTACAGGGGTATTTTCATAATTTTTTCAAAATAAGGTTCGGTGATTTGGCAAAATAAGGGTATTTTGGTAATTTTCCAACTCGGGGGTATTTTGGTAATTTTGAAATTTGGGGATATTTCGGTAATTTTGCAAATTTAGGGTATTTCGATAATTTATAAATTTGGGGTATTTCGGTAATTTTGAAATTTGGGGGTATTTGGTAATTTTGAAATTTGGGGGTATTTCAGTCATTTATAAATCAAGGGTAATTTGGTAATTTATAAATTATGGATATTTTGATGTTGTTGTTGTTGTTTTTGTTTTCTATGGAAAAATTATATTGACTTTGTAAATCGGGGTATATTTGCAAATCATGGGTATTTGTTTTCAAAATAAGGATATTTTAGCAATTTTGTGAGAAAAATAGGTGGCTGGTCCCTTTCGGATTTTAATTATAAGTTTCGGCCTGTCAACACGTCCTCATAGTTAGGGTGAACAGTCACTACGCACCAGGTAGGATTCCAATGAAAAGGAGGTGAGTCACTAGGACTGCTTAAATACCAAGCTCTCCCTGAATACAATCCTAGACATGCGTATGCCTGTTGCCACACCCTAACTCGGCGACTAGTTCACAGGATTTGTTTCGGTAAATTAAGTCTTATGGAATTTAAGAAGTTGTTTAAGCTAAGCCTAAAGTCCATCAAGTTCTAATTAAAATAATCTACGTCCCTTAAAGCCCATCAAGCCCACATGCATATATATCACAAAGTGGGTTTAGAATACATATCTGGCGGACTTGGGCCGGAGACGCAGGTGCCATACCGAGCTAACAAACCTATTATCATTTCAAAAAAAACAACATGCAAGTTTCAAAAGCCCACCATTAGAAAATGTTTTGAGCCCAAAAAACCCAAAGCCGAGTTTTAAAACGGGCTCTAATACCAATTTGTAACACCCCAAACCCGGCACAAACACTACAACCGGATTTGGTATGTCACTAAGGAAATTTTGTAAAACATGTCGCATTTTCAGAAAAACATTTTGGTAAAGTTTAACCTTTTATTCGGGAAAAATTTATAATTTATAGTTTTAAATAAAATATGCCTTTATGAATTAAAAACCCAAATTTAAATACATGTCTTAGTTCAATTAAAAATAAAAATTTAAATAACTAAAAGTAATAAAAGCCCATAATAAAATAAAATATAAACTGGTGGCCCATGGCCTTATTACAACGAGATTTAAAATCCATTAAATAAGAATATAAAATAATAACTAGAGTCTTTTTACTGGGTCCAAATGTTCTTTTGCATGGCCACCTTGCACTCCTCTCCAGCCCGGTCCGATGCACTAAATGCTACCTGAAATGTTAATTAATTGGTTGAGTCACGACACTCAGTGTGCAACCCTCATGCACAATTAGATTTGGGCCTCAGTCCCATAAAACTAAAATAATCAGAATTAATATACATAATAAAAATAATATGCAAGCCCAACCCAAATCCTAGGTTTCCATCTGCTACACGCCCCCGTACCAGCCATTACACCATTGGGGATTCCTACAATCAACCCACACCGCTACACGCCTTGATGGAAGTCGTGTTACTCATCATCAGATCATGGCCGTAGCCACTAGAGTAGATCACGGTAAAAATCGCTACAACAGATCACGGTAAAAACTGCTACAACAGATCACGGTAAAAATTGCTACAACGTATAACTTCCTCCTTTCATCAAACCCAACCCATGCAATCACATAAAATCAATATTCTTATATCATTTAATCAAGACATTCACTAACCTGGTGATTTGCCTTTACCCTCTTTGGGTGTCCGTCATCATGCCGAGATTTCGGCATATATCAAAACATATAAGACTTATAATCATATATTAATCAAACAGATCTAGATGGTGTGGGGAATTACACACCTGATATCGCGAAATCCAATATTCTTAGTCGATATCCTTGTTATTCCGATCTACAACTTTGCTCAAAAAGCCGAAAAGATGTGAAAATAGGGCCTCTCCTATATTCGGCCATGGTTAGTGTTCTACCCGATTTTATATATTTATAAATAAACCAATCTCCTTACCTTGAAATATCGAAAATAACAGGACTTGAGTGTTACCGATCTTTGACTTAGAGATCTAAGTGTTGGACTTCCCTTTAGATCCCGAAATGTCGAAAATAAGAAAACCCTTGATTAGTCACTAAATAGCCATTCGACTAGGGACTTTGAAAAGTCGGAGAAATATTGAAAACTCAAAATCGACACATACCTATTATTTTCTTGATTCGCACAAAGGACTTTATTGAAGAAAATTTGGCAATTTCAGGAGGTGAGACCTAAGAATTTTGGTTTTTAGAAGATTTAAGAATTGAAGAGATGGCTAAGAGAGATTTGGCCAATGAATATTAAGGAGAAGAATAGAATAATAGAGATGTGATTTCGGCATTTAGGGATTAGATGAAAAATAACAATAGAGGTTAAAAGATTCGACCAACCAGGAAATTTTAGAAAGGAAGAAAGGGTGAAGAAAATGGTGGTTTTCGACTTTTGAGAGGAAGAAGATGAGAAAAGAAAATAAAAGAAAGGCTTCCAAAATTTTGGCACACCCCCTCTTTATATAGAAAATCAATTCCTCCCTTTAGCAGAGATTGATTTTCAGCCAACACTGCCACACATGATAGCTCCTATCCCTTTTCCCTTATCTTAATCTATTATCTCCTCAAAAATAGTGTTTATCTGCTTATTATCCTTAAATACTAAATCCCTAAATAATAGCCTTTATCTATTTATTATCCACATAGAATAAATATAATAAAATTCCCCAAAAAAATAGCCTTGTGCCGTCCACTTTCCTAATCCCTAATGCCAAATTTAACTAACTTAAATTAGAAGATTTGGGCTCCTTAAAACTTAAAATTTGGGTCCCTAACACTTAAATTAACTCATTCCACATATTCACCCATTAAACGCATAGGCCCAAAAATTTAGGATGTTACACAGGCCCAGTTAATAGCTGAGAGGGGGGGTTACACACTGAGTTCTCGTAACTCACCCCGTTGTTTGAACCTTGCAGGTGACCCCCAGCAGTAGTGGATTTGGAGTTGTGGAGGACTCTGAGGTGGCCATACATTGCGAATTTTAGTAAACTTCCATTCCGTTAAATTTTAAAGATTTTATTTTATTTGGGATTTTTGCTGTAATAAGGCCATTGGTTTAACTTTTCTTTATACTTACTTTTCTGTTATGGTTGATTTCTTTTAAATGTTTAACACGGATGTTTTCCTCAAAATGTTGGTAACTATTTTTCTAAAATGAACATCAAGTAAAATGGGTCTTTGTAAATGAACAACACGAACTCGAAGTTTTCAACAAAATACAAAGTTTTATCAGATGCGCGGTCTAACAATAGCACTTTCATGTGACACTTTAGATTCGATCGTAATGTTTAGGCTGGGTTTGGGGTCTTACATATGGTCATTCATTAAAGAACCAGTAGATTCTTTAATTTAAAGAATTTTTATTTCTTGCTTTTTATCAATTAAAATCGTTTATTAGGAACTCACTAGCTTAAGTTGAGATTTAATGTCTTGCATTTCTGAAATGAATATGGTTTCATTCATCCACCATATGGATGATTTTGATATTATATGATTTTGGTAGATGCATCTAAAAAATAATCACATATGTGTTATCAACTTGCAACCTGTCGTTTGCGAGATTGCTTATTTAAATAATTAATTTCAGGTTATGTAATCAAGACAATTCTTGCTAATACTAATGTGTCTATATCTCAGGGTTTCATTGATTGTTGTACATAAGTTCAAAAAACTTTGGCAAAGCCTGCTATTTATACACATAATGGTTTAGACAAATTATTAAATACATCTAATGAATATCAAAACCATTAATTTATATGAGAATAAAGCTTCCTATTTCAACAAGAGATTATGTTGATGTACGTGCTACAACACTTGTATGCATCAAGCCAATAAGTTATAAATACTCCCTATTACAATTGGCTTTTGGTCAAGAGCTAAATATATCCCATCTTAGATTTTTTCGTATGTGTTATGTTCCAATGGCTCCACCACAATGCACAAATATAAGTCCTTATAGCAGGTTAGGGATGTACATTTATATAAGTCTCCTTATACTATAAATATTTTTGTGAGATATTAGTTGGAGATTTAGTTAAGAAATGCATTCTCGATTATTCTGAGATAGTTTTCCCAACATTAGGGGGAGAGAATAAAAAGTTGGATGAATAAAATACTTTGGAATGGATTATCATTATATAAGATCCTTTTAAAATGTAATGTGAATTAGAAGTTCAATAGATAATTCATTTTACAAACCAATTTCCAGATTCATTTATTGATCTAAAGAGAATTACAAAATCTCACATACCAACTGAAAATACTCCAACACAAATTGATGTCCCTATCACACCCTAAAAATTGGGTTAGTAGAAATTACGTGTAACAAACACCCTAAACCCGGCCTAGACGTTATGGCCGAATCTGGCAATGTCACATGATAGTGCTTTTGAAATTGCAATGACGCTAATACCTTTTCTCCGTTCAACCCACTCTTCATTATCTTATGTTAACTCCAAATTGTGTCATTTGTTTTCAAAACGTTATTTATTTACAAATCGTCATTCATTTCCCAAAATGTTATACTTTGCGAAAGCTTTTAAATTAGTTTGCATATGCGTAGTATTTTGATAAAACATTCATCCCTTTTGAAACCCGAGTTTCTCCTACCACTAGTAGTTATAAAACATAAAGCAGTATAAAATCCAAATTTAAACCAAAATTCCGTACAAGCCATTATTATAGAAAATACCCACATAAAATTAAAATCATGATTAAGTATCAAACAATATAGAAGGAGTCGTGTGGCCACCGCTGAGTCCTCCGCCGTATCGATCCGCCTATGTTTGTGAAACACCCCAAACCCGGCCCACGAGCCTTGACCGGATCTGGTATGTTCCCCGGTGTAAACCGTTTCAAATTCTTTTGTTACTCAGGAAAAACTTGTGTGTTTTGAAAGAAAGATTGTTTTGGGTTGGGCTTGAGTTGAAAACAAGTTTATTTCATTTTGTAAAATCCTTTACTTTAGGTGACAAAACGTTTAGGCTTTGTTTTAAAAATAAATTTACTTAATCTTTAATTGATAAAAATTCGTAAAATAATAATTAAAAGAATAATAAAGTAGTTCAACTATGGCCTTATTACATCAAAATAATTCCCAAAATTTAAATTCAAAATACTTAAAATAAAATAGTCCGAATAAAAATGAATTTCTTGCTGAGCATGGCCATCCCTAAGCTTTTGCCGGCCTGGTCCATCACTGATCGTCACCTGGAAGAAAAAGTTCCCCAACGGGGTGAGTCAAATAGACTCAATGTGTAACCAACACTAACATTTAATAAATTCAGGCATACATTATCATATCACATACATGTTCATATAACAGAAAAAAATGATGCAACCCGAACCCAAACCTATATACCATCCACTACACATCACCCGTACCATCCACGCACACCGCAGTAGGGACTACTAAGTCAACCTCCATCGCTACACACCATCGAAGGCGTTCATGCTGCAATGACGTGCTCATCGCCTCTTATAAAATTCGTGGTCTTAGGTCACCACATTCAAATATCGTGGTCTTAGGTCACCACATTCAGATATCGTGGTCTTAGGTCACCACATTCGATATCGTGGTCTTAGGTCACCACATTCACTTCCCTTTTCATATAACCCATATGCCCCATACCATACATATCATGCATTAACATGCCAAATTCTTATTTCACATTCTTATAATGTCATATGTGTGTCGAATGAGATATTTAACATAGTCCTAGTAGGAGTAGGAAGCGTGCACGAGTACTTTGTACCATAACATGGTACCTTAGCCATATTCACATTCTTATACACATACTTATATTAAACGTTGCCATAAAACTTATTAAGTAATAGTGTGGGGTACACACCTAATTCGCTTTAACAAGTTCACTCCAAATCCCGAAAAGCTTGATCTAATGCCTTAGATCTTAAATCTCTACATTTGATCAATCATTTAATACTTAGTAAAGAGCCATTCGGTCATAAAACCAAATCCCAGTAGGATTAGTACACTTAAATCCTTACCTTCTTTGCCGATTGATGTCTAATCAAATACCGAAAACTTTGTATCCTTCTTTCGTGAAATCGGCAATCACTAGATTACTTGAATAGATTAGTTTCATTGTAAATATTAATGAAACACATCTATTTACTCAACATGGCCTTGGCGAATGCTATAGATACTTACCTTGTGGATTTTAAATCCAAACTCATAGAATAACTTTCGGGAACACGCTGACCTATGGTGTACCTTCGGAAAAGAATTTCTCCTTCCTTGTAGTCGACACTTAGTAAATCTGAAAGAGCTCTTCAAAGTTTGGCAACAAGATATTAATTGCAACACCCCAAACCCGGTCTATGCATTGAGACTAGATTTGGTTTGTTACATGAATCGAGCTATTTTAAATCTCTAATGAGTTGAAAGCTACAATATTTATTTCTGTGGTTTAAAATTTTGAAGAGTATTTGAATTTGATAAATATTTGAAAACATTAGTTGAAAATCATTGTATTATCAAAAACCTTTAGGTAATTTGTTAAAGAGTTAAATAAAATATTTATAAAAGAATTTCATATACTTGAAAACCCAAATTTATAAAAACATCATGTAATCATAGCCCAAAATTTAAAAGTCCAAAGTATAGTTTAAAGCCCAAACACACATAAAATCCATAAGTTATTTATAGAGGCCCTTATTACAATAATCCATAATAGTAAAAAATTTACTTATTAAAAGTTCGAGTTTATATAACTCTCTTTTGCGAGATGGCCTCCACAAAGTCATCCTCGGCCCAAGTCCACGTCAATTTCCATTACCTGAGATGGAAAAAAAATTAAAGGGGGTGAGTTACTTAGAACTCAGTGTGTAACTCACTTACCACCATTATTGGGCCAGATCATCAAGGTATTATGCTGGGCTTGAGCCCAATTACAGAATTCAACAATTTATCATAAAAATAAAATTATTTAAAGATGCATGTAAAATGAATCTCCCAACCAAACCTAATATCCATCCGCTAACACCCCCGTACCAACCATCACACCTGTGGGGATCAAGTCAACCCACCCCGCCAACACACCAATCGTAGGCATTAAGCCTTTTTATAATTGTGGCAAAGCCACCGAACTAGAGGCAATAAGCCATATTTATTTTTGTGGCAAGGCCACCGAACTAGAGGCAATAAGCCATTATTTATTTTTGTGGCAAGGCCACCGAACTAGAGGCAATAAGCCATTATTTATTTTTGTGGCAAGGCCACCGAACTAGAGGCAATAAGCCATTATTGTGGCAGAGCCACCGAACTAGATTTTTGGCAACTGGCCATTCTTCTCTTCATATATCCCACCCCATGCAATTATGCGTGTATAACAAAATATAAAAATTTCTTTATAATGCATAACATGGTGGGTTTATCGTTAAACATTTCATTTGGCCCATAAACATAATTTAGCAATTTGTCCATTTAGCGCTTTAGTGGGCTTTGGCCCATTTACCAAACTAGAGTATTTTGGCCCAATTTATCGAACTAGAGTATTTTGGCCCAATTTATCGAACTAGAGTATTTTGGCCCAATTTATCGAACTAGAGTATTTTATGCCCATTTTCACGAAACATACAACTTACATAATAATAAGTAATTTTTCAAGGGCATTTTCGTAATTTTAACGATTTAATCGTTTTTACGTATTTTCGTCAAAATATCGCTTTTACGTTTTTACCGATCTAGTCATTTTTTTACGATTTTACTTCCAATATCGAAATTGACATCCAACCAGAAATAATGTGAAGTTACACACCTCGATACCGAGAGTACTAATCCTTCTCGCTCCTCGGCACCTAAAACATATTTCGATCCGTTAGAATACTATTTCAGAAAATATTCTTAATCGATAATAGATCCAAAATCTTACCTCTTGATTTTGAATCATTTGATTTTAAACTTCTTCTCGTTTATTGGTTCGTTAGTCACCGAGAATCCACCAACGTATAATGGCTCGGAAGTTCGTACTACTTCGAATAGTTGACTCCTTTCGGAAGATGGTCCGCAACCCGGTGGAAAATCCCGGACTGCCGAAATCGCTCTTCGTTTAAATGGGGGATTTATAGATCCGCCCCTCTTAACGTGACTAACCACCGCCTTTTCTTCCTCGCTTTGAAAGTCTTCACGATCAAAGGAATATTAGTTAAATCTATTATAATATCGAATAGTACTAGAGGTTTTAAAGAGTGGGATTTCCTTACCACAATAAAACGTTTCCAACGTTTCTACGGTTCTCCCGATCACTTGAGTTCCGATCTTCCGTTATTGCACTAAATAATAACGAAAGAAACGTTATTAGAATGAACGTTATATCGATTCAAAAAGTCCTTCATAACACCATTAATATTCGGCCATAATACCATTAGTAAATCGAAAACGAAAAAAGAAACCCTTACTTATAATCCACGATCAAAAGAAAGGATTGAAAACGATGCTTATGAGAGTTGGAGAATTCGGCTATGCAACCAAAGAAAAAAGAAAATAAATTCAGCTATGGGCACTCTAGCATTCGGCCATTGAAGAAAAAGGAAGAAAATATGAGTGAAAAGAAATAAAGATGAGAGAAGAATGATGATGATGTTGTTTTGATTTTCAAAGAGAATGGAGAATAAAAGAAAGAAAGAGATGAGTTTTGAGAGCAATGTATATTCGACAATGGGGAGAAGAAAAGAAAAGAATGGTCTTTTAGGTATTGGTAAAATCGGTACTAAGAGAAAGGCACAAAATTGAACACTAAAGTGAAAAGAAAAAATGACCAATTGGTCAAAATAATCAAGGCTTACCAATGATCAATTTTGGCTAAAGGGAAAAGAGGTTGAGAAGAAGAAAATTCTGCACTAGGTTGCTAGGAATGACCAAAGAGAAAATGAAATGCTTAGCCAAAACTAACACAAAAATTTGGCTCCTTCTCTATACCCAATTGCCAGTCAAAGCATGGTCAATAGCCATGATTTTGTTTCCAAAATTCTTCCTTGATATGTGCCTTATGTCCCTATCTTTCCTTAAGTTTTGATTCCATGCCATAAGTTAGTTGTTTCCTTAATCCTTTGATACACTAACCAAAATAACATGGTCAACACTTACCATATATGTTCTTGGCCGACACTCACTATACATGGGTAGAAAATTAAAACAAAAATTTATCTAAATGCTAAACAAGGATTCGAACCTCTTCCCTCTTGCTAGAACTCATGCGCCAACACCACCATGCCATGTACTCACTTATGTCACTCCTTAACACTTAATTTAACTTAAGTCTTAATGACATTGGCTTCTCTTCAATAAATTCTCAATTATTAAATTTTATTCCTTATCCTAATTATGCTATACTCCTCTTTAGAACTTCAATAAGCACTAAAATAAAAGTAAGAAATTTTCCTTTGAAATCTAAACACCAATTCATGCAATATAAAAACACTCAATTTTTAGGGTGTTACAACTCCACCCTCCTTAAAGAAAATTTCGTCCTCGAAATTTACCTAGTTGAAAGAGGTGAGGGTATTGTTGCCGAAATGCATCCTCAGGCTCCCACGTAGCTTCCTCCACTCCGTGGTTCGCCATAAAACTTTGACTAATGGCGATTTTCTTTCTTAGCACCTTGACATCTCGGTCTAAGATTTCCAACGGTTCTTCTTCAAAAGACAAATCGAATTCAACTCCAATTCTTCTCTGGGGTATAATGTGCGAAGGATCCGATCTATAACGCCTCAACATGGAAACATGAAAACATTATGAATTTGATCCAATTAGGAGGTAACTCAACTGATAAGCCATGGACCAACACGCTTCAAAGACACGATAAGGTCCAATGTATCTAGGACTTAGCTTGCCTTTCCTTAGAATCAAGATCTTTTTCCAAGGGAGACCTTCAAGAAAACTCGACCCCCACATTATACTCGATGTCCCTTCGCTTCGGATCTTCGTATGACTTCATCTATCTCGAGGCTTCTTTCAACCGTGCTCGAATAACTTTTACCTTATCCTCATCTCGGATATCATCTCGGGACCTAACATCATCTTTCACCCAACTCGGTCCAACAAATAGGAGAAGCGACACTTACGACCATACAATGCCTCGTAAGGTACCATCTGAATGCTAGACCGATAGCATTTGTTGTTATACACGATTACGCGGTGGTAGATAATCCTCCCAACTACCCCTGAAGTCGATTATACATCCTCTTAACATATCTTCCAATATCTGAATTACTCTTTCCGACTGACCATCAGACTGAGGATGAAAAGCCGTACTGAAATTCAACTTTGTCCCCAAGGCTTCATGCAGAGCTTTCCAGAATCGTGATGTAAACCTAGGGTCCCTATCCGATATAATAGATACAGGTACCCCATGCAACCTCACAATTTCAGATACGTACAGTTTCGCCAATTTCTGCAATGAATAATCCGTACGAACTGGCAGGAAATGAGCAGTCTTCGTCAACCGATCAACAATTACCCAAACGAAATTTTTCTTAGTAGGTGTTAACGGTAACCCACTAACAAAATCCATAGTTATCCTCTCCCATTTCCAAAGAGGAATCTTTATCGGTTGCAACAATCCAGACGGTAATTGATGTTACGCCTTCACTTGTCGACAAGTCAAACATTTTCCCACAAATTACGAAATCTCACGCTTTAACCACGCCACCAATATCATTCACGAAGATCTCGATACATCTTATTTCCTCCGGGATGCATAGCATAAGGGCTACTATCGCCTCCGTAGAATCGATTGCCTTAGATCCGAGTCCTTAGGCATACATACTCTTCCTCGAAAACACAACACACCCTCGTGTTTATTCCAAAATCCTCGATTTCACCATTTTCAACTTGATGAAATAAAGGTCCCAACTTCTCATCGATGTCTGCTTTTCCTTGATTTGTTCCGACCACAGAGGCTTCATATGAAGTTACGCTAACAAACCGCCATCCTCGTCTGAGACTCAAATGGGCAAACAATGCTCTCAATTCAGATACTGTCTTACGGCTTAACACGTCAGCTACCACGTTAGCCTTTCCAGGATGGTATTCGATTGAGAAATCATAATCTTTAATAATTCTACCCATCTTCTTTGTCTCAAATTTAACTCCTTTTGGGTGAGGAGGTATTTAAGACTCTTTTGATCCGTAGATTATAGATTTCTCACCATAGAGATAGTGCCTCTAAATCTTTAGAGCAAAGACAACGCAGCAATAACTCCAAATCATGCGTAGGGTAGTTTACTTCGTGTGGTCTCAATTGACGAGAAGCATATGCCACCACTTTTCCATTTTGCATCAACACACAACCCAAACCCGTGTGAGACGCATCACAATAAACAGTGAATTCTTTTCCAGCCTCCGGCTGAATCAAAACTGGAGCTTCCGTCAGGATCTTCTTCAATTTCTCGAAACTCTCTTGCTACTTTTCAGTCCAAATATACGGAGCTCCCTTTCGCAACAGTTTAGTTAGGGGTGCAGCAATCAACGAAAACCCCTCTACAAAACGTCTATAGTATCCAGCCAAACCCAAGAAACTCTGAATTTCAACTACCGATGTTGGTGGTTTCCAATCCAGAATAGCCTCAATTTTCCGAGGATCCACCCTTATTCCTTCGGCTGATACTACATGACCAAGGAAAGTCACTTCCTTTAGCCAAAATTCGTATTTACTAAATTTGGCATACAATTTCTTATCACGAAGTAGTTGTAATACTATCCGCAAATCTTTGGTCATGTTCCTCCTCATTCCTCGAATAAACCAATATGTCATCTATGAACACTACTACAAACCGGTCTAAATAGGGTTGAAAGACTCGGTTCATCATGTCCATAAATGCAATTTGGTGCATTGGTTAGTCCAAACGGCATCACTACAAACTCATAGTGTCCGTAACGTGTCCGAAATGCCGTCTTAAAATGTCCGCTTCTTTCACCTTGAAAGTGGTGATAACTCGACCTTAAATCAATTTTGGAGAAAATTGAAGCTCCTTTAATTGATCAAACAGTCATCAATTCTCGTAGAGGATACCGATTCTTGATCGTCAATTTATTCAATTATGCGTAGTCAATGCACATACGCATCGATCCATCCTTCTTCTTGTGAGCAGTAATGGTGCTCCCCATGGAGACACACTTGGTCGAATAAATCCCGATCCAATAATTCTTGAATTTGAGCTTTGAGCTCACCAACTCCTCGTGCCATTCTATAAGGAGCAATGGTCACTTTGAGTATCCCGTGCAAAAGCTCAATGCCAAATTCTACTTCCGATCTGGAGGTATACGGGAAGTTCTTCGGGAAATACATCGGGAAATTCCTTTACCGTCCTCACATCATCCACAGATAACTCTTTAGCATCCAAAGCACCGATAAAGGCTAGGAATGCTCCATATCCTTTCCGTACCAACTTCTCCGCCTTTAATGCGAAACCACATTTGCCGGATAGTTCCTTCGCTACCAATCATTATGACTTCCTTATCATCCGAGGTTCTTATCGACATTCGCTTTTCAAAGACAATCCACTTGTGCACGATGTTTAACCACCAATCCATGCCCGAATGAGATCGAACTCACCGAAAGGTAGTTCCATCAAGTTTGCTACTGAATACCTCTTCTTGAATTTTTAAGGCACGTCTTTAAACATTTTATTATTGATTCACCAATCATCCTAAAGGACTAATTATCGTCATCTCATTTTGGTAATTTCATATTCTAAATTCAGTTTTCGGATATGGCACTAGCTACATATGAATGGGTAGAGCCAATATCTATTAAGGCAATAACAGTACATCAAAATGAAGAACGTACCAGTTATCACATCTGGTGCATTACCGTCCTCGCGGCGTCTAACTGCATAAACCAGTCCAGGCTGTCTTGCATCTGCATTTCCTCTAGGACCATTGCCTCGATCCGGTGCACCTTGACCACGACCAGCTCCATTACCACCACAACCTGGTCCACGACCTCTCGGTGGCTGCTGATTACCCCTGGTCGGCTGTGCATCATTATTACGGACTTCTTGAGTCGTATCCATACGTCGAGGACAATTTTTGTACTGATGATCCATTGAACCGCATTTGTAGCATGCACCCGTTTTCCTCCAACATTCTCCAAAATGTCTTTTCCCACACTCAGTGCAATCTCGACTTCGATTATTTGCTACCGGGGTTCTACCTTGAACTGATTCATCATTCCGAGGTTTCTTCTGGAATCTCCTAGAAGAACCAGACTGTTGTGTCTCTCTCTTGTTTCGGGATCTTTCTCGGTTCGCTGCGTTCAATTCTTAGCCTCTTGGCTATTTTGGCCTTCTCTACAAGAGTTGAAAATTTCTAACCTACTGTGGAGCAATCAGAACCCTCAGCTCATCATTAAGTCCATCCTCGAAACATACACAATGTTCGTGATCTGTTGCTACAATTGTTCAGGCATAACGGCTCAAGCGTAAAACTCGACCGTATGTCGCCACGGTCTTACTTCCTTGGACAAGATTCAAAATTCCTTCCTTGACGTCTACATAACTTTCGTTCCAACGTATTTTCCTTGGAAGGCGGCTTTAAAGAATTCCCAATTAATCGATGCGACTTGATTGCCTTCTCGAGCAGTGAGCCACCAGCGATACGCCTCATCTCTTAACAAAGATACTGACTCCTCCGGTTTTTACTCGACGGTACATTCCATATCATCCATAATTCGTTCCACCGCTTGAGCCGATATTCACCACATTGAGCTACACCGAGACTCCTCTAAAACTTCGCATTATTTACTTTAAGTCGCTCGAAATTGACCCACGAGTTGTTGGCCCAATTCTAGTTCCAATGACCCTTTCCAAGACTCGCAGACATTGCTTGAGTCAATGCATTATCTTCTTCCATGTGATCGCGTGATCCGTCTCACTTTCAATTGACGCAGGTCGTCCACTTAAACATATGATTTGGTGCTTGATGCAGACACCTCGGCCTCTACCCGCCACGTCTACGCGCCCACGACCACATCCTCTAGTGCTCATGATAACTTGTTCGTTTATCGATTACAAGTTTTATGAATCAAAAAATTTGTTTCGGTGTTTATTAACAATATTTTATGAGATTTGGGATATAAAGTTGTTTTTCGCAACATATCCTATAGTCTCAATCTCTACGGTTTTTCACATCTAAAACTAGAAGTTCTAGAGTGTTCCTATGATCATAGTAATCATTAAGCAATAAATACTTACTTGACTTGTTGTCGGATGCTCGTGGTGCCATACTGATCTTTAAAATATCATTGAACGATTTCATACAAAAATTAATTAGAACCCAAACCACGGTAGAGTTTTTGAACCTGGCTCGATACCACTAAATGTAACACCCCAAACCCGGTCTATACATTGAGACTAGATTTGGTTTGTTACATGAATCGAGCTATTTTTAAATCTCTAATGAGTTGAAAGCTACAATATTTATTTCTGAGGTTTAAAATTTTGAAGAGTATTTGAATTTGATAAATATTTGAAAACATTAGTTGAAAATCATTGTATTATCAAAAACCTTTAGGTAATTTGTTAAAGAGTTAAATAAAATATTTATAAAAGAATTTCATATACTTGAAAACCCAAATTTATAAAACATCATGTAATCATAGCCCAAAATTTAAAAGTCCAAAGTATAGTTTAAAGCCCAAACACACATAAAATCCATAAGTTATTTATAGAGGCCCTTATTACAATAATCCATAATAGTAAAAAATTTACTTATTAAAAGTTCGAGTTTATATAACTCTCTTTGCGATATGGCCTCCACAAAGTCATCCTCGGCCCAAGTCCACGTCAATTTCCATTACCCGAGATGGAAAAAAATTAAAGGGGTGAGTTACTTAGAACTCGAGTGTAACTCACTTACCACCATTATTGGGCCGGATCATCAAGGTATTATCTTTGGGCTTGAGCCCAATTACGAATTCAACAATTTATCATAAAATAAAATTATTTAAAGATGCATGTAAAATGAATTTCCCAACCAAACCTAATATCCATCCGCTAACACCCTGTACCAACCATCACACTGGGGATCAAGTCAACCCACCCCGCCAACACACCAATCGTAGGCATTAAGCCTTTTTATAATTGTGGCAAAGCCACCGAACTAGAGGCAATAAGCCATATTTATTTTTGTGGCAAGGCCACCGAACTAGAGGCAATAAGCCATTATTTATTTTTGTGGCAAGGCCATCGAACTAGAGGCAATAAGCCATTATTGTGGCGAGCCACGAACTAGATTTTTGCAAGCGGCCATTCTTCTCTTCATATATCCCACCCATGCAATTATCGTGTATAACAAAATATAAAAATTTCTTTATAATGCATAACATGGTGGGTTTATCGTTAAACATTTCATTTGGCCCATAAACATAATTTAGCAATTTGTCCATTTAGCAGTTTAGTGGGCTTTGGCCCATTTACCAAACTAGAGTATTTTGGCCCAATTTATCGAACTAGAGTATTTTGGCCCAATTTATCGAACTAGAGTATTTTGGCCCAATTTATCGAACTAGAGTATTTTGGCCCAATTTATCGAACTAGAGTATTTTGCGGCCCATTTTCACGAAACATACAACTTACATAATAATAAGTAATTTTTCGAGGGCATTTTCGTAATTTCAACGATTTAGTCGTTTTTACGTATTTTCGTCAAAATATCAGTTTTTACGTTTTTACCGATCTAGTCATTTTTTTACGATTTTACTTCCAATATCGAAATTGACATCCAACCGAGAAATAGTGTGAAGTTACACACCTCGATACCGAGAGTACTAATCCTTCTCGCTCCTCGGCACCTAAAACATATTTCGATCCGTTAGAATACTATTTCGTAAAAATATTCTTAATCGATAATAGATCCAAAATCTTACCCTCTTGATTTTGAATCATTTCGATTTTCGGCTTCTCCTCGTTTATTGGTTCGTTAGTCACCGAGAATCCACCAACGTATAATGGCTCGGAAGTTTGTACTACTTCGAATAGTTGACTCCTTTCAGAAGATGGTCCGCAACCCGGTAGAAAATCCCAAACTGTCGAAACCGCTCTTCGTTTAAATGGGGGATTTACAGATCCGCCCCTCTTAATGTGACTAACCACTGCCCTTTTCTTCCCTATTTTGAAAGTCTTCACGATCAAAGGAATATTAGTTAAATCTATTATAATATCAAATAGTACTAGAGGTTTTAAAGAGTGGGATTTCCTTACCACAATAAAACGTTTCCAACGTTTCTACGGTTCTCCCGATCACTTGAGTTTCTATCTTCCGTTATTGCACTAAATAATAACGAAAGAAACGTTATTAGAATGAACGTTATATCGATTCAAAAAGTCCTTCATAACACCATTAATATTCGGCCATAATACCATTAGTAAATCGAAAGCGAAAAAAGAAACCCTTACCTATAATCCACGATCAAAAGAAAGGATTGAAAGCGATGCTTATGAGAGTTGGAGAATTGACTATGCAACCAAAGAAAAAGAAAATAAATTTGGCTATGGGCACTCTAGCATTGACCATTGAAGAAAAGGAAGAAAATATGAGTGAAAAAATAAAGATGAGAGAAGAATGATGATGATGTTGTTTTGATTTTCAAAGAGAATGGAGAATAAAAGAAAGAAAGAGATGAGTTTTAAGAGCAATGTATATTCGGTAATGGGAGAAGAAAAGAAAAGAATGGTCTTTTAGGTATTGGTAAAATCGGCACTAAGAGAAAGGCACAAAATTGAACACTAAAGTGAAAAGCAAAATGACCAATTGGTCAAAATAATCAAGGCTTACCAATGATCAATTTCGCTAAAGGGAAAGGAGGTTGAGAAGAAGAAAATTCTGCACTAGGTTGCTAGGAATGACCAAAGAGAAAATGAAATGCTTAGCCAAAACTAACACAAAATTTGGCTCCTTCTCTATACCCAATTGCCGTCAAAGCATGGTCAATAGCCATGATTTTGTTTCCAAAATTCTTCCTTGATATGTGCCTTATGTCCCCCCTATCTTTCCTTAAGTTTTTGATTCCATGCCATAAGTTAGTTGTTTCCTTAATCCTTTGATACACTAACCAAAAATAACATGGTCAACACTTACCATATATGTTCTTGGCCGACACTCACTATACATGGGCAGAAAATTAAAACAAAAATTTATCTAAATGCTAAACAAGGGATTGAACCTCTTCCCTCTTGCTAGAACTCATGCGCCAACACCACCATGCCATGTACTCACTTATGTCACTCCTTAACACTTAATTTAACTTAAGTCTTAATGACATTGGCTTCTCTTCAATAAATTCTCAATTATTAAATTTTATTCCTTATCCTAATTATGCTATACTCCTCTTTAGAACTTCAATAAGCACTAAAATAAAAGTAAGAAATTTTCCTTTGAAATCTAAACACCAATTCATGCAATATAAAAACACTGGAATTTTTAGGGTGTTACATTAATGGGGTTAGTCCTAGATTTTGGCAAATCTTAAAAGAAAAAGGATGAAACGAATGAGATCTTACCCTTACTTTAGAGATCGGCAATCCTTGCTTGAACCTTTAGCAATATTCGGCTATGTAGGCTAGAAGGATCTTGATTTTGGCTTTTGATTGGATAAAGAAATCGGCTAATGATGGTATCTTGAGGAGTTTATGGATTCGGTTTTAATGGAGATCACAAAAGCTATGAAGAATTGACTAGGCTTACTTTAGTTTTCGACTTTGGCTAACAAAAGAAGAAGAAGAGATGCTCTAGGAAATTTGCAGAGAGAAGAGTTGAAAGAAAATATGATGAATGGCTCTCTTTTCCTCTAGTAGCAAAATTACTAACTTAAAAACCTTTACTTGGCCATCACTCCTATTTTGATAACTTTATCACTTTAATTATCACCCATTCAATTTAATAAAACTTAATCCAATATTTATCTCTTATCTCTTAATAAAAATAATAATAATAATAGTCCATCATTATCTATCTATTTGTCGAATTTTAAAAGGATAAAAACTCCTAAAAATTAGCCTTGGTGCCGTCCTCCCCACTCCCTCTCATTGACGCCACCTAGCAAAATAAATCTTTAAAATTTTGCTTTCCACGCGACTCGAACACAAGCCCTCCTTGTCTTTGCATGGGCGTCATTTCAGAGGCCCTAAGTGGCATCTCAGCCACTTTTCCAAGCCCAATTTCATGTCATATTTCTTCCATAAATTTTCTTAAGACCACCTTGCCTTAGTTCCCTTCTTTTAACTTAACATTTCTAAAGCATTTCTTTACATTTACAAGTTTCCAAAAATGTTCACTTTCCTCTTTTAAACTTAACATTTTCAAGTTTCCAAAAATGTTCACTTTCCTCTTTTAAACTTAACATTTCCAAGTTTCCAAAAATGTTCACCATACATTCATAACACATAAGACATGCCATTTCGTATAATTAAATCAAAAATGCATAGGCCCATTTTTAGGATGTTACAGTTTGGGGATTACCTGTACAGATTAAACAGAAGGGTGAGTTTTCGTAAACTCAGTGTGTAACCCCCATACAAAACAAACAGTCAATATACAAATAATCACAGTCTAGAACTAAGTCCTTTTTCAGTATCAGTATCAGTCCAGTTTGGCCCTTAGCCCATTTCAGTAATAGTATGCATTAAGGCCTTAGCCCACCACAATACAGTAACAGTAACAGATATGCAATCAGAAAATCCTACCCAACCAGCCTCTACACTCTATCTCCGTCCAACCCTACACTCCATGTAGGGATATAGTCAACCCATCCATCCTTACACTCCAAATAATACCGAATGCAGCACTAGACACTAATTTGCAGCTGTGCTGCCAGTAAATTAGGCTCGAAGCCTTTTGGTACACTTCCTCCAATCAATATCAACCCATCCTCATGCAATGCATCATATAGTTATGCCATGCCCAATCATGGTATATCACATATATACAGTATAGTACGAACAACATGCTCAATATATAGTCATATATATAATATCAAGTATGGATATAACATTCATTCTAGTTAAGGGTCTAGGTAATCTTACCAACCCTACTAGTAGGTTCACAGTCGTCTCGGGCGACCCATGCAACCTTAGCAATAAATCAGTGAAAATGGGCTCACACGCCCATGTTGTCTGCCCGTGTGGTCCCACACGCCTGTGGCCCCTACAGCCCAATTTGGCCTTACCCGTGTGGATCACATGACTTGGCCCAACATCTTACACGCTTGTGTGGTTCACCTGTGTGGGCCCACACGCTCGTGTGGCCCACACTACCCAATTGGTCGAGCGTGTCTCGTACACGGCCTCGCTGGCCATCATACAGTATGTCATGCGCTAGTGTCATGCATGCACGGCTTGGTTCATCGATCACACGGCCATGTCCGTTCACATGTCCTACCACATGGACTACCACATGCCGGTGTGGCATCAACAGTATGCCTTTTCGGCTTTTTGTCGAGTCGCGTTTTCAGTGTTTTGGGTACACACCTGATTCCGATTAAAGCCCAAACGATCACTAAGCACTCTAAAAACCTATAATCACACAATAAACCTTTAAATAATCATTTTTAATACGCATATAAAGTGAACTTAAACCGAGGTTTTTATCTAAAAAGTAACCACTCTTACCTTCGATCGAATACCAGCAAATTCTATGAGCCTAACTCACTGATCGCGATCTTTTGATTAGTTCCTAAACATCCAAGGAAACCCCTCTTAACCGATAATCAGAAAAGTGCTAGAGTTTAACAATAAACAAAACTTACCGAACAGAGAAGAGCAACCATAGCACGACGAAACGGATTGGAAAAGGAAACAAAATAAGAATGGGTTTGGAAAAATAGATTTCTGGCAATAGAGAAGGAAGAAACTCAATGCAAAAATTCAGCAGAGTGACGGGAACAACAAACGTAAGAAAGAATAGAACAAAGAGCCAAAAACTCGGCAGAAGGAGTGAAGAGAATAACGTCAGAAGGGAGAGGGAAACTTTTGGGGAATTCAAAAATAACAAAAAGAAATAAAATCTAGATATTCCCCCATCATCCCCCTAAGTTACTCCTAAAAACACTCCAACACTCAACCGCATTAGTTTTCCGGCTAAACTGAAACACTCACATGGCACAAGCAGCAAAAATAGTACCCAAGTACAGACTCAAACACAAGACCTCATTCACACTAACACTCCACTTAACCACCAGACCAGCAAGCCCATTCTGTCATAAACTTACCAATATTAAAATAAAAGCCTACTGAACAAGAGCAAGGCTTTATTCCCATAAAAACAAAAATTTTGCTCAAGTCAAGGCTTGAACCCAAGACTTCTCAAACACTCCCAGAACACTTAACCATTGAAGCAGGCAGATAGTTGTGTCACAAACATACGAGAATAATTGTAAAGGATTTTTGGGGTGTTACATTACGTTAGTGAAACCAAGAGTGTTCTTGTTCTGATTTTGAGTTAAGATTGTGAAAATTATGTTGAGTGGGTTAATTTGGTTCAGTAGATAGGTGTTGTGCTTGTGTGTTTAAGGTTTTGGGTTCGAATCCTTTCCTTGAATTTTTATTATTTTTGCCCTATCCCTATCCTTGATCATCTGACATAAATAATATTTTTGCTCAACCAACGACAAGAATGAGCCTGTTGGTTCGGTGGTAAGGTTTCAGCTTACCTAGAGGTCCTATGTTTGAATCTTAGGTGTGCAGAGAGAATATTTTTTCTATTCTCTGTTTGTGTAGGCCATGTGGTTATAATTTGAATTAAATACAAATTCTGGAAATATAATAGGGTTTGGATAAATAAGTTTTTATTTTTATTTTAGAAATATATTTTGGTATTATCCCCCAAAATTCTCTCCTTAAATCCATCTATTCATTCTCTCTCTTCCTCTCTAATTTTACGTTTGTTTTGTTCCTTACTGAAAGTTCTAGTTTTGGTTTCTTCCCTTTTCTTTTCGATTCAATTTGTTGTCACAAAACTTCCTCCTATCATTCCTCTTCTTTTGTTATGCTCTTCTTTGCTTTTGAAATTTTTTATATCAACGTTTTCTTTTGCATCGTTGTGGGTTGTGTGTGGTAAGGTTGTGAATTTAAGTTTCGTATTTGGTTTTAGGGATTGTCACGTTTTGGGTTATGATTTTTCTGTTGCGTGAATATAGTTCTAACCATGTGAAGTCCTATTTAGGTGAAGATTTGGTAATGATTAACCCTCCGGCAAATTGATAAATTCATTTGGTTATTGTTTCTTTCAAGGGTAAGAGTTATCGCTCATTTTTGGAGGGTTGGTTGGTGTTTATTCGAGATAGTGCTGTGGAATATGTTTGTTATTAAGTTATTGATTTAAGGAGGAAGGTTGTGTGATTGATTGTTTTTGGGTGTCGTTTAGGTATTAGATTGTTTTTGTTATGTTGGCATAGAAAAACGACCAGGTGTGTATCAAAAAACCTGAAAAATAGCGAACGACACATAGCTGAAAGTGGGTTGTCGATGCAACAAGGTTGTGTGCTAAATCGTGTGGGCCACATGGGCTGGGCAAGTTGGGTCGTGGGCCACATGGGTGTGTGGGCCCATTTTTTGAAAATTTCACCTAGGGCCGTATTTGATGAACGATTCTAATTTAGCCACTCCGTAGGGTTCGTACTGTATAAGTAAGAATCCAAAACATGAAATATGATATTTTGCTACTGTTTGTGATAAGAATTATGTATGTGTATCAATTGTTAGCATGTTAAAAATGAGACCTTCGTATGTGATCAGTAATATGATAATTTTGTTAGCATGATATGATGTGAAAAGTATGTAAGGCATGCGTGCATTTGATATTGGTCAAGTATGTAGTATGTTTTTGGTAAAAATTATGTATGTGTATCATTGATATTAGTATGCCATCGTTATTGGGCAACTTGGGATGACTTATTTTGTGGTTTTAACGACATATCTAATATGGTGGCTTGGCCACACTTATTTGATTATGGCGGATTACCACATTATTTCTTGCAGCTTGATTGCACTATTCTGAAAAGTGACATATGCTCACTTATAGGTGTATGGGATTGGATGGGCTCTTGTAGTCCTATTTGGTATGTGTTGGTGGGACAGAGATGGTGTGTAGCGGATAGGGGTAGGATCTATGTCTGCATCTATATTCGCGTCTGTATCTGCATTTTATCTGTCTCTGGAACTGCATTTGTGATTGTATCCAAAACCGCATATATACTTGTATTTGTATCTATTTTGTTTTGTATGGGTTATGCTACACACTGAGTTTGTAAGCTCATCCAATTTTTTTGACTTTACAGGTTAATCAACAAATTTAGGACCGTTTGGCGTGCAGAAGCTCGGATTATTTTCTCGGTTAATTAAATATGGTGGTTTACGTTATTAACTTTTCTGGACTTTTGGACAGTAAATTTGTTTCGAGACTTTGTTTTTTATTTTTGTTTTTTTTTTCAGTTTTAGTAATTTTAACATAAATCTGCAAAATCATACGAGTTAACAAATTGAAATTTGATTTTCAACTAAAACTCTAAAAATTTTCTGATGCTAAACTAAGAAAGTGATTACGTGATTTTTCTATAAAATAAGTATTTCAAGTATGAGATTTTCTAAGGAATGCACAAAAGGTTTAGCTAAAAAATATAATTTTCTGACCATTCATTTTCTAAATCTTCATTTTCCAAAAAGATATGTTACGGGAGGAAAGGGTTAAAGTTTTAAAATTTATCAATGCCACCATCACACTCAGGTCATAACTTCTAGGCTGGGTGTTGGGTGTTATAGTCCCAATAGGGCAAATTGTTAGTACAAAACGAAAGGAGAAAGCATTCAAAATGATCATATGTGGAGGCGAGGGTTCCTGAAGAGACCCACGACATAACTGATTATAAAACTCAAGTAGGGATTCAGGTACGTGAAAGTGAAAATGAAAATAAAAATGATTAAAATAAAGAAATCTCGATAAGTTATGTCAGTATGAGAAAAAGATGGAACTAAAAAAATATAGTTGTCGGCCACAATTTTGCTTATAATATTGCAATTGAAATAACAAAAGAAAATGAAGATCCTAAGGCTAAATCTTTTGAGGAAAGTAAAAATAGAAAAGATTGGCCAAAATGGAAATACGTGATTCAAGAAGAATTGAATTTTCTAAACATATGATTGTTGGACCTTTAGTCCAAACACCTAAAGATGTGAATCTGACGGGATATAAATGGATATTTATGCAAAAATGAAATGAGAAAAATGAATTCATAATATATAAAAAAATGACTTATAGCACAATGATTTTCTTAAAGTCCCGACATTAATTAGTAAGAGACATATTCTCATATGGTGGATGTAATCACATTTAGATATCTTATTAGTCTGGCAGATTGATATTGTTACAGCCTATTTGTATGGCTCACTTAATAGTGAAATTTATATAAAAATCCCTGAAGGATTTAAAATCCCAGAAGGATATAGAGTTCCTCGAAAAAATTGCTTGTTAAAAAATGATTCAATTTGTCCATGTGTCTTTACAAAAGGTTTGGATCAGATTTTGTGATCATTTCTATTTATGTGGATGATCTAAATATTATTAGAACTCTTGAAGAGCTTTAAAATGCAATAAATTGTTTAAAGAAAGAATTTGAGATGAAATATCTTGGAAAAATAATTTTTTTGTCTTGGCCTGTAGATAGAGCATTTAAAAGATGGAATTCATGTCCATCAGTCAACTTATATGGAAAAATTCTTAAAGAATTTTTTACATGGATAAAGCACATCCATTGAGTATCCAGATGGTTGTACAATCATTATATGTGAATAAAGATCAATTTCGTCCTTACAAGAATGATGAAAAGTTTCTTGGTCCTAAAGTACAATATATAAGTGTCATAGGGGTATTGATGTATCTTGAAAACAACATAAGACCTGATATAGCTTTTATCGTAAACTTGTTAGAAAAATTTAGTTCTTCTCCAACATGTAGACATTAGAATGAAATTAAACATGTATACAGATACCTTGGAAGGACCATTGATATGAGATTATTTTATTCAAATGATTCAAAATCCCTATTAGTCAACTATGCTGATGCTGGATATTTATCGGATCCACATAAAGGTTGATCTCAAACGAGATATTTATTTACATGTGGAGGTCCTGTCATATCATCACGTTCAATAAAAAGGCATTAACTGCGCCTCTTCAAATCATACCAAAATAATTGTAATACATAAGGCAAGTCGAGAATGTGTTTTGGCTAAGGTTATTGACCCAACATATCTAGAAGATATGTAATTTTTCTTTACATAAAAAGATGTCAACTGTCTTATATGAAGATACTACAACATGTATAGCTTAATTGAAGGGTGGTTACATCAAAGGCATTCCGAATCACAATGCTTGAAAGGCTAGTATACATGATTGAATGCATTGCCTCAAAAGATGTAATGTGATGTTGCCAGTAGGGGGAGTCTAAAACACGTTGTACTCTTTTCCTTTATCCAAGGAGATTGTATACTTTTTTCCTTCATTAGGATTTTATCCCACTGGGTTTTCTTGGTAAAATTTTTTGAGTAGACAACTGTAATAGGAGATTGTATACTTTTTTTCCTTTATAAGGATTTTATCCCACAGGGTTTTTCCTAATAAGGTTTTAATGAGGCACATTTTTCATTTGATGGACATCTAAGGGAGGTGTTATGAATATTTTATTATGAAAAACAATTATTTTGATACTCCATTTTTTGTGAGATATTTCTAATTTAACAATGTTAACTACCTTCGTTTGTTTGTATTACTGTAAATAATTATTAGTTAATAGGTATAATATTTCAAAACACCAAGATCAAAACATTTACAATTGTGTTAGTAAACATTATTGTAATCAGATCATTTTTCCCGAGCCCATACTATTCAAAAAACCAAAATAATATTTAATAAAGTCCCTTTTACTGCCAATTAACCCCAACCCAAATCACTAATCCATTACAGTAGCTCAGTTATTTACAAGCCCAAATAAACTACCCAAAACCCATTACACCTAGACCCAACTAAACCTAATCCTAAGAGCCAAATGGCCCAATGGCCCAAATTTGATTGCAGAAACTAGAAACCCTGAACCCTAGGGTTCATGCCTTGCGCCGCAGCATGCAACACAGGCCTTCGGTCAAGCCGCAATCCTGCGAATAGATAACGCTCCACCACCGTGTTTCTCGCCATTCACCTGCAAAACAAGGAAAGAATACAGACAGTGGCATCAAAATAGGATTTTATATTTATTTTGCGATTTATTTTTAGGGTTATAAAAACCCTAACCTAATCTGTAAAAAGGACTATGATTTTTTTATACACACAAAGATACAGAGAATACAATAAATAAAAAAACAAAAGAATAGAGGTGATTTTTGCCTGTTACATCTCACTTATTTTTTTTTTTCATTTTCTTTCGATTTATGCATATATATATATATATATATATATATATAACATCTGAATAGGGCCTATGCATTTCAGAACAATTGTATGAAATGACAAGTTCAAGTACTATGAATAAATTTTAATACTTTTGGGAACCTAGAAATGCATGAAAATGGAAAGGAAAATGGAAATGAAAATGAAGATAGAAATGGAAATGGAAATGGAAATGGACATTTTGGAAACTTAGACATTTTGGAAACTTAGACATTTTGGAAACTTAGACATTTTGGAAACTTAGACATTTTGGAAACCTAAACATTTTGGAAACACTGAACATTTTGGAAACCTAAACATTTTGGAAACTGAACATTTTGGAAACCTAAAGATGTAAGGAAAATGGCACAAGATGTCTGAGCAAGTTACAGAGTCATGAAAATTTTAGGAAACTTAGAAATAAGGTAGGAATGACAAATTTTAAAGCCCAAAGTAGGAAATAAGGGCAAGAGGGCCTTAAAAGAAAAAGTTGGTGAATTTTGACATACAATCGGGCTTGGAAAAGTGGCACGAGGGTGTCACTTAAAGTTTATGGGAGTGGCACGAGTTCGAGTCACTTGAAAGCAATTATTGAAGGTTTAATTTTGCTTCCCAAGGCTAGGGGTGGACTGCACATATTTGCTAAAAAGGAAGAGTTTTATTTTATTAAAACTTGTCAAATTAAAGTGATAAATGAAAGATTTTCTCTACTAAGATAAATGAGGAATTAAAGGATGGATTAAAGACTTTTAATTTAATTAGGTGATAATTAATGGAGATTAAATTATCACTTGGGAGAAATAGTGGCCAAGTTTTGGACTCTTGGTCTAGCAATTTCAGTTAAAGAGGAAAATTGAGACTTTTCTCTCATTCACTCTACCTTGCGAAATTTTGCTCTCTCTTCCCCTCTCTTTGCGAAATTTCCCTAAGCAAGGACTCCATCTTTTCTTTTCCTCCCTTTATCATTGTTAAGTCAAAACCTTTCTCTTAGATCTCGGTTAAATCTCCATAGCGGATCTCGGTAACTCAAGACAAGGAAGCAAGTGATTAAAGGCATCAAGGTAAGGTTAAGCCATTCAATTTCCTTTCTTTCATTTCTAGTTGCCAAAAGTAAAGAGTCTAATCCTATTCTTGATCATGGCCGAATATACAAGGGATCTCAAGTTTCCACAACTACAGAATACAAAGATCAAGGACTTAAGGTAAGAACAACTAATTCTTGTTCTTGATTCGTTTAATCAAGGCTTAAGAAAATAACCTCTCTTATGTCTATGGCGAATGTCAAAGGAGGAGTTTTGGGATTTGATTCGAGGAAATTAAGGTAAGACATATTCGACCAAAGGCCGATTATAACTTATTAAAGTTAGATCGGATCTAACATATGAATTTTAGGGATTTGACGGATATTCAAGACAAAAGGAACTTTGGGATTTGGAATCTATAAGGTAAGCCTCAAAATATTCGCCAATGGTTGTGAGATTATCTAGATCAATTCCTTAATTATTGAAAAGCGAAAACTAACCCATATTGAAATACAAGGTTGGTAGAATATCAAGTAAAGGAAAACCAAACTTTCGGTTTTGTATAAACACTAAATCGGCAAAGGTGAGTCTTTTACAAATCCTACTAGGATTTGGTTTTGTTTTAAGCCAAATAGGTTTATTAATGTGACTTATATAATGGCCGAATATAGGAGTTAACAGATCTAAAGTTAGATCGGGATTTTCGAGATCTCAAGGAACCTTTTTAAGCGAATAAGGTGTGTACCCTTACTATCCTTCGATATTTTATGGCTAAATATTTTAATATATGATTATGAATAAGAATGTGAATGTGGCTATGTACCACAAATGTGGCAAAAAGTACCCAGGTATGTTTCCTACTTCTGATAGGATTGTGAAATATGTTATATAATAACATGCGAATATATGTATATGAACATGAAATTAAGTTATGCACAATATATATTTTTGGGGCATTCGGGATTTATGTGAAAGGGGGAGAATAGGTGTTGACTTCGGTCTCACCAACGAAGGTGTTGACTTCGGTCTCACCAACGAAAATATGTTGACTACGGTCACATTGCGAAATTTTGGTAACTTCGGTTACAATAGTGTCTAATGACACAATGTATAAATTTGATTATAGTGTCTAATGACACAACGTATATGGGCGAATGCCTTTGATGGAGCGTAGTGGATGGAGGGTTGACTTAGTAGTCCCCACGGTGTGAATGGCAGGTACGGGTGGTGTGTAGCGGATGGACCATTAGGATTGGGTTTGGGTTGCATCATAATTTCATTATTATATGGACTTGACGATTTGAACATGAATGCGATTTATTGAATGATAGTATTGTGTGCACATTGAGTCTCATTGACTCACCCCATTGTGGGAATTATATTTCGGTGATGAGCAAGGATTGGACGGGTAGGTGGACCATGAGGTGGCCATGCTACATGCGAAAATTTCATTTAGTTTGGACTTAATTTTATTTTTAGTTACGTTTGTTCTATTTTGGGTTTTACTTGATGTAATAAGGCCTTAAGGCCCAGTGGATTATACTTTATGTTTGCTTACTGTTAAGTTTCATGCTAAGAACTATATTGGATATATTTAATTAAATGGGCTTACAAGATTAAATAAATGGGTTTCCAATCTAAGCCCAACTCAAAACAGTAGTTTTTCTAAAAATTTACAATTTTCTCTAAGTATCGAAAATGTTTTTGAAGTCGGTTTACTTTAGGAACATACTAGATCCGGTTCAGGCTCGTGGGCCGGGTGTGGGGTGTTTCAGTTTGGTATCAGAGCCCGATTTTAAACTCTCGGCACGTGGGCTAAGGCCCAAAACGTTTTCAAAGCGAGCCAAATGATTTTCTTTGAAAATAAGCGTGCTTTTGGCATGGCCCTAAGTCTCAAACCATGATCCACCGGTAAGTACCCTAACTTTATGTGTGATTCGTGAACTGTTTAAGGGTAGAAAAGGCATGGAGCGTAGAATAGAATGATAGGAACTTGAACCCTAGGATTAGACTACTCAAAACACAAACCACATAAGACTTAATGTCTTGAACAAACCTATGGCTAAGTCAATGAGCTAGTGGTGTGGTAACCCTTATACGCATGTCTAGGATTGGATCCGGAAGAGCTTGGTATTTAAGGTCCTAGTGACTCACCTCCTCTTGCAGAATCCTACAGTGCGTAGCTTCAGTTCACCCTAACTCGGAGGCTCGGTGGTGTGGCAACCTCATGCGCATGTCTAGGAAGCAGTTTGGTGGGAGCTTGGTATTTATGCAATCGCGTGACTCACCTCCTCTCCACACGAATCCTGCACGGTGCATAGCTTTGGTTCACCACGACCAAGAGGGCTCGGTCATAGGCTAAACATAATGACTAAAACCCGAAAGGAACTAGCCATGTTTTAAAAAAAAAAAAGAAGAAGAACAAAACAACAAACCTTAGTTTTTTTTCAAAACTTTTAAAACTTTCTTTTAAATCGACAAAATTATTTTTTCAACATTTTACGAAAAACTCTTGATTTACAAAATTACAAAATGCCCTTAGCGATAAAATTACCAAAATGCCCACGGTTTGTAAAATGTTCAACTACTCAACAACTTTATCAAAATTTCATGATTTCATAAACATTCAAAAACCCTAATTTGTAAAATATCAAAATACCATGATTTTGGAAAAATTACAAAATTGCCCCTAACTTACAAAATTACCAAAATGACCCTGATTTCCAAAATTTTTGCAACACCCCCATTTTTGAAGGAACAATTTTCGGAAGGAACCCTCAAAGTTTTACAACTTTTGAAATACCCCTAATTCAATAAATTTACCCTGATTTGTGAAAATTACCAAAATACCCCTGAGGTCAAAAATCACCGAAATACCCCCGATTTTAAAATGTTTTTCCAAGTTACCCCTAGACTTTGGAGTTTTCAAAATAATTTTTGACAAAATCATCAAGGAACCTTATTTTGACAAAATTACGAAAATGCCCCTGTTGGACAAAAATTACGAAAATACCCTCGGGTAGTGGAAAACAACAACAACAAAAAACTACAACATTTCTTTGAATGAACGAAAGTTCATATTTGTTTGATGGATGGATGAATGAATGGAAAAGACTGTGTGTTTGTATGAATATGAAAGAACCACTCTTAAATCCCTTTTCATAAAACTTCTTCGTTAATAAGTAAGTGGAACAACGACTAATCCATAAAATTCCTTAATCGGATCTCGACGCTAGAAAATGAGCTCTAGAGGGCGTGGTCGTGGTCGAGGAAGAGGAAGGATGATGATGTCGGAACCCGTTAGGTCGGGTCAAGGGTCCGACAATGAAATGCCACCGCCACCACCACCCCATTTGTTAATGTTGAGCGGCGAGGCTCGGACAGGGAAGAGGGTCATGTCGCAGTCAGGTTCTGAAGTTTTGGAATTGGTGGCGGTGTAGGTGGAAATGGAGGAAATCGAAAGTCGGTACTGAAGCGGCTCCGAGCTAATGGAGCGAAAATGTTTGAGGAGTATCAATGTGGCACCCCAGTCTGGTGAGTCTTGGTTGGAAGCAACAGGCGTATCATGGATGAGCTTGATTTGACTCAGAGGAAAAATTGAAAGGAATGGTGGCGTTATTCTGCGATAAAGCGTATCAATGGTGGTTGATTGTTCGTGATGGTACCACAGTGAAAATTTGACACAGGAATATGTTAAAGAGGCCTTTCGGAAGAAGTATGTGGGAACCGGTATCTGAGATGAGCGGAGGAAAGCTTTTCTAGGGTTGGTACAAGGGAGTAAGTCCGTCCGAGAATATGAGGCGGAATTTACGAGGTTGAGCCGCTATGCTCGAGGGTAGTGGCAATCGAGCATGAACGCTGTGTCCGTTTTGAGGACGGGCTGAGAGATGATTTAAGACTGTTAATAGCACCGCATCAGGAGCGGGAGTTCTCCACGTTGGTTGAAAAGGCTAAGGTAGCTGAAGGAATCAAGGACTCGACTAGGCAGAACTCTGATAGGAATAGACCCAAGAGAGGTTATGAATCATCGGAAGTGTGCGTAAAAGGCCCAGGCGAGGGTCGAAGGGTCGACAAGTTGATACCGGAGGCGATATCATCCTTGTGAGTATTGTGGAAAGAAGCACTCGGTGAGTGTTGGAAAAAGATAGGAGCATGTCTTAAATGTGGGTCTAAGGACCATCTGCTCAAGGATTTGTCCAAAGATATCGGATGATAGCGACCAAGAACTCGTAATGTTAATCGGTAGGTAGTGGAGGAGCTGACCTCAACGAGGTCGAGGTTTGAATTACAGAGGTAATGGTTTGGCCAAGGTCGTGGAGCACCAAAGAGGTGTTGAAGGTTCGAAGCAAGGCGCCAAGGTTAGTTTATGCGATTTACCGTCATGAGGATAGTGACGCGCAGCAGACGAGACAACGAGTAAGTTTCTTATTTATGGATTATACTTCATTACTTTACTCGCTATAAGATTAGTTCGATCTTATGTTGCTAATGAAGTGTATGGAACCTTGATTGTGAACTTAGAGAATGTGCCTAAAAAGTATGATAGTTCTTTAAGATCGAGTCTTGTGACAATAGCGTAGTGTGGTGAGTTAGGCATGCGGATGAGCGATAGTAAGTAATTTTGAGGACGAAATTATTTTTAAGGGGTAGAAGCGCAACATCCGAATAGGGCCTATGCATTTCGGATCAATTGTATGAAATGACAAGTTCAAGTACTATGAATAAATTTTAATACTTTTGGGAACCTAGAAATGCATGAAAATGGAAAGGAAAATGGAAATGGAAATGAAGATAGAAATGGAAATGGAAATGGAAATGGACATTTTGGAAACTTAGACATTTTGGAAACTTAGACATTTTGGAAACTTAGACATTTTGGAAACTTAGACATTTTGGAAACCTAAACATTTTGGAAACACGAACATTTGGAAACCTAAACATTTTGGAAAACGAACATTTTGGAAACACGAAGATGTAAGGAAAATGGCAAGTTCTGAGCCAGTGAAAATTTTAGGAAACTTAGAAATAAGGCCGGAATGACAAATTTTAAAGCCCAAAGTAGGAAATAAGGGCAAGAGGGCCTTAAAAGAAAAAGTTGGTGAATTTTGACATATAATCGGGCTTGGAAAAGTGGCCTGAGGGTGTCACTTAAAGTTTATGGGAGTGGACTGAGTTCGAGTCACTTGGAAAGCAATTATTGAAGGTTTAATTTTGCTTCCCAAGGCTAGGGGTGGACGGCACATATTTGCTAAAAAGGGAAGAGTTTTATTTTTATTAAAACTTGTCAAATTAAAGTGATAAATGAAAGATTTTCTCTACTAAGATAAATGAAGAATTAAAGGATGGACTAAAGACTTTTAATTTAATTAGGTGATAATTAATGGAGATTAAATTATCACTTGGGAGAATAGTGGCCAAGTTTTGGACTCTTGGTCTAGCAATTTCAGTTAAAGAGGAAAATTGAGACTTTTCTCTCATTCACTCTACCTTGCTTAGAAATTTTGCTCTCTCTTCCCCTCTCTTTGAAATTTCCCTAAGCAAGGACTCCATCTTTTCTTTTCCTCCCTTTATCATTGTTAAGTCAAAACCTTTCTCTTCGATCTCGGTTAAATCTCCATAGCCGGATCTCAAGAACTCAAGACAAGGAAGCAAGTGATTAAAGGCATCAAGGTAAGGTTAAGCCATTCAATTTTCTTTCTTTCTTTTCTAGTTGCCAAAAGTAAAGAGTCTAATCCTATTCTTGATCATGGCCGAATATACAAGGGATCTCAAGTTTCCACAACTACCGAATACAAAGATCAAGGACTTAAGGTAAGAACAATTAATTCTTGTTCTTGATTCTTTTAATCAAGGCTTAAGAAAATAACCTCTCTTATGTCTATGGCCGAATGTCAAAGGAGGAGTTTCGGGATTTCAGATTCGAGGAAATTAAGGTAAGACATATTCGGCCAAAGGCCAGTTACAACTTATTAAAGTTAGATCAGATCTAACATATGAATTTTAGGGATTTCGACAGATATTCAAGACAAAAGGGAACTTTCGGGATTTGGAATCTATAAGGTAAGCCTCTAAAATATTCGGCCAATGGTTGTGAGATTATCTAGATCAATTCCTTAATTATTGAAAAGCCAAAAACTAACCCATATTGAAATACAAGGTTGGCCGAATATCAGGTAAAGGAAAAACCAAACTTTCGGGATTTGTATAAACACTAAATCGGCAAAGGTGAGTCTTTTTACAAATCCTACTAGGATTTGGTTTTGTTTTAAGCCAAATAGGTTTATTGATGTGACTTATATAATGGCTGAATATAGGAGTTAACAGATCTAAAGTTAGATCGGGATTTTCGAGATCTCAAGGAACCTTTTTAAGCGAATAAGGTGTGTACCCTTACTATCCTTCGATATTTTATGGCTAAATATTTTAATATATGATTATGAATAAGAATGTGAATGTGGCTATGTACCACAAATGTGGCAAAAGTACCAGTGCACGCTTCCTACTTCGATAGGATTGTGAAATATGTTATATAATAACATGCGAATATATGTATATGAACATGAAATTAAGTTATGCACAATATATATTTTTGGGGCATTCGGGATTTATGTGAAAGGGGGAGAATAGGTGTTGACTTCGGTCTCACCAATGAAGGTGTTGACTTCGATCTCACCAACGAAAATATGTTGACTACGGTCACATTGCGAAATTTTGGTAACTTCGGTTACAATAGTGTCTAATGACACAACGTATAAATTTGATTATAGTGTCTAATGACACAACGTATATGGGCGAATGCCTTTGATGGAGCGTAGTGGATGGAGGGTTGACTTAGTAGTCCCTACGGTGTAAATGGCGGTGCGGTGGTGTGTAGCGGATGGACCATTAGGATTGGGTTTGGGTTGCATCATAATTTCATTATTATATGGACTTGACGATTTGAACATGAATGCTGATTTATTGAATGATAGTATTGTGTGCACATTGAGTCTATTGACTCACCCCATTGTGGGAATTATTTTTCAAGTGATGAGCGGTGTGGACCGGCCGGTGGACCATGAGGTGGCCATGCTACATGCGAAAATTTCATTTAGTTTGGACTTAATTTTATTTTTAGTTACATTTGTTCTATTTTGGGTTTTACTTGATGTAATAAGGCCTTAAGGCCCGATGGATTATACTTTATGTTTGCTTCTTGTTAAGTTTCATGCTAAGAACTATATTGGATGTATTTAATTAAATGGGCTTACAAGATTAAATAAATGGGTTTCAATCTAAGCCCAACTCAAAAGCAGTAGTTTTTCTAAAATTTACAATTTTCTCTAAGTATCGAAAATGTTTTTGAAGTCGGTTTACTTTAGGAACATACGGATCCGGTTTAGGCTCGTGGTAGGGTGTGGGGTGTTTCAATATATATATATTGATTTATAAATACTAAAATAGATAGAACAAGTTTACCTTTTTTGGCATCGAAAAACAAAGTTTTTAGCCCTAGGGCCGCCGAGAATGATGGCGCGTGAGGCGCGTGGGGCACAGGTGATGACGGCCAGAGGTCAGAAGACCTATGAAGGCAGAGCATTTTTAGGGAGTTTCTGCTATTTTTTTTAATTGGATTAACAAATGATTTAAAGATGCTGCTTTTGGTTTATAAAGGCTAGCAAAACGACGTCGTATTGGTGTGGCCAATTAATGACCAAAACGGCGTCGTTTAAAAGCCAGGATCCGCGAATTGATCCGATACCCGGGGAGGATGCGCGTGTTTTTATAAAAGGGAAAATTTGTTTCTTTGGTCCTTCCGCAATTTTATTATTTTTTATTTTGTTCAATTTAATTTTTTATTATTTTTAATTCAGCCCTAAAATTTATATTTTCTTGCAAATTGGTCCTCGGGTTATTTTAAAGCAGTTAATGAAATGGCGTCGTTTAGGAGATAAGGCATAATTGCCTAATAGGTCCTTACAATGTGACGCGCGTCCTAATCTAGTCCTTTTACATTTTATTTTTATTTCTATTTAATCCCTGTTTTTTTAAACTCCTTTTTATTTCTATTTTATTTTATTTTTAAATTGCTTTAACATCATATCTAATTATTTTATTTTTATTAAAATTACGTATTATTTTAATTTTAAAAATTGTATAATGTATGTTACTTAAATTAATATATTAATAATATAAAGTTTTTATGTATTGTTTATTTTAAGTACATATTATTTTTATATGTATTAAATTATTATATTACATCCCTCATACTTATATTTATATATTTAAGTTTTTTATATACTAATCTTTTAAAATATATATTTATTTTATTACGTACATATATATGTCCATTTTAGATTTTGATATGTCATTTTCTTTTATATCGTTTTTAAATTTATAGTATCTATTTATTATTTGGCATATATTATTCATTTTATATTGTTGTTTATTTTATGTTAGATCTTGCATGTAAAGTTTCATATTATTTGTATCATTCGTTATTTTATATTATTCTTTCTTTAATTGTCTATATTAGTATTAAATGTTAATATGACTTGTAATTATGGTGAATTGCTATTTGGTATGTATGTTGTAATGTATTAATGCAATATTTCACTCAAGTCATTTTTAATAAAAAATGCGTTTTGCTAGATTGTCGTATCTTATTCAAAAGATTTTAAAATCGCGATACATAATATTTAAGAGCTTCGAGAAAAATTGTACCCTAACTCACTGGGTTTCGATTTTTTTTTCTCGTTGGACTTAAAATATTAAGTATCCTTTTTTAAATAGAAACACATAAACTTCAAATCAAAACTTATTCTCGGAAATTCAAAATGTTATATCCTTACTTATCGAATATAATATTTTGTGCCTCAAGGTAAGGATCTTCTACAAATAAAGGCAAGTTTAGTTTTGAAGTCTTAAAATGTTACATCCTAACTTATTGGGTGTAGCATTATATTTCTTTCAGATAAGCGAGTCTTATCTCTCTTGCGAATAAAAGGATCGTATTTTAAAATTTTCAAATTTTCGACATTAGGACATGAGTTTATCAATTAGGTACAATTTTTGGGCGTTACGAGGGTGCTAACCTTTCCTCGTATGTAATCAACTCCCGAACCCATTTTCTTGAATTTAGTAGGCAAAAATCATTATTTTAAATAAAACAAAAATTTTTTATAAGGTGATCCAATCACACCCTAGCAAGAAAGATCGATGGTAACTCCCATTTTTTTTTTTTGTTTTAAAGTTGATCCCCATTTTTTCAAAATAAAAAAATGGTTTTGACAGCTTGGCGACTCCGCTAGGGACATAATAAAAGAGTCAAGCCGTAAAATTGATTATTTTTGTCCTTTTGTCTAAATTTGAAAATCCGATTTGAAAACTTATGATTAGTTTTACTGCATGTTGTTTTAATCTTGTAAAGTATTTCTACATTGCATTGCATGACCGTTGTGGTCACAACCTTTTAAGTGGGAGTGAGAAGCTACTCCTTCGTGAGGTTTTCACCTCCGTGCAAGATAGTGAATGGCTTTTGGGATACATCCGTACCTATGTCTTTGTGAGATTTTCATCTCCGCCCAACCAGAGGGAAATGTATTCCCCTGAATTGAACTCGGTCCGTATGAGCCTATAATGCGTGAGCATCGAGGAATCTGCTAGTTCGAGTACCTCAACTTTAGAGCTAAACCGTATGTAGAAAACCTAAGGGCTTACCCTAGGTAGAACTATGCCAAACCTTAGTGATCACCTAGATATGCGTGTGTTTATTTTCTTTATGTTTTATTTCATGTTACTAACTGGTTATGTTTTATTTTGGTGCATGTCATTTCGTATTTTAAAAGGTATCGATTCACGGTCAATTACTAAGTTAGAAAGTTGGTTATGGAGAACGAATTTCTTGATAAAGTGGAGGACAATGCAGCTGTCCATAGGTGGTCAGAGCAAACGCAATTAAAGAAAAGGGATAGCCTAACCGAAGGGTACACTTCAGAATTATGGGACTACACTCGCATCAATGTGATGCAAAACAATCTTCAGGAATTAAGAGAAATATGGGATCGGGGGAGTGATGAGACCAAGCAGTTGTTTTACCGCAGCTATGGGGATTTGCCGTACTTGTTTGACATTAAGGTAGACGAATGTTTGTTTCGGGCCATCACCCAATATTAGAACCCTGCATATAGTTGCTTTACTTTTGGAAGGGTTGATTTGGTACCCACAGTGGAAGAGTATACAGTTCTATTGCATTGTCCCAAGGTTCAAGCTGATAAAGCTTACTCAAGGGCTGCTAGTGTTCCAAATTTTTTGAGGAAATTGATGAACATTACGGGGATTAGCAAACAATGGGTCACAGCCATAATAAGCAAAAGGGTGAGTTTAAGTGCATACCATGGAAGGTTCTAAAGGATTTGATTCTAGTGCATCCTGATATGAAAAAAAGAGTCAATGTTTTTGCTTTGAGTATATACAGATTAGTGATCTTCCCTAGGGCGTTGGGATATATATGGATGAAGCAGTCTCAGATATTTTTAATCGACTTGAAAAACAGGTCACACCTGTTCCTGCAATCTTGGCTGAGACATTTCGATCATTGAATGCGTGTAGGAGAGATAGGGAAGGCAGATTCATAGGATGTGCGTAGTTGTTGTTGGCTTGGTTCCCAGTCATTTCTTGAAGGTGGATAAGGTTTCTTATAGGGTCTTCTCAAAAAATTACTCCCCATTAAAAAAGATAGTGGCTACCCCAAGGAGAGATGACATATTAGAAGAAAATTAGATAGCGCTTCTACGAAATATCCAAGAAGAAGATGTTGAGTGGAGAGCTCCCTAGATGGTTCCGATGAAGTGTTGTACTAGTGTGGGAGTTCTGATTGGGTCCCTCTACTTGGAATTTGGAGAGCCATTGATATGCACCATTGCTTGTACTGAGACAATACAGATCAAGGTAGTTCATACCGGCTACACATGGGTTAGCTCAATGTGAGTTTTCATATAAGGGAGATAGCTACAAAAAGGGTTAAGGAGATTTCTAATGCCTGGAATCAAACCCGTCGTATAAAGAGAGTGGACGTATGTCCAATAATGACCCCAGAGTACAATGGATGGTGGAGTAGAAGATTCAATGACAATATCCTTGTGCCAAGTTTAGAAGACACTCGATCAATCGAAGAGTATTTACGAATGGTCCCATCAGAGCTAGAGATCATAAAATAATATTTCAAAAGGAGGAGTTCAGAGCTCGGAAGAGGATAGAGAAGCTAGAAGAAGAAAAAAAATGTACCTGAGATTAGATATGGATGTTCAAAAATCAGAGGCTGAAAAATTAAGAAAAGGGAAGAAAAGGGTCGAGGAAGATCTAGATAGTCTAAAGACAGAATACAAGAAGCTACGCCTATCAATGAAAAATCCCGAATGGTGGAAGACTTCAGGACAGTGGCAACAGGAGATTCAAGAGGAGAAGGCCAAAGCTGACCATTGGGAGAGGATGTTCCAAGAAATGCAGACACAAAAAGAAGCCCTTGAAAGGAGTTTGGCAGGAAGCGAGAAGGAGAAATGTGGATTTAAGGCTAGAGTGGCTAAACTCGAATGATCTTTTCATCACCATCAAAGCCGTAATTCTGCAATCGAGCTAAAATCAAGTCTAAATAAGATTGAGGAAATGAAGAGTAAGATCGAGGAGTTAGAATAGGAATTACAAAACTGTGAACTCCGGATTGAGCTTCTTGAAGCAAGATAATGGCATTGGAAGGAAGAGCTTCATCATTCTCATGATCAAGTTAGAAATAGGGATTATCTTATGGGTGAAGCCATGGCTCAGAATTGAGAGGTAGCGGATCATTTACAGACTTTGCCAATACAGGCCGATATGCTGAGCATGAAGTATGAGTTACAGTCAGACCGGGGTCAAGAGTTAGCTTTGTTGTTTAGAAAAGTTAAGACTTTGGGCATCAGGGCGAAAGTATATTTGTAGTTCATTTTATGTAAAGGATTTTGTTTTCTAATAAAGTTTTCTAAATGAAATTGAATATAAATCGATGCCTTTTGTATTCATGCATTTGCATTACATCACATCATATGCATTTAAGTCCATAGAAAGATCCTAATTAGTTGAAATTATTATAGAGAGAGAGAGGGAAAGAAAGAAAAATCTAGAAACTAAACACTATTACGGTACACACGCTAAGACAAAAAATATGGATCAAAGACTCAAACAGTTCCAGAGAGACATGCAAGACCAGATACAAGAGCAATTGGGAAAGCTCCATGTAACGCCCCAAATTTGGGTCTAGTAGAATTGGGCCCATTAGGCTTTGGGCGTGGAAGCATTTAAAATTTCGTGAACAAGAGAACGACAGTAGTGCAAGTTGGACCTATTAGGTAAGTGATTTTGGAAGGTTATGGGGCTTTTATGAAGTCCCGGATTAAACTTAGGCTTTAGGAAAATTTTGGTTTTAGGTGAATAAAGCTCTTGGAGTTAGTAGGTAGGCTTTAAGAATAAATGTGAAGAAAAATGACACAAAGAGAGCTTGTGGTGTAGTGGCAAAGTGGCGTCACATAAGAGACAAGGGAATGATGCCACAAGGAAGTAAAGGGTCTAAGGTTCAAGTCTTGGCACTTGCATTTTGATTTTCTTTTTAAAGGAACCTAGACTTTGGCAATAGATTTATATTTAGTTGCGCATGATTTTAGACACAAGAGGAGCTTGTGGCTTAGTGGCAAGTGGCGTGAATTGGCTGATGGGAGAGCTTGGGTTCGAATATCATGACAAGCAAGGAAGTATTTATTTTATAGATTGGATGGCCAGAGTTATGTTGGATTTAAACTCTACTGAATGAGGGATTCCACATCAGAAAGCTAGCAAGAGGAAAGGTGAGAAGCTGGCTATAAATGGAGCTGTCTATGAAGAGAGGAAGCATACCTTGGTAGGCGTTGGGCATAGGAGTGCTCGGAGCGCAGATTAGTAGCTTCAGATTCTATCAAGTGTGTATTTTGCCCTACTCTAGCTGTAGAGCGGCAAATGCCAAAATGCCGGTCACAAGGCAATGGTAGCCACACGAGCATGCGAGCGCACGCATGGGAGGCTTCGACGCGATAGTTAAAGCCACCATGAGTATTCTTGTGGGTTGATGTTGCTTGGGCCACGATGGGCCTGAAAAGGCTAAGTGGGCCCAATGGGCTCATGGGCCCATATGAATAAATTATATGATTGTGTAGTAGATAGTGAACTGGTCTATGTGAATCTCGTATCTGTGGCTAGATTTTGGCTAAGTGGGCCACACAAGCGTGTGGGCCCATTTGGGTCGAGAATGGGCCCTAGGCCTATTCGCATCATTATCTCTGTTTAGAATACCTTGGTTTATGAAATTATCGAAATACCCTCGATTTGCGAAATTACCAAAATACTCCTGGTTTTCAAAATTACTGAAATACCCCAATTTGCTAAACTACCGAAATACCCTTGGATTGTAAAATTATCGAAATACCCTCAGATTACAAAATCACCGATATATCCCTGATTTGTGTAATTACTGAAATATCCTAGTTTGTGAAATTACCAAAATACCCTTAATTTGTAAAATTCCCAAAATACCCTAAATTTGTAAAATTACCAAAATACCCTTGGTTTAGAAAATTATTGAAATACCCTCAATTTGTGAAATTATTGAAATACCCTTAATTTACAAAATTATCGAAATGCCCCAATTTATAAAATTACTGAATTGCCCCTGATTTGCAAAATTATCGAAATACCCCCAAAGGGTGAAATTACCGTTGTACCCTCATGGTAGTACCAGCGTTGTATTTGTTAATTGTATGATTGATTATGTTTGAGATGCACTGCATAAAGGAATTAGTTATGAGTAGAATTATTGAACTACCCTTGAAGGGAAAGATTACCGAAATACCCTTATAGGGTAATATGACTGATTTGCCCTTGTGGGTAAATGACTGGTTAGGACTATGACTGAGCTAACTATGAAGGAAAGACTGTGTTTTAGCTAACTTGACTGCGGTCGTGTGACTGATATGTTGTGAATATATGTATATGATTGACTATGATTTGACATACTACATACACGAATTATTATGTCATGATTGTTCATGGGATCAGGATATTGATGATCGGGGAAGTGTATTTTGGTGGCTCTGCCACATATTTCGGTGGCTTGGCCACATATTTTGGTGACCCTGTCACATTATTTAGGTGGCACTGCCACAATTTTGGCGATGAGTAGCGTGACTGCCATCGAGGTGTGTAGCGGATGGAGGGTTGATTGTAGAAATCCCCACAAGTGTGTTAGGATGTATATGGGTGGTGTGTAGCAAATGGATACTTAGGCTGGGTTGGGTTGCATTACATTCATTATCTACTACACCATGCTAATAGGGCTTAGGACCAGTTTTGTTTCCGTTAGGGTTAAGGCCCAGTTCGTTTTCGTATGGGCTTTGGCCAGTTTGCTTCTGTGGGCTTAGGCCCAACAATGCCCGAGTGGGGAATTACACACTGAGTTCTTGTAACTCACCCCTCTACTTTTTTTTCAGGTAATCCCTAGCTTTAAGGATTTGGAGCCGAGGTGGACTCTATGGTGGCCATACATTGTAGCTTAGTAAATTCCATTTTGCGGTACTATAGGTTTTATTTAAATTTGGGTTTTTGGTTTTGTAATAAAGCCTTTGGTATTTTTATTTTGGATTTAACTTTAATTCAGTTATTATTTATTATTAAGTGTTCAATACAGGATTTTCCCAAAACATTAATACCTATTTTCCAAGATGTTAACGAACGGTTACAAACTGTAATTAATAAAACTCTGGGTTCTCTTAAACATCGAAAATAGTTTGCAAAATATCACACCTTCGTTAATCACAGAATCTAATTTTTATTTCAAAATAAGTTTTTTAGTGTTAATATTATTAACAACATTTTTGCAACATAAAAGCAAATCTGATTTTCAAACTTAACAAAACTCGAAGGTTTTTAACAAACGCGAAGATTCTTTCACAACCCTTCAATGTGACATGCCGGATCCGGTCGTAATGTTTAGGCTAGGTTTGGGGTGTTACACTCCAACAAGATATGAGAGACCAAATGCTGGAAGCCCAAAGAAATATGATGGCTCAAATGGCTCAACTACTGAATGGGGCGATGGATAAAGGAAAATGTCCTATGACTAATAATGAAGAAGATAATGAGGACTTTCCTCCGAGTTTTACCCCACCACATGCACAAACACAACCTGAGATGTATCCCCGAAGGTCATCTATCATGATTAGGCCTCAACACGGGCAAACGGATACTGGAGTACCCATGAACTTCCAAGTTGGCATAGGATCTAACCCAAGAGATAACCCTGCTAATCCTGTTATCCCTGATTTAGATATAGCAGAGAGGAAAGGGACATTAATTGAATCCTCAAGGTAGTTAGAGGATAGTTGTAGATGGTTGGAAGAAAAGTTAAAGGCCTTGGAAAATGCTGATAATAACCATGGAATTGATGCTAAAGACTTGAGCTTGGTTCCAGATTTGGTGTTTCCTCATAAGTTCAAAATGTTAGAATTTGAGAAATACAATGGGACTAGCTGCCTTGAAGCCCACATTACCATGTTTTGTAGACGGATGACCGGTTATGTTAATAATGATCAACTCTTGATTCATTGTTTCTAATATAGTTTGGTGGGGGCAGCATCCAAATGATACAATCAAATGAGCTGTGCTAGGATTAGCTCTTGAAAGGACCTAGCCCAAGCTTTTATGAAATAATACAATCATGTCACAGACATGACGCCTAACAGAATCACTTTGTAGAATATAGAGAAGAAGTCAAATGAAAGCTTCATCTAGTATGCACAAAGATGGAGGAAGGTTGCCATGCAAGTTCAGCCACCGCTCCTAGAAAATGAAACTACAATGCTTTTTATCAATACCTTGAAGGCTCCATTCATTACTCACATGATAGGAAGTACCACCAAGAGCTTTACGGATATAGTGATGTCAGGAGAAATGATTGAAAATGCCATAAGGGGTGGCAAGATTGAAGCAAGGAAACCACTAAAAGTTTTGCTCCCAGAAAAGAAGAGAATGAGGTGAATAACACGAGTAAATACAACAAAGGGTACTCGAAGGCAATCACTATTAGCTAGCCAAAAGTAATTACTGCTAGGCAACAAAGGTCGAGAAGACAGGAATCGGGCACAAGGCAAAACTCCGAAAAGCTCCAATTTACGCCAATCCCAATGATGTATAAGGAGCTATATCAAAGTTTATTTGACGTACATGTGGTGTCCCCATTTTATCTAAAACCGCTATAGCCCCCATATCCTAAATGGTATGATCCAAATGCTCAATGTGATTATCATGCGAGAATACCAGGGCATTCAATAAAAATTTCATGCCTTTAAAAAGGTAGTCGAGAGACTCATCAAGATTTGGATTGTGAAGTTTGATGAGACACCCAATGTAGAGAACCCATTACCTAACCATGGAGATAAGGGGATAAATGCAATTGGTGAAAATATCGTGAGAAGGATCAAGAAGGATATTACGGAAGTAAAAACCCCGCTGAGAATAGTCTGAACAGAAATGATAGGAAGAGGATTGGTAGAATCAAATTCTGTGGAAGAATGCAAATGAGTAAGGGACTATTGTGAGTTCCACAAAGCAGAAGGGCACAAAATCCAAGAAATGTTAAGTTCAGGGACCTGGTGCAGAGCCTTATGAACGATAAGGAATTAGAAGTTTATAAGGAAGGCTCAGGGGGAGGAAGTATATGCATGATGTAAGGAGAATTGGCAAACCAAAAAGTCAATTATCCGAGCGATCATCATCACTCAACTAAGAAACACGGAAGGAGGAACACAAATGGTGCCAAAGTTCGTAATCTAGGAACCTATTTTCTTTCCTTATAAGGATAACAAGATGGTACCTTGGAATTACAACTGTAATGTGACAATACCGGGAGGGGAAAACTTAGCTAGCATTTTCAAGGAGATCCAAAGTGAAGGATCTTACACACATAGTGGAGGGCGTTACTACTTAGTAAAAGTCAGAATTGAACCTGTGAAAGCAAAGACCTTGGTAGTTGAGCGAGAGAAATGGGCTGAGGCATTATCAATGAGCCTGTAAAAGAGGAAGAGGCTAAAGAATTTTTGAAATTCTTGAAGCACAGTGAATACAGCGATGGTAGAGCAGCTGCGCAAACAACCAGCTCGCATATCAATGGTAGCCTTACTTTTAAATTCAGAAGTGCATCGTGAGGCATTGATGAGAGTGCTGAATGAAACTTACATTACTAAAGATATATCTGATCGTGTGTTAGAGTCTTAAAATTTTATAAAAAGAATGATCGAACCTGAAAACTAACTAAGACAACGATGGAGGCAAGCGCAGCTATCGAACAGTAGTATAGTTTAGTGGCAAGACTGGATTGTCGAACCCAAAGGAACCAAAAGTACTAATACTAACTTTCTTCTTATTATTTAGCCTAAGAATTAAAGGATTTGTTATCTAATCTAGAATTAACTAATCTACTAGGCTAAAGATGCAAAGACAAAGAAGGAATTGGACTGCACCAAAAATTGAAACTAGTAACAGAAGGTCGGTTGGATATTAAAAATGCTTAAGAGGATATCATAGCAACTATTACCAATGACGTGCCATACTTAGAGGCAAATTAGGAGGTCACCGAGTGTTTTTTTTTATCTTTAGAGTTTGTGAATGCAACATTCATTTTGGAAAGAAATGAGATTTCGGTGCCTAAGATATCGAAGACCATGAGAATGGGCTTACAAATGATGGTGGGGAAAGGAGCCTTACCGGGAAAAAGACTGGGCAGACATCTCTAAGGAAGTATTCAAGTTCCGGTGCTGAAAGAGAAAAGAGACCATTTTGGCTTAGGTTTCAGGCCAGATGCTAGACAGAGGAAGAAGGAAATAGAGAAGAAGCAAGAGAGAAGAAGGGCACGACTGAATGGGGAAGAAGTCAAGTAGGAATTGATGACATTCCCTCACATATCCCAGACTTTTGTATCAGAAGGGATAATTCACCTTGAGAGAGGATTGTTGGAAAATGAAAATCTTCACATCAATGACATACACGAGGAAGGAATTGAATAAATAAACCTATTGGGCATTCATCCTTATGAACCTGAAAGTGTTTTTAACAACTGGGCTGCAAAGGAACTTCCTGTAGTATTTAGAGATTACATAGAGTAATGTTCAGAACACACTTGTTGCTTTAAAACCTAGGAGCAATAAGATTTATTTTACGAAATAGGCTCATGTTTAGACATTTTTTATTTCAATAAAATACATCTTTAGTGATCAATTCAAGCAAATATTCTTTCATTTTTTATATTCTTTTGATCTTCTACTTTCATTCCAAATTTTTTTTATCCTCATTCATATCATATGAATGGTTATTCTTGAATTCATTTGTTATTTGTACATTCTTTTGTTCCTACCATAGGTCCCTAGATATCAATGACATGAGCAACGATACTACAGATTTAGAAGTCTTTTTTGAGCAAGACATGTGTTTAGAGGAATCTTAGGATTTTGAGGGTGACAGAGATTGTGACTTGTCTCTAGATTTGTTAAGAATGGTAATGCAAGAAGAGAAACAAATTTTACCCCATGAAGAGGTGGTAGAGAATATAGTCTTAGAGGAAGGAAAGGTTGTAAAAATTGGAACGCGCATAGCCGAGGAGATGAAGCAAGACCTCGTTGAGTTATTACGGGAATTTAAAGACATCTTTGCATGGTCATACCAAGATATACTTGGGCTAAGTACTGATATTGTAGTGCATTGCCTTCCCATAAGAGAAGAGTGCAAGCCAGTTCAGCAAAAGCTATGAAGGATGAGGCCTGATGTGGTGTTGAAAATAAAAGAGAAAGTCAAGAAATAGTTTGATGCTGGTTTTCTACAAGTGGTCAAATACTCAGAGTGGGTTGCCAATATTGTTCCTGTCCCTAAGAAGGATGGAAAGGTTCGGATGTGTGTAGACTATAGGGACTTAAATAAAGCTAGTCCAAAGGACAATTTTCCTTTGCTTCATTTTGACACGTTGGTGGATAATACAATGGGATACTCACTATTTTCTTTCATGGATGGTTTTTGGGATACAATCAGATCAAGATGCACCTTAAGGATATGGAGAAAACTACTTTCATAACATTATAGGGTACCTTTTGTTATAAGGTGATGCCATTCGGGCTAAAAAATATAGGAGCAACATATCAAATGGCTATGGTAACCTTATTCCATGACATGATACACAAAGAGATTGAAGTATATGTTGATGACATGATCGTCGAATCTCGAATAGAACACATTGAAGTTTTGAAGAAGTTATTTTTAAGATTGAGAAAATTTCAATTAAAGCTCAACCTGGCAAAGTGTACTTTTGGAGCTCGGTCAGGAAAATTACTGGGCTTCATAGTTAGTGAGAGAGGAATCAAAGTTGACTCAAATAAAGTCAAAGCTATACAAGAATTGCCTCCACTGCGCACTCAAAAGGAAGTTTGAGGTTTTCTTGAAAGGTTAAATTACATTGCTCGATTTATTTCACAATTAATTGAGAAATGTGACCCCATATTTCTTCTCCTTAAGAAACACAACCAAGGCGTATGGGATGATGAGTGTCAGAAAGCTTTTGACAAAGTTAAACAATAACTATCAAATGCCCCAGTACTATCTCCGCCTAATCCAGATAGACCACTAAGTCTGTACTTGACAGTGTTCAATAACTCCATGGAATGTGTGCATAGTCAATATGATGAGTTAGAAAGAAAAGAAAAGGCGATATACTATCTCAGTAAAAAGTTCACTGAATGTGAAATGAGATATTCGTCAATTGAGAAATTGTGTTGCACCTTGGTTTGGACAACTTGGAGATTGAGGCAGTATATGCTATATCATACAACCTGGTCAATTTCGAAGCTTGACCTATTAAAGTATATGATGGAGTCAACTGCTATGAATGGAAGAATGGCAAGGTGGCAGATTCTGCTTTCTGAATTTGATATAGTCTATGTGAATCAAAAGGCTATAAAAGAGAGTGCAATAGTCGATTTTCTGGCTAGCATGGCTTTGGAGGATTATGAACCTTTGAACTTTGATTTCTCCAATGAAGAGCTAATGTATGTGGCAACTACTGAAGAGTGTCTATGGAAGCTAAATTTTGATGGAGCATCAAATGCTATGGGAAATGGAATTGGGGCAGTCTTGGTATCCCCTAGTGGTGATTATTATCCATTCACATGCAATTTGGATTTTGATTGCACAAACAACATGGCAGAGTATGAAGCATGCATCATGGGAATTCGAGCAGCTGTAGAGTGTAAAATCAGAGTGCTAGAAATATATGGAGATTCTGCATTAGTAATCTACCAGCTTAAAGGAGAATGGGAGACAAGAGACCCCAAACTAATCGATTATCATAAAATAGTTCTGAGGCTAATTGAGGAGTTTGATGACATCACTTTTAATTATCTCCCACGAGATGAAAACCAGATGGCGGATGCTTTGGCAACCCTAGCTTCTATGATCAAAGTAAACAAACCAGAGGATTTGAGACCTATTTAGATGAGTATTTTTGAAGTTCCAGCTCATTGTTATAATATGGAATAGGAAGAAAAGGATGACCACCCTTGGTATCATGATGTATGTGATACGTAAAAAATCATGAGTACCCTGATCATGCAACAAAGAATGACAAAAGGATGTTGAAAGATTAGCATGTGACTATGTTTTAGATGGGGATATCTTGTATAAAAGGAGAAAATATCAGGTACTATTGAGATGTGTTGACGCTGTTGAAGCTAGGAAAATCCTGGATGAAGTTTATGAGGGTGTTTATGGAACACATGCTAATGGGTTCACAATGGCTAGACAAATAATGAGATTCAGATACTATTGGTCCACCATGGAAGGAGATTGTATCAACTATGCCAAAAGATGTTATAAATGCCAGATTTATGAGACAAAATCCATGTACCACCCTCACCTTTGCATGTTATGACTTCTCCATGGCTATTTTCCATGTGGGGCATGGATGTCATTGGGCCGATCTCATCGAAAGCTTCGAACGGGCATCGATTCATCTTTGTGGTTATTGACTACTTCACAAAATGGGTAAAGGCTACTTCCTACGCTAGCGTTACTAAGTCAGTAGTTAGTCGATTCTTGAAGAAAGAGATCATTTGTCGGTGTGGAATGCTCGAAAGGATCATATCAAACAATGCACTAAACTTAAACAATAGCATGATAGCGAAAGTTTATAGTCAATTCAAGATGAAACACCACAACTCGTCTCCATATCGTCCAAAAATGAATGAGGCAGTGGAAGCGGCCAACAAAAACATCAAGAAGATAGTAGGGAAAATGACTGAGACTTATAATGATTGGTATGAGAAATTACCATTTGCACTCTATGCTTATCGAACGTCCGTCAGAACTTCTACTGGGGCAACTCCTTTCTCAATGGTTTATGGGATGGAGGCAGTTCTACCTATTGAAGTAGAAATACCTTCTTTTCGAGTTTTTAGAGATAAAGCTAGATGAAGCAGAATGGATCCAGTCTCGATATGATCAGTTGAACTTGATTGAGGAAAAGATGCTACGAGCTATTCGTCACGGGTAGATATACCAAAAATGAATGATGCGATCCTATGATAAAAAAGTCCACCCAAGAGAATTTCACGAGGGTGACCTTGTACTGAAAAAGATCCTTCATATACAAAGAGATTTCAGAGGAAAATGGATGCCGAATTGGGAAGGACCATATGTGGTGAAGAAGGTTTTCTCTGGAGGTGCACTGATTTTGACTAAAATTGATGGGAAAAGTTTACCCAATCCTATGAACTCAGATTTAGTCAAGAAATATTTTGCTTAAAAAGGAGAAGAGGCCAAGGTGAAAACCCACAAAGGGCGCTTTGAGACTTCAAAAAAAAAAAGGAGAGGCCTAGGCGAAAACCCGTAAAGGACACCTTGAGACCAAAGGGGTTTTGAGTTGAAAACCCAAAAAGGTCAGCTCAAATTTTGAAGGGCGTGCGGTGATCTTGCTATACCTGAATCAACAAGAAATAAAGTATGTTACATATCAGAGCATCAACAAAGTACTTTCGATCTTTTAAACGCATGTTAAGCTCAAAGCAGTCTTCCTAAAGTTTGTATATAGAAGCTCAATCTGTGATATCTAGGGCACCTGGTCTTTGTCCTACTCATATCAATTTATTATCTTTGGATTCTTATTCTTCTCAAAGACGTTTTCCTAGTTAATTCTTTTTTATCGATAATTTATTCAGTTTGAACTACCCTCAAGATCAGTTTATTTGTTGTTCATTATTGTCATTCATAAGCATGTTGCATTGAAATAATGATTGATAAACTAATAATATTTTCACAAAGGAAGTTCTGCACATTACTCTGGAAATTTCTAGATAATATAAGAAACTAAAACAGGACAATTGTTTAAGAATTTCCATGTGAGAGGATTGGAAGTACTTGAGAAAGTTTAGATTGAGACTATTTCTTTGAATTCTTTGTCTAAATGGCGATTGGACAAAATAATGAGTTGTTGTGACAAAAAAAGCAATATTAATCCTAAGAGAGGATCATTTTAGAAGCATTCTCATTAGGTTATAACGTTCGGGGAATGATATAACAGACCAAGTTGACGGAAAAGATTCAAAAACCCTAAAATTCAGTGGATTGGATTGAAGTTGAAACAGATCATGTAGGAATGGATTAAATCTTTTAATTTTGGTGGGTTGGTTTGAAGGTGGCATCAACCTTGTGTCCCTAAAGTTCAAGTAGAGTGAGCCCTAAAATTTCCATGGGGCAAATTATTTGAGCAGAATATGATACTTCAAGAGGAACGAAGATGAAACCTTGACAAATAAATGAGTGATGACACCTGAAATAGGAATCATTCTCATAACATTTTTGCATTCATATATCATAGCATGTCTAAATAGGAGGATTTGACTCATTTCGATCAGGGCATCCTAATTATTAGGCATAAGCATATACCCATTCTATAGGTCATGTCCTCTATAGGACAATGTAGTAGGGTAAATTGACACTTTCAGCCTTGTCTCCCTGAAGTTGCAACGGAGCAGACTGAAGACAAAAGATCTTACCTTCCTGAAGTTGCAGGAAGAAGATCAAAAACATTAGTCTTGTTTCCCTAAGTTTGCAATGGAGCCAACTAAAAATAGCAGATCCGGCATTCCTGAAGTTGCAGTGAAGCAGATCAAAGATATCAGATCTTGTCTCCTTAAGTTTGTAGTGAAGCAGATTAAAATAGCAGATCTGGCATTCCTGAAGGTGCAGTGAAGCAGATCGAAGACATCAAATCTTGTCTCCCTGAGTTTGCAGTGGAACAGATTAAAATAGTAGATTTGGCATTCCTGAAGTTGTAGTGAAGCAGATCTAAGATACCATCTAGCATCCCTAAGTTTGCAGTGGAGCGGACTGAAGATAGCATATCTTGTCTTCCTGAGATTGCAGTGAAGTAGATCAAATATTCCAGTCTGGCATCCCTGAGTTTGTAGTGGAGCAGACTGAAGATAGCAGATCTTGTCTTCCTGAGATTGCAGTGAAGCAAATCAAAGATACTAGTCTGGCATCCCTGAGTTTGCAGTGGAGCCGACTGAAGACAATAGATTTTACCTTCCTAAAGTTGCAGGAAGAAGATCGAAGATGTCAACCTTGTATCCTTGAGTTTGCAGTGGAGTAGACTGAAAATAGCAGATCTTGTCTTCCTGAGATTGCAGTGAGGCAGATCAAAGATACTAGTCTGGCGTCCATGGGTTTGCAGTGGAGCAGACTGAAAATAGCAGATCTTGTCTTCCTGAATATTACAGTGAAGCAAGATCAAAGATACTAGTCTCACTCTCCTTGAAGTTGCAATTGGGTTAGAGACTACTTGAAAAATAAGGATCAAGAAGTTAAGGCTCGACAAGATCGGGCAAAATTGGTCCTTTTATAGTCTTTGCTTTATTCCTGTTACACAGCAGTGAGCAAAGAGGGGCAGCTGTAATCGGCCCATTTTGCCCGGGCCCATACCATTAAAAAAACCAAAAATAATATTTAATAAAGTCCCTTTTACAGCCAATCAACCCAAACCCAAATCACTAATCCATTACAGTAGCCCAGTTATTTACAAGCCCAAATAAACAACCCAAAACCCATTACGCCCAGACCCAACTAAACCTAATCCTAAGAGCCAAATGGCCTAATGGCCCAAATCTGATTGTAGAAACTGGAAACCCCAAACCCTAGGGTTCCTGCCTCACACCGTAGCACCCAACACAGGCCTTCGATCTCACCGTAATTCGTACACGGATAACACTCCATCGTGTTTCTCGCCATTCACCTGTAAAACAAGGAAAGAATACCGACAATGGCAACAAAATAGGATTTTATATTTATTTTGCGATTTATTTTTAGGGTTATAAAAACCCTAACCTAATCTGTAAAAAGGAATACGATTTTTTTATTCACACAAAGATACAGAGAATACAATAAATAAATAAATAACAAAAGAATAGAGGTGATTTTCACCTGTTACATCTCGCTTATTTTTTTATTTTTTTCATTTTCTTTCGATTTATGCATATATATATTGATATATAAATACTAAAATAGATAAAACAAGTTTACCTTTTTTGGCATCGAAAAACAAAGTTTTTAGCCCTAGGACCGCCACGAACGACGGAGCGTGAGGCGCGTGGGGCACAGGCGATGACGGCCAGAGGTCAGAAGACCTATGAAGGTAGAGCATTTTTGGGGGGTTTCTTTTTTTTTAACTGGTTTAACAAATGATTTTAAGCTATTGTTTTTTGGTTTATAAAGGCTAGCAGAATGACGTCGTATTGGTGTGGCCAATTAATGACCAAAACGGCATCGTTTAAAAGCTAGGATCCGCCAGTTGACCCGATACTCGGGGAGGATCTGCGTGTTTTTATAAAAGGGGAAATTTGTTTCTTTGGTCCTTCCGCAATTTTATTATTTTTAATTTCGTTCAATTTAATTTTTTATTATTTTTAATTCAACCTAAATTTTATATTTTCTTGCAAATTGGTCCTCGGGTTATTTTAAAGCAGTTAATGGAACGGCGTCGTTTAGGAGATAAGGCATAATTGCCTAATAGGTCCCTACAGTGTGACGCGCGTCCTAATCTAGTCCTTTTACATTTTATTTTTATTTCTATTTAATCCCTTTTTTTAAACTCCTTTTTATTTCTATTTTATTTTATTTTTAAATTGCTTTAACATCATATCTAATTAATTTATTTTTATTAAAATTCTGTATTATTTTTAATTTTAAAATTTGTATAATGTATATTACTTAAATTAATATATTAATAATATAAAGTTTTTATGTATTGTTTATTTTAAGTACGTATTATTTTATATGTATTAAATTGTTATATTACATCCCTTATACTTATATTTTATATATTCAAGTTTTTTATATACTAATCGTTTAAAATAGATATTTATTTTATTACGTACATAAATATGTCCATTTTACATTTTGATATGTCATTTTCTTTATATCGTTTTTTAAATTTATAGTATCAATTTATTATTTGGCATATATTATTCATTTTATATTGTTGTTTATTTTATATTAGATCTTGCATGTAAAGTTTCATATTCACTTAGTATTTTTTATCTTTCGTTATTTTTGCTTTATATCTTATATTTGTTTATCCATACTCTTTTATTTGTTTATGATTTTTATATTTGCTTTAGTATAGTTATTCTATTATTTGTATCATTCGTTATTTTATATTATTCTTTCTTTAATTGTATATATTACTATTAATTGTTAATATGACTTGTAATTATGTTGAATTGTTATTTGGTATGTATGTTGTAATGTATTAATGCAATTTTTCACTCAAATCATTTTTAATAAAAAATGCGTTTTGCTAGATTGGCGTATTTTATTCAAAAGATTTAAAAAAAAATAGCGATATATTTGAGAGCTTCGAGAAAAATTGTACCTAACTCACTGGGTTTCGATTTTTTTTCTCATTGGACTTAAAATACTAAGTATCCTTTTTTAAATAGAAACACATAAACTTCAAATCAAAACTTATTCTCAGAAATTCAAAATGTTATATCCTAACTTATTAGATATAATGTTTTGTGTCTCGAGGTAAGGATCTTCTACAAATAAAGGCAAGTTTAGTTTCGAAGTCTTAAAATGTTACATCCTAACTTATTGGGTGTAGCATTATATTTCTTTGAGATAAGCAAGTCTTGGCTTTCTTGCGAATAAAAGGATCGTATTTTAAATTTTTCAAATTTTCAACATTAGGACATGAATTTATCAATTAGGTACCAATTTTTGGATGTTACGAGGGTGCTAACCCTTCCTCGTATGTAACCGACTCCCGAACCCATTTTCTTGAATTTCGTAGGCCAAAATCATTATTTTAAATAAAACAAAAATGTTTTTATAAGGTGATCCGATCACACCCTAGGAAGAAAGATCGATGACGACTCCCTTTTTTTGTTTTAAAGTCGATCACCGTTTTTCAAAATAAAAAAAAGTTTCGACAATTATTAAATATTCAAAAATAAATTTCACCAAAAAAAATATCAAATAATAAAAGTGAAACACCCCAAACCCGGCCCACGAGCCTTGACCGGATCTGGTATGTTCCCCGGTGTAAACCGTTTCAAATTCTTTTGTTACTTAGGAAAATCTTGTGTGTTTTTAAAGAAAGTTTGTTTTGGGTTAGGCTTGAGTTGAAAACAGGTTTATTTCGTTATTAAAAATCCTTTTGATTTAGGTGACAAAACGTTGGGCTTTGAATTAAATTAATTTTACTTAATCTTTTAATATAAAGATTGTATGCTCAATAAATAAAAGTAACGTAAACGCTACTACGGCCTTATTACATCAAATAATTTCCCAAAATTAAAACCAAAATAAACTATAAATTACTTAAAATTAAATAAAAGTCCAAGTCGTAAATTTCTTGTTGTGCATGGCCATCCCTAAGCTTCTATCGAACCCGGTCCATCACTGCTCGTCACCTGAAACATGTTCCCACAACGGGGTGAGTCAACAGACTCAATGTGTACATAAACACTAAGTCTTAACAAATCCAGGCATAACAAATCATATTCATACATATCATAATTTCACATTTAATGATTCAAGATGATGATGCAATCCCGAACCCAAACCTATATGCCATCCGCTACACTCCACCCGTACCATCCTGCACACCGTGGGGACTACTAAGTCAACCCTCCATCCGCTACACACCATTGAAGGCAGTCGCTGCAGTCGACGTGCTCATCGCCCATATAAAATTCGTGGCATAGCCACCAGATAATTGTGTCATGAGACACCACATTCAGATAATGTAACCGAAGTTACCACATTCAGATAATGTGACCGAAATCACCACATTCAGATAATGCGACCGAAGTCACGACATTCAGATAGTGAGACCGAAGTCATCACATTCACTTCCCCTTTCTCAAATAACCCGAATGCCCCATATTATTCATATCATGCATATCATACTTAAATTCACATTCATGTCACTTTTCACATGTTAAGTATAACATATTTCATAATCCTAGTAGGAGTAGGAAAACGTACCTGAGTACTTTGTACCATAACATGGTACTTTAGCCACATTCTTACACTTTCATATTAACACATATATCAAGTTTAAGCCATAAATCTATTAAGATTAGTGTGGGGTACACACGGTACCTTAGCCATATTCTTACACTTTCATATTAACACATATAATGAATTAAAGCCGTAAATCTATCAAGATTTAGTGTAGGGTACACACCTGATTCGCTTAACGATTTCACTTGAAATCCCGAAATCCGATCTACTACCTTAGATTTTTAATGCCTACATTCGGCCAACATGGTAATATTTAGCAAAGGCCTATTCGGCCATAAAACCAAATCCTAGTAGGATTAGTACACTAAGGCTTACCTTGTTGTCGATTTCCCTATTATTCAAATCCCGAAATTGATCTCTTGCTTTCTTTAAGGATGTCGAAATTCCTATAACCATATGTTAGATTTAAACTAACATTAAAACATAAACATGGCCTTTGGCGAATATACATATATCTTACCTTAAATCTTTTAAATCCGAAACTCTCTTCTTGATTAATGGAATCTTTGAAATACCTTAGATCCGAAATCCCAATTTCACCTTCCATATTTCGATCAATAAGATATAGGAGGGATTAGACTAGCTTTCGACTTAAAAGAAAAGGAATACAATTATAACTATAGATCCTTACCCTTTATATTGAAATCGATGAGATCCCTCCCGACACCACTTCGTAGATTGGCTTAGAGACTTGATGAACAATCGGCTATGATCCCTTATGTATTCTCTTTCAAAGATGAAAGAAGAGAGGAATAATAGGCTTAGAAGGAATCAGCTAGGATGCTAAAGAGAAGAGGAAAAAGAATGGATGCTCAAGAAGAATTTGGCAGAGGAGAGGAGAAAGAATATTTGGCAAAAGAAAAGAGAGGAGAATGAATAATGAATAGCCCTAGTCTCATCCTTTTATAGTTAAATTAGGCCAAGAATCCTTTGCTTGGCCACTACTCTTCCTTATGTGATAACTTTAACTCTTTAATTTTAAAACAAATAAAGTATAATCCTTATTATCTTCTAATTAGCCGAATTTAAAAGAGAGTGGAACTCCTCTTTTGCAAGCCTTGTACCGTCCACCTCTTGGGCTTCTAGAAGCAAAAATAAAATTTATTTTATTTGCTTCCCATGTGACTTGAACTCAGGCCCAACACCCTTGTATGTGGCGCCATTTCCAAAGGCCCCAAGTGGCATCTTCAGGCCACTTTTCCAAGCTCTTTTGTGTGTCAAATTTCACGTACTTTTTCTTTTAAGGCCTCCTTGCCTTAATTACCTCTTTTAAACTTTAAAACTCGACATTTCTAAGTCATTTCTAGGTTTCCAAAATTTTTCGTTCGGCTCTGTAAACTTGACATTTCTTAGGTTTCCTAAAATGCTTACTTTCCTCTTTTAGCTTAGTTTCCAAAATGTTCACTTTCCTAATTCAGCTTAGTTTCCAAAATGTTTACTTTCCTCTTTTAGCTAATCATTTCCAAGTTTCCAAAATATTTACTTTCCTCTTTTTGAAACTTAACATTTCTAAATCATTTCTTACATTTCCAAGACTTTTCCCTACATTTCCTTACATTTCCCTGCATTTCTTTACATTTCCATACATTTCCTTACATTTCCATACATTTTCATACATTTCCTTACATTTCCATACATTTCCATACATTTCCATACATTTCCTTACATTTTCATACATTTCCTTACATTTCCATACATTTCCATACATTTCCAAGGTTCTAAAAATGCACACCACACATCCATATTACAGTAAACATGCTATTTCATAAAATTAAGCAAAATGCACATAATGGGATTGAACCTCTTCCTCAAAGTACTTCACTTGATGCCATAACACTTGCACCTTAGGTGGCCCCTTGCCACTTTTCCACATCACTTCTTGTTTTTAACTTAAAAACCAATAATTGTCCAAAGCTTTCTCTTCCATCCTAGGATTTTAAAAACCTTTAATTCACTTCCAAACACTGCCAAAACCTACTACTCATGAATTATGCACAAACGCATAACCCCTAATCTAGGATGTTACAGTTCTACCCTCCTTAAAATAATTTAGTCTCGAAATTACTTACTAACATCGTACAATCCTTCTCACCGACTATGCTTACGTCAAGCACTCGATCTTAATAGAACCATCATACTTTCCGGGCACAATCTCTAAGTTCCGTCCCTTAGAACTCATCTCTAACGTCGCGATTTAATCTGATTAAGAAGTTTTATGTATTAAAAACTTTTATTTCACTGATTAACCGCGAAGACATTTTATGGAAAGAATTTTTAGAAGTGGTTCTTTCGTATTCATACATGCACACAGTCTTTACATTCATACATCCATCAATCAATTATGAACCTTCGTTCATTCAGAGAAATATTGTAGTTTTCATTGTTGTTGTTTTTCCACCACCCAGGGGTATTTTCGTAATTTGCCCTACAGGGGTATTTTCGTAATTTGTCAAAATAAGGTTCCTTGGTGATTTGTCAATAAGGGTATTTTGGTAATTTTTGAAATCTCGGGGCTTTTCAAAAATTTTGAAATTACAGGGGTATTTCGATAATTAACCAGGGTAAATTTGTAAATCTCAAGAAATCAAGGGTATTTCAAAATTTGCAAAACTTGAGGGCTCTTTTTGAGAGTTTGTTTTTCCAAATCGGTGATGTTGCAAAAATTTTGAAAATCAGGGTCATTTTGGTAATTTTATCAATCGGGGTAATTAGTAAATTTTCAAATTAGGGTATTTTGGACTTTCATAAAATAGGGTTTTAAATACTTTTACAAAGTGAGGAAATTTTATTGGAATCAAGAGTAATAAGGTAAATTTAAAACCAAGGGCATTTTTGAAGATTTCTAATTTGAGGGTACTTTGTTGATTTTCCTTCCGAGGTATTTTGGTCATTTTGCAAATCGAGGATATTTTAGTAAATTTCTTTCCATAATCAAGGTATGTTGATATTTTGTAAATTTAGGGTTCCTTTAAGCAAAGTAGTGAAATTTTGATAAGAACTGTGGGTATTTGGAAATTTCATAAACTAAGGGCATTTTAGTAATTTTACCACTAGGGGTACTTAGGTAATTTGCAAATTAAAAATCTTAGAAAGTTTTTCCAAAATAATAATTTTCATAATTTCAAAAGGGTAGTTTGTTGACTTTTTAAAACTAGGGTCCATGAAAATATGGCTAGTCCCTTTCGGGTTTTAATTAGGGGTTTAGCTCGTGTATAAGTCCTCTTGGTTAGGGTGAACCGAGACTACGCACCAGGTAGGATTCGAGTGGAGAGGAGGTGAGTCATGCGGACTGCTTAAATACCAAGCTCCCACTGAAACCATTCCTAGACATGCGTACAGGGGTTGCCACACCCACTAAGTCCTCTGGGTTAGGGTGAACCGAAGCTACGCACCAGGTAGGATTCCTGTGAAGAGGAGGTGAGTCACTAGGACTGCTTAAATACCAAGCTCTTCAGGATCCAATCCTAGACATGCGTACCATGGTTGCCACACCCTAACTTGATTGACTTAGCCATAGGTTTGTTTAGTGCATTAAGTCTTATGTATCTGTGTTTGAGTAGACTAATCCTAGGGTTCAAGTTCCTATCATGCTATTCTACGTTCCATTCCTTTTCTACCCTTCTATAATTCACATAATCACACAGATAGATGGGGTACTTACGGTGGATCTGAATTGGAGACTTAGGGCCATGTCATCATACTGTCTATTTTGAAATAATTCCATAAAACTCTTTTGGGCTTGTTTGAAAAACATTTTGGGCCTTAGGCCACGTGTAGAGAGTTTAAAAGCGGGCTCGATACCAAGCTGAAACACCCCAAACCCAGCCCACGAGCCTTGACCGGATCTGGTATGTTCCGGTGTAAACCGTTTCAAATTCTTTTGTTACTTAGGAAAAACTTGTGTGTTTTTAAATAAAGTTTGTTTTGGGTTGGGCTTGAGTTGAAAGCAGGTTTATTTCGTTATTAAAATCCTTTTGATTTAGGTGACAAAACGTTGGGCTTTGAATTAAATTAATTTTACTTAATCTTTTAATAAATATAAAGATTGTATGCTCAATAAATAAAAGTAAAGTAAACGCTACTACGGCCTTATTACATCAAATAATTTCCCAAAATTAAAACCAAAATAAACTATAAATTACTTAAAATTAAATAAAAGTCCAAGTCGTAAATATCTTGTTGTGCATGGCCATCCCTAAGCTTCGCGAACCCGGTCCATCAACTCGTCACACGAAACATGTTCCCACAGCGGGTGAGTCAGCAGACTCAATGTGTACATAAACACTAAGTCTTAACAAATCCAGCATAACAAATCATATTCATACATATCATAATTTCACATTTAATGATTCAAGATGATGATGCAATCCGAACCCAAACCTATATGCCATCCGCTACACTCCACCGTACCATCTCGCTGCACCGTGGGGACTACTAAGCCAACCCTCCATCTCTCTGAGACCATCGAAGCGTCATTGCAATCGGCGTGCTCATCGCCTATATAAAATTCGTGGCATAGCCACAGATAATTGTGTCATGAGACACCACATTCGGATAATGTAACCGAAGTTACCACATTCAGATAATGTGACCGAAGTCACCACATTCAGATAATGCGACCGAAGTCACGACATTCAGATAGTGAGACCGAAGTCATCACATTCACTTCCCCTTTCTCAAATAACCCGAATGCCCCATATTATTCATATCATGCATATCATACTTAAATTCACATTCATGTCACTTTTCGCATGTTAAGTATAACATATTTTGTAATCCTAGTAGGAGTAGGAAAACGTACCTGAGTACTTTGTACCATAACATGGTACTTTAGCCACATTCTTACACTTTCATATTAACACATATATCAAGTTTAAGCCATAAATCTATTAAGATTAGTGTGGAGTACACATGGTACCTTAGCCATATTCTTACACTTTCATATTAACACATATAATGAATTAAAGCTGTAAATCTATCAAGATTTAGTGTAGGGTACACACCTGATTTGCTTAACGATTTCACTTGAAATCCCGAAATTCGATCTACTACCTTAGATTTTTAATGCCTACATTCACCCAACATGGTAATATTTAGTAAAGGCCTATTCGGCCATAAAACCAAATCCTAGTAGGATTAGTACACTAAGGCTTACCTTGTTGTCGATTTCCCTATTATTCAAATCCCGAAATTGATCTCTTGCTTTCTTTAAGGATGTCGAAATTCCTATAATCATATGTTAGATTTAATCTAACATTAAAACATAAACATGGCCTTTGGCCGAATATACATATATCTTACCTTAAATCTTTTAAATCCCGAAACTCTCTTCTTGATTAATGGAGATGCCGAAATACCTTAGATCTGAAATCCCGAATTTCACCTTCCATATTTCGACCAATAAGATATAGGAGGGATTAGACTAGCTTTTGGCTTAAAACAAAAAGGAATACAATTATAACTATAGATCCTTACCCTTTATATTGAAATCGATGGATCCTCCCGACACCACTCGTAGATTGACTTAGCGACTTGATGAACAATCGACTATGATCCCTTATGTATTCTCTTTCAAAGATGAAAGAAGAGAGGAATAATAGGCTTAGAAGGAATCGGCTAGGATGCTAAAAGAGAAGAGGAAAAGAATGGATGCTCAAGAAGAATTTTGAGAGGAGAGGAGAAAGAATATTTGGCAAAAGAAAAGAGAGGAGAATGAATAATGAATAGCCCTAGTCTCATCCTTTTATAGCCAAAATTAGGCCAAGAATCCTTTGCTTGGCCACTACTCTTCCTTATGTGATAACTTTAACTCTTTAATTTTAAAACAAATAAAGTATAATCCTTATTATCTTCTAATTAGCAATTTAAAAGAGAGTGAAACTCCTCCTTTGCAAGCCTTGTGTCGTCCACCTCTTGGGCTTCTAGAAGCAAAAATAAAATTTATTTTATTTGCTTCCCATGTGACTTGAACTCGGGCCCAACACCCTTGTATGTGGCGCCATTTCAAAGGCCCAAGTGGCATCTTGAGCCACTTTTCCAAGCCGTTGTGTGTCAAATTTCACGTACTTTTTCTTTTAAGGCCTCCTTGCCTTAATTACCTCTTTTAAACTTTAAAACTCGACATTTCTAAGTCATTTCTAGGTTTCCAAAATTTTCGTTCGGCTCTGTAAGCTTGACATTTGTTAGGTTTCCTAAAATGCTTACTTTCCTCTATTAGCTTAGTTTCCAAAATGTTCACTTTCCTAATTCAGCTTAGTTTCCAAAATGTTCACTTTCCTCTTTTAGCTTAGTTTCCAAAATGTTTACTTTCCTCTTTTCGCTAATCATTTCCGAGTTTCCAAAATATTTACTTTCCTCTTTTTGAAACTTAACATTTCTAAATCATTTCTTACATTTCCAAGACAGTTCCCTACATTTCCTTACATTTCCCTGCATTTCTTTACATTTCCATACATTTCCTTACATTTCCATACATTTCCATACATTTCCATACATTTCCTTACATTTCTATACATTTCCATCCATTTCCATACATTTCCATACATTTCCTTACATTTTCATACATTTCCTTACATTTCCATACATTTCCATACATTTTCATACATTTCCAAGGTTCTAAAAATGCACACCACACATCCATATTACAGTAAACATGCTATTTCATAAAATTAAGCAAAAATACACATAATGGGATTGAACCTCTTCCCTCAAAGTACTTCACTTGATGCCATAACCCTTGCACCTTAGGTGGCATCCCTTGCCACTTTTCCACATCACTTCTTGTTTTAACTTAAAACCAATAATTGTCCAAAGCTTTCTCTTCCATCCTAGGATTTTAAAACCCTTAATTCACTTCCAAACACTACCAAAACCTACTACTCATGAATTATGCACAAACGCATAACCCCTAATCTAGGATGTTACGTTCTACCCTCCTTAAAAATAATTTCGTCCTCGAAATTACTTACTAACAATCGTACAATCCTTCTCATTTGCACTATGCTTACATCAAGACTCGATCTTAATAGAACCATCATACTTTCGAGGGCACAATCTCTAAGTTCCGTCCCTTGGAACTCATTTCTAACGTCGCGATATAATCGATTAAGAAGTTTTATGTATTAAAAACTTTTGTTTCAGCGATTAACTGCGAAGACGCGTTTATGGAAAGAATTTTAGAAGTGGTTCTTCGTATTCATACATGCACACAGTCTTTACATTCATACATCCATCAATCAATTATGAACTTTCGTTCATTCGAGAAATGTTGTAGTTTTCATTGTTGTTGTTTTTCCACTACCGTGGGTATTTTCGTAATTTGCCCTACGGGGTATTTTGTAATTTGTCAAAATAAGGTTCCTTGGTGATTTGTCAATAAGGGTATTTTGGTAATTTTGAAATCCGGGCTTTTGAAAATTTTGAAATTCTGAGAGTATTTCGATAATTAACCAAGGTAAATTTGTAAATCTCAAGAAATCAAGGGTATTTCAAAATTTGCAAAACACGAGGCTCTTTTGAGAATTTGTTTTCCAAATCGGTGATGTTGCAAAATTTTGAAAATCGGGTCATTTTGGTAATTTTGTCAATCGGGGTAATTCCATAAATTTTCAAATCGAGGTATTTTGGACTTTCGCAAAATAAGGTTTTAAATACTTTTACAAAGTGAGGAAATTTTATTGGAATCAAGAGTAATAAGGTAAATTTAAAACCAAGGGCATTTTGAAGATTTCTAATTTGAGGTACTTCGTTGATTTTTCCTTACGAGGTATTTTGGTCATTTTGCAAATCGGGGATATTTTCGTAAATTTCTTTCCATAATCAAAGTATGTTGATATTTTGTAAATTTAGGGTTCCTTTAAGCAAAGTAGTGAAATTTTGATAAGAACTGTGGGTATTTGGAAATTTCATAAACCAAGGGCATTTTAGTAATTTTACCACTAGGGGTACTTAGGTAATTTGCAAATTAAAAATTCTTAGAAAGTTTTTCCAAAATAATAATTTTCATAATTTCAAAAGGGTAGTTTGTTGACTTTTTAAAACTAGGGTTTCCATGAAAATATGGCTAGTCCCTTTCGGGTTTTAATTAGGGGTTTAGCCCGTGTATAAGTCCTCTTAGTTAGGGTGAACCGAGACTACGCACCAAGTAGGATTCGAGTGGAGAGGAGGTGAGTCACGCGGACTGCTTAAATACCAAGCTCCCTTGAAACCATTCCTAGACATGCGTCTGAGGGTTGCCACACCCACTAAGTCCTCTCAGGTTAGGGTGAACCGAAGCTACGCACTGTAGGATTCTGTGAAGAGGAGGTGAGTCACTAGGACTGCTTAAATACCAAGCTCTTGAGGATCCAATCCTAGACATGCGTACCATGGTTGCCACACCCTAACTTGATTGACTTAGCCATAGGTTTGTTTAGTGCATTAAGTCTTACGTGTCTCGTGTTTGAGTAGACTAATCCTGGGTTCAAGTTCCTATCATGCTATTCTACGTTCCATTCCTTTTCTACCCTTCTATAATTCACATAATCACTGCAGATAGATATGGGGTACTTACCGGTGGATGCAATTGGAGACTTAGGGCCATGTCATCATACTGTCTATTTTCGAAATAATTCCATAAAACTCTTTTGGGCTTGTTTGAAAAATGTTTTGGGCCTTAGGCCACAGGCCGAGAGTTTAAAACTGGGCTCTGATACCAAATTGAAACACCCCAAACCCGGCCCACGAGCCTTGACCGGATCTGGTATGTTCCCCGGTGTAAACCGTTTCAAATTCTTTTGTTACTTAGGAAAAACTTGTGTGTTTTTAAATAAAGTTTGTTTTGGGTTGGGCTTGAGTTGAAAACAGGTTTATTTCGTTATTAAAAATCCTTTTGATTTAGGTGACAAAACGTTGGGCTTTGAATTAAATTAATTTTACTTAATCTTTTAATAAATATAAAGATTGTATGCTCAATAAATAAAAGTAAAGTAAACGCTACTACGGCCTTATTACATCAAATAATTTCCCAAAATTAAAACCAAAATAAACTATAAATTACTTAAAATTAAATAAAAGTCCAAGTCGTAAATTTCTTGTTGTGCATGGCCATCCCTAAGCTTCTGCCGAACCCGGTCCATCACTGCTCGTCACCTGAAACATGTTCCCACAACGGGGTGAGTCAACAGACTCAATGTGTACATAAACACTAAGTCTTAACAAATCCAGGCATAACAAATCATATTCATACATATCATAATTTCACATTTAATGATTCAAGATGATGATGCAATCCCGAACCCAAACCTATATGCCATCCGCTACACTCCACCCGTACCATCCTGCACACCGTGGGGACTACTAAGTCAACCCTCCATCCGCTACACACCATCGAAGGCGTCGCTGCAATCGACGTGCTCATCGCCCATATAAAATTCGTGGCATAGCCACCCAGATAATTGTGTCATGAGACACCACATTCAGATAATGTAACCGAAGTTACCACATTCAGATAATGTGACCGAAGTCACCACATTCAGATAATGCGACCGAAGTCACCACATTCAGATAGTGAGACCGAAGTCATCACATTCACTTCCCCTCTCTCAAATAACCCGAATGCCCCATATTATTCATATCATGCATATCATACTTAAATTCACATTCATGTCACTTTTCGCATGTTAAGTATAACATATTTTGTAATCCTAGTAGGAGTAGGAAAAGCGTGCTGAGTACTTTGTACCATAACATGGTACTTTAGCCACATTCTTACACTTTCATATTAACACATATATCAAGTTTAAGCCATAAATCTATTAAGATTAGTGTGGAGTACACACGGTACCTTAGCCATATTCTTACACTTTCATATTAACACATATAATGAATTAAAGCAGTAAATCTATCAAGATTTAGTGTAGGGTACACACGATTAAACAACGATTTCACTTGAGATCCCGAATCCGATCTACTACCTTAGATTTTAATGCCTACATTCGGCGAACATGGTAGCATTTAGCAAAGGCCTATTCGGCCATAAAATCAAATCCTAGTAGGATTAGTACACTAAGGCTTACCTTGTTGCCGATTTCCTATTATTCAAATCCAGAAATTGATCTCTTACTTTCTTTAAGGATGTGAAATTCCTATAACCATATGTTAGATTTAATCTAACATTAAAACATAAACATGGCCTTTGGTAGAATATACATATATCTTACCTTAAATCTTTTAAATCCGAAACTCTCTTCTTGATTAATGGAGATGCCGAAATACCTTAGATCTGAAATCCAATTTCACCTTCCATATTTCGATCAATAAGATATAGGAGGATTAGACTAGCTTTCGCTTAAAAGAAAAGGAATACAATTATAACTATAGATCCTTACCCTTTATATTGAAATCGATGATCCCTCCCGACACCACTTGAGATTGACTTAGAGACTTGATGAAGAATCGGCTATGATCCCTTATGTATTCGCTTTCAAAGATGAAAGAAGAGAGGAATAATAGGCTTAGAAGGAATCGGCTAGGATGCTAAAGAGAAGAGGAAAAAGAATGGATGCTCAAGAAGAATTTCGACGAGAGGAGAGGAGAAAGAATATTTGGCAAAAGAAAGAGGGGAGAATGAATAATGAATAGCCCTAGTCTCATCCTTTTATAGCGAAATTAGGCCAAGAATCCTTTGCTTGGCCACTACTCTTCCTTATGTGATAACTTTAACTCTTTAATTTTAAAACAAATAAAGTATAATCCTTATTATCTTCTAATTAGCCGAATTTAAAAGAGAGTGAAACTCCTCTTTTGCAAGCCTTGTGCCGTCCACCTCTTGGGCTTCTAGAAGCAAAAATAAAATTTATTTTATTTGCTTCCCATGTGACTTGAACTCAGGCCCAACACCCTTGTATGTGGCGCCATTTCCAAAGGCCCTAAGTGGCATCTTCAGGCCACTTTTCCAAGCCCGTCTGTGTGTCAAATTTCACGTACTTTTTCTTTTAAGGCCTCCTTGCCTTAATTACCTCTTTTAAACTTTAAAACTCGACATTTCTAAGTCATTTCTAGGTTTCCAAAAATTTTCGTTCGGCTCTGTAAACTTGACATTTCTTAGGTTTCCTAAAATGCTTACTTTCCTCTTTTAGCTTAGTTTCCAAAATGTTCACTTTCCTAATTCAGCTTAGTTTCCAAAATGTTCACTTTCCTCTTTTAGCTTAGTTTCCAAAATGTTTACTTTCCTCTTTTAGCTAATCATTTCCAAGTTTCCAAAATATTTACTTTCCTCTTTTTGAAACTTAACATTTCTAAATCATTTCTTACATTTCCAAGACATTTCCCCACATTTCCTTACATTTCCCTGCATTTCTTTACATTTCCATACATTTCCTTACATTTCCTTACATTTCCATACATTTCCATACATTTCCTTACATTTCCATACATTTCCATCAATTTCCATACATTTCCATACATTTCCTTACATTTTCATACATTTCCTTACATTTCCATACATTTCCATACATTTCCATACATTTCCAAGGTTCTAAAAATGCACACCACACATCCATATTACAATAAACATGCTATTTCATAAAATTAAGCAAAATGCACATAATGGGATTCAACCTCTTCCCTCAAAGTACTTCACTTGATGCCATAACCCTTGCACCTTAGGTGGCGTCCCTTGCCACTTTTCCACATCACTTCTTGTTTTTAACTTAAAACCAATAATTGTCCAAAGTTTCTCTTCCATCCTAGGATTTTAAAAACCCTTAATTCACTTCCAAACACCCTTAAAACACTCTACTCATGAATTATGCACAAACGATAACCCCTAATCTAGGATGTTACAAAAGTGTCAAACGTCAGCTAATAATAATAATTAAACATGACTCAAGTATTAATAATCTTCATCTAATCTCGTTAAAATAAATAATTAGTAGTTGATACATATAATATTTTAAAACATTAGAGTAGATAACAATCAAATTGGTAATTAAATATTATTAAATATTAAATAATAAAAGTGTCAAATATTAAATAATAACAAAATATCCGACATAGAAAATTTATTTTTAGACGATGAGATGTTCTTGATGATGATGATGATAATGAAGAATGTGACAGCAAAACCTATTAAATAACAAGAAATGGGGATAAGTAGAACAAGCGTGGGCAATGGAGACAATATGGGATTAATAAGGAAGCTGACCTCCAATGGCGATGGTCCAGCATTTGCAGGACCATTAATTGCTTGATGAACCCAATTTGATTGCTTCCACTTTACTGTCGAATCAAGCAATATACCCCACGTTCCAGGCCAACGAAGCACCCACACAACTTAGTGACAGATTCATTATCAATGATAATGAAAGAATTTTACTGCAAAAAACGTTCCACAAGTATACCTTATTCAGGTATGTAATTGAGTTAGAAGCAAGTGAAGTGAGCCTGTAACGGAAAAATTATCTAACAAAGGAATACTTGACGTTTTCTCTTACTATTTTAATTCCTTCTTCAAATAAATAGTTTCTACGATTCTACTCCTATTTTTCTTTTTACTGAATTTGAGCTAAATTATACATAAATGCCGAATTTTAAAAATAATTAAGTGATTAGGCCGATTTTTAGTATATCTATTGGAATAGGCTGATTTTGAAGAGAGAGGGAAAACACGTCCAGCTAACGGTTGAATTGTCAACGGCCATAAAAAGCAGCTAGTTTTTATTTCTATATAAACCCAATTTTTTTCCTCATTTTTTCATTCAAATCCATTTCTCTCAAATCTCTCAAATCTCTCAAGAATTTAGTTCTAAAATTTTAATTAAAATTCTCTCTAGTTCGTCTTGATTTAATTCTATTTTTCGATTTTCATTCTTTTTAATTCAAATTTGGAATGGCAAATACTCTTTATTTATTTCGATCACAACCACATTTCTGCGATTCAACTGCAAATGGTAAGAAAATATTTCTAATTTTTGTAAATTTATTTAAGTTCACTATTAAGTTGTTAAAAGATTAAAATTTAATTTTTTTTCTATAATCAGGCTAGAGATTGGATTTTGCGGTATGTACACACAATCTATCTACGAGGTCATCGCGTATGATTGAACCCTATTTAGAGGATGCGATATTCCTGCACGTGTCTTGTATACTTTGGTGTATAAATTGGACCCGACACTTATCAGCACATTGGTGAAAAGATGGAGACCCAAGACACACACATTTCATCTTTCATGCGATAAGTGTACAATCACATTCGAGGACTTTCAATTATAGCTCGGTTTACAGGTGGATGGGTCAGTCGTTACGAGATCAGTGGTCGTTCGTGATTGAAGCGACATTTGTGTTGGAAAATTTTTCTGTGCCCCGATAGAGATGAAATGGTTGCAAGACAATTTCAAAAATCTCCACAGGAGTTTAAGTCTCGTTGAAACATAACAACACATCCGAGCGTACATCCCGAGGTTAATCGAAGGTGTTCTAATGCTTAATAAATCTCGAACTCTTGTACATTTAAGGTGGCTGCTACAACTCGTCGACTTGAAAGAAGCGGGCCGACTCAATTGGGGGTTATTTGTGTTGGCAACGTTGTACTGAAAGATGTATCGGCCAATGCAACCACAAAAAATTAAAATTGGTGGTTGCGTACTCCTTCCGCAGTCATGGGATGGTTCTAGCTACCATTTTTACGTCTCCGTGCCAACTACCTTTATATTTTTCCACTCGTAACAAGGTAAAATTAATTCTATGATATAGTTATCATAATAATATTTAATTAGGTCATTTTTTGAAAAAAAATATTATTTGAATTTGCAGAATCATGACCTGAGTTATATAGGACTACCGAAGGAGCTTGAAGATATCCGACTACTTTTTTAAAAGTTTTAATTATGTAATATTTATGTTAGAATTTCAACTTTAATATTAAGTAGATAATAAAATTTATTATTTTGTATTTTAGTTTGAATGTACGCCATACTCCGATCCCATAATTCAAGAATGCATCCTGTTTGAATTCTTGGTCAATCCCAATAATTGGCACATGAAGGTGCCATTGATAATTTATGCCATGGTGGAGGTACACGAATCTGATCGAGTGGTGCGACAGTTCGGGTTTAGGTAAACTATTTCGCCGCCACCCTAAGACATCGTAGCACTGGACAAGGTCAACTTGCAGGGGAGAACCTGTCTTCTTTCTCACAGAAGCCATCATTTTCCATGGACATCTAATATCATGCATTGCACACTTGGCCTCGAATTTCTCCAATCAAGATTTAAAAATGTAGAAGTTTACCCTGTGCTTTAGGATGTATCGCTTCACTGCAGCGACAAAAGCATATTTTGAGGAAAACTTCATCCCCAATTGTAAATCGCCCACATCTAACTAAGAACTTGCATGGCCTGGTCTTCTGTGAGGGAGTTCCGGAAACTCTAACCCACCTTCAGCCGAGAGGTCCACATTATGCATGTGGGTCAGAGGTGAGTATGCCCTGAAATACATATTGATTTCAGGAGTATTGTCCGGACCTTCACCATTGGAACCACCATCTTTTAGTTCAATTAGAACCGGCTCTAGTTTAGAAAATAATGTAATTTCTAGGCCATCTGGCCGAAACTCCCAGATTGGACCGTTGTCGATTCAGTGCCCTCTTTTATTTCAATTTGAATTAATTGTCTAGGGTTAGATGTCCTTTCACTGGTGTAGGTTGTAGGGAGTACATCATCCCTTATTGTATACCTGTAGTTACAACCAGAATCACTTGCGGGTCGTGAACCGGTGTAACTTGATGACGTACATGTTTAAGTGTTTTCAGTGTAGAACATCGGCCTTTGGAAGTTAAAATAAAAAACACCAACAGAATGTTGTGCCAATGTGTCGAACTTTTGATTACCTCCAAACCCTGACTGGTGGACAAATTGTGTGCCAATGTTGAAATCTTGGGTTAAAACTAAAGAATGTCTTCCCATTGATGATTCTGGGAATTCATAATGGGAGCTTTCTAACAAAGCCGTGAACCTACCACACAACCATGTGGTTGGGCTTTCAGCTGTTTATTTCATTCCAGCATGAACTAGAACAATTGTCGACCTACAACCAGCTCTATCGACGTCTACAAACTTGACATATAACTCAATTCTAGGTGATCCAATAGCATTATGCATTTGGACCACTACCTCGATTGTCATTGGACCTCTGACATTAAATATTTCATATTAAACCCGGGTCCTTTGACGCTAAATATCTATACTCCAAGGATAAAACTTTGCAACTCGAATTACCCATTTTTCATCTAATTCTTGCTCGGAGCTCTGACACTTAAATTTTGGGTTGAAAGGCAATTGCATTGTGTAGGCTGAAGTAAAAACGAACCCGATGTTGGTGTCACGAATTTCACCGTCATAATAAACAACAATATTAACTCGTCCACTCATTTTCAACCAAATAAGTTGTTTCACATGTTTAAAACCAAAACATTATGCAGAAAACTAGAGTACTTATTATCCATTAACAATAACAATGATGATATAATAACATGTTTTGGGTCGATTTGTGAAATTCAATTCTTTCACATAAACAACATTATCCTTTAATGCAAATCTCATTCTATTGAAAATTTCTTCAAAATTTTAGGTTTGAACATCTCTGGCAGAATGGCCACTCGCTTTATAGCAAAAACTACCCCAGATATTGAACATAACTTGACATCGATAGAACAATTTAAAAAAAATGTGTGTTCTTAGAAGCATTTTCAAAATAAAAACAACAAACGTGCTTCTAGATGTCTGAAAATATCTTGAGAATCCTGAGATATCTGAAAAATAAGAACCAGGATTGTTACATCCCAAAAATGGGGTTAGAAGAAATAGGGATAAAAATTAGATTTTTATTTTTAAAAAAAACAAAAGGTAAGAGAATTTAGTATGTCTTAAATTTTTTTTTTTTGTTAAAAAATTAACAAGAATGAGCCTGTTGGTTAAGTGGTAAGACCTTATCTTTCCCTTAAGTCCTAAGTTTGAAACCCATTGTGAGATTTTAATTAAAATATTTTTCCCTTATTTTTACCGCACAAAAGTGTCAAAATTTCAAATTAACCTTGCCAAAAACCATTTTTTTAAATTTAGTCCTCAATTCAAAATAGTCTCAATTCTACATGAATTCTTAAAACCTATTTCAATTAGAGAAAGAAAGTATTATACATAGCCAATTTTTATCAAACCTTAGAATTTTTACATAGCAAAATTTTAAGAAAAACACCCTCAAACTCTTTTCTTTCCAAATCAACTATCAAGCAAAAGGAGTCAAAGTTTTCAAAATCATCCCTCTCCTTCAAAGAAGATCATCAACCTCCTATTCCAAATTAAGGTTTTTATGTCTCCAAGTCAGGTGTGGGATTTAAACTTAAATCATTGTGTATGATTAATCACTTGTAGTACTAGAAAATAAGGTAGTCTGTTATGTGCGAACCCCTAGTGCATAGGTGCTAACCCTATAATCTTTTATACGAACTCCCATGCTATGAAATCCCCCTGAGTCACAAACACCAATATGTGAGCCCTTATGCAAGCCCTTTTGCATACGTGAGAACCTATATGCGAACCCATATGCAAATCCTCATAGGCTTAAGCATGAGAACTCTCATATATATATATATGTATAACATACGAACCCTAGATACTATGCAAGCCCTATGTATAACATTCGAGCCCTATAGGAACTGTTATGCGAAACCTTAGTGAGTATATGGAACCCTATAGGAACTATTATTGTGCAAACTTATATAATGTAGTTATGCAAACCAATGTGAGTAACTTTAAGTGTGAACTCTTGTAGGTGAGACCATATAAGTGAACAAGCTAAGAGAACACATGTGTGCGAGCCTATGTGTGAACCCTTGAGTGCGAGCCTATGTGTAAGCCCCTCATGCCAACCCCTATAAGTGAACCCTGCTTGTGCAAAACCTGTATGTGTGAACCCCTAGGTGCCAACCCTGTAGGAACTTTTATGCAAACCCAATAATAATTGATATTCGATTCCCTGAATGAGTATATACGAACCCTATAGGAAATATCATGCCAACTCTATAGGAATTTTTATGCAAACTCCATAATAATTGTTATACAAACCCTATAGAAATTGTTATTGTGAAAACCTCTATGATTTAGTTATGAGAACCTATATGAGTAACTTTATGTGTGAACCCTTGTATGCAAGACCATATAGGTGAACACTCCAGGAGAACCCATATGTGCGAACCTATGCGTGAACCCTTGAGTGTGAGCCCCTTATGCGAACCTCTATAGGCAAACCCTACTTGTGCGAAACCTGTATGTGTGAACCCTATAGGAACTTTTATGAGAACCCCATGTAATTTTTGTGTGAGCCCTTAGTGAGTATATGCGAACCCTATAAGAAATATTATGCAAACCGTATAGGAACTGTTACGCGAACCCTATAGTAATTGTTATGCGGGTCCTATAGGAAATATCATGCAAACTATAAGAACTGTTATTGTGCAAACCTATATAATTTAGTTATGCAAACCTATGTGAGTAACCATATGTGTCCACCCTTGTATGAGAGACCATATAGGCAAACCCTCTAGGAGAACCCATGTGTGCGAGCCTATACGTGAACCTTTGAGTGCGAGCCTATGTGCTTGATTTGTCATGAATTACACTATTATTTACATCTTTTTTACACATAATTTTAGCTTGTTTAATAGTTAAATACAATCGATTTAGTAAATATTTAGGTTTTCATGCTTAAAGTAGTAATTTATGATTTTTAGTAGTTTTATTACATTTTATGCATCTAAATAAGGTTACATGGTCTTGTAGGAAAAATTGGGAGCTAGATATGCATATTCGGGCCAAAACTGATGCTTATGTCGCTACATAGAGACACCAATGTCTCAACATCGAAGACAAGAAGAAAAATAAAGCCTTGGAGCAAAAACTACCTTCAGTGTCGCAACACAGCCCTTTGTTGTCGCAACACTGGATCCGATGTTGCAACACTATAGGCATGTGTTGCAACACTATAGGCATGTGTTGCAACACCACCCTTGTATAGCCCAAAAACTTCCTACATGAGATAATTATGTTTTTGAGGGAAATTAGGAGTATTTTTCCTAGACAAACTCTAAGGATAATTTAGGCACTTTAATATTCCGAGTTTAGCTATATAAAGGCCATTGTAATAAGTTTAAACACACAATTTTAGGGAGACAGAAATCATTATTAGATTTGTATTTCATTCTTAGTTTTTACTTAGTTTATTTTATGTTCTTGTAATCAGAATATCCTATTCCGAAGTGAGACTTTCGTGAAGGGAGATTGTTCTGGAGCCATACTTTCATCGTTAAATCCATGAGCATCCCTTTTCTTTTATTCTATTATTTATATCTCTTTCTTTAACATTGTTTAATTAAATGTTTCTGTAAAGATTAGAATCAAGTTATGCTTTATACATATCTTGAATGTTTCAATTGTTCTAATCTTATTAATTGATTGAAGGATAGAGTTTCTTAGCGGATCAGTTGTTTGGGAGAGGAAGAACTTAAATCCTAAGAAGTCATTTAGGTGGGAATTAACCTAAAATTGGTATGGCCTATCCGTGAACACCTTAGTCCTGAACTGGTTTGGACTATGAGATCAAAAGATAAGTAATTCTTACCGACTCATTAGGTTAGTTGGACGCCGAGTTGTGCAACTAGGTTGATGACTAGTTGGTTTAATAGAGCCCTACATTAATAATTAAATAGGTAAAACAATTGGATCTAGGCTAAAGGAACTCGTGTAGTCAAAACAAGGAATGGGAAAAGCCGATACGTGAACTTTGGAGTAGATTTAGGTTTAGTTGAATTTATTTAGTTTATTATTATTATCATCTTGCTTCCTGATTAACACTATTAATTCATGACTTAAGTAGATTAGTAATTATTTTTGGTAATTGGCTTAGTAGTAATTTTTTCCCAAACTGCAATCCCTTGGGTATGATCCTTTGAATACTCACCTACTTCATTGTAACTATATTTGTAACACCCCTAACTCATATTTGTAGCCGAAATAGGGTTACGAAGCATTACTAGAAAAACGTAACTTTAAAACATACATTTGCAAACTTTAATATAAGCATATCATAATCCATTCATATACATGCATATCGTCCCTTAATCGAAGCCTCGAGGCCTTAGAAACACATTAGAAACTATTCGAAACTAAATCAGAAACATTTGGAACATTTAAGAAAAATTAGAAAAATTGACCCTGCAGGGTCACACGGCTGAGACACACGCCGTGTCTTAGGTAGTGTAACAATTAAAATAAGGACACACAATCGTGTCCCAGCCCATGTAACTCTTTGAGTTGGGTCACATGGCCAAGCCAAACGCTCGTGTGCCAGGTCGTGTAACACTCAAAATGGCCTTACATGCCCGTGTGTCAGGAAGTGTAACTGCCTGACTTGTAACTTTCAAAAACTAAAATGGACACACTGCTGTGTGGATATGAAATTGGAAAAATTCAAGTCATTTCCATCACCCATTTCAAACATGTACCTACAAGAAACTTACACATATGATCAAGGCACCAAAACATACTAAAACATGCATAATATGACCAATTCAAATGACCAAATTTCATTCAACCAATATGCCATATAGGCACCTCAATCACAATCAAACAAATATATCTAAACTTATGCATAATTGGCCATATTTCAATCATACACATCTAACTCAATTCCATAACAAAACATACCATACTTGACCACATTACATCTACTCCATCACATACCAAATTGACTATTGAAACATGCATCAACTTAACCATATTACCAAACATCAACAAGATGCCATAAGTACCAAAAGTGTACTAATGTAACACCCCAAACCCAGCCTAAAAGTCTAGACCGAATCCGGAATGCCACATTGATCACCGAAGTGATCATAGGAAAATTTTACAAAATAATTTATCTAAGTAAACCGAAATCGTTTAACATATGTGAGTAAAACATAAATCAAAAACTGTACCACAACATTATAAATCCTTACAGTTTAAACTTTATCCGAATAACAAAATGACCCAAAATAAATAAATAAATAAAAACTCATAGTTTAACCACCAAGCCTGTCCAAGACCTCTACATACCGAGTCCAGCATCAAAAATCGGAGTGGTACTTGAAAAGGGAAACAGAAGAAGAGGGTGAGCTACTCGAGCTCAGTGTGAGATCAAGACCAGTAAAGTTATGGAAATGAAAATAGAACAGAAATAGGAAGGCTTAGAAGAAGTTCAGGTTCAGTAGCGAAGTAGAACCAACCTACCAAACTAAAAAAATTGGTCGATATATGTATCCAAAGCAAACCATACCGTCAGATGACAGTTAAGCATATTGCCAATATCAACACAACCCATATGTAACTCTATAGTCATATGGCCTAATCAAACACAGTAGCAGAAACTTTCAATAGTTACAGACTGGCTTAGAATCAGTTTCAGTGTTAGTTTCAGTTTGGGCCTTAGCCCATCACACAAGGTTCCCTTAGGCACGAGTGCCTTTCAGTTAAATGATACAATCAGACATTTTAGTCAATAAGACAATCAAATATTCCAGTTAAACAGTCAATCAGATATTGCAGTCACAGTGTTACATTCATCATAGTGTCAATTAGATGCATATGAGTGCAAATGAGTTATAAAATAACCCACCCATCCAGCCAACACACCATCTCCGTCCAACCCTACACTTACTGTGGGGATTTAATTAGCCCACCCATCCCTGCACTCTGAATAGGACCTCGAAAAGCCAATCTAATCTTATACCCCATAGGATGTCATCCGGGTTGCCCGCCAACGATGATCATCAGCATTGTCCATGACCCTTAGGGAATTGGGACCGCCTTCGACCGTCTGGGAATTGGGCTATCAGAATGTAGATAAACTGCCAAATCATAAATTACGCAGCAAAGCTAGTGTATAAGCTGTACTGTGCAATATGGTAAACCGTGGTACAGACGTGCAGTATGAACTGCCAGATCAAATAATAGTACGTAGTGTAGCTGACGTACATGCGATACAGTGCAATGCAATAATCCGCTATACCGTTATGACGTCATCCTAGGTTGCCCGGCAATGATGATCGTCCACGTTGTCCACGACCCTCAGGGTATTAGGACTATTAGAATGTAGATAAACTGTTAAATCGTAAATCTCCCTTCTCTTCAACATCCCACCCAAAATAACTTTATGCAAATGTATGAATGCATATGTATGTATGCAGTTAGATGAACACAATTATAACACTAGTTACAGATAATTAATCAAAAGCAGACACTCACCTCCAATCAGTCAGCTACAGAATCAGATATGTGTACATCCATAACTCAAGTTCGGTATCGAGCTTATCACACAACCAACCACAATTAACACACATAAATCGAAGTCAGAGCAGAGTCATAACTACCCTTGCTAAAGCTTAGCTAAGGGTTGAAACACACAGGGTCACGATGGCATTCAATTTTCCAAAAATTCAGAATTTAGCGAGTTAGGTCCACAAGCCCGTGTGCTCCAGACTGTGTGGAGCAATCTAGGTCGTGTGAGGATCCAAACACCCATGTGATGAGTGGCACACGACCCATGTGGAATCCTTAGGCCCCAAAGCAATCACACAACCGTGCATCCCGAAACACACGCCCGTATAGAAACCCTAAGTTCCCCAAACCAGTTACACGGTCATGCAGCCAGGCTATGTGACCCCAAAACTCAGAATCCCTAATTTCCAAATTCACACGCCAGTGTGCCATAAGGACACGGTTGTGTAAAAATAGAAAAAATCCCCAAAATCAGCCACATGCCCGTGTGGCACCCAAAATCGGTTGAAAACCCTAATTTACAAATCCACATGGTCATCGGAGAGGTTACGAAACCACCCCAATTCAGCCCCGAAAACATTGTTTTGGCCACCAAAACCGTACCTAACCTTTGCCCTATCAAAGTATACCGAAAAGTGGAGATTTCTCATCACTCCATCGATTAAAACTCAAAATCCTCTAATTGGGCATCCACTTAAGAAAACCTGAATCATAAGTTTGCAAAAACCATTAAGGAAATAAAAAAAATGTAGTTACAGTTTGAATCCCACACCTGTTTGCGATCGGAGAAGATGGCAGAAGCACAAAATTCCCGAATCCACAAACCAACCATTTTTAGAATATTTAGAAAGCAGAAGAGAGGGGAGGAGAGGAGAACGTGAACACAAAAAGTCAAAAAATATCAAAAGGAAAAGAAAAAATAAATTCAGTTCTTTTTTCTTAAAACTCATAATTTAATAATTTTAAATACTTATAATTATTAACTAAAATCAAAACGAAATAAAGTACCTACCAATGTTCACACCAAGACTCGAACCCGAAACCATGAGGTTCCCTAACACTCTCTCAACCTCCAGACCAGCAGGCCCATTCTGACACTAAACTGCATAGCTTAACTTATGTGTGCAACCTCCTTGCTGCCACTACACTCAAAACCCAGAACTTTTAGGCCCAAAATTCGGGGCGTTACAACTAACCATAATAACACATATACATGCCAAACTTATCAACTAACGGAAACCACAAGTCAACCTATACATGTCATTATAACCTTGGTCAAAACATAAAAAAACTACCGATATATTCGTTGGATAGTGTGATAGGTCTTCGACAAGCTTCCAAACCAATCGAGCTTTTGATAATCTATAAAACATAGGAAAGAAAACTACGTAAGCATATAATTCTTAGTAAGTTTTCATAGATAATTAATATAACATACCATTTCAATGCATAACCTTGTAATTTAAATATGATTCAATCCAACATTAGCTTGGCACAAGCCTAAGCATCATCAACAACACATGTTAGTGCTTTAACACGTAACTCAATTGAATTATCACATGGTGAGGTAGATTAGCATGAACATAATACCATTGAATTCATACTTTCCATAAACATAGATATACATTCATTGATCTTATCATTTCATACCTTTCCATATGTTCATAAAATAGTCGATTGGAACACTTACCATTCCTTCTCTTTTCATGCCCATTGAACCATTCAGAATAACATCGAATACACGAGAAAGCTCAAACAAAGTGTCCTAAACATATAACATTTCTTTTCCTTTTCCTTTACATCGTTGCTCACTCGAGCTGTAAAATGGGTCTGCTCACACAAGCTAATGGTCCGAGTGTAAGCCACATGATGATGCTTGTCGAAACCATTTTTAAAGTTTTTGAAAAAATGGGGATCGACTAAAAAAAACAGAAATAGAGTCGCCACCAATCCTTTTTTACTTTGGATCACCTTATAAAATGTTTTATTTCAAAACTTTTGATTTTGGTCTAAGAAAACAAGAAAACGGGTTCGGGAGTCAGTTACGTATGAGGAAGGGTTAGCAACCTCATAAAGCCCAAAAATTGGTACCCAATGGATGAAATCATGTCCTTTTGTCGAAAATTTGAAAATATGATCCTTTGAAAGAAAATCAAGATTTACCTATCTCAAAGAAATAAAATGCTATACCCAATAAGTTAGAGTGTAACATCTCATGACTTTGAAGCTAGGCTTGTCTTTATTTGTATAAAATCCTTACCTCGAAACACAAAACGTTATATCCAGTAAGTTAGGATACAACGTTTTGAATTTCCAAGAATAAGTTTTGATTTGAAGTTTATAAGTTTAATTTTAAAAGAAAATAGATACTTAATATCCTAATTTCAACGAGAAAAATCGAAACCCAGTAAGTTAGGGCACAATTCTTCTCGAAGTCCCCAAATATTACATATTTTCGAAATTTTAAAAAAAAAACTTTGAATAAAATATAACAATTTTGCAAAATGTGTTTTTATAAAAATGATATGAATCCGATTTTGCATTGATACATTACAATATATAAATATCAAATAGCAATTTACTAAAAATACAAGTAAGTATTAAAAATAATATAGACAATTAACAAAAGAATAATATGACATAACAAATAATACATATCATAAGCAGTTATGCTAAAACAATATTAAGCAATAAAAAACATAAATATATAAATACAAGTTATAAAATATGCAATAACAATTTAAAATCTATAGGAAGCATAAAATTCAAGAATGGATATTAAGTTCTACAAATAGGATCAAATATGAGGAATAAATAAATTAACATTTTATTTAAACACTAGATAGATATCATAACAAAACAAAATAAAAAAAGAAAATGATAATTTTAAAACAATTAATATATAAATAATATATTTTAAATGGATAATATAAAAACTTAGAGTATATAAAAATATAAGGATATTTATAATTTAATAATTTAGTACATAAATATATAAATATTAATATATGATAAAAAGCGATTATAAGTAAATATTATATAAAATTTAAAATAGAAATATATATAATACAATAATCATAAAAATTAAATATATATAATATAAATAATATATATTATATGATGCAAATAAATTTTATCTGAAATAAACTTTTAAAAGTAATATATAATATAATACTATATAATATACAAAATTTTAAAAATGTATAATATAAATAATATATATAAGTTATAAAATAATCGTAATATATAAATAACATTAAACTAAATAAAATAACCTAATATGAATAATGCATAGTAATAATTTAATATATCTGAAAATAATACGTATTAAAATAATCAATAAAAACTTTATATTAATAATAATTTAATTTAAATGATATACGTTATACAATTTTTTAAAAAAGAAATAATATAGAATCTTAATAAAAATAATGTAATTAGATATAATGTGCAAATAATTTAAAATAAATAAAAGAAGGGTAAAAATAAAAAATAGGGATTAAATGTAAATAGTATAAAAGGATCAAATCAGAACTCGCGTCACACTGTAGGGACTAATTAGGCAATTCTGCCTTATCTCCTAAACGACGCCGTTCTATCTCTTGCCCTGAAAAGGCCCGAAGGACTAAATTGAAACAAATTCTATAGTTCTGAGCCAATTTAAAAATAAAGAAATGCAAATTAAATGTAATTGTAAAACTATAATAATGCGAAAGGGTCTACTTGGCAATAAGACCATTACATAAAAACACGCAAATCCTGAGGTGAATCGAGTCGGATTCGGGTCGGGTTTATCAAAACGGCGTTGTTTTGGCTCTAAAATGCCCAAGACGAAACGACGTTGTTTCATCAACCTTATAAAAGCCCAAATTTTTCTAAAAATCATTCATTCCTTCAGTTTTAAAAAAAAAAAAATTTTGCCCCTCAAAACTTTCTCTCCTGGGCGATATCCGTCCCAACACCAAACACCAAACCACATGCAGGTCATAATCGCCTCCGTCTCCCTTGATTCTTCGTGATTTTATTGCAAAAGGAAAGAAATGACAGAAAATCAGCAAAGCAGATTTTGTTTCTTTTTTTTAGCGAATCATTTCGGGTTTATAAATCCCAAAACCCTGTAAAACGAGGACACACATATACAGAGAAAATACAATATACAGAGTCAAAAAAATTACCACATCACTAAAGGTTTTCTTTTATTATAATTTTTTTTCTTCTTCATTTTTGAATGCTATAATTTTTTTTATATATATGCTATTTTATTTCTTTTGGAAACTCTAATATATATATATATATATATATATATATATATATACACACACACACACAACATTTAAAAAAAACAAAAAACTTACAATTTTTTAAATTTCGGCCATCGTGTACGGTGCCTAGGCAATGACGAAGGCAGTGGCGTGGCCGGTGGTCGTGCTGGTGTTGGGACCGAATATCGCCTAGGAGAGAAAGTTTTGAGGGGCAGGATTTTTTTTTTTAAAACTGAAGGAATGAATGATTTTTAGAAAAATTTGGGCTTTTATAGGGTTGATGAAACGACGTTATTTCATCCTAGGCATTTTAGAGCCAAACGCACATTGTTTTGATAAATCGATGTTTTTATGTAATGGTCTTATTTTAGTAGACCCTTCCACATTATTATAGTTTACAATTACATTTAATTAAATATTTTTAAAGTATGGAATTTGTTTCAATTTAATCCTTACATTTCGAGCAAAATTAGAAACGGCGTCGTTTAGGAGATAAGGCGGAATTGCCTAATTAGTCCCTACTATTGAGACGCGAGTTCGATTTGATCCTTTTATATTATTTAAATAATCCCTATTTTTTATTTTTTACCCTTTTTATTTTTTTAAATTATTTCATCTAAGTATATTTTAAGATTCTATATTTCTTTTTTAATTTGTATAATGTATATTATTTAAATTAAATTATTAATAATTAAATTTTTGATTGATTATTATTTATTATTATTAAAATATAAAATGTTTGATTATGTTTAAAATTTTGTTACTATATTATATACTAGATTTTATTTATTGTATTATATATATTTCTATTTTAAATTTTTATATAATATTTACTTATAATTTTATCATATATTAATATTTATATAATGTTAAATATTTTTATTATTAATTTTTATATTTATATTTACTTGAATTTTTATGGTTCCTAAATTTTGTGTACTTGTATTTATTTATTCAATATTGATTTCATCTTATTATATGTATCATTTGTTTGTCATATTATTCGCTTGTTTTGTATAAAATTTTGTACATTGCATCAATGCAAAACGATCATATCAAATTGTTATATTTTATTATTTTTCTTGAATACTTACTGGGTTTCAGATTTTATTTTCTCGTTGAACTTAAATCATAAACTTATTTTATGATTAAGTCAATCCGATAGGTAAATCTTGATTTTTTTCAAAAACTTTAAAAATGGTTTCAACAATGCTCATACAAGCTAATGAGTATCCGCAACACATGTCGGACCTCAACCATCAGTAGGACATTCAAGACCAGCACCCAAAACATGGTAACCCTAATGACATGTCATTTCTATCATATATATTCCTAAGGTTCAAACAGGGCTCGATAATCATCGTAAAATCATTGGATTGCCATCATTTCTTTATATGATAAATAACATAATAACATATACATCAAAATAACATTAAAACATTATCTAAACATAAAACTTACCTCGACAACAAAGATGTCGAAACAAGATTAACTAATTCAAGGCTTTAGCTTTTCCTCGATCTAGATACGTACGAGGTTTATCTTGATCTAAATAAGCAAATTCAATCCATTTAATACTTATATTATTCAATTTAGTCTAAAATTCATACTTTTTCAAAATGACACTTTTATTTCTATACAATTTAGTTCTTAAGCTCATAAATTGAAATTTATGCAATTTTATCCACATTTTATGCTATTCGAATTACTTTGTAATATCTTGATTTTGGTGGGTCTGTGCTTTTAGTATGTTGCATGGATAAGTTAGTAGGTTAAAGGCTTTGAGGTGTGTATTGGGCTCAGGGTTGGGCTTAAATCTGGGTTAAATTGATTAAAAATAATGCTGGTAGTAATTTATTTGTAAATTATTATGTTTAGTAGCAAGTTGGGCTTGTGGCCCAAAATTTGGAGGTGCTTTAAGTGGACATGAGGGTGGCGTCACAAGGGGGAGGAGTTTGGGCCTGGTGTGGCCGCTTGGGGCCCAGATTGATGGGTCAAATTTCGGCACATCAAGGGGGAAGGGGTGGACGGCATAAGGGCTGCATTTTAGGATCTTTATTTCTTTTATTTTAAGTGTTAAAAGCTGATAATTCAAGGGAAAGAGGTGGTTTTAAGGTGGGCTCTTCTAAAGGTAAGATAAGGGATGTCATAATAGATGGATGAGATAAGGGATAAAGGCTATCAGGAGAGGGGAAGGTTGGCCGAAACTCCAACTCTGAGGTGTGTGCATGTCTAACCGAATTTTGTAAGCCAAAGTGTTCATCTTTCTTTCATCTTTTTCTTTCCTAATCTTTCTCACCTACTCTGCTAGCCGAAAATCCTCTCCTCCTATTGTCTCAATTTCTCTTTGCCGCCACTCTCCAACTGTAGCATCCTAAATTTTTGGGCCTATGCGTTTAATGGGTGAATATGTGGAATGAGTTAATTTAAGTGTTAGGGGTCCAAATTGGGCTCAGGCTTAGGTAGAGGCCTTGATTAAAATTATCTGTTTGGGCATTATAGGGTTTAAAAGGTAGTATCTATGTTTAAAATACCAAAGTGGGCTTGTGGCCCAATCTTAGGAGGTGACGCCACACAAAAGGAGTAAGGGGCCCAAATTTAAGTTTCATGGAGCCCAATTCTTTTAATTTAAGCTAAATTTTGGGCATTAGGATTAGGTGGAGTGGATGGCAACAAGGCTAAAATTTAGGGGTTTTAATGTTTAAAATATGTGGATAATAAGCGAGATAAAGGCTATTATTTAGGAATTTATTTTATGTGGATAATAAGCAAATAAAGGCTAAGATCTAGGGATTTTATGATTAAAATATGTGGATAATATCTGATAAAGGAGGGAGGAGTTAGAGATAATTAAGTCTCTTTTAGATGAGCTAGTAGATTAAGATAAAGGAGAAAAGTTAAGAATTTATCTACAAAGAGAGTGATGGCCAAGAATCCATCACTAAGAGGAGTAAAGAAACCAGCTACTACATGGCAAAGGGTTGCCGAATTTCCTATAAATAGGGGGGCTAGCTCCTTGTTTCTGACATTAAATACTCTCCCTTTTGTGCCGAAATTCCTTAGCTTATTTTCTCCAAATTTCTTTCTCCAATTTCTCTAAAAGCCAAAAACTCCATTATTCTCTTCTTTCTTCTAAAAGCCAAAAACTCCAATATTCTCTTCTTTGTCCTAAAAGCCAAAACTCCATTATTCTCTTCTTTCTTCTAAAAGCTGAAAACTCCATTATTCTCTTCCTTATCTAAAAAGCCGAAATATCTATAGTTTTTATTTTATTCATCCTATTTGAGAAATTGTTCTATACTTCCAGCATTTAAGTCCTCCATTGACATTGTCAAATTCTCTCTCTAGTACTAGCCGAATCTCCTAAGTTAAAGTAAGAGTAGATTTTTTATTAGTTCTCATAATCTATTCCCGATTTTTGAAAAGGCAAAAGTTGAAAGCTAATAGTTTAATGGTTTATGATGGGTGGCAAGTCGGGATTTGAAGGAAGCCTAGTCGACTAGATCTAAAAGCCAAAATTCATAAGTCTCCAATTTCGGGATTTTTAAGGTAAGAAGATTTTCCTAGATTTCTATTAGATTTCATCATTATATATAAGATTTTAACTTTATAAGGAGGATTAACGATTAAATATTATTATAGTAACTCTGGTAAGGATTTATGATGGAATTAAATATGGATCAGGCAAAAGAAAGAATCCCTAAGTTTAAGAAATGAGCGAGATCTCATTGCTCGAGATTGGCCAATTGGTTGTGAACCGCTCGAACAACACCTTAGGCGGATAGTAGTTGTGTCGACTAAGGATAGCGTCGATATAGAAAGCCTTGTTTTATCGGTGTCAGGTGTGTAGATTCTTGACACATAAGCTTTGTTATAGTATATGTATGTTATGGGCTAAAAGCCAAAAATGAGGTCAGATATAAGCAATTCATTATTACGTAAAGGGTAGGCAAGGGATGCCAAATACGTAATCATAGAAACTTCTCTATGTGTATCAAGTATGTAAAAATATGTGATCTGTTTAGATAGTTTAATGTTCTGATTCTTGCATGTATGCATGGGATGGGATTGGTTGATTTACGGAAGCGGAGGAGGTCGCGAGGTGATCGGTGGCTTTGCCACATAGGTCACATAGTGATCGGTCTTTATGATGACAAAGACAAATTGTCGATATATTATTAAGGTCGCATAGTGATTGGTGGCTTCACCACATAGGTCACATAATGATCGGTCTTTATGATGAGCAACACAATATCGATATGGTGTGTAGCGGATGGAGGGTTGATTGTAGAAATCCCACGGTATGATGGTTGGTGCGGGGTGTGTAGAGGATGGACTCATAGGTTTGGGATGGGCCATGTTGCATATTTTGTTACCCTTGTATACGGGTCAAGGCTCATAATGTGTTTGTGGGCCTCAAGCCTTTTATGTGTTCTTGGGATTTGCACTCGAGTCTTGGTGACTCAACCTTTTATTTTTCCCAACATTTGGTGAGCGGTAGATCGTGAACATAGGAGCCGAAGCGGACTCGAGGGCCATCATGTTTTATTTCTACAAATTATTTTGAGATTTCTTTAAGTTTATTTTATTTTTATTTGGGATTTTTTAAGGCCCTAGTTTTTATTCAACTAAGAAGTTTCCAATGTTATGCAACTTATATATTTTATGTCAAGGTTTATTTATACTTAATAATACTAATATAAGATTTTATTTTTAAAATGTCACTTATTTACTCTAATAATGTCTAATTAACTTACGACTTCCAAAACCAACAAGGCAAAAGTTTTCAATGTACAAGCCATGACACGCCAGATCCAATCGAAATGCGTGGTAGGGTTTGGGGTGTTACAATTTTATATCGAGCCAGTTCAAAACTTCAATGTGAAATGGGTCTAGAAATGTTTTAGAAATTTTTTTGAGGACATGGCCTTGAGTCTACCAAGCACCCGATCCACCTGTAAGTATTCTAAACTCTTCTTTGTGTTATTTATGTAGGCTTAATGAGCTTTATGGAACGTAGACTATCTAGGTTAGAACTTGATGGACTCTGAAGGCTTAGGCAAACAACTCTTCAATTCCATAAGACTTAACTTCACTAAAACAAAACACGTAAACGAGTCACAAGACTAAGGTGTGGCAACAGCATATGCATGTCTAGGAGTAGATCCAGGAAGAGCTTGGTATTTAAGCGATCCGGGTGACTCACCTCCTCTTCTCGGAATCCTACAGTGCGTAGTATTTATTCACTCTAGCTATAAGGACTTGTTCATGGTTGAACCCATAATTAAAACCGAAAGGACCAACCACCTTATTTTGCAAAGAAAACCCTAAGTTTTGTACACTTCCGAAAAAAAATACATTTGATTTCAAAATGTTCGCAACTATGAAGAAAATTACCAAATTACCCTTGTTATGCAAAATGACCAAAATAGCCCTGATTTGTAGAATTACCAAATTACCCTTATTTTGTAAAATTACTAAAATACCCCTGAATCACAAAAAATTACCGAAATACCCCCAAATTTCAAAATTACTGAAATACCCCAAAATTTCAAAATTACCAAAATACCACGAATTTTAAAATTATCGAATGCCCCAAATTTCAAAATTATCGAAATACTCTCGATTTCAAAATTTTGAAATGCCCAATTTCAAAATTACCAAAATATCCTCGGTTCTAAAATTACCAAAATACCCCAGGAATGCAAAATTACCAAAATACCTTTATTTTATAAAATCATCAAGGAACCTTATTTCAAAAAAATTATGAAAATGCCCTATAGGATAAAATTACAAAATACCCACGGTAGTGGAAAACAACAACAATGACAACCACAACACTTTTCTGTAATGAACGCGAGTTCATGAATGTTGATGATTGAATGAATGAACTTGAAGCTGTAGTGTGTGTATGAATTCCAAAGAACTACTTTTTAGAACTATTAATCATAAGACTACTCGCGATAAATCAGTGGAAAGAAATAATGATTCATAAAATTTCTAATCAGATAAACGCAAATCGATAGAATGAGTACAATGGGACAAAGACGCTTCAGATGCGAATAATGGTGCGTACCCTACCATAGTATACTAAGTGTTTTTTTTGGCTTTAGAATTAGAGTGCGTAGCGAAAGCATAGTGGTGAGACTCAGGTAGAATGATTACTAGTTAGTTGGAAATTTTGAGGACGAAATTTCTTTAAGGAGGGTAGAAATGTAGCATCCTAAATTTTTGGGCCTATGCATTTAATGGGTGAATATGTGGAATGAGTTAATTTAAGTGTTAGGGGTCCAAATTGGGCTCAGGCTTAGGCAGAGGCCTTGATTAAAATTATCTATTTGGGCATTATAGGGTTTAAAAGGTAGTATCTATGTTTAAAATACCAAAGTGGGCTTGTGGCCCAATCTTAGGAGGTGACGCCACACACAAGGAGTAAGGGGCCCAAATTTAAGTTTCATGGAGCCCAATTCTTTTAATTTAAGTTAGCTAAATTTTGGGCATTAGGATTAGGTGGAGTGGATGGCAACAAGGCTAAAATTTAGGGGTTTTAATGTTTAAAATATATGGATAATAAGCAGATAAAGGCTATTATTTAGGAATTTATTTTATGTGGATAATAAGCAAATAAAGGCTAGGATCTAGGGATTTTATGATTAAAATATATGGATAATATGTTGATAAAGGAGGAGGAGTTAGAGATAATTAAGTCTCTTTTAGATGGGCTAGTAGATTAAGATAAAGGAGAAAATTTAAGAATTTATCTACAAAGAGAGTGATGGCCAAGAATCCATCACTGAGAGGAGAAAAGAAACCAGCTACTACATGGCAAAGGGTTTAGAATTTCCTATAAATAGGGAGCTAGCTCCTTGTTTCGACATTAAATCCTCTCCCTTTTGTGCGGAAATTCTTTAGCTTCTTTTCTCCAAATTTTTTTCTCCAATTTCTCTAAAAGCCGAAAACTCCATTATTCTCTTCTTTCTTCTAAAAGCCAAAAACTCCAATATTCTCTTCTTTCTCCTAAAAGCCGAAAACTCCATTATTCTCTTCTTCCTTCTAAAAGCTGAAAACTCCATTATTCTTTTCCTTATCTAAAAAGTCAAAATCTTTATATTTTTTATTTTATTCATCCTATTTGAGAAATTGTTCTATACTTCCAGCATTTAAGTCCTCCATTGACATTGTCAAATTCTCTCTCTAGTACTAGCCGAATCTCCTAAGTTAAGGGAAGAGTAGATTTTTTTTTAGTAGTTCTCATAATCTATTCCCAATTTTTGAAAAGGCAAAAGCCAAAAGCTAATAGTTTAATGGTTTATGATGGGCGGCAAGTCAAGATTTGAAGGAAGCCTAGTCGACTAGATCTAAAAGCCAAAATTCATAAGTCTCCAATTTCGGGATTTTTAAGGTAAGAAGATTTTCCTAGATTTCTATTAGATTTCATCATTATATACAAGATTTTAACTTTATAAGGAGGATTAACGATTAAATATTATTATAGTAACTTTGGTAAGGATTTATGATGGAATTAAATATGGATCAGGCAAAAGAAAGAATCCCTAAGTTTAAGAAATGAGCGATGTCATTGCTCGAGATTGGCCAATTAGTTGTGGACCGACACGAACAACACCTTAGGTATATAGCAGTTGTGTCGACTAAGGATAGCGTCGATATAGAAAGCCTCGTTTTATCGGTGTCAGTGTGTAGATTCTTGACACATAAGCTTTGTTATATTATATGTATGTTATGGGCTAAAAGCCAAAAATGAGGTCAGTATGAGCAATCGTATTACCCGTAAAGGGTAGGCAAGGGATGCAGTGTACGTAATCATAGAAACTTCTCTATGTGTATCAAAGTATGTAAAATATGTGATCTGTTTAGATAGTTTAATGTTCGATTCTTGCATGTATGCATAGGATGGGATTGATTGATTTACGTAGGGAGGCGGTCACGAGGCAATCGATGGCTTTGCCACATAGGTCACATAGTGATCGGTCTTTATGATGAAAGACAAATTGTCGATATATTATTAAGGTCGCATAGCGATCGGTGGCTTCGCCACATAGGTCACATAGTGATCGGTCTTTATGATGACGAGACAAATTGTCGATATGGTGTGTAGCGGATGGAGGGTTGATTGTAGAAATCCCGGTGTGATGGTTGGTACGAGGTGTGTAGAGGATGGACTCATAGGTTTGGGATGGGCCATGTTGCATATTTTGTTACCCTTGTATACGGGCCAAGGCTCATAATGTGTTTGTGGGCCTCAAGCCTTTTATGTGTTCTCGGATTTGCACCTTCGAGTCTTGGTGACTCAACCTTTTATTTTTCCCAACATTTTAGGTGAGCGATAGATCGTGAACATGGGAGCCGAGGTGAACTCGAGAGGCCATCAAGTTTTATTTCTACAAATTATTTGGGATTTCTTTAAGTTTATTTTCTTTTATTTGGGATTTTTTAAGGCCCTAGTTTTTATTCAACTAAGAAGTTTCCAATGTTATGCAACTTATATATTTTATGTCAAGGTTTATTTATACTTAATAATACTAATATAAGATTTTATTTTTAAAATGTCACTCATTTACTCTAATAATGTCTAATTAACTTACGACTTCCAAAACTAGCAAGGCAAAAGTTTTCCATGTACAAGCCGTGACATGCCAGATCCAGTCAAAATGCATGGGCCAGGTTTGGGGTGTTACACCAACACTTTGTTTTTCTCTTCAGTCTTTTCTTTCAAAGTCGAATACCCTAGTCCCCATCATTTTCCTCCATAACCGAATCTACAAGAGTGGGTTCTTTTTCCCGAAGGTGCACCATAAGCCGAATACTCCTCTTTAATCCGTTGAGTTTCAAAATTTTGCTTCTCTGTGATTTCTCTATTTTTATCATGTTCTAATCCGAATCGTTTGTTCCAAAGTCCTGTCGATTTCACTCTCTGCCCCTAGAAGTTGAATCCTATCTTGCTATAGTCAGAGGTGTCGATTTGGTGAAAAACCCGAAGGTAGGTGGTGGTAGGTTCGGTCGAATGGCCTTTCTTATTCTTTCCCCTTTGGCCGAATGTGTTATGGTACTCAATTGGTTGCGTTTCAGGGATTGATTTAATATATGGATGTTGGATGAATGTAGGTAGGTTGGTGGTGACATTTTCGTAAAGACTTTCGGGATCCAAAAGCTAGATAAGGGTTTCGTTTAAACGTTGTGTTTATTTATTAGATCTCATCGGGTTGATTGGTTTAGTGACCAAGGGGTTATCATGGACAATATTAACAGTCAAGAAATAGGGGTTGGATCTATAAACCCAATGCCAAAGTACAAGAAACGATCAGTATCGAGTGTGCGTGATTGTCCTTTGGAGTGTGGGCCGACATCGAAAGTAGATCGTAGGCCGATAGTAGTAGAGTCGAGTGGCAGTAGCATAGAAGCAGTAAAAATGTTAGTACGAAAACCAGGTGTGTAACTCTTACACACTTTCTATACTTAATATGTAAATGTTGTGTGTTGTTAAAAGCCGAAATGATGGCAATGGTTACTAAATTACCCTTGTGGGTAAAAGCGAGGAGGCCAGGTAAGTTGTTACTATTTCTCACGTTGATTGTGATCTATGAGAGCATGATATTTTGTATGCATGATTTTTGTATGTTAAGCATGGTCATACTGATATTGTTACCATAAATATGTGTTATGGATGATGAGAGGAGGGGGAGTATGATTTATCAGACTGTCACTAGTGATTTGGTATCACACAGTGGGTTGGCCCCACATACTAAAAATTGTGACTAAGTCTCAGTGGTTTGGCACCACCAGTGGTTTGGTACCACATATGATATTTTTGTAACTTTGGTTACTAGTGGTTTGGTACCACATATGATATTTTTGTAACTTCGGTTACCAGTGGTTTGGTATCACAAGGGGTAGATTTGGGAGACCCAGATGGATGCTTAGGTTGGATGGGTTACATAACTTGCATATTAGTGTATGAATTTGTGTAAGAGCATAACTTTTATTAGGATTGGGATTTGTACACTGAGTCTAGACGACTCACCCTTCCGTTACATTTTGCAGATCAGACCTAGATCGTGGATATGGAGCCGGAGCGGACTTGAGGTGGCCATGCACAACATTTGGTTTATTTCAAAGTTTTCCATTTGGACTTAGCTATTTTATTAAATTTTGGTTTTCAGTTCTGTAATAAGGCCGCTTAAGTTTTATTTGGGTTCTTTTATTTAGTTGATTTTAAAGTTTCTATTTAATATATTGATTATGCTATGAAATGGATGTTTTCAAAAGCTAAATAAATACTTGTTTTTTTTTTTGTATACAAAGACTAAGTAATTAATACGGAGTAACAACATGACAACTAAGTTTCTCCAAACCAAGTTTCAACATGTTTTACACGATACAAAATGCATCGACGTTTTCTCAAAAACTTACATTTTTTTTCTTTCTAAAACAAATTGGTTTCCAAACGTTTTCTTTTATGTGGCACGCCAGATTCGGTTGTAGTGTTTGGACCAGGTTTGAGGTGTTACATTTTGGTATTAGAGCCCGGTTCATAGGCTCGGTTGTGGGCTTAGGGCCCAAAATATGTTTTAAAAGTTTGTGAAATGATCATTTTTGGAAAGCATGGCACCTGAGTCTCCGGCACCGATCCACCCAGATAAGTACCCTAACTCTTGTTGTGATATATATGTTGGGCTTTGTGGGCTTTAGACGTAGTTAAGCATGATAGTACTAATGGACCATAGGGCTAGTTATACAACTTCTTAATTAAATAAGATTTAAGCATAATTGAACAAACCTGGGAGTAAGTCGCTGAGTTAGGGTGTGGCAACAGCCATGCGCATGTCTAGGATTGGATTCAGGGAGAGCTTGGTATTTAAGCAGTCCCAGTGACTCACCTCCTCTTCGCTCGAATCCTACCTGGTGCGTAGTGACTGTTCACCCTAACCATGAGGACTTGTTCATAGGCTAAATCCGATAATTAAAACCCGAAAAGGACCATCCACCTTGTTTTGTAAAACCCTAGTTTTAAAATTACCAAATTACCCCTGGATTTGTGAAAACTACCTTAGATTTGGAAAATGACCAAAGTACCCCTGGTTTGTAAAATTTCCAAATTACCCCTAACTTTCAAAGTTACTGAAATACCTCCGAGTTGTAAAATTACCAAAATACCCCTGCTTCACAAAATTACCAAAATACCCTTATTTTAAAAAAAATTACCCAAAACTTTATTTTGGAAAATTATAAAAATACCCCTGTAGGTTAAAATTACGAAAATGTCCCCGGGTAGTGAAATGATGAAAATACCCCTGTTCATGGAATGTGGTCTGTGGATGTTGTTTGTGTGATGAATATACTTAGAACTAGGAGATAAGCTTGAAATTGAAACTTTAGATAGATTCAAATTCAAAAGAATCACTTTAAAAACTATTTTCATAAAATTATTCATGGATAAATAGTGAAAATAGATAATAATTCATAAAATTCTTAACCAGATAAACGCAAACGAGGAGATGAGTACAAGAGGTCGAGGACATCCGTCGCATGGTCGAGGTAGAGGTAGGATGGCCTTGTCGGAGCCAGTAGGGTTTGGCCATGGGTCCGAAAATGTGATCTTGAATCTGCCGGCGTGAAGATGAGTTTTAAGATCGGATGGGTGGTAACGATCAAGATCTCAGCAAGATACGAGTTTTGGAAAGAGTTGTCGGGGCGGCGTGGGTGCAGGAGCCCGAAAATCTATGGCTTAGCGACTCTGGGCAAATGGAGCAGAAGTATTTAGGGGAGTTTCTGGTGTGGCTCCCAACACAGCTGAGTACTGGTTAGAGGCAACAGAGCGGATAACAGAGCGGATAATGGATGAATTAGACTTCTTGGCTGAAGAGAAGTTGAAGGGATAGTATCTCTTCTCCGGGATGAGTCGTACCAGTGGTGGCTCACAGTCAGGGATGGTCCAGTGGCCGGTGAAATCACGTGGGACTATTTTAGGGCAGCCTATTAGAAAAAGTATGTGGGGGCTGGTTATACTGATGGGCAACATAGGGCATTCTTGAATTTGGTGCAAGGGAATAAGTTGGTACCCGAGTACGAGTCTAAATTTTTGAGGTTAAGTAGGTATGCTCGGGGTATGGTGGCTACGAAACATGAGGGTTGTGTTAGGTTCGAGGACGGGCTAAGAGATGAGCTGCGGGTGTTGATTGCACCTCAACGTGAAAGGGAATTTTTCATTCTCGTGGAAAAGGCCAAAATAGTTGAGAGGATTAGAGTGGACCTTTGGAAGATTGAGGCAGTTTTGGTTTGGAAGCCACCGAAGTCTGTGGTGGAGATTCAGAGTTTTTGGGTTTAACAGGGTATTACTGAAGGTTTGTGGAAGGGTTTTCTTTGATTGCGGCACCATTAATCAAGTTACTAAGGAAAGGGGTTCCGTTTGTGTGGTCGAATAAGCAACAGGAAAGTTTTGAGAAGTTGTAAAGGATTTTGATGGAAGCTCCGGTGTTAATTCAACCAGAAGTCGGGAAGGAGTTTACGATTTATTATGATGCATCCCATACAGGATTGGGATGTGTGCTGATGCAAGAGGGGAATGTAGAAGCATATGCTTCTCGACAGTTAAGACCTCACAAAGTAAACTACCCGACGCATGATCTCGAATTGGCTGCAGTGGTTTTTGCCCTAAAAATTTGGCGACATTACTTATATGGAGAAAAGTCTGTCGTGTATACGGACCATAAGAGTTTGAAGTACCTTCTTATGCAGAAGGAGTTAAATTTGAGGCAGAGAAGGTGGATTGAGCTGTTAAAGGACTATGACTGCTCGATTGAGTACCACCGGGAAAGGCTAATGTGGTAGTGGACGCTTTGAGTCGTAAGGTGGTGGCAGAGCTAAAAGCCATGTTTACTCACCTTAGTCTATATGATGATAGAAGCCTGTTAGCGGAATTGCAAATGAAGCCAACATGGATTAACGAGGTTAAGGAAAAATAATTGGTGGATGAAGTTTTGAGCGCACGAAGGTTACAAGTGCAGAATGATGGATTGGAGGGGTATAGTTTGAGTGGCGATGGAGTGTTATGTTTTCGGGGAAAAGTGTGTATGCCTAAGGATGTGGAGTTAAGGCAAAAGATTTTGCAGGAGGCACATAGCAGTCCATATGCTATGCATCCGGGAGGTAGTAAGATGTACCAGGATTTGCGAGAGTAGTTTTGGTGGCCGAGCCTTAAGCGGGAGGTAACAGAATTTGTGGGTAAGTGTCTGACATGTTAGCAAGTCAAGGCTGAACATCAGTTGCAGTCAGGTCTGTTGCAACCGATTAAGATTCCACAATGGAAGTGGGAAAGGATTACAATGGATTTTGTGAGTGGGCTACCCCTTACGCCTACCAAGAAGGATTCAATTTAGGTGATTGTGGACCATCTGACAAAGTCTTCTCATTTTGTACCTATGCATATGGATTATTCTCTTCAGAAGTTAGCAAGACTATATGTAGTAGAGATTGTGAGGTTGCATGAGGTGCCAGTGTTGATTATTTCGGACAGAGACCCTAGATTTACATCAAGGTTTTAAAAGGCTTTGCACAAGGCACTAGGTATAAGATTGGATTTCAGTACAGCATTTCATCCCTAGTCAGATGGACAATCAGAGAGGGTGATTCAAGTTTTGGAGGACATGCTAAGGGGTTGTGTCTTGGATTTCAAAGGCAGTTGGGAAGAATTCTTACCTTTGGCAGAATTTGTGTATAACAATAGTTATCAAGCAAGTATTCAGATGGCACCATACGAAGCATTATATGGTCGGAAGTGTCGTACCCCTACATGTTGGACGGAGTTGGGGGAGCGGCAGTTGTTGGGTCCAGAGTTGGTTGTTGAGACAGAAGATAAGGTGAAAGTGATTCGAGCTCGGTTGAAAGAAGCGGCGGATAGGTAAAAGTCTTACGTCGATCTTAAATGAAAGGATATAAAGTTTGCAGAAGGTGACAAGGTTTTCTTGAAAGTGTCCCCGTGGAAGAAGGTTCTGAGGTTCGGTAGGAAAGGCAAGTTGAGCCCTAGGTTTATCGAGCCTTATCGGGTGTTGAAGCAAGTAGGACCAGTGGCTTACCAGCTTGAGTTACCACTAGAGTTGAGTCAAATCCACGATGTGTTTCATGTTTCTATGCTTAGGCGTTATCGCTCAGATCCGTCGCATGTTGTGCCAGTGGATGAGATTGAGGTGAGCCCATACTTGTCTTTTGAGGAGGAACCAATATAGATCCTGGATCGGGATGTTAAGGTTTTACGTAGAAAATCAGTTCCTTTGGTGAAGGTATTATGGCGGAATCATGGATCAGAAGAAGCGACATGGGAGATAGAAGATATTATGCGACAGCAATACCCTCAACTCTTTTGACCAGGTAAATTTTGAGGCTGAAATTTATTTTTAAGGGGGTAGAACTGTAATATCCTGATTTTGGTGGGTCTGTGCTTTTGGTATGTTGCATGTATATGTTAATAGGTTAAAGGCTTTGAGATGTGTATTGGGCTCAGGGTTGGGCTTAAATCTAGGTTAAATTGATTAAAAATAGTGCTGGTAGTAATTTATTTGTAAATTATTATGTTTAGTAGCAAGCTGGGCTTGTGGCCCAAAATTTAGAGGTGCTTTAAGTGGACATGAGGGTGGCATCACAAGGGGGAGGAGTTTGGGCCTGGTGTGGCCTCTTGGGGCCTAGATTGATGGGTCAAATTTCGGCACTTCAAGGGGGAAGGGGTGGACGGCATAGGGGCTGCATTTTAGGAGCTTTATTTATTTTATTTTAAGTGTTAAAAGCTGAAAATTAAGGGGAAAGAGGTGGTTTTAAGGTGGGCTCTTCTAAAGGTAAGATAAGGGATGTGATAATAGATGGATGAGATAAGGGATAAAGGCTATCAGGAGAGGGGAGAGTTGGCCGAAACTCCAACTCTGAGGTGTGTGTATGTGTAGCCAAATTTTGTAAGCCAAAGTGTTCATCTTTCTTTCATCTTTTTCTTTACTAATCTCTCTCACCTACTCTGCTAGTCGAAAATCCTCTCCTCCTATTGTCTCAAATTCTCTTTGTCGTCACTCTCCAACACTTTCTTTTTCTCTTCAGTCTTTTCTTTCAAAGCCGAATACCCTGGTCCCCATCATTTTCCTCCATAATTGAATCTACAAGAGTGGGTTCTTTTTCCCGAAGGTGCACCATAAGCTAAATACTCCTCTTTAATCTGGTGAGTTTCAGGATTTTGCTTCTCTACAATTTCTCTATTTTTATCAAGTTCTAATCTGAATCGTTTGTTCCAAAGGCCCTATTGATTTCACTCTCTGCCTCTAGAAGCTGAATCATGTCTTGCTATAGTTAGAGGTGCCGATTTGGTGAAAAAGCCGAAGGTAGGTGGTGGTAGGTTCGGCCGAATGGCCTTTCTTATTCTTTCCCCTTTGGCCAAATGTGTTAAGGTACACAATTGGTTGCGTTTCAGGGATTGATTTAATATATGGGTGTTGGCCGAATGTAGGTGGGTTGGTGGTGGCGTTTTCGTAAAGACTTTTGGGATCCGAAAGCTAGGTAAGGGTTTCATTTAAACACTGTGTTTATTTATTAGATCTCATCGGGTTGATTGGTTTAGCGACCATGGGGTTATCATGGACCATATTAACATTCAAGCAGTATGGGTTAGATCTATCAACCCAACACCAAAGTACAAGAAATGATTAGTATCGGAGTGCGAGATTGGCCTTTGGAGTGTGGGCTGACATCGGAAGTAGATCGTAGGCCGATAGTGGTAGTGTCGAGTGACAGTAGCGTAGAAGCAGTAAAAACGTTAGTACGAAAACCAGGTGTGTAACTCTTACACACTTTCTATATTTAATATTTAAATGTTGTGTGTTGTTAAAAGCCGGAATGACGACAATGGTTACTAAATTACCCTTGTGGGTAAAAGCGAGGATGCTTGGTAAGTTGTTACTATTTCTCGCGTTGATTGTGATCTATGAGAGCATAATATTTTGTATGCATTATTTTCATATGTTAAGCATGATCATCTTGATATTGTTACCATAAATATGTGTTATGGGTGATGAGAGGAGGGGAGTATGATTTATCGGTGTCACTAGTGATTTGGTATCACATTGGGTTGGCCCACATATTAAAAATTGTGACTAAGTCTCGGTGGTTTGGCACCACCGGTGGTTTGGTACCACATATGATATTTTGTAACTTTGGTTACCGTGGTTTGGTACCACATATGATATTTTGTAACCGGTTACGGTGGTTTGGCACCACCGGTGGTTTGGTACCACAAAGGGTAGATTTGGGAGACCCGGATGGATGCTTAGGTTGGATGGGTTGCATGACTTGCATATTAGTGTATCAATTTGTGTAAGAGCATAACTTCATTGGGATGGGGATTTGTACACCGAGTCTAGACGACTCACCGTTCGTAACATCTGAATTAGGGGTTATTTGTAATTTAAATATTTTCCCATGTGTGTGTGCTTGAAGAATTAAATTCTAGAATTATTAAGCATGTTCTAGGGCTAGGACTAACCCAGAGCTAGGTGGGACTTGGAGCTAAAATTTCTTTTTAAGTACCTAAAAGGAAGGAAGCTAGGGATGGGGTTAAATAAAATTTTGGGTGAAACGTGACACAAAAAACAAGCATGGCTAAGTGGCTTTCATGTGCCACTTAGGTGCCTTGAGGTGGCGTCAAGGGGTCTTAGGATCAAATCTCGGCGATAACAAAGGGAAGTGTTTTTCTTTTGGGTTTTGTTGGCGTTAAAGAGAAGGGGCCAGGAAGGAAGGTCTTAAAAGTTAAATGGTGTGGTTAAGGGCATGAAAGGCGGGTTGGCGAGTGGCTTAGGCCACTTAAGAATTTAAGCGGTGGTCTCGGGTTCGAGACATAAGGGACGCAAGGAGCAATTATTTTGGGCTTTTGCGTTAAAGGGAGAGGCCAAAGCGGGCTTATAATTAAAGGTGAGGCTTTATGTCATGAAAGTCTAATGGGAGAAGTGGCAAGGCGATGGAAGTAAGAATTTGCGGTGGGGTGTGAGTTCGATCCAAAAAGCGCATTGGCATTTTTATTTTTTCAATCTTCTTTGGCGTGAATGGGAGAGTGTTGGTCTAATTTTGGACTCTCAATTTAATTTGGAAGAGGAATTTTAGTGTTTTATTTTCATTTAATTTGTTAAAGAGGAGATTAAGGGATAGAAGGTAAGATAAATCATGTTTTATCTTGGATAAATCAAAAGTGGAATTATCACCCAAAAGAGAGTGTTGGCGAACCTTGGACTCTATGGGGCTGTCCATGATCGGTTTAACACCTAGAGAGGCCAAAGTTCTTCAAAATTCTTTTCTTTCTTCTCCAAATTCTTCTTTGAATTTCCTCTTGTTGCTTTGCCTATATTGCTAAAAATTCCGACTTCTTTTCTTCTTCTTTTACATGTCGAAATCCTCCTTGATCCCTACTTCTTTTCCTTCTCCTTTTCTTCCTCCATTAGCGAACCCTACCACCTTCTTTGAAATTCCCTTATACAATTGCCCAAAATTATTGAAAATTCCAGCATCTCTTTTGTTTTTCTTAGCGAATCCCTCCTCCCTATTTGGTGTAGTTTTGGCGAACATCAAAGAAAAGGGTGCTCTCTTCTTTTCCAATCAGTTTGAGAGGAAGGTATGTGCTCAAGGCTGAATGCCTATTTCCTTTTTCTCTCTATTCTCTGTTGACTTTTACAAGGGTAAGATCCGATTTCGGCATTGTATGGCAAGTGTAAGACACCTGATGTAGGAATCGGTTTGTTGTAGGGCCTTCGAGGATTTGGAAACGATCTAGAGAAGCCGTCATCTTTTAATTGGTTGGCAAGTGGAGGTAAGGATTTGATAAATAGTCTAATCTTTTTAGTATTGTAAGCCGAAGGCTATTAAAGTGGATGACTGCCGATTGTAGGGAAGTAGAAACACATAGTGTGTGGTGGTTGATAATCAAAGGACGTTTTAGGTAAGGTTTCAGGTTTAAGTGTAACCCTTTGAATTTATGTGGTTTAGCCTAATAGGACATGTCACTAACTTTCAGGTTTGGCTGAATATAGGAGCAAGAAATCTAGTGTGGCCGATTGATTCATCGGGATTTAGGGCTATCGATAGTAACAGGTGTGTACATACACACTTCATAACTCGTAACTGTGCTAAATGCATTGTATGCTAATCTGAATTGATGTAGATTTGGATTTAATACCATCGTGGTATAAGCAAGGAAACAGGTAAGTCCTTGTTGTTATGAGTTACTTTATGATGCTTTTGGGAAGCATGACATATTTGGTATATATGGCATATAAATACGTGGCTAATGATAAATTCACTATATGTTATTAAATAAACATGTTTGGCATGATTTATGCATATCATAAATTTGTGGGTTAAATGAGAGGAGGGGGAAGTAATATTAGGTGTCGGCGGACACGGTGGTTTAGTACCACATTTCGTGACTACGGTCACGGAGGTTTGGCACCTCATAGCGTCTCGTCGGTGGCTTAGCACCACAATGGGTTGGCCCTACAGATGATATTATGGGATTGACGCCGGTGATTTGGTATCACACGTGGGTTGGCCCCACAACTTATTATATGTGACTTTAAGTCACCAGTGGTTTGGCACCATAATATTGATGGATATCGTGACTTTAAGTCACCAGTGGTTTGGCACCACCAGTGGTTTGGTACCACAGGTAGAAAAAGGTGTTTTGGATGGTTAGGTTGGGTGCATGTTAAATTTGATTGTGATTTGTGTGTATGATGTTGCATTAAGCAGGAAAAGGGTTACTGCTGAGTCTTGGTGACTCACCTTTTCCTTTAATATTTTCGGTGACTCGTAGATCGCGAATAAGGAGCCGGATGGACTCGAGGTGGCCATGCAGTGGAAATTTGAGTTTACTTTGAATTATTCTATTTTATTTTGGTTTTATTTGTTCGAGTCGTAATAAGGCCTCCTAAGATCATTTTTATTATTTTTCATGTTTGGATGAATTATTTAAAATGTTTAATGATTTTAAAATGATCACTCAAGTTTTCTTAAATTTAAACGTAAAAATGTTTTACGTACCATCGGTACATTTGAAATCGGTAACAATCGACTATATATATTTTAAACGAACTAAGTATTGATTTCTTTATACACCTCAACTGTTTTTTTTTTTAACAAGACAATATCTTTTACTTTAAATTAAATTGGCTAAACAAGGGTTTTCAAAATGTTTTCATCTGTAAAATACCGAATTTGGTCATAGTGTTTGGGCCGGGTTTGGGGTGTTACACGTTCGTTACATTTTGCAGATCGGATCTAGATCGTGGATATGGAGCCAAGCGGACTCGAGGTGGCCATGCGACATTTGGTTTATTTCAAAGTTTTCCATTCGGACTTAGCTATTTTATTAAATTTTGGTTTTCGATTACGTAATAAGGCCACTTAAGTTTTATTTGGGTTCTTTTATTTAGTTGATTTTAAAGTTTCTATTTAATATGTTGATTAAGCTATGAAATGGATGTTTTCAAAAGCTAAATAAATACTTTTTTTTTTTTTTGGAATACAAAGACTAAGTAATTAATACGGAGTAACAATATGACAACTAAGTTTCTCCAAACCAAGTTTCAACATGTTTTACACGATACAAAATGCATCGACGTTTTCTCAAAAATCTTACAACGGTTTTTTTTTCTTTCTAAAACAAATCGGCTTCCAAACGTTTTCTTTTCTGTGGCACGCCAGATTCGGTTGTAGTGTTTGGATCGGGTTTGGGGTGTTACATACCTAAGGACTTATACAACCTCATACAAATCAATATTTCACAAATTTATCATGGTATTTTACTATTTTTACAAATAAGTCCCTAATTGACAATTTCATCAAAAATCCCTTTACAAAACTTGTTTATTTATCAACAACGACTTAGAATCTTCCATTAAACTTCAAAACCATACAAACATGTTCATTTCAAAAACCTAAACCTTTAAAAATTTTGCAAATTAGTCCTTGGGCTAGCTAGATTAAGCTACAATGATCCCGAAAACATAAAAATCATTAAAAAGGGGACAAAATCACACTTACATGCTAGCACTTGAAGTAGCCGAATGGGAGAACCATAATATGGCTTTCTAACCTTCAATTTTAAGTGGAAGAAGTAGATGAACGAAAATGAAATTTGTTTTGTTAAATTTTAACCTTAATTGCCTAATTACCAAAATAACCTTTAAAAATTTTAATAATTTTAATAAAACCAATCCATGAATGTCCAATACTATATAAATGGTCCATTTACCATCTAAGTCCACTCATATTAAACTTTCATAGCTAATTGATACCTTTAACTTATAGAACTCTACTTTTGCACCTTTTACGATTTAGTCCTTTTCACATAATTAAGCATGCAAATGTTAAACTTTCTTAACAAAATTTTTATACAACCCTACTATCATACCGTGGACATTAAAATAATAATAAAATAAATATTTACTCATCAGATTTATGGTCCCAAAACTTTGTTCTAATTTCACTGAAAATGAGCTATTACAATATTACAACTTGACCTATATACTTGTGAACACCGCTTATTTGACATATTTTGTGTAGGATTTTTACTCTGGACATTGGTAGGTCTGGAGGCGGTCAATGTCACCCCTCATGAGAAACCCTATTGGCAAACCCTACTTGTGTAAAACCTATATATGTGAACCCTATGTGTGAACCCTACTTGAACGAACCCTTATGTGCGAACCCCTAGGTGCGAACCACATGTGCGAACCCCAATTATGTATGTGTTAGCCAAATTAAACATGTTAAATCGGATGAAGATACTGTATATGTAAAATTTTTTAAGTTCATTTAAATTAAATTACTTATGTGAAATTGATGAGAATGAATGCATGAACACATACCATTAAATGATAATTTGAAATATTGAATGTAGCATCGATTGACGATAAATAGTATAATATGCTAAGTATATGTGCATAATCTCATGAAAGTGGAGTACAGAGGACGAAGGAGTTCTGTAGGAGATAGTGGCAATTTAAGTTATCAAAAGTCAGTACTTCACGAAGTAGCGAAAATGTCATCAAAACTAGATAAACTGGGATGATAGTTATTGTAGTAAGAAGCCATCAAAACCAGGAAACAATGATGGAAAGTTATTGTAGTAAAAGTCATCATCATAGATGACAAGTGAACGACCATCTTCACTGGGAAATCCGAGATGCTTAGTTTTTTATATGTGTTTTGGACGAGTGGGAAATTTACATTTGCATTGCATCATACATAAACTATATATACATTGATTTACTATATGTTCCATGTGTTATGCTTAACTCGCTATTATTTCTATGTTTTTCTATTTGTGCAATAATATATAATGATTTATAAGTTAGTCTCACACTGAGCCGTTGCAAGCTCATCCCCCCTTTTTCCTTTACCTCACAGGTAACATAGAAAATTAGGACTCGGTATGACATCAAAGGACTCTGGGATTAGAAGCTTATTTTATTATTTAAAATTTTTTCGTTTACCATTTATTTTAGGATTGTAATTATTGATTTCTTGCTTTTATATATTAAGTTTGGGATTGATTAGTTTATTTACTTTAAAGCATGACACTTAGTTAACACTCTGATATTTTCATGTTTTTCGATTTACAAAACCTTTACTTTAAATGTTTTTCGCTACTTTGCAAAATACTTAAAGTTTTGATAAAGTCATTTCTTAAGTACCTAAAAATCATTTTCCTAAAACTTCACATTAATAATGCTGTAGTCAATTTATTAAAGACAATTTAAATTAATGAACGTCTTTCTTAAAAACAAAAGAGCTTTTCCATATAAATCAACGATTCGAAAAGAATGGTTTTACAGGACCACCTAGGTGATCGAATGTAATATTTTCGACTTAGCTATAACTCCTAGGCCGAGTTGAGGCTGTTACATGGATTCTCGAGGTTTTTGAAACTTTTCAAATGCGTTGAAAATGGAAGAGTAAAAACGCTCTGCCTAGGTTGCATATATGCAACCTGGGTAGAGCGTTTTTACTCTCCCATTTTCAACCCACTTGAAAAGTTTACAGAACCCTGGGAACCTCGATCCATTTTTTAGACATCTAAAGCATGTTTTTCCCTCTCTCTTTCGATAATTGCCATTCGGTTCCCTATATAAAAGGAGGTTTTGCTCCCCCTACCGCATCAACATTCTTGATCACCTCCCCTCGCCCTAAAAACTTCTTTACACCATTATTTATATTTTACTATCGAGTTTTTAACCTTTTCAAATAATAGCTTTATTTCTATTTGGGGGAGCCAGTGTGCTAGTTTTAAGGTATGTTTGAGTTCATGATGATGTGGTGGTGCTCCGAGACCCACATATCTCATTTGTCGTGTCAGGACGAAATCATTGCATTAGAAGCCCATATCATTGCAACTCAGGCTCCGAGTTTGTGGTGCATATAGGCCACGGGTTGTAGTCTAACTACAGGTCCTAGTTGATGGACATCAATAAGTTGATTATACTAGAAAGCCCCTACTTATTCCTTAAGATTATCATCTCAAACTTCAGTATCGAGTTCCCAAACCATTCTCTCCTTGTAACGTCAAACTTGAACACACGATCGCATAACCACTATCAAGTGGACTCCCAAGTTATACTCCAAACCATGATAGTATATGTAACACTCCAAACCCGGCCTAGACGTTATGGCCGAATCCAGCGTGTTACAGGGAAAGGTTGTTCAAAAGTTATTCATTCGTTAAAACAGATGTTGCATCTCTTTTGAAAATTCCAAGTTTCATTGTTTCTTTGTAAAAACCCAATTACTTAATGTCCATTTTTATAAAGTTTTTATTATTTTGAAAAAGTTGTTTTTGTTGTGAAAGTCGAACTTGAATAGTTGTGAAAATGGGATATTTTGAAAACGGTTATTCACATTTTGGAAAACTTAGTATTCAAATATCTAACAATTAAAAAATACATAGCCGAATTGAAAGTTAAAAGAAAAATAAAATCCCAGAGGCCTTATTACAAAATATTAACCCAAAATAAATAATCTTAAAATAAGGTAAAAATTGAATTTACTAAAGTTCATGGAAAATATCTCTGATGTATGGCCACCATCGAGTCCTCCACGGCTCCAAATCCTCTACCACTGGGAATTACCTGCGAGGTTAAGGGAGAAGGGGTGAGTTACTAGAACTCAGTGTGTAATCCCCTAAACGGTCACTAACTGGCCCCGAGTCCAAGACATCCAACTGGGCCTAAGCCATTTAATCATGAAAATGCAGATAATGTAATGTAAGGTAATGTAATGTAACCCAACCCAATCCAACCAATCACACCCCCGTACCAACCAATCATCACCTGTGGGGATCAAGTCAACCCACTCGCCAATCACACCAATAATGCAGACAAAGCTGCTTGTCGAAACCATTTTTATTTTAAAATTTTGAAAAATGGGGTTGACATAAAAATAATGTGGAGTCGCCACCAATCCTTTTATTTAGGTGTGATTGAATCACCTTTGAAAATTTATTGGTCTACAAAATTAAACGACAAAAAGGGTTCGGAGTCTATTGCACACGAGGAAGGGTTATCATCCATATACGCCCCAAAATGGGTACCAAATCGATTAATTAATGTCCTTACATTGAAAACTTGAAAATATTAAGGCATGATTACTTTTTAAGGAAGGTTAATTTATTTTGAATTGAATCTCAAGATTAACTCGTTTCAAAGGAATAAAAATATCATATCCAGTACGTTAGGATATAACACGTTTATACTTTGACACCGAGATCATCTTTGGTCTTCAAAACATGCAATTAAAAAGGATATTTGGTTATTTGGTTGAACAGAAAATTAACACCCAGTACGTTAGGGCATAATTTTCCGAACTTCCAAACATACAAATATTGCCTTCTTTTTAAAAAAACTTTTAAATAAGCGATTTTAAAAATGACCCAAAATGCTTTTAGTGAATCACTATTCAATAATGAGAAACACAAATATAATATGGAATAATAATGCGTGAATACAAATTTGCACAAATAAGAAGTAACAAATTTTAAAACAAACGGAAAAGAAGTAAATTTGAAATTATCAATATAATTCAATAAATTAATTTGTATATAAAAGTTTAACATAAAAAAGGGTTATATTTAATAGTAATAGACATATATGAATTTTGAAATTATACATATAAAAGACGGTACTATATAATACGATTTGAAACAAAATTTATAAACAATAAAGATCTAATAAAAAATTATGTACACAATATAATAATACATGCAAAATATTTAAAATCCATATAAAATTCTAAACAAAAAATGTATATATAATAAAATTTTAATAATTAAAAAGGAAATAAGTAACTTAAATTACCAAAAAATGCCTAAGTGTATAAAAAATGATTTAAAGAATATGCAAATATATATATATATATATATATATATATATAAAAAATCAATATGACATGAGATTAATAATATACAAAATAATTTAAAACATAATATATTAGTTTAAAGATAATAGTATATAAAATAAAAAATAATACAAGAAAATATTCAAAATAATAATAAATTACAAGAGTATTTAAATTAAAAATTATACAAGTCTTTTAAACCAAGAAATGAACAAAAAAGAATTTAAAATAAACAATTTATAAAATAAATAATCTAAAATTTATACTAATGAAAGTAAAAAATAACAAACTAAAATAATATGAAATTAGTGTGATAATTCAAAATAAGATATTAAAACAATTTCAAAGAATAAAAAAAACGAAAACTATACTCAATTGAAATAAAAATAAAATTCAAATGATGATTTAAAAATAAACAAAATTATTGAAATAAGGTTAGGGATCAAAATAAAATACACACAAACTAGCAAGTACTAAAAGCGAAATTAGACCAGATTCCAAATCGAAGTGTTTAAACCAGAACTAATTTAAAATAGAAAGTAAATCCCAGGACAAAATTAAAATAAAAAAATTGAAAATAGGGCTTAATTGAATCACAACATGAGATGGAGGGACTTAATGCGAAAATAATCCTTTTAAGGTAGAAAGGCATGGATCCGGGCCACAAATCGGGTCGACGCGCGAATCCTACACCCTCCTAAATGGCGTCGTTTGGTTTATGAATTAAAATTAAAAAAACCCTAAAATTAAAGCATTTAGTTATTTCTAAAACAAAATAAAAATAAAAAAGGAAACCCTGATCTTCTCTTCCTCTCTAATCGGCCATACCAAATCTATCCTTTCAACGCCTATCCACCACCACAGACAATGATTGGTGTATTTAAGCCTTGATGAACTCTTTTTCAACCTTCAAATCCCCTCTTAACCTTGATTTCAACGAAGCAAAAGGGAATCCATGGCGTTTTCTAAAGGTAAGAGTTCGCTTTCTTTTTTCCTTATTTTTGCATGCAATAGTCAGAGAAAAAGAAAACTAAAAAGCAATCAAAAACGAAATAGAATCCAAAATCCAAAGGAAAAATTTGAAATCTGAAATCACCTTTTAATCTCTGATTTTTATTTGCTTATATGTGTGTGTAGGTAAAAAAATGGGATCCCCTTACATTGCTTCGAATCGGCCTTATATAGCCGAAAATGAAAAATAAAATACAAAATCCCTTTTAATTTCTGTTATTCCTCTGCTGTCAATTGTTGTTGCTTTCGTTTCTTCTCGCAGGTTCGAAGAAGCTACGGACGTGGCGAAGTCATTCGTGGGAGTTGCAACAACGGGCTTCCGAAAGCTTCCCTGCTCGAGCCCTAATCTGGTATGGAGCTATGGGGCTATTGCGTCCGAAGTAAACTTTAGAAACCCTTAGGGTTTCTGACAAAATTTAGGTATCGGGCCCTTTTCAATTTGGGTCAAATTTGGGCTACCTATTTGGGCTTGTTAAGTAATTGGGTCTATATATTTTGTAATAAAAAGACTATTATTGGATTTTTGTTTGGTTTATTTTTGGTTTTAAAATGGGCCAAGCAAAATAGGCCTATTATAGTTGCCCCTCTTTGCTCATTGTCGTGTAATGAGAATAGAGCAAAGACTTCAAAAAGGACCATTTTTGCCCGGTCTTCAAATCTTGGACTTCTTTCACTGCGTTTCTTCTTTGAGAAGCTTCTTTCCATCCCATTGCATCTTTAGGGGCATAAGAACTAGCGTTTCGATCCAATTCATGGAATTTAGACTTATAGCTTTAATCTGCTCTGCAACAACTTCTGGGAGATAAGATTTGCTATCTTCAGTCTGTTCTACTACAACTTTAGAGAGACAAGGTTTGGTCTGATCTGCTCTACTACAACTTCAAAGAGATAAGATATGTAATTTACAGCTTTAATCTATTCCACTGCAACTTCAGGGAGGTAAGACTTGTATGGTAAATTCAATTCGACCTACTGCAACTTCAGGGAGGTAAGACTTGTATGGTAAATTCAATTCGACCTACTGCAACTTTAGAAGTATAGGATTTGTCATTTTTATCCGCTCCACTGTAACTTCAAGGAGATAGGATTAGCTGTCTTCAGTCTACTCCACTACAACTTCAGGGAGATAAGACTTGTGACTTCAACCTGCTCCACTGCAACTTTAGGGAGATAAGGCTTATCTTGATTTGCTCTTCTGCAACTTTAAAGAGATAAGATCTGTAATTTATAGCTTTAATCTATTCCACTGTAACTTCAGGAAAATAAGATTCGCTATCTTCAATCTACTCTACTGCAACTTCAGGAAGGTAAGACTTGTATGGTAAATTAAATTCGACCTACTGCAACTTCAGAGGTATAGGATTTGTCATTTTTATCCGCTCTACTACAACTTCAGGGAGATAGGATTAACTGTCTTCAGTCTGCTCCATTGTAACTTTAGGGAGATAAGACTTGTAACTTCAACCTACTCCACTGCAACTTCAGGGAGATAATGCTTATCTTGATCTGCTCTTCTACAACTTCAAAGAGATAAGATTTGTAATTTATAGCTTCAATCTATTCCACTGTAACTTCAGGAAAATAAGATTCGCTATCTTCAATCTGCTCCACTACAACTTCAGGGTGGTAAGACTTGTATGGTAAATTCAATCTGACCTACTGCAACTTCAGAGGTATAGAATTTTTCATTTTTATCTGTTTCACTACAACTTCAGGGAGATAGGATTAACTGTCTTCAGTCTGCTCCATTGCAACTTCAGGGAGTTAAGACTTGTGATTTCAACCTGCTCCACTGCAACTTTAGGGAGATAAGGTTGGTGGCTTGAATCTGCTCTATTGCCGATACATGAAGATAAGATTCACCAAATTTGATCTACTCCACTACTGCTTAGGGAGATAAGATCTACAAACTTCAGTCTGCTCCGCTGCAACTTCAGGGAGATAAGACTTGTATCTTCAATCTACTCCGCTGTAACTTTAGGGAGATAAGATTGGTGGCTTAATTTTGTTCCATTGTCGATACATGAAGATAAGATTCACCAAATTTGATCTGCTCCACTACTACTTAGGGAGATAAGATCTACAAACTTTAGTCTGTTTCGCTGCAACTTCAGGAAGATAAGACTTGTATCTTCAATCTACTCCACTGCAACTTTAGGGAGATAAGATTGGTGGCTTGAATCTACTCCATTACCGATATATGGAGATAAGATTCACCAAATATGATCTGTTCGCTACTACTCAGGGAGATAAGATCTATGAATTCATCGATGTTGCTACACCATCCTCTGCGGGACATGTCCTGTAGACTTGGTGCTACATGCATATGATTATGCCAAATGATCAGTATGCTATGATCAGAATGAATCAAATGCTCCTAGCCACATGTGTTATGAATGATATGAATGCAAAATGTCATGAAAAGAATTCCACCTTTTTTTAATAGATACAATGATGAGGATTCAATGATCGAAATGAATCAAATGCTCCTAAATAATATGACATTTTCCCGAATGCAGAATGTTATGAGAATGATTAAGATGCAATGATCGGAATGAATCAAATGCCCCTAACTAAATGTTCTATGGATAACATTTGCATGAATGCAGAATGTTATGAGAATGATTAGGATGCAATGATCGGAATAAATCAAATGCCCCTAGCTAAATGTGTTATGAATGTAGAATTTTATGAGAATGATCCCTTTTAAAAGTTTATGGTGTCATCGCTCATGGTTTATTACTGACGTATTATATTGCCATCTTGTTCGGCTGGTATTCTTGACAGACAACCCGAGAAAACCCATTATATCTTGCTCAACAGATTTGCCCCACTGTAACTTCAGGGTTCATCTCATTATGACTCTGGAGTATAAGATCTAAATCTTTTCCAATCCATCCCACTACAAGTGTAAAATGTAGGATTTGTTTATTCTTCAACCTATCCCATTGTTATTCAAAGGTACAGGACCTATATCATTTCCCATCCATACCATTACAACTCAGGGGTAGAGGACTGTAACTTGTTCAATCAACTAATCACTCCCCAGGTGACCTAACCAAATGTGTATGCATGATATTTGCATGTATGCAGAATATCATTTTCAGAGAATGATTCCCCTTTTACTCTTGGGTTAACATTACCCATTTTTCGTCAAGATTGTATTACTGCAGTAGTATCTTATCGAACCACCATTTTTGAGAAAATTCAGAAAAATAGTCTCAGTTTAGACTTGTCCTCCACCAATATTTCCATCCCTTAAACTTGGTGGGTTTTAAACAATAGTCCTATTTCAAGTTCTTTTATTATTCAGAAGCTTCTAGAGTCATATGCAAAACTCCTTTTACGAAAGTATTATTAGTCCACTAATCATTATTTCAATGCAAAATGCTTGAAAAAGATCATAACAATAGACAAGAAGGAAACTAATTAGGAGCGTAGCTCGAAACAAATAAGTTAAGCAAAGCTAGAAAATGCAATCAAAGGAAATTTATTAGTAGTGTATTTTGAAATGAATAAAATAATTAAAGATAACAAATTCAGAATACGTAAGATGGAAACTAGGTGTTCCAGATATCGCAGCCTAAGCTTCTCTTGTTCAAACTTCTTGAGGACCATTTTGAGCCTAGGATGTGTTTAGGAGATCTCGAGTACTTTGTCAATGCCTCAAGACATCACATACTTCCTCATTGTTAATTCAAGAGTAGCAAGACTACTGTATACCCCTCCTTTGTCAAAATTTGAGTCGCCCTTTTCGAGTTTTCAACTCAAATCCCTTTAGTCTCGAAGTGCCCTTTGCGGGTTTTGCCTTCGCCTCTCCTTTTTCTTTCTTTCTTTCTTTTTTTGTATTTCTTTTCTTCCCTTTTTTTTTGATTGATTCTTTTTTTTATTTTTGGTTTTTTATTTTTTGATTTGATTTTTTTTAAATGTATCAAAGCGCCCTTTGCAGGGTTTTACCTTGGCCTCTCCTTTTAGATGAAATTTGGATTCACCAGCCTGAGCATGTCCTTGCCATCCATCTTGATCAAGGTTAATGATAAGCCTTCTTCACCACATAAGGTTTTTCCAAATTTTGGCATTTATTTTCCTCTAAAGTCCTTTTGTATGAAAAGAATCCTTCTTAATACCAGTCCCCATCATGAAATTCTCTTGTGCAAACCTTTTTTCATAAGCCTGTATCATCCATGGATACTTTCAATCAAACTTACTGGAGACATTCTGCTTCATCCAATTCAATCAAAGCTTGGAGAAAAGGAATCTTAACCTCCCACAATTATTTCCCTTTCATAAACCAATGGAAAAAGATGTTGCCCCTGTGAAGGTCCTAGCCAACGTTCAAGAAACATAGAGGGTAAATGGTAACTTCTCCATGCCAACCTTTACAAGTCTCAGTTATTTTTCAAAAAAATTTGAATGGTTTTTTTGGCTGCTTTTTCTGCACTGATATGGTGTCTGATATTTGAACAGACTATAAAATTTTTTGACATTGTGCAATTATGTTAAACATGTTTCTTTCTGGTATTCTTTATTGCCATTTTTTATTTTTGTTTTTGTTTTTGTATTATTTTTTTTGAATTTGAATTTGAATTTGCATTTGAATTTGAATTTGGATTTGAATTTGAATTTGGATTTGAATTTTGCTTTGAATTTGGATTTGGCTTTGAATTTGGATTTAAATTTGGATTTGGATTTAGATTTGGCTTTTAATTTGAATTTGGATTTGAATTTGGATTTGAATTTGATGACTGCTGACTTTGTAACTTTGGCATATGAAGCGACCTTCACCCTTTTAGTGAAGTGATTGATAACCACGAAGATGAATTGATATCGGCTAGGTGCTTTTAACGAGATCTGCCCTATAACATTTATGCCCCACATATTAGAAGGAATAGAAGAGATACATAAGTCTTATCTTCCCCAATTTGTCATTTACGACGTAACTGATGCCATTTCCTTTTCTTGGTAAACTAGTAGCTCGATCCTCCTGATTAGCCTAACCATTGTAGAACCATTACCATGGATTCTCTAAATAGCATTCCCACATTTCAAGTCTGGCGTTCCTCGATATGATTGTGTGAAAACATCTTGGAATAGCTCAATGATGTCTTGCCTTATTTCCATGGTGAGTTAGGCTTCAATCTTTACCCTTTTCCTAAGCTCGCAGAGTCCACTGACCTTTTGCAAAGTAGAGTCTATTTTCATTTGTTCTACTATCCTTAACAAATCAAAAGATAGGCTACAATCTTTGTCATCTTCAAAGTCCTTAAATCCCCTAGACACATATCTCATTCAAAGAGGGAGTCTATAACAATGTCGCTCATGTCATTGATATCTGGGTACCTAGGTATAAAGGCATTCCAAAAAATAAATGATTCTAAGGATGATTATTTTTATGGTATGGTTATGAATAAAGAAAGAAAGAATATTCTAAAAGACAAATGAATGTACAGTATGAAATGTAAAAAATGAAAAAAATATTTACTTAAAAAGATGCATTTTTTGAAATAAAAATTCTAGACACAAGCCCATTTCACAAAAGGAGTCTTATTGCTTCTAGATTTAAAGCAACAAGCATGTTTTGAGTATTACTCTAGATTAACCCTAAAAATACAAGGATCCCTTCCATAGTCCTATTATTTAAAATCTTCCCAAGTATGTAAGAGCTTGGAAGCTTTTATTCCCTAGTTCTCTCCTCAGATATGTCATTAGTGTTCAGATTCACTGATATTCCCTCCAAGCCTCTGACTTCTTCAAGGAATTGCAACTCTTATTCATCCACTTTCAACTATCATATTCACTGCTTCATCTGAGTGATTAGGTTCTGAGGAATTGTCAACTTTCACAATTCCCCTTTCAATGAGCCTTTCGACCAACTTTTTAAATGTAATGCAGTTTTCAATTAAATGCCCCATTGTTCCCATGTGGTACTCGTATTGGGCATTCTTATTATACCATTTTGGTACGGAGGTTGCACAGGTTCCACGTAGAACAGAGACACTACATGTACAACAAAAAGATTCTGATACAGCTCTTTATATGTTATCGAGATGGGTGTGAACTGAGGCCTTTTGTATTTGGGCTCGAGTTGGGTTCTTGCCTTAAAGAGCGTTGATGTGTACTCAAGATATTTACCTCATTTTCCTTGTTTCTCGAAGTTAATCTTTTGGTGCTCTCTTCCACGTCTATCTTTTCGTTTCTTATAGCATTCTCAATGATCTCACTGAACATTACCATATCTGAAAAGCTCACGGTGGCACTTCCCAGCATATAGTTAATGAATGGGACCTTCAGAGTATTGATGAAGAGCATCATGGTTTCTTTTTCCAGTAGAGGTGGCTGGACTTGTATATCGACTTCCCTCCATCTTTGACCATACTATCGGAAACTCTCATTTGTTCTCTTCTTCATATTCTGCAAAGTGATTCTATCGGGGGTCATATCTGTTACATGACTATACTGCTTCATGAAATCTTGCGCTAAATCTCTCCATGAACTGATCTTGGTACGACTCAATTGGTTATACCATCTAGATCTGCCCCATTTAAACTATCTTGGAAGCAGTGGATCAGTAATTGATCATTGTTGACATTCCCAGTCATTCGTCTGCAGAACATAGTGATATGAGCTTTGGGACAACTATTTCGTTGTACTTCTCAAAATTTGTTATTTTGAATTTATGGGGAAGTACTAGGTCCGGAACCAAGCTTAGATCTTTAGCATCAATCCCTCTATAATTATTAGCGCTTTCTATTACTCTGAATTTTTCTTCTAGCCATTTATATTGGTCCTCTAACAGCTTTTGTGATTCTATTCTTGCTCTTTCTCTTTCTGCTATATTATCTAGATCGGGAACAGCGGGATTGGCAGGATTATCTCCTGAACCTGAGCCAGTTTGAAGGTTCACTAAAGCGTCAGCTTGGAATTATTGAGGCCTGATTGTGACAGATGGCCTTTGTAAAGCTACTTCCTGTTGTGCTCGTATATGTGGTAGAGTAAAACCAGGGGGATATTGAGGATACTCAGTATTCTCCTCAACATTAACCATTGGGCTATTTCCTTTATCGATAAACCCATTCAACAGCTGCGTCATCTGAGTCATCATATTTCTCTGAGATTCCATCATTTTTTCCATCATATCCTGCTGGATCTTAGCAAGCTGCTCCTACATCTGTACTTGCATCTGTTCTTGCACCTCCTTCTTCATTTGTTCCAACTTTTCTAATCTTTTATCCATTGTTTGAGTTTTCTTTCTTGTGCCATAGGGATATGTATCTGGTAAGGTTTTTTGGTTTCCATGTTTTTGAAATAATTTTTAATTAATTAGAGTTTTTCTACAAATTTTAATGCATATGTCATAATGTAATGCAAAAGCATGAAATGCAATGCAAATGCATGGAATGAATGCAAATAGAAAGAGAGACATTGATTCTTAATTCAATTCCATTAGAAGAACTTTTCTAGAAAATAAATTCCTTTACATAAAACGGATTACATATGCGGCTTTGTCCTTATAGCCCAAGTGAAGGCACTAATCCTTTTCTTCGTATCTGGATGTTATAGTTGTGTCCCATGAACTTTCTCAATAGATGTGTAACACCCTAAATTAGGGGTTGTTTGTAATTTAATTAATTTCCCATGTGTGTGCTTGAAGAAATAAATATTTTGATTGCTAAGCATGTTTAGGGTCTAGAAATAACCCCGAGCTAGGCCTGACTTAGGGCTAAAAATTTCTTTTCAAGTGTTAAAAGAAGGGAGCTAGGTGAGTTAAGGGGTTAAGTAAAATTTTGGGAGAAACACGACACAAAGAATAGCTTGGCTAAGTGGCTTACATGCGCCACTTAGGTGCTATGAAGGTGGCATCAAAGGGAGCTTCAAGGGAGGAGGTTGAGTCTTGGGAGTTACAAGGGATGCATTTTATTTTGGGCTTTTGGGACGTTAAAGAAAGGGGCTAAGTTGGAAAGCCTTAATGATTTTGTGGGTAAGGAATGGACATGAAAGTCGGTTTGGTGGAGTGGCTTGGGGCGCCATTTAAGGGCCTTGGTGTGTGGACTCAAGTTGAATCATGATGGGCCCTTAAGGAATGTGTTTTATTTTTGGGCTTCTAGCGTTAAAGGAAAGAGGGCAGGTGAAGGCTTTAAAATTAAATGAGGAGGCTTTATGACATGAAAGTCAATTGGGAGAAATGGCATGGGGCGTTTAAGAGGGTCATGGCGATATGCTTCCACCAGTCCCGTGTTGAACCAAGTATCTGCAGTGATTGGGTTTTTATTTTTTTATTTTGGAAGCTGGCATGAAGAGGGGGAGGTGATGGCCCGATTATGGACTCTTTAAGTGATGAGATTAAGCTTAAATTTTTGCATATTTTCGGCTGGAAGAGTTGTGATGGTATTCTATATTTTATTTTATTTGCTTAAAGAGGAGATTAAGGGATAATTAAAAGATAAAGATTTATCCCATGGGGAGCAATGGCTAAAATAGGGACTCTAGGGGCTTGAGTTTTGGTTTTTGAAGGAGTTATAGGGAGTAGTTTCGGCTAGCACATGATACTTTTATTTTTCTTTCATTGTTACTCAAACCGAAACTCCTCCTTTGCTACCTTTCGGTTTCTTTTCTTTGAAGCATACCATAGTCCTTGTGCCGAAAACCCTTCCTCCATCCTTGCTGAAGTTCCCTAAGTCTTTCATCTCCTTTCTTACTATTAAGGCCAACCCCATATTTTCTTCTTTCTCTTGATCCGAATCCCTTAAAGAAAGGTGTTGTCTCACTTTCGGTTCTTTTCTCCTCTTCAAGGGTAGCCGAACCTCCTCACAACACCAAGTGGTGCTAACTTGTGGTGTTTAAGGGCTGATATAATTATCAAGGTAAGGGGCAATATCCTCTTTTAGGTTCAAGGTTATGGCCGAATGGCCTAAGACTCTTACTAATGTGCTTAAACCGATTGTAGGGAGCCATAGCCGATTAAAGGAGTAAGGAGATCTTTCAGGATTTGATTCCCCAAGGTAAAGAGGTAAGTAATATTCGGCCATAGGCCTTGATTATGTGTGATTGTGCAAGCCGACTTTTAACATGTGCTTTGGTAGGGATCTCGAAGACTCAAGTGATAATTTTGGGATTTTGGTAAGGGGGTAAGTGAATAGTTACATTCGGCCAAGGGCCATTTGTCAAAAAGTTTATGTTTAAATGCCGAAACTAATATGTGCCATGGATTTAGGGGCTAATTAAGGCTTCGGATTTGTTGGAAATCAAATTCGTTTAAGGTAAGTCTTAAAAGCCTTTGGTATTATTTGGTTTGGCGAATAGGCCAAAGTCCCTAACCTATTGTTGGCGATTATAGGTCAAAAGATCTAATGTAAATAGATCAAATCTTGGGATCTAGGAATTCGGTAGAAACAGGTGTGTAAAAACTCACTACACACTTTATTAGTATACATGACTATATTGTTGCTTTTAAATCATTGTGGTAGATTTGCTTGTGGGTTTATGCATGGATTACGGTAAGTCCCTATACATGATCTTTGATATATGATTTTGTATGCCATCACATGTCGTTAAATGCCATGCCTAAATACATGATATATGATGATTGATATGTAAGCATGATGATGGTGGGTTTGATGAGAGGAGGGATGGTTTTATGGATCGTCACGGTGGTTTTGGCCACAAGATGGGTTGGCCCATCATATTTATTGTGACTTAGGTCACCGGTGGTTTTGACCACACCGATGATAATAAGTGACTAAGTCCCGGTGGTTTGGTACCACCGATGGTTTTGACCACATTATGATATTTTGTGACCTATGGTCATCGATGGTTTTGACCACACGATGGGTTGGCCCTATCATTTATTTTGTGACACTAGTCACCAGTGGTTTTGACCACCAGTGGTTTTGACCACACGGGGTAGTGAAGGAGTACGGATGGTTAGTTGGGTTGCATGTGTATGTTTATTAATGACTTGTGTATGAGTTACTTTACCGGGTGTGGGATTTCACACTGAGTCTTGGTGACTCACCCCTTCCCTTACCATTTTGCAGATGAGTAGATCGCGGAGATGGAGCCGGAGAGGACTCGAGGCGGCCATGCTTATCGTTGGAGTTGATTTTATTTTATCATAGTTAATATTATTTATTTTCTAAGTCTTTTTATTTTAGGATTGTAATAAGGCCGTTATTTATTATTTGGATGTTATTTTATTTTACTCATGTTACGTTACAAATGAGGTTTTTAAATGTTAAGTGAACCGGTCAAAAGTAACTTTTCAAACTTAATAAACTTCTACGGGTTTTCAAAGATGTTACCATCGGGTAACAAAAATAAACCAAGTCAACTATAACTTTGACGATTTTAAAATTTTACATAATCAAATGTTTTCGAAGGGTTTATCAATACAACCACGTTTATGAAAATAACCCCAACTGAGTTTTACCAAACCCCATTTTAATACCTTAACCACATTTTAACAAGTTTTCACCGGACACTCAAAATGGTTCAAATTATTTTACTTGTGACATACCAGATCCGATTAGAGTCATGGGCGGGTTTGGGTGTTACATTTTAATATCCGAGCAGGTTCAAAACTTCATTGTGGGGCCCAAGGCCCAAAATGTTTTGTTTTTGTTAGTAGGCCTTATTGAAATATTTTGAGAATCATTTGTGGCTTGAACGAGATGGCACCGAGTCTCCGGCACCAATCCGCGGGTAAGTAATTACATCTATTTTCTTTATGAATATTTGATGAGGGTAGAAGGGTAAATGGGGAGCGTAGACTATTAGAATAGAAATTGTTGAACCCTAGGGTTAGCGAACCCCAACAAACAAGGCATAAGATTTAATAATTTCTTAAACAACCACGTGAGTTGTCCTTGAGCAAGGATGTGGAAATCGTTATCGCATTTCTAGGATTGGATTGGTGGGATCACGGTATTTAGCGATCTAGTGACTCACCTCCCACGCACTTGAATCCTACAGTGCGTAGTAACTGGCTCATCCTAGGTGAGTCGACACACTCACATGAGCTAAACGATAACTAAAACCCAAAAGGGACTAGCCGTTTTGTTTTTGAAGTAACTAAAACCTTGTTTTTTAAAAAAAATGACCAAAATACCCCTCAGTGTGAAAATGACCAAAATACCCCTGGCTTGAAAATTTCCAAAATACCCTCCGTATGAAAAATTTCCAAATAGAAAATTTTCAAAATAACCTTCTTTTGTGAAATCAACTAGAACCAAATTTTGGAAATCTTTTTATGAAAAATTACTAAAATACCTCTAGTGGTGAAATTACAAAATTGCCCCTAACCAACAAAATTACCAGAATGACCCTGATCTTCAAAATTTTGCAACATCACTATTTTGGAAAATGCAATTATCAAAAAGAGCCCTCAAAGTTTTACAACTTTTGAAATATCCCTGATTTCTTAAAATTTTACAAATTCACCCCGATTTGTGAAAAATTACCGAAATACCCCCGAATTTCAAAATTTTTCAAAATACCCCGAGAATTTAAGAGTTCCAAAATACTTTTTGACAAATTCATCCGAAAATTTTTATTTTTGGAAAAGTACAAAAATACCCCTGTAGGACAAATTATGAAAATACCCCTAGATAGTGGAAAAACAATCACAATGAAAACTACAACGTCTCTTTGAATGAATGAATGGAAACTGTGTGCATGTATGATTACAAAAGAACCACTCCTAAAACTCTTATCATAAAATTCCTTCGCGGATAATCCAGTGAAACAAAAATAATGCATAAAATTCTTAAACAGATAAACGTAATCGTTAGAATGAGTTCAAGAGGTCATGGACGTCCGCCGCGTGGCCGTGGTAGGGGTAGGATGACCTTGTCGGAGCCGACAAGGTGCAGTCACGGGTCTAGAAATGAGATGCCGAATCTCTGCGACGGAAGCCGAGTTCAAGATTAGTGGTGGTAACAACGTAGTATCCCGGTGAGCGGTCTGAGTGTTGGAGCGAGTTGTTGAGGCGGTAGCAGTGCGAGGAGCTCGTAAATCGTGGTTGAGCGACTCAAGCCAACGAGAGTAAGTATTTAGAGGAGTTTCTAGAGTGGTGCCTTGTGCGGTGGAGTATTGGTTGGAATCCTTGAAAGGATTATGGGTGACTTGAATTTCACGGTGAGGAGAAGTTGAAGGTATCATCTCTTTGCTTGGGATGAGTCTTACGGTGGTGGCTCACTTGTAAGGATGGAGCAGTGGCGAGAAAATCTCACCAGGAATTCTTCAAGGATGCCTACCAAAAGAAGTATATGGGAACTAGTTACGTGGATGCAGTGGAAGGCTTTCTTGAACACGGTTCAAAGCAATAAAACGATGGCGGGTATGAGGCGAATTTCTTGGTTGAGTAGGTATGCTAAATGGTATTGTGGGTACTAGAGCATGAACGGCGTGTTAGATTTGAATATGAATTTGAGAGATGAGTGAGGATGATGATAGCTCCACAACAGGAATGAGAGTTGTTGTCCTTGTGGAGAAGTCTAGAGTTGTTGAAGGGTAAGACGGTCAGTTAAACGGAACCGGGATAGGAATTGGAATAAGAGGAGCTCGGGACCTTCAAAGTTTTACGGTAACCGATAAAGAGGACAAGGTTTGGTGGGTCGGATCAAGTCGCTAGGCTCACTGCTGCTGCCTGCTAATCCTCAATAGCCACCACAAGTGTGCTCGGTATGGCAAGTCTTACGGGAGTGTTGGAATGGTAATCGGGGATGCTTGAGTGTGGGTCCACAGACATCGAGTTAGAGGCGCCTAAAAAGGCAAAGCTAGGCGAGATCGGAGGTCGAGGATCGTGCACCAAATAGAAGGGACAATCAACGACCACAGAGGGGTCGTAGTGCGGGAAGAGGAGGTAATAGTCTTTGGCGGAGGTCGTGGGTCACCGAGGAGAGGTGGGTGGTACTTGAGGCTAAACAACTGGTCTAATCTATCTGCAGGCGTCAAGAAGAGGGTGGCCTTACCGGACGTCATAATAGGTATGTTCACGATCTTTGGTGTGCCTATAATACTTTGATTGACATTGGCTCAACCACTCATACATTGCTAGTAGCGTAGTGGAAACTTTGCATCTAGACTCTGAGCTTACTTCTAGGAAGATGACTGTATTAAGCCCTTTAGGTCACTCTGTAGAAGTAAGTAAACCCTATAGGGACGTACCCCTAAAACTCCAAGGGGTTGTGTTCTTGGCTGATTTGATGGAACTACAGTTCGAGAGTTTGACCTAATTCTCGGGATGGATTGGCTAGTGAAGTGTCGAGCTAGCACGGATTCTTGTGACTAAGCGCATGGTATTAAAACAATGGAAGGTGATGAGGTGGTGATGATAGGTAAAAGGAGGGATTACCTATCTAACTTGGTTTCTGCTTTGAAGGCAGAAAAGAATGGTGAAGAAGGGTTGTGAAGCATATGTGGTTCATGTTTGTGCTTTGGAAGCTAAGGATGTTGCTGTGGGAGATGTCCGGACCGTAAGGGACTATGTGGATGTGTTTTCAGAGGAACTTTCAGGTCTACCTCCAGACCGTGAGGTTGAATTTGGTATAGACTTGTTACCCGGAACCGCGCCCGTATCTATAGCTCCGTGTCGGATGGCACCGAAAGAATTGGTAGAGTTGAAGGCTGATTAGAATTGTTGGATAGAGGTTCATCGACCAAGTGTATCGCCAGGGAGCTCGGTGTTGTTTGTCAAGAAGAAGGATGGGACAATGAGGATGTGTATAGACTATATGTTCTAAAGATGATTGATGTAACACCCCAAACCCGGCCCATGAGTCTGACGGATCTGGTATGTCACGGGTAAAATAATTTGAAAACATTTTGAGTGTCGGTGGAAGCGTGTCAAAATAAAGCTAAGGTATTAAAAGCGGGGTTTGATAAAACTCGAGTTGGGATTATTTTATAAACATGGTTGGGTTGATGAACCCTTTTAAAACGTTTGATCATGTAAAACTTTGAAATTTGTCAAGGTTATAATTGACTTGGTGTAGTTTGTTACCCAATGGTAACATTTTAAAAAAACTCGTAGAAGTTACTTAGTTGGAAAAGTTATTTTTAACCGGTTCACTTAACATTTATAAATTCTTTTCGTAATATATAGTATAAGTAAATTAAACAACTAATTAAAACATCCAAATAATAAAGAGCGGCCTTATTACATCCCAAATTAAAAAAAAAAAAGACTTAGAAAAATAAATAAGATTAACTAAAACAAAGTAATTTCAAATCCAATGATAAGCATGGCCTCGAGTCCTCTCGCTCCATCTCCGATCTACTCATCGCAAAGTGGTAAGGAAGGGTGAGTCACCAAGACTCGTGTGTAAATCCCCACCGGAAAATACAACCCATACAGATTATTAATAAACATGTGAATATGCAACCCAACCTAACCATCCATACTCCTTTACTACCCCGTGTGGTCAAAACCACTGGTGGTCAAAACCACTGGTGGTCAAAACCACAAATCAAATGATGGGGCCAACCCATCGTGTGGTCAAAACCACGATGACCATAGGCCACAAAATATCATAATGTGGTCAAAACCACGGTGGTACCAAACCACGGACTTAGTCACAATTATCATCGGTGTGGTCAAAACCCTGGTGACCGAAGTCCAATAAATCGATGGGGCCAACCCATCTTGTGGTCAAAACCACGGTGACGATCCATAAGATCATCCCTCCTCTTATCAATCCCACCATCATCATGCATTATGTACAACATATCATTTAACGACATATGATGGCAAACTTAATCATATATCAGCGACAAAGTAATAGGGGACTTACAGGCAACCATGATTATGCCACAAGCTAATCACTACCAAAAAGGATTAAAAAGGCAACAATATAGTCATGTAAATTAATAAAGTGTGTAGTGAGTTTTACACACCTATTTACTAGCAAAACCGAATATACTATCGAAATCACGAGGCGTTGTTTCCTCCTACAATCGACCAACACATGAATTATTAGATCTATTAGCCAATCGGCTAAACTAGAATCCAGAAGGATTAATCGCTCAAAAGCTGAAATATGGCCTAGGCAATCTTACCATCACTTACCAAATAATTGAAATCACAGAAGCCTTTATTGGCCTTGGCGAATAGTCCCTAGATCCATGGCACATGTTAGTTTCAACTTTTAGGCACTAATTCTCAACAAATGGCCCTTGGCGATTGATGTATAAGTCTTACCTTAAATCCAAAGCTCCCTTCAATCGGTTATGGCCTTCCTACAATCGGTTTAATCAAGTTAATAAGAGCCATAGGCCATTCGGCCATAATCTTAGACCTAAAGAGGTATCACCCTTACCTTGATAACTATCTTGGCCTCTAACCACCACTAGTCAGCACCACTTGTGGCGTTAGGGTTTGCTACCCTTAAACAAGAGGAAAGAACCGAATGCTAGAGTGAACAGCACCTTCCTTAGGGGATTCGGCTCAAAGAAGAAAAGAAAGTATGGAGTCGGCTTTACAAGGAAGAAAAGAGATGAAGGGAGGGTCTTGGAGTGTTTGACTTTATGGTTTCAAGAAAGAAAAGAGAGGTGAGGAGATAGGAATTGACGGACGGTTTGGAGAGAAAGAAAAGAATTATTGAAGATTTTTTGGCACTTCTTGCTATACAAACCGAATATGGATGGCCTCCCAAGGAGTCCCATATTCAGCTAACACCCCTCCCTTTTGGGATAATTCCAGCCTTTAATTATCAACTAAAAATAATATTTATCTCCTTTTTAATCCCCTAATCACTTCTTCAATTATTATAATGAAAATAAACTACTAATAATACTACTCTTCTGTCGAAAATTAAAAGGAAACAATGCTTATCCCTATCACCTTAAGAGTCCCACATGCAGCCATCACTCCTTTTCCATGCACGAATTTGCATAAAAAAATAAAACCAATTGCGTTTCTTTGGTTCGAACCAGGACCTCACCGCCACCCCTCCTTTCAACGCCCCATGCCAACCTTCCCATCGACTTTCATGTCATAAAACCACGCCATTTATTTATAAGGCCTTCCTAGGCCAATCCCTCCTTAATGCAAAAGAAAATAAAACTTAGGCGCATACTTGGCATCGAACCCAAGCTCCTCGCCATCGCCACTTCCAAACTCTTAGTTCGCCAAGCCACTCCACCACCTTGACTTCCATGTCCAACTCCAACACCAAAAATCTTTTAAGGCCTTCCAACTTGCCCTTTCTTTAACGCCCAAAAGCCCAAAAACAAAAACGCATTCTCCCTTGTAACTCCCAAGACTCGAACCTCCTCCCTTGCAACACCCTTAGACGCACCAAGCCAATCATGCCAATTAAATCCTTGTGTCATGTTCCTTCCAAAACTTTCCTTAACCCCTATCTCACCTAGCTCCTTCTTTAAACACTTAAAAGAAATTTTAGTTCTAAATCGACCTAGTCCGGGGTTATAACTAGACCCTAAAGTATGCTTAGCAATCATAATATTTATTCCTTCAAGCACACACATGGGAAATTAATTAAATTACAAGCAACCCCTAATTTAGGGTGTTACCGTTCTACCCCTTAAAAAGAATTTGGCCTCGAAATTACCGGATCGAGAAAGAGTGAGGTATTGCTACGCATCACATCCTCGGGTTCCCATGTGGCCTCCTCCGTACCATGGTTTCGCCATAGCACTTTCACCAAAGGCACTGACTTCCTCCTCAGAACCTTGACATCTCGATCCAAGATTTGTACTGGCTCCTCCTCGAAAGACAAGTCCGAGTTACACTTCAATTTCCTCAACTGGCACAATGTGTGAGGGATCTGATCGATAAGCGCCTTAGCATCGAAACATGGAAGACATCATGGATCTAACTCAATTCTGCTGGCAACTCAATTTGGTAAGCCTAGGTCCCTACGTTTCAACACTCCATCACGCTCAAGTCGCAACCTTGAGCCTCACCATTCTGTACTTGCAACCTTCGAGTACTCAAAGCTTCGTCGGTCAACGCCTCTCTTTGACCTCATTAATCCAAGCGGCTTCACTTGCAATTCGCCAAAAAGCTCCGTCCTCATAGAGACTTAGATGAGCAAACATTGCTGCAAATCCGCTTACCACCTTTCGGCTCAATGCATCCTACCACATTAGCCTTCCCGGATGGTATTCGATTGAGCAATCGTAGTCCTTGACAACTCAATCCACCTCCAGTTGCCTCAGATTTAAATCTTTACGAGTCGGAGGTACTTGACTTTTATAATCTGTGCACCCACTTCTCCCCATACGGTAGTGCCTCCAAATCTTTAAGGCAAATACCACCGCACAATTCCAAGTCATGTGTCGGGTAGTTAGCTCTGAGGCCTCAAGCGTGTGACGCATAGCGACCACCTTCCCTTCTTGCATCAACACACACCCTAAACCAAGATGTGATGCATCACATAGACCATAGAACTCCTTTCCGCCTCAAGTGAATCAAGATGGGTGCTTCATCAAGATCCTCTTGACTTATCGAAACTCTCTTGCTACTTTCAAACCACACAAACGGAACTCCTTTTCTCAACAGCTTAGTCAACGGTGTTACGATTAAGGAGAAATTTTCCACAAATCTTCAAGAATATCTTGCCAACCCTAGAAAACTCGAATTTTCAGAATGCGACTTTGGTGGCTTCCACTCCAATACCACCTCAATCTTACGGGATCCACCTAATTCCTCACTGAAACTACATGCCCTAGAAAAGTTACCTCCTTGAGCGAACTCACATTTGCTTTGAATTTGGCGCTGCTATTTCTCCCTTAGAACTTGTATTTGTATAAAAATAATTGCATGGATCGAAAGGAATGACAATAAAAAAAAACTAAGCGAAATGAAACAATCGAAAATCACTTCTATTCTTTGTATATGTGTGTGTTTTTTACAGATCAAGTTAGGGTTTTTATAGCCCCACAAATAAATCAAAAAATAAATACAAAATCCTATTTTGTTGCTACTATCTGCGTTCTTTCCTTGTTTTGCAGGTGAAAGGCGAAAAACACGGCGGTGAAGAGCGTTATTCGCGTGCTGATTGCGGCGCAACCAAGGTTTGTTTTGGACCCTTACAGCACGAGGAAGGAACCCTAGGGTTTAGGGTTTCCAATTTCTGAAACAAAATTTAGGCCATTGGGCCATTTAGGTCTTGGGCCACCGGGCCTGTGTTGGGCTTGGGTATTAGGTTTAGTGTTTTGTAAACTGGGCTGGTACGTATTGGGTTTTATGTTAGTATTTTGGGTTTGGGTTTTAAGCCGTTTATTGTAAAATAATAAAAAACTGATGGAATTTTATTTTTTTTTGGATTTTTTTATTATAGATATGGGTTCGGGCAAATTGGGCCAATTACAACTACCTCTCTTTGCTCATTGTCGTTTAACGAGAATGGAGCAAAGACCAATTTTTCCCGATCTTGCTGAGCCTTAACTTCTTAATCCTCATCTACTTCAAGTAGTCTCTAACCCAAATGCAACTTCAAGGAGATCGAATCTGTAGCTTTAATCTTATTCTACTGCAACTTCAGGGAGATAAGATATGCTCTTGTAGATTTAATCCATCCTACTGTAACTTCATGAAAGTAAGACTAGTATCTTTGATCTTGCTTCACTATAATATTCAGGAAGACAAGATCTGTTATCTTCAGTCTGCTCTACTGCAAACTCAGGGATGCCAGACTGGTATCTTCTATCCGCTTCGCTGCAAACTCAGGAATACAAGATCTGCTATCTTCAGTCTGCTCCACTGCAAACTCAGTGATGCCAGACTAGTATCTTCGATCCGCTTCACTGCAATCTCAGAAAGACATGATCCACTATCTTTTAGTCTGCTTCACTGCAAGCTCAGGGAAACAAGACTGGTGTCTTCGATCTACTTCACTGCAACCTCAAGAAGGCATGATCCACTATCTTTTAGTTTGCTCCACTGCAAGCTTAGGGAAACAAGACTGGTGTCTTCGATCTACTTCACTGCAACCTCAGGAAGGCATGATCTGCTATCTTCAGTCTGCTCCACTGCAAACTCAAGGACACCAGACTGATATCTTCGATCCATTTCACTACAATCTCAGGAAGACAAGATCTGCTATTTTCAATCTGCGCCACTGCAAACTCAGGGATGCCAGACTAGTATCTTCGATCTGCTTCACTACAATCTCAAGAAGACAAGATCTGCTATCTTCAATCTGCTCCACCACAAACTCAGGGATGCCAGACTAGTATCTTCGATCCCCTTCACCGCAATCTCAAGAAGACAAGATCTGTTGTCTTCAGTCTACCCTGCTGCAACTTCAGGGCTGTTAGGCTAAAAGCGTCAATCTACCCTATTACAAAATGTCCTATAGAGGACATGACCTGTAGAATGGGTATATGCTTATGTCGAATGATTAGGATGCCCTGATAGATATAAGTCAAATGCTCCTAATTAGATACGCTATGATATATGAATGCAAAAATGTTATGAGCATGATTCCTACTCAAGGTGTCATCACTCATTTGTTCTTTATCCTCGTTCCTCTTGAAGTATCAATCATATTCAGCTCAAATAATTTGCCTCATGATACTTTCAGAGTTCGCTTCGTTTGATCCTTGGGGACACAAGGCTTGTACCACCTTCAAACCATCCCACCATGATTTATAGGAATCGAAACTTTTTTCAATCCTTCTCTACTACAATTTAAGAATACAGGATTTGTTTCAACTCCAATTCATTCCACCACAATTTAGGTGTTTTGAATTTTTTTCCCCATCAATTTGGTTTGTCACACCATTCCCCGAATGTTATAACACGATGAAAATGACATCGCTTATTTTTTTCACATCAACTCGTTACTTTGTCCAATTACCATTTGGACAGAGAATTTAGAGAAATATTCTCTATCTAGACTCTTATTTCTCAAATATTTCCAATCCTTACACAAGGAAATTCTAAACAATTATCCTGTTTCAGTTTCTTGTATTATCTATAAATTTCCAAAGTAATATGTAAAACTTCTTCTGTGAAAATATTATTAGTTTATCAATCATTATTTCAATGCAACATGCTTATTAATGGTAATAAGGGACAACAAATAAATTGATCTTGAATAAATTATCAACAAAAAGGAAATTAACTGGGAAAATATCTTTGAGAAGAAAAAGAATCCAAATATAGTAAATTAATATGACTAGGACAAAGACCAGGTGCCCTGGATATCGTAGATTGGGCTTCTATATACAAACTCTATGAAAACTGCTCCGAGCTTAACATGTGTCTAGAAGATCCAAAGTACTTTGTTGATGCCTCGATATGTAACATACTTCTTTTCTTGTTGATTCAGGTATAGCAAGATCACTGCATGCCCTTCAAAATTTGAGCCGCCCTTTTCAGGTTTTCAACTCAAAACCCCTTTGGTCTCAAGGCACCCTTTACGAGTTTTTGCCTAGGCTTCTCCTCTTTCTTTTTTTTTTTTTTTTTTTAAAGTCTCAAAGCGCCCTTTATGGGTTTTCACCTTGGCCTCTCCTCCTTTTTAAGCAAAATATTTTTTGACTGAATCCGAGTTCACAGGATTGGGTAAGCTTTTCCCATCCAGTTCGGTCAAAAGCAATGCACCTCTAGAGAAAGCCTTCTTCACCACATATAGTCCTTCCCAGTTCGGCATCCATTTTCCTCTGAAATTCTTTTGTATGGGAAGGATCTTTTTCAGTACAAGGTCCCCCTTGTGAAATTCTCTTAGGCGGACATTTTTATCATAAGCTCGCATCATTCATTTTTGGTGCATCTGACCGTGACAAATAGCCCTTAGCCTCTTTTCCTCAATCAAGTTCAACTGATCATATCGAGACTGGATTCATTCTGCTTCATCCAACTTTATCTCTGATAAAACTCAAAGAGAAGGTATCTCTATTTCAATAAGTAGAACTGCCTCTATCCCATAAACCAATGAGAAAGTAGTTGCTCCAGTAGAAGTTCTGACGGACGTTCGATAAGCATAGAGTGCAAATGGTAATTTCTCATTCCAATCCTTATAAGTCTCAGTCATTTTCCCTATTATCTTCTTGATGTTTTTATTGGCCGCTTCCACTACCCCATTCATTTTTTGGCGATACGGAGATGAGTTGTGGTGTTTGATCTTGAATTGACTGCAGACATCGCTATCGTGCTATTGTTCAAGTTTAATGTATTATCTGATATGATCCTCTCGGGCATTCCACATCGACATATGATTTCCTTTTTCAAGAACCGGCTAACTGTTGACTTAGTAACGCTAGCATATGAGGCAGCCTCCACCCATTTCGTGAAGTAGTCAATAACCACAAAGATGAATCGATGCCCATTTGAAGCTTTTGGTGAGATCGGCCCAATGACATCCATGCCCCACATGGAAAAAGGCCATGGAAAATCCATAACATGCAAAAGTGAAGGCGATACGTGAATTTTGTCTCTATAAATCTGGCATTTATGACATCTTTGGCATACTTGATACAATCTCCTTTCATGGTCGACCAATAGTATCCAAATCTCATTATTTGTCTAGCCATTGTGAATCTATTAGCATGTGTTCTACAAACGCTCTCATGAACTTCTTCCAAAATTTTCCTAGCTTCAACAGCGTCAACACATCTCAATAGTACTTGATCTTTCCTTCTTTTGTACAAGATATCCCCATCTAAAACATAATCAAAGGCTAATCTTCTTAACGTCCTTTTGTCATTCTTAGTTGCATGCTCCGGGTACTCACGATTTCTTACGTATCGCAATATATCATGATACTAAGGGTGGTCATCTTTTTCCTCTTCTTCTATATTATAACAATTAGTTGAAACTTCAAAAATACTCATCTGAATAGGTCTCATATCCTCTGGTTTGTTTACTTTAATAATAGAAGCTAGAGTTACCAAAGCATCTGCCATCTGATTTTCATCACGTGGGAGATAATTAAAAGTGATGTCATCAAACTCCTCAATCAATCCCAAAACTATTTTTGATAATTGATCAGTTTGGGGTCTCTCGTCTCCCATTCACCTTTAAGCTTTTAAATCATTAATGCCGAATCTCCATATACTTCTAGCACTCTGATTTTACGTTCTATAGATGCTTGAATTCCTATGATGCATGCTTTATACTCTGCATATTGTTTGTGCAATCAAAATCCAATTTGCTTGTGAATGGATAATGATCTCCATTTGGGGATACTAAGACTGCCCCAATTCCATTTCCTACAGCGTTTGATGCTCCATCAAAGTTTAGCTTCCACGAATACTCTTCATTAATTGCTACATACATTAACTCTTCCTTAGGGAAATCAAAGCTCAAAGGTTCATAATCTTCTAAAGCTCTGCTAGCCAAAATTTCTGCTATTGCACTCCCTTTTATAGCCTTTTGGTCCACATAGACTATATCAAATTCAAAAAGTAAAATCTGCCATCTTGCCATTCTTCCATTTAAAGCAGTTGACTCTATCATTCACATTAATGGGTCAAGTTTCAAAATTAACCAGGTCGTATGATGTAGCATATATTGCCTAAATCTCCGAGTTGTCCAAATCAAGGCACAACACAATTTCTCAATTGATGAATATCTCATTTCACATTCAGTGAACTTTTTACTAAGATAGTATATCGCCTTTTCTTTTCTTCCTGACTCATCATGTTGACCAAGCACACATCCCATGGAGTTATTAAACACTGTCAACTACAGTATTAGTGGTCTATCGGGATTAGGCGGAGATAGTACTGGGGCATTTGAAAGATATTGTTTGACTTTGTCAAAAGCTTTCTAGCACTCATCATCCCATACACCTTGGTTGTGTTTCTTAAGAACACGAAATATGGGATCACATTTCTCAATTAATTGTGAAATAAACCGAGCAATGTAATTTAACCTTCTAAGAAAACCTTGAACTTCTTTTTGAGTGTGTGGTGGAGGCAATTCTTGTATAGCTTTGACCATATCTGAGTCAACCTCGATTCCTCTCTCATTGACTACGAAGCCTACTAATTTCCCTGACCGAGTTCCAAAAGTACACTTTGTCGGGTTGAGCTTTAATTGAAATTTTCTCAATCTCAAGAACAACTTCTTCAAAACTTCAATGTGTTCTTTTTCTGTTCGAGATTTGGCGATCATGTCATCAACATATACTTCAATCTCTTTGTGCATCATGTCATGGAATAAGGTTACCATGGCCCTTTGATATGTTGCTCTTACATTCTTTAGCCTGAATGGCATCACCTTATAACAAAAGGTACCCCTACAATGTTATGAAAGTAGTTTTCTCCATATCCTCGGATGCATCTTTATCTGATTGTATCCCAAAAAACCATCCATGAAAGAAAACAGTAAGTATCCTATCGTATTATCCACCAACGTGTCAATATAAGGCAAGGGGAAATTGTCCTTTGGGCTGGATTTATTTAAATCTCTATAGTCTACACACATCTGAACCTTTCCATCCTTCTTAGGGAAAGGAACAATATTGACAACCCACTCTGAGTATTTGACCACTTGTAGAAAACCAGCATCAAACTGTTTCTTGACTTCCTCTTTTATTTTTAACACCACATCAGGCCTCATCCTTCGTAGCTTTTGTTGAACTAGCTTGCATTCTTCTCTTATGGGAAGGTGATGCACTACAATATCGATGCTTAGACATATCTTGGTATTATGCCGTAGTAACTCAATATCTTGGTATGACTATGTGCATTCCAAATTTCACCACCTTCCCTTCCTCTAAGATTACATTCTTGACCACCTCTTTATGGGGTAAAATTTGTTTTTCCTCTTGTTCTACCATCCTTAACAAATTTGGAGGCAAGTCACAATTTTGTCACCTTCAAAATCCTGAGATTCCTCTAAATGCATGTCTCACTCAAAAAGGAACTTTGAATCTGTAATATCATTGCTCATGTCATTGATATCTAGGGACCTGTAGTAGGCACAGAGGAATGTACAAAGAACAAATGAATTCAAGAACAACTATTCACATAATGTGAATAAGGATAACAAAAGTTTTGGAATGAAATTAGAAGATACAAAGAATATATAAAAAAATGAAAGAATATTTGCTCGAATTGATCATCAAATATGTATGTTATTGAAACAAAGATTTCTGAACATGAGCCTATTTCACAAATGAAATCTTATTGCTTCTAGGCTTTAAAGCAACAAGTGTATTCTGAACATTACTATGTGGAATCTTTAAACACTTCAAGAAGTTCCTCTATAGTCCAGTTGTTCAAAACACTTCCAGGTTCATAAGGATGAATGCCCAAAAAGTTTCTTCGTCCAGTTCCTTCCTCGTGTATGGCATTGATATGGGGGTCTTTGTTTCTTGACAATCTTGTCTCGAAGTGAATTATCCCTCCTGATACAAAAATCTGGGATATGTGAGGGAATGCCATTAATTCCCACTTGACTTCTTCCCCACTTAACCGTGCTCTCCTTCTCTTCTACTTCTTTTCCATCTCTTTCTTTCTTTGTCTCCCATCTAGCCTGAAACCCAAGCCAAAACGATATTTTTTCTCTTTTAGCATCGAAACCTGAATCCCTCCTTGGAGATGTCTACCCAATCTTTTTCCCAGTAAGGCTCCTTTCCCCACTATCATTTGCAAGCCCATTCTCGTGGTCTTGGATATCCTAGGCACTAGAACCTCATTCCCTTCCAAAATGAATGTTGCGTTCACGAACTCTAAAGATCGAAAGGAACACTCAATAGCTTCCTCATTTGTCTCTAAATATGATGCATCATTGGTAACAGTTGCTATAATGTCCTCTTTAGCATTTATAGTAACTAGTCGACCTTCCGTCACTAGTTTTAATTTTTGATGTAACGATGAAGGCACTGCTCCTTCCGAATGTATCTAGGGCCTCCCTAACAAATAATTATAGGAGGGCTTGATGTCCATTACCAGAAAATCTACTTCATATGTGTTTGGTCCAATCAACAAAGGTATGTCAATTCTTCCCATTACTCTTCTCTCAGTGCCATCAAATGTTCTCACTATGTTCTGGCATGTTTTCATGTGAGAACTATCTATAGGCAATCTCTTCAGCTTAGACAATGGTAAGACATTCAAATCCGATCCATTATCGATTAACACACTTGGTAGAGTATATCCCTTGCAACGAGTAGTGATGTGTAGAGCCTTAGTCGATCCCATGCCCCCAGGTGGAATTTCATCATCACTGAAATAAATAAAGTTTTCGACACTTATATTACTAACCAGAAGGTCAAGTCTATTGACAGATATATCTTTAGTAACATAGGTCTCATTCAACACTTTCATCAATGTCTCACGATGTACTTCTAAGCTTAAAAGCAATGCTAACACTGATATGTAAGCCGATTGTTTACGCAATTGCTCCACCACACTGTATTCACTATGCTTCAAGAATTTTAAAAATTCTTTAGCTTCTTTCTCCTTCACTTGTTCATTGATAAGTGTCTCAGGTATTTTCTCTCGTTCAACTACCAAGGTCTTTGATTTTGTTGGTTTTGTTCTGACCTTTACCGAGTCGTAAAGCCTTCCACTACGTGTATAAAATCATTCATTTTGGTCCTTCTTGGAATCGCTAGCTAGGATCTCCCCTCCTGGTATTGTCACATTACAGTCGTAATTCCAAGGTACCTTTTTTTATCCTTATAAAGAAAAGAAATAGGCTTTTGGATTACGACCTTTGGCGCCATCTGTGTTTTGCCTTGATGTTTCTTGGTCGGGAGATGATAATCCTCAGATAATTGACTTTTTGGTTTACCAACTCTCCTTCTGTCGCGCATACACTTCCTCCCCCTGAGCCTTCTTTAGAAAATTCCAATTCCTTATTGTCCATAAAGCCTTGCACCAAGACCCTAAACTCAACACATTCTTAGATCCCGTGCCCTTTTGTTTTGTGGAACTCACAATAGTCCACTACTCCTTCACATCCTTCCACAGAATCTGATACTATCAATCCTCTTCTTACCACTTCTCTCCAGATAATTCTCAACGGGGTTTTCACCTTCGCAATATTCTCCTTGATTTTTCTCACGATAGTTTCACCAATCGCATTTACCCCAATTATCTTCATGATTAGGTAATGGATTTTCTATACTTGGTGTATCATCAAACTTTACAATCCCCATCTTAATAAGTCTCACAATTACTTTCTTGAAAGTAGTGCAGTTTTCTATTGAATGCCCCAGTATTCCCGTATGATAGTCACATTGAGCGTTTGAATCATACCATTAGGAATATGAGGGCTGTGATTTTAGATAAAATGGAGACACCACGTGTGCATCAAATACACTTTGATATAACTCCATATACGTCATTGGGATTGGCATAAATTGGAGCTTTTCAAAGTTTTACTTTGTACCTGATTCCTGCCTTGTCGAACCTTGTTGCCCAGCGATGATTACTTTTGATTGGCTAACAATAATTGTCTTTGAGTACCCTTTGTTATATGTTCTCGTATTATCCACCTAATTCTCATTTTTCCTTGGAGCTGACCTTTTGGTGTTCTCCCCTGCTTCTATCCTGCCACTCCTTACGGTATTTTCAATCATTTATCCAGCCATTACTATAACCAAAAGCTCTTTGTGGTACTTCATATCATGTGAGTAATGAATGGGGCTTTTAAAGTATTGATAAAAAGCATTGTAGTTTCTTTTTCTAGGAGCGGCAGCTGAACTTGTATGGCAACTTCCCTCTATCTTTACGCATACTGCTTGAAGATTTCATTCGGCTTCTTCTCCATATTCTGCAAGGTAATTCTATCAGAAGTCATGTTTGTAACGTGACCATACTGTCTCATAAATGCTTGCGATAGGTCCTTCCACGAACCATTCTTACACGGCTTAGTTGATTATACCATTTGGATGTGCCCCCACCAAACTGTCTTGGAAATAGTGAATCAGCAGTTGGTCATTGTTAACATACCCGGTCATCTTCCTGTAGAACATAGTGATGTGAGCCTCAAGACAACTAGTCCCATTATACTTCTCAAACTTTGGCATTTTGAACTTATGGGGAAGTATCAAGTCTGGGACCAAACTCAAATCCTTAGCATCAATTCTACCATGTTTATTAGTATTTTCCATCGCTTTGAATTTTTCTTCCAACCACCTACATCGGTCTTCAAACTACTTTGGAAGTTCCATACTTGCCCCTTCCCTTTCTGCCACATCCAAATCAGGAATAGCGGGATTGGTTGGATTATCTCCTAGGTTAGAGCCTGAGCCAACGTAGAAGTTTATTAGATTTGAAGCACTAGCCTAAACCTGCTGAGGCCTAATCGTGATAGATGGCCTTTGCGGGTATACCTCGGTTGGGTTTGTGCATGGATGGGAGTAAAACTCGGATGATAGTCCTCACTTTCTTCCCCAGCATTGGTCATGGGACCTTTTTCTTTGTCTGCCGCCCCAGTCAGTAACTGAGCCATTTCATTCATCATGTTTCTTTGGGACTCCATCATTTGATCCCTTATGTCTTACTGGATCTTGGCCAGTTATTCTTGCATCTGATTCTGCATCTCTCTTTGTAGTTGTTTGAGTCTTTCTAACCTTTGATCCATATCTCTTATCTTAGCTCAAGTACTGTATTGATGCCTAGTTTCCAGATTAACTTTTTCACTTTCTCTCTTTCTCTCTCTCTCTGTAATAATTTCAACTAATTAGGATCTTTTGTATAGATTTAAATGCATATGATGCGATGTAATATAAATGCATAAATGTAAAAAAGGTATCAATTAGATTCAATTTCATTTAGAAAAATTTATTAGAAAACAAAATCCTTTACATAAAACGGACTACAAATATGCTTTCACCCTAATGCCCAAAGTCTTAACTTTCCTAAACAACAAAGCTAGCTCTTGACCACGATCTGACTGTAGCTCATATTTCATGCTCAACGTATCAGCCTGTACTGCCAAAGTCTGAAAATGATCAGCTACCTCTCGAATCTGAGCTATGGCTTCACCCATGAGATAATCCCTATTTCTAACTTGATCATGAGAATGGTTAAGCTCTTCCTTCTAATGCCCTTCTCTTGCTTCAAGAAGCTCGATCCATAGTTCACAATTTTTTAATGCCGATTCTAATTTTTCATTTTTTTCCTTTATTTTCTCAATCTTGTTCAAACTTGACTTTAGCCCGATTGCAGAATTACTACTTTGATGGTGATGAAGAGACCGTCCCAGTTCAGCCACTCTAACATTTAATCCACATTTCTCCTTCTGGCTTTCTGCCAAACTCCTTTCTAGGGCCTTGTTTCGTGCCTGAATTTCTTGGAACTTCCTCTCCCAATGGTCAGCTTTGGCCTTTTCCTATTGAATCTCCTATTGCCATTGTTCTGAAGTCTTCCCCAATCCGACATTTTTCATTGATAGACGTAGCTTCTTATATTTTATCTTTAAACTATCCAAATCTTCCTTGACCCTTTTCTTCCCTTTTCTTATTTTGTCGGCCTCTAATTTCTGAACATCCACATCTAATCTTAGGTACATTTTTTCTTCTTCCAACTTCTATATCCACTTTTCGAGTTCTGATCTCCTTCTTTCAAAATCTTGCTTTATGATCTCTAACTCTGATAGGACCACTCGTAAGTACTCTTCGATCGTTTGAATGCCTTCTAAACTTGGCATAGGGATATTGTCATTGACTCTCCTACTCCACCATCCACTATATTCTCGGGTTGTCATTGGACATACGTCCACTCTCTTCATACGATGGGTCTAATTCCAAGTATTAGAAATCTCTTTAACCCTTTTTTTGTAGCTATCTCCCTTATACGAAAACTCACATGAGCTAACCCATGTGTAGCTGGTATAAACTACCTTGATCTATATTGCCTCAGTACGAGCAAGGGTGCATATCCAATGGCTCCCCAAATTCCAAGTAGAGGGACCCAATCAAAACTCCCACACCGGTACATCACTTTATTGAAAACCATCCGGGAGCTCTCCACTCAACATCTTCTTCTTGGAGATTTCGTAGAAGCGCTATCCAATTTTCTTCTGATATGTCATCTCTCCTTGGGGTGGCCACTATCTCTTTTAATGGGGAGTAATTTTTGAAAAGACCCGATAAGAAACCTTATCCACCTTTCAAAAATGACTATGGAACCAAACCAACAACAACTGTGCACATCCTATAAATGTGCCTTCCTTAGCTCTCCTACATGCATTCAATGATCAAAATATCTCAGCCAAGATTGCAGGAACAGGTGTGACCTGTTTGTCAAGTCGATTAAAAATATCTAAAACTACTTCATCCACATATCCCAATGCCCTAGGGAAGATCACTAATCCTTATATACTCAAAGCAAAAACATTGACTCTCTTTTTTATATCAGGATGTACTAGAATCAAATCTTTCAAAACTTTTCATGGGATGCACTTACACTCACCTTTTTGCTTGATTCTGGCAGTGATCCATTGTTCACTCATCCCTGTATTACTCATTAATTTCCTCCAAAAGGTTGGAACACTAGCAGCCTTTGAGTAAGCTTTATCAACTTGAATCTTGGGACAATGCAATAGAACTGTATACCCTTCCACCGTGGGTACCAAATCAACCCTTCCAAAAGTAAAGCAACTATATGCAGGGTTCCAATATTGGGTGATGGCCCAAAACAAATGTTCGTCTACCTTAATGTCAAACAAGTACGGTAAATCCCCATAGCTGCGGTAAAACAACTGCTTGGTATCGTCACTCCACTGATCCCATATTTCTCTTAATTCCTGGAGATTATTTTGCGTCACACTAATGCGAGTGTAGTCCCATAATTCTGATGTGTACCCTTCGACTAGGCTATCCCCTTTCTCTAATTACATTTGCTCTGACCATATGCAGGCAGCTGCATTGTCTTCCACTTTATCAAGAAATTTGTTCTCCATAACCAGCTTTCTAACTTAGTATGTAACACCCTAAATTAGGGGTTGTTTGTAATTTAATTATTTTCCCATGTGTGTGCTTGAAGAAAAGAATTTTATGATTTCTAAGCATGTTCTAGGGTCTAGAAATAACCCCGAGCTAGGCCTAACTTAGGATTAAAATTTCTTTTTAAGTATTTAAAAGGAGGGAGCTAGGAGATAGGGGTTAAGATAAATTTAGGGAGTAGTAGGACACAAAGAATTAAGTGGCAAGGTGGCTTTCATGCGCCACTTAAGTGTTGAAGATGGGCGCAGGTCATAGGTTGAATGGTTTGGAGCAAATTTTTGGCGTTTTATTTTTATATATGCGGTGATGGGCTTAAGTAGGAAGGCTTTGAAATTAAATGAAGGGGGTTTTATGACATGAAAGTCAAATGGGAGGAATGGCATGGGGCGTTATAAGGGGGGGCTTCGGCAGTAAGGTCTTGGGTTCGAACCAAGGAAACAGCAATTGGTTTTGTTTTTTTTTTTTATGCAGCTGGCGTGAATGGGAGTAAGCTGATGGCATAATTTTGAACTCTTAAATTGATAAGAGTGAGCTTAATTTTTGCTCTAAAATTCGGCTGGAGGTATAGGTGTTAGTAGCTTATTTTCATTTAATTTGTTTGAGGAGATTAAGGGATAAATGAAAGATAAACCTTGCTTTATCTTTTGATAATTAAAAGCCAAATTAATCACAAAAGGAAGGTGATGGCTGACTATGGGACTCTTTAGGAGGCCATCTACATTCGGTTTTATCACTAGGGAGGTGCCAAAATTTCATGAAAGCTGTTTCTTTTTCTCTCTTGTTGCTAGTCAAATTCTCATTAGCCATAGAAAGCAAAATTCTTCAAAAATCCCTTGCTTCTTATTTCTTTCACTTGGCCGAACCTACCTCCCTTCTACTAAAATTTCACTTCCCTTTTTCTTAGCCGAATAGCTCTTCCATAAAGGGGCTTAGGCTGAATCTTCCCTCCCTGACCAAGGTGCTGTCGATTCCAATAAGTGTGGTGAGGACACTCTCGGTGTTTAATCTTTATTCTTGTTATAGCCGAAACCATGAGGCTTAACCATGAATTTTTGTATGACTAAACCTATTCAGGATCTTGGATCTGTAACCCTTTTTAGAAGCCAGCATTAAGAAGAATTGAGAGGTCTTTTGGGATTTAAGGTAAGCTCGGTATGTAGGCTATGACTTTCGGCCAAATGCCATGTTATGTAATATATGTGGTGACTGATCTTTTTGTGGGTTGTTAAAAGAATTTCAGCAGAGTCTTAATCAAGTGACGATTTTGGGATTTGTTTGGAAATCAAATCCGTTCAAGGTAAGTCCACAAAAGAGCCTTTAGTATAAATTTGGTTTGGCCGAATAGGCCTAAGTCCCTAATCATGTTGTTGGCCGATTATAGGTCAAGAGATCTAACGTCGTAGATCAAATTTTCGGGATCTAGGATTCGTGGTAGTATCAGGTGTGTAAAAACTCACTACACACTTTATCAATTTACATGACTATATTGTTTCCTTTTTAATCTTTTTGGTAGTGATTAGCTTGTGGCATAATCAAGGTTGTCGGGTAAGTCCCCTATTACTTTGTCTTTGATATATGATTGAGTTTGCCATCATATGTTGTTAAATGATATGTTGTACATGATGCATGATGATGGTGGGATTGATGAGAGGAGGGGATGATCTTATGGATCGTCACGGTGGTTTTGACCACAAGATGGGTTGGCCCCATCAGATTTATTGTGACTTCGGTCACCAGTGGTTTTGACCACACCGATGATAATTGTGACTAAGTCCCAGTGGTTTGGTACCACCAGTGGTTTTGACCACATTATGATATTTTGTGACCTATGGTCATCAGTGGTTTTGACCACACGATGGGTTGGCCCCATCATTAAATTTGTGACACTAGTCACCAGTGGTTTTGACCACCAGTGGTTTTGACCACACGGGGTAGTTAAAGGAGTATGGATGGTTAGTTGGGTTGCATAATTGCATGTTTATTAATATCTTGTGTATGAGTTACATTTTGAGTTGGGGATTTACACATCGAGTCTTGGTGACTCACCCTTCCCTTACTATTTTGAGATGAGTAGAAGCGGAGATGGAGCCGGAGAGGACTCGAGTGACCATGCTTATCGTTGGATTTGAATTAAATTTATTATCGTTAAGTTTAGTTATTTCTTTTCTAAGTTTTAATTTGGGATGTAATAAGGCGCTCTTTATTATTTGGATGTTTTAATTAGTTGTTTAATTTGCTTATACTATATATTACAAAAAGAATTTATAAATGTTAAGTGAACCTGTTAAAAATAACTTTTCTAACTAAGTAACTACTACGAGTTTTTAAAGATGTTACCATCGGGTAACAAACTACACCAAGTCAATTATAACCATAATTTATTAAATGTTACATGATCAAATGTTTTCAAAAGGGTTTATCAACACAACCATGTTTATAAAAAGCCCAACTGAGTTTTCAAACACCGTTTTAATACCTTAGCCACATTTTAACAAATTTTAACCAGACACTCAAAATGATTCAAATTATTTTACCCCGTGACATACCAGATTCGGTTAGGACTCATGGACTGGGTTTGGGGTGTAACATTTTTGGTATCAGAGCCCGGTTCAAAACTCGACTGTGGGGGCCCAAGGCCCAAAATGTTTGGTTCTTGTTAGTAGGCCTTATTGAAATGTTTTGGAAATTGTTTTTGGCTTGAACAAGATGGCACCGAGTCTCCTGCACCAATCGCCTGTAAGTAATTCTATCCATCTTCTTTGTGAATATTTGATGAGGGTAGAAGGGTAAAGTGGGAACGAGACTATTAGAATAGAAATTGTTGAACCCAGGGTTAGCATACCCCAACAAACAATGCATAAGATTTAATAATTCCCTAAACAACCACGTGAGTTGTCAGCGACCAAGGAGGTGGCAATCGTTATCTGATGTCTAGGATTGGATTCGGTGGGGGCACGGTATTTAAGCGGTCCTTGTGACTCACCTCCTACTCACTCGAATCCTACCAGTGCGTAAGTAACTGTTCATCCTAAATGAGACGACATACTCACATGCTAAACTCGATAACTAAAACCCAAAAGGGACTAGCCATTTCGCTTTTGAAGTAACTAAAACCTTGCTTTAAAGAAAAAATGACCAAAATACCCCTCAATTTGAAAAATGACCAAAATACCCCTGGCTTGAAAATTACCAAAATACCCTCCGTATGAAAAAAATTTCCAAATAGAAAATTTTCAAAATATCTTTCTTTTGTGGCATCAACTAGAACCAAATTTTGGAAATCTTTTTATGAAAAATTACTAAAATACCCCTAGTGGTGAAATTACAAAATTGCCCCTAACCAACAAAATTACCAGAATGACCCTGATCTTCAAAAATTTGCAACATCACTATTTTGGAAAATGCAATTATCAAAAAGAGCCCTCAAAGTTTTACAACTTTTGAAATACCCTTGATTTGTTAAATTTTACAAATTCACCCTGATTTGTGAAAAATTACCAAAATACCCCCGAGGTCCAAAATTATCGAAATACCCCTGGATTCAAAATTTTTCAAAAATCCCGAAAATTTAAAAGCTCCAAAATACTTTTTGACAAAATCATCCGAGAACTTTTATTTTGAAAATTACAAAATACCTCAGAGGACAAATTACGAAAATACCTCTAGGTAGTGGAAAAATAATCACAATGAAAACTACAACGTCTCTTTGAGTGAATGAATGGAAAACTGTGTGCATGTATGATTACGAAAGAACCACTCCTAAAACTCTTATCATAAAATTCCTTCGCGGATAATCCAGTGAAACAAGTACTAATACATAAAATTCTTAAGCAGATAAACGCAATCGTTAGAAATGAGTACAAGTGGTCGAGGACGTCCGCCCCGTGGCCGTGGTAGAGGTAGGATGACCTTGTCTGGGCCAGTAGGGTCTGGACATGGGTCTGGAAATGAGATGTCGGATCTGCACGGCGGTGGCCGAGTTTCAAGATCGGGCCAGATGTTAACGATGTAGTATCCCAGCGATGCTACAGTGTTGGAGCGAGTTCAAGCACGGGTCGAGCCCATAAATCTATGGTTGAACGACTAGATCCTGCCGATGCTACGAGTGTTGGAACGAAGCTATGGTTGAACGACCTGCCAATCGGAGCGAAGTATTCAATGGAGTTTCGGAGTGGCGCCAGTCTGGAGTATTGGGTGGAATCCACTGAAAGGATTATGGGTGACTTAGATTTCACAGCTGAGGAGAAGTTGAAGGGTATCATCTCTTTCTTCGGGATGAGTCTTGCTAGTGGTGGCTCACTGTAAGGGATGGAACGGTGGCGAAAAATCTCACCTGGGAATTCTTCAAGGATGCCTACCAAAAGAAGTATATCAGAACTAGTTACGTGGATGCACAGCGGAAGGCTTTCTTGAACCTAGTACAAGGCAATAAGACGGTGGTAGAGTATGAGGCCGAATTTCTCCGGTTGAGTAGGTATGCTCGTGGTATTGTAGTATCGAGCATGAACGCTGTGTTATATTTGAAGATGGGCTGAGAGATGAGCTGAGGATGATGATAGCTCCACAACAAGAATGGGAGTTTACTGTCTTAGTGGAGAAATCGAAGGTGGCTGAAGGGGTAAGACAGCCGGTTAGACGAAATCAAGAGAGAAATTAGAATAAGAGGAGCTCTGGACCTTCAAGTTTCTCGTGTAATCAGCAGAAAAAGACAAGGTTTGGTGGGTCGATCAAGCTGCTAGGCTTCTGCTGCTGCTGCTAATCCTCAATGGCTCCACGGTGTGCTCGGTGTGGCAAGTCTCACACGGGGGAGTGTTGGAATGGTAACCGGGGATACTTCGAGTGTGGGTCCTTGGAGCATCGAGTTAGAGATTGTCCGAAGAAAGTAGCTAGGCTGAGATTAGAGGGTCGGATTGTGCACGAATAGAAGGAAAACCAACGACCACAGAGAGGTCGTAGCAAGGGAAGAGGAGGTAATGGTGCTAGTAGAGGTCGTGGGCACCGAGGGGAGGTACTGGGTGGTACTGAGGCTAGGCAACCTGGTTTGGTCTATGCCGCGAGGCGTCAAGAGGAGGGCGATGCACCTAACGTTATAACCGGTATGTTCCTGATCTTTTGGTGTACCCTATAATACTTTGATTGACATTGGCTCAACCCACTCGTACATTGCTAGCAGCGTAGTGGAAACTCTGCATCTAGACTCTAAGCTTACTTCTAGGAAGATGACTGTATTAAGCCCTTTAGGTCACTCTGTAGAAGTAAGTAAACTCTATAGGAACGTACCCTTAGAACTCAAGGGATCGTGTTCTTGGCTGATTTGATGGAACTACCGTTCCGGGAGTTTGACCTAATTCTCGGGATGGATTGGCTAGTGAAGTATCAGTTAGCTCGGATTCTTACTAAGCGCATGGTATTAAAGACGATGGAAGGTGATGAGGTGGTGATGATAGGTAAAAGGAGAGATTACCTATCTAATGTGGTTTCTGCGTTGAAGGTGGAAAGGATGGTTAGGAAGGGTTGTGAAGCTTATGTGGTGCATGTCTGTGCCTTGGAAGATAAGGATGTTACTGTGGGAGATGTCCGGACTGTAAGGGACTATGTGGATGTGTTTCCAAAAGAACTTTCGGGTCTACCCCCGGATCGCGAGGTTGAATTTGGTATAGATCTATTACCCAGAATCGCGCCAGTATCTATAGCTCCGTATCGGATGGTGCCGAAAGAATTGGTGGAGTTGAAGGCGCAGATTCAGGAATTGTTGGATAGAGGGTTCATCCGACCAAGTGTATCGCCTTGGGGAGCTCCAGTACTATTTGTCAAGAAGAAGGATGGGACAATAAGGATGTGTATAGACTATCGGCAGCTGAACAAGTTGACAATAAAGAACCGATATCCTTTACCCAGGATTGACGATCTGTTCGATCAACTCAAAGGGGCATCGGTATTTTCTAAGATTAACCTTAGGTCAGGGTACCATCAACTTAAGGTGAAGGAGGCTGATGTCCACAAGACGGCATTTTGTACTCGGTATGGCCACTACGAGTTTCTGGTAATGCCTTTTGGTTTGACGAATGCACCGGCAGCGTTTATGGACATGATGAATTGGGTTTTCCAACCCTATCTGGATCGATTCGTCATGGTCTTTATAGACGACATTTTGGTGTACTCGAAGTTGAAAGAGGAGCATGACGCACATCTTCATGTGGTTCTGCAAGTTCTGAGGGAAAAACAGTTGTACGCCAAATTCAGCAAATGTGAGTTTTGGCGCAAGGAGGTAACTTTTCTAGGGCATGTAGTTTCAGCTGAGGGCATCAGGGTGGATCCCCGTAAGATTGAGGTGGTATTGGAATGGAAGCCACCAAAGTCAGTTACGAAAATTCAGAGTTTTCTTGGGTTAGCAGGATATTATAGGAGATTTGTGGAAAATTTCTCCTTAATCGCGGCACCATTGACTAAGCTGTTGAGAAAAGGAGTTTTGTTTGTGTGGTCTGAGAAGCAGGAAGAGAGTTTTGATAAGTGAAGAGGATTCAGCGAAAAATTGGTCTTAATTCAGCCTGAGGCAGGAAAGGAGTTCACTGTATATTGCAATGCATCACATACTGGTTTAGGGTGTGTGTTGATGCAAGAAGGGAAGGTGGTCGCTTATGCGTCACGGCAGTTGAGGCCTCACGAAAGTAACTACCCGACACATGATTTAGAATTGGCTGCTGTGGTTTTTGCCTTGAAAATCTGGAGGCACTACCTGTACGGGGAGAAGTCGATAGTGTACACAGATCACAAGAGTCTGAAGTACCTCCTGACTCAGAAAGATTTAAATTTGAGGCAGCGGAGGTGGATTGAGTTGTTGAAGGACTACGACTGCTCAATCGAATACCATCCGGGGAAGGCTAATGTGGTAGCTGATGCATTGAGCCGAAAGGTGGTAGCGGATTTGCGAGCAATGTTTGCTCATCTAAGTCTCTATGAGGACGGGAGCCTTTTGGTAGAATTGCAAGTGAAGTCGTCTTGGATAAATGAGGTTAAGGAAAGGCAGATGACTGATGAAGCTTTGAATACTCGAAGGTTGTGAGTACAGAATGGTGAGGCCGAAGATTTCAGCTTGGGTAGTGATGGAGTGTTGTACTTTTAGGGGAGAGTATGCATGCCTAAGGATGATGAGTTGAGGCAGTGAATTCTTAAAGAAGCTCATAGCAGTGGGTACGCTATGCACCCGGGAAGCAGCAAGATGTATCGGGATTTAAGGGAGCAGTTTTGGTGGCCAGGTCTAAAGCGAGAAGTGACCGAGTTGGTAGGCAAGTGTCTGACATGCCAGCAAGTTAAGGCTAAGCATCAATTGCCATCGGGGCTATTACAGCCAGTAAAGATCCCACAGTGGAAATGGGAGATGATTACTATGGATTTCGTAAGTGGGCTTCCCCTTACGCCCAGTAAGAAAGATGCAGTTTGGGTGGTAGTAGACCGGTTGACAAAGTCGGCTCATTTTATACCGGTAAGGGTTGACTACTCGCTTCAAAGATTAGCCAAGTTGTACATCGCAGAGATAGTACGGCTGCATGGGGTACCTGTGTCCATTATCTCGGATCGAGATCCTCGGTTCATGTCAAGATTCTAGAAGGCCTTACATCAGGAGTTAGGCACGAAGCTGAATTTCAGCACGGCTTTTCATCCACAGTCTGATGGACAATCTGAGAGGGTTATTCAAGTGTTGGAAGACATGTTGAGGGGCTGTGTTTTAGACTTTCGTGGTAGTTGGGAGGAGTACCTACCTTTGGCGAGTTCGCTTATAACAATAGTTATCAGCTTAGTATTCAGATGGCACCGTATGAGGTACCAGATGGTCGAAATGCCATACTCCTACATGTTGGGCGGAACTAGGAGAACGCCGATGTTGGGTCCAGAGTTAGTAGCAGAGACGGAGGATAAGGTTAGAGTAATTCGGGATCGTCTTAAGAAGGCACCAGACAGGCAGAAATCCTACGCTGATCTTAAGCGCAGAGAGCTTGAATATGCAGTAGGTGATAGGGTTTTCTTGAAGGTATCACCTTGGAAGAAAGTCTTGAGGTTTGGCGTAAGGGTAAGCTAAGCCTAGATTCATCGGACCGCATACCGGTGTTGAAACGTATGGGACCCAGTAGCTTACCCACTTGAGTTGCCATGAAATTGAGCGGATCCATGATGTCTTCCATGTTTCGATCGAGGCGCTATCGATCGATCCTCACACGTTGTGCCGGCTAAGGAATTTGAAGTGAACTCGGACTTGTCTTTCGAGGAGGAGCCGGTACAAATCTTGGATCGAGATGTCAAAGTTCTTCATAGGAAGTCAGTGCCTTTGGTGAAGGTGTTATGGCGAAATCACGGTACGGAGGATGCCACATGGGAACCCGAGGATGTGATGCGGCAGCAATACCCTCAACTCTTCTGATCCAGGTAATTTCGAGGTCGAAATTCTTTTTAAGGGGGTAGAACTGTAACACCCTAAATTAGGGGTTGTTTGTAATTTAATTATTTTCCCATGTGTGTGCTTGAAGAAAAGAATTTTATGATTTCTAAGCATGTTCTAGGGTCTAGAAATAACCCCGAGCTAGGCCTGACTTAGGACTAAAATTTCTTTTTAAGTATTTAAAAGGAGGGAGCTAGGAGATAGGGGTTAAGATAAATTTAGGGAGCAGTAGGACACAAAGAATTAAGTGGCAAGGTGGCTTTCATGCGCCACTTAAGTGTTGAAGATGGGCGCAGGTCATAGGTTCGAATGGCTGGAGCAGCGTTTTTGGCATTTTATTTTTATATATGCAGTGATGGGCTTAAGTAGGAAGGCTTTAAAATTAAATGAAGGGGGTTTTATGACATGAAAGTCAAATAGGAGGAATGGCATGGAGTGTTATAAGGGGGGCTGCGACAGTAAGATCTTGGGTTCGAACCAAGGAAACATCAATTGGTTTTGTTTTTTTTTATGCAGCTGGCGTGAATGGGAGTAAGCTGATGGCATAATTTTGGACTCTTAAATTGATAAGAGTGAGCTTAATTTTTACTCTAAAATTAAGCTGGAGGTATAGGTGTTAGTAGCTTATTTTCATTTAATTTGTTTAAGGAGATTAAGGGATAAATGAAAGATAAACCTTGCTTTATCTTTTGATAATTAAAAGCCAAATTAATCACAAAAGGAAGGTGATGGCCGGCTATGGGACTCTTTGGGGGGCCATCTACATTCGGTTTTATCACTAGGGAGGTGCCAAAATTTCATGAAAACTGTTTCTTTTTCTCTCTTGTTGCTGGCCGAATTCTCATTAGCCATAGAAGGCAAAATTCTTCAAAAATCCCTTGCTTCTTATTTCTTTCACTTGGCCGAACCTACCTCCCTTCTACTAAAATTTCACTTCCCTTTTTCTTAGCCGAATAGCTCTTCCATGAAGGGGCTTAGGCCAAATCTCCCCTCCCTAACCAAGGTGCTGCCGATTCCAATAAGTGTGGTAAGGACACTCTCGGTGTTTATTCTTTATTCTTGTTATAGCCAAAACCATGAGGCTTAACCATGAATTTTTGTATGACTAAACCTATTCAGGATCTTGGATCAGAACCTTTTAGAAGCCGACATTAAGAAGAATTGAGAGGTCTTCCGGATTTAAGGTAAGTTTCAGTATGTAGGCTATGACTTTCGGTCAAAGGCCATGTTATGTAATATGTGGTGACCGATCTTTTTGTGGGTTGTTAAAAGAATTTGTGAGTCTTAATCAAGTGATTTATTTCGGATTTGTTTGGAAATCAAATCCGTTCAAGGTAAGTCCATAAAAGAGCCTTTGGTATAAATTTGGTTTGGCCGAATAGGCCTAAGTCCCTAATCATGTTGTTGGCCGATTATAGGTCAAGAGATCTAGCGTCGTAGATCAGATTTTCGGGATCTAGGATTCGTGGTAGTATCAGGTGCGTAAAAACTCACTACACACTTTATTAATTTACATGACTATATTGTTGCATTTTTAATCTTTTTGGTAGTGATTAGCTTGTGGCATAATCATGGTTGCCGGGTAAGTCCCCTATTACTTTGTCTTTGATATATGATTGAGTTTGCCACCATATGCTGTTAAATGATATGTTGTACATGATGCATGATGATGGTGGGATTGATGAGAGGAGGGGGATGATCTTATGGACTGTCACCAGTGGTTTTGACCACAAGATGGGTTGGCCCCATCATATTTATTGTGACATCGGTCACCAGTGGTTTTGACCACACCGATGATAATTGTGACTAAGTCCCAGTGGTTTGGTACCACCAGTGGTTTTGACCACATTATGATATTTTGTGACCTATGGTCATCAGTGGTTTTGACCACACGATGGGTTGGCCCCATCATTAAATTTGTGACACTAGTCACCAGTGGTTTTGACCACCAGTGGTTTTGACCACACGGGGTAGTTAAAGGAGTATGGATGGTTAGTTGGGTTGCATAATTGCATGTTTATTAATATCTTGTGTATGAGTTACATTTCCGGGTGGGGGATTTACACACTGAGTCTTGGTGACTCACCCCTTCCCTTACTATTTTGCAGATGAGTAGAACGCGGAGATGGAGCCGGAGAGGACTCGAGGCGGCCATGCTTATCGTTGGATTTGAATTAAATTTATTATCGTTAAGTTTAGTTATTTCTTTTCTAAGTTTTTAATTTGGGATGTAATAAGGCCGCTCTTTATTATTTGGATGTTTTAATTAGTTGTTTAATTTACTTATACTATATATTACAAAAGAATTTATAAATGTTAAGTGAACCAGTTAAAAATAACTTTTCCAACTAAGTAACTACTACGAGTTTTTAAAGATGTTACCATCGGGTAACAAACTACACCAAGTCAATTATAACCCTGATTTATTAAATGTTACATGATCAAATGTTTTCAAAAGGGTTTATCAACACAACCATGTTTATAAAAAGCCCAACTGAGTTTTCAAACACCGTTTTAATACCTTAGCCACATTTTAACAAATTTTCACCAGACACTCAAAATGATTCAAATTATTTTACCCCGTGACATACCAGATCCGATCAGGACTCATGGGCCGAGTTTGGGGTGTTACATAGTAACTGACCGTGAATCGATACCTTTTATAATATGAAATGAAATTCACCAAAATAAAGCACAACAAGTTAGTACCATGAAATAAAACATAAAGCAAATAGACAAACACCTATCTGGGTGACCACTAAGGTTTGGCATAGTTCTACTTAGGGTGAGTCCTTATGCTTTATACGTGTGGTTTAGCTCTAAAGTTGAGGTACCTGAACCAGCAGATTCCTCGATCCTCACCCACTATAGGCTCATACGGACCGAGTTCAGTTTAGGGGAATACATATCCCTATGGCTGCACGGAGATGAAAATCTCACGAAGACATAGGTACAGATGTATCCCGAAAGTGATTCACTATCCTGCACGGAGGTGAAAACCTCACGAAGGAGTAGCTTCTCACTCCCATTTAAAAGGGTGTGACCATAATGGTCATGCAATGCCATGTAGAAATACTTTACAAGATTAGAACAGCATGCAATAAAAAGGATCATAATTTTTCAAATCGGATTTTCAAATTTAGACAAAAGGATAGGAAATAATCAATTTTATGGCTTGACTCTCTTATTATGTCCCCAGTGGAGTCGCCAAGCTGTCGAAACCATTTTTTTTATTTTGAAAAAACGGGGATCGACTTTAAAAAAAATGAAAACGGGAGTCGCCACCAATCTTTTCTCGAGGTGTGATTGGGTCACCTTAAAATTGATCATTTTAATAAAAAAATATTTTTGATTTATTAAAACAATGATTTTGGTCTACGAAATTCAAGAAAACGGGTTCGAGAGTCAGTAACATACGAGAAAGGGTTAGCACCCTCGTAACGCCCAAAAATTGGTACCTAATTGATAAACTCATGTCCTAATGTCGAAAATTTGAAAAATTTAAAATTCGATCCTTTTATTTGAAAGAAACCCAAGACTAGCTTATCTCAAAGAAATAAAATGTCACACCCAATGAGTTAGGACGCAACATTTCAAGACTTCGAAACTAAGTTTGCCTTTATTTGTAGAAAATCCTTAGCTCGAGATACAAACATCATATCCAATAAGTTAGGATACAACATCTTGAATTCCCGAGAATAAGTTTTGATTTGAAACTTATGGGTTTCAATTTCAAAAAGGGATACTTAATATCTTAAGTTCAACGAGAAAAATCGAAACCCAGTGAGTTAGGGTACAATTTTTTCTCGAAGCCCCCAAATATTATGTATCACCGTATTTTAAAAAAACCTTTGAATAAAATGCGACAATTTAGCAAAATGTATTTTATTAAAAAATGATAAAAGTAAAATATTGCATTAATACATTACAAAACATAAATACCAAAAAAAAATTTACGAAAATTACATAATATTCTAACATTTAATATTAACATAGTTAATTAAGGGAAGAATAACGTAAAATAGCGAATGATGCGGAAATAAAATGACTATACTAAAGCAAACATAAAATAATAAGCAAATAAAAGAACATGGATAAACAAATAAAAGAATAAAGTAGTAAACAACGAAAGATAAAAACTACGAAATAAATATGAAACTTTACATACAAGGTCAAGTACAAAAATAAAATAACAATATAAGATAAATGACATATACTAAATAATAAAGCAGATACTACAACGAAATTTCCTTTTCTCTTTAAAAAAAAAAACATGTATGTAAAAAATGATATGGAAAAAGCTAAAATGAATATATATATATATATATAATAAAACAAATATATGTTTAAAATAATATATAAAAAACTTTGAATATAAAAAAATGTATAAAGGGATAACTTATAGTAAATAAATAATATAACAACTTAATGTATATATATATATATATATATTTAAAATAAATAATACATAGAAAACTTTATAATAATAATAATAATAAATCAATTTAAATAATATATAATATACATTTTTTAAAATATAAAAATAATATAGAATTTAATAGAATAACCTATAAAAATGAAATAATTTGATATAATGCTAAAGTAATTAAAAATAAGAAGAAAAATAAAAGAGGATTAAAAATAATCAAGGAAACATGGATTAAATTGAAATAAAAATAAAATCCAGAGTAAAAATATAAAAGGACCAGATTAGAACGCGTGTCACTCTATAGGGACCTATTAGGCAATTATGCCTTATCTCCTAAACGACGTTGTTCCCTTTTCTGCCTTTAAAATGGCCTTAAGGACCAAATTGCAACAAAGACCCTAATTCAGGACCAAATCAAAAATAAAGAAAAAATGCAAATCGGGCATAATTATAAAATTGCAATAAAGCGGAAGGGCCTATAGAGGAATTAGACCCTCTAACAAAAACACGTGGATCCTCCCCGAGTATCGGGTCAACACGTAGATCTTGCCCCTTTAAACGACGCCGTTTTGGTCATTAATTGACCACACCAAAACGACGCCGTTTCACTGGCCTTTATAAACCAAAAAAAAAAAAAAAATCATTTTAAGCCATTTTTTAAAAAAACACAGTAGAGTTCCAAAAAAAAAAATGCTCTACCTTCATAGGTCTTCTGACCTCCGGCCGTCCTCGCACGCGCCTCACGCGCCGTCTCTCGCGGCGGCCCTAAGTCTAGAAACTTTATTTTTTTTAGTGCAAATCGAAAGGTAAACTCATTCTCTTCGTTTTTAGTTGTATTCGTATAAAAATATTTGCATGGATTGAAAGGGAATGACAATAAAAAAAAAACAAGCGAAATAAAACAATCAGAAATCACATCTGTTCTTTGAATTTTTTTGTGTATTTTGTATTTTGTATTCTTTGTATATGCATGTGTTTTTTACAAATTAGGTTATGGTTTTTATAGCCTCAAAAATAAATAAAAAATAAATACAAAATCCTATTTTGCTGCTACTGTCTGCGTTCTTTCCTTGTTTTGTAGGTGAACGGCGAAAAACACGGCGGTGAAGAGCACTATCCGTGCGCTGATTGTGGCGCGACCAAGGTCTGTTTTGGGCACTTGCGGCATGAGGAAGAAACCCTAGGGTTCAGGGTTTCCAATTTCTTAAACAAAATTTGGGTCATTGGGCCATTTGGGTCTTGGGCCACCGGGTCTGTGTTGGGCTTGGGTATTAGGTTTAGTGTTTTGTAAACTAGGCCGGTATGTATTGGGTTTTATGTTAGTATTTGTGTTTGGGTTTTAAGCTCGTTTATTGTAAAATAATAAAAAACTGAGGGACTTCCATTTTTTTGGATTTTTTTATTATTGATATGGGTTCCGACAAATTGGGCCAATTACACGACCGTGTGCCAGGCTGTGTGAGTCACACGATCGTGTCCTAGGTCATGTGCCAGACAGTGTGGTCCACACTACCTGGGCTATTTGGGCCATGTGGACCACTCGAGCTGGGCCAGTTTGGTCGCGTGGGCCCATTTTCTAAAAATTTTGCTTAGTTATGTATTGCTGTGTGATTCATATTTAGCTATTCCGTAAGGTCCATACTAAACAAATAGGACTCGAAAATACAACATTTGATAGCATATTACTGTAAGTAATATGGACTTGATATGTGAAATAAGTTGACATAATATCTGTTAATATGTCTGTGTGTGATATGATTAAAGTATGTGAATTTTGCAAGTATGATCTGTGTTCTGATAATTCTGATGACATGACTACATTTGTAAAGCATGCATAACATCTGTATATAGAATATCTGTTAGTATGTACATGTGCACTTGGTTGGGATATGATATGAAGGACGAAGTGAGGACAGTCTAATTATCTACCTTATCTTGTGTTTTAAAACCACATATATCTATTCTGGTGGCTCAGCCACGTATTTGGCAGCTTGACTGCACTGTTTCTGAAAAGTAACATAAGCTCACTTATTGGTGTGTGGGGTTGGATGAGTACTTGATACCCAATTTGGTGTGTAAGGATGGTTGAAGATGGTGTGTAACGGATGGGGTATGATCTATTTATGCATTCGTATCTATATCTGTTTATGAATTGTATCAAAATTTGTATCTGAGCATATATATGAAATATTATTTGTTAAACCATATGTGTCTAATTTTTTGATTGATATATGTTACACACTGAGCTCGTAAGCTCACTTTCTGTTTGTTTTCCTCTCAGATAATCAACAAATTTAGGACGGATCAGTGTGGCGGGAGCTTGATTTTAAAGTTGATGATTTATATTTTGATGAAGTTTAAGCATTAATTTCAATTGGACTACTTTTAGACTTTCGGGGACTGTTTTATGTTTTGGGATTTTATTCTTCGTTTTGAACAACTTAAATGTTTTAGATTATTTTAAATTCAAATTGCAATATGATAAGTTTCAAAACCAAATTACAAGTTTTTTCCAAACTCTATTTCACTCAAGATTTCCACTGCAAAAATGTAGTAACCTGATCAGTGTTTTTCTGAAATTAAGATGAACTAATCAAATAACGAATTTTTCCCTAAAAACTGCAAATACCATTATCAAGTATTGATTTACAAAATCTTTTCGAATTTGAAATTTCGAGTTTTCAAACAAGTATATGTAATTCCTCAAGATTCGGTCGTAACATCTAGATCGAGTATGAGATGTTACATTATAATTATTAAAATATTAATAGTAAAAAGTTTATATATAAAACTTCTTTTTCAGTTATTGAAGACTCTAAAGGAACTTTGATATTGTAAATTAATTAATAATTGTTGTTTATGTTAATTAGATTCTTATTTTTTATATTATATTATATCTTGGGGTGGTTGCTAAATTCGATTTAAAGTCAGGGATGGAGAATGATATTTCAATTCAGTACCTTACCATTATTTATTTGTAGTAGTGGAGATTGTCTTGCGTGAGAATCTCAACCTTCTTCAAAATAGGAATTAGTTTCCGACTATGTTACTCAAGTTTCAGTTATACAAGTGTGTATATGATACATGCATGTGAATTTTTCTTTTTGTGTTTTTAAATATATATTTAGAAAAGTTATATTCTCATGCCCATACCAAAAAAATGTTTCGAGACCTTAAAAAAAAGTGTCCTAATTAGGGGTTATTTAGAGGTTATCCAAATAGGTATAACTCAATCGAGTCAAACTTAAGTTATAAGAAGCTAAATCTCAAGCTTAACTCAAAATAAGGTTGGAAATTTGTTTTCAAAGTTTCGCTTGAATCTTAAGGTTTTTATAATAAAGGTGGAGGTTAATGAAGGATAATTATTTTTAGAATAATCTTATTATAAGTTATGGTTATATATATATTTTTTTTGACATAATGCTTAGAATTACACAATTTTTTTTTAATTCGTAAATAGGAAGATAATAATTTCAACACACTCGAATCCATGTCTTTTTACTTTGACTAAAGACTCAATCGACAACCATAGAACTTAAAAATAGTGTCAATTGAAAAACTTCAACATAATTTTTTTTTAGTATTTCACCAATAATTCAGCCATGCTCAATTCTCAAGGTTAATTCAAGATAAAATATTGCAGAATGTTTGAAGCATTTCAATCAAACTCGTTTATCAAGCAAAAAGTAACTTCCGTTTTCATGCTTGAGTTCCATCAATATTTTCTACTAGAGCTTGAATTGAAAATGCCAATGCTATTTAAAAATTAATACATATTAAAACTAAAAAAAAAATGAAAACTTGATTAGGTTAACCAACTACTTGAATTAAGCATGAGAATTCTTGAAATCGATTCAGTCAGAAACTAGAAAGCTTGCAAGCACAAATATTTTATTTTCACTCTTATTCCAAACCCCTTCTCTCCTGAAGAGGTGCATTATTGCTGTCAGAAACTTTTGACTATTGAATTTTCTTGTCAAACGTTCTATTGCAATTTTTAACATGTTTTATAACAGTCAAAGTGTGTTTTTAGTTGTCGATTTTGACTTGTAATAATTTAAATAATGTGTTTAAATATTGAGTCAGGGAACAAATGCATATATTTAGTATAAAGTGTGAATTAAATTTTAGTAAAAATCTTCGGTGAGGAAAATCTCGAACGTACGAACGGAACTCAAACAGAAAAAGAAAAAATAGGATAAGATTCCAAGGCGTTTATTAAGTCACTATATTTAAGGTTATATTCACCCCGACCTATCTTTGGTGTGCAAAAGAGTTTCAAGCAAATTAACCTCGAGGATACAATGAAGTCAATGACTATTTACATTTTACACTAACAAGAATAGTCCACTAAGCACTGAGCAATGTATAACAAGAAACTTAATTTTTACAAAGGATTTCTACAGTAATACTTTATAGAATAATCTAATAATATTAGAAAATAGAGGAAGGAAAGAAAGAATTTTAGAATTTGTTGGTGTGATTTCCAAATGAAATCACATTCTTATTTATGGGTTTTTCGCATTCAATAGGTGTTTTATGAATAAATAAATAATAATAATTTTTCATTTAGTTTTATAACTACTCAAATAATATTATTTGAATAATTATATTTTTTTCAAAATCAAATGATATAACTTTTGACCAATGACCAAAATATTTATCTTTTGATTAATTATACCTATTCATTTATAGTTATTGGAACACTATAAATATTTAATAATGTTCTAGCTTTAAAATTTATATTGATGGATTCCATTTATCAGAAAGAGCCTTTGAAGGAAAGAATAAGAGTTCAAAATATCCAAGACTCTTGCCTGGCTAAATTCAAAAACTACACTAATCAGCTCTCTTATTGATGAGATAAATTTTGAATTCGACAGAGTTAAATGATTTGAAATCCAGACCATATCCATCATATATCAAATTTAAATTTCAAATCGATTTATGACTTATCCTGATACGATCTCGTTTCGGTGATGATTCAAGTCGTTTAGATTGACCGATAGTGAATTTGAGTAAGACTTGGTTCGTTTCAAAAGGAATGGAAAAGATAGACAATAGGCTTCAAACAAAATATAGAAGGTAAAATGGTTAAGTAAATAATGGATAGTTTGACTAAGGTCGAGAATGAACCAACAATATTGGAATTGTTGACCCGAGTCTCAAAGTGGCTCTTAGGTGTTTTACGGTTTAGGGAAAACAACAAAGGATAAACCTTGACCCACTATCAATTAGTGATAGGAACCAAAGGTATACGAACGCCACACTTGAAAGTGATAAGTTTGGCAAACAATGGAAAGGATAGATGCCACAAGCTATGCTTGATAAGTCAGATCAATTCCAAAAGAACAAAGAGAATTGGATAACTCACAAATCTCAAATTTAGCATAAATTCAGCAAAAGTTGTCTAACCAAAACAATGTTTTCTGACAAACTATTTATAGGTAGTATTATGACTATTCAAATGCCTATTTGTGACCTTTCACCTCCAGCAATTAACTAAGTTTTTTAACAAGCTTTAATTTTGTTTTTTTAAGTCATGTAGTGAAGCCAATAGTCATGTCTCTTCACTTGATTCTGGTGTAGATGAAAAGGCATGTCTCTTCACTTTATTGTTGACTTAATGAACCTTTAATGTGCTGTTTGGTGTCCCTTCATCTCTCTTAAACTGAATGTCAAAAGACTTGTGCATTCATTCTCTTTAATTAGCTCCTTAACTAGCTTCGAATGCTTTAAAACTGAACAGATTTAAAGAGACACTCTTGGACCATTTGAATAGCCACCATGATGATCTTTGAAGGCTTGAAAAATGTCCAAACTTGAATAGTCACCTACAAGGTAGATAATTAAGCATTAAAGACTCTCATAAGAATCAATACACTATAAACACTCATACACAAATTTATTTGCAGCTCAAATCACCTTATTTAAAATGAAATTAAACACATTTTAATTTATGTAGTAAAAAAAAAAGTAACAACCAAATTAAATAACATACTTATATAAACAAACTCAAACATATTTAACGACTAAGATGCTTAAATGCATGGTTTAAGATGTAAACTAAATGAACAAATGAGTTACTTAATGCATGACTTAATTTAATGCTGCAAACTTTAACTAACATGCGAGTTACATAATGTATGTCATAATTTATGATGCAAACTTAACTAACATGAGAGTTACATAATGCATGACTTTAATAAATGCAGAACACATAATGCATGTCATAATTAAAAGATGTAGATCAATAATGCAAGACATTAATTAAAGATGCATTTAATAAACAAGACATAATTAAAAACTCATTGTAACACCCCAAACCCAGCCTAGACTGTAACATCCGAGATTTAGGGGTCACGCATTTCAATCATATCCATGTGTTAGTATGCTCTGTATGTTGTTTGAGTATGTTTGGGGGCTTCGGGAAACCTTGGGGTTATGTAGAAGCCTTAGAAGAAATTGCTGGTTTAGAGCCTTTAGGGGAGAGCTAGGGGAATTAGGCCTTAAGGGATTTAAAGTGGTAAGTTTAGACGCAAGAAAGGAAGTGGTGGAGTGGCAAGGTAACGCCTAGGGTGCAGGGGAGTTTGCGTCAAAGGGAGTTGCAAGGGGGGAGAGGTTCGAATAGCATGGTTAGCATTTTGGGGTTGTTTTTGCGTCAAAGGGGGTGGAGAGTTGGTTTCGACTTGGGCACTTGTAAGGTGGAGGTGGAATGAGTCAAACAAATTCGAATAGGTGGTGGGGAGGCAGTTGTAGAGTTTGAATAAGTCAAACTCATTTGAATGGGTGTTGTAGAGGGATTTGAGGAGGAAATTGTGGGGAGTGAAGGCTTGAGAGTGTGTAGCCGAATCTTGTAGTGGCAAAAGGGGTGAGGGAGCATTCGATTTTGGGAGGCATTATATGTGCCGAAGTTCCTTAAAGCATAGGTTTATCTTGTGGCATTTTCTTTTTCTCTCCTCTAGTGTTTGTGCCGAAAACCATTTGGCATTTTCTTTCTTTCTCTCTTTTTGACCTTTAGCCGAAATTTGGAAGACCATTAAGGTCACTTTTATTCTTCTTCTTATTCTCATCTTCAAAATCGAAAGTGTCAACCTTAGGAGTTCTACATTCTGTTAGAGCCGAAACCTCCATCATTGTTCTTCTTCAATTTTCTTTTCCTTCTAAAAATTGTACCATCTAGTGACCATTCTCCCTTTTCCCATATCTTTTATTTCTACTACTTGTTCTTCTAGTCGAATATTTCACTTTTGGTGATAACACTTTTCGATTGTCATTTGTTGGTAGAAGCACCATCATCCAGTCTTTGCCTACTCTTCCAACCGGTTTCTAGTATAGTGGTAAGGGGTTTCTCTTCTATTTGAATTTGTTCTTTTCTTTTTGGTTTGCCGAAACCAAATGTCTAATCCTATTTCTTGAGGTATGGCCAAATGTATGAGGGGTTGACTTCATGGTTCTTTGTTTGTAGCAAGGGCGAGGGATATTAAGGATCCTTCAGATTTCAATTATTCAAGGTAAGAAGGTTATAACGTTAGGCCGAAGGCCACTTCTTTTGATCATAAGTGTTAAGGCCAAAACTAATGTGGGTTCATGTAGGGATTTCGGCAATCACTAAGAACAAACGAATAACCTCCGGGTTTTGGTTGATTTTGGTAAGGGGTAACCTTTCTCTAGAATATTCTTTTAGTTTTGTTATAGTATTATTCCACGTTTTAACCGGGCTTCCTGACCAAAGATTATATCTCATGGATTCGAGTGCCATCCAAGGAGAGAAAGGGGTTGGACACGAAGTCCCTACCCCTAAGTTCAAGAAGCGGACAGTCTCTACGGTTCATGATTGGCCACTAGGGTGTGGACCAGCGTCGGAATAGGATAGTAGGGAGATAGCGATAGTGTCGATTAGGGATGGCATCGACGTAAAGGGCGTGGTGTTATGAGTTATCAGGTGTGCAATTAACGCAAGATTTACTTACTTTAATTAAAACATGTAATATGAGTGGTAGCCAAAATAGTCGTTGGGTGATGCTATTACCTAATTTGGGTAAACCGATAATCAGGTTAGTATACTATCTATGTTGTGGTTGTGGTTAATTATTGTGGATACATGTAAGCATGTCATATGTGCCTATCTAGTATGCTTATACGTTGTATTGCCATATCATTATAATATGATGCATGTGCATGGGGATCGATATATATTGAATAAGGGGAAGTGTGTACATTTATGCACGTGGCTTGATGTTAGCCTTGAGCTACATCGTGGATTGATGACGACCTTGAGTCTCATCGTGGATATTTGTGATATTAATCACGTGGATCAGTGGCTAGACCACTAAGTGGGCTTTGAGCAGTGTACTGCCAAAATGGTGTGTAGCGGATTGAGGGTCGATTTAGTAATCCCCTGGTGTGTGGTGGATGGATATACGGGTGGTGTGTAGCGGCTGGATATTAGACTGGGTTGGGCTAACATTTTCATTATTAACCGTGGTATGTGGTTTGATGTAGTTTTGGGCTAAGCCCACTTGTGGAAATATGTGGACTAATTACACACTCAATCAAAATGACTCACTTTGTTGTTCTCAAACGATGCAGGTAGTACATGAGATTTTGGATCGGGCTGGAGTGGATTCGAGGTGGCCATGCAGAAGCTGTTTATATTTCTATTTATATTCTAAATTTCAAGTACTTTTTGGGATAAATTTTGTTGTAATAAGGCCGCTATAAATGTTTGGGAATTTTATTATGGTTTAAGTTAGAACTATTATCGGATCATTATCTGGAAATGACTTTGAAACATTTGCAATTTAAACACCAAATTTTAAGTTTTAAAATTTGTATTTATTTTTCAGAAACTACTCGTTTTTCATGGAATTTCTTTCAATAGATAAATCTTTCATAAACAAGAGATTTACTTTAGAACTCTTAAGCTATAATTACCTCCAAAGTGAACTCTTTTTGAACATTTACCCCAAGAATATTCGAATTCTATTTGTGGTGTTTTAATTTGGGTTCAGGCGTTACATAGACGTTATGGTCGACTCTGGTGACGTCACATGATAGTGCTTTGGAAAAACATAACTATGTTAAAACCATTTGTAGATATCTTGGGCTTTCGTCAAAACGTGTCATTTAATAATTTATTATCCATCTTAAAACATTATATGTTGCAGAAGCTTTTAACATAATTTATGAGTTCGTGTATTTTTAATAAAACATTTATTTATTTTGAAAATCCACGTCTTATCCTACTACTATCAATTTATAAAATAGTAATCCCAAATTTTAAACAAAAATCCGTAAAGGCCATGTTACATAAAAGTTAACCAAATATAACCAGATCATAAATAAAAATAAACTGTGAATAAGTGTCCAGAATCGTGGTCACCACCGAGTCCTCCGTCGCACCGATCCTTCTACTACTGGGATTATCTGAATAGATTAAATAGAAAAGGGGTGAGTTTTCGCAAACTCAGTGTGTAATCCCCACAGAAAACATAAACATAGCACAATATCAAAATTCAATCATAAATTCACAGTTCGAGTCTGAGCCCATTACAGAAACGGTGCGGACCTTAGCCCACTCAGATACAGAATCAGACATTTTACAGGGCCTTAGCTTATTTCAGACAGAATATGCAAAAATAGAGTCCTATCCACCAGCCTCTACACACCAACTCAATCTAACCCGACACACCATATGGGGATAAAATCAACCCACCTAGCCCTACACACCATGTTGTACCAAATGCAACACATAATCAGAAATTTGTAGCTGAGCTACCAGATAACAGGCTTAAGAGCCTTTCAGATACTTCCTCCAATCATAATCATCCCACCCCAATGCAATGCAACATACAAGAATGACATGCTTTTATGCAGTAAAACTCATACATTCAGATCAACATACATGCTTAATATAGAAATCAAATAGTCAGATCATTTATTTAGGGGTCTAAGTATTGCTTACTAACCCTACAGTAGGTCCACAGTAGACTTGGGTGACCCGTGCAACCTTACAGAGTTTTCCAAAAAAATGGGTTCACACGCTTATGGGCCTACCCATGTGGGCCCATACGCCCCTATGGCCCACACAACCCAAATTGGCCTTGGTCGTGTGGATCACGCGGCCTGGCCCAGAATCCCACACGCTCATGTGGTTCACCCGTGTGGGCCCACACAGCCCAATCAGTCGAGATCGTGTGTCGCACACGGCCTCGGTCGGCCCTCACACGGCCGTGTCACTAGCGTACAGCCTGGCTCGTTGATCACACGACCGTATGGTGACTAACAGTCTCATACATGGCCTACCACACGGGCGACCACACACCCTTGTGGCATCAACAGAATGGTTTTCACTTTGTCAAAACCTCGTTTTATGTGCTTTCAGGTACACACCTGGTTCATTTTCGTAGCAACCGCACTCCAAAGTTAGTAGAACCTAAAATTGAGTAATATAATACCGATTTAGTCACTTAAATCCATTTTTAAATGCAAACACAAAGAGACGACCAACTATTAAACTACCGAAAATCGTTGCCTCCCAACAGTGATGATTCTCTCAGTACAACTAAGATGCCAAATCATGACCAACAGCCCCTCGTGCTCCTCCTAAGTACCATTAACTCCTCGTTAGACAAAGAATCATTAGTCAAGCCCAAAACTGCAATAATCTACACTTACCAGCAATGCTCGAAAGGGAAAACTGAGATGACAGAGACTAGAGTTTGGTGGCAAAAGAAAATAAAATATGGGACTGCAGCAAAAATGAGAACGGCATAGGAGAAGGAAGAGATGGGAAAAATAGTAGTAGGGAATTTTGGGGAAACAAAATACTACCAAATCAGGATTCTGATTACCCCCTAACTTTACTCCCACAATCCCACTAACTCACAACTTCCTCGGTATTTTAACTCCACCAAAACTCTTTCCATCATCCGAGCAAAAATCTATCCTCCTGCATATGCAAGCACTCAAACACAGAACCTCTAGCAAACTAACACTCCCCTCAACCACCAGACCAGCAAGCCCATTCTGATATAATATTACCAATAAGTACTTATAAGCCTACTAACCAAAGTTTGGGCTTTATTCATAAAAATACCAAAATTCTCCCAAGTTAAGACTTGAACTTGGGACCTCCCACACACACCCAACACACACAACCACTGAAACAAATACTCATTCATGCTAAAATTACAAAAGCTGAAATTAAGCAAAATCGGGGCGTTACACCCATATTATAATAACTAAAGTAACTAAAATAAATAAATCAAAGTCATTATTCCAACAACCAAATTAACAAACTAAAATTAAAAACTTTATTTTGCACTTGGGCCCCTCGAGTTTGGACCAATCTCGGTGGCATCGAGTTGTGTCGTAACATGATGCGGCCGGGATCACATCATATCCTCTTGGGATTAACGGGATGACATGTAGCCTATAATTAGCTTATCACTAATGATGATTGTGTAATTTTGTTTAACAATTTTATTTTGGGTTTTATTTTGGGTAAAAGTATCGTAGAAATCTTTATATTAAAAGTCAGATTGTATTTTACCTCTTTACTAAAAAAAAAAATTGGTAAATTAATCACTGTACATCATCATGAGGTACACGTGGCACTCCACGTGTCACTGTTTGGTTATTTCTTTAGTTACACTAGTGTTCAACAATACAATGAATGGAATTTTTAATAGAAAGAACTAATTTTCTATTTGATCTAATTTGTAAGGGGTAATTTATCAATTTTTTAAGTAGATGGGGGCAAAATGCAAGAGTCCTCCATGGTACTTTTACCTTTCATTTTGTTACTTGGGAATATTTTGTGGTCTTTACACTCTTTTTATATTTAGACTTTTTTTTTAAATATTTGAGAGATAATTTTGTATGTGAAATATTGGGAGAGTGAATGTCAACAATTGGGCAACATTAAGACTACAATTATTTTAGTGAGTGTTGGTTAGATTGGGCTTAAATCAAGTGTTGTATCAGGAAGATTGTTTAGTGAATTCATTCTTTAAGCTAGGCTTCACAGAGGTATAATTATTCAGTCCAGACTGCATTAACAAAATTGGTCTCTTGCTACACTTAACTCCCTATTGGAAAATTTCAGTTTAGAAATTGAGTTTATTGCACAAAGAAAATTTAAAACTTTTCTAAAACCAAATATTTGTTCTATTAATAGAAATAAGTTTTATCAAATTTATTACCATTTTTTTCGACTTAGCAGTTGTGATTGTTTATCAACTTTCAACCAATACAATTTTCTTTATTATTCTTAAACCTTTAGTTTGCTTAGAAAGAGGGCTTTAATTACGCCAATCAATCACAATAAAAACTTTCTAATTATCTAATGGATAAATTAAATCTCTCTATGAGCTAGAAACTTAACTCAAGTTATCATGAAAATAGAATTTATTTGGAAATTAAATCTCTCTATATTTCGGTAAAATAACTACGTTCAATATATGGTTTATTTACACCTAGGCAATAGTCCCTAAGAGTAACTTGCACACAATAATTTAAAAGCCTTGAACATTGTATTCAATGGAGTAAATATTGAGCAATTCAAGATCATATATACATGCGAGTCAGCTAAAGAAGAATGGATGATTCTGTTAGAAATAGGAGGTTTAGAAAATTCAAAATTGTTGCTTGAGGTGTGAATATCATTGTTCTTAAAGATGTTTTGCGGAGTTGCATATCCTTAGGATTCAACAAATACTTCTGTTAACTAATACGAAAATATAGAACAAGAAAGAATAGAGCAATTAAATACTCAACTAAAATTATAGAAGATAGTCTTTTCGAGTAAACGTAAAGTAAAAAATAATTGAGTTACTCTTAAGGCTGTCATGCATGGTATTTATAAGTATTAAGTACCATGCATGTCAAAAATAGAAAACATATTTACTGGAAAATGTTTAAAAAAATATTGATTCTAAGGTTAAGAAAAATCAAAACCAAGTAGCTTAGTTGGACTAAAATAGTAAAAAATTTAAAATAAATAAAAAATGTAAAAAAACAAAACTGAACCAGGTCTAGTATAATGCGAATGGGGGATAATCGACCCGTTATGTCCATCCTCTTATTTTGGCTCTTATAAGCCCAAAATAAAACAAAATTACATAAACATCATTTTGATAGGTGTATTTAAAGGATATGAGATTTGTGTAATTCTTTGAAACATATTAAACTTCCAGCAGATGCTTAAAAAAACATGAAGAAAACTTTGTTGTTCGCATGTCAAAACTTCAAATACTAACAACCAGATTTGAGAATTTTAAAATGATTGAAGATGAAACCATTTTTGAGTTTTATGCAAGATTATATATCGTAAATTTTTAATGAAGCGTTTTGTCTTGGTGAACATTTTTCAATTTCAAATTGATGCACAAAGTGTTGCAAGGATGATTTTCTCAAAAGCTTGTATTATTTTGATGTTTGAATGATTCTCATAAAATACATTCGTTGGTTGAAATTTTTTTCCAAAATAAAATTTTAACCTTTTTAAGTAAAACATGAAAGTGTTGAATTCTTAGTTCAATTCTCTTATTACAATTGAAAGTATAACACTCCAAACCCGACCTAAAAGTTATAGCTAGATCTGGAGATGTTACTGCATGTTCATTCGAAAACCCATAATTCGTTTGTTATGAGAAAACATCGTTAGCTCTTATTACATAAAAATCCAGTTTGCTTGCAAGCATTTCTTCCTTAATCGTTTTAACAAAAATATTGTTTATATACATATTTATATATTTCATAAGCATTTGAGTTTGCAGTAGAAAATTCTTATTTGAGTCCAGTTTTGAAAACGGTTTATTATAATGAAATCAAACATGTCGCAGATCAAATTTTAAGCCCATCAAAATAGTAAAACAGTTAAATTAGAAAATAAACTCCAGAAATTTAAACAGTCCCAAAAACGTCTCAAACAGTCCATCAAAATCAAAATACTATAAACCAAACCATTTTGCATATATTAAAAAAAGTACTCAACCAAGCTCCCATCGCACCGATCCATCTTAAGTCTGAGGGTTATCTAAATATAATAGGAAAATATAGAATGAGTTTCAAAACTCAGTTTGTAGCATATAGTATAATCAATAAACAATATTTCAGATCTTAGACAAACACTTTTCTTAACAGATACAATATCAGAACATGTCAGATGCAGAAATATAATCCTACCCCCATCCGCTACACATCATCTCCAACCATCCCAACACACCATATAGGGAATGAAACACCCATCCAGCCGTACACACCACTTAGTGTCGATATGACACTTTTCAGAATATATACACCTTAGTTGCTAGATCAATAGGTGAATTATCGCCATGTACAGAATTAAATGTGGCTGTGCCATCAGTTATGGCAAATAATTAAATTGCCCACACTTCTTCCAATACATAAATCCCACCCCAATGCACATACAGAATTACAAATGTCCAAAATATGCATATCATACATGCTCATATCGCGTACACAGATAAGTCATATCATATTACAGAATATTCATAACGTTTTGCAAACTATACCTTTTATGCTAAATGATAAATATACATACTGTAATCGTACTTATATCAAGTTTTATGCTTAACAATTTTTCATAAATCACGTTTTTATATCTTAATTACAATATACGGGGGGCCTATGGAAAAATTTAGAATCTTGGGCCCACACGCATGTGTGTCACACACGGCCATATGGTGTCGATATTCCCCTTTTTCGACTTTCACCGTTCACTATTTTCTCGGGTTTTTGTTACACACCTTGACTGGTTCTGATGTAATTCCAAGAATCGAGCAATCCAATACCTAATTGACAGAAAACATGAATCAATTAACACGTTCTTTAAGAAAATCTAATCGCAAAATCGACAACAAAATGCCACACTATGCCAATTGGAGTTCCCAACACAACGTTAAATGACTTACCCTCAACGAAACAATTGGACACCACAGAACTTAATTTGCCAGAGGATCAATCGTCTCAAGAATGTCACATAAAAGACCTCAAACGATTAATACGAAATAAAGCATTACACACCCCCATCTTGAACAAAAGATAAGGAAACGAACACCCCCATGACGAAAGAAGAAGGAAATACTAAATAATAGAAGAAACATTACTTACACAAAACAGATTAGCAAACAAATCAATCACCAAAATTGAAGAGCCCAATGAACCATAAACAAGAAAGTAAATGAGTTTTAGAGTAGGAAAAGGATAAAGATTTTTTTTTTTTTTTTTTGCAATTTCTCTACTTGAATAGACGTGAAGCAAACGGATCGGAAAGTGGGGAAAAATTGAGAACGTGAGTAATGAGAAGGGAATTATAGATGTCGAAAACTTTTTTTTTAAAAATGGGGTCGATTTTAAAACGAAAATGTAGTCGCCACCAATCACTTTTTGCTTAGGTGTAATCGGATCACCTTATAAAACATTTTATTTCAAAACATTGATTTTAGCCTACGCAATTCAAGAAAATGGGTTCGGGAGTCGGTTAAATACGAGGAAGGATTAGCACCCTTGTAACGCCCAAAATTGGTACCGGATTGATTAGTTATTGTCATAATGTCGAAAATTGAAATGATTTGAAAATATGATTTCTTTAAAAACTTGAACAATTTGAGTTGGAATAGAGGTGTTCATGGGCCGGGCAGGGCCCAAAAATGGGCCTAATTTTTTCCCAAGCCCAGTCTATATAAAAATGTTAAACCTGCCCAAATTTCTACCCCAGATTAAATTTTTATATTATTTTATATAATTTTAAATATATAATACATCAAAATACTAAAAATCAAAATAAATATTTCCCAACAAATTGAAAATAAATTTTAAAAAATATGTAGACTTAAATAACACTAAGATAGATGTAACTTAACAAGCAAATACCTCTAAAATAATAATAAAATTAACAAATGTCTTTAAAATAATAACAAAATTAACAATAAAATAAGTTTTATACAATATTCAATCAATAACAACAAAATAGTAGCAACATAATAGTAATATGGTAGCAAAATAGGGAGAAAACAACAAGAAAATATCATTCAAAAATAAAAAAATTAGCATTTTTTTTGTCATTTAGTGAATTCGGGCCGAGCCCAGGCCAAAAATACCTTACCCGAGGCCCAGCCTATTTTTTAAATGGGCTTTTTTTTGGTCCAAGCCTATTTTTGGGCTTATATTTTTGCCCAAACCCTCCCAAATTTCGGTCGAGCCTTCGGGCCGGGCCGCCCGGCACATGAATACCTCTAAGTTGGAACTTGAGATTCCTTTGTTTTGAAAGAATACAAACATCACATCCAGCACATTAGGACATGATGTTTTAAACCCTCGTAACCAACATCATCTCATGATTTACAAAATTTATTAAAAGGATATTTAGTTATTTAGTCAAACTAAAAATCGAAACCCAGCACATTAGGGCATTATTTCCCGAATTTCTAAAAACAAAACATTGCCTTATTTTAAGAAAAACTTTTGGATAAAATGTGGTAATTAAAGGAGATAGATATTTTAAAAAAAGATTAAAAAATAACATTAAGTTATTACAAAAAAGTGCAATTTACTAAAGTTACATGTCATATTAACAATTAGCACTAACATAAACAATTAAGTAAAAGAGTGACAAGCAATAATAATAATGTTAAGGTAAACAAAGATAATGGATTCAAAAAAATTTCAAAAAAATGAACAATAAAAATATAGAGTAAATAATAGCAATTTTAAAAGAATCTATGAAAAAATTAAGGAAAAAATTTATTCACAAGATAAAATTCATGTATAAAAAATAATGATAATATAAGGTAAATAATATACTAAAAACAATTAATAAATATTATAATAATTTTAAAAAATGAAAAAAAAGTATAAAATGATATGGGTAACTTAAAAAAAGTTAAAAAAAACGCATAAGTCAACCTAACTCCCGCAATATGAGGATTCAACAAAATTCCTCCACCAAATTCTAACCCTAATGAAAGCAACTCAACAAGAAACGAAGATGAGTGAAGAACAAAATAAGAACAAGCCACAGAAAATAAGAACGCAAAAGAGAGAGAAATTTGAGTGAATGCTCTCAAGAATTTTTATTACTCAAAACTCAAGTGTGTTTTATAATGAAGGGAGAGGCCTCTATTTATAGTTGAGCCTCCCCAAATCCAACGGTACAGATCAATTATATCAACGGCTAAGATTAAAAGGTATCTACAAATTAAATCTCTAAGATTACAAAATCATATCTTCTAATATTGTATACCATATCTTCTAGGTTTGCATATCATATCTAAAATTTGCATATCATATCTTCTAGGATTGCATATCATATTTAAGATTGTATATCCTTGAAGATTGTGTTTCCATATACGTTAAGCTTGTAGATGGACCTTCAATCTTTTCAAATAATGGGCCATTCCGATCGGACCAAATGATATATTTTGGACTGGACTTGGACTTTGTTTTATTATTTTGGGTTTATTATTTTTTTTTTTGTATGGGCCCGAGCTAAATTGGCTTATTACAGCTGCCCCTCTTTGCTCATTGTCGTGTAACGAGAATGGAGCAAAGACTATAAAAGTACCAATTTTGCCCGATCTTGCCGAACCTTAACTTCTTAATCATTATCTTCTTCAAGTAGTCTTTAACCCAACTACAACTTCAAGGAGATTGAATTTGTAGCTTTAATCTTATTCTACTACAACTTCAGGAAGATAAGACCTGCTCTTGTAGATTTAATCCATCCTACTGTAACTTCAAGAAAGTGAGACTAGTATCTTTGATCTTGCTTCACTGCAATATTCAGGAAGATAAAATCTACTATTTTCAGTCTGCTCTACTGCAAACTCAAGGAGGCAAGCTAATATCTTCGATCTGCTTCCTGCAACTTCAGGAAGATAAGATTTGTTGTCTTCAGTTTGCTCTGCTGCAGCTTCAGGGAGGTAGGCTAATATCTTCGATCTGCTTCCTGCAACTTAAGGAAGATAAGATCTACTGTCCTCAGTTTGCTCTGCTGCAACTTTAGGGAGGTAGACTAATATTTTCGATCTGCTTACAACTTCAAGAAGATAAGATCTACTGTCTTCAGTCTGCTCTGCTGCAACTTCAGAGAGGCAGGCTAATATCTTCGATCTGCTTCCTACAACTTCAGGAAGATAAGGTTCTTGGAAGATAAGATCGAGGATGTCTTTAGTCCGCTCGCAACTTCGGAAGATAAACGATGTCTTTAGTCTGCTCTACGAGAGGCGAGCTAATATCTTCGATCTGCTTCCTACAACTTCAAGAAGATAAGATCTACTGTCTTCAATCTGCTCCGCTGCAAACTCAGGGATGCCGATCTGCTATTTTAATCTACTCCACTGCAAACTCAAGGATGCCAGATCTGATGTCTTCGATCTGCTTCCTGCAACTTCAGGAATGTCATATCTGCTATTTTTAATCTGCTCCACTGCAAACTCAGGGATGCCAGACTAATATCTTCGATCTACTTCGCTGTAATCTCAAGAATGCCAGATCTACTATTTTCAATCTGCTCCACTGCAAACTCAGGGATACCAGACTGATATCTTTGATCTATTTCACTGCAATCTCAGGAATGCCAGATCTGCTATTTTCAATCTGCTCCACTGCAAACTTAGGAATACCAGTTGGTATCTTCGATCTGCTTCGCAACTTCAAGAATGTCAGATCGACTTTCTTCAATTTGCTCCACTGCAAACTCAGGGAGACAATGCTAACGTGTTTGATTTTCTTCTTGCAACTTTAGGAAGGCAAGATCTATTGTCTTCAGTCTACTCCGCTGTAACTTCAGGGAGACAAGGCTGAAAGTGATCATTTACCCTACTACATCATCCTATGACCTGTAGAATTGGTATATGCTTATGCTGAATAATTAGGATGCCATGATAGAAATGAGTCAAATGCTCCTATTTAGACATGCTATGATATGTGTATGCAAAAATGATATGAGTATGATTCCTACTCAGGTGTCATCACTCATTTATTCATCAAGGTTTCATCTTCGTTCATCACGAAGCATCAATCATATTCTGCTCAAATAATTTGCTCCATGGTAATTCTGAGTCCACTCTACTTGAACCTTGGGACATAAAGTTTGTACCTCCTACTACAACTTTAGGGGAATAACATTTGTTTTTTTCCATCCAATCTGTCACCACTCAGAGGTATAGAATTTGTATCATCTTCAATAAATTTGATCTGTTATATCATTCCCTGGATGTAATGACCAGATGTATGTGCCTGAAATTTACATAAATGCAGGGTATCATTTTTTCCCTAGAATGATCCTCTTTTACACTTGATTTTCATTGCTCGTCATTTATCGAGATGGTATCACCGATAAAATATCCTATCCAATAAGAATCCGAAGAGATAATCATCTTTCAATGTTTCCAACCCTTAGGCTTGGTGAATTCTAAATAATAGTCCTGTTTCAGATTCTCATATTATTTAAAAGCTTCCAGAGCAATATGTGAAACTCCTTTTATGAAAGTATTATTAGTCCATTAATTGTTATTTCAATATAAAATGCTTGAAAAAAGATCACAACAATGGACAAGAAAGAAATTAATCAAGAGCATAGCTCGAAACAAATAAGTTAATCAAAGATAACCAATGCAATAAAAGAAGATTGATTGGGGTGTATCTTTGAAAAGAATAAAGTAATCAAATATATCAAATTTAAAATGGGTAAAATAGAAGCTAGGTTCCCCAGATATCGCGGCCTGTGCATCTCTGTTCAAACTTTTTGAGGACCATTTTGAGCTCAATACGTGTTTAGAGGATCCAGTCAATGCCCTAGACGTAGCATACTTCCTCATTGTTAATTTAGGCATAGAAAAACTACCACATGCCCTATCTTTGATCAAAATTTGAACCGCCCTTTTCGGGTTTTCGGCTCAAAACCCCTTTGGTCTCAAAGCGCCCTTTACGGGTTTTCGCCTTGGCCTCTCCTTTTTCTTTTCCTTTTTTTTTTTTTTTTTTTGAATTTGAACTCAAAGCACCCTTTGCAGGTTTTCATCTTGGCTTTTCCCCTTTCAGGTAAAATACTTCTTGAATGAACCTGAATTCACCAGATTGGGCAAGTCTTTGGCATCCATCTCGGTCAATATCAATACTCCTCCACAAAAGGCCTTCTTTATAACATAAGGTCCTTCCCAGTTTGGCATTTTCTTTTCTTTGAAAACCTTTTGTAAAAGAAAGATCAGGTTCCCCTTGTGGAATTCTCTAGGATAAACATCTTTGTCGTAAGCTTGCATCATCTGACCATGATGGATAACTTTTAACCTTTTCTTTGATTAGGTTCAATTGGCAAAAATGTTTCCATTCCATAAACCAATGGGTAAGATGTTGCCCCAAAAAGTCCTGATATGATCGTGCGAAAACATCTTTGAATTCTCGAAAATAACTCAATGATGTCTTACCTTATTTCTGTGGTGAGCTGGGCTTCAATCTTCACCCCTTTCCTAGGCTCATAATATCCACTGACCCTTTGTAGAGTAGGGTCTATTTTTCATCTTGTTCTACCATTCTTAACAAATCAGAAGATAGGTTACAATCTCTGTCATCTTCAAAGTCTTGAGATCCTCTAGACACATATCTTACTCGAAAGGAGACTCGAGTCGAGAGAGACATTGCTCACATCGTTGATATCTGGAGACCTATTGTAGGTTCAAAAGAAAATTCCAAAGGATAAATGATTCAAAGAATGGTTATTTGTATGGTCATGAATAAAAAAATACTTGAATGAAAGTCCAAAGAACAAAAGAAAAAAATAAGAACAATTGTTTGTACAGTATCAAATGAAAAAATAAAGAATATTTGCTCAAAAAGATGCATTTTATTGAAATAAAAATTTTAGACACGAGCCTATTTCACAAAAGGATTCTTATTGCCTCTATGCTTAAGGCAACAAGCGTGTTTTGAATATTACTCTAGATTATCTCTAAAAATAGAGGGATCTCTTCCACAGTCCCATTATTCAAAACACTCCCAAGTACGAAAAGGTTTGGAAACATTTATTCCCCAATTCAGATATGTCATTAGTGTTTAGATTCCCCAATATTCCCATCGGGTCTTTGATCTCTTCAATTTATTATCCATCAGGCCTTGTACTAAGGCCTTGAGCTCGTTGCATTCTTGGATCTCATGCCCCTATCTATTATAGAACTCACGATGTTTACACCCTTAACAGAAAAGTTGGGTAACAGAATTTCTGCACTAGAGGGATCATTGAATTTTACGATACCTAATCTAACGAATCTTTTGATTATCTTTTTAAAAGCGACACAGTTCTTGATCGAATACCCTGTGATTCCTCTATGGTATTCACATTGGCAATTTACGTCGTACCATTTGGGGTATGGGGGTGTATTGGCTCTATATAAAAAGGAGATATGACATGTGCGTCAAACAGATTCGATAGAACTCCCTATACGTGATTGGAATGGATGCGAACTGAGGTTTCTCTAAGTTCGATCTTGAATTGGGTTCTTTCCTTGGGGAGACCTGATGGCTGGTAATTATCGTCCTTGGTTGACTTATTGTAATCGACTCTAAATGGCCCTTATTATACCTTCTCGTACTATTCACTTTATTTTCCTTTTTCTTCGGGGCTTTTAAAGTACACTTTCCTTTTTCTTTTATTTCTGCCAGTAAAACCGATTTGGCTTGATCATCATTCGGGTTAACACCTGAACCCATCGGGAAGTTCAATAGGGCTGAAGTATCAGTCTGACATTAAAGTCCAATAATGACGGGTACCCCCTAGAAATGCACGTCTGGCTGAGTTAGGACACCTATTGGAGAGTAAACGATGTCTTCATCATCATTCACATAGTTATCTATTGAGCCACTCCTTTTTTCAAGTCCTCATGCTAGTAATTGGGTTAGCTGGCCTATCATATTCTTTTGGAATTCTAGCATTTGTTCTTGTATTTCTTGTTGAATCTTGGTCAATTGCCCCTGCACCTGTATTTGCATTTGTTCTATTCTCTTCATCCTTTGTTCCATATTTTCCAAGTTAATGAAATATTTTTACCTAATTAGGGTCCTTTTGTAAAAGTCTAATGCAAATGATGCAATGTAATGCAAATGCATGAATGCAAAAAGAAGGCATCGATTCAGATTCAACTTCATTTTAGAAAACTTTATTAGAAAACAAAATCTTTTTCATAAAACGGACTACAAATATGGTTTCGCCTTAAGGCCTAAAGTTTTAATCTTCCCAAATAACGAGACTAGCTCTTGACAACGATCTGACTGTAGCTCATACTTCATGCTCAATGTATCAGCATGTACTGCCAAAATTTGTAGGTGATCAGCTACCTCTCGAATCTAAACTATTGATTCTCCCATGAGATAATCCTGATTTCTAACTTGATCTTGGGAATGGCGGAGCTCTTCCTTCTAATGTCTTTCTCTTGCTTCAAGAAACTTAATTTGGAGTTCACAATTCTGCAACGTCGATTCTAATTTTTCAATCTTGCCCTTCATTTCCTCAATCTTGTTCAGACTTGACTTCAACTCGATTGTAGTATTACGGCTTCGATGGTGGTGAAGAGACCGTCCCAATTCAGCGACTCTAGCCTTTCATTTGCATTTCTCCTTTTGACTTTCTACCAAACTCTTTTTTAGGGCATCGTTTCGCATCTGCATCTTTTGGAACTTCTTCTCCCAATGATCAGCTTTGGCTTTTCCCCCTTGAATATCTTGTTGCCACTGTTACGTAGTATTTCCTAATCCAACATTTTTCATTGATAGACGCAGCTTCTTATACTCCATCTTTAGGTCATTCAGATCTTCTTCGACCCTTTTCTTCCCTTTTCTTACCTTTTTGGCCTCTGATTTCTAAACATCCACATCTAACCTCAAGTACATATTTTCTTCTTCCAATTTCTCCATCCTCCTTCCAAGTTCTGAACTCATCTTTTCAAAATCTTATTTCACAATCTCTAACTCTGATGGGACCACTTGCAAGCATTCTTCTCTTGATCGGGTGCCTTCTGGATTCAGCTTGGGGATGTTATCATTAATCCTTCTAATCTTCCATCCACTGTATTCTAGAGTCATCATTGGGCTGCGGATAATCTCTTCATCCTATGAATCTTATTCCAAGCACCAGATATCTCCTTAACCCTCTTCTTATAGTTTTCCCTTTGTATGAGAACTCACATTGAGCCAGCCCATATGTCATTGGTACAAACTATCTTGATCCATATTGCCTTAGTACGAGCAAAAGAGCATACCCAATAGCTCCCCAAATTCTAAGTAAAGAACCCAATCCAAACTCCAAAACCAATAAAGAATTTTTTCAAGAATCATTGTAATATCCTGACTTTGTGGGTATGTGCATTTGATGCGTTGCATGGCTAAATTAGTAGGTGAAGGCTTTGAGGTGTGGATTGGGCTTAGGTTTGGGCTTAAAGCTTAGGTTAAATTGCTTATAAATAATGTTAGTGTATAAATTAAAAGTTAAGTGAGTATGTTTAAAAGCAAGTTGGGCTCGTGGCCCAAAGTTGGAGGAGCCATAAGTGGATATGTAGGTGGCATCATAAGGGGGAGACGTTTGGGCCTAGTATGGCTGCTTGGGGCCCAAGTTAGTGGGTCAAATATTCAGCACTTCAAAGGGGAGGGGATGGATGGCACCTAGCTACAATTTTGGAGTGTTATTTCTTTTATTTTATGATTAAAAAGGGGTGTTAATTAAGAGGGAAGAGGTGGATTTTAGGTGGCCTCTTTTAAAAGAGAGATAAAGGTTGGGTTATCAAGAGGGATAGAGGTTATCAAGAGGGAGAGAGTTGGCCGAAATTCCAACTCTGAGTGTATGCTTGTGTATTGCCGAAATTTTGAAGCCTAGTATTCATCTTTACCATTTGATTTCTTTTCTTTCTTTCTCATCTACTCTCTAGCCGAAACCTCTCTACCATTTTTCACCATTGTCGCAACACCTTAAAACCTCACACTTCTCTTCTCTTTTGTTAAGGCTCAATCTCCCTCTTGTCACCAAGGCTGAATCACATCAAATCTCAACCTTCTCACTTCTTCTTTTTACGATTCATCAAAAGTCGAAAACACAATTGACCTTAGCCGAATCTATATCTCTTTGCTATTTTTTTAAAGCTAAAAAGTTCACTTTTTTGTCACCTTTTGAAACCGATTCTCTTCTAGTTATCTCTCAAAACCAAAAACCCTTCTCCTGTGGCCGAATCTCTCAGTAATCAAAGGGGTGGTTGATCAGTTGATGCAAGCTATTCTATCGGTTCTAATAGTGGGGTAAAGAACTCTTTGACATTGGATCTTCTTTCCTATACCTTCAATTAAGTTGACACTAAGGAAACTAATCCCTTTTATTCTTTTGGCCGAACTATGTAAGGGGTCTTTCGGGATTCTTGTAGTTAACATTTGGAGAAGTGATCATTCGGGATTTGAATATCCAAGGTAAGTGAAGTGTGATTTTAGGCCGAAGGCCATTTACTTAGTTCATCAAAAGTTAGAATCGAATCTAACATATACCCTGTAGGGATTTCGACATCTCCAAGGACAAGTGATATTTTCAGGATTTAGACAATCAAGGCAAGGGATATTAATATTCGGTCAAGGCCATATTACTTATTAAGGGTGCCGATTCTAACTATGGTATTTTATGGGATTTCCGACAGATCTTCAGGATTTGGCCAAGCAATCTAGGTAAGGGTTCTAGTGATTCAGATCTGTTTCTTATTCGTTCAAAAGCCAAAAACTAATCGATTGAGTGTTCTAGTGCCTAGCCAATTGCAAGGGGGATTATCACGAAGTTTCGAGATTTGGTTGCTAACCAAATCGCAGACAAAAGGTAAGGGTTTTGGTCTCGTTAACCCTTTGGGATTTGTTGTTTAGTCGAATGGCTTTTTGCTAATATGCTTAGTGTTGGCCGAATGTAGGAAAAAGGGGACTAGTGCGTTAGATCGGGATTTTCGGGATTTCAATTAGATCTACGAATAATCATGTGTGTAGCCCTACACTAATTCCCCTTAGGTTGATAATATCCGATATGTGTTCATGAAAATATGAAAATATGGCTAAGGGTACCATCCAATGGTACGAGTGCATCCAGGTACGTTACCCCTTTAACATTTGTAGATAATGTTTAATAACATTGATGTGAAAATATGTGGATTCCCATTATGATTTTGGGGTAAGGTAAATTGCATGACAAATAGCATGTTTTGTATGTTGCATGGGCATATGGGTGATTATGTGAAAGGGGAAGTGATCTGGTGGTTCCAACCACAATTTCTGGTGACTCTGTCACATTATCTGGTGACTATGTCACATATTATGAATCTGGTGACTCTGTCACATTATCTCGTGGCTATGCCACATTATAAGGGCGATGTGCGATTGATGTAGCGATCGCTTCGATGGTGTGTAGCGGATGGAGGGTCGATTTATTATCCCCACGGTGTGATTGGTAGGTGCGGGTGATGTCTAGAGGATGGATTTCTAGGTGGGTTGGGTTGCATCATTGCCTATTATTATATGTGAAATGATATGTTTTATCGATTGGGAATCTGTGATGGTTGTTACACACTGAGTCTGTTGACTCACCCTTTGTAGGCTAACTTTTTGCAGATGGTACTCAGTGAATGGACTGGGTCGGCAGGAACTTAGAGGCGGCCATGCACAGCTTAAATTTTTAGTTTTCTTATTAAGTTTATATCTATCTATTTTGGGTTACATTTTGATGTAATAAGGCCCTTATTACTTAACTGTTTAATTTTCTTTGCGTTTTAAATTTCTGATACGATACGAACAACATCAATTGATTTGAAACTCAATTACCTACGGTTTTTCAAGTTACAAAAAAAAAGAATAAACTCTAAAATTCGGCATTTATTTTAACTTGTAACTTTTGAAATATGAAATTATCGATTTAGTACAAAATTAAATTACAACTCGATTTTTAACTTGAGAACAATCCGAATCTATTTTTCTTTGAAACCACCGCGATTTTCAAAATGTCATACGAGACTTAACTATGCTTTCCTTAAGGAGCATGCCAGATCCGGTCAGGGCTTGTGGGCCGGGTTTGGGGTGTTTCAATTTGGTATCAGAGCCGAGTTCAAAACTCGACCTTGAGGGCTTTTTGGGTCCAAAATGTTTTCTTTATTTGAAATTGAGTTTTACTAAAGAATGAGCAGGTTTTCTGGCATGGCACCGAGTCTCTACCAAGTCCACCGGTAAGTACCCTAACCCTTGTGTGATTTGTATGTGGGAATTATAGGGACATAGATTAGTAGATTAAGAGTTATTGAACCCTAAGATTAGCTTACTCCAACACCGAATTACATAAAATTTAAAGTCCAACCAAACAAACCTATGAGTGAATCACTGAGTTAAGGGTGTGGTAACTGTTGTGCGCATGTCTAGGATTGGATTAGGGGAGCTTGGTATTTAAGCGATCCTAGTGACTTACCTCCTCTCCTCGAATCCTACAGTGCATAGTGACGGTTCACCCTAACCAAGAGGACTCAATCACAGGCTAAATTCGATAATTAAAACCTGAAAGGGACCAATCACCTTGTTTTGTACAAACCTAATAGTAAACCTTGATTTGAAAAATGACCCAAATACCCCTGATTTGTAAATTGACCAAATTACCCCTAACTTGTAAAATTACTAAAATACCCACGATGTGGAAAGTTGCCGAAGTAACCCTGAATTGAAAATTTCCAAAATACCCTTATTTCGTAAAATCACTTAGGACCATATTTTACAAAATTACTAAAATGCCCCTGGTTTGTAAAATTACAAAATACCCTCAGTCTATAAAATTACCATTTTACCCTCGAATCTTCTTATCAAAATATTCTTATTTTGCAAAAAATTCAAAAATCCTTATTTTGCAAAATTTTCAAATACCCTAATTTGGAAAATTACCAAAATACCCCTATAGGACAAATTATGAAAATACCCTTGGGTAGTGGAAAACAACAACAATGACAACCACAACACTTTTCTGTAATGAACGCAAGTTCATGAATGCTGATGATTGGATGAATGAACTTGAGACTGTGTGTGTGTATGAATTCGAAAGAACTACTTTTTTTTAGAACTATTAAACATAAGACTGATCGCGATAAATCAGTGGAACAAAAACTAATTCATAAAATTCTTAATCAAATAAATACACCTTGGAAAGATGAGTTCTAGGGGACGTGGTCGTAATGTGCGTGGCCATGGTAGAGGCCGAATGACAGTGTTAGAACTCGTTAGGTCTGGTCAAGGGTCTGAGAATGAAATGCCACCACTACCATTATTGGCGTTAAATATCGAGATCGACGGAGATGATGCATATCATAGCGATCCGCAAGTACTTGAGAGGGTGGTGGAGCGGGGAAAAGGTATGGGAGCTCAAAATCAGACCGAGTGACTCGAGCTAATGGAGCTAGTAGAGCTCAAAGCCCAGATCCAAGAGTTACTCGATCGTGGGTTTATTCGACCTAGTGTGTCTCCATGGGGAGCACCGGTCCTATTTGTGAAGAAGAAGGACGGGACTATGTGCATGTGCATAGATTACGGCAGTTGAATAAGTTGACCATCAAGAACAAGTATCCATTGCCAAGGATAGATGACTTGTTCGATCGACAAGAGGGTCGCAGATTTTGAAGATAGATCTAAGGTCAGGATATCATCAGCTTAAGGTGAAGGAGGCTGATATCCATAAGACAGCTTTCCAGACAAGGTACGGGCATTATAAGTTCTTGGTAATGCCGTTCGAATTGACAAATGCCCCAGCAGCGTTCATGGACATGATGAACTGGGTTTTCCAACCCTACCTGGACCGGTTCGTTGTTGTGTTCATAGACAATATCCTAGTGTATTCTAAGTCTGAGGAAGAACATGATGAGCATCTCCGAGTTGTGCTACAAGTGTTAAGGGAAAATAAGTTGTATGCTAAGTTCAGCAAGTGCAAATTTTGGCTGAAGGAAGTTACGTTCTTGAGGCATGTGGTGTCTACCAAAGGAATAAGGGTGGATCCTCAGAAGATTGAGGCAGTATTGGATTGGAAACTACCTAAGTCTATGGCAAAAGTTCGTAGTTTCTTGGGATTAGCAGGCTACTACAGGAGATTTGTTGAGGGATTCTTGTCGATAGCAGCACCTTTGACGAAGTTGTTGAGAAGGGAGGTACCTTTCGTATGGGCGGATAAGCAGCAGGAGAGTTTCAAGAAGCTTAAGAAGGTATTGACAGAGGCTCCGATTTTGATTCAGCCTGAAGCAGGAAAGGACTATGTGGTATATTGTGATGCTTCCCATACAGGATTGGGATGTGTCCTTATGCTAGACGGGAAGGTGGTCGCTTATGCGCCTTGGCAATTAAGGCCACGTGAGGTTAACTATCTGACACATGATCTGAAGTTAGCGGCAGTGGTATTCGCTCTTAAGGTGTGGAGGCATTACTTATATGGAGAGAGGTCGGTGATCTACACAGACCATAAGAGCCTGAAGTATTTGCTGACTCAGAAGGAGTTGAATTTGAGACAGCGTAGGTGGGTGGAGTTATTGAAAGATTACGATTGCTCAATAGAGTATCACCCGGGCAAGGCAAATGTTGTAGCGGATGCCCTAAGTCAAAAAGTAGTGTCGGAGTTAAGGGTGATGTTTGCACATTTGAGCCTCTATGATGATGGAAGCTTGCTAGTGGAATTGCAAGTGAAGCCAACGTGGCTAGGTCAGGTTAAGGAGAAACAATTGTTAGATGGTGAACTAAGTGCTAAGTTGCTACAATTTCAAAGTGGGAATTGGAAAATTTTGGTGTAAACGGAGATTGAGTGCTATGTTTTCGGGGCAAGGTCTGTATGCCGAAGGATGAGGAGTTAAGGCAAAGAATTCTTTAGGAATCGCATAGTAGCCCTTATGCTATGCATCCTGGAGGAAGTAAGTGATATAAGGATGTATGGGATCAGTTTTGGTGGCCTGGTCTTAAGCGGGAAGTTACAGAGTTTGTAGGGAAGTGCTTAACATGTCAGCAAGTCAAGGCTGAACACCAAGTACCGTCAGGGTTGCTTCAGTCGATAAAGATTTTGTAATGGAAGTGGGAGAGAATTACCATGGACTTCGTTAGTGGGCTTCCCCTTACGCCTACTAAGAAGGACTCGGTATGGGTGATAATAGATCGGTTGACAAAGTCTGCACATTTCATACCAGTGTGGGTTGACTATTCGTTGCGAAAATTGGCAAAATTGTATGTAGCAGAAATCATGAGGCTGCACGGAGTGCTGGTGTCGATTATCTCAGATAGGGATCCGAGGTTTACTTTCGCTTTGGAAGGCGCTACATCAAGCTTTGGGCACCGTGTTGGATTCAAGATGGCATTCCATCCATGATGGACGGTCAATTTGAGTGGGTAATTCAAGTCTGGAGGATATGTTGACGGGTTGCGTGATAGACTTCAGAGGGAGTTGGGAGGAGTTCTTTCCTTTAGCAGAATTTGCATACAATAATAGCTATCAGGCAAGTATTCAGATGGTACCGTACGAAGCGCTGTATGGACAGAAGTGTCGCACTCCTACATGTTGGACGGAATGAGAGAACGTCAGGTTTTGGGTCCAGAGATTGTGGCAGAATCTGAAGAAAAGGTTAAAGTAATTCAGACATGGTTGAAGGAGGCATCCAACCGACAAAATTCATACGCAGATCTTAAGTGGAAGAAGATTGAGTTTGCTGTGGGAGATTATGTGTTTCTAAAACTTTCACCGTGGAAGAAGGTGATGAGATTTGGTCGCAATGAAAAGTTAAGTCCCAGGTTTATAGGACCTTATCGGGTGTTGAAGTGGGTTGGACCAATAGCGTATCAGTTAGAATTGCCTTCGGAGTTGGAGCAGATACACAATGTGTTTCACGTTTCGATGCAACGTCGTTACCGATTCGATCCATCTCACGTGATACCGGTTGAGGAGGTGGAGCTGAGACCAGATCTGTCCTATGAGGAAGAGCCAATTCAGATACTGGAACAGGATGTGAAGGTGCTTCGGAGGAAATTGGTCCCTCTAGTCAAAGTGTTATGGCGTAACCATGGATCGGAAGAAGCCTCGTGGGAGCCAGAGGAAGCGATGCGACAGCTATACCCTCACTTATTCTAGCCAGGTAAATTTCGAGGCCGAAATTTATTTTAAGGGGGGTAGAACTATAATATCCTGACTTTATGGGTCTGTGCATTTGATGCGTTGCATGGCTAAATTAGTAGGTGAAGGCTTTGAGGTGTGGATTGGGCTCAGGTTTGGGCTTAAAACTTGGGTTAAATTGCTTATAAATAATGTTAGCGTATAAATTAAAAGTTAAGTGAGTATGTTTAGTAGCAAGTTGGGCTCGTGGCCCAAAGTTGGAGGTGCCATAAGTGGATATGTAGGTGGCGTCATAAGGGGGAGAAGTTTGGGCCTAGTATGGCCGCTTGGGGCCTAAGTTAGAGGGTCAAATATTCGGCACTTCAAAGGGGAGGGGATGGACGGCACCTAGCTACAATTTTGGAGTGTTATTTCTTTTATTTTATGATTAAAAAGGGTGTTAATTAAGAGGGAAGAGGTGGATTTTGGGTGGCCTCTTTTTAAAGAGAGATAAAGGTTGGGTTATCAAGAGGGATAGAGGTTATCAGGAGGGAGAGAGTTGGCTGAAATTCCAACTCTGAGTGTATGCTTGTGTATTGCTGAAATTTTAAAGCCTAGTGTTCATCTTTACCATTTGATTTCTTTTCTTTCTTTCTCATCTACTCTCTAGCCGAAACCTCTCTACCATTTTTCACCATTGACGCAACACCTTAAAACCTCACACTCCTCTTCTCTTTTGTTAAGGCTGAATCTCCCTCTTATCACCAAGGCTGAATCGCATCAAATCTCAACCTTTTCACTTCTTCTTTTCATGATTCATCAAAAGCCAAAAACACAATTGACCTTAGCCGAATCTATATCTCTTTGCTATTTTTTTAAAGCAGAAAAGTTCACTTCTTTGTCACCTTTTGAAATCGATTCTCTTCTAGTTATCTCTCAAAACTAAAATCCCTTCTCCTGTGGCCGAATTTCTTAGTAATCAAAGGGGGTGGTTGATCATTGATGCAAGCTATTCGATCGGTTCTAATAGTGGGGTAAGGAACTCTTTGTCATTCGATCTTCTTTCCTATACCTTCAACTAAGTCGACACTAAGGAAACTAATCCCTTTTATTCTTTTGGCCGAACTATGTAAGGGGTCTTTCGGGATTCTTGTAGTTAACATTTGGAGAAGTGATCATTCGGGATTTGAATATCCAAGGTAAGTGAAGTGTGACTTTAGGCCGAAGGCCATTTACTTTGTTCATCAAATCTTAGAATCGAATCTAACATATACCCTGTAGGGATTTCGACATCTCCAAGGACAAGTGATATTTTCGGGATTTAGACAATCAAGGTAAGGGATATTGATATTCGGCCAAGGCCATATTACTTATTAAGGGTGCCGATTCTAACTATGGTGTTTTAGGGGATTTCCGATAGATCTTCAGGATTTGGCTAAGTAATCTAGGTAAGGGTTCTAGTGATTCAGATCTGTTTCTTATTCGTTCAAAAGCCGAAAACTAATCGATTGAGTGTTCTAGTGCCTAGCCGATTGCAAGGGGGATCATCACGAAGTTTTGGATTTGATTGGCAACCAAATCGGCAGCAAGGTAAGGGTTTTGGTCTTGTTAACCCTTTGGGATTTGTTTATTTAGCCGAATGGCTTTTTGCTAATATGCTTAGTGTTGGCGAATGTAGGAAAAAGGGGACTAGTGCGTTAGATCGGGATTTTCGAGATTTTGATTAGATCTATGAATAATCAGGTGTGTAGCCCAATACTAATTCCCCTTAGGTTGATAATATTCGATATGTGTTAATGAAAATATGAAAATATGGCTAAGGGTACCATCCAATGGTACGAGTGCATTTAGGTATGTTACCCCTTTAACATTTGTAGATAATGTTTAATAACATTGATGTGAAAATATGTGGATTCCCGTTATGATTTTGGGGTAAGGTAAATTACATGACAAATAGCATGTTTTGTATGTTGTATGGGCATATGGGTGATTATGTGAAAGGGGAAGTGATCTGGTGGTTCCTACCACAATATCTGGTGACTTTGTCACATTATCTAGTGACTATGTCACATATTATGAATCTGGTGACTCTATCACATTATCTGGTGGCTATGCCACATTATAAGGGCGATGTGCAGTTGACTGCAGCGACTGCCTTCAATGGTGTGTAGCGGATGGAGGGTCGATTTAGTTATCCCCACGGTGTGATTGGTAGGTACGGGTGATGTCTAGAGGATGGATTTCTAGGTGGGTTGGGTTGCATCATTGCCTATTATTATATGTGAAATGATATGTTTTATCGATTGGGAATCTGTGATGGTTGTTACACACTGAGTCTGTTGACTCACCCTTCGTAGGCTAACTTTTTACAGATGGCACTCAGTGAATGGACCAGGTCGGCATGAACTTAGAGGCGGCCATGCACAGCTCAAATTTTCAGTTTTCTTATTAAGTTTATATCTATCTATTTTGGGTTACATTTTGATGTAATAAGGCCCTTATTACTTAACTGTTTAATTTTCTTTGCGTTTTAAATTTCTGATACGATATGAACAACATCAATTGATTTGAAACTCAATTACCTACGGTTTTTCAAGTTACAAAAAAAAAAAGAATAAACTCTAAAATTCAGCATTTCTTTTAACTTGTAACTTTTGAAATATGAAATTATCGATTTTGTACAAAATTAAATTACAACTCGATTTTTAACTTGAGAACAACCCGAATCTATTTTTCTTCGAAACCACCACGATTTTCAAAATGTCATACGAGACTTAACTATGCTTTGCTTAAGGAGCATGCCAGATCCGGTTAGGGCTTATGGGCCGGGTTTGGGGTGTTTCAATCATCCAAAGAGCTCTCCACTCAATGTCTTCCTCTTGAAGGTTTTGAAGGAGCGCCATCCAATTTTCCTCGGACACGTCTTCTCTCCTTGGTGTAGCCACAATCTCTTTTAATGGAGAATAGTTCTTAGAGAAAACCCGATAAGAAACTTTCTCCACCTTCTAGAAATGACTGTGAAACCAAGCTAATAGCAACTGCACACATCCAATGAATCTACCTTCACCTGCTCTCCGACATGCATTCTGAACGTCTCGGCTAAGATCGCAGGTATAGGCGTGACCCCTTTGTCAAGTCGATCGAATAAATCTATGACTGCTTCATCAACATGTCTTAGAGCCTTAGGGAAGATTACCAAATCATAGATACACAAGGCAAAGACATCAACCTTCTTCTTTATATCTGGATGGGCTAAGATTAGGTCCCTCAAACTCACCCAAGGAATGCATTTACCTTTATCTTTCTTCTAAATTCTGGCTACAACCCACTGTTCACTCATCCTCGTGATATTCATTAATTTCTTCACAAAAGTTGGGACATTAGCCGCCCTGGAATAAGTTTTATCGACTTGGACCCTTGGACAACGAAGCAAAGTTGTATATTCCTCCACCGTGGGCACCAAATCTACTTTCCCAAAAGTGAAACAACTATAGGTAGAGTTCCAAAACTGAGTCATAGCCCAGAACAAATGCTTATCTACCTTAATGTCGAGTAAATAGGGTAAATCTCCATAATTGCGATAAAACAGCTGCTTAGCCTCATCATCCCATTGAGTCCATATTTCTTTCAACTCTTGAAACTCATTTTGCATAACACTAATAGGAGTAAAATCCATAGTTCTGGTACGTACCCATCAACTAAGCTGTTCCCTTTCTCTAATTGCATTTGCTCTGACCATATACGGGCGACTGCATTGTCCTCCACTTTATCAAGGAATTCGTTCTCCATAACCAGCTTTCTAACTTAGAAACTGACCGTGAATCGATACCTCTTAAAATATGAAATGATATGCACAAAAACACAACAAGTTAGTAGCATGGAATAAAATATAAAGCAAGTAAAATAAACAAACACATATCTAGGTAGCTACTAAGGTTTGACATAGTTCTACTTAGGGTAAGTCCTTATGTTTACTATATGAGGTTTAGCTCTAAAGTTAAGGTACCTGAACCAACAGATTCCTCAATCTTCACCCATTATAGGCTCATACAGATCGAGTTCAATTCAGGGGAATACATTTCCTTATGGCCATGCAGATATGAAAACTTCACGAAGACATAGGTACATATGTATCCTGGAAGCAATCCTCTAGCCCCATGCAGAGGTGAAAACCTCACAAAGGCATAGTTTCTCACTCCCACTTAAGGGTGCGGCCACAACGGTCATGCAATACAATGACAAAAAAATGCAACAAAAGGATCGTGATTTTCAAATCAAATTTTCAAATTTTCAAATTGAATTCTCAAATTTCCAACAAAGGATAGAAAATAATCAATTTTACGGCTTGACTCTCTTATTTGTCCCCAGTGGAGTCGTCAAGCTGTCGAAACCATTTTTTTAAAAAACGGGATTGACTTTAAAAACGAAAATGGAGTCACCGCCAATCCCTTTTTTGCTTAGGTGTGATCGGATCACCTTATAAAACATTTTATTTCAAAACATTGATTTTGGCCTCGAAATTCAAGAAAATGAGTTCGGAAGTTGGCTACGTACGAGGAATGATTAGCACCCTCGTAATGCCCAAAATTGGTACTGGATTGATTAGTTATTGTCCTAATGTCGAAAATTCGAAAAGATTTGAAAACATGATTTCTTTAAAAACTTGAACAATTTGAGTTGGAACTTGAGATTCCTTTGTTCTAAAAGAATATAAACATCACATCCAGCACGTTAGGACATGATATTTTAAACCATCTTAACCAACATCAGATCATGATTTACAAAATTCACTAAAAGGATATTTAGTTATTTAATCAAACGAAAAATCAAAATCCAGCACGTTAGGGCACTATTTCCCAAATTTCTAAACACAAAACATTGCCTTATTTTAAGAAAACTTTTGGATAAAATATGGTAATTAAAGGAGATAGATATTTTTAAACAAAGATTAAAAAATAACATTAAGTTATTACAAAAGTGCAATTTACTAAAGTTACAGGTCATATTAACAATTAGCACTAACGTAAACAATTAAGTAAAAGAATGACAAGCAATAATAATAATGATAAGGTAAACAAAGATAATGGATTCAAAAAAATTTAAAAATGAACAATAAAAAATATAAAGTAGATAATAACAATTTTAAAAGAATCTATGAAAAATTAAGGAAAAAAATTATTCACAAGATAAAATTCATGTATAAAAATAATAATAATAATATAAGGTAAATAATATACTCAAAACAATTAATTAATATTATAACAATTTTTTAAAAAAATGAAAAAAAAAGTAGAAAAACGATATGGATAAATAAAAAAAGTTAAAAAAAAACGCATAAGTCAACCTGACTCCCACAATATGAGGATTCAATAAAATTCCTCCAAAATCTAACCCGAACGGAAGCAACTCAAAAAGAAACGAAGATGAGTGAAGAACAAAATAAGAACAAGCCACAAAAAATAAAAACGCAAAAGAGAGAGAAATTTGAGTGAATGCTCTCAAGAATTTTTATTACTCAAAACTCAATTGTGTTTTACACTGAAAGGAGAGGCATCTATTTATAGTTGAGCCTCCCCAAATCCAACGGTACAGATCAATTACATCAACGGCTAAGATTAAAAGGTATCTACAAATTAAATCTCTAATATTACAAAATCATATCTTCTAAGATTGCATACCATATCTTCTAGGATTGCATATCATATCTAAGATTTGCATATCATATCTAAGATTGCATATCATATCTTCTAGGATTGCATATCATATCTAAGATTGTACATCTTTAAAGATTGTGTTTCCATATACGTCAAGCTTGTAGATGGACCTTTAATCTTTTCAAATAATGGGTCATTCCGATCGGGCCAAATGATATATTTTGGACTGGACTTGGACATTGTTTTATTATTTTGGGTTTATTATTTTTTTTGTATGGGCCCAGGCTAAATTGGCATTTTACAATAGAAATAGTTTTTTCTAAATTTTAACATAAAATATAAAAAGATAAAACAAGACAAAATAAAACTACCTTAACAACCCAATCAACTCAAATATTCTAATCCTTATCTAGCAGCTATATTAAAATTCAATTTAACCCAACTATTACTAGCTGATCGGTCACATTAAGAATTTAGCCAAAAAAAATCCTCTCGCAGGGACTCGAACACATTGTAACGCGTAGGTTTGTGTAAATGTACACAGTCGTTATCAAGTAATAAGTAAGTATCGAGTTATCGTCTCCACAGGGATTGTATTTGTGCTAAGTCACTTAATTTGTAAAATTATATTAACAATTTGGTAAATAAAAACACAATATTGTTGAGAAGTGGTGATTAAAATATATTAAACAAAATGCAATGATCCCTAGTGCAAATTATCCCAAGTATGCAAACTATATGATTGAAATAGATTTTAGCAAAATTAAATGCAATTTGCAACAATTATAACATAAATAAACTAGGACAATTACTTTAATTTATCTCAATTTATTATTAACATGCTTAATAACATTCGGAAAAACATTCCATGGCAACTCAATCTTTCATGAGTTTGGAAACCACATTAGGTCCTTTCGAAATCCTTTACTTAGTAAATACGCATTTTACTGATCCTTATTTACTAAGGGTTTCTTAGCATTCATGTGAGCTAACAAGGATTTGTCAGGTTTGAAACAGTTTAATCACACAAATCTAAAAACTATGCAAATAACAAAGCTTGGTCAAAGTTGTTATGCAACCTACAATTTAATCAGTCAGGATCTAAATTGAGCATGCACATTTCAATTATGTGTCAATTAGTCATCGTCTAGTCAAGATCGCTCAGCTAATTTAAGTGCATTTCAATCACGTATGAACGAAATATAGACTTGATTTTAATTGAAAATATGATCGATTGAGGCACAAACATTATAAGCATGAATCAAATAAATATTATTTAATCAAAGCAATCATCCTAGCTTAAATAAAACTAAGCTAACATTGTTGTAAACAAGAACAAAGAACACATAGAAAACATCTTTAGATTAAATTAAATAAAAGAAAGATTAAACCCAATTCAGAGTGGTTGTCACCCAAGACTCTGACTGACGAGGCTCCTTCGTTCCTTTGCTTTGCTCCTTTGCTGATGGCTCTCCAAGGTGGCCGACCAAGGGTTCTTTAAGAGGCTTAATTGCTAAAATCTCTATGAAGAGGTGATGCTAGGCATGGGAATGGAAAAGGCTAAGAGAATTTGGAGAGAAGAGAGAATAATGAATGATAAGAATGAATGAGGAATGATTGAGGGATGATGAATGGGGAATGAGAGGGTCTTACTTATAGGTGAGGAGAGGGGGATAGTTTGCTAAAAATAGTGGATGTTACCCTCTTCAAATCTCCTCAAATTGTGGTCGGCCATGCTTAGTGGCTTTTGATTTGACTTTTGCTTGATTTTTAAGAAATTTTGGATGCCACACAACTCAAGACTGAGACTCGATCAATTGCAAATCTTAGAGCAAATCTCTAATTTCTTCAACACTGCAAGGACATTGTGTAATTAAAACAAAGACTAGTTTAAATGGACAGCCATGTGTAGCTGAATATTGGGTTGACTTGGTCTCCAATTTGGACAGTTTTGTAATCCAGCAAAGCTATCAGACCTGTCCAGAATAAATCAACAAGTTAGAGGAACAAAGAATAAAATTTTTCCAATTTAATTAATGAATTAAAACCCAGTTTATTAGTGAAATATTTTAAAATGAATTATTAAATATAATTTTATATTTTATTATTTAATTTAATCATGCATGGCCAACTTTATGTCTAAAAAAATAATATATTCAAATTAATATAAAATAAGCCATCTATTGCATGAAAACTATACAATAAAGCATAAAATCACATTTTAATAATTTCTATGTCCTAATTTCATATTTTCACATACTTCATTAATTTATTAAAAAATTACTTAGTTTTAACAATGATTTTAAGTAAAAAGGTGATAAATTACATAGGAAAAATCCTATATATTTTTCCATTTACACACCCCCAAACTTAAATCATTGCTCGTTCCGGGTAATGTTTATGCACAGCAAAAGGTCTTGCTAAGGAAAAATTCTTAATTGTGTAAGAAGCATCAATCTTTGTCCCATAATCATGCATTAATAACTTCATGCTTATCGATCTTCTTTATTAACAAGTAATTCATATGCAAACATTCCTTAAGATTATACTAAGCTTCAAAACATGCCAACATGAATCATAGTTTGCATGTATGTCACAACCATAGATAACATTATTCATTCAACGTAATTTCCTATCAATCAAGCAAACAATCACAAGGCTTATTTATGATCTTCAAATGTTGAACTCAAGACTTCTTCTCCACTAATGTAGGTGACATAATCATAAATCAATAGGTCTTTTATAAGGTTGTAATGGGGCTCGGTTAAAGGTAGGGATTTTAAGAGATGGGACATTTTGGTTTTAAAAAATCTTTACCTTTAACTTTGCCTTGGTTTTCTCGTAATACAACCTTTTTCTTTAAGTGAACCTTTGGAATGCCCCCAAACTTATTTTGAACTCAAGCTCATATATTTTCCTTTTTTTTAGACTAAGCAAACTTTTTTTGCTCTTTTTTTTAATAAGCATGAGCACATACATCTTTATGAAAATCTCCACAAATGTTGATTCCCAAGACAACTTTAGTTAAGATAGGTGCACAAAATTAGGATAACTTTAAAAAGATGGTAATTGGATTATAATGTAGGTTCATTGCAAAAAAACAGGCCTTTAAGCTCAAATTTACAGTTTCAAGGGTCTAATATCATAGGGTTGGCTTGAAAAGGCTCAAACGGTCCAAAGAAATAGTGCCTATATCATTTTAGATTTTTATGTCCCCTAGGATTTTGCCTCAAGAAAGTTACTAAGTCAATTCTACAGATATAAACCTTCATTCATGTCTAATCTTAAAAGAAACTAAGCTTTCAAGGCAAACATTACTAAGGCTAAGATCATACAAGCATTCCATTCTTCATGATAACATACTTTCACTTAGATAAAATCATCATTCATACTTGCATACAAACTATCTCAATAACAAAAAATATTTCGAAACATTCATTTATTAAAACATAGTTATGAAAGAAATGATTGAAACATACGTGAAAAATATAAAAGTTTGAGCAATTTATTTGCCTTACCTCCCTTTAAAAAGAAGTAACGCCTCATTATAAGAACAAACCAATGAATGAAAACTGAACACTAGGTAGGGTTGTAAAGAAAAAGAGGTGAGTCATTAAGACTGCTTAAATACCAAGTCTTCCCTAATAACCCAATCCTAGACATGTTCATTCCTATTACCACGTCACTTAGTCTTATTCTTTCTAAAGAAGTGTTAAGTTTGTTCATGCTAGCTATATTTTATTCTGAAGAAATTAAATCCTAATTATGAAAGAAATAAATTCCTAAGGACCTAAAAATAATTAAATAAATAATAAGACAAGAATCCCCCTTTTATTTTTCTGACTCATTCCCCTTTTTTTTTTTAGCTCCATCTCCGCTTGCATAGTCAATATCTTCCGTCCATGTCTCAAAGATAGCATTTGGGAACTCAGGAACAAAATTATTAGAGATATTCTTAAAAGTATTTTGAATTGAGTCATCTCTAATTTTTGCATATTTCCAGTAAGTTTGTTGTTGATTGTGCATGAACTTGCACATATCCATTAAAATTGACAACTCTGATTTCCTTGAAGTACTTGCAGAAGTCGGCATGGGAGTGTATATTCAGGTTCAACACTTAGCTTGACTAGTTCTTCATCTGGCCCAACCCTTGGTTCAGGAATGTTCGGTTCCTTATCAGATTCTTCCTCTTCAGTGTCTATAACTGAATTAGCTTTAGTTTTAGTTCCATCTGTTGACTCCTCAGTATTCAGCTCAGTTGGCTCTTCTTGCTCACCTTGATTTAGCTCGTGCACCCTCTCTACTAATTTTTCAAGATCATAATTTGTAATGCATCCTTGAACATATCACCCATTCAGATTTACTTGTGTTTTAACACGGACCTTTAAGCAAAGTGAAGTGATTAATGATTGGAAATAAGCACTTCCTGCCTTATTTTTAACACAATCGTGAATCTCTTTGAGGATAATTTTCCCAACATTAATGGACTTTTCTATCAAAATTGCATATAACAAAAGCATCCGTTCCACCGAGATGGTGGAACTATGTGAGATAGGCATAAAACTGTAGCGAACGAAATAAAATCATACCTTTGCTACTGGTTTTAAGTATTATCTTCGACAAGAATGGCTCTCATACTTTCTTATATTCCATTGGGATCTCGGATTGTCACAACACCAAGCACTTATTGAAGAAAATCCCAGTTGATATTGTTTATCATATGGTAGTGCTCATCTTCTTCAACATCAGGTAAATTAAACAAATCATTGATGGACTTAGAAGTAAGAGGTACCTTTTTCTTTTGAATGATAACTTCAGTTGCATCTTGCGTGGTTAAAATAGCATAGAATTCTCAAACTAGTTCATCATCGGGAAGTGAACGAAGCATCACAAAATCGTTCCCACTTGAGATTAATAATTTTCTTTATAATCGGTATAGGAACAACCATCAAATCATTATTCTTCAAGTCAAAACCTTTTTTTGGCATCATAGGTTAATGCTTGAAGATTGAATCAAATCTCTCTTTCACTTCTTCATCGATCAAAATCAGGTTCTCAGGAGTTGTAACATCCTGAATTTGTGGGGCTTTGCATTTGATGTGTTGTGATGAGTTGTTGTGCTTAATATGCTAGTTAGAGTGTTTTAGGGGTCCAGAATGGGCTCAAAGTTGGGCTGAGGCCTTAGTAAAAATTTGTTGTTGGGCATATTAGTGGAGAGCCAGCTGGGTTAGGGCTTAAAAGATATTATTTGTGTTTTATGACACGAGAATTGATGTGATAAAGAGCGGGAGGCACCTTTTGGAGCACAATAAGGTGACGCCACAAGGGAGGTAGGGAGGAGGTTCAAGTCACAGCAAGCTCATTTTATTTAAATTAATTTTTGGTGTCAGAAGGGGACAGAATTGGAGTCGACTAGGATGCTTAGAAATAGGGAGTTGTGTGAGTTGGATAATGTGGCTAATAAAGGGAAGAAAAGGTGGTGTTATTCATGCCACTTGTGGATGAGTGACCAGATAAGGATAAGGGAGAAAATCTAGGACTTATCTAGGGAGCAAGGTAGTGGCCGAATTTCCAACTCTTTGAGGGAGGAGGCAATCGGTTTTGGTTTGTGCTAGGGGGTGCCAAATTTTATTTAGCGATAGGACTTAGTGCTTGTTGTTTTTCTGCAAATTTTGACATTTGGGGTTGATAGGTTCCGAAATTAGGAATAGTCAGTGAAGGTCCTCTTCACATTTTGGCATTTTAAGTTCTTTCATTCTCTTTTCTCTTTATTCTGCTAAAACTGAACCCACCCTAGTCTTGCCAAAATTCTCTTTGTTTCTATACCATTCCTATCACTTTTTCATGTTCTTCTTCTTCTCTCAATTGCTTCTTTCACAAAAGCAGAAACCTTCTAGGAATTGTCGAATCCTCCGTGGTAAGGTAAGTGATGATTTCTTTCATATTTCACCTTTCATTTTTGGTTTTGGAGGCCAAAGTCGAAAGACTAATTGAGGTGGCAAGGTTATCTTTTGAGTAACATTTTGACTGTTCTTATGTCCTCATCTTGGGGTGACATTTTGGGAATCGAAGTAGATCGGATCATCTAGATCCCAAAAGTCGAAAATTGTTAGTCTCTAAACTCTCTCTTTTGGGATTTCGAGGTAAGGGTTCTCTTTAGATTTTCATTAGGTTCGTTTATCGTATTTGTGATCTTAACCCTATGTTATGGATTAACAACCATATGTTATGATGGTAGCAACTGATAAGGTCTTTTGATGGAATCAAATGTCAATCAGGCGAATGAGGGGATTGGACCCGTAAACCCAACCCCTAAGTTTATGAAGCATTCGGTGTCTGTCGTCAGAGATTGGCCACCGGGTTGTGGACCGACTACAGAATAAAACCGTAGGCAGTTAGTAGTCGTATCGGCTACTGATAGTGTCGACATAAAAAGTATCATCTTGTCTGTAATCTGGTGTGTAGATCTTTATCACATTATTTTTTCTATATTATGCATGTAAGGGGCTGAAAAGCCAGAAAAAGTTGTATGGACAGTCGAATAACTCGTAGGGGTTAGGCGAGGGATGCCAGGTATGAAAACATAGTAATTTCTCTATGTGTATCGATGTATGTGATGACCTGTTATCTTGTAGATGGTATATTCTTCTTACTTTTACATGTATGTATGCATGGGATGGGATTAATATGATGAAGGGGAAGAGCATGCTTAATAGGTCACTTAGTGATCGGTGGCTCTGCCATATTTGATTATAAGGTCACATGGTGATCGGTGGCTTTGCCACATTTGATTTTAAGGTCACATAGTGATCGGCATTATAACTAATAGCCCAATTGTCAAGATGGCGTGTAGCGAATGGAGAGTTGATTGTAGAAATCCATGCGGTGTGGTGGCCGGTAAGGGTTGGCATGTAGAGGATGGAATTTTAGGTTGGGTTGGGTCATATCGCATGTACTTGTTCTGCTGTCATTATGTGTGGGCTGAGGCCCAGTATGCGATTGTGGGCCTCAAGCCGTTTATATGGTTCAGGGATTTGCACACTGAGTCTTGGTGACTCACCCTTTATTTTTCTCAACCTTTCAGATGAGCAATAGATCGTGGATACGAGATCCGAGGCGGACTCGAGGGGCCATAAAGTCTTTTATTTAAGTAAACTTATTTCCAGTTTTTCTTTAGCTTTAAATTTTGGGTTTGTTTTCGTTAGCATGTAATAAGGCCTCTTAGCTTAAATTTTTGGTTTCTAGTGGTTAATGATTATGGATTATAAATTTATAATTCAAGGACTTAATTATAAGAAGTAATAAAAATGGGAGTTTCAAACACGCTTAACGCAAAACAACAGTTTTCATCAAAACAAAGACACAATGTGCTACCGAAAAGTTACTTTTTTCCAAATCCATGCTTTCTTCAAAGTAACTAGAGAATTTGAACTTTAACATTCAACCTGTAGCATGCTAGATCTGGTCGTAGCGTTTGGGTCGAGTTTGGGGTGTTACATTTTGGTATCAGATCCCGGTTGCAAAGGTCGGGCTGTGAAATGGGTCCAATAGTGTTTTATAGATTGATGTGAATTTAAGAAAAATGCTTTGGGTTGAGATACGACCTTCGAGTCTAGTGGCACCTGATCCATGCAGGTAAGTATTCTAACTCTTGATAAGGTATGCATGTTGGGTTTGATGGGCTTTATGGGGACGTAGACTAGCATGTTAGGAATTAATGGACCTTAGGCCTAGTTTAAACAACTCTTCAAATTCATAAGACTTAATCTAACTAAACATGTCCGTGAATAAGTCGTTGGGTTAGGGTGTGGCAACAGGCATACGCATGTATAGGATTGGATCCAAGGAGAGCTTGGTACTTAAGTGGCCTAGTGGCCCACCTCCTCTTCGCTAGAATCCTACCTGGTGCATAGTGTCTGTTCACTTTAGCCGCGAGGACTTGTTAACGGGCCAAAGTTCATAACTAAAACCCAAAAGGGACCCAATACCCTATCTTTGTAAAATTATTAATATACCCCTAGTTTTGTAAATTACCCAGAATACCCCCTGGTTTGTGAAAATTATTGAAATACCCTAGGTTTGTGAAAATTATTAAAATACCCTTGGTTTGTGAAAATTACCAAAATACCCCTACTTTACAAAAATACCAAAATACCCCTATTTTGTAAAATCACCAAGATACCTTATTTTAAGAGATTACAAAAATACCCCTGTAAGGTAGAATTACAAAAATACCCCTGGGTAGTGAAATGATGAAAATACTCTTGTGTGACGAAGGTGAGTTTATGGTTGTTACTCGTATGTTTGATGCATTTATGTGATACTCTGCTTGGGATGCATATGGATGTTGAATGTATATGGTTCCTAGAACTAGGAGATACAAACTTGAGACTGAACCTTGTAGATATAATTTTGAATTCGAAAAAACTACTATTGAAACTACTTTCCATAAGATTGTTCGTTATTAATCAGTGAAAAAAATTATTAATCAATAAAACTTCTAATCAGATAAAAGTGAATCGGTAGTATGAGTACAAGGGGACGAGGACGTCCTGCACTTGGCCATGGTAGGGGCAGGATGGCCGTGTCAGAACTAGTAGGATCTGGTCATGGGTCAGGAGACGAGATGCCAGTTCCACCATCTGGGGAGACAAAATTTCAAGACTAGACGGCCGGAGATGATGCGATATCTCAGGCGATGTTACGAGTTTTAGAGAGAGTTACTGGGGCAGGCATGGGTATGGGAGCTTGAAAATCTGTGTCGGAGCACTTAGAGCCAATGGGGCAGAAATATTTAGGGGAAATTTTGGTATAGCCCCGAGTACAGCTGAGTATTGGTTGGAGGTGGTTGAGCATATAATGGATGATCTTGATTTCACAGAAGAGGAAAAGTTGAAAGGGGTTGTATCTCTTCTGTGGGATGAAGCGTATCAATGGTGGCTTACAGTTAAGGATGGTACGGTGGCTGATCGTATCACCTGGAATTTCTTCAGAACGGTGTTTTAGAGTAAATACATCGGGTCGAGTTATGTGGATGCGCAGCGCAAGGCATTTTGAATCTGGTTCAGGGAAGTAGGTTGGTGGCTGCGTATGAAGCAAAATTCTTACGCCTTAGTCATTATGCTCGAAGGATAGTGGTCACAGACCATGAACATTGTGTTCAATTTCAAGACGGTCTGAGGGATGATCTACGTGTATTGATAGTCCCGCAGTGGGAGTGGGAATTTACTGTTCTTGTGGAAAAAGCTAAGATATCTAGGAGGTGAAGCGGATAGTAAAACTGAATCGGGATTGAGATAGGGGAAGAAGTAAGAGGAATTTTGAATCGTTAGGGGTAGCTGGGCGTACTCAGAAAAGACTTAGGTCAAATGGAGTGAGTCGGGGTGAGAGACTCTTCTTTGCTAAAACACAAAGGTGTGCTCGATGTGGTAAATTTCATTCAGGTGAGTGTTGGTCGAGAAATGAGAATTGTTTCAGGTGTGGATCTACAGATCATCAAATTAGAGGCATCCTACCACAGGCAAAGGCAAAGACCTGCAAGTCAAGGGAATGCTCGGTAGGGTAGAGGAGGTCAACAATGCAAAGAGGTCGTGGTCTAGCCGGAGGTGGTAATTGGTTTGGTCGGGTCGTGGAGCACCAGGCTGAGGAGTAGAAAACACTGAGGCGAGACAACCGGGGTTGGTCTATGCTGCCAGACATCAAGAGGAGGCCGACGCACTGGATGTTATAACTGGTACATTTTTAATTTTTGATTTGCCTTACACTACATTGATTGATATTGGGTCGAGCATTTATATGTTACTAGTAGCGTGTCTGGAACTTTAAGCATAGATTCTGAGATTTCCTCTAGGGAGATGACTGTAATTAGCCCATTAGGACACTCTGTAGTGGTAAATAAGCTTTATTGGGAGGTACCTTTAGAAGTTTATGGAATAGTTTTCCTGACTGATCTGATGGAATTACCGTTCGGAGAGTTTGATTTAATCTTAGGCATAGACTGGCTGGTGAGGTATCAAGCTAATGTAGATTGTGCAGCCTAGCGTATGGTGTTAAAAACTCCCGAGGGTGGCGAAGTGTTGGTGATGGGTGATAGGGGGAACTATTTGTCGAATGTGGTGACCGCCCTAAGAGTAGAAAGGATGGTGAGGAAAGAATGCGAGGCAATTCTAATGTTTATTCAGGCTCTGGAAGCTAAGGAACTAACTATCGGGGATGTTAGGATGGTGAAGGAATTTCCTGATGTTTTCTTAGAAGAGCTTCCGAGATTACCTCCGGACCGTGAAGTGGAGTTTGGTATTGATCTTTTTTCGGGAACAGTGCCAGTATCTATCGCCCCATATAGAATGGCACCGAAGGAGTTGGTGGAGTTAAAAGTGCAGATACAAGATTTGCTGGATAGAGGGTTTATTCGACCAAGTGTGTCGCGTTGGGGAGTGCCAGTGTTATTCGTTAAGAAGAAGGATGGATCAATGCGTATGTACATTGACTATCGCCAGTTGAAGAAGTTGACAATCAAGAACAAATACTTGTTTCCAAGGATCAACGACTTGTTCGATCAGTTGAAGGGGCTTAGTCTTTTCAAATATAGAGGTCAGGGTACCATTAGCTTAAGGTCAAGGAGGTGGATATTCATAAGACGGCTTTTAGGACTCGCTATGGTCACTATGAATTCATGGTGATGCCATTTGGATTGACCAATGCGCCAGCAGCGTTTATGGACATGATAAACTGAGCGTTCCAACCCTACTTGGATCGGTTTATTGTGGTATTTATAGATGACATCCTGGTTTATGCAAGATCAGAGGAGGAGCATGATTCGCACCTTCGAATGGTTTTGTAGATTCTGAGGGAGAAGCAGCTGTATGCCAAATTCAGTAAGTGCAAATTTTGGCTAAAGGAAGTTACTTTTCTATGCCACGTTGTGTCGACAGAGGGGATTAGAGTTGACCCTCGAAAAATTGAAGCGGTGTTGGATTGGAAGCCGCCTAAGTCTGTAGCAAAAATTTAGAGTTTTCTTAGTCTGGTTGGGTATTACAGAAGGTTTGTTGAAGGATTTTCCTTGATTGTGGCACCGTTGACTAAGTTACTGTGAAAAGGGGTTCCGTTTGTTTGGTTTGATAAACAACAAGAAAGTTTCGAGAGGTTAAAAAGGGTATTGACGGAGGCTCCGGTGTTGATTCAGCCGGAGGCCGAAAAGAAGTTTGTGATTTACTGTGATGCTTCACACACGGGGCTAGGATGCGTATTAATGCAAGGTGGAAAGGTTGTTGTGTATGCTTCTCGGTAGTTAAGACCACACGAATCAAATTATCCCACCCATGATTTGGAATTGGCGGCAGAGATTTTTGCCTTGAAGATTTGGAGACATTATCTGTACGGGGAGAAATTCGTCATTTATACCAATCATAAGAGCTTAAAATACCTTTTAACCCAGAAGAAGTTGAATCTAAGGCAAAGGAGGTGGATCGAGTTGTTAAAGGACTATGACTGCTCGATCAAGTATCATCCGGTTAAAGCTACCATGGTGGCGGATGCTCTATGTTTTTAAAGTAATCTCTGACTTGAGAGCAATGTTTGCTCACTTCAGTTTATACGATGATGGGAGTTTATTAGCTGAACTTCAAGTGAAACCCTCTTGGGTCAGTCAGGTTAAGGAGAAGTAGTAGACCGATGAGTTGCTAAAGGAGAAGTTTTAGGTAAGATCAAGTGATGGATCAACAGAATTTGGTGTGGATGAAGAAGGGCTATTATGTTTTCGAGGAAGAATTTGCATGCCGAAAGATCCTGAGTTGAGGCGTAAGATTTTGCTAGAAGTGCATGGTAGTCCATACGCTATGCACCCTGGAGGGAGTAAGATGTATCAGGATTTGCGAGAAGCAGTTCTAGTGGCCGGGCCTGAAGCGAGAGGTGACTAAATTTGTGAGTAAGTGTTTGACCTATCAGCAGGTAAAGGCGGAGCATCAGTTACCATCAGGGTTGTTGCAACCGATGAATATTCCACAGTGGAAATGGGAAATAATCACAATGGACTTTGTTAGTGGGCTACCTCTCACGCCTACTAAGAAAGATTCGATTTGGGTGATTGTTGATCACTTGACAAAGTCTACTCATTTCATACCTGTACGTGTCGATTACTCTCTACAAAAATTGGCTAGGTTAAATATAGCGGAGGTAGTGAGGCTATATAGAGTACCGGTATCAATCATATCGGACAGGGACCCGAGGTTCACATCGCGATTTTGCATCAGCGTTGGGTACGAAATTAGATTTTAGTACAGCGTTTCATCCTTAGACTGATGGTCAGTCTGAGCGGGTAACTCAGATCTTAGAGGACATGTTGAGAGGTTGTGTCATTGATTTCAGGGGTAGTTGGGAAAAGTTTTTACCATTGGTGGAGTTTGCTTACAACAACAGCTACCAGTCTAGTATTCAGATGGCACCCTATGAAGTATTGTACGGGCGGAGGTGTCGTACTCCTACATGTTGGATAGAGTTAGGGGAACGTCAGATTTTGGGGCCAGAATTGGTTATCGAGACAAAAGAGAATGTTGTGTTAATTTGGGCTCGATTAAAGGAAGCGTCGGACAGACAGAAGTCTTATGCTGATTTGAAACATAAGGACATAGAGTTCGCAGTAGGTGACAGGGTGTTCTTAAAGGTTTCGCCGTGGAAGAAAGTGCTAAGGTTTGGATGGAAAGGTAAATTAAGTCCCAGATTCATCGGACCATACCGGGTGATGAAACAGGTGGGACCGATAGCCTATCAGCTTAAGTTACCTTCAGAATTAAGCCAAATTCACAATGTATTTCATGTCTCTATGTTAAGACGCTATCGTTCAGATCCATCTCATGTGGTGCCTGTGGAAGAAATCGAAGTAAGACCTGACCTATCCTTTAAGGAGGAACCAGTGGAAATTTTGGATCATGATGTCAAAGTATTGAAAAGGAAAATAGTTCAGTTGGTTAAGGTTCTGTGGCAAAATCACTATTCTGAGGAGGCTACTTGGGAACCAGATGAAGCAATGCGGCAGCAATACCCACATCTGTTCTGACTAGGTAATTTCGAGGCCAAAATTTCTTTAAGGGAGGTAGAACTGTAACATCCTGAATTTGTAAGGCTTTGAATTTGATGTGATGTGATGTGTTGTTGTGCTTAATAGGCTAGTTAGAGTGTTTTAGGGGTCCAGAATGGGCTCAAAGTTGGGCTGAGGCCTTAGCGAAAATTTGTTGTTGGGCACATTAGTGGAGAGCCAGCTGGATTAGGGCTTAAAAGATATTATTTGTGTTTTATGACACGAGAATTGATGTGATAAAGAGGCAGGGAGGCGCCTCTTGAAGCACTGAAGGTGACGCCACAAGGGAGGTAGGGAGGAGGTTGAGTCACAGAAGCTCATTTTATTTAATTTAATTTTGGCGTCGGAAGGCGCGTAATTGGAGTCATTTGGATGCTTAGAAATAGGGAGTTGTGTGAGTTGGACAATGTGGCTGATAAAGGGAAAAAGAGGTGGTGTTATTCATGCCACTTGTGGATGAGTGATCAGATAAGGATAAGGGAGAAAATCTAGGACTTATCTAGGGAGCAAGGTAGTGGCCAAATTTCTAACTCTTTGAGGGAGGAGGCAATCGGTTTTGGTTTGTGCTAGGGGGTGCCGAATTGTCTTTAGCCATAGGACTTAGTGCTTGTTGTTTTTCTGCAAATTTTGGCTTTTGGGGTTGATAGGTGCCGAAATTAGGAATAGTCAGGTGAGGGTCCTCACATTTTCGGCATTTTAAGTTCTTTCATTCTCTTTTCTCATTATTCTGCTAAAGTCGAACCCACCCAAGTCTTGCCGAAATTCTCTTTGTCTCCATACCATTCCTATCACTTCTTCATGTTCTTCTTCTTCTCTCAATTGCTTCTTTCACAAAAGCCAAAACCTTCTAGGAATTGTCAAATCCTCTGTGGTAAGGTAAGTGATGATTTGCTTCATATTTCACCTTTCATTTTCGGTTTTTGGAGGCCAAAGCCAAAAGGCTAATTGAGGTGGCAAGGTTATCTTTTGAATAACATTTTGACTGTTCTTATGTCCTCATCTTGGGGTGACATTTTGGGAATCGAAGTAGATCAGATCATCTAGATCCTAAAAGCTGAAAACCGCTAGTCTCTAAAGTCTATATCTTTTGAGATTTTGAGGTAAGGGTTCTCTTTAGATTTTCGTTAGGTTCGTTTATCGTATTCGTGATCTTAACCCTAACAACCATATGTTATGATGGTAGCAACTGATAAGGTCTTTTGATGGAATCAAATGTCGATTAGGCGAAGGAGGGGATTGGACCCATAAACCCAACCCCTAAGTTTAAGAAGCGTTCGGTGTTTGCCATCAGAGATTGGCCACCGGGTTGTGGACCGGCTACAGAACAAAACCTTAGGCAATTAGTAGTCGTATCGGCTACTGACAGTGTCGACATAGTAAGTATCATCTTGTCTGTAATCTGGTGTGTAGATCTTTATCACATTAGTTTTTCTGTATTATACATGTTATGGGCTGAAATTCCAAAAATGGCTATATGGACAGTCAAATAACCCGTAGGGGTTAGGCAAGGGATGCCAGGTACAAAAACATAGCAATTTCTCTATGTGTATCGATGTATGTGATGACCTATTATCTTGTAGATGGTATATTGTTCTTGGTTTTGCATGTATGTATGCATTGGATGGGGTTAATATGATGAAGGGGAAGAGCATGCTTAATAGGTCACTTAGTGATCGGTGGCTCTGCCACATTTGATTATAAGGTCACATGGTGATCGGTGGCTCTACCACATTTGAGTTTAAGGTCACATAGTGATCGGCATTATAATTGACAGCACGACTGTCAAGATGGCATGTAGCGGATGGAGCGTTGATTGTAGAAATCCCTGCGGTGTGATGGCTGGTAAGGGTTGGCGTGTAGAGGATGGAATTTTAGGTTGGGTTGGGTCATATCACTTGTACTTGTTCTGCTGTCATTATGTGTGGGCTGAGGCCCAGTATGCGATTGTGGGCCTCAAGTCATTTATGTGGTTCAGGGATTTGCACACTGAGTCTTGGTGACTCACCCTTTATTTTTCTCAACCTTTCAGATGAGCAGTAGATCGTGGATACGGGAGCCGAGGCGGACTCGAGGGGCCATAAAGTCTTTTATTTAAGTAAATTTATTTTCGGTTTTTCTTTAGTTTTAAATTTTGGGTTTGTTTTCGTTAGCATGTAATAAGGCCTCTTAGCTTAAATTTTCAGTTTCTAGTGGTTAATGATTATGGATTATAAATTTATAATTCAAGGACTTAATTATAAGAAGTAATAAAAATGGGAGTTTCAAACACGCTTAACGTAAAACAACGGTTTTCATCAAAACAAAGCAAAGTTTCCAACACAACGTGCTACCGAAAAGTTACTTTTTCCAAATCCATGCTTTTTTCAAAGTAACCAGAGAATTTGAACTTTAACATTTAACCTGTAGCATGCCAGATCTGGTCGTAGCGTTTGGGCTGGGTTTTGGGTGTTACAGGAGTAGTCTTTGAAAATCTGGTTCTTTTGTGAGACATGGTATCTTTTCCCGAAAATTTGGCAAAGTTTTTGCACAAGAGAGAAAAGAGAAATCGGCAAAGTGGGTAAAACTTGCAACGACAAAAATCTTGAGATGGCAAGGATGGTGCGGCGATGATGACGATGACGACGACGACGTACAACAATAACGGTGGTGCTTCGACAATCTCTTTATGGAAACAATAGGGAATTTCGACAAAAAGGGAAGAAAACTAGGGTTTTTTTCGGGATTTGAGGTTGGCGGCACAAAAGGGAGATTCAGGGATTTTTAGGGTACAAGCAAATTGCTTTGAGGGATATGGAAATTAGTAGAATTGAGAGGTGTTTATATAGGGAAAAATTAGGGCAACATGTAACAAAATTTTGGCTATATTAGGGTTATTTGGGCAGCAAGCAATGGGTGTGATGGCAAGGCGTGGATTTTTCCCTCATTTTTGTTGTCTTGGGCCTCAAACTCAGACTGTATCTTACTAAAAAAACTTATTAGTACTTGGGCCAAATTTGACCCCCTTTATTAACATAAAAATTTAAAATTTAAATAGAACAAATGAAACTTAAAAATTTTAAATCTTAATTAGAAAATTTCTTCTTAACAAATTACATTAAATTAATTCCCAGGAAAGGTTGGAGGGGTCACAACGGTCCCGCTTCAGTTCCAATCTCCTTAGATAGAATTAATTAAATGTAATAAGTTAAGAAAATAAGTTCCAATTATTTATTTATTTACAAAATGAGTTAATGAAAAATTAAGGGTCTATTAATTTGAACGAGGATTCAACTCGCTCAACTTCACCATCCCAGTAGTGTTTGAGACGCTGACCATTAACTTTAAGCGTACCTCCATAATTGTTGTATAATTCAATAGTTCCATAAGGGTAAACTCGGTAGAGGTATAAGATCATTTCCATTGGGATTTAAGCTACCCAGGAAATAACTTCAACCTTGAATTAAACAACAAAACCTTCTGACTTTCTTTAAACTCGCGAGGTTGTATATGACTATCATGCCATCTCTTTGATCTTTCTTTACACATTTTGGCATTCTCATAGGAAAGCAACCTCAGCTCTTCCAACTCATCAAGTTGTAACATCCTTCTATCACTGGCTTGCTTAAGATCAAAGTTCAACTACTTCAAAGTCCAGTGAGCTTTATTCTCCAACTCTAATGGCAAATCACATGCCTTTCCAAAGACTAGTTGATAAAGAGTCATTCCTAACGATGTCTTAAATGTTGTTCAATAGGCCCATAATGCATCATCGAGCCTTCAAGACCAATCTTTTCTGCTAAGGCGTACTACCATTTCAAGGATACCTTTGATTTCGTGATTCACTCTTTCAACTTGCCCATTAGGCTGGGGGTGATACAGTATCAATCTTGTGATTCACATCATATTTGTCAAGCAACCACTTAAGCCATTTGTTCACAAAGTGAGAACCTACATCACTAATAATAGCTCTTGGTGTCCCAAATCATGTAAACACATGCTTATGTAGGAATCACATGACTACGTTAGCATCATTTGTAGGGTATGTTTCATCTTCAACCCACTTGGATACATAGTCCACAGCAACTATGATGTATTTGTTCCCATACGAAGAAGGAAATGGGCCTAAGAAGTCAATGCCCCATACGTCGAACAATTCAATCTCCAAAATGTTTGTTGAAGGCATCTATTCCTTCTAGATATATTTTTGGTCCTTTGGCATTTATCACAGTTTTTCACATAAGCATAAGCATCTTTAAATAGTGTAGGCCAAAAGAAACCTACTTGCAAAATCTTTGCTGTAGTACGTGAACCACCAAAGTGTCCCCCACTTGGAGATGAATGGCAATGATACAAGATCTCAGCAATCTCACTTTTAGCTACACACTTTCGGATTATATTATCTGCACATTGTTTAAACAAAAATAGATCCTCCTAAAGATAATACCGACTATCATGAAGGAATTTTTTTCTTTGTTGGTATGTCATTTCTCGAGGAATTATTCCGCATAAAAGATAATTGAAAAATTAGCAAACCAAGGTATTTCATGAATTTGATTGACCTAAATTAAGTGTTCATCTGGGAAATTCTCATTGATAGGCACACATGATCGAGTTACCTCATATAGCTCCAACCTCGACATGATCAACTATTTGATTTTTGACACCTTTTCTGTCTTGGATCTCAAGTTCAAATTCTTGGAGTAAAATTGTCCAACGAATTAGCCTTGGTTTTGCATATTTCTTCGTGAGCAAGTATTTAATGGCCGCATGGTCAGTAAATACTGTAACTTTGGTATCTATAAGATATGAGCGGAATTTGTCAAAAGAAAAAACTATAGCGAAGACTTCATTTTTTTTACTGTATAATTAAGTCAAAGTTCTACTTGCATAGTAAATAGGATGAAACACTTTGTTTCTTCTTTGACCCATCACAGCTCCAATGGCATAGTCACTTGCATTGTACATCAACTCAAAAGGTGAGTTCCAATCAGGTGTAACGATTATTGGGGCTGAGATTAACCGCTTCTCTAGATCTTTAAAAGCTTCCAAACATGCTTTGTTGAAATCAAACAATGTATCTTTCTCTAACAACAAACACAATGGTTTAGAAATTTTTGAGAAATCTTTGATAAACCTTCATAAAAACTGGCATGACCTAAGAAACTTCTTACTCCTTTCACATTTATTGGGGCCGGTAATCTCTCAATTACGTTCACCTTTGCTTTATCGACTTCAATTCCTTTCTTTGAGATCTTATAACCTAAGACAATCCTTTCCTTGACCATAAAATTGCATTTTTCCCAATTAAGGACAAGGTTTGTCTCTTCACATCTCTTCAGTACCTTAGCCAAATTACTTGAATAGATATCATAAGTGTTACCAAAAACAGAAAAATCATCCATGAAAACCTAAACAAAATTTTCAACCATATCAGTAAATATTGCCATCATGCATCATTGAAAAGTTGCAGGTGCATTGCATAAACCAAAAGGCATTCACCTAAAAGTAAACGTGTGGTATGGACAAGTAAAGGTTGTTTTATGTTGGTCCTCTGGGGCTACAACTATTTGGTTATATCCCGAATAGTCATCTAAAAAATAATAGAATTCATTACCTACCAGTCGATCTAACATCTGATCCATAAAAGGCAACGAAAAATGGTCCTTCCGTATGGCTTTGTTCAACTTTCTATAATCAATACAGATTCTCCAATCGGTACCAGTTCTCGTTGGAATTATCTCATTACGCTCATTTTCAACAATCGTGATTCCACCTTTCTTCGACACACACTGCACTAGACTTACCAATGAATTATCTGAAATAGGATAGATGATTCCTGCATCTAACCATTTGATCACTTCCTTTCTAACAACTTCTTTCATAATAGGATTGAGCCTCCTTTCTCCATCAGTTCGAGCTCTTTCATCTTCTTCTAAAATGATTTTATGCATGCAAAAAGAAGGGCTTATACCTCGAATATTAGCTATGGTTCAACCAATTGCTTTCTTAAATTTCTTTAGAACAGTAATTAGTTGCTCCTCTTGATCTTTCATAGTTCTGCTAAAATAGTCACAGGCAAAGTAGAACAGTCACCTAAATAAACGTATTTTAAATGGGAAGAAAGTACCTTTAGTTCAAGTTTAGGTGGTTCTTCAATTGACAACTTGGGTTGCACAAATTCTCTGACTTCCAACTCCAACGGTTCAAACTATGTGGATTGAATAAAATTTCTCGGATTGGCTTCCATCATCCTTCATCATCCAAAAGGTCAAGATCTAAGGCTTTCTCTAATGGATCTTCTTTAAAATTGCTTTCAATAGAAACCAAGGTTTCTATCTCTTCCATAATCGAACACTTTTCTGCCGGATCGGGAAATTTCATCGCTTTAAGAATGTTAAAGGTTACCTGATCGTCTTGAACTCGCATGGTGAGTTCACCTTTCTGCACATCAATTAACGTTCTTCCCGTGTCTAAGAAAGGTTTCCCAAGGATGATTGGCACTTCCTTGTCTGCTTCAAAATCTAAGATAATGAGATCATCAGAAAAATAAATTTATCGACTCTTACCAAAAAATCCTCTATCTTTCCTTCAGGATATGCTAAAGATCGATCCGCTAGCTGAAGCATCACAGTTGTAGGTCTTAATTCACCTATCCTTATCATCTTGAAAACAGACTTAGGCATCAAGTTGATACTCGCTCCTAAGTCACACAAAGCTTTACCATAGTAAGATTCACCAATGTTATAGGGTATAGTAAAGCTATTTGGGTCTTTCAATTTCGATGGCAATTTATTCTGCAAGAACGCACTGCACTCCTTTGTTAAGGCAATAGTCTCATACCCACTCAGTCATTTCTTCTTGGATAGTATATCCTTCATAAACTTCACATAATTCGACATTTGTTCTAAAGCCTCACCAATGAAATATTAATGTGTAACTGCTTCAAGACATCCAAAATTATTGAATTGCACCTCCTGTTTTTGCTAGTGTTGCTACAATCTTTGCAGATATGGAGGTGATGGAACTTTCGATTGAACCGAACAACTTTTCTAAGCAGGTAAATATACATCCAAAGAAGATGTTAAAATATCTAAATTCACTAAGTCAGGGTTTACCTTGTCAGACTTTGCAGATTCTGATTCCTTTGGCGTAGGAATTTCACCAGCTGGTTGATTCTTCTGAACGATCTTATCTTTGAAATTAATCAATCGGGGTTCCAAAATTTTACCACTTCGCAATGCCACTGCCTTGATATGTTCTTTACCCAAATTTCTTGGTTTCTCAGTATCGCTTAGCAAGGTTCCTTGTGGTCTATTACGAAGCTCCATAGATAACTGACCCATTTGGTTTTCCAAATTTTTTAGTGTTGCTGCTTGGCTTTGGATCAAAGTGTCATTCTTTGCCATGTACGCTTTCAACAAGTTCTCAAAATTGTTTGATGCCTCAGCTTGAGGTGGTTTTGGAGCTTGCTGATTAAACCCTTGAGATTGGTTGTGTCTTTGCTACAATAAGTTTTTGTTAAATTCCATTTCATTGGTTGCTCCAAGAAAAGTTAGGATGATTATGCCATGAAGGATTATAGAAGTTGGATTGGGGTCCTTATCCACTCATATTTTGATATTAGTTCCCCATATAGTACATTGACTCAGGATTTGATGGACAATTCTCAAAAGAATGACCTTCCCCATAGTACACACAGGAAACTACTTCAAACGGACTTGGTGGCTAAGTTACAAAATTATTAGTACCATTAGCGAAAAACTATTTTAATGTTGAGGAAGTAGACGATACCAGAGCTAATAACGAAGTGAGGGTGTCAACTTCATGAACTCCAACTATACGGCTTCCTAAAGCTGTTTGATTTATTGGCTGTTGATAGTTATTACTCGCAATCCTTTCGATGATCTCATAAGCCTCATTATAAGACTTAGAAAAATTGCAACATTCGTGGAAGCATCTACTATCAATCTTGTATGTTCATTGAGGCCATTATAGAATGTCTCCAATTGGATCCAATGAGGAATCTCGTGATGAGGACACTTATGAAGTAACTCTTTGAATCGCTCCCAAGCTTCATACAAAGACTCGTCATCTAATTGTTGGAAAGTTGTGATCTCGTTCCTCAACTTAGCATTTTTGCTAGGTGGGAAATACTTAACCAAAAATCTCTCTGCTAATTCTTTCCATGTAGATATGGAACTTGGTGGGAATGAATTGAGCCATGCTCGTGCTCAATCTCACAATGAGTATGGAAACAACTTCAACCTCAGTGCGTCTTCAGTCATACCGGCTATCTTGAGTGAATCACTCACCTCCATAAACAATCAAATGTGGAGATGTGGATCTTCCGTGGGAATATCACTAAATTGGCCCACCATTTGTAGTATTTGAAACATCACTGGTTTCAATTTAAATTGGCTTGCCTCAATATCTGGCCTTCTAATTCTTGGACTTAACTCACTGAAAAGTAGCATAGCATATTTTTGATACATCGATCCCTATCATCGGCAATAAGGACGGGATTTCGTACAAGATCGGCTTCATTACCTTGGTCTTGATTCTGATTTCCAAGGTCCATCTCGACTTGCCTTTGAGCTGTTCATTCACGTCATCTTTGTCTGAAAGTTCACTCAATTTCAAGGTCTACAGGGAGTAAATCAATAATTCGATCTATGCTCATTAACACCTGAAAAGAAAAACAAAAAAATTAAAAAGAATAAGTTAGTAATGTTAGAAATGAATCAAATTGAAAATAAATAATTTCACAAAAAAATGACTACGCCAATAGTTGACAGTCCCCGGCAACGGCACCAAAAACTTTTAACGCGTAGGTTTGTGAAAGTGTACACAGTCGCCATCAAGTAATAAGTAAGTATCGATTTATCGTCTCCATAGGGATTGTATTTGTGCTAAGTTACTTAATTTGTAAAATTATATTAACAATTTGGTAAATAAAAACACAATATAGTTGAGAAGTGGTGATTAAAATATATTAAACTAAATGCAATGATCCCTAGTGCAAATTATCCTAAGCATGCAAACTATATGAATGAAATAGATTTTAGCAAAATTCAACACAATTTGAAACAATTATAACATAAATAAACTAGGAAAAATTACTTTAATTAATCTCAATTTATTATCAACATGCTTAATAACATTCGGAAAAAACATTCCCTGACAACTCGATCTTTCATGAGTTTAAAAACCACGTTAGGTCCTTTCAGAATCATTTACTTAGTAAATATGCATTTTACTGATCCTTATTTACTAAGGGTTTCTTAGCATTCATGTGAGGTAATAGGGATATGTTAGGTTTGAAACAATTTAATCACACAAATCTAAAAACTATGCAGATAATAGAGCTTGGTCAGAGTTGTTATGCAACCTACAATTTAATCGAGTCAGGATCTAAATTGAGCATGCACATTTCAATTATGTGTTCATTAGCCGTCATCTGGTCAAGATTGCTCAGCTAATTCAGATGCATTTCAATCACGTATGAACAAAATACAAACTTGATTTTAATTGAAAACATGATCAATTGAGGCACAAACATTATAAGCATAAATCAAATAAATATTATTTAATCAAAGCAATCATCCTAACTTAAATAAAACTAAGCTAACATTTTTGTAAATAAGAACAAAGAACACATAGCAAACATCTTTAGATTAAATTAAAGAAAAGAAAGATTAAACCCAATTCAGAGTGGCTATCACCCAAGACTGACTGACGAGGCTCCTTCGTTGACTCTGACTGACGAGGTTCCTTCGTTCCTTTGATTTGCTCCTTTGCTGATGCCTCTCCAAGGTGGCCGACCAAGGGTTCTTTAAGAGGCTTAATTGTTAAAATCTCTATGAAGAGATGATGCTAGGTGTGGGAATGGAAAAGGCTAAGAGAATTTAGAGAGAAGAGAGAATGATGAATGATGAGAATGAATGAGGAATAATTGAGGGATGATGAATGAGGGAATGAGAGGGTCTTACTTATAGGTGAGGAGAAGGGGATAGTTTGCTAAAAATAGTGGATATTAACCTCTTCAAATCTCCTGGCCATGCTTAGTGGCTTTTGACTTGATTTTTGCTTTATTTTTAAGCCATTTTGGATGCCACACAACTCAAGACTGAGACTCGGTCAATTGTAAATCTTCAGGCAAATTTCTAATTTCTTCAACACTGTAAGGACCTTGTGTAATTAAACCAAAGACCGGTTTAAATGGATAGCCATGTGTAGCTGAATATTGGGTTGACTTGGTCTCCAATTTGGACGGTTTTGTAATCCAGAATAAATCAACAAGTTAGAGGACCAAAGAATAAAATTTATCCAATTTAATTAATGAATTAAAACCCAAATTATTAATGAAATATTTTAAAATGAATTATTAAATATAATTTTATATTTTATTATTTAATTTAATCATGCATGGCCCACTTTATGTCTAAAAAATATAATATATTCAAATTAATATAAAATAAGTCATTTATTGCATGAAAACTATATAATAATGCATAAAATCACATTTTAATAATTTCTATGTCCTAATTTCATATTTTCACATATTTCATTAATTTATTAAACAATTACTTAGTTTCAACAATGATTTAAGTAAAAAGGTGATAAATTACATAGGAAAAATCCTATATATTTTTCCGTTTACATACCCCCTAACTTAAATCATTGCTCGTCCTGAGTAATGTTTATGCACAGCAAAAGGTCTTGCTAAGGCAAAATTGCTAATTGTGTAAGCAGCATCAATCTTTGTCTCATAATCATGCATTAATAACTTCATGCTTATCGATCTTCTTTATTAACAAGTAATTCATATGCAAACATTCCTTAAGGTTACACTAAGCTTCAAAACATGCCAACATGAATCATAGTTTGTATGTATGTCACAGCCATAGATAACATTCTTAATTCAACATAATTTCCTATCAATCAAGCAAACAATCACAAGGCTTATTTATGATCTTCATATGTTGAACTCAGGACTTCCTCTCCACTAATGTAGGTGACATAATCATCAAATCAATAGGTCTTTTATACGGTTGTAATGAGGCTCGATTAAAGGTAGGGATTTTAAGAGATGGGACATTTCGATTTTAAAAAATCTTAACCTTTAACTTTTTCTTGGTTTTCTCGTAATGAAACCTTTTTCTTTAAGTGAAACTTTGGAATGCCCCCAACTTATTTTGAACTCAAGCTCATATATTTTTTTTTTTTTTTTTGAGACTGAGCAAACTTTTCTTCGCTCTTTTTTTTTAATAAGCATGAGCACATTCATCTTTATGAAAATTTCCTCAAATGTTGATTCCCAAGACAACTTTAATTAAGATAGGTGGGCAAAATTAGGATAACTTTAAAAAGATGGTAATTGGCTTATAATGTAGGTTCATTGCAAAAAAAAAAAAAAATTGGCCTTTAAGCTCAAAATTACCGTTTCAAGGGTTTAATATCTTAGGGTTGGCTTGAAAAGGCTCAAACGGTCCAAAGAAATAGTGCCTATATTTCGCCTCAAGAAAGTTACTAAGTCAATTCTAAAGATATAAACCTTCATGCATGTCTAATCTCATAAGAAACTAAGTTTTCATGGCAAACATTACTAAGGCTAAGATCATACAAGCATTCCATTCTTCATGATAACATACTTTCACTTAGATAAAATCATCATTCATACTTGCATACAAACTATCTCAGTAACAAAAAATATTTTGAAACATTCATTTATTAAAACATACTTATGAAAGAAATGATTGAAACATACGTGAAAATTTAAAAGTTTGAGCAATTTATTTGACTTACCCCCTTTAAAAAGAAGCAATGTCCTCATTGCAAGAACAAAGTATTGAATGAAAACTAAACACCAAGTAGGGCTGTAAAGAAAGAGAGGTGAGTCATTAAACTGCTTAAATACCAAGTCTTCCCTAATAACCCAATCCTAGACATGTTCATTCCTATTACCACATCACATAGTCTTATTCTTTCTAAAGAAGTGTTAAGTTTGTTCATGCTTGCTATGTTTTATTCTGCAGAAATTAAATCCTAATTACGAAAGAAATAGATTCCTAAGGACCTAACAATAATTAAATAAATAACAAGATAAGAATCCCCCCTTTTATTTTTCTGACTCATTCCCTTTGTTTTCTTTAGCTCGAACTCCGCTTGCATAGTCATTATCTTCCGTCCATGTCTCAAAGATAGCATTTGGGAACTCAGGAACAAAAGTATTAGAGATATTCATAAAAGTATTTCGAATTGATTCATCTCTAATTTTTGCATATTTCCAGTAAGTTTGTTGTTGATTGTGCATGAACTTGCACATATCCATTAAAATTGGCAACTCCAATTTCCTTGAAGTACTTGCAGAAGTCGGCATGGGAGTTTATATTCGGGTTCAACACTTAGCTTGACTGGTTCTTCTTCTGGCTCAACCCTTGGTTCAGGAATGTTCAGTTCCTTATCAAATTTTTCCTCTTCAGTGTCTGTAACTGAATTAGCTTCAATTTTAGTTCCATTTGTTGACTCATCGGTATCTGACTCAGTTGGCTCTTCTTGCTCACCTTGATTCAACTCATGCACCCTCTCTACTAATCTTTCAAGATCATAATTTGTAATGCATCCTTGAACATATAGCCCATTCAGATTTGCTTGTGTTTTAACATGGGCCTTTAAGCAAAGTGAAAACACTTCCTGCCATCTTTTTTGCACAATTGTGAATCTCCTTGAGGATAATTTCCCATCATTAATGGACTTTTTTGTCAAAATTGCATATAACAAAAGCATCCATTCCATCGAGATGGTGGAACTATGTGAGATAGGCATAACACTGTAGTGAACGAAATAAAACCATACCTTTACTACTGGTTTTAAGTATTCTCTTCGACAAGAATGGCACCCATACTTTCTTATAATCCATTGGGATCCTGGATTTGTCACAACATCAAGCACTTGTTGAAGAAAATCCCAGTTGATATTGTTCATCATAGGGTAGTACTCATCTTCTTCAACATCAAGTAAATTAAACAAATCATTGATGGACGTTGGAGTAAGAGAAAAATTAAGGGTTTGTTAATTTGATCGAGAATTCAACTCGCTCAACTTCACCATCCCAGTAGTGTTTGAGACGTTGACCATTAACTTTAAATGTACCTCCGTAATTGTTGTATAATTCAATAGCTCCATAAGGGTAAACTCGGTAGATGGTATAAGGTCCTTTCCATCGAGATTTAAGCTTCCCAGGAAATAACTTCAACCTTGAATTAAACAACAAAACCTTCTGACCTTCTTTAAACTCGCGAGGTTGTATATGACTATCATGCCATCTCTTTGATCTTTCTTTACACATTTTAGCATTCTAATAGGAAAACAACCTCAGCTCTTCCAACTCATCAAGTTGTAACATCCGTCTCTCACCGGCTTGCTTAAGATCAAAGTTCAACTGCTTCAAAGCCCAGTGAGCTTTATTCTCCAACTCTAATGGTAAATGACATGCCTTTCCAAAGACTAACGATAAATAGTCATTCCTAACAATGTCTTAAATGTTGTTCAATAGGCCCATAATGCATCATCGAGCCTTCGAGACCAATCTTTTCTGCTAGGGCGTACTACCTTTTCAAGGATACCTTTGATTTCTTGATTCAATCTTTCAGCTTGCCCATTAGACTGGGGGTGATAGGCAGTAGCAATCTTGCACTTCACATCACATTTGTCAAGCAACCACTTAAGCCATTTGTTCACAAAGTGAGAACCTTCATCACTAAAAATAGCTCTTGGTGTCCCAAATCGTGTAAACACATGCTTATGTAGGAATCGTATGACTACCTTAGCATCATTTGTAGGGTATGCTTCAGTGTCAACCCACTTGGATACATAGTCCACAGCAACTATGATGTATTTGTTCCCATACGAAGAAGGAAACGTGCCTAAGAAGTCAATGCCCTATACGTTGAACAATTCAATCTCCAAAATGTTTTTCAAGGGCATCTTATTCCTCCTTGATATATTTCTAGTTCTTTGGCTTTTGTCATAGTTCTTCACATAAGCATAAGCATCTTTAGATAGTGTAGGCCAAAAGAAACCTGCTTGCAAAATCTATACTGCAGTACGTGAACCACCAAAGTGTCCCCCACTTGGAGATGAATGGCAATGATACAAGATCTCAGCAATCTTTTTTTCATCTACACACTTTCAGATTATATTATCTGCACATATTTTAAACAAAAATAGATCCTTAGAAAGATAATAGCGACTATCATGAAGGAATTTTTTTTCGTTGGTATGTCATTTCTCGAAGAATTATTTCGCATGAAATATAATTTACAAAATCAGCAAACCAAGGAATTTCATGAATTCGATTTACAACAAATAAGTGTTCATCTGGGAAATTCTCGTTGATAGGCACACATGATCGAGTTACCTCATCTTGCTCCTACGTTGATAGATAATCAGCTATTTGAATTTGGACACCTTTTCTATCTTGGATCTCAAGGTCAAATTCTTGGAGTAAAAGTATCCAATGAATTAGCCTTGGTTTCGCATCTTTCTTCGTGAGCAAGTATTTAATGGCCACATGGTTAGTAAATACAGTAACTTTGGTACCTATAAGATATGAGAGGAATTTGTCAAAAGAAAAAACTATAGCGAAGAGTTCCTTTTTAGTTACCTTATAATTGTGTTGGGCTCCCGTCAAAGTTCTACTTGCATATTAAATAGGGTGAAACACTTTGTTTCTTCTTTGACCCATCACAGCTCCAACGGCATAGTCACTTGCTTCGAACATCAACTCAAAAGGTGACTTTCAATCAGGTGTAACGATTATTGGGGCTGAGATTAACCGCTTCTTTAGATCTTCAAAATCTGCCAAACATGTTTTGTTGAAATCAAACATTGTATCTTTCTCTAACAACAAACAGAATGGTATAGAAATTTTCGAGAAATCTTTGATAAACCTTCGGTAAAAACTGGCATGGCCTAAGAAACTTCTGACTTCTTTCACATTCATTGGGGCCGATAATCTTTCAATTACGTCCACCTTTGCTTTATCGACTTCAATTCCTTTCTTTGAGATCTTATGACCTAAGACAATCCTTTCCTTGACCATAAAATGGCATTTTTCCCAATTAAGGACAAGATTCGTCTTTACGCATCTTTTCAGTACCTTAGCCAAATTACTCAAACAGATATCATAAGCGTTAGCAAAAATAGAAAAATCATCCATGAAAACCACAACAAAATTTTCAACCATATCTGTAAATATTGCCATCATGCATCGTTGAAAAGTTACAGGTGTATTGCATAAACCAAAAGGTATTCACCTAAAAGCAAATGTGCCGTATGGACAAGTAAATGTTGTTTTATGTTGGTCTTCTAGGGCTACAACTATTTGGTTATATCCCGAATAGCTATCTAAAAAATAATACAATTCATTACCTGCCAGTCGATCTAACAACTGATCCATAAAAGGCCACGAAAAACGGTCCTTCCGAGTGGCTTAGTTCAACTTTCTGTAATCAATACAGATTCTCCAACCGGTAACAGTTCTCATTGGAATTAACTCATTACACTCATTTTCAACAATCGTGATTCCACCTTTCTTCGACACGCGCTGCACCAAACTTACCCACGAACTATCTGAAATAGGATAGATGATTCATACATCTAACCATTTGATCACTTCCTTTCTCACAACTTCTTTCATAATAGGATTGAGCCTCCTTTGTCCATCAATTAGAGCTCTTTCATCTTCTTCTAAAATGATTTTATGCATGCAAAAGAAGGGTTTATACCTCGAATATCAGCTATGGCCCAACCAATTGCTTTTTTAAATTTCTTTAGAACAGCAACTAGTTGCTCCTCTTGATCTTTCGTCAGTTTTGCTGAAATAATCCGAGGCAAAGTAGAATAGTCACCTAAATAAAAGTATTTTAAATGGGAACGAAGTACCTTTAGTTCAAGTTTAGGTGGTTCTTCAATTGACAACTTGGGTTGCACAAATTCTCTGACTTCCAAATCCAACGGTTCAAACCGTGTGGATTGAATAAAATTTCTTAGATTGGCTTCCATCAAAGCCATGTTTTCTTCACCTTCTTCATCCTCCAAAGGGTCAAGATCTAAGGCTTTATCGAATGGATCTTCTTTAAAATTACTTTCCATAGAAACCAAGGTTTCTATCTCTTCCATAACTGAACACTCTTTTGCCAGATCGAGAAATTTCATCGCTTTAAGAATGTTAAAGGTTACCTGATCGTCTTGAACTCGCATGGTGAGTTCACCCTCTGCACATCAATTAACGCTCTTCCCATGGCTAAGAAAGGTCTCTCAAGGATAATCAACACTTCCTTTTCTGCTTCAAAATCTAAGACAATAAAGTCACCAGGAAAAATAAATTTATCGACTCTTACCAAAACATCCTCGATCTTTCCTTAGGGATATGCTAAAGACTTAACTCTTCATATCTGAATAAGACGTATGTCTATCAGAAGCTGCCTTCAGATGATCCTGAATCAATCTAACATTGTCCTCAATCTTTAAAACCAACTCAGGACTCAAAACCCATCACTCACATAACTCAGTCCAACATAAAGGGGTACGAAACGTACGACCTTACAGAGCCTCGTAAGGTGTCATCTGAATACTGGACTAAAAATTATTATTATACGCGAGCTCAGCTATGGCAAAAACTCCTCCTAGTTACCTCAAAAGTCGATCACACAACTCCATAACATATCCTCCAGTATTTGAATCACCTTATTAAATTATCTATCTGTCTAAGGATGGAACGCAGTACTGAAGTCCAAACGAGTACCTAAAGCCTCATAAATTTTCTTCCAGAACCAAGACGTGAAGAGGGGATCCCTATCAAAATAATCGATACTGGAACCCCATGAAGCCTTACGATCTCAAAAATATATAACTTAGCTAGTTTTTGCAAAGAATAATCAGTCATGACCGAAAAGAAATGAGCAGACTTGGTCAAATGATCCACGATGACCCAAATAGAATCCTTCTTAGTGGGTGTTAAGGGCAACCCACTAAAGAAGTCCATAGTCACCCGTTCCCATTTCCAAAGAGGAATCTTAACAGGTTGGAGCAAACTCAAAGGCAATTGGTTCTCAGCCTTAAATTGTTGGCACGTCAGACAACAAGAGACAAAATCTGTTACCTCTTACTTTAATCCATGCTACCAGTATAACTCTTGGAGATCTTGATACATCTCATTTCCACCGTGATGCATAGTATAAAGGCTACTTTACACTTCCCACAGAATAGATTACCTCAAATCAAAGTCATTAGGAACACAAACCCGACCTTGAAAACATAGAACCTATCACTGTTTAACCTAAATTCAAAAGTATTACCTTCCTCAATCAGACGAATCGTAGAATCACAAAGTCATCCCCCAATTGCTTAACAAAATCTGATCAATCCAAGTCGGTTTAACTTACAACTCAGCTAACAGACTGCCATCATCGAACAGATTTAGGAGAACACACATCACCCTCAACTCAGTCATCACTCTACGACTAAGAGTATCACCACAACATTGAACTTATCGGGATGATACTCAATCGTACAGTCATATCCTTAAGCAACTCAATCCACCCACGTTGCTTAAGGCTCAACACCTTCTAAGTAAGTAGATACTTGAGGCTTTTGTGATCAGTGCAAATGATACACCTTTAACCATATAGATAATGCATCTAGATTTTTAAGGCGAAGACAACCGCAACCAACTCTAGATCATGCATGGGATAGCTACCTTCCTGTGACTTAAGTTGTTGAGATGCATAAGCCACTACCTTACCGTCTTGTATCAGAGCACAACCCAATCCAACATGAGAAAAATCACTATAGACTACGAATTTCTTACCAGACTCAAGCTGTATCCGAACCTCTTTACTGGTAAGATTTTTAAGGACGAAAATTTTTAAGGGGAGAGAGTTGTAACAACCTATTTTTAGTTAAATCGGTATAGTGGTTTCAGAGAAATCGAATACAAAATTTGAGTCTAGAAGAAAATTTATTTTAATATTATTTCATGATCTGCATTATAATAGAAAATCCATAAGAAAATTTTGTAAAGAAATTTTACTGATTTTGTGTCTAATCAGATAAAAAAGGACCAAATTATATAAAATACAAAAGTTGAGTTCTAGTAGCTAAAAGGATCAAATAGTTATGCAATTCAAAATTTGAGGTCCTTATATGATAAATAGACCATTAAGAGGAGTTAGTAGACAAGTATGATGATTCATCCATGGAAATTTAATTAAAGAAAATGATTAAATTGGAAAGTAAAAGATGAAAAGATGATAAATTAATAAAATAAGAAAATATCATCATTTTCAACATCTTTCCTAAAAATAAAAACATGGAAACCCTAGCTAAGAGAAAAGAGTTCAAGAAAACTTTATTTGCCTAATTAGGTATGTATCATTGCCTGTTTTTAATGATTTTTATGTTTCCGAGATTGTAATAGCTTAATCCAACTATCTCGGGGATTAATTTGTAAAGTTATCAAGGTACTAGGGTTTTACCATGCATGAATATAGATGAATTATGAAATTTATGGTAGAAAATGAAAGGTTGTTAATAGATAAACAACTTTTGTAAAGTGAATTTTAATGAAATTGTGATTTAGGGATTAAATTGAAAAGATGTAAAATCCAAGGAAAAATTCTAAATTTTGTGAAATACATGGGCTACTATTGTTATATGTAAAAATTAGCTAGGCTTTGAATAAGGATTAAATTGTATGAATTTCATTTTTCAAGCCTAGGGACAAAATTGTAATTAATCAAAAGTATAAGGGCAAAATGGTAATTTTACCTAAGATGTGAATTGGATGGAATTGAATGTGAATTGTATTAAATTGAGTTAAACTTACTTGTATAGATTCAAATAAACCTAGTTCGAAATTGGATCGAGAAAAATAAAAAGTATTAGAATAGTAGCCTTAGAACACAAACATTGTCAAGGTAAGTTCGTGTAATTAATTTTGTACAATTATATGCTTGAATTGAATGTTGTGTATGAGAATTATGAGAATGGTCCTGTATATTGTCATGCATATGAAAATGATCACATATCCGACAATGGCGACACGTATTAAATTGTAACAGCCCGATTTAGGGCCTAATCAGAATAGTGGTGCGAGGCCACGAGTCTGTAACATCCTGAAATTGGACCTAGTAGAATTGGGCCTAATGGGCCTTGGGCGTAGGAAGCGTTTAAATTTTTTTTTATAACAAGAGAACGGCATTATTTCAAGTTGGACTTATTAGGAAGGTGATTTTGGAAAGTTACGGGGTTTCTAGGAAGTTCTAGGTTCAAATTAAGCTATAGGAAAATTTTAGTGTGGAAGCACTTAAGGGGGAGAAGGTAAGTGGCATCAAGTCTTAAGGAAATAAGTATGTATTTTGCTAACACAAAAGGAGCTAGTGGCAGAGTGGTGTTGTAACATCCTAAAGTTATGGGCCTCTACATTTTATGTGGTGTTTGCTTAATATGTTAATTTGAGAATTTGGGGTGAAAATGGGGCTCAGGTTTGGGCTGGGGCCTTGATTAAATATTTTATTTAAACACTCTAAGGCTTAAAATAAAGTTTTGGGTAATTTAGTTGATATACTGGGCTTGTGGCTCAGCAGCTAGTGGCGCAGTAAAGGAGGGCTATGATTGGCATCAATAGGCAAGGGAAGAGGCCCAATTTGTGGCCGTTTGGAGCCCAAGTTATAGGGCCAAATTAAGCACTTACTGAGGAGCCTTAGGGGGAGGCAACAAGGCTATTATTTAGGAGATTTTTAGTATTTAAAATATGTGGATTTTATGCTGATAAAGGATGAGGAGTTAGAGCTAATTAAGTCTCTTTTGAATGAGTCAGTAGATCAAGATAAGGGACAAGGGTATGAGCTATCGTTTGGGTTGCAGAGTTGTCCGAAAATCAACTACAAGGGGGAGAGAATCGGTTTAGTATAGGCAAAAGTATGTGCCAAAATTTGCTGTCAGGTTCTCATCATCTTTTTCTTTTCTCTGCTCGAAATCCCCACTTCATTCTCCCTCTCAAATTTTTCTTTCTTTTCTTTTTCCATTAGGCCGAATCCTCTGACAACTCCTTTCTCATCTCTTTTAGACACTTTAGCCAAATCTTCAAACCTCTCTTTGATTTTTTTCACTTTTTTTTAGCCGAAACCACATCAGTTCATCTGTTTCGAGATTTTCACAAAAGCCAAAATCGTGAGATCTCGTCTCCTTTAATTGTCGAAATCACTTTGGGGTATTTGCTTGTGCCAAAATCTGAAGGAAATCTTAGGTAAGTATTGATTCGAGAGATCCAAATCTTTTCCAATTTTTCAAAGTCTCTAGTCAAATAGCCATTTAGAAACTAATCTCTTGTTTTCTTTTATTTTTGGCATCCCGGATTTGAAGAGGAGTCTATCGCGTAGATCTTTGAGTCATAGTTTAGTAACACTCGAATCGTGTTACTTTCAAGATTTCAAGGTAAGGAGATCTATTGATTTTAATGTGTAAATTTGGGTATTTATTAATCCTTGGCCGAATGTAAGGGAGCCCAAATCTTCGTGTTTTTTGACTTTTGAGCAAGGTTTTAGACTAAGGGTTGTAGATCCAGATAGAAAGGATATTGACTTGTAAAACTAAGTAACACTTCCACACTATTTAGATTGCCTAATTGAATCTGTTAAAATTGTAATAGTAAAATGCCAAAATATCAACAAAGCTATTGAAAACCCGAGGAGGGTAAAAGCGAATCACCAGGTTAGTGATCCCTGTCATTCTAAGTGAATGTTCTGATTAAATGATATCAGTGTGCCGATTTTCTATGATTGCATGGGGTTGGGTTTGATGAAAGGGGAAGTATTCTGTTGTAGCGGCTTTTGCCGTGACCTGTTGTAGTGGCTTTCGCGACCTGTTGTAGCGATTTTCGTCGTGACCTGTTGTAGTGGCTTTTGCCATGACCTGTTGTAGTGGCTACGGCCATGATCTGACGATGAGCAGCATGACTGCCATCAATGGCGTGTAACGGTGTGGGTTGATTGTAGAAATCCCCAATGGTGTGAATGGTAGGTAAGGGTGGCGTGTAGCAGATGGAAACCTAGGATTTGGGTTGGGCTTGCATAATTTTTGTTATATATATTAATTTGTTATTCTGTTCTGTGGGGCTAAGGCCCAAATCTAATGGTGCATGAGGGTTGCACACTGAGTCTCGCGACTCAACCTATTATTTAACACTTTTCAGGTAGCACCTAGTGCTTCGGATCGGGCTGGAGAGGAGCGTAAGGTGGCCATGCAAAAGAACATTTGGATTCAAAAAAGGAAAGACTTTAGTTTATTATTTTATATTTTTATTTAATGGGTTTTAAATTTTAATGTAATAAGGCCATGGGCCAGTAGACTTTATCATTTTGGGTTTTATGTTGGGTTTTATTATTAGTAAACATTTAAATTTTATGTTTAAACTAAGTTAAGGCATGTAACAAATTTTGGATTTTATTTAAAAATTGTAACACCCTAAAAATCGAGTATTTAAATTTGCATGATTTTGGTGTTTAGATTTTAAAGGAAAAATCTTTTATTTTAATTTGGTGCTTATTGAAGTCTTTGAGAGGGTAAAGCATAATTTGAAGAAGAAATAAAATTTATTAAATTGAGATTTATGGAAGTGAAACAAAGGTGATTAAGACTTAAGCTAAATTATGTGCTAAAAAGTGTCATAAGTTGAGCATATGGTAAGGTGGAGTTGGCGCATGGGTTCAAGTAAGAGGAAGAGGTTGAATCCCTTGTATGACACCTAAATAAATTTTTGCTTTTAATTTTACGCTCATGACTAGGAAGTGTCGGCAAGGGACATATAAGGAAGGTGTTGACCATGTATTTTTGGTTAGTGTATCAATGGATTAAGGTAACAACTAACTTATGGCATGGAATCAAAGGTTTAAGGAAAGATAGGGAACATAAGGCACATATCAAGGGAAAATTTGGAAAGAAATCATGGCCATTTGACCATGTCTTTGGGCGGCAATATTGGTAAGGGGAGAGCCAAAATTTTGTTAGTTTGGCTAAAATCTCATTCTTTTCTCTTTGGTTATTCTTTGCACATTGTGCAGATTTTTCTTTGTTTTCTCCTTTCAACATCCCTCTTGGCGAATATTGCATTTGGCAAAGCCAAAATCTCTTGACCATTTGGTCACTTTCATCCACTTTGTTAATTTTCTTTTGTATTCTCCTTGTGCGAAATCACCCATACCAAAATCGGTTTCTTTCTTTTTCTTTTGCCTTGGCGAATATACCACACCTAAAGTTCATATTTTTCTTTTCTTTTCTTCTAATCTCCTTGAAATCAAAACAACTTCACCATCATCCTTTCGTTCTTATATTATTTCTTTTCCAATCGAAAATTCTCTCCATCTTCACTCTCTTGGCGAATGCTATTGTGCCTATAAACCAAATATTTTCTTCTTTTCCTTGATCATACATAGCGAATCCTTCATCATTTAGACACCATTCTCAATCCTTTCCTTTTGACCGTGGAATATAGGTAAGGGTTCTTTTCCATTCGTTTTAATAAGTGATATTATGGCGAATATCATTGGTTTATTGAGGGTCTTTTGGATTGATATAGCATTCATACTAATAACGTTTCTTCGTTATTATTTAGTGCAATAACGAGATTGGAATTCAAGTGATCGGGAGAAAGCGTTGGAAGCGTTTTATTTTGGTAAGAAATCCTACTCTTTAAAATCTCTAGTATTATTGATATTATTTTAGATCTAACTAAATTCCTTTGGATCTTGAAGCCGTCAAAATAGGGAAGAAAAGGCGGTGTTTAGTTATCGTAAGAGGGTGGATCTGTAAATCCCCATTCAAGCGAAGAAGCGGTTTGGCGATCGGGATTTTCCATGGGTTGCGGGCCATCTTCGAAAGAAGTCCATTATTCAAGTAGTACGAACCTCGGAGCCGTTATCGTTGGTGGATTCTCGACGGCTAGTGAATCGATAAGCGAGGCAAAACCGAAAATCAAGTGATTCAAAATCAAGAGGTAAGATTTTGGATCCATTATCGATTAAGATTTATTTTCTGAGTTAGTTGACTAACGAATCAAAATATGTTTTAGGTCTTGAGGAGGCGAGAAGGGTTAGTACTCACGGTATCGAGGTGTGTAATTTTCACACTCATTATTTTTGGTTGGATGTCAAATTTAGTATGGAAGTAAATCGTAAAAGCGATTAGATCGGTAAAAGCATAAAAAATGATATTTGACAAAAATACGTAAAAGCGACAAAATCGTGAAAATTAAACGCCTCGAGATATTAATTGTTATTATGTAAATACTCTAGTTCGTGAAAATGGGCCGTAAATACTCTAGTTCGTGAAAATGGGCGTAAATACTCTAGTTAAGTGAAAATGGGCCGTAAATACTCTAGTTAGTGAAAATGGGTAGTAAATACTCTAGTTAGTGAAAATGGGTAGTAAATACTCTAGTTAGTGAAAATGGGCCGTAAATACTCTAATTAGTGAAAATGGGCGTAAATACTCTAGTTAGTGAAAATGGGCGTAAATACTCTAGTTAAGTGAAAATGGGCCAAAATACTCTAGTTCGTTAAAATTTAGCCAAAACACTCTAGTTTGGTAAATGGGCCAAAGCCCACTAAATTGCTAAATGGACAAATTGCTTTAATTAAGGGCCAAATGAAATGTTATTGATAAACCCATCATGTTATGTATTGTTAATAAATTTTATATTTTAAAGTACATGTATAATTGCATGGGTGGGATATATGAAGAGAAGAATGGCGATTGCCACAATATCGGCTTATTGCCTCTAGTTGGTGGCTCTGCCACAATATCGACTTATTGCCTCTAGTTTGGCTCTGCTTACAATATCGACTTATTGCCTCTAGTTGGTGGCTATGCCACAATTATAAAAAGGCTTAATGCCTACGATTGGTGTGATGGCGGGGTGGGTTGACTTGATCCCCAGGTGTGATGGTTGATGCAGGGGTGTTAGCGGATGGATATTAGGTTTGGGTTGGGAATTACATTTTCATGCATTATTAATTATTTTAAATTCATGATATATTGTTGAATTACGAATTGGGCTCAAGCCCGACATAATATCTTGACAATCGGCCCAATAATGGTGGTAAGTGAGTTACACTTTGAGTTCTAAGTAACTCACCCTTTAATTTCTTTCCATCTCGGGTAATGGGCCGATGTGGACTTGGTGAGGATGACTTCGTGGAGGCCATCTTGCTAAATATGGGTTATTTAAAACTCGAACTTTTAAATAATTATTTTACTATTTTGGGATGTTGTAATAAATGGCCTCTATAAATAACTTATGGATTTTATGTGTGTTTGGAATTTAAACTTTATTTTGGACTTTTAAATCATGGGCTATGATTATATGATGCTTTATAAAAATAAATTTGGGTTTTCAAGTATATGAAATTCTTTTATAAATAATTCTTTTATTGTTAACTCTTTAACAAATCTCTTAACGGTTTTAATAATACAATGATTTTCAACTAATGTTTCAAATATTTATCAAAATCAAATACTCTTCAAATTTTAAACCACATGTATAAAATGTAGTTTTCAACTCATTAAAGATTTAAGAATAGCACGAATCATGTAACAAACCAAATCTAGTCTCGGCGCATAGGCCGGGTTTGGGGTGTTACATTTAGTGGTATCGAGCCCGATTTCAAAAACTTCGTACGTGGTTTGGGTTCAAAAATAATTTATGTATGAAAGCGTTCAATGATATTTTAAAGATCGTTATGGCACCACAAGCATCCGGCGACAAGTCAAGTAAGTATTTATTGCTTAATGATTACTATGATATGATCATAGGAACACTCTAGAACTTCTAGTTTTAGATGTGAAAAGCGTAGAGATTGAGACTATAGGACACGTTGCGAAAAACAACTTTATATCTCAAATCTCATAAAATATCGTTAATAAACACGAAACAAAATTTCGATTCATAAAACTTGTAATCGGATAAGCGAACAAGCAATCATGAGTACAAGAGGGCGTGGTCGTGGGCCGCGGTAGGCGTGGGCGTGGTAGAGGCCGAGGTGCTACTGGTGAAGCACCAAATCATATGCGAAGTGGGCCTTTACCTCGTCAATAGAAAGTGAGACCGGATCACGCGATCACATGGAAGAAGATCATGCATTGACTCAAGCAATGCTACGAGTCTTGGAAAGGGTCATTGGAACAAGAATTGGGCCAACAACTCGTGGGTCAATTTGGGCGACTTAAGGCAAATAATGCGAAGTTTTCGGAGGAGTCTCGGTGTAGCTCGAATGTGGTGAATCTTGGCTCGAAGGCGTGGAGCGGATTATGGATGATATGGAATGCGGTGAGCAAAAAGCGAGAGGGCTGTATCCTTATTGAGAGATGAGGCGTATCGGTGGTGGCTCCTTTGTTAGAGAAAACCTTGAAGCCATAGCGATTAAGCGGGAATTCTTTAAAGGCGCCTTTCAAGGAAAATCGTCGGAGCGAGCTATGTAGATGCTCGAAGGAAGGAATTCTGAATCTTGTCCAAGGAAGTAAGGCCAGTGGCGACATATGAAGTGAGTTTTTACGTCGAGCCGTTATGCGGACAATTGTAGCAGATCATGAGCGTTGTATGCGTTTGAGGATGGACTTAATGATGAGTGAGGGTTACGATTGCTCATGACAAGTTAGAAATTTTTCCACTCGGTGGAGAAGGCCAAAATAGCGAAGAGGCTAAGAACTCGAGCAGCGAGCAGAAAGATCCGAAACAAGAGAGACACAACAATCTGGTTCTTCCAAGAGATTTCTGAAGAAACCCCGGAATGATGAATCAGTTCAAGGCAGAACCCCGGTAGCAAATAATCGAAGTCGAGATTGCGCTGAGTGTGGGAAAAGGCATTTTGGGGAATGTTGGAGGAAAGCGGTGCATGCTACAAATGCGGTTCAATGGAACATCGGTACAAAAGTTGTCCTCGACGAATGGATATGACTCAAGAAGTCCGTAATAATGATGCACTGTAGGCGGAGGTAATCGGCTGACCACCGAGGAGGTCGTGGACCGGTCGTGGTGGTAATGGGGCTGGTCGTGGTCAAGGTGCCCGGTCGAGGCAATGGTAATAGAGAAATGCGAGATGCAAGACGGCTGGTGGTCTATGCGGTTAGGCATCGCGAAGCGGCAATGCACTGATGTGATAAGCGATGCGTTCTTCATTTTGATGTACTGTTATTGCCTTAATAGATATTGGCTCTACTCATTCATATGTATCTAGTGCCATATCAGGAAATCTAAATTTAGAATCTGAAATTACGAAAATGAGATGCGATGTCAGTCCTTTAGGACGATCGATAATATTAATAAAATATTTAAAGGCGTGCCCTTAAAAATCCAAGAAGAAGTATTCTTAGCAAATTTGATGGAACTACCTTTTGGCGAGTTCGATCTCATTCAGGCATGGATTGGTTGGTTAGCCATCGGCGTAATTGGATTGTCTTTGAAAAGCGAATGTCGATGGGACCCGGATGATAAGGAAATCATAATGATTGGTGAGCGAAAGAACTATCGGCAAATGTGGTATCTGCATTAAAAGCGGAGAAGTTAGTGCGGAAAGGATGCAGGGCATTCCTAGCCTTTATCATGCTTTGGATGCCAAAGAATTATCCGTGAATGATGTGAGGACGGTGAAGGAATTTCCGATGTATTTCTGAAGAACTTCTGGTATACCTCGGATCGGGAAGTAGAATTTGGCATTGAGCTTTTGCAGGGCGGCTCCGGTGTCCATTGCTCCTTATAGAATGGCACAGAAGGAGTTGGCTGAGCTCAAAGCTCAAATTCAAGAATTCTTGGATCGAGGATTCATTCGACCAAGTGTGTCTCCGTGGGGAGCACCGGTTTTGTTAAATCAAGAAGAAGGATGGATCGATGCGTATGTGCATTGACTACAGACGATTGAATAAATTGACGATCAAGAATCGGTATCCTCTGCTAGAAATTGGCGACTGTTTGATCAATTGAAGGAGCTTGATTTTCTCAAAATTGATTTAAGGTCGGGTTATCACCGACTTAAGGTGAAAAAGCGGACATTTATAAGACGACATTTCGGACACGTTACGGACACTATGAGTTTGTAGTGATGCCGTTTGGATTAACCAATGCACCATTTGCATTTATGGACATGATGAGCAAGTCTTCCAACCGTATTTAGACCGGTTTGTGGTAGTGTTCATAGATGATATATTGGTTTATTCGAGAAATGAGGAGGAACATGACCAGCATTTGCGGATAGTATTACAATTACTTCGTGATAAGCAATTGTATGCCAAATTTGGTAAATCGAATTTTGGCTAAAGGAGGTGACTTTCCTTGGTCATGTAGTATCGGTAGAAGGAATAAGGGTGGATCCTCGGAAAATTGAGGCTATTACGGATTGGAAGCCACCAACATCGATGGTGAAATTCGGAGTTTCTTAGGTGCATTTGGATACTATAGGCGCTTTGTAGAGGGTTTTCATTGATTCTTGCACCTAACTAAAGCATTGCGAAAGGGAGCTCCGTATATCACGGGAAAAGCAACAAGAGTTTTGAGAAATTGAAGAAGATCTGTGAAGCTCGGTTTTAATTCAAGGAGGTGGGAAAGAATTCACATTTATTGTGATCGTCTCACAGTGCAGGTTGTGTGTTGATGCAAAATGGATAGGTGGTGGCCTATGCTTCTCGTCAATTGAGACCACACGAAGTAAACTACCCTACTCATGATTTGGAGTTAGGCTGCCGTTGTCTTTGCTCTAAAGATTTGGAGGCACTATCTCTATGGTGAGAAGTCCATAATCTACACGGATCACAAGAGTCTTAAATACCTCCTTACCCGAAGGAGTTGAATTTAAGACAAAGAAGATGGGTAGAATTGTTAAAAGATTATGATTTCTCCATCGAGTACCATCACGGAAGGCTAACGTGGTAGGCGTAGCGTTAAGTCGTAAAGGTATCTGAATTAAGAGCTTTGTTTGCCCATTTGAGTGCATACGAGGATGGCGGTTTGTTAGCGAACTTGGTGAAACCTCGTGGTGGAACAAATCAAGGAAAAGCAGACATTAGATGAGAAGTTGGGACCTTCTTTGCGACAAGTTGAAAATGGCGAAATTGAGGATTTTGGAATAAACACGGAGGGTGTGTTGTGCTTTCGAGGAAGTATGCATGCCTAAGGATCTAGATTTGAGGCAAGCGATTCTACGGAGGCGCATAGTAGCCCTTATGCTATGCATCCGGAGGAAATAAGATGTATCGAGATCTCCGTGAAGCGATATTGGTGGCGGGGTTGAGCGTGAGATTACGAGTTAGTGGGAAAATGTTTGACTTGTCAGCAAGTGAAGGCAGAACACCAATTACCGTCTGGATTGTTACAACCGATAAAGATTCCTCTTTGGAAATGGGAGAGGATAACTATGGATTTTGTTAGTGGGTTACCGTTAACACCTGCTAAGAAAAATTCCGTTTGGGTAATTGTTGATCGGTTGTGAAAGGCTGCTCATTTCTTGCCAGTTCGTACGGATTATTCATTGCAGAAATTGGCGAAACTTTACGTATCCGAAATTGTGAGGTTACATGGGGTACCAGTATCTATTATATCAGATAGGGACCCTAGGTTCACATCACGATTCTGGAAAGCTCTGCATGAAGCCTTGGGGACAAAGTTGAATTTCAGTACGGCTTTTCATCCTCGATCGATGGTCGATCGGAAAGAGTAATTCAGATATTGGAAGATATGTTAAGAGGATGTGTAATCGACTTCAGGGGTAGTTGGGAGGATTATCTACCACTGGCAGAATTTGCGTATAACAACAGCTATCAGTCTAGCATTCAGATGGCACCTTACGAGGCATTGTATGGTCGTAAGTGTCGCTCTCCTATTGTTGGGTGAGTTGGGCGAAAAACAGATGTTAGGTCCGAGATGATATCTCGGACCGAGGATAAGGTAAAAGTTATTCGACACGGTTGAAAGAAGCCTCGAGATGAAGCGAAGTCATACGCAGATCTGAAGCGGAGGGACATCGAGTATAATGTGGGAGATCGGGTTTTCTTGAAGGTATCTCCTTGGAAAAAGATCTTGATTTGGAAGGAAGGGCAAGCTAAGTCCTAGATATATTGGACCTTATCGTGTCTTTGAAGCGTGTTGGTCGATGGCATATCAGTTGAGTTACCTCGGAGTTAGATCAAATTCATAATGTCTTTCATGTTTCCATGTTGAGGCGTTATAGATCGGATCCTTTGCACATTATCGGTAGAAGAATTGGGTGAATTGATTTGTCCTTTGAAGAAGAACCGGTGGAAATCCTAGACCGAGATGTCAAGGTATTAAGGAAGAAAACCGTGCCGTTGGTCAAAGTTCTATGGCGTAACCACGGAGTGGAAGAAGCTACGTGGGAGCCAGAGGATGCAATTCGGCAACAATACCCTCACCTTTTTCAACCAGGTAAATTTCGAGGACGAAATTTTCTTTAAGGAGGGTAGAGTTGTAACACCCTAAAAATCTGAGTATTTAAATTTGCATGATTTTGGTGTTTAGATTTTAAAGGAAAAATCTTTTATTTTAATTTGGTGCTTATTGAAGTCTTTGAGAGGGTAAAGCATAATTTGAAGAAGAAATAAAATTTATTAAATTGAGATTTATGGAAGTGAAACAAAGGTGATTAAGACTTAAGCTAAATTATGTGCTAAAAAGTGTCATAAGTTGAGCATATGGTAAGGTGGAGTTGGCGCATGGGTTCAAGTAAGAGGAAGAGGTTGAATCCTTGTATGACACCTAAATAAATTTTGCTTTTAATTTTACGCTCATGACTAGGAAGTGTCGGCAAGGGACATATAAGGAAGGTGTTGACCATGTATTTTTGGTTAGTGTATCAATGGATTAAGGTAACAACTAACTTATGGCATGGAATCAAAGGTTTAAGGAAAGATAGGGGAACATAAGGCACATATCAAGGGAAAATTTGGAAAGAAATCATGGCCATTTGACCATGTCTTTGGGCGGCAATATTGGTAAGGGGAGAGCCAAAATTTTGTTAGTTTGGCTAAAATCTCATTCTTTTCTCTTTGGTTATTCTTTGCACATTGTGCAGATTTTTCTTTGTTTTCTCCTTTCAACATCCCTCTTGGCGAATATTGCATTTGGCAAAGCCAAAATCTCTTGACCATTTGGTCACTTTCATCCACTTTGTTAATTTTCTTTTGTATTCTCCTTGTGCGAAATCACCCATACCAAAATCGGTTTCTTTCTTTTTCTTTTGCCTTGGCGAATATACCGGCACCTAAAGTTCATATTTTTCTTTTCTTTTCTTCTAATCTCCTTGAAATCAAAACAACTTCACCATCATCCTTTCGTTCTTATATTATTTCTTTTCCAATCGAAAATTCTCTCCATCTTCACTCTCTTGGCGAATGCTATTGTGCCTATAAACCAAATATTTTCTTCTTTTCCTTGATCATACATAGCGAATCCTTCATCATTTAGACACCATTCTCAATCCTTTCCTTTTGACCGTGGAATATAGGTAAGGGTTCTTTTCCATTTTCGTTTTAATAAGTGATATTATGGCGAATATCATTGGTTTATTGAGGTCTTTTGGATTGATATAGCATTCATACTAATAACGTTTTTTCGTTATTATTTAGTGCAATAACGGAGATTGGAATTCAAGTGATCGGGAGAAAGCGTTGGAAGCGTTTTATTTTGGTAAGGAAATCCTACTCTTTAAAATCTCTAGTATTATTGATATTATTTTAGATCTAACTAAATTCCTTTGGATCTTGAAGACCGTCAAAATAGGGAAGAAAAGGCGGTGTTTAGTTATCGTAAGAGGGTGGATCGTAAATCCCCATTCAAGCGAAGAGCGGTTTGGCGATCGGGATTTTCCACAGGGTTGCGGGCCATCTTCGAAAGAAGTCCATTATTCAAGTAGTACGAACCTCGAGCCGTTATCGTTGGTGGATTCTCGTGACTAGTGAATCGATAAGCGAGGCAAAACCGAAAATCAAGTGATTCAAAATCAAGAGGGTAAGATTTTGGATCCATTATCGATTAAGATTTATTTTTCTAAGTTAGTTGACTAACGAATCAAAATATGTTTTAGGTCTTAGAGGCGAGAAGGGTTAGTACTCACGGTATCGAGGTGTGTAATTTTCACACTCATTATTTTTGGTTGGATGTCAAATTTGGTATGGAAGTAAATCGTAAAAGCGATTAGATCGGTAAAAGCGTAAAAAATGATATTTGACAAAATACGTAAAAACGACAAAATCGTGAAAATTATGAAAAGCGCCTCGAGATATTAATTGTTATTGGGCGTAAATACTCTAGTTAGTGAAAATGGGCGTAAATACTCTAGTTAGTGAAAATGGGCCGTAAATACTCTAGTTAAGTGAAAATGGTAGTAAATACTCTAGTTAAGTGAAAATGGTAGTAAATACTCTAGTTAGTGAAAATGGGCCGTAAATACTCTAGTTAGTGAAAATGGGGCGTAAATACTCTAGTTAGTGAAAATGGGCCAAAATACTCTAGTTCGTTAAAATTTAGCCAAAACACTCTAGTTTGGTAAATGGGCCAAAGCCCACTAAATTGCTAAATGGACAAATTGCTTTAATTAAGGGCCAAATGAAATGTTATTGATAAACCCATCATGTTATGTATTGTTAATAAATTTTATATTTTAAAGTACATGTATAATTGCATGGGTGGGATATATGAAGAGAAGAATGGCGATTGCCACAATATCGACTTATTGCCTCTAGTTCGGTGGCTCTGCCACAATATCGACTTATTGCCTCTAGTTCTTATTGGTGGCTATGCCACAATTATAAAAAGGCTTAATGCCTACGATTGGTGTGATGGCGGGGTGGGTTGACTTGATCCCCACAGGTGTGATGGTTGGTGCAGGGGTGTTAGCGGATGGATATTAGGTTTGGGTTGGGAATTACATTTTCATGCATTATTAATTATTTTAAATTCATGATATATTGTTGAATTCGAATTGGGCTCAAGCCCGACATAATATCTTGACAATCGGCCCAATAATGGTGGTAAGTGAGTTACACTTTGAGTTCTAAGTAACTCACCCTTTAATTTCTTTCCATCTCGGGTAATGGGCCGATGTGGACTTGGTGAGGATGACTTCGTGGAGGCCATCTTGCTAAATATGGGTTATTTAAAACTACGAACTTTTAAATAATTATTTTTACTATTTTGGGATGTTGTAATAAATGGCCTCTATAAATAACTTATGGATTTTATGTGTGTTTGGAATTTAAACTTTATTTTGGACTTTTAAATCATGGGCTATGATTATATGATGCTTTATAAAAATAAATTTGGGTTTTCAAGTATATGAAATTCTTTTATAAATAATTCTTTTATTGTTAACTCTTTAACAAATCTCTTAACGGTTTTAATAATACAATGATTTTCAACTAATGTTTCAAATATTTATCAAAATCAAATACTCTTCAAATTTTAAACCACATGTATAAAATGTAGTTTTCAACTCATTAAAGATTTAAGAATAGCACGAATCATGTAACAAACCAAATCTAGTCTCGGCGCATAGGCCGGGTTTGGGGTGTTTCAAAAATCACCGAGGCATTTTATAACTTATATGAACTTATAAATTATTAAGTTTTCGGTATAAATTTTTAGACCTGATAATTGTTTTTCCAAAGTGCCACAAGTTTTATAAAATCTTGTTAGTGACATACCAGATCCGATTGTAGTGTTTGGGCCGGGTTTGGGGTGTTACAAATTGGTATTAGAGCCCGATTCAAAATTCGACTTTGAGGGTCTTTGGGCTCAAAACATTTTCTAGAAATGGGCTTTTGAAACATGCATGTTTATAAATGATAACAGGTTTGTTAGCGGCATGGCACCTGCGTCTCCGGCCCAAGTCCGTCAGGTAAGTACTCTAAACCATTGTGTGATATATATATATGTGGGCTTTATGGGACGTAGGCTAGTTTAATTAGACTTTGATGGACTATAGGCTTAGCTTAAACAACTTCTTAAATTCCATAAGACTTAATTTATCCAAAGAAATCGTGAACTAGTCACGAGTTAGGGTGTGGCAACAGCATACACATGTCAGGATTGGATTCAGGGAGACTTGGTATTTAAGCAGTCCTAGTGACTCACCTCCTCTTCATTGGAATCCTACCTAGTGCGTAGTATTTGTTCACCCTAACCATGAGGACGTCTTGACAGCCACAACTTGTAATTAAAACCGAAAGGGACCAGCCACCCTGTTTTGTAAAATCCTAAAGTAAACCCTAGTTTTGAAATCACCAAATTACCCTTGATTCGTAAAAATTTCCCTGGTTTTGGAAAATGACAAAGGTACCCCTGGTTTGTAAAAAAAATTTACTAAATTACCCCTGATTTGTGAAATGACTAAAACACCTCTGATTTACAAAATTACCGAAATACCCCGAATTAAAAAATTACCAAAATACCCCAAATTATAAAAAATTATCGAAATACCCCTGAATTACAAAATTACCAAAATACCCCTATTTTGTAAAATCACCAAGACACTTTATTTTGAAAAATTACAAAAATACCCTTGTAGGTTAAAATTACGAAAATACCCCTAGGTAGTGAAATGACGAAAATATCCCTAGGTGATGAACGTAAGTTTGTGAATGCCTTTGTATGCTGATTGTGAATGAGATTCTCTGAATTAGGGTAGTAGACTTGAGACTAAATTTCGAGACATGTTGCAAATTCGAAAGCACCACTCTTAAAGCTACTATTCATAAGATTGTTCATGGTGAATCGTGGAAGAAAAATAATAAATCATAAAATTTCTAATCAGATAAACGTCGATCGAAAGAATGAGTACAAGGGGTCGAGGACGTCTACCGCGTGGTCGTGATAGGAGTAGGATGACCGTGTCCGAACTAGTAGGGCCTGGCCACAGGTCAAGAAACGAGATGCCGAAACTGCCAGCTGTGGAGGGAGAATTTTAGGACCAAACGGGTGGAGACGATGCAGTGTCTCAGGCAATGTTGCAGATTCTGGAGAGAGTTGTTGGGGCAGGCACGATTTTGGGAGCTCAGAAGTCTGTGTTTGAACGGCTCCGAGCCAACGGAGCAGAGATGTTTAGGAGAGTTTCTAGGGTAGCTCCTAACGCCTCGAGTACTGGTTAGAAGCAATGGAGCGGATCATGGATGACCTTGATTTCACTGTGGAGGAAAAGTTAAAGGGGGTCGTGTCTCTTATTCCAGACGAGGCTTATCAGTGGTGGCTCACGGTGAAGGAGGGTACTACCACAGACCAGATTGACTGGGACTTCTTTAAGGAGACATTCCAGGGAAGGTATGTTGGGGCCAGCTATATGGATGCACAAAGGAAGGCATTCCTGAACTTGGTGCAGGGAAGTAAGTCTGTGGCTGAATATGAGGCAGAGTTTCTACGCTTGAGCCGCTACACTTCGAGGAATGGTGGCAACGGAGTATGAACATTGTGTTCGGTTCGAGGATGGGCTTCAAAATGAGTTAAGGGTTCTGATAGCACCACAGCGAGAGAGAGTTTTTACTATTTTGGTGGATAAGGTTAAGATAGATGAGAAGGTGAAACGGGCTGAAAGATAAGAGAGAGATAAGGATCGGGGTAGGAATAAGAGAAGTTTTGGGCTGCAGGACCATCTGGGAATTTTCAAAAAAGGCCTAGGTCTGATGGGCCAGATCGTGCTCTCGACGGGCCAGAATTGATCATGTCCTTCATGTGGGAAGGCACATTATGGGGAGTGCAGAATGAAAACCGGTGGATGCTTTAGGTGTGGATCCACAGAGCATCTGATTAAGGACTGTCTTAAGGTGGATCGGGTACAGCCAACGGGCCAAGGTTCTGATCAGACTCGGAGAGGTGATCAGCCTGGACCAAGGGGTCGTGGCGCAGCTAGAGAAGGAAATGGGTCTGCTCGAGGTCGTGGAGCACCTGGTAGGGGTGCAGGTAATGTAGACGCGAGGCAGCCGGGTCTAGTTTATGCAGCTCGCCAACAGGAAGATGGTGACGCACCGGATGTTATAATCAGTACGTTTTTTATTACTGATAACCCTCTTCTTGCCTTGATTGATATTGGGTCAACCCATTCCTATGTTGCATGTTCAGTATCTGAGACCCTAAGTATAGACTCTGAAACAACTACTAGGAAGATGACTGTGGTTAGTCCTTTAGGACAATCTAAGGTAGTGGATAAACTATTTAGGGATGTACCTTTAGAGACTCAAGGGGTAGTGTCCCCGGTAGACTTAAAGGAATTACCGTTTGGAGAAATTGACCTTATCTTAGGAATGGATTGGTTGACTAAGCATCGTGCTAAGTTGGATTGTGAGACTAAGCGTATGGTGTCGAGTACCCCAAAAGGCGGGGAGGTGGTTGTGTTAGGAGAAAGAAGGAACTATTTGTCCCACGTAGTTTTGGCATTAAAAGCTGTTAAGATGATTCGGAAGGGATGTCACGCGTTTCTAGCCTTTATCAGTGCACTGGATGCTAAGGAAGTGACTGTCGATGAGGTTCGAACAGTCAAGGATTTCACAGATGTTTTTCTGGAGAGTTGCCAAGATTACCCCCGGATCGAAAAGTGGAGTTTGGAATCGAGCTATTTTTGAGTACAGCCCCGGTGTCCATTGCTTCTTATAGAATGGTGTCGAAGGGGTTGGTGGAGCTCAAAGCTCAGATCTAAGAACTGTTGGATCGAGGGTTTATTCGATCGAGTGTGTCTCCATGGGGAGCGTCGGTCCTATTCGTGAAGAAAAGGACGGATCCATGCGTATGTGCGTTGACTACCGTCATCTAAATAAGTTGACAATTAAGAACAAGTACCCACTACCAAGGATCGACGACCTGTTTGATCAGCTCAAGGGAGCTTCGGTCTTTTCTAAGATTGACTTAGGGTTGGGATATCATCAGTTTAGGGTAAAAGAAAGAGACATTCATAAGACGGCATTTCAGACTCGGAACGGACATTATGAGTTTTTGGTGATGCCGTTCAGGTTGACAAACGCGCTAGAAGCCTTTATGGATATGATAAACTGGGGTTTCAACCATATCTTGATCGATTCGTCGTGGTGTTCATCGATGATATCCTGTTTTATTCTAAGTCTGAGGAGGAGCATGATGAACATCTTCGCGTGGTGTTACAAACTCGAGGGAGAAGCAGTTGTTTGCAAAGTTCAGTAAATGTGAGTTTTGGCTAAGGGAAGTAACTTTCTTAGGACATGTGGTTTCTGCAGAGGGAATTAGGGTAGACCCTTGGAAGATAGAAGCCATATTGGATTGGAAATCGCCGAAGTCTGTGGCAGAAGTTCAAAGTTTCTTAAGATTGGCCGGGTACTACAGAAGGTTTGTTGAAGGGTTCTCATTGATAGCGGCACCCTTAACTAAGTTTTTAAGGAAGGGAGTATCGTTTGTATGGACCGACAAACAGAAGGAGAGCTTTGAGAAGTTGAAGAGAATTCGGCGAAGCTTAGGTGTTAATTGACGAGGCGGAAAAAGAATTTATCGTCTACTGTGATGCGTCACACACAGGGTTAGGGTGTGTGTTGATGCAAGATGGAAAAGTTTATGCATCTCGATAGTTAAGACTGCATGAGTTGAACTACCCTACGCATGATTTGGAATTGGCGGCAGTAGTGTTTGCGCTGAAGATCTGGAGACACTACTTGTACGGGGAGAAGTCAGTTATTTATACTGACGACAAGAGCTTGAAGTATCTCCTTACTCAGAAGGAGTTGAACCTAAGGCAAAGAAGGTGGATCGAGCTGTTAAAGGACTATGACTGTTTGATTGAGAACCACCCGGGCAAAGCTAACGTGGTGGCGGATGCGTTGAGTAGAAAGGCGATAACGGATTTAAGGGCGATGTTCGCTCATCTTAGCCTATATGAGGATGGCAGTTTGGTAGCTGAACTACAAGTAAGACCTATGTGGACAAGTCAGATCAAGGAGAAGCAACTTCTGGATGATGTCTTAAGTACTCGAATCCGACAAGTGTAGAATGGTGAAGTAGAGGACTATAGCTTGAATTGTGATGGAGTTTTGTGTTTCCGGGAGAAAGTCTGTATGCTGAAGGATGTGGAGTTAAGGCAGATGATTCTACGGGAGGCGCATAGTAGTCCATACGCTATGCATCCTGGAGGAGTTAAGATGTATCGGGATTTGCGAGAATAATTTTGGTTCCCAGGTTTAAAGCGAGAGGTAACGGAATTCGTGGGTAAGTGTTTGACGTGCCAACAGGTGAAAGCGAAACACCAGTTGCCTTCGTGGTTGTTACAGCCGGTCAAGATTCCGCAATGGAAGTGGGAAAGGATCACGATGGATTTTGTTAGTGGGTTACCCTTTACGCCCACTAAGAAGGATTCGATTTGGGTGATTGTGGATCGTTTGACAAAGTCGGCTCACTTCATACCGATTCGGGTCGACTATTCTTTGCAAAAGTTGGCTAAGTTGTATGTGGCTGAGGTGGTGAGATTGCATGGTGTACCGGTGTCGATCATATCGGATAGGGACCCTAGGTTCACATCTCGGTTCTGGAAGGCTCTTCATCAAGTAATGGGAACAAGGTTAGACTTTAGTACTGGTTTTTCACCCACGGACTGATGGTCAGTCTGAGAGGGTAATTCAGATCTTGGAGGATATGCTGAGGGGTTGTATCATTGACTTTAGGGGCAGTTGGGAGGAGTATTTACCTTTGGCAAAATTCGCATACAATAATAGTTATCAAGCTAGCATTCAGATGGCGCCTTATGAAGTGTTATATGGAAGGAGATGTCATACCCCAACTTGTTAGATGGAGTTGGGTGAACGTCAGGTGTTGGGTCCAGAATTAATTTTGGAAACGGAGGAGAAAGTGAAGTTAATACGAGCTCGGTTGAAGGAAGCATCTGATCGATAGAAATCTTATGCGGATCTAAAGCGGAAGGAGGTGGAATTTGCAGTAGGAGACCAAGTCCTTTTGAAGGTATCTCCATGGAAGAAGGTGATGAGGTTTGGATGGAAGGGTAAGTTAAGTCCACGATTTATTGGGCCTTATCAGGTACTAGAACGTATAGGCCCAGTGGCTTATCGTTTGGAGTTGCCTTCAGAGTTAAAACAGATACATGATGTGTTTCATGTCTCGATGCTAAGATGTTATCGTTCTGATCCATCGCACGTAGTGCCGATGGAAGAAATTGAAGTAAGGCCAGATTTGTCCTTTGAGGAGGAACCAGCGCAAATCTTGGATCGAGACATAAAAGTGTTGAGAAGAGAGTCCGTCCCTTTGTCAAAGTTTTGTAGCAGAATCACGACACAGAAAAGGCAACGTGGGAGCCAGAGGATGTTATGCGACAGTAATATCCCCATCTTTTCTGATCAGGTAAATTTTGAGGCCAAAATTTAATTTAATGGGGTAAAACTGTAACATCCTAAAGTTATGGGCCTGTGCATTTTATGTGGTGTTTGCTTAATATGTTAATTTGAGAATTTGGGGTGAAAATGGGGCTCAGGTTTGGGCTGGGGCCTTGATTAAATATTTTGTTTAGACACTCTAAGGCTTAAAATAAATTTTTGGGTAATTTAGTTGATATACTGGGCTTGTGGCTCGTGACTAGTGGCTGAAGAAAGGAAGGCTATGATTGGCGTCAATAGGCAAGGGAAGAGGCCCAATTTGTGGCCGTTTGGAGCCCAAGTTATAGGGCCAAATTCGGCACTTACAATAAGCCTTAGGGGGGACGGCAACAAGGCTATTATTTAGGAGATTTTTAGTATTAAAATATGTGGATTTTATGCTGATAAAGGATGAGGAGTTGGAGCTAATTAAGTCTCTTTTGAATGATTCAGTAAATCAAGATAAGGGAAAAGGGTATGAGCTATCTTTTGGGTTGCAGAGTTGGCCGAAAATCAACTACAGGGGGGAGAGAATCGGTTTAGTATAGGCAGAAGTATGTGCCGAAATTTGCTGTCAGGTTCTCATCATCTTTTTCTTTTCTTTGCCAAAATCCCCACTTCATTCTCCCTCTCAAATTTTTCTTTCTTTTCTTTTTCCATTAGGTCGAATCTTCTGACAACTCCTTTCTCATCTCTTTCAAACACTTTAGCCGAATCTTCAAACCTCTCTTTGATTTCTTTTCACTTTTTTTTTAGCCAAAAGCACATCAGTTCATCTTTTTCGGGATTTTCACAAAAGCCAAAATCGTGAGATCTCGTCTCTTGTGATTGCCGAAATCACTCTGGGGTATCTGCTTGTGCCGAAATCTGAAGGAAATCTTAGGTAAGTATTGATTTGAGAGATCCAAATCTTTTCTAGTTTTTCAAAGTCTCTAGTCGAATAGCCATTTAGAAACTAATCTCTTGTTTTCTCTTATTTTCGACATTTGGGATTTGAAGAGGAGTCTATCGCGTAGATCTCTGAGTCATAGTTTAGTAACACTCGAATCATGTTACTTTCGGGATTTCAAGGTAAGGAGATCTATTGATTTTAATGTGTAAATTCGGGTATTTATTAATCCTTGGTCGAATGTAGGGGAGCCCAAATCTTCGTGTTTTTTGGCTTTTGAGCAAGGTTTTAGACTAAGGGTTGTAGATCCAGATAGTAAGGATATTGACTAAGGGTGTAAAACTACGCGATATCAGGTGTGTAACACTTCCACACTATTTAGATTGCCTGATTAAATCTGTTATAAATCTGCAATATTCTGTAAAATGTCGAAATATCGGCAAAGCTGTTAAAAACCCGAGGAGGGTAAAAGCGAATCACCAGGTTAGTGATCCCTATCATTCTAAGTGAATGTTCTGATTAAATGATATGAGTATGCCGATTTTCTGTGATTGCATGGGGTTGGGTTTGATGAAAGGGGAAGTATTCTGTTGTAGCGGCTTTTGCCGTGACCTGTTGTAGTGGCTTTGGCTTTCACCGTGACTGTTAGGCGGCTTTTCGGCGTGACTGTTGTAGTGGCTTTTGCCATGACCTATTGTAGTGGCTACTGCCATGATCGACGATGAGCGACATGACGCCATCAATGGCGATGTAGCGGTATGGGTTGATTGTAGAAATCCCCAATGGTGTGAATGGCAAGTAAGGGTGGCATGTAGCGAATGGAAACCTAGGATTTGGGTTGGGCTTGCATAATTTTTGTTATATATATTAATGTTATTACATGCTATGGGGCTAAGGCCCAAATCTAATGGTGCATGAGGGTTGTACACCGAGTCTCGCGACTCAACCTATTATTTAACATTTTCGGGTAGCACCTAGTGCTTGGACCGAAAGTGGAGAGGGCGCAAGGTGGCCATGCAAAAGAACATTTGGATTCGTAAAAGAAAAGACTTTAGTTTATTATTTTATATTTTTTAATGGGTTTTAAATTTCAATGTAATAAGGCCATGGGCGAGAGACTTTATCATTTTGGGTTTTATGTTAGGTTTTATTATTAGTAAACATTTAAATTTTATGTTTAAATTAAGTTAAGGCATGTAACAAATTTTGGATTTTATTTAAATAATCACCAAGGCATTTTATAACTTATATGAACTTATAAATTATTAAGTTTTCGGTATAAATGTTTAGACCTGATAATTATTTTTCCAAAGTGCCACAAGTTTTATAAAATCTCCTTAGTGACATACCAGATCCGGTTGTAGTGTTTGGGCCGGGTTTGGGCTGTTATAGGTGTGGCGTTTCATGAAGGGGCTTAAGGGGTGGAGTTCGAATCCCACCTACTGCAATTTTGGATTAATTTTTTTGTGCTAAATGGTAAGTGTCGGCCATGGCATCAAAGAAGGAAAGGAAGACTTTCTAATAATGGAAAGAAGACTAAGAAAATAAGGCAAGGAGGAGAATAAGGAAATAAATAAAGGAAATGGATAAGGGGGAAACATGTTGGTGAATTTTAGGTGTTGCTTAGGGAAAGAATTTTTGGTCCTCCATGACCTTTTTGGTGTAAGAGGCATGCGGTTTTGGTAGAAGGAGTGTGAGAGCTGAATTTTTTTGGCCATTTTACAAGTTTTGTGCATGAAAAGCTTGTTTTCTTTTTAGCATTTTGGTGCATTTTCCAATCTTTTCCCTTTTGCTTGCCGGATTTATCCTTAGGCTCTTGAGAAGTTTTTGTTCCATTTGAAAGCTCTCTTCTTTTGACCATTTGGTATTTCTTTCTTGCCTAAAACCAAAACCTTAAGGGATACTTCCTCTCTTTTTCCCATCATTTTCATAGTTTTCTTTTCTTCTTTTCTTTTTCACCATTTCTTCAACCGTTCTCTTTTCTTCTTTAATGAATATTTTTGATGGTCGAATCTTGCTTGGTCTTTTCTCTCTAAATAACTGAAACTTTAATCACACTATTTCTTCTTCTTCTTGCTTGCATATTGGCCATTTCTTCCTTGACCGATTTGCGTAAGTGATTTCATCCTCTTCTTTTCATTTTCTTTTCTTCATGACCGATTATATGCCCTTATCATTGGATGGTTCTCTAAATCTAAAACATCACTCTCTCCTATTCCCTCATTTCATGATCATCTCTTTTTCGTAGTGTTTTAGTTGGTAGCCGTATATCACATCCTTACCGATTCATCTCTAGCTTTAAGCCAATCGGTGGAAGTCGGATCTAACATCGTAAAGGTAAGGAATTTCTTCAAGGTTCATTTCGATCTCTCTCATCCCTTGGTTATTTCGTTAAAATGGATCAATGGTTATGTTTAATCGTTTATCTTAAGGACTAAGTCACTCATTTTTCCCTACTCGTTGGTTCTTCGGAAGTAGTGGTAAGCCGAATCCTATCCCTAAACAACTACTTTCACTCATCATAGTATTATTCTAACCAAGACGTTTCCAATGGAGGCAAGTGGTATCGATACAAAAAGAAAGTAGGTAGGAGGGCAAATTGGGAGTGGACTTGCAATCTCTACTCCCAAGTTCAAACGAAGGGCGGTATCGGTAGTTTGGGATTTCCCATCGAGTTGTGGACCATCATCATGTGAGAATAGACAAATCGTGGTCGTTCACGATACTAAGGGTAAGCATTTTTAGATCGTTGATTTAGATTTGGATTAATAAAATCTCTTTCGTTGGTTAATCGAATGTTATGATGTCATAGGTGCCGACGATCAAGAAGGTTTAGTCCTTACCGTAATCAGGTGTGTAATCTCACACCGAAATCCCGTAGATTCGCGATTCACTATCATGTTAAAAAATAGATCGTTGTTATTTACAAATCTATTAACCGTAATATGGCATAAATTGAGAAATTTGCTTAAACAACACGATTTCTAAAGGTCTATCAAAATCGGTATTAAATTGCTAAATTATGAAAATGCCCCTATGGGCTGAATTACAAAAATGCCCTAATGGGCTGATTTACCAAAATGCCCCTATGGGCCAATTTGCTAGAATGCCTTAGTGGGCCAAATTATTAAATTGCTTTAATGGGCTGGTTCAACGAAATAATTCAATAGATTATTGGTGGTTATATATTTATATGTGGATATTTATTATGTATGTTGCATTTTTACATTTTGCATGGGATGGGAAAATTTTGTATGGAGAGTAGTGTAGCCTGGTGGCATAGCCACAATTTGTTTATTATCATGCTTAATTATGATTTCAATGGCTTGACCACAATTATATATATTATAGCAGCATGACTGCAAATTTGGTGTGAGCGGCGGGGTGGGTTGACTTGATCCCCACAGGTGTGATTGGCTGGTTGGGGGTGTGATGGATGGATGGGTTGGGTTGCATACATTTCATATAAATACTGTTTTGTAAATAGGCTTAGGCCCAAGATGTTGCTATACGGGTTTAGGCCCAGTGGATGACGGTAATGGGGATTATACACTGAGTTCTTGTAACTCACCCCTTTTTTCTTAATCCTGGCAGGTAATGCTCAGTGATGAGGACTTGGGCCATGGATGAATACTTTGGAAATAATGTTTTCGAACATTAGTAAACTTCTTTTCCGCTTTATTTGATTAATTTTACTATTTTGGGTTTAAAGTTGTAATAAGGCCTCTGGGATATGTTTTAATTTGCTTTATGTTTTGACATACTTATTATTATTTTTGAACTGTTTTAAACGGGGATTTTCTGAAATCATAAATAACGAATTTTTAAACTTTATTAACAAATGGGTTTCATAACAAATATGTCCAAATAATTTAACTTGGATTTTCCTTTGAATTTTATCAACATATTTTTCAAAAGTCATGATTTAAAAGTTCACTAGTTCAATTTTCGATTTATCAATCAAACTCTCGTTAATTTTTATAATCAAACTTGTTTTTCTTAACTATAAACAAATAACAACAACTTTAATAAGAATCACAAGTTCTTTATACGTTTTCTTCATGTGACATGTCAGATCCGGTTATACTGTATGGGCTGGGTTTGGGGTGTTACATTTTATGGTATTAGAGCCTGGTTGCAAAACTCGGCTGGGTTTGGGTTTAAAAATGTTTTCCAAAACTATTTGAAATTTTATTTATAAATACATGTCTTAGGGGAAGTATGGCACCACGGGTATCCAACACTAAGTCAGTAAGTCTTTGCTTTTATTTTATGATTTTTGTGGTATGACTGTAGTAAGAAAAATTCATATGATAGAAATACTCTAGAACTTTTAGCTTTAGGAGCTGACACTATAGAGATTGAGACTCTAGGATACAATTTGCGAAAACAAATTCTACTCCTATACTCCATAAAATATTGTTTAATAAACATTGAATAGCATACTGATCCATAAGATTCATAATCAGATTAAATCGACTTAGCAAACATGAGCTCTAGAGGACATGGAATAGGTACATGTGGCCGTGGTAGGGGCCGGGGTGCTAAGGTTAGATCCTCAGAATCGGGCGATGCTGAAAGGGAAGCACCAAAGATCGCCTTGATGATCGAGATGGGGTCTCATGACCGAGCCAAAGCCAATGAGTTACCTCAGCTAGTTAGGGAGGTTTTAAAGGAGATTAGAGGAATCGGTGAGGCACTTCGGGTTAGATGCATGGATTGTAATAAGAAGAGGGATTGCGGTGCTTTAGGGTCGAAGTCTCATTCTATGAAACATGTTAAGGCACGTCCAAACTTTTTAGCTTGCGAATATTGCAGAAGGCTTCATCCAGGTGAGTGCTGGAGGAGGTCAGGAGCATGTTTGAGATGCGGGTCTAAGGAGCATAAGGCTCGAGATTGTTCCAACACCAACAAGTCGGGTACTTTTTTTATGGTTTTTGAGCATAGGAAATTTTATGTATGTGCGTAAATACCTGTTTGCTTCTGAGGTTAGATATTTGATAGTGTGAAGAGCTTTTAAGATTAAGATAGAAAGTGAATTAGTGTTTTAGTATCAGAGTGCGCAGCGATGAGCGTAGTGATGTAGGTTAGGATGTGCGACTGTTCCCATAGTTGGAAATTTTGAGTATGAAATTTCTTTAAAGGGGTAGATTTGTAACATCCTGAAATTGGGCCTAGTAGAATTGGGCTTAATGGGCATTGGGCGTAGGAGTGTTTAAATTTTTTTTTTTTTTTTGAGAACAAGAGAACGGCATTATTTCAAGTTGGACTTATTAGGAAGGTGATTTTGGAAAGTTATGAGGTTTCTAGGAAGTTCCGGGTTCAAATTAAGTTATAGGAAAATTTTAGTGTGGAAGCACTTAAGGGGGAGAAGGTAAGTGGCATCAAGGCTTAAGGAAATAAGTATGTATTTTGCTAACACAAGAGGAGCTAGTAGCAGAGTGGTGTGGCGTTTCATGAAGGGGCTTAAGGGGTGGAGTTTGAATCCCTCCTACTGCAATTTTGGATTAATTTTTTTGTGCTAAATGGTAAGTGTCGGCCATGGCATCAAAGAAGGAAGGAAGACTTTCTAGTAATGGAAAGAACACTAAGAAAATAAGGCAAGGAGGAGAATAAGGAAAGAAATAAAGAAAAGGGATAAGGTGGGGAAACATGTTGGCCGAATTTTAGGTGTTGCTTAGGGAAAGAATTTTTGGTCATCCATGACCTTTTTGGTGTAGGAGGCATGCGATTTTGGTAGAGGGAGTGTGAGAGCCAAATTTCCTTTGGCCATTTTACAAGTTTTGTGCATGAAAGGCTTGTTTTCTTTTTAGCATTTTGGTACATTTTCAAATCTTTTCCCTTTTGCTTGACGAATTTATCCTTAGGCTCTTGAGAAGTTTTTGTTCCATTTGAAAGCTCTCTTCTTTTGACCATTTGGTATTTCTTTCTTGCCTAAAACCGAAACCTTAAGGGATACTTCCTCTCTTTTTCCCATCATTTTCATAATTTTCTTTTCTTCTTTTCTTTTTCACCATTTCTTTAACCCTTATCTTTTCTTCTTTAATCAATATTTTTGATGGCCGAATCTTGCTTGGTCTTTTCTCTCTAAATAGCCGAAACTTTAATCACACTATTTCTTTTTCTTCTTGCTTGCATATTGGGCATTTCTTCCTTGATTGATTTGGTTAAGTGATTTCATCCTCTTCTTTTCATTTTCTTTTCTTCATGAGTGATTATATGCCCTTATCATTGAATGGTTCTCTAAACCAAAAACATCACTCTCTCCTATTCCCTTATACTGTGATCATCTCTTTTTCGTAGTGTTCTAGTGGGTGGCCGTATATCACATCCTTGCCGATTCATCTCTAGCTTTAAGCCAATCGGTGGAAGTCGGATCTAACATCGTAAAGGTAAGGAATTTCTTCAAGGTTCATTTCGATCTCTCTCATTCCTTGGTTATTTCGTTAAAACGGATCAATGGTTATGTTTAATCGTTTATCTTAGGGACTAAATCACTCATTTTTCCCTACTCGTTGGTTCTTCAAAAGTAGTGGTAAGCCGAATCCTATCCCTAAATAACTATTTTCACTTATCATGGTATTATTCTAACCAAGACGCTTCCAATGGAGGCAAGTGGTATCGATACAAAAAGAAAGTGGATAGGAGGGCAAATTGGGTGTGGACTTGCAATCTCTACTCCCAAGTTCAAACGAAGGGCGGTATCGGCAGTTCGAGATTTCCCACCGAGTTGTGGACCATCATCCGGTGAGAATAGACAAATCGTGGTCATTCACGATACTAAGAGTAAGCATTTTTAGATCGTTGATTTAGATTTGGATTAAGAAAACCTCTTTGGTTGGTTAATCGAGTGTTATGATGTCATAGGTGCTGACGATCAAGAAGGTTTAGTCCTTACCATAATTAGGTGTGTAATCTCACACCGAAATCCTGTAGATTCGCGATTCACTATCATGTTGAAAAATAGATCGTTGTTATTTACAAATATATTAACCGTAATATGGCATAAATTGAAAATTTTGCTTAAACAACACGATTTCTATAGGTCTGTCAAAATCAGTGTTAAATTGCTAAATTATGAAAATGCCCTATGGGCCGAATTACGAAAATGCCCTTATGGGAGGACTTGCCAAAATGCCCCTATGGGCTGATTTGCTAGAATGCCTTAGTGGGCCAAATTATTAAATTGCTTTAATGGGATGGTTCAACGAAATAGTTTAATAGATTATTGGTGGTTATATATTTATATGTGGATATTTATTATGTATGTTGTATTTTTACATTTTGCATGGGATGGGAAAAATTTGTATGGAGAGCAGTGTAGCCTGGTGGCATCGCCACAATTTGTTTATTATCGTGCTTAATTATGATTTCAATGGCTTGACCACAATTATATATATTATAGCAGCATGACTGCAAATTTGGTGTGAGCGGCGGGGTGGGTTGACTTGATCCCCATAGGTGTGATTGGCTGGTCGGGGTGTGATGGATGGATGGGTTGGGTTGCATACATTTCATATAAATACTGTTTTGTAAATGGAATTAGGCCCAAAATGTTGCTATACGGGTTCAGGCCCAGTGGATGACGATAAGGGGGATTACACACTGAGTTCTTGTAACTCACCCCTTTTTCTTAATCCTAGCAGGTAATGCTCAGTGATAAGGACTTGGGCCATGGATGACTCGATGGAGCCATACTTTGGAAATAATGTTTTCAAACATTAGTAAACTTCTTTTTGATTTATTTTATTACTTTTACTATTTTGGGTTTAAAGTTGTAATAAGGCCTCTGGGATATGTTTTAATTTGCTTTATGTTTTGACATACTTATTATTATTTTTGAACTGTTTTAAACGGGGATTTTCTGAAATCATAAATAACGGATTTCTAAGCTTTATTAACAAATGGGTTTCATAACAAATATGTACAAATAATTTAACTTTGATTTTCCTTTGAATTTTATTAACATTTTTTTCAAAAGTCACGATTTAAAAGTTCACTAGTTCAATTTTTGATTTATCAATCAAACTATCGAGATTAGTAATTTTTATAATCAAACTTGTTTTTCTTAACTATAAACAAATAACGACAACTTTAATAAGAATCACAAGTTCTTTATACGTTTTCTTCATGTGACATGTCATATCCGGTCATACCGCATGGGCCGGGTTTGGGGTGTTACAGAATCTAAGGTGAACTTATGAGTTTTTAAGGTTTATGCTATGTTTGCATGCTAGTGTGAAAGTTTCATGAAGCAATTTTGTTAAATTGAGGTTGAATTGTCCAAAAAGGACTAAATTACAAAAGTTACAAAATATGAGTTTCTAGAAGCTTTTTGTATGAGATAGCTTTAGAATATCAATTAGAAGTCCTTAAGTAGAAATTTGCCCAAATTATAAATTTTGGACAAATTTGGACATGAGTTAGTAAAATAGAAATTTTTAAAGAGAAGGGCATTTTGGTCATTTAATCAATTTAAATGATTAAAATGGGAAAAAGATGATAAAAATCTATTCATCTTCTTCCTCACATTGCCGAAAATCTGAAGACTCCATAGCTAGGGTTCTTCATTTTTTTCAAGCTTGCTAGTAAGTTCATTTTAGCCCTGTTTTTAATATTCTTCGTATTTTTGAAGTTCTTGTAATATGAATTAGCTATTTTTAGCTATAAAATGAGCTAGGATGCATGTTCAAAAATTTACCCATGAATGACATGCATGTTAAATGATGTTTTATGGAAGTTTATGAGAGTTTGATGTTAGATAAACATTTTTTTCTAAGTGAATTTCATGAAAAATGATAGTATGGACTAATTTGTAATAGTTATGAAAATTGGTCATACATACTAGAAATAGTGAGAATTGATGATTGTTATAGTAGAGAAAATGAATCAGCTAAGCATGAAGTTTAAGGAAGTTTAATGAAAATTATTTTACGAGCCTTTTGGGTAAAAGTGCAAATATGAGAAAGTTTAAGGGCAAAATAGTAATTTTTTGAAGTATGTGTTAAGGGTCAATTTAGTCAATGTGATTATTAAATGATCTATTTATGATTATAGATCAAGAAAAATGAAGCCCGGATAGAAACCGAGGTAAGAGCAAAGTCGATGACTAAATTGTATATCTACATACATTTTGTATATTGAGGTAAGTTTGTATGATTTCTAAGCTTTATGATTTTTATCATTGAATTGCTTATGATTTCTAAGCTTTATGATTTTTATCATTGAATTGCTTAGTATAATGTACCCTATTTTCATGGAATGTTTAATGTTATATTAAACAAATAAATCAATGAGATTAAGTATGAGTAAGTCCCGATTGAATATGAATTTCCCAGGATACTCGATCTACCACATGAGATAACAAAGTCCGTATAAGACCAAGCCAAGGCATGGCATCGGCAATCAAGCACAGATATCATGTAAGTCTAAGGCAAGCTTGGCATTGAACAAGTTATCATGTAATTACAAGGCAATCTTGGCATTGAACAAGCTATCATGTAAGTCCAAGGCAAGCTTGGCATTGAAAAGCTATCAAGAGAAAGAAATCCCATGTAAGTCCAAGCCAAGGCATGGCATTGGTGAGAACAAGAAAGACTTCATATAAGTCCATGTCAAGACATGGCCTTGAAACCAAGATGAGATATTCCATGTAAGACCGTATCTAAGATATGTCTTTGGCATCAAGATATGTGGGAGAGATTTAGTATCCTCGGTTATTCGCAGAAATTCATCGGGCAAATGAGTAAAGTTAAAATGAGTTAACAAAGAAAGCTAGGTAAGCAAAGCTATTACCAAGTTGAAATTGAGTATCATTTATGTTATGAATGATGAATTAGAGATCATGATTATTATGTTAAAGTATATTGATCAATGTGATCAAGTGACACAGGTACCATGTTTACCTTACAAGTATGAGAATAGTAAGTATCATGAGACATGTAAGAATTAGTATGAGTAAGTAAACTCTATAGCTGAAATTTATGATACCATTGTTATGTCAAATGGTTTATATTAAGCAAGTTTATTAATATGTGTTTTACATGCAAACTTACTAAGCTAAATGCTTACGTCTTTAATTATTTCTTTCTATGTAGTCCCGCCAAGCTAACTTGTAGATCATTGGGGTTGGAGCTTGTAGCACACTATCAATCTCTATTTTGGTATAGCCAAGTTATTTTGCTAACTATGGATTGTATAGGAAGCATTTCATTTTGAGAATATGTTTAAAGAAGGGTCATTGTATAGATTATCAAGTTTATTATTCTTTTGTATATGGCAAAGCGATTGGCCAAAATTAACTAAGTATGTATGTTTATGGAGATCAATGAAGTATGTAGTAATGTTTATGAAAAATGTATTGAATTGAGCATGAGTTCAGTCTTGATTTCAGGGTGGCAATTGGCTTGGTAAATAGCCTCTAAGTGCCCACATGGTTACACACACGGGCGTATGTCTAGGCTGTGCGTACCCTGCACTTTAGTGTTTTAAGTCAGAATAAGCCACGGCCAAATCCTACGGTCGTGTGTTTAGGCCATGTGTCATACACGATTAGAACATAGGCATATGCCCCAGACCTTGTGAATAAGTCAGTGTATCAAGATATAGCACACGGTTTACATCTACGGGCGTGTCAAGGCCATGTGTAATTAGTCAGTGTCGACCACGGGTGGACGACACGGGCATGTGTTAGGGGTACACGGGCGTGTCCCAAGTCATATGGGCGTGTGACCCCTGTTTTAAGGAAAAGTTTTCATTTGAGTTTCGAAAGTTTCCAAATACGTGTTTAAGGCTTCGTAGGCCCATGAAATGTATGATTAGACTAAGAAAGAGAAGTTTTTAATTCAGAACAAAATTTTATAGCCCGTAAGTACATGTTTTAAGTGAGTTCAAGCATGTAATGTCTTGTATCCAGTCTTAGCATCGGACTCGGGTATGGGGTGTTACATAAATCTCGTTTGAATAAATGAAATTTGATTGGATAAAGGGTTCTCATTTGGTTGTGGTCCTGCATATGTTGCCGACACACCACAGCTTTAAAAGACCAGCTCATTATTAGCTCTAATGAGCTTTCGATATATGGTTCTTGCGAGCTTCTTGTTAATAACTCTTTAGAGCATCCCGATTGGTTCTAATCCTAGATGTGTTGTGGACACACTGTAGCTCTTAAAAGCATCCCGATAAATGGCTCTTCTTGAGCTTCCCGTTTAAAGGCTCTTCATGAGCTTCCTGTTTAATTGGCTCACGTTTAAAGGCTCTTCATGAGCTTCCCGTTTAATTGGCTTTCCAGAGCTTCCCGTTATGGCTCGCAAGAACTTCCGATATTGGCTCATATGAGCTTCTAGTTAATAACTCTCTGGAGCTTTCCGTTACATGGCTCACATGAGTTTCCTATATATGTGCTCGAATGAGCACTCCCGAATACGACTTGACGGATTACAATTTGTACACTTCGTGTGTATTACCCCGTGTATCCATCGATAGTTTAAATGATTCAACGAGTAAAGTTCTAACATGAGACAATATGAAATTGAAATGGACTATACTAGTATATACCCGAAATTCATGGAATTGATATATGAATACAAGATGTGGAAAGTTTATGAACATAGAAATTTGATATTTGATGAGCTCATACATGTTTCTTGATATTCATGTGAAATATATGACTAACATGTTTGATGAAGTCATGTGTTAGGCTATTAGCCAATTTACTTTGGATGAATATTGTGTGTTTACTTGAAATGTAAATGCATGGTAAGTAAATTTCCGTTATGCGAACTTACTAAGCATTAAATGCTTACTAGGTTTTATTTCCTCTATTTTATAATACCCGGAAGCTCATAAAGGTTGGAAGTGGTTCGGAGCTACATCACACTATCTCTCAAACTTTTTGGTATTTGTAACAAACTAAATTTTGGCTATCATGGCATGTATAGGGTAATTTGACCAACATTGGGTCTTAATTGTAACTAGCCATTAGAATGGCTAGTGATAGTTTGTTTTGATATATATATATATATGAGTATATATCACATTTAAATGAGTGTGCTAGGTATGGTTGTATTGGATTTGGTAAATTAGATATAAACATGCATAAATGTGCATTTGATTAATTTTGTAAATTTATGTGTTTGGAAAAATAGGTAAGTTTGTATACTTGAACATATGTGATGATATATTATATATAAGACTTGGTTTTGGCTTGATTAAATGATTAGTATTGGCTTGAGAAAGTGTTAAAGTGTTGTTGTAGATGGAAGACAAGTTGGGTGAGAAAAGTGGCCATGTAAATGGCTTATTTTCGTCCACACGGGTAGAAACACAGGCATGTGTCTCATCCGTGTGTGACACACAGACATGTGCACGGGTGTGTGGTTTGGTCGTGTGTCCCCTACATCTTTAAAATTGCAAAACAGAATACTCAATTATTTTCACACGGGCAGAGACACGGGCATGTGTCTTAGCCGTGTGTAACACATGGCCTATCACACGGGCGTGTGTCTTAGCTATGTGAACCCTGCACCTAATTAATGCAAGTCAGTATGCTCACACGGCCTAGCACATAGGCGTGTGGCTTGGCCGTGTGATCCAAGTCAATAAGCACCCTAAATTGGACACGGGTTGGGACACGGCCGTGTGGCTCACAACGAATGCCTACACGGCCTACCCACAAGGGCATGTGTCCCCTACACCTATGGAAAATTTTAAATTTTCATGAAAGATTTTCTGAGATTCCTGATTTAGTCCCGAATTGTTTCTATTGCATAAATTGGGCCTCGACAGCCCATATAAGCGACATTATGATTGATTTATGATATGAATATTAAATGTTATAAATTAATTGTATTTGATTTATAAACTTTGGTAATACTCTGTAACCCTGTTTCGGCGACGGATATAGGTTAAGGGTGTTACATTTATTGGTATCAAAGCTATGGTTTAGTCAATTCTAGGACTAACGTGGCATGTACGAGTCTAGCCATACATGTCATTATATAACCTATGATAGTATGATATCTCTTGACCATTTTAAATATATTTTTCATATAGTAATGTCATCTAACCGAGCTGAATCCGAAAAAGCTTAGAGCAATGCTCAAGCTTCAGTTCAAAGAGCAGCACCTAGTAGTAGAAGGCTCGTATCTAAAGGCTGAGGAGAAGAGGCTAAAGAAACCTTCTTCCAAATGATGAACGAGTGGTTTACAGAGTTTGTAAGAACAAACCCGACTGTACAAGAACCTCCTCCTCTTATTTCTAAACCGGTTCCTGATATGTCATAAGGTATAGAACTTGTTAGAACTGGTAAGCCTCCAATAGATAATATCCGTAAATATAGGGCAGAAGAATTCCAAGCTATAGCTGAAGATGATCCTAAAAGAGCTGAGATCTGGTTAGAAAACACTATCAGGGTTCTGGATGAATTATCTTGTACACCAGTCGAATGTTTGAAATGTGTTTTATCTTTATTAAAAGACTCAGCTTACCAATGGTGGAATACACTGATTTCTGTTGTTCCGAAAGAAAGAGTTACATGGGAATTCTTACATACTGAATTCAGAAAAAAATATATCAGCCAGAGGATTCTTGATCAGAAACGGAAAGAATTACTAGAACTTAAACAAGGCCGCATGACTGTGTCTGAGTATGAAAGAGAATTTGTCCGATTGAGTAAGTATTCCTGAGAATGTATCTAAACTGAAATTGCCATGTGTAAAAGGTTTGAAGAAGGATTAAACAAAGACATAAAACTGTTAGTTGGGATTCTTGAACTAAAAAAATTTGTCGTACTGGTAGATCGAGCTCACAAAGCTGAAGAACTGAATAAAGAAAAGAAACAGGCCGAGATGGAAGCTAGAACTTCAAGTAAAAGATTTACTGGAAAGTTATATCAGTCGGTATATTCAGGGAGAGATAAAAGCACTTGACACTCCAATCCGAGATCTCAGGTTATATTTGTAGCAAGTGCAGGCAGTATTAGAAATTCCAAACCCTGATGCAAGCATTGTAATAAATTTCATTTTGGAGAGTGTCGCATGAAAAGTGGAGCTTGCTTTAGATGTGGTTCCTTTAACCATTATCTCAGAGACTGCCCAAAAAAGCTTGAGAAAGATACAGTACAAAATTCATGGCCAACCCCACTACTAGAGGTAGACCACCTCGAAATCCCGATAATATGAGTGGTAGCCAGGGTACGAAAAAGATCCAATAGTAAAATCTAAAGTAGGAGTGCCAACCAGAACATATGCTATTCGTGCACTTGAGGATGCCTCTGGACCCGATGTTATTACTGGTACTTTTTTCTTCTTGATACTAAAATTATTGTTTTCATTGATCTTGGTTCAATACATTCATACATTTGCACGAATTTAGTGTCTAATAAAAATTTACCTGTCGAGTCCACTGAATTCTTGGTTAAAGTATCAAACCCCCTAGGCCAGTATGTGATGGTGGATAAAATTTGCAAGAAAAATCCACTAATGATACGGGGTTTCTATTTTTCAGTTGATTTGATGTTATTGCCATTTGATGAATTTGATATGATTTTGGGTATGGATTGGTTAATTCAGCATGATGTCGTAGTAAATTGTAAACAAAAGCATATTGTACTGAAATTTCATAATAGTGAAATGCTTTTTATTGAATCTGATAAAATAGACGGGTCGACTAATGCGATATCAGCCATATCAGCACTGAAATATGTCAAAAAAGGGTATGATGCTTATCTTGCTTATGTGCTGAACACTAAAGTATCCGAGTCAAAGATTAAGTCAGTGCCAGTAGTTTGTGAGTATCCGGATGTATTTCCAGAGGAGTTACCTGGATTGCCACCTGTCAAAGAAGTGGAATTTTCTATAAATCTTGTTCCAAGGACAACACCAATATCTATAGCACCTTACAGAATGGCCCTTACAGAGTTAAAAGATTTGAAAGCACAGTTGCAAGAATTGATTGACAAGAGGTTTTGCTCGACCTAGTTCATCACCTTGGGGTGCACCAGTTTTATTTGTTAAGAAGAAAGATGGATCATTGAGACTGTGTATCGATTAACAAAGTTACAATCAAGAATAAGTATCCATTTCCTCGTATTGATGATTTGTTTGATCAGTTGAAGGGTGCTATAGTATTTTCGAAGATAGATCTCCATTCTGGCTACTATCAGTTACGAGGGAAAGACTCGGATGTGCCAAAAATAGCCTTCAGAACCAGGTATGGACATTATGAATTTCTTGTAATGTCGTTTGGTTTAACAAATGCAGCTGCGATATTTATGAATTTGATGAACAGAATTTTTAGACCATACTTGGATAGACTTTTGATGGTATTCATTAAAGATATTTTGGTATATTATCGGGATGAAAATGAACATGTTGATCACTTGAGAATTGTTTTGCAAACTCTATGTGAGAAATAACTGTATGCTAAATTCAATAAATGTAAATTTTGGTTTTGGGAAGTTGGTTTTCTTGGACATATAGTGTATGCTGAAGGCATTATAGCGGATCCGAATAAAATTTCAGCAATTGTTAATTGGAAACCATCGAAAAATGTGTTCGAAGTCAGAAGTTTTTTGGGATTAGCCGGTTATTATTGGAGATTTGTGAAAAAGTTTTTGATGATAGCTTCTTCGATGACACGGTTGTTGCAGAAAGATGTGAAATTTGAATGGACCAACAAATGCCAGCAAAGTTTTGACCGATTAAAAGCTCTATTTACTGAAGCATCAGTTCTAATCCAACTTGAATCAGGTAAGGAATTTGTAATTTATAGTGATGTATCTTTGAATGGTTTAGGCTGTGTCTTGATGAAAAAAGGTAAAGTAATAGCTTTCAGCTAAAACCACATGAAAAGAATTACCCTATACATGATGCGAATTGGCAGCCATTGTTTTTGCACTAAAAATTTGGTGACACTATCTATTTGGTGAAAAGTTTCATATATTCACTGATCATAAGAGTTTAAAGTATCTGATGTCGCAAAAAGGCTTGAACCTGAGACAGCGTATTTGACTTGAATTATTGAAAGATTATGATCTGGTTATCAACCATCATCCAAGAAAAGCCAATGTAGTTGTAGATGCTATAATCATAAAGTCTCTGTTTGATTTACGAGCAATGAATACCTGATTTTCATTGTGTGATGATGGTTCAATCATAGCTGAGCTAAAAGCTAAACTGACTTTTCTACAGTAGATTTGTGAAGCTCAGAAAAATGATGATGAATTATAAGCTAAACGGGTATAATGTGAGTCAATTTTGATTCAAAATTTTAGATTAGACCTGATGATTGTCTATTGTTCAGAGGCCGAGTATATGTACCGAGGAATTCAGAGCTTGTAAAGAAGATTTTACACGAAGCTCATAATGGTACTATGTTTGTTCATCCGAGGAGTAATAAAATGTACAATGATTTGAAAAAGATGTACTAGTGGCCAAGAATGAAAGGTGATATTTCTGAATTTGTATCTAGTTGTTTGGTATGTCAGCAAGTTAAAGCTGAACATCAGGTACCTTCGTGATTATTACAACCAGTGACGATACCGGAATGGAAATGGAAAAAAGTTACTATGGACTTTGTATCAGGGTTACCCCTATCCTTGAAAAAGAAAGATGTTATTTGGATAATCGTTGACCGTTTGATGAAGTCTGCACAGTTTATTCTGGTACGTATGGATTTCTCCCTGGATAAATTAGCAGAGTTATATGTTTCTAAGATTGTTAGGCTATATGGGGTGCCGGTCTCCATTATTTCAGACAGAGATCCACGGTTTATATCTCGATTTTGGAGCAAGTTACAAGAAGCTTTGGGTACACGGTTACATTTTAGTATTACATTCCATCGACAAACTGATGGTCAATCTGAACGTGTAATACAAATTCTAGAAGATATGCTTCGATGTTGTGTACTAGAATTCGAAGGCAGTTGAGAAAAATATTTGTCTTTAGTCAAATTCGCATATAATGACAGTTATTAGTCGAGTATAAAGAAGGCACCGTACGAAGCTTTGTATAGTCGCAAATGTAGAACTCCATTGTATTGTATTGAACTCAGTGAGAAGAAGATACATGGAGTTGATCTGATTCGTAAGACTGAAGAAAAGGTGAAAGTGATCCAAGATAACCTGAAAACAACTTCTGATCGTCAGAAATCAAATGCGGATCTAAAAAGAAAAGAAACAGAATTTCAAGTTGGTAACAAAGTATTTCTGAAAGTTTCACCTTAGAAGAAAGTTCTTCGATTTGACCATAAAGGAAAATTGAGTCCATGATTTATCGGGCCAGATGAGGCCATTGAGAGAATCGAACCTGCTGCATATCGGTTGGCTTTACCACCAGAACTAGAAAAGATCCACAATGTTTTTCATGTGTCTATGTTACAACGGTATCGTTCGAATCCTTCACATTTTATCTCTCCAACAAAGGTTGAGATTCAGCCTGACATGACTTACAGTGAGGAACCGATTAAAATTTTAGTACGTGAGACAAAGGAATTAAGAAATAAAAAGGTAGCTTTAATAAAAGTTCTCGCAACGACATGGTACAGAAGAAGCTACTTGGGAACATAAAGAACCAATGAGAAAACAATATCCGAACCTCTTTACTGGTAAGATTTTCGAAGACGAAAACTTTTAAGGGGGGAGAGTTGTAATAGCCCATTTTCAATTAAATCGGAACAGTGGTTTCAATGAAATAAGACTACAAATTAGAGTCTGAAAGAAAATTTATTTTAATAGTATTTCATGATCTACATTATAATAGAAATGTCATAAGAAAATTTCGTAAATAAATTTTACTGATTTTGTGTCTAATCCGATAAAGAAAGATCAAATTGCATAAAATGCAAAAGTTGAGTTTTAGTAGCTAAAAGGATCAAATAGCTATGGAATTCAAAATTTGAAGTCCTTATATGGAAAATAGACCATTAAGAAGAGTTAGTAGACAAGTATGATGATTCATCCATGAAATTTAATTAAAGAAAAGGATGAAATTAGAAAGTAAAAGATGAAAAGATGATAAATTAATAAAATAAGAAAATATCATCATTTTTATCATCTTTACTAAAAATAAAAACATGGAAACCCTAGCTAATAGAAAAGAGTTCAAGCAAACTTTGTTGGCCTAATTAGGTATGTATCATTGCCCATTTTTAATGATTTTTATGTTTCGAGATCGTAATAGCTTAATCTAGCTATCTCGGGGATTAATTTGTAAAGTTATCAAGGTACTAGGGTTTTTCCATGGATGAATATAGATTAATTATAAAATTTATGGTAGAAAATGAAAGTTTGTTAATAGATAAACAACTTTTGTAAAGTGAATTTTAATGAAATTATGATTTAGGGACTAAATTGAAAAGATGTAAAATCCATAGAAAAATTCTAAATTTTGTGAAATACATGGGCTGCTATTGTTATATGTAAAAATCAGCTAGGCTTTGAATAAGGATTAAATTGCATGAATTTTATTTTCAGATCCTAGGGACAAAATTTTAATTAATCAAAAGTATAGGAGCAAAATGGTAATTTTACCTAAGATGTGAATTGGATGAAATTGAATGTGAATTGTATTAAATTGAGTTAAATGTACTTGTATAGATCCAGATAGACCTAGTTCAGAACTGGATCGAGAAAAACAAAAAGTATCGGAATAGTAGCCTACGAATACAAACATTGTCAAGGTAAGTTTGTGTAATTAATTTGTACAATTATATGCTTGAATTGAATGTTGTGTATGAGAATTATGTAATTTTCATGCATACGAAAATGGTCACATATCCGACAATGGGCAACAAGTATTAAATCCCGTTTGAATAAACAAAAATTGATTGGATACAAGGTTCCCATATTGGTTGTGGTCCTGCATATGTTGCCGACACACCACAGCTTGAAAGAGCATCTCGCTATTAGTTCTCATGAGCTTCCTAATATATGGTTCTTGCAAGCTTCCCGTTAATAGCTATTCGGAGCATCCCGATTGGTTGTGATCCTACATGTGTTGTGAACACACCGTAGCTCTTATGAGCGTCCCGATAAATGGCTATTTGTGAGCTTCCCGTTTAAAGGTTCTTCATAAGCTTCCCGTTTAATTGGCTCTCTAGAGCTTCCTGTTATTGGCTCGCAAGAACTTCCTAATATTGGCTCGTATTAGCTTCCTGTTAAGGACTCTCTAGAGCCTCCCATTACATGGCTCACATGATTTTCCCGTTTATGTGCTCGAATGAGCACTCCCGAATACAAATTGATAGATTACAATTTGTACACTTCGTGTGTACTACCCGTGTATCCATCGATATTTTAAATGATTCAACGAGTAAAGTTCTGATATGAGACAATATGAAATTGAAATGGACTAGTATATACCCGAAATTCATGGAATTGATATATGAATACAAGATGTGAAAAGTTTATGAAAATGGAAATTTGATCTTTGATGAGCTCGTACATGTTTCTTGATATTCATGTGAAATATATGACTAACATGTTTGATGAAATCATGTGTTAGGCTATTAGACAATTTACTTTGAATGCATATTGTCTTTACTTAATGTAAATGCATGGTAAGTAAATTTCCGTTATACGAACTTACTAAGCATTAAATGCTTACTTGATTTTATTTCCTATGTTTTATAGTACTCGAAACCTCGTAAAGGTTGGAAACAGGTCGGAGCTACATCACACTATCTCTCGAACTTTTTGGTATAAGTAACAAACTAAATTTTAGTTATAATGGCATGCATAGGGCAATTTGACCAACATTGGCATATATGTGTTTTAAATGGTATGTTTTGATATATATATATATATATAGGATATATCACATTTAATACGAGTGTGTTTGGTATGATTGTCTTGGATTTGGTAAATTAGATATAAACATGCATAGATGTGCATTTGATTAATTTGATAAGTTTATGTGTTTGGACAAATAGGTAAGTTTGTATACTTGAACATATGTGATAATATATTATGTACAAGACTTGGTTTTGTCTTGATTTAAATGATTGGTATTGGCTTGAGAATGTGTTAAAGTGTTGTTGTAGGTGGAAGACAAGTTGGGTGAGAAAAGTGGCCATGTAAATGGCATATTTTTGTCCACAAAGGCGTGTGTCTCAACTGTGTGTGACACACGGCCATGGGCACGGGCGTGTGTGTAGTTTGGCTGTGTGTCCCCAGCATATTTAAAATTGCAAAACAAAAAACAATTATTTTCACACGGGCTAAGACACGGGCGTGTGTCTTAGCCGTGTGTGACACACAACCTAACACACAAGCATGTGTCTTGGCTGTGTGACCAAGTCAGTAAGCACCCTAAATTGGAGACGGGCTGGGACACGGTCGTGTGCCTCACAACGAATGCCCACACGACCTAAGACACGGGGGTGTCTCTTGGTCGTGTGAGCCACACGGCCTACCCACATAGGCGTGTATCCCTTACACCGAAGGAAAATTTTGAAATTTTGAAAAATTCTCTAAGATTCCCGATTTAGTCCCGAATTATTTCTATTGCATAAATTGGGCCTCGATGACCTATATAAGGGACATTATGATTGATTTTTGATATAAATAGTAAATTTTATGAATTAATTATATTTGATCTATAAACTTTAGTAATGCTCTGTAACCCTGTTCCGAAGACAGATATGGGTTAAGGGTGTTAAAAAGCTTAACAGAACTAAAGGGCTTCGAATCCCTCTTAGTCTTACCTCTTTCTTTGTCCTTCTTTTCACACTCAGTGTACTTAACTTCCTCAGCAATCTTTGTCCTTTTCGCCAAGACGAAAAAAATTCTTAGAGGGGCTATCAAAACTTTGAGGTCATGCCTCAAATCTTCCTCAAACCGAATGCTCTTGTCGTAGTCAATCGATAAGCAAGCACATCTACTTAGCCTCAGAAACTCGGCCACATACCCAGCCACGATCATATCCCCCTGAGTAAGGCCTACAAACTCGCTTCTACGAACCTCTACTTAACTCGCCCCACATACTTACTTTGGAAGGTTTTCTTAAAGTATTCCTAAGAAATTTGATCAGGCTGAGTACCCTCATCAACAGTCAACCACCACTGATAAGCTTCATCGAGAAACAAAGACACCGCACCCTTTATTTTTTTTCGAGGTTGCAATCGATACCATTCATAATCCGCTTTATGGCCTCCAACCAATATTCACCACAATCGAGGCGACTCCAGTGACACCCTTAAATAGCTCAGCACCATTGGACCAGAGTCATTCAATTACCAACCCTCAACTCCAAAACCCGTTATGGGTCCCAACGACCCTCTCCAAAATTCTTAACATGGCTAGAGACAATGCATCATCCCAGACATTTGACCTAAGACCCAATCTCAGCAATAGGCATACCCAGTGTTTCACTTGTATCTAGATTGGGCATACTGTCCATCAAGGACGGCTCAACTCGAGCCCCCCTCAGCGCCTGTCGTGCCCACAAGTTTCACATGCACTCATTGTATTTTATCTATATTATAAAGTTTTATATATCAATTCAGATATTTATGAACATATATTTTACACTCAAAAAGTTATAAAAAGAATCTATGAAGTTGTTACAGTCTCTAACTATTGCAAAGTAGTTCTAATCATTTCAGAGGTTTTTTCTAAACTAAAAGTTTAACTAAATTAAAAGTACTTAAAAAATCAATGCCAGAGACTCAGTATTCTATAAACTTACTTTTCAAATTTTTAAACAGAAAGAAATTTTGTTTTCAATACAATTTTAATAAAATTTTGAACCCAAAATTTATAGCCAAAATTTTAAAACTTGATTTTGATACCATCAAATGTAACACTCTAAACCCTACCTAAAATGTTATTACATGTTCATTCGAAAACTCATAATTCATTTGTTATGAGAAAACATCATTAGCACTTATTAGGTAAAAATGCAGTTTGTTTGCAAGCATATCTTCCTTAACCGTTTTAACAAAAACATTATTCATATACATATTTATATATTTCATAAGAATTTGAGTTTACAGTAGAAAATCTTATTTGAGTCCAGTATTGAAAACATGGTTTGTTTTAGTAAAATCAAACATTTCGCAGATCAAATTTCAAGCCCACCAAAACGATAAAACAATTAAAATTAGAAAATAAAATCCAAAAATTTAAACAGTTCAAAAAATGTCCCAAACAATCCATCAAAATCAAAATACTATAAACTAAACCATTTTACATATTTTAACATAAATTCTTAACCGAGCTCCCGTCGTAACCGATCTTTCGTAAGTCTGAGGGTTATCCAAAGTAACAAACAAAGAATAAATTTCGAAACTTAGTGTTTAGCATATAGTATATACAACAAACTATTTCGACTCTTAGACACACTTTTCTTAACAGATACAATATCAGAACATGTCAAACACAGAAATATAATCCTACCATCATCCGCTACACATCATCTCTGACCATCCCAACACACTATATAACGTATAAAACACCCATCTAGCCGAACACACCACTTAGTATCGATATGACACTTTTCAAAAAATATGCAGCTTAGCTGCCAGATCAATAGCTGAATTATCACCATGTACAAAAATAAATATGGTTATGCCACCAGTTACGGAAGACAATTAAACTGCCCACACTTTCTCCAATACATAAATCCCACCCCAATGCACATACAGAATTACAAATGTCCAAAATATGCATATCATACATGCTCATATAGCATACATAGATCAATCATATCATATTATAGAATACTCATAACGTTTTGCAAACTATACTTTTTATGCTACATGATATACATACTTTAATCGTACTTATATCAAGTTTTATGCTTAACAATTTGTCAGAAATCACATTTTTATAGCTTCATTACAATATACGGACCCTACAAAAATATTTAGAATTTTGAGCCCACATGCTTATATGGGCTACACGACCTAATTAGCCTAAACTGTGTGTCTCACACGGTCTAACACATGACTGTGTGTCACACACTACCTACCACATGACCTAGCACATGGCTTTGTAGCATCAAAAGTCCCCTTTTTCGACTTTCATCATTCGCTATTATCTCGAGTTTTTGTTACACACCTTGACTGTTTTTTATATAATTCCATGAATCGAGCAATTCAATACCTAATTGACAGAAAACACGAATCAATTAGCACGTTCCTTAACCAAACCTAATCACGAAATCGACAACAAAATGGCCACACTATGCCAATTGAAGTTCCCAACACAACGTTAAATGACTTACCCGCAACGAAACAACTGAACACCATAGAACTTAATTTGGTGGAGGATCCATCATCCCGTGAATGTCTCCTAGAAGACCTCAAACAATTAATACGAAATAACACATCACACACACACCCCATCTTAAGCAAAAGATAAGGAAACGAACACTCCCATAACGAAAGAAGAAAAAAATAATAAATAATAAAAGAAACATTATTTACATGGAACGGAGTAGCAAACAAATCAATCACCAAAATTGAATAACCCTATGAAATGTAAACAAGAACGTAAAGAAGTTTTAGAGTAGGAAAAATGAGAAAGAAAGATTTTTTTTTTTTTTTTTTTTTTTTTTGCAATTTCTCCACTGGAACATACGCGAAGCAAACGGATGGAAAAGTGGGAAAAAATTGAGAACGCGAGTAATGGGAAGGGAATCATGGAAATATTTTTTTTTCTAAATTTTAAAATAAAAGATAAAATAAAATAAAATAAAAACTAACCCAACAACCCAATCATCTCAAATAATCTAATCCTTATCTAACAGCTATATTAAAATTCAATTTAACCCAACTACTAGTAGTTGATCGGTCACATAAAGAATTTAGCAAAACAAAAAATGCTGTCACAAGGACTCGAACCATAACCCCAAGCACAAACTCAAAAGCACTTAACCACCTTAGCAAATCACTTAACTTCTGACAAAAGTAACAAATCTGAAATCAAATTTTTGGGGTGTTACAGAAGGACAACTAAAAACGAGAAATGTAACAATTGGTTATGTAGCTCAAATTCAATCCTACAAATGTGGGGTATTTCCTAGAGAGTAATCTATTATAATTCAACAGTACAAGAGATTGTTGAAGCTCAACCTTATTCACCCTCGTTGCAATCTCACTCTTATACAATTATGAATATTAAACTTCCCCTCTAATCTTTCCACACTAAAAGCTTAGTTACAAATTGATAGAACAATTTATTTACAACATAATTTGCACTCAAGTAAATTCCTTTTAACGGACAAGTTTGTACTCTCTAAAACTCATATCAAAACCATAAGCAAATACCTTAATATCAAGCTAATGTGATAGGAATTGGACTTACAAATTTGGTCTAATCAATCTTCTTAAGGAATGAAAAAAAAGGGAGATATCTTGTTCAAATAAACATCTTTGACTCGAGTTTTCATCGCTTGAATGACTTCTTCCTCACAATTACCCATAAAAATTCAGCATGAAACCCTTTAAATAGTTGGACAAAATAGTCACAAAAATATAGTCAAAAGATGTCAATCAAAATACACAAATCTCAAAAACTCAATTGTTAAATAAGTTGCAACTGATTGTTAGAACTTATTGCACTTACAAATTCTTCCACAGTTAACTAAGGTTTTCATGTAAAGAGTTAGTTTAGCCTCACTCTGTAAACTTTAATCCATTCAAATCTATCCAGATCTCACCAAATCAATTATTACATTTAAGATAAGAATAAAATGAATTGAGATAAATCTTAACAAATTCAGCCCACATCTTTTTGTGATAATATATCTCTAGTCCTTTAAATGGTAGATTTAATAGTCTCTATCAAACCAATTACAATCTTCAAAAATGATAACCCAATCACGGATGATAAACTTGAAGATATTTCTCTATAAAATCAATCTTAAATATTCTTGATAGCTTGTCTTCTTAAATAAGGAAAATGCAACTTTTATATATGAGAGAGATTTGGCCAAGGTGCTGTAAGCTTGAGAAAATCATTTTAATAAAAAATATCACCTTAATTATCTTTTAAACCTTACATAATATGAAAATATAAAAACTATTTATATTTTGAATTGATCACATATTACACTAAATATGGAAAGATAATCCTAGCAAAGAAATTATATATGAAAAAAACTAGAAAATAAATCATATTAATCCATATGATAGTTTTTCTTGCTGTTAATAATATTTCATATTAATTAACTGCACAGTTAATCTCATAAAATCATGTAAAATGCCGACTAAATATAAATGGATATATTAGTAATATTAGAACTGTTGTAACTAGATTCAGTTTTACATTTCAAGAATCAGGTAATCGGTTGTAAGCTTTAGCTTCTCTCATGCTAAGGTGTATATATACCCTTCTTCTATTCAATGAAATTCAAGCTAGAAACATATTCATTTCATTCATGAGTAAATATAGGTATAGTTCTTGCCTTTTGTAAATTCGTTCATGGTATTAGTCACTGCTATCTGGGCCGCTGTTCGCTATGCTCCATGGCTGCTCCTTCACCCGATGTCTCTGCCAATAAAGCCCTATCTCCAAAGTCTTCTGCTCTAGTCCACAACTCCACGTCTCCATGTTGTCCAGATGATGAAAGACACTTTCGTGTTGTTCAGTCGTTTCCTAAGCATGACACAGTAAAACTTAGGGAAGACACGTTTGTGCAATGGCACCATCAGATCAAATTGATAGTCGATGGCTACGGACTTACAAATGATGTAGATGGAACCATTTCGACCCCATCTCGATTTGTGCAAGATTCCGCAGGGAAGTTGGTCTCTAATCCGGCTTTTATATTTTTTCATCAGCAAGATAAACTTCTTGAATCCTGGCTCTTATCCACAATCAGTGGAGATATTCTGTCGTATTTTACAGGTGCTATCACTGCGTAAGAAGTTTGGAGTAAAATGACTCACCTGTTTGCCGCAGCCTTCGATGCCAAGATCTCCCGTTTGTAGCATGACTTGCATTGTTTGAAAAAGAATCATCTCTCGATTAAGGAGTACTTGGCCAAGATAAAAAAATCTCTGTGACTTATTGGCTGCCTCGGGCCATCCTTTATCGGAAACAGAGCAGGTTGATATTGTCCTGGCCGGGCTTTCGGCCGAGTTTGAGGCCATCTTTACTGTTGCATATTTTGCTCCGAAGCCAGTGAAGATGGATAGGCTGGTGGACATCCTTCTTGAATGTGAAAACCAGCAGAGGAGATTTATGACTGAGATTCTGATTTAGGCAAACCATGTGCACCATTTGGTTTCACCTAATCCGCCGTCGTCGTCCGCTTCCATGCTGGATTTCCGCGCAGAGATTTCGGTCCAACGAGGTGCTCGTAGTCATTTTAGATGTCGTGGCCAGAGTTCTCAAGGTCGTCCTTAGTGTCAACTTTGTGGTTGTCTTGGCCATGTCGTTCAAAGGTGTTTCTATCGCTTCGATAGGTACTTTGGTGGATTTTCGTCGTCTGGTTCCTCTCGGGGGTATGATGACTATTCTGTGGCTGTGCAGGTGAATGGGGGGTGTCTTCGAATAGGGTTTCCACTTTTATATTTTTCCTTATTCTCATGGCCCGATTCCTCCGTCTGGATCAGTGGCCCAAGTTCTTCACGTGGACTACGGGTTTGGGTTGCCTGCTGCATTCGGATTTGGGCCTCAATCAATTGGGTTTTCTTCTACGACTTGGCTGATGAAACTTGCTGCAGCTGGGCCTCTTTCACTGAATGTTCCTGCTGGATCGTATGTGCGTTCCTTTGTTGGGCCATGTCTGTTGAATGGTGCTATTGGATCACCTAGGCCTGTTCCGTCCAGTGGAGCTATTGGGTCGCATGGGCCTATTCTGCCAATGGGATTGCTAGGCCTTTGTTGCTACAACATGCTGGGCATGTCCATGCTTTGTCCATACAAACCATGCCTTTGTCCCCTGTTTCTAATAAGCTATCTATTTGGTACCCCGACTCCGATGCCACCAACCACATTTGTCAGGAAGTCTCTATGCTGAATACTTCGAGTGAATTTTCAAGTAAAATTCCTCTATTAATGGGTGATGGTATGTGCTCCTATTGTGAGTTTGGGTGATAGTGTTATTTTTACTTTCGAAAGTTGTTGCATTTAACAAATGTCTTACATGTTCCTACAATCCAAAAAAAATTGCTCTCGGTTTCTCAGTTTGCTCTGGATAATAATGTTTTTTTTTTTTTAGTTTCATATGTTCCATTGTCTTGTAAAGGATATATTGACCAACGAGATTTTGCTTCAAGGCCACACACATGAAAGACTATTTTAGTTTTCTCCAGTGTCATCTTTTGACAAAGTGGGATCCATTCGAGGCCATGACACGTCTCTTCACAATACAGAGTTGGGCACTAGCTCGTCATTTCCTCAAAAATGTAATTTGTTTGAGTTGTGTCATCGTCGACTTGGTCATCCATCACTGAGTATTGTTAGTTTAGTTTTAAAAACTTGTAATGTTGTTGTTTATACTAATAAATTACATCATGTATGTTCTGCTTGTCAACAAGGGAAGTCGCACAAGTTACCATTTCTGACTTCTACCATAGTGTACCATCATCCATTTGATTTAGTTGTTTTTGACCTATAGGGACCTACTTATGTTAATTATGGGACCAATTGGTATTATGTTTCCTTTGTTGATGTTTGTAGCTGGTTTACTTGGTTATTTCTTATCCAAAAAGTCTCAAGCTATTAATTGTTTTGTTCATTTTCAGAAGTAATTTCAGAGTGATTGGGGTGGTGAATTTCACTCAATTTGCTCCTTATTGGCTCAACATGGCATTCTCCATCGCATCACCTCTCCTCATACATCCAAGTAAAATAGGATCAAAGCATTGTCATATAGTTGAAGCTGGGCTTACCTTACTTGCTCAAGCCTATTTACCAATGAAGTATTGGGCGTATGCATTTTCATGTATGGTTCACTTGATCAATTAGATGCCCACTCCGGTTCTTCAAAATCAATCCTTGTATTTGGTGCTTTATGGTACTCTATTGAAATATGATCACCTTCGTGTTTTCAAATGTTGTTGCTATACGTATCTCTGACCATTTAATCAACACAAGTTGGAGTTTCGATCTCAACCGTGCACTTTCCTTGGCTATAGTTCCTAACACAAAGGCTATCAATGTCTTGCTCTGGATGGCCGGGTTTTTATTTCTCAACATGTGTTTAATAAGGACCATTTTTTATTTCCTTCTAATGCTACATTTGTATCTTTGGCATCCGACCAAGTCACCACATTTCTTACTCTCGTGCACTCTACTCCACCATGCACGATGCCCACAAATGATGCTCAATTGGTTCATTCGCCAACTTATCTTCCCGAATCTGCTTCAGACTCCCCTTTTCTGGATAATAATGATACCGTTGACCTGGATGATGAATTTGACACTTCCTCTCCTACACAATAAATTCCTATTTCTCTTGTTCCATTTGATCTTCCACCACAACTTGGTAATACTCACTCTATGGTCACTCAGTCGAAGGTCAAAGTTTTTAAACCAAAAGTGCTGACAATTGAGCTTTTTGAATGAGAGCCGCGTACTATTGAAGAAGCCTTTGTTAGTGCAGAAAGGAATATGGCAGCTCAAGAGGAATATGATGCCTTGATTCACAACCATATGTGGACTTTAGTTCCCTTATCTCCGGGCCGAAAGGTAATTGGTTGCAACTGCCTATTTAAAATCAAACAAAATCTCGATGGTATAGTAGCTCATCGAAAAGGAAGATTGGTTGGTAAAAGGTGTTCTTAAGTTCCCTGGTGTGATTTTTGAGAGACATTAAGTCCCGTCGTCAAACTGACTACAATTCGCACTATTCTCTCCATTGTTGTCACTAAACAGTGGCCATTACGACAAGTTGATATTAATAATGCATTCTTAAATGGTGATTTGACTGAAGAGGTGTATACGCAACAACCTCCTGGTTATGTTCAAACCGATGCAAATGGGCAACCCCTTGTATGACGCCTAAACAAAGCCTTATATGGTCTTCAACAAGCTCTAAGGGCATGGTTCGATAAGTTGAAGGCTTTTCTTATTTCCAATAGCTTAGTGCTCTCTAAGTCTGATGCCTCTTTATTCATTCGTATCACTAATGAGTTCCGTATGTATGTCTTGGTTTATGTTGATGACATCATTATTACATGTGACTCCCCTGTCGAGATTGATACATTTGTTCACCAACTTCACACTGAGTTTTCACTCAAAGAAATGGGCTCTCCTCACTATTTTTTTTGGTGTTGGGGTGAATTGTTCTTCAACTGGTGACTTCCATCTTTGTCAAAGGAAATATATCCTTAACTTGTTAGAACGTTTTCATATGGACAAGGCTAAAGGAGTCCATACACCCATGGTTTCTTGCCCTCTATCCAAACATGTGGGAACTCTGCTTGATGATCCATGTGAATATCAGAGTATTGCCCGAGCATTATAGTATATAGTTCTTACTCGACCCGATATTGCCTATTTTGTTAATCGCATATGCCAATTCATTCACGCTCCCACTGATGCTCATTTTGTTGCCCTCAAATGCATCTTACGCTACCTCTGTGCTACGATTGACTATGGGTTATAGATTCGACCTTTCGAAAGGTTGTCTTTGGTTGGGTATGTTGATGCTAATTAGGGTTTGGACTTTGATGATCGACGATCCACCATTGGGTATTGTGTGTATTTTGGTGGGAATCCGTGTCGTAGTGCTCAAAGAAATAACATGTTGTTTTTAGATCAATGGCTGAAGCAGAGTATTGTGGTATAGATGCTGCAGCTGCTGACATCACATGGCTTGAATCATTATTACAAGAAATTCGGTTGTCTTCTGATGATCACCCACTATTTGGTGCGATAATTCCAGTGATGTGGTTGTTGCAGCCAATTTCGTTCTTCATTCTAAGTTCAAGCATGTCAAGCTTGATTTGTTTTTTGTTCAAGAAAGGTTGCCAATGGATTATTGGTTGTTGGTGACATTCTCGCAGGTGATCAAGTTGCCGATATCCTCACTAAACCATTATCTACTTCTAGTTTTTCCTGGTTCCGAGAGAAACTTCAAGTCTTAGTGTAGTAGGGTGAATATTAGAACTATTGTAACTAGATTCAGTTTTACATTTCAAGAAATAGTTAATCGATTGTAAGCTTTAGCTTCACTCATGCTAAGGTGTGTATATACCCTTCTTCTATTCAATGAAATTCAAGCTAGAATCATATTCATTTCATTCATGAGTAAATGTAGGTATAGTTCTTGCCTTTTTTAAATTCTTTCAAGTAAACTAGTTAGTTGCAATTGAGCTTTGCAACTAGTTGCATCAACAAAACAATCACACTAAATTACGTTATCGTAAAGCTTTACATGAATTTTTTTAATCTTATCTAACTAATTTCAATAATTAATCTAGAAAATTTCAACCTAAAAAAAATTAAATGGGAGAATGAAGTTTTGGTGTTAATTAAATTGAATCAATAATCTCACTATTGCAATGCTTTAGAAAAAGTATTACAACAAAACATAACTATGACGTGAGTAAAAAATAAAATTATGTAATAAATATATTAATTAAAATTAATAAAATGACAAATAAAGTTTTAGTTGAATGGTAGTTTAAATCTTATTATTGTATTTATATTTTTATTTTCCTATATAAAATGATATAACATGACAAACACTTTAAAAATAAAATAAAATAAAATAATTTAATATTTTTTTGGTAAGAAGAAGAAGCTAAATACAATTAGCCATAGTAAACTTTATAGTGTTTACCAACACTTTTGTTGTAGTAATTCCAAAGCAATTTGTTTGGGTGGACCATCGTAAATGCTCAATCCAATTGGGTCATGTCATATTATCCGCAACCATATTAGCTTAGCGTGGAACATATAGTACCTTAATATTCAAATTCCTTGCTAATTGATGTCTAATAATTTGCACCAAACTCAACTTGACTATTAAGAGTATTAACTACAGTCAAACTATCACTCTTCACCAACATTTGTTTAATCCTTCTCTTGCATGCTATATCAAGACCATCCATAATTACTCATAGTTTTGCATCAATTACAGAACATATGGGGTAAAATACCTAAAAATATCAAAAAAAATAACTTATTAACGGAAAAAGGGCCAGTTTCAAACATATTTACGAAAAATGGCCGTTTCACCCCAAAACGCGTCCACATCAGCGCGTTTTGAGGGGATATGCCAACCAAACGCACCCCTGGGGACGCGCTTTTGCCACATCAACACAAAGCGCACTACGAGGACACACTTTGCTGATGTGGCAAAAACGAGTCCCCAATGACGTGTTTTAGCCCGTGTTTTTTTAAAAAAAACTATTCTCAAATTTTTTAAAAATTTACGAGAATAAACCTTTATAAAGGCTCAAAGTGACAACACCATTTTTTTTAAGGTGTCATCAATTAATAAAGAAATATAACTTACAAAGGAAATCTTTATATAGACCCAAAGTCTCATTTCCCTTGTTTTCTTGAGGGAAGTGGGATATAAGATATGTATATATATAGACTCATGAATAGTTTTGCAGCTTGTTCCTAAACAATGTGGGATTCCTTCCTCTTTTAACTAACAACATGAGATGACATGCTACACTACATTTGATTTTTTTTTTTTTACAAAACAATTTCTCTTTTTTTATATTTTGTTAACATTTTCTTATATTATAAAATTATGTTTTGAGATCTTTAATCTTGTTGCATTTTAGAATTGTTGTATTTTAATCTTATATTATAAAATTATGTTTTTACAAAACAATGAATTCTTTTCTTTGTATTTTCTCTCTTTTCATGTGGCTGAAAATCTAGTATAAACTATGAATTTAAGACAAATGAGAAGCAAATTTTAATTTTTTGAGCATTACAAAGGCTTTATAAAATGACTGGGTGATATTTACATCAAATGACACTTTTCTTTGGTGTTTCTTAAAGGGCTGCTAATCTACTCCATCGTTCATTGCCTATATGAAAAATCATCTTTTTCCTCTTCTGTCTCACATTTCAACACCACAATGAAAGCAATATATCCTTGTTCACTTCAATTTCTTAAAGCTTCTTCTTTGAACTGCTTAGTTGATATACATTTAATTTCATTTTTATTGATTGAAATTTGAAGGTTAAAGAAGAAACTGAGAAGCTGAAATACTTGGCATTTCTGCAACTAGCCATCATCCATGTGATTTTGTATATATATATATATATATATATATATATATATAAGAAGAAAAAGAACACTGCTAATTGATGTATCAAAGACAAGAAAAAGATAGCATTAAAAAGGGTAAATATATATATAAGAAGAAAAAGAAAAAAAAAACCAAACTTGCATATGATTGCATACTAAATCAAAACTTGAATGAAAAAACTGCTCTTCCATATTGAAAATAAATTTAAAGACATGTGGGTCATTTTAATCTCTTTCACTTAACAGTTTTCTTACAAACCTTGCCTTCGTCTTTATAATCTATAAACATTAAACTTAACTACACTTTACTACTGCTAAAACAGATCAAACCAGACCAAAATTAGTTGTGGTAGTTAAGAAAAATACAATTAAAAAAAAAGATTTTTAGTTAGAAACAAGACCAAGAAAAAGGGTTGGGATTGCAAAAAATATATTTGACTTGTTTTGTTTTTTATTTTTTATAATATAAGAAAATGTTAACAAAATATAAAAAAAGAGAAATTATTTTGTAAAAAAAAAAAATCAAATATAGTGTAATATGTCATCTCATGTTGTTAGTTAAAAGAGAAAGGAATCCCACATTGTTTAGGAACAAGCTGCAAAATTATTCATGAGTCTATATATACATATATCTCATATCCCACTTTGCTCAAGAAAATAAGAGAAATGAGACTTTGGGTCTATATAAAGATTTCCTTTATAAGTTATATTTTCTTACTAATTGATGACACCTTAAAAAAAATACTATTATTACTTTGAGCTTTTATAAAGATTTATTCTCGTAAATTTTTAAAAAATTCGAGAATAGTATTTTTTTTAAAAAAAACACGGGCTAAAACGCGTTATTGGAGACGCGTTTTTGCCACATCAGCAAAGCGTGTCTTTGTCAGAGCGTCTTTGTGCTGATGTGGCAAAAGTGCGTCCTCAGGGGCGCGCTTTGCTGGCATATCCCCAAAAATGTGCTGATGTGGATGCGTTTTAGGGTAAAACGGCACTTTTTCGTAAATATTTTTGAAACTGGCCCTTTTTCGTAAATAAATTATTCTTTTAGTATTTTTGAGTATTTTACCTATATTTCTACTGTAACCGTTAATCTATTTGCCTCTGTTATCTCGAATCAGTCCGCCAGCTGCTGCTCTACCTGTCGTCAGATGCTTGGTACTGCCCGCATTTAACTTGCACCACTCTTCCGGGGCTGGTTGCCAACAAATCCGACCACTATTTTGTTTATCCTTCCGGTTTTTAGCCATAGTGACTATTCTTGCATAAGCTAGAATTCCTGAAGTTTCAGACACCAGTTCACCAGCTTCCCCATTGAAAATCATATTATTCCTCCGTTTCTAGATTTTCCACATGATAATACCAAACAGAACCTTCCAATTAACACCCTGGATAATAGTTTCATCAGAAACTTGCAGATTTTTGATCAACCATTCTTCCAAATTCATAAAAAAGAAACTATCAGACATTCGAGGCAAAATAAAATTAGCCCAGATCGCCCTAGCGGCAAGGCAGTCCCTTATTGCATGTAACGGAGATTCAATTCCACTACCACAAAGACTACAAAATTAGTATTTGACATGCCTCTTCTGCACCGTTCTGAATTGGAAAGTATACGGTTATGTAAAAGTAACCAAAGAAACTGTCGAATTCTTAAGGGAACATCCAGCTTCCAAATGATCTTCCATGTATGATCTCGAATCGACCAAACATCTTGCGCAACTTTGCTATAACCACTAGACATTGTGCATTTGCCATATTCCATCAACTTCCACCCTATTTGATCGGCTCCGGCATCATCTCGTGGAGGAATAATACATGCAATATATCCAAGTACCTCCCTTGGAAGATCCCTCACAAAATACTCCCAATTACATTCCCCATTTAAAGATACCATCGCATATACAGTTGCATCTTTAAAAGTTGGAGTTTGATTCACGCTATAATTGACTAATGGTCCTAGCTCTCTTATCCAATGATCGGACCAAAACCACACTGTTCGTCCATCACCTAATCTCCAAAAAAATACTATCACGTAGGTCCGTCCATACCTTTGAAATAGATTTCCAAGTAGAACTACAACACCTTCTATCAATATTCACAGGAAAATCTTCCTCAATTTTATACTTTGACCTTAGAACCCTCACCCATAATGCTTCTCTTTTCGTTAAAAAATTAAACCAAGCGTTCTAAGAAACACTTGATTCTGATAGTGCGTGCGCCTAAGCCCAAGACCCCTCTATCTTGCGGTAAGAAACATTTATCCCATCCAACTAGAGCTGTTTTCTGAAAAATGTTATTTGAGCCCCAGATGAATTTGCGTTTCAGTTTTTCAATCTCCTTAAAAATGTCCATAGGTAAGAGAGTGGGTTGCATGAAATAGCTGGGAATCGATTGTAGAACAGACTTTGCCAGTGTAACTCTTCCGGGAAGTGACAACATTTTACCTTCCCAACCACTAAGCCTTTTCCTCACTTTGTCAATCAGAAAAGCATATGTCCCTTTAGTTACACGAGCGTGAAGCAAAAGAACACCGAAATATTTACCAAGGTTATCCGTACGTGACACCCCCAAACATCTGCTAATTCATTATTAACCATCGCAGAAAAGAAAACTTGGGATTTATGGTTGTTTACTTTATGTCTTGAGAAATAGCTAAATTGCGTTATAACGTCCTCAACAACATTGGTCTGATCCATTTCAGCTCTGCAAAAGTAAACAAGATCATCTGCAAAAAACAGATGTGTTAATCCAGGTCCATTATCAGATAGCTTCAAAGGTTGCCATTTCCCTTCATCGCTTGCTTGTTGTATGCAATGACCCAATCTCTCCATACATAAAACAAACAGATAGGGAGATAACGGATCACCTTGACGCACCCTACGAGTAGGCTTAAAATCCGGAGTGACATTACCATTCTATAAAATCTGCATGGTAGACGTCGTGACTCAATTCATAATTAAATTACGGATCATTAAAGGTAACCCAACAATCAAAAGAGTATCCTGTAAAAAGTCCCAACGAATCCTATTGTACGTTTTCTCCAAATCTACTTTAATTGCCATCCAACCAGTCTGATCTTTCGATATAGGCATTGTGTGAATTGCCTCTTGAGCAATAATGATGTTATCCAAAATCGAACGACCCGACACAAAACTAACTTGATTTGGTGATGTCAGTTTTGACATAATTGATTTTAATCTATTAACCAGTGTCTTCGTGATAATCTTGTATATGACCGAACAAAGGCTAATTGGCCTGTATTGAGAAATGGTTTCTGAATTGTTTATCTTTGGTAATAACACTAACAAAGTATTGTTAATGCTTTTATCAAAATACCTACCAGAAAATGCCACTCACCACACAGTGCACCGAAGAACCTATAATAGCCCATTGGCTTTGGAAGAACTTCTCATGCAAACCATGAACATCTGGAGCTTTCAATGGAGACATACCATCTAAAGCGGCGTTCACTTCTAATTCTATAACATCCAAACAAAGACTTTGCAACTCATTTTCTGTTAGAGGCGGAAAAAAGTTTGCACAAGAGAGTTTACCATTTACTGGCCCATCATTCGTATAAAGGTTTTTGAAAAAACTGGCAGCCCCAACATTCAAAACTTCTTCCTCAAAACTCCATTCCTCATTAGTCAATTTTAGTGCCTCAATCCTATTAGTTCACCTCCGCTTCATTGTTCGACTATGGAAGTATTTAGTGTTCCTATCTCCTTCAGTAATCCAATTACAACGGGACTTCTACTTCCATAACAGTTCCTCCAAATCCAAGATCATTTCCACCTCTTGTTTTACCCGGAACTCTAATTTTCTCATGTTTCTCGTTTGTTTCTCTTCAAAAGCCCACTGCACCCCTTTTATTCTAGCAATTGTCTCCTTTTTTCTCTTAGTCAAATTGCTGAACGTATTGGAATTCCATTTCTTTGCCTCGTTAGTGAAATTATCAATTGTTTCCTTCACAGTTCCATTAAAAATCCAGTTCTCTTTAACTAACTCGGGAAACGAACTATGAGTCAGCCACCCAACAAAGAAACAAAATAGTCGCAAGCCTTTTATCTTCTCTTCCCCTTCAAGTGAAATAAGTAATGGACGATGGTCTTATTTTAAACAGTGTAGATGTCGAATAACATAATTTGGATACTCTTTAATCCATTCCATATTACCTATACCACGATCAAGTCGTTCAAACGTCAGCCCTCTGTTCCATGTAAATTTTGGACCTGTGAACCCCAAATCGTACAATTCATGATTTAACAAAAAGGCATTAAATCTCTGACATCCATGTTTTCTTCCCTCATTCGGTCCTTTCTAGTCCTCAGCACCAAGAATTGCATTCCAATCACCTGCCAATAACCACGATTTCTTCATCAGCCTTGCCATTTGATTTAATGAATCCCATAATAACTCTCTTTTCTTTGCATCCGGACTCCCATAAACTACAGTCCAATGAAAAACTTTATCCTGTTGTGCCCTATTCACAGACAAGTGAATGTATTGAAAATGGCACAATTGAATATTAATTGACATTGTGTCCTTCCACATAACCCAAATGCCTCCTGCAAAACCTCTCGCTTCCACCCTGTGAGAGTAGTCAAAACCCAAATTCATAATAATAGACTCCACCCTCAACCCGCTGATTCTAGTTTCTAATAACACAACCACATCCATATCAAACTCACAGACATACTCCTTCAAAATGCAATTAAAACGAGTATGCACACAACCTTGATAGTTCCATTCTAATAATTTTGGACTCGTCCAAAAGAATAACAAAGAAATGAAAACCTAAACAAACAATTTTGACATTGAACCTGGTTAATAAGGTCCTTTCCTTGCTCCTCTTGAAGCTCCATGCTGTCATTAATGTTATCTTTTATCAAGCCCACAAACGAATTAATTTTCTTTGAGATCTCACCTACTAATTCCACCGTCGACACCATAACTTCTTCGTTCTCTTTGTTCCGTAACGTAATGTGTTGTGATCACAAGAGTTACCCCATTTGACGCTAGATGATCCAGGTGGTACAGAAGACGCTAAACCACAATAGAGAAAATTCAGGGCCAAGCTACCGCCACCCCTTTCCCCCTCAACCACCACGATGTTCGGATTTTGATTTTCTTCGACTACCACTGCCTTATCCTTATTTTTTCCACTCAAACTTTCCTTGTATTCACTCAACCCCTGAAACGTTATCCTCATCCCAACTTTCTTCAGCTCAAATTCCTCACGTGGTTCATTGATTTGTATGCCTTTTTGTTTCAGGCTATCAACTCCTTATTTTATTCCAACCAACACCTTTTTCTTATGCCCAACACTAACTGCCAACTTCCTTTTATTTTTTGACCCATTTATCGAGGCCCATTATTTTCACCCATTGAGAAGCCCAAAGAAGGCCTAACAGCTTTACTGTTATCTTTTGTCTGCCCATCCATAATTTCAGCATTTGTAACCCCCAAATCTTCATTCCAATTAGAAATTAAGAGCATTTGTAACCCCCAAATCTTCATTCCAATTAGAAATTAAGGAGAAACGTGAGCCAATACTGTGATTTCGCTTATTTGTTTCCATAATCGTGTTCCTCCTTGTAAGCCTCCGTGAATGGCACGAGACAACCATCAATGAGTCGAACTCCTTCGTTTCCGCCCTTCTGTTCAATTCCGCCGGTGCTGGTGTTTGCAATTTCGCGTTCTCTTCCTTCAGATTTTCTGTCTGTTCCGCTTGTCGTAGCTTAGGCCATACCTCCTTCTGATGGCCATAGAGTCCACAACCAAAGTAGACATTCAGTAAGCCTTCATACTCCACTCTCTGCAGTTTCCTTCTACACGGACCTTAGAGATTAGAGGACGACTGAGATCAACACTTACTTCCATCCTCGCAAATTGGCCCCTCATCCTGTTTTCCGTTTGATTATCCACCTTAATCACCTGGCCAATCGAATTACCCTCCGCTTCTAGTAAGCATTTTTTGTAAAAAGATCTTGAGAAACCTGGAAGTCGGATCCAAACCACTAATTGATTCGGAAGGCTTTGAGAAGTATTGAACGAAGAAGACCATGGCTGAACTATTAGGTATTGGCCGTAAATCGTCCAAGGCCCTTCAATTAACGCCTTGTTATAATCTTCTTTTGATTGGAACTTAACGAAGTAGTAATCATTTTCTAAGTCCATTAGCTGGAACGATCGTCTTGGTTTCCACAACAAATGAAGCTTAGAAATTAGATTGTAAAAGCCAATTTTCCTGCCAAGAAACTTGATGGTCACTGTTTTCGCCATACTATTTTGAACCAGAGTGTGTACTCTTTCCGAGAATTTGATATCTAGAATTCCGTTCATCATCTCTGTAACAACATCACCATCAAGGAGTTCAAATTCATCCTCCTCATAATCTTCCTCTATGCTTTCATTCGGATTCCAACCTAGTTGTTTGTCCTTGAACGAAGCCACTTTTGAACCTCCATCATCAGTCTCCATATCAACCACATCCGGTGGATCATCATCCCGACGACGGACTTTCTTGGTTGCCCTTCCTACCCCCGAACCTCCTAACGATTGTTCCATTCTTTTTTTTTTTCCTATCATGAGAATTTTAATAATTTAATATTTTTATTTCACCCTATTAAATTGATATCCGATTGACTTTAGTAAAAATATTATAACGCCCACCAAAATTTTCAGAAAATATCAACGTAAGACAAGATTTTGATGAACTCAAATGACCGTAAACTTAAAAGTCAAATGGAATCAAATTTGAATACAATTAATAATCGCAATGAAAATTCCCCCTTATAGATGTGGTTGGCTCCACTCTTCAATCAAAGACAAAAGCCCCATAAATCACAGTCATGAAAAACTCTCGATTTAGCTTAAAGCAAATTTTACAAATATAAACTAATTTTCTTTTAGGAGCATAAACATGCTCAAAATTAATGGTGAACTTTGAAATACACTCATGTTTGAAAACAAATTATTTCAAAGTTTATAAAGCGGCATTCTATTTCATGGTAACTTCCTATGGTTACTTCATTCTTAAAGTTTTATTTGTATCTAATATCTTTTAAGGATAAATTCTTAGTTTTTATACTACACACAACATCATTATATAAAGACAGTCTAATAATAAGTAAATTATATTAAGTAAAAAAAAAAAACTTGAATACAATAGGTTTCGACTCGACTTGATTCGTTAAGAGTGAATTTTTTTAGAAAATTGGATTTGTGGTAGGTCAGGTTGGATGAAATTAACAAAATAATCAAGTCAGATTAAGGTCATATTTGAGGTAAATCTGCCTATCTCAAGATATTTTTAAAAAATGCCTTTGATATATATATATAGTTTTTTTTCAACAAATAAATAAATAAATAAAATTTAAGTCTAAACTAAAAAAGAAATCTTATTTTCATTAAAATAAAAAATAAAATAATTAAATTAAATTTAGGTTGGGTTGGGTTGGACCGGGTTGGAGTTAAGTTTCCTATTAAATTTCGAGTTTGGATTCCAGGTGAATTTTTTCTCTTAAGATTAAAATATTAGAAACGCATTATTAATAAAAAAATTTGATTAAGCTCATGAGCGGCTCAAATCGAGTATTAAGGTACTCAAATCTAGTTCACTTGATAACTCAAGCTGCTCGAGCTTGGCTCGACAATGCCTTAATTGAAGTTGAATTTTTTTTTTCAAATTAACTCAAGTAACTTTCAAGTATAAGTGCCTCATTTACACCCCTATCGAACGCATATCAAATCTAACACTAATCTTATTTGGAGAATTAATTAAGAATTTCTCTAAGTAAGAAGTAAGGATAGAGTAAATGATGAAGATTTTAAACATAATTTATGGCTTAAAATACATAATATATATAAATTTTACATTAATAGTAACATAATTGTTAACAAAGACGCACAAGAAATCTTTAGTATAATACATACATTATAAATATAAATATGGATAAAGTGATTAATTAATATCAGACCAGTAGATATCCATCCCGCCCCAGTCGCTTTCAGGCACTCCAAGAGCCTTCCAAACTGCTTTCGAGGCATCAACAATGTTGTTAGGGCAAGGGGGCTGATAATCATGGTCCAAATCGCATCCCATAGTAGAATCACATTCATCCACAACTTTAGCCCTCACAGATTTTCCATTGCCATGGATGTTGATATAATTCAAACACCTCTTCCCGTTGTTATACCACCCTGTAGAAAGTGCCACCACAGGGTCATCATCGGAGTGGTACTGGTTGTCACATTCAGATGGTGCACCACCGTCTCCATCTCGCTCAAAGCTGTTAAGCGTCAGTGTTGCTTTCGTTTGGCTTGATACAGGGGGTGAACATTTGTATGTCGTGTACCACTCGCCATCCTTGCAACAATCAGAATCATTTTCCTGGTTGCATTGCCCTGGTGGAGGGGTTTTCCCTTTGATCTTGCCACTAGGGCTGCACGACTGTGCTTCAACGCTAAGAAAAAGAAGAAGAATGCAAAGGAGAGGAAAGACAGTCGAACAAATTACTTGCTTCTTCATTTTTATCTTCTTTAAGTCACTTCTGTTTTGATGTTTTAGTGCAGAAAACTCAAGTTGGAAAAGCAATATATAGAGATCTTAGCAATGAGTAATTTAAATTATTGGTCTTTCACTATGAAAATTTATGATGGACTGAAGACTTACCATTTAGCTGATAAAATTGTATTTTACAATTACCCAGATTTTGTAATATATTTATCATTCAGAAGCATCTATGTGGGAGGTTCCTGCAGGTTTGGTTCACTTTTAGTTTATATTTCTTAAATTTCTTATGGCAGCTATTTGTTGATGAAGATCAAAGGGGCTTTAGATTATACTTGTCAACAAATCATTTTACTGGCTGATGCCTAAATTGGATGGATTTGAAGATGGTTACACTTAGCTTTTCATTTTCCATAAAATTTTTGCAATGAAAATTAGTTTCTATACATATATTACACGTATACTTCTTTAAAATATATATAAATATATACACATATAAAAATCATATTCCTGATATCCAGTCCCAATAGTAATGTTAGAATTTCTGTCTTAAATTCCGTTCACAGGAAAGAACCAAGGTGAAAGAGACAAAGGAGGAGCAATAAGTATATAAACCTTGACAAAGTAACTTTCCTAGTTAAAGCAGCAGCATATAATATTGTTTTAATTGGCCGACCAAAATTTGAAATTTTGTCCGTAATTTGGAAATGTGCATATAAAAATATTAAGCACCAAAATTAGATTTGGGTAAAAAATTTAACTCATACCAGAAATCCTATTCAATTTTTAGTTCTATAATATATTATATAATTTATTTCATATAAAAATTTAATTTATAATACTAACAATACTATAGTATAAACATTAAAATATGTTGTCTTTAAAATTAAAATAAAATCATTTTAAAACGTTAAATAAAAATAAAATATTTTTTTTGTAAAAGAAATTGCATACTTTAAACATACTCGAATTTAGTTTTAATTACGTGTCGACTCTGGTTGACTCAGACAATTGTTTCAAACGACAATTCACGGAAGGACCAATAGTGTTAACATAATGAAAGTTCAAGTAGCACTTTTGGGTTATAAGTACATAAATTGAAAAAGCGCTATAGTCTTGGGACTATTTTTTATTTTAAGGCTTTTTCTGTAGGATGAAATTCTCTAAGAATGGCATCCGTGTCAACATTTGTGAAATTGTTCAAGTCAAGAGACAATAGGTCGTCTATTTCATAGCACGGTATGCCATAGTACTCGCAAATGGCGGCACAATAAATATCCATGTTAGCATACCAGACGTATACTCGGTCATGCATACCAATTTTTAAATTGGAGTAAAACTCTAGCACTACATGTAATACCCTAAACTCGACCTAGACGTCCAGACCAAGTCCAGTGAGTTACATTGTTGATATTAGGAAAACCACATTTATAAATGCAGTCAAAATGAAATCATTCAACATTTATAACTAACACAACAATTAACTAACTATTTAATCTTCCCAAACATAATAAAATCAGAGAAAGTTGAGATTACTAATGGTAAGATTTAAAGTAAAGATAATCGGATTGACCGAGCTCCCGCAGCGCGACCCATTCAAGTCTAAGAGCCACCTGAAATCCAATCAACAACGAAATGAGTTGTGAACCCAGTGCATAAAAGACGTCCATTCAATTAAAGTACATTTATAAGATAATTCTCAAATCCTAAGATTTAGTTAGATAACAGAAGCAATTCTAGTTTCAGATATAGAACATATCAGATACATATACAGTTATTCCTACCCCTATCCGCTACACACCATCTCCGACCATCCCAACACACCATTAAGGCGTTTAATGCCCAACCAACCTTACACACCATAAAGTGTTTGTTCGGCACATTTACAGAGATGCAGACTAGCTGCTAGATTGAAATGCGACAAAGCGCCAGATTCATATATATGCATTGTGGCTTAGCCACTGATTCAGAGCAGATTACTTCCTCCTTCACAATGTCCCAACCTATGCAAATGCAGATTGCAAATATCAACGACATGTGTTTAGTCATTCCAATTAAATTCATAAATAGATAATACAAATCAGTATTATTAATAGCCATCACACATACATTTATATAATTCATATCTCAGTCTCAGAGCATCAGATAGTCCTTATATAATCAAATTCAAATCATAAATACATTGTGGAGGTCAGTGCTTGTGTTAGACAACACTCACAGCCTCAAAACTAAGGTCTATATCTTATTTATATGCCACATGGCCTGGCACATGCCCATATACTTGCTCGTGTGGCTCATACGGTCTGACACATACCCATGTTGTCTGCCCGCGTGGTTCTAAATCATAAACAGTGAGTCACATGGCTTGGACACATGCCCATGTCCTTGCCCATGTGGCTCACATGGCTTGGGAACACGAGCATTATTCTCAATTTAATGAGTGACACGGCCTAGACACACGCCCGTGTTCTTTGCCCGTGTGTACCCTGCGTTAACATGGCCACACATGGCCTGGACACACGCCTGTGTCCCTTGCCTGTGTGGCTCGAATTCAATGAACAGTGAGCTACATGGCCAACCACATGGCCTAGCACACAATCGTGTGGCTCACACAACCTACCACACGGCCGTGTGGCTCACACAGCCTACCACACGGCCATGTGGCATCGACAACCACATTTTTTAGCGTTAGAAATTCGCAAAAATAATGGTTTTCGGTACACACCTGAAGAGATTTCAAGCAGTAACAATAAAGAGGATCTCCCACACCTTCAACAAACAATTAATAATCAATTAACAAAAGATAATCACCGGAACTAATTTTAACGCGATATCAACACATTTTGACAAAATCCCAATTCAACTTAACCATAACCTTTGCACCCAAACGAAATTCATGAATTATGAACGTTAGGGGATCGCCGTTCTTGAGACTTCCTCCTAAAGACAACAATCAACAAGCAAACAAAGAATTCCATCACTAAACACGAAATCAAATTCATGGTGAAAGAACAACATCCAAAGATTTCAGATAGCGCGCAATCGGACTTACAGAGTTTATTGAAAATGAATTTACCGACAATAGCAATAGACAGGAGCACGAATTTACGTAGGCGTAAGAAGAAAAAGAAGAATCAATATTACAATCAAGGAAAAGAAAAAGGAGAAGAAAAGAGAAAGAAGTGTCAAGGGAAATTGATGGTATCCAACTCATCGTGGGAAGTTCTCAAGGTGTAGGATTCGACTAGTAAATAGTATCTGTGAATAACCATTTTGGAAGAAGTGTATGAGTGAAGTGATGGTTTGGATGAAGTGGGCTCTAACGGTACAATCTTTCGAAAAGTGCTTTTGTGATTTCAAGAGAAAGAATAGATTTCTAAAATGTCTAGAAGGATCTTAAATCAGTCAAGTAGTTAAGAGAGAACTGGTATGCTAATAGTATGGTAGTTAGCCTATAAGTGTAAGCTTGTAATTGTGAAAGAATTCAACGAAATAGAAGTAGTGGCTGAGAAGGGTAGCTGCCACACTGATATTCTTCAAATATTATAAAATTATCCGCTAGGGTAATATTTATTAACTCTTACTAAGTTCTCTTGAACTTACAAGTGTTATGTTTATGTTTCAGGTAATGATGGGACGAGATTGCCCCAAGAAGGACGATGCGAGGAGTATGCCAAGGAAGCAGTGGACCGAGTTATTATGCATATAGGGGAAAGGTGGCGTATTGTAGGACCTTTCCAAAGAGTCTGTCTTTAGTAAAAATTTGTATTGTAAAGGATTCAGTGAAATGTATGATGTAATATATTTTTTCCTAAATACTTTCCTTTGTTTTCCTAAAATTCAGTCTTTAAATAAAATAAAAAGAAATATGTTTTAAGTAAAGGGTATATGTCATCAGATTCAAAATTTTGTTAAGTAGCATGCAAAGTAGTACCCGAGATCCAGATCTGATGAATTGGGTCAGGTTTAAGGCATTACACATTTGTTGCAGAATCTCGGATTATATGTTTCATAAGTCTAGCCCGGACGAGTGACCTCAACATAATGTCAGCTTTTGTGAGAAATTATGTTATAATGTCAGCTTGTGTATCCAAATTGCTCTTGTGTATCTGAGTCTATTTTACTATAGCTCTCTCAGGCAAAATTTAATTCAATGGAAATGGAAACTTGAAATGGTTTAGAAATGGATGGTATATGCATTCAACTTGATATGTGTTACATGAAATTCTTCTTAATGTTCATCATATGTAAATTTGACTAACCTATTTGGTTATATATATATGGATATGTATTTAGTTGTAACAATATATAGGCATACTTGAAACATGCTTGGGTTTGGCTTGTGACTTGCTCATATAAAGTATTAAGGCACTCGAATCTTGCTTATTTGATAACCATATTCATGAAACAAATTATCATGAAATATACCATATTCATAGCTCATTCATAAATTCAACATCATTCAACTTCCAAGCCAAATCACATGGCAAGGTTTAAGCCTTTCAAAACATACCATAACTTCTAGCCTATACATGTTGTATTTCATTTATATATATCTTTCCAAAAGTACCAAATTAGATTGCTGATAGTGTGATAGTGATGCTGACGATCCCCGGATCTGAGCTAGCTTTACTGACACTGTAAAATAGAGAAACAAATCACACAGAGAGCTTTCAAGAGCTTAGTAAGTTTGTAATATAATACATATTACTCAATAATACCACATCAATGCATAATTAAACATCACATAGATAAATGCACAAATAGACTCATCATCAATCTCAACCATAAGCTCAAGTAACTATTCATTCAACTTTTAAGGCTATCATCAACCACATAGGTTCAAACGTACCTTGATCAACACATAGTTACTCACCATTTATGCTACTCAATTGCTCGATATTACCTCTCGCTCAACCTTTTCTATTCCTTTGATATATTCGCACACTTAGTACCAATTTTATAACCGAAACATAATCGTCACCGCACACTTAGTGCCAATATGTTAAACCAAACTTACATCGATATCGCACACATAGTGCCAATTCGATAAACCGAAGCTTCTATCTTTCCGCACACATAGTGCTAATCATTAAAGCCGTAGCTTCTATCGTTTCGCACATATAGTGCTAATCAACTCTATATCAACTCAATTTCGCACACTTAATGCTTCAATACTCGAACTCGTACATAATTTACTCTATTCCATTAATATACATTCATTCATTTATCATCACATAGATACTAGTTTAATAGCAAGTATTATATCCGAACTTACCTCGGACGTCGAAATACCGAAACGGTCGATTAATCGAGCACTTTGTTTTTGCCTCGATCCCGATCCGAACTTCTCCTTTCTTGGTCTATACACATTCAAACTCAACTCATTCAATCACCAATTCATTCAATTTAGTCCTTACACACATATTTAAGGCATTTTACAAAATAGCCCTCACATTTTTACATTTCGACACTTTAGTCCCTATTTCATAAATTTTCAAATACACACAATTTCATATCACATATGCTTAGCTGAATTCTTCCCATGCTAATACAAGCACACACATTTCATTTATTTCACATCTTAGTCCTTCAATTTACACTTTTCTCAATTTAGCCCAATTAGCCAATTTCACTAAAAATTCAAAGACAAAGTATGTTAACCCAACACTAATCTTTAATATTTCACCAACTAACAACACAAAGCTCACAATTTCATCCATGGCACTTTTCAAATTCATCACCAATTCACAAAATTTAAACATGGGTTTGGAAGAGCACGAAGCAACGATCACAAAACGTAGAAATTATCAAAAACTGAATTGAAAACACATACCAATTTGAGCCTAAGCTTGCCAAAATTGAAGAAGCTTCAAAACCTTATTTTCTATCTCAATTTCGGTGGAAGATGAACACTTTTTCCACCAATTTCATGTTGCTAGTGGGATGTAAATGCATGTTCAAAGTCAAAAGACATGTAGGTGGGAGTTCAGTAAGGTATAAAGCTAGACTGGTCGCAAAAGGGTACTCCTAGATTGTTGGACATAACTTCAAGGAAACTGACAATCCAAAAATTAAAGACAATATTGTTAGATTTGTAAAATAGATCTGAAATAAAACTTAATAAACCAGGATCTATCATGTCAAATTATCAAGAATAAATGAAGAATAAAACTAAATGCAGAAGCATACCTGAATCCATGAATTCCTTACAGTTTTACCGGATTTTGGGGATTTGATCTTCCAAATTAGCACACAAGAAATTTAGAGAATATATGCTCTCTCTTTCCTAATAATGGGATATTAGAAAAGATATCTTGTGTATATTTTGGGGACCTTAACCCTAATATTTATAATTTTGGCATATTAGTTCTAATCAAATTCTAATTAGTCCATTATTAATTAGAATTTGATTAGAAGAGTATATACACATATTTAACCCATACTTTATTTAATAATTAAAGCCCAATAAAATTCTAACCAAATTAGATCACTTTTAATTTGGGCTAACCTATCATGATAGTAAATAATAACATGTAATTATCTTTATTATATATGTGATGTCCATATTTTCCAACAATCTCCCACTTGGACCACATATATACTAATTATTCTATAATTACATGTCATTATATAACCTTATGAGCTCAAAATTTTTCTATCATATCCAAAAGGAATTCCGAACAATTTCGTCCATTAATTATGTTAACATAGAACCAAGGCGACTTTCATTACATATATCGTAACTAAATTAATCCATGATCACGTATATTAACACAACCAAATGGCATAGATCAAGTATGGATGGAAATTACATGCAATATGACCTAAACATGTCTATTTCCAACTGGTCCTCCTTAGTGAAATCAAACATTACCAAAATCAGACTGTGAATAAACCAAATAAACTTTATTTCTGCAGAAAATAAACTTAATAACTAAAAAAGTGTCTATAACATAAAAGCATTTAAAAATAAAAACTCCCACTAAAACCAAATATACTTTAAATGACATTACACCCATATGAGCAGTGTGTTCTTATAAAACCTTAGGTGTAGTTCCTTAATAAGCGGATCCGCAATCATGGAGTTTGTCCTAATATGCTTTTATAAGCACCTAACCACTCTGAACTTTTACTTTAACAAGTAGGAACTTAAATTCTATGTGTTTTTACTTTGATGTGCTCCTGTTGCTATTGGAATAAAAAACTGTAATTTATTTTCACAATTTGCACCTTAGTGACAAAATCTTGTATCCATATTCTATCAAAATCGAGTCTATATACCTGATGATATCTAACTGATTAGACCTCCGATATGTGAGCATGTAAACTTTTTTTCTCTGAAAATACCTTATAACCCTCTTGGATGCTATCCAGTAGTCCAAATCAGGGTTGCTTAAAATATCTGCCTAACATCCCAATAGTGTACACAATATTCCAATGTATACAAACCTCAACGTACATTAGACTTTCCACTGTAAAAAATCTAATGCATTTTTGTAATTTCAAAATCATTCTTAGGGTATTGATTGAAACTATACTTATTATTAACAAGCAGTATGTCATTAACATATAAAACCAGAAATATGTACTTACTCCCATTGAATTTGTGATACACACAATCATCAACAATATTCATATCAAAACCAAACGAAACAATTATTTGATGAAACTTATGGTACCATTGATGGGAAGCTTGTTTGAGTCCATAGATGGATTTTGTCAATTTGCAAACCATATTTTTTGAGTCTTCCATCTCAAAAATTTCTGGTTGCACCATATAAATTATTTCTTCAATGTCGCCATTAAGAAACGCAGTCTTAACATCCTTCTAATGTAACTCAAGATCAAAATGAGCAACAAGTGTCATGATTATCCTAAAAGAGTCTTTCGATGAAACCGGAGAGAAAGTCTCTGTAAAATCAACACCTTCTTTCTGAGTATATCCTTTAGCTACAAGACGCGCCTTATACCTCTGCACATTACCATTTGCATCCCTTTTGGTTTTAAATATCCATTTACAACCAATTGGTTTTGCACCTTCAGGTAATGGGACAAGTTCCCAAACTTTATTGTCTCGCATAGACTTATACTCATCTTTCATGGCATCAATCCACTTTTGAGAATTAGAACTTTTCATGGCCTGATGAAAGTTGATTAGATCATCTTCCATCATTCCATTATCATCCTCATGTTCTTGAAGAAATACAACATAATCATTTGGAATAGCATTTCTCTTTTCTCTTGTGGACCTCCTTAATGGCACTTGTTCTTGAGGTTGTTGAGTTTGTTCTTCTGGAACAATTATTTCATTTTGAACGGGGAGTTGTTGAACATTGCCTTGTAGAGGTTTTGGATTCACTTCTTGATTAATGATAGGTATAAGAACCTGAACATCGTCAAAAGTGAGAGTAGGAACTAAGTTAGAATCCAATTCCTTCTCAAAAGCAATGTCTCTAACCTTATTTCTCCCCCTAAACTCAACATCCTCAAAAAATGTTGCAGTTCCCGTCTCAAAAATATTCCTTATTATGGGATCATAAAATTCATAGCCCTTAGATCGCTCAGAATTTTCTTAACCCTTAACTTTATAAACATCAAAGAAGTCAAAAGTGATGTCATTTCAACTTTTTCATTTTTAGCAAAACGTTTCTTAATTTCGTCAAGGAAACCTTGGCCTGAGTAATCTTTTCAAATTCTATGCCCCTAAAGGCTTCTGAAATGCTATGCCTAATGATCATTAGACTATTGCAATTTGAACGATCCCACCTCTCAAAATCCCTTTTAACATAGGGGGTGCTTTCCACAATGAGAGGTGCAAGTAGTTCTTCCCTTAGTGTAAGGTCTATGTTCATACAGCCAAGCACTATAAATAAGTGCCTTTTCCATTCATTGAAATTAGTCCCATTAAGCATGGGTATAGAATTTATATTAGCAGATATTGTGGCAGTAGAATATGAATTAGCTGAATATAGAACAAAAAATAAATAAAAATAAGCTCACATCAATATTCATAAGTAAAAAATAAATTCAGGATAATGGCTAATCCCATCTCAAGATACCAAACGCAACATTAATATCAAGTCTTTGGACAGTAATATTAACAGTAAGCAGTACTCTTGTTGTAGCAATCAAACATTGACAATAAATTATGTCAAACAATTAATTAATCTTTGGACTGACTTATTGCTCACATAAAATATCTTATAATTGTCACACATTTATCACCACAATTATCGTTGAAATTCTGCCAAATATTAACTTACCTTTGGGTCAATTAATAAAAGCATGAATCACAAAAATATGTAATCATCTTAATATTTTAAATAAACTAATCTACACAAAAGAGGTCACTTTGGCGACATTTTGTTTCAACTAATCTATTTAAAATATTAGACATCCTTAATTAAAATCCAAAGCCAAAATCTGAATTTATTTGTTTCTAAATATCTCTTTTAATTTCATCTTTCAATCAAATTAAAAGATAATAGTATATATATGTATATATATTTATCCCAAAACAACATACAATGATGTTGGCAAATATAATAATAGTTGAATAAATCATAAACCATAAATTACCTCACATAAGACTTTAAATTAAACCAAAATAATTTGAATAAAGGTAAACCTCATCTCAAGATATCAGACACTCCATTAATATTTTATCTTTGGACAAAATATTAACTTGTAAGTGATATATTGATGTAATAATCAAACATTGACAATAAGAATATGTCGAACCATAAATCTTCTTTTGGTCCAACTTATTGCTCACATGTAAAACCAAATAATTGTCACATGTTTATTACCATAATTGCACATGTAATATTATTAACCTTCATTTGGGTCGATCAATATTAACATAACTTAAGTTACATGCACACAACCTTTTATATTTTAAAACAAAATAATTTATACAGAAAAAATCACTTTGGTGACTTATTGCTTCAATTAAGTTGTTTTAATATATATATATATATATATATATATTTACATATCAATATTCAAATTTAAAATTACCCAATAGTCAAATGTGAAAACTATTTTTTTATTACTTTATAGACTCCAAAATAACCTAAAATAAGGTTGTCTTAATAATGTAATAAAAAAACCGAAAACCTTAATTTTTGACCTTTTTTTGTTGTTGTTCCAAAACCATATATATCAAAACCAAATAGAAATAATATAGTGGTTCAAAGCCAAATATTTAACAAACACATGTATTCATAATTTTGGCATGGATAAAAAATACCAAAACAATTCACGCATATACATGTATTCATAATCAAATAGAAAAGCTTACCTTGAATTTACCATATAAATCTAAAGTTGTATTTATGATTAAACAGATATTCACATGAATACTTGAAAATATTTTTAAGCCAATACATCTCAAAAACCAAAATCATAATAGTTGGCATATCTCACAATTAATACAATAAATCATCATAATTTAACCAAATATTTGGAACCATAATATGCCAAAACTTAAGATTATAGAACCAAAACTTAAAACCAAATTATTTAAACACATATTATGATTAACATCAATTTGCATCAAAATCTAATTTCATCATAATTAAACCATAAAAATATAACCCTGATCGACTTGCCTTACATATCCCAAGTAAATCCAAATCCAAAATATATGCTTAAATTGAATAGTATGAGAAGAATAAGCATATAAACTCAATAATAAATAATATATTCTATCAACTATATATTGAATTCAAGAATTAATGATTATAAAATTGAATTCAATTGTATAATTGTTGAACCGAATTTGATTTTAAAAAAATGATTATAATGAAACCCTAAAATTGAATTGATAAAAAAATTAAAACTAACAAATATTACAATCAATCTTAATGATTCAACATATATAATGAATTTATTGATAAACAATCGGTATATAAGAGACACTTTACTGAAGCAATTTCTTTTACTAACCATATATCATCATGTAAAATCCGAACATAATTACTAAAGTGCCTCCCAAAATATATATATATATATATATATATATATAAAACTGAAAAATAAGCGATTAGCGATTAACAATCCATCTATTGATATAATCAAATATATATTATAAAAAGTTTCTAATGAACCCAAACCTACACAACTTTTTAAATATTTATTAAAACTGTATAAACAACATAAAATCCTCAATTTTTTTAATTCTCAATTAAAGCAGTAAATCTTTCGATTATACGAAAATTAAAACCTTAAAACTTTATTTAAAACTTTAAAATTTTATTTAAAAATCAAAACCAAAAATTTATCAGAATATCAAAGATTCAACATAATATATAATTAAAATATCAAATCCAAAAATTAAAAAGAAAAACGAATCAATCCAAAAATAATAAAGAATCAATTCATTCTCAATGATTCAACATGACAAATCTCGGATGCCACTTGTTAGATTTGTAAAATAAATATGAAATAAAACGTAATAAACCAGGATCTATCATGTCAAATTATCCAGAATAAATGAAGAATAAAACTAAATGCGGAAACGTACCTGAATCCATGAATTCCTTATAGTTTTACCGGATTTTGGGGATTTGATCTTCCAAATTAGCACACAAGAAATTTAGAGAATATATGCTCTCTCTTTCCTAATGATGAGATATTAGAAAAGATATCTTGTGTATATTTTGGGGACCATAACCCTAATATTTATAACTTTGGCATATTAGTTCTAATCAAATTCTAATTAACCCATCATTAATTAGGATTTGATTAGAATTAATTAGAATTTGATTAGAAGAATATCTACACATATTTAACCCATACTTTATTTAATAATTAAAGCCTAATAAAATTCTAATCAAATTAGATCACTTTTAATTTGGACTAACCTATCATGATAGTAAATAATAACATGTAATTACCTTTATTATATATGTGATGTCCATATTTTACAACAAATATAGTGAGGATCATTCTTACACTTTGCATTAACCAACAAATGAAAGTTGAGACAATTAGACATTCCCAATGCGTTTCTGAATAAGGAGTTCATAGAAGAGGGATACGTGTTAGTTACAACTTCCTGATTCTGAGCATTGTACTGTTGGAGGAGATCAATTAGTGTGTAAACTTAAAAAGGCCTTTTGTGGGTTCAAGCAAGTCCTAGAGGCATGGTTTGAAAAGTTTAAAGAGTAGGTTGGATAACTTGGGTTCAAACAATCAGCGGCCGACGTTGCTCTCTGTATTAAGAACACTAACGGGAAGAAAGCGTATCTACCAGTGTATGTGGAAGCCATAGTCATTACAGGGGATGATCAATGGAAAATTGATGTATTGGTGAAATATCTTGATGAAAGATTCTTATTAAAGGATCTAGGAGACTTGGCTTTTTATCTAGGGGTGGAAGCATAGGCTGTTAATGCAAAGTGTTGTTGAAGCATAGGGTTGCTTGCTTAATAGACACCAGTGATTGAAGTTTAACATAAACAAACTTAATTGAAAGAGTTCAAACATGAAATAAAATTTTAAAAGTACAACTCTGAATTAAGCGTGAGTGCCGCAGTTTTAACAATCTTGCTTTTCACTGTCCCAAAAGGCTCCAAATAAGCATTTTAGGGAAGCAGATTATCTGATTGCATCACTAACAGAAGCTAGAAAGATTAAAACAAAAAGACTTGATCGCCGTTGCCGGGGATCGAACCCAGGTCACCCGCGTGACAGGCAGGAATACTTACCACTATACTACAACGACTTAGCTATTGATTGGGTTAATTTCATTTTAATTGTTTGTAACTTTCCAAATTTGGCTGCAAAGGGACAAAAGTAGCTAAGGGAGGACAATATTTAGAGTAGTTTTAGTTGTTCACCGGATAGCTTTGACTGGTAACAAACTAGATACGTAGATTGATTGGTGATTTTAGTTTATTTAGAGTTCAATCTCCACATTTGTAAATTCTCTCCTTAGTTGATTCTTCCCGGTCTTTATGAAATAGGAAGAAAAAAAAATTTCTTTGTTGACGGTCATAGCAGCTTTCAATATTTGATTTGGTTGCTTTCTTGAATTATCATCGAGACTACTTGTCGGCACACATGGTGTTTCTTGAAAGCAGGCTGATACTATAATCCCTTCACCCAAAACCCAGTTTTGGTGAAATAAAAACTCCACTCATTGTTTTTCTTTAATATCTTACATATAACGTACATGTGTGAACAGAAATATTAAGATATAATCTTCCAGAGACTTTTCAAATATATGAAAATCTTGAAAAAGAAAAGCATATCTGTGTCCAGCCCTGGTGACTAAAATCGAGTAAGGTAAATTTTTGATAAATTAAGGCAACCATGAACTAGCAGTGTTAGTTCTTACCGGAAACATGTTACCTAGTTTACGTAGGATGAGAAGATTGATGAATATTACCCGCAAGTCATGACCTATGAAAACATGGAAGAGAAACAGTTAAAAAGACAATGAACTTTATACCCATATGCCATTTGATTTATGTATATATGCTCCCTGATTGTTGAGATTCATCATGCTCGAGCTCTACTCAAAATTCATTGCTTGAAATATGACTCCAATTTGATCGAATACTATTCTAGAAGCTCCAACTTGGCTCGTGGTAAAATCAAACTATCTAAGCTTGGTTAGATAAAGCATTTAAATATTCGAGCTTGAGCTTGAATCCGTTTCGTATACAACATAGTAATCTAATATTAAAAATATTGAAAATGTATTATTAATAAAAAGTTCGATCAAGCTCGTTAGTTGCTCAAATCCAGTAATAAGGTACTCAAACATGGCTCACTTGATAACTCAAGTTGCTCACGCTTGAATCAATTTCGAATTTCTTTCGAATAACTTGCGAGCACAAGTGCCTTGTTTATACCCCTATCGAACGCTTACCAAATCTAGCACTCATCTGATTTCGAGAATTAACTAAGAATTTCTCCATGTAAGAAGTAAGGATAGAGCAAATAATAAAGATTTAAAACATAATTTACTGTTCAAAATACATAATATATATATATATATATATTTTTACATTAATAGTAACATAAATGTTAACTAGGACGCACAAGAAATCTTTAGTCTAGTACATACATTATAAATATAAATATGAATAAAGTGATTAATCAGTATCAGACCAGTAAATATCCATCCCACCCCAGTCGCTCTCAGGCACTCCAAGAGCCTTCCAAACTGCTTTCGAGGCATCGACAATGTTGTTAGGGCAAGGGGGCTGATAATCATGGTCCGAATCGCATCCCATAGTAGAATCACATTCATCCACAACTTTAGCCCTCACAGATTTTCCATTGCCATGGATGTTGATATAATTCAAACACCTCTTCCCGTTGTTATACCACCCTGTAGAAAGTGCCACCACAGGATCATCATCGGAGTGGTATTGGTTGTCACATTCAGATGGTGCACCACCGTCTCCATCTCGCTCAAAGCTGTTAAGCGTCAGTGTTGCTTTCGTTTGGCTTGATACAGGGGGTGAACATTTGTATGTCGTGTACCACTTGCCATCCTTGCAACAATCAGAATCATTTTCCTGGTTGCATTGCCCTGGTGGAGGGGTTTTCCCTTTGATCTTGCCACTAGGGCTGCACGTCTGTGCTTCAACACTAAGAAAAAGAAGAAGAATGCAAAGGAGAGGAAAGACGGTCGAACAAATTACTTGCTTCTTCATTTTTATCTTCTTTAATGCAGAAAACTTCAAGTGGGAAAAGCAATATATAGAGATCTTAGCAATGAGTAATTTAAATTATTGGTCTTTCACTATGAAAATTTATGGAGGACTGAAGACTTACCATTAAGCTGATAAAATTGTATTTTATCATTTGCCCAGATTTTGTAATATATTTATCATTCAGAAGCATCTATGTGGGAGGTTCCTGCAGGTTTGGTTCACTTTTAGTTTATATTTCTTAGATTTCTTATGGCAGCTATTTGTTGATGAAGATCAAAGGGGCTTTAGATTACCCTTGTCAACGAATCATTTTACTGGCTGATGCCTAAATTGGATGGATTTGAAGATGGTTACACTTAGCTTTTCATTTTCTATAAAATTTTTGCAATGAAAATTATTTTCTATACATACATTACACGTATACTTCTTTAAAATATATTTAAATATATATACATATAAAAATCATATTCCTGATATCCGGTCCCAATAGTAATGTTAGAATTTCTGTCTTAAATTCCGTTCACAGGGAAAGAACCAAGGTGAAAGAGCCAAAGGAGGAGCAATAAGTATATAAACCTTGACAAAGTGACTTTCCTAGTTAAAGCAGCAGCATATAATATTGTTTTAATTGGCAGACCAAAATTTGAAATTTTGTCCGTAATTTGAAATGTGCATATAAAAATATTAAGCACCAAAATTAGATTTGGGTAAAAAATTTAACTCAGACCAGAAATCCTATTCAATTTTTAGTTCTATAATATATTATATAATTTATTTCATATAAAAATTTAATTTATAATACTAACGATACTATAAAATAAACATTAAAATATGTTGTCTTTAAAATTAAAATAAAATCAATTTAAAACGTTAAACAAAAATAAAATATATATTTTTTAAAAGAAATTGCATACTTAAACATAATCGAATTTAGTTTTGATTACGTGTCAGGTTCTGGTTAACTCAGACAATTATTTCAAACGACAATTCACAGAAGGACCAATAGTGTTAACATAATGAAAGTTCAAGTAGCACTTTCGACAAAAAAAAAAAAAGAAAAAAGTTTTAAGTACATAAATTGAAAAAGCGCTATAGTTTGGGGACCATTTTTATTTTAAGACTTTTTCGTAGGATGAAATTCTCTAAGAATGGCATCCGTGTCAACATTTGTGAAATTGTTCAAGTCAAGAGACAATAGGTTGTCTCTTTCATAGCATGGTATGCCATAGTACTCGCAAATGGCGACACGGGAAATATCAATGCTAGTATGCCTGATGTATACTCGGTCATGCGTACCAATTTTTAAATTGGAGTAAAACTCTAGCACTACATGTAATACCCTAAACTCGATCTAGACATCCAGACCAAGTCCAATGAGTTACATTGTCGATATTAGGAAAACCACATTTATAAACACAGTCAAAATGAAATCATTCAACATTTATAACTAACACAACAATTAACTAACTATTTAATCTTCCCAAACATAATAAAATCGGAGAAAGTTGAGATTACTAATGGTAAGATTTAAAGTAAAGATAATCATATTGACCGAGCTCCCGCAACGCCGACCCATTCAAGTCTGAGAGCCACCTGAAATCCAATCAACAACGAAATGAGTTGTGAACCCAGTGCATAAAAGACGTCCATTCAATTAAAGTACATTTATAAGATAATTCTCAAATCCTAAGATTCAGTTAGATAACAGAAGCAATTCTAGTTTCAGATATAGAACATATCAGATACATATGCAATTATTCCTACCCCCATCCGCTACAGACTATCTCTGACCATCCCAACACACCATTAAGGGCGTTTAATGCCCAACCAACCTTACACACCATAAAGTTTTTGTTCGACACGTTTACAGAGATGCAAACTAGCTGCTAGATTGAAATGCGACAAAGCGCCAGATTCATATATATGCATTGTGGCTTAGCCACTGATTCAGAGCAGATTACTTCCTCCTTCATAATGTCCCAAACCATGCAAATGCAGATTGCAAATATCCCACATTCAACAAAGAGGATCTCCCACACCTTCAACAAACAATTAATAATCAATTAACAATAGATCATTATCGGTACTAAGTTTAACGTGATATCAACACATTTTGACAAAATCCCAATTCAACTTAACCATAACCTTTGCACCTAAATGAAATTCATGAATTACGAACGTTAGGGGGATCGTCGTTCTTGAGACTTCCTCCTAAAGACAACAATTAACAAGCAAACAAAGAATTTTGTCACTAAACCTGAAATCAATTTCATGGCAAATGAACAACATCCAAAGATTTCAGATATCGCACAATTGAACTCACAGAGTTTACTGAAAATGAATTTACCAACAACGGCAATAGACAAGAGCACGAATTTACGTAGATGTAAGAAGAAAAAGAAGAATCAATGCTATGACAATCAAGGACAAAAAATTGGGAAGAGAAGAATGAAAAAAAAATGATGGTAATGAAGAGAGCTAAATGCATTTCCTTTTAAGGAATTGAACAATCACAATCTATAAAGGAGAAAGACATTAACTTAATTTCTTAACCCACCAATCAGAAATCCTATCATGGGTTGCGTGTATTATATATATGAGTGAATTTGGAGTTTGCAAAATCATTTTTTTTAACTTCCAATATTCTCGCAAAATTTTGTAGATTTTGGTTTTCCAAAACTTCTTTATCTAATTGCAAAGCAGTGACAAGTGTTGTTAACATTAGTATTATGATTCAAGCAACTCTGTTTTTCATAAAATAGCCTTTGAACTGGCTTGAGATGGGATCGCAACGCGATTCACGTGCCTTTGGCTCACGCCTAATTGGTATTTATAATCTTGCGAAGCAATTTAAGCAACAAAATGTCGACAAGCACCAAGATAGAGCAAAGAGATCTCTTCTCAATAAACTACACTCTCGAATGGAATTGCAATAAGTGTTCCACAAGATCTTGGACTTATTCCTAATGACCCGATGTAAGAGTTCAAGGTCAAGGAACACGCAAATGCTCATGATATGCTAAGACTCGAACAACTAATTATCTAACTCACAAAGGACCAAAAAGAATGTAAACCAAAAGACAGAGTTAATGAACTAACAAGCTCATTCTTGTCATTTTACTTTTCAAAAGATTTACACAAAATTGATTTTAAGTCACTGATCTAAAGGTAAGGATTAGTTAAAATTGAATTAAAATTTCTAAAGACATGATTCAAACTCCTGACTTTGATCACTTAAGTAGAGCACAAAACTATAGATATAGAGATTTAATTACGACAGATTATAACGGTCATTCAATCAAAATTTTGGGTTGTTACAACTTTCTCCTTCTAAAAGAAATTTCAGCCTTCAAAATCTTCGGTGCCATGATTCCGCCACAGAAACTTAACTAGAGGAACGGTTTTCTTCCTTAATAACTTAACGTCACGATCTAGAATCTAGATAGGTTCTTCCTTGAAAGTTAAGTCTGATTGCAGCTCAATATCCTCAACAGGGACGATGTGCAACTGATAATACTTTGGAATACATATTTTTATGTATTAATTACATATTTATTTTGAGTATGATCCTACTAATTTGAGCTATTTATGGTTTTTTATCTTGTAGGGACTAAATTGAAGGCAAAAGGAAATTTGGGGCAAAAAATGTGAATTTAAAGATAAAATGGGCCAGCATGCAAAATAGGAAAGAAGTGGTGTCAAAAATACAAAGTGTGGAATACATGGGGGAAAAAGCGCAAAGAAGAGATTTTACAAACACAAGACTCTATTTAAATTTTAAATTATATTAGGATAATTGTTAAAAATTATTATTTAGATTTAATTTTAGCTTTTATCTTTATTTATCTTTTAGAATTTAATTAGGAATAGACTAGATTTTCTAAGTACTATAAATAGGGGATGGAGTGACATAAATTTCACTCATCTTTTCTATAAAAGCTCCCTCTCCCAAAAAGCTTAGCCTTTGTTCCTTTCTTTATTCATTAAAATTCCATTTTTATTAAGTTTATTTCTTTTCTCCCAAAAAGCATGAGCCACTAAATTCATCTAGCCAAAGGTTTTCGAAATTTCCCAAAAAGGGTTCATGAGGCTTAGAATTCGCGCTTAGCTTTCTCAACAAGTATTCATCGTTTCTCCGCACTATGGGACTGATGCTTCCATCCAAGTCCCTTCAAAAGTAGTCTTTTTATCTTGCATAAAGGCAGCTGCTTTGTACGTTTTGGGAATGTTGCACAATCGGTTCGTTAGCTTACTATGTCAGTGGTTATCGAGCCCAAGAGACAAAATGGCGTGGCATTCGCCATTGAGAAGTGATGATCTAGTATAAGATGGTCCCACAAAAGTGACGGTTGGCTAGAGTTAGGTTCCTCTAAATCGTAAGTCTAAAATCTAAGTGGAGTTGATGGTCGTAGGTGTCCTCTTCCACTATAACCAGCTTATTCTATTCGAGAAAGATCACCTATGTAACACCCCTAACCCGCATCCGTTGCCGAATTAGGGTTAAAGGCGTTACCGGATAAGTCAGAAACTTTAACAGACAATTTATAAAATAAATCATCAATCACAATCATCTTGTCTCATCTATATGTCAACGAGACCTTAATCATGCTTTAAACAGAGTTGGGCTAAACCGGAACACATACGAAAATTCTCAAAAATTTAAAACTTTTCTAAGTTTCAGGGGTTACACGCCCGTGTGGGCAAGCCGTGTGCCTCCCACGGCTGCTAGACACACTCATGTGTCTCCCCCGTGGTCAAACCTGACTTAACTCCACGGCCACCAAGCACGCCTGTGTACCTTGGCCGTGGTCGATCCTGACTAAACCACACGGCTACCAGGCACGTCCGTGTGCCAAGGTCGTGTACACTTATGTTAGCTACTAACTTAGTCCCACGGTCACTAGGCACGCCCGTGTGCCACAACTGTATAGGCAAATTAGGCCATTTGCAAGGCCAAGTTTCCACCCACATTAGGGTCATACCTACAAGAAAATACCAATACAAATCAGGCACATTTAGCAACCAAGAACATATCTAAATAACCATCCAATCTCCACATTCAAATTCAATTCTAATCATGCCAATTTACAAGACTAAAACTCATGTAAACACAAGCATAATTCATCCATATACTTACCATAAACTTAACCACTTCATATGCTATCAAACATACCAAAACATACATCATATATCATACTTATTAATGCAAATTTCGACACATAACTAGCCAAATCACATGGATAAGTTCACTTCATATACATATACAATTAACTAGCCTATACATGCCATATCTAGCTATATACATTTCCAAAATGTACCAAAACAAGTTGAGTAGTGTGATGACGATCCTCAACGGTCCCCGAGCCTTCAGTAGCTTTGACGATCTATAAAACAGAGCAAACACACATAGAGTAAGCTTTCAAAAGCTTAGTAAGTCATATACAAATAAACTTAACTTAAAATGCACATAGCATATTTATACAATGATATTTATACAATGACAATAGTGATTCTCATAGCATACATCTCACATAGAGTTTAGTTCAATTGCTTAGCCATAACTTATCACATACTTCAACTCAATACCACATATGCACATAGCTCATTTAAGCATAATTTCACATAACATCTCGTCGTAACATTACACATATTCTTTTTAGTAAGTTCATATAGATACTTACCTTTCGTACACACTTTATGTACTTATCAAATGGACCTGAAACGGATATACATTTATATAATCATTCATAACTCAAAATTTGCCCGTTAAACCATTCGAAAACTAATAGGATATATAGAATACTCAGAATAGTCGTACAATGCCAACGTCCCAGACGTGGTCTTACATGTAATCAGATATCGATGCTATTGTCCCCGATAGGGTCTTATACAAATTAATACGATGCTGATGTCCCAGACATGGTCTTACACATAAAGCTCATATCGATGCCAACGTCCCAGACGTGGTTTTACACGTAAAGCTCATATCGATGCCAACATCCCAGACGTGGCCTTACACGTAAAGCTTATATCGATGCCAATGTCTCAGATATGGTCTTACACGTAAAGCTTATATCGATGCCAACATCCCAGACCTGGTCTTAAACGTAAAGCTTATAGCGATGCCAACGTCCCAGACGTGGTCTTACACGTAAAGCTTAAATCGATGCCAACGTCCCAGACGTGGTCTTACACGTAAAGCTTATATCGATGCCAACGTCCCAGACGTGGTCTTACACATAAAGCTTATATCGATGCTAAAGCTTATATCGATGCCAACATCCCAGACGTGATCTTACACGTAAAGCTTATATCAATGCCAACGTCCTAGACGTGGTGTTACACGTAAAGCTTATATCGATGCCAACGTCCCAGACGTGGTCTTACATGAAATCTCAAATCAATGCCAACGTCCCAAATGTGGTCTTATATGATAAAACAGAACAGACACCTATGTCATGACATGGTTAATCCTATCTATTCCTAGATTCAAACGGGACTTTTCGGACATTATCGACTTATCAACTTGTTCATAACTCGTATTTCACATACATTCCATCTCAATGGATATTTCATAACCATTCAATTCCACATATACACCAATAATTCAATGCTAATACATTTATTAGTATATCGACTTACCTCGAGTTCTATTTAACGGAAATGGATACGGTTACTCAATTACTTTCGCTTTCCCGCGATCTAAGTCCGATTTCTTCGGCTCTTGATCTATACATATTAAAATTTAACCCTTTTATTCACTAACTCATCCAATTCAATCCAAATACACATATTTAGGGCAATTTGCAAATTAGCCCCCACATTTGCACATTTGGACAATTTAGTCCATTTTTCTCAAAACATCAAATATACAAAATCATCATTTAACCATGCTTAGATGATACTATATATATATATATATCATACAAGCCCTTATTTTCCATCAAATTCACAATTTAGTCTCTCAAAATTTTCTCAATTTAGCCCTAATTAGCTAAATTCATAAAAAATTCAAGAACAAAACATGTTTATTAAACACATATCTTTCATTTAACACCTAAACTCATCACAAAGCTCACCATTTCATCAATGGTACATCTCATAAACATCATCATTTCTTCAAATTACAACATGGGCTTGATAGTAGACTAAGCAACAAACTCAAAAACATAAAAATCATCAAAATCTAAAGCCAAAACATACCTTAATTTGAACTTGAAATAGCCGAAACCCTTGAAAGCTTTTGTTCTTTCTTTTTCTTTCTTATGAGGCCAAAGATGATGAATATGGCCACTTATTTATATTTTGTTTTATTTATTAAATCCTTATATTATAATGTCCATCATTTAATAAACCATTATCACATAAAATAAACTATTTATCACATTAATATGCCGTCCACTACATTGCTAAAAGGCCAATTTGCAACATAAGGCCTCATATAAAAGATGACACATCAATTAGGCCATTCAATTAAATAGAAGACTACTTTTACCTTTTACGCGATTTAGTCCTTTGCTCAAATTAAGCACACAAACATACAAATTTAATTCACAGAAATTTAGCACATGCTTAATCATATATCTTAGGCACAAAAATAATATTAAAATATTATACAAACTTAGATTTGTGATCCCAAAACCACTGTTCCGACTAGGGTACAAACCGGACAGTTACAACCTAAAAGCAGAGGATTTAACCCAATGAGGATCGAGACAACCAGAGGCTGGAATCTCTCCATCAAAAACTTTATTTTCTCAACACTGTTTATCTTTACAATTTTAATTTCAATTTATGCAATTTCAAGTCAATCAAACTTTTAATTATGTTTTTTTTATTTTTTTAGGTACGTAGGTTTTCTTGGGCACGACTCTGTCTAGGATCTCAGGGAGCAACAACTTGTGGAAATCCAAGTCCCTGAGAATTTGACCCTACTTCCCTTATACTATTCTTTTCATTATTTTATAGGGATAGGACATTTTTGGTGCTCTCAACGAACGCATCAAATTTTGGCGCCATTGCCGGGGACTGGTAACATACTAATCTTGTTTCTTTTTCTTATGACCAGATCTGCTCACAGGTATTCTTGCTCTTGATTCAGAGATAGAAAATACTGTGAGAGCTAATTGCAAGGAAACAAAGTTACGTAAAAAGCAGTCAGAGGTGGTAGGGACTCAGAGTAACCCACCGCCGGAGATAGAAGCAAACAACGAAGTTGAGTCTAGGGTTAACGAAAACCCTACTCAAACAGAAGTGAACAAAAGAATAGGAGTCGATCCTCCAGAAGAAGTGCTTAACACTAGGGTTAATGAAAACTCGAATCTAGCACATCAACCTATGGCTCAAACAATTCGACAATTGGCCGAAGCTCCTGCAGAAGAACCTCCATTGTGCATTGCGTATCCTACTATGGATACTAATTTTGAATTGAATTCAGGTTTAATCTAGTTACTGCCAACTTTTCGTGGGTTGCAAAACGAAGATCCCCACAAACATCTGAAAGAGTTTCATATAGTTTGTCTTAGCATGAAACCTCAGGGCATAACTGAGGATCAGATCAAATTGCGTGCTTTCCCTTTTTCCCTAGTAGACTCTGCTAAGGAGTGGTTATTTTATCTACCCCCTAGGTCTATTACAACTTGGACTGATCTTTCTCATTTGTTTCTCAACAAGTTTTTTCCAGCATCTCGTGCAGCTAAATTAAGAAGGGAGATCGTTGGGATAAGGCAAAAGAAGTAGAGTCTATTTACGACTATTGGGAGTGATTTAAGAAGTTGTGTGTAAGTTGCCCATAACATGGTATAACGGAACAGTCTCTACTCCAATACTTTTATGAAGGCTTGAAACCCATGGAGATGAATATGGTAGACGCCGCTAGTGGAGGAGCATTGGTCAACATGACTCCCCAACAAGAAAGGGACTTGATATCCATGATGGCTGCAAATACTCAACAATTTCAAACCAATCCTGAACCCACTAGAAGGGTTCACTAGCTAAATAATTCAACCTTAGAAGATAAAGTTGATAGACTTACTCATATTGTTAATTCTCTTGTCTCAAAAAAAGCAAAACCAGCCCGACTATGCGGAATATGTGTTACACCTAAACATACAACTAATGCATGTCCTAGTTTGCATGATGATACTATGGCTCATTTGGATGCTGTGGGGAACTTTCCTAGGCCACCACAAAAGCGATATGACCCATACGCTAATACCTACAACCTAGGATGGAAAGACCATCCTAACTTGAGTTATGGGGCAAACCTGCAGTAGAACCAACCATAGTAAAACCAGTTTCCACAACGGCCATGTGATTCAGGTACCTCCCTAGAAACCATGGGCAATAAATTAGCAGCTAATATTCTTGATTTCCAACAACAAATACAATTGCAAACTCTTTAGTTCCAAAAGGAAACAAATGATTTTCAACAGAAAATTGAGGTATCTATAAGAGAATTAACCACATCAATTGAGAAAATGAACTCACAAGGGAAGCTTCCATCACGATCGAAACCTAATCCAAGATAACATGCAAATGCAGTGACGTTGCGAAGTGGAAAAGTACTGGAAACAATTCATGGTAGAAATCTTGGCCAAGATTCTGCCCAAGAAAAGCACGAGAACGATAAACAGGTTTGAACAAAACCTCTATTGCCCATAATTCAACCTCCATTTCCAGGATAATTGAACCAACATCAGAGAGGCAGAGAGGCCAAGGAGATCCTCGAAACATTCAGAAATGTCGAGATCAACATACCATTATTGGATGCCATCAAACAAGTTCCGCGTTATGCCAAGTTCCTTAAAGAACTCTGCACCAACTAACGAAAATTAACTGGTAATTAAAGGGTAACAGTCGGTGAGAATGTATTCGCAGTGTTACAGTGGAGGATGCCAGCGAAATGCAAAGATAGGGGCATGTTTGCAATACCATGCATGCCATTTAGGAAAAAAAAAAGCTATGTGTGATTTGAGGCCTCCATAAATGTCATGCCTTTTTCTATTTATGAATCACTTAGCGCAGGTTTTTTGACAAAAACAGGTGTTATCATTCAATTAGCAGACATGTCTATTGTGCATCCCAAAGGAGTCATTGAGGACGTATTAGTGAAAGTCAACGGACTTATCTTTCCTGCAAACTTTTATGTGATAAAAATGGAAGAGGATAAAGGTCTTGCGTCTTTAGACATCTTGTTGGGTTGACTTTTCCTTAGTACTGCAAATACTAAGATTGACGTGCATAGCAAAACCCTCACGATAGAGTTTGACAGAGAGATCGTGAAGTTTAACGTTTTGACGCTATTAGTCACCCGAGTGAAATGTTGAAAGCACCAGATTTGGAATTCAAACCACTTCCCGAGCATCTCAATCGTGTATTTTTGGAGAATGATGAGACCATTACCGACTTAAAAGGGATTAACCCCTTGACAGACACACATAAGATTTTCTTGGAGGAAAAAATGAAACCAAAGCAAGAGGCGCAAGGATGATTGAACCCAAATATGGTGGATGTGGTAAACAAGGAAAATTTCTAAGCCCATACGAACGAAAGAATTCAGCTGGAACAGCCCCAATACTAGTTGGGGCGTCAAGCTAACGACATTAAACAAACGCTTGTTGGGAGGCAACCTAATTTTTTTATTTTATTTTATTATTTTATTATTTACCTTATTTTATTTTATTATTTATTACTTTATTTTGTTTGGATATTAATAAATTTTTCTTATTTTTTCTAGGTAAAACCGGTAAGGAAAAAACTCAAGAATTAGCATGCTTTTACTAACATCTCTTATTCTATCCCTATTCCAAGTAGGAATAGAGAATCCCTACTTTATACTTACCCAAACACCCACCCTACAGCCAAACACCCTTTCTTATACACCTTCAAACCCTAAACTTTTCCCCATTTTTCACCCAAATAACCCTCCAGCCGCTGTTCCCCTTCTCCTTCACCCCCACCATTGATTTTTCCCATCACCATGGTTAGGACTAGAAGCTATGCCGCCGCTGAACCCTCTTTCACCATCAACAGTCACCGGCGATGATTCTTGGCTCCTCAACTTGTCAACTTAGCCGACGAACGCATTCCCCTCCTTCCTCTCCTCCACGCGATGCCGAACCTTCTCTTTCTTGTAGCTATGCATTAACGAAAATGACTACATGAGGAGTTTTTCTAAAACCTTTTCTTTCACATATTTCTTTTCCTTTTTCTTTCACATCGAGGACAATGTGTTTTAAGTTAGGGAGACATTCATCATTATTTCTATCATTGTATCTGCTGCTTTCACTGTTGTGTTATTGTTGCTGCTGCCTTGTGGTTGTTTCTACCCACATTTATTTTTTAAGACTATTTTGCCTCTTTTCATGCCCAAGATTTTAACTAGGAATTGCCCATTGTTTGACCTGCGAGCATGATTCTAATCTACTGAGTTAATTATGATTTTGCTAGTTTGATTTCATCTCCATTGTTTTATTTCTATTAGGTTAAGAAAATTATGATTAATAGAGTTAACCCTATCTTGCTTATAGAAAAATCGATTAAGTCTAAATGCAAAGAGGACACTAAATATAATTGCGTGCTAAAATTATGTTCATGGCTGTTAGGTGATTGTTGAAACTTATTTTTGATACTTGATTGTTTTTCCTAGTCCTCCAAAATTAAAATTCCATTTAATGATAATAATAAATTTTGATGTCTCTGTGGTTATGAGTGTAGCTTAAAAATGTGACTAGCTAAGTAACTGGGGTAAGGTGATTGGGTTGTCATCCTACTTCGCGTCAAAAGGTTGTGTGACGTGTTAGGTAAAACTCTACTAACCAAAATTAAACAAAATTTTTTTAGGAAAGTATTGGGCTAAGTAAGCGGGGTAGGGTGCTTGGCTGTCATCTCTCTTCGCGTCAAAAGGTTCAATATATTCTTAAGAAAAAACATATATAAATATAATAAATTAGGAGTATGTTGGGCTGAGTAACCGGGGTGGGGTGCTTGGCTGTCATCTATTTTCGCATCAAAAGGTTCAATATATTCTTAAAAGAAAAAAGAAAAGAAAAGGAAAGAAAGATGTATTAATAATAAAAATGCATTTGGTGACTAAAGGTGGAAACAAATAGGGTGTCTTGGTAAGTTTAGTAAATTACCTAATTTTCATGAAATAATCCAAGTCGATTTTGATCTTTGTGTGATTAAATTGGAATACTTTTTCAGTTTTACTTAAAGCAAGCTAAAGATTCTCTTCATTTTTCATATGCATTATGCCTAATTTTTATTAAACTTTGGAGTGATGTTTCTTTCATGGCAAAAATCTAAATTTCACAGTGGATAGGAACCATACTTGAGGGTAAGCATGGGCTAAGTAGGGGGGATTTGATAATACTCTGGAATGACATATTTTTTTGTATTAATTACATATTTATTTTGAGTATGATCCTACTAATTTGAGCTATTTATTGTTTTTTATCTTGTAAGGACTAAATTGAAGGCAAAAGGAAATTTGGGAGTAAAAAGCATGAATTTAAAGATAAAATGGGCTAGCATGCGAAATAGGAAAGAAGTGGTGCCAAAAATACAAAGTGTGGAAGACATAGGGGCAAAAGTGCAAAGAAGAGATTTTATAACCACATGACTCTATTTAAATTTTAATTATATTAGGATAATTGTTAAAAATTATTATTTAGATTTAATTTTAGCTTTTATCTTTATTTATTTTTTAGAATTTAATTAGGAATAGACTAGGTTTTCTAAGTACTATAAATAGGGGAGGAGTGACACAAATTTTACTCATATTTTCTATAAACACTCTCTTTCACAAAATCTTAGCCTTTGTTCCTTTCTTTATTCAATAAAATTCCATTTTTATTAAGTTTATTTATTTTCTCCCGAAAAGCATGAGCCACTAAATTCATTTAGCCAAACGTTGTTGAAATTCCCTAAAAAGGGTTCATGAGGCTTAGAATCTACACTTAGCCTTCTCAACGAGTATTCATTGTTTCTCCGCTACGGGTCTGACGCTTCCGTCCATGTCCCTTGAAAATTGATCTTTTCATCTTGCACAAAGGCGGTTGCTTTGTACGTTTTGGGAATGTTGCACAGTCGATTCGTTAGCTTACTGCTTCAGTGGTTGTCGAGCCCAAGAGACACAATGGCATGGCATTCACCATTGAGAAGTGATGATCTAGTGTAAGACGATTCCACAAAAGTGACGGTTGGCTAGAGTCAGGTTCCTCTAAATCGTAAGTCTAAAATCTAAGTGGAGATGGTGGTCCTAGGCGTCCTCTTCCACTATAACTGGCTTATTCTATTCGAGAAGGATCACCTAAAATCCGAGGATTAAACCCAATGAGGATTGAGACAACCGGAGGCTGTAATCTCTCCATCAAAAACTTTATTTTCTCAACACTATTTATCTTTACAATTTTAATTTTAATTTACACAATTTCAAGTCAATCAAACTTTTAATTCTATTTTTTCCATGTACGCAGGTTTTCTTGGGTACGACTCGTCCGGGATCTCGAGGAATAGGAACTTGTGCAAATCAAGTACATGAGGATTTGACCCTACTTCCCTTATACTATTCTTTTCATTATTTTATTGGGATAGGATATATTTGGTGCTTTTAACGACCGCATCATCAACGGATAAAAATGATACTATCTCAACTTCAAGACATGGAACACTTTGTGATTTCATTCCAATTTCACGGTAATTCCAATTGATGTGCAATGGGCCCAACAAGTTTCAAAATGCAGTAAGGTCTAATGAACCTCGGGCTCAGATTACCCTTGCATCCAAATCGAAGAACCTTTTTCCACGGTGACACTTTTAGGAACATCTGATCTCTTACATAAAACTTAATGTCCTTTCTCTTGAAATTGGCATAAGATTTTTGTCGATCAGAAGTGGCTTTAAGACGGTCACGGATCAACTTGATAGTATTCTTAGTTTCAAAAACTAGCTCGGGGCCCAAAACTTGACGTTCATTTAACTCAGTCGAACACAACGGACTATGACACCTACAACCATACAAAGCCTAATAGGGTGCCATCTAAATACTAGACTGGAAACTATTGTTGTACACAAACTCAGCCAACGGTAGGTAATCTTCCCAACTACTCCAAAAATCTATTACACAACCCTAAAGCATATCCTCTTTTGAATGACTCTGTCAGACTGTCTGTCAGTCTAAGGATGATACACAATACTGAAATCAAGTCGGGTGCCTAAAGACTCATGAAGTTTCTTCCAGAACCGAGATGTGAAACGTGGATCTCTATTCGAGATAATTGGGATTGGAATCTCCTGCAGTCTCAAAATTTTAGCAATATACAACTTAGCTAACTTTTGCAATGAATAATCTATTCTGATAGGAACTAAATGAGTAGATTTAGTCAATCGATTTTTGATGACCCACTGAATCTTTCCTAGTAGGAGTTAAAGGAAAACCACTAACAAAATCCATTGCTACACACTCCAACTTCCGCTGAGGAATCTTAATCGGCTGAAGCAAACCTGAGGGTAACTGATGTTCACCTTAACCTTTTGGCATGTTAGACAGTGGGACATAAAAGCAACCACTTCCGTTTCAGTTAGGGCCATTAATAGAGTTCTTGGAGGTCTCAATACATTTTATTTCCACTAGGATACATAGCATAAGAGCTATTATATGCCTCATGTAGGATCAATTGCCTCAACTCCTTATCATTAGGCATATAAATCCAACCCCTAAAGCATAGAACTTTGTCGTTGTCCAAGCTAAAATCTGAAGTTTCACTTGAACCAATTTGTTGCATCCGTTGAACTAGAGACTCATCACTCAACTATTTAACTCAAATCTGTTCAACCTAAGTCGATTTAACTTGCAACTCAGCTGACAATCCACCATCCTCAACTAAACTCAAACGAGCTAACATTGCTCTCAAGTTAGACATCACTTTACGGCTAAGAGCATCGGCAACCACATTAGCTTTACCTAGATGGTACTCTATTGTGCAGTCATAATCCTTAAGCAACTCAATCCACCTATGCTGTCGAAGATTTAACTTCTTTTGAGTTAACAGATATTTGAGGCTCTTGTGGTTGGTGTAAATGATACACCTCTCACCATACAAATAATGCCTCTAGATCTTTAGAGTAAACATGATTGTGACCAACTAAAGATCGTGTGTAACATAGTTATCCACGTGTGTCTTAAGCTATCGCGACACGTAAGCAACCACTTTACCGTATTGTACCAGAACACATCCTAGCCTAACGTGTGGCGCATCACTGTACATCACAAATTCCTGATCCAATTCTAGTTGAACTAGAATAGGAGCTTGTGTCAAAACGGACTTGAGTTTATCGAAGCTAGACTACTGTGCCTCAGACCATAAAAAAGAGAATTCATACCCAGTAGCTTTGTTAAAGGTGATGCAATTAGAGAGAGTCCTTAAACGAACCTTTGGTAGTAACTGACTAAGCCTAGAAAACTCGAAGCTTAGGTACATATTTTGGTTGCTTCCACTCAACTTGGATAAACTCGGATACCTTTCGCAGTTATCACATGTCCAAGAAAAGAAACTTAAAGTAACCAAAACTCGCACTTACTGAGCTTAGCATACAACTATTTTTCTTAGAGTATTTGGAGTACAATACGATGGTAAGTATCTCGCTCAAATTTAGTCTTGGAATAAATCAGGATGTCATCAATAAAGACTACTACAAATTGGTCCAAATACGGTTGGAACACCTGGTTCATTAAGTCTATGAACGCCATTGGGGCATTTGTTAACCCAAAAGGCATCACCAGGAACTCGCAGTGTCCATAACGAGTTCTAAAGGTGGTTTTGTACACATCAGTCTATTTAACCTTGAGTTGATGGTAACCTAAACACAAATCAATCTTGGAGAAAATAGATACCCCTCGAAATTGGTTGAACAAGTCATTAATCCTCATTAGTGGGTACTTATTGTTGATTGTCAACTTGTTCAACTGACGATAATCTATACACATTCTCATTGATTCTTCTTTCTTCTTAACAAACAACATCGGTGACCCCACGGAGACACACTCGGTCGAATGAACCCCCTATCAAAAGTTCTTGAAGCTGCACTTTTAGCTCGACTAACTCCTTTGGTGCCATACGGTAAAGTGCAATGGACACCAAAGCTGTAGCTGGTAATAGATCAATACCAAACTCCACCTTTCTATCCATAGGTACTCCGAGCAATTCATCAAGAAAGATATCTGGGAATTTCTTCACAGTGCGGATATCTCCCATAGAAAAATTTACAGGAACAAAATCGAATACGAAGGCAAGGTATGCCTCGTACCCCCTTCAGACTAACTTGTCAACTACAAGAGTGGAGATTATATTGGAGAGGTAATCTTGATGCTCACCAACCATAACAACCTCATCATCCTCATCCGTTCTCAGAGTGACTCTCTTAGTTGCACAATCTAAACTGATTGGTACTCTACAAGCCAATCCATTCCCAAAATCAAATCAAATTCATTGAAGGGTAACTCTATAGATCAGTTGGGAATACCATACCATGAATCTTTAAGGGTACCCCTCTGTATACTTTATCAACCCGAACTGACTGACCCAAAGGACTAATCATAGAAAACCTTTAGTAAAATTTTTGGCAGTTATACCTAGATTTACAGAAACCACACTAGCTATATAGAGTGAGTAAATCCAATATCAATGAGAGCATAGTACAGAACAAAATGAATAAAGAATGTACATGCTATGAAGTAGCATCATCACTATCCTCGCGACATCTTACTACATAAACTAGTGCCAACTGTCGAGCCTCAGTTGGACCCACCCTTTTACCCGTGCTCTCTGTCCTCTCCTTGTACCATTACCTCCTCTACCAATACCACAACTTCTTTGTGGTTGCTGAACCACTCTCAGAGGTTGAACAGAAGCCGGAGCAGGATTCTGTGCCGTAGCTAGCACCTGATCTGGTCAACATGGACAATCTTTAACCCGATGCTCTATCGACCCACAACAGTCCTAACTTCCTCTAGTACTCACCCGGATGGCACTTCCCACAATCACTACTGAGCTAAATTTCAATCACTACAGCTGGTGTCTCAGGCCTCGGGGGCCTAACAAATCTTGCCCGTTTCTTAGGGCACTGTCTAGAACCAAAGGGACCCAAATTCGTCTTAATCTTACTCTGATCCCTCTCATGGTCATGCCGCTCGCTCTCATTATGCTTCACCTATTCCACATGCATTACCTTATCAACAGAACTGATGCGAACCCGGTCGCATCATGTTACGACGCAACTCGATGCCATCGAGATTGGCCTAAGCTCGAGGGGCCTAAGTGCAAAATGAAGCTTCATTACAAGCTCATTCAGCTCAATAGGCGTCCTTTGCAATTTTTTGCAAGCTGAACTTTAATTTTATTAAACTCATCTTAGTTTAATAATTAAGTTGCTAGACTTTAATTAAACTCATCTTAGTTTAATAATTGTTTTTCATTTTATTAAACTTCTCTTAGTTAAATAATTCTGGAAATAAATGCTTAACTTAGTTTATTTAATTGTTGGAATAACTTATTATTAAATATGTTTATTAGAGTTTATTAAATTAAGTTGTGAGTTAAAGTAGTTCATTTATAAGTTTATTTACTAAGCTTATTAAGTTTAGTGTGTTTAATGTATTTTGTGTTTAATATGTTTTTAAATGTTTTTAATATGTTTGTTTTAATATGTTTGATTGCAGGTGACTCAAGGGCTAGTACAAAGTGATTAATGTAACTTTTGAGTAGAAATTGGTTACATACAATGGGGCATTATACATCATTAAAAGGAGCTGTTATGACAATTAAAGGAAGTATTACACATCCTTTAAATTTGGTAGCAGCCTATTCTTCTTCCATAACCGTTTGTTGCTTAAATGATCACACCATGAGTTCAAAATACCATTAAAGCTGCTGGTGACCATTCGGCTGCCAAGAGGGAATGAAACCAGGCATTCAAGCTCATTAAATTAACCCATTAGGAGTAATAATTCATATTGATAGTTGCTGTTATTTAGCTTGGAGGAACTCAAGAGTTTTTACTTAATGATTAAGCTTTATTTCAGACATTAAACATCACATTAAAGTTGAATTCATGTGAATTTTCATCTAACATCATGTAAGCACTATAAATACTTTGTAATTAGTGTAACGCCCCAAATTTTTGGGCATATTAGAATTGGGCCTATTGGGCCTTGGGCATGGGAGCGTTTAAAATTTTTGAGAATAAGAGAACGGCACTAATACAAGTTGGACCTATTGGGTGAGTGATTTTGGAAGGTTAGGGGGCTTCCATGAAGTCTCAGGTTCAAACCTGAGCTTTAGGAAAAATTTTGGTTTTAGGTGAATAAAACCCTAGGAGGAAGTAAGTAGGCTTTGAGAATAAAATGTGGAAAAAAAATGACACAAAAAAGTGAGTGGTCTAGTGGCAAGGCGTCATTAAGGGTGTAAGAGAGAGCTTGGGTTCAAGTCTTGGCTCTTGCAGTTCATTTTGATTTCCTTTTAATGAACTTAGACTTTGGCCCATAGACTTATATTTAGTTGTGCTTGTTTTGTTACACAAGGAGTTAGTTGGTAAAGTGGCTAGCGGTGTGGATTAAGTTATAGGGGGAGCCGGAGTTTGAAACCCCTTGTATGCAAATGTGTCTATTTTGCTAATTTGGGACGGTTTTGGAGAATTGATGGAGGGATCTCTCATCGGGAAGCTAGCATGAGAGTAGGCGAGAAGTTGGCTTTAAATAGAGCGATCTATGAGGAGGGTAAGCCTACCTTGGTTGGCGTTTGGGCATTAGAATGTTCAGAGGGCGGATTAACTCCAGATTCCTATCAGGTGTGTATGTTGCACTACTCTAGCTGTAGAGCGACAAATGCTGAAATGCCGGTTACACGACGATGGTAGCCACACAAGCGTGCGAGCGCAGGTGTGGGAGCTTCAACGCGATAGTTGAGGCCATCATGAGTGTTCTTGTGGGTTTAGACTATTTGGGCCACAATGGGCCGAAAAGGGCCATGTGGGGCCAATGGGCCCATGGGCCCAATTGTATAAGTTGTATGATTGTGTAGTAAATATTGGACTAGACTATGTGATCTTATATCTGTGGCTAGATTTGGGCTAAATGGGCCACATGAGTGTGTGGGCCTATTTGGGTGAGAATGGGCCTTAGGCCCATTCACATCGTTATCTCATTTCTTCCTCTTAGGGTGATCGATTACTTTGTGGTTGTGATTTAAGCATTCGTGTTGACTCTGGTTCTGTAAGATCATGTTCTTGCTGAGTAGAGGGGATTCTAGCCATAGGGTGGCGGCAAAGGTGCCAGTCGAGACTGTGCACATCGCCTCCACTCCCAAGTTTAAGCGGCATAGGGTGTCAGCGATTCGGGACTTTCCGCCTGGATGCAGAAGGGTGATGGCATCAAACTTTGGTTTAACTAGGCAAATCGCAGTTGATCGTTCTAGTGAATGTGAAGGCGCTTGTGATTATTTAGTTCTCTACATGATAAGGTGTGTATACGTATACATTGTTCTGATTGTTAATCAGTTGAAAAGCTGAAGGTGCATATATTGTACTATCTTGACTATTAATCGGTATTATGTCGAAAAGCTAAAACACCGACGAGTGATGCCATACGAGCGAGCGATCATGAGTGTGGTGAACCGAGCTCACGGAGCGTGGCGTGTGATGAGAAAGGCCACCATGAGTGAATTCATGGGCTTGGGCCGTAGTGGGTCACTTGGGCTGTAATGGGCCATAGGGCCCGTGAATGCAAGTCACACTGTTAAATGGGAAATGGATAGGCGTATCATGTCGCGCACATGACTTGGGTGCTTTGGGCCGCGTAAGGTCGAAAGGGGGCAATGTGGGCCCAATAGGCTTGTGGGCCACACAGATGAAATGTCCATGATGCGATAAGTTATTGATTTGGGTTGTGCTGTTGCATAGTCGTGGTTATTTCTAGGCTAACTGGGCCACATGAGTATGTGGGCCCACTTGGGCAGGGTAATTGGCCTTAGGCTCATTTTTGCCGTTAAGTCAATTTAGATTTCCTAAGTCACTTGAGGCGACGATGGAACTTCTGTTGGGTTGTTAATAACCCTCAATTTGTAAAATTACTGAAATACCCTTGATTTGTAAAATTACTAAAATACCCTCGATTTGTAAAATTACTAAAATACCCACGATTTTAAAGTTACTGAAATACCCTAATTTGTAAAATTACCGAAAGACCCGTGATTTATGAAATTACTAAAATACCCTTGGTTTACAAATTACTAAAATACCCCTGTAGGGTAGAATTATCGAATTACCCCTGTAAGGTAGAATCATCGAATCACCTCGTAGGGTAAAATTACCGACATACCCTTATAGGGTAAAATGACTGACTTGTGCTATGATTTGACTGATTTGACTGTGATTGTATGACTGTGTTTTAACTGACTTGACTACGGGCATGTGTCTGATATGCTGTTAATATGTGTTGAAATGACTGTTACCATACACGTGTAATGATTGAGCATGACATACACGACATATTGCATGAGATTGAGACTTGTGATGGAGGAAGTACTATACTAGTGGCTCTGCCACATTTTACTACTCTAGTGGCTTCGCCACGTATACTGATTTTTGTGGCTTGGCCACTTTCACTGTTATTAGTAGCTCTACTGCGTTAGTACTATGTACTAGTAGCTTTGCCACGTTTTACTATTATAGTGGCATCGCCACGTAATATAATTTTAGTGGCTCATCCACATATACTATTATTAGCAGCTTTGCTGCGTTATTATTGGCAGCTAGGCTGCGTTATTGGTGTGCTAGCTGGGTGGGTTGACTTGGTCCCCACATGGTGTGTTGTTTGGTACGGGTGGTGTATTGGCTGGACTGGGTTGGGATGCATCCTCATATTGGTGCATATATTTTTATGAGATCTATCACTTGGGCTTAGGCCACTTGTTCTGTTATTGGTTTAGGCTATGCCCAATTGATTGTGTTATGGGTTGTGACCCAAATGATATGGTAGTGGGCTTTGGCCCACGTATGCTCTGAACTAGACTGTACTATTATTGTTAAAGGGCTTTGGCCCTAACTGTTTCTGTTTTCATTTCTGTATACTGACCGTTACTCTAGTAAGGGGATTACACACTGAGTTTTCATAAACTCACCCCTTTTTTTAACTGTGCAGGTAATCCTCAGCCTTAGACGGATCGGAGCTGCGAGGGACTCGAAGAGGACCACACACTGCTTATGCTTGCTGTTTTGATTATTTACTTTTAAATATTTTGATTTGAGTTGTAATAAAGCCTCTTTTAACTTATTATTTATGATATTTATTTATGATGTTTTCTAATCGCTAAAAGTGGGATATGATTTCCAAAATGATAACTGTCTTCAAAACACTACGTTTCCACAACGTTTTCAAAATGCTTCTGCTACTAAATTTTTAAACATCACATTTTCGTAAATTGTTTATTTTAAATATACTTCCGCAACGGATAAGGTTTTAAAAGTAACTACGTTTTCAAGTGGATAACAATTGCTTAAGTGTTTTGAGTTTTAACAAAAATGCTTTAACTCTCAAACAGGTTTTAACAACAAGGAAATATGGTTTTGAAAAACACTTCCATGTGACCCGCCAAATTCAGGCCTAACTTCTAGGTCGGGTTTGGGGGTGTTACAATTAGCTTGTTTAGGGGACTTTTGCTACCTTTTGAATGTTTATAACATTTTGTGAGTTTTCCAACTCTCCTATTTTGTTTTAAAACTCAAGCTGACTTATCTAGCAAAAGCTAGTGGCGTATACCTTGTTTTTTTTTTTGAACTTATCACTCCTAAACCAAGTGTGGCGTTCACCCTTATACCGATTGGTTCCTATCTCCATATAGATAGTGGGTCACGGTTTAGCTATCCTTCTATTCACCTTTAAGTGTCTTATAAGATTTGGGTTAGTACTCTATTTTAGTACTAGTTCTTTCTTGACCTTAAAGCTATTCGAACCATTCCTATTACCATTTTTTGAACACCCAAGTTCCTTTGTTAAATCAAACCATATCCCTTAATTATCTTAAACTATCACAGACCCCTTTGTTTAAAGCCTTACTTAGCCAAATTCAACCATTACTCTGTTCAAGAACGATACTTCTCCATTTTAATGATCGGGCAACAAACGACTCGAATCAACACTGAAACGGGTTCGTGTCATTTGGTATCAGAGCTAGCTAAAATCGAGGAGTACGAACGTTCGTGAAATTTTCGGAGTAAGTATTCGAAAAACATTCGTGAATTCAAAGTATTCACTGTAATTAGTATTTTGCAATTGAAAAAAAAGAAATTCAAAATTATTAAAAAAAAAGAGATTGAAAGTGTTTATAGTTTTCTTTATTGAAAGTGTTTATAGTTTTCTTTTACCCGATCTTCAAAGCTGCTTCTCCATCAAATTCAAACCCAAACGCCACATTTAGCACCTTTTTTTTTTAATTTTCTTTCAGCCTACCAAAACCAACATCATCAATCATCGTAACCTTTTTAAAGCCGACCTTTAGGCTTGCTTATAAATCTAATTGAGTCTTCTACGAACTTCGAGAGGCGAAACGGGTGGTAAGAGGCACGAGAGTTAGTGAGAGCATTCGAGTGTAGAAAAAGCCGTAAAAGAGTGCAAACACGAGTGGAGTGCCATATTATTTTTCTTTGTAAGTGAATAGTGAGGTTTGAAGTGAGGTTCAAATAAAATGTCTCTAAGTTTCGAAAGAAAAGTTGCTACTGTTGGTGGTTGGTTTGATCCATCATACCAAGCATCCAATCAAAGCGAAAGGCAACGCGATCATAGAAATCAAGGCATACCTTAAATGGGAAAAGAAAGTAAAATTGGTTTTTGAGTACCACGACTACTCGGAAAGCAAGAAAGTAAGGCTTGTGGTGAACGGTTTCTCTGATTATGCCATGACTTGGTTGGATCAATTCACCACGAGTTGAAGACAAAATAGAGAGCATCCGATATCCACTTGGTCTAAAATGAAAGCCGTAATGCGTAAGCGTTTCCTCCCATCTTCCTACCATCGGGAGTGAATTTCACCAAGTCGAGGAATGGAGATAAGATCCTCACGAAGACAAGCATCCCATGAGTATTTAAGAAGAGATCCATATTGCGAGTCTTATATGCCAATGGGTTCAGGACAAAGTAAAGAAAACTTCGAGTTTGATTCCTTCCGAGATGACAAACGAAAAGGTAGATATGTCTCTACAAGTGCATCAATTTATTCATTCGTGGGGGATTGTTTACGAAGTGGCAAATGTGTTTCAAAAGCATCAAAGTACTCGACCATGGAGGATCTATCACGAGAAGATGATTGTCTTTCGTATGAAAACCCCTACTCTTATGCTCAACGAAAAATTTCTCATTTTGATTCTTTCTTGTTTTCTTCTTTTGTAATGAAATTGAAACAGTATGTGAAAAAGTTAAAGAAATTGAAAATGAAGAAAAAGAGAATGAAAAGGAGAAAAAAAGATCGAGATTAAAAAAGAAAAAGAGTGCAAGCTAGAAAAGCATATCGAAAAAGAGAGAGAGAGAGTAAAAGAAAAAAGTGACAATAAGTTTTTAGAAATAAAAGAGATTAAGGTAAAAGATCGAGAGTTGAAAATGAGCTAGAAAAAGAAACGAGTGAAAAGGAAGAAAATGAGCAAGAAAAAGTGTGGAGTGATTTTACTAACCATTTCGTGAGTTCTCTTTGTATTATTTCTTCCTTTCAGGTTTCTGAAGATTCTATTGAGAAATTCCAACTTCGATATCTTCTGAAGGAGAGAAGATTCACGTTGGTTGAAAAATGTAATGTTATCAACGAACCTAGTTTGCCTATGCCAAAGGGTAAGGAAGGTATGGAATCTAAAGTTTTTAAGTTATATCAGCTCCATTTGATTGTTGAAGATTTAGTTTTTGAAAAATGTTTGAACTTTGACTTGGTTAATTACTCCTCCTTTATTTATAATGATTTGTTTACTTTAAAAGATCGCAAGGAGAGTACAATTACTGAAAATTGTGGTATTGATGAGATTATTGGTGAAGTAGTAATCAATCGGCAATTGCAAGGATTGGATGTGCAAAAAATGAATCATATAAATCTTTTCATTTGCTTGATTTTGGTGAAAACAAGCGGATGCGATTTGAGGCATATGAATGTCTGAAAACTTACATGCCTATTCGAATGAAATGTGACAGGTCTGATTGTTTGAATGTTAGTATTCTCACATCTTATTTATTTCGTATATGTGAGTTGTTGATGAAAGAAAATCCTTTACTTTTTTTAATAATGAACAACCAAAATCGTGTGTTTAAGCTCACAACAAGTCATTTTGAGTTGTTACTAAAAAAGGGTAGCATCGTAATTTCATTTTAAATAAATATGCTGAACCTTTTCATCAGCTTCGAATTCTATTTTTTGTTCAAAAAATAAAAGAAGTGAATTTTGTTGGCTTGCAAAGTCAAACTTGAATTTTTGACTCCGGAGGTTATTCTAAATTGTGGTTTAAAATATTCGATCGTGTTTTGCAAGATTATACTACTCAATTGCTACATGTTCTTTCTAAGTTGCTGTTCATGACACTTTCGAGTCAGATTGGAGAGGTAAGAGGAAATATTAATTTTAATCCCGGAGATCAATGTTCTTTATCATTGTTCAAAAGATTTGAGTTATGGACTTTTTATGTTCAAATGTATGACTTTCGAATGCTCTAAGATTCTAGTTTGTTTCCCTCAAGGAACAAGTAAATTCAATTTTTTTTATCCCGGCATTGATACATATGTTCAAATTGTGCATAATGATTTCGAAAGTTCTTTGAAGTTCATCATCCATGCTGTCACTAATCTTTTTCATTTTTGTGAAGGTGACATTTGGAAATGGATTCCTCCTAAAGAGGGAGGCAAGCGTCTAACCTATTTCATTTTCGAGACTTGCGTAGTTTCCAAGTTTGTGATGATGAAAATTTTTTCGCGAGCAAGCGACCCGATTTGAGGACAAATCGTCTTCAAGAGGGAGGGTATGATGCAAACCCAGTCACATCATGTTACGACGCAACTCGACGCCATCGAGATTGGCCTAAGCTCGAGGGGCCTAAGTGCAAAATGAAGCTTCATTACAAGCTCATTCAGCTCAATAGGCATCCTTTGCAATTTATTGCAAGCTGAACTTTAATTTTATTAAACTCATCTTAGTTTAATAATTGTTTGTCATTTTTATTAAACTTCTTTTAGTTAAATAATTGTTGGAAATAAATGCTTAACTTAGTTTATTTAATTGCTGGAATAACTTATTGTTAAATATGTTTATTACAGTTTATTAAGAAGAGCCCTAACAATGGCTTCTCTCAAATTTTCGCCAGCTTTGGGGAAGAAGATGAATGAAAATTCTATCATCTTTTTCCGATTTTAATCATTTAATTGACAAATGACCAAAATGCCATTTTGTCCAACTTTCAAATTTTAACCCATTCATGCCCAATTTTGTTCAAAAATTAGAATTTGGGAAAATTACTATTTAAGGACCTCTAATTGATATTCTAAAGCTATTTCATACAAATAACTTCTAGAATACCATATTTTGCAACTTTTGCAATTTAGTCCTTTTAGACAATTCAATCACAATTTGACAAAATTGCTTCATGAAACTTTCACACTAACATGCAAACATGACATAGACCTCAAAAACTCATACATATACCTCAGATTTGTGGTCTCGCACCACTATTCCGACTAGGCTCTAAATCGAGATGATACAACTCTCCCCCTTTAGAGATTTTCGCCCCCAAAAATCTTACCAGTAAAGAGGTTTGGATGTTGCTCTCTCATAGCTTCTTCCGTTTCCCACGTAGCTTCTTCCACACCGTGTTTTTGCCACAACACTTTCACAAGGGCTATGTTCTTATTCCTCAACTTTTTCACTTCTCGAGCCATAATTTTAATCGTCTCCTCTTCATAAGACATATCTAGTCTTATCTCAATTTCCGTTGAAGGAATCACATGCGAAGGATCGGAGCTATATCGTCGTAACATTGGCATATGAAACACATTATGAATCTTTTCTAATTCTACCGGCAAGGCCAAATGGTAAGCTACTGGTCCAATTCTGTCGGTAATTTCATACGGCCCTATGAATCTTGGACTCAATTTCCCTTTTCGTCCAAATCTCATGATCTTCTTCCATTAAGATGCTTTCAAAAACACTTTGTCACCCACATTAAAATCAATTTCTTTTCTTTTCAAATCCGCATACGACTTCTGTCGGTCCGAAGCAGCTTTCAGACCATCACGGATCACTTTCACTTTCTCTTCAATTTCTTTCACTAGGTCGACCCCAAGGATTCGTTTCTCACTAAGCTCGGTCCAATACAAAGGAGTCCGACACTTACGACTATACAAGGCCTCATACGGAGCCATCTGTATACTCGACTGATAACTGTTGTTGTAAGAAAATTCGACTAAAGGTAGATATTTCTCCCAACTACCTTCGAATTCTAACACACAGCATCGAAGCATATCTTCAAGAACTTGAATCACTCTTTCTGACTAGCCGTCAGTTTGCGGATGGAACGCAGTACTGAAATTTAACCTCATACCCATGGCTTCTTGCAACTTCTTCCAAAACCTCGAAGTAAACCTCGAATCTCTATCCGATATTATAGACATAGGCACACCATGCAATCTCACTATCTCTGCAACATACAATTCAACTAACTTATCCAGTGAATAATCAACCTGTACTAGAATAAAGTGAGCCGACTTCATCAACCTATCCACAACTACCCACACAGCATCTTTCTTTTTTGGAGTCATCGACAGCCCCGTCACAAAATCCATGGTAACCCGAACCCATTTCCATTCGAGAACCATCATTGGCTGAAGTAATCCCGAAGGCACTTGATGCTCAGCTTTCACCTGTTGAAAAATTAGGCATTTTGCCACAAACTCTAAAATGTCTCTTTTCATACCGACCACAAGTAAAACTTTCTCAAATCGTTGTACATTTTGGTACTGCCTGGGTGTACTGACAAATAACTACTATGCGCCTCATGCAAAAATTTTCATATTAACTCTTCATCTCTTGGTACACAAATTCTGTCATTGTACATCAAACAATCATCCGTACCCACTCGAAAATTAGAATCACTTTCTAATCCACACTTAGCTCTCTTAGCTTGCATCTCACTATCATTTCTTTGAGCCTCACTTATCTGTTGAACAAATAGTGGCTTAGCTCTCAACTCTGCTAAAATAACACCATCATCAGACAATGCTAAGCTCGTGTTCATAACTCTTAGAGCACACAAGGATTTCCTACTTAGGGCATCCGCAACCATATTAGCTTTTCCTGGATGATAATCAATGACTAACTCATAGTCTTTCAACAATTCAAGCCATCACCTCTGTCCCAAATTCAGATTCTTTGATCCATCAAATACTTCAAACTCTTGTGATCCGTAAAGATTCGACACTTTTCCCCATACAAGTAATGTCACCAAATCTTTAACGCGAAAATAATCACAACCAACTCCAAATCGTGAGTTGGATAATTCTTCTCGTGCTGTTTTAACTGTCTAGAGGCGTAAGCGACTACTTTACCCTCTTGCATCAACACGCATCCGAGACCATTAAACAATGCATCACTATAAACCACGAACTCCTTTCTCGATTCTAGTTGAACCAAAACCTGTGCCTCAGTCAACAATGTTTTCAACCTCTTGAAACTTTGTTGACATATCTCAGACCAATCAAAATTTACATCTTTATGTAACCGTTTCGTCATCGAGGTAGCAATTATAGAAAATCCCTTTACGAAACGTCTGTAATATACCGCTAAACCCAGAAAGCTTCTAACTTCTGATACGTTCCTCTGCTGGTTCCAATCCACAATATCTGATATCTTACTTGGATCAACTCGGATACCATCACCCGACACAATGTGTCCTAGGAATCCAACCTCTCGGAGCCAAAACTCACTCTTGCTAAACTTAGCATGCAACTGCCTATCTCTTAAAGTTTGAAAGAAAATTCTCAAATGTTCTTCATGATCGTTCTCATCCTGAGGATAGATCAATATGTCGTCAATGAAGACAACCACAAACTTGTCCACATACGGTCTGAAGACACAGTTCATCAGATCCATGAAAATTGCAGATGCATTCGTTAAACCAAACGGCATAACCAGAAACTCGTAATGGCCATATCTTGTTCGAAATGCAGTTTTCAACACATCTTGCTCTTTCACTCTCAACTGATAATAACTAGACCTCAAATCTATCTTGGAGAACATTGAAGCTCTATTCAGTTGATCAAAAAGATCATCAATCCTTGGTAAATGATACTTATTCTTCACCATCACTTTCTTGAGTTGTCTGTAGTTTATGCACAATCTCATCGACCCATCTTTCTTCTTCACAAATATTACCGGAACACCCCACAGTGAGTAGCTCGGTCTCACAAAACCTTTATCTGTCAACTCTTGCAACTGAACCTTCATTTCTTTCAACTCTACAGGTGCCATCCTATACGGAGCAATTAAAATAGGTGCCGTTCCCGGATTAGCTCAATCCTAAACTTGACCTCTCTCACAGGAGGTAATCCGGGTAACTCCTCCGAGAATACATCCGGATATTCACATACCACCGGCACTGATTCAATCTTCACCTTAGAATCTTGAGTATTCAATACAAACGTGAGATAGGACTCACATCCCTTTCTCAAGCATTTCTCGGCCATTAAGGAAGAAATCATCACTGGTAGACTATCCGATCCACTTGATTCAACCCAAACAACATCTCTACCCTCACATTTTAGCTTGATAAACTTACTACCATAATTCACTAAGACATTATGTGTAGTCAACCAATCCATGCCAAGGATTAAATCAAACTCATCAAACGGAAACAACATCAGGTTTGTAGGAAAACCATGACTCTTAACCATCAAAGGACAGTTCTTACACACCTTGTCTACAAATACATACTTACCTAACGGGTTTGACACTTTACCACAATGTCCGTAGACTCAACGGTTATACTCAAACTAGATGCCAATCTCATGTAAATATAGGAATGGGTAGACCCTGGGTCAATTAAAGTAATAACAAAGGTGTCATCAAGAGAAAAAGTACCAGTTATCACATCTGGGGAGGATGCCTCTTCGCGAGTGGGAATGGCATACGACCTAGCAGGTGCTCGACCCTCCGAGCTCACAGCAGAATCTCATGATGCACCTCTACCACTAATCCCCCCTCCCGGGTTCTTTGGTGGTCTACCCCTCAAAGGTACATTGCTAGGTCTTATCTCTTGCTTCTCTTCCTAGTCATCCCTCTCAGGGAAATTTTGGATAAAATGGTTGGGGGAACAACACTTATAACATTTTCACTGTTACCCCAACACTCTCTAGTGTGATATCTACCACAACTTGGACATTTTGATTTGTTCTTTGGATTGCCTACACTTTCCATTGAGGTGGCTTGGGCACTTGAACCCGAACGAGTGTTGCCTTGATCTTGAGGTGAATATCCAACTGATGTAATGGTCCGGGGATTTGCCTCCTTGGATCTCTTCGATTGAGCTTGGTAAGATTTGCCCATCGGCCGTTTTCTTGCATCTCGAGCCTCATTCACCGCTCTCCTCTTTTCCTTACTCAGTTCTTCAGCCTTACTTGCCTTATCAACCAACACTGCGAACTCTTTCAACTCCAAAATACCAGCCAAGAGTTTGATATCGTCATTCAGTCCATCTTCAAACCTTTTACATAAAATGGCCTCTATCGACACATATTCTTGAGCGTATTAGCTAAGCCTAACAAACTCACGCTCATATTCTGCTACTAACATTCTCCATTGCTTCAATTCAAGGAATTCCTTCCTTTTCCGATCGGTAAATCTCTGGCTTATATACTTCTTCCAGAACTCTTCCAAAAAGAAGTACCACATCACCCGTTCTCTCGGGACTACCGACGTCAACGTCTTCTACCAATGGTATACCGAGTCTCTTAGTAAAGATACGACACACTTCAGGCTCTTTTTGGGTGTACATGAGAGTTCATCGAACACCCTCATTGAGTTTTCTAGCTAGAACTCCCTTCTTAGGGTCATCATCAACCTTAAACCTAAACTCTTCAGCCCCATGTTTCCTAATCTTATCCACTGGGGGCTTCGTCACTCTCACTACTTCTATACCTTTAATAGCCACTAGAACTGGCTGAGGTACAGGAGGAGGTGGAGGAGGTTGAGCATTAGGGTTTGCTCAAACGTAACTCGAGTACCAGTTACTCATCATCTAGAGAAAGGCTTCCCGAGCCTCGTCTCCTTGACCCCTAGTCTCGGGTTCACTCTGTACAGGCGTAGTCCATTGCGCGGGAGCTGATGCATTACTAGCTGCGTCATCAGCAGTCGATTGATCGAGATCTATACACTATATAAACAAGTTTAAAATCATCAGAAGCCACCACACTATCATTATACGCTTATGGCATGTATAGCTAGACTCTTACACCCGCTACGGTAGTCCTAAAACCAACTAAACCATAGCTCTGATACCACTAAATGTAACACCCCTTACCCGTAATCCATGCCAAAATTGGTCCTGAGGCATTACCAGATTAAAACCATATGATCACCACTTAGGCTCATTGATTACTCTCTTAAGTCACCTCTACAACCTTAATCTCGACTTATGAGGCCTCACTCATACACACAAAAATCTCGAGACCCTATTGAAAAATTTTACAATTTTAAAAATTTTCCACCTAAATAGGGAATACACGCCCGTGTAAGGTCACACATGCCCATGCCCTCAACCCGTGCATGGGAAACCAAGCATTCTGCCAATGCCCCACGGCTAGGGCACACGCCCGTGCTCACCACCCGTGGTGAACACTGGCTACACCACATGGCCTGAAGTCTAGACACACGCCCATGACCTATACTACTCGAATCTGTCAAAGAGACACGACCAAGGCACAAGCCTGTGTGTCTAACCACATGGGCAAGCCAAGTTCTTTTCACTCCTCAAGTTCTTACAACATATACTCAAACAACACATCCATAATCAACTCAAATTCAAACACAATCTTACATGGGTAACTACATTTTTTTTTCATATAATAAAGTAGCCAACAAATATGGCATTATACAAAATAGATTATCCATCTATAGGCTAACACATCTTAGCCATTTACAACAAAATTCACTAACTTGTCTAGCCCCTATACATGCCATATACAAAACATTTAGTCTAGTGTACCAGAGTGAGCTGATAGTGTGGGCGATCTTTCGATTAATCCACCTATCTAGATTCAACCCTCTTTCTCTATAAGACAAGGAAAGAAAAAGAGTAAGCCTTGAGCTTAGTAAGTTTACACATAAACAATTTAAGCATTCTAGTATAAACTAATCAACAATTAGCATTATACTACCAAATAAATCCACATCCACAATTATGCTTATCTTTCTATCCCTTACCACATGTCCAAAACATTATGAGTCACATACTCATAATTATTGACATGCACCCCTGCACTCAATACCATATTTACTCAAAAATACGACACATCATTTATCACACTAATACATCCACACAGCTAAATTACTCGGTGGTTTCGTACTTAGCCCACCACAATCAGGTAATAAGGTAGTATCACACATAGCCTACCAAGAGGTACCCATAGTGGTTTCACACATAGCCCACTAAATAATATACTTAACTATGGTATCGCACACAACCCATAGTTGTTAAGTATTAAGGTGGAATCGCACTTAGCCCACCATCAAATATTATCACTACTTATCCACATATCTACTTATTCATTCATGATATCTACCACATTCATTCCATTTGAACCATATAGGTTCTCAATCATTCTCATTCATTTTCATTCATGCTACACACTAGCTAGCATTAAGAATGCATAAGTATAACGCATTGATTACGCATAAATTGATTACGCATAAACTTACCTCGATACTCAAAAAGTATAAAGATGTGCAATTTAGTCCACCACCTTGCTCTTGCCTCGATTTTGATCCGGGCTTCATCTTTCTTGATCTATAATGATAAATCAACTCATTCAATACACACATTGACTAAATTGACCATTATCTCATACTTTAGCAAAATTACCATTTTACCTTTAAACTTTCTCATATTAACACATTTGGCCCAAGGCTCGTAAAGTGATTTTCATTCAACTTTCTAGCCTTTTATGCATAGTCAAATCATTTACTCAACTAAGTAAATCATCAATTCTTACTAAATCCAACATGTATGATCAATCTTAAAACTTTCACAAACTACTCCCTACATGTATTTTTCATGGAATTCTCTTAGTAAAAGATGTTTCTACTACATCAAGCTTTCATATTCTTCCATAAAACATCAAAGTACATGCATGTTATACATAGGTATGTATTTTTTAACATCCATCTTAGCTCAACATATAGCTAAAAATAGCTTACTCATGCTATTAGGACTTCAAAAATACGAAGAATATAAAAAACAGAGCTAGAATACACTTACTAGCTAGCTTGGAAAGTTGAAGAGCCCTAACAATGGCTTCTCTCAAATTTTCGGCAGCCTTGGGGTAGAAGATGAATGAAAATTCTATCATCTTTTTCCCATTTTAATCATTTAATTGACAAATGACCAAAATGCCCATTTTTCCAACTTTCAAATTTTAACCCATTCATGCCCAATTTTGTCCAAAAATTAGAATTTGGGAAAGTTACTATTTAAGGACCTCTAATTGATATTCTAAAGCTATTTCATACAAATAACTGCTAGAATACCACATTTTGCAACTTTTGCAATTTAGTTCTTTTGGACAATTTAATCACAATTTGACAAAATTGCTTCATGAAACTTTCACACTAACATGCAAACATGGCATAGACCTCAAAAACTCATACATATATCTCAAATTTGTGGTCTCGCACCACTATTCCGACTAGGCCCTAAATTGAGATGTTACACATTTAGTACTTTTTGGAGTGTAGTGATGGGTGGGTTGATTATATCCCCACATGGAGTGTAGGGTTGGACAGAGATGGAGTGTATAAATTTGGTGGGTAGGACTTGTATCTTTGCATAATTTGATATCAGATCGACATCGATACCATAATGGGCCAAGTCTAAAATGAATGACTACCTCTGTACTGAGATGGGCTAAAGCCCAAACTGATACTGTCACTGATTCTGAAAAGGGCTTAGGTCCAGATTGTGATTGCCTTCTGTCTATCTATTTTCTTTCTATGGGATTACACACTGAGTTTACGAAAGCTCACCTTTCTGATTTGACTGTACAAGTAACCCTCAGACATAAGTGGATTGGTGCGACAGAGGACTCCGAGGTGGCCACACGACCTAAATTATTCGATTAGTACTTAATAATGATTATTAATTTTATTTTGGAGTATTTTACTGTAATAATGGCCTTTTTGGATATTCATGGTTAATTTGAGATTTCTATTTGATTTACAACTGCTGATAGTAGGGTTAATTGAGTTTTCAAAAAGAATCAACTGTTTTAACAAAATACACCCAAATACGTAAACTAATTTATAAAGCTTCCGCAATAAGTGACGTTTTGAAAATTAACAACGTTTTGGAAAAGAATAATTTTGTGATAATGAACTACGTTTGAAAATTTACGACACATCGTAGAATTAACACAAGATTTGGTATGAAGGTTAAATAGAAAAGAGGTTTTTACAACAACTCATTTATTTCAAAAAACACTACCATGTAACATCGCTAGATTCGGCCATAACGTCTAGGCCGGTTTGAGGTGTTACATATTTGTTTTGAGGTGTTACATACTTGCTTCTTCATTTTTTTATCTTTTTTAAGTCACTTCTATTTGATGTTTTAGTGCAGAAAACTTCAAGTGGGAAAAGCAATACCTATAGATCTTAGCAATTAGCAATTTAAAACATCAGTCTTTCACTACAAAAGTCATGACAAAATTGTGAAGTGCTAAAAAATTATGGTGGACTGCTAAAATTGATGACTTATGATACAACTGATAATATGGTATTTTATCATTTACCCAAGTTTTGTAATGTATTTATCATTGAGAAGCATCTTTGTGGGAGGTTCCTGCTGGTTGAATTCACTTATTTATTTTTTATATATTATGGCAGCAATTTGTTGATAAAGATGAAATGAGTTGGTTTGGAGACAAGAGGATTTATATTAATTTTACTTGTCAACAAAACATTTTATTGGCTGATGCATAAATTGGAGGGATTTGAAGAAGGTTACATTGTGCTTTTTCATTTTCATATAATTTTAGCATACAAAATTATATTCTATACATATTTCAACATTGAAATATCTCTAAAAAATATATTCAGTGTTTGAAATTTTATTAAATAAATATCTCTAAATTAGAATATTAGTTTTTCTATTAAATAAATATTATTTGTTTTCTACTAATTCAATCAAGATTCTCCCATCTCTCCCTATAGATAGATGACACTGGTAGAGCTATAAACACAACAGTTCATATAAGTTTTCAATATTAATAGTCTGCCAAAAAATAGCTGTAATAGGCCCATTTTGCCCGGCCCGTTAGAAACCCATCAAAATAAAAAATAACAATAAAAATAAATAAAAACCAATGCTTTTATAGTCGAGTACAGACTCAAAATATTAAACTACCTATGGCCCAAATTACAGACCCACTACTCTACCCCCAAACCCGTTACACCCAGGCCTAATTGGTCCAAATCAGACCCAAACCAATGCTGCCCGAAAGGGCCCAAAATGCTAAGCAGAATTAGGAAACCTAGGGTTTTTGGAAAACCCCAAGCACCGCAGCCTCAACACCGCCCTTCAGTCATGCCGCAATCCGCGCACGAATGATGCCCCCATCGCCGCCGCACCCTACTTCACCGCACATAAAAGGAAAAGACAAAGCAAAATGGAAGGAAAGAACAGAAAAACTAGCAAGGCAGATTTTGTTTCTTTTTTTTTTTACGATTTATTTCGGGTTTATATAAACCCCAAAAGAAACCTGTAAAAGACACACAATAGATACAAATACACAGAAAAAACATATATAATCAAATATATACAGAGATTAAAAAAACTCAGAAGCAGAAGGTGATTTTTTTTAAGTTTTTATTTTTTCGATTCATGCATTTTTATGCAAAATACTATTTAAATAGAAAGTACGAGAATACCCTTTAAATCGCGTGAAAAAGTGAAGATTTTCGGCCTTCAGCCGTCGTATCTGGCGGTGTCGACGGTGGCGCTTAAGGCGGTGGCCCTTAGGTCCGGTGACCGGAACCCAATCGGGTGATGAGGGGATTTGAGAGATTTTTTTTTGAATTTTTTTTAAAGAAGGTTTAAATGAATTTTTTGGTCGTGTTTTAACTTATATAGCATTGAAGAAACGACGCCGTTTTTACTTAAGTTTAAAAGCAGAAAATGGCGTCGTTCATGGCAAGGATCCTCGCGTTGACCCAAAAACCCAGGGAGGATCCGCGCGTTTTTCATAAAAAGGGCAATTTGCCTCTTTGGTCCTTCCGCAATTTTATTTAGTTCAAATTAACTTCTTTTTATTTATTAATTCGACCTCGAAATTTTGTTACTGTTTCAATTCGGTCCCTCAGGCATTCAAAAGCCAATAGCAGAACGGCGTCGTTTAGGATATAAGGCGTAATTGCCTAATAGGTCCCTACAGTTTGGCGCGCGTTCCAATATCACCCTTTTTGCATTTTTAACCTTAAATTTTTTTTGTTATTTTAATTTAATCCTTACTCATTTGATTTTTTTATTTTCATTTTATTCTTATTTTTTATTATTTTAGTATTATATATGTATTAAATTATTATTATTTATTATTATTCAATATTATTCATTTATTGTATATTCTTTTAAAAATTATATATTAGTTATTATATTATATTTTATTTTATTTTGTATACTATATATTATTATATTATATTTTATGTATAGCTTTTAAATTATTTTATCCTTAATGTTGCATATAATTTTGTATAATATATTGTTTATTCTTAAATATGTAGTTTTATATGTATTAGATTATTATAAATATGTTTTTATTTAAAGTTATAAATTATTAATTTATTTCAAAACATATTTTATTTTCTCAAAATATATATACTATTTTTTTATTTTTGCGTATTTATTTATTATTTTTATATGTCATTGCATGAAAAGTTTAATCTTGCATGAGAAGTTTTCATATTTATTTAGTAGTTTTTTTATTTTGTCATTTATTGCTTTATATATTCTATTTGTCCATACTCTTTCATTTATTTATGATTGCTTTAGTGTAGTTATTTTATTAGTCGTTGTTTTACATTATTATTTCTTTTGTTGACTATATTAATATGAAATGTTAGTATATCATGATTGCCTTTGGTATTTATGTTTGATGATGTATAAATGTGATATTTTCACATGGATCATTGTTTAAAATAAAAATACATTTTGCAAAATTACTATATTTTATCTAAAGTTTTTTTTTTAAAATAAGGCAATGTTTTGTATCTAGAAATTTGGAGAATAGTGCCCTAACGTGTTGGGTTTCGATTTTCGTTTGACTAAATAACTAAATATCCTTTTAATAAATTTTGTAAATCATGAGATGATTTTGGTTACGAGGGTTTAAAATATCATGTCCTAACGTGCTGGATGTGATGTTTGTATTTTTTCGGAATAAAGAAATCTCAAAATTTAGTTCAAATTGTTCAAGTTTTCAAATCTTTTCGAATTTTCGACATTAGGACAATAATTAATCAATCCGGTACCAATTTTGGGCATTACAAGGGTGCTAACCCTTCCTTGTACGTAACTGACTCCTGAACCCGTTTTCTTGTATTTCGGGAACAAAATCAATGTTTTGAAATAAAATGTTTTACAAGGTGATCCAATCACACCTAAGTAAAAAAGGATTGGTGGCGACTCCATTTTTTAAAAAAATTCGACTCCATTTTCAAAATAAAAAATGGTTTCGACAGCTTGGCGACTCTACTGGGGAACAATAAGAGAGTCAAGCCGTAAAATTGGTTATTTTCTGTCTTAGTGTCTAAAATTCAAAAATATTTTAAAATACAATCCTTTATTGCATTTGTTTTCGTCATTACATATGATTGTTATATTCTGACGCGCATTGCATTGCATGACTGTTGTGGTCACACCCTTAAGTGGGAGCGAGAAACTATGCATTCGTGAGGTTTTCACCTCCGCATGGGCTAGTGGATTGCTTCGGGATACATCCGTACCTATGTCTTCGTGAAGTTTTCACTTCAGCATGGCCATAGGGTAATGTATTCCTCTGAATCGAACTCGGTCCGTATGAGCCTATAATGTAAAACCCCACACCAGGCCTAAATGTTACGACCGAATCTAGCGTGCTAAATCAGGGGATGTTTGAAACCACAAGGTTGTTTGGAAAACTTATCGTTGAAACTCACATTTATAAACACGAAATTTCATTTCTCCTCACTTATGCCCAAAAGAGATTTACTCTTTTTAATACTCTTCCAAATCGTGTTTTGTCTTGTTTAATAAAAACTCGCTCGATTACAAGAATTTGGTCTTATCATTTATGAAAATGAGTTATCTGAAAAAAAACGTTGTTTATTGTTTTGAAAACTTCATGTTGATTAGATTTTAGTTTTTGAAGAAAACCAAATAAAAGTTAAAATAGTTCCAATGGCCTTATTACAACAATTATAAAACCCAACAATTAAAATAAAGAAATCCTAAATTTTAAAATGTTTAATTCACCCCTTAAAACATGCGGAACGAGTGGCCATCTCTGAGTCCCTCGCGGCTCCAAATCCTCTACGGTTGGGGATTACCTGCACAGTTAAGGTAAAAGGTGAGTTACAAGAACTCAGTGTGTAATCCCAGTACAAACACAGTCTGGGCTCAAGCCCATGCAGTATCAGCTCGGGCCTAAGGCCCCAAGATCATGGTAATGCAACAGAGAAAATGCAACCCAACCCAATCCAACCAACACACCTCCCGTACCAGCCCTACACTCCTGTGGGGACCAAGTCAACCCACCCAGCCATACACACCAAGAATGCAGCTGAGCTGCCAGTATAACACAGCAATGCTGCTAGTAAACGTATTTGTGGCTGAGCCACTAAAATCATTATATCGTTGCAGAGCCACTAAATCAGCATGATGTGGCATAGCCACCAGTACAGTACTTCCTCTAATATATATATTCATATATATTTAAACATCCCAACCCTATGCAACAGGCCATGACATAAAAATTCAATGTATGCAATAATGTACCATCATAACAGTTAAATAAAACACACAAATTCATACTAAATCAACCCTTAAGGATATAACAGTAATTCTATCCACTGAGGGTATTTCAGTAATTTTACCCACCAAGGGTATTTTAGTAATTTTACCCACTAAGGGTATTTCAGTAATTCGCCCATTAAGGATATTTTAGTAATTTACCCTCCAAGGGTATTTCGGTAACTTTACGCTTCTAGGGGTATTTTGGTAATTTTATCCTTAAGGGGAATTTTAGTAATTTAGTCCTTTAACAGCCTTTTCGGAGGCATGTTGTCGCCTCGGGTGACTCGGGACCCCCTTTTGGATCTATACGGTGTAATTGGGCCAAAAATCTATTTTAGGCCCAAACGGGCCCATACGCTCGTATGGCCCATTAAGCATGGTTTTGGTCTTGATTTTGTAGACTTCGTAGTCGCATCTATCATTCGAGTAGTTTTCTGTCAATTTTTCTCATGTGGGCCTATTAGCCCATTGGGCCCATTTAGCCCGTTTTGGCTCGATCCAGCCCATTTTGGCTTCAATTTTGGGAGAGTGCCTGTGACACTCTCTCGATCTACCGCCACCATTAGTGGCTCGATTTATCACTATGAGCGCTTGCACGCTCGAGTGGTCACGGTTGTCAGTTTTTGACTTTTTGGCTTTTGGCCGAAACACAGATTAAGACATGCTTTCATTGATGATTGGTGTGAGATTGCACACCTGATTTGGATTGCCGAAAGAACTACTCCTCGTTGCCCCTAGAATAACAATGATCGAAAGTTAGCCATAACTTCTCAAAAGATTTCACAAATCTGATTTGATAACATCACTAGAATCACTTACCACAAGACATGATTGCCTTCAACCGAGTGTCAATATTCGGTTTTGCTTCTTCCTTGGATAAGGCGAACAAACTCCTAAACTGACTGATGCACAAGGGGTTAGCATCCATCGATATTCGACAGTAGAGAAAAATCTGACAATGATTAGTACTACTTACCCTTAGATTCGGCAAAGACGGATTCCTTGAACAAGAGGAGTTTAATCACGCCCGGCCTTCGAAATGATGATTAACTAGGAAGAAAAAAAGGTGTTAAAAATGCACAAGAAACCAAAAGAAGTAGGTTCAGCCTTCACCAACTTAGTTAACTAAATACTGTGAAGAGAGAATCATTAAGATCAAAAGTACCAGTTGAAGAAGAATTTGGCAGTTGATCCCCCAATGAGTTTGACCCTCACTAAATGGAACCCAAATGATTTGAGTAGGAAAGAATGAATGGATTCGGCCTCTAACCAAAGATAAGATGAATGGAGAAAGAAGGTTTCAGTCACTAAGGGTAACACCACGAACTAAAGAAGAAGAAAGTGTGGAAACTCAGTTTTCGAAGAAAGAATTCGCCAAGTATGGTAGAAGGAAATAAGGAAAGATGTGTCAGTATGGTTTAGGAGTAAAGAGGTAATTGGGTAGAAGAAACAAAAGCTAAGGGGAATAGTCTTACCAAATCAGCACCTAGCAAAAAATGAAGAAAAGACCCGAAATGCTCAAGGAAAGAAAATGCCCAAAACGCAAAACCACTCAAGAAGTAAATAGGGAATTTTGACACCTACTCTTCACTAGCTGAAAATATGCCTAAACACCATCCTTTGGCCAAATTTCTCCTCCCCCTAACACTCCCACATTTGGCCACTACTACCACTCTCATCTATCCCCCGGTTTTCTCCCCTTTTTGCTCCTCAACCTGCTCTCTACCTCTCATTCAAACCATTTGACTCAGTCTCCAACCTCTACGGCAGTGTTTGATCCCAACTCTTCTTCCTCCTCTTCCCAAGCACAAAATAAATGCCACCAAAATGCAGCTTGTGGGATTTGAACTACTTCCCCCTTGCTTACCCATTGATGCCACCACCATTCTACCACATAGCCATCTTGTGTTAAAAACCACACATTAATTTACTTAAATCCTACTTCCAACAGTCCTCTCCCCTAAAGTGCCCCAAAACCAAAATTTTACCAGGGCTCGAACTCGACCCCTAGCCTCCCTAGAGCCCTTAAACACCCTTAAACAACCCACAGAGCAAGCATAACATGCAATTTTACTAAAACTACAAACCCCTAATTTCTGGGATGGTACATATAATGGGTGAGGATCGAGGAATTTGCTAGTTCGGGTACCTTAACTTTAGAGCTAAACCACACGTAGAAAACATAAGGACTCCCATTAAGTAGAATTATGCCAAGCCTTAGTGTTTACCCAAATAGGTGTTTGTTATTTTATTTACTTTATATTTTATTTCATAATACTAACTTGTTGTGCTTTATTTTTCTAGTGCATGTTTCTAATTTAGAAAGTTGGTTATGGAGAATGAGTTCCTTGATAAAGTGGGAGATAATGCAGCTATTCACACATGGTCAGAGCAAACACAATTGGAGAAAGGAAATAGCTTAGCCGACGGGTATGTGTCTGAACTTTGGGATTTTACTCGTATTAGTATCATGCAAAATGAGTTAAAATAATTGAAAGAAATATGGACCTAGTAGGACAATGAGGCAAAGCAGTTGTTCTATCGTAATTATGGCGATCTACCCTACTTGCTCGAAATCAAGGTAGATAAGCATCTATTCTGGGCTATAACTCAGTTTTGGAACTCTGCTTATAGCTGTTTCACTTTTGAGAAAGTAGATTTAGTGCCCACGATGGAGGAATATACAACCTTGCTTCGTTGTTCAAGGATCCAAGTCGACAAACTTATTTTAGGGTTGCCAATGTCTCAACTATTGTGAAAAAGTTAATGAATATCACAGGGATGAGTGAACAGTGGGTTGCAGCCAGCGTCCAAGAGAAAGGTGAGGATAAATGCATACCTTGGGTGAGTTTGAGGGACCTGATCCTAGCACATCCAGATGTTAAGAAGAAGATCGATGTCTTTGCCTTATGTATTTATGGTTTGGTAATTTTCCCTAAAGCTCTAAGACATATAGATGAAGCAGTTACTGATTTATTCGATTGACTTAACAAAGGGATCACGCCTGTACATGCGATCTTAGCCGAGACGTTCAGATCTTTGAACACATGTCGGAGATCTGGTGAAGGTAGATTCATTGGATGCGCACAGTTATTGTTGGTTTGGTTCCACAATCATTTTTGGAGGGTTGACAAGGTTCCTTATCGAGTTTTCTTTGAAAGTTATTCCCCTTTAAAGGAGACCACAACTATGACAAGGAGGGACGATATATCAGAGCAAAGGTGGATGGAAATTCTTTAAAACCTCTGAGAGGAAGATGTTGAGTGGAAAGCCCCTTGGATGGTTCTCGATGAAGTCCTTTATCGGTATGGAAATTTTGATTGGATACCTCTGCCTGGAATCTAGGGAGCTGCTGGATATGCACTGTTGCTCGTACTAAGGCAATACAAAGCAAGAAAGTTCATACCGACGACATATGGGTTAGCTCAAAGTGAATTTTCATATAAGGGGATAATTATAAGAAGAAGATTCGAGAGATTTCTGAAGCTTGGAAGCGGGCTTGCTGTATAAAGATATTGACTGGAGGACCAATGACAACCCTGGAATACAAGGAGTGGTCGAGCAAAAGGATCAATGATAACATCCCTGGGCCAAGCTTGGAGGGTGCTCGATCGATGAATGAGTATTTACAAGTGATCACATCAGAGTTAGAGATTATAAAGCAAAACTTCAAGAGGCAAAGTTTAAATCTTGGAAAGAGGATAGAGAAGTTGAAAGAGAAAATGTATCTGAGGTTAGACATGGATGTTCAGAAACTGGAGGTCAATAATTTAAGAAAAGGGAAGAAAAGGGTCTAGGAAGACCTAGACAGCCTAAAGACAGAGTATAAGAAGTTGCGTCTATTAATGAAAAATGTCAGATTGGGGAAGACTTCGGAACAGTGGCAACAGGAGGTTCAAGAAGAAAAGGCCAAAGCTGACCATTGGGAGAGGAAGTTCCTAGAGATGTAAAGGCAAAATGAGGCCCTAGAAAAGTGGTTAGCAGAAAGCCAAAAGGAAAAGAATTAAAAGCTAGAGTGGCTGAATTAGGACGGTCTCTTCACCACCATCGAAGCCATAATTCTGCAAACGAGCTGAAGTCGAGTTTCAACAAGATTGAAGAAATGAAGGGCAAGATTGAAAGATTAGAATTGGCATTGCAGAATTATGAACTTTGGATCGAGCAGCTTGAAGCAATAGAAGGGCATTGGAAGGAAGAGCTCCATCATTCTCATGACCAAGTTAGAAATCAAGATTATCTCATGGGTGAAGCAATAGTTCAGATTCGAGAGGTACGATTACCTACAGACTTTGGCAGTACAAGCTGATACATTGAGCATGATGTATGAGCTACAGTCATATCGTGGTAAAGAGATAGTTTCATTATTTGGGAAAATTAAAACTTTGGGCCTCAGGGCGAAAGCGTATTTGTAGTCCATTTTATGTAAAGGATTTTGTTTTCTGATAAAGTTTTCTAAAATGAAGTTGAATTTGAATCGATGCCTTCTTTTTGCATTCATGCATTTGTATTACATCACTTTATATGCATTTAAGTCCATAGAGAGAGCCTAATTAGTTGAAATTATCACAGAGAGAGAAAGAGAGAGAGATAGGAGGAAAATCTAGAAACTGAACACCATTATGGTATACATGCCAAAATAGAGAAAATGGATCAAAGACTCGAATAGTTTCAAAAAGACATGCAAGACCATATGCAAAAGCAATTAGCGAAGCTCCAACAAGAAATGAGGGACCAAATGTTGGAAGCTTAAAAGAACATGATAGCTTAAATGGCCTAGACTCTGAACGGGGAGATGGATAAAGGAAAGGGTCCCATAATTAATGCTAAAGATAATGAGGACTTTCCTCGAGGTTTCAACCCACCGCATGTGCAAACACAACCAAAGGAGTATCCCCGAAGGCCGTCTATCACGATTAGGCCTCAACAAGGGCAAGCTGATACTGGAGCGCCCATGAACTTCCAAGTTGGCACAGGATCCAACCCAGGAGATAACCCTGCTAATCTTGTTATCTCTGACTTAGACATAGTAAAGAGAGAGGGGATAAGAACTGAATCTTCAAGGCAGTTGGAAGATCATTGTAGATGGTTGGAAGAGAAACTCAAGGCCTTGGAGAATTCCGATAATCACCATGGTATTGACGCTAAAGACTTAAGTTTGGTTCCAGATTTGGTGCTTCCTCATAAGTTCAAAATGCCAGAGTTTAAGAAGTACAATGGGACTAGCTGCCCTAAAGCCCACATCACTATGTTCTGTAGATGAATGACAGCTACGTAAACAATGGTCAACTTTTGATTCATTGTTTCCAAGATAGTTTAGTGGGGGCCGCGTCCAGGTGGTACAATCAACTCAGTCGTGCTAAGATTAGCTCCTGGAGAGACCTAGCCCAAGCTTTCATGAAGCAATACAATTTACAGACATGACACCTGACAAAATCATGCTGTAGAATATGGAAAAGAAGTCAAATGAAAGCTTTAGGCAATACGCGTAAAGATGGAGGGAGGTTGCCATGCAAGTTCAGCCACCGCTTTTGGAAAAGGAAACTACAATGATTTTTATCAACACTTTGAAAGCACCATTTATGACTCATATGAAAGGGAGTACTACCAAGAGCTTCGCGGATATAGTGATGGCAGGAGAGATAATTGAAAATGCCATAAGGGGTGGCAAGATTGACGCAAGAGAAACCACTAAAAGGCCTGCTCCTAGAAAAAAAGATAATGAGGTGAATAATACGAGTACATACAACAAAGGGTACTCAAAGGCAATCACTGTTAGCCAACCGAAAGTAGTTACTGCCGGGCAATAAAGGTCAATAAGACAGGAATCGAGCACTAGAAAAAATTTTAAAAAGATCTAATTTACGCCAATCTCAATGACGTACAAGGAACTATATCAAATTTTATTCGATGCACACGTAGTGTCCCCATTTTATCTACAGTCGTTACAGCCCCCATATCCTAAATGGTATGACTCAAACACTCAATGTGATTACCACAGGGGAATAGCGGGTCATTTGATAGAAAACTGCATTGCCTTCAAAAAGGTAGTCGAGAGGCTCATCAAAATGGGGATTGTAAAGTTTGATGATACACCTAGTGCAGAGAACCCGTTACCTAATCATGGGGATAAATGGATAAACACGATTGGTGAAAGCATCGTAAAAGGATCAAGGAGGATATTACGGAGGTAAAGACCCCATTGAGAATGGTCTTGAGGGAAATGGTAAGAAGAGGACTGATATTATCAGATTTTGAGGAAGGATGTGAAGGAATAAAGGACTACTATGAGTTCCAGAAGCAGAGGGGCATAAGATCTAGGAATATGTTGAGTTTAGGGTCTTGGTGCAAAGCCTTATGGATAATAAGGAATTGGAATTTTTTGAAGAACGCTCAGAGGGAGGAAACATATGCATGATAGAAGGAGAGTTGGCAAACCAAAAAGTCAATTACTCGAGGATCATCATTTCTCGACCGAGAAGCATGGAAGGTAGAGCACAAATCGCGCCTAAAGTCATAATCCAGAAACATGTTTTCTTTCCTTACAAGGATAACAAAATGGTACCTTGGAATTACGATTACAATGTTACAGTACCAAGAGTGGAAAACTCAGCTAGCACTTCCAAGGAGGTCCAAAGTGAAAGGTCCTACACACGTAGAGGACGGCGTTACGATTCAGAAATGTCAGAATAGAACCATTGAAATCAAAGACTGTGGCAGTTGAACAGGAGAAAGGACCTTATGCCCTTATCAATGAACCAGTGAAAGAAGAAGAGGCTAAAATTTTTAAAATTCTTGAAGCATAGTGAATACAGTAGTGGTAGAACAACTGTGCAAACAACCGGCTCGCATATCAGTGCTAGCCTTACTCTTAAGTTTAGAAGTGCATCGTGAAGCATTGATGAAAGTCCTAAATGAAACTTATGTTACTAAGGATATATCTATCAACAAACTTGGCCGTCTGGTTAGTAATATAAGTGCCGACAACTTTATTTACTTCAGTGGTGATGAAATTCCACCTAGTGGCATGGGATCGTCCAAAGCTCTGCATATCACTACTCATTGCAAGGGATACACTTTGCCAAGTATGTTAATAGATAATGGATCGGATTTGAATGTCTTACCATTTTCTACCTTGAAAATATTGCTTATAGACAGTTCTCACATGAAAACATGCCAGAACATAGTGAGAGCATTTGATGGCATGGAGAGAAAAGTGATGGAAAGAATTGATTTACCATTGTTGATGGGCCAAACACATATGAAGTGGATTTTCTGGTGATGGATATCAATCCCTCCTACAATTGCTTGCTGGGAAGGCCATGGATTCATTCGGCAGGGGCAATGCCCTTATCACTACACCAAAAGTTGAAGCTGGTGACAGAAGGTCGGTTAGTTACTGTAAACGCGGAGGAAGACATCATAGCAACTCTTACCAATGACGCGCCATATGTCGAGGAAAATGAGGAGGCCACAAAGTGTTCTTTTTGATCTTTGGAATTTGTAAATGCAACGTTCATTTCGGAAGGAAATGAAGTTTCGGTGCCTAAGATATCTAGGACCACGAGAATGAGTTTGCAAATAATGGTGGGGAAATGAGCCTTACTAGGAAAAGGATTGGGTAGACATCTTTAAGGAGAGATTCAAGTTCCAATGTTAAAAGAGAAAAGAGATCGTTTTGGCTTGGGTTTCAAGCCAACTGCTAGACAGAGGAGAGAGGAGATAGAGAAAAGGCAAGAGAGAAGAAGAGCACGGTTGAATGGGGAAGAAGTCAAGTAGGAATCAATCACATTCCCCCACATATCCAAGACCTTTGTATCCGGAGGGATAATTCACCCTGAGAGAGGGTTATTGGAAAAGGAAAATTCTCACATAAATGCCATACATGAGGAAGAAACTAGGCAAAAAAACCTATTGGGAATTTGCCCTTATGAACCTGGAAGCGTTTTGAACAACTGGACTGTAGAGGAACTTCTTGTAGTTTTTAGAGATTACATAGAGTAATATTCAGAATGCACTTGTTGTTTTTAATCCTAGGAACAATAAGATTTCTTTTATGAAATAAGCTCATATTTAGACATTGTTGTTTCAATAAAATATATCTTTAATAATTAACTCGAGCAAATATTCTTTCATTTTTATTCTTTTGATCTTCTAATTTCATTCCAAATTCTTTTATTCTCATTCATACCATATAAATAGTTGTTCTAGAATTCATTTGCTCCTTGTATATTCTTTTGTGCCCACCGCAGGTCCCTAGACATCAATGATATGAGCAACGATACGACAGATCCAGGGGCCCATTTTGAGTAAGACATGTGTTTAAAGGAATCTCAAGATTTTGAAGGTGACAGAGATTGTGACTTATCTCCAGATTTGTTAAGAATGGTAAAGCAAGAGGAGAAAAAAATTTTACCCCATGAAGAGGTGGTAGAAAATATAGCCTTGGAGAAAGGAAATATTGTGAAAATTGGAACGCGCATAGTCGAAGAGACGAAACAAGACCTTGTTGGGTTCCTACGGGAATTCAAAAACGTCTTTGCATGGTCAAACCTAGATATGCCTGGGCTAAGTAATGATATTGTAGTGCATCGCCTTCCCATAAGAGAAGAGTACAAGCCAGTTTAGCAAAAGCAACGAAGAATGAGGCCTGATGTGATGTTGAAAATAAAGGAGGAAGTCAATAACCAGTTTGATGCTAGTTTTCTACAAGTGGTCAAATACTCAGAGTTTTTTGCCAACATTGTTCCTGTCCCTAAGATGGAAATGTTCAAATGTGTGTAGACTATAGGGAATTAAATAAAGCTAGCCCAAAGGACAATTTCACTTTGTCGCATATTGACACATTGGTGGATAATAAGGCGGGATGCTCATTGTTTTCTTTCATGGATGTTTTTCGGGATACAATCAGATCAAGATGCATCTTGAGGATATGGATAAAACCACTTTCATAACATTGTGGGGTGCCTTTTGTTATAAGGTAATGCTATTCGGATTAAAGAATGCTGGAGCAACATATCAAAGGGCCATGGTAACCTTGTTCCATGACATGATGCATAAAGAGATTGAAGTATATGTTGATGACATGATTGCCAAATTTCGAATAGAAAAAGAACACATTGAAGTTTTGAAGAAGTTGTTTTTGAGGTTGAGAAAATTTCAATTGAAGCTCAACCCGACAAAGTGTACTTTCGGAGCTCGATAAGGGAAATTATTAGGTTTTGTGGTCAGCGAGAGAGGAATCGAAGATGACTCAAATAAGGTCAAAGCAATATAAGAATTGCCTCCACCACGCACTCAAAAGAAAGTCCGAGGCTTTTTGAAAGATTAAATTACATTATTCGGTTTATTTCACAATTAACCGAGAAATGTGATCCCATATTTTGTCTTCTCAAAAACACAATCAAAGTGTGTGGGAAGAGGAATGCCAGAGAGCTTTTGAAAAAGTCAAACAATATCTATCAAATGCACCAGTACTATCTCCGCCTAATCTAGATAGTCCATTGATACTATATTTTTAGTGTTCAATAACTCTATGGGATGTGTACTTGGTCAACATGATGAGTCAGGAAGAAAAGAAAAGGCGATATACTATCTCAGAAAGTTCACTGAATGTGAAATGAGATATTCATCGATTGAAAAATTGTGTTGTGCCTTGATTTGGACAACTCAGAGATTGATGCAGTACATGCTATATCATACAACCTAGTTAATTTGAAGCTTGATCCGTTAAAGTATATGATGGAGTCAACTGCTTTGAATGCAAGGATGACAAGGTGGCAGTTTTTGCTGTCTAAATTTGATATAGTCTATGTGAACCAAAAGGCTATAAAAGGGAGTACAATAGTAGAATTCCTGACTAGCAGAGCTTTAGAGGATTATGAACCTTTGAGCTTTGATTTCCCCAATAAAGAGTTGATGTATGTGGCAAAATTGAAGAATGTCTGTGGAAGCTAAATTTCGATAGGCGTCAAATGCTGTGGGAAATAGAATTGGGACAATCTTGGTATCACCTAGTGGTAATCATTATCCATCACATGCAAATTGGATTTTGATTGCACAAACAAAATGGTAGAGTATGAAGCATGCATCATGAGAATTCGAGCAGTTATAGAGCATAAAATTAGAGTGCTAGAAGTATATAGAGATTTTGCCTTAGCAATCTACCATCTTAAAAGAGAATGGGAGACAAGAGATCCCAAACTAAGCGATTACCAAAAAATAGTTCTGGGATTAATTAAGGAGTTCGATGAATTTACTTTTAATTATCTCCCACATGATGGAAATAAGATGGCGGATGCTTTGGCAACCCTGGCTTCTATGATCAAAGTAAATAGACCAGAGGATATGAGACCTATTCACATGAGTATTGTCGAAGTTCTAGCTCATTGTTATAACGTAGAAGAGGAGGAAAGAGATGACCATCCTTGGTATCATGATATATTGTAATATATAAAAAATCATGAATACTCGAAGCATGCAGTGAGAATGATAAAAGGACATTAAGAAGATTGGCCTCTAACTATGTTTTAGATAGGATATCTTGTACAAAAGGAGAAAATATCAAGTACTAATGAGATGCGTTGATGCTGTTGAAGCTAGGAAAATCTTGGAAGAAGTTTATGAGGGCGTTTGTGGAACACACGCTAATGGATTCACAACGGCCATGTAGATAATGAGATTTAGATATTATTGATCCACCATGGAAGGAGATTGTATCAACTATGCTAAGAGATCTCACAAATGCCAGATTTATGAAGACAAAATTCATGTTCCTCCGTCACCTTTGCATGTTATGACTTTCCATGGCCTTTTTCCATGTGGGGCATGGATGTTATTAGACCAATCTCACCGAAAGCTTTGAATGGGCATCGATTAATCTTTATGGCAATTGACTAGTTCACGAAATGGGTAGAGGCTGCTTCATATGCTAGCGTTACCAAGTCAGTAGTTAGTCGGTTCTTGAAGAAAGAGATCATTTGTCGACATGGAATGCCCGAGAGGATCATATCAGACAATGCATTGAACTTGAACAACAACACGATAGGAAAAGTTTGTAGCCAATTCAACATTAAAAACCACAAACTCGTCTCCGTATCGTCCAAAAATGAATGGGGCAGTGGAAACGGCCAACAAAAATATCAAGAAAATAGTAGGAAAGATGGCTGAGACTTATAAAGATTGGAATGAGAAATTATCATTTGCACTCTACGCTTATCGGACTTCCGTCAGAACTTCTACTAGGGTAACTCCTTTCTCATTGGTCTATGGGATGGAGGCAGTTCTACCTATTGAAGTGGAAATACCTTCTCTTCGAGTTTTTTTAGAAATAAAGCTAGATGAAGCTAAATGGATCCAGGCTCGATATGATCGGTTGAACTTAATTGAAGAAAAGAGGATAAGAGCTACTCGTCATGGTCAGATGTATCAAAAATGAATGATGCCGAATTGGGGGACCTTGTACTGAAAAAGATTCTTCCCATACAAAAAGATTTCAGAGGAAAATGGATGCCAAATTGGAAAGAACCATATGTGGTGAAGAAAGCTTTCTCTGGAGGTGCACTGATTTTGACCGAAATGGATGGGAAAAGCTTACCCAATCCTGTGAACTTAGATTGGTCAAAAAGTATTTTGCTTGAAGAGGGAAGAGGCCAAAGTGAAAAACCACAAAGGGCGCTTTGAGAAGTAAAAAAAAATAAAAAAGAAAAAGAAAAAAGGAGAGGCCAAGGCAAAAACCCGCAAAGGGCACCTTGATACCAAAGGGGTTTTGAGTTGAAAACCCGAAAAGGGTGGCTCAAATTCTGAATACACAGTGATCTTGCTATACTTGAATCAACAAGAAATAAAGAATGTTGTATATCGAGGCATCAACAAAGTACTTTGGGTCTTCTAAACACACGTTAAGCTCAAAACGGTCTTTATGGAGTTTATATATAGAAGCCCAATCTGCGATATCTAGGGCATCTATTCTTTGTCTTATTCATTTTACTATCTTTGGATTCTTTTTCTTCTCAAAGATACGTTCCTAGTTAATTTCCTTTGTATTTTTGATAATTCTTTTAAATCTCCTTAAAATCAATTTATTTGTTACCCATTATTCATAAACATGCTGCATTGAAATAATGATTGATGAACTAATAATTTCACAAAAGAAGTTCTACATATTACTTTGGAAATTTCTAGATAAAACAAGAAACTGAAATAGGATAATTTTTTAGAAGTTCCATGTACATAGATTGGAAATATTTGAGAAATATGAGTATTGATGGAGACTATTTCTCTGTCTAGTTGGTAATTAGACAGAATGATGAGCTGTTATGATGAAATATAGCAATGTCAGCTGGTTATTCGGAGAAAGGCATGACAGACCAAGTTGATGGGAAAATTCAAGACTCCTGAATGATGGTGGGATGAATTGGAGTTGAAACAAATCTTGTCTCCTTAGATTGCAGTAAGGACATGCTGGAAAAGTTTCGATTCCTAGTGGGACGTTTGAAGGTGATAGATGCCCCGTGCCCCAAGGTTCAAGAGGAATGGGCCCTAAAATTTCCATGGGGCAAATTATTTGAGCAAGAAAATGATACTTCAAAGGGAACGAAGACGAAACCTTGACGGATAAATAAGTGATAACACCTTGAGCAGGAATCATTATCATTTTTGCATTCACATATCATAGCATGTCTGGATAGGAGCATTTGACTCATTTTGATCCTAATCATTCGGCATAAGCAGATACCCATTCTATAGGTCATAAGATGATGTAGTAGGGTAAATGGTCAATTTAGCCTTGTCTCCCTCAAGTTGAAGTGGAGTAGACTGAAGACAAAAGATCTTACCTTCCTAAAATTGTAGGAAGAAGATCAAATACGTTAGCTTTAGCTCTTTGAGTTTGCAGTAGAGCAAGCTAAAGAAGCAGATTTCGCATTCTTGAAGTTGCAGTGAAATAGATTGAAGACATCAGTCTTGTCTCTCTGAAGTTGCAGTGGAGCAGATTGAAGACGATAGATCTTACCTTCCTAAAGTTGCAGGAAAAAGATCAAAGACATTAGTTTGACCTCCCGAAGTTGCAGTGGAGTTAACTGAAGATAGAAGATCTGGCGTTCTTGAAGTTGCAGGAAGCAGTTTGAAGACATCAGATCTTGTATCCCTGAGTTTGCAGTGGAGCAGAAGATAGCAGATCTTATCTTTCTAACGAAGTTACAGGAAGCAGATTAAAGATATTAGCATGTCTCCCTAAAGTTGCAGCAGAGCAGGTTAAAGATAGCAGATCTAGCATTCCTGAAGTTGCAAGAGGAAGATCGAGGACATTAGTCTGGTCTCCGAGTTTGTAGTGAAGCAGACTAAAAAAATCAGATCTGGCATTCCTGAAGTTGCAGTGAAGCAGATCGAAGACAACAGATCTTACCTTCCTGCAGTTGCAGGAAGAAGATCGAAGACATCAGTCATTGTCTTCCTGAAGTTGCAGTAGAGTAGATTGAAGATAGATCTTACCTTCCTAAAGTTGCAGGAGGAAGATCGAAGACATTAGTCTGGTCTCCCTGAGTTTGTAGTGGAGCAGGCTAAAAAAATAGTAGATCTGGCGTTCCTGAAGTTGCAATGAAGCAGATAAAAGACATCAACCATGCCTATCTGAGTTTGCAGTAGAGCAGGCTAAAAAACAACAGATCTTGCCTTCCTGAGATTGCAGTGAAGCGGATCGAAGATACTAGTCTGACCTTCCTAAAGTTGCAGTGGAGCAGATTAAAAGATAGCGGATACTGCCTTCCTAAAGTTGTAGTGAAGCAGATTGAAGCCATTAGACTTATTGAAATCAAGATGAAGTTCCAACATCATTGAAGTTGCAGTGGAGTTGGAAGCCACTTGAAGAGGACAAGGACCAAGAAATCAAGGCTCGACAAAGACCGGGCAAAATTAGTCCTTTTTATAGTCTTTGCTCTATTCTCGTTTCACGACAATGAGCAAAGAGGGGCAGCTGTAATAGGCCTATTTTTCTCGGCCCATTAGAAACCCATCAGAATAAAAAATAACAATAAAAATAAATAAAAACCAATGCTTTTACAGTCCAGTACAGACTCAAAATATTAAACTATCCATGGCCCAAATTACAGACCCACTACTCTACCCCCAAACCCGTTACACTCAGGCCTAATTGGTCTAAATCAGACCTAAACTAATGCAGCCCAAAAGGGTCCAAATGCTAAGCAGAATCAGGAAACCTAGGGTTTCTGGAAAACCTTAAGCACTGCAGCCTCAACACCGCCCTTCAGTCGTGCCGCGATCCACGTGGAAATGATGCCCCCATCGCCGCCGCACTCCACTCACTGCATAGAAAAGGAAAAGACACAGCAAAATGGAAAGAAAGAGCAGAAAAATTAGTAAGGCAGATTTTGTTTCTTTTTTTTTTGATTTATTTCGGGTGTATATAAACCCTAAAAGCAACCTGTAAAAGACACACAATAGATACGAATACACATAGAAAAAAATAGATATATTCAAATATATACAGAGATTAAAAAAAGTCAGAAGCAGAAGGTGATTTTTTTTAAGTTTTTATTTTTTCGATTCATGCATTTTTATGCAAAATACTATTTAAATAGAAAGTACGAGAATACCCTTTAAATCGCGTGAAAAAGTGAAGATTTTTGGCCTCCGGCCGCCGTATCTGGCGGCGTCGACGGTGGCTCGTGAGGCGAGTAAGGCGGTGGCCCTTAGGTCTAGTGACCGAAACCCAATTGGGTGACAAGAGGATTTGAGAGATTTTTTTTGAATTTTTTTTAAAGAAGGTTTAAATGAAATTTTTTGGCCGTGTTTTAACTTATATAGCATTGAAGAAACGGCGCCATTTTTACTTAAGTTAATAAGCACAAAACGGCGTCGTTGAGGGCAAGGATCCGCGCGTTGACCCGAAAACCGGGAAGGATCCGTGCGTTTTTCATAAAAAGGGCAATTTGCCTCTTTGGTCCTTCTGCAATTTCATTTAGTTCAAATTAACTTCTTTTTATTTATTAATTCAACCTCAAAATTTTGTTGTTGTTTCAATTTGGTCCCTCAGGCACTCAAAAGCCAATATCAGAACGGCGTTGTTTAGGAGATAAGGTGTAATTGCCTAATAGGTCCCTACAGTTTGGCGTGCGTTCTAGTATCATCCTTTTTGCATTTTTAAACTTAAATTTTTATTATTATTTTAATTTAATTCTTACTCATTTGATTTTTTTTATTTTCATTTTATTCTTATTTTTTATTGTTTTAGTATTATATATGTATTAAATTATTATTATTTATTATTATTATTCAATATTATTCATATATTGTATATTATTTTAAAATTTATATATTAGTTATTATATTATATTTTTATTTTATATACTATATATTATTATATTATATTTTATATATAACTTTTAAATTATTTTATCCTTAATGTTGCATATAATTTTGTATAATATATTGTTTATTCTTAAATATGTAGTTTTATATGTATTAGATTATTATAAATATGCTTTTATTTAAAGTTATAAATTATTTATTTATTTCAAAATGTATTTTATTTTCTCAAAATATATATACTTTTTTTATTTTTTTTGATATTTATTTATTATTTGGTATATGTCATTGCATGAAAAGTTTAATCTTGCATGAGAAGTTTTCATATTTATTTAGTAGTTTTATTATTATTTTGTTATTTATTGCTTTATATATATTCTATTTGTCCATACTCTTTCATTTATTTATGATTGCTTTAGTTTAGTTATTTTATTAGTTGTTATTTTACATTATTATTTCTTTTATTGTCTATATTAATATGAAATGTTAGTATATCATGATTGCCTTTAGTATTTATGTTTGATGATGTATAAATGCGATATTTTCACATGGATTATTGTTTAAAATAAAATACATTTTGCAAAATTACTATATTTTATGTAAATTTTTTTTTAAATAAGGCAATGTTTTGTATTTAGAAATTCGGGAAATAGTGCCCTAATATACTGGGTTTCGATTTTTCGTTTGACTAAATAACTAAATATCCTTTTAATAAATTTTATAAATCATGAGATGATTTTGGTTACGAGGGTTTAAAATATAATGTCCTAACGTACTGGATGTGATGTTTGTATTCTTTCGGAACAAAGAAATCTCAAATTTTAACTCAAATTGTTCAAGTTTTCAAAGAAATAATGTTTTCAAATCTTTTCGAATTTTTGACATTAGGACAATAATTAATCAATCCGATTCCAATTTTGGGCGTTACGAGGGTGCTAACCCTTCCTCGTACGTAACCGACTCCCGAACCCGTTTTCTTGTATTTCGTGGACCAAAATCAATGTTTTGAAATAAATCGTTTTATAATGTGATCCAATCACACCTAAATAAAAAAAAAAGGATTGGTGGCGACTCCATTTTTTAAAAAAAAAGTCGACCCTATTTTTCAAAATAAAGAATGGTTTCGACAATAGTGAGAATTTGTTTTCTAAGTATAAATTCTATTTTTTGGGAATAACAATTCTGTCGACTTCTATTAAGAGAGAGTTTCTATCCTATTGAATGTAATAAATCGTTTCTAGTAAAAAACCTTAGTCTCGCACTGCAACAGTTCGATTACACTCGCATTGAATTCATTCTTCAAATCATTAATGAATGACTCCCTTCCATAATCTTAATGTAAAAAATCAGAGAAAAATATGGTTTTCTAACAAATGATGTAAAATACGATTAAAAGATATAAAGTAAAACTAAGAAGAAAAATAAAATAGGAAAAAACAGGTTAAAAAACCTTAAACTTCCAATTATTTGATTTATAATTCTTTGTGTTGTTTCATCATTAATCCTATTTATAGGCTTGCATACATGCATAAAATGGAAGGAATAAAAGTGGACTTTGAATATTGATTATATTTTTCTATTACCTTTTAGATTGACATATATATATATATATATATATATATATGTTTTATGGAATGTATTTATTAGATGTTTATTTACTAAATATGGAATTTTGTCCTAAATTTGGAAAAGTTGTGAAAAAAATACGAGGGAAAATATTTGATACATTGCGACTAGAGTTTTTAGACTCTGCCGGTAAGGTTAGGGGTTGGCAAATGTCTTACAAGAGTAAAGTAAAATATTAAAAAAATATTTTAAAAAAAGAAACACATAACAATTTTTAAAGTCGCTTGTGGAATAATAAAAAATTTCGCTAATGTACCAAATACTAACCCAAAATATAAACCTGAAAAATTTTAAAATTATAAGTTAAGCTACCTATCTAAATATGAATTTTTTTTTCTGAAATTTAAAAGGTATGGATAAATAAACAAAGTCCAAAAAATGAATTAAGGTAAATTAAAAATAGTGGTAGTGATGGTGTGATTAATTTCCATAACAATAAGATTAAAATCAATGATACAATATGTATTTGAATACAAATGGAGCGATGGCGATGAAATTTTATATAAAAATCACCATTAAAGACATTAATTTAAAGATGACTTGTTCTATTGTACTTATATATATTTATAATATCTAAAAGTTCAACATATTTTACTTTACAAATTTATTTAAGACATAATGTCAAAATTATAATACATTATATAATTTATATCACATAAGAATTAAATTTATAATATTATAAAATATTATACTATAAACATTAAAATATGTTGCTTTTAAATTTAAAAAATTAAAACATTAATTTAAAATAATTTCTTTTGTAAAAGAATTATCAAGGCACTCGAATTTTGCTATTTTGATAACTAAAGTTGCTCAAGCTAAAACTTGATAATGTGATAGTAGTATTCCGTACAACATTGGATGTAAAAGGATTTGTTCCATATAATTGATTACTTATTCATGAAACTCTTTTGTATTATGCTTATGTTAATTCATATGTTTGATTTGGATATATCTAAAACAATATAATAGAGTCCTTTGTATACAAACGGCAATGTAATGCCCTACAAAATTTCGATATTAAAACGGTACAATCTTGAGATGAATAGAGAACTTAGAAATAGGGTAAACTACGCACATGGTCACTTTAAAATATGATTTTTGCAATTTTGTGTTTTATCTTAGGTATTGTAGCGGGTGACTCCTAGAAGATAAAGCCATAGATGTGACTGACTTGACTATCAATACATCGGACAAACCCCAAGTAGAACAGATCCTAGATCTGTTTATGGATTTATTCACTTGTGACGTTCGTAGTGTGACTTACCTTGATCTTGAGTGAATGAGGGACTATGTATGTGTGACTTGTATACTTTGATATAAATGAAATTGTAAGTTCGAATAGATAATGAACCAAAAGTTTGTACGTTGGGTATACAACTTCTGCAGTATGTAGCATCATTCCACAACATTGAAATTCATAGTCAAATTAAAGGGTAAATGATATCCTATCATTGACATTACATGATAGATGAAAGTAAATGTAGTCATGAGTCATTTTTCTTTGTGATAAATTAATTAATTACTATTTTATAGTAATTGACTTTTCTTGAAAGAAGATGTAATAGTTACTATGAGATAAAATAGAATCATATTGGGAGAACAAATTTATCCCATAGAGGTTAAGGATATCCTATTAGGGTAACACACTTATAACAAGGTCATTGGACGAGCACTAGTTAAGTAGATTTTGTAATGGTATATAATAAGGGAGAGATCAATCACGACAATTTAGTGGAATGATTTCATGATTGAATAATGTTAAAATTAATAACGAAAAATGGGAACTTGATTATAAATTATTTGAGCCTTTATTATATATGTCTAACCGGTCCCTCTTCTAACTCGAGATAACTAGAAATGAATTGTATGTATAACCAATAAAAGTAAAATGAATGAAAACGATGAAGTAAGAGAAACAAATTGCACGCACCACTATCTGCAATGAATGTGTTTTCTCGCTAAACACATAAATGACTTGACAATTAATTTAAGGTTCTTCGAATTATTATTTAATTAATTATAATTAAATAATTGAAGTTTGAAGATTGAATTAAATTAATTGCTCATTATAAATTTGTTGTTTAAGGAAATTAAATATATTTCCCCATAGATTCTATTACGGTAAAGTCGCTATGACTTTAACGAAATTAAAATTGGGTTTAGAAAAATATATAATTGAGAAATTAATTTAGTTAATTTAATTAATTGATTATATAAAATTTATTTTGATTAAATACTGAGTTGGATAAAATTATAAGTGTTGCATCAAAAGTTTAGAAAACACATATAATTGGACCCAATACATGACAGACCCAATCTAGCCCTCACATAACATTTGTGGGGTGGCAACACTAATAAAAAACAAGGGTTTGCCACCGGCCCCCTACTCTAGTTAGAGTAGGTTTTTATTTTCTATGATAATAATATTATTTAGTCAAGACTTATTCAACCGGAACTCTTGTACCTTTCTTTATATATGGAGAGCACTGGTTAAACAATTTACACATCTTTGAATATAACTTGGTGAATGATTAGAATATGTATAAAATGATACTATTTGTATGATTTGTAATTAAATGCAAAAGAAATGTTGAAATCACATGACTGATTATACAAATCAAATGAAATTGAGCCTTATGGGCCAAAAAGGATTCAAATGAATCAATAGACTCCAGAAACTAGTGAATAATGTGATATTAGGAAGTGAATTATGTATCATAAATAATATGTGATATGTGGAAAATATTTATTTTTGAATGCTTAATGTTCAAATCGGATTGAGATGAAATAACATTTGGTTATATGCATATTCAAGTACAAATACTGATGATGTTAAGTATGGTAACCAAAAATGTAAATTAGTAGTATGTTATTTGCATATAGATATACATGTATAGAATTGAAATGTTTTGCTAATGCTTATGTTAGTTGCTTTGAATAATAAATGTACCACTGAGCCTATTTCTCACGTACGATTTGTTTTTCTCGTATGTAGGTTTAGGTATTTCTCAAAGTCCTACGAATTGACGCCAGCATCTAGACGACCATTTCTGACTCAACAAAGTTTGTAAAGTACCCTTTTGATTGTAAATGGTATGTACCTATGGTTTAAGTCAAATTTGTATCGAAAATGGTCAAACTTAGAACTTGTTTGTTTAATGTCATTCTGAAGTATTAGTTTGGTATATTTTGTCTCATATGCTATTGTAAATGTATTGTTTGGTTGTGATTGTGATTAACAAGTTAATACAGGTCTCTTGAACTTGTTTCAAAATGGTCTTTTCAAAAATAGTGAATCATATCGAGACAACGAATCTTTGATGTCACGACGAGAAATAAGGAAAAATCCAGGTGGCGATGTAGTTGCTCAAGGTTACAACGAGCACCAAATGGTTGTAATTAATTTACTCCAATCGCCCTCCGAAAAAAAATACTCAGTCCCATATCTTGACTATTTCAATACACATAAGATATAAAATAAAAAACTCTTTTAGTAAAAAAACCCAATGGTTTCCATGGTATAATGACCCAATTTTCAGTGGTACTGGAAAATGTAGTTTCGAAACCCTATTTTTGTAAATTGAATCCATAATTATTAAATATTTATATTTAGATGATAATATAAAAATATATTAGGAAATATTTCAGTAATTTTGTGTAATTGTAGCTAATTAAGGCTTAAGGACTAATTTGTAAAAGTCTAATCGCTATAGAGTTTTAATTGGCCAAAGGCTTAAGGACTTATATAACAATTAATCAAAGGCTTAAAATGATAAATAAACCATTTTCCTATGGTTGTTAGTGGATGGTGATCATATCTTCCACTAAGTTTGCTTAATGAATTGATTAGTTCAATTAAACCATGATTAAGTTACTAAACTTAGTTAATTAAGTCCTAATCTACTTATTTAAGCTAAACTAATGAGAGAAAAATAACATTCTTCATATTGAACCTCCTTTTTCACCGTGCAAAGAGAATAAAAACCTAGGAGAACTTATATGGCATTTGACCTTAAATTCTAAGTTAAATTTAAGTTATTTTCTTGTATTTATTTATGAAATTGAGGTCATGGGAGCTTGATTTAGCTAGGCCATGTACCAATTTATAAAATTGTTAAATTTTTTGAAAGTTTCCATTGTTGATTTCTTGAAAAATTAGGCTTGAAATTGATAGATTTTAAGCTTAGAATATGAAAGGACTAGATTGTAAAGTTAATTTAGCTTATTGTTAACTTTGTTACATTAGGGACCAAATTCAATAAATATAAAACTTGTTATGAAACTATTTTAGAAATAAAATTTTAAGGTCCCTGGTGAGAATATTTGACATTGGATTTTCATCTGAGGCTAGAAATTGAAAGTTATAACTATCCTAAGTTTAAGGACTAAATTGAATAAAATGTAAAATTTTAAGGTTATCAAAAAATTAATTCCTTCAATGTCACTCTCTGATAATTTTTCTTAAGTCTAATTGTATCTCTTTGTAACTCCCCAAAACCGGCCTAGAAGTTAGGCCCGAATCTGGTGTGTCACAATGAAAAAAACGTATAAAGGATCTTGTGATTCGTACTAAAATAGGTGTAATTGAAGAAAACAAGTTTGTTTAGAAATATTTGATAAAAATACTACTAATCTTTGAAAAGCTGATTGAAGAATTGATATTTGAACTAGTGATCTTTTAAAACCGTAACTTTTGAAAATGCCGTTGATAATTTGAAAGAAAGTCCGAGTTAAATCATTTGTAAAAGTTTATTTATAAAATCCACTTATTAATCAATTTGAAAAATCGTTGATTATGCTTTTAGTAAATTCCCATTTAAAATAAACCAACAAAATAATAAATACGTACAACATAAAACAAAATAAAATAATCCAGAGGCCTTATTACTACATAAAAACCCAAATAGTAAAAATAACGAAATAGAGTAGAAAAGTAATTTACTAAAGTTTGAAATATTTATTTCCAAAGTATGGCCTCCACCGAGTCATCCATGGGCCCAAGTCCTCGTCACTGAGATTTACCTACAAGGATTAAGAAAGAAGGGGGTGAGTTACAAGAACTCAGTGTATAACCCTCATCAGTCATCCACCGGGCTGAGCAGTTTAGCAATATCTTGGGCTTGAACCCATCTACATAATCTTGGGCCTAAGCCCACTTTCATGTAATAAATAAATGATATGAATGCAACCCATTCCATCCAGCCAATCTCTCCACCTGTACCAACCAATCTCTCCTGTGGGGATCAAGTCAACCCACCCCGCCAGTCTCTCCACCTGTACCAACCAATCTCTCCTGTGGGGATCAAGTCAACCCACCCCGCCAGTCTCTCCACCCATACCAACCAATCTCTCCTGTGGGGATCAAGTCAACCCACCCATTCAGTCTCTCCAATTTGCAGTCAAGCTGCCATTTATAATATTTGTGGCTGAGCCACCAGAATCATATACGGTAATATAATCGGTATATAGCCTTAGTCACGATGGCACAAAGCCATATTTAAATTGGCACATAGCCATTATCAGAATTTGTGGCAATGCCACCGGTCTACTCTTCTCTTCATTCAAGTTTCCCATCCCATGCAATATGTAAATATGCAACATACATAGCAAATCATGATATTTACAAATATAACAACGATAACTATTTCATACAAAAGTTTAGCCCATTAACACTTTGCAATTCAACACATTAAGGCAATTTATCAAATCGGCCCATTAAGGCAATATATCAAATCGGCCCATTAAGCAATATATTAAATCGGCCCATTAGAGAATTTTCGTATTTCAGCCCATTAGGGGCATTTTCGTAATTCGGCAATTGTACCTGCTAAGGGTATTTCGGTAATTTCATAACCAAGGCTTAACTACTAATTTGGGGCATAAAAGTTTGAAACTGTCCAACTATGTCATACTAACTAAATTGACTATAACTCAAGTTAGGAAACTCAAAATCTAAATCCGTAAATTTTCTTTGAAACTAGACTCATATATATTTTTCCTATAATTTTACCAGAATTTTTAGCTTAACCATTTAGTACAGTTTATTCCTTAAAATTTCCCTTGTTTCCTTTGTCCAATGATTTCGACCTCTCTTAGCCAAAATCCAAATTTCTCATTGTCTGTTTTCATATCTGCTCTCACTTGTCTCTATTAAAAATAAGCTCACTAAGGAATCTATACATATAAATTATGTCTCATAATTCACTTTTTACAATTTTATACAATTTTTCCAATACGTAATGAATACCCCAAGTCATTCAAAACTAGTCTCACTAAAATTAACATATCTCGAATATAATATTCCTTTTCCTTCTCCGTTTCTTCCATATTAAAGTAGACATAGTAAGATTTAATCTGATATCTTACTCACTCACTGTTTCTGATCGAAAATATTTTATTACAAAACATGATTACCACTACGACCATACGCATGCCCGAGTGATTACGGATGCCGGTTTCTGGTTTTTCTTCGGTATTTCGACCGAATCATAGAATATTTCATGCAAGCCTTCAGAGAAGTGTGAGATTACACACCATTTCAAATATATATTCGGAAAGTAGTGATTACACACCTTGATTACGAATTGTGCTTTCTACCGATTTCAACACCTACAATGATAGTTGATAGAAGGTTAGTCTCAACTTCGATAATCGTAACTAGAAACACTTTATTAGGCTAACTCCACTTACCACGACTGTGATCTCCCTCGATGTACCAAGGATCAATCCTACCAACAATATCAATTAGCCAACCTTCAATCCGATTAACTCAATAACCGAATGGAGATATCGAATGGACTATAAAAGATCTTCCTTACCTTAATCGATTATAATCTCGTTTCTCACGATCGTCCTATGACTAGAGATGATTAGGCGATGTTGTGGTATTCAACCTCCCTCTATATCACGATTGCTTAAGGAATGAGAAAGAAAGAACGATGGAAAGGTTTCGGTTATGGAGGAGAATGAACAATGATATTCGGCTATCAAGGAGATTAGAAAAAAGATGTATATGTGACCAATTCAAGAGAAGAGAAAATGCACTATTGTGCTAGAAAATTTCGGCAAAGAAAGTAGCAAAAAGAGAAAAGATGACACAAAGGTTGCAATAGGATTTTTGGCCAAAACAAAACCAAGGCCTTACCAAATGCCAAGGTAAAATTTTCAGCCACCTATCTGCCTCAAAATCGTCCACATGCACCCCCCTTAGGATAGGAGTTTGGCCATCCAAGCTTTCCAAAACATCACCCACGAATTAAGCCTCATGCCCCCCTTTCATTCCTATTTCTCTTGATTCCTTTCCCCAACTTCAACCTTGCCTTATTCTTATAGCCACCTTACCAAAAATAATAAAGTCCACCCTTGCCATAAATAGTCCTTGGCCGACACTTAAGGAAAGTGTGCAAAAATATTAGCCAAACATTGCACACAAAGGGGTTTGAACCTCTTCCCTCAAGGTACTTCACTTAATGCCATAACCTCTTTACTAAATGCTCACTTATGCTAACCATTTATTCATTTATTTCTATAAGCCTTGAAGCTACTTACCATCTCTCCTTAAAGTGCTAAAATACCAAATTTTTCCTAAGGCCCAATTAAACCCGAGACTTCATAGAAACCCCATAAACTTCAAATTCACTTAACTAACAAGTCCAATTTGTAATCATGCCATTCTCTTGTTCTCAAAATTTTAAACATTCCTACGCCCAAGGCCTATTAGGCCCAATCCTACTAAGCCCAATTTTGGGATGTTACAATTCTACCCTCCTTAAAGAAATTTCGTCCTCGAAATTTCCAATCAACTACTAAACGTATCGCTCAAATCACATCACTAAGCTTTCGCTGCGCACTCTGATCTTAATAACACTAATTCACTTTCTATCTCTAACCTTGGAAACTCTTTATATCATCAAATATTAAATCCTCAGAAGCAAATAGGTATTTATCGCCCATTCATAAAATTTCCTACATTCAAACATCACGTCCCACCAAAACATACCTGACTTGATAGTGATGGAACAATCTCGAGCCTTATGCTCCTTAGACCCGCATCTCAAATATGCTCCTGACCTCCTCTAACACTCACCCGATGACGCCTTCCGCAATAATCGCAAGCCACAAAGTTTGGACGTGCCTTAACACGCTTTACGGAACAAGACTACGATCCACAAGAACCACGATCTCCTTTCTTTTTACAGTCCACAGACCCAACTCGAAGTGCTTCACTAATTTCCTTAACCTCCTTCAATACCTTCTTAACTATCTCAGTCAGCTCATCAACCCCAACTCGATCATGAGATCCCATCTCAGCGACTAACAATGTCCGCGCCTCTCTCTCGGGCACATACCTTGGTGCCAAAGATCTAGCCCTAGCACCTCGACCTCTACCACGTCTACGTCTACTGCATCCACGTCTTCTAGCACTCATGTTTACTAAGTCGATATAATCTGATTAAGAGTTTTATGAATCTTTATGCTATTTCGATATTTATTAAACAATGTTTTATGAAACATAATAAGCAAAGTTGTTTTCGCAAACGCATCCTAGAGTCTCAGTCTCTATAGTTTCAACTCCTAAAGCTAACAGTTCTAGAGTATTCTACTTTGCAGAATTTTCGTATCACAAAAATTATAAAATGAAAACAAATACTTACTTGACTTGGTGCCGGATACTCGTGGTGCCATACTTCCTTTAGAACTTATATTTATAAATCAAAATTCTAAACAGCTTTGGAAAACACTTTTGAACCCAAACCACGGTCGAGTTTTGAAACTGGGCTTTGATACCATAAAATATAACACCCTAAACCCGGCCTAGAAGTTAGGCCCGAATCTAGTGTGTCACAATGAAGAAAACGTATAAAGGATCTTGTGATTCGTACTAAAATAGGTGTAATTGAAGAAAACAAGTTTGTTTAGAAATATTTGATAAAAATATTACTAATCTTTGAAAAGCTGATTGAAAAATTGATATTTGAACTAGTGATCTTTTAAAATCGTAACTTTTGAAAATGCCGTTGATAATTTGAAAGAAAGTCCGAGTTAAATCATTTGTAAAAGTTTATTTATAAAATCCACTTATTAATCAATTTGGAAAATCGTTGATTATGCTTTTAGAAAATTCCCATTTAAAATAAACCAACAAAATAATAAATACGTACAACATAAAACAAAATAAAATAATCCAGAGGCCTTATTACAACATAAAAACCCAAATAGTAAAAATAACGAAATAAAGTAGAAAAGGAATTTACTAAAGTTTGAAATATTTATTTCCGAAGTATGGCCTCCACCGAGTCATCCATGGGCCCAAGTCCTCGTCACTGAGATTTACCTACAAGGATTAAGAAAGAAGGGGGTGAGTTACAAGAACTCAGTGTATAACCCCTTACCGTCATCCACTGGGCCTGAGCCCGTTTAGCAATATCTTGGGCTTGAACCCATTTACATAATCTTGGGCCTAAGCCCACTTTCATGTAATAAATAAATGATATGAATGCAACCCATCCCATCTAGCCGTCTCTCCACCGCACCAACCAATCTCTCCTGTGGGATCAAGTCAACCCACCCGCCGCCTCTCTCCACCCGTACCAACCAATCTCTCCTGTGGGGATCAAGTCAACCCACCCATCTAGTCTCTCCAATTTGCAGTCAAGCTGCCATTTATAATATTTGTGGCTGAGCCACCAGAATCATATACGGTAATATAATTGGCATACAGCCTTAGTCACGATGGCACAAAGCCATATTTAAATTGGCACATAGCCATTATCAGAATTTGTGGCAATGCCACCGGTCTACTCTTCTCTTCATTCAAGTTTCTCATCCCATGCAATATGTAAATATGCAACATACATAGCAAATCATGATATTTACAAATATAACAACGATAACTATTCCATACAAAAGTTTAGCCCATTAACACTTTGCAATTCGACACATTAAGGCAATTTATCAAATCGGCCCATTAAGACAATATATCAAATCGACCCATTAAGCAATATATTAAATCGCCCATTAGAGCATTTTCGTATTTTAGCCCATTAGGGGCATTTTAGTAATTCGACAATCGTACCCGCTAAGGGTATTTCGGTAATTTACCCTCTAAGGGTATTTCGGTAATTTCATAACCAAGGCTTAACTACTAATTTGAGGCATAAAAGTTTGAAACTGTCCAACTGTGTCATACCGACTACATTGACTATAACTCGAGTTACGAAACTCAAAATCTAAATCCGCAAATTTTCTTTGAAACTAGACTCGTATATATTTCTCCTATAATTTTTCCAGAATTTTTAGCTAAACCATTTAGTACAGTTTATTCCTTAAAGTTTCCCTTGTTTCACTGTCCAATGATTCTGACCTCTCTTACCCAAAATCCAAATATCTCACTGTACAATTTTCATATACTGCTCCCACTTATCTCTATTAATAATAGGCTCACTAAGGAATCCATACATATAAATTATGTCTCATAATTCACTTTTTAAAATTTTATACGATTTTTCCAAGACAGAACAGAATACCCCGAAGTCATTCAGAACCAGTTTCACTAAAATTAACATATCTCAGAATATAATATTCCTTTTCCTTCTCTGTTTCTTCCATATTAAAGTAGACAAAGTAAGCTTTAATCTAATATCTTACTCACTTTGTAATTCCTTTTATCCAATTTTTTGTGATTTTTCAAATACACATCACTGTTTCTGACCAAAACTATTTTATTACAAAACATGATTACCACTACGACCATACGCACGCTCGAGTGATTACGGATGCCGGTTTCTGGTTTTTCTTCGATATTTCGACCGAATCACAGAATATTTCATGGAAGCCTTCAGAGAAGTGTGAGATCACACACCATTTCAAATATATATTCAGAAAGTAGGGATTACACACCTTGATTACGAGTTGTGCTTTCTACCGATTTCAACACCTATAATGATAGTTGATAGAAAGCTAGTCTCAACTTCGATAATCGTAACTAGAAACACTTTATTAGGCTAACTCCACTTACCACGACTGTGATCTCCCTCGATGTACCAAGAATCAATCCTACCAATAATATCAATTAGCCAACCTTCAATCCGACTAACTCAATAACCGAATAGAGATATCGAATGGACTATGAAAGATCTTCCTTACCTTAATCGATTATAATCTCGTTTCTCACGATCAACCTATGACTAGAGATGATTAGGCGATGTTGTGGTATTCGGCCTCCCTCTATATCATGATTTCTTAAGGAATGAGAAAGAAAGAACGATGGAAAGGTTTCGGTTATAGAGGAGAATGAACAATGATATTCGGCTATCAAGGAGATTAGACAAAAGATGAATATGTGACCAATTCAAAAGAAGAGAAAATGCACTATTGTGCTAGAAAATTTCGGCAAAGAAAGTAGCAAAAAGAGAAAAGATGACACAAAGGTTGCAATAGGATTTTTGGCGAAAACAAAACCAAGGCCTTACCAAATGCCAAGGTAAAATTTTCAGTCATCTATCTACCTCAAAACCGTCCACATGCATCCCCCCTTAGGATAAGAGTTTGGCCACCCAAGCTTTCCAAAACATCACCCACGAATTAAGCCTCATGTCCCCCTTTCATTCCTATTTCTCTTGATTCCTTTCCACAACTTCAACCTTGCCTTATTCTTATAGCCACCTTACCAAAAATAATAAAGTCCACCCTTGCCATAAATAGTCCTTGGCCGACACTTAAGGAAAGAGTGCAAAAATATTAGCCAAACATTGCACACAAAGGGGTTTGAACCTCTTCCCTCAAGGTACTTCACTTAATGCCATAACCTCTTTACTAATTGTTCACTTATGCTAACCATTTATTCATTTATTTCTATAAGCCTTGAAGGTACTTACCATCTCTCCTTAACGTGCTAAAATACCAAATTTTTTCTAAGGCCCAATTAAACCCGAGACTTCATAGAAACCCCGTAAACTTCAAATTCACTTAACTATGCCATTCTCTTGTTCTCAAAATTTTAAACATTCCTACGCCCAAGGCCCATTGGGCCCAATCCTACTAAGCCCAATTTTGGGATGTTACACTCTTCCTACCTAAGCTAGAAGCTAAGGCTCTTAATTTAATCAGTAGTCATTCCATCTCCTGGTAAGTATTACAACTCTGAATCTTAAATTCTGAAAGAGTAACTCTGTAAAGGGTCAATGAATAGTAAGTTGTAAACACAAGGCTTTGCATGGATGTTGTCATCAATTGAGATGATAGTAATTTGTATGTAAATGAGTTTTAATTTGGTAATCCTATGTTCTTTAAGTAGTTGTTGTTGTTGGTTCGAGAAAGATGTCTGAGTTTGAAGTTTCGATTGATTATGGGTGAGTATTAGGTGAGTCTCTAACTTGACTCTTGCATGTGTATTGTTCTAAAATAAGTATATCTAAATGAAGATGATATCTCTATCAACCGGTAAGTGAAAGAAGCATAGTAAAAATGATTTACATGTTATGAGTGTAGAGGCCCATTTTGCCGGGCCCGTGAAAACCAAAATGAAAAATAAAAAAATAAACGTCCTTATACTGTCCATTTACAATAAAAGGGCTTAAAGCCCAAACTCAAATGCCACCAGCTACCCAAACAGATACCACTAGAACCAAATTACATCCTCTGACCCAACAAACTAAACAGACTCAGAACCAAAGCCCAAAATCCTAAATACACCTAGACCCAGACTAGCCCAATACCTCAAAATAGATCTGACCCAAATTACACGGCCAAAGGGGCCAAAATCTTAAACATTTTTCAGTGGCCTAGAGTTTCTAAAACCCTAGGCGTCGCAAGAGCTTCGCGCCCACCATCAGTCGCGTCGCAAGCAGGGGTCCAGCGCAATTGTCGCAACCACTAGCCTTCGATCGCGCCTCATCCGTGAGTCACACCATCATCAACGCGCCTCATCACCGTGTTCTTCGCCTTTGACCTGCACAGAAAAGGAAGGGATCGCTGTAAAAAGGGCAAGAATATAATATTTCTTTGTTTTTTTCTCTTTTGGGTTATAAAAACCCATCAAAAACCTGTAATAGGGGGCAGACCATTTACACAGAGAATACGAGTACGTATGCAGTACACTCAAATATTCGCAAAAAATAGAGAGAAATAAAATACAAAAAACTAAGTTGTAAAGGTGATGATCTCGATTATTTTCATTTTTTTTCTTATTTTTATTTTCAATCTATGTGTTTTATACAAATATTGTTTTTTAAAAATAACAAGAAAAGACTACCTTTTAAATCATGGCCATGCAATAAAAATAAGGACTAGGTGGATTTTGGACTTTTTATTTTATTATGGGTTTGATTTATTTTGTAATAAGGCCTCCTAGAATTATATTTTGGTTATTTATCATTTTGGATAATCTGCTTAACAACAATGACTTAAGAAAAATGGTTACACATGTTTTATGAAAATTAATACGTAAAATGTTTTATTGTGCCATCGGCACACTTGAAATTGTAAACAAAAAAATGATTTAACAAATATTCTTAAATAAAATTAAGCATGGTTTAAACAAAGACATTTAAATTGAATGGCATTTCAACAAATTTCAAAATCGGTCTTAAAATGGTTTCCAAATGTTTTCTCTGTGGCATACCAAATTGGTCATAATGTTGGGCCGGGTTTGGGGTGTTACAAATTGTATCGAGCCCATTCAAAGCTCCTGTGGGAGCCCAAGGCCCAAAAATGTTTTAGTAGCCTATTTGAAATATTTTGGTATTGAATAAAGCTTTACCAGTCTCCCAAGACCTATCCGCCGGGTAAGTACCACTAACTTTTGTATGAACTATTTCTGTAGAAGGGTAGGAAGCATGGGACGAGATAGTCATAAGTATTTTAAACTTTAGGACTAGTTTACCTCAAACAATGATATAAGACTTTAAAAGCCTAATTAAACAAACCTAGGACCAAAGTCACGAAGTTAGGGTGTGGTAACCTTGGTGCGCATGTGTCTAGGATTGGATCCAAAAGAGCTTGGTATTTGCAGCAGCCTCGTGACTCACCTCCTCTATGGCGGATTCCTACCAGTGCGTAGCGCTTGCTCACTCTAACCAAGAGGACTCCTTAAATAGGCAAAACCCTAAATAAAACCCAAGGGATTAGCCATGTTTTAGGAAAAACTTCGATTTTAAATCAAGAATTATCTCTTTTAGATAGTAGGACAAATTCTTTTAAAAAAAAAATATTTCGGTTTATCAAAATTACCAAAATGCCCTAGTGGCAAAATTACGAAAATGCCACTTGGTTTTAGAATTTTCAATTACCCCAATTTCAATAAAATCTTCTTACTTTGCAAAAGTAGCTAAAAATCTTGTATTTCAAAATATATACACTGACTTTTGGAATTTACAAAATTACCCCTGATTGACAAAATTACCAAAATACCCCTGGTTTCAAAATTTTGCCATGTCTTTAAATTGAAGAATTTTTTTTGAAAAGTACTCCCCAAATCTTTGAAATTACAAATGATTTGATTAATTAAAGTTTTCAAATTTCATCGCTTTATTACGAAAATACCCTTGTAGGAAAATGACTAAAATACCTCGTTAGAAATAAGACGTAAATGCCCAAGAGTGCATAGGTATGAAAGGTATTAGGAATGGATGTACTTTTCTCAGTGAACTAGATAGAAGACTTAAAACTCGCTTGATCGAAGAATATCTATTAAATTCTTTTCATAAAAATTTCCTCATGGATAATCAAGTGAAACATGTTCTAATTCATAAAATTTCCTAATCGATTAAAGAACGATAGTTAGAATGAGTTTTAGAGGACGTGGCCGTCGTGGGACGCCGGAAGGGTAGGATGACAAGATCGTAACACTCGTGTCGTCAAGGATCCGAGAACGACATACCACTACCACCACCCCCAACTTTTCGGAATAAGAATCAGATTAGATGGGTGATGACGCAGTTGTCACAAGCGGCGTCGGGTTCTGGAAAGGGTAGCCGAATGGGTGGAGGTGGAGGAGCTCGAAAATCAAGACCGAAAGACTTAGCTAATGGCGCTGAATTTTCCGAGGTGTATCTCGTAGCACCATACACGGTAGTATTGGCTAGAATCGACCAGAAAGAATCATGGATGAGATAGATTTGACAAATGAGGAGAAACCGAAAAGGCAAAGTGTCACTTCTCAAGGATGAATCATATCGTTGGTGGATCATGGTCCGAATGGTGTCAGAAAGCGTAAGATCTCACTTGGGACTTCTTTAAAGCAAAGATATCAAAAGAAATATATTGGGTCTAGTTACATCGATGCGCAGCTGTAAGGCATTTCCGAGTTTGGTCCAAGGAGTAAATCAGACGTCGAGTATGAGGTCGAGTTCTTAAGATTGAGCCAATATGTCAAGGGATTGTGGCTTCGAGCAGCCGATCGATGTGTTCGATTCAAGACGGGTTGAAGGACGAAATGAGATTGTTGATTGCTCCACATCGAGCGAGAGTTTGCTACTCTAGTTGAAAAGGCTAAGATAGCCGAAAGAATAAAGGAATCGGAAGGCGTAACTATGACCTAATAAGCATAAGAGAGGATATGGATCAATCACCCGCAATGTTCGTAAGAGGGCTAGGCAAAATGAGCCAATCGGACCTGAGGTCTGCTATCGCTAATCAAAGACCAAAGACGGTAATCGATGTGAGAAATTTCATTAGGGCGAATGTTGGACTGGAGGAAAAGGTCGTTGAGTGTGGTTCACCGGACCACCGTGATGAGGGATTGTCCACGTAAGCAAGCGGAATCGGTCCAAGGTCAAGGTCGGGCTCAATTCGAAAGGAAGGACCAAAGACCGCAGAGAGGTCGTGGTAATGGTAGAGGAGGTAATGGTTCGGTAGAATTACGGATCATCGCAGAGGTGCAAGCAACACGGAGGCTAGGGCACTGGTTTGGTATATGCCATGAGGCGTCGTGGAGGAGGGTGACGACCGGATGTCATAATCCCAGACGCTTTCTAATTTTCGGTCTTCCTTATGTTGCATTAATTGATGTGGGTTCTACGATTCATACGTAGTAGTAGTGTGGTAGAGACTTTGAACCTAGACTCGAGATTGTCGCTAGGGAGATGACTGTAATTAGCCCTTTAGGCCATTCTGTAATTGTGAACAAGCTTTTTGTGGATGTACCCTAGAACTCCAAGGGTCGTGTTCGTGGTCGATCCGATGGAACCGCCGTTTGGGGAGTTCGATTTGATCCTTGGAATGGACCGTTGGTTAAGTACCGTGCAAGGTTGATTGCGCCGCTAAACGCATGGTTTTGAAGGCGGTTGAAGGTGAAGAAGTGGTCATGATAGGTAATAGGAGAGATTATCTATCCAATGTGATATCTATGTTGAAAGTCGTAAAGATGGTCGAAAGGCCGTGAGGCGCTCGTTGTTCAGTGTATGCTTTGGAAGCTAAAGAGTTTTCTCGTGGGGAATGTTCAAACAGTAAAGGAGTATGCCGACGATTTCAAGAACTTCCGGTTTGCCTCAGATCGGGAAGTTGAATTCGTGATAGACTTGCTACTCGAACGGCACTCGTGTTCATAGCACTGCATCAATGGCACCAAAGGAATTGGTGGAACTCAAGGCTCAAATTTAGAGCTCTTGGATCAAGGATTTATCCACCAAGTATATCTCGGGGAGCACTGTCTTGTTTGTCAAAAGAAGACGGTTCAATGCGGATGTGATCGACTACCGCCAATTGAACAAATTGACGATTAAACAGTATCCGCACTTCGGATTGATGACTTGTTTGACCAATCAAGGGTGCGCGCCAAGATTTTCAAGATTGACCTTAGGTCGGGTTATCATCAATTAAAGGTGAAGGAGGTTGATGTGCACAAGACGGCATTCGAACCCAGATGGGCATTACGAGTTCCTAGTGATGCCATTGGGTTGACCAATGCCGGCGGCATTCATGGACTTAAGAACATCGAGTTGCCATCGACTGGTGGTTACTCGGTTAAGTTGGAAGGGTGAAGATTCCTCGGATGGAAGTGGGAGAGGATCACCATGGACTTTGTCGATGGATTACCTCTTACGCCTAGTAAGAAGGATTGATTTGGGTGATTGTAGATCGTCTAACTAAGTCGGAACATTGCCCATTTCATTCAGTGGGTAGATTATTCGCCTAGTAAGAATTCTTTGGGTGATTGTAGATCGGTTAGCAAAGTTATATGTAGCCGAGATAGTGAGATTGCATGGTGTGCCAAGATCGATTATCTCGGATAGGGACCCGAGGTTTACGCTAAGGTTTTGGAGAGCTTTGCATCAAGCCCAGGAACGAGATTGGACTTCAAAGATGACTTTTCATCCGCAAACCGACGGACAATCGGAGAGAGTGATTCAGATCTTAGAAGATATCTTTGAGAGGTTGTGTTCGGATTTGATGGTAGTGGAAGAATATCTATCATTGGCGGAATTCGCTTATAACAATAGTTATCAGCGAGCATTCGATGGCTCCATATGAAGTAATCAGATGGTCGAAAATGCCGAACTCCTACGTGTTGGATGTAATTGGGTGAACGACAAGTTTTGGGTCGGAGTTGGTGACTCAAACCGAGGACAAAGTTAAGGTAATTCGGGCTCGTCTCAAGGAAGCGTCGGATAGGCAGAAGTCCTATGCCGATCTCAAGCGCAAGGAAATAGAATATGCTGTGGGAGATAAAGTATTTCTGAAGGTGTCACCTTGGAAAAAGGTGTTACGATTTGGGAAAAAGGGGAAGCTAAGCCCTAGGTTCATCGGGCCATATACAGTGTTAAAGCGAGTGGGACCGGTAGCTTATCAGCTCGAGCTGCCGGTAGAGTTGAATCAGATTCATAACGTCTTTCATGTGTCGATGCTTAGACGATATCGGTCGGATCCATCACACATTGTGCCTGTGGCAGAGATTGAGGTAAGTTCGGACTTATCTTTTGAGGAGGAGCCAGTTCAGATCTTAGATCGAGATGTTAAAGTTCTGCGTAGGAAATCAGTACCTTTGGTGAAAGTATTATGGCGAAATCATGGTGCAGAAGAAGCTACGTGGGAACCCGAGAGTGTGATCTTGCACACAATACCCCACCTTTTCTGATCAGGTAATTTCGAGGTCGAAATTATTTTAAGGGGGGTAGAACTGTAACATCCCAAAAATAGGGGTTATTCGTGATTGAATTATTTTGCTTGTGTTTAAATTTATGTGATATTATTTGTGGTGTTATAAGACTTAATTAGGGGTCTTGAGTAAACTCGGTTTAGTAGGATAATTCTTAGTATGGCCTATTTATTGAAGAGGATTAAATGAGCTTAGCACTTAAGTTAATTTAAGTGTTCATTTATAGCATAAGAGGAGTAAGTGGCAAGTTGGTTAAAGAGCTTGAAAGGTTGCATGAGGTTAATGGTTCGAGTAGTAGGTATAACATTTTTTAAACTTTATTTTTGTATCTTAACATTAATGGCCGGTCAACCCATGTTTATGATAGGATTTTCATCTTTTGGTAAGTTGAATTTTGCTTAAGGAAAGCTTGAAGATGGGGATAAGATTCTTGAAGTTATGGAAGGATATCTTGAACTTATGGTATGAGGAGGGGACAAAGGCATGGAATAGGGAGGATGTTTTGGAAAGAAATCCTATGCCTTAATGCATGAATGTGGACGGCATGTAAGGCTAAGGGGAGTGGCCGAATTTTGTTAGGTGGTTTAGGGGGGGAATATTTGGCCAATTCCTCTTTTGTGCATCTTTTTGCATTTTTGCTTTTCCTCTCAAAAACTCTTCTTTTGGTGAATGTTATTGTGCACTTTTGTGCAAAATATGTTTATGCTTTAGCCTCCATTTTGTTGAACCAAAAGTGCCATTCTCTTTCTTTCATTTTCTCTTGAAACCATAACAACATTGGATTTTGTGAACTATTCTTTTAGACAAAAGGTGTTGGCGAATCTCGTCTCTCCTCATCTCTCCTTTCTTTTCTTTTTGACATTGGATCATAAACATTCTCTTCTCACTCTCTTGGCGAATATTTCTCAATCTCAAATACCATTTTCTTTTCATTTGTTCAAAGGTAAAATATCTACTTCCATTCTTATTTTCTTTTCTTTTCAAATCAACCATAACCGAACCTTTTCTTCTCCTATACTCCTTGTTTGGCGAATATTCAAGGGTAGTTTTCTTTGATTTTGTACAATAGATTTTGAAAGATAGGCTCTTGAGACTTTGGGCGATTGACTTAAGCCATATATCTCTCTAGCAATCAAAGGTTGGTAAGTCAAAGGTGGTAAGGATTTTATTTTTAGGGATTATTCTTTGGTTATCCTAAGTCAAGGCTATTATTTATTTTAATGGTTGCCAATTGTAGGAAAGTGAAGCGATTCATCTACCGATTGCAGTAGTTAGTACTCAAGGCGATTAGGTGAGGTTCGAGTTCAAATGATAACCCCATAAAATTATTTGGTTTGGCCGAATGGTCCATGTCCCTAACTCTTGTGTTTGACCGATTATAGGAGCAAGAAATCTTGTGTGGTCAATTGATTATTTGAGGATTAGATCTTGCGTTGGTGAAAGGTGTGTACATACACACCTTATAACTTTTTAATATGCTATGTGTTATTTTATGTCTAATCAATTTGTGTAGACATGGATGTAATACCTTTATGATATTAGCAAGGACTCGGGTAAGTCTTTATTGCTATGAAAATTATTAATTGATGCTTTTGGGAAGCATGACACATTTGGTATGTGAAATATTCAATTTGTGGCCTATGATAATCGATTGGATGTTGTTAAATAAATCAATCAACATGATTTTTGTATATGCATATGAATGATTGGTATGGGTTGATGAGAGGAGGGGCGGTGATAATTGTGTCGACGGACACGGTGTTTTGGTAACACAATGTGACTACGGTCACCGGAGGTTTGGTACCTCCAGAGGTTTGGTACCTCATAGCGACTTGTCCCTGGTTTACACCACCGTGGGTTGGCCCCACTTTGAGATAAGGGATTGTGCGCCGGTGATTTGGTATCACACGATGGGTTGGCCCCATCACTTGATTTGTGACTTCGGTCACGGTGTTTTAGTAACACAATCGTGTCTTGGACACCAAGTGATTTGGTATCACATTTGTGACTATATGTCACCGTTGGTTTGGCACCACCAAATGGTTTGGTACCACACGGGTAGAGAAAGGTGTTTGGTTGGCTAGGTTGGGTGCATATTTTAATGCATGTTAATTTGTTATAAATTGTGTATGTTGTTGAATTAAACCGGAAAAAGGGTTACACATTGGGTCTTGATGACTCACCTTTTCCTTTAACATTTTCAGTGATTAAAGTCTGCGGATAAGGAGTCGGATGAACTCGAGGTGGCCATGCAATAAAAATAAGGACTAGGTGGATTTTGACCTGCTTTTATTTTATTATGGGTTTGATTTATTTTGTAATAAGGCCTCCTAGAATTATATTTTGGTTATTTATCATTTTGGATAACTGCTTAACAACTTAATGACTTAAGAAAATGGTTACACATGTTTTATGAAAATTAATACGTAAAATGTTTTATTGTGCCATCGGGTACACTTGAAATTGTAAACAAAAAAAATGATTTAACAAATATTCTTAAATAAAATTAAGCATGGTTTAAACAAAGACATTTAAATTGAATGGCATTTCAACAAATTTCAAAATCGGTCTTAAAATGGTTTCCAAAATGTTTTCTCTGTGGCATACCAAATTCGGTCATAATGTTGGGCCGGGTTTGGGGTGTTACAAGTACACTCAAATATTCGCAAAAAATAGAGAAAAATAAAATACAAAAAACTAAGTTGTAAAGGTGATGATCTCAGTTATTTTCATTCTTTTTTTTCTTATTTTTATTTTCAATCTATGTGTTTTTATACAAATATTGTTTTTTAAAAATAACAAGAAAAGACTACCTTTTAAATCACAGAGTTATTGGCCTCCGGTCCGCCATCTGAGGTGGCGTGTACGGGCAGATCACCGGACCTAGGACCGGAGTTAGACCCTTGGCCGAAGGGGGGAGAGCATTCCAGAGCCCATTTTTAGTTTTTTTTTTTATAAAACATGTTAAAATGATTTTTTAACAAGCTTTTTAACTTATATATTAAAAAGGGAACGGCGTCGTTTTTGCTTAAGCTGATAAGCATAAAACGACGTCATTTCAATCAAGATACGTGCGCAGTTGACCCGACCCGAAGGATCCTCGTGTTTTTGAGAAATGGGTTATTTGTGCGTCAGGCCCTTCCTCATTATTTCAATTTTATAATTATGTCTTGTTATTTTTTTATTTTTTTAATTTGGCCCTAAAAGTTTAATTACTTACCAATTTAGTCCCTCGGGTTCTTTAAAGGCTAAGATCAAAACGTCGTAGTTTTTAAATTTGACGTAATTGCCATTTTAACCCCTGTGATTCAATGTGATTTAATTTAGTCCTGTTATATTTGTTTTAATTGCAATTTAACCCTTGTTTTCTTTGATTTATTTTTTATCCTTTTATTTTATTATTTTAATATTGTTGTCGAAACCATTTTAAAAATCAGTTTAGAAAATGGGGATCGACTTTGAAAAACAAAAATGGAGTCACCACCAATCCTTTTTTAACCAGGTATGATTGGACCACCTTGTAAAACGTTTCATTTTAAAACATTTGATTTTGGTCTACAAAAAACGAGAAAATAGGTTCGGGAGCCAGTTACGTATGAGGAAGGGTTAGCACCCTCATAACGCCCAAAAATTGGTACCTAATTGATAAAATCATGTCTAAATGTGTGAAATTTAAAAAGTTTAAAATAAGATCACTTATTAAAAAAAAAACCGAAGATTTACCTATTTCAAAGAAATAAAAGAATAAGTTAGGATGCAGCATTTTATAACTTTGAAGCTAGGTGCATCTTTATTTTAGAAAATTCTTACCTCAAGACACAAAATATCACACCCAATAAGTTAGGATACAACATTTTGAGTTCTCAAGAATAAGTTTTTTATTTGAAACTTGAGATTTCTTTATTCCAAAAGAATATAAACATCACATCCAGCATGATTGGACACGACATTATTTTAAACCCTCATAATTAAAGTCATCTCATTATTTACGAAATTTATTAAAATGGTATTTAGTTACTTATCCAAATGGAAAATCGCAACCTAGCACGTTAGGGCACTATTTCCCAAATTTCTAAATACCTAAACATTGCCTTATTTTAAAAACCTTTAAAATATAGGAATTATGCAAAATACATTTTATTTTTTAAAAAATGATGATTTATAAAAATATCACATAAATATCAAAAGCAATTGTGAAATAATGAAGAATAAAATAATTACACACTTATATGATATAAACAATGTAAACAATGCATAAAAAAGAATAGTATATAATATAATAAATAATAAATAATATAATAATATATAAATTAAATAATACTTAAACTAAATAAAATAATGCAAATTAGTAATTTAATGTATAAGATAATACATATAAAATTATATATATTTTATACTATTAATAAATTAATAAACATATAAAATAATATAGAATATTTTAACATGATAAAATAAATACAAAATAAAATAAAAATAAAAGGATAAAAATAAAAGAAAACAAAGAAAACAGGGGTTAAAATGGAAATTAAAATAGATTTAAAAAAATTAAATTAAAACGTGTGTTAAATCCTAGGGACTAATGTGGCAATTAAACTTTTTTTGAAACGACGTCATTTCGATTTAACCTTTAAAACGGACCGAGGGATTAAATTAGAACCAAAACAAACTTTAGAGCTAATTTTAAAATAAATAAAAATGCAAATTGGGCTGAATTAAAATTAATTAAATTGCGGAAGGACCAAAATGTCAAATATCCCATTTTCAAAAAAATGCGCGGATCCTCATCTGGATATCGGGTCGACGCGCGGATCCTGGTAATCGAAACAGTGTCGTTTTAAATTAACTATATAAATAAAAAGCAGTTAAAAAAATTTAACACCCATTTTCAAAAAAAAAAATCAGGAGCCTCTCCCCCCCAAATCCTCTCCAGTATTCTGCCTCCGTCAAGGACTCCGATGGGGCACCTCCGCACGTGCCAGTACACTCGCCGTCGTCCATGGCGGCGCTCAGGTAATAACTTTACTCTTTTCTATTTATTGTTTTATATGTAAAACATATATAGATTGAAGAAAAAAAACAAATAAAAGGAAGGAATAAAAAAAACCTGAAATCACCTCTGTAAAAAATATTGCTTTCTTTGTTTATTTAGGTGAATTTTTCTGTATTTTTCTCTGTATTTCATATGTGTCCCCCTTGTTTACAAGTTTTGGGGGTTTTTATAGCCCCGAAAGAAACAAAATAAAAGGAAAATAGAAAAATTTGTCACTGTTTTCCATTTCTACTGCAATTTCTTTCTTCTTTTGTAGGTTAAATGCGGAGATCATGGCGATGAGCGAGTGACATGCACGCTGATTTCGGCGCGAGAACGGCTGGATAAGGCTATGGCGTGATGCTTGGGCTCCTGCTGAGGTGGCGTGACACTCGGGCTCCTGTCTCCTGCGTGCGGCTCTTATGGTTTCCAGAAACCCTAGGCTTCTGCTGAGGCTATTTACTTCTTGGGCCTTTTGGCCGTGCTAGTTTGGGCTATAGGAGTTAGGTTTTGTTCTGGGTTAAGTCTGTTGGGTCTGGATTAATGGGTCAGGGTGTAATTGGGTATTGGGTATCAGCTTGGGCCAAGGGTACTGTTTGGGCTGTAAATGGACTGAAAAACATTATTGGACATTTGGTTTTTATTCTATTTTCTGGGCTGAGGCAAAAATGGGGTATTACAATTGCCCCTATTTGCTTATTGTCGTGTACGAGAATAGAGCAAAGACTACAAAATGACCAATTTTTGCCCGGTCTTGGCCAAGTTTTGACTTCTTGATCCTCACATTCTTCAAACGGCTTCCAATCCTAACTGCATCTTCAAGGGTACTAGAACTTCATCTTGATTTCAATAAGTTTGATAACTTCAATTTGCTTCACTGCAACTTCAGGAAGGTAATATCCGCTATCTTTTAATCTGCTCCACTACAAACTCAAGGAGACCAGATTTGATATTTTCAATCTGATCCCTGCAAACTCAGGGATCACCAAACTGATGTCTTCGATCTGCTTCCTGCAAACTCAGGAATCGTCAGATCTGCCATTTTCAATCTGCTTCCTGCAAAGCTCAGGAATGCCAGATTAGCTATCTTCAATCTGCTTCATGCAAAGCTCAGGAATGCTAGATTTGCTATCTTCAATCTGCTTCCTGCAAAGCTCAGGAATGCCAGATGTGCTATTTTCAATCTACTTCCTACAAAGCTCAAGAATGCCAAATTTGCTACCTTCAATCTGCTTCCTACAAAGCTCAAGAATGCCAGATTTGCTACCTTTAATCTGCCTCCTGCAAAGCTCAGGAATGCCAGATTTGCTACCTTCAATCTGCTTCCTGCAAAGCTCAGGAATGCCAGATTTGCTACCTTCAATCTACCTCCTACAAAGCTCAGGAATGCCAGATTTGCTACCTTCAATCTGCCTCCTGCAAAGCTCAGGAATGCCAGATTTACTACCTTCAGTCTGCTTCCTACAAAGCTCAGGAATGCCAGATTTGCTACCTTCAATTTGCTTCCTGCAAAGCTCAGGAATGCCAGATTTGCTACCTTCAATCTGCTTCCTGCAAAGCTCAGGAATGCCCCAGGAATGTCAGATTTGCTATCTTCAATCTGCTTCCTGCAAAGCTTAGGAATGCCAGATTTGCTATCTTCAATCTGCTTCCTGTAAAGCTTAGGAATGCCAGATTTGTTATCTTCAATCTTACTACATTGTCTTTTAGAGGATATAACCTGATTATGTCTAATAATTAGGATGCCTTGATCGAAATGTCTCAAATGCTCCTAATTAGACATGCTATGAATGTAAAAATGATATTAGTATGATTCCCGCTTAAGGTGTTATCACTCATTTATCTATCAAGATTTTTTGCTCAATTATTTTGCCCCATGGTAATTCAGAGTTCACTCTACTCGAACCTTGGGACATGATGTTTGTGCCTCCTACTGTAATAACATTTGGCTTCTTCTATCCAATCTATTACCACTTAGAGGTATAGAATTTGTATCATTTTCCACCATTCCCTAGGTGTATAAATCTAAAATTTACATGAATGTGGGGTCTCGAAATGATCCCCTTTTACACTTGGCTTGACCTTGTTTGTCATTTGTCGATATGGTATCACCAACGAAATTATCTTATCCAATAAGAATCCGAAGAGATAATCATTTTCCTATATTTTTGATCCCTTAGGCTTGGTGAGTTCTGAACAATAGTCCTATTTCAGATTCTCATATTATTTAGAAGCTTCCAGAGTAATATACGAAACTCCTTTTAAGAAAGTGTTTTTAATCCATTAATCATTATTTCAATATAAATGCTTGCAAAAGAACACGAGAATGGACGAGAAATAAATTATTCAGGAGCATAGCTTAGAAAAATAATTTAATCAAAGATAACCCCGACAATAAAATTGATTTGGGTGTATCTCAAAAGAATAAAGCAATCTAAGATAAGGAATCCAAAAATGGGTAAGATAGAAGTTAGGTGCCCCAGATATCACAGCTTGAGCTTCATTGTTCCAACTTCTTGAGGACCATTTTAAACTCAATATGTGTTTAGCGTATTTGGAGTACTCTTTCAATGCCCCAAGACGTAACAACTTCCTCATTGCTAATTCAGATATAGCAAGACTACTGTATGCCCCACTTTTATTCAAAATTTGAGCCGCCCTTTTGGGTTTTCAACTCAAAGCCCTTTGGTCTCAAAGTGCCCTTTGGGGGTTTTTGCCTTGGCCTCTCCTTTTTCTTTTCTTTTCTTCTTCTTCTTCTTTTTTTTAATTGGTTGGACTCAAGGTGCCCTTTGCGGCTTTTCACCTTGAACCTTTTCCCTTTCAGGTAAAATCCTTTTTGACTAAACCTGAATTCGCCGGATTGGGCAAGTCTTCGTTATCCATCTCGGTCAATATCAATGTTCCTCTAGAATAGGCCCTTCATAAGTCCTTCCCAGTTTGGCACATGCTTTTGTAACACCCCAAACCCGGCCTAAATGTTACGTTCGGATCTGGTATGTCACATGAAATGAATGTCTAAAAACTATACGTTCGTAAAAAAAACTCGTGTTCTTTATAGTTGTTGTGAAAAATCGAGTTCAAGTAATTTTGAATAAGAAACGGTTTATTATCATTTTAGGAAAATCCCATATTGATCATTTAATAATAAGCAGTAACCAAATTGAAAGCTGAAACCAAATAAAATACCCAAGGCCTTATTACATAACAAAAACCCAAATAAAAATAAGTCCAAATAAAAAAAAAACGAATTTACAATTAAACATATGTATGGCATCCACGAGTCCACCTCAGCTCCCAAATCCGCGATCTAATGATTACCGCAAAATTTAACTAAGGGTGAGCCATCGAGACTCGATGTGTAAATCCCCATCGAACGGGTGTTAAACCCTTACACAATTTCATATGAAAATATGCATGTCATGCAACCCAAAACCTAACCATCCAAAACTCCCGATTCTACCATATGTGGTACCAAACCACTGGTGGTGCCAAACCACTGGTGACCCAAAGTCACAAATATCAATATAATATGGTGCCAAACCACTGGTGACCCAAAGTCACGAATAATCCATAGGTGGGGCCAACCTACGTTGTGATACCAAATCACTGGCGACAATCCTGTTTTATCAAATGTGGGGCCAACCCATTGTGGTGCGAAGCCACTAGGACGAGGACTATGAGGTGCCAAACCTCCGTGACCCAAAGTCACGAATATCAAGCTGTGGTACCAAACCCTTTGGTGGTGCCAAACCACCGGTGACCCAAAGTCACATATATCAATCTTCCCTCCTCTCATCATACCCATGCAATATGACATAATAATTACGTGTATGCAGTATGTCATGTATGCTAGACATATATCAAATAACATATGAAACGAATTACCATCATAATCAGAATAATAATATACAACATAATCAAGCTAACCAACCTTTAAGGGTATAGCAGTAATTTTACCTACCAAGGGTATTTTTGTAAATTACCCACCAAGGGTATTTTTGTAATTTACCTACCAAGGGTATTTTCGTAATTTACCTACCAATGGTATTTTCGTAATTTACACACCAAGGGTATTTTCGTAATTTACCCACCAAGGGTATTTTTGTAATTTACCTATCAAGGGTATTTTCGTAATTTACCCACCAAGGGTATTTTCATAATTTACCTACCAATGATATTTTCATAATTTACCCACCAAGGGTATTTTTGTAATTTTGCACCTACAATGGCCCTCCCGAAGGTCTAATGTTACCCTGAGTGACTTGGCTACCATTTTCGTTTGCCACTAGACTATTGGGCCTAAAACTTGATTTCGACCCATTCAGGCCCACACGCTCGTGTGGCCCACCTAACACAAATCTAGCCACGTATATAGGTTCCACCTAGTCTAGTTCACTATATACTATATCATCATACAATTTATTCCAATTGGGCCTACGGGCCCATTGGGCCCATATTGGCCCATCGTAGCCCAAGCAAATTTCAACCCACAAGAATACTCTTGATGGCCTCAACTATCGCGTGAAGCCCTACACGTCTTTCGCACACGCTCGTGTAACTACTATTGCCGTGTGACAAGCACTTTGGCATTTTGCCGCTCTACAACTAGAGTAGAGAGTTACACACCGATAGAGTCTGGTGTTAAACCGCTATTGTGACCACTCCTGTGCCCAAACGCCCACCAAGGTCTCTGAACTCTCCTCCTGGAATGCTCTTTATATAGCTAGCTCTTCACCTTCCTTCTTTGTATCTTTCCAATGTGGGATCCCTCCGTCAGTAGAGTTTAAATTCAACTGAAACTCTTACCATCCAATCCGCAAAATAAATACTCCTTGCTTCTCATGAGATTTGAACCTGCTCTCCTGTAGCATAATCCACGCCGCTAGCCACTTTACCAACTAGCTCCTTGTGTCTTAAACCATGTGCAACTAAATATAACCCTATGGCCAAGGTCTAAATTCATTTAATAAAATAATCTAAAAGGAATGCAAACGCTACAACTAGAACCTTGGACCTCCTTCCTTCCTTGTGGCGTCATTCCTTGTCCTTAAGTGGCATCACTTGCCCCTACACCACACACTCCACTTGTTTCACTTTTCTCCATATTTTATTCTTAAGGCCTACCTGCCAACTTCCAGGGTTTTTTTCACCTAAAACCAAAATTTCCCCAAAGCTAATATTTGATCCCGAGACTTCATAGAAGCCCCCTAACCTTCCAAAATCACTTATCTAAAAGGTCCAACTTGCACTTAAGCCGATCTCCTATTCTCCAAAAAATTTTAAACGTTACTACGCCTAAGGCCCATTGGGCTCAATCCTACTAGGCCCAATTTCAGGATGTTACAAATCTACCCTCCTTAAAGAAATTTCGTCCTCAAAATTTCCAACTACTAACAGTCACACATCCTAACCCACCACACTACGCTCTTGTTGCGCACTCTGATCTTAATAAAACTAATATACTTTCTAATTAAATCTAAGAATCCCTTCACATAACCAACTATCTACCACCAAAGCAAACAGATATTTTTCACACATACATACAATTCCTATATCACATCCACACATCGCAGAATAAATACAACCATTCAGCATATAACGAAATATAGTAAAAAGGAAACTTACGGATTTGGTGCCGAAGACTCGGATGCCATACTTACAGAAAAGAGATAAATATATTTTCTAAACCATCCTTTGAAAACATTTTTGAACCCAAACCCACAGCCGAGTTTTGAACCTAGGCTCTGATACCAATATTGTAACACCCCAAACCCGACCTAAACGTTACGTTCGGATCTGGTATGTCACATGAAAGGAATGTTTAAAAATTGTGCGTTCGTAAAAAAAAACTCGTGTTCTTTATAGTTGTTGTGAAAAATCGAGTTTATGTAATTTTGAATAAGAAACGGTTTAGGAAAATCCCATATTGATCATTTAATAATAAGCAGTAACCAAATTGAAAGCTGAAACCAAATAAAATACCCAATGCCTTATTACATAACAAAAACCCAAATAAAAATAAGTCCAAATAAAAGAAACGAATTTACAATTAAACATATGTATGGCCTCCACGAGTCCACCTCCGCTCCCAAATCTGCGATCTAATGATTACCTGCAAAATTTAACTAAGGGGTGAGCCATCGAGACTCAGTGTGTAAATCCCCATCAAACGGGTGTTAAACCCTTACACAATTTCATATGAAAATATGCATGTCATACAACCCAAAACCTAACCATCCAAAACTCTCGATTCTACCTCGTGTGGTACCAAACCACTGGTGGTGCCAAACCACTGGTGACCCAAAGTCACAGATATCAATATAATGTGGTGCCAAACCACTGGTGACCCAAAGTCACGAATAATTCATAGGTGGGGCCAACCCATGTTGTGATACCAAATCACTGGCGATAATCCCGTTTTATCAAATGTGGGGCCAACCCACTATGGTGCGAAGCCACTAGGACTATGAGGTGCCAAACCTCTGGTGACCCAAAGCCACGAATATCAACTGTGGTACCAAACCACTGGTGGTGCCAAACCACTGGTGACCCAAAGTCACAGATATCAATCTTCCCCCTCCTCTCATCATACCCATGCAATATGACATAATAATTCGTGTATGCAGTATGTCATGTATGCTAGACATATATCAAATAACGTATGAAACGAATTACCATCATAATCAGAATAATAATATACAACATAATTAAGCTAACCAACCTCTAAGGGTATAGCAGTAATTTTACCTACCAAGGGTATTTTCGTAATTTACCCACCAAGGGTATTTTTGTAATTTACCTACCAAAGGTATTTTCGTAATTTACCTACCAAGGGTATTTTCATAATTTACACACCAAGGGTATTTTCGTAATTTACCCACCAAAGGCATTTTCGTAATTTACCTACCAAGGGTATTTTCGTAATTTACCCACCAAGGGTATTTTCATAATTTACCTACCAATGGTATTTTCATAATTTACCCACCAAGGGTATTTTTGTAATTTCGCACCTACAATGGCCCTCCCGAAGGTCTAATGTTACCCTGAGCGACTCGGCTACCATTTCTGGTCGTCACTAGACTATTGGGCCTAAAACCCTATTTTGGCCCATTCAGGTCCACACGCTCGTGTGGCCCACCTAACACAAATCTAGCCACGTATATAGGTTCCACCTAGTCTAGTTCACTGTATACTATATCATCATACAATTTATTCCAATTGGGCCTACGGGCCTATTGGGCCCACTTCGACCCATCGTGGCCCAAGCAGCCCCAACCCACAAGAATACTACTGATGGCCTCAACTATCGCGTCGAAGCCCCACACGTGCACTCGCACGCTTGTGTGGCTACTATTGTCGTGGATCGGCACTTAAGATTTGCCGCTCTACAACTAGAGTAGAGAGTTACACACTGATAGAGTGCGGTGTTAAATCATGCTGCGACCACTCCCGTGCCCAAACGCCCACCAATGTCTCTTAACTCTCCTCCCGAATGCTCTTTATATAGCTAGCTCTTCACCTTCCTTCTTTGTATCTTTCCAATGTGGGATCCCTCCACAAGAGAGTTTAAATTCAATGAAACTCTTATCGTCCAATCCATAAAATAAATACTCCTCGCTTCTCATGAGATTTGAACCTGTGCTCTCTGTAGCATAATCCATGCCGCTAGCCACTTTACCAACTAGCTCCTTGTGTCTTAAACCATGCGCAACTAAATATAACCCTATGGCCAAGGTCTAAATTCATTTAATAAAATAATCTAAAAGGAATGCAAACGCTACAACTAGAACCTTGGACCTCCTTCCTTCCTTGTGGCGTCATTCCTTGTCCTTAAGTGGCGTCACTTTGCCCTACACCACACACTCCACTTGTGTCACTTTTCTCCATATTTTATTTTTAAGGCCTACACCGCCAACTTTCGTGGTTTTTCCACCTAAAACCAAAATTTCCCCAAAGCTAATATTTGATCTCGAGACTTCATAGAAGCCCCCAACCTTCCAAAATCACTTATCTAAAAGGTCCAACTTGCACTTAAGCCGATCTCCTATTCTCCAAAAAATTTTAAACGCTACAACGCCTAAGACCCATTGGGCTCAATCCTACTAGGCCCAGTTTCAGGATGTTACAACTTTCCTCTAAAATCATTTTGTAGAAGAAAAATTTGTTTCAACATCAGGTTCCCCTTATGGAATTCTTTATGATGGACCTCTTTGTCATAAGCTTGAATAACTTTAACCTTTCCTTCAACTAGGTTCAATTAGTAAAATGCTTAATTTCCATAAACCAATGGCTAAGACGTTGCTCCCAGTGAAGGTTCTGAATCGACATTCAATAAGACAGAAGGTAACGATAGCTTCTTATGCCAATCCTTACAAGTCTAACTTACTTTGTTTTTTTGGGCAACTTTTACCATACAGTGATACACTGCCTGATATTTGAACAAACTATAAACTTTGACTTTGTACAGTTATGCATTCTGTGTTGGTATCTAATCTCTTTCTTTTCTTTTTTTTTTTTTTTTTAAAATTTGATGACTATCGACTTTGCAATATTGGCATATGAAGCAACATCCACCCTCTTAGTGAAGTAGACAACGACCATAATGATGAATCGATGTCAACTAAAAGTATTTGATGAGATTAGCCTCATAATATCCATGCCCCCACATAAGGAAATTTTGGGAAGAAGTGAAGAAAGCGCATGAATCTTGTCTCCTTAAATACATCATTTGTGGTACAATTAAAGCAATCTCCCTTTTGTGGTAGACCAACAATACCCCATCCTCTTGTTTAGCCCGCGTCTTATCAGTGCCAGCATGTCTTGATATGATCGTGTGAAAATATCTTCGAATTATAGAAAATAGCTCAATAATATCTCACTTTATTTCTGTGATGAGCTAGGCTACAATCTTTATTCCTTTCCTAGGCTCACAATATCCATTAACCCTATGTAAGGTAAGGTCTATTTTTCATCTTGTTAAACCACTCTTAACAAGTCAGAAGATATGTCACAAACTCTGTCATCTTCAAAATTCTGAGATCCTTTAGACCCATATCTTGTTCAAAAAGGGAGTCAGTAACAATGTCGCTCATGACGTTGATATATGGGTACCTAAGCATGAAGGCAAGAAATCCAAAGAATAAATAATTCTAAGGATGATTACTTGTATGGTAATGAATAAAGAATGAAAGAGTAAAAAAATGTATAGTAGAAAGAATAAAAGAATATATACTCAAAAGATGTGTTTTATTGAAATAATAATTTAGGACACAAGCCTATTTCATAAAAGGGGTCTTATTACCTCTAAGCTTAAGGCAACAAGCATGTTTTGCACATTAATCTAGATTAGCCCTAAAAATATAGAGATCTCTTCCTCAATCCCATTATTCAAAACACTCTCAAGTACACAAGGGCTTGGAACTTCGTTCTCTAATTCCTTCTTTATTTTTGATTCTTTCAAGGGTTTTGAATCTTGGTTAATTGCCCATACATTTGCATTTGCTTTATTTTCTCCAACCTTTATTTCATGTTTTCCAGGTTAACTGAAATATTTTTACCTGATTAGGGTCCTTTTGTAAAATCTAATGCAAATGATGCAATTTAATGTAAATGCATGAATGCAAAGAGGCATCGATTCTAATTCAACTTCATTTTAGGAAACTTTATTAGAAAACAAAATCCTTTACATAAAATGGACTACAAATATGCTAATGGACTACAAATATGCTTTCGCCCTAAATCCTAAAGTTTTGATTTTCCCAAGTAATGAAACTAGCTCTTGATTACGGTTAGATTGTAGATCATACTTTATGCTCAACATATCAGCCTGTAATGCCAAAGTCTATAGATGATCAGCTACATCTCGAATCTGAACTATCACTTCACCCATGAGGTAATCTCGACTCCTAATTTGATTTTGAGAATGGTGAAGCTCTTCTTTCCAGTGCTCCTCTCTTGTTTCAAGAAGCTCAATCCGAAGTTCACAACTGTGCAATGCCAATTCTAACTCTTCAATCCTACCTTTCATTTCCTCAATCTTGTTTAGACTTAACTTCAACTCGATTATAGAATTACGGCTTCGATGGTGGTGAAGAGACCGTCCTAGTTCATCGACTCTAGCCTTTAGTCCACATTTCTCCTCTTGGCTATCTTCCAAACTCTTTTTTAGGGTCCCATTTTGCATATGCATCTCTAGAAACTTTCTTTCCCAATATTCGGCTTTGGCTTTTTCCATTTGCATCTCTTGTTGCCATTGTTACGAAGTCTTCTCTAATCCAGTATTTTCCATTGATAGGCACAGCTTTTTACACTCCATCTTTAAGTCATTCAAATCTTCTTCAACTCTTCTCTTCCATTTTCTTACCTTTTCGGCTTCGATTTCTGTACATCCACATCTAGCTTCAAGTATATTTTTTTCTTCTAGCTTCTCTATCCTCTTTCCACATTCTGAACTCTTCTTTTCAAAATCTTGCTTCACAATTTCTAACTTTGATGGGACCACTTGCAAGCATTCATCTCTTGATCGGGCATCTTCTGGATTTAGCTCAGGGATGTTATCATTAACCTTTCTAATCCTCCATCCAATGTATTCTAGGGTTGTTATTGGGCCTGCGGATAACCTCTTCATCCTATGAGTCTGATTCCAAGCACTAGAAATCTCCTTAACTCACTTTTTATAATTGTCCCCTCTATACGAGAACTCACACTGAGCCAACCTATGTGTTGCAGGTACAAACTGTCTCAATCCATACTGTTTTAGTACAAGTAGAGGAGCGTATCCAACAGCTCCCTAAATTCCAAGTAAAGGAACCCAGTCAAAACTCCCACATTGATAAAGAATTTCATCTAGAATCATCCAAAGGGCTCTCCACTCGACATCTTCCTCTCGGAGATTTTGAAGTAGCGCTATCCAGTTCTTCTCAAATAGGTCCTTTCTCCTTGGTGTAGCTACTATCTCCTTCAATGGAGAGTAACACTCAGAAAAAACCCGATAAGACATTTTCTCCACCTTTCAGAAATGACTGTGGAACCAAGCCAACAACAACTGTGCACACCCAATGAACCTACCTTCGCCTTTTCTCCTACATGCATTCAAAGATCTAAACGTCTCGGCTAAGATCGTAGGTACAGGCATGACTCATTTGCCTAGTCGATTGAATAAATCGGTAACTCCTTCATCTACATGTCCTAGAGCTTTAGGGAAGATTACCAAACCATAAATACACAAGGCGAAGACGTCAATCTTCTTCTTTTCATCTGGGTGTGTTAGGACTAGATCCCTTGAAACACCCCAAACCCAACCCACGAGCCTCGACCGGATCTGGTATGTTCCCTGAGAAAAAACATTTGAAAAACTTGTTTGTTACTTTGGAAAATTTGGGTGGTGTTGAAGAAAGATTTGTTTGTGTTGAGTTTAAATTGCAAACGGTGTTATTCTTGAAGTCTGATATCTATTAAATTGAAAATCATTTGTGTTTAGGTGTCAAACATATAAAATTTATTTTCAAGAGAAGTTGTTAAACCTTGATTTAATAATAATCGATCATAATAAAATCAAATAAAATGTATGCATAAAGCAGTTAATAGTAATGGCCTTATTACAACAAAGCATATCCCAAATAAATCCAAACCTTAAATATAAAAATTCAAAATTAAATAATCTTTGAGTTGAATATGGCCACCACTAAGTTCCTACTGAGGCCGGTCCATTTATCGAGTGTCACCGCAAAACGTTAGCCCACAAGAGGTGAGTCAAAGCAGACTCGATGTGTAACAACCAACACAAACTCCCAAACGACTTAGCATATCGGATCATACACAACAAATATAGGCAATGATGCAATCCCAACACCACTTAAATATCCATCCTCTACACATCACCCGTACACCGCCATCACACCGTGGGATTACTAAATCGACCCTCCATCCGCTACATACCATTTAAAGGCGATCGCCACAGTCAATTGCACATCGCCCTTATAATTGTGGCATAGCCACCAGATAATGTGACAAAGTCACCAGATAGTAATATGTGACATTAGTCACCACATTCAGATTATGTGACATGAGTCACCAGATATTATGGTAAAAACCACCGGATCACATCCCTTTTCAATATCACCCATATGTCCCATCGTCATACAAACCATCAGTAAATCATTCAATATACCTTATTTCATATTCATAACAAATTCACATATGTGTCATATTCAATGTTCATAACACTATTAATGAGCTTTAGAGGATAACGTGCACGGATACTTTGTACCATTGAATGGTACCTTAAGCCACATCTTTCATATTTTCATTAACACATGTTTTAAATTAATACCATAAATCTTATTAGGAATCAATGTTGGGCTACACACCTGGTTTACTAACGTGTTCACTGAATCTCGAAAGTTTACCAAATAAATTGTACTCCTCCCTAAGAATCAATGTCAGAATCGGCTAGACACTAACACTTAATATGGCCTTGACCGAATATTAACACTCCCTTACCTTGTGGATCTAAATCCCGAAAATCGTCACTTGGCTATGGAGATGTCAAAATCCTATATAGTACATGTTAGATCCAATTATAACATTTAAACACAATAAATAGCCTTCGGCCTAAAACCTCACTTGCTTACCTTAGACCTTGAAATCCTGAATGGTCTCCTCCTTGTAGTCGACAATAACCAAATCTCGAAACCTCCTTCATAGTTTCGGCGAAAGATCAGTAAAAGAGATTAGAGTCCTAATTTCGGCTAACCCAAAAGAAAAGAAAGAAGAAAAACAATAGTTGATCCTTACCCCTTACTACAGAAATCGACTGCACCCTTGCTTGAACCCAACAAGATATTTGGCTATGTAGGCTAGATGTTGATCAATTGGTTTCAGCTTTTGGAGTTTAATGAACAATCGGCTATGGTCTAGGAAGAACTTATTTTCGCTTTTGGAAAATTGTGAAAAGAAGAAGAGAAAGGTTGAGCAATTGAGCAATGGTGACAAATGAAGATTAAGCTAGCACAAGGGATATTTTGGCTTTTAGTTCTATGATCAAATCGGCTCTATGGAAGAGTGATCAACTTGAAGAAGAAAAGATGAAGAAATCGGTTAGGCTTACTTGTGTTTTCGGCTTTGACAAACTAAAAGGAGAAGAGAAGATTCACTTTCAATTTTCAACAGAGAAAGAATTTCAAGAAAGGCACAATTGAAAAGAAAAGAAAGCAAATGGTCATACTCCTCCCTTTTGCCGAAAATACCACACCTAGACCCCTCCATTCAGCCAACTCTCTTTCCCCCTATCTAATCCCTTCTTTTTCTCCTAAAACTTCTCTTTATCACTTATTCAAAATAATTGAAATAAACCAACATTTATCTTCCTACCTTAGCTGAATTTTAAAAGAAATTGGCCACATCTAAAGCTCATCCCTTAGTGTCCCATTGCCGTCCACCTCTGCTTTCTCCTTCTTTGCAAAATAAAACTCCCCTTTTGCTTCCCTTGTTGCTCGAACCTGAGCCCTTCTCAACTTCTTGAAGTGTCACTTACCAAGGCCCTAAGTGGCGCCTCCTTGCCACTTTAACAAGCCCACTTTTATGTCCAGTTTCCCCTACAAATTCTCTTAAGGCCTTATTTGCCTAGCTCCCCCTTTAAGACCTAAAATCTTATATTTTCTAAGGCACTTACCTACACTCTAAAGTTCTCAAAATCCACAAGACACATTCAAAATACACACAGGCATGCTTCCACATATATTTAAGCAAAAATGCACAACCCCTAAATCCGGATATTATAGTTCTACCCCCTTAAAATAATTTTGACCTCGAAATTACCTAGCTAAAATAAGTGAGGGTATTGCTGTAGCATTGCTTCTTCCGGCTCCCACGAAGCTTCTTCCGATCCATGATTACGCCACAACACTTTGACTAGAGGAATGGATTTCCTCCATAGTACCTTCACATCCCGTTCCAAAATCTGAATCGGCTCCTCCTCGTAGGACAAATCTGGTCTCAGCTCTACCTCCTTAACTGTCACTATATGAGATGGATTCGATCGGTAACGACATAGCATAGAAACATAGAATACATCGTGCATCTACCTCAACTCTGGAGGCAACTTCAACTGGTATGCCATGGTCTAATTCGCTTCAATACCCGATAAGGTCCTATAAACCTGGGACTTAACTTCCCTTTGCGACCAAATCTCATTACCTTTTTCCAAGGCGAAACTTTGAGAAACACGTAATCTCCCACAGCAAACTCAATCTCCTTTCGCTTAAGATCTGCGTATGACTTTTACCTGTCGGATGCCTCCTTCAATCGTGTCTGAATTACTTTAACCTTTTCTTCCAATTCTGTCATGATTTTTGGACCCAAAATCTGACGTTCTCCCAATTCCGTCCAACATGTAGGAGTGCGACCCTTCCGTCCATACAGCACTTCGTACAATGCCATCCGAATACTTGCCTGATAGCTGTTGTTGTACGCAAATTTCGTTAAAGGCAAGAACTCCTCCCAACTCCCTCTGAAGTCTATCACGCAACCTCTCAACATATCCTCTAACACTTGTATTACCCGCTTAGATTGACCGTCCGGCTGCGGATGGAATGCCGTACTGAAATCCAACCTGGTGCCCAAAGCTTGATGTAACGCCTTCTAAAACTGAGACGTAAACCTTGGATCCCTATCCGAGATAATCGACACCGGTACTCCGTGCAGCCTCACGATCTCTACTATATACAACTTTTCCAATTTCTGCAGAGAATAGTCCACCCGTACTGGTATAAAATGTACAGATTTCGTCAACCGGTCTACTATCACCCATACCGAGTCTTTCTTAGTAGGCATATGGGGAAGCCCACTAACGAAGTCCATGGTAATTCTCTCCCACTTCCATTGTGGAATCTTTATTGGCTGAAGCAATCCTGACGGTACATGGTGTTTAGCCTTGACTTGCTGACACGTTAGGCACTTCCCTACAAACTCTATAACTTCTCGCTTAAGACCAGGCCACCAAAACTGTTCCCGTAAATCTTTGTACAACTTACTTCCTCCAGGATGCATAGCATAAGGGCTACTATGCGATTACCGAAGAATCCTCTGCCTTAACTCCTCATTCTTAGGCATGCAAACCTTGCCTTGAAAACACAGCACTCCATTGCTGTTTACACTAAAATTTTCCAATTCCCTATTTTGTACTTGTAGCAGCTTAGTACTTAAATCCTCATTTGCCAACTGTTCTTCTTTCACCTCATTCAGCCATGATGGGTTGACCTGCAACTCTACCAGCAAACTTCCATCGTCATACAAGCTAAGATGTGCAAACATCGCCCTCAGCTCCGACACTACTTTCTGACTTAGGGCATCTGCCACTACGTTCGCCTTGCCCAGGTGATACTCTATAGAATAATCGTAGTCTTTCAATAACTCCACCCACCTTCGCTATCTCAGGTTCAGCTCTTTCTGAGTTAGCAGATACTTAAGGCTCTTGTGGTCCGTATAGATCATTGGCCTTTCTCCATATAGATAGTGCCTCCACACTTTAAGAGCGAATACAACCACCGCCAACTCTAGATCGTGTGTCGGATAGTTTACCTCATGTGGCCTCAATTGTCGAGACGCATATGCGACTACTTTTCTGTCTTGCATAAGGACACATCCCAATCCTATATGGGAAGCATCACAATACACCATGAAATCTTTTTCTGCCTCAGGCTGAATTAAAACCGGAGCTTCAGTCAAAACCCTCTTAAGCTTTTCAAAGCTCTCCTGTTGCTTATCTGTCCATACGAAAGGTACCTCATTCCTTAGTAACTTCATTAAAGGTGCAGCTATTGATGAAAACCCTTCTATGAATCTTCTATAATATCCTGCCAATCCTAAGAAACTACGAACTTCCTCCACAGACTTAGGTGGTTTCCAATCCAATACTGCCTCAATCTTCCGAGGATCCACCGTATTCCTTCAGCAGACACCACATGCCCTAAAAACGTAACTTCCTTCAGCCAAAATTCACACTTGCTGAACTTGGCGTATAGCTTTTTCTCCCTTAACACTTGCAACACGACTCGGAGGTGCTCATCATGTTCTTCCTCAGACTTAGAATACACCAAGATATCGTCTATGAACACAACAACGAACTGGTCCAGATAGGGTTGGAAAACCCGGTTCATCATTTCCATGAACGCGACTGGGGCGTTTGTCAAACCAAACGGCATTACCAAGAACTTATAATGCCCGTACCTTGTCCGGAAAGCTGTCTTATGGATATCAGCCTCCTTCACCTTAAGCTGATGATATCCTGACCTTAGATCTATCTTCGAAAATACTGCGGCCCCCTTAAACTGATCGAACAAGTCGTCTATCCTTGGAAATGGATACTTGTTCTTGATGGTCAGCTTATTCAGTTGCCGGTAATCTAGCACATGCGCATAGTCTCGTCCTTCTTATTCGCAAATAGGACCAGTGCTCCCCATGGAGACACACTAGGTCTAATAAATCCACGATCGAGTAACTCTTGGATCTGAGCCTTGAGCTCTACTAGCTCCTTTGGTGCTATTCGGTACAGAGCAACTGGCATAGGAGTTGTACTCGGCAACAAGTCAATTTTGAACTCCACCTCCCTATCCGGGGGTAACCCAGGCAGCTCCTCCGAAAAGATATCCACAAATTCCCTTACTATTCTAACTCCTCCTACAGCTGCTTCCTTAGCCTCCAAGGCACTGATCAACATCAGGGAAGCTACACACCCTTTTCTCACCATCTTTTCTGCCTTAAGGGCAGATACCACATTTGACAGGCAATTCCATCTCTCGCCCATCAATACAACCTCTGTGCCGTCAGGAGTTCTTAACGACATGCGCCTAGCCGCACAATCCACATTTGCATGGTACTTCACTAACCAATCCATGCCTAAGATTAGGTCAAACTCCTCAAACGACAACTCCATTAAGTCTGCTGAAATTGCGCCTCCGAACTTCCAAAGTGCGCCTAAAGATTTTATCTAACACTCTTGATTGCCCTAAGGGACTAAGTATAGTCATCTTCCTAGGTACAGTTTTAGAGTTTGCATGCAGAGTTCCAGACACCTTACTAGCAATATATGAATGAGTTGACCCAATATCTATCAACACAATAAAGGGTAATCCAGAGATAAGGAACATACCCGTTCTGACATCAGGTGCATCACCATCCTCCCTCCGATGAACTGCATATACTAGACCCGACTGTCTTGCCTCCGTGCTACCAACACCTCTATCCGGTGTTTCCCGTCCTCTTCGTAACCATTACCTTTGCCGGTAAACCACGACCCATGGTGGTCATTGTCCTCCTCTTCTAGCCTCGATTAGGACCACGACTTCTTGGTGGACTCCGTCTATTTTCATGGGACAGTCCCTAATCATGTGATCCTTGGACCCACACTTGAAGCATCCTCTCATCTTCTTCCAACACTCTTCTAAGTGCATCTTTCCACACTGAGCACAAGTGTGGTACTGTCCTCCCGTAGTAGCTTGCTGACCTCGCGACCCATCCGTTCTAGGTCTCTTCTGAACATTTTCAGATGACCCTGATGATCCAAACCTCTCTTTTGTTTATTCCTGTCCATGTTCTGTCTCACAGACTCCTTAACTCCTTCAGTAACCTTTGCCTTTTCCACCAACACAGCAAACTCTCGCTCCTGCTGTGGGGCAATCAACAATCTCAGTTCATCCCTTAGTCCGTCCTCAAACTGGACACATCGTTCGTGCTCTGTAGCTACTATACCTCGAGCGTATCGGCTCAACCTTAGGAATTCTACCTCATACTCCGCTACGGACTTATTCCCCTAAACCAGCCTCAGAAATGCCTTCCTCTGCGCATCAATGTAACTAGTCCCAATGTACTTCTTCTGATATGCCACCTTAAAGTACTCCCAAGTGATATCATCTGTGGTAGCACCATCCCGAACTGTGAGCCACCATTGATATGACTCATCACGAGGAGCGATACTACCCCTTTCAGTTTCTCCTCGGCGGACAGGTCCAAATCATCCATAATTCGCTCCGTCGTCTCTAACCAATACTCAGCCGTATTGGGCGCCACACCTGATATACCACAGAAAAAATTAGCTCCATTAGCTCGGAGTCGCTCAGGTACAAACTTTCGAGCTCCCATGCCTCCACCGCCCACCACCCTTTCCGAACTCGCAAGATCGCTTATAATATCTTTGCATCATCCCCATCTAATCTCGATATTCCACACTACGGCTGGCGGTGGTGGCATTTCATTCTCGGACCCTTGACCAGACCTAACGGGTTCGACACGGTCATTCGGCCTCTACCACGGCCACGCACATTATGACCACTCCCCTAGAACTCATGCTTCAATTGCGTTTATCGATTAAAGAATTTTATGAATTAGTTTTGTTCCATTGATTTATCGCGAGCAGTCTTATGTTCAATAGTTCTAAAGAGTAGTTCTTTCAATTCATACACACACGAGTCTCAAATTCATTCATTCAATCATCACATTTATGAACTTGCGTTCATTACGTAAAAGTGTTGTAGTTGTCATTGTTGTTGTTTTCCACTACCTGGGGTATTTACGTAATTTTATCCTATAGGGATATTTTGGTAATTTTTCAAATTAGGGTATTTGAAAATTTTGCAAAATAGAGATTTTTGGTCTTTTTGCAAAATAGGAATACTTGGTAAGAAGATTCAAAGGTAATATGGGAATTTCATAAACTGAGGGTATTTTTTGTAATTTTTCAAGCCAGGGTCATTTCGGTAATTTTTTTACAAAATATGGTTCCAAGTGATTTAACAAAATAAGGGTATTTTGGAAATTTTTAATTCGAGGGTATTTCGGTAACTTCCCATACTAAGGGTATTTTGGTAATTTACACAGGTTAGGGGTAATTTGGTCAATCTGCAAATCAGGGGTATTTTGGTCATTTTTAAATCAAGGGTACTTTGGAATTTTATAATCACAGTTTGACTTTAGAATTTTACAAAACAAGGTGACTAGTCCCTTTCGGGTTTTAATTATTGAATTTAGCCTGTGATTGAGTCCTCTTGGTTAGGGTGAACCGTCACTACGCACTAGGTAGGATTCGAGCGGAGAGGAGGTGAGTCACTAGGACTTCTTAAATACCAAGCTCCCCAGAATCCAATCCTAGACATGCGCTGTGGTTTGCCACACCTTTAACTCGACGACTCACTCACGTGTTTGTTTGGTTAGACTTTAAATTTTATGTAATTCGGTGTTGGAGTAGACTAATCCTAGGGTTCAACAATTCCTAATCTACTAATCTACGTCCTATAATTCCCAATCACAAAAGGGTTAGGGTACTTACAGTGGACTTGGTAGGAGACTCAGGTGCCATGCCAGAAAACCTGCTCATTCTTTTGTAAAGCTCAATTTCAAAATAGAAAAATGTTTTGGGCCAAAAAGCCCTCAAGGTCGAGTTTTGAACCGAGCTCTGATACCAAATTGAAACACCCCAAACCCGACCCACGAGCCTCAACCGGATCTGGTATGTTCCCTGAGGAAAAACATTTCAAAAACTTGTTTGTTACTTTGGAAATTTGGGTGGTGTTGAAGAAAGATTTGTTTGTGTTGAGTTTAAATTGCAAACGGTGTTATTCTTGAAGTCTGATATCTATTAAATTGAAAATCATTTGTGTTTAGGTGTCAAACATATAAAATTTATTTTCAAGAGAAGTTGTTAAACCTTGATTTAATAATAATCGTATCATAATAAAATCAAATAAAATGTATGCATAAAACAGTTAATAGTAATGGCCTTATTACAACAAAGCATATCCCGAAATAAATCCAAACCTTAAATATAAAAAATTCAAAATTAAATAATGCTGAGCTGAATATGGCCACCACTAAGTTCCTGCCGACCCGGTCCATTTACTGAGTGTCACCTGCAAAACGTTAGCCCACGAGGGGTGAGTCAAACAGACTCAGTGTGTAACAACCAACACAAACTCCCAAACGACTTAGCATATCAGATCATACACAACAAATATAGGCAATGATGCAATCCCAACCCCACTTAAATATCCATACTCTACACATCACCCGTACCTGCCATCACACCGTGGGGATTACTAAATCGACCCTCTATCCGCTACATACCATTTAAGGCAGTCGCTACAGTCAATTGCACATCGCCCTTATAATTGTGGCATAGCCACCAGATAATGTGACAAAGTCACCAGATAGTAATACGTGACATTAGTCACCACATTCAGATTATGTGACATGAGTCACTAGATATTGTGGTAAAAACCACCAGATCACTTCCCCTTTTCAATATCACCCATATGCCCCATGCGTCATACAAACCATACAGAAATCATTCAATATACCTTATTTCATATTCATAACAAATTCACATATGTGTCATATTCAATGTTCATAACACTATTAATGAGCTTTAGAGGATAACGTGCACGGATACTTTGTACCATTGAATGGTACCTTAAGCCACATCTTTCATATTTTCATTAACACATGTTTTAAATTAATACCATAAATCTTATTAGGAATCAATGTTGGGCTACACACCTGGTTTACTAACGTGTTCACTGAATCCTGAAAGTTTATCGAACAGATTGTACTCCTCCCTAAGAATCAATGTCAGAATTGGCTAGACACTACCACTTAATATGCCCTTGGCCGAATATTAACACTCCCTTACCTTGTGGATCTAAATCCCGAAAATCGTCACTTGGCTATGGAGATGTCAAAATCCTATATAGTACATGTTAGATCCAATTATAACATTTAAACACAATAAATAGCCTTCGGCCTAAAACCTCACTTGCTTACCTTAGACCTTGAAATCCTGAATGGTCTCCTCCTTGTAGTCGACAATAACCAAATCTCGAAACCTCCTTCATAGTTTGGCCAAAGATCGAGAAAAGAGATTAGAGTCCTAATTTCGGCTAACCCAAAAGAAAAGAAAGAAGAAAAACAATAGTTGATCCTTACCCCTTACTACAGAAATCGACTGCACCCTTGCTTGAACCCAACGAGATATTTGGCTATGTAGGCTAGATGTTGATCAATTGGTTTCAGCTTTTAGAGTTTAATGAACAATCGGCTATGGTCTAGGAAGAACTTACTTTCGGCTTTTGGAAAATTGTGAAAAGAAGAAGAGAAAGGTTGAGCAATTCGGCAATGGTGACAAATGAAGATTCGACTAGCACAAGGGATATTTTGGCTTTTAGTTCTATGATCAAATCGGCTCTATGGAAGAGTGATCAACTTGAAGAAGAAAAAGATGAAGAAATCGGCTAGGCTTACTTGTGTTTTCGGCTTTGACAAACTAAAAGGAGAAGAGAAGATTCACTTTCGATTTTCAATAGAGAAAGAATTTGGCGAGAGGCACAATTGAAAAGAAAAGAAATCAAATGGCCATACTCTTCCCTTTTGCCGAAAATACCACACCTAGACCCTCCATTCGCCAACTCTCTTTCCCCTATCTAATCCTTTCTTTTCTCCTAAAACTTCTCTTTATCACTCATTCAAAATAATTGAAATAAATCAACATTTATCTTCTTACCTTAGCCAAATTTTAAAAAGAAATTGGCCACATCTAAAGCTCATCCCCTTAGTGTCCCATTGCAGTCCACCTCTGCTTTCTCCTTCTTTGCAAAATAAAACTCCTTTTGCTTCCCTTGCTACTCGAACTGAGCCCTTCTCCTTTGCTTGAGCGCCTTAGCAAGGCCCTAAGTGGCGATCCTTGCCACTTTAACAAGCCCACTTTTATGTCCAATTTCCCCTACAAATTCTCTTAAGGCCTTATTTGCCTAGCTCCCCCTTTAAGACCTAAAATCTTATATTTTCTAAGGCACTTACCTACACTCTAAAGTTCTCAAAATCCACAAGACACATTCAAATACACACAGGCATGCTTCCACATATATTTAAGCAAAAATGCACAACCCCTAAATCCCGGATATTGCATCCCTCAAACTCCCCCAAGAAATACATTTACCCTCACCTTTCTCTTGAATTCTGGCTGTAACCCACTGGTCACTCATCCCCGTGATGTTTATTAACTTCTTCACAAAGGTTGGGACATTAGCAGGCCTAGAATAAATTCTATCGACTTGGATTCTCAAACAACGAAGCAAGGTCGTATATTCCTCTACCATAGGTACTAAATGTACTTTCCCGAAAGTGAAGCAACTATAAGCAGAATTCCAAAATAGAGTCATAGCATGAAATAGATACTTGTCTACTTTGACGTCGAGCAAATAAGGTAGGTCACCATAATTGCGATAGAACAACTGCTTTGCCTTATCGTCCCACTAGGTCCATATTCCCTTTAATTCCTGAAGCTCATTTTGCATAACACTAATAAAAGTGAAATCTTGTAGTTCGGACATATGCCCCTCAGCTAAGCTATCTCCTTTCTCTAATTGTCTTTGCTCTGACCATGTACGAATGACTGCATTATCCTCCACTTTATCAAGGAACTCGTTCTCCATAACCAGCTTTCTAACTTTAGAAACTGACCGTGAATCAATACCTCTTTAAATATGAAATGACATGCACAAAAATGAAACACAACGAGTTAGTTCCATAGAATAAAATATAAAGCAAGTGAAATAAAAGCACACATATCAAGGTAATTACTAAAGTTTGGAAAAGCTTTACTTAAGGTGGGTTCCTAAATTCTCTATGTGTGGTTCAGCTTTAAAGTTAAGGTACCTGAATTAGCAGATTCCTCGATCCTCCCCCATTATAGGCTCATATGGACCGAGTTCGGTTCAGGGGAATACATTTCCCTATGGCCATGCGAAAGAGAAAACTTCACGAAGACATAGGTACAGATGTATCCTGAAAACAATCCACTAGCCCATGCGGAGGTGAAAACCTCACGAAGGCATAACTTCTCGCTTCCACTTAAAGGTGTGACCACAACGGTCATGCAGTGCAATGCCAAGAGATATATTTTAAAATCACATGCAATAAAAGGATCATATTTTTAAAATCAGAATTTTAAATTCAAACAAAATGACATGAAATTATCAATTTTACGGCTTGACTCTCTTATTCGTCCCCAGCGGAGTTGCAAGTCGTCAAACCATTTTAAAAATCGGTTTAGAAAATGGGGATCGACTTTGAAAAATGAAAATGGAGTCGCCACCAATCTTTTTTTAACTAGGTATGATTGGACCACCTTGTAAAATGTTTCATTTTAAATATTTAATTTTGGTCTACGAAAAATGAGAAAACGGGTTTGGGAGTCGGTTATGTATGAGGAAGGGTTAGCACCCTCATAACTCCCAAAAAATGGTACCTAATTGATAAAATAATGTCCAAATGTGTGAAATTTAAAAAGTTTAAAATAAAATCCCTTATTTAAAAAAAAAAACCAAGACTTACCTATTTCAAAGAAATAAAAATACTACACCCAATAAGTTAGGATGCAACATTTTATAACTTTGAAGCTAGGTTGAAACACCCCAAACCCGGCTCACAAGCCCCGATCGGATCGACATGCTCCTTAAGAAAACTTAGCTTTATCTCGTTTCATAAAATGTGACGATTTTAATAAAAACAGGTTTGTATCTTTATCGAGTTGAAAACCAAGATACCGTTCAAGTTTGTATTTCATTAAAACGCTTACTTTATATCTCAAAAATTAAAAGATTTGCCTGATTCTAGAGCTCATTAGGTTGAAAACGTAAGTTGAGTAGGTGATAAAACATTTGAAGTTAGTTTAAGAAAAATATTTAATTACTTGTTTTTTGTTTATCGTATGGAAATAAAATTTAATACGCAAAATTAAGCAGTTAAGTAATGGCCTTATTACATATAAAAAACCAAAAGTAAATTCCGAAAGAAAACATACTAAAGAAAAACAAAAAGAGTTCCTTTATTCGAAAACCCAAAATTTTCCTGAGCATGGCCACCACATAGTTCCTGCCGACCCGGTCCATTGCACTATGTATCACCTGCAAAATGTTAGGCCACGAAGGGTGAGTCAATAGACTCAATGTGTAGCGACCAACACAGGTTCCCAACCGATTATAACCTTTATCATAACAATTTGGGCAAAGCCCATCCGAAATCATTATCGGCCATAAGCCCAAATCATAGCATATTGAATCACATATAAATAAAAGCAATGATGCAACCCGAACCTACCTAGATATCCAACCTCTACACACCACCCGTACCTGCCAATCACACCGTCGGGATTACTAAATCGACCCTCCATCCGCTACACACCCTTGAAGGCAGTCGCTGCAGTCAACTGCTCATCACTCTTAATACATGGCATAGCCACCGGATAATGTGACAAGGTCACCGGATACATAATATTGTGACATAAGTCACCGGATAATGTGGTAAAACCACCAGAACACTTCCCTTTTCATTATAACCCTCGTGCCCATGCAACATACATAGAATCACAGGTATCATGCTATATGCTTATCCTAAGCCCATACCGAAAACACACACATACTTTCATATCATTGATGGTAACCACTGTAAACAAGGGTTAGATATAACGTACCTGAATGAACTGTACCAATGAATGGTACCCTTAGCCATGATTAATCATAATCTTGTTAACACATATTTAATATTATTAATCTATCGGGAAAAAGTGTGGGGTTACACACCTGATAACACTGCAAACCACGCTTTCGATACTAACACTTTCGCTTGCAGGGATCACAGCGATTTGCTTATCCCTTTCCGATGTTGGCCCACAACCTGGTGGCCAATCACGCACTGCTGAAACCGAGCGTTTCTTGAATCTAGGGGTAGGAACTACCCCTTTTTCTCCTCCACTGGTATTCGCATCCATCGAATGTCACTTAATCAGAAACCCGGTTAAACTGATACGTAAGAATCTAAACGGAAACACATCTATAACTTAACTGAACATCCTTACCAAAATAGATCCAAATCCCGAAGACTCCTCCTTTGCCTTTGTCGAACCCTTCCTATAACACCACAGTCAAAATCCGTTAACACTAGAAAATATGGCCTTAGGCTGAATGGCATTATTCCCCTTACCTTAACCGATCAAATCCCGAGAGCTTCTCCTTCTAACGTCGACTACAGTGAATCTCGAAACCCACTTTCATGGTTTTGGCCACACAAATAAAAGGGAATTAGAGTCCTTGATTTCGTTAATCCAAGAAGAAAAGAGAAAAGAAAATCAACCTAAGGAAAGATCCTTACCACGCAACTTACCCAATTCGACTTAACAACCACCCTTGAAAATCGACACACCAAAAGAGAATACGAACGATAGATAAAGGATTCGGCTTTGGTCTCAATAATCGGGAAAGGTTCTTTCGGCTCTCGAGAATAGAGGAATCGGTACAAAGAAGAAGAGAAAGGGTTCAAATTTGGATGGTTTTGGCTTTGGTGAGAAAGAGAAGGATTCGGCCTTAACAAAAGAGAGGAGAAGGAAAAAAAACACTTGAAAATGCCAAATGAATTTCGGCACCTACTCTCCCCTTCATGACCGAAACTACCAGCCCAAGACCCTTCCATTCGGCCAACTCTTCTTCTCTCATCCAAATCCCCTATTTTCCTCCTACTTAGTCAAAAATTTGAGCTGTTTAACCCAATCTACACTTCATCCAGAAGTGTCCACTTGAACTCAACTCTTCACTCCCTTGGCGTAAAAGGCCACCCCAAAATGCTTCCCTTCTGCTCGCTCAACCAAGGCCCTTCTCACTCCTTGATCGTCAACCATAAGTGCCCTAAGTGGCACCTCCTAGCCACTTTACCAACTAAGTTCTTGTGTCATAAGCCACACACTAACCTTCTTAAGGTCTAGCGCCCTAGCTTTTCCCCTATCGACTTAAAGTCAAACATTTTCTAAGGCTCGCCACACCCAAGGTTCTCAAGCCCCCAAAACACATACACACAAAGACACAAGCACACTACTACATACATTTTAGTTAAAACGCATAACCACTAAATCCTGAATTTTACAGTTCTACCCCCCGTAAAAATAATTTCGGCCTCAAAATTACCTAGTTAAAATAGGTGAGGGTATTCTTTGTCAGATTGCTTCCTCCGCTCTCATGAAGCTTCTTAGAACCATGGTTCTACCATAGCACTTTGACTAGAGGAACTAATTTCCACGTAATACTTTCACATCCCGCTCCAAAATCAATCGGCTCTTCTTCATAAGACAAATCTAGTCTCAACTCCACTTTCTCAAGCGGCACTACATGAGATGGGTCCGTCAATGTCATTTGTAGCATCGAGGCGTGAAACACATCATGCATTGCTTTAACTCCAAAGGCAATTCAAGCTGATGCCATCGGGCCAACCCGCTTCAAAATCGATAAGGTCCTATAAACACAGGACTTAGCTTTCCCTTGTGACCAAATCTCATCACCTTCTTCCTTGGCGAAACTTTCGAAACACCGATCCCCACTACAAACTCTATCTCTTTCGCTTGAGATCCGTGATACGACTTTTATGCATCGGATGCCTCCTTCAACTGTGCCCGAATTACCTTAACCTTTTCTTCCGATTCTGCCACAATCTCTAGACCCAAAACATGAAGTTCCCCCAACTCTGTCCAACACGTAAGAGTGCGACACTTTCGTCCAAACAGTGCTTCATATGGTGCCATTCGAATACTTGCTTGATAGTTGTTGTTATATGCAAACTCCGCTAAAGGCAAGAACTCCTCCCAACTTCCTCTGAAGTCTATCACGCAACCTCTAAACATGTCTTCCAGTACTTGAATTACTCGTTTAGACTGGCCGTCCGTCTGCGGATGAAATGCCATACTAAAGTCTAACTTGGTGCCTAATGCCTGATGTAGTGCTTTCCAAAATCAAGACGTAAACCTCGGATCCCTATCCAAGATAATCGACACCGGCACCCCGTGCAGCCTCACAATTTTTGCCACATACAATTTTTCCAATCTCTGCAGAGAATAGTCAACCCGCACTGGTATAAAATGTGCAGACTTTGTTAACCAGTCCACTATCATCCATACCTAATCCTTCTTAGTAGGCGTAAGGGGAAGCCCACTAACAAAGTCCATAGTGATTCTCTCCCACTTCCACTGCGGAATCTTTATTGGTTGAAGCAATCCTGAGGGTACTTGGTGTTCAGCTTTAACCTGCTGACACGTTAAGTACTTCCCCACAAATTCTATAACTTCCCGTTTTAGACCAGGCCACTAAAACTGATCCCGTAGATCCCTGTATAACTTACTTCCTCCATGATGCATAGCATAAGAGCTACTATACGATTCCTGAAGAATTCTCTGCCTTAACTCCTCATCCTTTGGCATACAGACCTTGCCCTAAAAACACAGCACTCCATCGCTGTTTACTCCATAGTCTTCCAATTCCCCATTCTGCACTTGCAACAGCTTAGCACTTAGTTCACCATCTACCAACTATTTTTCTCTCACCTAACCTAACTATGTCGGCTTCATCTGCAACTCTGCTAGTAAACTTCCATCATCGTAAAGGCTAAGATGTGCAAACATCGCCCTCAGATCCGACACCATTTTTCGACTTAGGGCATCTGCCACTACATTCCCGGGTGATACTCTATTGAACAGTCGTAGTCTTTCAACAACTCCACCCACCTTCGCTGTCTCAAATTTAGCTCCCTCTGAGTCAACAAATATTTCAGACTCTTGTGGTCTATGTAGATCACCGACCTTTCTCCATACAAATAGTGCCTCCACACTTTTAGAGCGAATACTACCGCGGCCAACTCCAGATCATGCGTGGGATAGTTAACCTCATGTGGCCTCAATTGTCGAGATGCATAAGCGACCACCTTCCCATTCTACATTAGAACACATCCCAATCCTGTGTGAGAAGCATCACAATACACCACAAAGTCTCTCCCTGCCTCAGGCTGAATCAAAACTGGAGCCTCTGTCAATACCTTCTTAAGCTTCTCAAAACTCTCCTGCTGCTTATCCGCCCACACGAAAGGTACCTCCTTTCTCAACAACTTCATCAAAGGTGCTGCTATTGATGAGAACCCTTCAACAAATCTCCTATAGTAGCCTCCTAACCTCAAGAAACTGCGAACCTCTACCACAGACTTAGGTGGTTTCCAATCTAGCACTGCCTCAATCTTCCAAGGATCCACCCTTATCCCTTCTGCAGACACCACATGACCCAAAAATGCAACTTTCTTCAACCAAAATTCGCACTTTCTAAACTTGGCATATAACTTCTTCTCCCTTAACACCTGCAATACTACCCGAAGATGCGCATCATGCTCTTCCTCGGACTTGGAATATACCAGAATGTCATCTATAAACACAACGACGAATTGATCTAAGTAGGGTTGAAAAACCCGATTCATCATATCCATGAATGCAGCTGAGGCGTTCTTCAATTTGAACGGCATTACTAAGAACTCATAATGTCTGTATCTAGTCCGAAAGTTATCTTATGGATATCTGCTTCCTTCACCTTAAGCTGATGATATCCTGACCATAAATCTATTTTTGAAAATACTGCAGCCCCCTTGAGCTGATCGAACAAGTCGTCTATCCTCGACAACGGGTACTTGTTTTTTATCGTCAGCTTATTTAACTGCCGATAATCTATGCACATGCGCATAGTCCCGTCCTTCTTTTGCACGAATAGGACCGGTGCTCCCCATAGAGACACACTAGGTCGGATAAACCCACGATCGAGTAACACTTGGATCTGGGCCTTGAGCTCTACCAACTCCTTTGGTGCCATCCTATACGGAGCAATTGACACAGAGAGTGCACAGCGATAAATCAATTTGAACTCCACCTTCCTATCCGGGTAACCAGCGACTCCTCGGAAAGACATCTACGAATTCTCTTACTGTTCTAACTCCACTAACCCCCTCTTATTTTGTATCCAGAGCACTAATGAAGGCCAGAAATGCCTTACACCCTTTTCGCACCATCTTATCAGCTTTTAACGCGGAGACTACGTTAGACAAATAGTTTCTTCTTTCACCTATCATAATTATCTCCTCATCCTCCGGAATCCTCAACCCCATTCGCTTAGCTGCGTAATCAAATTTAGCCCGATGTTCCACTAGCCAATCCATGCCTAGAATGAGATCAAATTCCCCGAAAGGTAGTTCCATCAAGTCGGTAGGAAATACCACTCCCTGAATCTCTAGAGGCACACTCCGGAATATCCTATTCACCACTACCGTTTGACCTAACGGGCTCACTCTGATCATCTCCCTAATGGCAGTTCGGATGCTACACCTAATGTTTCAGCTACTCTACATGCAACATATGAGTGGGTCGAGCCAACATCAATTAAAGCAAAGAGAGGCTTGTCAGCTATAAGGAATGTACCGGTTATGGCGTCCGGTGCGTCACCATCCTCCCTCCGATGAACTGCATACACCAGACCCAACTGTCTCGCCTCCGTGTTACCAACACCTCTGCCCGGTGTCTCGCGACCTCTATCAGAACCATTACCTCTGCCAACTGGACCACGACCCCGCGGTGGCTGCTATCCACCTCTTCTAGTCTGATTAAAGCCACGACTTCTCGGGTAGGCTCTGTCATTTCCACAGTGATGTTTCTAATCACATGGTCTTTGGGCCCACACTTAAAACATCCCCCTGTCTTCTTCCAACACTCCCCCGGGTGCATCTTTCTACATTGAGCATATGAACGATACTGACCTAGCAACCTGCCGATCTCGCGGCCCATCAACTCTAGGTCTTTTCTGGAGACTCTCGGATGACCCCGATGATCCAAAACCTCTCTTCTGTCTAGTCCTATCTGAATTCTGTCTCACAGATTCCTTGACCCCTTCGGCTACCTTAGCCTTCTCTACCAACACAGCAAACTCCCGCTCCTACTGTGGAGCAATCAGTAATCTCAGATCATTACTCAGTCTGTCCTCGAACCTGACACATCGTTCATGCTCCGTAGCCACGATACCTTGAGCATACCAGCTCAACCTTAAGAATTCCGCCTCGTACTCCGCTACGAACTTACTCCCCTGAACCAGCCTCAGAAACGCCTTCCTCTGTGCATCAATATAACTAGACCCAATATACTTCTTCTGATACACCGCCTTGAAATACTCTCAAGTGAGATCATCTGCTGCAGCACTATCCCGAACTGTGAGCCACCACTGGTATGACTCATCCCGGAGAAGTGACACCACCCCTTTTAGTTTCTCCTCAGCTGTCAGATCCAAATCGTCCATGATTCGCTCCGTCACCTCCAACCAATACTCAGCCGTATTGGGCGCCACACCAGATACACCTCAAAATACCTTAGCTCTATTGGCTCGGAGTCGCTCAGATATAGATTTCTGAGCTCCCATACCTCCACCTGCTCCAACCACCCTCTTAAGAACTCGCAGCATCGCTTGCGATACTACATCATCCCCCGTCGATCTCGATACTCAACACCAAAGAAGCTGGTGGTGGTGGCATCTCATTCTCGGACCCTTCACTAGACCTAATCGGTTCCGATACGGTCATTTCTGCCTACCACGCATACGCACATTATGACCACGCCCCCAGAACTCATGTCTATGATCGCGATTTAATCTGCTTTAAGAAATTTTATGCATTAGCTTCTGTTCCACTGATTACCCACAAACAAGTTTCATGTAAAGAAGTTTAGTAGATCATTACAAAGTTTTCGTTTCAAGTCTTCTACCCTAATTCAGAGAATCACATTCATTCATCAATAGTATCGACTACACACGTTCACCATTTTGAACATTTTCGTCCGTCCCAATCCAGGGGTATTTTTGTAATTTGTCCTATAGGGGTATTTTGGTAATTTTCCAAATCAGGGGTATCTTGTGATTTTGCAAAATAGGGGTTTTTGGTATTTTTGCAAAATAGGGACATTTTGGTAAAAGAAATCGATGGTAGTATGGTAATTTCATAAACTGAGGGTATTTTAGTAGTTTTACAAACCAAAGGTATTCCAGTAATTTTGTAATCCGGGGATATGTCGAAATTTTTTTTTCAAAATATAAAATAGTTTTTACAAATCAAGGGGTAATTTGGTGATTCCAAAACTAGGGTTTTTATAAAACAGTGTAGCTAGTCCCTTTCGAGTTTTAATTATTGAATTTAGCTTGTGAATAAGTCCACTTGGTTAGGGTGAACCGTCACTACGCACCAGGTAGGATTCGAACGAAGAGGAGGTGAGTCACTAGAACTGCTTAAATACCAAGCTCCCCCTGAATCCAATCCTAGACATGCGCACAACTGTTGCCACATCCTTAACTCGGCGACTTACTCATAGGTTTGTTCGATTGGTCTTTAAATTTTATGTAATTTTATGTTGGAGTAAGCTAATCCTAGAGTTCAATAGCTCCTAATCTACTAATCTACGATCCGTAATACCTACATACAAATCACACAATGATTAGGGGTACTTACCCGGTGGACTTCGCGGCGGAGACACATGTGCCATGCTAGAAAACCTAATCATCTTTTAGTAAAACTCACTTTCGAAAAAAAACATTTTGGGCCCAAAAGCCCTCAAAGCTTAGTTTTGAACCTAGTTCTGATACCAAATTGAAACACCCCAAACTCAGCCCACAAGCCCCAACCGGATTGGACATGTTCCTTAAGAAAACTTAGCTTTATCTCATTTCATAAAATGTGACGATTTTAATAAAAATAGGTTTGTATCTTTATCGAGTTGAAAACCAAGATACCTTTCAAGTTTGTATTTCATTAAAACGCTTACTTTATATCTCAAAAGTTAAAAGATTTTCCTGATTCTAGAGCTCATTAGGTTGAAAACGTAAGTTGAGTAGGTGATAAAACATTTGAAGTTAGTTTAAGAAAAATATTTAATTACTTGTTTGTTGTTTATCGTATGGAAATAAAATTTAATACATAAAATTAAGCGAGTTAAGTAATGGCCTTATTACATATTAAAACCAAAATAAATTCCAAAAGAAAACATACTAAAGAAAAGCGAAAAGAGTTCCTTTATTCAAAACCCAAAATTTTCTTTGAGCATGGCCACCACATAGTCCCTGCCGACCCGGTCCATTGCAGTATGTATCACCTGCAAAATGTTAGCCCACGAATGGTGAGTCAACAGACTTAATGTGTAATGACCAACACAGGTTCCCAACCGATTTTAACCTTTATCATAACAATTTGGGCAAAGCCCATCCGGAATCATTATCGGCCATAAGCCTAAATCATAGCATATTGAATCACATGTAAATAAAAGCAATGATGCAACCCGAACCTACCTAGATATCCAACCTCTACACACCACTCGTACCTGCCAATCACACTGTGGGGATTACTAAATCGACCCTCCATTCGCTACATACCCTCGAAGGCAGTCGCTGCAGTCAACTGCTCATCGCCCTTAATACATGGCATAGCCACCGGATAATGTGACAAGGTCACTGGATACATAATATTGTGACATAAGTCACCGGATAATGTGGTAAAACCACCAGAACACTTCCCATTTTCATTATAACCCTCGTGCCCATGCAACATACATAGTATCATAGGTATCATGCTATATGCTTATCCTAATCCCATACCGAAAACACACACATACTTTTATATCATTGATGGTAACCACTGTAAACAAGGGTTAGATATAACGTACCTGAACGAACTGTACCAATGAATGGTACCCTTAGCCATGATTAATCATAATCTTGTTAACACATATTTAATATTATTAATCTATCGAGAAAAAGTGTGGGGTTACACACCTGATAACACTGCGAACCACGCTTTTGATACTAACACTTTCACTTGCAGGGATCACAGCGATTTGCTTATCCCTTTCCGATGTTGGCCCACAACCCGGTGGCCAATCACGCACTGCTGAAATCGAGTATTTCTTGAATCTAGTGGTAGGAACTACCCCTTTCTCTCCTCCACTAGTATTCGCATCCATCGAATGTCACTTAATTAGAAACCTGGTTAAACTGATACGTAAGAATCTAAACGGAAACACATCTATAACTTAACTGAACATTCTTACCGAAATAGATCCAAATCCCGAAGACTCCTCCTTTGCCTTTGTCGAACCCTTCCTATAACACCACAGTCAGAATCGGCTAACACTAGAAAATATGGCCTTAAGCCAAATGGCATTATTCCCCTTACCTTAACCGATCAAATCCCGAGAGCTTCTCCTTCTAACGTCAACTAATCCAAGAAAAAGAGTGAATCTAAGGAAAGAACCCACCTTCATGGTTTGGCCATGCGGTTTGAGTATAAAAGTGTTGGAATTAGAGTCCTTGATGTGTTTAGAGGATTTAATCCAAGGAGAAGACTTTGGAAAATTTTAAAGTAAAAAAATCAACCTAAGGAAAGATCCTTACCATGCAACTTACAAGGTGGCTCTCATGCGCCACTTAGGCACCGGAGGAGAGAAAGGGCGCAGTTCGAGGCGGAGCGGCATTTTTTGCGTTTTATTTTGTTATGTGGTGATGGGCTAAAGTGGAAAGGATTTAAAATAAATGTTGGGGCTTTTTGTCATGAAAGGAGTTGGTAGAATGGCACGGGCGCTACTTGGTGCTTGGTTTCCCCTAGGTCCTATGTTCAATCTTGGAGGTGCGGTGGGGTTGTTTTCTTTTTTCTGCTTGATTGGCGTGAAGGTGGACGGCACATGGGCATTGGAAGATAAGGATGAGTTTTGTATTTATTATTTTTTTTGAATTCGGTGGGATAATGGATTAATATTAGTTTATTTTTATTTTGTATTTTAAATTGGAGGGGTGGTAATGGATAAAAGGTGGATATATTTTATTTTTTATTGATTTTAAATGGTTGGCTGGGAGTAAGTTAAAAGATTTGATTAATTCAAATGTGTTTGAATTAATGGCTAGGAGAGATTCTAGGAAATGGCCGTATGTTGGAGTCTTCAAGGGGAGGGGGTGTCGAATTCTATAAATAGGGGGTTAGAATGCCGAATTATTCTTTTAGTCTCTTGCCGAAAAGTTGTAAATTGTGTCTCCTAAATTTTGCTACTAGTCGAATATTTACTTGAACCCCCTAAACCTCATCCTGTCTACTTCGATTTCTTTTGTTCTTAGCTCTCCTAAAAATTCCCCTATTCACGTTGTTCTACATTTTATTTGGTGACCAAATACGAACATTCTCATTTCTTTTACTTTCTTTCATCACTTTGCTAGCCGAATCTCTCCCTTTTATTGCCGAAATCTCCCTTTTCTTTTTGTCTTCATCTTGGCCGAATAGTAGAGTGGTGCCGATCTCCTTGAGGTGTCTCTTTTAATCGTAGGAAAAGAGGTGAACCATCGCTATTCTGGATTTGGTAGGAAACCAAATCGATTGTAAGGTAAGGGTAAGTGATTCATTAATATTCGCCAAAGGGCCTTTTCCATGGATTTTGGTATTAGCCGATTCTAATATCGTGTAAGGATTTTGGCAACTTCGTAAGATCGGTGGTGTTTGGGATCCGAGTAAAAGGGTAAGTGATTCATTGGTAATCGGCCTTAGGCCATTGTATGTGTTTATGTGTTGACCAAGTGGTGGCTATGATCTTTTAGGGCCAAATTGACAAGAGTAAAGAGAAGCCTTTGGGATCTCGATTCGTTTGAAGGATGTATAGTTTATGGTTTATTCGTTTGAGATCGGCATTAATCGTGTGTTGATTAGATATCGTTATAGATGCGAGTGCCAGCCAAGAGGGCAAAGGGAAAACTCCCATCCCGAAGTTCAAGAAGAGGTCGGTTTTAGCTATTCGGGATTGGCCACCGGGGTGTGGTCGTGCAGCAGAAAACTATAGGCAGATAGCGGTAGTCTCGCTAAACGATAGCGTCGGGATCGAGGGTTTAGAGCTTCAGTTATAAGGTGTGTAGTTAGCCATTGTTTCCGGATTTGTATGATCTCTGTTGTGCTATACGTTTACTAATGAATGCGATTACCATATGTGAAATGGATACCCTTAAGGGTATGATGATGACCGAGTTAGTAGCAAATTGGTTAATATGTGATAGTTGATTTTTTTAATATGTGAGTATGCCTATGATTGTGAATGACATGCACATGCATCATCTTGTCATTATATCATGTTACATGTGCATGGGTGGGTTATGAAAGAAGGTACGGTGTACTTGAGTACGTGGTTGATGTCGACTTTGTGCTACATCGTGGATTGGCACCGATCGAGGCGTTGTGGATCTTTGCGATTTAGTTCGCGTGGTTACCTGGACTGATATCGGCTTATGCCATATCGTGGCTTGATGGGTTGCTATGTGCCCCATCGTGGTTTGATGTTAGCTACGTGCTACATCGTGGATGGCATTGGTTGCCTTTAGGAGGGAAAAGGAGAGGGTGATTCGATAATCCCTCGGTGTGTGTGGTAGGTGGACAAGGGGTGTGTAGCGGATGGACCTTAGGATTGGGTTGGGTATCATGATTGCATGGTTTTGTTATGAAATGATATGGAAATGGGCCAAGCCCAAGATGACATGTGATAGGTATGTTTTGAGAACATATGTGGAAATGGGCCAAGCCCAGTGATCGGTGGATCGATAAGAAAAGGGCCTAGCCAAGTGCTTGAATATGATTTGATTGTGGGCCAAGCCAGATCGTGGTAATGTCTATATGATTATGTTTACATGTTGCATTTGATAATTGGTTTGATTTGTGGCTAACATGTGGGTGGATATCGTGGTTTAATTACACACCGAGTCCGTGTGACTCACCCAATTATTTATCCAACATCGCAGTGATTTGTGATTAATGGACCCGGTTGGAGTGGAGACAAACGTGGCCATGCAAAAGCGATTTTATGCAAGAGATGTTTTATTTGATTTAATTATTTTATATCATCGAGATTTTGGGTATTGATTTGATGTAATAAGGGCCACTTTTGATTAAAGTACTCTATTTATAGTTGATAAAGGTTATATCGTATTTAGTGATATTTTTACAAATGATTTATTTTATAATAAATTGTAATAAAGTTTTAATTCAAACCAAGCTTATATTATTTATTAATTTTTAAATGGACATGATTTTCAGAGTTAACAAATTTTCACGTTTTAATCTGAAGTCAAAGATTTTCAACCGTCTTTCCGCAGGATGTAATCCAGATCCGGTCTAGACTCGTGGGCGAGTTTGGGGATGTTACTGATTTTGTATCGAGCTGTTTAAAACTCGACTTTGAGGGTTTTTGGGCCCGAAACATTTTCAAAATAGGCTTTTCGAAAATATGGGCTTTTATGAAAAAAAATTTTAGGTTATTCTGGCATGGCACCTATGTCTCCGGCCCGAAGTCCACCATGTAAGTACTTCTAGCTCTTAAGATTATTTGTTGTGTGATTAATTATGGGCTTAGATTGGGCTCGTAGATTAGAATATTAGGACTATTGGACCCTAAGATTAGTCTACTCAAGCAAATTGCATAAAACTTAAAGCTCTTAAACAAACCTGTGAAGCAAGTCATTTGAGTTAAGGTGTGGTAACCTTGGTGCGCATGTCAGGATTGATCCGGAAGAGCTTGGTACTTAAGCAGCCCTCGTGACTCACCTCCTCTTCGGGATTCCTACAGTGCGTAGCTACTGGTTCACCTTAACCAAGAGGACTTGTTCATAAGCTAAACCAATTATTAAAACCCGAAAGGACTAGCTTTACTGCTTTAAAACCCTTAGTTTTAAAATTTTCAAATTTACCCTTCGGTTTATAAACCCTAAATTTGATTTTGAAAGACATTTCTCGATTTACAAAATTCTTTGAAATACCCTACTTGCAAAATTACAAAAATGCCCTGTTGTAAAATTACAGATTACCTTCAACTTTTGTTAAAATGATTTTACTTTGCAAAATACCAAAATCTTTAGTTTTCAAAGTATCAAGATACTCTGATTTGGGGGAAAAAAATTATGAAAATACCCCTGTGTTGAAAATTACTAAAATGCCCTTGACTTTCAAAATTTTCAGTTTAAACCCAATTTTAATAAAATTCCTTTACTTTGTAAAGGTATCCAAATTTTGTATTTCAAAATAATATCCTGACCTTGGAAATTTACAAAATTACCCCTGATTGACAAAATTACCAAAATACCCCTAGTTTCCAAAATTATACCGTGCCTTAAATTTGGCAAATTTTTAAAAATACTCTTCAATTTTGGGAATTTCAAAAAAAAATCCTGACTTATTAAAGTTTTGGGATCGTTTTGGTTTATTATGAAAATACCCTGTAGGAAAATGACGAAAATACCCCTGGGGTAGAAACGGGTAGAAATGTCCGAATAGTGAATGTGTTTTTGATGATGAATGAATGTGCCCTAGCGAGGAACGAAGGTGATGCTCTGAATTAGGGTAGCGAACTCGAACTGAACCTCTGTGTGATCGAGAGAACTACTTCTAAAATCTTTCATTCATAAAATATGCTCGTGGTTAAATAGTGGAACCAAATTTCTAATGCATAAAACTTGTTACTCAGATTAAATCGCGACGATAGAGATGAGTTCTAGGGAACGCGGTAGAGGTAGAATGGTAGCATCGGAACCGGTAGGGTCTGGCCATGGGTCGAAGTGAAGTCTTTGCCAAGAAGGGACGTAGAGGAGCAAGATCAGACAGGAGAAGATGACGCAGTATCGCGGGCCATGTTACGGGTGCTAGAACGAGTAGCAGGAGCTAGTAGGGGAAATGGAACCCTAAAGTCAGTATCGAAAAGGCTTAGATCGAACGGAGCTGAGATCTTTAGAGGAGTGTCAGGAGTAGCTCCGAACGTAGCGGAATATTGGTTGGAAGCAGTCGAAAGAATCATGGACGATTTGGACTGTACCAATGAAGAAAAGCTGAAGGGTGTTGTTTCATTACTTCGTGACGAAGCTTATCGTTGGTGGCTCACTGTCAAACAAGGTGTACCAGTAGATCGATTGGATTGGGATTACTTTAAGGCTAAGTTTGAAGGAAAGTACGTAGGAGCCAGTTATTTGGACTCGCAAAGGAAGGTGTTTCTAAATCTAGTGCAAGGGAATAAGTCGATAGCGGAGTATGAAGCTGAATTTGTGCGGCTAAGTCAGTACGCCAAAGGAATCGTGGCTACTGATTACGAAAGGAGTGTTCGATTCGAAGATGGGCTGTGAGATGAGTTGCGGGAGTTGATAGCTCCGCAGAGAGAAAGGGACTTCGCCATTCTGGTGGAGAAAGCTCGGATCGCTGAAGAAGTTAAGAGGACGGTAATGGAAAACCGAGAAAAGGATAGGAACGAGAATAAGAGAAATGTTAGACCATCAGTATCATTTGGTAATGTCCAGAAAAGACCAAGGACCGAGAACCTTGTACGTGCACTTGTACCAGCTGATCGGAATCATTCATGTGTTAAGTGTGGGAGAACCCATTTAGGAGAGTGTTGGGGAAATAGTAAAGAATGCTTTCGGTGCGGATCTAAGGCACATCTGGTTAAGAATTGTTCTTGAGCGATGAGGGGTCGTGGTTCAAGCCATGAAGGGAATGGTTCCAGTCAAAGTCAACCAAGGATGTGATATCAGGTAAGCTCCTTTGCTTTGGTACATGCTTTAATTACTTTGCTTGCTTATGAGTTAGCCCTTTTCTGTGTTGCTAAGAGAGGTGTTTGGAATTTTGAGTGTGAACTTAGAGACTGTGTCGGGAAGTATGGTAGATTAAGTTCAGAGTGCGCAGCAAAGGTATAGAATAGCGAGTTATGACTATCCGGTAATAAGTAATTTTGAGGACGAAATTATTTCTAAGGGGGGTAGAATTGTAACATCCAAGGTTTAGGGGCTATGCAGTTTGAGTATAATTTAGGTGTTGGAAGGTTTTTTGGGTGTGCTTGAATGTGTTTAGAGGATTTAAGACTGCTTGAATGAAAGGAGAAGGCTTTGGAAAATTTTAGATTTTTAGTGTAAAAAGGGGAAATAGGGCAAGAAGGCCTTAAAATTAATTGGTGGAATTTAGGACACAAGAAACAGTTGGGTGGAGTGGCATGGAGGCGTTGCTTGGAGCCTGGGAAGGTGACGCCTAAGGGAGCAGGGTTCGAGTGCTAAGGCAGCAATTTTGTTTTATTTTACGTCACCAAAGGATCTGGCTAAGTAGGCCTTAAAATTAATGGCTGTGTTGGTGGACATGAAAGTCCGATTAACAGTGGTTCTCATGCGCCACTTAGGCGCTGGAGGAGAGAAAGGGCATGTGTTCGAGGGTGGAGCGGCATTTTGGCATTTTTATTTTGTTATGTGGTGATGGGTGAAGTAGGAAGGATTTAAAATAAATGTTGGGGCTTTTTGTCATGAAAGGCGGAGTTGGTCGAATGGCTCGGGCGCTTACTTGGTTCTTTGGTTTCCCTGTGTCCTATGTTGAATCTTGGAGGTTGCGGTGGGGTTGTTTTCTTCTTTTTTGCTGATTGGCGTGAAGGTGGATGACACATGGGCATTGGAAGATAAGGATGAGTTTTGTATTTTTTTTGAATTCGGTGGGATAATGGATTAATATTAGTTTATTTTTATTTTGTATTTTAAATTGGAAGGGTGGTAATGGATAAAAGGTGGGATATATTTTATTTTTTATTGATTTTAAATGGTTGGTCGGGAGTAAGTTAAAGATTTGATTAATTCAAATGTGTTTGAATTAATGGCTAGAGAGATTCTAGGAAATGGCCATATGTTGGAGTCTTCAAGGGAGGGGTGCCAATTCTATAAATAGGGGTTAGAATGTCAATTATTCTTTTAGTCTCTTCTTGAAAAGTTGTAAATTGTGTCTCCTAAATTTTGCTAGTAGTCAAATATTTACTTGAACCCCCTAAACCTCATCCTGTCTACTTCGATTTCTTTTGTTCTTAGCTCTCCTAAAAATTCCCCTATTCACGTTGTTCTACATTTTATTTGTGACCAAATACGAACATTCTCATTTCTTTTACTTTCTTTCATCACTTTGCTAGCGAATATCTCCCTTTTATTGCGAAATCTCCCTTTTCTTTTGTCTTCATCTTGGCGAATAGTAGAGTGGTGCCGATCTCCTTGAGGTGTCTCTTTTAATCGAGGAAAAGAGGTGAACCATCGCTGGCTCTGGATTTGGTAGGAAACCAAATCGGTTGTAAGGTAAGGGTAAGTGATTCATTAATATTCGCCAAAAGGGCCTTTTCCATGGATTTTGGTATTAGTCGATTCTAATATCATGTAACAGGATTTTGGCAACTTCAAAAGATCGGTGGTGTTTCGTAATCCGAGTAAAAGGGTAAGTGATTCATTGGTAATCGGCCTTAGGCCATTGTATGTGTTTATGTGTTGACCAAGTGGTGGCTATGATCTTTAGGCCAAATCGACAAGAGTAAAGAGAAGCCTTTGGGATCTCGATTCGTTTGTGAAGGATGTATAGTTTATGGTTTATTTGTTTGAGATCGGTATTAATCGTGTGTTGATTAGATATCGTTATGGATGCGAGTGCCGCCAAGAGGGCAAAGGAAAACTCCCATCCCGAAGTTCAAGAAGAGGTCGGTTTAATTTGTTTGGGATTGGCCACCGGGTGTGGGCGTCAAGAAAACTATAGACGAGATAGCGTAGTCTCGCTAAACGATAGCGTCGGGATCGAGGTTTAGAGCTTCAGTTATAAGGTGTGTAGTTAGCCATTGTTTCCGGATTTGTATGATCTCTGTTGTGCTATACGCTTACTAATGAATGCGATTACCATATGTGAAATGGATACCCTTAAGGGTATGATGATGACCGAGTTAGTAGCAAATTGGTTAATATGTGATAGTTGATTTTTTTAATATGTGAGTATGCCTATGATTGTGAATGACATGCACATGCATCATCTTGTCATTATATCATGTTACATGTGCATGGGTGGGTTATGAAAGAAGGTACGGTGTACTTGATGCGTGGTTGATGTCGCCTTTGTGCTACATCGTGGATTGGCACCGATCGAGGTCGCGTTGTGGATCTTTGCGATTTAGTTCGCGTGGTTACCTGGACTGATATCGGCTTATGCCATATCGTGGCTTGATGGGTTGCTATGTGCCCCATCGTGGTTTGATGTTAGCTACGTGCTACATCGTGGATGGCATTGGTTGCCTTTAGGAGGGAAAAGGAGAGGGTGATTCGATAATCCCCTGGTGTGTGGTAGGTGGACAATGGGTGTGTAGCGGATGGACCTTAGGATTGGGTTGGGTATCATGATTGCATGGTTTTGTTATGAAATAATATGGAAATGGGCCAAGCCCAAGATGACATGTGGATAGGTATGTTTTGAGAACATACGTGGAAATGGGCCAAGCCCGGTGATCTATGGATCGATGAGAAAAGGGCTAGCCAGTGCTTGAATATGATTTGATTGTGGGCCAAGCCGGATCGTGGTAATGTCTATATGATTATGTTTACATGTTGCATTTGATAATTGGTTTGATTTGTGGCTAACATGTGGGTGGATATCGATGGTTTAATTACACATCGAGTCCGTGTGACTCACCCAATTATTTATCCAACATCGCAGTGATTTGTGATTAATGGACCGGGTTGGAGTGGAGACAAAGGTGGCCATGCAAAAGCAGATTTTATGCAATAGATGTTTTATTTGATTTAATTATTTTATATCATGAGTATTTTGGGTATTGATTTGATGTAATAAGGGCCACTTTTGATTAAAGTACTCTATTTATAGTTGATAAAGGTTATATCGTATTTAGTGATATTTTTACAAATGATTTATTTTATAATAAATTGTAATAAAGTTTTAATTCAAACCAAGCTTATATTATTTATTAATTTTTAAATGGACATGATTTTCGAGTTAACAAATTTTCACGTTTTAATCAAGTCAAAGATTTTCAACCGTCTTTCCGCAGTGACAGAACCGGATCCGGTCTAGACTCGTGGGCCGGGTTTGGGGATGTTACACAACTTACCCAATTCGGCTTAACAACCACCCTTGAAAATTGACACACCAAAAGAGAATACGAATGATAGATAAAGGATTCAGCTTTGGTCTCAGTAATCGGGAAAGGTTCTTTCGGCTCTTGAGAATGGAGGAATCGGTACAAAGAAGAAGAGAAAGGGTTCGGATTTGGGTGGTTTCGGCTTTGGTGAGAAAGAGAAGGGTTCGACCTTAACAAAAGAGAAGAGAAGGAAAAAAAAACACTTGAAAATGCCAAATGAATTTCGGCACCTACTCTCCCCTTTATGACCGAAACTACCATCCCAAGACCCCTCCATTCAGCCAACTCTTCTTCTCTCATCCAAATCCCCTCTTTTCCTCCTACTCAGCCGAAAATTTGAGCTGTTTGGCCCAATCTACACTTCATCCAGGAAGTGTCCACGGCAACTCCAACTCTTCACTCCCCTTGACGCAAAAAGGCCACCCCAAAATGCTTCCCTTGCTGCTCGAACCAAGGCCCTTCTCACTCCCTGATGCGTCAACCACAAGTGCCCTAAGTGGCGCCTCCTAGCCACTTTACCAACTAAGTTCTTGTGTCATAAGCCACACACTAACCTTCTTAAGGTCTAGCGCTCCTAGCTCTTCCCCCTATCAGCTTAAAGTCAAACATTTTCCTAAGGCTCCTGCCTACACCCCAAGGTTCCCGAAGCCCCCAAAACACATACACACAGCACACAAGCACACTACTACATACATTTTAGTTAAAATGCATAACCCCTAAATCCCAGATATTACATAGGTGCATCTTTATTTTAGAAAATTCTTACCTCAAGACACAAAATATCACACCCAATAAATTAGGATACAACATTTTGAGTTCTCAAGAATAAGTTTTTTATTTGAAACTTGAGATTTCTTTATTCTGAAAGAATATAAACATCACATCCAGCACGATTGGGCATGACATTTTTTTAAACCCTCGTAATTAAAGTCATCTCATAATTTACGAAATTTATTAAAAGGGTATTTAGTTACTTATCCAAACGAAATTGCAACCCAGCACGTTAGGACACTATTTCCCGAATTTCTAAATACCTAAACATTGCCTTATTTTAAAAAACCTTTAAAATATAGGAATTATGCAAAATACATTTTATATTTTAAAAAACGATGATTTATAAAAATATCACATAAATATCAAAAGCAATTGTGAAATAATGAAGAATAAAATAATTACACACTTATATGATATAAACAATGTAAACAATGCATAAATAAAAAGAATAGTATATAATATAATATAATAAATAATAAATAATATAATAATATATAAATTAAATAATACTTAAACTAAATAAAATAATACAAATTAGTAATTTAATATATAAGATAATACATATAAAATTATATATATTTTATACTATTAATAAATTAATAAACATATAAAAAAATATAGAATCTTTTAATATGATAAAATAATTAAATAAAAAATAAGATAAAAAATAAAAGGATAAAAATAAAAGAAAACAAAGAAAACAGGGGTTAAAATGACAATTAAAACAGATTTAAAAAAATTAAATTAAAACGCACGTTAAATCCCAGGGACTAATGTGGCAATTAAACTTTTTTCGAAACGACGTTGTTCCGATTTTACCTTTAAAATGGACCGAGGGATTAAATTAGAACCAAAACAAACTTTAGGGCTAATTTTAAAATAAATAAAAATGTGAATTGGGCTGAATTAAAATTAATTAAATTGCGGAAGGACCGAAATGTCGAATATCACATTTTCAAAAAAATGCGCGGATCCTCATCTGGATATTGGGTCGACTGGCGGATCCTGGTAATCGAAACCGTGTCGTTTTAAATTAACTATATAAATAAAAAATAGTTAAAAAATTTAACACCCATTTTCAAAAAAAAATCAGAGCCTCTCCTCCCTCTCAAATCCTCTCCAATATTCTGCCTCCGTCAAGGACTCCGATGGGGCACCTCCGCACACGCCAGTACACTCGCCGTCGTCCGTGGCGGTGCTCAGGTAATAACTTTACTCTTTTCTATTTAGTGTTTTATATGTAAAACGTATACAAATTGAAGAAAAAAATAAATAAAAGGAAGGAATAAAAAAATTTTGAAATACTTCTGCAAAAAATATTGCTTTCTCTGTTTATTTGTGTGAATTTTTCTGTATTTTTCTCTATATTTCGTATGTGTCCCCCTTGTTTACAAGTTTTCAGGGGTTTTTATAGCCCCGAAAGAAACAAAATAAAAGGAAAATAGAAAAATTTATCACTGTTTTCCATTTCTGCTGCGATTTCTTTCTTCTTTTGCAGGTTGAAGGTAGAGATCGTGGCGATGAGCGAGTTTCTCGGTGGTAGGGAGACATGCGTGCTAATTTTGGCGTAAGAACGGCTGGATGAGGCTGCGGCGTGACGCTTGGACTCCTGCTGAGGCGGCGTGACGCTTGGGCTCCTATCTCCTGCGTGCGACGCCTAGGGTTTCCAGAAGCCCTAGGCTTCTACTGAGGTGTTTACTTCTTAGGCCTTTTGGGTCGTGCTAGTTTGGGCTATAGGAGTTGGGTTCTGTTCTGGGTTAAGTCTGTTGGGTCTGGATTATGGGTCAGGGTCTAATTGGGTATTGGGTATCAGCTTGGGCCAAGGGTAGTGTTTGGGCTAGAAATGGACTGAAAAACATTATTGGACATTTAGTTTGTATTCTATTTTTGGGCCCGGGCAAAAATGGGGTACCACAATTGTATTAAATTATTTTATTATATTAAAAAGTTTATATTATTTTCTTTATTATTTATATATATTAAAGCATTAATAGTTTAAATTATATATATATATTTTATGTAATATCCTTATATATTAAATGATTATTGTTTATTATTTTATTTAGCTTAAAAATTATTTGCATCACATATTATTTTTATATTTTATATTTTTTAAATTTTTATATTATAAAATATTATCCTATATCATATATTATTTTAAAATTTTCTTTTGTATAAAACCCATTTATATTATGTAATATATTTTATTTATATTATTCATTGTATATGTATTTTTATAATTTTTGCATTAATATATTTTATGTATATTATTTATTTATAACCATTTTTAATATTATTATTTATATGTATATATTTTACTTGCCCATACTCTCTTATTTATTTATTTATGTTTGTCATTATGTAGTTATTTTTATTAGTCATTTTCTACATTATTATAAATATGAAATGTTAAGTATGTTTTAATTGCTTTTAATATTTATGTTTGATTGTATAAATGCGATATTGTTACATGAATCGTTGTTTAAAATAAAATATTTTTTACAAAATTACTATATTTTATCCAAAGATTTTTAAAATAAGGCAATATTTTGTATTTAGAAATTCGGGAAATAGTGCCCTAACATGCTGAGTTTCGATTTTCCGTTTGGCTAAATAACTAAGTATCCTTTTAACAAGTTTTGTAAATCATGAGACGATTTTTTACGAAGGTTTCAAAATATCGTGTCCTAACGTACTGGATGTGATGTTTATATTCCTCCGGAACAAAGAAATTTCAAATTTTAACTCAAATTTCTCAAAGTTTTTAAGAATTCATATTTTTAAATTCTTTCAAATTTCAAATATGTGGACATGATTCTATCGATTAGATACCAATTTTTGGGCGTTATGAGGGTGCTAACCCTTCTTCATATGTAACGACTCCCGAACTCGTTTTCTTGTTTTTTGTGGACCAAAAATCTAAGGTTTTAAAATAAAACGTTTTACAAGGTGATCCAATCACACCTAAGTAAAAAGGGATTGGTGGCGACTCCCATTTTCATTTTTAAAAGTCGACCCCGTTTTCTGAAACTTTAAAAATGGTTTCAACAGCTTGGCGACTCCGCTGGGGACCAATAAGAGAGTCAAGCCAAAAAATCGATTAGTTATTGTCCAAATGTTGAAAATTTGAAAGTCTGATTTGAAAAGCCATGATTTTGTTTTTACTGCATGTGATTCTATTTTATAAAATGTTTCTGCATTGCACTACATGACCATCGTGGTCGTGCCTTTAAGTGGGAACGTGAAGCTATGCCTTCGTGAGGTTTTCACCTCCGCATGGGCTAGTGGACTGCTTTTGGAATACATCCGTACCTATGTCTTCGTGTGGTTTTCACCTCCGCATGGCCATAGGGAAATGTATTCCCCTGAATCGAACTCAGCCCATATGAGCCTATAATGGGTAAAGATCAAGGAATCTGTTGGTTTGGGTACCTCAACTTTAGAGCTGAACCACACCTAGAGAACCTAGGAACCCACCCTAAGTGGAACTACAGTGAACTTTAGTAGTTACCCAATTGGATGTTTATTTATTTTGCTTGGTTTATATGTTGCGACACTAACTTGTTATGTTTCATCCTTTTGTGCATGTAATTTCATATTTAAAGAGGTATCGATTCATGGTCAATTTGTTGAGTTAGAAAGCTGGTTATGGAGAACAAATTCCTTGATAAAGTGGAAGACAATGCAATCATTCGTATATGGTCAGAGCAAAAGCAATTAGAGAAAAGAAGATTTCAGGGTATGGATTCGTTAGAGCAAGAGGGGAATAGGGGCAATACTGGTATCCTTGCCTCCTCAGCCACCTATGCCTCCTAATGTTGTTCCGATCAAGGCAGAATCGAGATGCGAAGAAGATTTTACGACACCCTATGGCAAGGTGTGGTGTTGGAACTAAAGGGCAAAAGGTAACTATACTCACTAATCACTTCAAAGTGAGCGTGGGGAGTACGGATGACACTTCTACCAGTACAACGTTTCTCATTCATATGAAGATGGTCACCCTGTGGATGGTAAGGGTGTTGGAAGGAAAGTGATTGACAGAGTGCATGAGACCTGTAAAAATGATTTGGATGGAAAGAATTTTACCTATGATGAAAAAAAGAGTTTATTTATTATAAGTCTACTACCAAGCAACAAGCTTGAGTTTACTGTTGTACTTGAGGATGTCGCACCTACTAGAAACAATAGAAATGCAAGCCCTGATGGCCAGGATAACCCAAATGGATGTGGAAAAAAGGAGATTTGTTATTCAAAGAAATTGTGGAGCCATCTAGGATTGAAAGATGGGCTATTGTGAACTTCTCGACTCCTCGTTGTGATTCAAACAACATTGCAAGGGATTTGATTCGTTGTGGGGAAATGAAAAGAATTCGTATTGATCCCCCATTTGATATATTCAAAGACATGAACCGAAATAGATGTCTTTCACCTGTGATTAGAGTTGGAAAAATGTTTGAACAGATACAATTTAAACTTCCTGGAGCTCCGCAGTTCCTTCTTTGTTTGATCTTTGATAAGAATAATTCTGATCTTTATGGGCCATGGAAGCGGAAGAATCTTTCTGAGTATGGCATTGTGACTCAGTGTAAGGCACCAGCTAGGGTGTATGATCAATGCTTTACAAATCTTCTTCTGAAGATCAATGCTAAGCTTGGACGGTCTCTTCGTCACTATCGAAGCCATAATTTCACGATCGAGTTAAAGTCAAGCCTGAAAGGTAAGATTGAAGAGTTAGAAGCAATATTGCACAGCTATGAACTTCAGATCAAGCTTCATGAAACAAGAGAAGGGTATTGGAAAGAAGAGCTTCATCATTCCCATGACCAAGTTAGAAGTCGGGATTACCTCATGGGTGAAGCAATAGTTCAGATTCAAGAGGTAGCTGATCATCTACAGATTTTGGCAACATAGGCTGATACGTTGAGCATAAAATATGAGCTACGGTCGGATCGTGGTTAGGAGCTAATCCCTTTATTTAAGAAAATAAAAACTTTAGGACTTAGAGCGAAAGCATGTTTGTAGTCCGTTTTATGTAAAGGATTTTGTTTTCTAATAAAGTTTTCTAAAATGAAGTTGAATCAGAATCGACCTCTTTGCATTCATGCATTTGCATTACATTGCATCATTTGCATTAGACTTTTACAAAAGGACCCTAATTAGGTAAAATATTTCAGTTAACCATGGAGTAAAGGTTGGAGAGAATAGAACAAATGCAAATACAAATGCAGGGGCAATTGACCAAGATTCAGCAAGAAATGCAGGAACAAATGTTAGAGTTCCAAAATAATGTGATTGGCCAGTTAACCCAGTTACTAGCCGAAAGACTTGAAAAGAGGAGTGGCCCAGCAATCAATAGTGTGGATGATGAGGAAGACATTGTTTATTCCCTAAAAGGTGTCCCGGCTCAACCGACACACATTCACATGGGGTACCCGTCATTATTGAACCCCAATGTCAAACTAATACTTCAGCCCTATTGAATTCCCCAATGGGTTCAAATTTTGACTCGAATAATGATCAAACTAAACTAGTTATTCTGGTAAGAACAAAAGAAAGGAGAGAATGGACTTCAAAGGCCTTGAAAAAGAAGGAAAGGAAAGTGAATAGTACTGGCATGTATAACAAGAGCCATCCAGAGCCAATTACAGTAAACCAACCAAATACGGTAACCACCAGCAATCAGGTTTCCCCAAGGCAAAACTTTGAAAAGCTCCAATTTACGCCAATTTCAATGACGTATAAGGAGCTATATTGAAGTTTATTTGATGCACATGTGGTGTCTCCATTTCATTTGAAGCCGTTACAACCCCATATCCTAAATGGTATGACTCGAACGCTCAATGCGACTACCATGCAGGAATAACTGGTCACTCAATCAAAAACTATACTACATTTAAAAAGTTGGTCGAAAGGTTCATTAAAATGGGAATCGTGAAATTTGATGATTCATCAAAACCTGATCATGACGAGGTAGTAAATGCGATAATTGGAAGAGGGAAAAGAAAGTTACGACTCCTTGAAGGAATCAAAAATGAAGAGGGAATCAAAGAACGAAGTTTCCAAGCCCTTACGTATTTAGGAGTGTTTTGAATAATGGGACTGTGAAAGAGATCCCTGTACTTTTAGAACTGGTTTATAGTAATGTTCAAAACATGCTTGTTACCTTAAGCCTAGAGGTAATAAAAACCCTTTTGTGAAATAGGCTTGCTTCCTAAATTCTTATTTCAATAAAATGCATCTTTTTGAACAAATATCTTTTTATTATTTCCATGTATAGATTCTTTTATTTTTGGACTTTCTTTCAAATATTCTTTTATTCATTCATATCATATCAATAACCATTCTTTGAATCATTTATTCTATAGAATCTTCCTTCGAGCCTACAACAAGTCTTCAGATATCAATGATATGAGCAATGTTGTTACTGACTCCCTTTTTGAATGAGATATGGGTCTAGGGGATCTAAGGACTTTGAAGATAAAAGAGATTGTAACCTATCTTCTAATTTGTTAAGAATGGTGAAACAAGATGAAAAACAGACCTTACTCTTCAAAGGGTCATTGGATATTGCGAGCCTAGGAAAGGAGTGAAGATTGTAGCCTAGCTCATCACAGAAATAAGGCGAGACATTATTGAGTTATCTTCGAGAATTCAAAGATGTTTTCGCACGATCATATCAGGACATGCCTGGACTAATAAGACGCGGCTAAACAAGAGGATGGGGCACTGTTGGTCTACCATGAAAGGGGATGGCATCATCATACCGCAAATACTAAATGGAAGAAGACGAGATTTATGTGACTCTTCTATTTTCTTCACAAACTTTTCTGTATGTGGGGCATGGATATTCTGGGGCCAATCTCGTCAAACGCTTCTAGTTGACATCGATTTATCGTTATAGTCGTCGTCTACTTCACTAAGAGGGTGAATGTTGCTTCATATGTCAATGTTGCAAAGTCATTAGTCATCAAATTTCAAAAAAACAAAAAACAAAAAAAAAAAAAAAAACTATGAAGGGTGACTTAGCTTGTAAGGATTGGCATAAGAAGCTACCGTTACCTTCTATCTTATTGAATGCCGGATAGAACCTTCAGGGGGAAATATCTTACCCATCATTTTATGGAATTGAAGCGTTTTGCCAATTGAACCTAATTGAATAAAAGGTTAAAGTTATCCATCACGATCAAATGATGCAAGCTTATAACAAAGAGGTTCATCCTAGAGAATTCCACGAGGGAACCTGATGTTGAAAAAGACCTTTCTTCTATAAAATGATTTTAGAGGAAAGTAGATGACAAATTGGAAAGGACTTTATGTTGTAAAGAAGACTTGTTTTGGAGGAGCATTGATATTGACCAAGACGGATGGCAAAGACTTGCCCAATCTAGTGAATTTAGGTTCAGTCAAGAAATATTTAACCTGAAAGAGGAAAGACCAAGGTGAAAACCCATAAAAGGCACCTCGAAAAAATAAGAAAGAAAGAAAGAAAGAAAGAAAAAGAAAAGGAGAGGCTAATGCAAAGAATAAATAATTCTAGGAGGCCTTATTACAACCCAATTAAAATCAACCAACAAATAAAATAAAATAAAAATATAAATGAACCAAAATTCAAAGCCCGCAAAAGGCGCTTTGAGACATTGAGTAACAAATCTCAAAGGGCTTTGAGTTGAAAACCGAAAGGTTAGTATTATGGGCGGCTCAAATTTTGATCAAAAGTGGGGCATAGTGTCGTGAAAAGAGTCTTGCTACGCTTGAATTAATAATGAAGAAGTATGTTACTTGGGGCATCGAAAAAGTACTCCGGATCCCCTAAACACATATTGAGCTTAAAATGGTCCTCAAGAAGTTTGAACAGAGAAGGTCAGGCTGCGATATCTAGGGCACCTAGCTTCTATCTTACTCATTCTTGAATTTGTTATCTTTGATTGCTTTATTCTTTTCAAATAAACACCCCAATCAATTTTCTTTTATAGCCTTTTCTATTTTTGCTTACTTTATTCTTTTTAAGGTACACCAATCAATTTTCATTTTTTGCTTGGTTATCTTTGATTAACTTATTTGTTTCGAGCTATGCTCCTGATTAATTTCTTTCTTGTCTATTGTTATGATCTTTTTCAAGCATTTTATATTGAAATAACAATTATTGGACTAATAATATTTCCATAAAAGGAGTTTTGTACATTACTTTGGAAGCTTCTAAATAATATGAGAATCTGAAATAGGACTATTGCTCAAAAATCACCAAGCCTAAGGGATTGGAAACATTGAGAATCTGAAATAGACAATTCCGTTGGTGATACCATATCGGCAAATGACGAATAAGGTCAATCCAAGTATAAAAGGGGATCATTGTCGGGATACCCTGCATTCATTTAGATTTCAGACGCAATCATCTGGTCATTATACCCAAGGAATGGTGTAACAAATCAAATTGATACAAGTTCTATACTTCTGAGTGGCAACAGAAAGATAGAAGAAACCAAATGTTATTCCCTTGAAGTTGCAGTGGGAGATACCAACTTCATGTCCTTGGGTTTAAATAGAGGACTCAGAATTACCATGGGGCAAATTATTTGAATGAAGATGAAGCCTTGACGGATAAATGAGTGATAACACCTAAAATAGGAATCATACTCATAATATTTTGGCATCATAGCAAATCTCATTAGGAGCATTTGATTCATTACAATTATTGCATCCTAATCCTTTAAAAGGAATCATTTTCATGACATGTTGCATTCATGTCACTCATAACACATGTAGCTAGAAGCATTTAATTCATTCTAATCATAGCATCTTAGTCATATGACATAAACATACAGAATTGAGTCTATAGGACATGTCCCTCAGTGGACGGTAGCAATACCGGTGAACTTTCAGTCTTATCTCCCTATGAATTTGCAGCGGAGTAGGTTAAAGAATGAAGATCTTATCTTCCTGAAGTTGTAGGAAGTAGATCAAAAGCACTTTCAATCTTATCTCCCTGAAGTTGTAGTGGAGTAGATTGAAGATAGAAGGTATCCTCTTCCTGAAGTTGTAGGAAGCAAATCGAAGACCCTTTCAGTCTTATCTCCTTGAAGTTGTAGTGGAGTAGACTAAAGATAGAAGATCTGATCTTTCTAAAGTTGTAGGAAGCAGATCGAAAGCACTTATCTCCCTGAAGTTGCAGCAAAGTAGGTTGAAGAATGAGGATCTTATCTTCTTGAAGTTGTAGGAAGCAGATCAAAAGCACTTTTAGTCTAATCTCCCTAAAGTTGCAGTGGGGTAGATTGAAGACCAGAAGATCTTATCTTCCTGAAGTTGTAGGAAGCATATTAAAAGACACTTTTAGTCTTATCTCCTTGAAGTTGTAATGGAATAGACTAAAGACAGAAGATCTGATCTTCCTAAAGTTGTAGAAAGCAGACACTTTTAGTCTTATCTCCCTGAAGTTGTAGTGGAGTAGACTAAAGACAAAAGATCTCATCTTCCTGAAGTTGTAGGAAGCAGATCAAAAGCACTTATCTCCCTGAAGTTGCAGCGGAGTAGGTTGAAGAATGAGGATCTTATCTTCCTGAAGTTGTAGGAAGCAGATCAAAAGCACTTTCAGTCTTATCTCCCTGAAGTTACAACTGAGTAGATTGAAGATAGAAGATCTCATCTTTTTGAAGTTGTAGGAAGTAGGTCGAAAGCACTTTCAGATTTATCTCCCTAAAGTTGCAGTGGAGTTGGAAGCCATTTGAAGAAGACCAAGAAGCCAAGGCTCCCCAAGACCGGGCAAAATTAGTCCTTTTATAGTCTTTGGTCTATTCTCGTTACACGACAATGAGCAAAGAGGGGCAGCTGTAAAGGCCCATTTTTGCCCGGGCCCATGAAAACCAAAATGAAAAACAAAACAAAAAAATAAACGTCCTTATACTGTCCATTTACAATAAAAGGGCTTAAAGCCCAAACTCAAATGCCACCAGCTACCCAAACAGATACCACTAGAACCAAATTACATCCTCGGACCCAACAAACTAAACAGACTCAGAACCAAAGCCCAAAATCCCGAATACACCCAGACCCAGACTAGCCCAATACCTCAAAATAGATCTGACCAAAATTACACGGCCCAAAGGGGCCAAAATCTTAAACATTTTTCAGTGGCCTAGGGTTTTGAAACCCTAGGCGCCGCAAGAGCTTCGCACCCACCATCAGTCACAGCGCAAGCAGGGGTCCAGCGCAATCGTCGCAGCCACTCGCCTTCGATCGTGCCTCAGTCCGCGAGTCACGCCGCCATCAACGCGCCTCATCGCTGTGTTCTTCGCCTTTGACCTGCATAGAAAAGGAAGGGATCACTATAAAAAGGGCAAGAATATAATATTCTCTTTCGAGTTTTAAAACCCATAAAAAACCTGTAATAGGGGGCAGACCATTTACACAGAGAATATGAGTACGTACGGAGTACACTCAAATATTCACAAAAAATAGAGAGAAATAAAATATAAGAAACTATGTTGCAAAGGTGATTATCTCAGTTATTTTCATTCTGTTTTTTTCTTATTTTTATTTTCAATCTATGTGTTTTTATACAAATATTGTTTTTTAAAAATAACAAGAAAAGATTACCTTTTAAATCGTGGAGTTATTGGCCTCCGACCGCCATCTGAGGTGGTACGCATGACGGCGCGTACGGCAGTGTATCACCGGAGCTAGGACCGGAGTTAGACCTCTGGCTGAAGGGGGGAGAGCATTCCAGAGCCAATTTTTAGTTTTTAGTTTTTTATAAAACAAGTTAAAATGATTTTTTAACAATCTTTTTAACTTATATATTAAAAAGGGAACGTCGTCGTTTTTGCTTAAGCTGATAAGCATAAAAAGACGTCGTTTCAATCAAGATCTGCATAGATTGACCCGAATTCAAGGATCCATGTGTTTTTGAGAAATGGTTATTTATGCGCCGAGCCCTTCCGCATTATTTCAATTTTATGTCTTGTTATTTTTTATTTTTTAATTTGGCCCTAAAAGTTTAATTACTTTCCAATTTACTCTCTCGGGTTCTTTAAAGGCTAAGACCAAAATGTCGTAGTTTTTAAATTTGACCAAATTGCCATTTTAACCCCTGTGATTCAACGTGTGATTTAATTTAGTCCTGTTATATTTATTTTAATTGCAATTTAACCCTTGTTTTCTTTGATTTATTTTTTATCCTCGTATTTTATTATTTTAATATTGTATTAAATTATTTTATTATATTAAAAGTTTATATTATTTTCTTTATTATTTATATATATTAAAGCATTAATAGTATAAACTATATATATTTTTATGTAATATCCTTATATATTAAATGATTATTGTTTATTATTTTATTTAGCTTAAAAATTATTTGCATCACATATTATTTTTATATATTATATGTTTTAAAATTTTTATATTATAAATTATTATGATATATCATATATTATTTTTAAAATTTTGTTTTTGTATAAAACCTATTTATATTATGTAATATATTTTCTTTATATTATTCATTATAAATGTACTTTTTATAATTATTGCATTAATATATTTTATGTATATTATTTATTTATAACAATTTTTAATATTATTATTTATATGTATATATTTTATTTACCCATACTCTCTTATTTATTTATTTATGTTTGTCACTATGTAGTTATTTTTATTAGTCATTTTTCTACATTATTATAAATATGAAATGTTAAGTATGTTTTAATTGCTTTTGATATTTATGTTTGATTGTATAAATGCGATATTGTTACATGAATCGTTGTTTAAAATAAAATATTTTTTTACAAAATTACTATATTTTATCCAAAGATTTTTAAAATAAGGCAATATTTTGTATTTAGAAATTCGGGAAATAGTGCCCTAACGTGCTGGGTTTTGATTTTCCGTTTGGCTAAATAACTAAGTATCCTTTTAACAAGTTTTGTAAATCATGAGACGATTTTTTACGAAGGTTTTAAAATATCGTGTCCTAACGTGCTAGATGTGATGTTTATATTCCTTCGGAACAAAGAAATCTCAAATTTTAACTCAAATTGCTCAAAGTTTTTAAGAATTCATATTTTTAAATTCTTTTAAATTTCAAACATTTGGACATGATTCTATCGATTAGGTACCAATTTTTGGGCGTTATGAGGGTGCTAACCCTTCCTCATACGTAATCGACTCTCGAACACTATTTTCTTGTTTTTCGTGGACCAAAAATCTAAGGTTTTAAAATAAAATGTTTTGCAAGGTGATCCAATCACACCTAAGTAAAAAGGGATTGGTGACGACTCCCATTTTCGTTTTTAAAAGTCGACCCCGTTTTCTGAAACTTTAAAAATGGTTTCGACAATGGGAAAATATAGGAATTTCTGTTGGAATAGAATGTGAATGGGTAAGTATGCATGTACAGTTTTATATAGTTTGATATAGTTTGATGTAGTTTGGAATAGAATGTGAATGGGTAAGTGAATGTTGTATAATGTCCCTCTATGATGCCTCTAGTAAGCTAGTTATATTGCTAACCAGACTGACAAATAACAATATGAAAACAAGTGTACAACGATGAGGTTGAGACCCATGGAATCTTATGATATGAAAACACTCGTGGTGTAGCCTCCAGTAAGATGAAGACTAGAATGACATATCACAATACATGAAAGCGTGTAAGTCAATGTGGTTGTGATCCATGTCAAGATATGATAGTATGATTGTTCATGGTGTAGCCCTCAATAAAGTGTAAATCGATCTAGTAGATCACGATACATGAAACTTATGTATAAGTCCATGAGGGAGAAACCCATGGCACTTTCTATGAAAGTTCGTTGGGACAATAAACACGTGAATTATGTATGTTGCCCTTGTGGCATGTTCTATTCGGCCATTGTGGCATACTCTACAAAGTTTGTAAGGTGGAATATGATTATCCACCTATATAGAAAGTTCTAGATAAATTCTATTAGTTTTGTAATAGATATTGCTATGATAAGGCTATTATACATCTGAAGCTAATTTGGTTAATTTAGATCCATGATATAATCAAATAAGCTTTTAAGGTAGTTCTTGAAAAGAAGTGGGTGTCTGCATGTTTATGAAGGGTATTTGCCTTGGAAATCTGTTAGTTCCAACTATAGGAGTATTCGTAGTCATGAAAGACATAAGAAATTGTTTATTTAAGTTTGTCTGTGTTATACATAGTGCGAAAATTTGAGTATAAGGTATTCGCCATATGATAATAGTATTATGTCTTATTCTGAAATCTTATGGAATCTATATTAACTCTCACTAAGTTCTCTTGAACTTACAAGTGTTATGTTTATGTTTCAGGTAATGATGGATTGAGTTAATATGCATACTATAGAAAAGTGACGATTGTAGGACTTTGTCTAAGGGAAAATATCTAGTAAACATTTGTATTGTAAAGGATCTAGTAAAATGTATGAAGTAATATTCTACTCCTAAATATTTTCCTTTGTTTTCCTAAAATTGAGTCTTTAAATAAAATAGAAAGAAATATGTTTTAAGTAAGGGGTATCTGCCATCCGTTTCGAAAATTTGTTAAGTGGTATGTGAAGTAGCACTTGAGATTTGGATTCTATGAATTGGGTCAAGTTTAGGGCATTAAGTTGGCATTAAAGCCACATTTTATTCGGTCCTTTAGAAAATAAGTGAATCAGCATTGTAGGTTTATTATGTCGAGCCTGGCTTGGTTCCTCAGATATGTTGAAGTTTATGTTTGTGCGAAAGATGTTTGTTATGCTAGTTAGTGATACTGTGATAAGTAAGGCAATGGAGGAACAAATGATAGATTCATTGAGAAAGTCTAGAAAAGTATTACATTGTTATAGAAAGAGAAATCACAAGATAGAATAAAAAGAAATTCTATTTTCCTTCCTCAACATGATGGTCAGTGGGTTTAGCAGGGACCTATTCTGCCTGTGGACAATCATCTCGAGTTTTCTCCAACTCAATAGAACCTTCTGAATTTTTTTTCTTCATCTTTTACTTTAGGTGTATTAGGAAAAGAAAACCAATTGTTTGTTTCCACTTCATTTGAAAGTCTTCCCAATCTTTGCCTTCAAGGTGATAAACATTAAAGCTCAAAGATTCAATAGAGATATCTTGAAGAAAATTGAAGTCTACCTGACTTAGATTCAGTGGGCTAGTAATCACTTGAGATGGAGATATAGGTTAGACCTTAACTCAAGTTGGGCCTTAGTCAAGTTCTTTGTGGTATCTTCTTGATATTTTTTAATGGCTTCCTTATTGGATTGGTGTAAACTGCAACACCCCAAACCCGGTCAACACACCACGACCGAATCTGGCATGTTACAGAGGAAAACGTTTTGAAGAAAATCGAGTTACCGATTAAACTTTGTGGAAAACTCTTTGTTGGCCTATGTTTATAGAAATCAGGTGCATGATTAGTTAAAAACTGATAGTTTAATTTGAAATCCCGGAAATTAATCTTTAAAACTTAGTTGCCGATCCATAGCTTAGAAAACCTTTTTGTAATTTTAAAAGAAACCCAAATGATTAATTTGGAAACCGTTTCTATTTGAATTTGGAAACTTAAGTTTGGAAACCATTTGAGTTGTCAAAAACAATTAAGTTATCATTTGTTATCAAGTGATTTGTATTACCCGATGGTAAGGTTTTGAAAACTATTGCGCTCACATTATTAAATTAATCAAATAGTTCACTTAACCATGTTCGAAATCAAATCCAAAACATATAAATAATTCAAAACATAATTTAAAAGGCCTTATTACAATACCCAAATAATAAATAAAACGAAATATGAAATAATTACCCAATTCAAAATCCAAGTAAAACTAAATGTTTTAATGCATGGGCCACCTCGAGTCCATCCAAACTCCTCATCCACAATTTACGAGTCACCCAAAAGATAAGGAGAAGGTGAGTCACCAAGACTCGCAGCATAAATCCTCCTCCGGATAATGCAACATACTTACACAAGTCATAACCAAGCAATACATATAATGCACCCAAACCTAGCCATCCATACTCGCTTTCTACCCGGTGGTACCAAACCATGGTGGTGCTAAACCACCGTGACCCAAAGTCACGATATCCAATAAAATGTGGTGCCAAACCACTGGTGACCCAAAGTCACGAAATATCAATAATCCAAGTGTGGGGCCAACCCACATGTGATACCAAATCATGGCGATAATCTCGATAAATCAACTGTGGGGCCAACCCATCGTGGTGCTAAGCCACCGGGACGAGTCGCTATGAGGTGCTAAACCTCCGTGACCCAAAGTCACAAAATAACTGTGGTACCAAACCACCGGAGGTGCTAAACCTCCGTGACCCAAAGTCACGGATATCATCTTCCCTCCTCTCATATCACCCATCACAATGCAAAATTTATGCAAATCATGCCATCATGCTTTATTATGAATCATATAGCAAATACATCAAAGATCATGGTATTAAGCATCATATAGCAAATCATATCGAAACGGACTTACCCGAATCCTTGCTTATACCCTTACGATATCATATCAAGATCTACACAATTTTCGGCTTTTAACATATTCAGGTTATTAATAGTGTAAGTTACACACCTGTCACCAACGCAAGCACTAAATCTCGAAGACCCGATCTACCGCACTAGATCTCCTTGCCCTACATTCGGCCAAACCACCAAACCATTAACAAGGCCATTCTACCAACCCAATAAATCTCAAACACGAGATGACACATAACTAACACAATCCTTCTTACCCTTTTGCCTTATTTAATGCTAATCCCAACACAAGGTACGCGAGTCCGATCTTCCCCACAATCGGCTACCAATACAACTTAGCCTCAAAAGCCTTCACTTTTCCAAATAACTTAAAGAATGATTAAACTATTACACATCCTTACCACAATTTTAATGAATCGCTGACGAGAAAGAATGGCTCAGATCCACTGCCTAAAGTCCCAAGAACCTAGGAGAAATCGGTTCCTATAAATGGTTAGCAAAATACCACAAATGCCGAAGTTCGGCTTTTGTCTACACATGTCGACAGAGAAAAGAGAAAGTGAGAATGATGTTTGATCAAGAACCCTTACCCCTTTTCAAAACCGATTGAGAAAACCAAAAGAGATCCACCCTTGTTTGAGATTCGCCAAAATAACACTAGGAGAAACCAAGGAGATTTCGGCATAAAGTATGGTGGATGGAAGAGAAAAGCAATCAATATTCAGCTAGAGTGGAGAAAGAGAAAGGAAAAGAAAAGTAAAAATAGGAGAGGGAGGATTCGACAATGGAGAGAAAAAAAAGAAGAAAATAGAATGGGAAAGGGATGCTTTTTTCTAAGAAAAATAAAAGATGAGAGGAGTTCAAGTGGAGATTCGGCCAAGTGCCTAAGGAAGAAATCGACAACCACCTATGGTCTTTCCGGCTTTTGGTTCACTATGGTGCACTAAAGAGAAATTGACACTGCTAAGAAGGGTTTTCGACTTTTGATACACCAAACAAAGGCTAGCCAAAAATGCACAACTAGGTGCCTAAGGAAATTCGGCACCCCCCTTACTCAGCTTCCTAATCGTTCACTCCTCTTCCATCAAGAGTTCAGATTTCGTCAAAATTCCCTGAATCACTCCTGGCCAATGTAACACCCCAAACCCGGCCCATGAGTCCTGACCGGATCTGGTATGTCACGGAGTAAAATAATTTGAAACATTTTAAGAATTTGGTGAAAACTTGATAAAATTTGGCTAAGGTATGAAAACGGTGTTTGAAAACTTAGTTGGGCTTTTTATAAATACAGTTGGGTTGATTAACCCTTTTGAAAACATTTGATCATGTAACAATTTAAAATTGTCAAAGTTATAGTGGACTTGTTTTATTTTGTTACCCGATGGTAACATTTTTAAAACCCGTAGAAGTTTATTAAGTTTGAAAAGTTACTTTTAACCTGTTCAATTAATATTTACAAAATTCCATTTGTAATATAACATAAGTAAAATAAAACAAAAAATAAACATCCAAAATAATAATAGCGGCCTTATTACAATCCCAAAATAAAAGGACTTAGCAAATAAATAATAATAACTAAAACAAAGTAATTTCAAACCAATGATAAGCATGGCCGCCGAGTCCTCTCCGGCCCATCTCCGCTTCTACTCATCTCGCAAAATGTTAAGGAAGGGGTGAGTCACCAAGACTCAGTGTAAATCCCCACCCTAAAATACAACTCATACACAATTTATTAACAAACATGCACATGCAACCCAACCTATCCATCCATACTCCTTAACTACCCCGTGTGGTCAAAACCACCGATGACCATGGGTCACAAATTAAATGATGGGCTAACCCATCGTGTGGTCAAAACCACCGATGACCATAGGTCACAAATAATCAAGTGTGGTCAAAACCACTGGTGATACCAAACCATTGGGACTTAGTCGCGATTTATCAATCGGTGTGGTCAAAACCACTGATGACCATAGGTCACAAATAATCTGATGGGGCCAACCCATCTTGTGGTCAAAACCACTGATGACCATAGGTCACAAATAATCTGATGGGGCCAACCTATCTTGTGGTCAAAACCACTGGTGACAGTCCATAAAATCATTCCCCTTCCTCTCATAATCCCACCATCACATGCTTATATATCAATTTTCATATATCATGTATTTAGGCATAGCATTTAACATCATGTGATAGCATGCAAAATCATATATCAAAGATCACGTAATAGGGGACTTACGCGGAATCCATGCTTAGCCATAAGCAAATCACTACCAAAAAGGTAAATAGGCAACAACATAATCATGTAAACTAATAAAGTGTGTAGTGAGTTCTTACACACCTATTTACTAGCAAATCCCAAATATACTAGCGAAATCCCGAGACGTTGTTTCCTCCTACAATCGGTCAACACATGAATTTTTAGATCTATTAGCCAATTGGCTAAACTAGAGAGCCCAAGGATAAATTGTACTAAAAGTATGGCCTTTGGCCGAATGTGGCTTATTCACTTACCAAACTCATCAATTCTCAGATTTGTCACTTGTCCCGTCGAGATTCCTACCAAAACACTTGTTAACAATTGGCTTGCACATCTATACATAACCAAAGCCTATAGCCGAATGTTACTTACCACCTTACCTTAGGAGAATAAATCTCAAAGCTTCCCTTAATGGCTATGGCTTCCTACAATTGCTTTAACCAGTATTAATAAGGGTCTTAGGCCATTCAGCCATAATCATAGATTCAAAAAGAACCATTCGACCATGTCCACATACCTCTTACTAATGATTGAAAAGAATCCAAAAGAAACTTGTGTTCCTTGATATTCTACCAAAGTAACTCTAATGGAGGAGGAAAGATTTGACAAAAAGGGATGGAAGAGATTCGGCTAACTCAAGTTTGAAGGGCTGGGATTTTGAGAAGAGAAAGAGGTAGGTTCGGCTAATAGGAATTAGAAAAAGAGAAAGAAGAGATGTAGGGGAAGTGGTGGTGGTTTCGGCTTAGTAGAAGAAAAAGAAGCTGGAATTTTTTGAACAATTTAGGCAATGCAACAAGGGAGAATTTAGCAGCAGCAAATTTGGAAAGAAAGAAAAGAAAATTGGTTGAACTTTTTGCACTTCTTTGCTGTACAAATCAGATATGGACAGCCCCCCAAGGAGTCCAACAATCGGCAAACACCCTCTTTTTTGGTGATAATTCCAGCCTTTAATCTAATCACATTTATCTTTTGTTATCCCTTAATCTCCTCTTTAACAAATTAAATGAAAATAAACTGCTAAAATCCACTCTTCCAGCTGAATTCTATAGCAAAAATTAAGCTCAACCTTATCACTTTTAAGAGTCCAACATGCAGCCAATACTCTCCCATACACGCCACCAGCAAAAATAAAAAATAAAAACCTTATGTCGCTTCGTGGTTCGAACTCGAAACTCATGTCACAGCCCCCCCTAAACGCCCCATGCCATCTCTCCCCATTTGACTTTCATGTCATAAAGCCTCCTCATTAAATTTTAAAGCCTTCACTGCCCTCTTCTTTAACGCCTGAAGCCCAAAATAAAATGCTCTTCATTCATCATGTCTCGAACCCGAGACCAAACACCAAGCCCTTTAAGTGGCACCCCAAGCCACTTCACCAACCTGACTTTTATGTCATATACCTCACCTTTTAATTTTAAAAGCTTCCCAACTTAAGCCCATCACCGCAATAATAAAAAAAACACAAACGCCCTCCACCACTCGAACTCGTGACTGCGCCCATTCTCTCCTCTAGTTCTTAAGTGGCGTTAGGTTACCACTTTGCAACGCTTTATTTCGTGACATGCTTCACCCGAATTTCACTTAACCCCTATCTCACCTAGCTTCCTTCCTTTAAACACTTAAAAGAAATTTTAATCCTAAAACAGCCTAGGTCGGGTTAATTCTAGACCCTAAACATGCTTAGAAATCATAATATTTATTCCTTCAAGCACGCCAGATAGAAATTAATTAAATTACAAACAACCCTAATTTAGGTGTTACGCTTCTACCCCTTAAAAATAATTTTGTCCTCGAAATTACTTACTAACTAATAGTCGTACATCTTAACTCACCGTACTACATTTATGCTGCTCACTCTAATTTTAATAAAACTATCTTACTTCCTAGGCACAATCTCTAAATTCACAACCAAGGTTTCAGCACTTCCTAGTAAAACAAGAAAACTCTACAATAATCAAAGCAATTAAGGGTATTCCGAAATAAGGAACATACTGTTGTCACATCCGCACATCTTCCTCCTCATGACCAACCGCATAAACCAACCTTGGTTGCTTCGCCTCTGACCTTCAAAGACCTCTACCACGCCTGTTACCATTTCCATTACCCCTAGTCGCACCTTGACCCCTCTCGGCTATTGGTTATCCCTCCTGCTTGGTGCATGATCCCGACCTCTCGATCTCGGTTTAGCTGCCTTTTTCAGACGGTCTCTAACTCAATGCTCCAAGGACCCACACTCGAAGCATCCCCGATTACCATTCCAACACTCCTCCGTGTAAGACTTGCCACACCGAGCACACCGTGGCGGCCATTGAGGATTAGCAACAGCAGCAGGCCTAGCAGCTTGATCCGACCCATCAATCCTCGTCCTCTTCTGCTCATTACCCGAGAACCTTGAAGGTCCCGAGCTCCTCTTATTCCAATTCCTATCTTGATTTCGTCTAACCGACTGCCTTACTCCTTCAGCAACCTTCGATTTCTCCACTAAGACAGCGAACTCCCGTTCCTGTTGTAGAGCTATCATCATCCTCAGCTCATCTCTTAGCCCATCTTCAAATCTCACACAGCGTTCATGCTCGGTACCCACAATACCCCGAGCATACCTACTCAACCGGAGAAACTCGACCTCATATTCTGCCACCGTCTTATTGCCTTGAACCAGATTCAAGAAGGCCTTCCGCTGTGCATCCACGTAGCTAATTTTGATATACTTCTTTCGATAAGCCTCTCTGCAGAATTCCCAAGTAAGATTTTCTGCCACCGTTCCATCCCTTACAGTGAGCCACCACTGGTAAGACTCATCTCGAAGGAAAGAGATGATACCCTTCAACTTCTCCTCAGCTGTGAAATCCAAGTCACCCATAATCCTTTCAGTGGATTCCAACCAATACTCTGCCAGATGCCGCCACTCCAAAAACTCCTCTAAACACCTCGCTTCATAGCTTGAGTCGCTCAACCACGATTTATGGGCTCTCGCACGCTACCGCCTCAAGAATCTGCTCTAATACCCATAATACGACTTGAGACACGACATCATTACCACCCGTCGATCTTGAACTCGGCCACTCACGGCAGATCGGCATCTCATTTCCGCACCGTGACTGACCTTGCTGGCTCGGACAAGGTCATCCTACCCTACCATGGCTACTGGCGGACGTCATGACCTCTTGAACTCATTCTAACGATTGCGTTTATCTGCTTAAGAATTTTATGTATTAGTACTTGTTTCTTTGGATTACCCATGAAGGAATTTTATGATAAGAGTTTAGGAGTGGTTCTTTCGTAATCATACATGCAATACGCTTTCCATTCATTCATTCAAAGAGACGTTGTAGTTTTCATGGTGATTGTTTTTCCACTACCTGTGGGTATTTTCGTATTTTGTCCCATTGGGTATTTTGTAATTTTTCAAAATAAAATTTTTGGATGGTTTTGTCAAAAGTATTTTGGAACTCTTAAATTCGATGTATTTTGAAAAATTTTGAAACCGGGGTAATTCAAGAATTTTGGACCTCGTGGGTATTTCGGTAATTTTTCATATTCTGGGTGAATTTGTAAAATTTTAAGGAATCTGGATATTTCAAAAGTTGTAAAACTTTGATGGTTCTTTCTAAGAATTTATTTTCCGATTGATGGTATTGTAAAAATTTTTGAAATTCAGGGTCATTCTGGTAATTTTGTTGGTTAGGGCATTTTTGTAATTTTCTAAAATCATGCCGTTTTTGAAATTTAGGGTTTTTGGGCACTTTTTATGTGATGGAATTTTTGATTAAAATCGTGGGTATTTTGGGAATATCCTAAATCAAGGGCATTTTCGTAATTTTACCCCTAAGGGTGTTTCAGTAATTTCACATAATCAGGGTATTTTCACAAAATGATTTTCAAAAGTTGGGTTCTAAGTGATTTCACAAAAGAAGGATATTTTGGAAATTTCTATTTGAAAATTTTCATATGGAGGGTGTTTTGGTAGTTTACAAGCCAGGGGTATTTTGGTCATTTTTCAAACTGAGGGGTACTTTGGTCATTTTTTTTTTTTTTTTAAAACAAGGTTTTAATTACTTCAAAAACAAAACGGCTAGTCCCTTTCGGGTTTTAGTTATCAAGTTTAGCCTGTGAGCTCGTCGTCTCAGCTTAGGATGAACCGTTACTACGCACCAGGTAGGATTCGAGTGAGTAGGAGGTGAGTCACGAGGACTGCTTAAATACCAGGCCCCCACCGAATCCAATCCTAGACATGCGTATAACGATTGCCACATCTTTTGCTCAGTGACAACTCACAGGGTTTGTTTAGAGAATTATTAAATCTTATGCATTGTTGGGGTATACTAGCCCTAGAGTTCAATAATTTCTATTCTAATAGTCTACATTCCCAATTTGCCCTTCTACCCTCATCAAATATTCACAAAATGGATAGAAGTACTTACAGGCGATTGGTGCCGGAGACTTCGGTGCCATCTTCGTTCAAGCCAAAACAGTTCCTCAAAACATCATAATAAGGCCTACTAACAAAAACAAAACATTTTGGGCCTTGGGCCCCACAATCGAAGTTTTGAACCTGCTCGATACCAAAATGTAACACCCAAACCCGCCCATGAGTCCCTGACCGGATCCGGTATGTCACGAGTAAAATAATTTGAAACATTTTAAGAATTTGGTGAAAACTTGATAAAATTTGGCTAAGGTATGAAAACAAGTGTTTGAAAACTTAGTTGGGCTTTTTATAAATCTGATTGGGTTGATTAACCCTTTTGAAAACATTTGATCATGTAACATTTTAAAATTGTCAAAGCTATAGTGGACTTGGTTTATTTTTGTTACCCGATGGTAACATCTTTAAAAACCCGCAGAAGTTTATTAAGTTTGAAAAGTTACTTTTAACCGGTTCAATTACTATTATAAAAATTCCATTTGTAATATAACATAAGTAAAATAAAACAGTAAAATAAACATCCAAAATAATAATAGCGGCCTTATTACAATCCCGAAATTTCACTTAACCCCTATCTCACATAGCTTCCTTCCTTTAAACACTTAAAAAGAAATTTTAATCCTAAACAGGCCTAGCTCTGGGGTTAATTCTAGACCCTAAACATGCTTAGAAATCATAATATTTATTCCTTCAAGCACACACATGGAAATTAATTAAATTACAAACAACCCCTAATTTAGGGTGTTACAGCCAATCATTCAAATGAGTTTGAACTAATCAATGCTTATCTGACAGAGTTTGTGCTGAGCACAACTCTTCCCCCTTGGCGTCAAAATGGTAAGCAAAAAATGAAATTTCTGCTGCTTGAACCTGAGTTCTCCCTTCCCTACATGTGGCGTCAATCACAGGGCCCTAAGTGGCACCTCCTTGCCACTTTTCCAAGCCCAATCTTGTGCTTAAATCCCCCGCGAATTATACTTAACCCCTAGCTCCTTCAGTTCACTTTAACTAACACTTAAAAATAAAATTTTTCCTATAGCTCGGGCCTACCTTTGGCTTATAACTAGCCTCTAGAACACCTCAAACAACAACACAACAACCACACTCATGCAAAATAATTCAATCACAAATAACCCCTATTTCAGGATATTACATAAACCATCCAACTCAACTTTGTGGCGGAGCTTCTAAGTCTTAAGTTTCTCCTTTAGGGAGGATTCGATCTCCTTTAGAGACTTGACTTGCCTTTCAAGATGGGTGCATTTAGTGTACGTGTGTTTGGACTTAGTTTCCACATCATGATACAATAATCCATATATTCAATCTCGTTCCTATATCTAGCTAGATCGGCGTAGTTAAACTACAGTCTGTTCACTAAATTTGGTTGCCTCCTCTGATCTCACAACCTTAGCATCATGGAAATTCTTGGTTTTTGGAGGAGCCCACTCTACAGTCTATACTCCATAGATAGAGCTTGTGAAGACTTCACCATTAATGAAAGAAGAGACAATTCTAATTGGAAGAAAGATAGGAGTAGAGAAACTCTTTCATTTGAGGTGGTACATGATCGTGTCTGTTGTACAATCCCAAAATTAGGCCTAGTAGGATTGGGCCCAATGGGCCTTGGGCGTAAGAATGTTTAAAATTTTCAAGAATATGAGAATGGCGTTGTTGTAAATTGGACTTCTTAGTTAAGTGAATTTGGAAGGTTACCGGGTTTCTATGAATTCTCGGGTTCAAGTTGGGCTATAGGAAAAATTTTGTGTTTAGGTACCTTAAGGAGAGAAGGTAAATGGCACAAAAGCTTAAGGAAATAAGAGTGCATTTTGTAGCACAAGTGGAGTGTGTGGTGTGGTGGCTGTGGCGTCATTGCTAGGATGTTTAAAATTTTCAAGAATATGACAATGGCGTCAAGAAAATTTTCATTTTTTTATGCTCATCTTGTGGAAGATGGTAAATGTTGGCCAAGGCTCTGAATAAGGTAAGTAAGACTTTTTATTTAAGGAAAGGAGGTTAAGGATTATGGAAAGAAGGAAGATAAGGGAAAAAGAAGGAAGGAAATCAAAGAAAGGGATAAGGTTGGGGGACATGTTGGCCAAAAACTAGGAGTTGCCTAGGATAGAATTTTGGTCAACATTCATCTTCTTGGAAAAGATGAATGGACGGTTTTGTTAGGGAGAGAGGGAAGCCGAATTCATATAGGCATTTTTGCAATTTCGGTACATGAGAGGCTTATTCTTTTTAGCATCTTTGAGTTTGCTCTTTTCCCTAATTTTCTTCTCTACCTTGCCGAAACTCTTAAACCAATATTGTGCATTTTTCCTTTGGTGTTGCCAAAACTAGCAAGCCAAATTGTCATCTTTTCCTTTGTTGTGCTGAAACTTTCAAGTCACTATTGCTCTTCTTTTCTTGTTTTCTCACCATTCCTTCAATCTTCTTCTCTTCTTTCTTTAGTTGACCATTTTGGAGGATGAATCTTCCTCGTTTATTTTTCTCTAAGTAGCCAAAACTATTCTTGTTCATTTTTCCTCCAAAACTAGACCTCTCAATCCACAATCATTCCTTCATAATTTCTTTCTCACTTGGGTTGACACTCTTTTCGTTGATTCAATTGGTAAGTGGCTCTTTTCTATCCTTTTATTTTCTTTTCTCTAGCCGAATGTGAGTTTATTATCATTCAAATGTTCACTTTTGTTCAAAACCAAAATATCATTCTCTCATAATCCTTCATTTCGTGATCATCTTTTTGTTATAGTATTAAAGTAGAAGGTCGAATCTCTTGTACTTGACTCAACTGTAATCATAAGACAATCGGTGGAAATCGGATCCAATATCGAAAAGGTAAGGAGTTCCTCATGGATTATACGAAATCTTTCTTTATTCGTTTAAGTTGCTATCGGGATAATAGTGGTTGTGACTAATCGACTATATGTTTTAGGGACGAAATTACTTGATATATTCTATTTGCTAATCATTCAGATATAGTGGTAAGTGATTCAAGTGTATGTAATACGTTGGATATGAAATCTTTTGGAAATCGAGGCTAACTTTTGATCGATTTTATTTTAGGGGGCCAACGAAGAGTGGTTCTTTAGGGGATCCTAATCAAGGTGTGTAATCCCGTACTTTTCGAATACATGTTTGAAATGGTGTGTAATCTCATACTTCTCTGAAAATTTGCATGAAATGCTCTGTGATTTGGTCTAAATACCAAAGAAAACCAGAAATCAGCATCTGGGATCACTCGGGCGCGCGAAAGTTCATAGTGGTAACCATGTTTTTGTAATAAAATAGTTTTGTTCAGTGGCAGTGATGTGATTTCGAAAAATCATGAAAAATAGGAGAAAGGGAATTAGAAAGTGAATAAGATACCAAATTAAAGCTTACTATGCCTATTTTGATATGGAAGAAACGAAGAAGGAAAAGGAATTTTAGTGGGACTGGTTCTGATTAACTTCGTGGTTCCTTGATCTCATTTGGAAAATCATATAAAATTGTACAAAGTGAATTATGGGTTATAATTTATATGTATGGATTCCTTAGTGAGGCTATTTTCATCAGAAACAAGTGGGAGCAATATATTAAAACCGTACAGTGAGATATTTGAAATTAAGGTAAGAGAGGTAAGAATCATTGGACAGTGAAACAAGGGAAATTTTAAGGAATAAACTGTACTAAATGGTTAAGACAAAAATTCTGCAAAAATTTTAGTAAGAAGATATATGAGTTTAGTTATATATGAGTTTAGTTTCAAGAAAAATTTACGGATTTAGATTTCGAGATTCCTAACCTAAGTTATAGTCAATTTAGTTAGTACGACGCAGATGGACAGTTTAAATTGTTATGCCCAAATTAGTAGTTAAGTCCAGGGTTGCAAAATTATGAAAATACCCTTGGGTGATAAGTTACCGAAATACCCCTGGGTTGCGAGATTACCGATTTACCGAAATGACCCTAATGGGCCAAGTTGATATATTGCTTAATGGACCAAACTAATATATTTCTTAATGGGCCGATTTGATATATTGTCTTAAAGGGCCGATTTGCAAAGTGTTATAATGGGCCAAATTGATATATTGCTTAATGGACCGAATTGATATATTGCTTAATGGGTTGATTTGATACATTTTCTTAAAGGGCTGATTTGCAAAGTGTTAATGGGCTGAACTTTTGTCTGAATTAATTATTGTTGTTATATTTGTAAATATCATGATTTACTATGTATGTTGCATTTATATAATTCTGCATGGGATAGGGATATTGATGATCGGAGGAAGTAATTTGGTGGCTCTGCCACATATTTTGTTGACTCTGTCACAATCTGTCTGGTGGCTATGCCACGTAAATTCTGTTATTCTGGTGGCTTGTCGACAATTAAATTTGTTATAAATGGCTTAATGCTTGCGATTGGTGTGTTGGCGGGGTGGGTTGACTTGATCCCCATAGGTGTATTGGTTGGTACGGATGGTGTGTAGCGGACGGAATATTAGGCTGGTTTGGGATTGCATTACATTTATTTGATTCATTTGATATATTCTATTTTGTAAATGGGCTTTGGCCCAAGATTATGCTAAATGGGCTACGGCCCAAATTATTATAAATGGGTTTCGGCCCAAGTTATTGTTAAATGGGCTCAAGACTAAGTTTTTGCTAAATGGGTTCCAGCCCAGTGGATGACGGTAAGGGGATTATGCACTGAGTTCTTGTAACTCAACCCCCTTTTCTCTTCACCCTTGTAGGTAATGCTCAGTGACGTGGACTTGGGACATGGATGTCTCGATGGAGGCCAAACTTCAGAAATGGTTCATATTGAACTTTAGATTTCTATTTTCGTTCACTTTACTATTTTGGGTTTTATGTTGTAATAAGGCCTATGGAGTATTTTATTATTTTCTTTATGTTTGATATACTTATTAATTTGCTTAAATTGTTTTAAAAGAGAATTTTCTAAAAAAATTAAATAAATATTTTCCAAAATCGATTAACAAATAAATTTCAAAATAAACTTTTACAAATATTTTTAACACGAAAATTGTCTTTCGAATTATCAACGAAATTTTCAAAAGACTCAGATTCTCTTTCGAATTTTCAAACGTCGTTTTCAAAAGTCAAGGTTTTATAAGAGTATTAGTTCAAATTTATCGATTTATCAATTAATCTTCGAGGTCAGTAGTATTTTATCAAATATTTCAAATCAAACTTGTTTTCTTGATTTTAACGAAGCAATATCTCATTTTACGTACGAATGAAAAGGACTTAAATGTATTTCTCATATGTGACATGTCAAATCTGGCCTTAACGCCTGGGCCGGGTTTGGGGTGTTACATTTTATGGTATCAGAGCCCGGTTGCAAAACTCAACTGTGGTTTAGGTTCAAAAGCGTTTTTGAAAAGCTGTTTGAATTCTTAATTATAAATACATGTTCTAAAGAAAGTATGGCACCACGGGTATCTGGTACAAGTCAAGTAAGTATTTGTTTTCATGATTATTGTGTTATTATTGTGGTAGGAAAATTCCACAAAATAGAATACTCTAGAACTGTTAGCTTTAGGAGTTTAAACTATAGAGACTGAGACTTTAGGATGCGGATTCGACTCTCGAAAACAACTTTTCTACTCACACTTCATAAAACATTGGTTAATAAACATTGAATAGTATGTTGATTCATAAGACTTGTAATCAAGATTAAATCGACATTAGTGAACATGAGCTCTAGAAGATGTGGACGCAGTAGACGTGGACGTGGTAGAGGACGATGTGCTAGGGCTAGATCTTCGGCACCGAGGCATGTGGCCGAAAGGGAGGCGTTGGCATCGCCAGTGGTTGAGACGGGATCTCATGATCGAGCTGAGGTTGATGAGCTGACTCAGATAGTTAAGATGGTATTGAAGGAGGTTAAGGGAATCGGTGAAGCACTTCGAGTTGGGTCTGTGGATTGTAAGAAGGAAATAGATCGCAGTTCTTTTAGGTCGTAGTCTCGTTCTGTAAAGCATGTCAAGGCACGTCCAAACTTTTCGGCTTGCGATTATTGCAGAAGGCGTCATCCGAAAGAATGCTGGAAGAGGTCAGGAGCATGTTTGAGGTGCAGGTCTAAGGAGCATAAGGCTCAAGATTGTTTCATCACCATCAAGTCAGGTATGTTTTGGTTAGACATGATGATTGAATGTAGAAAATTTTAGTTATAAGTGGTAGATAACTGCTTGCTTCTGTGGTTAGATGTTTGGTTGGGTGAAAGAGGATTCAAGATTATGTTAAAAGTACATTAGTGTTATTTAGATCAGAGTGCACAACGAAAGCATAGTGGTGTGTTTTGAGCGATACGTTTAGTAGTTGATTGGAAATTTCGAGGACGAAATTTCTTTAAGGAGGGTAGAATTTTAACATTCCAAAATTGGGCCTAGTAGGATTGGGCCCAATGGGTCTTAGGCGTAAGAATGTTTAAAATTTTCAAGAATATGAGAATGGCATTGTTTCAAATTGGACTTATTAGTTAAGTGAATTTGGAAGGTTACGGGGTTTCTATGAAGTCTCGGGTTCAAGTTGGGCTATAGGAAAAATTTTGTGTTTAGGTACCTTAAGGAGAGAAGGTAAATGGAACTAAGGCTTAAGGAAATAAGAGTGCATTTTGTTAGCACAAGTGGAGTGTGTAGTGTGGTGGTTGTGGCATCATTGGCGAATAGGAGGGAGGAGGTTCGAGTCCCACTTATTGCAATTTTTGGAATTTAATTTTTTTTATGCTCATCTTGTGGAAGATGGTCAGTGTTGGCCAAGGCTTTGACTAAGGTAAGTAAGACTTTTTATTTAAGGAAAGGAGGCTAAGGATTATGGAAAGGAGGAAAATAAGGGAAAAAGAAGGAAGGAAATCAAAGAAAGGGATATGGTTGGGGGACATGTTGGCCAAAAACTAGGAGTTGCCTAGGATAGAATTTTGGTCAACACTCATCTTCTTGGAAAAGATGAATGGACGGTTTTGTTAGGGAGAGAGGGGAGCCGAATTCATATAGGCATTTTGCAATTTCAGTGCATGAGAGGCTTATTCTTTTTAGCATCTTTGAGTTTGCTCTTTTCCCCAATTTTCTTCTCTACCTTGCCGAAACTCTTAAACCAATATTGTGCATTTTTCCTTTGGTGTTGCCGAAACTAGCAAGCCAAATTGTCATCTTTTCCTTTGTTGTGCCAAAACTTTCAAGTCACTATTGCTCTTCTTTTCTTGTTTTCTCACCATTCCTTCAATCTTCTACTATTCTTTCTTTAGTTGAACATTTTGGAGGACGAATCTTCCTCGTTTATTTTTCTCTAAGTAGCCGAAACTATTCTTGTTCATTTTTCCTCCATAACCGAACCTCTCAATCCACAATCACTCCTTCATAATTTCTTTCTCATTTGGGTTGACACTCTTTTCTTTGATTCAATTGGTAAGTGGCTCTTTTCTATCCTTTTATTTTCTTTTTCTCTAGCCAAATGTGAGTTTATTATCATTCGAATGTTCACTTTTGTTCAAAACAAAAATATCATTCTCTCATAATCCTTCATTTCGTGATCATCTTTTTGTTATAGTATTAAATAGAAGGCCGAATCTCTTGTCCTTGACTCAACCATAATCATAAGAAAATCGGTGAAAATCAGATCCAATATCGAAAAGGTAAGGAGTTCTTCATGGATTATATGAAATCTTTCTTTATTCGTTTAAGTTGCTATCGGGATAATAGTGGTTGTGACTAATCGACTCTATGTTTTAGGGACGAAATCACTTGATATATTCTATTTGCTAATCCTTCGGATATAGTGGTAAGTGATTCAAGTGTAAGTAATACGTTGGATATGAAATATTTTGGAAATCGAGGCTAACTTTAGATCGATTTTATTTTAGGGGGCAACGAAGAGTGGTTCTTTATGGGATCCTAATCAAGGTGTGTAATCCCGTACTTTCCGAATACATGTTTGAAATGGTGTGTAATCTAGCACTTCTCTTAAAATTTGCATGAAATGCTCTGTGATTTGGTTGAAATACCAAAGAAAACCAGAAATCGGCTTCCGGGATCACTCGGGCGCGCGTAAGTTCATAGTGGTAACCATGTTTTTGTAATAAAATAGTTTTGTTCAGTGGCAGTGACGTGATTTCAAAAAATCATGAAAAATAGGAGAAAGAGAATTATAAAGTGAATAAGATATCAAATTAAAGCTTACTGTGTCTATTTTGATATGGAAGAAACGGAGAAGGAAAAGGTTCTGATTAACTTCGTGGTTCCCTGATCTGATTTGGAAAAATCATATAAAATTTTACAAAGTGAATGATGGGTTATAAGTTATATGTATGGATTCCTTAGTGAGCCTATTTTCATTAGAAACAAGTAGGAGCAATATATGAAAACTGTACAGTAAGATATTTGAAATTAAGTTAAGAGAGGTCAGAATCATTGGACAGTGAAACAAGGGAGATTTTAAGGAATAAACTGTACTAAATAGTTAAGACAAAATTCTAGAAAAATTTTAGTAAGAAGATATATGAGTTTAGTTTTAAGGAAAATTTACGGATTTAGATTTCGAGATTCCTAACCCAAGTTATAGTCAATTTAGTTAGTACGACGCAGATGGACAGTTTAAATTGTTATGCCCAAATTAGTAGTTAATCCAGGGTTGCAAAATTATGAAAATACCCTTGGGTGATAAATTACCGAAATACCCCTAGGTTTCGAGATTACTGATTTACTGAAATGCCCCTAATGGGCCGAATTGATATATTGCTTAATGGGCCGATTTGATACATTGTCTTAAAGGGCCGATTTGCAAAGTGTTATAATGGGCCAAATTGATATATTGCTTAATGGACCGAATTGATATATTGCTTAATGGGCCGATTTGATACATTGTCTTAAAGGGCTGATTTGCAAAGTGTTAATGGGCCGAACTTTTGTCTGAATTAATTATTGTTGTTATATTTGTAAATATCATGATTTACTATGTATGTTGCATTTACATAATTCTGCATGGGATAGGGATATTGATGATCGGAGGAAGTAATTTGGTGGCTTTGCCACATATTTTGTTGACTATGTTCTGGTGGCTATGCCACATAAATTCTGTTATTCTGGTGGCTTGTCCACAATTAAATTTGCTATAAATGGCTTAATGCCTGCGATTGGTGTGTTGGCTGGGTGGGTTGACTTGATCCCCACAGGTGTATTTGTTGGTGCAGGTGGTGTGTAGCGGACGGAATATTAGGTTGGTTTGGGATTGCATTACATTCATTTGATTCATTTGATATATTCTGTTTTGTAAATGGGCTTTGGCCCAATATTATGCTAAATGGGCTACGGCCCAAATTATTATAAATGGGCTTCAGCCCAAGTTATTGTTAAATGGGCTCAAGCCTAAGTTTTTGCTAAACGGGTTCCAGCCCAGTGGATGACGGTAAGGGGATTATGCACTGAGTTCTTGTAACTCACCCCCCCTTTTCTTTTAACCCATGTAGGTAATGCTCAGTGACGTGGACTTGGGCCATGGATGTCTCGATGGAGGTCGTATGTCAGAAATGGTTCATATTGAACTTTAGATTTCTATTTTCGTTCACTTTACTATTTTGGGTTTTATGTTGTAATAAGGCCTATGGAGTATTTTATTATTTTCTTTAGGTTTGATATACTTATTATTTTGCTTAAATTGTTTTAAAAGGGAATTTTCTAAAAGAATTAAATAAAGGCTTTCCAAAATCGATTAACAAATGGATTTCAAAATAAACTTTTACAAATATTTTTAACACAGAAATTGTCTTTTGAATTATCAACGAAATTTTCAAAAGACTCATATTCTCTTTCGAATTTTCAAACGTCGTTTTCAAAAGTCACCGTTTTATAAGAGCATTAGTTCAAATTTATCGATTTATCAATTAATCTTCGAGGTCAGCAGTATTTTATCAAATATTTCAAATCAAACTTGTTTTCTTGATTTTAACGAAGCAATATCTCTTTTTACATACGAATGAAAAGGACTTAAATGTATTTTTCTCATGTGACATGTCAAATCTGGCCTTAATGCCTGGGCCGGGTTTGGGGTGTTACATTTTATTCTATTTGCTAATCCTTTGGATATAGTGGTAAGTGATTCAAGTGTAAGTAATACGTTGGATATGAAATCTTTTGGAAATCAAGGCTAACTTTTGATCGATTTTATTTTAGGGGGGCAACGAAGAGTGGTTCTTTAGGGGATCCTAATCAAGGTGTGTAATCCCGTACTTTCCGAATACATGTTTGAAATGGTGTGTAATCTCACACTTCTCTGAAAATTTGCATGAAATGCTCTGCAATTTGGTCAAAATACCAAAGAAAATCGGAAATCGGCATCCGGGATCACTCGGGCGCGCGTAAGTTCATAGTGGTAACCATGTTTTTGTAATAAAATTGTTTTGTTCAGTGGCAGTGACGTGATTTCTAAAAACCACAAAAAATAGGAGAAATGGAATTAGAAAGTGAATAAGATATCAAATTAAATCTTACTGTGTTTATTTTGATATGGAAGAAACGAATAAGGAAAATGAATTTTATAATCTGAGATATCTTAATTTTAGTGAGACTGGTTCTGATTAACTTCGTGGTTCCCTGATCTGATTTGGAAAAATCATATAAAATTGTACGAAGTGAATTATGGGTTATAATTTATATGTATGGATTCCTTAGTGAGCCTAATTTCATTAGAAATAAGTGGGAGCAATATATGAAAACCGTACAGTGATATATTTGAAATTAACTTAAGAGAGGTCAGAATCGTTAGACAGTGAAACAAGGGAAATTTTAAGGAATAAACTGTACTAAATGGTTAAGACAAAAATTCTGGAAAAATTTTAGTAAGAAGATATATGAGTTTAGTTTCAAGGAAAATTTATGGATTTAGATTTCGAGATTCCTAACCCATGTTATAGTCAATTTAGTTAGTACGATGCAAATGGACAGTTTAAATTGTTATGCCCAAATTAGTAGTTAAGTCCAGGGTTGCAAAATTACGAAAAGACCCTTGGGTGATAAATTACTGAAATACCCCTGGGTTGCGATATTACCAATTTATTGAAATGCCCCTAATGGGTCAAATTGATATATTTCTTAATGGGCCAAATTGATATATTGCTTAATGGGCCGATTTGATACATTGCCTTAAAGGGTCGATTTGCAAAGTGTCAATGGGCCGATTTGCAAAGTGTTATAATGGGCCAAATTGATATATTGTTTAATGGGCCGAATTGATATATTGCTTAATGGGCCGATTTGAATGGGTCGAACTTTTATGCAATTAATATTGTTGTTATATTTGTAAATATAATGATTTACTATGTATGTTGCATTTACATAATTACGCATGGGATAGGAATATTGATGATCGGAGAAGTAATTTGGTGGCTCGCCACATATTTTGTTGACTCTGTTAATCATGCAGTGGCTATGCCACGTAAATTCTGTTCTTCCGGTGGCTTGTCCACAATTAAATTTGTTATAAATGGCTTAATGCCCTGTGATTGGTGTGTTGGCAGGGTGGGTTGACTTGATCCCCACAGGTGTATTGGTTGGTACGGGTGGTGTGTAGCGGACAGAATATTAGGTTGGTTGGGATTGCATTACATTCATTTGATTCATTTGATATATTATGTTTTGTAAATGGGCTTTGGCCCAATATTATGCTAAATGGGCTACGGCCCAAATTATTATAAATGGGCTTTGGCCCAAGTTATTGTTAAATGGGCTCAAGCCTAAGTTTTTGCTAAACGGGTTCAGGCCTAGTGGATGACGGTAAGGGATTATCTTGTTGAGTTCTTGTAACTCACCCCTTTCTCTTAACCCTTGTAGGTAATGCTCGATGGACGTGGACTTGGGCCATGGATGTCTTGATGGAGGCCATACTTGAAATGGTTCATATTGAACTTTAGATTTCTATTTTCGTTCACTTTATTATTTTGGGTTTTATGTTGTAATAAGGCCTATGGAGTATTTTATTATTTTCTTTATGTTTGATATACTTATTATTTTGCTTAAATTGTTTTAAAAGGAAATTTTCTAAAAAAATTAAATAAAGGTTTTCCAAAATCGATTAACAAATGAATTTCAAAATAAACTTTTACAAATATTTTTAACACGGAAATTCTCTTTTGAATTATCAACGAAATTTTCAAAAGACTCAGATTCTCTTTCGAATTTTCAAACGTCGTTTTCAAAAGTCACGATTTTATAAGAGCATTAGTTCAAATTTATCGATTTATCAATTAATCTTCGAGGTCAGTAGTATTTTATCAAATATTTCAAATCAAACTTGTTTTCTAGATTTTAACGAAGCAATATCTCTTTTTACATACGAATGAAAAGGACTTAAATGTATTTTTCTCATGTGACATATCAAATCTGGCCTTAACGCCTGGGCCGGGTTTGGGGTGTTATATTTTATGGTATCAGAGCCCGGTTGCAAAAATGGGCTGTGGTTTGGGTTCAAAAGCGTTTTTGAAAAGCTGTTTGAATTTTAAATTATAAATACATGTTCTAAAGAAAGTATGGCACCACGGGTATCCGGTACCAAGTCAAGTAAGTATTTGTTTTCATAATTATTGTGTTATTACTGTGGTAGGAAAATTCCATAAAATAGAATACTCTAGAATTGTTAGCTTTAGGAGTTTAAACTATTGAGACTGAGACTTTAGGATGCGGATTCGACTCTCGAAAATAACTTTTCTACTCACACTTCATAAAACATTGGTTAATAACCATTAAATAGTATGTTGATTCATATGACTTGTAATCAAGATTAAATCGACATTAGTGGACATGAGCTCTAGAAGATGTGGACGCGATAGACGTGGACATGGTAGAGGCCGAGGTGCTAGGGCTAGATCTTCGGCACCGAGGCATGTGGCTGAAAGGGAGGAATTGGCATCGCCAGTGGCTGAGACTAGATCTCATGATCGAGCTGAGGTTGATGACCTGACTCAGATAGTTGAGAGGTATTGAAGGAGGTTAAAGGAATCGGTGAAGCACTTCGAGTTCGGTCTGTGGACTGTAAGAAGGAAATAGATCGCGGTTCTTTTGGGTCGCAGTCTCGTTCTGTAAAGCATGTGAAGGCACGTCCAAACTTTTCGGCTTGCGATTATTGCAGAAGGCGTCATCCGGGAGAATGCTGGAAGAGGTCAGGAGCATGTTTGAGATGCAGGTCTAAGGAGCATAAGGCTCAAGATTGTTTCATCACCATCAAGTCAGGTATGTTGTGGTTGGACATGATGATTGAATGTAGAAAATTTTAGTTATAAGTGGTAGATAACTGCTTGCTTCTGTGGTTAGATGTTTGGTTGGGTGAAAGAGGATTCAAGATTATGTTAAAAGTACATTAGTGTTATTTAGATCAGAGTGCGCAACGAAAACATAGTGGTGTGTTTTGAGCGATGCGTTTAGTAGTTGATTGGAAATTTCGAGAACGAAATTTCTTCGAGGGAGAATTGTAACATCCCAAAATTGGGCCTAGTAGGATTGGGCCCAATGGGCCTTGGGCGTAAGAATGTTTAAAATTTTCAAGAATATGAGAATGGCGTTGTTGCAAATTGGACTTATTAGTTAAGTGGATTTGGAAGGTTATGGGGTTTCTATGAAGTCTCGGGTTCAAGTTGGGCTATAGGAAAAATTTTGTGTTTAGGTACCTTAAGGAGAGAAGGTAAATGGCACTAAGGCTTAAGGAAATAAGAGTGCATTTTGTAAGCAGAAGTGGAGTGTGTGGTGTGGTGGTTGTGGCATCGTTGGCAGAATAGGAGGTAGGAGGTTCGAGTCCCACCTGTTGCAATTTTTGGAATTTAATTTTTTTATGCTCATCTTGTGGAAGATGGTAAGTGTTGGCCAAGGCTCTGAATAAGGTAAGTAAGACTTTTTATTTAAGGAAAAGAGGAAGATAAGGGAAAAAAAAAGGAAGGAAATCAAAGAAAGGGATAAGGTTGGGGGACATGTTGGCCAAAAACTAGGAGTTGCCTAGGATAGAATTTTGGTCAACACTCATCTTCTTGGAAAAGAGGAATGGACGGTTTTGTTAGGGAGAGAGGGGAGCCGAATTCATATAGGCATTTTGCAATTTCAGTACATGAGAGGCTTATTCTTTTTAGCATCTTTGAGTTTTCTCTTTTCCCCAATTTTCTTCTCTACCTTGCCGAAACTCTTAAACCAATATTGTGCATTTTTCCTTTGGTGTTGTCGAAACTAGCAAGCCAAATTGTCATCTTTTCCTTTGTTGTGCCGAAACTTTCAAGTCACTATTGCTTTTCTTTTCTTGTTTTCTCACCATTCCTTCAATCTTCTTCTCTTCTTTCTTTATTTGACCATTTTAGAGGATGAATCTTCCTTGTTTATTTTTCTCTAAGTAGCCAAAACTATTCTTGTTCATTTGTCCTCCATAACCGGACCTCTCAATCCACAATCACTCCTTCATAATTTCTTTCTCATTTGGGTTGGCACTCTTTTCTTTGATTCAATTGGTAAGTGGCTCTTTTCTATTCGTTTTCTCTAGCCGAATGTGAGTTTATTATCATTCGAATGTTCACTTTTGTTCAAAACCAAAATATCATTCTCTCATAATCCTTCATTTCGTGATCATCTTTTTTGTTATAGTATTAAAGTAGAAGGCCGAATCTCTTGTCCTTGACTCAATCGTAATCATAAGACAATCGGTGGAAATCTGATCCAATATCGAAAAGGTAAGGAGTTCCTCATGGATTATATGAAATCTTTCTTTATTCGTTTAAGTTGCTATCGGGATAATAGTGGTTGTGACTAATCGACTATAATCACTTGATATATTCTATTTGCTAATCCTTCGGATATAGGGGAAAGTGATTCAAGTGTAAGTAATACGTTGGATATGAAATCTTTTGGAAATCAAGGCTAACTTTTGATCGATTTTATTTTTGGGGGGCAACGAAGAGTGGTTCTTTAGGGGATCCTAATCAAGGTGTGTAATCCCATACTTTCCGAATACATGTTTGAAATGGTGTGTAATCTCACACTTCTCTGAAAGTTTGCATGAAATGCTCTGTAATTTGGTCGAAATACCAAAGAAAACCGGAAATCGGCATCCAGGATCACTCGGCGCGCATAAGTTCATAGTGGTAACCATGTTTTTGTAATAAAATAGTTTTGTTCAGTGGCAGTGACGTGATTTCTAAAAATCACGAAAAATAGGAGAAATGGAATTAGAAAGTGAATAAGATATAAAATTAAATCTTACTGTGTTTATTTTGATATGGAAGAAACGAAGAAGGAAAATGAATTTTATAATCTGAGATATCTTAATTTTAGTGAGACTGGTTCTGATTAACTTCGTGGTTCCCTGATCTGATTTGGAAAAATCAAATAAAATTGTACAAAGTGAATTATGGGTTATAATTTATATGTATGGATTCCTTAGTGAGCCTAATTTCATTAGAAATAAGTGGGAGCAATATATGAAAACCGTACAGTGAGATATTTGAAATTAAGTTAAGAGGGGTCAGAATCATTGGACAGTGAAACGAGGGAAATTTTAAGAAATAAACTGTACTAAATCGTTAAGACAAAAATTCTGGAAAAATTTTAGTAAGAAGATATATGAGTTTAGTTTCAAGGAAAATTTATGGATTTAGATTTCGAGATTCCTAACCCATGTTATAGTCAATTTAGTTAGTACGACGCAGATGGACAGTTTAAATTGTTATGCCCAAATTAGTAGTTAAGTCCAGGATTGCAAAATTACGAAAAGACCCTTGGGTGATAAATTACAGAAATACCCCTGGGTTGCGAGATTACCAATTTACCGAAATGCCCCTAATGGGCCAAATTGATATATTTCTTAATGGGCCAAATTGATATATTGCTTAATGGGCCGATTTGATACATTGCCTTAAAGGGCCGATTTGCAAAGTGTTATAATGGGCCAAATTGATATATTACTTAATGGGCCGAATTGATATATTGCTTAATGGGCCGATTTGAATGGGTCGAACTTTTGTCTAAATTAATATTGTTGTTATATTTGTAAATATAATGATTTACTATGTATGTTGCATTTACATAATTCTGCATGGGATAGGGATATTGATGATTGGAGGAAGTAATTTGGTTGCTCTGCCACATATTTTGTTGACTCTATCACAATCTGTCTGGTGGCTATGCCACGTAAATTCTGTTGTTCAGGTGGCTTGTCCACAATTAAATTTGTTATAAATGGCTTAATGCCTGTGATTGGTGTGTTGGCGGGGTGGGTTGACTTGATCCCCACAGGTGTATTAGTTGGTACGGTGGTGTAACATATTTTGTCGACTCATCACAATCTGTCTGGTGGCTATGCCACGTAAATTCTATTGTTTTGGTGGCTTGTCCGCAATTAAATTTGTTATAAATGGCTTAATGACTGTGATTGGTGTGTTGGCGGGGTGGGTTGACTTGATCCCCACAGGTGTATTAGTTGGTACGGGTGGTGTGTGGACGGAATATTAGGTTGGTTTGGGATTGCATTACATTCATTTGATTCATTTGATATATTCTATTTTGTAAATGGGCTTTGGCCCAATATTATGTTAAATGGGCTACAGCCCAAATTATTATAAATGGGCTTTGACCCAAGTTATTGTTAAATGGGCTCAAGCCTAAGTTTTTGCTAAACGGGTTCAGGCCTATTGGATGACGGTAAGGGGATTATGCATTGAGTTCTTGTAACTCACCCCCCTTTTCTCTTAACCCTTGTAGGTAATGCTCAGTGATGTGGACTTGGGCCATAGATGTCTCGATGGAGGCCATACTTCAGAAATGGTTCATATTGAACTTTAGATTTCTATTTTCGTTCACTTTACTATTTTGGGTTTTATGTTGTAATAAGGCCTATGGAGTATTTTATTATTTTCTTTATGTTTGATATACTTATTATTTTGCTTAAATTGTTTTAAAAGGGAATTTACTAAAAAAATTAAATAAAGGTTTTCCAAAATCGATTAACAAATGGATTTCAAAATAAACTTTTACAAATATTTTTAACACGGAAATTGTCTTTCGAATTATCAACGAAATTTTCAAAAGACTCAGATTCTCTTTCGAATTTCAAACGTCATTTTCAAAAGTCACGGTTTTATAAGAGCATTAGTTCAAATTTATCGATTTATCAATTAATCTTCGAGGTCAGTAGTATTTTATCAAATATTTCAAATCAAACTTGTTTTCTTGATTTTAACGAAGCAATATCTCTTTTTACATACGAATGAAAAAGGACTTAAATGTATTTTTCTCATGTGACATGTCAAATCTGGCCTTAATGCTTGGGCCGGGTTTGGGGTGTTACATCTGTCGGGTCTTAAAAATTTATAAAAAGAATGATTGAACCTGGAAACTAACTAAGATAACGATGGAGGCAAGTGTACTTATCGAACAGTTGTATAGCTAGCGGCAAGACCGGATTGTCGAACCCAAAGGAACCAAAAGTACTCATATTAACTCTCTTTCTATTATTTAGCCTAAGAATTAAGTGGATTTTTATCTAATCTAAAATCAACTAATTAACTAAGCTAAAGGTGCTAAGACAAAGAAGAAATAGGGGAATAGACTTGAGGGAAAAACTGATTGATTTAGACAATACCTTAGGAAGAATCCACCTAGACTTCACTTGTTATCTAACTCTGAATCGGACAATTTATTCACTTGACTTGATCCGTAGGATTTCCTAAGTTATATTAATACCTCTCTTCAAGGCTACTAACGTCTAACCCTAGGTTGATTAATTGAAATCTCTTTCTAATTAAAACCCCTAGAATTGCATTAGCTCGATCTATGGATTCCTATATTAAGTTTGACCTTAATCCGACAGATTTTCGTCACCCTATCTCTAGGCGCACGAGCAACTCCGCTTAACTATGCTAGATCTACTCTTAGACAGGGTCTCTTCCTCCTCTGCCTAAGCACATCACACTTGAATCAATATCCCGAAAATACCAAAACAAGAATTAAGAACACATAGTTAAGAACAAATTAAATATTTATCATCCAGTTCAGATAATAGTAACAAGATCAGTCTTAGGTTTCATCCCCCTCAAGTATTTGAGGGTTTAGTTCATAATTGTAAAAGAAAACATCTCAGAAGAAAAGATAAAACAAAGCATAAGAAATCCCTAAACCCCCTGAAGGAATTGAAGGAGAGATCCTCCGTCTTGAGTATGACTCTAGGTTCTTGAGATGAATCAACTGGCTTCCTTCGAGTAAATTCCTAAAATTAACTGCTCTGGATTGGCTCTTTGTCCTAGTTGAACTCCCTCCTAAAGGTTGGCCTCTAGGGTCTTTTTATAGGCTTTTGGAATATGATTTTTTGCCTCTAAGTACCCTAATTTGAATAGAATTCTTCTTATCTGCAGTAGGGACACACCCATGGCACATGCCCGTGTAAATCGTGGCTAGGCCGTGGTCGATCCTGTTGATGAGGCACGACCATGTATTTCGGGGTTCAGGCCGTGGTTGACTTTTCTTGCGAGGCACGGCCGTGTGGTCTTGGGCCCAGGCCGTGTGGGTTTCATGCTTTGGCCCATTTTCTCTGTTTTTAGCCCATTTCTCATTCTTTTTGTCCTCCGGTGCTCTACTAAGTATAAAACATGAAAACAAAGGATTAGGATCACCTATTTCCATAATTAAAGGGAAAAATCATCCAAAAACATGCTAAATGTGGGATTAAAATATGTTACTATTTTTGTTTATCAAATACCCCCACACTTAAGCTTTTGCTTGTCCTCAAGCAAAATTCTCAACTCATAATTAAAACGAACCTCCTCAATTCATAATATTCATCAACAATGTCTCATCATAATTCATAGATAATTTATACATGGATGATTCAACTTAAAGAGTCCTAAAGATTCAGTCAATCAAAGTCATAAGTTTGTAGCACGAAAACATAGGTGTTTCCCCTTACCTAAATAATCACCTTTAATTCAAAATCGACAAAAGTTGACATCCTCACAAAAGATTCACTCAAATCACTCAAGGTGTTTAAGGTTAAAAAATAAGCTCTCAAAAGTCGAACATGAAAAGTTATTACCATAGGCTTGCTTGAAAATCAAGTCTCCACCACTGTAAAATGCGATGATACACAAATCAAAAGGTCTTTAAAAAGGGTTGTAACGGGGCTTAGGTTAAAGGTGTGGATAAAGGCTAAATTAGAAGGGTTTAGAATAGAGATTGAATTGACAATCACCTAACTAGAAAAAATGACTAATAACCTGAATAATTACATCAACTGAAAACTTGTAATATTAATAATACAAGCTTCTTCTTCAAGATGTTGAAATTAAATGTATAGGCTAGCTTAATCACATAACTAATAATGAATATACTTTGAACTTTGATTGATTTTTTTTTTAAGAATAAATCAATATGATATAAAACTTTAACAACTAAGATAATTTAACTAGGCAACTAATCAAAATAAGTCTCGATAGAAGGGTAGTCAAAAGGAATGGTGATAACAAATACGAGATGGGTTTCGGGTTAATATTAGTGGGTTGAATCAATAAAAATGGTTGTTAGGATCAAAGGGGTTCACTAGGGGTCAATTATGAGGGTAGGCTTTTAATGGATTAAGTGGGTTAAATCCTAAGTGCCTTAATCATCTCTGTATATCAAATCAATAGTGTGGTCTCGACATGTATAATCGAAGCAAGTTCTAGAATAACAAATCAATGTTGACACACTCATAATCAATAAAGTGAGCATGAAAAGAATGTATGCTCTAAAGGCTCAAAATCTCACAAAAATTATGGGTATTTTGATGTCAACCTTGTAAATTTCAAACTTCAAGGTAACAATTTAGATTCAGGTAGACAACCTAACAAAATTTTAATTTTTAAAAATAGACTCATCATGCTTGGTTCTCTAGTATCTTAAAGTTTAAATCATCCTTGCACAATTATCAATGACTTAATCTAAAACATATCAATAAAAATTATTAATCAACAAGAATTTCATTCTAATCAGTGATATGAGAAAATTACTTTAAGATAGAATATTATTCAGGGATTTGAGAATAATGAAAAAAGTTACACTTTTTCTAATAAACTTTCACCCCCCACACTTAAAATGCACATTTCCCTCAATGTACAAAGATAGATAACAATCATATAATAAGAAAATCAAAAGAGAGGGAGAGAGGTGAAACTTCCTAAATTTTTGGACGGATTCCTTGTAACATCCTAGATTAGGGGTTATGCGTTTGTGCATAATTCATGAGTAGTAGGTTTTAGCGGTGTTTGGAAATGAATTAAGGGTTTTAAAATCCTAGGATGGAAGAAAGCTTTGGACAATTATTGGTTTTAAGTTAAAAACAAGAAGTGATATGGAAAAGTGGCAAGGATGCCACCTAAGGTGCAAGGGTTATGGCATCAAGTGAAGTACTTTGAGGGAAGAGGTTTGAATCCCATTGTGTGCATTTTGCTTAATTTTACTGAAATAGCTTGTTTCTTGTGATATGTGGTGTGCATTTTAGAACCTTAGAAATGTAAGGAAATGTATGGAAATATATGGAAATGTAAGGAAATGTATGGAAATGTAAGGAAATATATGAAAATGTATGGAAATATAAGGAAATGTATGGAAATGTATGGAAATGTATGGAAATGTATGGAAATATATGGAAATATAAGGAAATGTATGGAAATGTATGGAAATGTAAGGAAATGTTAGGTTAAAGGAGGGAAACGAACGTTTTTGGAAACTTGGAAATGTAAGAAATGATTTAGAAATGTTAAGTTTCAAAAAGAGGAAAGTGAACATTTTGGAAACTTGGAAATGTTATGTTAAAAGAGGAAAGTGAAAATTTTTGGAAACTTAGAAATATAAGGAAATGATTTGGAAATGATTCAAAAGAGGAAAGTAAACATTTCGGGAAACTTGGAAATGTAAGGAAATGTCAAGTTTAAAGAGCCAAACGAAAATTTTTGGAAACTTAGAAATGACTTAGAAATGTAGAGTTTTAAAGTTTAAAGAGGAAATTAAGGCAAGGTGGCCTTAAGAGAAAAAGTATGTGAAATTTGACACACAAACCAGGCTTGGAAAAGTGGCTGAAGATACCACCTAAAGCCTAGTGAGTGGCGCCACTTAGGTGGATAATTTGGGCCTCAGATGGCCACAAGGAGTCCAATAGAACAAGTTTAAATTTGGCTCATCAAGGGAAGGGGTGGACTGACATCTAGCTAAGGCTTTAAGTGATTTTTTATATAATTACTTAGAGAGGAAGCAATGGACGGCAATAGGGACTCTTAAGAGAAGAGTTTTATTTCCTTTAGAATTTTGGCTAATTAGGAGATAATTGTTGGATTAATTCTTTTGATAAAGTGATAATTATCACATAGGAAGAGTGGTGGCCAAGTATGGGACTCTAGCCTAGTAATTTCGGCTATAAAAGGGAAAGAAGGCCATTCATTCATTCATTCATTCATTGACTCTTCCTTTGCCAAATTTCTTAAGCAGATTCTCCTCTCTCTGTCGAAATTCCTACAGTTTTATTCTTTCTTCTCTTTTCTTTCTAATCCATCCAAAAGTCGAAAGTTGTGAGAGCATCATTTAGCCATAGTCGAATCTCTGAAGGTTGAAGTGAAGGTGCAATCGATTCCTTCAAATAAGGGTAAGATCCAAGTTTAGTTTCCATTCTTTTATATTTTACACTTATCAAAATTTAGGGACTAATTTCGATTATTAATCTTGGCCAAATCATGGAAGGAGAAGTTCTTTTCCCGAAGGTACACCATAGGTGCGTGTTCCCTAGTTATTCGGTGAATTTGGGATTTAAGATCCTTAAGGTAAGTGACTATGAATATTCGCCAAGACCCTATTTTTGTAGTAGGTCTATTATTATGTGTTTTAAGTGAAAACTAACCGATTCAAGGGATCTAGTGAGTAGCCGATTTCAAAGGGGAAGAATACAAGTTTCGAGTTTGATTTTTTATTCAATCGGCATTAAGGTAAGTACACAAATCCTACTAGGATTTGGTTTTACTACGAATAGGCCTTTGCTAAATATTACCATGTTGGCGAATGTAGGCATTAAAAATCTAAGGTAGTAGATCAGATTTTGGGATTTCAAGTGAAATCCTTAAGCGAATCAGGTGTGTACCCTACCCTAAGTTTTAATACGTTCATGGTTATGTTTTAAATTAAATGTGTTATATGAAAGTGTAAGAACATGGCTAAGGTACTGTGTGTACCCCACACTTATCTTAATAGATTTATGGCTTAAACTTGATATATGTGTTAATATGAAAGTGTAAGAATGCGGCTAAAGTACCATGTTATGGTACAAAGTACTCAGCACGTTTTCCTACTCCTACTAGGATTACGAAATATGTTATACTTAACATGTGAAAAGTGACATGAATGTGAATTTAAGCATGATATGCATGATATGAATAATATGGGGCATTCGGGTTATTTGAGAAAGGGAAGTGAATGTGATGACTTGGTCTCACTATCCGAATGTGGTGACTTGGTCACATTATCCGAATGTGGTGACTTGGTCACATTATCGAATGTGGTAACCCGGTTACATTATCTGAATGTGGTGTCTCATGACACAATTATCTGAGTGGCTATGCCACGAATTTTATATGGACGATGAGCACGTCATTGCGTGTTGCCTTCAATGGTGTGTAGCGGATGGAGGGTTGACTTAGTAGTCCCCACGGTGTGCTTGAGGATGGTACGGGTGGAGTGTAGCGGATGGCTAACTAGGTTTGGGTTTGGGTTGCATCATTATTTTTACCTGTTATATGAACATGTATGTGATATGATAATGCATGCCTGAAATGTTAATTCTTAGTGTTTGTGTACACATTGAGTCTGTTTGACTCACCCCGTTGTGGGATTACTTTTCAGGTGACGACCAGTGATGGACCGGGCCGGCAGATGCTTAGTGGAGGCCATGTGAAGTTTAGATTTCTTTTATTTGGACTATTTTACTTTAAGTATTTTGAATTTAAATTTTGGGAGTTATTTGATGTAATAAGGCCTTAGTAGAATTATTTTATTCTGTTTTTATTTATTAAGCTTACAAACTTTTATTTATTAAAAGATTAAGTAAATCTATTTTTAAAACAAAGCCCAATCGTTTTGTCACCTAAAGTAAAGGATTTTTAATAACGAAATAAACCTGTTTTCAACTCAAGCCCAACCCAAAACAAACTTTCTTTAAAAACACACAAGTTTTTCCTAAGTAACAAAAGAATTTGAAACGGTTTACACTGGGGAACATACCAGATCCGGTCAAGGCTCGTGGGCCGGGTTTGGGGTGTTTCATTCCTTGAGTTTTTTATGATGATGACTTAAACGAAAGTGAATTTGAGTTGGTTATGATGAATTCGCAGTTTAAAAATTTTCGGAGTGGCACGTTCAACCTTTAAACTGAGAATTCATCAGTTAAATTTTTAGGGGGTACTAATTAATTGATGATGTTAGGGATATTCGATGGTTAGATAGCCATTTATAAAAGGAATAAAGTTGTAATAATAGGAGTTTGAAAAAAAATAATAAAAAGCTTAAATAAATAAGTGAAATAAAGTGAAAAATAAAAATAAAAACAAAATAATAATAAGGGCCTCAAAATTCCTCGTCGTCAGCTGGATCGGTAGGTGGAGGCAGCGATGATATGTGGAGGTGATGACAGATCTGCTGAAAGGTTGCTTCAATGCCATCGAATCGTCGAGCGGTTTCATTGAATTGTTGGGTGCAATACTGCTCGAACGGAGTGAGCCGTCCCAAAATGTTTGAAAGTGATAGAGTCGCATGAAAACTGCGATGGCTCGGTGGTGGCTCCTTATGTGGGTGTGGGACGTCGTCAGTAATGTCCTCAAGATCCTCTTCCTCCTCCGTCGTAGCTAGTCAATATTGGGAAGGATCGATACTACGTCATCGTTGGATCATCCTCATATGTAGCATTGTCTGGATGCCCTATGGGGACATCTGTCCTATCAGTGTCAATGAGGAGACCTGAGCGGTGGTGGTGAGGAGCCCGAAATGTCGAGCCAATTGTGTGATCGATATAACCCCCTCATGTATTGCTCTGTTTGGTGTTGGATGGCACGGGCTATAAAATATGCTAGGTCGAAAACTTGGTCGTTTGCCATACACCATAAGAAATAAGCGTCGTGAGTGTTGACGACGCCGGTGCTCTCGCGTTGTCCCGTCAATATGTGGGCTAGTATGGCATGTAAGTATCGTAGAGATGGGGCGAGAGATGTTGCTTTGAATGTTTAAGGTCGTATGAGTTTGAACTGGGGGCTATATTATACCAACATCTCGTCGGTGTGTTGTGAAGGTGGTGATGGAGCTCTGAGAGGCCATGTTCCTCTATAAATTCCCCATTGTAGAGTCCTAGAGCGACTGAATTGTTGTACATTCATTTCTCTCATGATTCCTCCTAGATGGAACTAGAGTATGTCGGGGTCATCGTAGTTTGTCATTACTATCTGGAGGTGGAACGTGGAGCATAATTCAGAGTGAGCTCTAAATAGGTGGGCTCGATAATTGTGAAGAATTGGTCCCACAGATCTGTGGTTAAGGGAGCTCGTATATCGTCTGCTAATTGGACCTGTTCTAGAGGGGCCCAATCAATGCACCTCCCTGTGCCAAGGGGTCGTGCGTGGAGTAGCCTGTAGAGGTCATCTTGGGGTCCTCACGAAATTGCAAGAACGGATGTCGTAGTTCAGCGAATGCGCTGGCCGAAGACGAGTAGGTCCCTTTCATTTTTTAGAACTAAGGACCATGGATTTCTTTCCAAGGAATGATGACATTATTTTTTGGTAGATTGCTTGGTTGGTGGCGACATAGCGTGGAAGGGTGCTAAACGGTCATGTGCTGTAACTCAATAAGGGAGCACGGTTGTCACAGGTGTGTTGGCACTGTCGTGTTCTTACTTTTATGTGTTTTGGAAGGGGGGAAGAGGTAAGGGGCGGAGTAAATCAAGAGGGGATGGTAGATTTTACTAGTGGCTAGAGTTCTTGAGAGATTTTGGGGGAGAGGTGGCTAGGGTTGAAAAGAAAATTTGGGGGGGAATGTGCGACCGTGTGTTGCTTTAAATAGGAGGTGGGGGACACGGTCTCAGGGCACGCCCGTGTTCCCATTTCTTTAGCTTACATTTTTCGTGATTTCAAATTTAGGCGCGTTTGTGATGTCGTCTACGCTCGTGTTCCTTGGGCGTGCCTAGCCTTGTTCGCTTCTCCCACGCCCGTATTTTTGGTCCTACGCCCATGCCCATAACTCAGTGTCGTCCACGGTCTCAAGGCACGGGCATTTTAATTGTCCTTATTGTTTGCTCAAGATCGACCACGGGTTGGAAGAACGGGTATGTCTCAAGCCTGTGTCCTTTAATCATTTTCGTCCATGGGCAAGTCACACGGCTGTGCCGTTTAGTTGGAGCCCATGGCTTGGAAAAATTATTGTCCTATTTTTACACCCCCTTTGCCATGCCCATATGGCTAGTCGTGGCATTCACATGCCACGGCCACGCCCATGTGCAATGTCGTGCGGTAGGGAAACCTGTAGTTTAGGTGTTAAAAATATATTATTAGTAAAGTTAGTGCTTGGGTTACCCCCCGAGAAATGCTCGTTTAGAGTCTTAAGCTAGACTTACCCTATTTTCATTTCTAAACGGAGGTTCACGGAGTTGAAGCTCCTCTCTTATATCCTAAAAATCGTTTCTAGTATAAATTTTTAGTCGCTGACCATTTACCTTGAATGTGCCACGAGTCAGATAGGTTACCTCGATTGTGCCATAGGGAAAAATAGTTTTTATCACGAATGGACTTGACCATCTCGATTTAAGCTTTCTAGGGAACAAGTTTAATCTTGAGTTGTACAATAGGACGAAGTCGCCTACTTCGAATTGCTTTGATTTCTTTAAATGAGCATCATGACGTCGCTTTGTTGCCTTCTTCTATAAATGTGAGTTCTCATAGGCATTAGCTCGCCATTCATCTAACTTGCTCAACTGCATCATCCTCTTCTCACCCGTATGTTTAAGATCGTAATTTAGGAATTTTATGGCCCAGAAAGCATTGTGCTCTAACACAAATGGTAGATGACAACTTTTTCCATAGACGAGTTTGTGTGGGGATGTTCCTATGGGGGTTTTAAATGCCGTTCTATATGCCCATAAAGCATCGTCTACTTTTACTGCCTAATCTTTCCTGTTTGCTTCAACTATTTTCTCTAATATGCGCTTAAGTTCTCGATTTGCTACTTCCACTTGTTCGCTGGTTTGAGGATGATAAGAGGTAGCTATCTTGTGGTGTACTCCATATTTTTTAGGACTTTATCAAATTGAGTATTACAAAAGTGAGTGCCCCTATCACTAATAATTGCTCTAGGTGTTCCAAATTGAGAGAAGAGTTTCTTTAGAAATTTTACTACTACTCTAGTATCGTTAGTAGGTAAAGCTTGGGCTTCCACCCATTTTGACACATAATCGATTGCTACTAAAATGTATTTATTTCTGAATGAACTAGAGAATGGACCCATAAAATTAATACCCCATACGTCCAATATTTCACATGATAGTATATATGTTTGAGGTATTTCATTACGTTTAGAGATATTACCTATTCTCTGGCATTTATCGCATGAAGCAACATACTTGTTGGCATCTTTAAATAAAGTTGGCTAGTAAAAACCTGATTTGAGTGTTTTGTGTGCTGTCTTAATCCCACTGTAATGTCCTCCTAAAGGTCCTGAATGGCAATGCTCTAGGATTTGCTCGCTTCTTCTTTTGTAAAGCACCTTCAAATCACTTGATCTGCACATATGCGGAAAAGAAAAGGATCTTCCCAAAAATAGTTTTTCACATTAGCAAAGAGTCACTTCTTTTGATGATGTGTTAACTTTTTTGGTAAGACGTTAGCAGCTAAGAAATTTGAAATGTCTGCAAACCAAGGTACCTCAGATTTGGTTATCGAAAAGAGTTGCTCTTCAAGAAATGAGTCATTTATTTCACTTTCATTGAGTTCTTTGGTATGCGGGTTTTCAAGTCTAGAAAGATGGTCTACTACAAGATTTTTAGCTCCTTTCTTATCTTGAATCTCCAAGTCAAATTCCTATAAGAGTAGGATCCATCTTATAAGTCGAGGTTTTGCATCAGGTTTAGTTAAAAGATAACGAAGAGCTGAATGGTCAGTGCAGATGAAAACTTTAGATAGGATCAAATATTATTTAAATTTATCAAATGCAAAGACTACAGCTAGTAATTCTTTTTCTGTGGTTGTGTAATTTTCTTGTGCAGTCGTTAATGTCTTGCTAGCGTAGTAAATTGGCTGGAAGTGATTGTTTCTTCGCTGTCCCAAAACTGCACCTACTGCAAAATCACTTGCATCATACATTAGTTCAAAGGGTAAGTTCCAATCAGGGGCAATTATAATTGGGGCATTTATTAATTTATCTTTAAGGGTATTAAATGCGTCTAAACATTCCTAATCAAAATCGAAAGGTACATCTTTTTCTAGTAGTTTCGTTAAAGGTTTAGCTATTTTAGACAAATCTTAATGAATCTTCTGTAAAATCCAGCATGTCCTAAAAAGCTTCTAATAGCTTTAACTGAGCTAAGAGGAGGTAATTTTTCTATGGTTTCAACTTTTGCTTTGTCTACCTCAAATTTGCTTTATCTACCTCAATCTCTTTACTAGAAATTTTATGCCCTAACATAATCCCTTTTCAAACCATAAAGTGACACTTTTCCCAATTTAAAATAAGGTTCGTCTCCTCACACCTTATTAGTACTCTATTAAATTCTTAAGGCAAAGATGGAAAGAATTACCAAATATTGAAAAATCATCCATAAAGACCTCCATAATGTCTTCCACAAGTTCATCAAATATGGCTAGCATGCAGCGCTGAAAAGTAGCAGGAGCATTACATAATCCAAAAGGAATTCTACGATAAGCAAACGTACCGTATGAACATGTAAATGTAGTTTTCTCTTGATCCTTAGGGTCTATCGAGATTTGGAAATAATCGGAAAGCCCGTCCGGAAGCGATGAGTACATATGCAGGTAATCTTTCTAGCATCTGGTCAATAAAGGGCAGAGGAAAGTGATCTTTTCTGGTTGCGTCATTCAACTTTCTATAGTTAATACAGACTCTCCACCCTGTGATTGTTCTTGTAGGAATCAATTCATTCTTCTCGTTTGCTACAACAATCATGCCTCCTTTCTTTGGAACGATCTGCACAGGACTTACCCAAGCGCTGTCAAAATTAGGATAAATTATTCTAGCATCTAGAAGTTTAATTACCTCAGCTTTAACAACTTCTTTCATGTTGGGATTTAATCGTCTCTGAGGTTGCACGCATGGTTTATACTCCTCTTGCATTAGAATTTTGTGGGTACATAATGATGGGCTTATACCCTTAATGTCAGAAATTTTCCAAGCTACGGCCCTTTTATGTTCCCTTAGTACCTATAGCAACTCATCCTTTTCTTTGGGTTTTAGTTCCAAAGAGATGATCACTAGTAGTGTAGAATTATCCCCGATGAATGCATATTCTAAGTGTTTTGGTAACTTTTTTAATTCTAATTTGGGTGGTTCATCAATAGAGGGTTTTTGTTTTAGTTTGTCATTAATTTCAATGCCCTCTTCTTTCTTTTGTCTAGGGGGAAATGTATTAGAATCTAATTCATCGGTATCATCATCTACCCCCTCACCTTAAGTCAGAAACAGTTCCAATGTCTCGTTATGTATGATTTCCTGTAAAGAATCTTGAATATAATGATCAATGGAATCAATAAAATAACATGAATCATCTTGTTCTCTAGAATATCGCATAACATCATAAATTTGAAAAATAATTTATTCGTCGCCTACCTTCAGTGCAAGTTTACCATCACCTACATCAATAACAGCCCTAGCAGTAGCTAGAAAGGGGCGTCCCAAAATTAAAGGCAGCTCCACATTCTCATCCATGTCATGCACAACAAAATCAATAGGGAATATAAATTTATTATCTTTTACTAGAATATCTTCGATAATTCCCCTAGGATATTTAACAGATCTGTCAGCTAACTGAATACTCATCCTAGTGGGTTTAGGTTCCCCAAGACCAAGTTGCTTGAACATTTTATAGGGCATTAAATTGATACTGGCACCTAGATCAGCTAGTGCTTTCTTTATGCTTAAACTACCAATTAAACAGGGAATAGTAAAACTTTCTAGATCTTTCAATTTGGTTGGTAGTTTGTTTTGGAGAATAGCTGAACATTCTTCATTAAGCTCTACTGTTGATATTTCTTCCAGCTTCCTTTTATTTGTTAGAAGCTCTTTTAAAAATTTTGCGTATGTCGACATCTATGAAATAGCTTCAACAAAAGGTAAGTTGATATGTAATTGTTTAAAAAGTTCAAGAAATTTACCGTATTATGCGTCCTAGGCGGTCTTTCTTCAACTTTCCCGGATATGGTATTGATGGTTTACATTCTTCGCGTATTGGTGTTACATTCTCAACTTCCTCGTCCTTTGCCTTATCAGTTTCACGTGGTATCTTCTTCTTTGTTTCAACTAATTCTTTTCCACTTCTTAGTGTAACTGCCCTCACATGCTCTTTTTGTTTAGTTAAACTTTCTGGTTGCCTAACAAAAACTAACTTAGTTAGTTGTCTGATTTGATCATTCAGCCCTTGGATTAATGCTTGTTCATTAGTCAATATCGTTTCAGTATTTTTGAAGCGGGTTTTCATAATTCTATAAATTTTGCTAGTGTCTCTTCAAGGTTTGGTCTCCTTTCCTAGGGGTAGGGCTGTTGTCCTTGATTGTGGTTGTATCTCTAGTCTGGATTATAAGCTCTACTATAAGGGTTATTTTGAGGTCTAAAATTGTCGTCCATATAGTAAACTTGCTCGATTTCAGTACTCGAATTATAAGGTGGATATTCTATATTGTTCATCTATCCTCCGTTTGTATTGTACTGCATAACTAAATGCACCTGCAAAGAATCACATAAACCATCAACCTTTTTATTAATCATTTCTACCTGACTTGATAGCATGGTGACTACGTCGACATTGAAAACTCCGGCTGCTTTAGTTGGTTTTGTCCTAGTGCTTTGCCACTGATACTTATTCAGTGACATCTCCTCTATGAATTCATAAGCCGCTTTAGGAGTTTTGTCAGTAAGGGTTCTGCTGACTGTTGAGTCAACTAACTACCGAGTTGAGGGGTTCACACCGTTGTAAAAAGTTTGGACTTGTAACCACAAGGGTAAGCCATGGTGTGGGCACTTTCTAAATAGATTATTGTATCTCTCCCATGCATCGTATAATGTTTCTAAATCCATCTGCACAAAAGAAGAGATATCATTCCTTAATTTGGCCATTTTGGTCGGTGGAAAATATTTTAGTAAAAATTTTTCGGTTATTAGGTCCCATGTAGTGATTGATCCTCTTGGAAGAGAATGTTACCACTCTTTGTCTTTATTCCTTAAAGAAAAGGGAAATAACTGAAGATGAATGGCATCATCAGAAACGCCATTTATTTTGAAGGTATCACAGAATTCTAGAAAATTAGCTAAATGAGTATTTGGGTCTTCGTCCTGCAAACCATCAAATTAAACAAACTATTGAATCATTTGTATAGTGTTAGGTTTTAATTCAAAATTATTAGTGGCTATAACAGGCCTAACAATACTCGATTCAGCTCCTATTAGATTAGGTTTAGCATATTCATACATAGTTCGAGGAGCATGATGGTTGGCTATAGCTTGATGAGGTGGATTATTCTCAGCCATCCTTTTGGTGGTATTGGTTTCGTCCTCTTGCTCTTCTTGTATGATATTTAAGCCTCGCCTTACTTCGCTACGATTTTTGTGTGCGGTTCCTTCAATATCACTATCGTAAAGTAGTGGTCCTGTCGGGTTCCTTCTATTCATAAACTAGAGGTACCTGCTAGGAAAAGAGAAAAAGAAAGAAATTTAGAAAAGTAAAAATAAAATTTAATTGCAAAAATAATAAAATATAATATGACTAAAGTAATAAAAATTGAGCGTTCTTAATATTTTAGTTCCCCGGCAACGGTGCCAAAAACTTGATCGTGTCTGTCGAGTCTTAAACATTTACAAAAAGAATGATCGAACCTAGAAACTAACTAAGACAACGATGGCGGCAAGTGCACCTATCGAACAGTAGTATAGCTAGCGGCAAGGCCGGATTGTCGAACCCAAAGGAACCAAAAGTACTAATATTAACTCTCTTTCTATTATTTAGCCTAATAATTAAGTGGATTTTTATCTAATCTAAAATTAACTAATTAACTAAGATAAAGGTGCTAAGACAAAGAAGAAATAAGGGAATAGACTTGAGGGAAAAATCGATTGATTTAGACAATACCTAAGGAAGAATTCACCTAGACTTCACTTGTTATCTAACTCTGAACCGGACAATTTATTCACTTGACTTGATCCGTAGGATTCCCTAAGTTATATTAATACCTCTCTTCAAGGCTACTAACGTCTAACCCTATGTTGATTAATTGAAATCTCTTTCTAATTAAAACCCCTAGAATTGCATTAACTCGATCTATGGACTCCTATATTAAGTTTGACCCTAATCCGGTAGATTTTCGTCACCCTATCTCTAGGCACACGAGCAACTCTGCTTAACTATGCTAGATCTACTCTTAGACAAGGTCTCTTCCTCCTCTGCCTAAGCACATCACACTTGAATCAATATCCCAAAAATACCAAAATAAGAATTAAGAACACATAGTTAAGAACAAATTAAATATTTATCATTCAGTTCAGATAACAGTAACAAGATCAGTATTAGGTTTCATCCCCCTCAAGTATTTGAGGATTTAGCTCATAATTGTAAAAGAAAACATCTCAGAAGAAAAGATAAAACAAAACATAAGAAATGCCTAAAACCCCCTGAAGGAATTGAAGGAGAGATCCTCCGTCTTGAGTATGACTCTAGGTTCTTGAGATGAATCAACTGGCTTTCTTCGAGTAAATCCCTGAAATTAACTGCTCTGGCTTGGCTCTTTGGCCTAGCTGAAGCCCTCCTAAAGGTTGGCCTCTAGGGTCTTTATATAAGCTTTTTGAATATGTTTCTTTGCCTCTAAGTACCCTAATCCGAATAGAATTCTTCTTATCTGTGGTAGGGACACCCATGGCACACGCCCGTGTAAATCGTGGCCAGGCCGTGGTCGATCCTGTTGATGAGGCACGGCCATGTATTTCGGGGTTCAGGCCATGGTCGACTTTTCTTGCGAGGCACGACAGTGTGGTCTTGGGCCCAGTCGTGTGGGTTTCATGCTTTGGCCCATTTTCTCTATTTTTAGCCCGTTTCTCATTCTTTTTGTCCTCTGGTGCTTTACTAAGTATAAAACATGAAAATAAAGGATTAGGAGCACCTATTTCCATAATTAAAGGGAAAAATCATCCAAAAACATGAAATGTGGTATTAAAATATGCTACTATTTTAGTTTATCAGTATCATACTATTCTGACTTTGGAAGTTAAAGCTCTTCAAAATAGAAGATGATCCTGATTTCAATAAGTCACGCCATGGAAAAAACCTCATTTTTTTCTACAGAAGAGGCCTACTTGGGCTAAGAACTTGTAGGAACCACTGGCTGCTCTAGGCATAATGTTTCTGTTGGGTCCTCAACCAATGGAGGATTAGTGTGGCAAATTGAAGAATCTATAGAATGGATGGACTCTATTGGTATTGCAGGAAGTGCAGGAATTAGTGAGGTAGGAGTTTCAGGAGTAGAGAGCCCCTTCCTAAGTCTGCGCCGCTTTAGTAGTGAGTGTTCACTCTCTTCAATTTCTTGAGTACTCTATTCTAATTTAGGCTTCTTTTGATTATTCTTCACTACTGATTTCGTCGAAGGAGCAACAGTAGCTCTCTCATTTGCATGAGCCTTACCCAAGAGAGTTATGATATCAATATTTGGTGCTTGATCGAGTGTAATGTGAGAACTCAAAGAAGATTCTACATCATCAGTATGAGAACTAACCCAACTAGAAGAAGAGGAAAGAGTACTAAAAGGTGTGATAATCCAATTGTGAGAATGAATTCTACAAACTTCATAGAAAAGAAAGGAAGTTCCCTTATACGCCCAGTCAAAATTTGTGCCTAATATCTAGTGGCATTGTGAGGTCAGGTCACTGAAGCTGGGGGCATATTGTAATCATCTAACCAACTGATAGGGTTAGTTACCTGCAATCATTAGGGCTTAAATTCTATAAACAATATTGGAATATATTTATAATTGTAACCATTTCCACCAACTCAAGTGTACGCCTTCTTTTCAGCCGTGTATATTGCTTCAAGGAAACTTGAGCATCGACTTGTTGATAGTGAACATAAATAGACTCCTAAGGAAGGGACTAATATCTAGGAAAGCCAAATCTATTTTCAAGCCTACAGATGACACTTATGAAATTTTCCTTCCTTAAGTGCATGTATGAAATGTTGTTTTGAATGATAGGCTCGCAACCCTGGTGTACACTGAAATGGTCATTTCCAGCAATAATCCCTTGTCTTTTTATCTCCAACTGATAAAATTTTTGGAATACACCTAAAAGTGATGGTTCATTAGGCAAGAAATAATATATGAAGTAGGCTACCAAAGTCCACTAGGACAAGGCTGATTGTTGTCCAGGGCAATACCATACTCATTTAATACCGTACAAAAGAATGGGTGAAGCGGCAGATGAAATTTCACCTCCAATAAAATTAATGGAAGAATAAAGCCTAGGGTATTATCATTCCGACAACACCTCTGTGGCCGCCTAAAATTGTAAGAAAATTTGGGTGAAGAATACCCCGAGTTCCTAAATATCGGTGTATTTCATCCTGGGTGGTGCTACATTCATACGAAAGAGTCTCCACACACGGTGGAGTATCATTGGGACTTTGAGGTTTGAAGGAGAAATGATTTCTAGGGTTGACGTTTCAGTTAACTTGGCCTTGGCCCCTCCCTCTAGTGGCTGTTCTAACCATTTGTGTGAAAGAAAAGGAAAAGAATAAGAGTAAATTTTACCTCTGAGAAATGTGAAGATTGAGATCGAAGGAAGCAGAAAAATTAAAAAGAAAAGAAGTTAGGGTTCCCGTTGTTTTAGCGAATGTGTTTGAAAGGGTATTTGAGTACTTGTTTTATAGAGACACAAATGTGTACAAAAAGTTTATTTTTTGGTAACTGTTTAGGTTCTCTAATACAAATTGGACATCTGTCAAAAAGGTTAGTTATGTAATGTTTGAATTTATGGGAGTAACCACCAAATTCTAAATTCGCCATTTAAGTAGAATTATGACACTCTTCCTAGTAATGAATATTTAAAGTGTATGCATTGATAAGAAGATGCTATGAGTAAGAAGGATAGTTCACCAATTAATGGTATGCGTCTGGTGCGAACGGTTAGTTTTCAATTGTATAGTGGATTTCTTCCAAGTTAGAAAAGTTTCGAGGTGAAATTTTGTTAAAGGGAAGAGAGTTGTCACATCCCATGTCTAACGGATCCAAGGTTAAGGCATGTAGTAGTGAAATAATCTCTTTGGTGAAGTGTAATCTACCCAATTATTTCTTTTGACGCATATGTGTGGGCATATAGTAACCACTATGTAAGTAAGTAAAGATACTATTTTAGACTATTCTGCTATTTAAAGAGAAAGGTTTTGTTACACGAAAAGATAATTATGGTATGAGTTATCATCAAATGTATAGTACACCGTGTTTGTCTTAATATTGTGTTGGTTGGGTTGTAAAGTGACCTGGTTAGAAACCAACTAGATAAACTGGTCTGATATCTATTATGCAGGGTTCTCATTTATGTTTCTCTCAGAAATTGGAGTTCATTAAGGAGGAAAAATTGTGAAATTTGTGACTCTTGTTAAGTTCCACTAGGAAGAAATGGATCATGTAATGTGTATGTGTGTGTTAGAAGGGTTCATAAGGGAGTTTTGCTTCTTCATTCAATTGTACTCTCTAACTTTTTTTCTTAAGTCTAATTGTATCTCTTCATCCTTAAGATGGAAGCTAAGGCTCTTAGTTTAATCAGTAGGCATTCCATCTCCGGGTAAGTATTATAACTCTGCATGTTAAGTTCTGAAAGAGTAAGTCTATAAGAGGTAAATGAATAATAAGTTGTAAGCACAAGGCTTTGCATGAGGGTTATTAGTAATTGAGATTATAGTAATTTGTGTGTAAATGAGTTTTAATTTGGTAATCCAATTTTTTTAAGCAATTGTTGTTGCTAGTTCGAGAAGGATGTCTAAGTCTAGAGTTTCTATTTATAGTGGGTGAGTTTCAGGTGAGTCTCTAACTTGACTCTTGCATGGGTATTGTTCAAATAGACGTATATCTAAATAATAATGATATCTCTATTAGTTGGTAAGTGGAAGAAGCATAGTAAAAATGATATACATGTTATGAGAAAATGTATAGAGTCCTATTGGAACAAAATGTGGATGGGTAAGTATGCAGGTATAGTTTGATATAGAAAAGGTATGAATCACTCAAATGTGTGAACAAATTTGGGTAAGAGAATGTTGAGTAAATGTCCCTCTGTGATACATCTAGGAAGGCAATTATATTGCTAACCAGACTGGAAAATCACAATATGAAAACAAGTGTAAGACGATGAGGTTGAGACCCATGGCATCTTATGATATGAAAACACTCGTGGTGTAGCCTCCAGTAAGATGAAGACTAGAATGACAGATCACGATACATGAAAGTGTGTAAGTCCATATGGTTATGACCCATGGAAAGATATGATAGTATGAATGTTCATGATGTGATTTCGGTCACATCATGTTATGAAGCCATTCGGAGATGTCGAGATTGGCCTAAACACGAGGGACCCAAGTGCAAAATGAAACATCTTTTGGGTTTGATTGATTATTGGGCCAACTATTTCAAGGAATTTTCCTTATTTTAGTAAGTTTCATTTTAATCTAATCCACATATTTTATCTTGTATTATATTTAATGTGTTTCATGAGTTATTTATATTTATGCATGATTTTGAGTCCTAAGTCCATATTTTATGTGTGTCATGTGATGTTTCTTTATGTTGTTGTTATTATCATATGTTGCATGTTTATATATGTGCATGACAACATGTTAGGGTCAATTCTTGTAATAGTCATATATATGTATTTGACTAATGCATGTGTGATAAGAAATAAGTGGTGTCATGTGTTTATGTTATTTGTGTGTGAAAGTCAAGATTAGGTGTCTAACATGGTGCCTTTAGTCTTATCCAAATTTTGTATGGTGAAGTTGTGCTCAAGTGTTGTCTATTTATAATTGATGTAGATGTCCATTCGTATGGGCCAAGATTGACCATTCATTGCCGAATTCATGCACAATGAGTGACTAGAATATTTAAGAAGCAAACCATCAATACTGGTGCATGTTCTCAAGCTTACCTTAATGGAGAAGGATACATGGCCTTAATGAAGATACATTTAAGTGCTTTGGGTCGTGGTTTCCACCATCCTTGAACCATTCAAGATGATCCTTCATTTAAGCCATTTTTCGAACATTCCAAGTCTCTAGAAATCGTACTAGTTCATGGTGTAGCATTTGATAATGTGTAAATCAATCTGGTAGATCACTTAACATGAAACTTATGTATAAGTCCATGAGGGAGAAACCTAAGGCACCTTCTGTGGAAGCCATCAAGACAGTAAACATGTGAATTCTTTATGTTTCCATTGTGATGTATTCTGTTTGACCATTGTGGAGTACTATGCTAAGTCTATAAGGTAGAATGTGATTATTCTCCCATATAGTAAGTTTTGGATAAATGTTGTTGGTTTTGTGATAGATACTACTATGATAAGGTTATGATTCATCTAAAGCTAATTTGGTTTATTTAGATCAGTGATATAATCGAGTAAGCTTTTAGGGGCTACAAATCCAACAAGTGAGCCCTTAAATATTAGTATTTAATATTTACGAGTCAATTATAATATGAATTGGCAAATTATGTTATTTGAATGAATAATTAAGTTCGAATGGTAAGACTTTAAAGTTAAGTTGTTTTAGAAAATGAGGTACCAGGACCTCGTTTCTATAAACTGAGCCGTAAATATTTTATTAAATATTCATGGAGAGTTATTAAGGTTGTATTAAAGTTTTGTTAAGAAATTTTGATGTTTGAATGATTAATTAATTGGAAAGGACTAAATTGTATAGATGTAAAATTAAATAGCTATAGCATTATTTGTATTTAATGGATATAAAAGCATGAATTAAGGGCCTTAAGTAGTAACTCAACCAATTTAAAGGTTAGTGGATGAACATGGCTTGGCTTTTGGTGAAATTTGGTTTAGTTTTTAAAGGTAAAATGGTAATTAGTCAAATAAACTTAAAATTAAGTAAAGGAAAAGGAGATCATCTTTTTCATTTGGTGAAGGCAAGACCGGAACACCATTCTTTTAAGGAGGAAGCATTTGGCCAAATTAGTCTTGATGCATGGTAAGCATTTTGCATCCGTTTTTGTAATGATTTTTATGTTTTTGAGGTCGTATTAGCTTAATCTAGCTACCTCGGGGCTCAATTTGTAAAGTTGCTAAATGTTTAGAATTTTACCATGGATTAAATTGAGATGTTCTTGAAAGTTTATGGTAGAATCTTAAGCTTGGTTGCTATATAGGACTATTTTGTAAAGTAGTTCTTGGTAATTTTAATATTTAAGGACTAAAATGTAAAAATAGTAAAAGTAAAAGGGCTTGATGTTAAATAATAGCAAATATGGCTGTAGTGAAGTGTTATACTATTCGGTTGAGTTTGATTTTAGTTAAATTGGTTAAATTTCATGTTTTGGGTTTAAGGACTAAATTGCATAAAAGGTAAAATATTTGGATAAATTTGAAAAATGATTATGGAAGGACTTAATTGTATTAGAAATATTATTTAAGTTCTAGAATTGTATTAATTGAATGAAAAAAATTATTATTTAGATCCAGAAATGAATCAAACGGATCTAAGTAAAGGAAAAGTTAATGTGTTGGATTGGTCGTCAGCCTCGTTTTACAACTGTAATTGTCGAGGTAAGTTCGTAGGTATAGAATTGTACATATATATACATAATGTTATTGCTGATTTATGAATGTGTGTGTGTGTGTGTATATATATATATATATATGATGTTTAATATGTGAGTTGGAAATCAAATATTAGATCCGAATATAAGGTGAGAAATGATTTATTTGAAAACTATTAAATAATTATGAAATATGATATATGTGATTTTGGAATGATTATGAATTGTTACAGCATGTGTATGGAGATATGTGGAAGTTCCTCTGATTCATGAAAGTTATAATTTTGTTTAAATGCCCGTTTAGACATAGTAAATAATTAGGATATGATTGGCATGACAATAAGGTTAGAATGCGTGCTTGTACGTGATTTGCACTTCGGTGCCCTTGTTTGCACTTTAGTGCTACTATATACACTTTGGTGTCCATGTTTGCATATTTGTGCCCCTTTCTGCACTTCGGTGCTCTTGTTATGCATCTATGATGCCTCTGGTGTGATGTAGTTGCCGGAGTATCTGAGTCAAGTTACTAGGTCATTGGGCTAAATGTGAATGGAATTTGCAAAATTGTCTAAATAATAAAGGCTAATGTATAGTCAAGACATTAGTAAATGGTCAATGAATTACTTGATCATATGTGAGTATCATTATATATGATGAATATTCAGTTAAATATAGATGTTTATACATATATATGTATGAGTTTGGATTGAATTATTATAGTACAGAAGCATACAATAAACCATTTTAGTACTAATCCTATAAGTGCTTACATGAATAACATGTATGATTAATTTATTTATTTAGCTTTCACATTGTTTAGCGAAAGTAAGTGATTTCGAAAATGAATAACATGTATGATTAATTTATTTATTTAGCTTTCACCTTGTTTAGTGAAAGTAAGTGATTTCAAGAGGTGAATTTATTTATTTAGCTTTCACCTTGTTTAGTGAAAGCAAGTGATTAAGGAGTGAGTTGGGGTTTGGATGATATGCTTATAAGAAAGTTTGAAATGAAAGATGAATTACTTAATTGTTCTTTTTTGAAAACCAAAATGATTATATGTTAAAGGTGTAAGTGTTATGTTAAGAAGAAACATTTAAGTAAAATGGTTATATGAAATGCTTATAAGCAAAAAATATATACATGTTTTTATATGCAAGGCTACACCAATTATCCATGAGAGGTGTAGTGAATAGAAAATGAAAGTTAGCTTTAAGGATTAAAAATATAATAGTGTTAACCCTTTAGTTTATTTGGGGTGGCGAATGGCCTTGGTCCTACCATTCTTTTTGGCCGATTATAGGAGCGCTAATTATGCATTAATTGTATTGCTTTGTTATGATTGTGTGTTAGTATGTTGCATTCATCGGAGGGGATTTATGCACTAAGTCTTGCGACTCACCTTCTCCCTTATCATTTCAGTGACGCTTAGATCGCGGACACGAGCCGGGTGGACTCGAGGTGACCATGCCATGAATAATTGGGACTTGCCTTTGCTTTTAAAAAAACTTGTACTTTACCCTATTTATTTCCATTTGGTTTTGTTGGGTTTGTAAAGGCCTTTTAAAATTTTACTTTGGTTATTTTTATGCTTAAATTTGACTTGATATGCCTTAACAAATTATTGGGTAATATTCGATAAAACTTGGAGCGATAGTAGATATGTTTTAAACTTTACCATCGGGTATCATATTGTAATTAAAAATGAATGCAACTCAAATGTTTTTTCAAATTCAAGTGAATCAAAATGTTTTAAGCAACTAAAAGGAATAACTTGAATTTCCAAATGATATAAATTAGTTTTGCAATTGGATTCCACTAAGTTTTCAAAACTTCGGGTTAGCAAAGTGCACTATCGGTTTCAAAACAATCATGCCCAAGATTTTACAAAGTACAAAATACAAAGAAAGAGTTTTCATCAAACTTTTATCCGAAAATCTAACCTTTCAAATACGTTTTTCCCCGTAACATACCAGATTCATTCATGGTGTATTGACCGGGTTTGAGGTGTTACAATTGTGGTATCAGAGCCAAGTTCAAAGGCTCAACTGTGGGCCCGAGGCCCAAGATGTTTTAAATACTGGTTTAAGTGTGTTGGTTTTAAAGTATATGGTTTGAGAGGCATGGCACCGAGACTCCGGCACCAATCTGCCCAGGTAAGTACCCCTTACTATTGCTTGAGATTTTGATGTGATGTAACTGAATGACTAGCGGTAGTAAACTACTTAGAAACTGAAAATAATAGGACTCTATGGACTCGCGAAAACAAAACTTCTTTAATAAGAGATATTCATAAGACTCTTGCCTTTAAAAATAGTGGAATATTTACTAATGCATAAACTTCTAATCAGACAAAACGAGATTTTAGTCATGAGCGCTCGAGGTGGACGTGGTCGTGGTCGTGGACGGTAGGAAGACAGTTTCGAACCGTAGGATCTGGTCAGGTCGGAGAATGAGATACTGCATCGCCACCACCGGAGGTGGTGAGTTTTAGGACACGGCTGGGACGACAGCAGTGTCACGAGCGATCTGCCGCGAGTTCGGAAAGGGTAGTTGGAGTAGGTAGAGGCGCAGGAGCTCGAAATCGTGCCTAAACGACTCCAGAAAACGGGTGAGGTATTCCGAGGTGTCTCAGTGTGGCTCAAAGACTGGCTGAATATTACCGGAGGTGATGAGCGGATCATGGACGATTTAGACACGGATCTTGAAGAGAAACTAAAGGGATAGTATCACTTCTTGAGATGAGTCATACCGGTGGTGGCTCACAGTTTGGAACAAAGATCAGAAAGGTAAGATCTTACTTGGGATTATTTTAAGGTGCATATCGGAAAAAGTACATCTGAGCTAGCTACATTAATGATCAATGAAGGCATTTACGAGGTGATGCAGAGGAGTAAGTCGTGGCCGAGTACGAGGCGAGTTCTTGAGGTGAGTCGGTATGCTAGGGGCATGGTGGCTCCGAACACGAGAGGTGTTTTTGTTTGAGGATGGTCCGAGAGATGAATTAAGGTTCTTGATTGCTCCACAGTAGGAGCGTGAGTTTACTGACTTGGTAGAAAAGGCTAAGGTAGCCGAAGGAGTTAAAGAGTCTGTGAGATAGAATGTGGATAGGAACAGGCAAAAGTGGAGTTTTGGATCTTCTGGGTCGTTAGGTAATCTTCAGAAAAGGGCTAGACCGAGTGGGCCAAATCAGTCTGGTAGGTCCATTGCTGCTAATCAGGGACCGCCACAGTGTAACCGTTGAGGGAAAGCTCATTGGGGAGGATGTTGGACTGGTGGAAGAGGATGTTTTGAGTGTGGTTCGTTGGACAAGTTGGCTAGGATTCAGTCTGAGGGTCAAGGCCGTGCTCAATTTCGGAATAATGGACCGCCACCGCAGAGGGGTCATGGTAATGGCAGGGGAGGTAATGATTCTAGTCAGGGCCGCAGAGCACCGGGCAGAAGTGCAGGTATTTTTGAGGCAAGACAGCCAGGGTTAGTGTATGCAGCAAGGCACCGAGAGGAGGGTGACGCACTGAACGTCATAACTGGTACGTTCTTGATCTTTGGTTCTCCATTTACTGGTTTGATTGATGTGGGTTCAACGCATTCATACGTTGCGAGTAGCATAGTGAAGACCATGGATTTAGACTCTGAGATATCTTCTAGGCAGATGACTGTAATTAGACCTCTAGGTCATTCTGTAATTGTAGATAAGCTGTATAGAGATGTACCCCTAGAACTCCAAGGGGTAGTATTTGAGGCTGATCTGATGGAACTGCCGTTTGGAGAGTTCGATTTAATCCTTGGGATGGACTGGTTGGTTAAGTACCAGGCGAGGTTGGATTGCGCGGCTAAGCGCATGGTTTTAAGGACGGCTAAGGGTGATGAGGTGGTCCTGATCGGTAATAGAAGGGATTACTTATCCAACGTGGTGTCTGCTTTGAAAGTTGAGAAGATGGTCAGGAAGGGCTGTGAAGCATATGTGGTTCATGTGTATGCCTTGGAGGCTGAGGAGTCTGCCGTAGGGGAGGTCCGAATAGTTAAGGAATTTGCTGATGTGTTTCCAAAGGAGCTTCCGAGTTTGCTACTGGATCGAGAGGTGGAGTTTGGGATAGATCTATTACCCGGAACTGCGCCAGTGTCTATTGCTCCGTATAGGATGGCGCCAAAAGAGTTAGTAGAGCTTAAGGCTCAGATCCAGGAGTTGTTGGACCGAGGCTTTATCAGGCCAAGTGTTTCACCTTGGGGGCGCCGATACTCTTTGTCAAAAAGAAAGACGGTACTATGCAGATGTGTATAGACTATCGCCAGTTGAATAAGCTGACGATCAAAAACAAGTATCCGTTGCCATGGATAGATGACTTGTTTGATCGGTGAAGGTGCATCGATATTCTCAAAGATTGATTTAAGGTCCAGGTATCACCGCTAAAGGTGAAGGAGGCAAATATCGCAAGACAGCGTCATTACTCGGTATGGGCACTATGAATTTCGGTAATGCCGTTTGGGTTGACTAACGCGGCAAAGCATTCATGGATATGATGAATAGGGTGTTCCAGCAGTATTTGGATCAGTTCGTCGTGGTTTTTATTGACGACATCTTGGTGTATTCAAGGACTGAGGAGGAGCATGATGCGCATTTACGAGTTGTGTTACAGATTCTGAGGGAAAAATAGCTTTATGCAAAGTTTAGTAAATGCGAGTTCTGGCTTAGAGAGGTGACTTTCTTGGGTCATGTAGTGTCGACTGAGGGGATTAGAGTGGATCATCGCAAGATTGAGGCAGTTTTGGATTGAAGCCGCCTAAGTCGATGGTGAGATTCGAGTTTTCTGGGCTTGGCAGGATATTACCAAAGATTTGTAGAGGGATTTTCGTTGATCGCAGCACCGATGACCAAATTGTTAAGAAAAGGGGTTCCGTTCGTTTGGACTGAGAAGCAGCAGGAGAGCTTTGGCAAGTTGAAGAAGATTTTGACTGAAGCTTCGGTTCTAATTTAGCCTGAGGTAGGAAAAGAATTCACAGTATATTGCGATGCATCACATACAGGTTTGGGTTGTTTGTTGATGCAGGAAGGGAAGGTTGTGGCTTATGCATCTCGGCAGCTGAGGCCACATGAAGTCAATTATCCGACGCACGACTTGGAGTTAGCGGCAGGAGTCTTCACCTTGAAAATCTGGAGGCACTATTTGTGCGGAGAGAGATCGATAGTCACAGATCACAAGAGTCCAAGTACCTTTTGACTCGAAGGATTTGAATTTGAGGTAGCAGATGGATTGAATTGCTAAAGGATTACGATCGTTCGATTGAGTACCATCCGGCAAGGCAAATGTGGTGGCGATTTATTGAGCCGTAAGGTTGTAGCGAACTTAAGAGCGATGTTTGCCCATTTGAGTTTGTATAACGACGGAAGTATTCAGCGTAATTACGAGTTAAGCCTCGTGGGTTGAGCAGATTAAGGAAAAGCAGTTAGAGGATGAGGTTACGAATGCGTAGAGGTCACAAGTCGCGTAATGGTGGGTTAGAGGTTTGATTTGTCTAGTGAGGGAGTGATGTGTTTCAAGGAGAGCTTGTATACCGAGGATATCGAGTTAAGGCGTAAGATTCTTGAGGCGCACATGACCCTACGCTATACATCCCGGAGGCGATAAAATGTATCGAGATCTAAAAGAGCGCTTTTGGTGGCCGGGTCGAAGAGGGAAGTGATGAGTTTGTAGGGAAGTGTCGACATGTCGTAGTCAAGGTGAACATCGATTGTCGTCGTGGTTGCTTGACCGGTGAAGATTCCCATGGAAGTGGGAAAGGATAACTATGGATTTCGCTGGATTACCTCTTACGCCTAGCAAGAAGGACTCGGTTTGGGTAATTGTGGATTATCGACTAAATCACTCACTTTATCCGGTGAGGTGGACTACTCACTTGAGAGGTTAGCGAAGGTATGTGTCGGAGATAGTGAGGTCGCACGGTGTGCGATGTCGATCATCTCGGATAGGGATCCCGATTTATGTCAAGGTTCGAAAGCGTTGCATCGAGCTCTGGGTACACGGTTGGATTTCAAAGACATTTCACCAGCGATCGACGGGCGATCGGAAAGGGTTATCTGATCTTAGAGGATATGCTTCGAGGTTGTGTCCGGACTTCGATGTAGTTGGGAAGAGTTTCTACCATTAATGAGTTCACCTACAACAACGATTACCAAACTAGCATCAAGATGGCCCCGTATGAGGCATTGTATGGTAGGAAGTGTCGCTCACCTACATGTTGGACGGAGTTGGGTGAATGCCAGATATTGGGACCAGAGTTATTCTGATCGAAGATAAGGCTAAGTTGATTCAGCTCGATTGAAGGAAGCTTGAGATGATGTAAGTCTTACATTGATCTCAAGCGTAGAAATATAGAGTTCTGTGGGTGATAAGGTCTTTCAAGGTCTCGCCATGGAAGAAAGTGTTGAGGTTCGGAGAAAAGGCAAGTTAAGCCCGAGGTTTATTGGGCCGAGTATAAGTCTTGAGACGTGTGGGACCGATAAGCGTATCGACTTGAGTTGCCAGTGAGCTAAGTCGATTCACAACATATTTCACGTTTCGATGCTTAGGCGATATCGTTCAGATCCATCGCATGTCGTAGCAGTGGAAGATATCGAGGTGAATCCAGATTTGACCTTGGAGGAAGAACCAGTGCAGATTCTAGATCGGGATGTGAAGGTTCTGCGTAGAAAGTCAGTTCCTTTGGTAAAAGTGCTACGGCGGAATCATGGCGTGGAGGAAGCTACGTGGGAACCAGAGGATATGATGAGACAGCAATACCCTCAACTCTTTTGATCCGGTAATTTCGAGGTCGAAATTATTTTAAGGGTAAAAGCGTAATATCCCGGAATAGGGGCTGTTTTTTGTTGTTGCATTGTTTGCATGTGTTTGATCTGCAGTATGGTTGTTTTTGATGTTTTGGGGCTTAGTTGAAAGCCTAGTGTAAGCTTGAGTGGTAGAGAAAATTTTAGTTTTAAGCTTTAAGTGAATGGAGCTGAAGGAGCTAGGGGTTATAGGTATTTTTCGGTGGATTTTAGCACAAGAGGAGCCTTGGTGGAGTGGCAAGAGGCGCCACTTAGAGCTTGTGTGTGTGACGCCTTGCAAGGGGATGAGGTTATGAGTTCGAGCTGCAGAAGTCACACATTTTGCTGCCATTTTGACGGCATGGAGGGGGAGAAGTTGTGTGCAGTTCAAACTCTGCCATAGACCAAGTCAAATAATTTAAATGGTGGGCAAGGAGTGAATTAAGGAGTGAGTTGGGGGTTTGACTAATTCAAATCGGTTTGAATTAGTGGCCATGAGTGTTTGTGGGTGGTGCCCGAATGTTGGAGTCTTCATGGGGGGAGTGGCCGGTTTGTTAGGTGTGTAAGTGGGAGTACCGAAATTCTTTTGGCAGTTGTTGAGTGACTTTCGGCCAGCCTTAGTCTAAGTGCTTAGCTGAATTTTCAAAGGAGTTTCTTAATTGTTCTATTTTTTGAAAACTGAAAATCCCCAAGCAACATATACCTTGCCGAAACTTGCTTTGTTTTTCTTTCATTTTCACTAGCAGCCGAATGTTCTTTGAGTTCTCAAGCTTCTATTTCTTTGTTAACTTTGGCCGAACCATATACCCTCCTACCTCTCTCTTTCTTTTTCATTTGCACTAAACCGAAGCTAGTATTCTCTTTTTCTCTCATACTTTCTTTCTTTCTTTGAAACCTGGGTAGCCGAAACTTTACACACCAAAACACCTTCTCCCTTTCTTTTTCTTCCAAAATCGAAAGTACCTTCCTCCTGTCCATTATCTTTCTTCTTCTCAAATCCTTCTTGCCGAAACCTCATCTCCATTTCACTCCTTCTCTTTCTCTCTTACCACCCAAGCCGTACCATAGGTGGTGTTAAACACCTATAGCCGAACCTTGTTTGATAGTCTTAAGCAAACTCAGCCGAATCCCCTTCTCTTTTTGTTTAAGTTTTGGCCGAATCACAAGCAAGGGGGTGGTCTCTTCTCTTTTCTCTCCAATCGGGTTTTTAGAGGAAGGTTAGTGCTAGGCCGAATGCCTATTTCTTTCCCTCCCTGTTCTCTGTAGATTTTTGCAAGGTAAGGGTTGATTTGGCATTTGTTTGGAAGTGTGTTAATCGATTTGTTTTGGAATTATTTTGTAATAGGAACTCCGGGATTTCGAAGCAGTCAAGCGAAGCTTCCGTTTGTGAGTGATCGATTGGTAAGTGGTGGTAAGGGTTGGCTTCATTGGTTTTTACTCTGAGTCTTGTTAAGCCAAAGTCTTCAAGGATTAATTGTTCTTCTTAACAGGGTGTGGCCGATTGTCAAAGGAACCATCAGTGGTTCGGGATTTGGTGGGAAACCAAATCATTCGTAAGGTAAGGGTTTGAGTGTTAACCCTTTAGTTTATTTGGGGTGGTCGAATGGCCTTGGTCCTAATATTCTTTTTTGGCCGATTATAGGAGCAGGCTAATCGAGGGTCTTAGATCGATTCTTTTGGATTAGGGCTTGCGTATTAACAGGTGTGTAAACTAACACACTTTTTACTTAGTAATATGCTTAATAACCTGATTGCTTAAAGCCGAAACAGTATGGTTGATTGATATGATACCCTATGGGGTATGTGTACGGATTCGGGTAAGTACGTTTCATTACGAGCTCTGTTATTGATATGATATCATGATCTATGATGTATGTGTTATGGGATGCTACATTAAACATATTAGCATGATTCGCATGATTGCCCGATTTGCATCAGTATGGTATGTTTATGGGTGATATGAGAGGAGGGGGAATATGATATCCATGTCTTTGGGACACCAGAGGTTTGGCACCTCCAGTGGTTTGGTACCACAGATCGATTATTGTGACTTTGGGTCACCAGAGGTTTGGCACCTCATCGCGATTTGTCCCAGTGGCTTAGTACCATAGTGGGTTGGCCCCACAGTTGATATTATGGGATCGTCGCCAGTGATTTGGCATCACACGTGGGTTGGCCCCACGACTTGACTAATCGTGACTTCGGTCACCGATGATTTGGTATCACAATTGTGTCTTTGGGACACGGAGGTTTGGCACCTCATAGCGACTCGTCCTTGTGGCTTAGTACCACCGTGGGTTGGCCCACTATTGAGATCTGGGATCGTCGCCGATGATTTGGTATCACACGTGGGTTGGCCCACATATGGATTATTCGTGACTTTGGGTCACCAGTGGTTTGGCACCACATTGATGGATATCGTGACTTTGGGTCGCCAGTGGTTTGGCACCACCAGTGGTTTGGTACCACACGGGGTAGAAAAGGTGTTATGGATGGTTAGGATCGGGTGCATTAATTGTATTGCTTTGTTATGATTGTGTGTTAGGATGTTGCATTCATCGGGAGGGGGATTTATGCACTGAGTCTTGTGACTCACCTTCTCCCTTATCATTTCAGGTGACGCTTAGATCGCGGACACGGATCCGGGTGGACTCGAGGTGACCATGCCATGAATAATTGGGACTTACCTGTTTTAAAAAAAACTTGGTACGTTACCTATTTATTTCCATTTGGTTTTGTTGGGTTTGTAAAAGGCCTTTTAAAATTTTACTTTGGTTATTTTTATGCTTAAATTTGATTTCAGATATGCCTTAACAAATTATTGGGTAATATTCGATAAAACTTGGAACGATAAGGTTTTCAAAACTACAAAGCGATATGTTTTAAATTTACCATCGGGTATCACGCTGTAATTAAAAATGAATGCAACTCAAATGTTTTTCAAATTCAAGCTGAATCAAAATGTTTTTAAGCAACTAAAAAGGAATAACTCGAATTTCCAAATGATATAAATTAGTTTTGCAATTGGATTCCACTAAGTTTTCAAAACTTCCGGGTTAGCAAAGTGCACTATCGGTTTCAAAACAATCATGCCCAAGATTTTTACAAAGTACAAAATGCAGCAAAGAGTTTTCATCAAACTTTTATCCGAAAATCTAACCTTTCAAATACATTTTTCCCCGTAACATACCAGATTCGGTCGTGGTGTATTGACCGGGTTTGGGGTGTTACAGTTTGAAATGAAAGATGAATTACAGAATGATTATATGTTAAAGGTGTAAATGTTATGTTAAGAAGAAACGTTTAAGTAAAATGGTTATATGAAATGCTTTTAAGGAAAAATATATACATGTATATGCAAGGCTACACCAATTATCCATGAGAGGTGTAGTGAATCGAAAACGAAAGTTAGCTTAAAATATAATAAAAATTATGCTTAGTTGTTTATTTTATTATGTTAGTAGTTAAGTTGTCTTTATATGAATATACTAAGCATTATTGATTACTTGGTTGATTTCTTTTCCTGTAGATCATCGGAAGGTTCGATTTTGGTTGGAAGCTTGTTGGAGACATATCACACTATCCAACAATTAATTTGGTAGATGTTTAGTTGAATGATTGTTTGATGATTTGGTTTGTACAAGTTACTTTGGTTTGGTCTTTTTGATGCCTTAATAGTATGTGTTAATGTGATTAAGTTAAGATGCATGTTTGAATGACTAAAATGATATGTGATGAATTGGTTTCAATATGGTCAACATATGATATGTCTTAAGGCGATATTGAACTAGATGTGTATGGTTGAAATATGGTAAAGTATACATGTTTATGTAAGTTTAAATGTTTACAATTGAGGTGCCTTGAATGACAAATTGGTTGATTGGTTTAGGACTACAAAATTAGTCATTATATGCAAGTTTTGGTGAGGTTTGATGTCTTGATTATGTGCACAAAATGCCTTTAGGTGTATTTATGGTTTAGAGTTGGAAATTGTTTGATTTTTTGGAAAATTCATGTCCGCATGGCCTAGGACATGGGCATCGACTCAGCCATGTCTCCCCTATAGGCTTTATTGCATCCACGTCAAGCAGTTACACGACCTAGTACATGGCCTAGCACACGGGCGTGTGGGCATATTTCAAGATTACACGGCCGTGTGACCCTAATTCGATTGTTACACGGCCTAAGACATGAGTGTGTGTCTCAGTCGTGTGAGGCACACAGCCTGGCCACACGGTCGTGTGACCCCTGGACTCAAAATTTTGCAACTTTTTCATATACTTTCTAAATATTTTTAATTTGGTCCCGAATTATTTCTAAGGTGTTTTTAGGGCCTCGAGGGCTTGATTTAGGGATGAAATGTATGTAAATGGTTGTTTTATAATTTGTTTCTAATGATGTATGAAATGAATGTTTAAATGTTCTGTTTGTACGATAATGATCTATAACCCTAATCTGATGGCGGATGTAGGTTAGGGGTGTACAAAAAGTGTGTATTTGTATATTCATAAAGGGTATCTGCCATGGTAATTTGTAAGGGCATATTTGTAGTCATGAAAGAAATAAGAAACTGTCTATCTAAGTTCATCTGTGTTATGTATAGTGCTAAAATTTGAGTATTTGGTATCCTCCATATGAGAATAATATTATGCCTTACTTTGGAATCTTATGGAATTTGAGTTGTTTGACACCTTGGATAGATTTGTGTTTTGTAACCAAGTTATGGGTAATTATTCTAAACGATCTGGACAATTCATTATCAGTATAGGTATGCATTGAGTTTGAAGTAGAAAATGATTTAATTTGGTAAATTGATGGTATCCAACTCATCGTCGGGAAGTCGTCAAGGTGTAAGAGTTGACTAGTAAACAGTATCCGTGAACAACCGTTTTGGAAAAAGTGTACGAGTGAAGTGATGGTTTGGATGAAGTGGGCTCTGATGGTTCATTTTTTCGAAAAGTACTTTTGTGATTTCAAGAGAAAGAATAGATTTATGAAATGTCTAGAAGGATCTTAAATCAGTAAAGTAGTTAAGAGAGAATTGATATGCTAATCTATGGTAGTTAGCCTATAAGTGTAAGCTTGTAATTGTGAAAGAATTCACCGAAATAGAGGTAGTGGTTGAGAAGGGTAGTTGGCACACTGATATTCTTCAAATATTATAAAATTATCCGCTAGGGTAATATGTATTAACTCTTACTAAGCTCTCTTGAACTTATAAGTGTTATGTGTATGTTTCAGGTAATGATAGGACGAGATTGCCCTAAGAAGGACTATGCGAGGTGTACGCCAAGGAAGTAGTGGACGAGTTATTATGCATATAGTGGAAAAGTGGCATATTGTAGGACTTTTCCAAAGAGTTATTCTTTAGTAAACTTTTGTATTGTAAAGGATTTAGTGAAATGTATGATGTAATATATTTTTCCTAAATGCTTTCCTTTGTTTTCCTAAAATTGAGTCTTTAAATAAAATAAAAAGAAATACATTTTAAGTAAAGGGTATTTGTCATTAGTTTTGAAGTTTTGTTAAGTGGTATGCAAAGTATCCCTGAGATCCAGATCTGATGAATCGGGTCAGGTTTAAGGCATTACACTTTTTTTGTAGACCCTCGGATTATATGTTTCATAGGTCTAGCCCGGACGAGTGACCTCAACATAATGTCAGCTTGTGTGAGAGGTTATGTTATAACGTCAGCTTGTGTGAGCAAATTGTTCTCGTGTATCTAAGTCTATTTTAGTATAGCTCTCTTAGGAAATTTAATTCAATGGAAATGGAAACTTGAAATGTGTAATAGCCCGTTTTTAGTCAAATCGGAACAGTGATTTTGGGACCACAAATTCGAGGTCAAGATAATTATTTTATTATTATTTTAATGTCTACAACATGATAGAATAGTTGTGTGAAAATTTCGTTAAGAAATTTTATCGTTTGATTGGTTAATTTGAGAAAAAGACTAAATCGCGTAAAGTGTAAAAGTGGAGTTCCATTAGCTAAAGGTAACTAATAGCTATGGAATCTTAATTTGGAGGTCCTTATGTTGTAATTAGACCATAAATAAATGGAGTGGACGTATATGGACATGTATTAAAGTATTTTGATGGTTACTAATTAGGGTTAAAAAGGTAATTTAGTTAATTAAGTTATATATATAATAAAACAAAAACCAAATTAGTCATATATTCATCTTCCTATCCAAAAATTAGGGCTTAGAAAAGCCATGGAATTAGCTTGAAAGTTCGATCTCTTTGAAGCTTGATTTGGTAAGTGATTTTTGCTCGGTTTTTAATGATTTTTATGTTTTTGTGATTGTTGCATCTAGTACTAGCTAGCCTAGGGTCTAATTTGCAAAATTGTTAAAGATTTTGAATGTTTCCATTGATGAATATGTATGATTTTTGATAATTGATGATAGATTTTGAATGTTTGTTGATAGTTAAACAAGTTTTGTAAAATGATTTTGAGTAAAAATGCAAAATAGGGATTAAATTGAGAAATGTGTAAAGTTAGGGGTTAAAATGTGAAATAAATGAGAAATATGGGCTGATATGAGTACTAGAGAAATTCGGCTGGCATTGGTTAGTCTTGAAATTCATGAATTTGTGATTTTATGAAATGAGGACTAAATTGTAAAAGTTATGAAATTGTAAGGGCAAACGTGTAAATGTGTTTAAAGTGAAATTTGAACTAAATTGAATAAATGAATGATTAAATGAGTTGAATTTGATATTATATAGATCAAGAAAAGTGAAATTTGGACCTAGAATGGGGGAAAACTAAAGTTATCGACTAATCAACATATTTAGTCATTTTCACATCCGAGGTAAGTTCATATGTGATAAACTTCAATATAAATTTATTTTATATGCTTTGATATTGCATGATTTACAAATACAAAACTATGGATATGAACGATAGTGATTCAACGATGATTCGACATTCGAAATCCCGGTTGAACCTTAAGAATATTTTAGGATGCTCGTGACATGTCATTAGGGAATATAGTAAGTTGGCTTTGGGCCGTGATATATCACTTTGAGTGCGAGATAAACCGATTTTGCTTCGGGCCATGCAGATTGTCTGATTTTGCTTCAAGCCATGATATCAGAATTTGGATAAGTTACCTTGATTTGGCTTCGAGCTATGGTATAACTACTTATCAGTTGAGACCTTGAGTATCCGACTTCTATTTGAATGGTTCAATGGGTAAATGAAAGATGTGGTTGAGTATGAGATTGGTACCAGATGGTACAGGTACGTACGATAATGAATTGAGTATTGAAACTAGGGAATTGATGAGTTCTTTGGTAAGTTATGTGAATGATCATTTGATAGCTTTGAGATCTAATAGAATTGTTGTATATTGTTTTCTATTATTTGAATGAATAATGAATGGTGATATTTGCTCATTGTTAACATACGAGCTTACTAAGCTTTATAGCTTACTTTGTGTATTTTCCATGTTTTATAGTGATATCGAAGCTAGCTCGGACTCGAGGATCGTTGGAGATCGTTTCACACTACCACCTATCACTTGGTACCTTTAAATTTTAGTATTTTAAGTATATGGCATGTATAGGGACTTTGAGTCATGTTAGTTATGTTTTGGTAATGACTTTGGCCAAATGAATTGGCATTGTAAATATTTATATTTTGGTTTGTATATATATAGCCATGGGTGATGGCATAAATTTAGTATATTTGGTATGTTTGAATCATGTGCAAATATATATGCTTATTTCTTGTGTATATTGAGTTGGTTGTGATGATTATTGATAATAGGTACCATGAATGGTAAATTGATGATTTGTGGAAATTGGTAACATGCTTGTGAAATGGTACAAAATGATGTATGATTGGTAAAGGTTTAACTGGTTAATTGGTGCATATGTTTTGGTATGTTTTGATTGAGAAAAACATAAGTTATAAGCATGTTAGTTATTAGTATTTGAAATGGTATGAAATTGTCTTGAATGTGGCTAGAATAGATGTTCTATTGTGCTATGAATTGGTGCCATTTGGGTTGCTTAGGTTCATGAGATTGTGGGTGGTAAATTGGCTTGGTAAATAGCCTATTTTTATCCACACGGGCGTGTGACTCAGCCGTGTGTGACACACGGTAATGATACACAGTCGTGTGTCCCTTGGTGTTGAAATTTAAGTGAAGTCAGTATGTTCCACATGGTCTCACACACAGGGGTGTGATCGGCTGTGTGGTACAAGTTAGTATAACCCCTTAATTGGCACACAGCCTAGCACACGGACGTGTGACTTGGCCTTGTTGCATAATTCAGTATACCTTACAGGTTTGACACGGCCTAGCACACGGCCTGGCACATGGGCGTGTGAGGCCACTTCAAAGGACACACGGGCATATGGTTGGCCGTGTGGCCCAGTCAGTAAGCTCAGTTGTTTGGACACGGGCTGGGACACGACCATGTGTTCCCATTTCGAATGTCCACATGGCCTGTGACATGGGCGTGTCTAGTGGCTGTGTGAGACACACGGCCTGGCCACACGGGCGTGTGTCCCCTGTTTTGAGAAAATTTTCTAAGTGTGGAAAAGCTTCCCAAGTTATCGGTTTAGTCCCGAACCACTTCTAATGCTTGTTTAAGGCATCGTAGGCTTGTTTAAGGGACACTATGTTTGGTTGTGATTAAATTGTATTTGAATTGATAAATTGTTTATAAAATGTATGTTTAAAAATGTTATAAGTGCTCCGTAACCCTATTCTGGCGGTGAATACATGTAAGGGGTGTTACAAAATGGTTTACAAATGGATGGTATATGCATTCAACTTGATATGTGTTACATTAAATTCCTCTTAATGTTCATCATATGTAAATTTGACTAACCTATGTAAATTTGACTAACCTATTTGGTGGTATATGTGGATATGTATTTAGTTGTAACAATATATAGGCATACTTGAAACATGCTTGGGTTTGGCTTGTGACTTGCTCATATAAAGTATTAAGGCACTCAAATCTTGCTCATTTGATAACCAAAGTTGTTCAATCTCAATCTCAAGCTTGACATGACAATGTGTTAGTAGTATGCCCGCAAGCATTTGATGTAATAAAGTTTGTTTCACATAACTAATTATTTATTCATATGGAACTCTTTTGTGTTATGCTTATGTTAATTCATTTTCTTGATTTGGATGTATCTAAAACAATATAATAGAGTCCTTAGTGTAGAATCTACATTGTAATGCCCTTCAAAATTTCAAGCGACATAATCTCGAGATGAATAGTGAACACAAAAATAGGGTAAACTACGCACATTATATTAAGTAAATTAGATTAAGTAAAAAAGCATGAATTCAATAGGTTTCAACTTGACTTGATTCGTTATGAATGATTTTCTTTTGGAAAATTAGGTTGAGGGTGAGTCAGGTTGGATGAAATTAAAAAAATAGTCGAATTAGATCAATGTCATGTTTGAGGTAAATCCACCTATCTCAAGATATTTAAAAAAAATGCCTTCGGTATATATATATAGTTTTTTTAAACAAATAAATAAATAAAATTTTAAGTCCAAACTAAAAAAGAAATATTATTTTCTTTAAAATAAAAATAAAATAATTAAATTAAATTTAGGCTGGGTTGGGTTGGATCCGGTTGGAATTGAGTTTCCTATTAAATGTTGAGTTTGGATTCCAGGTGAATTTTTCCTCTCAAGATTAAAAATATTAGAAATGCATTATTAATAAAAAATTTGATTAAGCTCATGAGCGGCTCAAATCAAGTATTAAGGTACTCAAATCTAGTTCACTTGATGACTCAAGCTTCTCGAGCTTGGCTTGACAATGCCTTAATTTAGGTCGAATTGTTTTTTCAAATTAAGTCAAGTAACTTCGAGCACAAGTGCCTTATTTACACCCCTATCGAACACATACCAAATCCAACACTAATCTTATTCGGAGAATTAATTAAGAATTTCTCCAAGTAATAAGAAAGGATAAAGGAAATGGTGAAGATTTAAAACATAATTTATGGCTCAAAATACATAGATTAATTAATTTATATCTTCAAATTATTATATGATAAGAAATTAAATAATTGAAGTTCGAAGTAAAAGTTAAATTAATTAAGTCATCATAGTTCCATAAAAGCAAGTTAATTAAATTGATTTGCTCATAGATTTTAGTACGATAAAGTTGTCATGGTTTCAATTAAATTAGAATTGGTTGAGAAAATAATATATTTAATTTAATTTAATTAATTAAAAAGAATAAATAATATTTTGGATATAAGATAATATATTTATTAGGTTTGAATAAATTACATAAGTTGATTTAAAGATCGATAGCACATATAATTAGCCCGATACACGATCAGGCCCAACAAGCCCAAGTTAATAGCAAAGGGTGGCAAACTCTATTCTCAGAGTAAGTTTCCACGAATAGTGTTATCACCGCCCCTATGGTATACTCCAACTAGAATTTGAATTTTCCTGTTTAACTGTAATTAGTGAGCTGAAACTTGATCATTTGATTACAAACAAAAATTATGAACTATGTTGATCCATATGATGATCCTATAAGGATCCCCAAAATTCATGAAAAAAAAAAAAAACTAATATTGAATATACAAGAGTAAAATACTAGGGCTGTACTCAAACAATGAGAAGCGCAAGCTCTACTTGACATTTGTTGTTCGAAACTCCACTCTTGCTCAATCAAATACTATAAGCTTTAGCCCTATTTAAGCTCTATTAAAGTAAGCTCGTTCACCTGATTTACATATTTTAGCTTCAATTCAAACTCATTTCATATACAAAATTTGAGTATCAAGTGTATTAAAGGTAAAGTAGTAATCTAAAATTAAAAATACTATTATCAATTAAAAATTTGATTAAGTTCTCGAGCTGTTCAAAACGAGTATTAAAGTACTCAAACCTAGCTCGCTTGATAACTCAAGCTACTCAATCATGAGCTTGGTTTAACAATATATACATGGTACTATATAGATTTAATAGAAACAATATTGAAAAAAATCACGACTAAAGAAATAGTGAATGTACCTAAGAGGTAGTTCGGATGAAATCTATTCCTATATTATTAAATGGATTAATTTAGCCTATGTTCTATTAAAAAGAATAATATAAGGTCAAATTGAAAAAGAGTTAACATTTATTGTTTAAAAGATATGGTTCACTATTTAATAGAGTTGTTATTTTTAAAGTTTTATGGTTTTGTAAATGAAATTTTTGTTTGGAATTGAAAAAAATAGTTCAAGACATTTTTTATACAAAGATTGTTAATTTTGATACAATTTCATCTTATTTGATTCTTTTTAATTCTATAAGGACCAAACTAACTCATTTAATAATAGAGGGGCTAAGTTAATCCAGACATTATAATATAGAGACCTCTTAGGTACCTTAACCCTAAAGAAACTTAGTTCATTTGATAATTCAAGCTGTTCAAGCTTGAGCTTGGCTTGACAATGCGTTAATCGAAGTTGAATTTTCTTTTGAATTTAACTAAAGCAACTTTCGAGCACATGTACATCATTTACACCTCTATCAAACAAACCAAATTCAACACTCAACTAAATTTGATTACTAAGAATTTCTCCAAATAAGAAATAAGAATAGCGCTAACGATGAAGATTTAAAACATAATTTACGACTTAAAATACATAATATATATATATATATATATATATATATATATATATATATATATATAACTTTTACATTAATAGTAACATAAACTTTAACTAAGATACACAAGAAATCTTTAGTCTAATACAAACATTATAAATATTTATATGGATAAAGTGATTAATTAGTATCTCTCCAATAAATATCCATCCCACCTCAATTGCTCACTCCAAGAGCCTTCCAAACTGCTTGATCTCAGCCAATTGACATTGCACAAATTCTATCTCCTAGACCTCTTCCTACAGTAATGAATATTCATCCTAGGCTTATTTGTGCAAAGGCTGGTATTCTTAAGCGCTAATCGTGTTTTGTAAACCTTTCACTAGATGAGCCCTGAGACTTTGTTGAAGCTGCTAGTCAACCTTAATGGAAGAATGTAGTAGAAGTTGAATTGTCTGAAATAATAAAACAAGATACATGAAGCTTGTTTAAATTTCCAAGGGGTCACAAGCCAGTGGGATGTAAATGCATGTTCAAAGTCAAAAGACATGTAGGTGGGAGTTCAGCAAGGTATAAAGCTACACTGGTCGCAAAAGGGTACTCCTAGATTGTTGGACATAACTTCAAGGAAACTGACAATCCAAAAATTAAAGACAATATAGTGAGGATCATTCTTATACTTTGCATTAACCAACAAATGAAAGTTGAGACAATTAGATATTCCCAATGCGTTTCTGAATAAGGAGTTCATAGAAGAGGTATACGTGTTAGTTACAACTTCCTGATTCTGAGCATTGTACTGTTGGAGGAGATCAATTAGTATGTAAACTTAAAAAAGGCCTTTTGTGGGTTCAAACAAGCCCTAGAGGCATGGTTTGAAAAGATTAAAGAGTAGGTTGGATAACTGGGGTTCAAACAGTCAGCGGCCGACGTTGCTCTCTGTATTAAGAACACTAACGGGAAGAAAGCGTATCTACCAGTATATGTGGAAGCCATAGTCATTACAGAAGCGTATCTACCAGTGTATGTGGAAGCCATAGTCATTACAGGGGATGATCAATGGAAAATTGATGTATTGGTGAAATATCTTGATGAAAGATTCTTATTAAAGGATCTAGGAGACTTGGCTTTTTATCTAGGGGTGGAAGCATAGTCTGTTGATGCAAAGTGTTGTTGAAGCGTAGGGTTGCTTGCTTAATAGACACCAGTAATTGAAGTTTAACATAAACAAACTTAATTGAAAGAGTTCAAACATGAAATAAAATTTTAAAAGTAAAACTCTGAATTAAGCGTGACTGCCGCAGCTTTAACAATCTTGCTTTTCACTGTCCCAAAAGGCTCCAAATAAGCATTTAGGGAAGCAGATTATCTGATTGCATCACTAACAGAAGCTAGAAAGATTAAAAACCAAAAGACATGATCGCCGTTGCCCGGGATCGAACGCGGGCCACCCGCGTGACAGGCGGGAATACTTACCACTATTATACAACGACTTAGTTAGAGATTGGGTTAATTTCATTGTAATTGTTTGTAACTTTCCAAATTTGGCCGCAAAGGGACAAAAGAAGCTAAGGGAGGACAATATTTAGAGTAGTTTTAGTTGTTCACCGAATAGCTTTGACTGGTAACAAACTAGATACGTAGATTGAGTGGTGATTTTAGTTTATTTAGAGTTCAACCTCCACATTTGTAAATTCTCTCCTTAGTTGATTCTTCCCGGTCTTTATGAAATAGGAAGAAAAAAAAATTTCTTTTTTTGACGGTCATAGTAGCTTTCAATGTTTGATTTGGTTGCTTTCTTGAATTATCATCGAGACTACTTGTCGGCACACATGGTGTTTCTTGAAAGCAGGCTGATCCATCAACATCTGGGACTATAATCCCTTCACCCAAAGATATAATCTTACATACAACGTTTTTCTTTAAAATCTTACATACAACGTACATGTGTGAACAGAAACACTAAGATATAATCTTTCAAAGACTTTTCAAATATATGAAATTCTTGAAAAAGAAAAGCATATCTGTGTCCAGCCCTGGTGACTAAATCCGAGTAAGGTAAATTTTTGATAAATTAAGGCAACCATGAACTAGCAGTGTTATTTCTTACCAGAAACATGTTACCTAGTTTACGTAGGATGAGAAGATTGATGAATATTACCCGCAAGTCATGACCTATGAAAACATGGAAGAGAAACAGTTAAAAAGACAATGAACTTTATACCCATATGCCATTTGATTTATGTATATATGCTCCCTGATTGTTGAGATTCATCATGCTCGAGCTTTACTCAAAATTCATTGCCTGAAATGGGGCTCCAATTTGGTCGAATACTATTCTAGAAGCTCCAACTTTGCTCGTGATAAAATCAAACTATCTAAGCTTGGTTAGATAAAGCATTTACATATTTGAGCTTGAGTTTGAACCCGTTTCGTATACAACATAGTAATCTAATATTAAAAATATTGAAAATGTATTATTAATAAAAAGCTCGATCAAGCTCACTAGCTGCTGAAATCCAATAATAAGGTACCCAAACATGGCTCACTTGATAACTCAAGTTGCTCACGCTTAAATCGATTTCGAATTTCTTTCGAATAACTTGCGAGCACAAGTGCCTTGTTTATACCCCTATCGAATGCTTACCAAATCCAGCAGCACTCATCTGATTTCGAGAATTAACTAAGAATTTCTCCAAATAAGAAGTAAGGATAGAGCAAATAATGAAGATTTAAAACATAATTTACGGCTCAAAATACATAATATATATAATTTTTACATTAATAGTAACCTAAATGTTAACGAAGACGCACAAGAAATCTTTAGTCTAGTACATACATTATAAATATAAATATGAATAAAGTGATTAATTAGTATCAGACCAGTAGATATCCATCCCGCCCCAGTCGCTCTCAGGCACTCCAAGAGCCTTCCAAACTGCTTTCGAGGCATCAACAATGTTGTTAGGGCAAGGGGGCTGATAATCATGGTCCGAATCGCATCCCATAGTAGAATCACATTCATCCACAACTTTAGCCCTCACAGATTTTCCATTGCCGTGGATGTTGATATAATTCAAACACCTCTTCCCGTTGTTATACCACCCTGTAGAAAGTGCCACCACAGGGTCATCATCGGAGTGGTACTGGTTGTCACATTCAGATGGTGCACCACCGTCTCCATCTCGCTCAAAGCTGTTAAGCGTCAGTGTTGCTTTCGTTTGGCTTGATACAGGGGGTGAACATTTGTATGTCGTGTACCACTTGCCATCCTTGCAACAATCAGAATCATTTTCCTGGTTGCATTGCCCTGGTGGAGGGGTTTTCCCTTTGATCTTGCCACTAGGGGTGCACGTCTGTGCTTTAACACTAAGAAAAAGAAGAAGAATGCAAAGGAGAGGAAAGACAGTCGAACAAATTACTTGCTTCTTCATTTTTATCTTCTTTAAGTCACTTCTGTTTTGATGTTTTAGTGCAGAAAACTTCAAGTGGGAAAAGCAATATATAGAGATCTTAGCAATGAGTAATTTAAAATATTGGTTTTTCACCATGAAAATTTACGATGGACTGAAGACTTACCATTAAGCTGATAAAATTGTATTTTATCAATTGCCCAGATTTTGTAATATATTTATCATTCAGAAGCATCTATGTGGGAGGTTCCTGCAGGTTTGGTTCACTTTTAGTTTATTTTTCTTAAATTTCTTATGGCAGCTATTTGTTGATGAAGATCAAAGGGGCTTTAGATTATACTTGTCAACAAATCATTTTACTGGCTGATGCCTAAATTGGATGGATTTGAAGATGGTTACACTTAGCTTTTCATTTTCCATAAAATTTTTGCAATGAATATTATTTTCTATACATACATTACACGAATACTTCGTTAAAATTTATTTAAATATATATACATATAAAAAATCATATTCCTGATATCCAGTCCCAATAGTAATGTTAGAATTTCTGTCTTAAATTCCGTTCACAGGAAAGAACCAAGGTGAAAGAGCCAAAGGAGGAGCAATAAGTATATAAACCTTGACAAAGTAACTTTCCTAGTTAAAGCAGCAGCATATAATATTGTTTTAATTGGCAGACCAAAATTTGAAATTTTGTCCGTAATTTGTAAATGTGCATATAAAAATATTAAGCACCAAAATTAGATTTGGGTAAAATATTTAACTCGGACCAGAAATCCATTTCAATTTTTAGTTCTATAATATATTATATAATTTATTTCATTTAAAAATTTAATTTATAATACTAATAATACTATAGTATAAACATTAAAATATGTTGTCTTTAAAATTAAAATAAAATATATTTTTTTAAAATTGCATACTTAAACATACTCAAATTTAGTTTTTGATTACGTGTCAAGCTCTGGTTGACTCAGACAATTATTTCAAATGACAATTCACGGAAGGACCAATAGTGTTAACATAATGAAAGTTCAAGTAGCACTTTTGACAAAAAAGGAAAAGTTTTAAGTACATAAATTGACAAAGCGCTATAGTTTGGGGACCATTTTTTATTTTAAGGCTTTTTAGTAGGATGAAGTTCTCTAAGAATGGCATCTGTGTCAACATTTGTGAAATTGTTCAAGTCAAGAGACAATAGGTCGTCTCTTTCATAGCATGGTACGCCATAGTACTTGCAAATGGCGGCACGGGAAATATCAATGTTCGCATGCCTGACGTATACTCGGTCATGCATACCAATTTTTAAATTGGAGTAAAACTCTAGCACTACATGTAATACCCTAAAATCGACCTAGACGTCCAAACCAAGTCCAGTGAGTTACATTGTCGATATTAGGAAAACTACATTTATAAACGCAATCAAAATGAAATCATTCAACATTTTATAACTAACACAACAATTAACTAACTATTTAATCTTCCCAAACATCATAATATTAGAGAAAGTTGAGATTACTAATGGTAAGATTTAAAGTAAAAATAATCGGATTGACCTAGCTCCTGCAGTCCCGACCCATTCAAGTTTGAGAGCCACCTAAAATCCAATCAACAACGAAATGAGTTGTGAACCCAATGCATAAAAGATGTCCATTCAATTAAAGTACATTTATAAGATAATTCTCAAATCCTAAGATTCAGTTGGATAACAAAAGCAATTCTAGTTTCAGATATAGATAGATCAGATACATATGCAGTTATTCCTACCTCCATCCGCTACAGACCATCTCCGACCATCCCAACACACCATTAAAGGCGTTTAATACCCAACCAACCCTACACACCATAAAGTGTCTGTCCGACACATTTACAAATATACAGACTAGCTGCTAGATTGAAATTCGACAAGGCTTCAGATTCATATATATGCATTGTGGCTTAGCCACTGATTCAGAGCAAATTACTTCCTTATTCACAATATCTCAACCCATGCAAATGCAGATTGCAAATATCAACGACATGTGTTTAGTCATTCCAATTCAATTCATAAATAGATAATACAAATCAGTATTATTAATAGCCATCATTACACATACATTTATATAATTCATATCTCAATCTCAGAGCATTAGATAGTCCTCATATAATCAAATTCAAATAATAAATACATTATAGAGGTCAGTGCTTTGTTAGACAACACTCACGGCCTCAAAACTAAGGTCTAGATCCTATTTATATGCCACACGGCCTAGGAGATGCCCATGTACTTGCCCATGTGACTCACACGGCCTAACACACGCCCATGTTGTCTGCCCACGTGGTTCTAAATCGTAAACAGTGAGTTACATAGCCTGGACACATGCCTATTTCCTTGCCTATGTGGCTCACACGGCTTGGGAACACGCCCGTGTCCCTGACCCGTGTGGTCATTATTCTTAACTTAATGAGTGACACGGCCTAGACACACACCCGTTTCCTTTGCCCGTGTGAACCCTGCACTAACATGGCCACACATGTCCTGGACACACACCTGTGTCCCTTGCCTATGTGGCTCGAATTCAATGAACAGTGAGCTACATGGCCAACCACACGGCCTAGCACACGGCCATGTGGCTCACATGACCTACCACATGGTCGTGTGGCTCACATAGCCTACCACACGGTCGTGTGGCTCACACAGCCTACCATACAGCCGTGTGGCATCGACAACCACATTTTTTGGCGTTAGAAATTCGTAAAAAATAGTGGTTTTCTATACGCACCTGAAAAGATTTCGAAGTAGTAACAACATAGAGGATTTCCCACACCTTCAACGAACAACTAATAATTAATTAACAATAGATCATCACTGGTACTAAGTTTAACATGATATCAACATATTTTGACAAAATCCCAATTCAACTTAGCCATAACCTTCGTACCGAAATGAAATTCATGAATTACGAACGTTAGGGGATCGTCGTTCTTGAGACTTCCTCCTAAAGACAACAATTAACAAGTAAACAAAGAATTTTGTCACTAAACACGAAATCAATTTCATGGTGAAAGAACAACATCCAAAGATTTCTGATATCGCACAATCAAACTCACAGAGTTTACTGAAAATGAACTTACCGATAACAACAATAGATAAGAGCACAAATTTACGTAGACGTAAGAAGCAAAAGAAGAATCAATGCTATGACAATCAAGGAAAAGAAAGAGGAGAAGAAAAGAGAAAGAAGAAAATTAAAAAAATGAAAAAGAGGGAGAAGGATGTTAACTTAATTTCTTAATCCACCAATAAGAAATCCGAGCAGTTTGCAAAATTTTTCTTAACGCTTATGCTAGGACTCGAACACAGGACCAAAAGAATGTAGAGGCTTAACCAGTGAACCAACAGGCTCATTCTTGTCAAAGATTTACACGAAATTGATTTTAAGTCATTTATCTAAAGGTAAGGATTAGTTAAAATTGAATAACGAAATTTCTAGAGACACGACTTGAACTCCTGACTTTGATCACTTAAGTAGAGCACAGAACCATAGATATAGAGATTTAATTACAATAGATTATAACGATAATTCAATCAAATTTTTGGGGTGTTACAACTCTCTTCTTCTAAGAGTAATTTCACCTTGAAATTAACCTGATTTAAACAGATACGGATACTATCATTGGATCAATTCTTTGGGTTCTCATGTGGCTTCTTCGGTGCCATGATTCCACAACAAAAACTTAACTAGAGGAATAGTTTTCTTCCTTAATACCTTAACGTAATGATCTAGAATCTAGATAGGTTCTTCCTCAAAAGTTAAGTCTAATTATAGCTCGATATCCTCAATAGGGACGATGTGCAACTGATAAACTCTGGAATGACATATTTTTATGTATTAATTACATATCTATTTTGAGTATGATCCTACAAATTTGAGCTCTTTATGGTTTTTTATCTTGTAGAGACTAAATTGAAGGAAAAAGGAAATTTGGGGGCAAAAAGTGTGAATTTAAAGATAAAATGGGCCAACATGCGAAATAGGAAAGAAGTGGTGCCGAAAATACAAAGTGTGGAAGACATGGGGGCAAAAGTGCAAAAAAGAGATTTTATAAACACAAGACTCTATTTAAATTTTAATTATATTAAGATAATTGTTAAAAATTATTATTTTGATTTAATTTTAGCTTTTATCTTTATTTACCCTTATTAATCTTTATTTATCTTTTATAATTTAATTAAGAATAGACTAGGTTTTCTAAGTACTATAAATAGGGGATGAAGTGACACAAATTTCATTTATCTTTTTGTAAACGCTCCCTCTTCAAAAAAGCTTAGCCTTTGTTCCTTTCTTTATTCAATAAAATTCCACTTTTATTAAGTTTATTTCTTTTCTCCCAAAAAGCATGAGCCACTAAATTCATCTAGCCAAAGGTTGTCGAAATTCCCTAAAAAGGGTTCATGAGTCTTAGAATATGCGCTTAGCCTTCTCAACGAGTATTCATTGTTTCCCTTCTACACTACAATGGCATGGCATACACCATTGAGAAGTGATGATCTAGCGAAGACGGTCCCACAAAAGTGACGGTTGGCTAGAGTCAGTTCCTTTAAATCGTAAGTCTAAAATATAGGTGGAGCCGACGCGAGGATTGAACCCAAGGAGGATTTCACGCAATTTCAAGTCAATCAAACCATATCCCTTCAAAAGTGATCTTTTCATCTTGCACAAAGGCAGCCATCGCTAACTTTTGTAGGGTGCAAAATGAAAATCCCACGAACATCTTAAAGCTTCGGATATGCGATTATTTTATCTACCCCATGGGTCTATTTTGGGAAGGTTCAACATGACTCCCAACAAGAAAGGGACTTGTCGGTTCGCAAACCTCAGATATAACCACCATACCAAAACAAGTTTTAGCTTGATTTTCAATGGAAAACCGATGTGTCTATAAGAGAATTGATCACATCAATTGAGAAAATGAACTCATAAGGGAAGCTGCCATCACAAACGAAACCTAATCCAAGACAACATGCAAATGCAGTGATGTTGCGAAATAGAAAAGTACTAGAACCAATTCCTGGCAGAAATCTTGGCTAAGATTCCACCCAAGAAAAGCACGTGAATGATGAATAGGTCCAAACAAAACCTCTGTTTCCAGGATGATTAAACCAACATCGGAGAGGTAGAGAGGACAATAAGATCCTCAAAACATTCAGAAATGTCGAGATCAACATACCATTATTGGATGCCATCAAACAAATTCCGTGTTATGCCAAGTTCCTTAAAGAACTCTGCACCAACAAAAGAAAATTAACTGGTAATGAAAGGCTAAGCGTTAGTGAGAATGTTTCCATAGTGTTACAACGGAGGATGGCGTGAAAGTCAACGGACTTATCTTTCGTCATGACTTTTTATGTGATAAAAATGGAAGAGGATAAAGCTCCGGTCTTCAAACATCTTGTTGGGCGGGGTTGTCGAGTTGCATTCAACCCTCCACAATTAGTGGCTTTGTAGATTTGCCCATGCCATATTTAGCAAAGTTGAAGCCATCAACTTTGCCACATAGATCTTGACCAATGGGGTCTCTTTGGCTGATGGAATTTGCTATTTTAGCAGCCACAATCAGCTATAAAAGCCACCCCTTGCTGATCATTCAAAAAATCCCTCATCCCTTATCCCTCATCCCTCATCTCTCATTCACATCTCATTCTCTCTTCCCCTTTCTCACTTTCTCTCAACTTTTCATTTTCCTATTTCCTTGCTCTTGTGCCGATTTCTCCTCTTGTAAAAGGGGTCTTTTTTAGACATCATTGAGCAGCAATTAGAGTGTTCATTAGCCACCTTGATAGCCGAGGACAACGGAGGACGAAGAACGGAGCAATTAGTCAAGCCACGGAGAAACACCAGATTTCACTACACCAAAACAGACTTTTAGCGGCGTTTTTAGTGGCGTTTGAAAGAAAAACGCCGCAAATATTATACATTAGCGGCGTTTGAAGGAAAAACATAAAAAATGAGCAATAGCGGCGTTTATCTCCAAAACACCACTAAAGGATATATAGTCGTTTTTTGCAACGCCGCTAAAGGTTCTGGCATTAGCGGCACATTTGGAAAAATGCATTGAAGAAAGTGGGGCATTAGCGCTTTTGGAGAAACGCCGCTAATGGTCGGGGCATTAGCGGCGCTTTGGAGAAACGCTAGTTGTCGAAGCATTAGCGCTTTTGGAGAAACGCCGCTAAAGTGTCGAGCATTAGCGCGCTTTTTGAAAAACGCCGCTAAAGTCATGATACATAGCGGCGCTTTTGAAACGCCGCAAAGATGTTAATATGGACTGACTAGGGTTTTGAGTTCAGCATTTCAAGATTTAGTGTACTTTATCAGTTTATGGTTTACGATTTGTCTTAGGATTAGGGTTATGGCTAGAGTTTATTAGTTTACGGGTTTGTAGGTGTATGGTTTAAGGTTCACGGGTTTAAGATTTAGGGTTTATCGAATGAAGATAAAATATCAAATTTGATTTAATCATTAAACCCTAAACCTTACACAGTTTAAACCCTAAACTATAAACCATAAATTTAGATTCTAAACCCTAAATCATAGCTCTAAACACTCGACCATAAACCCCTAAACTACAAACACTAATTTCGATTTTATTCGATTTAATTTTCATTTTTTCTCATTTTTGTTTTGATTTTAATTTTATTTTGCTATTTGAAATTAACTGACTTAATTATGAAAAGTACGTCAAAAATTGATAACTAAACCCTTAAGAAGTTTTGCTTTATCGAAACCCTTAATTATATTGAATATATAAAATATAAATATTTTATCTTACTTAAAATATAAATTATATTGATTAAAATATAAATTATTTTAATCAAAAAATAATGACACTTAGAAAAAATTTGAAAGTAAAAACATAGAAAAATATTTGTTAAAAATGAAAAATTATTAAATAATTTCTTATATAATCGTAATGAGAGTTAGTTTTAATTTTAAAATATTGCCTAAGAGATACAATGGCATGGCTTATAGTTTGGGTTTAGGTTTAGAATTTAAGATTAAAGGTTAGGTTTAAATGAGTTTATATTAATATTTAGTATTTAATATTTTAGTTAAAAAGTTCAATACTCAAAATATAATAAAAATAAAAATTCAAAAAATAATAATAAAAATTTTGAAAGAAAAATATAGAAAAATATAGGTTAAAATTAAAATAAAATTGAAATTGAAAAAATTAAAATTAAAATTAAAATTAAAAAATTAAATTTAAAAGTTCATTACTCAAAATTAAAAAATTAAAATTATATAGTAGTGGCGTTTTGTAAAAATGCCATAAAAAGAGCTATAGTGGCGTTTAAAAGCCACAAAAATGCTATTACGATGTCATTTTCCTCTGCTAAAAAACTACCGCTTATAACCCCTATTTTTCCCCAAACCCTATATTTCGGTTCGAATCTCTCGCTTTCGTGCTCTCTCCTTCCACATAAACACTCTTTGGTGGCGAATCGTGGGGCAAAGATGATTATCGTGCTCTGTGCTGGTCTAGATCATTTCGAGTCTCTTTTCTACGTTCTCCACATGGTGACAGGACAGGGAATCTGAGAACCAAGCAGAGGTCCCTAGTCCTAGGGAGAATGGTCGAGTCTACAAGATGAGAGAGATCATGTGAGCAGCAGTCAAAGAGCCAGGCGTGTCACCGCAATCTTTCAAGGTCTCGCTTCACGATCTTTTAGGTAGGTGCTTTCCAACTTTGCTTTCTTAAAGGCCTCGGGGTGTATATGTACATACTCGATTTGATTCTTTGAATCGATTTTGGAAGTTCTGGTTTGATTGTTTGGTTGGGGAGGAAAACGAATTTGAGGGAAAATCATTTGAATTTCTTTTTCTTTTGTTTTGATTCAAAACAAGGATTTTTAAAGCATGACACTGCTTGAATGAATAAAGTTCTATTCTTTTGGATACGAGTATATAAATTTTATGATAATTTTACTTAATTTTATTTTCTTTTATAGCCTCACTTGATCTCACTTTGCTTATGCCTTATATTTTTGTTTTATTACAAATTAGATGCTTTGCTTTATGTTTACCTCTTATTAAATAGAAATTATTGATTTGAAGTTCTGGATTCAGCTTCTTGATGGTCATGGAAGGAAGGAGTTTTCATGGGAAATAGTTGACTTTTTCCCTTCGTTTTGTTTTCATTGAAAAGATTATTCTTTGAGCATGATACTATGTTTGAACTAGTAAAGTTCCATTTTTTGGTAGAGTAAGTAATTTTGTGGTAAATTGTTCTTGGTTTTATGCCTTCAAAGGATGGCGAGGTTATGAACATATCTTGGTCTCAGTTTAGTCACGACACTAGCGATTATATATCATGCATTCAACAACAGAGGCCGCTTTTATCCTGCTATGGTTTATTTATCAACCTCTAAGATCAGCTTAGTGTTGCTTCTCAACATGGGCCTTGTAGTTATGTGTATCTTATGGCAATTAACCAAATGATTATTCCTTGGGTCTCTTCGAGAAGTCGATGTTGAGCGGTTGAATGAGCAATCATGGAGAGAGGTCATGGAGATCCTCTTTGCAATCACTATCTTCTAGCAGAATTCTCTTCCATTTCTTGCAATGGTTCTCGCCTATTGTTAATCAAGGCTTCCAAACACGACAAGCTTCAGTTTCCATCTTCTTTGCATTTGAGTAAGTTATTTAACACCTTTTCTTCTTTTCGTGATTTTCAGGTTGAAGTTTGCTAAATTCATTTGCGCTTGTCATGTTTTATGGTTCATCACTCAAAACGATAATGTATTTAACTTGTCCGGTATTTTAGATTATTAAAATGGATTGGCAAGGATGATCTCGATTCTTGAAGTGGTAGTTTTTCTTTTGTGGTTTTAATTATGGCTTGGGATTTTGATTTTAGGAGCACAATTAAGGATTAAAAATTTTGTATGTTAGCAAGGACTTGCTAGACTATAAAGAGATAAGAAAGGGCCTCCTTAAATATGTCATTTATGTTGGAAATTAAATGATAAATGAAGTTGACAGTGTAAAAGTCCAACCATCGAATTATTAAAGTTCCTTGAATAAATAAAGGAAGGCTTGTTAAAATCCAGCTATTCTTTTTGTCTTGCAATTTACATAAAGTAGACTAGTTTGACCCTCCCTTTATTTCTTTCAAGTGTCAGTATGTGCGTGTCATATTTTCTAGTTTATCTGTTTTTGCTTGGACTCATATTTTCTTTTTTGGGTTGTAGGTACATGATCTTGGCAACAACAATAGTGTCAACTTTTGTAAAATATGTTTTCTATGTGAGTGACATGCTTATGGAAGGGCAATGGGAGAAAAAGTCAGATATACCTTCTACTTGGAGCTCATCCGAGACTTGCTTCACTTGTCTATGTACTTGTGCTTCTTTCTTGTGATTTTCATGTAAGTAAGCCATTTATTTTTACTTTTCGCCTTGATCACATAGATGATTATATTATTCTTGTGCAAATATAATTTTTGATCTGGATAGTGTTCTAGGCATGAGGTTCTCTAAAACTTTTTCGCTCACTTGAAGGCAAGGCTTAGTGCATGTTGAAGCAATTTTATTATCTTGTAAGGACTAAATTGAAGGAAAAAGGAAATTTGGGGCAAAAGGAGTGAATTTAAAGATAAAATGAGCCAGCATACGAAATAGGAAAGAAGTGGTGCCGAAAATACAAAGTGTGGAAGACATGGGGGCAAAAGTAGAAAGAAGAGATTTTATAAACACAAGACTCTATTTAAATTTTAATTATATTAGGATAATTGTTAAAAATTATTATTTAGATTTAATTTTAGCCTTTATCTTTATTTACCTTTATTTACCTTTATTTATCTTTTAGAATTTAATTAGGAATAGACTAGGTTTTCTGAGTACTATAAATAGGGGATGGAGTGACACAAATTTCACTCATCTTTTCTGTAAACGCGCATTCTCCCAAAAAGCTTAGCCTTTGTTCCTTTCTTTATTCAATAAAAATCTATTTTTATTAAGTTTTTTTTTTCTTTTCTCCCAAAAAGCATGAGCCACTAAATTAATCTAGCTAAAGGTTTTTGAAATTCCCCAAAAATGGTTCATGAGGCTTAGAATCTGCGCTTAGCCTTCTCAACGAGGATTCATCGTTTCTCTGCACTACAAGATTGATGCTTCCGTCCATTTCCCTTCAAAAGTGATCTTTTCATCTTGCACAAAGGCGACCGCTTTGTACGTGTTGGGAACGTTACACAGTCGGTTCGTTAACTTACTGCGTCAGTGGTTGTAGAGACCTAGAGACATAATGGCATGGTGGAAACACGAAAATTTACGTGTTTTTACATGCCCTTTTTAACTTAAAATCATGCTATTACGGTTAAATTCTTGTCAAAAAATAATTAAATATTATAAAATAATTAAATTGTGATAAAAATATGAACATGATGAATTTTAATTAATTTTATAGTTAATTTTGATTAATTTTGACTATTTTCGACAGATTCGCACAAAGGGCAAAAATTGGCTCGGCAGACACTGCTCGAAGAATAAACCCGAGAAGTAATTTGAAGTATCGAGCCAAATTTATTTCTAGCCCAAGACGGTCTGATTATGAATATTAAATCATAATATAATTAATTCTAATTTATTCTCAATTTAATTTGGGCTAAATAAATTATTATTAATTAATTATGAAAAAAGGGTCCAGTTAAACCGCACTTGTTGAACCGAATTTAGTGAACCGAACTAGCCACTAATTGGGAAGCCCAAACTGTCCATATGTTGACCCAAATCAGCTTATTAGCTTATTAATTAAGCTTTCAAAGAGGCCCTTGAAGACTTGTCAAAGTTGCATTCAACCCCCTCCATAATTAGTGGCTTTGTAGATTTGCCCCATGCCATATTTAGCAAAGTTGAAGCCATCAACTTTGCCACATAGATGCCCGGCCGATGGGGGTCTCTTCGGCTGATGGAATTTGCTATTTTTAGCAGCCACAATCAGCTATAAAAGCCACCCCTTGCTGATCATTCAAAGAATCCCTCATCCCTCATCCCTCATCCCTTATCTCTCATTCACATCTCATTCTCTCTTCTCCTTTCTCGCTTTCTCTCAACTTTTCATTTTCCTATTTCCTTGCTCTTGTGCCGATTTCTCCTCTTGTAAAAGAGGTATTTTTTAGACATGATTGAGCAGCAATTAGAGTGTTCATTAGCCACCTTGATAGCCAAGGACAACGGAGGACGAAGAACGGAGCAATCAGTCAAGCCACGGAGAAACACCAGATTTGCTTCTTGTTCCCTATCTCTTTAAATTTCATTGTTGTTTTGACAAACATGCTTATGAATATTTATGCTATTTGAATGGTTAATTTAATCAGCTTAGCTTGAATATAATTCGTGTTGGGTTGATTGCATTTCGTCCTTTTAAATTATTAAAATTATGTTTATGCTGTTATAGGCCTCGGTAAAATGCTTGATTAAGTAAAATCATGCTTAAGTTATTCTGGCATTATAATTGCTTAGATAACTAAAGAATTAATTATTTAAATGCATTGAAATTGTAATCAGTGTATGTTTAATTCTTCTAAGGTAGCTGAAGATTAAATTAGCATTGTATTTGGCGATACATATGCCTTGCATAACTTGCAAGATTATTGCGATTAAACTATTTCAAGGTAAGGATACTTTGTTACCTCACATAGTCTTTTATATGCTTATTAGGTTGAATTAATCGGTTGAATTGACATAAGAATATGTGAGAGATTGTTTAATTTAATAAATATGCATGCGCAATAACATGTTTACCTTTATAAATCTGTTTAATCGATCGAATTGACATAGGAATATGTACAAGAGATGAATGGATTTTTTATTGTAAATATGTTCATAAGTTAGCAAATTACCGAGTTGCCATGAATTTATTCTTAACAAGTATAAGCATGAGTTTAATAATTCTAATTTAAGAAATGTAATTAATCCAACACATTATATCATCTTGATTAAAATCAACTTTTGAAATCGTGCATTAGAACCTTATTTTATTTCATTTTATTTTACTTTATTTTCTAGTTTTCAATCATTTCTCAAATCCAAATAGTTTTCCTTTACCAAAGTGTTTAAACTTACTTTCATTAATAATTCTTTTACAGTCCCTGTGGGTACGATAACTCGACATTTACTTGTCACTTTATTACTTGATGCGATTGTGTACACTTGCACATTTCCACCGTTCCAAGTTTTTGGCGCCGTTGCTGGAGACTATTTTTCAAAAGCCATTATTTGTGAATTTGGTTTTACATTTTGGTTTATTTATTTCCCTGTTTAAATCTTTACTTACATAATTTTTCCGTGATTATTTCAAGTGTTTATAAGTATTGACCAGATTATTGACTTACTCCCTGATAGAACGAACCTTTCGACAACAAAGAAGACAAGCAAACCAGATAAGGACTGAATAGATGAACTTCAAAAATATGAATCAAGGAAATGGAGCAAACCCTGCTCAGAATCATATCCTTATTGCTAATGATAGGGACAGAGCTTTACAACAGTATGCTGTGCTAGTATTTAACGATCTTAATTTAGGTATTAGGAGATCCAAAATCAAGGCACAACAATTCGAGCTGAAGCCAGTCATGTTCCAGATGCTTCAGACAGTGGGCCAATTCAGTGGAATGCCTACCCAAGACCCTCACCTGCACTTGAGACTATTCATGGAGGTGAGCGATTCTTTCAAGTTAGCTGAGTACCTGAAGATGCATTACGACTGAAGCTGTTCCCATATTCGCTAAGGGACAGAGCTCGTGCTTGGTTGAACTCATTGCCACCGAACTCCATCTCTACATGGCAAGAGTTAGCCGAGCGATTCCTCATGAAGTATTTCCCACCGAGCAAGAATGCCAAGCTGAGGAACGAGATCATTGCCTTTCACCAAATGGATGATGAGTCCTTGTATGAGGCAAGGGAAAGATTTAAAGAATTATTACGAAAGTGCTCTCATCATGGAATCCCACATTGTATTCAACTTGATACATTCTATAATGGTCTCAATACTCACACAAGGATGGTAGTGGACGCCTCTGCTAATGGTGCTCTCCTTTGTAAGTCTTATAACGAGGCTTATGAAATTATTGAGAGGATTGCCAGCAATAATTATCAATGACCAACCAGTCGAGCAGCGTCAAAAAGATAAGTCACTAGAATACATGAAGTAGACGCTCTTACTTCACTCGCATATCAGGTATCATCAATATCCTCAATGCTTAAAAATCTTACTACTAATGGGTCTAATAGTTTTGCAGCACAGCCGCCTAATCAATTTGAGAATAGAGCCTGTGTCTATTGTGGGGAGGGACATCTGTTTGAAGAATGTCCGTCGAACCTAGAATCTGTATACTATATGGGTAATCAAAACCAAAACTGAGGAAGGCAAGGGCTGCAATCAAATTTTTATAACCCATCGTAGAAAAACCAGCTGAATTTCTCCTGGAGTAACCAAGGCGCTAGAACCAATACCACTTACACCCAACCCAGACCAACCCAGCCGCCTAATTTCTCACAACAAGTTTAAAAACCAGTTCAAGCTGAAGCATCTAATAGCTTGGAGAGTTTGTTAAAGGCATACATGGCAAAGAATGATGCCTTAGTCTAGAGCCAAGAAACTACATTGAAGAATCTGGAGAATCAAATGGGTCAGCTTGCAACTAAACCTAAGAACCGACCACAAGGTACCCTACCTAGTGATACAAAAAATCTGAGAAATCCAAGAAAGGAGCACTACAAAGCGCTAACACTGAGGAGTGGAAAGACAGTAGAGCCCAATACCATTGAAGCTGAAAAGGAGCAAGTTGATGCTCAAAACTCAGAGAAGGTTCAACCGAGTGTTGAAATACCAGTTCCACTAGAACCAGAATCTATAAAACCCGATAAAGTAGCCGCAGGACCAGCTAATTTTGATCAAGTAACAACTCCGTTTAATGTAGAATTACCACCAAAGGAAAATCAACCAGAAGTAGTTCCAGTAATGAAACCACCACCACCCTACCCTCAAAGACTTCAGAAGCAAAAGCAAGAGATTCAATTCAAGAAGTTCCTTGACATACTCAAGCAACTTTATATCAACATCCAATTGGTTGAAACACTTGAGCAAATGCCGAACTACGTCAAGTTAATGAAAGATATCTTGTCTAAGAAATGAAGACTTGGAGAATTTGAGACAGTAGCTCTGATGAAGGAATGCAGTGCATATCTTCAAGACAAACTAGCCCCAAAATTGAAGGATCCTGGATGTTTTACCATACCATGCAACATTGGGCAACATATTATGGTAAGGCATTATTTGAATTAGGTGCAAGTATCAAATTGATGCCTATGTCAATATTTAGGAAGTCAGGGACAGGAGAAGTTAGACCAACTACAGTTACGCTTCAATTAGCAGATCGATCCTTATAACATCTAGGAGGAAAAATCGAGGACGTATTGGTACGTGTAGATAAGTTTATCTTCCCTGCTGACTTTGTAATTCTAGATTTTGAAGCAGACAAAGAAGTACCAATCATCCTAGGAAGGTCGTTCCTAGCAATTGGAAGGACCCTTATTGATGTGCAGAAGGGCAAGCTCACTATGCGTGTTCAGGATGATCAAGTAACATTTAACTTCTTTAAGTCCATGCAATTTCTTGACATAATGGATGATTGTTCTGCAGTATCCAATTTAAAGGAATTAATAGTGGAGAAGGAACTCAATTGTGTTGAGGACCCACTAGAAAGAATTTTGACATCGAATCCCCCAAATGAGGAAGAGGAGGTCAATACTTAGCTCTGCTAGGAGCTAATCAAAAGGGATTTAATTTGCAATCCTGTTTTGAATCTTTGGAATTAGAGAAAAGGATTACACCCAGCCAAAAACATCAATCGAGGAACCACCTAAGTTAGAACTCAAGGTATTACCTACACACTTAAAATATGTTAATTTAGGTAATGCCTCTACTCTGCCTGTGATTGTTTCAGCAGAATTAACTACCGAACAAGAAGAGAAACTTATCATAGTTTTAAAACAATTCAAGAAGGCTATTGGATGGGCCATAGCCGATATTTACAATGTTAGCCCATCTGTATGCATGTACAAGATCATATTAGAAGATGACGAGAGAGGAACGACTGATGGACAACGAAGACTAAACCCCATCATGAAGGATGTAGTAAAAAAGGAAATTATCAAGTGGTTGGATGCGGGTATAATTTACACCATCTTAGACAGTTCATGGGTGAGTCTGATCCCGTGCGTGTCGAAGAAAGGAGGTATCACGATTGAAGAGAACGAGAACAACGAGTTGATACCGACTAGAATAGTTACGGGATGAAAAATCTGCATCGATTACCGGAAGTTGAACAAGGCGATTAGGAAATATCACTTTCCTTTGCCGTTCTTGGACCAGATGCTGGATAGACTCGTAGAACGAGATTACTACTATTTTCTCGATGCATACTTAGGGTATAATCAGATTACAGTAGCATCAAAAGATCAACACAAAATGACATTCACCTGCCCATATGGTACGTTTGCATTTAGACGCATGCCATTTGGTTTATGTAATGCACCTGCTACATTTCAAAGATGTATGATGTCTATGTTTATAGACATGGTTGAAAATTATTTGGAAGTTTTTATGGACGATTTTTCAGTATTCGAAGATACTTACAATGATTGCTTAGCCAACCTAGCTAAGGTACTAAGGCGATGAAAAGAAACAAATCTCGTACTCAACTAGGAAAAGTGCCATTTTATGGTACGAGGAGGAATTGTTCTAGGTCATCGGATAACGAGACATGGGATCGAGGTAGACAAAGCAAAGGTAGATGTTATTGAGAAACTCCCACCTCCAACATCTGTAAAAGGTGTTAGGAGCTTTTTAGGCCACGCCGATTTTTATCGAAGATTTATCAAGGACTTCTCCAAAATGGCTAAACCCTTATGCAAACTATTGGAGAAGGACTCGATATTCAAGTTTGATGAGGAATGCTTAAAAGCCTTCAATGATTTGAAGAGTCAATTAGTCACGGCACCCATAATCGTCACACCAGATGGGATTTGCCATTTGTATTGATGTGTGACACAAGTGACTTCACAATTGGAGCTATCTTGGGCCAGCGAAGGAACAAAGTTTTTCATCCCATCTACTATGCAAGTCAAACTCTAACTGTGGCTCAACTGAATTATATGGTAACAGAAAAAGAGTTACTTGCTATTGTGTTTGCTTTTGACAAGTTTTGATCTTATCTTATAGGTACGAAAGTGATTGTCTATATGGACCACTCATCAATTAAGTACTTACTGGCCAAGAAGGACACTAAGCAGAGATTGATTCGGTGGGTACTTCTACTTCAAGAGTTTGATCTAGAAATTTAAGATCGAAAGGAAGTAGAAAACCAAGTAGAAGATCACTTGTCTAGATTAGAGCCTCAAGAGGAAAATTCTCCACTTGTACCGATTCAGGAGATATTTCCAGATGAACACATACTAAAGGTAAATCATGTCCATAATATTCCTTGGTTTGCTGATATTGTTAACTATTTAGCTTGTGGTTTGATGTCGATTGATAAAACGTATCAACAAAGGAAAAAGTTTCTTCACGATGTGAAGTACTATTTCTCGGAAAAGCCATATTTGTTTAAAAGTGTGCAGATCAGATGATCAGGAGATGTGTCGCAGAAGATGAAATACCAAAGATTTTATACCACTGCCACTCATCTCCGAGTGGGGGACACTTCGGAGGTACAGTACAGTGACCAAAGTATTGTAAGACGGATTCTTTTGGCCAAAACTATTCAAGGATGCATACACTTACGTAAAGAGTTGTGATCGATGTCAGAGGGTTGGAAATGTTACCAATAGAAATGAGATGCCTCAAACAAATATCATTGAGATAGAATTGTTTGATGTTTGGGGTATTGACTTTCTTGGTCCTTTCCCTCCGTCTTTTGATCACAAGTACATATTGGTAGTAGTAGATTATATGTCCAAGTCGGTCGAGGCTGAAGCCTATCCGACGAACGATGCTAAAGTTATGATGAAGTTCTTGTAGAAACACGTGTTCACAATGTTTGGAACCCCAAGAGCTATTATCAGCGATGAAGGAACTCATTTTGTGAACAAGTGTTTAAAATGGTTGTTAGATAAACATAGAGTGGAACATAGGTTGCTATAGCTTACCATCCGCAGACTAATGGACAAGCTAAGCTGGCAAATAAAGAGATCAAAGGCATACTTGAGAAGGTAGTTTGCCTGAACTGACGAGATTGGTCCAAGAGACTAGATGATGCTTTATGGGCTTACAGAACAGCATACAAGACACCTTTTGGAATGTCATCCTATAGGTTGGTCTTTGGGAAAGCCTGTCATCTACCTCTAGAGTTAGAGCACAAAGCTTACTGGGCTCTTCGATGACTCAACTTGGATCTTAAGCTTGCTAGAGAGAAACAGATGCTCCAACTCAATGAGCTAGAGGAATTCCAAATATCCTCCTATGAAAATGCCAAATTACTCAAGGAAAGACTCAAGAAATGGCATGACAAGCACATTCGAGTTAGAAAATTTGAAGCAAGTCAGCAAGTCTTGTTATTTAATTCCAGATTTAAGTTCTTCCTAGGTAAGTTAAAATCACGTTGGTTCGGTCCATTTACTATTCATCGTGTCTATCCATATGGAGTTGTTGAACTCCAAGGTAAGGGAGGTAATTTTCAGGTCAATGCTTAGCGTTTGAAACATTACTACGGAGAAAAACCTGAACGGGATCAAATTTTGTTCAGTTAGCTGATGTTTAGATTTTCTTGTTTTTAATAAATTATTTAGGGTATATTTTCAGATTTGTTATGTTTAAATAAATTCTGTCTAAGAGATTAGAACTTAAGCGGGACTGCTTGTGACCCCTCCAATCTTTCTTGAGAATTGATTTTTACATAATTTTTGAGAAATTAGTCCCTAAATGACAAAATAAATTTTTGGTTTTTCAAATAAAAAGGTCAATTTTGACCCAAGTTTTAAATTGCAACTCAATTTCAAATTTTCATTAAGTCTAGGGACTTAATTGAATTATTTTTAAAATTTGGTTGCTAATTCCATAAATAATATAAACTAAGTGCTTCTTTTTGTAAATATTTTTAAAGGCATCTAGAATAAATATTTTTACTTAATATTATATATTTATAAATTATTGATAAACTTTAATGTATAATTATATCCATTATAATTTATACATTAATTTTTATCAACTTAGCTTAGATTAGGATTAATTTTATTTAATTAAATTTCATGCTTATCTTAATAATTTAATAGCAATTGATAATTTCATATGCATACTATTTATTGTTGTTAACTTTGAGTACGATTAGAATTTGAATTTCTTAATTATTAAATTAATCTAAGAGTTCTACTCTAATTCCTACTCCTTCCATTATATATTCCATCCATCTATTCTATTCTTCTCATCCATTCAACACCTAAAACCTGAAAGCACCTAAACCTTTGAGTGCCGAAAAGTTCCTAGGCAGTCGGCCAGCACATTGCACCTGCTGCCCAAGTTTTTGCCTCATGCCTGCTGCCTCCACTCAAGTTGCACGCACTAGCGCCCACACCAGTAAACCGAAATCGTTTAACATATGTAAATAAAACATAAATCAGAAACTGTACCACAACATTATAAATCTTTACAATTTAAACTTTATCCGAATAATAAATAGAACCAAAATAAATTAAAAAAACCTCATCGTTTAATGACCAAGCTGTCCAAGACCTCCGCATATCGAGTCTAGCATCAAAAATCGAAGTTGTACCTAAAAGGGGAACTAGAAGAGGGGGTGAGCTACTCGAGCTCAGTGTGAGATCAAGACCAGTAAAGTTATGGAAAACGAAAATAGAGCAGAAATAGGAAGGCTTAGAAGTAGTTCAGGTTTAGTAGCGAAGCAGTACCAACCTACTAAACTAAACAAACCGTTCGCTAAATACCCAAAGCAAACCATAACGTCAGATGACAGTTGACCATACTGCCAATAATCAACACAACCCATATGTAACTTTACAGTCATATGGCCCAATCAAAAAACCATAGCTGAAACTTTCAATAGTTACAGACTGGGCCTAATCCCTTTCCGAAATCAAAATTTGTTTCAGTTTCAGTTTGGGCCTTAGCCCATCACACAAGGTTTCCTTAGGCACAAACGCCTTTCAGTCGAATGATACAATCAGACATTTCAGTCAATCAGACAATCAAATATTGTAGTCACAGTGTCACATTCAGTCATAGTGTTAATCAGATGCATATGAGTGCAAATGAGTTATAAAATAACCCACCCATCCAGCCAACACACCTTCTTCGTCCAACCCTACACTTATTGTGGGGATTTAATCAACCAACCCATCCCTGCACTCCGAATAGGACCTCGAAAAGCCCATCCAACCTTATAATCCATAGGATGTCATCCAAGGTTGCCCGGCATCGATGATCAGCAACATTGTCTACGATCGTCAGGGAATTGGGACCGCCCTCGACCCTCTAGGAATTGGGCTATCAGAACGTAGATAAACTGCCAAATCATAAATTACATAGCAAAGCTAGCATATAAGTTGTACTATGCAATATGGTAAATGATAGTACAGATATGCAGTATGAACTACAAGATCAGATAGTGGTACGTAGCGTAGCTAACATACATGCGGTACAGTGCAATGCGATAATCCGCTATACCATTATGATGTCATCCCGAGTTGCCCGACAATGGTGATCATCCGCATTGTCCACAACCCTCAGGGTATTGGGACTATCAGAATCCAGATAAACTGCCAAATTGTAAATCTCCCTTCTCTTCAACATCCTACCCAAAATAATTTTATGCAAATGTATGAATTCATATGTATGTATGCACCCAGATGACCACCACCAGAACACTAGTTATAGATAGTTAATCAAAAGCAGACACTCACCTCAAATCAATCAGCTATAGAATAAAATATGTCACATTCACAACTCAAGTTCGATATTGAGATTATCACACAACCAACCACAATTAACACACATAAATCAAAGTCAGAGTAGAGTCATAACTACCCTTTCTAAGGCTTAGCTAAGGGTTGAAACACAAGGGTCATGATGGCATTCAATTTTCCTAAAAATCAAAATTTGGCGAGTTAGGGCCACACGATCGTGTGGAGTAATCTAGGCCATGTGGGGATCCAAACGCCCGTGTGATGAGTGGCACATGCCCGTGTGACAGAGGCACATGCCCGTGTGACATAGGGACACAGCCGTGGAACTCACTGTCCAATTTCACTAATTTAAGGTGCAGGATCGACACGACCGTGTGAAGGTGTCACATGCCTGTGTAGCCAATAGACACGATCGTGTGTCCCATAACACACGTCCGTGTGGAATTCCTAGGCCCCAAATCAGTCACACGATCGTACATCTCAAAACACACGCCCGTATAGAAGCCCTAATTTCCCCAAACCAGTCACACAGTCGTGTGATCCCAAAACTCAGAATCCCTAATTCCCAAATCCATAAGCCCGTGTGCCCTAAGGATACTGTTGTGTGAAAATTGAAAAAATCCCCAAAATCGGCTACACACCCATGGGGCCAGGCCGTGTGGCGCTTAAATCAGTCAGAACCCTAATTCACAAATCCACACGGTCGTGTGCCTCGACACACACCCATGTGGCCATTGGAAGGCTACGAAACCACCCAAACTCAGCCCCAAAAATGCTATTTTGGCCACCAAAACTGTCCCTAACCTATAACATCCGAGATTTAGGGCTTTGCATTTATTATGTTTCTGTGTGTTTGGTATGCTCTATCTATTAATTTGTTATGTTTGGGGGCCTCGGGAAGGCTTACGGTTAAGCTGAAACCTTGGCGAAAAATTTCAATTTTGGGCACTATAGGTGAGAGCTAGTTGGGGTAGGTCTTAAATAGTATTCCTTGTGTTTGTTGACACAAGAAAAGGAGTGGTAAAGTGGCAAGGAGATGCCACTTGTGATGTAGGTAAGTAACGCCATAGGGGAGCAGTGAGGGAGCAGGTTCGAGTCACATGGTTTGTTTATTGGGAATTCTTTTTGGCGTCTGGAAGGGAAGTGATGGATTCAGCTAGGAACCTTGAAGAGTGGGAGTGGACTAATTCAAATATTTCAAATGGGAGGCCAAGAGTGAAAAATGGAAGTTGAATCTTTCAAACTGATTCAAATGGGGGGATGGGAGTGAAAGTAGGAGATGAACATGGATTTGGTGGCTTGTTAGGAGGGTTAACCAATTGTGCTTTGGGTTGAAGGAGGGAGCTTTCGGTTTGAGGGCTAAGCAAAGTGCATGTGTTGAAAGTGGTCGTGGACATTTCTTTCATCTTTGGTTCACTTTCGATTTTGAGGTGTGTGTGTGTAGGTGTGTGCCATTTCTTCCATAGGTTACTTTGGGTTGAGAGTTAGCAAATCAAACCTTATTCTCTTTTGGCAATCGGTGAACAATTATTTTCTTCTCTCATTCACAAACCGAAATCATCTCTTGGGGAACCTCATTTTTGGCATTCTTTCTCCATTCAACCAAAAACCAAAACCTCAAATCTCTCTCTTTTCTTTTGTTCACACTCATTTTACATTTCATAACCCCTTAGCCGAACTCTCCTATCACTTTCTCCAGTCCATCATTTTCTCTCATTTGTTTCTTCATAGCTGAATCGTCAACTTACATCTTAGTGTTTCACCTTAGTGATTCACCTTTTATTTTCTTTCTCATCTATTCAAAGCCGAAACACCTTCTTGTCTCTCATGTCTTCCATTTGTTTCTTTTCAAAGCCGAAACTTATTCTTTTTCCTTCTCTTTGAGTTTGTTCTTATTTTTCTCTTGGCCGAATCTCCCTTGGGTGCTCATTTCCCTTCATTTGTTCTTGTTTAAGATGTTTGCTGTCACTCACTCTCCTAACTTTCCCAATCGTTTTTTCTTATTTGGTGGTAAGTGTTCTTCTTCCCTTTTGATTCTTTCTTCTCCCTTGCTGGATGTCAAATCGAAGGCATTAATCTTGTACTGTGGTGCTTTGGCCGAATGTAGGAGGCCTTAGTTTCGTATTCTTTCTGCATCTGGCCAGCGTTTGAAAGGTCTTTGGGGAACAATCAGAGTCGGTCGATCAAGGTAAGGGGGTTCATACCATTTGTTTGGCCAAAAGGCCATTTCTTCTAATCTATTTAGAAGAATCAATTCTAACGTGAGGTTGGTGTAGGGACTCAGCTGATTTCTTAATACAAGTTTGTTAGCTTCCAATTTTTGTCGATCTAGGTAAGAACTTCTTCATTTGGAGTATTTATTTTTCCCTTTCATCTTCTTCAATACCTTAACTCGGTCTTCTGACCAAGATCTTTTTCATGGATTCGAATACTAGCCAAGTAAAGGAAGGGGTTGGACTCGTAGTCCCTACCCCTAAGTTTAAAAAATGTGTAGTATCAGCAATACAAGAATTTCCACCGGGTTGTGGATCGGCTTCGAATCAGAATCAATAGATTGTGGTCGTTCCCTCTTTCAAGAGTGTCGATAATATTGAGAGTTTAGTTGTCCTCATGTATAGGTGTGTAATTACCACACTTTTCCTTAATTATTATAAACGTTTATGTGGTATGCGTGAAAGCCGAAATCTCGATAATGACTATTGAGTTACCCATAAAGGGTAAAATTGTAACACCAAGTTAGTTGTTCTTTGATTAAGCTTTATAAGTATTGTCGATAGCATGATTGTGCACGTACTCTAAATAATGATTGTATGATATTATATGATATGTTTATTATACTATGTTTGCAAGTGCATGGGATCTAGGAAATGATAATGATATGAAGGGGAAATATATATCGGTGACACTGTCACACTAATTTGATGGCTCAGTGCCTTATTGTATATCGGTGACTTGGTCACATAATTATCGGTGGCTAGACCACATTACATCGGCTTTGAGCAGCATGACTGTCAGCATGGCTACCAAAGAGGAGTGTAGAGGATGGAGGGTTGATTGTAGAAATCCCCACAAGAGTGTTGAGGATGGATATATGGAGTGAAATGTAGATGATGGAACATTAGGATGGGTTGGGTTATCATATTTATTATTTTTGATACGTTATAATGGTTGGGCTTGGCCAATTGTGATATGGGGGCTTAGGCCCATTTATGGTTCATGTGGAGTAATTGCACATTGAGTCTTATGACTCACTTAATTTGTTTAAACATTTGCAGGTGATTCTTAGTTCAGTGGATTGGGCCAAAATGGACTCGAGGTGGCCATACACGGGGTTTTTTTTAACTAAAACTTTACTTTATTTATCATTTTCTGCTTTTGGGGATTTTTGATTTGTAATAAGGCCCTTATTATTTTGGTTTAAATTTTGGTTTAAATGTTCAGACGCTTATATCCCAAATATGATGGACAAGACACTTTCTTTATATAATGAAAAAAAAGTTTTCCTCAAAACTAAATCAACGATTTTATAAACGAAAGTTTGAAAACAAACCTTATGATTTCTGGAATGTTACGACCGGTGTTTTCAAGTATCACCTAAACACAAGAATTGGCTATATAGTTATTTTCACAAAATAATTACTAAGTTTTCCAAATGAGCTACTAAACTTGGAGTTCCAAAAAAATAACTTAAAATTTTTTTCTGATGATCGCAATATTTTGTAAAATCTTTCCAAATGACATGCCAGATCTGGTCGTGGTGTTTGGGCTAGGTTTGGGGTGTTACAATTTTGGTATCAGAGCCCAATTTTAAAAGCTCGGCATTGGGTTTTGGGTTCAAAATGTTTTCCAAATTTTGGGTTTAAGATTGTTTAGAAAGAAAATACATATGTACATATTTTTCAGAAGTATGGCACCCGAGTCTCGGCACCAAGTCCATACGGTAAGTATTTCTGACTGCATTGGGTGAATTGCATGAAATAGATATATGTTGTGCTATGAAATTCAGAACTATGAAACTCTACTTTAGAGACAAAAACCTGTAGGTATACATGTGTTATGCGGGAAACAACTTTAAACTCTAATATCATAAAACTACTCATTAACCAACAGTGAAAAGAAGTACTAATGCATAAAATTTGTAAAACAGATTAAGATGAAACAATAGATATGAGTGTTAGAGGGCAGGGACATGTTGTACGCGGTCATGGTAGAGGCCGGGGTGCTGAGACAGAGTTCTAAGAAGTAAGGCATGAGCCTGAAGGTGAAGCACCAGCATCACCTGTGGCAGAAGCAGGATCGCAAGATAGAACTGGTGGGGATGATGCCCTATCTCAAGCTATGCTACATGTGTTAGAATGAGTTGCTAGGGTAAGCATTGGGACAGCATCTAGAAGTCTATTCCTGAGCGACTTCGAGCAAACGAAGCTGAAATGTTTAGGGGTATCTCTAGTGTGGCCCCAAATGTAGTTGAATATTGGCTAGAGGCAGTCGAGAGGATTATGGATGATTTAGACTGCTCTGCAGAGGAAAAAGTTGAAAGGAACTGTGTCTCTCCTTCGGGGCGAGGCATATCAATAGTGGCTCACAGTAAGAGAGGGTACTTTAGTGGATCACGTTGATTGGGATTTCTTCAAAACTATTTTGTGGATGCTCAGAGGAAATATGTTGGGGCAAGTTATGTGGATACTCAGAGGAAAGCATTTCTAAATATGGTATAAGGGGGTAAAACTGTGGCTGAGTACGAGGCAAAATTTTTGCGGTTGAGCCATTACACCCAAGGGATAGTTGCAACGATTATAAGCATTGCGTGCGGTTCGAAAAAGGGCTGTGAGACAAGTTACGAGTGTTGATAACTTTGCAGCAGGAGAGGGATTTTGCTATCTTGGTGGAAAGGCTAAAATAGATGAGGAGGTAAAACGGACTGAGAGGCAAAATAGGGACAAGGATAGAGGTAAAGATAAGAGGAGTTATAGATGGTCATGGTTATCTGAGGTTTTCAGAAGAGGCCTAGGGTTAATCGGCCGGGTCGAGTTACAATGCCAGTTACTGTTGGACAGTTTCGATAGTATGCTCAGTGTGGGAGATCACATGCAGAAGAGTGCTGGGGAAGAGATAGGGGATGTTTCAAGTGTGAGTCAAAGGATCATCTAATAAGGAGTTGTCCGCAAGAAATGACTAGGGCAGGGATGGTAGGTTAGGGTTATGTGCAGCCAGGAAGGGGTGGACAGTAGATGCTAAGAGGTCATGGTCCGATCAGAGGAGGGAATAGTTCTGGTCGGGGTAGTGGAGCACCAGGTAGGGGTGCCGGTGATATAGATGCAAGACAACGGGTTTAGTCTATGCAGCACGGAGGCAAGAAGATGGCGACGCACCGGACGTCATAACTGGTACGTTCTTTATAGCTGATAAGCCATTTCTTGCTTGATTGATATTGGATCGACTCACTCTTATGTTGCTAGCACTGTATCTGAGACTTTAATTATAGAATCTAACATAGTTGCTAGAGAGATGACTGTGGTTAGCCCTTTAGGACAATCCATGGTAGTAAACAAATTATTTAGGGATGTGCCTTTAGAAATTCAAGGATTTTTGTTTCGGTGACTTGATGGAATTACAATTCGGGGAGTTTGATCTCATCTTAGGCATGGATTGGTTGGTTAAACATCGTGCTAAGTTGGATTGCGCGACTAAGCAAATGGTGTTGAGTACCCTAAAGGATGAAGAGGTGGTTGTGATAGGGAAAGAATGAATTATTTGGTTAACGTGGTTTCGCGTTAAGAGCTGTTAAGATGGTTCGAAAAGGGTGCAGGGCATTCCTAGCTTTTATCAGTGCATTGGATGCCAGAGAAGTGACTATTAATGAGGTTAGAACAGTAAAAGAGTTGATGGATGTCTTTTCTGAGAAACTTCTAGGGTTGCCTTCAGACCGTGCAATGGAGTTTGGAATTGAGTAGCTTCCGGGTACAGCTCCGGTGTCCATTGCCCCTTATAGGATGGCACCGAAGGAGCTGGTTGAACTTAAAGCTCAGATCCAGTGTTGGATCGCTGGCACCCCCATGGCGCAACGAAATAAAATTAATTCCCATGATCCAAACCATGAATCCATGTGTGAGGAACGAATCAAGGTGAAATAAAGGTTTCGAAGTTATCAAAATTTCAATCTGAGTAGACAGCGACGCCTCGACAACAAGAGTTCTAATCTATTGTTGAATCAAGCTGCAACCTTTATGATGTCGGCCTCTACGTAATCCACCCGGTTTGACTATGAATGGCAGAAATCTCCAAAAATTATTTTCAGAGGGTTTATTTGCTTGACGGCTGCTAGACTTTTCTAAGAAAAAATTCTTAGGGGTTTTCTTCACTTATTACCTTTTATAATTGGTATTTCTTTTATGAATTAAAAAATTAAATAAATATAATAATGTTTTAACCGAAAATTATAATTACATTAATTATACCCAAAAGTTATAATTACATTAATTATAACATGGATTTCGATAAACTATATTTATTTAAATTTATATCTGAACCAAATTCATATATTAATTTTAAATATGTGTACAACATCCTTGTACATATAATATATTCAATATTTGATTGCCCGATTAAATTAATTCTTTAATTAATTTAATTCATGTGACAATCAAACACAATACCAACTATGTTTCATTCCGTTCATTTCAACTATAGGGTGTGACCCTGTAGGTTCTTGTAACGTTAGCAGTAATACTAGAATGATTCTAATGTCACAAACAATTAGTGGCATCTAGCAATGCATCATTGCTACCTAAGTTACAAGAAGTCACGATTTGACATAACTTTTTGTGATTAACCTTTCATGCATTAATCCTTAAGTCCTTTATCTCTGGAATGGATACAAGTCATGGAATAGTCACACTTGTATAGTCCATTCCATGTTTCTTGATATCTTGAGTAGACTATGATATACAAATTAGTATGACATCTCATGTCAACTTATTTGAGCATGGCCATGCATTTCTAGTCTTACTCAATCAAGTGCCCTAAGATATTACTCCCATTAAGTGATCGAGAATCATCCTTGTCAGGTGTGAAGCTAGCATCAATGTAACCTTTTACACTTAACTCTTCCTCACCTCCATATATTAGGAATGTATCCTTAGTTCTTCTCAAGTACTTAAGGATATTCTTGACTGTGGTCCAGTGATCTTCACTGGGATCTACTTGGTACCTGCTCGTCATAATTAAGGCATACGAGACATCTGGATGGGTACACAACATGTCATACATGATAGATCCAATAGCGGAAGCATATGGAATTTTACTCATGCATTCTCTCTCTTGTGGAGTTGAAGGAGACATTTCCTTCGAGAGTGAAATACCATGTCTCATAGGTAGGAATCCTCTTTTAGATTCTTCCATACTGAGCCTTTTCAGTACTTTACCTATGTATGTACTTTGGCTTAGACCCAGTAGTCATCTTGATCTATCTCTATATATCTTGACTCCTAAGATGTAAGTAGCTTCGCCCAAGTCCTTCATAGAAAAACAACTTCCTAACCAAGTCTTATAGACTGCAAGGTAGGTATGTCATTTCCCATGATAAATATGTCATCCACATACAGTACTAAGAATGTGATAGTGCTCCCACTAACTTTCTTATAAACACATGGTTTATCTTCATTTTTGATAAAACCAAACTCTTTGATTGCATCGTTAAAACGAAGATTCCAACTTCGAGAAGTTTGCTTTAATCCATTAATGGATCTTTGTAGCTTACAAATCTTTCTAGAATTTTTTGGATTGACAAAACCTTCAGGTTGTGTCATGTACACATCCTCTTCAAGTTTCCCGTTAAGGAAAGCTGTTTTGACGTCCATCTGCCAGATTTCATAATCATGAAATACAGCTATGGTGAGCAAGACCCTGATGGATTTAAACATAGCTACAGCAGAAAAAGGTTTCATCATAGTCAACACCATGAATTTGGCAAAAACCTTTAGCGACTAATCGCCCCTTGTATGTTTGTACATTACCATCCATGTCGGTTTTCTTTCTGAAAACCCACTTGCACCCTATAGGTTTAACCCCTTCGGGTGGGTCAATAAAAGTCCATACTTGATTTTCATACATGGAATCCATCTCAGATCTCATGGCCTCAGGCCATTTGTCAGAGTCTGGGCTCGTCACCACTTCTTGATAAGTCCTAGGCTCATCTTGATCTATAAGAAGAACGTCACCATGCGATGTAATGAGAAATCCATATCCCTCAGGTGCATGGCGTTCTCTTAAAGATCTTCGCGGTGGTTGTGTTTCTACAACAGTTACTTGTTCCTCAATTTCTTGTGGAATTTGCTATTGTTCTATCTCTGGTTTAGTGGTATCTTGTGATTCTCAAATTTTTTCAAGTTTAATCTTTCTCTCACTTCCTTTTCTAGAAATATATTCTCTCTCTAGGAAGACACCAGTCTGAATAACAAACATTTTGTTCTCAGTGGGATTAAAGAAATAATAACCTTCGGTTTCTTTTGGATACCCCAAAAAAATACACCTTTCAGATTTGGGTTCAAGCTTAGTAGATGTCTGACGTTTAACATAAGCTTCACAACCCCAAATTTTCATAAAAGACATACTAGGACATTTCCCAGTCCACATCTCATATGGAGTCTTTTGAACCTATTTAGATGGAACACGATTTAGTGTGAAAGTAGCTGTCTCAAGTGCATGTCCCCAAAAGGAAGTCAGTAGATCAGCATAACTCATCATGGATTGAACCATGTCTAATAGAGTTTGATTTCTTCTCTTAGAAACTCCATTCCATTGAGGAGTAGCAGGTGGAGTACGTTGTGAGACAATCCCACATTCCATCAATAGATCATCAAACTCTAGGCTCAAATACTCTCCACCTCGATCGGATCGAAGTGACTTGATAGTTTTGCCTAGTTGATTTTGTACTTCATTTTTGAATTCCTTGAACTTTTCAAGGGACTTAGACTTATGGCACATGAGATAAACATACCCATATCTACAGAAATCATTAGTGAAAGTAATGAAGTATTGAAATCCACCTCTGGCCTGTGTATTTATTGGTCCACATACATCAGAATGTATTAGGCCCAATAAATCAGTTGCTCGTTCACTTTTGCTAGTAAAAGGAGATTTTGTCATTTTTCCCAATAAGCAAGATTCACATACTTCAAATTGTTCAAAAAAAAATCTAAAAAACCATCTTTATGGAGTATGGATAGGCGTCTCTCACTTATGTGGCCCAAACGACAATGCCAAAGATAAGTTTGATTTGAGTCATTTATTTTAGATCTTTTAGTATTTATGTTGTAAATAAGATTCATTTGATATAAAATATAGAGGCCATTAATCAATTGTGCCGAACCATAGAAAACATTATTGAGATAAAAGGAACAACAATTATTCTTAATAATTATCTCAAAACCAATTTTGTCTAAACAAGAAACTAAAATAATGTTTTTAATCAAGCTGGGCACAAAATAACAATCCTTTAAAAATAAATCAAGTCCACTAGACAAAGATAAAGTATATGTTCCCACACTAATGCAAAGAACCTTTGCTCCATTTCCATCTCGTGAGGTCCACATCTCCTCTAGCCTCACGCCCTACTCCTTTGTAGTCCCATGCATGAAGTACAAATATGAGAACCACAACTAGTATCTAATACCCAAGAAGTAGTAGTTGATAAATTAATATCAATAACATAAATACCAAGCAGACGTTTAGCTTGTTTTGGCCTTCTTGACTTCCTCAAGATAGATAGGCGATTCGCCCAATGTCCAATCACACCACGGTGAAAGCAGTTTCTTCCTTAGACACTCCACCTTTAGGTTTCATTGCAAGATCTCCTTTGCCGTGCTTGGGCTTACCTTTACCCTTGGGCTTTGTCGAACTATGGCCTTTCCCTTGCCCTTGTTGTTATGGACCATCAAGACGGGCTTGGGTCCAACCTTTTCATGTTACCTTCAGAGTTCATAACATACCGAGTAACTATGGCGAGTCTTGTCAATTTCATTCATATTGAAATTAAGGACAAACCGATCAGTAGCTATCCAAGAACGATTGCAGAATAACATCAGTGGCCAACTCTTGGCCCAATGGAAAACCAAGCTTAGACAAACTTTCAATATAGCCAATCATCTTAAGGACATGAGGTCCTACTGGGCTTCCTTTAGCCAACATATAGTGGAATAGGGCTTTAGAGATATCAAACCTCTCTTGCCGTGCTTGCCCCTTGATAAAGTTCTTTCAGGTGCTCGATCACATCATAAGCAACAATGTCTTCATGTTGCTTCTGAAGCTCAGAATTCATAGTGGCAAGCATAAGACATCCAACATCTACCATGTCATTGAGATACTTCTTGTAAGCATCTTTATCAGTTCTCGAGGCATTAACAGGTGGTTCATTAGGAAGTGGTTGTTCAATGTCATACAATTTTCGTTCTTGTTTGAGGACAAGCCTCAAGTTACGTAACCAGTCAAGAAAATTCAAACCATTCAATTTGTCCTTCTCAAGGACCGATCGCAATGAGAGTGTGCTAGTATTTGCAGCCATAATATATCTACAACAATTAAATATGCGTGTGAGTAAATTTACCAAGTTTATATCAATCATTAAAAAGACTTTATTAAATGATGATCCCACTATTTTATTTCAAAATTAATAACCCTCATATATTAATTTCGAAAAAACTTTCTCCAAAGTATTTCTAGTGAGTTAAGGATCCATATTTCACCTCCTCTTAAGTCAGCTTTGGCTTTACTCTCAATACTATGGTTATTTAGGTAAGCAACCTTTGCTAGTCACATCATATGTAACTCCTAATATTTGGTGAACAACTCTTGTTCTAATCATCTTATGATTTATCCAATTTAATTGCCTCTAGGTTTCTAATCCTATTAGAGTAACCTAGTTAAGTCATTAACCAATTTTTAACCGGTGAATATCACTTGTTTATTCTTCACGTTTAACCAAGATAAATACTAGTACTTCGCTTTGGCATAACCTACATAGTATTGATCGAGGCCTTAAAGAGGGCAAAATTGGAAGGCTATGTTGACTTAATATTTTAATAGAGGGATTTTATTAAGGATGTTCCATCTCACCAATTATGGTCTACTTTAGTCCATTTATTCTTTTAATTGATTTCATCAATTAATGGGGTTTATTATTAAATTTTAATATATAAAATTGGCATGCTTTTGACATCCATAGCATCTCATACATGAATAAATAAAGCAATAAATAAATGCAATAGTTATAGCCCATAAACTAAGGTGATTCAACCCAAGCCAATAACCAAAAGAAAACCTAAAGGTGTAAGCAGTTTCACAAACTATCAATCCACAATAGTTGTCCCAACTTCCTTCTCGTCTAGCCCACATCAACTCTTGCAAATTACAATATGCGGAAACTCATTTTACATACGATGGAGTAAGATGAGAAGAGAAATACAAGAGAATAGTAGTAAGGCATGACACGCAGGCCATAGTTATATATATAAAATTACAAACTTTTATCAAATGGGTCATTGGGCTATAACTATGCATTTCAAACACCGAGCATGTCAAAAATAACATATATAATTCAATGATTTTGCTAAGGTGAATTATAAAATATCCTTTCAACCTTTTGTGGCCCATCAAGTTTATAAATTTCTTTTATTAACAAAACATACTGTAATAAGAAGATGGAGCCCCCGCGGTACAAATCGCATACCTCAGTCAAATGAAACCTCATGATTTGATAACTTTTATCAACAGAATCATGTTTTCAGGATTTTAATCCTTGAGGTTTCATATCGAACAACCCTTGTTCCACTTGCCGCTTAACCCTCATCGAAACCGTAAATACCACCGTCGCAATATTACAGATTTGTTAATAGTTAACGATAATAACATTAAATCGAATAGGCCACAACACCATGATTAACATTTAATCAATTATCGAAAGGAACAGTTATCAGGTTATGCTTAAATGATTTAAACAATGAAAACATAGTAAAATTAAAGCATGCATCTCATACAATTGCATCACCCAAGTATTTAAACTCGAGTCCGTATCACACAAGTGGCTCCAATACCACTGTTGGATCGTCGGCACCCCTATGGCACAGTGAAATAAAATTAATCTAGGTGATCCAAACCATGAATCCATGTGTGAGGAACGAATCGGGTGAAATAAAGGTTTCAAGTTCTTGAAATTTCAATCGAGAAGACAATGACGCCTCGACAACAAGAGTTCGATCTCATCGTCGAACCAAGTCGCAACCTTTACGATGTCGGCCTCACGTAATCCACCGGTTTGAATATGAAGAGAAATCTCCAAAAACTATTTTCAGAGGATTTATTTGCTTGACGGCTGCTAGACTTTTCCAAGCAAAAATTCTTAGGGTTTTTCTTCACTTATTCCTTTTTATAATCATTTAACAAAGTAGAAATCAAATTCCAAAATGATTAAGAGAATGGCTTTATCGAAAAATCGAAGTTCATTGAAAACCATTAAAAATACAAGAATTTGTCAATTGATCTATAGAGTAGTAATTGATAAAAACTTTGGATTAATTTAGTCAAAATATTTCATCGAAAAGTTTTAAAAGAATTTCCTAAGTTTCAATGATATTTAAGAAAAACTTTTATTTTATACGAGAGTTATAGAAAAACATTTATAAAAACTAAACCAACCCAACTTAGGAAACCTAAAACATAATAAAATCCTTCCACTTAATAAAATCCATAATTAAAGAGGCCTTATTACATCGCCATAAAAATAGTACTTAATAAAAATTATTAAAGAAGTCTTAAAATTTTATAAACCACATTTGTAGTATAGCCTCCACCCAAAGTCATCTCCGACCCAAGCCTCCACCAAATATTATTACATGAGAGGGGTAAAAAAAATTGGGGTGAGTTAGTTAGAACTCAGTGTGTAACTCACTTACCTTAGTCCACTGGGCCAAAACCATTTAAGAATTTATTTGGGCCTAAGCCCATTACAAATATAATAATTTAGCATGTATAAAATGCAAGTGATATGCAATTCCCAAAACCAAACCTAGATTTCCATCCGCTACGCACCACCCGTACCAACCAGCAAACCTGTGGGGAGCTTTAGTCACCCACCCCGCCAACACACCAAAGTAGGCATTAAGCCGTATTTCAAATTTTGTAGACAAGCCACCATATTCACAGAGTTTACATGGCATTTGCCATTTTTCAGAATTGTGGCTGAGCCACCAAAATTTTGTAGCAAAGCTACCAGAACTTCTCTTCTCAAATAGCCCAACCTATGCAATCATGTATATAGCATGCATAACAATCCATTCATATAATTATTTCAACATAAGGCCCATTATAAAAGTTTTACAAACTGGCCCATTTCACATTTTAGCCCACGAAATCTCATATCACATATAACCCATTTATCAATTATCATAAATGGCCCAATTATCAATATCACATATGGCTTATTTATCAAATATCACATATGGCCCAATTATCAAATATCACATATGGCCCACTTATCAAATATCACATATGGCCCATTTATCAAATATCACATATGGCCTATTTATCACTTTTATCGAATTAGCTCGTTAAGGGTAATTTCGTAATTTTCATGACCTTAATACAAATTTCAAAATTTTATCATTAAGGTGATAACTATGTTATTCTTCCCGATTTCACTAACTTGTGATTTCATCCACCGATTTATACGATATAGTCATCTAACCCATGAGATATGGTGTGAGATTACACACCTGATTACGGTGAGAACTACACTCTCCCGCTCGTCGATATCTAAACACACATCACGATGGATTAGAACACTAATATTTAATATAAAACTATTCTAATGTTAAGCGATCTAGATCTTACCTTCAGAATCTCGAACATCCACTATTTGCGATTTCTCTCCGATCAAAGGTTCAGAACCACGAGTAACAATGGTTTGGGGATACGTACGACTTCGAATAATTTATGTTTGCCGGATGAGGGTCCACAACCCGATGGAAAGTCTCGAATTCTCGAAACAGTCCTTCTCTTGAATTTAGGGGGAATAATGGAACCACCCCTCTTCGAACACTATTAACAACTCTTTTCATCCCTATCTTGATTGCCTCCATTGACAAATAAATGTTAGTCAAACTAATATTCCTTTATCACCACCAATTAATTTTAAGAGCAAAATTGGCTTACCACATGATTCTTTCGTTCAAAAGGTGAAAGTCGATTGATAGAGTCCCTATGATAGAATCGATTAAATCAATACAATCTTATCAAAATAGAAGGATAAAAAAAATAGAATCCCTTTTCGAAATAATCCCTTACCTTGACTGATGAAATCTCCTATTTCACCCAATCTATAATAGATATGATCAACTTAAGATATAGAAAATAAATCGGCACTCAACTATATCACTATAAAGAAAGAAGGATTTGATTGAAGGAGAAAAGATTAAAAAATAAAAGAAAGATTTGGCTAAGGTTTTACCATCAACATTCGGCCATGGTGAAATAAAAGGGAGAAAATTGTTTGAGAGATTTTTGCAAGGAGAAAGAGATGAATAAGGGTAAAGGAAAATAAGGTGTTTAGGTTTCGGTTCTTTTCAAGAATGGAAGATGAACAAAGAAATGAATTTAAGGCTTGTGTGCATTCGACAAGGGTGAAAAGAAAAGAGAAGATGGCCTTCTAAGGTCTTGGTGATTTCGGCACTAGGAGGAAAGGTTTGAGAGAATAAACAAAATAAAACCGAAATGGTCAAAAGTCAAATGGCCAAAAGAAAAGAAAAGAAAAGAAAATGGTTTACCTTTTGTCCAATATACATTTGTCTAAAAGGAGAGAATTAGAGAGAAATAAGCTTTGAGAAAAAACACCAAATGACCAAAAGAGAGATGTGCACAACTAGCTCCTAATTCATCCAAATGCCTTCAAAATTTCGGCCAACCCCTAGCCCCAAAAACCGTCTAAATACATGGACATAAAGTCAAAGTTTGGCCACTCCAAACTTTCCAAAACATCTCCTCTTGTTTTAAGCCTTATGTCCCCCCTACATGCCTTTTCCATATGATTCTTTTCCTTAAGTTAACACTTGCCTTTTTCCCATGGTCTTCTTGCCATAAAAAAAATAATCCAACTCATCCTAATTCTTATCCATGACTGACACTTGCTTAGGAAAAGCAAAAATAAAAGCTTTCAAATTGCATGCTGGGAGATTCGAACCTCTCCCCTCAAGCAAACATATATGCGCCAACACCACCTTACTACTAGCTCATCTTATGCTAGTTTTTGTCACTTAAATTTACTTAAACCTCAAAATCACTTGATCCACTTCAAATAAATACTCCTTACTAAAATTTATTCTAATTTCGAATAGTTCTCAAGTCTTCTCAAGACTATACTAATCATGCAAAATTTAATTATACACAAGTTAAGCACCAAAACATGCATCATATCAATACTCAAATTTTAGGATGTTACAACTCTACCCTCCTTAAAGAAAATTTCATCCTCAAAATTTACCTGGATAAAGGAGATGATGATATTGTTGTCAAATTGCATCCTCAGGCTCCCACGTAGCTTCCTCCTCTTCGTGATTCCACCAAAGAACCTTAACCAATGACACAGTTTTCTTTCTTAACATCTTAACATCGCGATCTAAGATTTTCACTGGTTCCTCCTCGAAAGACAAATCTGGCCTTAATTCCACTTCTTCTACCGGTACTATGTGCGATGGATCCGATCTATAGTGTCTCAGCATAGAAACATGGAAAACACTATGAATCGACTTAACTCGAGGTAAATCAAGTTGATAGGCCACTGGTCCTATACGCTTCAACACACGGTACGGTCCAATGAACCTAGGGCTCAACTTGCCTTTCCTCCTGAATCTGAAAATCTTTTCACGGTGAAACTTTCAAAAAAACCTTATCTCCCACCGCAAACTCAATATCTTTATGCTTCAGATCCGCGTATGACTTTTGTCTATCAGAGGCTTCCTTTAATCGCATTCGAATTACCTTTACTTTTTCTTTCATCTCTGATATCAGTTTAGGACCCAACAACTGTCGTTCCCCTAATTCAGTCCAACAAGTAGGAGTACGACACCTATGACCATATAACGCTTCATAGGGTGCCATCTGAATACTGGATTAATAACTGTTGTTATACGCAAACTATGTCAACGGTAGAAAATCCTCCCAACTACCTCTGAAGTCGATCACACAACCTCTTAACATGTCTTCCAGAATCTAGATTACTCTTTCCGACTGACCATCTGACTGAGGGTGAAAAGCCATACTGAAGTTTAACTTTGTTCCCAAAGCCTCATGTAAAACTTTCCAAAACCGTGATGTAAACCTAGGATCCCTGTCTGATATGATAGACACTGGTACCCCATGCAACCTCACGATTTTAGATACATACAGTTTAGCCAACTTCGCAACGAGTAATCCATACTGAACCGGTAGAAAATGAGCGATCTTCGTTAATCGATCTACTACCACCCTGCATGTAATCTTTCTTAGTAGGTGTTAAGGGTAACCCACTAACAAAATCCATCGTTATCTGCTCCCATTTCCATAATGGAATCTTTACCGGTTGCAATAAACCCGATGGTAATTGATGTTCCAACTTCACTTGTTGACAAGTCAAACACTTTCCCATTAAATCAGTAACTTCCCGTTTTAACTTTGGCCACCAATACTGATCATGGAGATCCCGATACATCTTATTTCCTCCGGGGTGTATAGCATAAGGGCTACTATGCACCTCTAGAGGAATCAATTGCCTCAAATTCGAATCCTTGGGCATACAAACCCTTCCACGAAAACACAGTACACCATCTTTGTTCAAACCAAATCTCCTATTACACCACTTTTAGCTTGTTGTATTAAAGGACCCAACTTTTCATCGGATAATTTCTTTTCTTTAATTTGCTCCAACCATAGGCTTCACCTGAAGTTCCGCTAGCAAACTGCCATCCTCATACAAACTGAGATGAGCAAACATTGCTCTTAACTCTGATACAACCTTTCGACTCAACGCGTCTGCTACAATGTTAGCCTTTCCAGGATGATACTCGATTGAGAAATTATAATCCTTTAACAACTCCACCCATCCCCGTTGTCTTAAATTCAACTCCTTTTGGGTAAGGAGATACTTAAGACTCTTATAGTCCGTATAAATAATTGACTTCTCACCGTAGAGATAATGCCTCCAAATCTTGAATGCAAACAACACTGCAGCCAACTCCAAATCATGAGTAGGATAGTTGACTTCATGCGGCCTCAACTGTCGAGAAGCATAAGCTACCACTTTTCAACTTTGTATCAGTACACATCCTAAACCCGTGTGTGACTCATCACAGTAAATGTTAAACTCTTTTTCGGCCTCTGGTTAATCAGTACTTGCGCTTTTGTTAAAATCTTTTTAGTTTCTCAAAACTTTCTTGTTGTTTATCGGTCCATACATACGGTACTTCCTTTCTCAACAACTTAGTTAGGGGTGCAGCAATCAACGAAGACCCCTCAACAAAGCGCCTATAATAACCACCAAACCCAAGAAACTCAATCTCACCATCGACTTGACGGTTTCCAATCCAACACAGCCTCTACCTTTCGAGGATCAACTCTTATCCCTTCTGCTGACACTACATGACCCAAGAAAGTCACTTCCTTTAACCAAAATTCACACTTAATGAATTTGGCATAAAGTTACTTATCTCGCAAAATTTGCAACACAGTGCACAAATGAGAGTCATGCTCTTCTTCATTCCTCGAATATACCAAGATGTCATCTATGAACACTACTACGAACCGGTCTAAATAGGGTTGAAAGATTCAGTTCATCATGTCCATAAATGCAGCTAGTGCATTAGTCAAACCAAACGACATCACTAAAAACTCATAATGTCCATAACGAGTTCGAAATACCTTCTTATGAATATCTGCCTCTTTCACCTTAAGTTGATGATAACCCGATCTCAAATCAATCTTGGAAAAGACTGAAGCTCCTCTTAATTGATCAAATAGGTTATCAATTCTCGGTAATGGATACCTATTCTTGATCTTCAACTTATTCAACTACCTATAATCAATGCATATACGGATCGACCCATCCTTCTTCTTGACGAACAAAACTGGTGCTCCCCACGGAGACACACTTGGTCGAATAAATCCCCGATCTAGTAGTTCTTGAATTTGAGCTTTAAGCTTCGCTAACTCCTTCAGTGCCATTCTATAAGGAGCAATGGACATCGGAGCAGTTCCGGGCAAAAGCTCAATGCCAAATTCTACTTTTCGATCTGGAGGTAGACCCAAAAGTTCTTCGGGAAAGATATCTGAAAATTTTTTCACCTGTCTCACACCTTCTACCGATAATTCCTTGGCATCCAAAGCATTGATGAATGCGAGGAATGCTCTATTCCCTTTCCGCACCAACTTTTCTGCCTTCAAATTTGATACCACATTTGCCAAAAAGTTTCTTCTTTTGCCTATCATTATTACCTCCTCATCATCCACAGTCCTAATTGACATCCGCTTTTCGGCACAATCTAATTGCGCCCGATGCTTCACCAACCAATCCATGCCCAAAATAAGATCAAACTCACCGAAATGTAATTCCATCAAGTCTGCTAGAAATACCTCTCTTTGAATCTCCAAGGGCACATCTCTAAATAATTTATTCACTATTATCGACTGTCTTAAAGGACTAATTACCGTAATCTCTTTATCGGTAATCTTAGATCTAATATTTAGGTTTCCAGATATAGCACTAGCAACATATGATTGGGTAGACCCGATATCTATCAAAGCAGTAACAGGTACATCAGAAATGAAAAACGTACCAGTTATCACATCAGGTCCATCGCCGTCCTCACGACGCCTGACAGCATAGACCAATCCTACTGTCTTGCCTCCGTGTTACCTCTAACACCATTACCTCGACTCGATGCACCTTGTCCACATCCGTTACCATTACCACCACGACCTGGTCCACGACCTCTCGGTGGCTGCTGAGTACCTCTAGTTGGCTGAGCATCAGGGTTACGAGCTTCCTGAGTCGTATCAGTCCATCGAGGACAATTCTTAAACTGATGATCCTTAGATCAACATTTAAAACAGGCTCCAATTTTCCTCCAATATTCTCCGGGATGTCGTCTTCCACAGTCGGCTTATTCTCGACTATGATTGGTAGTCACAAGTGCCCTAACTTGAACTGGTTCATCATTCCATGGCCTCTTTTGAAACCTTTTAGAAGAACCAGGGTACTTAAAATCCCTCTTGCCTCTGACTTTTCCCAGTTCTGGCGTTCTGAATTCTTAGCCTCTTCAGCTATCTTAGCTTTCTCTACAAGTGAGGTAAAAGTCCGCACTTGTTGTGGGGCTATCAAGACCGAAACTCATCATTCACCCATCCTCAAAGCGTACCATAAATGCTCATGATCACCCACACTATAGTACGAGCATAACGACTCAAACGAAGAAATTCTACCTCGTAAGCTGCCACAGTCTTACTTCCTTGAACCAAATTCAGGAATTCCTTCCTCCGAGCATCTACATAACTTGTCCCGATGTACTTCCCTTGGAAAGCAGCTTTAAAGAAATCCCAATTAACCAATGTAGCCTCGGTGCCTTCTCGAACAGTAAGCCACCATTGATATGCCTCGTCTCTTAGGAAAGACACAGTTTCTCTCAGTTTCTGCTCGACAGTACACTCCAGATCATCCATATTTCATTCTACAGCCTCAAGCCAATATTTTGCCACATTCGGAGCTACACCAGAGACACCTCTAAAAACTTCTGCATGACTAAACTTGAGTCGTTCCGATATTGATCCTCGAGTTACTGGCCCAGTTCTGGCCCCAGCTACTCTTTCTAAGACTCGCAATATTGCTTGAGTCAAATCATTATCCTCATTCGCATGATCATGAGATCCAGTTTCGCTCTCGAATGACGCAGGTGCATCCATTTCCGGTATATGACTCGATGCTTCAGACGCAGCACCTCGTCCTCTACCACGGCCACATCTACCGCGTCCACGACCACGTCCTCTAGTGCTCATATTGACTAATTCACATTTAATCTGATTACAAGTTTTATGAATCAGAATATTATTTCAGTGTTTATTAACGATATTTTATGAGATATAAGAGATAGGGTTATTTTCGCCATCACATCCTATAGTCTCGATCTCTATCGTTTTCAACACCTAAAACTAGAAGTTCTAGAGTGTTCCTAAGGTCTCATCACAATAATAAACATTTAATAAATAAATACTTACTTGACTTGGTGCGGGATGCTCGTGGTGCCATACTACCTTTAAAACATAAAGTCTAGAAAATTAAGTAGTTTTTAACAAAACATTCTTGAACCCAAACCACAATCGAGTTTTGAACCGGGCTCGATTCCATAAATGCAACACCCCAAACTCTCCTATGCATTAAGCCCGAATTTTGGCATGCCACACAAATTTAACGTACATTCAAATCATTTAACGAAGTAGAAATCAAATTCCAAACGATTAAGAGAATGACTTTATCGAAAAATCAAAGTTCATTGAAAACCATTAAAATACAAGAATTTGTCATTTGATCTATATAGTAGTAATTGATAAAAACTTTGGATTAATTTAGTCAAAATATTTCATCAAAAGTTTTAAAAGAATTTCCTAAGTTTCAATGATATTTAAGAAAAACTTTTATTTTATACGAGAGTTATAGAAAACATTTATAAAAACTAAACCAATCCAACTTAGAAAAACTAAAACATAATAAAATCCATCCACATAATAAAATCCATAATTAAAGAGGCCTTATTACATCGCCATAAAAATAGTACTTAATAAAAATTATTAAAGAAGTCTTAAAATTTTATAAACCACCATTTGTAGTATAGCCTCCATACGAAGTCATTTTTGACCCAAGCCTCCATCAAATATTATTACCTGAGAGGGGTAAAAAAAATTGGGGTGAGTTACTTAGAACTCAGTGTGTAACTCACTTACCTTAGTCCACTGGCCAAAACCATTTAAGCATTAATTTGGGCCTAAGCCCATTACAAATATAATAATTTAGCATGTATGAAATGCAAGTATATGCAATTCCCAAAACCAAACCTAGATTTCCATCCGCCACGCACCAATTGCATTAACCAAAGACACACTGTGGGGAGCTTTAGTCACCCACCCGCCAACACATCAAGTAGGCATTAAGTCAGATTTCAAATTTCGTGGACAAGCCACCATATTCACAGAGTTTACATGGCATTTGCCATTTTTCAGAATTGTGACAGAGCCACCAAAATTTTGTAGCAAAGCTACCAGAACTTCTCTTTGTCAAATAGCCCAACCCATGCAATCATGTATATATCATGCATAACAATCCATTCATATAATTATTTCAACATAAAGCCCATTATAAAAGTTATTACAAACTCGCCCATTTCACATTTTGGCCCACGAAATCTCATATCACATATAACCCATTTATCAATTATCATAAATGGCCCAATTATCAATATCACATATGGCCCATTTATCAAATATCACATATGGCCCAATTATCAAATATCACATATGGCCCACTTATCAAATATCACATATGGCCCATTTATCAAATATCACATATGGCCCATTTATCACTTTTATCGAAAAAGCTCGTTAAGGGTAATTTCGTAATTTTCATGACCTTAATACAAATTTCAAAATTTTATCATTAAGGTGATAACTATGTTATTCTTCCCGGTTTCACTAACTTGTGATTTCATCCACCGATTTATACGATATAGTCATCTAACCCATGAGATACGGTGTGAGATTACACATCTGATTACGGTGAGAACTACACTCTCCCGCTCGTCGATATCTAAACACACATCACGATGGATTAGAACACTAATATTTAATATAAAACTATTCTAATGTTAAGCGATCTAGATCTTACCCTCAGAATCTCGAACAACCACTATTTGTGATTTCTCTCCTATCAAAGGTTCAGAACCATGAGTCAACAATGGTTCGGGGGTAGGTACGACTTTGAATAATTGATTTTCACCGGATGAGGGTCCACAACTCGGTGGAAAGTCTTGAATTCCCAAAATAGTCCTTCTCTTGAATTTAGGGGAACAATGGAACCACCCCTCTTCCGAACACTATTAACAACTCTTTTCGTCCCTATCTTGATTGCCTCCATTGACAAATAAATGTTAGTCAAACTAATATTCCCTTATCACCACCAATTTATTTTAAGAGCGAATCGGCTTACCACATGATTCTTTCGTTCAAAAGGTGAAAGTCGATTGATAGAGTCCCTATGATAGAATCGATTAACTCAATACAATCTTATCAAAATAGAAGGATAAAAAAATAGAATCCCTTTTCGAAATAATCCCTTACCTTGACTGATGAAATCTCCTTTTTCACCCAATTTATAATAGCTATGATCAACTTAAGATGTAGAAAAGAAATTGGCACTCTACTATATCACTACAAAGAAAGAAGGATTTGATTGAAGGTGAAAAGATTAAAAAATAAAAGAAAGATTCAGCTAAGGTTTTACCATCAACATTCGGCCATGGTGAAATAAAAGGAAGAAAATTGTTTGAGAGATTTTTGTAAGTAGAAAGAGATGAAGAAGGGTAAAGGAAAATAAGGTGTTTAGGTTTCGGTTCTTTTCAAGAATGGAAGATGAACAAAGAAATGAATTAGAGGCTTGTGTGCATTCGACAAGGGTGAAAAGAAAAGAGAAGATGGCCTTCTAAGGTCTTGGTGATTTCGGCACTAGGAGGAAAGGTTTGAGAGAATAAACAAAATAAAACCAAAATTGTCAAAACTCAAATGGCTAAAAGAAAAGAAAAGAAAATGGTTTACCTTTTGTCCAATATACATTCAGCTAAGAGGAGAGAATTAGAGAGAAACAAGCTTTGAGAAAAAAACACCAAATGACCAAAAGAGAGATGTGCACAACTAGCTCCTAATTCATCCAAATGCCTTCAAAATTTTGGCCAACCCCTAGCCCCAAAAACCATCCAAATACATGGACATAAAGTCAAAGTTTAGCCACTCCAAACTTTCCAAAACATCTCCCCTTGTTTTAAGCCTTATGTCCCTCCTACATGCCTTTTCCATATGATTCTTTTCCTTAAGTTAACACTTGCCTTTTTCCCATGGTCTTTTTGCCATAAAAAAAATCCAACTCATCCTAATTCTTATCCATGATCGACACTTGCTAAGGAAAAGCAAAAATAAAAGCTTTCAAATTGCATGCTAGGAGATTCGAACCTCTCCCCTCAAGCAAACATACATGCGCCAACACCACCTTACTACTAGCTCATCTTATGCTAGTTTTTGTCACTTAAATTTACTTAAACCTCAAAGTCACTTGATCCACTTCAAATAAATGCTCCTTACTAAAATTTATTCTAATTCTGAATAGTTCTCAAGTCTTCTCAAGACTATACTAATCATGCAAAATTTAATTATACACAAGTTAAGCACCAAAACATGCATCATATCAATACTCAAATTTTAGGATGTTACAATATGACTCACGATGTTGGGATAATGATTATCTCAAGTCGAAGGATCATATACATATTAATCACTATAAGTAATGTTGTGACAATTACATAATAATCCAAGAAACATACTCATAGCGGTCACCCAATATGTTGTTCACACATATTCATGCATTGATTTTGACACTCCATATCAATGACAACTCTTTATCATCAATCAACTACATGTTAGTCTTAATGCATTATTGTTGTCCTAGTCAACAATAATACTTGACTAAGGATATTTTAAGAATAATAATATTATTCTCGTGACATTATTATAAAGCAGTTTATTTATACAGAGAAAGAAAAACTAAAATAATAATGACAATGTTTTATATTAATAAACATGGTAAATTAAGTATGTTATTACAACCATCTCATGATTGATCTTTGGGCATACTCTTACAATCTTCCACTAGCACTAAGACCAATCACTCATATATCTAATACCAGCGACTTAGTGTGACGATCATGCTTCACATTGTGTTAGAGGCTTAGTCAGGATCAACAATGTTATCATCTATAGTACTCAGATATCTCAACATCTCCTCGATCGATAATCTCTCAAATAAGATGATAGCGCCTAAGTATATGTTTGGATCACTGGTGAGATCTGGGTTCTTTAACTTGTGCAATAGCTCCATTGTTATCACATCAGAGTTCTATAACATCTGATATGCTAGGCACAATCCCTAGTCCAGTAATGAACTACTTGATCCAAACCGCTTCTTTTACTGCCTCACTGGCTACAATATACTCGGTCTTTGTTGTAGAATTAGCTACTGTACTTTACTTTGAACTCTTCCAGCTCACAACACCACCATTAAAGCAAAATACAAATCCTGATTGCGATCGAGAATCGTCCTTGTCAGTTTAGAAGCTGTCATGAGTGTAACCTTTTACACTTTACTCTTCCTCACCTCTATATATTAGGAATGTATCCTTAGTTCTTCTTAAGTACTTAAGAATATTCTTGACTGTGGTCCAGTGACCTTCACCGGGATCTACTTGGTACCTGCTCGTCATACTTAAGGCATACGAGACATCTGGACGTGTACACAACATGGCATACATGATAGATCCAATAGCGGAAGCATATGGAATTTTACTTTTTGTGGAGTTGAAGGAGACATTTCCTTCGAGAGTGAAATACCATGTCTCATAGGTAGGAATCCTTTTTTAGATTCTTCCATACTGAACCTTTTCAGTACTTTACCTATGTATGTACTTTGGCTTAGACCCAACAGTCTTCTTGATCTATCTCTATAGATCTTGACTCCTAAGATGTAAGTAGCTTCGCCCAAGTCCTTCATAGAAAAACAACTTCCTAACCAAGTCTTAATAGACTGCAAGGTAGGCATGTCATTTCCCATGATAAGTATGTCATCCACATACAGTACCAAGAATGTGATAGTGTTCTCACTAACTTTCTTGTAAATACATGGTTCATCTTCATTTTTGATAAAACCAAACTCTTTGATTGCATCGTTAAAATGAAGATTCCAACTTCGAGAAGCTTGCTTTAATCCATTAATGGATCTTTGTAGCTTACAAATCTTTCTAGCATCCTTTAGATTGACAAAACCTTCATGTTATGTCATGTACACATCCTCTTCAAGTTTCCCATTAAGGAAAGCTATTTTGACGTCCATCTACTAGATTTCATAATCATGTAATATAGCTATGGCGAGCAAGATCCTGATGGATTTAAACATAGCTACAGGAGAAAAGGTTTCATCATAGCCAACACCATGGATTTGGTGAAAACCTTTAGTGACAAATTGCACCTTGTATGTTTATACATTACCATCCATGTCGGTTTTCTTTTTGAAAACCCACTTGCACCCTATAGGTTTAGCCCCTTCGGGTGGGTCAATAAAAGTCCATACTTGATTTTCATACATGGAATCCATCTCAGATCTCATGGCCTCAAGCCATTTCTCAGAGTCTGGGCTCGTCACTACTTCTTGATAAGTCCTAGGCTCATCTTGATCTATAAGAAGAACGTCACCATGTGATGTAATGAGAAATCCATATCTCTCAGGTGCATGGCATTCTCTTAAAGATCTTCGCGGTGGTTGTGTTTCTACAATAGTTACTTGTTCCTCAATTTCTCGTGGAATTTGCTATTGTTCTATCTCTGGTTCAGTGGTATCTTGTGATTCTCGAATTTCTTCAAGTTCAATCTTTCTCCCACTTCCTTTTCTAAAAATAAATTCTATCTCTAGGAAAACACCAGTCTGAGCAACAAACATTTTGTTCTCAGTGGGATTAAAGAAATAATAACCTTTGGTTTCTTTCGGATACCCCAAAAAGATACACCTTTCAGATTTGGGTTCAAGCTTAGTAGACGTCTGACGTTTAACATAAGCTTCACAACCCTAAATTTTCATAAAAGACATACTAAGATGTTTCCTAGTCCACATCTCATATGGCATCTTTTGAACCGATTTAGATGGAACACGATTTAGTGTGAAAGTAGCTGTCTCAAATGCATGTCCCCCAAAGGAAGTCAGTAGATCAACATGACTCATCATGGATCGAACCATGTCTAATAGAGTTTGATTTCTTCTCTCAGAAACTCCATTCCATTGAGGAGTAGCAAGAGGAGTAAGTTGTGAGACAATCCCACATTCCTTCAATATATCATCAAACTCTAGGCTTAAATACTCTCCACCTTGATCAGATCGAAGTGACTTGATAGTTTTGCCTAGTTGATTTTGTACTTTATTTTTGAATTCCTTGAACTTTTCAAGGGACTCAAACTTATGGTGCATGAGATAAACATACCCATATCTACTGAAATCATCAGTGAAAGTAATGAAGTATTGAAATCCACCTCTAGCCTGTGTATTTATTGGTCCACATACATCAGAATGTATTAGGCATAATAAATCACTAGCTCATTCACTTTTGCCAGTAAAAGGAGATTTAGTCATTTTTCCCAATAAGCAAGATTCACATACTTCAAATTGTTCAAAAATAAATGAATCTAAGAAACCATCTTTATGGAATATGGATATACGTCTCTCACTTATGTGGCCCAAATGACAATGCCAAAGATAAGTTTGATTTGAGTCATTTATTTTAGATCTTTTAGTATTTATGTTGTAAATAGGATTCATTTGATCTAAAATATAGAGGCCATTAATCAATTGTGCCGAACCATAGAAAACATTATTGAGATAAAAGGAACAATAATTATTCTTAATAATTATATCAAAACCAATTTTATCTAAACAAGAAACTGAAATAATGATTTTAGTCAAACTAGGCCCAAAATAACAATCCTCTAAAAATAAATCAAGTTCACTAGGCAAAGATAAAGTATATGTTCCCACAGCTAATGCAGCAACTTTTGCTCCATTTCCAACTCGCAGGTCCACATCTCCTCTAGCCAATGTCCTACTCATTTATAGTCCCTGTACAGAAGTAAAAGTATGAGAACCACAACCAATATCTAATACCCAAGAAGTAGTAGTTGATAAATTAATATCAATAACATAAATACCTGAAGTAGACGTTCCACTTGTTTTGGCCTTCTTGACTTCCTCAAGATAGATAGGGCAGTTCCGCTTCCAATGTCCAGTCACACCACAATGAAAGCAATTTCCTTCCTTAGACACTCCACCTTTAGGTTTCATTGCAACCTTTCCTTTGCCAGGCTTGGGCTTACCTTTGCCCTTGGGCTTTGTCTAAACTTTGGCCTTTCCCTTGCCCTTGTTGTTTGGGACCATCAAGATGGGCTTGGGTCCAACCTTTTCATGTTACCTTTAGAGTTCGTAACATCTTGAGCAAGCTGTGGCGAGTCTTGTCAATTTCATTCATATTGAAATTAAGGACAAACCGGTCAGTAGCTATTCGGCAATGATTGCGAATAACATCGATGGCCAACTCTTGGCCCAATGGAAAACCAAGCTTAGATGGACTTTCAATATAGCCAATCATCTTAAGGACACGAGGTCCCTTGGGCTTCCTTCAGCCAACTTACATTGGAATAGGGCTTTAGAGATATCGAACCTCTCTTGCCGTGCTTGCCCCTGATAAAGTACTTTTAGTTGCTCGATCATATCATAAGCAACCATGTCTTCATGTTGCTTCTGAAGCTCAAGATTCATAGTGGCAAGCATAAGACATCCAACATCTACCATGTCATCGATATACTGCTTGTAAGCATCTTTATCATTTCTCGAGGCATTAACATGTGGTTCATTAGGAAGTGGTTGTTCAATGACATACAATTTTCGTTCTTGTTTGAGGACAATCCTCAAGTTATGGAACCAGTCAAGAAAATTCAAACCATTCAATTTGTCCTTCTCAAGGACCGATCGCAATGAGAGTGTGCTAGTAGTTGTAGCCATAATATATCTACAACAATTAAATATGCGTGTGAGTAAATTTACCAAGTTTATATCAATCATTAAAAAGAATTTATTAAATGATAAACCCACTATTTTATTTCAAAATTAATAACCCTCATATATTGATTTCGGAAAAACTTTCTCCAAAGTATTTCTAGTGGGTTAAGGATCCATATTTCACCTCATCTTAAGTCAGCTTTGGCTTTACTCTCAAGACTATGGTTATTTAGGTAAGCAACCTTTGCTAATTACATCATATGTAACTCCTAATATTTGGTGAACAACTCTTGTTCTAATCATCTTATGATTTATCCAATTTAATTGCCTTTAGGTTTCTAATCCTATTAGAGTAACCTAGTTAAGTCATTAACCAATTTTTAACCAAATAATATCACTTTTTTATTCTTGGCGTTTAACCAAGATAAATAGTAGTACTTCGCTTTGGCATAACCTACATAGTATTGATCGAGGCCTTAACGAGGCAAAATTGGAAGGCCATGTTGACTTAATATTTTAATAGAGGATTTTATTAAGGATGTTCCATCTCACCAATTATGATCTACTTTAATCCATTTAGTCTTTTAATTAGTCTCATCAATTAATGGGGTTTATTATTAAATTTTAATATATAAAAGTGGTATGCTTTAGACATCCATAGCATCTTATACATGAATAAATAAAGCAATAAATAAATGCAATAGTTATAGCCCATAAACTAAGGTGATTCAACCCAAGCCAATGGGAGAACCAAAAGGAAACCTAAAGGTGTAAGCAGTTCCACAAACTATCAATCCATAATAGTTGTCCCAACTTCCTTCTCGTCTAGCCCACAGCAACTCTTGCAAATTACAATATGCAGAAACTCATTTTACATACGATAGATTAAGATGAGAAGAGAAATACAAGAGAATAGTAGTAAGGCAAGACACGCAGGCAGTATTTATATATATAAAATTACAACCTTTTATCAAATGGGTCATCGGGCTATAACTTTGCATTTCAAACACCGTGCATGTAAAAAATAGCATATATAATTCAATGATTTTGCTAAGGTGAATTATAAAATATCCTTTCAACCTTTTGTGGCCCATCAAGTTTATAAATTTCTTTTATCAACAAAACATACTGTAATAAGAAGATGGAGCCTCCGCGGTACAAATCGCATACCCCAGTCAAATGAAACCTCACGATTTGATAACTTTTATCAACAGAATCGTGTTTTCAGGATTTTAATCCTTGAGGTTTCATATCGGAACAACCCTTGTTCCACTTGCCAGTTAACCCTTACTGGAAACTGTAAATACCACCGTCGCAATATTACAAATTTGTTAATAGTTAACTGTAATAACATAAAATCGAATAGGCCACAACACCATGATTAACATTTAATCAATTATCGAAAGGAACAGTTATCAGGTTATGCTTAAAGGATTTAAACAACCGAAAACATCGTAAAATCAAAGCATGCATCTCATACAATTGCATCACCCAAGTATTTAAACTCGAGTCCGTATCACACAAGTGGCTCTGATACCACTATTGGATCACCGAAACCCCCATGGCGCAGTGAAATAAAATTAATCCCGGTGATTCAAACCATGAATCCATGTGTGAGGAACGAATCGGGGTGAAATAAAGGTTTTGAAGTTACCAAAATTTCAATCGAGTAGAGCAATGACGCCTCGACAACAAGAGTTACGATCTCTTCGTCGAACCAAGTCGCAAACTTTACGATGTCACCTCACGTAATCCACCGATTTGACTATGAATGGCAGAAATCTCCAAAAACTATTTTCAAAGGTTTTATTTGCTTGACGGCTGCTAGACTTTTCCAAGCAAAAATTCTTAAGGTTTTTCTTCACTTATTACTTTTTATAATCGGTATTTCTTTTATAAATTATAAAATTAAATAATTATAATAATGTTTTAATGAAAATTATAATTACATTAATTATACCAAAAAGTTAGAATTACATTAATTATAACATGGATTTGATAAACTATATTTATTTAAATTTATATACGAACCAAATTCATATATTAATTACGATTATGTGTACAACATCCTTGTACATATAATATATTCAATATTTGATTGCCCAATTAAATTAATTATTTAATTAATTTAATTCATATGACAATCAAACACAATACCAACTATGTTTCATTCCGTTCATTTCAACTATAGGGTGTGACCCTGTAGGTTCTTTTAACGTTAGCAGTAATACTAGAATGATTCTAATGTCACAAACAATGAGTGGCATCTAGCAATGCATCATTGCTACCTAAGTTACAAGAAGTCATGATTCGACATAACATTTTGTGATTAACCTTTCATGCATTAATCCTTAAGTACTTTATCTCTGGAATGGATACAAGTCATGGACTAGTCACACTTGTATAGTCCATTCCATGTTTCTTGATATGTTGAGTAGACTATGATATACAAATTAGTATGACATCTCATGTCAACTTATTTGAGCATGGCCATGCATTTCTAGTCTCACTCAATCAAGTGACCTAAGATATTACTCCCATTATGTGGGAGGGACTTATCCTATATTGATCAACAATATCCCTCTACATAGATTGTGGTATATCCAACATCAACCTTTATAGAACAACCAGTTATAGTGTACGTTTGACTGTATCAAAATATACGACTCACGATGTTGGGATAATGATTAGCTCAAGTCTAAGGATCATATACATATTAATCACTATGAGTAATATTGTGACAATTACATAATAATCCAAGAAACATACTCATAGCGGGTCAGTCCAATATGTTGTTCTCTAACACACATATTCATGCATTGATTTTGACACTCCATATCAATGACAACTTTTTATCATCAATCAACTACATGTTAGTCTTAGTGCATTATTATTGTCCTAGTCAACAATAATACTTAACTAAGGATATTTTAAGAATAATCATATTATTCTTAGGACATTATTATAAAACAGTTTATTTGTACACACAGAAGGAAAAACTAAAATAATAATGAGAACGCTTTATATTAATAAACAATGTAAATCAAGTATGTTATTACTACTATCTCATGATTGATCTTTGGGCATACTCTTACATCTAGGAGCTGTTGGATCGTGGTTTTATCTGACCAAGTATGTCTCTGTGGGGAGCACCGGTGCTGTTTGTGAAGAAGGAGGATGGGTCGATGCATATGTGCATTAATTATCGTCAGTTGAATAAGTTGATAATTAAGAACAAGTACCCGCTGCCGAGGATTGACGACTTGTTTGATCAACTCAAAGGGGCTTCAGTCTTTTTGAAGATAGATTTGAGGTCAAGATATCATCAGCTCAAGGTCAAGGAAGCGGATATTCATAAGACGTCGTTTGAACTCGCTATGGTCACTATGAGTTTTTAGTGATGCCGTTTGGGTTGACGAATGCACCAGCTGCGTTCATGGATATGATGAACCGAGTATTCTAACCCTATCTGGATCAGTTTGTTATAGTATTCATAGATGACATCCTAGTATATTCCAAGACAGAGGAAGAGCATGACTCACATCTTCGGGTGGTTCTACAGATTCTGAGAGAGAAGAAGCTGTACGCCAAATTTAGTAAGTGTGAATTTTGGTTGAAAAAAATTACCTTTTTAGGTCATGTGCTGTCTGCTGAGGGGATTAGGGTTGATCTTCAGAAGATTGAAGCTGTATTGGATTAGAAACCGCCTAAGTCTGTGGTAGAAATTTGAAGTTTCTTAGGCTGGCAAGGTACTACAGAAGGTTTGTTGAAGGATTCTCCTTAATTTGGCACCCTTAACTAAGTTGTTGAGGAAAGGGGTACAATTTGTTTGGACTGACAAGCAGCAGGAAAGCTTTGAGAAGCTAAAGAGGATCTTAACAGAGGATCCAATTTTGATTTAGCCTGAAGTAGGGAAAGAATTCATTGTTTATTGTGATGCTTCACACATGGGGCTAGGGTGTGTGTTGATGCAAGATGGGAAGGTGGTCGCGTATGCATCTCGGTAGTTAAAATCGCATGAGATAAACTATCCCATGCATGATCTAGAGTTGGCTGCGGTAGTGTTCGCTCTGAAGATCTATAGACGCTACCTATATGGAGAGAAGTTCGTTATCTACATTGACCACAAGAGTTTGGAATATCTCCTTACTCAGAAGGAGTTGAATTTAAGGCAGCGAAGATGGGTTGAGCTATTGAAGGACTATGATTGCTCGATCGAATACCATCCGGGTAAAGCTAACGTGGTGGCAGATGCGTTAAGTCAGAAGGTAATATCGAATTTGAGGGCGATGTTTGCCCATCTCAGCCTGTATGATGATGGGAGTTTGTTAGATGAACTTCAGGTGAAGCTGACGTGGATCGGTCAGATTAAAGAGAAGTAGTTGTTGGACGATGTCTTGAGTGCTCGACTACTGCAGGTATAGAATGGTGGGGTAGAGGATTATAGTCTGAACAATGATGGGGTTTTGTGTTTCGTGAGAGGGTTTACATGCCGAAGGATGTTGGGTTAAGGCAGATGATTCTTTAGGAGGTGCATAGTAGCCCATACGCTATGCATCCTAGTGGGAGTAAGATGTATCGGGATCCGCGTGAATAGTTTTGGTGGCCTAGTTTAAAGTGAGAGATTATCAAGCTCGTGGGTAAATGTTTAACGTGTCAGCAGGTGAAAGTGAAACATTAGTTGCCTTCAAGGTTATTGCAGCCGATGAAGATTCTACAGTGTAAGTGGGAAAGAATCACGATGGACTTTGTTAGTGGGCTACCTCTTACGCCTACTAAGAAAGATTCAGTATGGGTGATTATTGATCAATTGATGAAGTCCACCCACTTCATACCTATTTGTGTCGACTATTCTCTACAGAAGCTAGCTAAACTATATGTGGCAGAGATTGTGAGGTTGCATTGGGTACCAGTGTCGATCATATCGGATAGAGACCCTAGGTTTACGTCACGATTTTGGAAGGCACTGCATCAGGCATTGGGTACAAGACTGGACTTTAGCACTACTTTTCATCCACAGACTGATGGTCAGCCTAAGAGGGTAATTCAGATCTTGGAAGATATGTTGAGAGGTTGTGTCATAGACTTCAGGGGTAGTTGGGAAGAGTTTCCACTGTTGGCAGAATTCGCATACAACAATAGCTACCAGTCTAGTATTCAGATGGTGCCCTATGAAGCATTTTATGGATGGAGGTGTCGTACTCCTACTTGCTGGACGGAATTGGGTGAGCATAAGATCCTAGGTCTAGAATTGGTTTCAAAAAGAAGAGAAAGTTAAGTTAATTTAGACTCGGTTAAAAGAAGCCTCCGACAGGTAGAAGTCATATGCACATCTGAAGTGAAAGGAAATAGAGTTTGCAAGTGGTGATCAGGTTTTCTTAAAAGTTTCACCGTGGAAGAAGGTGATGAGGTTTGACGGAAGGGCAAGCTAAGTCCCAAGTTTATCAGGCCTTATCGGGTATTGAAACGTGTGGGACCAGTGGCGTATCAGCTTGAATTACCTTAAGAATTGAAACAGATACATGACGTGTTCCATGTCTCGATGTTGAGGCATTACCGATCTGATCCATCTCACATTGTGTTAGTGGAGGAGATTGAGGTAGGACCAGACCTGTTATTTGAAGAGGAACCAATGCAGATTTTAGATCGAGACATTAAAGTGCTGAGAAGGAAATCAATTCCATTGGTCAAAGTCTTGTGGTGAACTCACGGTGTGGAAGAGGCGACGTGGGAACCAGAGGCTATTATGCGACAGCAATTCCCTCACCTCTTTTGACCAGGTAATTTTGAGGCCCAATTTTCTTTAAGGGGGTAAAACTATAACATCCGGGATGAAACACCCCAAACCCGGCCCATGAGCCACGACCAGATCTGGTATGTTCCTCGGGAAAAACGATTCAACTTGTTTATTTCTTTGGAAAACTTTAAGTGATTTTAGAGAAATATTTGATTTGGGTTCAAGTTGAAAACATAAATATTTTTCAAAGATTTCGTTTTGTTAAAACTTCATGGTTATATTTCTAAACCATGAGTTACCGGTAAAAGTCGACTCTTTAAAGTTTGTTAATTAAATTGAAAATCATTTGTATTTTAGATGTCACAACATTTCTCATTTATTATTAAGAAAATTTGCTTACTTTAATTTGATAAGTATCGTGCAATAACAAAAAAAAAAAGTGCATGCATAAACAGTTCATACTATAGCCTTATTACATGAAAAATAAACCCAAAATAAAATTTAAAGAACTTATATAAAATAAAATGTCCAACTAATAAAATTCGTGCTGAGCATGGTCACCACTAAGCTCCTGCCGAGCCGGTCCATTACTGATCGACACCTGAAAAATATTCCCACAACGGGGTGAGTCATACAGACTCAATGTGTACAACCAACACTAAGTCCCAATAGTTATGGCATATCAAATCATACATATTCATATAGCATTTAAATAAAATGATGCAATCCCGAACCCAAACCTAGATGCCATCCGCTACACATCACCGTACCAGCCATCACACCGTGGGGACTACTAAGTCAACCCTCCATCCGCTACACATCATCAAAGGCAGTCGCTGCAGTCGACGTGCTCATCGCCCTTATATATTTTGGCATAGCCACCAGATAATTAATCGTGACATAGTCACCACATTCAGATATTTGTGACATAAGTCACCACATTCAGATATCGTGGTAAAGACCACCAGATCACTTCCCCTTTACATATCACCCATATGCCCCATGTCATACAAAACATGCAAATATTATACCTTATGCTTTATTCACATTCTTATAGTTGTACTTATGTGCCATAATGGATATTTATCACAATATACTCATAGTAGGAGTAGGAAAACGTACCTGAGTACTTCGTACCATTACATGGTACCTTAGCCATAATCTTACACTTTTATATTAACACATATAGTAAATTAAAGCCGTAAATCTATCAAGATTTAGTGCGGGGTACACACCTGATTCACTTAGTGAGTTCACTGAAATCCCGAAAATCCCGATCTAAGCTTTAGATCCTTTAGTTCCTATATCTGGCCAACACTAGGCATATTAGCAAAACCTATTCGGCTATAACCAAATCTCGAAAGATTATTGCAACCAAAAACTTACCTTGTCGCCAATTGGATTAAAAATCAAATCACGAAACTTTGCTATGTCCCTTCTTGTAATCGGCCAAGCACTAGATCACTTCACAGGTTAGTTTTTGGCTTTTAACCGAAGTAAGAAATAGATCTAAGTTCCTAAATAGGCCTTGGCCGAATGTCTAATATGACTTACCTTAAATCATTAAAGTCCGAAAGATCCTCCTTTGTAGTTGATGACACCTAATTCCGAAGCCTCCTTAATCTGATGGGCGACACCCTTGCTTGAAGTCCCAAGGAGTTTTACTATCTTTGCTAGATAGTAATTGCTTTGCTTGGGTTGAGATCTAATGAACAATCGGCTATGGGCTAGGAAGTTCTTACTTTCGGGTTTAATGAAACTTATAAGAAGAAGAGGAAGATTGATGATGATAATTGGCTTTAATGGAAGAGTATGGGACCTAGGAGGAATCGGCAATGGTGAATATAGGAGGAAGAAGATTTGACTTGACAAAATAAAAGAGAAAAGAGGATATTGCTAGAGAATTGACAGAGAGAAAGGAAGGAAAAGGAAAAAGAATGAATAATGGCCTTAATTCCTCCTTTGGCCGAAAATACTAACCTTAGTCTCCCCCAATCGGCCAACTCTTCTCTCTCAATCCAATCCCTTATTTTTCTCTCCCTTACCCTTTCAAAAATAATTTAAAAATAAGTCATCACTTATCTCCTACCTTAGCCAAAATTTCCAAAAGAATTAGACCTCATCTTAAACTCCTCCCATAGACTCCCCATGCCGTCCATTACTTCCCCTTGTTGCTGCAAAAATAAAAGCTTTATTTAGCTTCCCATGCGACTCGAACCTTGGCCCATTTACACCTATTGGTGGCGTCATTTACAGAGGCCCTAAGTGGCGCCTCCAAGCCACTTAGAGAAGCCCATCTTTTGTCTAATTTCCCCCTTTTATTTTCTTAAAGCCTATCAGGCTTAACTCCCTCTTTTAGACTTTAAATTAAATAATTTCTAAGGCATTCACCTACACACTAAGGTTCACAAAATTCATAGAACACATTCAGAATATTCATAAGCATGTTATTTCACACAATTTAGCAATAATGCGTAAGCCATAATCCATGATATTATAGTTCTACCCCCTTAAAATAATTTCGTCCTCGAAATTACATGGCTGAAATAAGTGAAGGTATTGCTATCGCATTGCTTCTTCTGGTTCCCACGAAGCCTCTTCTGCTCCATGATTACGCCATAAAACCTTGACTAGCAGAACTGACTTCCTCTAAAGCACCTTCACATCTCACTCCGAATCTGAATCGGCTCTTTCTCATAAGACTGATCTAGTCTCAACTCCACCTCTTCAACCGGAACTACGTGAGATGGATCCGATCGATATCGACGTAGCATGGAATCATGAAATACGTCGTGCATCTACTTCAATTTTGGATGCAACTCCAACTGGTATGCCACTGGTCCAACTCGCCTTAATATCCGATAAGGTCCAATGAACCTTGGACTTAGCTTTCCTTTGTGACCAAATCTCATTACCTTCTTCCAAGGTGAAACTTTGAGAAACACTTGATCTCCCATAGCAAATTCAATCTTCTTTCGTTTGAGATCTGCATATGACTATTGCCTATCAGACGCCTCCTTCAACCGTGCCCGAATTATCTTAACCTTCTTTTCGAATTCTGCCACAATTTTCGGTCCCAAAATTTGACGTTCCCCTAATTCCATCCAACACGTAGGAGTGCGACACTTCCGTCCATACAGTGCTTCGTATGGTGCCATTTTAAAACTGGCCTGATAGCTGTTGTTGTAAGCAAATTCTGCTAGAGCAAATATTCTTCCAAACTTCCTCTGAAGTCTACCACACAGCCTCTTAACATATCCTCTAACACTTGGATCACCCGTTCTGACTGGCCGTCTGACTGTGGATGAAAAGCCTACTAAAATCCAATCTAGAGCCTAAAGCCTGATGTAGAGCTTTCCAAAATCGAGATGTAAACCTTGGATCCCTATCCGAGATAATCGACACCGGCACTCCGTGCAACCTTACAATCTCCGCTACATACAACCTTGCTAACTTTTGTAGGGAGTAGTCAACCCGCACTGGAATAAAATACGTGGACTTGGTCAGCCGATCCACTATCACCCATACCGTGTCCTTCTTAGTAGGCGTAAGGGGAAGCCCACTAACGAAGTCCAAGGTAATTCTTTCCCACTTCCACTGTGGAATCTGTATTGGCTGAAGCAATCCCGATGGAACTTGATGTTCAGCCTTAACTTGCTGACACGTTAAGCACTTGTCAACAAATTCAGTCACTTCCCGCTTAAGACTAGGCCACCAAAACTATTCCCTTAGATCCTTATACATCTTACAGGATGCATAGCATAAGGGCTACTATTCGATTCCCAAAGAATTCTCTGCCTAAGTTCTTCATTCTTCGGCATACAGACCTTACCCTTGAAGCATAATACTCCCTCCTCATTAATGCCATAATCTTCCAACTCTCTATTCTGTACTTGCCGTAACTTAACCCTTAGATCCTCATCCATTAACTGACTTTCCTTCACCTCATTCAACCATGTCGATTTGACTTGCAACTCTGCCAGCAAACTTCCATCATCATACAAGCTCAGATGTGCGAACATTGCCCTCAGATCTAATACAACTTTTCGACTTAAGGCATCTGCCACCACATTTGCCTTGCCCGGGTGATACTCTATGGAACAATCATAGTCTTTCAATAATTCCACCCACCTTCGCTGTCTCAGGTTCAACTCCTTTTGAGTCACCAAATACTTAAGGTTTTTGTGGTTTGTGTAGATCACTGACTTCTCTTCATAAAGATAGTGCCTCCATACTTTAAGAGCAAAGACCACTGTCGCCAACTCCAAATCATGCGTCGGGTAGTTAACCTCGTGTGGCCTTAGTTGTCAAGATGCATAAGCAACTACCTTCCCGTCTTGCATAAGGACACCTCTCAACCCTGTATGGAAAGCATCATAATACACCACAAAATCCTTCCCCACCTCGGGCTGAATCAAAATGGGAGCTTCAGTCAAAACTCTCTTAAGCTTTTCAAAGCTCTCCTATTGCTTATTTGTCCATACAAAAGACACTTCCTTTCTCAATAACTTTGTCAAAGGTGTGGCTATTGATGAGAACCCTTCCACGAACCTTCGGTAATAGCATGCTAATCCTAAGAAACTCCAAACTTTCGCCACTGACTTAGGAGGTTTCAGTCCAAAACTGCCTCAATCTTCCGAGGATCCACCCTTATTCCTTCAGCGGATACCACATGTCCTAAAAACGTAACCTCCTTAAGCCAAAATTCACACTTGTTGTATTTGGCATAGAACTTCTTCTCCCTCAACACTTGCAACACTATCCGGAGATGCTCGTCATGCTCTTCCTCGGACTTCGAACACACCAAAATATCGTCTATGAACACGATAACGAACCGATCTAGATAGGGTTGGAAAACCCGATTCATCATGTCCATAAACAAGGCTGGGGCATTTGTCAATCTGAACGGCATTGCCAAAAACTCATAATGCCGTACCTTGTTCGAAAAGCCATCTTATGGATATCGCCTCCTTCACCTTAAGTCGATGATAACCGCATAGTAGATCTATCTTTGAGAATCTGTGGCCCTTTAAGTCGATCAAACAAGTCATCAATCCTTGGCAAAGGGTACTTGTTCTTGTTGGTCAGCTTATTCAACTGACGATAATCTATGCACATACGCATAGTTCCATCCTTCTTCTTCACGAATAAGACCGGTGCTCCCCATGGAGACACACTGGGTTGGATAAACCCACGGTCTAGTAATTCTTGGATCTGATCCTTTAGCTCAACCAACTCCTTTGGTGCATTCTGTATCGGGTAATTGACACAGGAGCTATACCCGGCAGCAAGTCAATTCTGAACTCCACTTCCCTATCCGGGGTTGTTCCAAGTAACTCTTCCGAAAAACATCCACAAACTCCCTTACGGTTCTAACTCCACTAACTCCCCCTTCTTTTGCATCCAACGCACTAATGAAGGCCAAAAATGCCTTGCACCCTTTCTGTACCATCTTATCAGCCTTCAAAGTAGAAACTACGTTAGACAAGTAGTTCCTTCTTTCTCCTATCATAACTATCACCTCATCCTCTGGGGTCCTTAACTCCATTCGCTTAGCTACACAATCCAATACAGCCCGATGCTCCACTAGCCAATCCATACCAAGTATAAGATCAAATTCCCCGAAGGGTAATTCCATTAAGTCGGCAGGAAATACCGCTCCTTGAAGCTCCAAAGGTACTCTCCGAAACATCTTATTCACTACTACAGTTTGACCTAGTGGGCTTACTACAATCATCCCCCTACTAGATAGTTCAGAGGCTATTCCTAGAGTTTCAACTACTTTACATGCAACATAAGAATGGGTCGAGCCCACATCAATCAAAGCAACATAAGGCTTGCCAAATATAAGGAATGTACCGGTTATGACGTCTGGCGCGTCTCCGTCCTCCCTCCGACAAACCGCATAAACCAAACCCGGCTGCCTGGCCTCCGTGTTACCAACACCTCGGCTCGGTGTTCCCCGTCCTCTACCAGCACCATTACCTCTACCATTCAAACCACGGCCCCGCTGAGGCTGCTGTCCACCCCTTCCAGCCTGATTAGGACCTTGACTTACTGGTCGTCCCCCTTCGGTTCCCACAGGACAATCCTTAATCATGTGGTCCTTGGATCTACACTTGAAGCATCCTCTTATCTTCTTCCAACACTCTCCTAAATGCTTCTTCCCACATTGGGCACAAGTACGATACTGCCCTCCAGTAGTTGCCTGCTGACCTCGTAGCCCATCAACTCTAGGCCTCTTTTGCTCATTCCTTGAAGACCCTAAAAATCCAAAGCCTCTCTCTTGCCTATTCCATCAGTGTTCTGCCTTACAAAATCCTTGACACCCTCGGCTACCTTGGCCTTCTCCACCAACACAGTAAACTTTCGCTCTTGCTGTAGAGGTATCAATAGTCTCAAGTCATCCCTCAGCCCGTCCTCAAACCGGACACACCACTCATGCTCAGTTGACACTATGCCTCGAGCATAATGGCTCAGCCTTAGAAATTCAGCTTCGTACTCCGCCACAAACTTGTTCCCTTGAATCAGCCCCAGAAATGCCTTCCTCTGTGCATCGATGTAATGAGTACCAACATACTTCTTCTGGTATGCCGCCTTAGCATAATCCCAAGTGAGTTCCTCAACTGTAACACCATCCCTAACCGTGAGCCACCATTGATATGACTCATCGCGGAGAAGCGACACCAACCCTTTCAGTTTTTCCTCGGTAGTTAAATTGAGCTCATCCATAATCCGCTTAGTCGCCTCCAACCAATACTCAGCGGCACCAGATACACCACGGAACACCTCTGCTCCGTTGGCTCAGAGTCGCTCAGGTACCGACTTCTGAGCTCCCATGCCTCCACCTGCTCTAGTCACCCTTTCCAAAACCCGTAGCATTGCCTGTGACACTGCGTCATCCCCCGTCTGATCGTGATATTTGACATCAACGGCTGATGGTGGTGGCATTTTATTTTCGGATCCTTGACCCGATCTAACGGGTTTCGACACAGTCATTCGGCCTCTACCACGGCCTCAGACGTTACGTTCCACCCGTCCTTGAATTCATACTTCCACTTTGCGTTTATCTAATTAAAGAATTTTATAGATTAGTTTTGTTCCACTGATTTATCACGAACAGTTTTATGTTTAATAGTTCTAAGGAGTAGTTCTTTCGATTTCATACACATACAGTTTCATTTCATTCATTCAATCACATTTATGAACTTGCGTTCATTATAGAGAAATGTTGTAGTTGTCGTTGTTTGTTGTTTTCCACTACCTAGGGGTATTTCCGTAATTTTATCCTATAGGGGTATTTTGGTAATTTTTCAAATTAGGGCATTTGAAAATTTTTCAAAGTAGAGATTTTGGTATTTTTATAAAATTGAAATGCTTGGTAAGAAAATTTCAAGGGTAAAATGGTAATTTTATACACTAGGGGTATTTTTGTAATTTTACAAACTAGGGTCATTTCGGTAATTTTTTGCAAAACATGGTTTCTGGTGACTTTTCAAAACAAGGGTATTTTTAAAGATTTCTAATTTGAGGGTACTTCGGTAATTTTCCTCACTGAGGGTATTTTGTTCATTTGTACAGGTTAGGGGTAAATTGGTCATTTTGCAAATCAAGGGTAATTTTCGTAAATTTTCCAAGTCAGGATATCATAATATTTGTAAAATAGAGTTTTTTGGATATTTGTAAGGTACGAGAATCTTCATAAAAACTATGGGTAGTATGGAAATTTTATGAACCAAGGGCATTTTAGTAATTTAATTTTTTTCCAACCAGGGGTATTTAGGTCATTTTAGTAAATCAAGAATATTTTGGAAAATTTTTCAAAATAGTTTTCCTACACATCAAAGGGGTAATTTGGTGATTTTAAGACTAGGGTTTTTATAAAAATATGGCTAGTCCCTTTCGGGTTTTAGTTATTGGGTTTAGCATGTGGCTGAGTCCTCCTGGTTAGGGTGAACCATCACTACGCACCAGGTAGGATTCAAGTGGGTAGGAGGTGAGTCACTAGGACTTCTTAAATACCAAGCTCCCACTGAAACCAATCCTAGACATGCGCATAATGGTTGCCACACCCTAACTCGGTGACTTAGACATAGGTTTGTTTAATAGGGCATTAAAGTTTTATGCAATTTTGTGTTGGAGTAAGCTAATCCTAGGGTTTAATAACTTAATATACTAATATATGTCCCTATAAATCCCACATACAATCACAAAAGAGTTAGGAGTACTTACCTGGTGGACTTTGGGCCGGAGACTCAGGTGCCATGCCAGAGAAACTTGCTCGTTTCTTAGTAAAACCCATTTTCAAAAAAAAAAACATTTTGGGCCCTAAAAGCCCTCAAAGCCGAGTTTTGAATCGGTCTCTGACACCAAACTGAAACACCCCAAACCTGGCCCACGAGCCACGACCAGATCTGGTATGTTCCTCGGGAAAAACGATTCAACTTGTTTATTTCTTTGGAAAACTTTAAGTGATTTTAGAGAAATATTTGATTTGGGTTCAAGTTGAAAACATAGATATTTTTCAAAGATTTCGTTTTGTTAAAACTTCATGGTTATATTTCTAAACCATGAGTTATGGGTAAAAGTCGAGTCTTTAATGTTTGTTAATTAAATTGAAAATCATTTGTATTTTAGATGTCAAAACATTTCTCATTTATTATTAAAACAATTTGCTTACTTTAATTTGATAAGTATCGTGCCATAATAAAAAAAATTAAGTGCATGCATAAGCAGTTCATACTATAGACTTATTACATCAAAAATAAACCCAAAATAAAATTTAAAGTACTTATATAAAATAAAATGTCCAACTAATAAAATTCATGCTTGAGCATGGTCACCACTAAGCTCCTTAGGCCGGTCCATTCTTGATCGACACCTAAAAATATTCCCTAGCGGGTGAGTCATCTGAGACTCAATGTGTACAACCAACACTAAGTCCCAATAGTTATGGCATATCAAATCATACATATTCATATAGCATTTAAATAAAATGATGCAATCCCAAACCCAAACCTAGATGCCATCCGCTACACATCACCCGTACCAGCCATCACACCGTGGGGACTACTAAGTGAACCCTCCATCCGCTACACATCATTGAAAGCGATCATTTGCGATTGACGTGCTCATCGCCCTTATATATTGTGGCGTAGCCACAAGATAATTAATCGTGACATAGTCACCACATTCAGATATTTGTGACATAAGTCACCACATTCAGATATCGTGGTAAAGACCACCAGATCACCTCCCCTTTACATATCACCCATATGCCCCATGTCATACAAAACATGCAAATATTATGCCTTATTCTTTATTCACATTCTTATAGTTGCACTTATGTGCCATAACGGATATTTATCATAATATACTCATAGTAGGAGTAGGAAAACGTACCTGAGTACTTCGTACCATTACATGGTACCTTAGCCATAATCTTACACTTTTATATTAACACATATAGTAAATTAAAGCAGTAAATATATCAAGATTTAGTGTGGGGTACACACCTGATTCACTTAGTGAGTTCACTGAAATCCCGAAACTCCCGATCTAAGCTTTAGATCCTTTAGTTCCTATATTCGGCCAACACTAGGCATATTAGCAAAACATATTCGGCTATAACCAAATCCCGAAAGATTATTGCAACCAAAAACTTACCTTGTTGCCAATTGGATTAAAAAACACTAGATCACTTTACATGTTAGTTTTCGACTTTTAACCGAAGTAAGAAATAGATCTAAGTTCCTAAATAGGCCTTGGCTGAATGTCCAATATGACTTACCTTAGATCTTTAAAGTCCCAAAAGATCCTTCTTTGTAGTCGACAGCACCTAATTCCCGAAGCCTCCCTTAATATAGAAGTGGACGACACCCTTGCTTGAAGTCCCAAGGAGTTTCGGCTATCTTTGCTAGATAGTAATTGCTTTGCTTCGGGTTGAGATCTAATGAACAATCGATTAGGGGCTAGAAAGTTCTTACTTTCGGCTTTAATAAAACTTGTGAGAAGAAGAGGAAGATTGATGATGATTATTCAGCTTTAATGGAAGAGTATGGGACCTAGGAGGAATCGACAATGGTGAATATAGGAGGAAGAAGATTTCGGCTTGACAAAATAAAAAGAGAAAAGAGGATATTGCTAGAGAATTCAGCAGAGAGAAAGGAAGGAAAAGGTAAAAGAATGAATAATGGCCTTAATTCCTCATTTGGCCGAAAATACTAACGATAGTCTCCCCCAATCGGCCAACTCTTTTCTCTCAATCCAATCCCTTGTTTTTCTCTCCCTTACCCTTTCCAAAATAATTTTAAAATAAGTCATCACTTATCTCCTACCTTAGCCAAAATTTCCAAAAGAATTAGACCTCATCTTAAACTCCTCCCATAGACTCCCCATGCCGTCCATTACTTCCCCTTCTTGTTGCAAAAATAAAAGCTTTATTTAGCTTCCCATGCGACTCGAACCTTGGCCCATTTACACCTGTTGGTGGCGTCATTTACAGAGGCCCTAAGTGGCACCTCCAAGCCACTTAGACAAGCCCATCTTTGTGTCTAATTTCCCCCATTTATTTTCTTAAGGCCTATCAGGCTTGACTCCCTCTTTTAGACTTTAAATTAAATAATTTCTAAGGCATTCACCTACACACTAAGGTTCACAAAATTCATAGAACACATTCAGAATATTCATAAGCATGCTATTTCACACAATTTAGCAATAATGCGTAAGCCATAATCCAAGATATTACACGGGATTTAGGGGCTTTGCATTTAGTATGTTTCTATGTGTTTGGTATGCCCTATCTATTAATTTGTTATGTTTGGGGGCCCCGAGAAAGCTCGGGGTTAAGCTTAAGCCTTGGCAGAAAATTTCAATTTTAGGCACTGTAGGGGAGAGCTGGTTGGGGTAGGTCTTAAGTATTATTTCTTGTGTTTGTTGACATAAGAAAAGGAGTGGTAAAGTGGCAAGGAGACGCCACTTGTGATACAGGTAAGTAACACCACAGGGGAGCAGTGAGAGAGTAGGTTCGAGTCGAATGGTTTACTTTTTGGGAATTCTTTTTGGCATCTAGAAGGGAAGTGATGGATTCGGCTAGAGACCTTGAAGAGTGGGAGTGGACTAATTCAAATATTTCAAATTGGAGGCTAAGAGTGAAAGGTGGAAGTTGAATCTTTCAAACTAATTCAAATAGGGGATGGGAGTGAAAGTAGGAAATGAACATGGATTTGGTGGCTTGTTAGTAGGGTTGACTGAATGTGCTTTGGGTTGGAGGAGGGAGCTTTCGATTTTGGGGGCTAAGCAAGGTGCATGTGTTGAAAGTGGTCGTGGACATTTCTTTCATCTTTGGTTCACTTTCATTTTTGAGGTGTGTGTGTGTAGGTGTGTGTCGTTACTTCCATAGGTTACTTTTGTAACAGCCCAGTTTAGACCCTAGTCAGAACAGTGGTTTCGAGACCACAAATCCAAGGTCAGAATAATAATTTAATATTATTTTTTGTGTGAATAGTATGCAACATGGTCTGTGTGAAAGTTCTGTGTGATGATTTGATCGTTTTAGTGTCGGATTAAGAGAAATGACTTAATTGCGTAAAGATTAAAAGCTATGTGCTGATTTATAAGTATCTAAATGTTGATGTCCTTTAAATATGGATGCTTTATGATGCAATTTAACCAAGTTTTAAGATAGTGGGTGGTAATGGACAACTATAACCTTGGTAATTATATGTTCTAATTATTAACTGAAAGGATAAAATAGTAAATAGTTAAATAATATGTGTTTAATGAAATCAAAGCATGAAAATTGTCATTCTTGTTCATCTTGGTGTCAAAAATAGCAAAGAAAATAAAAAAAAAGAAAGCTAGGGTTTGGCCATTGTTAAGCAAAAATTTAGGTATGTTTTCAGTTTTTCATAATTTCTACGTTTTTGTAATAGTTGCTTCGTGCTCTAGCTAGCCCATATTGTAATTTTGTAAATTGATGATGTTTTTGTGATGAGCCATTGAGGAATGCTTGAGCTATGTGCTAGATGATAGTGAAATATAAAGACTTGGTGTTGGATTAACATGTTTTGTCTTTGAATTTTTGTTGAAATTGAGTAAATTGGGCTAAATTGAGAAAAGTGTAAATTGAGGGACTAAAATATGAAATAAATTAAATGTGTGGACTCCTATGAGACTAAGGAGAATTCAGCCTAAGCATAATGTAATGAAATTTTGAGTATTTGATGATTTTATGAGATAGGGACTAAAGTGTAGAAATGTAAAAATATGAGGGATATTATGTAAAATGCCTTAAATATGTGTATTTTGACTAAAATGAATGATTTGATGATTGAATGGATTAAATTTGAATGTATTTAGACCAAGAGGAGAGGTTCGGATCGAGATCGAGGCAAAGATAAAGTGCTCGATTAATTGACCGTATCGATAGTTCGACGTCCGAGGTAAGTTTGGATATCATACATGTATTTGAGTTATGTTTTATAAATATGAAATGAATATGTTCATGTGTATGAAAATGAGTTGCTATGTACATGATTGTAGTTGATGGCACTAAGTGTGCGAAATTGAAATCGAAATAGAAATGAATGGCAATGTGTGTGAGATGATATAAAAGCTTCAGCTTATTGAATTGGCACTGTGTGTGTGACACCGAGATGAGTCAGTTAAAAGAATAGGCACTAAGTGTGCGATAACAATTATACTTGAATATGTATGTGGCACTGAGTGTGCGGTTATTTTGAACGAATATCAAATGAAGATCGACATGTAATATCAAGCATTGAATGGCTTGGAGGTAGAATAACTAAGTGTTAGCTAAGGTATTTAATTAACCTTTGTGGTTGATGAATTATAAACAAGCTATGGTGGAATGAATGCGTATTTTAGATATGAATGAGATGATATGAATGTGAGATAACTGATCTATGTGATGCTTAATACTTACTTTAGTTTGGTTTGATGAGATATAGTATTGTATATCAAACTTACTAAGCTTTGGAAAGCTTACTGTGTGATTTTTTTCTCTACCTTGTAGTGTCAGTAAAGCTAGCTCGGATCTGGGTTCGTCAGCTTCTCAATCACACTATCGACATTCTATTTTGGTATTTTTGGAAAGATGTATAAAGCTAGAATATGGCATGTATAGGCTAGTTAATTGAATTATGTTTGAGATTGTATTTAGCCATGAGAAGTGGCTAGATATGTGGTAGGTTTGGCATGAATGAATGTGATATGTGTGATGCATCTTTTGGCATGATTTGTGGATTGATAAATTTTCTATCAAGTGGTAACTTTGTGTTGATAAATGCTAATAGGGGTTAGTGAAATTGGGAATGAATTATGCTTGTGTGTAATATCCAAGATTTAGGGGTTATGAATTTTTTTCACTTGAATGCATCCAGTGATTTGTTGTGTGCTGATTGTAAGTGCTTTGAGGACTTCGGGAATTTTAAAATGTAGGAGAATGCTTTAGAAAAATATTAGATTTTTTAGTCTTAAAAGGGGAGCTAAGCAAGATTGGCCTTAAGAAAAATTGGTATGAGGTTTTAATCACAACAAGTCAATTGGCAAAGTGGTGTTGGTGCATGGGTGAATGCATGAGGGGAGAGGTTCGAATCCCTTGGTTAGCAATTGGAAGGATTTTTATTTTTTTGTTCTCTTTCCTATTGTGCCGGTCAAGCTCTATTTTTGGTACGGATGGATTTTCTTTCATTTTTGGATAGTAGACTAATGGAAAAAGGCAAGTTATTAGTTAAGGTATGGAATCAAGGTGTTATGGAAGGTTAAGGGGACATAAGGCTTGATGAATGGGTGATGTTTTGGAAATTTTTTCATGGTCATTTTGACCATGAATGTGGATGGCATAGGTGGCTAGGGGGGTTGGCCGAATATTGTATGGGATTAGTGGGAGGATAGTTGGCCAAATTCTTAGCATTTTGTATATCTTTTCCCTTTTCTCCAAAATCTTTCTCCTTAGCCGAATTTGTCATTGGCATTAGGTGAAAATTTTGTTTTGTTTTGGCTACCATCTTTGACCATATTGGTATCTCTTTTTCTTCTTTTCCTCTCAAGCTTTTCTTTCTTTTTTGTACCAAAATATTACTACCTTTGAAGGCATTTTTCTTTCATTCTTTTTCTTACTTGACCGAATGTGCACCATTATCAAAAACTCTTTCTTTGTTTAAATTCTTCCATAACCGAAACCATTTAGCCTCTTTGATCATTTCTTCTTTTCTTTTACTTTTCCTTTCTCTTCTTTTCTTTCTATTTTGTTAAAGCTGAATCTATAACCTTGCTATTCTCTTCTAAAGCCGAAAGTTTCACTTCATTGACACCATTGAAACCGATTGCTTCTAAGCACCAAAAACCTATCATATTTCTCATTTGAATCTATTTCTCTACTTCATCTGCCAAAATTTTTTTTGAGGTTTTTGACCATTTGTATTTTGATCATTCTTTTTCGGTAAGGGTCTCTTCTAGGCTAATCTCTTTTCCTTTATTTATCTTTGACTGTCGAAAATCAAGATTCTAATTCTCCTAGTTTCTTTGGCCAAATCTTAAAGGAAAGTTTCGGGGTTCCTTTGTAGCCGACATTTAGGGGGAGATCATTCGAGATTTGAATAATCCAAGGTAAGGAGATAATGATATTTGGCCAAAGGCCATATATTTTAGTGATAATCGATTTCTCGTATAGTGTTATGTAGGTACTGTCGACGTTGTAGGCAAAAGTCAGAAATCTTAAGTATTCTATCATTCTTCGTGATTACAAGGTGTGTAGCCTACACTAAATTTCTGATAGATTAATAGTGTTATTGATAAACATGTGTTAATAAGTAAAATGAATTATTATGGGTTCGGGTACAATTCGGTGGTATAGTGTATTCAGGTGCGTTATTCCTTAGCACTAGGTATAAACATTTAATATGAGACATATCCGATTTTGTTATGACTTTGGGGTAATGTACATGGCATGATATCTGCATAATATATATGTTGCATGGGCATATGGGTGATTTTGATAAAGGGAAGTGTTCCAGTGATTTTACCACATTATCCGATGACTTATGTCACAATAATATGTATCCGTGACTTATGTCACGATATTATGTATCCGGTGACTTGGTCACATATTATGATTTTCGGTGACTTTGTCACAATTATTTGGTAGCTATGCCACGATTATAAGGCGATGTGCGATTGATTGCGATGATTGCCTTTGATGGTGTGTAGCGGATGGAGGGTCAATTTAGTAATCCCCACACTGTGATTGGCAGGTACAGGTGGTGTGTAGCGGATGGATATCTAGGTGGGCTCGGAATTGCATTTCATTGTATATGTATATGTGATTTAATCCGTTATTATCCGATTTGCTATATTATGGGCTTATGGCTAAATGCCATTTAAATGGGCTTTATTGCTATGATCGATTGGGCTTTTAGTGTCTTGTTACACATTGAGTTCGTTGACTCACCCTTTATGTGGGATATCATTTTCGGTGATACACAGTGATTTGGACTGGGTCAACGAGGATTATGTGGTGGCCATTGCTCAACTCAGTATTTCGGTTTCCTTTTTAATTAAACTTACTACATTTTCTATTTAATATTTTGGATTTATTTTTGGGCTATGCTTTTGTAATAAGGCCGCTATAAACTATTTCATTTATCGTTTTAAATTTTTATTACGCTAAGCTCAACTTCAATGAAATAATTAAATATTTTCGATAATCACATTAAATTGTTTTGACACCTAAATACTTATGGTTTTAACTTAATAATAAATTCTAAATTGGTTTTTCTTTTGTATTTTATAAAATCATAAAAATAATGTTTTGATAAGATACAAACTTAAAAAAAAATAACACGATTTTCAATAAGAACATACTTCAAATCTATTCTCTTGCCACAAAATCAAACGTTTTCCAAAATGACAAAAACGAGTTTTTCTCAAGAAGCATGTTGAATTCGGTCAAGGCTTGTGGGCCGGGTTTGGGGTGTTTCAACTTGGTATTAGAGCCCAGTTTTAAACACTCGGCCTTAGGTTTTGAAGCCCACAACATTTTCAAAATGAAGCCCAAATGACTTTTTGAAAATTTTTGGTTAAAATGGTTTTAAGGAAGCATGGCACCCAAGTTCTCGGCCAGGTCCGTCAGGTAAGTTCTTTTATTGATAAGTTGATTTCAGTATGTTGATAGGCCTAGGAAACTGTAGAGACATGGACCCTAGGTATATGTGTGTACTTTTATGGAAAAACCACTGAATAAATCTCTGTTACATAAAACTTTCTTTAAACAAGAAGTGAAAAGAATTTAATGCATAAAATTTTTGTAAAAAAAAATAGATAAGACGCGAAGTAGACATGAGTTCTAGGGGACATGGTCGTCGTGGACGCGATAGAGGCAGAATGGCTGTGTCGGAACCAATTAGATCTGGCCAGGGTTCCAAAAATGAGGCACCACCATCGACTGTAAGGGTAAAATTTCAAGAGCAAACTGGAGGAGATGACGCTGTATCACAGGCTATACTGCAAGTTTTAGAGCGAGTAGCGGAGCTAGTATAGGAAATGGGGCTCAAAGTCGATGGTCGAGAGACTTAGATCAAATGGAGCTGAAATTTTAGGGAGTATATGGGGTAGCTCGAATGTAGCGGAGTATTGGTTAGAGGCAGTCGAGAAGATCATAGACGATTTGGACTGCACTGCCGAAGAGAAGTTGAAAGGTGCTATTTCGCTGCTTCATGACGAGGCGTACCAGTGGTGGCTCACTGTCAAGGAGAGTATCCCTGCGGATCGAGTGGATTGGGGTTATTTTAAGGTCAAGTTTGAAGGAAAATATGTCAGAGCTAGCTACATAGACTCTCAGAGAAAGGCGTTCCTGAATCTGGTGCAAGAAAATAAGTCGATAGCTAAGTATGAAGCAGAGTTTCTGTGGTTAAGCCGATATGCCAGAGGGATTGTAGCTACTGATTACGAGCGGTGTGTCAGATTTGAGGATGGGTTATGAGATAAGCTGCGAGTGTTGATTGCACCGCATCGAGAGAGGGACTTTGCAATTTTAGTGGATAGAGCATGGATAGCTGAAGAAGTTAGGTGGACTGAGAGACAGAACCGGGACCGAGGTTAGAATAAGAATAAGAGGAGCTATGGGTCTTTAGGGTCATCCGAGAATTTCCAAAAGAAACCTAGAGTTGATGGGCCGCGAGGTTAGCAGGTTACTACGGAAGGACAATACCGTACTTGTGCTCAGTGTGGAAAGATGCACCGGGAGAATGTTGGAAGAAGACAGGGGGATGTTTTAAGTGTGGATCCAAGGATCATATGATTAGGGATTGTCCGATGGATACAGATAGGAATTGCCCAGCAGGTTAGGGTTTTAATCAGGCTGGCAAAGGTGGACAGCAGTAGATGAGGGGTCGTGGTCCGAATGGCAGAGGTAATGGTTCTGGTAGAGGTCGCGGGACCCTGGGCAGAGGCGGTGGTAGCACTGAGGTGAGACAGCCAGGTCTGGTGTATGCGAGTTCGTCGGAAGGAAGATAGTGACGCACTTGATGTTATAACTGGTATGTTCCTTATTTTTGGGTTGCCCTTTATTGCTTTGATAGATATAGGGTCAACTCATTCATATATCGCTAGTGAAGTATTTGGAACTCTGCATGTGAACTCTAAGACTGTACCTAGGAAGATGACTGTACTTAGTCCTTTAGGACAGACTGTAGTAGTAGATAAGCTCTTTAAGGAAGTGCCTTTAGAAGTGCAAGGGATGCAGTTTTGCTGACTTAATGGAGCTACCATTCGGGGAATTTGACCTGATCTTAGGCATGGATTGGCTTGTGAAGTACCGTGCAAATGTGGATTGTGCTGTTAAGCGGATGTCACTAAGAACTATTGACGATAAGGAAGTTGTGGTGATGGGTAAGAGACGAAACTATTTATCAAATGTGGTATCTGCTCTTAAGGCAGAGAAGATGGTAAGGAAGGGATGTGTAGCTTTTCTGATGTTGGTTAGTGCCTTGGAGGTTAAGGAAGCAATTGTTGAAGGAGTCAGGACTGTAAGAGAATTTGTGGATGTTTTTCCGGAAGAACTTCCAAGTTTGCCTCCAGATCGGGAGGTGGAATTTGGGATTGACTTGTTGCCTGGTATGGCACCAGTATCTATCGCTCCATAGAGAATGGCACCAAAGGATTTGGTTGAGCTTAAGGCTCAAATTCAAGAGTTGTTTGATCGTGGGTTTATCTGACCTAGTGTGTCTCCATGGGGAGCACCGGTCTTGTTCGTGAAGAAGAAGGACGAGACTATGCGTATGTGCATAAATTACCGGCAGTTGAATAAGCTGACCATCAAGAACAAGTATCCTTTGTCGAGGATCGACGACTTGTTTGATCAGCTTAAAGGAGCTACGGTATTCTCGAATATAGATCTAAGGTCGGGGTATCATCAGCTTAAGATGAAGGAAGCGGATATCCATAAGATAGCTTTTCGAACAAGATATGGGCATTATGAGTTCTTGGTAATGCCGTTCGGATTGACGAACGCCCCAGCTGCGTTCATTGATATGATGAATCGGGTTTTTCAACCCTACTTGGATCAGTTCGTCATGGTGTTCATAGATGACATCCTAGTGTATTCTAAGTCAGAGATAGAGCATGATGAGCATCTTCGGATAGTGTTGCAAATGTTAAGGGAGAAGAAGCTTTATGCCAAATTCAGCAAGTGCAAATTTTGGCTGAAGGAAGTTGCGTTCTTAGGGCATGTGGTGTCTGCGGAAGGGATAAGGGTGGATCTTGGGAAGATTGAGGCAATGTTAGATTGGAAACCACCTAAGTCTGTAGCTGAGGTTCGTAGTTTCTTGGGTTTAGCGGGCTACTACAGAAGGTTCGTCGAAGGATTCTCATCGTTAGCGACACCTTTGACAAAGTTGTTGAGAAAGGAGGTACCTTTCGTATGGGTAGATAAGCAGTAAGAGAGCTTTGAGAAGCTTAAGAGGGTTTTGACTAAAGCTCCGATTTTGATTCAGCCTGACGCAGGGAAGGATTTTGTGGTGCATTGTGATGCGTCTCACACTGGATTGGGATGTGTTCTGATGCAAGGTGGGAATGTGGTTGCGTATTCGTCTCGACAATTGAGGCCACACGAGGTTAACTATCTGACGCATGACTTGGAGTTAGCAGCGGTAGTCTTTGCTCTTAAGGTGTGGAGGCATTATCTGTATGGAGAAAAGTCAGTTATCTACACGGACCACAAGAGTTTTAAGTATCTACTGACTCAAAAGGAGCTGAATTTGAGGCATCGAAGATGGGTAGAGTTGTTGGAAGACTATAATTGTTCTATAGAGTTTGCTGTGGGGGATCAAGTGTTCCTAAAGGTTTTGCCTTGGAAGAAGGTGATGAGATTTGGTCACAAAGGAAAGTTAAGCCCCATGTTTATAGGACCTTATCGGGTTTTGAAGGGGTTGGACCAATGGCATATCAGTTAGAGTTACCTTCGGAGTTGAAGCAAATGCACGATGTGATCCATGTTTCGATGTTACGTTGTTATCGATCGGATCCATCTCATGTAGTGCCAGTTGAGGAGGTGGAACTACGACCAGATTTTTCCTACGAGGAATAGCCGATTTAGATTCTAGAACTGGATGTGAAGGTGTTACGGAGGAAATCAGTTCCTCTCATCAAAGTGTTATGGCGTAATCATGGATCGGAAGAAGCTTCGTGGGAAACGGAGGAAGCAATACGATAGCAATACCCTCACTTATTCTAGTCAGGTAATTTCGAGGTCGAAATTATTTTTAAGGAGAGTAGAACTGTAATATCCAAGATTTAGGGGTTATGAATTTTTTCCCTTGAATGCGCATGCTGATGATATGTTGTGTCTTGATTGTATGTGTTTTGAGGACTTGAGAATTTTAGGATGTTGGAGAATGCTTTAGAAAATATTAGATTTTTGGTCTTAAAAGGGAGCTAAGCAAGATTGGCCTTAAGAAAAATTGGTATGAGGTTTTAATCACAACAAGTCAATTGGCAAAGTGGTGTTGGTGCATGGGTGAATGCATGAGGGGAGAGGTTCGAATCCCTTGGTTAGCAATTGGAAGGATTTTTATTTTTTTATTCTTTTCCCTATTGTGTCGATCAAGCTCTATTTTTGGTATGGATAGATTTTCTTTCATTTTTGGATAGTAGACTAAAGGAAAAAGGCAAGTTATTAGTTAAGGTATGGAATCAAGGTGTTATGGAAGGATAAGGGGACATAAGGCTTGATGAATGGGTGATGTTTTGGAAATTTTTTCTTGGTCATTTTGACCATGAATGTGGACGGCATAGGTGGCTAGGGGGGTTGGCCGAATATTGTATGGGATTAAGGGGAGGATAGTTGGCCAAATTCTTAACATTTTGTGCATCTTTTCCCTTTTCTCCAAAATCTTTCTCCTTAGCCAAATTTGTCATTGGCATTAGGTGAAAATTTTGTTTTGTTTTGGCTACCATCTTTGACCATATTGGTATCTCTTTTTCTTCTTTTCCTCTCAAACTTTTCTTTCTTTTTGGTACGAAATATTGCTACTTTTGAAGGCATTTTCTTTCATTCTTTTCTTACTTGACCGAATGTGCACCATTATCAAAAACTTTTTCTTTGTTCAATTTCTTCCATAACCGAAACCATTTAGCCTCTTTGATCATTTCTTATTTCCTTTTACTTTTCCTTTCTCTTCTTTTCTTTCTATTTTGTTAAAGCCGAATCTATAACCTTGCTATTCTCTTCTAAAGCCGAAAGTTTTACTTCATTGACACCATTGAAACCGATTGCTTCTAAGCACCAAAAACCTATCATCTTTCTCATTTGAATCTATTTCTCTACTTCATCTGCCGAAATTTTTTTTGGAGGGTTTTGACCATTTGCGTTTTGGTCATTCTTTTTCGGTAAGGATCTCTTATAGGCTAATCTCTTTTCTTTTATTTATCTTTGACTGCCGAAAATCAAGATTCTAATTCTCCTAGTTTCTTTGGCCAAATCTTAAAGGAAAGTTTTGGGGTTCCTTTGTAGCTGACATTTAGGAGGAGATCATTCGAGATTTGAATAATCCAAGGTAAGGAGATAATGATATTTGGCCAAAGGCCATATCTTTTTAGTGATAATCGATTTCTCGTATAGTGTTATGTAGGTACTGTCGACGTTGTAGGCAAAAGTCAGAAATCTTAAGTATTCTATCGTTCTTCGTGATTACAAGGTGTGTAGCCTACACTAAATTTCTGATAGATTAATAGTGTTATTGATAAACATGTGTTAATAAGTAATATGAATGATTATGGCTTTGGGTACCATTTGGTGGTACAGTGTATTCAGGTACGTTATCCCTTAGCACTAGGTATAAACATTTAATATGAGACATATTCGATTTTGTTATGACTTTGGGGTAATGTACATGGCATGATATCTGCATAATATATATGTTGCATGGGCATATGGGTGATTTTGATAAAGGGGAAGTGTTCCGGTGGTTTTACCACATTATCCGGTGACTTATGTCACAATAATATGTATCCGGTGACTTATGTCACGATATTATGTATCCGGTGACTTCGGTCACATATTATGATTTCCGGTGACTTTGTCACAATTATTTGGTAGCTATGCCACGATTATAAGGGCGATGTGCAGTTGACTGCAGCGATTGCCTTCGATGGTGTGTAGTGGATGGAGGGTCGATTTAGTAATCCCTACGGTGTGATTGGCATGTACGGGTGGTGTGTAGCGGAAGGATATCTAGGTGGGCTCGGGATTGCATTTCATTGTATATGTATATGTGATTTAATCTGTTATTATCTGATTTGCTATATTATGGGCTTATGGCTAAATGCCATTTAAACGGGCTTTATTGCTATGATCGATTGGGCTTTTAGTGTATTGTTACACATTGAGTTACATTGACTCACCCTTTTGTGGGATATAATTTTGGTGATACATGTGATTTGGGCCCGGTCAATGAGGACTATGTGGTGGCCATTGCTCAACTCAAGATTTGGTTTCCTTTTAATTAAACTTACTACATTTTCTATTTAATATTTTGGATTTATTTTTGGGCTATGTTTTTGTAATAAGGCCGTTATAAATTTCATTTATCGTTTTAAATTTTTATTCGCTAAGCTCAACTTCAACAAAATAATTAAATATTTTGATAATCACATTAAATTGTTTTGACACCTAAATACTTATGGTTTTGAACTTAATAATAAATTCTAAATTCGGTTTTTCTTTTGTATTTTATAAAATCATAAAAATAATGTTTTGATAAGATACAAACTTAAAAAAAAAAACAACACGATTTTCAACAAGAACATACTTCAAATCTATTCTCTTGCCACAAAATCACACATTTTCCAAAACAACAAAAACGAGTTTTTCTCAAGAAGCATGCTGAATTCGGTCAAGGCTTGTGGGCCGGGTTTGGGGTGTTTCATTGTGATAGAATAAGTATTGGTATTGAATTTAGTATAAATAGAGTTGAAATTGGATGCATGAGTGGAATGACATTATTGGTATGTTTATGGTAATAATATGAGCATGAAATATTTAGGTTGTATGGCTTGTAGGTTGGACCCTTATGGGTGGCATTTTGACTTTGCAAAGTGGTCTATAAAGTCACACGGTTGAGGCACACGGGCGTGCCTCAGATCGTGGGTAAATTGGCAGAATGTGGCTTAAACTGCACATGGCCATGGCACGGGCGTGCCTATAGGTTGTGTGAGAAATGGCAGAATATGACCTTATAGGACACGTCCATAGCACACGGGCGTGCTTGGAAGCCGTGTTGATTTTGGCAATATGTAACCACGGGGAGGTCACACGGATGTGTCATATAGTCGTGGGAGAGGCACGGCCTACCCCCACGGGCGTGCCTACCTCGTATTCTAGAGAAGTTACAACTTTTCATGAGATTTTATATGTGTTTTGGTTGAGCCCCGACTCGGTTTATAAGCATGCTTAGGGTCTTGATGACTCAGTTAAGGGACACTATGATTGTATCTGAATGTGTTTGATGATGATTGACTTTGTGTCGTAAATGCGATGTAAAATGATCATATTGTTTGGTAATGCCTCTAAACCTTATTTCAGCGATGGTCCCGGGTTAGGGGTGTTACAATTTTATTGGTATCTGATAAACCGTAAAAGTAACATATTTTAATCCCACATTTAGTATGCTTTTGGATGGATTTATCCTTAATTTATGTAAAAAGGTGCTCTTAATCCTTTCTTTTCATGTCTTATACTCAGGAAAGCACCCAAGGATAAAAAAACGCAAAACAGGCTTAAAACAAACCAAAGAAGGCCGACCCAAGAAGTCAACACGGCCTGGACTTCATGCCACACTGCCGTGACTCGATAGTCATCTAGACCACGGCCTTACCCCGATTTACACGTCCATTCCCAAAATGGCAGAATCGAGACATGGCCTCAACCCATATATTGCACTAGCGTGTCATAGCCGTGCCTAAATCGATAGGATGGACACAAATTTGGACCACGATTTACAGGCGTGTCAAGGCCATGCCCCGCATGAAAAAGAGCAATTTCACTCAGAATTGGATGCTTGGAGCCCAAGAAATCCAATCCTAAGTCCACACAAACACCTAGGATGAATTATACCCAAATTACGAGTACTTAGGAGCCAAGTAAAGCATCCCAAACGTATATATAAACAATCCAAGGTAGCAATTCAAGGGGCATCAGGTTTTAGCAGAGTTTTCTACCATAGCTTTACTCATTTAGGGAATTACCCGAAGATAGTCAATTAATCCATCTTGAAAAGTCAAAATTCTACTCAAACGGAGGATCTCCTCTTCAATTCCTTTAAGAGGTTTTAAGGATTTCCTATGTTTTGTTTTATCTTCTCTCTTGAGATGTTTTCTTATTTAATCATGAACTAAACCCCTCAGATACCTGAAGGGGATGAAACCTGTGATGGATTTTTTTATTTAATTCTTTCAGTTTATATGATAAATACTTAGTTTGTTCTTAATTAGGCTACTTAAATTTATCTAATGTGCTTAGGTGGAGGAGGAATAGACCCTGCCTAAGAGTAGATCTAGCATAATTAAGCGGATTTGATCGGGCGCCTAGAGTTAGGGTTACGAGATTTTACCGGATTAGGGTGAAACCTAATATGGGAGTCCATTGATTGATTTACTGCTTCCATAGGGGGTTATTATAAGAGAATGAGAGTTCCACTAATTAACCTAAGGTTAGATGTTATTCACTTCGAGAGAAGGTTTAATATAGGTTAGGGAGTCTCACGGATCAAGCTAAGTAAAGAAATCACATGAATTGAAAAGGTAGATAATAAGTGAAGTCATAGGTGGATTCTCCCCAAAGGTATCGTCTTTATCAATTGAGTTTTCTTCAAAGTCTTTTCCCAAAGTTTCGTTTCTTTTGTCTTTGCATTTAGTTTAAATATTTCATTTGTTTTAGTTTAATAAACCATTCACTTCATATTTTAGGCTAAATAATAGAAAGAAAGTGAGTAATAGTACTTTTAGGTTCCTTGGGTTCGATAAAGATATTCTTTCCTGAGCTATACTACTGTTCGATAGATGCACTTGCCTTTATCGTTATCGTAGTCAGTCTACTAGTTCGATCACTTTTTATAAATATTAAAACTAGACTATTTTGTAGCGATCAAGTTTTTGGCGCCGTTGTCGGGGAAGTCTAAAATATTACGAAAGCTCTATTTTTATTACTTTAACCATTATTTCTAATTTTTATTTTTTTATTTATTTTTCTAATTTTGCTAATCCTCTTTCTTTATTAAACTTGCAAGGTATCTCTAGCTTATGACTAGAAGAAACCCTCGAGGAGCATTAGAATACGACAGTGATATTGAAGCTACCGCTCGCAGAAATCGCATAGAAATTAGATGAGCTCTAGACTACCAAAGAGAAGAACAACAAGATCGATCCAATCCTACTGAAGGGATGGACGAAAATAATCCACTTTGATCATGAAGATCGATTGCCGTGATACTATGTATGATTATGCTAAACCTAATTTGACAGGAGCATAATCTAGAATTGTTAGGCCTGTTATAGTTGCTAATAATTTTGAATTAAAACCTAACACAATACAAATGATTCAACAGTTTGTTCAATTTGATGGATTGCAGGACGAAGATCCAAATAATCATATAGCTAATTTCTTGGAGTTCTGTGATACTTTCAAAATAAATGGCATCTCTGATGATGCCATTCGTCTTCGGTTATTTTCTTTTTCATTAAGGAATAAAGCAAAGCAGTGGTTGAACTCGTTACCACGAGGGTCAATCACCACATTGAGAAAATGATCGAAAAATTTCTTTTAAAGTATTTTCCACCAGCAAAAAAGGCCAAATTTAGGAATGATATATCTTCTTTTGTGCAGAATGACGCAGAAACATTATATGATGCATGGGAAAGATACAAGGATCTCCTAAGAAGATGCCCACACCACGGATTACCTTTGTGGCTTCAAGTCTAAACTTTTTACAATGGTGTGAATTCTTCAACTCAGCCGGTGGAACTCTAAACAACAAAACTCCTGAAGCGGCCTAGGATTTTATTGAAGAGATGTCATTGAACACTTATCAATGGCAAACCACAAGGGCAAAGCCGACAAAATCAGCCAGAGTTTTCAACATAGACGCAGTGACAATGCTGTCAACAAAAGTAGAGTTAATGAAAAAAAAGCTTGATAATTTATGTTCTTCGTAGGTACATCCGAAGAATGCAATGCTGAAGCAAAACAGAATATGGCGAATCGAGTACCCACCCTACCAACCATGAGCAGAAAATGAGCAGATAAACTATATAGGTAACAATTTTAGATCCAATAATAATCCTTATAGTAATACTTATAACCCAGGTTGGAGGAACCACCCAAATTTTTCGTGGGGAGGACAAGGAAATCAAGGAATTCAAAGCAGCAACCTCCTTCAAATTATCAAAATCAGCCCTACCCACAGGAAAAAAAAATCAAGCCTTGAAGAGATGCCGACAAAATTCATGGCAGCCACAGAATCTCATCTTTAAAAGACTGATACAAACCTTGATGAACAACAAAAGTCGATGAAAGGACTCGAGAATCAAGTTGGAGAACTTACTAGGTTAGTGGGACACCTGACAAAGTTAATTTCTAAACGCCAACAAGGACGTCTACTAAGCAACACAGAAATAAACCCAAAAGAGCAAATCCAAGCCATTACAACTCAAGAGGGTACCGAAGTAGATAGACCAACATCAAGCAAGAAAAGAAGGATAAGACCGAGGTAGCTCAAGAAAACCAAAATCAGTAATCAAAGAATACCAACCTCGCATACCTTATCCCGAAGCATTGAAAAAAGATGATTCAGAGGAACAATTCGGTAAGTTTCTAAAACTCTTGAAGAAATTACATATTAACTTACCTCTTCTTGAAGCTCTTTTTCAGATACCTGATGTAAGGAAATTCTTAAGCAAGCTCTTGATGAAAAAACGCAAAATAGATGAAGAGCACCATGTGGAATTAAAAGCAACATGCTCAGCTATGCTACAGAATATGCTACCAAAAAAATTAAAAGATCCAGGGAGTTTTACAATTCCATGCTTAATTGGTAGTTTGACTATTGATAATACATTAGCTGATTTAGGGGCAAGTATAAATGTTATGCCTTATGCACTATTTAAATGACTAGGTCTAGGGAAGCCCAAACAAACTAGGATGAGTATTCAACTAGCTGATAAAACTATTAGAATCCCTAGGGGCATTATTGAAGATGTTTTAGTCAAAATCGATAAATTTGTTTTCCCAATAGATTTTGTTGTTTTAGACATGGATGAGGAAAATTCAATCCCATTAATTTTAGGAAGACCTTTTCTTGCAACTGGCAAGACTAAAATCTATGTTGCCATAAGAGAACTCATACTTCTTGTAGGAGATGGATCAGTCAATCTTCAAGCTCTCTACTCAACCAGAACAACAGAAGATGAAGGTAAGAAAGACGTTTCAATAGATAATCAAATTATTCAACCTTCATCGCAGGAAATATTACGAAACATCAAAACTGAGCCAACACAGAAGCATACGATCAACAATTTAGAAGAGTAGAAGATATACACCAAAGAAAAGCTGGATCCACACGAAGTAAAACCTAAGGAACCACCAGAAGAGCTCATAGGAACATCCAATCACTTTAAAATAGTAGACCAGGTGCTGTTAGACAAAATCAATCTTCACATCACTTCAACAGACTCGAGGGCAAAGGAAGAAATCCTCTCCAAGGTACATGAAATCTTCCCCCACAGCACAGTCGAGGTAAGTAACCCAAAATTTGACAAATTTGAGATAAATGCTTCTCGATTCCAATCTTGTCATGAAAACAAAATCGCAAGTATAAGGAAATATATTCAAACCTTTAAACCTCCCTAAAAATTTTCAAACATGAGGACAGTCTTGCTTAAGAATATAAACGAGTGCTTCTCGAGAGGCAACCCAAACATTAACACTATTTATTTTCAGATTTGATTTCAGTTTCTTTTCTTTCCATCATTCTTTCCTAAGTATTTAGTTGGAAACTAACACAAAAGTGTAGATTTCCAGACCACACGATCGTGTCCGTGGCCGTGTGGACCACCAAAACCACCACATTGACAAGAGCAGGGCCGACGTCACGAGCCCAACAACCCTAAAGCACGAGCATCGACAAGAACAGCATGAGCGTGCCCATGAACCGTGTGAAGCTATTGACTTTCTAGAAACAAGCGTGGCTGACTAAGAAACGGGTGTGTAAGAAGCAACACACCATTAGCCATGGCCCTGCTAGATAGTCGTGTGAGAGGACACACCCTTGGTACATGGGCATGCTAACGTACCAGAGTTGAAATCCTATTTAAATCCCCACAACCCATCTTCTTTGTCCCATCTCTTTTCTTATTTCTTCTTTCTCTTTCCTTTCAAATTTTTCTTCCCATTCATAGAAAAGATCCAAGACACTTGAGCAACATAAAGATCATACCGAAGAAACGTAAGCATAACTTTTTTAGAGGAGACCTTAACATGAGTTCATGCCGACAGCTTCACTTAATTGACACGCCAAGGGTCTCGAAAACCTTTTCGATTCTATTTTTCTTTTCTCGTCTCATTTATTTTCCTTATCTTTACTTATTTCCTGCTTAAATTAATTTATTTCATATTAGTTTCTTGGTTTTAGGTTCTAAAGGCTACTAGGGAATCACACACTACAGCCTTAGAGGACACACCCACTTCATAAACCATCCAACAATAAGGACTCCTTAGTCCATTAGTCTTTTCTTTCAATTTTAGTTTTCTTCTTAGTCTTCTTCATTTTATTTCCTTAATCTTTAATTATATTATTAGTATAGTATTATTATTTCCCTAGATCTCTTGGCTATATCTTCACAGGCTACCCAATTTCTTCATCTAGCAAATTGCTTCTCGGTAGCCACTCCACCAGGCCCATAGAAAACACCATCACCGCCACCAAAGACGCCAGGGATCATCCAGATTTTAGGGAGTATTATTTTCCCCACCTATCTTTTTGATTTGGCACATAAATTTCATTATCTATCTTTGTACATTGAGGGCAATGTACATCTTAAGTGTGGGGGTAATAGTGCCTAAATTTTTGCATAATTCTCAAAACCCTGAAATTAGTATTGATATTAAGAATTATTCTCATATTATTAATTATGTAACACCCTAAACCCGGCCCAAAACACTACGGCCGAATTCAGAATGCTACTAGAAAACTTTAAGTTGAAAAATGGCTAAGTGATGATAAAACTTGCATGTAGCGGTGTTAAAGTCGACATGAAAACAAGTGCTTAACTAAACCCCTAATGATTTGGTTTTAAAACAGGATTCAATTTCTTAGAATGACCTTTCACTTGGAAAACAATTTGAAGTTCAAGTTTAATTGAAAACGGGTCCTTTTTGAAATCTTTTAAAGAATCCGAGTAGTACTAGAATTTCAGTTTGAAAAACCTTAAATAAGTTTTTAAGTGATAAAAGCATCACAATTTGAAACTTTGTTTGCAACTACTAATCCATGTCTAGTCTAACATAAACCACAATGAAAACCCAAAATAGTTAAATGGCCTTATTACATCAAACAACCCAAATAAACTGGAATTAAAAACAATGTCTCTGAATATGGAAACTGCGTCTGTATGGCCATCTCGAATCCCATCCAAGCCCAATCCAAACATCACAAATCACCTGCATTATTTGGTAAAAATTTGGGTGAGTCAACCGATTCAGTGTGTAATTAGTCCACAGATTTCCACGTATGGGCCTAGCCCAAAACCACACCAATCCACATAATAGAAAATAATGCAAAGTGCACCCAACCCAGCCTAGGGTCCATCCTCTACACACCCCCGTATCCAACCTCCACACACCAGGGGATTACTAAATCGACCCTCCAACCTCTACACACCAATTCGGCAAGTCATGCCTCCACCAATTGGTCGAGCCACTGGTTCACGTGATCAAATCACAATATAATCCACAACGTGATCGTAGTCAACGTCAATCCACGATGAGGCACATAGCCATCACCAACCACAATATGGCATAAAGCCGATACCAACCATGATGAGGCACTGAGCTGATCATCAATCCATGTGAGGCTCGTAGCCATCACTAAACCACGTACATAAATGTACACCCTGTCCTTCTTTTATATATATAAATCTCGCCCAATGCTTATGCAATATACAATAGTGATGTGATGAGATAATACATGAACTTATTAATCAAACATACAACACATATATATACAGCAATAACCACAATTTTATCGGCATTTAACATTGACCTGATTATCGACATACCCGCTAAGGGTATCCATCTCATTATTGCCACTGTACTAATCATCATACTTATAACACATATAGTATTTTTTACATACTCGGGAAATTGCATAATAATCACACACCTGATAACCTAAATGCTTTTACTTTACTCCCCACTTGTCGAACTGCCCCTAAAAGACCATAGTCAGAATCGGCCAATCTTAATAGACAATATGGCCTTTGGCCAAATATCTAGACCCCTCATTACCTTGTTTGTCTAAATCCAAAACTATCACTTGCCTATGGAGTCTGTCGAATCCCTATACACTCAAGTCAGATTCAGTTTCAACACAAAAATACCTATGGAAAAAGCCCTTGACCGAATATTAACCATTACCTTACGCAATCGAACCCACGAGATCCTTACCGCTTCTTTCCGTTGGCTACACATGAAAGCCCTACTAAGGTTCGGCCATCCCAATTAACCAAGGCCAACCATTTGATTTGGCCACCAATGAAGAAGAGATAAAAAACCCGATTGCTAAGAGAAGGGTACTTACCACCACCGCTTGCTTGAATAGACTAAAAGAAAGTAGTCGACGGTACTACCCTTGTAGGTTTAGCCACTTTCAGCTACTAACAAGAAGTATTTCGGCTTTAGAAAAATGATAGCAAAAAGAATGGTTTCGGGAAAGATGATGATATGAAGAGAAGAAGAAGAAAACCCTTACCACTATTTAATAACGACTGGAGCAGATCTCGGCCAATGGTACTTTCGACTTTGAAGAGAACAAGAGAAGAAAAGAAGCGGTGGAGAGGTTCAATAGAGGTTCGACTATTGAGAGTTATGGAGAGAAAAGAAAAGATGAGTTGGGGTTGAAGGAGTTTCATTAATGGGGAGAGTGGGGGAGATGCTTCGGCTAAAAAAAAGATAAAGAAAGAGGTTGGAAAGGAGGAGTAGTTTCGGTTTAGAGAAGAAGTAAAGATGACACCAAGGGAATAAGAGACAGATGAGTTCTTTGGAAGAGAAAAATTACAAAAAGGTGCCTAACACTATACTAATAAATTCGGCCTCTGCCCCCCTATCTTGACCGAAAATGCCATCACCCAGAGCCCCACTGCGGCCAACTCTCACCCCTTAGAGTCTTACATTCACAACTTGCTTCTCTTTCTCTCTTATCCCTTGTTTCCCTCCTACTTAGCCGAATCTTCAAGCTCTCCAACCCAATCTATACCTCACCCTTTCTAGAGTCCAAATGCCATCCAACTCTCCCTCCTCCTTGACGCAAAAAGCCATTTAAAATGTTATCTTTGCAGCTTGAACCTCCTCCCCCTTGACACCCCTTGTTGATACACACTCCTCCCTTTCTACTAGGCGCTACCTTGCCACTCCACTGCTATTTTTCTTGTGTCATGTTCCACACATAATTTATTTTAAAGCCTAGCTCTCCTAGCTCCCCTTTGGTTAGCTTAAAACAAAATTTTCCTATGACTTCTATCCAAGTCCAAGGTTTCCCCAGAACCCCCAAACACTTCCAAACATCATATAGAGCACATAAACACACAGATACATATTAAAATATGCACAACCCCCAAACCTTCGATATTACAGTTCTACCCCCTTAAAAATAATTTTGGCCTCGAAATTACCTGATCAAAATAAGTGAGGGTATTACTGCCGTATTGCTTCCTCTGGTTTCCATGAAGCTTCCTCCGATCCATGGTTATGCCATAACACCTTAACTAGAGGAACTGATTTCCTACGCAAGACTTTCACATCCCACTCCAAAATCTAAATTGGTTCTTCAACGTAGGACAAGTCTGGTCTCAACTCCACTTCTTCAACTGGAACCACGTGAGATGGATCCGATCGGTAATGACGTAGCATTGAGACATGGAATATATCGTGCAACTGCTTTAATTTCGAAGGTAACTCTAATTGATATGCCACTGGAATAACCCGCTTCAAAACCCGATAAGGCCCTATAAACCTGGGACTCAGCTTTCCCTTGCGACCAAATCTCATTACCTTCTTCCAAGGCGAAACCTTTTAAAACACATAGTCACATACTGCAAACTCTACTCCTTCCTCTTAAGATCTGCGTAGGACTTTTGCCTACCAGATGCCTCCTTCAATCGTGCCTGAATTACCTTAACCTTTTTTCAAATTCTGCTACAATCTTCGGACCCAACACCTGACGTTCCCCAATTTTGTCTAACATGAAGGTGTGCAACACTTTCGTCCATACAGCACTTCATACGATGCCATCCAAATACTCGCTTGATAACTATTATTATATGCAACTTATGCTAAAGGCAAAAACTCCTCCAAGCTTCCTCTGAAATCTATCACACATCCCCTCAACATATCCTCTAATACTTGGATTACTCGGCTCAGACTGGCCGTCCGACTGTGAATGAAATGCCGTACTGAAGTCTAACCTAGTACCTAATGCCTGATAAAGTGCCTTCCAAAACCAAGACATAAACCTCGGGTCCCTATCTGAGATAATCGACACCGGCACTCCATGCAGTCTCACAATTTCTGCCACATACAGTTTCGCCAACTTCTGCAAAGAATAATCAACCCGCACTGGGATGAAATGTGTAGACTTTGTCAACCGATTGACTACCACCCATACCGAGTCTTTCTTAGTAGGCGTAAGGGGAAGCCTACTAACAAAGTTCATGGTGATTCTCTCCCACTTCCACTGCGGAAGGTACTTGGTGTTCAGCCTTGACCTGCTGACACGTTAAGCACTTCCTACAAACTCTGTAACTTCCCGCTTAAGACCAGGCCACCAAAACTGATCCCGTAGATCTCTGTATAACTTGCTTCCTCTAAGATGCATAGCATATGGGCTACTATGCAATTCTCGAAGAATCTTTTGCCTTAACTCCCCATCTCTCAGCATACATACCTTACCTCGAAAACATAATACCCCATCACTATTCAAACTATAGTCAACCAACTCCCCATCCTGAACTTGTCATAGCTTAGCACTTAGATCATCGTCTACCAACTGTCTTTCTTTCACCTGACTCAACCATGTCGGCTTTACTTGAAACTCTGCTAGCAAACTTCCGTCGTCGTACAGGCTAAGATGTGCAAACATCGCCCTCAGATCCGACACTACTTTTGAACTTAGGGCATCTTTCACCACATTTGCTTTGCCCGGGCGATACTCTATAGAACAATCATAATCTTTCAACAACTCCACCCATCTTCGCTGTCTTAGATTCAGCTCCTTTTTGGTCAACAGATACTTAAGACTCTTATGGTCCGTATAGATCACTGACTTCTCTCCATACAAGTAGTGCCTCCACACCTTTAGCACAAAAACTACAGCAGCCAACTCCAGATCATGCGCCGGGTAATTAACCTCATGAGGCCTTAACTGTTGAGACGCATAGGCAACAACCTTTCCTTCTTGCATCAGAACGCATCTCAATCCCGTGTGAGAAGCATCACAATACACCACAAAGTCCTTTCCTGCCTCAGGCTGAATTAAAATTGGAGCCTTAGTCAAAACCTTCTTCAATCTCTCAAAACTTCCCTGCTGCTTGTCCGTCCACACGAAAGGTACCTCCTTTCTCAACAATTTAAATCAAAGGTTTGCTATAGATGAGAACCCTTCTACAAATCTCTGTAGTAGCTGCTAATCCCAATAAATGCGAACCTTTGCCACCAACCTAGGTGGTTTCCAATCTAACACCGCCTCAATCTTCTTGGGATCTACCCTTATCCCTTCCGCAAACACCACATGACCCAGAAAAGTAACCTCCCTCAGCCAGAATTCACACTTGCTAAATTTGGCATACAGCTTCTTCTCCCTTAACACTTGCAACACCACCCGGAGATGCTCATCATGTTCCTCCTTAGACTTGAAATACACTAGGATGTCATCTATGAACACAACGATGAATCGATCCAAGTAGGGTTGGAAAACCCGATTCATCATATCCATGAATGCAGCTGGGGCGTTCGTCAACCCGAACGGCATCACTAGTAATTCATAATACCCGTATCGAGTCCGAAAAGCTGTTTTATGGATATTCGCTTCCTTCACCTTGAGTTGGTGGTATCTCCACCTTAGATCTATTTTTGAAAACACTGCAACCCCCTTAAGCTGATCAAACAAGTCATCTATCCTCGGCAGCGGGTACTTATTTTTGATTGTCAGTTTATTCAGCTGCCGGTAGTCTATGCATATTCACATAGACCCGTCCTTCTTCTTTATGAATAAGACCGATGCTCCCTATAGAGACAGAATGGGTCGGATAAACCCACGATCAAGCAACTCCTGGATCTGAGCCTTGAGCTCAACCAACTCCTTTGGTGCCATTACATGCGGAGTGATAGATACTAGCAGCTGTGCACTGCAACAAATCAATCCCAAATTCCACCTCGCGATGGAGGCAACCCCAATTCCTCTAAAAAAACATCCCCAAAATCTTTCACCGTCCGGACCTCACCTACCACTGTTCCTTAGCCTCCAAGGCACTAACAAGCATAGAAAAGCCACACATCCTTTCCTCACCATTTTCTCTGCCTTAGGAGCAGGCACTACATTCGCCAAGTAATTTCTCCATTCCCCTATCACTATAATTTCTTTGTCATCGAAAGTTTTCAATGACATACACTTAGCAGCACAGTCCAGATTCGCATGATACCTCACCAGCCAATCCATGCCTAATATTAGGTCAAACTTCCCGAATGGTAGTTCTATTAAGTTATCCGAAAACGTCACTCCCTGAACCTCTAAAGGCACTTCCTTAAAGAGTTTGTCTACTATTATGGATTGCTCTAAGGGACTAAGTATAGTCATCTTCCTAGGTACAATCTCAAAGTTTACATTCAGAGTTCCAGATACTTCACTAGCAATATAAGAATGAGTTAACCCGATGTCTATTAAAGCAATAAAGGGTAATCCAATAATAAGGAACGTACCCGTGATTACATCTGGCACATCCCCCTCCTCGCGATGCCTGGCTGCATAAACCAATCCTGGCCGTCTCGACTTTGAACCCCAAAGACCTCTGCCGGGTGCTTCACGACCTCACCGGAACCATTCCTCCATGGTTTGAACCACAACCCTTGTCACTGTGACCACCTCGCCTAACTACACATATCCACGCCTCTCGTCAGAGCCCTTTCAATCTCATGAGGATAATTCCTAACCAAATGAGCCGTGGACCCACACTAGAAACATTCCTTATTCTGTCCCCAGCACTCTCCTGCATGAGCTCTCCAGATTTAGCACATGGATGACTCGATTCTCAGAATCGGTAGTGCGGTGCTGAACAAAATTCTCACCCCTTGGTCTTTTCTGGAAACCCCAGATGATGCTGATGGCTCAAAACTCCTCTTATTTCAATTTCTATCTCTATCCCTATTCTGTCTCTCAGTCCTCTTGACCTCCTCGGCTATCTGAGCTTTCTCTACTAGAACACCAAAGTCCCTCTCTCTATTCAGAGCAATCAACACTCGTAGCTCATCTCTCAGTTAATCTTTGAATCAACACACCTCTCATAATCAGTAGCCACGATGCCCCGAGTATACCGGCTCAATCATAGAAATTTTGCCTCGTACTTAGCTATCGACTTGCCATCTTGCATTAAATTGAGTAACGCCTTCCTCTGTGCGTCCACATAACTAGCTCCTACTTACTTTCCCTCAAACTTGATCTTAAAATAACCCCAGTCCACTCGGCCCGCAGGGGTACCTTCCCTGACTGTGAGCCACCATTGGTAAGCCTCGTCCCAGAGCAATGGAACAACACCCTTTAGCTTTTCCTCAATAGTGAAATCCAAATTGTCCATGATCCTTTTGACTGCCTCTAACTAGTACTCCACCACATTCGGAGCTACTCCTGATACTTCTCTAAAAACCTCAGCTCCATTCGCTCTAAGTCTCTCAGGTACTGACTTTCGAGCCCCATTCCCCATACTTGCTCCATCCACTCACTCTAAAACTCGTAGCATAGCCTGCGATACTGTGTCATCTCCTCATGTTATTCTTGAAATTCTGCCTCTACAGTCGGTGGCGGTGCTTCATTTTGAAACCCCGACTGGACCACTGGTTCGACACAGTCATTCTGCCTCTACCACGCCCTCGCACATTACGACCATGTCCCCTAGAACTCATGTCTACGTTCGTGATTTAATCTACTTTAAAAAGTTTTATGCATTAGTTGTTGTTCCACTGATTACCCACGAACAAGTTTTATGCAAAGAAATTTAGTGGTAGCTCTTTCGATCATTTCAGGGTTTTTGTTTCAAGTTCTCTACCCTAATTCAGAGAATCTCACCCATTCAGTAGTACCTACTACTCACATTCACCACTCAAATATTTTCATTCGTTCCAACCTAGAGGTATTTTCGTAATTTGTCATATAGGGATATTTTGGTAATTTTCCAAATCAGGGTATTTGAAAATTTACAAAATAGAGATTTTTGATGTTTTTGCAAACTAGGGTTACTTGGTAAGAAGATTCAAAGGTAATATGGTAACTTTATAAACTGAAGGTATTTTTGTAATATTACAAGCCAGGGGTGTTTCGATAATTTTGCAAAATATGGTTCTCGGTGATTTTATGAAATAAGGGTATTTTGGAAATTTTTAATTCGGGGGTACTTTGGCAACTTTCCATACTGAGGGTGTTTTCGTAATTTTCACAAATCAGGGGTAATTTGGTTATTTTTTTTCAAATCAGGGATATTTTGGTCATTTCGTAAATCAAGGATACTATGGTAATTTCAAAACCAAGGTTTAAAGTGTTACCAAAACAAGATGGCTGGTCTCTTTCGGGTTTTAGATATAAATTTAGCCTGTGAATAAGTCCTCTTGGTTAGTGTGAACCGTCACTACGCACCAGGTAGGATTCGAGCGGAGAGGAGGTGAGTCACTAGGACTGCTTAAATAGCAAGCTCTCCTTGAATCCAATCCTAGACATGCGCACAATGGTTGCCACACCCTTAGCTCAGTGACATACTCACAGGTTTGTTTAGTGGATTATTAAATTTTATGTAATTCGGTGTTGGAGTCAGCTAATCCTAGGGTTTAATAGTTCCTAGTTTACTAATCTACGATCCCGTAATACCCACATACAATTATACAATAAATAAGAGTACTTACCTGGTGGACTTCGGGCCGGACGATTCGAGTGCCATGCTTCACAAAACCCTTTTTCCTCAAAATTTTTCTTTGACCCACTAAAACACAAAATAAATACGTTTATGGGCTTCAAAAATCCATAGGTCGAGTGTAGAAACTGGGCTCTGATATCAATTTGTAACACCCCAAACCTGGCCCAAAACACTACGGCCGAATTCGAAATGCTACTGGAAAACTTTAAGTTGAAAAATGGCTAAGTGATGATAAAACTTGCATGTAGCGGTGTTAAAGTCGACATGAAAACAAGTGCTTAACTAAACCCCTAATGATTCGGTTTTAGAACAGGATTCAATTTCTTAGAATGACCTTTCACTTGGAAAACAATTTGAAGTTCAAGTTTAATTGAAAACGGGTCCTTTTTGAAATCTTTTAAAGAATCCGAGTAGTACTAGAATTTCAGTTTGAAAAACCTTAAATAAGTTTTTAAGTGATAAAAGCATCACAATTTGAAACTTTGTTTGCAACTACTAATCCATGTCTAGTCTAACATAAACCATAATGAAAACCCAAAATAGTTAAATGGCCTTATTACATCAAACAACCCACATAAACTGGAATTAAAAACAATGTCTCTGAATATGGAAACTGCGTCTGCATGGCCATCTCGAATCCCATCCAAGCCCGGTCCAAACATCATGAATCACCTGCATTGTTTGGTAAAAATTTGGGTGAGTCAACCGACTCAGTGTGTAATTAGTCCACAGATTTCCATGTATGGGCCTAGCCCAAAACCACACCAATCCACATAATATAAAATAATGCAAAGTGCACCCAACCCAGCCTAGGGTCCATCCTCTACACACCCACACACTAGGGGATTACTAAATCTTCCCTCCAACCTCTACACACCAATTCGACATGTGATGCCGTCCACCAAGTGGTCGAACCACTGGTCCACGTGATCAAATCACAATATAATCCACAATGTGACCGTAGTCAACGTCAATCCACGATGAAGCACATAGCCATCACCAACCACGATATGGCACAAAATCGATACCAACCATGATGAGGTACTGAGTTGATCATCAATCCATGTAAGGCTCGTAGCCATCACTAAACCATGTACATAAATGTACACCCTGTCCTTCTTTTATATATATAAATGCCGCCCAATGCTTATGCAACATACAATAGTGATGTGATGAGATAATGCATGAACAGATTAATCAAACATACAACGCATATATATACATCATTAACCATAATTTTATCGACATTTAACACTGACCTAATTATCGACATACCCACTAAGGGTATCCATCTCATTATTGCCACTGTACTAATCATCATACTTATAACACATACAGTATTTTATATATACTCAAGAAATTGCGTAATAATCACACACCTAATAACCTAAAATGCTTTTGCTTTACTCCCCACTTGTCGAACTACCCCTAAAAGACCATAGTCAGAATCGACCAATCTTAATAGACAATATGGCATTTTGGCCGAATATCTAGACGCCTTCTTACCTTGTTTATCTAAATCCCAAAACTGTCACTTGCCTATGGAGTCTGTCGAATCCCTATACTCTCAAGTCAGATTCGGTTTCAACATAAAAATACCTATGGAAAAAGCCCTTGACCGAATATTAACCCCTTACCTTATGCAATCGAACCCACGAGATCCTTAGCGCTTCCTTTCATTGGCTACACATGAAAGAAACACAAAATCAAGGCCCTACTAAGGTTCGGTCATCCCAATTAACCAAGGCCAACCATTCGATTTCAGCCACCAATGAAGAAGAGATAAAAAAACCCGATTGCTAAGAGAAGGGTACTTACCACCAGCGCTTGCTTGAAGAGACTAAAAGAAAGTAGTCGAAAGCACTACCCTTGTAGGTTCGGCCACTTTTGGCTACTAACAAGAAGTATTTCACTTTAGAAAATGACAGCAAAAAGAATGGTTTCGAGAAAGATGATGATTTGAAGAGAAGAAGAAGAAAACCCTTACCACTATTTAGAAACGACTGGAGCAGATCTCGACCAATGGTACTTTTGACTTTGAAGAGAATAAGAGAAGAAAAGAAGCGGTGGGGAGGTTCAATAGAGGTTTGGCTATTGAGAGTTATGGAGAGAAAAAAAAAGATGAGTTGGGGTTGAAGGAATTTCGACAATGGGGAGAATGGGGGAGATGCTTTAGCTAAACAAAAGATAAAGAAAGAGGTTTGAAAGGAGGAGTAGATTTGGTTTAGAGAAGAAGTAAAGATGACACCAAGGGAATAAGAGACAGATGAGTTCTTTGGAAGAGAAAAATTGTAAAAAGGTACCTAACTCTATACTAACAAATTTGGCCTCTCCTCCCTATCTTGACCGAAAATGCCATCACCTAGAGCCTTACTGTCGGCCAACTCTCACCCCTTAGAGTACCACATTCAGCCACTTGCTTCTCTCTCTCTCTTATCCCTTGTTTCCCTCCTACTTAGCCAAATCTTCAAGCTCTCCAACCCAATCTATACCTCACCCTTTCTAGAGTCCAAATGTCATCCAACTCTCCCTCCTCCTTGACGCAAAAAGCCACTTAAAATGCTATCTTCGCAGCTCGAACATCCTCTCCCTTGACACCTCTTATTGACTCACACTCTTCCCTTTCTACTAGGTGCTACCTTGCCACTCCACTACTCCCTTTCTTGTGTCATGTTCCACCCATAATTTCTTTTAAAGCCTAGCTCTCCTAGCTCCCCTTTGCTTAACTTAAAACAAATTTTTCCTATTACTTCTATCCAAGTCCAAGGTTTCCTCAAAACCCCAAACACTTCTAAACATCATATAGAGCACATAAACACACAGATACATCTTAAAATATGCACAACCCCCGAACCTAGATATTACAAATTAGGATGAAATTTCTAATGGCTTATGATTCTTATTGAAATGTTTTAGAGTAAGTCATAGTTAATTGTGCATCGATGATTAAATTTGGAGAATACTAGAGAATCAAGCATGATAAGTCTATTTTTCAAAATAAAAATAAAAATTGATAGGTTGTTGAACTAAATCTGATTATTACCTTGAAGTTCAAAATTTATAAGGATTGATGTCAAAAACACCCATAATTTTTGGTGAGATTTTGAGCCATATAGAGCATATATTCTTTTTCTTGCTCACTTTATTGATTATGAGTGTGTCAACTTTGAACTATTATTCTAGAACTTGCCTCGTTTATACATGTCGAGACCATAATAATGATTTGATATACTGAGATGATAAAGGCACCTATGTTTAACCCATTCACTCCACTAAAAAGCCTACCTTCACAAATTAACCCCTAGTGAACCCCGTTGAAACCTAATAACCTTTTTATTGACTCACCATCAACCCAAAATCCCTTTATATCTGTTATCACCATTCTTTTGACTACCCTTTAATCGAGGTTTGATTTGATTAAATTAAGAATTACATTAGTTCCAGTAGTTACATTTATCATTTATGATGTAATGTTTTAGTTTGTTTTAAAAAAATCAATCAAAGTTTAGAGCTCATGAATCTAAATTCCAATTGTTGAAGAAGAGCTCGTATTGAAGTATTATAGTATTCCTATTAGCTTTTAATTGATGTAAGTACTTATATTAGTTCATTGTTTCTAGTTAGGTAATTGGTTAATTCAATCTCGATTCTAACCTTCTAATTCAGCCTTTTATCCACACCTTTAACCCTAGCCCCGTTACAACCCTAATAAAGACCTTTTGATCAATTTATCATCTCATATACATTGGTGGAGATTTGATTTTCAGGTAAGCCTATGGGATTAACTTTTCAAGTTTGACTTAGAGTGCTTATTCTTGAACCTTAAACACTTTTTGAGTGATTTGAGTGAATCTTTATTGAGGATGTCGGTCCTTGTCGGTTTTGAATCAAAAGAAATTACTTAGATAAGGGGAGACACCTATGTTTTCATACTACAAAGGTATGACTTATCTTGATTGAACCTTTAGGGTTCTTTGAGTTAAATCATCCATTTATAAATTACCTATGAATTATGATGAGACAATATCGATAGGAATTATGAATTATGGAAAATTTGTTTTAATTATAAGTTGGGAATTTTGCTTGAGGACAAGCAAAAGCTTAAGTGTGGGGGTATTTGATAAACCGTAAAAGTAACATATTTTAATCCCACATTTAGTATGCTTTTGGATGAATTTATCTTTAATTTATGTAAAAATGTGCTCTTAATACTTTCTTTTTGTGTCTTATACTCAGGAAAGCACCCAAGGATAAAAAGAACATAAAACAGGCTTAAAACGAACCAAAGTGGGCCGACCCAAGAAGTCAACACGGCCTGGACTTTATGCCACAGTCGTGCCTCGATAGTCATCTAGACCACGGCCTTACCTCGATTTACACGGCCATTTTTCCCATCGATAAAGTCCATGCACAGGCATGCCTAATGATCTACACGTTCGCCAAAATGGTAGAATCGAGACATGGCCTCTACCTATATATTGTCGGGCGTGTCATAGTCGTGCCTAAATTGACAGGATAGAGACACGGGCTGGACCACGATTTAGACGGGCGTGTCAAGGTTGTGCCCCTATTGCGAAAAAGAGCAATTTCACTTAGAATTGGATGCTTAGAGCCCAAGAAATGCAATCCTAAGTCCACCCAAACACATAAGATGAATTATACCCGAATTAAGAGTACTTAGGAGCCAAGTAAAGCATCCCAAACATATATATAAACAATCCAAGGCAGCAATTCAAGGGGCATCAGGTTTTAGCAGAGTTTTCTGCCAGAGCTTTACTTGTTTAGGGAATTACCCGAAGATAGCCAATTGATCCATCTCGAAGAGTCAGAATTCTACTCAAGACGGAGGATCTCCTCTTCAATTCCTTCAGGGGGTTTTAAGGATTTCCTATGTTTTGTTTTATCTTCTTTCTTGAGATGTTTTCTTGTTTAATCATGAACTAAACCCCTCAGATACCTGAAGGGGATGAAACCTATGATGGATTTTGTTATTTAATTCTTTCAGTTTATATGATAAATACTTAGTTTATTCTTAATTATGCTACTTAAATTTATCTAATGTGCTTAGGTGGAGGAGGAATAGACCCTGCCTAAGAGTATATCTAGCATAATTAAGCAGAGTTGATCGGGCGCCTAGAGATAGGGTTACGAGATTTTACCAAATAAGGGTGAAACCTAATATGGGAGTCCATTGATCGATTTACTGCTTCCTTAGGGGGTTATTATAAGAGAATGAGAGTTCCACTAATTAACCTAAGGTTAGACGTTATTCACTTCGAGAGAAGGTTTAATATAGGTTAGGGAGTCCCACGAATCAAGCTAAGTAAAGAAATCATATGAATTGAAAAGGTAGATAATAAGTGAAGTCATACATGGATTCTCCCCAAAGGTATCGTCTTTATCAATTGAGTTTTCTTCAAAGTCTTTTCCCAAAGTTTCGTTTCTTTTGTCTTTGCATTTAGTTTAAATATTTCATTTGTTTTAGTTTAATAAACCATTCACTTATATTTTAGGCTAAATAATAGAAAGAAAGTGAGTAATAGTACTTTTAGGTTCCTTGGGTTCGATAAAGATATTCTTGCCTGAGCTATACTACTATTCGATAGGTGCACTTGCCTCTATCATTGTCGCAGTCAGTCTACAGGTTCGATCACTCTTTTATAAATATTAAAACTAGACTATTTTGTAGCGATCAGTATCAGGGCTATGATTTAGTCGATTCTCAAACTAACGTAGCGTGTGTGAGTCTATCTATACATGCCATATTGTGAAATTGCGATAGTGTGATGAAATCTGACAATTGAAATGTGTTTTAATATAGTAATGGATCCCGATTGAGAAGTTACTGATGACGTAGAGAGTAATGCGCCTGCTCCCACTCAAGGGACAGCGCCGGCTACATCTAGGCCGAATGATAGTGGTGAGGGAGGTGAGGCTAAGCAAGCCTTCTTTCGTATGATGAGTGAATGGTTTTCAAAATTTGTTAGAATAAATCCGATCGCTCCACAACCTCCACCCCCGCAAGTACCTGTTGTGCCACAAGTTGTAGATTCGAATAGATTGAATAAACCACCTGTAGATAAGATTCGCAAGTATGGGGTCGAAGAGTTTAGGACCATGCTGATGACGATGCTGAGCGAGCTGAGTTTTGGCTTGAAAATACAGTCAAAGTATTTGATAAGATGTCATTGAACCATAAAGAGTGCATTAAGTGTGCAGTTTCCTTGTTAAGAGACACGTCTTACAATTGGTGGAAAACGTTGATATTTATAGTTTCGAAGAGAGAATAACTTGGGATTTCTTTCAATCTGAGTTTAGAAAGAAGTATATTAGTCAACACTTTATTGATCAGAAATGTAAGGAGTTTTTAGAGCTGAAATAGGGCCGTTTGTTTGTTACTGAGTATGGCGAGAATTTGTACGATCGAGTCAATATGCTAGAGAGTGTGTTTCTACTAAAGCTACTATGTGTAAATGTTTTATAGAGGGATTGAATGAAGACATTAAGTTGTTGGTTGGAATACTAGATATAAATGAATTTGTTGTATTAGTCGAAAGAGCATGCAAAGCTGAGGAGCTCGATAAAGAAAAGAAGAAAGCTGATTCTGAGGCTCGTGATAAAAGAAAGGATTGATGAATAAGTTCTCTCAATCTTCAGCAAAAAGATATAAAGATGGAAGTAATCGTTCAAATGCCTCGTTTGGACATCCAAATAAAGATCGTTCGAGATAGAGTACTGGTCTACAAATTCAAGCTCCGAATGAAACAAGTGTTGGCAGTGTTAAGAGTAACAAACCCGAATATAGACAATATGGGAGACGACATGTGGGAGAATGCTGGGGCAAGTATAACAATAGAACATGCTATAAGTGTGGATCCCGAGATCATTTTATCTAAGATTGCCCAAAGATGGTCGAAGAAGAAAATGTTCAGAATGAAAGACCGAGTAATATGACAACAAGGGGTAGACCACCCAGAAATATTAGAATTATGAGCGAAAGCCAGAGAGGAACAAGCGATCTGTTGTGAGGTCGAAGCGAGAGCACTGCACGAGCCTATGCTATACGTGCATGAGAGGAAGCATCATCTCCAGACGTGATCACTGGTACTTCTACTTTATTTGATACTAATGTCATTGCATTGATAGATCCTAGATCAACTCATTCCTATGTGTGTATGAATTTAGTATCAAATAAGACTCTACCTATTGAGTCTACTGAATTTGTGATTAGAGTATCGAACCCTTTAGGCAAGTGTGTTTTGGTGGATAAGATGTGCAAGAATTGCCCATTGATGTTTTGTAATTTATGTTTCTCGGCCAATTTAATATTTCTACCATTTGATGAATTTGACATAATTCTTGGAATGGACTGGCTCACTTTGCATAATGCCATTGTGAATTGTAAGAGAAAGAATGTTGAATTGAAGAGTCAGAACGGTGAGATAGTTTGAATTGAATCCAATGATATGAAAGGATTACCAGCTGTTGTATCTGTAATGAAAGCTATGAACTATGTGAAAAAGGGGTGTGAAGCTTATTTGGCATACGTGATTGATACAAAAGTGTCGAAAAGGAAAGTTGAATCTGTGCCTGTGATAAGTGAGTTTCTAGATGCGTTTCCAGAAGAGTTACCGGGGTTACCTCCGATTAGATAAGTCAAATTCGGTATTGAGTTAGTGCCGAGAACTGCTCCTATTTCGGTAGCTCTACACAGAATGGCACCAACAATATTGAAAGAGTTGAAATCTCAGTTGCAAGAATTGACTGACAGAGGATTTGCACAACCGAGTTCTTCACCCTGGGGAGCTCCTGTATTATTTGTGAAAAAGAAAGATGGAACTATGAGAATGTATATTGATTATCGACAATAGAACAAAGTTATGATAAAGAACAAATATCCATCACCTCGGATCGATGATTTGTTTGATCAGTTGAGAGGAGCTACAGTATTTTCTAAGATAGATTTGAGATCGGGCTACTATCAGTTGAGAGTTAAAGAATCAAATGTGCCGAAAACTGCCTTCAAAACAAGGTATGGACATTACGAATTCTTAGTGATGCCTTTTGGACTAACAAATGCCCCGCAGTGTTTATGGATTTGATGAATCGAATATTCAGACCGTATTTGGATCACTTCATGGTGGTGTTCATTGATGATATTTTAATATATTCATGTGATGAGACGTAGCATGCCAATCATTTGAGAATCGTGCTACAAACCCTACATGAGAAATAGTTGTATGCAAAGTTTAGTAAGTGTGAATTTTGGTTGCCTGAGGTCAATTTTCTAGGGCATATTGTATCCGCTGCTAGGATACGAGTCAATCCATATAAAATCTCTTCTATTTTGGAATGGAAGCCTCCAAGAAATGTGTCTAAAATTCGTAGTTTTCTGGGACTAACAGGATATTATAGACGATTTGTGAAAGGCTTCTCAATGATTACGACTCCCTTGACAAAGTTGTTACAGAAGGATGCTAGATTTGAGTGGTAAGAAAAGTGTCAACAGAGTTTTGAACAGTTGAAAGTGTTGTTGACAGAAGCGCGGTGTTGATTCAACCTGAATCAGGCAAAGAGTTTATAGTTTATAGTGATGCGTCGTTGAATGGTTTGGGCTGTGTGCTGATGCAAGAAGGAATAGTCATCGCTTATGCTTCGAGACAATTAAAATCGCATGAAAAGAATTATCCAACGCATGATCTTGAATTGGCTGCGATTGTATTTGCATTGAAGATTTGGCGTCACTATTTATTCGGTGAAAAGTATCACATATATATACTAATCATAAGAGTTTAAAGTATTTGATGACTTAGAAAGATTTGAACTTGCGACAGAGAAGATGGTTAGAATTGTTGAAAGACTACGAACTTGTGATAGATTACCACCCGGGAAAAGCTAATGTTGTAGCTGATGCTTTGAGTCAAAAATCATTATATGCCTTGCGAGCTATGAGTAATCAAATAGATCTGTATGATGATGATGCGGTTGTAGCTGAATTGAAAGTAAAGCCGATGTTTGTACAGTAGATTTGTGATGCTCAGAAGATTGATAATGAGTTATTAGCAAAAAGAGTTCAGTGTGATTCTAATGCCGTATCAAAATTTTGAGTTGATAATAATGATTGTTTGAGATTTAGGGATCAGATTTGTGTTCTGAGAAATTCATAGCTAATTCAAATGATTTTGACTGAAGCTCACCATAACCATTTGACTGTACATCCGGGGAGCACAAAAATGTATAATGATTTGAAACAGTTTTGTTGGTGGCATGGTATGAAGAGAGATATTTCTGACCTTGTGTCAAAATGTTTAGTTTGTCAGCAAGTTAAGGCTAAACATCAAGTTCCGTCGATCTATTGCAACCGATTATGATTCCTGAGTGGAAATAGGAAAGGATTACGATGGACTTTGTGTCGGGTTTGCCCTTATCTCCGAGCAAGAAAGATGTGATTTGGGTGATAGTTGATAGATTGACAAAATCACCTCATTTCATTCCGGTGAGAATCGATTATTCTTTAGATAAGTTGGTTTGAAGCGTATATCGATGAGATTGTGAGATTAAGCGAGTCGTTATCTATTGTGTCTGATAGAAATCTGAGATTTACCTCACGATTTTGGAAGAAATTGCAAGATGCTTTAGGCACGAAGTTGCATTTCAGTACTGCTTTTCATCTACAAATGGATGGTCAATCCGAATGAATTATTCAGATTCTTGAGAATATGCTAAGATGTTGTATACTCGAATTTGAAAGCTCATGGGAAAGGCATCTATCATTGATTGAGTTTACGTATAAGAATAGTTTTCAATCTAGCATTAAAATGGCACAATATGAGGCTCTTTACAGTCGAAAGTGTCAAACTCCATTGTATTGGACCGAGCTGAGTGAGAACAAGATTCACAGGGTTGATCTTATAAAAGTGGCGAAAGAAAGTGAAAGTGATTGAGACGGTTTGAAAGTACCTCGGATCGTCAAAAGTCTTACGTGATTTGAAGCGAAAGGATATTGAATTCGAGGTTGGTGATAAAGTGTTTTGAAAGTGTCTCCGTGGAAGAAAATACTTCGATTTGGCCAAAAGGGCAAGCTGAGTCTGAGATTTATCGGACCGTATGAGATCATTGAACGAGTTAGGCCGGTTGCTTATATATTGAGATTGCCATCATATTTGGAAAGGATCCATAACGTGTTTCATGTGTCAATGCTTCAACGATATCGATCAGACCCGTCTCATGTAATTGCACCTACTAAGGTTGAGATTCAGTCAAATTTGTCGTATAGTGAAAAATCGATCCAAATTTTGGCATGAGAAACTTAAGAGTTGAGAAATAAGAAAATCTCTCTAGTGAAAGTATTATGGCACAAACACGGAATTGAAGAGGCTACGTGGGAGCCTGAGAACGTTATGAGAGAGCAACATCCACAACTATTCACTGGTAAGATTTTCGGGGATGAAAATCCCTAAGGGGGAGAGTTGTAACAGCCCGGTTTAGACCCTAGTTAGAACAGTGGTTTTGAGACCACAAATTTGAGGTCAGAATAATAATTTAATATTATTTTTGTGTGAATAGTATGCAACATGGTCTGTGTGAAAGTTCTGTGTGATGATTTGATCGTTTTAGTGTCGGATTAAGAGAAAGGACTTAATCGCGTAAAGAGTAAAAGCTATGTGCTGATTTATAAGTATCTAAATGTTGATGTCTTTTAAATATGGAGGCTTTATGATGCAATTTAACCAAGTTTTAAGATAGTGGGTGGTAATGGACAACTATAACCTTGGTGATTATATGTTTTAATTATTAATTGAAAGGATAAAATAGTAAATAGTTAAATACTATGTGTTTAATGAAATCAAAGCATGAAAATGGTCATTCTTTTTCATTTTGGTGCCAAAAATAGCAAATAAAATAAAAGTAAAAAGAAAGCTAGGGTTCGGCCATTGTTAAGCAAAAATTTAGGTATGTTTTAGCTCGATTTTTGATAATTTCTACGTTTTTATAATCGTTGCTTTGTGCTCTAGCTAGCCCATACTGTAATTTTGTGAATTGATGATGTTTTTGTAATGAGCCATTGATGAATGCTTGAGCTATGTGCTAGATAATAGTGAAATATAAAGACTTGGTGTTGGATTAACATGTTTTGTCTTCGAATTTTTGATAAAATTGAGTAAATTGGGCTAAATTGAGAAAAGTGTAAATTGAGGGACTAAAATATTTAATAAATGAAATGTGGACTCCTATGAGACTAAGGAGAATTCGTCCTAAGCATAGTGTAATGAAATTTTGAGTATTTGATGATTTTGTAAGATAGGGACTAAAGTGTCAAAATGTGAAAATGTGAAGGCTATTATGTAAAATGCCCTAAATATGTGTATTTGGACTCAAAATGAATGAATTGATGATTGAATGGATTAAATTTGAATGTATTTAGACCAATAGAGGAGAGGTTCGGATCGAGATCGAGGCAAAGATAAAGTGCTCAATTAATCGACCGTATTGATAGTTCGACGTCCGAGGTAAGTTCGGATATCATACATGTATTTGAGTTATGTTTTATAAATATGAAATGAATATGTTCATGTGTATGAAAATGAGTTGCTATGTGCATGATTGTAGTTGATGGCACTAAGTGTGTGAAATGAAAATCGAAATAGAAATGAATGGCACTGTGTGTGAGATGATATAAAAGCTTTAGCTTATTGAATTGCCACTGTGTGTGCGACACCGAGACGAGTCGGTTAAAAGAATAGGCACTAAGTGTGCGATAACAATTATACTTCAAATATGTATGTGGCACTAAGTGTGCGGTTATTTTGAACGAATATCAAATGAAGATCGACATGTAATATCGAGCATTGAATAGCTTGGAGGTAGAATAACTAAGTGTTAGCTAAGGTATGTAATTAATTGTGGTTGATGAATTATAAACAAGCTATGGTGGAATGAATGTGTATTTTAGATATGAATGAGGTGATATGAATGTGAGATAACTGATCTATGTGATGCTTAATACTTATTTTAGTTTGGTTTGATGAGATATAGTATTGTATATTGAACTTACTAAGCTTTGGAAAGCTTACTGTGTGATTTGTTTCTCTGCCTTGCAGTGCCAATAAAGCTAGCTCGGATCTGGGATCGTCAGCTTCTCAATCACACTATCAGCATTCTATTTTGGTATTTTTGGAAAGATGTATAAAGCTAGAATATGGCATGTATAGGCTAGTTAATTGAATTATGTTTGAGATTCTAATTAGCCATGAGATGTGGCTAGATATGTGGTAGGTTTGGCATGAATGAATGTGACATGTGTGATGCATCTTTTGGCATGATTTGTGGATTGATAAATTTGCTATCAAGTGGTAACTTTGTGTTGATAAATGCTAATAGGGGTTAGTGAAATTGGGAATGAATTATGCTTGTGATAGAATAAGTATTGGTATTGAATTTAGTATAAATAGAGTTGAAATTGGATGCATGAGTGGAATGACATTATTGGTATGTTTATGGTAATAATATGAGCATGAAATGTTTAGGTTGTATGCTTTGTAGGTTGGACCCTTATGGGTGGCATTTTGACTTTGCAAAGTGGTCTATAAAGTCACACGGTTGGGGCACACGGGCATGCCTCAGACCGTGGGTAAATTGGCAGAATGTGGCTTAAACTGCACATGGCCATGGCATGGGTGTGCCCTATGTCGTCGAGAAATGGCGAGAATATGACCTTATAGGACACGACCATAGCTGCAGGCGTGCTTGGTAGCCATGTTGATTTTGGCAGTATGTAACCACAGGGAGGTCACACGGGTGTGTTATGTAGTCGTGGGAGAGGCATGGCCTACCCCCACGGGTGTGTCTCCCCTGTATTTTAGAAAAGTTACAACCTTTCATGAGATTTTATATGTATTTCGGTTTAGTCCCGACTTGGTTTATAAGCATGCTTAGCGTCTTCATGACCTGGTTAAAGGACACTATGATTGTATCTAAATGTGTTTGATGATGATTGACTTTGTGTCATAAATGCGATGTAAAATGATCCTATTGTTCGATAATGCCTCTAAACCCTATTCCGGTGGTGGTCCGGGTTAGGGGTGTTACAACTTTGGGTTAAGAGTTAGCAAATCAAACCTTATTCTCTTTTGGCAATCGGTGAACAATTGTTTTCTTCTCTCATTCACAAACCGAAATCATCTCTTCGGGAACCTCATTTTTGGCATTCTTTCTCCTTTCAACCAAAAGCCAAAACCTCAAATCTCTCTTTTTTCTTTTGTTCACACTCATTTTACATTTCATAACCCCTTAGCTGAACTCTCCTATCACTTTCTCCATTTAATCATTTTCTCTCATTTGTTTCTTTATAGCCGAATCTTCAACTTACACCTTGGTGATTCACCTTTTGTTTTCTTTCTCATCTATTCAAAGTTGAAACACCTTCTTGTCTCTCATATCTTCCATTTGTTTCTTTTCAAAGCCAAAACTTATTCTCTTCCTTCTATTTGAGTTTGTTCTTATTTTTCTTTTGGCCGAATCTCCCTTGGGTGCTCATTTCCCTTCATTTGTTCTTATTTCAGAGGTTTGTCGTCACTCACTCTCCTAACTTTCCCAATCGGTTTCTTCTCATTTGGTGGTAAGTGCTCTTCTTCCCTTTCAATTCTTTCTTCTCCCTTGCTGGATGTTAAATCGAAGGCATTAATCTTGTACTGTGGTGCATTGGCTGAATGAAGAGGGCCTCATTTTCTTATTCTTTTGCATCTGGCCAGCGTTTGAAGGGTCTTTGGGGAACAATCAGAGTCGGTCGATCAAGGTAAGGGGGTTCATACCATTCGTTTGGCCAAAAGCCATTTCTTCTAATCTATTTAGAAGAATCGATTCTAACGTGGGGTTGGTGTAAGGACTCAGTCGATTTCTTAATACAAGTTTGTTAGCTTCTGGTTTTTGTCGATCTAGGTAAGAACTTCTTCGTTCGGAGTATTTATTTTTCCCTTTCATCTTCTTCAATGCCTTAACCCAGTCTTCTGACCAAGATCTTTTTCATGGATTCGAATACCAGCCAAGTAAAGGAGGGGGTTGGACTCATAGTCTCTACCCCTAAGCTCAAAAAATGTGCGATATTGGCAGTACGAGACCTTCCATCGGGTTGTGGACTGACTTTGAATTAGAATCAACAAATTGTGGTCGTTCCCTCTTTCGAGAGTGTCAATAATATTGAGAGTTTAGTTCTCCTCGTATTCAGGTGTGTAATTACCACACTTTTCCTTAATTATTATAAAACATTTATGTGGTATGTGTGAAAGCCGAAATCTCAGTAATGGCTATTGAGTTACCCATAAAGGGTAAAATCGTAACACCAGGTTAGTTATTCTTTGATTAAGCTTTATAAGTATAGTCGATAGCATGATTGTGCGCGTACTTTAAATAATGATTGTATGATATTATATGATATGTTTATTATACTATGTTTGCATGTGCATAGGATCTGGGAAATGATAATGATATGAAGGGGAAGTGTAAATCGGTGACACTGTCACACTAATTTGATGGCTTAGTGCCTTATTGTATATCGGTGAATTGGTCACATAATTATCGGTGGATAGACCACATTACATCGAGCAGCATGACTGTCAGCATGGCTGCCAAAGAGAAGTGTAGAGGATGGAGGGTTAATTGTAGAAATCCCCATAAGAGTGTTGAGGATGGATATATGGAGCGGAGTGTAGAGGATGGAACATTAGGATGGGTTGGGTTATCATATTGATTATTTTTGATACGCTATAATGGTTGGGCTTGGTCGATTGTGATATGGGGGCTTAGGCCCATTTGTGGTTCATGTGGACTAATTGCACACTGAGTCTTATGACTCACTCAATTTGTTTAAACATTTGTAGGTGTTCAGTGGATTGGGTCAGAATGGACTCGAGGTGGCCATGCATGGGGTTTTTTTTTTTTAACTAAAACTTTGCTTTATTTATTATTTTTTGCTTTTGGGGATTTTTGATTTATAATAAGGCCACTATTATTTTGGTTTAAATTTTGGTTTAAATATTCAGATGCTTATATCCCAAATATGATCGACAAGACATTTTCTTTATATAATGAAAAAAAAAAGTTTTCCTCAAAACTAAATCAACAATTTTATAAACGAAAGTTTGAAAGCAAACCTTATGATTTCTAGAATGTCACGACCACTGTTTTTAGACATCACCTAAACACAAGAATTGGCTAAATAGTTATTTTCACAAAATAATTACTAAGATTTCCAAATGAGCCACTAAACTTGGAGTTCCAAAAAAATAACATAAATTTTTTTTCGAAGATCGCAATATTTTGTAAAATCTTTCCAAATGACATGCCAGATCTGGTCGTGGTGTTTGGGCCAGGTTTGGGGTGTTACATAACCTATGCCCTATTAAAGTATATTAGAGTTCAACGATTTCCCTTCACTTCTATCGTCTAAAAACTCAAAAATGAGGGGATAACACATATCTACGAAAACCTGAAGGAAAAGAGATTCGAAAAATAAAATAACAATTAATAAGGAAAGAGTAGACAAGATTCGAATCCCACACCTTAATTTGATGACGGAGGAGGCAAAAGATGAGATGAAATCCTGAAATCGTAGTTAAAAACGTTAGAGAAATAGGAGAAAGCAAAAGAAAGAAAACAGAGAGGAGAAGGGAGAAGAAACATCCAATCGAAAATTAATAATAATAATAATAATAACAATAATTCTACTTATAAAAAATATATCAAATAATTATTATAATAAAATAATAACAAAATGACATAAACAAAAAGTTCACAAATTATCTCCCTAGCTCACGCAGGGATTCGAACACAGGACCTCAAGTATAATAACACTCCACTTATCCACCAATCCAGCAAGCCCACTCTTGTCATTAAATTGTACAATTAGACACATATATGCAATCTCCCCACTATCCATATGCTCAAAGCTCCAAACTTCTAGGCCCAAAATTTAGGGCATTACATGAAGTAACCTGCTTCTTTCAAGAGGAAGGTCTCAAGTTACATGGCCTATGTTTATTGACCTTATCACAGTACCCTGCAATGTTTTGTCTTCAATCCATATAAACATTTTTCTATGTCTAGAGTCTACTACAAGTATATGTCAAGTACTTGCTCATATCATTCAATTACGGTCCAACTAATCCAACCTTTTCAGAAATAGATTCAGTTTATGGGCATGTTGCACATTCATCTATGTTTAGAGAATATACACATACATTTAGGAAATAAAAACACAATTGAATGAACTAGCAGATTAAATAAAATATATGCTTTAACCATTAAAGAAAATAAAAGTTTTCATCTTGAAATCCCAACCCTATGAGATTTAGCTCATGGATTGGTGATAAAAATTCAAGTTTGAAATAATATCCAACATCATTTTGATGAAATTAATTCACGAAAGAATAAATTAAGAAATAAAGTAAGAACTTAGAAAAATGGTTGTCGCCAAATCAATCCTCAATCCAGCAACACATTGTCTTATGATGGTTGAGAAGGACTGCCTTCGGTCTCCTCTTTTTGTCTTTACTTAGTCGCTACCCTAAATTGTTTCCTTTGGATCCCCACACTTAGGGCTTCCTCCTTCGACTTTTTAAAGGCTTTTTCTTCCTTGAATAGCTCCGATAGCCCACAATATATTCTCCTATTTTTAGGTAGATTTTTCTAGCACAAGTAGAGTTAGGCTGAAATTGGTCTACAATGAGTGTTGACTCAGTCATCTACCTGAAAATTCCATGACATACAAGGTGGCAATCTGTCCAACCTTTTTCTACAACAAACTTTCATTCCTTTATTTCATTCTCTGCATATTGCACCTACACCTACGAAACCACCAAACATAACCCTTCCACACGCAATTAAAAGTATCTAACATGTAAATACAATCTAATCTCTTGATGCAAATGATAAAAATACTAATAAAATATCCTAATATGCCACTAAGTGTACCTAAGTAAAAACATTTAGCTAGGTCTAGAGGCATGAAATATAACTCATTTCAAGATTTATCAGCCTTCGGGTTTGCTTCAACTTGTTAAGATTCCCCTTTTGAAATGGGAGCGTGTGACTATAGACTTCGTTAGTGGGTTGCCCTTGACACCCACTAAGAAGGATTTTGTTTGGGTCATCGTGGATCGTTTGACCAAGTCTGTTCATTTTCTTCCAATCAGGATAGACTACTCTCTATAGAAATTACTAAATTATACATTTTCGAGATTGTTAGACTACATGGGGTTCTAGTCTGGACTACCTCTGATAGGGACTCTCGTTTCACTTTTCAGTTTTAGAAGAAACTTTATAAGGCTCGGGGTACTTGATTGGACTTCAGTATTGTGTTTCATCCTTAGACTAATAGGCAATCTGAAAGAGTGATTCAGATTCTAGAGGATAAGCTACAGAGTTGTGTAATCGACTTTCGTGGTAGTTGGGAGGAGTTTCTGCCATTGGCTGAGTTCACTTATAATAATAACTTTCAGTCCAATATTTAGATGGCACCTTACGAGGCTCTATATGGTCATAAGTGTTGTATCCCTTTGTTGGACTAAGTTGGGTGAAAGGCAGATTTTGTGTCCTAAGTTGGTTTCTGAGACTGAAGACAAGTTAAACTGATCTGGGATCGTCTTAAGGTAGCTTCTGATAAATAGAAGTCATATTCGAATCTGAAGAGGAGAGATATCATGTTTTCTATATGTGACCAAGTGTTTCTTAAGGTATCTTCGTGGAAGAAAGTTCTTTGGTTTGGACATAAGGGCAAGTTGAACCCTAGGTTCATTGGGTCATACTAGTTACCTATCAGTTAGAGCTACCTTCGGAGTTTGATCGTATTCACGATGTGTTCCACATCTCTATGTTAAGGCAGTATAGGTCTGACCCATATTATATTGTATTTTTTGAGATTGAGGTAAGACAAGATTTGACCTTCAAGGAGGGGCCGGTTCAGATTTTGGATTGCAGCGTTAAGGTCTTAAGGAGGAAGACCATTCCTTTGGTTAAGGTTTTGTGGCGGAATCATGGCATTGATGAAGCCACTTGGGAACCTAAGGACTCGATTCGACAACAATACTCGCATCTATTTGAATCAAGTAAAATTTCAAGGCCAAAATTTCTTTTTAGGGGGTGGAGTTGTAACGCTTGGAAAATTTGAATTTTTGATTTGTTATATTGTCATAATTAACTATTTGTTTCAATGGATAAGGGCCTTGAATGTGTACTTGAGGTCATGGGTTTAAATCTCTCTTTTGGAAACATTCAGTTATTTTTTCTCCTGGCCCTATCCATATTTAGTTGGCTTACATATTACTTTCATGCAACTGGTGACAAAATGAGTCTACTGGTTCAGTGGTAAGGTGTTAGCTTACCCTATGGTCATGTGTTCGAACCTCTATGTCAGCAAAGTGGCAAAATTTTTTATATTTCTATTTGAGTTGCCCATGTAGTGTTTGTGGTTAAATTGAATTCTTTGGGTAATTCAATAGGATATCTGAATATTTGGTTGGTTAGGTTAGGTTGGGATTTTGTTTTGTTGTGTTTTAAAATATATATATCTTATTATTATTTTATTTTTATTTTTTCCCCAAAATCCCCTCCTCCTCTCTCACGTTACTCACCTTCTCCCCATCCCCTTCACGTTACTCACGTTTGCTTTGTTACTTTTCTTTCATAATCAAATTTTTTACTGGTGCCATCCAATCATTTTGTGATTATTGCTCTAAGTTTCATGTTCAAGAGATTATTCAAAGTATTTTGTTGCCTGTATCGTTAATTTAGGTTAATAAGGTTTGGTGGCTCTTGAGCTTAATTTATGATTTTGAGTTTGTTATGAATATCGTTGTAATGGTCCTGGTTTCTTAGGTTGAGATTCTGAACCGAACGCTTATTCAGTGAGTTAGATTTCTGTTGGGCTACTGCTTCTTGAAGGTAAGGAGTTAATTTGGGGGTTTTAGGTTGAAAATATTCGATTTAATTTTGATGTTGGATATACCAATTTTTGGTGATTTGGGTTGGGAATCATCTCAATTGATGATTTAATGGTCATTTTAGGTTCTAGACGTCTCATGGTTGCTTTCGTATCAAAATCAGATCAGGTGTGTAACGAATAGAAAAAGCTAAAATTTGGGACTGTCAACGCCACACATCTGTGTGCCAGACATTGTAAGCCACACGATTTGGGCCAATTAGGTTGTGTGGGCCACACGGACGTATGGACCCAAATTTCAAAATGTTCCCTAGGGTTGTATTCGTCGTACGAGTTGAATGTAGGCCTTCCGTAGGGTCCATATGGTATAAATTAGTTTACAAATCATAAGGTCTGATGTTTTGTTAGCATTAAATACATTTTATGTATGTATGATTAATATGTCATATGTTTAGCGTGATCTATTATAAGCTAAGCATGATATGTTATTTGCTAAGCATGATCTATATCTATTATAAAAAGCATGTATGTTACAGAAATTTTCGGTATTTGTTAGTTTTTCATGTGCATTAGAGTGGGAAATGTAACAACCCGTTTTTAAGTGGTGTCGAAAACAGTGGTTTGGGCACCACAAATCCGAAGAGCAAGTCCGTAAATTTTATTATTTAATATTTAAGAGTAAAAAATAATGTAATAATAAATTTTGATTTGATAATTTAGAATAATTAGGTTCAAATGGTATATCTCGAAAGTCAAGTGGTTTTAGATAATGAGGTATCAGGACCTTGTTTCTATAAACTAAGTATTTACGGAGTGTTATTAGAGTCATATTAAAATTTGGTTAAGAAATTTTAAAGTTTAAATAGTTAATTAAATGAAAAGACTAAATTGTAAAAGCTAAAAAAGTTTATTTCTATTGGTAAAATGGGTCAAATAGCTATGAAAAGGAATTAATTGGCTTAGATGGTAATTAAACCATATAGATTTGTAGTGGACAATTATGAACATGTTTTGTTAATTATAAGGTTAATTATTATAAGGGTAAACTAGTAAATTAGTAAATAAGTAATAAAACTAAAGTTAAAATAATCATCATGTTCTCCACTTTGCTATTTTGCAAACCAAAAATCCTTGTTGAGAGGAAGAAGCTTTCGACCATGGAGTTTTTACATGCATGGTATGTTTTTGAGCTCGTTTTTAGTGTTTTTTTTTTATGTTTTTGAGCTCGTATTAGCTTAATCTAGCTAAACCAGGGGTCAATTCATAAAATTTTTAAAATTCTAAGGACTTTCCTTGAATGAACAGGAAGTCTTTGTGAATTTAGTTGGTAGATTATTAAGGTTGGTTGTTAAATAGATGAATTTTGTTAAGTGATTTGTAGCATTTTAATATTTAAGGACTTATTTATGAAAATAGTAAAATTCAATGTAAATTATGTGAAATGAGGATAAATATGGATTGTTGTAAGACTAAGGGAGACTCATCTAGCATGAATTTTAATTAAAAGTGGTTAAATTGCAAGTTTCGTGTTTAGGGACTAAAATGCATAAAAGGTAAAACATTGGGGGTAATTTTATAAATTTCCCATTAATAAGGTTTATAACTTTTATTAATTATATTAAGTTATTTGAAAAGAATTATTATTTAGATAAAGAAACAAATCAAATGAATCCAAATCGAGGAAAAGTTAATGTGTTGGGTTAGTTGTCAGCTTCATTTTTACAACTATATTTGTCGAGGTAGGTTTGTATAAGGACTAAATTATTATGTAATGTTTTGTATGTAATGTTAATAAATATTTACAGACTCAATGTGTAACGGCTACACCAAAACCAAACCGATTATAGCCTTAATCTTAACATTTAAGCTACACCAAAACCCAACCGAAAGCCCATAACATAGCATATCGAGTCATAGCATTACTAATCACATTTATGCACAGAATGACATGCAATCCCAAGCCCACCTAGATATCCATCCTCTACACACCACCGTACTTGCCAATCACACCGTAGGGATTACTAAATCGACCCTCCATCTACTACACACCCTCGAAGGCGATCATTGCAATCAAGCGCACATCACCTTATAATTGTGGCATAGCCACGGATAATGTGAATGAGTCACCGGATTCATAATATGTGACATAAGTCATGGATAATGTGGTAAAACCATCAAACACTTCCCTTATCATTTCAACCATTATGCCCATGCAACATACATATTATTCAGATATCATGCAATGTACCTTACCCCAAAGTCATAACGAAATTACACATATTTCCATATCAATGCCTATAAGCATTATTAACTGAGAGTTAGGGGTAACGTACCTGAATGCACTGTACCATGGAATGGTACCCTTAGCCATGTTTTTCATATTTCTATTAACATATATTTAATACTAATATTATTAGTCTATCGAGAATTAGTGTAGGGCTACACACCAGATAACAGTGAGAATGACACTCTCGATACCGACACTCTCGCTAGCAAGGATAACGGCGATCTGCTTATCCCTTTCCGATGCTAGCCCACAACCCAGTGGCCAATCGCGTACGGTAAAAATCGAGCGCTTCTTGAATCTAGGGGTAGGGACTACCCCTTTCTCTCCTCCACTGGTACTCGCATCCATTGAGGCGGTTAATCGACATATAAGATCTAATGAATTACAATCTATAACTTAACACCCTTACCGAAATAGATTTGAATCCCGAGACTCCTCTTTTATCACTGTCGAACTCCCCCTAAAATACCATAGTTAGAATTGGCAACCCTCAATAAGTAATATGGCCTTTGGCTGAATATTACAACTCCCTTACGTTGCTTGCTCAAATCTTGAAAACTATTGTCTGCTCCTGAAGTTGTCGAAATCCATACATGGCTTAAGTTAGAATCGGCTTAGTGCCTTAAAATAAATAGAAGTGGCCCTTGGCCGAATGATATGCCTTGCTTACCTTGGATCTCAAATCCCAAAAAATCACCTTTCAATCGTCGGCTATAAGAATCTCGAAAGATCTCCTTCATGGTTTCGGCCAAAAGAGAATAAGAGGAATTAGATTCCTAGATTTCGGCTAACCAAAAGAAAAAGAGAGAAAAAGAAATCGAATAACAGGATCCCTTACCCCACTATTAGATTCGGTTGAATAACTTGTACCATTGATCGACAACACCTCCCCTTGACCACTGAGAGATTCGGCCACAGGAGAAAGGGTATTCGGCTTCAAGAGATAAATGGAAAAGGAATCAATAAGAATGATTCAACTTTTGATCTAGTGAATAAATCGGTTCCAAAAGGGTAGAGATGCAATCGGTTATGGCCACAAGTTAGGAGATTCAGCTTTTGTCCAAAAGAATGGAGAAGAGATGTTTGGGACCTTAAGAGTTGTGGCAATGGTGGGAATGAATGAAAGAGAGGTTTCGGCCTTAGCAAAATAAAAGAAGAAGAGAAGAGGTGAGGGTTTCGGTCTAAAGATGAGCAACCTGAAGAAGAGAATGGAGGAGAATGTGACCTTAATGGTCTTCCCAAATTCGGCTAAAGCAAAAAGGTTTTGAAAGTTCTCTGACTACTACTTTCGGCACAACACTAGGGAAAGAAAAGAGAACCAAGATGCACCTAGAACCCCTTAAGCAATTTTGGCACTTAGCTCCCCCTTGAATGACCGAATATGCCCCTTCCAAAGTCCCTTTGCCGGCCAACTCTTCCCCTCTTCTCAAATCCCTTCTTTTTCTCCTACTTTTCCTCTCCACCTCTCATTCAAAGAGTTTGAATGAGTCAACCCCTATCTTCCCTTCTTAGTCGAATCTTCAAGTGCCTTGACCAAATCCAATGCTCATCCATTTAGAGTCCTTGTGCTGTCCAACACTTCACTCTCATTGGCCAAAAATAAAAGCTCAGAACGCTACCTATGTTGCTCGAACCTAGGTCCCTTCACACTCCCTGAGGTGTCACCCTCCTGTGCTCTAAGTGGCGCCTCCCTTGCCACTTTATCAGCTTAGTTCTTGTGTCATAAGCCACACACCACACTCCTTAAGGCCTAGCTCCCTTAGCCCCTCTTCTAAGACTTAAAAATCCAATATTTTTCTAAGGTATCTACCTACTCCCCAGGGTTCCGAAGCCCCCAAAACACATACAAACCACATGTAAACATGCTACTCCATACATTCAAGTGAGAACGCATAACCCCTAAGTCCCGGATATTACATATGTTACATAAATATTTATGTAATGATAATATGGATCAAAATAAGATGTTAATCAATTTGGATGATATAATGCTTTGGTTTGGATGAGATATTCAAAATGGTATTATGATGAAGGAAATGTATGTTTGAAAAGGATATAATGAAATGCAAACTAAGGCTTTGTATATGTAAAATGGTCCCGTTTGAACCTTGTGTGAAACACCACAAGCCCGGCCTACGAGCCTCGATCGGATCTGGCATGCTCCTCGAGTAAAACATTTTGAAACTTGTTTGTTACTTCGGAAAATTTGGGTGGTTTTGAAGAAAAATTGATTTGTGTTGAGTTCGAAGGGAAAACGGTGTTTTTCTTGAAGACTGGATTTTATTAAAACTCCATTTTTATACTTCAAAACTATAAGTTAAAAGAAATACCGGGTTTCTAGTGTTTACCATTAAATTGAAAATCGTTGGTGTTTAGGTGACGTAACATTTAGAATTTATTTTAAAGAAAAGTTATTTAACCTTTTGTTTGATAATAATCGTATCATGATAAAAATAATTAAAATGAATGCATAAAACAGTTAATAGTAATGGCCATATTACATCAAAGCAAAACCCGAAATAAATCCAAAATACTTAAATATAAAAATTCCAAATAAAATAACACTGAGCTGAGCATGGCCACCACAAAGCTCCTGCCGACCCGGTCCATTTAATGAGTGTCACCTGAAAAGATATCCCACAATGGGGTGAGTCAACAGACTCAATGTGTAACAACCATCACAAACTCCCAACGATTTAGGAATACAAATCACATATAAAACATGATGTTTATACAATCCCGAACCCAAACCTAGATAACCATCCTCTACACATCACCCGTACTTGCCATCACACCGTGGGGATTACTAAATCGACCCTCCATCCGCTACACACCATCGACGGCAGTCACTGCAGACGACTTGCACATCGCCCTTATAAATTGTGGCATAGCCACCAGATAATTGTGACAAAGTCACCAGATAGTATTTCGTGACATTAGTCACCACATTCAGATTATGTGACATGAGTCGCCAGATATTGTGGTAAAAACCACCAGATCACTTCCCCTTTTCATAATCACCCTTATGCCCATGCACAATACAATACATGCAAAATCATGCCATATATCTTATTCCATGTTCATAACGAATTCACATATATGTCATATTCAATATTCATAACACTATTAACATAGTATTAAAGGTGAACGTACCTGAGTACTCTGTACCATCATATGGTACCTTTAGCCACATCTTTCATATTTTCATTAACATATATATTAAATCAATACCATAAATCTATCAAGAATTAGAGTGGGGCTACACACCTGATAACCGTAAGTATGATACTATCGATATCGACACTCTCACTAGCAGGGATAACAGTGAATTTCTTATCCCTTTCTGACACTGGCCCACACCCCGGTGGCCAATCCCAACAGCAGAAACCGAACGTTTCTTGAACTTAGGGGTAGGCACTACCCCTTTCTCCCTTCCACTGGTATTCGCATCCATCGAATCAACACTTAATCAGGAAACACGATTAACTAACAAGCAAGATCTAAACGAATGTAGTTTTAACTTAAAACACCTTACAAAAAAGATCTGAACCGAAAACCTCTCCTAATCCTTGTCGATCTACCCCTAAAAGACCTCAGTTAGTTTCGGCCAACCTTATTAGACAACATGGCCTTTGGCCGAATACTCCAATATCACTTACCTTGCTCGTCTAAACCCGAAATCGCTACTTGACTATGGAGATGTCGAAATCCCTACAAGCTTTATGTTAGATTTAATTCTAACATTTAATTTAACCAAAGCAAATGGCCTTTGGCCTAGTATTACACTTCTCTTACCTTAGCTAATCAAATACCGGATGATCTCCCTTATAGGCGGCTATAAACAAAACCCGAAACTCACTTTCAAAGTTTCAGCCAAAGAGAGGGAAAGGAATTAGATTCCTAATTTCGGCTAAATCAAAAGGAAGAGATAGGAAAATTAAATGCCAAGAATCCCTTACCAACTCAATAGAATGTCCTTGCTTGAAACAGAGGGATTCGGCTCCTGATTAAACGATCAAATCAGCTCTAAGAGGGTAAAGGAGCATTTGGCTATGGCCACAAAATAAGGAATTCAGCTTAGGCAAGAAGTGAACAATTGGTTATGGCTAGGAAAAGACTTACTTTTGGCTTTTGGAGAGTTGTGGAAAGAAGAAGAGAAGAAAAGAGTATTCGGCCTTAACAAATGGAAGAAAAGAGATGAAGAGAGGTTCGGCAATAGTGGTGTTTGACTTAAGAAATTTCGGTACACTACTAAAGGAAGAAAAGACAACCGAAAATAACATCTAAACCCCTTTATGAAATTCAGCTATCCCCCCACTTACATGACGAAAATAACCACCAAAAGAATCCCTTGGCCGGCCAACACTCATCCCCTTCTCAAATCCCACTGTTTCCTCCTAATTTTCCTCTTCATCACTCATTCAAAAGATTTGAATGAGTCAACCTTTATCCTCCTACCTTAGCCGAATTTTAAAAAGAATTTGACCATATCTAATGCTCATCCACCGAGTCTCCCAATGCCGTCCAACTCCCTTCCTACCTGATGCAAAAAAGCATCCCAAAGTTACTCCTCTTGATGCTCGAACCTAGGCCCTTCTTGCACTGTTTGTGATGTCACTTCTTAAGGCTTTAAGTGGAGCCTCCTTGCCACTTTACCAAGCCAAATATTATGTCCAAATTTCCCTACAAATTTTCTTAAGGCCTCACATGCAAAACTCCACTTCAAGACTTAAAGTACAATATTTTCCTAAGGCATTCACCTACATTCTCAAGTTCCCAAAATCTATCAAACACATTCAAAACACACATACACATGCTTTCACATATATTTAAGAAATAATGCACAACCCCTAAATCTCAGATACTACAGTTCTACCCCCTTAAAATAATTTTGACCTCAAAATTACTTGGCTAAAATAGGTGAGGGTATTGCTGTCGCATTGCTTCTTCCGGCTCCCAAGAAGCTTCTTCTGATCCATGATTACGCCATAGCACTTTAACTAGAGGAACTGATTTCCTCCGCAACATCTTCACATCTCATTCCATAATCTAAATCGGCTCCTCCTCGTAGGATAAATCTGGCCTTAGTTCCACCTCTTCAACCGGTACTACATGAGATAGATCCGATCGGTATCGATGTAGCATAGAAACATGGAATACATCATGCATTTGCTTCAACTCGGGAGGCAACTCTAATTGGTATGCCACTGGTCCAACTTGCTTCAATACCTGATAAGGTCCTATAATCTTGGGACTTAACTTCTCTTTGTGACCAAATCTCATCACCTTCTTCCATGGCGAAACTCTAAGAAACACATAATCTCCCACAGCAAACTCAATCTCTTTCCACTTAAGATCTACGTATGACTTTTACTGGTCAGATGCCTCCATTAACCGTGCCCGGATTACCTTAACCTTCTCTTCGAATTCTGCCACAATTTTCAGATCCAAAATCTAACGTTCCCCTAATTTCGTCCAACATGTAGGAGTACGACACTTCCGTCCATATAGCGCTTCGTACGGTGCCATCTGAATACTTGCGATAGTTTGTTGTTATACGTAAATTTCGCTAAAGGCAAGAACTCTTCCCAACCCCCTCTGAAGTCTATCACATAGCCCTCAACATATCCTCTAACATTTGGATCGATCGCTCGATTGACCATCCATTCGGATGGAATGCCGTCTTGAAATCCAACACTGTACCCAAAGCATGATGTAGCGCCTTCTAAAATCGAGACGTAAACCTCGGATCCCTATCCGAGATAATCGACACCGGCACTTCGTACAGCCTCACGATCTCAGCTACATACAACTTTGCCAATTTTTGTAGAGAATAGTCAACCCGTACTGGTATAAAATATGCAGATTTCGTTAGCCCGATCTACTATCACCCATACCGAGTCCTTTTTAGTAGGCGTAAGGGGAAGCCCACTAACGAAGTCCATGGTGATTCTCTTCCACTTCAATTGCAAAATCTTTATCGGCTGAAGCAATCTTGACGAAACTTGGTGTTCAGCCTTAACTTGCTGACACGTTAAGCACTTCCCTACAAATTCGGTAACTTCCTGTTTAAGACCAGGCCACCAGAACTGTTCCTGTAAATCCTTGTACAACTTACTACCTCCAGGATGCATAGCATAAGGGCTACTATGCGATTCCCGAAGAATTCTCTGCCTTAACTCCTCATCCTTCGGCATATAGACCTTGCCATGAAAACACAGCACTCCGTCGCCATTTACACCAAAATTTCCAATTCCCCACACTGCACTTGCCGCAACTTAGCACTCAGATCCTCATCTGCCAACTGACTCTCTTTCACCACATTTAACCACGTCGGCTTAACTTGCAACTCTACTAACAAACTTCCATCGTCATACAAGCTAAGATGTGCAAACATTGCCCTCAGATCCGACACTACTTTTTGACTTAGGGCATCTGCCACTACATTTGCCTTGCCCGCGTGATACTCTATAGAATAATCATAGTCCTTCAATAATTCCACCCACCTTCTTGTCTGGGTTCAACTCTTTACGAGTCGTGAGATACTTAAGGCTCTTTTGGTCTGTATAGATCACTGACTTTTCTCCATATAAATACTGCCTCCATACCTTAAGAGCAAAGACCACAGCCACCAATTCCACATCACGCGTCGGGTAGTTAACCTCATGTGGCCTTAATTGTCGAGATGCATAAGCAACTACCTTCCCGTCCTGCATCAAAACACATCCCAAACCTATGTGAGAAGCATCACAAGACACCACAAAATCCTTCCACCTCAAGTGAATCAAAACTGGAGCTTGGTCAAGACCCTCTTAAGCTTCTCAAAGCTCTCCTGTTTATCGACCATCGAAGGTACCTCCTTTCTCAACAACTTAAATCAAAGTGCGGCTATTGATGAGAACCCTTCACTGAATCTTCTATAATAGCCGCCAATCCCAAGAAACTACGAACTTCCGCCAGACTTAGGTGGTTTAAAATCCATCTTGCCTCAATCTTGAGAATCCACCCTTATCCCTTCAAAGACACCACATGTCCTAAAATGTAACTTCCTTCAGCCAAAATTCACACCTGCTGAACTTAACATATAGCTTTTCCTCCCTTAACATTTGCAACATGACTTGGAGGTGCTCATCATGTTCTTCCTCTGACTTAGAATACACCAAGATATCATCTATGAACACAACAACGAACCAGTCCAGATAGGGTTGGAAAACCCAGTTCATCATGTCCATGAACGCGACTGGGGCATTTGTCAATCCAAACGGCATTACCAAGAACTCATAATGCCCGTACCTTGTCCAAAAAAGCTGTCTTATAGATATCAGTCTCCTTCACTTTAAGCTGATGATATCCAGACCTTAGATCTATCTTTGAGAATACCACGGCCCCCTTAAGCTGATCGAACAAGTCGTCTATCCTTGGCAACGGGTACTTGTTCTTGATGGTCAGCTTATTCAACTGACGATAATCTATGCACATACGCATAGTTCTGTCCTTCTTCTTCACAAACAAGACCGGTGCTCCCTATGGAGACACACTGGGTCGGATAAGCCCATGATCAAGCAACTCTTGGATTTGTGCCTTGAGCTCCACCAACTCCTTTGGTGCCATTCTTACGGAGCAATTGACACAAGAGCTGTACCCGGTAGCAAGTCAATTCTGAACTCCACTTCCCTATCCGGGGGTATTCTAGGTAACTTCTCCAAAAAAACATCCACGAATTCTCTTACTATTCTAACTCCACTAACTCCCCCTCCTTTCGCATCCAACGTACTAAAAAAGGTCAAAAATGCCTTGCACCCTTTCCAGACCATCTTATCAGCCTTTAAAGCAGAGACTATGTTTGACAAGTAGTTTCTTCTTTCTCCGATCATAGTTATCGCCTTATCCTTCGGCGTCCTTAACTCTATTCGCTTAGTTGCGTAATCCAATACAGCCCGATGTTCCACTAGTTAGTCTATGCCAAGAATGAGATCAAATTCTCCGAAGGGTAGTTCCATCAAGTCGGCAGGAAATACCACTCCCTGAATCTCTAGGGGTACACTCTGAAATATCTTATTCACCACTACAGTTTGGCCTAATGGGCTTACTACAGTCATCTCCCTAATAGACAGTTCAGAAGCTATGCCTAGTGTTTCAACTACTCTACATGCAACATAAGAGCGGGTAGAGCCAACATCAATTAAAGCAAAGTAAGGCTTGTCAGCTATAAAGAACGTACCAGTTACGACGTCCGGTGCGTCACCATCCTCCTCCGATTTAATCGCATACACGAGGTCCGTACCGCTTGCCTTTGTATTACCAACACCTCAGCTCGGTGTTCCCCATCCTCTTTCAGCACCGTTACCTCTACCAATCGGACCACGGCCCCGCGGTGGCTGTTGTCCACCTCTTCTAGCCTGATTAAAACCCTGACCTACTGGTCGGCTCCCATCTGTTTTCATAGGATAGTCCTTAATCATGTGGTCCTTAGACCCACACTTGAAACATCCCCTTGTCTTCTTCCAACACTCTCCTAGATGCATCTTTCCACACTAAGCACAAGTACGATACTGCCCTCCAGTCACAACCTGCTGACCTCGGGGCCCATCAACTCTAGGCCTCTTTTGCACATTCTCGGATGACCCTGATGATCCAAAACCTCTCTTTTGCCTATTCTAGTCCGTATTCTGTCTCACAGATTCTTTAATTCCTTCGGCTACCTTAGCCTTCTCTACCAACACGATAAATTCTCGCTCCTACTGTGGAGCTATCAACAACCTCAGGTCATCCCTCAGTCCGTCCTCAAACCGGACACATTGCTCATGCTCCGTAGCCACTATACCTCGAGCATAACGGCTCAATCTTAGAAATTCTACCTCATACTCTGCTACGGACTTATTTCCCTGAACCAGCCTCAAAAATGCCTTCCTCTGCGCATCCACATAACTTGTCCCAATTTACTTCTTCTGCTATGCAGCCTTAAAGTATTCCCAAGTAAGATCATCTGCGACAGCACCATCCCTAACCGTGAGCCACCATTGATATGACTCATCGCGGAGCAGCGACACTACCCCTTTCAGTTTCTCCTCGACAGTTAGGTCCAAATCATCCATAATTCGCTCTGTCGCTTCCAACCAATACTCAGCCATATTGGGTTCCACACCAGATATGCCACGAAAAAACTCAGCTCCATTAGCTCGGAGTCACTCAGGTACAGACTTTCGAGCTTCCATGCCTCCACCTGCTCTAGCCACCCTTTCTAAAACTCGTATCATCACCTGTGATACTACATCATCCCCCGTCTGATCCTGATATTCCACATCAGCGGTTGGTGGTGGTGGCATTTCATTTTTGGACCCTTGACCAGACCTAACAGGTTCTGACACGGTCATTCGGCCTTTACCACGGTCACGCACATTACGACCACGTCCCCTAGAATTCATTCTTCTAAATCGCATTTATCTGATTAAAGAATTTTATGAATTAGTTTTTGTTCCACTGATTTATCACGAACAGTCTTATGTTCAATAGTTCTAAAGAGTAGTTCTTTCGAATACACACACACAGTCTCAAATTCATTCATTCATTCATCACATTCATGAACTTGCGTTCATTACAGAAGAGTGTTGTGGTTGTCATTGTTGTTGTTTTCCACTACCCAAGGGTATTTCTATAATTTTATCCTACAGGGGTATTTTAGTAATTTTTCAAATTAGGGTATTTGAAAATTTCTCAAAGTAGAGATTTTTGGTATTTTTACAAAATTGAAATACTTGGTAAGAAAATTTCAAGGGTAAAATGGTAATTTTATAAAATGAGGGCATTTTTGTAATTTCTTTTCAAACCAGGGGTATTTCGGTAATTTTTTTACAAAATATGGTTCCAGGTGATTTAACAAAATAAGGGTATTTTGGAAATTTTTAATTCGAGGGTATTTCGGTAACTTTCCATACGGAGGGTATTTTGGTAGTTTATCTAGGTTAGGGTAATTTGGTCAATTTACAAATCGGGTATTTTGGTCATTTTTAAATCAAGGGCACTTTGGAATTTTATAACCACGGTTTGACTTCAGAATTTTACAAACAAGGTGACGGGTCCTTTTCGGGTTTTAATTATTGAATTTAGCTTTGTGATTAAGTCCTCTTGGTTAGGGTGAGCCGTCACTACGTGCAGGTAGGATTCAGTGGGAGGAGGTGAGTCACTAGGACTACTTAAATACCAAGCTCCCCGAATCCAATCCTGAACATGCGCTGCGATTGCCACACCTTTAACTTCGGTGACTCGATCCACGGAGTTTGTTTAGTTAGACTTTAAATTTTATGTTTTTGGTGTTGGAGTAGACTAATCCTAGGGTTCAATAATTCCTAATCTACTAATCTACGTCCTATAATTTCCACATACAAATCATAAAAGGGTTAGGAGTACTTACAGTAGACTTGGTAGGAGACTCGGGTGCCATGCCGAAAAACACTGCTCATTCCTTAGTAAAACCCAATTTCAAAAGAAAGAAAAGCGTTTGGGCCCAAAAGCCCTCAAGGTCGAGTTTTGAACCGACTCGATACCAAACTGAAACACCCCAAACCTCGCCCACGAGCCTCAACCGGATCTGGCTTGCTCCTCCAGTAAAACATTTCAGAAACTTGTTTGTTACTTTGGAAAATTTGGGTGGTTTTGAAGAAAAATTGATTTGTGTTGAGTTCGAAGGGAAAACGGTGTTCTTCTTGAAGACTAGATTTTATTAAAACTCTATTTTTATACTTCAAAACTATAAGTTAAAAGAAATACCATGTTTCTAGAGTTTACCATTAAATTGAAAATCGTTGGTGTTTAGGTGACGTAACATTTAGAATTTATTTTAAAGAAAAGTTATTTAACCTTTTGTTTGATAATAATCATATCATGATAAAATAATTAAAATGCATGCATAAAGCAGTTAATAGTAATGGCCATATTACATCAAAGCAAAACTCAAATAAATCCAAAATACTTAAATATAAAAATTCCAAATAAAATAACACTAAAATTGAGCATGGCCACCACTAAGCTCCTGCCAATTCCGGTCCATTTCTTGAGTGTCACCAAAAGATATCCCACAACGGGTGAGTCAATGACTCAATGTGTAACAACCATCACAAACTCCCAACGATTTAGGCATACAAATCATATATAAAACATGTATAAACAATGATGCAATCCAAACCCAAACCTAGATAACCATCCTCTACACATCACCCGTACCTGCCATCACACCGTGGGGATTACTAAATTGACCCTCCATCCGCTACACACCATTGACGGCAGTCGCTACAGACGACTTGTACATCGCCCTTATAAATTGTGGCATAGCCACCAGATAATTGTGACAAAGTCACCAGATAGTATTCGTGACATTAGTCACCACATTCGATTATGTGACATGAGTCACCAGATATTGTGGTAAAAACCACCAGATCACTTCCCCTTTTCATAATCACCCTTATGCCCATGCACAATACAATACATGCAAAATCATGCCATATATCTTAATCCATGTTCATAACGAATTCACGTATATGTCATATTCAATATTCATAACACTATTAACATAGTATTAAAGGTGAACGTACCTGAGTGCTCTGTACCATCGTATGGTACCTTTAGCCACATCTTTCATATTTTCATTAACACATATATTAAATCAATACCATAAATCTATCAAGAATTAGTGTGGGGCTACACACCTGATAACCGTAAGTATCATACCATCGATATCGACACTCTCGCTAGCAGGGATAACAATGAATTGCTTATCCCTTTTCGACGCTGGCCCACACCCCGGTGGCCAATCCCGAATAGCAGAAACTGAACGTTTCTTAAACTTATGGGTAGGCACTACCCCTTTCTCCCTTCCACTGGTATTCGCATCCATCGAATCAACACTTAATTAGGAAACATGATTAACTAACAAGCAAGATCTAAACGAATGTAGTTTTAACTTAAAACACCTTACCGAAAAGATCTGAACCCGAGACCTCTCCTAATTCTTGTCGATCTGCCCCTAAAAGACCTCAGTTAGTTTTGTCCAACCTTATTAGACAACATGGCCTTTGGCCGAATACTCCAATATCACTTACCTTGCTCGTCTAAACCCGAAATCGCTACTTGACTATGGAGATGTCGAAATCCCTACAAGCTTTATGTTAGATTTAATTCTAACATTTAATTGAACCAAATCAAATGGCCTTCGGCCTAGTATCACACTTCTCTTACCTAGCTAATCAAATCCTGGATGATCTCCCTTATAGGCGGCTATAAACAAAACCCGAAACTCACCTTCAAAGTTTCAGCCAAAGAGAGGGAAAAGAATTAGATTCCTAATTTCGGCTAAATCAAAAGGAAGAGATAGGAAAATAAAATGCCAAGAATCCTTTACCAACTCAATCGAATGTCCTTGCTTGAAACAGAGAGATTTGGCTCCTGATTAAATGATCAAATCAGCTCTAAGAGGATAGAGGAGCATTCGGCTATGGCCACAAAATAAGGAATTCGACTTAGGCAAGAAGTGAACAATTGGTTATGGCTTGGAAAGGACTTACTTTCGGCTTTTGGAGAGTTATGGAAAGAAGAAGAGAAGAAAAGAGATATTCGGCCTTAACAAATAGAAGAAAAGAGATGAAGAGAGGTTCGGCAATGGTGGTGTTTGACTTAAGAAATTTTGGCACACTACTAAAGGAAGAAAAGAGAACTGAAAATAACATCTAAACCCCCTTTTAAAATTCGACTATCCCCCCACTTACATGACCGAAAATAACCACCAAAAGAATCTCTTGGTCGGCAAACACTCATCCCCTTCTCAAATCCCACTTTTTCCTCCCAATTTTCCTCTTCATCACTCATTCAAAAGATTTGAATGAGTCAACCTTTATCCTCCTACCTTAGCCAAATTTTAAAAAGAATTTGACCACATCTAATGATCATCCACCCAGTCTCCCAATGCCGTCCAACTCCCTTCCTACCTGACGCAAAAAGTAGCCCAAAGTTGCTCCCATTGATGCTCGAACCTAGGCCCTTCTTGCACTGTTTGTGGTGTCACTTCTTAAGGCTTTAAGTGGCTCCTCCTTGCCACTTTATCAAGCCAAATCTTATGTCCAAATTCCCCTACAAATTTTCTTAAGGCCTCACATGCTTAACTCCAATTCAAGACTTAAAGTACAATATTTTCCTAAGGCATTTACCTAAATTCTCAAGTTCCCGAAATCTATCAAACACATTCAAAACACACATACACATGCTTTCACATATATTTAAGCAATAATGCACATCCCCTAAATCTCGGATATTACATTGTGAATACTTAGGATACAAATGACATGTCATTAGGGATTATACGATTTGGGTGTTGGTCCTGGATGTCCTACTGATGGCTGAGGTCCTGCATTTGTTGTGAATTCTCCACAGCTCGTGTGAGCAGCATCATGTAGATAACATCTCGACCCATGGCTCATGTGACCAGGCTTATTTTGCAGCTTGTGTGAACATTATTGAGACAATTATAGTTACATGTAAAGGCACACTTTGTGTAAGCAGTTACATGTAAAGGCACACTTTGTGTAAGCATTTCTCGAGTATCTGATGATATTCTATTTGGTTCAAAGGGTAAATAAAGCTTTAAAGGGTATGTGATTACATAAAATGAACTATGATTTTTGAGTAATGATATGGATTATGATGAAATGTGTAATTGAAAGTAAAATATGGTTTAGTGTATATGTATGAGTGGTGAATTATGAAAGTGAAAAGTTACATATGTTTTATGTCATGCTTTGATTGGATTTAAATATGCAATGTTACACCAACTAACCTTGTAAGGTGTTGTGTATAGGAAAGGAAATTTGGCTTATTACATAATGAAATTATGTTGGGTTGTTTAATTTAAAATGTTCGATAAGCTGATGATGCGAACCCAATCGCATCATGTTATGACGCAACTCGACGCCATCGAGATTGGCCTAAACACGACGGGTCCAAGTGCAAAATGAAATCTAATTTTAGTTTGTTAATTTGTGCGCAGGTTTTAATTGACCAAATTTGGGGTGGAAACCATTGCTAGAATAATCAAACAATCAAAAAAGTCTAATTCAAGTGTCCCATGCAATTTGCTACAAGCTCATACAGTTCGTTCATAGTTCATCCAAGCTCATTGAGCTTAACATTAATCAGTTTTAGCTTGAGCATCAATTTGCTAGAATATCTAATTCGGTTTTAGCTTAAATTTAGCTTTATTTAATTTATGCATTTTTGAGCTTAAAAGTTACTGGAATAAACTTTTAATGTGTTTAGTTATTTTAGTTTAATTAATGAAGTTGTTTTAGTTGTCTTTAGTAGCTTAAATAATTAGTTTAATTAATTAAGTTGTTTTTAATTTTCTTTTGTTTCTTAAATAATTTTGACAATTAATATGTTCCAGCTTAATTAAATTTGCTACAGCCATTTAACTTGTTTAAACATTTAACTTGTTTAATTATGCTTATAGGTGAATTAATCATTGAACCAGTTGTTACATGGATTGGCATTTAAGGGAGAAATGAATTCAGCTGTTATGAAGATGAATTTAAGGCCAGTAGCTGTTATGAGCTTATTCAAGTAACCGTTTGAAGATTTTAATGGACAAGGAGTTGGTTACACAAGCCATTCAACTTCCAGACGTTTTATATGTTAATGGCTGTTCCAATTCATCCATTTACACCTTGAATCAGTTTTCTTTAAGCATTAATATAAAAAGGCTGTTCATGTGCCAAATTTAAGCCAATTGTTGCTGCTGTCCATTCAGCTGCCCAAGAAGAAATAAAAGGTTGTTATTTTTTAGCTGATCAAGCATTGAATCAAATTCATTCAGGTCAGTAGAGCTAAATATTAGCTTATTGGGAAGATTAAATATAAGCTGCTCATAGCCGTTACATATGTTAGAGTTTCTCAAAGATCTTTTAGTTTTAATTATCTTAATTAAGTTCATTAATAACTCATTTAAGCTGATTAGTTTGTGTCTGTTCGGCTGGAACATGTTCAGCCTATAAATAGTTTGTTTCTGTAATTATTTTAAACAAGTTTTGATAAATTTATGAAGTATTTGAAACTTGTGAGAGTTCAAATCTCCTTGTTCTTTTTGGGACTGATTTGACTTATCAAGCTAGGCTTGTGGCGTCTTATCCTTCCTTTGTTTTCTGAACTTATGACTTTAGGTGTGGTGTTCATTATACCTTCAGTTCCTATCTCGTTAGATAGTGGGTTAAGGTTTATTTGTTGATTTCACTTTTCTTATCCATCTAAGTGCTTGTAAGTCTTGGGTCAACAATCTGTATATTGTTGGTTCAGCCTTTGCCTTAACTAAACCTATCCATTCCTTCCCTAAACATTCTTTGAACCTTTGTTTGAACCTATATTCTATCCATTTTTAGCCTTTTCTTGTAACGAATCAAACTTACTCAATTTCTTGATCGGGCAACTAATATGACTCGAATTATCACCGAACCAAGTTCGTATCATTTGGTATCAGAGCTAGTGAAATTGGAGTAAGTATCGACGTTTTAAGCATTACGGGATTTTGATTTTATCAAAAAATAAAAAAATTGAAAAAATTTGTCAAAAAAAAAACTTCAACAACAATTGAAGTTCAAAGGGTGAAGAACAATTTTTGGATGTACCAATTCGTTGGATGCATTTAAAAAATTTTAGCTTGGAAGTTTTCTTGCTACCCGAATCAGTTCAATCACTACCAAATATTTTAGCCACACTTAAATCTTTCCATCACTTTTTTTCTAGCCTACCCTTTTGTCCTAACATCATTCCCTACCCAAAACCAATCATCACTTTTGCAAACTAACCCACATCGATTGCTACTAAGTCAAAATAGTCCATTACGAACATAGAGAGGCTGATTGAGCGAAAAAGGCAAGAGTGAAGTGAGCCTATTCGAGTGAACAAAAGCCAAATGAGTGAATTTTCTTTGGAGAGAAATAGTGAGGTTTTTGTTTGTGAGAACTTAAGATGCCAATAAGTCCAAAAAGAAACCCAAACAAGGGAAGTTGTTTTCAACCTATAAGAAATGTTGGAGGAGGCATGCCAGATTTTACACTCTCAGCCTTTACGCGCGAAATGGAGCGTCTATTTGATCTAATGCTCAAACCCATCAAGGAACGATTAGACCTAGTCAAGGAACGAGACCAACGGGAATGAGTTTCTTCAAGACAAGGGACAGAAATAAGATCATCAAGAAGACAAATGTCCGATGGTTATTCGAGAAGAGATCCATACCGTGATTCTTATATGACAAGGAATTCGAGACAAAACAAAGCAGGCTTCGAGTTTGAAGCCTATCAAGGTGACGAACAAGAAAACACAAGTCATTCTTCATATGCATCAAAGTACTTGCCTATGGAGAGTCAATCACAAAAAGGTGATCGTGTTTCAAATGTAACTCCATCCATTTCTACCCAACGAGTCTACTCTTTTTGAATCTTTTGTGTTAACTTCTTCTTGTAAAGAAAGGAAGCGAGAAAAAAATTGAGAGAAGAAAGAAAGAAATGATAAAAAAGCGAAATTGAAAGAAAAAGAGAGCTTGAAACAAAAGAGAAAGAAAAAGAAAAAGAATGTGAAAAAGAAAAGAAAATTGAAAAATAGAAAAAGATTGAAGAAAGAAAAGAAAGAGTACGAGAAACAAGTGTTGTTGAAAATGAAAGAGAATTGATGAGAGAAAGTGAGATTTCAACAATGAAGGAGATTACGGAAAAAAAAAAAAGCTGAAAAAGAAATGAGTGGAAAAGATGAAATGAACAAGAAAAAGCGAAGAATGTTTTTACTAACCAACCTGCAAGTTGTCATCGTGTTGTTTCTTCTTTCTAGGTCTTTAGAGATTCAAATGAAAAGTTTCAACTTTATTACCTTCCCGATGAGAGACGATTCCATTTGATCGAAAAATTTAAGATTGAAACTTAAATCAAACCACAAGCGCTTAAAGGTAAGCAAGGTAAGGAGTTTTTAAGCATTCAATCATGGTAATCACATTTGAATGTTGTTGATAAAATTACCGATGAATTCGTTCTCAAAAGATCTCCTCACTTTAAATTGGTTAATTGTCATTCTCTAGTTTTTGTTAGTGATTTTGTTTTTAAAAGTGGTATCAAGAGTCTTACTATTGATGAGTATTACATTGACAAGTTTGTTGATGTAGTAAGAATGAATTGGCACAAACAAAATTTGATTTTGTTTGGTAAGGAATTGACACCTAAACGCCTAATCTGCTCATTTGTGTTGATAATGTGAATTCCTTAATTTGTTGTGCAAAATCCTCATGTTTGAGCAAGTTTGTTCGAATGAGATTTATGATATATGATTGTTAGAATATGTACATACCCAAATTCTCTTTGTTTCACTTGTGTGAATTGTTGGTGATTAAGAAATTCATTCCGCATTTTGGAAAGAGTGAATAATCTCTTGTGTTCAAACCGGGAGTTTATCATTCTAGTTCGACATTGAAAGAGATCGAGCCTTACAAATTTTGTGAAGATAAGTGTTAGCACAATGTGTGTTTAATTGTTGTTTGGACTTTAAATAAGAAAATTAAACTTATGCATCCTGATTACAACTTTGAATTGATTCATGTTTCTTCTATGTGGTTGTACATGAAATTCTTGATTCACCTTGAAAAGGTAAGGCCAACTCGTGTTTTCGATCCCGGCATAGGGACATATGTTCAATTTTTTATAACGTTTCAGAAAGTTCCTTCGAGTTAATCATCCATGTTGTCACTAACCTCTTTCATTTTCATGAAGGTGACACTTTGAATTGGATTTCTCCTAAAGAGAGAGGGCAAGCAATTAATCTGCTTCCTTTTCGAGTCTTGTGTAGTTTTCAGGTTTGTGATGATGAAAATTTTTTCGAGCAAATGGCCCGATTTGAGGACAAACCATCTTCAAGAGGGAGGGTATGATGCGAACTTGGTTGCATCATGTTACGATGCAACTCGACGCCATTGAGATTGGCCTAAACGCAAGGGGCCCAAGTGCAAAATGAAATCTAATTTTAGTTTGTTAATTTGTGTACAGGTTTTAATTGACCGAATTTGGGGTGGAAACCATTGCTGGAATAATCGAACAATCAAAGAAGTCCGATACAAGTGTCCTATGCAATTTGCTACAAGCTCATTCAGTTCGTTCATAGTTCATCCAAGCTCATTGAGCTTAACATTAATCAGTTTTAGATTGAGCATCAACTTGCTGGAATATCTAATTCGGTTTCAGCTCAAATTTAGCTTTATTTTATTTATGCCTTTTTGAGCTTAAAAGTTGCTGGAATAAACTTTTAATGTGCTTAGTTATTTTAATTTAATTAATTAAGTTATTTTAATTATCTTTAGTTGCTTAAATAATTTCGGCAATTAATATGTTCCAGCTTAATTAAATTTGCTACAACCATTTAAGTTGTTTAATTATGCTTATAGGTGAATTAATCATTGAACTAGCTGTTACATGGAGTGGCATTAAAGGGATAAATGAATTCAGCTGTTATGAAGATGAATTTAAGGCCAGGAGCTGTTATGAGCTTATTCAAGTAACCATTTGAAGAGTTTAATGGACAAGGAGTTGATTACACAAGTCATTCAGCTTTCAAACGTTTTTATGTGTTAATGGTTGTTCCAATTCATCCATTTACACCTAGAATTAGTTTTCTTCAAGCATTCATATAAAGAGGCTATTCATGTGCCAAATTTAACCCACTTGTTGCTGCTTTCCATTCGGCTGCCCAAGAAGAAATAAAAGGCTGTTATAACATTTTTAGTTGATCAAGCATTGAATCAAATTTATTCAGCTCATTATAGCTAATCATTAGCTGATTGGGAAGATTAAATAAGCTGTTCATAGCCGTTACATATGTTAGAGTTTCTCAAAGGTCTTTTAGTTTTAATTAGCGTAATTAAGTTCATCAATAACTCATTTAACCTGATTAGTTAGTGTCCATTTAGTTGGAACATGTTCAGCCTATAAATAGTTTGTTTTTATAATTATTTTAGACAAGTTTTGATAAATTTAGGAAGTATTTGAAACTTGTGAGAGTAAAAAATCTCCTTATTCTTTTTGGGATTGATCTGACTTATCAAGCTAGGCTTGTGGCGTCTTATCCTTCCTTTGTTTTTCGAACTTATCACTCTAAGTGCAGCATTCGTTATACCTTTGGTTCCTATCTCATTAGATAGTGGGTCAAGATTTATTTGCTGATTTCACTTTTCTTATCCATCTAAGTGCTTCTAAGTCTTGGGTCAACAATCTGTATATTGTTGGTTCAACCTTTGCCTTAGATAAACCTATCCATTCCTTTCCTAAACATTCTTTGAACCTTAGTTTGAACCTATCTTCTATCCATTTTCAGCCTTTTCTTGTAACGAATAAAACTTTCTCAATTTCTCGATCGGGCAACTAATACAACTTGAATCATCACCGAACCGAGTTCGTATCAGTTTAAGTTTCCTTTATACGAGCTTACTAAGCTTTAGTTGCTTACATAATTGTCTTTCTTTATCATGTAGATCATCAAAAATCTCGATCGGATGGAATCTTATCGACGCTCTAACACACTATCCGTTGACTATTTTGGTAGTTTTTGGTTATTTCGGCTAATAATTATAAATGGCATGTATAGGGCTTATATGAAATCTTGGTTTCTTTGATGTTTTGAGTTTGTGATAAGCTTATTTTGATCAAGTGCTTAGTTGATGTTGTGTTGTAAATGATGATGTAAATAGGTGAAATTTGCACTTGTGTATGTTCAGTTTTATGTTAGGCAAGTCATGGTTGAATGGTATGTTTTTGAAATGGATGTTGGTATGTGTCATCTAAGTTTATTGAATGAACTTGTAATGTTGAATGGGATCATATTTTATTTGTGGTTGTGATACCTTTTGTTGGTACATTGGTTAGTCTTATAGGTTAATAGAGTGTATTGGTGTGTAAGAATTGGGATTGAAATGGCTTGATTTAGTGGAAACTTATGTTGCACATGGCCTAGAACACGGGTTATCACATGGTTGTGTGCCATACACGACCACCTCACACGACCGTGTGTCATTATTGATTTAGGTGCAAGTTTCACACGGCCTGTGACACGGTCGTGTGTCTTAGGTCAGTATGTAACACGGTCTGGTACACGGCCTACGGCATGGTTGTGTGACCCAACATCAAATGTACACATAGTTTGGCACACGATCTGTGACACTATCATGTGGCTCTATTTCGAATACCCACATGGGCTTGGGCACGATTATATGTCCAGACTTTGAATGTCCACACAGTCTAGGCTATGTCACATGGTCGTGTGACCCCTATTTCCAAATTTTTTTGTTTTATTTCATATTGATCCCAAAATGTTCCCAAACTGTATTTAGGGCCCGTAAGGTCAAATTTAAGGCCTATAAGTGTATTATTGCTTAAATTAAATTGAGTTATTCAATGATAGTTCTTGAATTGCATAATTGTTTTTTGTTTTCATGCTAAATCTTTTATTTTGTACAGTGTGTATCGTTGGATGTGTATTTAAAACCCTATATGGTGTGTAGGGATGATCGAAGATGTGTATAGCGGGTGGGGTAGGACTACAAATTTGCATCTAATATGTTCTGATTCTATTCTATTTAGGAAAAATGACTGGTTGAAATCTGAAAGCATGTCTAAAATCGTATTTGTTGATTTTAATACAAGTTACAAACTAAGCTTGTAAGCTCATTCTCTATTTGTTTGATTCTTGGGTAATCCTCTTGCATAGGATGGGTCGGTACGACGGGAGCTCAGTTAAACACTTTTATTTTGTGTTAATTAAAAACCTAGTTTATGCTGTTTTGGTATTGTTGGGTTGTTTTGAACATTTTAGATTGTTTTGTTTTGGAATTTTATTTATTGTTTTAAACCATTTATTGTTTTTAAATTAAAATTTCACTATCAGTAAGACATTGGATTTTCAAACTTTTTCTAAACTGAATTTAAGTAAGAGTTCCACTGCAAACATGAGCGTTTTGTAAGTATAAAGTTAGTCGATAGATTTAACGAATTAAATAAGAAATATATTCTCATTAAAAATAAACCAGAATTGTTTTCATCAAAAGCTTGCGTTATTTCTACAAGCCCAAATGATTTCTGAGTTTTTAAAGTGTATCATGTAGCTTCTCCAGATTTGGCCATAATGTCTGGGTTTGGCGTATTACTGTAACACCCCAAACCCTGCCTGTACGTTACGATCGGATCTGGCATGTCACATGGAAGGGTTGTTTAAGAAAGTTGGGTGGTTGTTACAAAATTTGTGTTCTTTTAAAACTTTGATTTTAGGTGTGGTTTATAAAAACCCGTTTAATTCAATGTCCATTTAAGAAAAAATTTGATTATTTTTAAAACTGCTTTTATTAGGAGAATCGATTTTGAGTTGTTGGAAAAGTCTTGTTTATAACAAAAATCAGCTTTAGTGAATTTTGAACATGTGATGTTTTGTAAATTGTTTCATCGTTTAAGTGAACCCAGCGTTTAATAAATTTTAGTTGAAACAAAACCGTTCGTTAACATTTTGGAAAAACAACCGGTGTTATGGTTTTAGGAAAATCTCGTATTGAACAATTAATAATAAGCAAAAACCAAGTTAAAAGTTAAAACCAAATAAAATACCATAATAATCATAAATCGCATACAAGAATAACCATATAACATGTAAGGGCGTTTTCATCATCTTGCCCATTAGTGGCATATCGGTCATTTTACCCATCAAGGGTATTTTGATAATTTTGCAAACCAAGAGTATTTCGGTAATTTTGCAAACCAAGGGTATTTCGGCAATTTCATAAACTAGGGGTATTTCAGAAATTTTGCAAACCAGGGGTGTTTCAGTAATTTTACAAACTAGGGTATTTCGGTAATTTTACAAACTAGAGGTATTTTAGTAATTTTACAAACTAAGCGTATTTTGGTAATTTTGTAAACTAAGGGTATTTTGGTAATTTTACAAACCAAGGGTATTTCGATAATTTTGTAAACCAGGGATATTTGATAATTTACCCATCGAGGGTACTTTGGTAATTTTGCATTTAACAGCCTTTCCAAAGGACTGCTGCTGCCCTGAGTAACTCAAATAACCTAAATGGTCATAACGGTATAAATGGGCCCGAGGCCCCTTATTTGGCCCACATGGGCCCACATGCCCGTGTGGCCCACTTAGCCCAAATCTAGCCACAAATACGAGATTCCCATAGTCTAGTTCACTATCTACTACACAGTCATACAATTTATTTATATAGGCCCACATTGGGCCCATCGGGGCCAAGAACACTTGGCCCAACTATTCTCCCCATGTGTGGCCCAAACAAATGTTAAACGCACAAGAACACTCAAGTGGCCTCAACTATCACGTCCAAAGCTCCCACCGTGTGCTTCCCTCTTGCTATCTTTCCGATGTGGGATCCTGTAGCTATCATCTCAAATGTGACCGAAATTTTGGTATTTGCCACTCCATAGCTATGAGTAGAGAGAATACACACTTGATCAAAGAGTCCTAAAGCTAATCTATGGGCCAAAGCTTAAAATAAATCAAAATGAAATGCCAACGCCAAGGCTTGAACCCCTTGCTTCCTTGTGGCGTCACCCCCTTGTCTCCTATGTGGTGTCACTTTGACACTACGCCACAAGCTCTTTTTGTATCATTTCCTCCCACATTTTACTCTTAAGGCCTACCTACTATCTCTTAGGGTTTTATTCACCTAAAATCAAAATTTTCCTAAAGCCCAAGTTTGATCCCAGGACTTCATAGAAGCCCCTAACCTTCCAAAATACTCACCTAATAGGTCCAACTTGAAATAATGTCATTTTATAATCCCAAAATTTTAAAACGCTCCCATAGCAAAGGCCCAATGAGCCCAATCCTACTAGGCCCAAATTCAGGGTGTTACAGTTACGTAGGGCCTAAAAACTAAATAGTTAAAGTCCAAATGCTATACATTTTTAATTAGAAAATTAATTGAGGATTCACATTGCAATTAACCCAAGGTCTAAAGTGATATATAATCCCTCTTGAATATGTTATAATAGATGGTAGATGATGTTTGATATATTTTATATTATTAAAATTTATAATAAGAATTAAATGTATAAAATATGAGTTAAAACTAACATAATGGGAAGAAAGAGAAAACATTGTCTTTGTAACAGTCTGGTTTAGATCCTAGTAGGAACAGTGATTTTGAGACCACAAACCTGAGGTCAAAAAAATATTTTAATATTATTTTTGATGTTTATAATATGTGAATGAGCATGTGTGAAAATTTGGTGTGAAAATTTTATCGATTGTGTGTCAAATTATGAAAAAGGACTTAATCGCATAAAATGTAAAAGCTATGTGCTAATTGTTAAAGCGCTTATTTGGCGTGGCTTATTAAATGAAAGGTCCTTAAATTGATATTAGATCATTAATAGATGGGATGGACAAAAATGGACTAAAGTTAGTGGATTTTATATGTTATAAAAAGGGCTAAAATTGGTATTTAAAAATTATGTTAATATAAATTTAATAAAACAAAAAGAATGGCCAATTTATCATCATCTTTGGCCAAATATAAGCAAGAAAAGAAAAGAGAAAGAACATAAGGGTTTGGCACAATTTGATCTTGATTGAGGTATGTTTTGAGCTCGATTTTTGATAATTTCTATGTTTTTGTGATCGTTGCTTTGTGTATTATCAAACCCATAATTAAATTTTAGAAATTGATGGTGATTTTGAGATATGCCATTGATGAATATGTGAGCTTTGTGTTGTTAATTGGTGGAATATGGAAGATATGGGTTAGATTAACATAGTTTGTCTTTGAGTTTTTGGTGATTTTTAGTAATTTGGACTTAATTCAGAAAATAATACTTTGAGGGACTAAAATGTTAAATAAATGAAATTTGTGGACTTGTATTGAGCATGGAAATATTTGGCCAAGCTTAGGTAATATGGAATTTTGTATATTTTGTGATTTTGTGAAATAGGGACTAAATTGTCAAAATGTGAAAATATGAGGGCTATTTTGTAAAATTCCCTAAATATATGTGTTTGGACTAAATTGGATGATTTGGTGATTGAATGAGTTAAATTTGAATATGTATAGACCAAGAAAAGAGAGATTTGGATCGAGATCGAGGCAAAGACAAAGTACTCGATTGATCGGCAAGTTTCGATATTTTGACATCCGAGGTAAGTTCAGATATAGTACAAGTTGTTTATTTATATCTATGTGATGTAAATTGAATAATAGTTATTGAATTAGAAATGTTATATATATGAGATTAATAAATGAGGCACTAAGTGTGCGTAATTGAAAGTGAGACAAAGTTGAATAGCACTATGTGTGCGAAGTAATAGAAGCTTTGGCTTTACTAATTGGCACTGTGTGTACGATGCCGAATTAAGTTTTGTTTTGTATCGAGGCACTAATTGTGCGATGTTAATTAAGCTTCGACTATGATTTGGGCACTAACTCTACGATTGAGTTGAAAAGATATTGAGCAATGAATGAGATATGTATCGGGCATCGAATAGCAAGAGTGTTTGTTAACTAGGTGTTGGAAAATGTATGTTTGAACCTATGTGGTTGATGATAGTTTTAAAGTTTGAATGAATGGATATTTGAGCATATGGTTGAGGATGATAATGTGCCAAATTGTGCATCTATCTATGTGATGGTTTAATTATGTATTGATGTTACATTATTGAGTAGCATGTATTATATTATGAACTTACTAAGCTTTAAAAGCTTACTGTGTGATGTGTTTCTCTGTTTTACAGTGTTAGTAAAGCTAGCTCAAAATCGGGGATCGTTAGGAACTCAATCACACTATCGGTTATCTATTTTGGTACTTTTAAAGATGTATATATTTGGTATATAACATGTATAGGCTAGTGGATAGGGCATGTTTTGTATGTGTATAAGATTTCCATGTGATATGGTTTGAAAGTTGAATGGTGTTGGAATGCATGTGTGAATTATATGAATGATGAATACGGCATGAGGTAGTGAAAATGGAAATGGTATGATCATGCTTAAATGGTTGATGAGTTTTGTAGTTTGAATGTGATCTTGTGGCATACATACATGATGCTTGTATTATATGTTTTGGTACATGACATTAGTATTTTTGGAATGAACTTATTTGAGTGGAACTTGAGTATAGATATAGATGATATGGTTATTGATTAGTTGGTGTGAATTGGCATGTTTTGGTTGCCATTTGCTTTATAAATGCATCTGATGTGAGGTATGTAGGTGATCCTAAGTGTGGGAGGCAAGTTTGGCCTTAAAAATAGCCTATAATTGTCCACACGATTGAGCACACGGGTGTGTGGCTTGACCATGTCTTTTGAGATTGTAATTCAATTCAAGTAAGACTCGACCACGGGCTGGACACAAGGGCACGTGGTTGGCCATGTGGTGTGTAATATCCGAGATTTAGGGGTTATGCATTTTCACTTAAATGTATGTGGTAGCATGCTTGTGTGTGATTTGAATGTGTTTTGGGGGCTTTGGGAACCTTGGGATGTAGGTGGAAGCCCTAGAAAATTATTGGATTTTTAAGCCTAAAAAGGGAACTAAGGGAGCTAGGCCTTAAAGAGTTTAATGTGTGGCTTAGGACACAAGAACTCAGTTGATAAAATGGCAAGGGAGGCGCCACTTAAAGCATAGGGGAGTGACGCCACAGAGAGTGTGAAGGGACCTAGGTTCGAGCAGTAAGGGAAGCATTTTGGAGCTTTTATTTTTCAGCAAAGAGGTGCAGTGATGGACAGCACAAGGACACTTCATGGATGAAGTGTAGATTGAGTCAAATAGCTTAAATTTTTGGCTAAGTAGAAGGGAAAAGGAGGATTCGGATGAGGGAAGAAGAGTTGGCCGGTAGAAGGACTTTGGAGCGGGGTATATTCGGTCATGTATAGGGGAGTTAGTGCCAAAATTTCTTAATTCCTTTTACTCATCTTTAGACCTTACACATCTCCCTCCTTTCTCTTTTAGTTTGCTTAGGCCAAAAACTCTCTCTCAATTTCACCATCGTCAAACCTTAACTTGAGCCTCACCATTACTTTTTCTCTTCTTCTTCTCACAACTTCTTCTGTCATCAAAAGCCGAAAGAACCTTTTTCATTTACTGAGATCATAGCCAAAACACCATAAACCCTCAACCCTTTCTTTTATTTTCATTTGCTTAGAAGCCAAATAATCCCTCTTATTTCCTTGAGTGTTGGCCGAATATCAACCAAGCAGAGATCTCCCTTGATTTCTTCTCTAATCGATTTGGAATAGGTAAGTCCATCATGACCGAATCTGCTCTATTCTCCCTTACTTTTCTCTGTCGACATGTGTAGGACAAAAGCTGAATTTTGATATTTGTCTTGACTTTTAATCAACCATGCAATCGGTCTCTTTTAGGATCTTCGGGATTTTGAAGCAGTAGATCAGAGTCATCTTCTTCCTGTCAATCTTTTCCAGTAAGTTAGTGGTAAGGATTCACGATGATTCAATTTGTCTCATAGTTATTTGAAAAGCCGAAGGCTATTAAGATTAAGTGTTAATATTGGCCGATTGTAGGGGGAGATCAGTCTCGCATATCTCGGGTTGTGGCTAGTATTCGAAAGGCGTTAAGGTAAGGATTATGGTTGTGCGTTAACCTTCTGGGATTTGTTTGTATAACCAAATGGCCTTTTTGCTAATGATCTTAGTGTTGGCCGAATGTAGGAAAGGGGATCTAGTGCGTTAGATCGGGATTTTCGGGATTCAGTAATCGCGTTAGTAACCAGGTGTGTAACCCACCCTAAATTCCCGAGTAATAATAATATTGTTATGTATATGTTAATAAGGTAATGAATGAATATGGCTAAGGGTACCATTCAATGGTACAGTGCATTCAGGTACGTTACCCCTAACCTTCAGTTAATAAAGTTTATGAACATTGATATGAAAATATGAGAAATATCGTTATGGCCATGCGGTAAGGCATATTGCATGATATCTGTATGTTTTGTATGTTGCATGGGCATATGGGTGATAAAGATAAAGAGGAAGTGTTCTGGTGGTTTTTACCACACTATCCGGTGACTTATGTCACATATTATGAATCTGGTGACTCTGTCACATTATCTGGTGGCTATGCCACGGTTATAAGGGCGATGTGCAGTTGACTGCAGCGACTGCCTTCGATGGTGTTTAGCGGATGGAGGGTCGATTTAGTAATCCCCACGGTGTGATTGGCAGGTACGGGTGATGTGTAGAGGTTGGATATCTAGGTGGGTTTGGGTTGCATCATTGCCTAAATTTGCTATATGTGATCTAATATGCCTTAATCGTTTGGGAGTTTATGTTGGTTGTTACACACTGAGTCCGTTGACTCACCCTTCGTGGGCTAACAAGTGATACTCAGTAATTGGACCGGGTCGGCAGGGACTTAGTGGTGGCCATGCTCAGCTCTACATTTTTCTGGTTTCTTATGATTAAATTTATCGCGTTTTCTTATTAAGTTTTTTTTTTTAAGATTTATTTTGGGTTTTGTTTTGTTGTAATAAGGCCATTACTATTTAACTGTTTTAAGTTTACGTTTTAAATTTTTATTCTGATACGATCAACATCAAACAAATGAATAAATATTTTTCGTAAAACAACTTCAAACGTTTTGACACCTACGAATTTCAACTTGATGATAATATCTAAAATTTGGCATTTCTTTTAACTTGAAATTTTTGAAACATGAAGATAACGTTTTAATATTAGCTTCAATAATAACACGGTTTTCAACTTGATCATTCACAAAAATTAATTTTTTTCAAATCCACCAAATTATTTTAAAGATGACGAGATTTAGCTACGGTTTACTCAAGGAGCATGCCAGATCCAGTCAGGGCTTGTGGGCTAGGTTTGGGATGTTTCAACTTGGTATCAGAGCCCGGTTCAAAACTCGGCCTTGAGGGCTTTTGGGCCCAAAACATTTTTAAAATTGAGTTTTACTAAAGGATCAGCAAGTTTTCTAGCATGGCACCTAAGTCTCCGGCCCGAAGTCCACCAGGTAAGTACGCCTAACCACTGTGTGATTTGTATGTAGGTGATACGGGATCGTAGATTAGTAGATTAGGAGCTAATGAACCCTAGGAATAGCTTACTCCAACACAGAATTACATAAAATTTAAAGTCTAATCAAACAAACACGTGAGTGAGTCACCGAGTTAAAGGTGTGGCAACCATTGTGCGCATGTCTAGGATTGGATTAGGGGAGCTTGGTATTTAAGCGGTCCTAGTGACTCACCTCCTCTTCGCTCGAATCCTACAGTGCGTAGTGACGATTCACCCTAACCAAGAAGACTTATTCTCAAAGCTAAATTCAATAATTAAAACCCAAAAGGATAGCTACACTTGTTTTATAAAACCTTAGTTTTAAAATCACGAATTACCCTTTGATTGGTAAAAACTATTTTAGATTTTGAAAATTTTTTTTTGAAATATCCCCGGTTTACAAAATTATTGAAAACCCCTGGTTTGTAAAATCACTAAAATTCCCTCAATTTATAAAATTTCCATACTACCCTCAACTTTTATCAAAATATTACTATTTTGTAAAAATACCAAAAACCCCTATTTTGTAAAATATCAAGATACCCTGATTTGGAAAATTACCAAAATACCCCTATAGGACAAAATATGAAAATACCCCTGGGTTGGAACAGACGAAAATGCTCGAGTGGTGAGTGTGCATAGTAGATACTATTAAATGAATGTGATTCTCTGAATTAGGGTAGAAGATTTGAAACGAAAACCCTGAAATGATCGAAAGAACTACCATTAAACTTCTTTACATAAAACTTTTTCGTGGGTAATCGGTGGAACAAAATTGATGCATAAAACTTTTTAAAGCAGATTAAATCGCGATCGTAGGCATGAGTTCTAGGGGACGTGGTCATAATGTGCGAGGGTGTGGTTGAGGCAGAATGACCGTATCGAAACCCGTGAGGTCTGGTCAAGGGTCCAAGAATGAGATGCCACCACCACCAGCTGCTGGTGTTGAATATCTGGATCAAACGGGGGATGATGCGATCGTCAGCGATGATCGTGAGTTCTTGAGAGGGTGGCTGGAGCAGGTGGACGTATGGGAGCTCAAAAATTTGTACCCGAGCGAATCCAAGCCAATGGAGCGGAGGTATTCTGAGGTGTATCTGGTGTGGCACCCAATACGGTTGAGTATTGGTTGGAGACGACGGAGTGAATTATGGACGATTTGGATCTGAATGCTGAGGAGAAACTGAAAGGAGTGGTATCGCTTCTCCGCGATGAGTCATACCAGTGGTGGCTCACGGTTCGGGATGGAACTACCTTTTGGGGAATTTGATCTCATTCTAGGTATGGATTGGCTAGTGGAACATCGGGCTAAATTGGATTGCGCAGCTCAGTGAATGGAGTTGAGGACTCCGGAGGATGAGTAGATAGCTATGATAGGAGAAAGAAGAAACTATTTGGCTAATGTAGTCTCCGCATTAAAGGCTGATAAGATGGTTCGGAAAGGGTGCAAGGCATTTTTAGCCTTCGTGAGTGCTTTGGATGCAAAAGAAGAAGGAGTTAGTGGAGTGAGAATAGTAAGGGAATTCGTGGATGTCTTTCCAAAGGAGCTACCTAGGTTACCCCCGAACAGGAAGGTGGAGTTCAGAATTGATTTACTATCGGGTACAACTCTTGTGTCAATTGCTCCGTACCGAATGGCACCAAAGGAGTTAGTAGAGCTTAAAGCCCAGATCCAAGTGTTACTCGATTGTGGGTTTATTCGACCTAGTGTGTCTCCATAGGGAGCACCGATCCTATTCGTGAAGAAGAAGGATGGGACTATGCGTATATGCATAGATTACCGGCAGTTGAATAAGCTGACCATCAAGAACAAGTACCCATTACCGAGGATAGTCGACTTGTTTGATTAGCTTAAGGGGGCCGTGGTATTTTCAAAGATAGATCTACGGTCGGGATATCTTCAGCTTAGGGTGAAGGAAGTAGATATCCATAATACAGCTTTCCGGACAAGATATGGGCATTATGAGTTCTTAGTAATGCCGTTCGGATTGACGAATACCCCAGCTGCGTTCATGGATATGATGAACCGGGTTTTTCAGCCCTATTTGGATCAGTTCGTCGTTGTGTTTATAGACGACATCCTAGTGTATTCTAAGTCTGAGGAAGAGCATGATGAGCATCTCCAGGTAGTATTGCAAGTGTTAAGGGAAAAGAAGCTATATGCCAAGTTCAGCAAGTGCAAATTTTGGCTAAAGGAAGTTACGTTCTTAGGGCATGTGGTGTCTGTGGAAGGAATAAGGGTGGACCCCCAGAAGATTGAGACAGTATTAGATTGGAAACCACCTAAGTCTGTGGCAGAGGTTCGTAGTTTTTTGGGGTTAGCAGGCTATTACAGGAGATTTGTTGAAGGGTTCTCGTCAATAGCAGCACCTCTGACGAAGTTGTTGAGAAAGGAGGTACCTTTCGTATGGGCGGATAAGTAGCAGGAGAGTTTTGAGAAGCTTAAGAGAGTATTAACAGAGGCTCCAGTTTTGATTTAGCCAAAAGCAGGGAAAGACTTTGTGGTATATTGTGATGCTTCTCACATAGGATTGGGAGGTGTTCTAATGCAAGATGGGAAGGTGGTCGCTTATGCGTCGCGACAATTGAGGCCACATAAGGTTAACTATCCGACGTATGATCTAGAGTTGGCGGTGGTAGTTTTTGCTCTAAAAGTGTGGAGGCACTACTTGTATGGAGAAAGGTCGGTGATTTACATAGACCACAAGAGTCTGAAATATTTGTTGACCCAGAAGGAGCTGAATTTGAGACAGCGAAGGTGGGTGGAGTTGTTGAAAGACTTCGACTATTTAATAGAGTATCACCCGGGCAAGGCAAATGTGGTGGCAGATGCCCTAGGTCAGAAAGTGGTGTTGGATATGAGGGCGATGGTTGCACATCTTAGCCTTTATGAGGATGGAGGTTTGCTAGTGGAGTTGCAAGTGAAGCCAACATGGCTAAGTCAGGTAAAAGAGAAACAATTGGTAGATGGTGAATTAAGTGCTAAGTTGCTACAAGTACAAAAATGGGGAGTTGGAGGACTATGGTGTAAATAGCGAGGGGGTGCTGTGTTTTTAGAGTAAGGTTTGTATACCGAAGGATGAGGAATTAAGCCAGAAAATTCTTCAGAAATCGCATAGTAGCCCTTATGCTATGCATCCTGGAGGAAGTAAGTTATATAGGGATCTACGGGATTAGTTTTGGTGGCCTGGTCTTAAGCGAAAAGTTACAGAATTTGTAGGAAAGTGCTTAACGTGTCAGCAGGTTAAAGTTGAACACCAAGTACCGTCAAGATTGCTTCAGCCGATAAAGATTACGCAATAGAAGTGGGAGAGAATTACCATAGACTTCGTTAGTGGGCTTCCCTTTACGCCTACTAAGAAGGACTCGGTATGGGTGATAGTAGATTGGTTGACGAAGGCTGTACATTTCATACCAGTGCGGGTGGACTATTCCCTGCAGAGATTGGCAAAATTGTATGTAGCAGAAATCGTGAGGCTGCATGGAGTGCTGGTGTCAATTATCTCGGATGGGGATCCGAGGTTTACGTCTCGATTTTGGAAAGTACTACATCAAGCATTAGGCACTAGGTTGGACTTCAGTATGGCATTCCATCCGTAGTCGGACGGTCAATCTGAGCAGGTAATTCAAGTGCTAGAGGATATGTTGAGAGGTTGCGTGATAGATTTCAGAGGAAGTTGGAAGGAGTTCTTGCCTTTAGCGAAATTTGCGTACAATAATAGCTATCAAGCAAGTATTCGGATGGCACCGTACGAAGCGCTGTATGGAAGGAGATGTCGTACTCCTACGTTTTGGACATAATTGGGGGAACGTCATGTTTTAGGTCTGGAGATAGTGGCAGAAGCAGAAGAAAAGGTTAAGGTAATTCAGGCACGGTTGAAGGAGGCATCTGACAGGCAGAAGTCATATGCAGATCTTAAGCGGAAGGAGATGGAGTTTGCAGAAGGAGATCAAGTGTTTCTAAAAGTTTCGCCATGGAAGAAGGTAATGAGATTTGGTCGCAAGGGAAAGTTGAGTCCCAGGTTTATAGGACCTTATCGGATTTTGAAGTGGGTTGGACCAGTGGCATATCAGTTAGAGTTGCCTCGAAATTGAAGCAGATGCACGATGTGTTCCACGTTTTGATGCTACATCGCTACCGATCAGACCCATCTCATGTAATACCGATTGAGGAGGTGGAGCTAAGACCAGATTTGTCCTATGAGGAAGAACCGATTCAAATTCTAGAACGGGATGTGAAGGTGCTTCGGAGGAAATCAGTCCCTCTAGTCAAAGTGTTATGGCGTAACCATGGATCGGAAGAGGCTTTATGGGAGCCAGAGGAATCAATGTGACAACAATACCCTCACTTATTTTAGCCAGGTAATTTCGAGGTCAAAATTATTTTAAGGGGGGTAGAACTATAATATCTGAGATTTAAGGGTTATGCATTTTCACTTAAATGTATGTGGTAGCATGGTTGTGTGTGATTTGAATGTGTTTTGGGGGCTTCGGGAACCTTGGGATGTAGGTGGACGCCTTAGAAAATTATTGGATTTTTAAGCCTAAAAAGAGAACTAAGGGAGCTAGGCCTTAAGGAGTTTAATGTGTGGCTTAGGACACAAGAACTCAGTTGATAAAGTGGCAAGGGAGGCGCCACTTAAAGCGTAGGGGAGTGACGCCACAGAGAGTGTGAAGGGACCTAGGTTCGAGCAACAAGGGAAGCATTTTGGAGCTTTTATTTTTTGGAAAGGAGGTGCAGTGATGGATGGCACAAGGACACTTTATGGATGAAGTGTAGATTGGGTCAAATAGCTTAAATTTTCGGCTAAGTAGGAGGGAAAAGGGGGATTTGGATGAGGGAAGAAGAGTTGGACGGCAGAAGGACTTTGGAGGGGGCATATTCGGTCATGTATAGGGGAGTTAGTGCCGAAATTTCTTAATTCCTTTTACTCATCTTTAGACCGAACCCATCTCCCTCCTTTCTCTTTTAGTTTGCTTAGACCGAAAACTCTCTCTCAATTTCACCATAGCCGAACCTTAACTTGAGACTCACCATCACTTTTTCTCTTCTTCTTCTCACAACTTCTTCTGTCATCAAAAGCCAAAAGAACCTTTTTCTTTTACTGAGATCATAGCCGAAACACCATAAACCCTCAACCCTTTCTTTTATTTTCATTTGCTTAAAAGCCAAATAATCCCTCTTATTTCCTTGAGTGTTGGCCGAATATCAACCAAGCTGAGATCTCCCCTTCTCTAATCGGTTTGGAATAGGTAAGTCCGTCATGACCAAATCTCCTCTATTCTTCCTTACTTATCTCTGTCGACATGTGTAGGACAAAAGCCGAATTTTGGCATTTGTCTTGACTTTTAATCAACCATGCAATTGGTCTCTTTTAGGATCTCCAGGATTTTGAAGCAGAAGATCGGAGTCATCTTCTCCCTGTCAATCGTTTCCAGTAAGTTAGTGGTAAGGATTCATGCTGATTCAATTTGTCTCTTAGTTATTTGAAAAGCTGAAGGCTATTAAGATTAAGTGTTAATGTTAGCTGATTGTAGGGGGAGATCAGTCTCGCAGATCTCGGGTTGTGGCTAGTATTCGGAAGGTGTTAAGGTAAGGATTATGGTTGTGTGTTAACCTTCAGGGATTTGTTTGTATAGCTGAATGGCCTTTTTGCTAATGATCTTAGTGTTAGCCGAATGTAGGAAAAGGGATGCAGTGCGTTAGATCGGGATTTTGGGATTGATAATCGCGTTAGTAACGTGTGTGCAACCCACCCTAAATTCCGATTAATAATAATATTGTTATGTATATGTTAATAAGGCAATGAATGAATATGGCTAAGGGTACCATTCAATGGTACAGTGCATTCAGGTTCGTTACCCCTAACTCTCAGTTAATAAAGTTTATGAACATTGATATGAAAATATGAGAAATATCGTTATGGAATTGGGGTAAGGTATATTGCATGATATCTGTATGTTTTGTATGTTGCATGGGCATATGGGTGATAATGATAAAGGGGAAGCATTCTGGTGGTTTTTACCACATTATCCGGTGAATTATGTCAAAAATTATGAATCTGGTGACTCTGTCACATTATCTGGTGGCTATGCCACGATTATAAGGGCGATATGCAGTTGACTGCAGCGACTACCTTCGATGGTGTGTAGTGGATGGAGGGTCGATTTAGTAATCCCCACGGTGTGATTGGCAGGTACGAGTGATGTGTAAAGGTTGGATATCTAGGTGGGTTTGGGTTGCATCATTGCCTAAATTTGCTATATGTGATCTAATATGCCTTAATCGTTTGGGAGTCTATGTTGGTTATTACACACTGAGTCTATTGACTCACCCTTCGTGGGCTAACATTTTGCAGATGATACTTAGAAATTGGACCGGGTCGGCAGGGACTTAGTGGTGGCCATGCTCAGCTCAGCATTTTTCTGGTTTCTTATGATTAAATTTATCGCGTTTTCTTATTAAGTTTTTTTTGAGATTTATTTCGGGTTTTGTTTTGTTGTAATAAGGCCATTACTATTTAACTATTTTAAGTTTACATTTTTAATTTTTATTTTGATACGATCAACATCAAACAAATGAATAAATATTTTTCGTAAAACAACTTCAAACGTTTTGACACCTACGAATTTCAACTTGATGATAAGCTCTAAAATTTGGCATTTCTTTTAACTTGAAATTTTTGAAAATGAAGATAACGTTTTAATATTAGCTTCAATAATAACATGGTTTTCAACTTGATCATTCACAAAAATTAATTTTCTTCAAATCCACCAAATTATTTTCAAGATGACGAGATTTAGCTACGGTTTACTCAAGGAGCATGCAAGATCCAGTCAGGGCTTGTGGGTCGGGTTTGGTGTGTTTCATGGTGCAAGTCAGTGTTAACCATGGGTAAGGCATACTGGCGTGTCTTAGGCCGTGTGGACAAGTCAGTATGTATGTCCTGTTTTGCCACGGCTTGGATGCATAGGCGTGTGACCTCTGCAGTTTTAAAAAAAATGTTTAAATTTCTGAATATTTTCGTATGTGCTCGTTTAGTCCCGACCTCTTTCTAACACGTGTTTAAGTTCTTGTAGACCTTATTAAGGGACTATATGTTTATATTTAAATATGATTGATTGATGATTGACTTTGTGTTGTGAAATGGATATGAAATGTTCCAATTGTCCAGTAATGCCTCTTAACTCTATTCCGGCGACGGTTACGGGTTAGGGGTGTTACAGTCTTCTTTCTCCTTCACCACCGAAAACCATAACCAAGGTATTGAGGAAGAATCGACCAAGGACTTCAATCTTTTGGCTACTAATTGGTTTGTTCAATTTAGTCATTTTCTTGTTACTTTTATGTTTTTGAGTTCATGAGAGCTTGATTTTGTTGGATCTGGCGCCCTAAATGTAGTATTTTCATCTAAGTATAATAGTAATTTCTCAAACAAATTGGTTAATAAAACTATTCATGAATTACATTAATACTTTGTATTTTGTTCTCAAATGGTTTTTGAATGAAAAGCAAAATGGAAGCAAATGTTGCTCCTTTGTTGTCTAATGTTTAACTAATACTAAGCGGTATTACATAGATGAATCATAATACAAAAAGATAGCATGGATTAGTTTACAAATCTAAACATGTCCTTAGTCTAATTGGAAATGAGCAAACTGATTGAAAGACTAATATGTCGTCTATCAAGTCCAATTTGGGAGATACCTTATTTTAGGCATCGAAGCGGGTGACTCCAAAATGATAGAGACATAGATATGATTGACTAGACTGACAATACATCAGACATGACCCAAGCAGAATAGATCCTTAATCCATTTATGGATTTATTAACTTGTGACATTCATAGTGTGACATACCTAAATCCTGATTGGATGACGGACTATATGTCTGTGACTCATATACTTTGATGTAAGTAAAAGTCTGAGTTTCAATAGATAAGGAACCAAAATTTGGTGTACAACTTTTGCAGTATGTAAAGTCATTCACAATAGTGGCATTCATATCCGAGACATGGGTAAATGATATCTTCTCATTGGCATTATACGATTGATGAAAAGTAAACGTGGTCATGGGTTGTTCGTCTTTTTGATGAATGACTTGATTACTATTTAATAGTAATTGAGTTTTAATGAAGGAAGAGAATTGAGTACTGAGTAGATGTTTTTGTAATGGTAAGTTTTTAGGGAGAGCTTAGTCACAATACTCTAGTGGAATGACTTCGAGACTAAACTAGTTTATAATTAAGAGGCGAAAAGTCGAAACCTAATTACAAATCATTTGAGCCCTAATTACATATTTCCAATTGGTCCCTCCAATAGCACGTTGAAACTAAAAATGAATTGTGTGCTGAATCAAAAATGAACGGAATGAATAGAAATAGAGAAATGGGAAACATTCAAGAATGGTTATGGTTTTTTACAAAATGAAAAAAGGAATCATTTGGAAATTAATGTAAGTTTTCGAATAGAAATGGAAATGGAAATGGAAATGATTCATTTGCAATTCTATATGGATTACTCAAAAATGATCAGAAGAATAAGTTTATGTTTTTGAGTTGTTTTGAATCCTGAAAATGAAAATAAATCATTTGATCATAGTGAACATGTTGGGTTTTGAAATGTTAAACATATTTTCTCAAAAATTTACCAGGAGTAAAATCATCAAAAACTTTAATAGGGATAAAATTGTCAATATTTTATTGATGGTAAAATAGGGATGAGAAAATATGTAATATAGAATATTAAAGTTGTTTTTGGAAATAGAAAAATCAAATCGGGTTGGATCACATTACAGAGTACTGGGTCAAAAGGCCCAATAAGTACTCAGAATTAGACCCGATGTTAGAGAAGCCCAAAACCCCTTATATAACATGAAGGGAGTGACAACTTTAGTAGGAATACTAAGGTGTGCCATCCACCCCACTCATACTCTAGGTAGGAAGTTGTTTTTCTATTTGAAATAAACCACTACAACTAAATAAGGGTTCTACCTTCTCTTATTATAAATAGATAACACCAGCAGGGCATTAAACACAACTTTGAGTGATTACTACTTTACTAAAAATAGAGAGAATATATTCTCAACTATCAAATATATTTTTCTAGAATAACAATTCTACCAGATTTTATTAAAGACAAGAGAATTTTCATTTTCACTCCAAATAAAAGAGAGAAAACTTTTGTTTAGTTCTGTGTTCTGATTCAATTGGCTCGAGCCCACACTCGAAGCAATTTGTGGTACGAGAATAGCGGAGAAGAATATTTGGTTGAAATTCGAGAATAATGAACGTCTGCTGAGCAAAAAATATAGGTATGAATTCGATTAGGGTTTATTGCTATAAATATCACAAACTGGGTCGATTTTCAAAATTTTAATTTTATGCTATGCAAAAAAATCGTTTTCAAATTGATTTTTTTCCCAAAATATTTATGTAGCCCATGTACCAATTTGCAAAAGTGTTAAAGTTTTAGAAAGTTTTCATTGATGATTTCTTGAATTTTTAGTTGTTAAATTGATAGATTTTAAGCTTAAATGTGAAAAAAAGAGACTAAATTGTAAAGCTTAATTGATAGTTTCGTACATTAGTGACTATAACGAATAAATTGTAAAATTTTCCGTAGAAATGAGAAATAGGAGGTCCCTAATGAACAATAGTGAAATTAGATTTTAAATTGGAGTTTTAAATTGAAAATTCTATTAGTCTCGCTTTTAAGAACTAAATTGAATAAAATACAAAATTTGTAGAAAATGACAATTGGTTGTAAATTGGGTGGAATATTGATGGTATTGTATGTTTATGTTAATCCATAGCTAACGTCGGCCTAGATTCCTTGAGAGGAAAGGAAAAGCTAAAGTTCGTCGACAATACCTGAGAATTTCTAGTTTTTATTTCTATAATTTGGGATTAGCTTATCATTGCATATTCCTTACATGTCGCATTACATGGTATCGAGGTGAGCTGGTAATGGCTATTTTATTTGATTTATTACGATTGAGATTGAATACCGGAATAGGGTTAAAAATAAATGAATTGATTAAATGGTTAAGGAATGAAATGAGATGGAAATATGAAATATGATGTTATTTTAAATTGAGTTGAAAACGAGTCCGAGGGCTAATGGAATCAATGAGATAATGTGCTCAATTTTTTTTTTCAAAATATTATATGAAATTGAATAATTATGCATATAATTGATGTTTTAAATGGTTGAGTATGTAACACCCCTAGCCCGTAATCGACGTCGAAATAGGGTTAAAGGCGTTACCGAACAATCATAAGCTTTTACAAATAATTCATAACATAATTCAACAAATCAAATCAAAATGTCCCTAAATTAGGTCTACGAGACCTTAATCATGCTTTAGAAAGGGGCTGGGATTGAATCAAACACATATGAAAATTTTAGAAATTTAAAAATTTTCTATGTTACAGAGGTCACACGACCCGTATGGACAGGCCGTGTACCACCCAAGGCCACAAACATGCCCGTATGTCTAAGCCGTATCAAAACAGGGCATACATACTGACTTGTCCACACGGCCTGAGACACGCCCGTGTGCCTCACCTGTGGTCGACACTGACTTGCACCACATGGCTAGTCACACGCCTGTGTGTCTTCCTCGTGGTCGAGACTGACTTGTTTTGAAATTTTAACCACGAAGAACACGGTCAATCCACATGCCCGTGTGCTCAACCGTTTGGGAAATTATAGGCCATTTTCAAGGCCAAAATGTCACCCACACTTTGGGCTATCCCTACAAACACATTCCAACATCATTCCAATTTAATTCATAATCAAATAACTAACTTATTCAAGCATTCAAAATTATATCAAGCTCACCATCTTATACACAATTAGCTCAATCTATTCACAATCATTTCCAAGTATAATTTATCACAAACATACCAATTATAAGAAACTTATTATAATTCATCAAGCAATTCTCATTTACCTAAATATGAAAACACATGACAAAATTCAACTATCATTAGCAAAGCATTTTAAATAAGTTACACATAAACTCACCTTAACCAAGGTCATACACACAAACATAAACATAGCAACCATGTTTTGCATATGATAAGCCAAGGCCAAATTGCTAAAACCATCAAGAACTTAACCAATTTACACATAAAACCGAATTTAAACATAGTGATCAAGCCATTTTCGCATGGCTATATATATATACATGTTCCAAAATCAAACATCCCATCTATGCTATACATGCCATAAACCCAAATTCAACTTAGTAAAATACCGAAAAACTATCGATAGTATGATAGACTTTGCTGACGATCCCCGAGCTCGTAGCGTGACTCCAAAATCTATAAAATAGAGGTAAACAAGAACACACAGAGAGTAAGCTATTTAAGCTTAGTAAGTCTTAAGGAAAAACATATATAACAATAATCACATATTAACAATTTGTTAACAAGACCAAATTTTCATAATATCAAATACAAGTTATCATTTACTACTATATCACATTTAAACCTCACATACATATATCATATGGCTGAATCACTTATTTGTTAAAATATGTTAACACATAATTCATATTCACATAACCTTTTATCATTAAAATTAACCAACTTACCTTGTTTCATATAAACAAATAACTAACACATGCTTGAACCTATAATCCAATTTCACATTCGGTCTTTACTTTACATTGCCCATTGAACCGTTCGAAATTAAAATGGATATGCGAATACTCAGAAGACTCGTATAATGCCAACGTCCCAGATGTGGTCTTACATGTAATCACATATTGATGCCACTGTCCCAGACAGGGTCTTACACAAATCAAATATGATGCCAATGTCCCAGACATGGTATTACACATAAACACAAATCGATGCCAACATCCTAGATGTGGTCTTACATGAAAACACATATCGAAATCCTATGTCATGACATATGTATCCTATCTATTCCTATGGTTCGTATGGGGGTTTTTAGACATTGAAACTTGATCGAATCAAACTCAAAATATATCTCCCTTGCTCAAATTGTAACATCCCAAAAATGGGGTTATTTGGAATTTATTCATTTTTCTTATGTATGAATTGTTGAGACATTATTTATGGAATAATAGAGTTTAATTAAAGGCCTTGTGTTGGCTCGGAATGGTAGAAATAAATATATTATTTGCGTAAAAGGTGGATAGCCTTAGTGATTAGGGGTTATAAGAATAAATAAGGGAGCTTTTGTCATAAAATGAGCTTAGAATAAGTGGCAAAGGGAGGGCCACTTGGGAGCTACACTTGACGCCATCAAGGAACAAGGAGAACCTTGGTTCGAGTCACAATTTTCCCTTTTTGGCATTATGTTGGACGGCACTTGAGGGAGAGTCCCTTCTCCCTTTAAACTCTTCAATTATTATTATTATTAATAGATAATATGAGCATTTTATTTTAAGGATAATCAAGAAGATTATGAAGATTAAAAGAATTATTATTGGATTATTATTAGAGTATTCAAATTATTTGAATGGTTTTAAATTAAGTGGCTTGGAGTGATTCAAGGAAGATTGATGGATTTTGGACTCTTGGGTGAAGAGTTGGACGGCAAGGCTACTAGGGGGGTGTGCCGAATGCTTATAAAAGCACCTAAGTGATCACCTTGATTTTCTTTTTTTCAATTTGCTTAGCCGAAGATTCAAAGCACTTTCTCCTCATTTTCTTTTATCATTCCATTCTCTCAAAACCATAGCCGAAACCCTCACCACTTCTCCTTGCCAAACCTCATTCTTTAAATCCTTCTTCTTTATTTCCTACTAGCCGAATCACCAAATCCTATTTACCTTTCTTCTTTCTTTTCTCACTAAAAGTCACCTTGTTTAAAGCCAATCATAGCCTAATCTAGTACCTATCAAAGTGTCGAAAATCTTTTCTCTTACTTGAAGGCACTTTGGCCGAATATCAAAGGTGATACAAGACTTTTCGGGACTAGATTTCCAATCGATTGAGAAGGTAAGGGGTACTAACCGAATGTTTTTAGTATTCACTCTTATGACCTGTCGATTTGGGCTTAAGGAAAAGCCGAAAATTTGGCATAAACTAATGATGGGCTAATCTTGTTGGTTGAAGCCGATTTCACCTAGGACTTCGGGATCTCCAAGCAGTAGGTTGAATCCTCCAAATCTATAGCAATCGGTTTTGGGGTAAGGTGGTAAGATCAACTTTCTTTATTCTTGATATTCATTTAAGTCGAAGGCTACTAATTTGGTTAAGTGCCGATTTTAGGGTGGTGAAACAAAAGGCTGATACTCAAGACTTTTGGGTAAGGATTTGATTCAAAAGGAGAACCCTTTAAATTATTTACTTTGGCCGAATAGGCCATAGGGCTAATCCATGGTTGGTAGAATGTAGGTACCAAGAGATCTAAGGTGGTCGACTCCTTCATTCGGGATTTAGATCACTCGGTGGTGACGGTGTGTACATACACACTTATAGCGATTAATATGTGTGATAAATTATATTGCTTGTAAATCGCTTGATGTAGATATGGATTTAGTACCTCAAAAGGTACAAGCAAGGACCTCGGTAAGTCTCTATTTATATGAGATTATTATGATGCTTTTGGGAAGCATGATTTATTTAATACATGTGATAAATGTATGATCTCTGTTATGATTGTGATATGGGTTGATGAGTGGAGGGGCAGATTAATCGTGCGTGCGAGTGCACCAATGTTTTGGTAACACACCGTGACTATATGTCACCGAGGTTTGGTACCTCCGGAGGTTTGGTACCTCAATAGCGACTTGTCCCTCGTGGTTAACACCACCGTGGGTTGGCCCCACTTGAGATATGGGATCGTCCGCGGTGATTTGGTATCACACGATGGGTTGGCCCCATCAAATGATCGTGTCTCACGGACACCGGTGTTTTGGTAACACATTGTGACTATATGTCACCGGTGGTTTGGCACCACCAGTGGTTTGGTACCACAACGGGGTAGAGCAAATGGCGTTTGGATGGCTAGGACGGAATTAAATATTCGCATATTAATTGTTATGTGTTGTGTATGAAAAATGTTTTAAATCGGGGAAGGGTTACATATCGAGTCTTGGTGACTCACCTTCTCCATTATTTTTTTCCTGTGATGCATAGATCGCGGATTTGGAGCTGGAGGGACTTGAGGAGGCTATGCGGTGGATTTAAAATTAAATGGACTTTAATTTTAGTTATTTTAAATTTGGTTATTGGGTTGTTTTATTTTGGATGTAATAAGGCCTCATTATACTCTACTTTAGTTATTTTCTTATATGTTGGATATTTTATTTTACTATAAATTTGAATCACGCTTTTTTAAAAAATTAACACGAAAAATATTTTATCGTGCCATCTAGCACATCTGAAGTTTGTATAATAACTTGACTTAATTAAATTTTGAATTTAGTCCAAGAAGGTTTTCAACAAGATAACCAAAACGAGTTGTTTTCAACAAAACTTAAATTGGATTTTCAAATGGGTTTCAAAAGTTTTCCGTAACGACCCATATTCGGTCCTAACGTTTGGGCGGGTTTGGGCATTACAAATTGGTATCGAGCCAGTTCAAACCTCATTTGTGGGGCCCAAGGCCCAAAAATGTTTTAGTAGGCCTTATTAATTGATTTTGGGTTTTAAAGTAGCATGGCCGAGTCTCCCAGACCGATCCGCCTGTAAGTACATCTAAACCTCGTGTGAATTATATTCGTAGAAGGGTAGGAAGCATGGAACGTAGATAGACTTATAGGAACTTGAACCCTAGGATTAGATTACTCAAACACACAAAGTAACATAAGACTTAAAGAACTAAACCAACCTATGGCTAAGTCATTGAGCTAGGGTGTGGTAACCTCGCACGCATGTCTAGGATTGGAACCTAAGAGCTCGGTATTTAAGGTCCGAGTGACTCACCACCTCTTCGCAGTGTCCCACTCGTGCGTAGCTTGGGTTCACCCCTAACTCGAGAGGGCTCATGGTGTGGTAACCTCATGCGCATGTCTAGAAAGGTTCGGTGGGAGCTTGGTATTTAAGCAACCACGTGACTCACCTCCTCTCCACACGAAACCGCCTGTGCGTAGCTTGGTTCACTCTGACCAAGAAGGCTCGGTCACAGGCTAAATATAATGACTAAAACCCGAAAGGGAATTAGCCTTGATTTTCGAAAAAAAAGAATGAAACAACAAAACTTGGCTTTAAAACTTTTCAAATCACTCCTTCAAACGTAAGAACAACTCTTTTTACAATGTTTTCCCCGAAAAGTTCGATTTGTGGAAAATTACGAAAATACCCTTAGGGGTAAAATTACTAAAATACCCTCGGTTCATAAAATATCAAATCAATGATTTTGTCCAAAATTTTAACTACTTCTCAAATATTCAACTCAGCTTTGGAAATCAGCAATGAAACACTTTGGTTTTGGAAAATTACGAAAACACCCTCAACGTGTAAAATTACCAAAACGACCCTGAGTACAAAATTTTTGCAACATCACCGTTTTAAGAAAAGAAATTTTCAAAAGTGACCCTCAGAGTTTTACAATTATCAAAACACCCTTGATTTGTCAAAATTACAAAATTACCCCTGATTGACAAAATTACCAAAATACCCCTGGTTTTCGAAATAATGCCATAACTTCAAACTTTATCAATTTTTAATAATACCTTCCAGTATTGGGAATTGCAAAAACAACCTACTTTACTAAAGTTTTAAAATCTCTTTTATTACGAAAATACCCACAGAGGAAAATGACGAAAATACCCCAGGTTAGAAATGGGCGTAAATGTCCAAGAGTTTAATAGGTATGGAAAGTATTAGGAATGGATGCAAGAACTTCCTTGTGTGAACTAGGATAGAAGATCAAACCTTGTTTGCACGAAAGAATCTCTAATTAAAATTTCTTCATAAAATTTCTTCATGAGTAATGAAGTGGAACAAACGCTAATACATAAAATTTCTCTTAATCAGACTAAAAGGGCAGTAGATAGAATGAGTTCTAGAGGACGTGGACGTCATGGACGCGGTAGGGGTAGGATGTGATTGTTCGAACCCGCCGTGTCGGGGCAAGGATCTGAAAATGATGTACCACCGCCACCACCACCTCCAGCTTTTGGAGCAGAGGAGCAGGATCAGACGGGAGGAGAGGCAGTATCGCAAGCTGTGTTGCGAGTCCTCGAATTGGTGGCTGGGGCTGGTGGAAATTTAGGAGCTCAAAAATCTGTTCCCGAGCGAATTCGGTCCAACGGAGCTGAGGTGTTTCGGGGTGTGTCAGGAGTGGCACCCAGTGTAGCAGAATACTGGCTAGAGTCAACTGAAAGGATCATGGATGATCTTGACCTGACTGAGGGAGAAAAACTGAAAGGGGCTGTATCGCTTCTAAAGGATGAGGCGTATCAGTGGTGGCTGACAGTTCGAGATGGCGCTACGGCAGATGATTTGACTTGGGATTATTTCAAAACCGCCTATCAGAAGAAGTATGTGGGCACCAGTTATACAGATGCTAGAGAAAGGCCTTTCTGGGGTTAGTGCAAGGAACCAAGTCAATAGCGGAATATGAGGCGGAGTTTTTAAGACTGAGTAGGTATGCTAGAGGCATCGTGGCTACTGAATACGAGCGCTGTGTCCGCTTTGAGGATGGACTCGAGACGATTTGAGGTTACTTGATTGCCCTGCAAGAAGTCCGTGAGTTTTCATCTCTTGTGAAAAAGGCTAAGGTAGCCGAGGGGATCAAGGAGGCTGTGAGATAAAATTATAGTAGGAATAATCAAAAGAGAGGATTTGGGTCAGTTGGATCCAGTGGTAATGATCAGAAGAAGGCTAGGCAGAGTGGGCCAAATCAGGTGACAAGGCCGTAGCTACTAATCGAGACCGCTCGGTGTAACACTGTGGGAAGACCCATTGGGAAGTTATTCGACCATGATAGAGGATGTTTTGAGTGTGGGTCTTTAGAGCATCGGGTCAGAGATTGTCCCCGGAAGCGAGCTCGGAATCAGTCAGAGGGCCAGAACCGTACACAAGATAGAAATGTGGGACCACAGAGGGGTCGTGGTAATGGCAGAGGAAGCAACGGTCCTAACCGAGGTCAAGGAACTCAGGGCAGAGGTTCAGGCAACACAGAGGCTAGGCAGCCTGGCCTAGTCTATGCGGCAAGGCGTCGCGAGGAGGGTGATGCACCGGATGTCATAACCGGTACGTTTCTGATTTTCGGTCTTCCTTATTATGCATTAATCGATGTGGGTTCTACGCATTCATACGTAGCAAGTAGTGTGGTAGAGACTTTGAACCTAGACTCGAGGCTGCCGCTAGGGAGATGATGGTAGGTGAGTCCTTTAGGTCACTCTATAGTGGTAGACAAACTTTTAGGATGTACCCTAGAACTCCAAGGGTCGATTCGGTCGATCTCGATGGAACTACCATTCGGGGAGTTCGATTTGATCCTTGGAATGGATTGGTGGTTAGGTACCAGCGGTTGGATTACGTTGCTAAGCGCATGGTTCTCCAAACGATCAAGGGAATGAAGTAGTTATGATTGGTAATCGAAGGAATTACTCGTCCAACGTGGTGTCTGCCTTGAAGGTTGAGAAGATGGTCAAGAAGGGTTGTAAGGCATTTTTGGTTCAAATCTGTGCTTTGGAAGTTAAGAAGTCAGTAGTTGAAAAGGTCCGAACGATTGGGGAATTTGCTGATGTGTTCCCGTAAGAACTTCCGGTCCGCCTCCGGATCGGAAGTCAAATTCGATATAGACTTGCTACCGGAGCAGCACCGCGGTTCTATAGCACTCACCAATGGCACCAAAGGAATTGGTGGAGTGAAGGCTCAAATTCAGAGCTCTTGGATAAAGGTTTTATTCGACCTAGTATATCTCCGTGGGAGCGCTGTATTGTTTGTCAAGAAGAAGGACGGTTCTATGCGGATGTGCATCGACTATCGTCGTTAAACAAGTTAACGATCAAAACGAAAGTACCCATTGCCTCGGATCGATGACTTGTTTGACCAATTGAAGGGAGCGTCGGTGTTTTCGAAAATAGACCTTAGGTCGAGTTACCATCAACTTAAGGTGAAGGAGGCCGATGTTCACAAGACGGCATTCCGAACTCGGTATGGGCATTACGAGTTCCTAGTGATGCCATTCGAGTTGACTAATGCCCCCCGGCGTTCATGGACTTAATGAATAGGGTATTTCAACGATTACTAGACCAATTCGTCGTGGTGTTCATAGACGACATATTGGTCTACTCAAAGACGGAGGAGGAGCACGACAAGCATCTACGGATAGTCCTGCAAGTGTTGAGGGAAAAATAGTTGTATGCCAAATTCAGTAAGTGCGAATTTTGGCTGAGGGAGGTGGCTTTCTTAGGTCACGTGGTGTCAGCGGAAGGGATTAGAGTGGATCCTCGCAAGATTGAAGCGGTGTTGGAGTGGAAACCGCCTAAGTCGAAGGCGAGATCTGAAGTTTTCGGGTTTAGCAGGTATTATCGGAGGTTTGTGGAAGGGTTCTCTCGATCGCAGTACCGTTGACTAAGTTGCTAAGAAAAGGTGTTCCATTTGTACGGTTGGAGAAGCAAGAAGAAAGTTTTGATAAGTCGAGGAAGATTCTGACTAAGCTCGGTTTAGTACAACCCGAGGTGGAAATTATTCACATCTATTGTGATGCATCTCACACGGTTTGGGGTGTGTGTTGATGCTGAGATGGGAAGGTGGTAGCCTATGCGTCCCGTCACCGAGACCGCATGAGGTTAACTACCCAACTCACGACACCAGAGTTAGCGGCAGCTTGTCTTCGCCTCAAGAAATGGAGACATTATCTTTATGGGGAAAAGTCGGTAATTTACACGGATCACAAAAGTTTGAGGTATTTTCCACTCGTAAAGATCCGAATCGAGACAATACCGATGGATTGAGCTGCTGAAGGACTACGATGCTCCATCGAATATCATCCGGGTAAGGCTAACGTGGTGGGACGCGTGAGCCAGGAAGGTTGTGGCGGATTTAAGAGCAATGTTTGCTCAGTTGAGCCTATATGACGATGGAAGTCTTTTGGCAGAGCTTCAAGTTAAGCCAACATGGATCGAGGAAATCAAGGACAAACAGTTAGTGGATGAAGGGTTAAGTGCCAAGAGAATGCAAGTTCAGGATGGTGGTTTAGAAGGGTATAGTTTGACTGGTGATGGTGTGTTATGTTTTAGGGACGGCCCGTATGCCAAAGGATATGGAGTTGAGGCGAAAATTCTCCGGGATGCTCATAGCATTTATACGCTATGCATCCCGGAGGCGACAAGATGTATGGAGATCTACTAAACTTGATTACGGTGGCGGGTTGAAGCGTGAGATAACGGAATTCGTAGGGAAGTGTTTAACGTGTCAGCAGGTTAAGGCTGAACACCAGTTGCCATCAGGGCTACTTCAACCAGTAAAGATTCCTCAATGGAAATGGGAGAGGATCACTATGGATTTCGTCGCTGGTCTACCCCTTACGCCCAAAGAAGAAAGATGCGGTTTGGGTAATTGTAGACCGTCGACTAAATCACCACTTCATCTGGGTGAGAATGGATTACTCACCCGAAGCTAGCAAAGTTGTATGTGGCCGAGATAGTCGATTGCATGGTGTACCGTGTCGCTTATCTCGAGATAGGGACCCAAGGTTCACTTCGAGGTTTTGGAAAGCGTTACATCAAGCGTTGGAGTACGCGGTTGGATTTCAACCTGACTTTCCATCCTCGGTCAGACGGGCAATCCGAAGGGTCATCTACAGATCTTAGAAGATATCTTTGAGGGTTGTGTCTTGGAATTCGAGGTAGTTGGGAGGAATTCTTACCCCTAGCCGAAGTTCGCCTACAACAATAGCTACCAAGTTAGTATTGAGATGGCACCATACGAAGCAATCAGATGGGATTTGAAATGCCGAACTCGACGTGTTGGACGGAGTTGGGTGAACGACAAGGCTTTGGGCCCAGAAATGGTAGCGAGATCAAGACAAAGTCAAAGTGATTCGGTCTCGTCTCAAGGAAGCATCGATAGGCGAAGTCTTATGCCGATCTCAAACGCAAGGAAATGGAGTATGCGTGGGAGATAAGGTCTTCTGAAGGTGTCGCTTGGAAGAAGGTACTAAGATTTGGGCAAAAGGAAGTCGAGCCCAAGATTCATTGGCCCATATCTGATCAAGCGAGTAGGACCGGTAGCTTATCGCCTTGAACTGTCGGCGAGTTAAGTCGATACATGACGCCTTTCACGATCAATCTTTGAGACGGTATCGGTCCGATCCATCACATGTGGTGCCCGTGATGTAAATCGAGGTTAACGCAGACTTATCTTTTGAGGAGGAACAGGTTCGGATCTTGGATAGAGATATAAAGGTTCTACGAGGAAGTCGGTGCCCTTAGTGAAAGTGCTATGGCGGAACCATGGTCTTTGAGGAAGCTACGTGGGAACTCGAGGATGTGATACTGGCGGCAATACCTCATCTGCTTTTAGTTATGTAATTTCGGGATGAAATTTATTTTAAGGGGTAGAACTGTAACATCCCAAAATGGGGTTATTTGGAATTTAATCATTTTCTTATGTATGAATTGTTGAGACATTATTTATGGAATAATAGAGTTTAATTAAAGGCCTTGTGTTGGCTCGGAATGGTAGAAATAAATATATTATTTGCGTAAAAGGTGGATAGCCTTAGTGATTAGGGTTATAAGAATAAATAAGGGAGCTTTTGTCATAAAATGAGCTTAGAATAAGTGGCAAAGGAGGGCCACTTGGGAGCTACACTTGACGCCATCAAGGAACAAGGAGAACCTTGGTTCGAGTCACAATTTTCCCCTTTTTGGCATTATGTTGGACGGCACTTGAGGGAGAGTCCCTTCTCCCTTTAAACTCTTCAATTATTATTATTATTAATAGATAATATGAGTATTTTATTTTAAGGATAATCAAGAAGATTATGAAGATTAAAAGAATTATTATTGGATTATTATTAGAGTATTCAAATTATTTGAATGGTTTTAAATTAAGTGGCTTGGAGTGATTCAAGGAAGATTGATGGATTTTGGACTCTTGGGTGAAGAGTTGGACGGCAAGGCTACTAGGGGGTGCCGAATGCTTATAAAAGCACCTAAGTGATCACCTTGATTTTCTTTTTTCAATTTGCTTAGTCAAGATTCAAAGCACTTTCTCCTCATTTTCTTTTATCATTCCATTCTCTCAAAACCATAGCGAAACCCTCACCACTTCTCCTTCGAAACCTCATTCTTTAAATCCTTCTTCTTTATTTCCTACTAATAGAATCACCAAATCCCTATTTACCTTTCTTCTTTCTTTTTCTCACTAAAAGTCAGCCTTGTTTAAAGCCAATCATAGCCGAATCTAGTACCTATCAAAGTGTCGAAAATCTTTTCTCTTACTTGAAGGCACTTTGGCCGAATATCAAAGGTGATACAAGACTTTTCGGGACTAGATTTCCAATCGATTGAGAAGGTAAGGGGTACTAACCGAATTTTTTTAGTATTCACTCTTATGACACATCGATTTGGGCTAAGGAAAAGCGAAAATTTGGCATAAACTAATGATGGGCTAATCTTGTTGGTTGAAGCCGATTTCACCTAGGACTTGGATTTCCAAGCGAGAGGTTGAATCCTCCAAATCTATAGCAATCGGTTTTGGGGGTAAGGTGGTAAGATCAACTTTCTTTATTCTTGATATTCATTTAAGCGAAGGCTACTAATTTGGTTAAGTGCCAATTTTAGGGTGGTGAAACAAAAGGCGATACTCAAGACTTTTGGGTAAGGATTCGGATTCAAAAGGAGAACCCTTTAAATTATTTACTTTGGCGAATAGGCCATAGGGCTAATCCCATGGTTGGCGAATGTAGGTACCAAGAGATCTAAGGTGGTCGACTCCTTCATTCGGGATTTAGATCACTCGGTGGTGACAGTGTGTACATACACACTTATAGCGATTAATATGTGTGATAAATTATATTGCTTGTAATCGCTTGATGTAGATATGGATTTAGTACCTCAAAAGGTACAAGCAAGGACCTCGGTAAGTCTCTATTTATATGAGATTATTATGATGCTTTTGGGAAGCATGATTTATTTAATACATGTGATAAATGTATGATCTCCGTTATGATTGTGATATGGGTTGATGAGTGGAGGGGCAATATTAATCGTGCCGACGGGCACCGGTGTTTTGGTAACACACCGTGACTATATGTCACCAGAGGTTTGGTACCTCCGGAGGTTTGGTACCTCAATAGCGACTTGTCCCGTGGTTAACACCACCGTGGGTTGGCCCCACTTGAGATATGGGATCGTCGCGTTGATTTGGTATCACACGATGGGTTGGCCCCATCAAATGATCTCGTGTTCACGGACACCAGTTGTTTTGGTAACACATTGTGACTATATGTCACCAAAGTGGTTTGGCACCACCGGTGGTTTGGTACCACAACGGGTAGCATGGCGCTTGGATGGCTAGGACGGAATTAAATATTCGCATATTAATTGTTATGTGTTGTGTATGAAAAATGTTTTAAATCGGGGAAGGGTTACATACTGAGTCTTGGTGACTCACCTTCTCCATTATTTTTTTTTCCCAGGTGATGCATAGATCGCGGATTTGGAGCTGGAGGGACTTGAGGAGGCCATGCGGTGGATTTAAAATTAAATGGACTTTAATTTTAGTTATTTTAAATTTGGTTATTGGGTTGTTTTATTTTGGATGTAATAAGGCCTCATTATACTCTACTTTAGTTATTTTCTTATATGTTGGATATTTTTATTTTTACTATAAATTTGAATCACGCGTTTTTAAAAATTAACACGAAAAATGTTTTATCGTGCCATCGGGCACATCTGAAGTTTGTATAATAACTTGACTTAATTAAATTTTCGAATTTAGTCCAAGAAGGTTTTCAACAAGATAACCAAAACGAGTTGTTTTCAACAAAACTTAAATTGGATTTTCAAATGGGTTTCAAAAAGTTTTCCCGTAACGACCCATATTCGGTCCTAACGTTTGGGCCGGGTTTGGGCTGTTACACAAATCACATTAGATCAACACAAGATTAAATTCAAAAAATTTCATTTATCATGTAACATATATATATTATCAAATTTAACAACATTTATGTGCTTATAGACTTACCTCGAATGTTGTAACATCCCAAAAGTTAGGGGTTTGTGATTTTTTACATATTTGCATGTGTTGGGCTTGCTTAGCTAGTTATTTGAGGGTGTTTGGGGTACTAGGGAGGCCTGGGTTTGAGTCCAAGCCTTGGAAAAATTTTTATTTTTGGCCCTTTAGTGGAAAGGGCTGTTGGAAGCAGGACTTATGTAAATTTGAGTGTGTTTTTCTAACACAAGTTGAGCACATGGTGGAGTGGTGTGGCGTCAAGTGGTGAGCAAGGTGGTATGGGGCTCAAATCCCACAATTTGCAAAATGGAGGTTTTATTTTGTGTCAGATGAGTGGAGGAAGCAAAGTTCAGATAAAACTCTGCAAGGGGAGTTGGAGAAGTGGTCAAAAGATTCAAATGGATGAAGGAGAGGTTTTGTAGGAGGAAAAAGGGGAGAAAATCAAGGAGTGGATGTGTATGAGAAGTGGTGGACGAAAGTTAGAAGCTAACTAAAGGAATTTCAGCTGGTGTGGGGTGTTTTGGGGGCATATTAGATTTTGGAAGAGGGGGAGAGTGCCGAATTTTACCTTGGGTGTTTTAGGAGCTTTTTTGGGTTTTTGTTTCTTTTTGGCATTTTGGGTACTCTTTTCTCCCTTCTTTACTTTCCTCTCAATCGTGTCCTTGCCAAAATTACTTTAGAATTGACCACTCGTTCATCTTTTCTTTCGCTGAATAGCCACACCTCCTTTTGTTTGATTTCCCTTTAAGCCAAACATCAAATCGTTTGGAGTTTTGGTTCTCTTTTGTGGCCGAACTTGGTAAGCCTTTACATCCACTCTCTTTCTTTCCTCTTCACACTATTTTTCTTTCTTTTGCCAAATACAACATTCTCTCATTCTTTTAATATTCTTTCTTCTCTCTCTGCAAGCATAAGTCAAACACTTTTCTTTGGTGTAGGCCAAACCTATTAGAGTTCAAGCTTACATTTTTTTGTTCATTCAACATTCGGGTATCGAAAAGTGGTTGGAAAGTGTGGCTATGGCTGAATGGAGGGTGGTTGGATTCTCTTTATTATTTTGAGTTTCTTAGGGCTGAAAGGTCATTTATTTTGTTGTCTTCGATCAACATTGCTAACTTGTTCTTTTCACTAGGGACTCGATTTCTTAATCAAAGGGAGTAAACTGAATACTCTATCATAACAAGGAGTTGTTGTCTTCTGGTATGTGAAAGCAATGGGAAAATTATTTCTGTATCTTAGTTTGTCAAGGGTAAATAATAACTAATAGTCAATCGTGATCTTAGGTGCTTCAGAGAGTGTTGTGAACCGTAATCCGTAACAAATGTGTAATCTCATGCCTCTACTTAAACTGCTACTGCCATAATCTGCGAAACGGCTAAAAGCCAAAATACTGAAAAGCCAGAATATCGACACTATAAACACTCGAGCGTACGAGTGCTCGTAGGGCTCAATTGAGCCATTAGTGATGGCGATAGGCCATTGGGAGTGCCACGAATGCTTAGTGGAATGGAGGCCAGAATGGGCCTTGTTGTGCCGAAGTGGGCTAGATGGGCCCAACGAGTTAACAGGCCCATATGAGCGAAAACAATGAAAAATGTCAGCGGATTGATGCGACTACAAAGTCTACAAAATTGAGACTAAAACAAAACAGAATGGGCCACACGAGTGTGTAGGCCCGATTGGATCGAAATCGAGTTTTAGGCCCAATAGCACTGTATTGACTGAAAAAGGAAACTGAGTCGCTTGAGGCGACATTAGGCCTTCGAAAAGGCCGTGGTAGGAGTAAATTAATGGAATACCCTTAGTGGGTAAATTATTGAAATACCTTTAATGGGTAAATTACTAAAATACCTTTGGTGGGTAAAATTACCAAAATACCCTTAAAGGGTGAAATTACTAAAATACCCTCGTTGGGTGAAATTCTGGAATACCCTTGAGGAGTAAATTACCGTTTTACCCCTAATCGACCAAATGACCATTATACCTTGGTGGTAGATTTAGTGTTGTATGTGTAACTTATTTAATGGTTTATGATGGTAATTTATTTCATACATCATTTTGATATGTCACTACATGTTGCATTGGGTTGGGTTATGCTTTTGGAGGAACTACTGTACTGGTGGCTGTGCCACGTTATATTGATTCAGTGGCTCTGCCACTATATACTGATTTTAGTGGCTCGACCATGTATCTTTATTATTGGCGGTTTTCTTTGCGTTTATATTAGCAAGCGCTTATTGGTGTGTAAATTTGGATGGGTTGACTTGGTCCCCACAGGTGTGTAAGGTTGGTATGGGTGGTGTGATAGTTGGATTGGGTTAGGCTGCATTTTTGTTTGCATTACCATGATTTTAAGGCTTAGGCCCGAACTGATACTACGTGGGCTTAGGCCCATACTGTGACTGTGACAGGGGATTACACATAGAGTTCTCGTAGCTCACTCCTTTTCCTTTAACTAGGCAGGTAATCCCCAGCCTTAGAGGATTTGGTGCTGCGAGGGACTCAGGGTGGCCACGTGTCCCGTATGTTCTGGGGTTAATTTAGTTATTATACTTTACTTTACTTTACTTTAATTTTGGGGTTAATATTTTCTATAATAAGGCCATTAGATTTGCTTTAACTTTTATTTGGGATTTTATTTAATTGTTGCAAGTTTATTTGACACGAGTTTTTAAAATAATAACAACTATTTTTAAAATATCACGATTTCATAACTATTTAAAACAAATTCCTGAAACAGGCAAAAAAATAAAATTTTAAACTTTTAAAGTTTGATTTGAAAATAAGTTTTCGAGCGATTAAAAGGTTTTCAAACAACCCTTGATGTGGCACACTAAATCCGGTCATAAAGTCTAGGCCGGGTTTGGGGTGTTACATTTAGTGGTATCGAGCCAGGTTACAAAACTCACTGTGGAATAAGTTTTGAATTTTTTCTCAAATCTATTTAATTTTTGGTTGAGGAAAATAGTGGTATCACTGAACGTGTGGTACATTGAGTCTCCGAAACCAAATCCGTAAGTCCCCATACTATATACTTTGTTATAGGCTGATATGACTGTACTACTGGAATACTAGAAATATTAGTAGTATACTGAAACTCCTTAGTTGTAGAAATTGAGACTATAGGAGACTGAAACTGTAGTAGATACGATCTGCGAGAACAACCTTAACTACTACTTTTCCATAAGATATCTGTTAATAGTTACATGAATTATAAGTTGATTCATAAAATTTTTTAATCAAAAAATACGCTTCAGCGATATGAGCACAAAAGGTTGTGGAAGAGGTACACGTGGCCGTGGTAGAGGTCATGGTGCTGGGGTTGGATCCTCAGCATCTAGTCATATGCTTGAAAGGGAAGCGCCGGCATCTCTAGTGACTAAAATGGGGTCTCATGATATAGCCGGTGGGGATGATGCTCTATCCCAACCAATGTTACAAGTTCTAGAAAGGATTGTTGGAGTGAGTACTGGGTTAGGGGCTCGAGGATCAATTTCTGAGTGACTCCGATCAAATGGGGCTAAAATTTTTAGGGCATATCTAGTGTAGCCCCGAATGTAGCAGAATACTGGTTGGAAGCGGTTGAGTGGATCATGGATGACCTAGACTGCACAGCGGAGCAAAAGCTAAAAGGAGTGGTGTCCCTACTGCGAGATGAGGCATACCAATGGTAGATTAAAGTAAGGGATGGTATGCAAGCTGACCGTGTGACTTGGGATTTCTTCAAAGCGGTCTTCCAAGGAAAGTATGTTGGGGCAAGTTACATGGACACCCGAAGAAAGGAATTATTGAATCTAGTTTAGGGAATAAATCCGTAAGCAGAATGAAGCAGAGTTCCTGCGCTTGAGCCGATACGCTCGAGGAATAGTTGCAATAGAATATGAGTGCTGTGTGTGGTTTGAGGATAGTCCTCGGGATGAGTTGCGGGTACTGATAACCTCGTAGAGGGAAAGTGACTTTGTTGCCCTGGTAGAGAAGGCTAAGATTGCTGATAAGGTGAAACGCTTAGAGTGTCATAACCGTGAGAAGGAAAGGGGCAGAAATAAGAGGGGTTTTGGGCCCTCAAGTTCTTCTGGTGGGCTAAATAAGAGGCCTAGATTTGATGGGCCGGTCCGAACTAGAGTTTCAATTGTTACTTGTAGACCGTAGCCTTGCGCTGTGTGTGGGTTATCTTATCAGGGTGAACGTTGGAAGAGATCTGGGGCGTGCTTCAGATGTGGGCCTAGGGATCACAGGGTTAGAGACTATATGCAAAGGCCGGGTCAAGTGCAAGCTGCGGGTCAGGGATATATTTAGACAAGGAGTGGTGGTTAGCAGCCACCGAGAGGCCGTGGTCCAGCCTGAGGGGGAAATAGGTTTAGACGAGGCCGTGGAGCACCAAGAAGAGGTGCTGGTAATATGAGGCAAGATAGCCAGGGTTGGTATATGCTGCTCGGCGTCGAGAGGATGGGGACGCACCTGACGTCATAATCGGTACATTTTTCATTCATGATTTGTCATTTACATCTTTAATTGATATTGGGTCTACACACTTGTATGTTGCTTTACTGTGTCGGAAACATTAGATATACAATTTGAACTTGCTAATAGACAAATGTCGGTGATTAGTCCTTTGGGACAATCGGTGATAGTGAGTAAGCTATTTAGAGATGTGCCTTTAGAGGTTCAAGGGGTTGTATTTTCGGCAGACTTGATGGAACTTCTATTTGGCGAGTTTGATCTCATTCTAGGCATAGACTGGTTAGTAAAACACCATGCAAATTTAGATTGCATTGCTAAGCGTATGGTGTTGAAGTCTTCAGAGGATGAGGAAGTGGTTGTGATAGGGGAGCAATGGGATTATCTATCCAATATAATCTCATCACTAAGGGCTGAGAAGTTGGTTCGCAAAGGTTGTAAGGTATTTTTAGCTTATGTCAGCACATCTGATACTAAGGGTTTGTCTGTTGGGGATATCAAGATAGTAAAGGAGTTTTCAGACGTATTCCCTTAAGAACTTCTGGGGTTGCCACCAAACCGTGAGGTCAAATTCGACATCGAGCTCCTATCAGGAACGGCTCCGGTGTCTATCACCCCTTATAGGATGGCGTCGAAGGAGATGGTAGAGTTAAAGGCTCAAGTTTAAGAGCTACTGGATTGAGGATTCATCCAACTGAGTGTGTCATTGTGGGGAGCACCGGTATTTTTCATAAAGAAGAAGGATGGTTCAATGCGCATGTGTATTGATTATCATCAATTGAATAAACTGGCGATTAGAACAAGTACCATTTATCGAGAATAAACGATCTATTTGATCACTGCGAGGAGCCGCAGTCTTCTCCAAGATAGATCTTAGATCGGGTATCATCACCTAAGGGTCAAGGAGACAAATATATACAAGACGACATTCTGAACTCATTATGGACATTACGAGTTTTTGGTTACCGTTCAGATTAACGAATGTACTAGCTGCTTTCATGAATATGATGAACCCTGGGTCTTCCAACCATACTTAGACCAGTTCGTGGTGGTATTTATAGATGATATTCTGGTGTATTTGTGAACTAAGGAAGAACATGATTCACATCTCTGAGTGGTGTTGCAAATATTGGGGGAGAAGTAGCTTTATGCCAAATTCAGCAAGTGTGAGTTTTGGCTGCGAGAGGTAACATTTCTGGGGCATGTCATGTCTGCCCAGGGAATTAGGGTTGATCCTCAGAAGGTGGAGGCCGTATTAGAGTGGAAGCCACCGAAGTCGGTATTTGAGATTCAAAGTTTTCTAGGTCTGGCCGGGTATTACAGATGGTTCGTTGAGGGGTTTTCATTGATTGCTACACCCCTAACTAAGTTACTGCGTAAAAGAGTACCGTTTGTTTGGGTTGACAAACAACAAGAGAGTTTTGAAAAACTGAAGAAGATCCTGAATGAAGCCTCGATATTAATTCAGCCTGAGGCTGGAAAGGAATTCATTATCTACTGTGACGCGTCGCACACGGGGTTGGGTTGTGTGCTGATGCAAAGGGGTAAGGTGGTGGCTTATGCGTCCCATCAGTTGAGGCCGCATGAGGTGAACTACCCCACTCATGACTTAGAATTAGCTGCGGTGGTGCTCGCACTAAAGATATGGAGACATTATATGTATGGGGAAAAACTGATCATTTACACCGACCATAAGAGTCTTAAGTATCTCCTTACCCAATAGGAGTTGAATCTTAGGCAACGAAGATGGATAGAGTTGCTGAAGGATTATGATTGCTCGATTGAGTACCATCCGGGAAAAGCTAACGTGGTGGCAGATGCACCGAGTCATAAGGTGGTATCTGATCTAAGAGCAATGTTTGTTCGTCTCAGCCTATTTGAGGATGGTAGTTTGTTGGCAAAACTTAGGTGAAACCGACTTGGGTTGATCAGATTAAAGCGAAGCAGATATTAGATGAGTCGTTGGATTCTTGTTTTCAGCAGGTGAAAATTGAGAGACTGTGGATTTTGGGTTGAATAGTGAAGGGGTATTATGTTTCTATGGAAGAGTTTGTGTATGGAGGGACTCTGAGTTAAGATAGTCGATTCTATGGGAGGCGCATGGTAGCCCACACTCTATGCATCCTGGTGGAAACAAGTTATATCGAGATCTACGTGAACTGTATTGGTGGCCAAGACTTAAGCATGAGGTGACTGATTTTGTAAGTAAGTGTTTGACATGCTAGCAAGTGAAGGTGATCGTGTCAAACAATCGAGCTTTAATATTTATAAAAAGAATGATTGAACCTGTAGACTAACTATGACAATGATAGATGCAAGTGCACCTATCGAACAGTAGTATAGTTTAGGCAAGAATATCTTATCGAATCCAAATGAACCTAAAAGTACTACTACTCAATTTCTTTATATTATTTAGCCTGAAATATGGAGTGATTGGTTTATTAATCTAAAAACTAATGAAATACTTAAACTAAATGCAAAGACAAAAGAACGAAACTTTGGGAAAAGACTGTGGAAAAACTCAGCTGATTACGACGATACCCTCAGGAAGAATCCACCTTTCACTTATTATTTATCCCTAAACCATATGATTTCTTTACTTAGTTTGATCCGTGAGACTCCTTAACCTATATTAAACCCTCTCTTGAGGCGAATAACGTCTAATCTTAGGTTAATTAGTGGAACTCTTGTTCTCTTATAATAACCCCCTAAGGAAGCAGTAAATCGATCAATGGATTCCTATATTAGGTTTCACCCTAATCTGGCAAAATCTCGTAACCCTATCTCTAGGCATCCGATCAACTCTGCTCAATCATGCTAGATCTACTCTTAGGTAGGGTCTATTCCTCTTTTACCTAAGCACATCAGATTAAATTAAGAAACATAATTAAGTACAAACTAAGTCCTTCTCATATAATTTAGTAATCAAATAACAAAATCCATCATAGATTTCATCCCCTTCAGGTATTTGAAGGGTTTAGTTCATAACTAAATAAGAAAACATCTCAAGAGAAAAGATAAAACAAAACATAAGAAATCCCTAAAACTCTCTCAAGGAATTGAAGGAGAGATCCTCCGTCTTGAGTAGAACTCCAGCTTCTTGAGATGGATCAACTGGCTATCGTCGAGTATTTCCCTAAAAGATGAAAGCTTCGGCAAAAGCCTCTGCCAAAAGCCGTCCTCTTCAATGTATTCCTTCGGTTGTTTATATAGGCTTTTGAGATACTTTACTTGGCTCCTAAGTACCTCTTTCAAGTAGAATTACTATTAGGGTGTTTAAGTAGACTTAGGAGTATGTTTCTTTGGCTTCAAGCATCCAATTCCGAGTGAAATTACTTATTCTCATGACAGGGGTACGCCCATGGCACAAGCCCGTGTAATTTGGAGTTGGGCCATGCCTTGATTTTATCGTTTTGGGCACGGTAAGTTGGGATTTAGGCCGTGCTTTAGGTCTATCGATTGGGACATGGCCATGTAGATCGCTTGACACGCCCGTGTGTGGTAATGAGATGATGCGCGGCTATGCAACTCGTGAGTTAAGTCGTGCTCTAGGTAATCGGCGAGACACGGTCGTGTAGGCTTTGTGCCCGATCGTGTTGATTTCTTGCTAAGGCCCAATCACTCCGTTTTAAGCCCGTTTTGTGTTCTTTTTATCCTCGGGTGCTTTCCTGAGTATATGACATGAAAAGAAAGGATTACAAGCACCTTTTATATAAATTAAGGGTTAAATCATCAAGATGCATACTAAATGTGGGATTAAAATATGTTACTTTTATGGTTTATCAAATACCCCCACACTTAATCTTTTTCTTGTCTTCAAGCAAAATTCTTAACTTAAAATTAAAATGAACTTTCCATAATCCATAATTCTTATCGATAACATATCATCATAATTCATAAATAATTTATACATGGATAATTTAACTCAAAGAGTCCTAAAGATTCAATTACGATAAGTCATAACTTTATAGCACGAAAACATAGGTGTCTCCCCTCATCTGAATAATTACCTTTAATTCAAAACCGACAAGGTTTGACATCCTCACTGAAGGTTCTCTCAAATCACTCAAAGTGTTTAAGGTTCAAGAATAAGCACTCATAAGTCGAACCTGAAAAGTTAATCCCATAGGCTTGCCTGAAAATCAAATCTCCACCATTGTATATGAGATGATACAGATAAAAAGGTCTTTATCGGGGTTGTAACGAGGCTAAGGTTAAGGGTGTGGATACCGAATGAATTAGGGGGTTAGAATTGAGACTGACTTGATAAATTACCTAACTAGAAACAATGAACTAAATATAAATATTTACATCGAATGAAAACTAATAATACCTACTATTGATAATTACTATATAATAAAGAGTATTTTCATCACTTGAAATTTGATAATACTTTAATCTGAGCTTTTCTTCAACAATTGGAGTTTAAATGCTCTAAGCTCTTTTTATACTACTAATATTGAATAAACTTGGATATTTTTTTTAAGAACGAACTAAAAACATAATAGAATGAACTTTGATAATTGAAATAACCTAATTGACAACTAATCAAATAAATTCTCGATAGAGGGATAGTCAAAAAAATTGTTGATAACAAATACAAAGAGTTTTGGGTCAATATCAAATAGGTAATTCAATAAAAAGGGTTGTTAGGATCAAATGGGTTCACTAGGGGTTATTTATGTAGGTAGGATTTTTGTAACACCCCAAACCCGCCCATGTGTTACGACCAAATCTGGTATGTCACAGGGTGAAGTAAAATCAAGTCTTAGTTAAATTTTAGAAAAAACCGGTGATTTGGAAGATAACTTTTTTGCTTACTGCGGTGTCTTGAAAATAATGATGCTTAGATTACTGAAAACTCCACTTTTTACTTTAATATTTAACCGGCCGAGGTTTCGCATTTGATATAAATGGTAAAATAATAAAAAAATCGAAGTACAACCTTGAAAGGTCTTATTAGATAGCGAAAATCCCAAATTTTTTAAAAAAATGTAAACTTATAGTATTGCCGAACTATAAAGGAAGGAAATCGAAATTTATGGCTTCCACGAGTCCACCTCGGCTCCTGCATCCACGAGCTACTGCTCACCTAAAAAGTTAAGGAAAGGGGTGAGTCACCAAGACTCAGTGTGTAAAAATCTCCCACATTATACATACTGCATCCAATCCACAATCACACATTGGCCTTAGCCCACATGTCTCATACACATATGAATGCAATAAGCCCAACCTAAACCTAGTTTTTTCATCCGTTACACACCAATCCGTACCAACCAATCACACCGTGGGAATTTCTACAATCAACCCTCCATCCGCTACACTCCATCATGACAGTCATGCTTCCAATTAAACACGATCACTAGGTGACCAAATAATATTCGTGGCACAGCCAACGATCACTATGCTACCAAATAAATATATATACATCGTGGCAGTGCCACCGATCACAATGTGACCAAAAATAATGTATAAACATATGTATATATATCGTGGAAAAGCCACCGATCACTACGTGACCAATTAAGCACTTCCCCTTCATATCAAACCTATACCCATGATCTACACACAAAACCTAACAATGCAACATGCTATTCATAACACATCAGTCTACCACACATACATTCGGTTATTCAAAGAAACGATACAGTCACGTACTTGGCAATCCTAGCCTTACCCCTAAGGGCATCACAACTATCTACATAGCCCTTTTTTCGGCTTTTCAGCCCATACAAACGTTAGTACAGTTATAGTATAGTGTGTTTGAAAGTTTACACACCTGATAACATGTAAGACGACACTCTCTATGTTGACACTATCGCTAGCTGAAATTATTGCTAACTGCTATTGTTCTGCTCAGAAGCTGGCCCACAACTCGGTGGCCAATCACGAATAGCAGACACCGCGCGTTTCTTGAAATTTAGGGCTGAGACTACAGATCCAACTCCTTCATTTGATTTGCTGACATTCGAGTCCATGAATGATCTTGGTCAGAAGGTACTATGATGATTTCTTAATGAAACATTAGGTTAAGGCACAAATAACGAAAAGAAATCGATTGATCAACTTAGGGAGAATTGAAATCCTTACCTTGAAATCCTAAAAGAAATAATATGGTTCGAATACTACCGATTTCTGACTTAGAAACCTAGGCGATTAGATCTCCTTCAAATCCCGGAATACCACACAAAAAGAACACAAGGTCAGAGAAAACGTCAAACTAAAGATGGCCCTAACAACCCACTAGCCATTTGGCTTTGGCCTTAAAAGCCGAAAAAGATTACAAAAAATAATAGCACAAGTTGGCACTTACCTCTACAGAAGATTTCGGCTACCACTTGCAAGAAGATTCGGTAATTAAAGAAGAAGATTGAAACATTGAAAGAAATAAAACCAAGCCACAAATGAGATCTAGGAGTTTTCAGCTTTTAAGAAAGATCCGAAAAAAAGATGAACAGAAAAGAGGCTAGGTAGATTCGACAATGAATAAGGTAGAAAAGAACTGGATGAGAAAGCCGAAAGAAAAACAAAGATACTCCAAACAGTGACTTAGGAGTTTCGATTTTGGCAGAATAAGAGAAGAGGAAACCTCTAATGCCGAAAATAGGAGGAGAAAATAAGAAGAAAGAAAACTATGCTTCGAAAAAAAAAAAGAAATTTTGGCACACTCTTAACCAAATGAGAATTTCGGCATGCCCTTAGCCACTTCAACCGATTTCCCCCTTGCACATAGTCCCACATTTGGCCACCTCTTCCCTTTCTATCCTATCCCTCATTTTTGTATTATCCTCATCTTCCTATCTTCTGACTCAATCCACACTCACTCCTTTAGTATCCCAACCGAAACCACCTCTCACTCCTTAGGCACATATATTAAAAAAACACTCTTTTTGCTTAACATGGGATTCGAACTTGCTCCCTTCAAATCCCTTATGGCGTCACCTTCCTATGCCCTTAGTGGCGCCAACTAGATTTTTGTGCTAACTTTCCCATTCAAGTACCCTTAAGGCCCACTTCACCTAGTTCTCCCTTGTAGAGTCTGAAAACAAAATTTCTACCAAGGCTTAGGCTTAACCTCAACCTTCCCGAAATCTCTAAACACACTAGACACACACACAGAGCATGGCATACACACACAACACATCACAAATGCAGAGCCCCTAATCTAGGATGTTACAGTTCTATCCCCTAAAAAGAATTTCGTCCCTGAAATTACCTAATCAAAAGAGGTGAGGGTATTGCTATCGTATAACATCCTCCGGCTCCCATGTAGCTTCCTCCGATCCGTGATTCCACCACAAAACCTTAACCAAAGGAACCTATTTTCTTCGAAAAACATTAACATCCCGCTCCAAGATCTGAATTGGTTCCTCTTCAAAAGTTAAATCAGGCTTTACTTCGAGGTCCTCCAATGGCATAACATGAGATAGGTCTGAATGGTAACGTCGCAACATTGAAATATGGAACACATCATGAATCTTACTTAACTCAAAGGTAGCTCAAGCTGATAAGAAACTGGTCCTACACGCTTCAACACCCGATAAGGCCCGATGAACCTAAGGCTTAGCTTACCCTTCCATCCAAACCTTAGAATTTTCTTCCACGGTGATACCTTCAAGAAAACCCGATCACCCACTGCAAATTCTATGTCCCTTCGCTTCAGGTCAGCATAGAACTTCTGCCTATCCGACGCTTTCTTCAACCTAGCCCAAATCAACACAACTTTATTCTTTGTTTCTAATACGAGTTTTGGACCCAATAACTGTCGTTCACCCAACTCTATCCAACACGTAGGAGTACGACACTTTTGACCGTACAATGTTTCATATGGTGCCATTCGATTACTGGACTGGTAGTTGTTATTATATGTGAATTATGCCAGTGGTAGGAATTCTTCCCAGCTACCTTTGAAATCGATAATGCAACCTCTCAACATGTCTTCCAAAATCTGTATCACCCTTTTTGACCGTCCGTCCGACTGTGGATGAAACGTCCGTACTAAAATCCAACTTTGTACCCAATGCTTGATGTAACACCCTCCAAAATCTTGATGTAAACCTAGGATCCCTATCCGAGATAATGGACATAGGTACTCCATGCAACCTCACAATCTCCGCTATATACAACTTAGCCAACCTTTGTAGAGAGTAATCAACTCGAACTGGTATAAAATGAGAGAACTTCATCAACCGATCTACGACTACCCATATTGAATCCTTTTTAGTAGGCGTAAGAGGTAGCCCACTAACAAAATCCATAGTGATTCTCTCCCATTTCCATTGTAAAATCTTCACCGACTGCAACAACCCCGAAGGCAACTGATGCTCCACCTTTACCTGCTGACATGTCAAACATTTACCTACAAATTCAGTTACCTCCCGCTTCAGACCTGACCACCAAAATTGTTCTTGTTAATCTCGATGCATTTTACTTCCCCCCGAATGCATAGCATATGGGCTACTATACGCTTCCTGAAGAATCATCCACCTCAATTCCATGTCCCTCGGCACACAAACCTTTTTCCAGAAACACAGAACCTCGTCATTGTTCAAATTATAGTCCCCTACTTCACCATGTTGCACTTGAGATAGTCGGGCACTCAAGTCATCATCCTGGAACTGCTTCTCTTTAATCTGATTTATCCATGTCAGCTTTACTTGAAGCTCACTAATAAACTCCTATCTTCATACAGGCTCGGATGAGCAAACATCGCCCGGATCGAGATCACCGAGATCGTTAGCTTTGCGAATGGTATTCAATCGAACAATGTAATCCTTTAGTAATTTAACCACCTCTTCCATTCCTCCTTTTGGGTGAGGAGCATCAACTTATGACACATCCCCTAACTCCAAATCTTTCGCCAACTCCAAATCATGCATGGGATAATTTAGCATCACAATAAACCACTTGCATCAACACACATCCTAACTCGATTATGCGAAGCATCCTTTCCTTTCAGCCTCCGGTTGAATCAACACAAGAGCTTCTATCAACACATTCTTCAACTTTTCAAAACTTTCATGTTCCTTGTCACCCCACACAAAAAGTACTCCCTTCCTCAAAAACTTGGTTAAAGGTGCCGCAATCAAGGAAAATCCTTCTACAAACCTCCTGTGATAACTAGCAAAACCCAGGAAACTCTAAATTTTTATCACAGACCTAGGTGTTTCCCAATCCATGATAGCTTCAACCTTCCAGTGATCAACTCTGACCCCTTCAGCCGATACAACGTGTCCTGGAAAAGTAACCTCCCTTAACCAAAATTCGCACTTACTAAATTTTGCGTATAATTTCTTCTCCCTCAAGATTTGTTGTACCACTCACAAATGCGAATCATGCTCCTCCTCTGACCTTGAATACACCAGGATATCATCTATAAAAACCACCACGAACCGGTCCAAATAGGGTTGGAACACTCGGTTCATGATATCCATTAAAACGCCACTGGTGCGTTAGTCAACCCAAACGATATTACCAAAGATTCGTAATGGCCATAATGGGTCCTAAAAGCTGTCTTATGAATATACGATTCTTTGACCTAAAGCTGATGGTATCCTGATCTCAAATCTATCTTTGAGAACACTGACGCCCTTTCAGTTGATCAAACAAGTCATCAATCCTTGGCAATAGATACTTGTTCTTGATAGTCAACTTGTTCAGCTGATGGTAGTCAATGCACATACGCATTGATCTATCCTTCTTCTTGACAAATAGCACTGGCACTCCCTAAGGCAATACACTTGGTCGAATGAAACCCTGATCCAACAATTCTTAAATCTGGGCTTTCAGTTCCACCAACTCCTTCGGCGCCATTCTATATGGTGCAATGGATATTGGTGTTGTTCCCGGAAGAAGATCAATTCCAAATTCCACCTCACGATCCGGAGGTAGTCCGAAAAGTTTATTTGGGAAAACGTCAGAAAACTCCCTCACTGTTCTAACATTCTCCACAGTTGAATCCTGGACCTCCACAGTTGAATCCTTTTCTCATCATTCTTTCAGCCTTTAGAGCAGATACTACATTAGACAGGTAGTCCCTCCTTTCACCTATTACCACCACCTCATCCTCATGACTAGTCTTTAATACCATACGCTTGGCTGCACAATCTAGATTCTCTCGATATTTCACTAACCAGTCCATACCTAAGATCAGATCGAACTCCCCAAAAGGTAGTTTCATTAAATCCGTCAAAAAAACTACCCCTTGAACTTCTATAGGTACATCCCTATACAGTCTGTTCACCACTACTGACTGACCTAGCGGGCTAATTACAATTATCTCCCTAGGAATAACCTCAAAGTCTATACTTAGGGTTCCAGATACTATACTAGCAATATAAGAATGTGTCGATCCAATATCAATTAATGCATGAAAAGGCAACCCAAAAATCAAGAACGTACTGGTTATGACATTCGGTGCATCCCCCTCCTCTCGACGTCTTGTTACATAGACCAACCTGGCTGTCTTGCATCGGGGTTCCCTACACCTCTGCCTTACGTTCCACGGCCCTGACCATAACTATTACCTCCTCTGGCTGGACCGCAACCTCTCTGCGGTTGTGGATCTCCTCTACCAGGCTGACCATTTGTCTGTCCTACCGGCTCCGCACCACCCCAATCCTGTTAACAGTCTCTAACCAGATGATCTGAGGACCCACACCTAAAACATTTCCTGTCACCTACCCAACATTCGCCCGAATGAAATTTATTACACCGACCACACCTCTGAGGTTGACCATTACCCCCAGATCTCACACCCTGTCTTAGCCCATCCATCTTAGGTCTTTTCTGGAAATGCCCCGTTGACCCTAACGATCCAACATTCCTCTTATTCCTATCCCTATCTCTCTCATTATTCCGCTTCTCGGTTCGCTTAACTTCCTGGCTATCTTAGCCTTTTCTACTAAAACAACAAATTTTCACTCTCATTGAGGGGCTATCAACACCTGCAAATCATCCCTTAAACCATCCTCAACTCAAACACAACGCTCATGCTCGGTGGCCACTATCTCTTGGGCATAACGACTCAAGCGTAGGAATTCTGCTTCATAAGTAGCTACCGATCTATTACCTCGGATCGATTAGAACGCCTACTACGCACAAGATCCACATAACTCGATCCGATGTACTTCCTCTGGAATGTCTACTTGAAGAAATCCCAAGTAATGCAGTCAGCCACCGTACCATCCCTGACTGTAAGCTACCACTTGTACGCTTCATCCCAAAGAAGAGACACCACTCCCTTCAGCTTCTCCTCCTCCGTGAAGTCAAGGTTATCCATTATATGCTCCACGGCTTCCATCCAATACTCATCTATACTAGGAGCTACACCAAAAATTCCCCTAAACATTTCCGCTCCATTAGCCCTAAGTCGCTCTAGCACAGATTTCTAAGCTCTCGTACCCATGCCTGCTCCTACAACTCTCTCCAACACTTGGAGCATCACCTGGGACACCGCATCGTCTCCGCTGTTTGGTCCTGATACTCTGTCCCCACATTTGGTGGCACTGGTATCTCATTCCCTAACTCGTGACCAGACCCAACTAGTTCGACACAGCAATCCTGCCTCTACCTCGACCGCGCACACCACGCCCCCTAGTGCTCATATCTAGTGTTCACAATTTATCTAGTTAAAAATTTTATGGATTAATAATTTCTTCCACTGATTAATAACAAACAATCTTATGAAAGGTAGTTTCGATAGTAGTTCTTTCGAATTCAAAATTATATCTACAAGGTTCAGTCTCAAGTCTGTATCTCCTAGTTCTAGAAACCACACACATTCATCAACCATATGCATTCCCAAACAAATTATCACATAAATGTATCAAACACGAAAGTAACATCCATAACCTCACCTTCGTCACACAAGGGTATTTTTGTCATTTCACTACCCAAGGGTATTTTCGTAATTTCACCCTATAGGGGTATTTTTGTAATTTTACAAAATAGGGTATCTTGGTGATTTTACAAAATAAGGGTATTTTGATAATTTCATAAATTAGGGGTACTTTGGTAATTTTTTCAAACCTAGGGTATTCTGGATATTTTACAGAACTAGAGATATAAGTAATTTTACAAAAATAGGGTATTGGTCCCTTTCGAGTTTTAGTTATGAACTTTGGCCCGTTAACAAGTCCTCGCGGCTAAGGTGAATAGACACTATGCACCAGGTAGGATTCTAGCGAAGAGGAGGTGGGCCACTAGGACCGCTTAAATACCAAGCTCTCCCTAGATCCAATCCTAGACATGCGTATGCCTGTTGCCACACTCCAACCCGACGACTTGTTCATGGACATGTTTAATTAGAGAAATTAAGTCTTATGGATTTTAAGGGTTGTTTAACTAGGCTTAAGGTCCATAAACCCTAGCATACTTGTCTATGTCCCTATAAAGCCCATCAAATCCAATTATGCATACCATATCAAAGGTTAGAATACTTACCTGGGTGGATCAGGTGCCGCTAGACTCGAAGGCCATATCCCAACCCAAAACTTTTCTTAAACTCACATCAAACTATAAAACACCACTGGACCCAATTCATAGCTCGAGTTTTGAAACTGGGCTCTGATACGAAAATGTAACACCCCAAACCCGACCCATGTGTTATGACCGAATCTGGTATGTCACAAGGTGAATTAAAATCAAGTCTTAGTTAAATTTTAGAAAGAACCGGCGATTTGCAAGATAACTTTTTCACTTACTGAGGTGTCTTGAAAACAATGGTGCTTAGATTACTGAAAACTCCACTTTTTACTTTAATATTTAATCGGCCGAGGTCGCATTTGATATAAACAGTAAAATAATAAAATAAACCGAAGTACAACCTTGAAAGGCCTTATTACATAGCGAAAATCCTAAATTTTAAAAAAACATAAAGTTATAGTATTGCCAAACTATAAAGGAAGGAAATCGAAATTTATGGCCTCCACGAGTCCGCCTCAACTCCTTCATCCACGAGCTACTGCTCACCTGAAAAGTTAAGGAAAGGGGTGAGTTACCAAGACTCTGTGTGTAAAAATCTCCCACATTATACATACTGCATCCAATCCACAATCACACATTGGCCTTAGCCCACATATCCTTATATACATATGAATGCAATAAGCCCAACCAAAACCTAATTTTTCCATCCGCTACACACCAACCCATACCAACCAAACACACCGTGGGGATTTCTACAATCAACCCTCCATCCACTACATTCCATCACGACAGTCATGCTGCCAATTAAACACGACCACTAGGTGACCAAATAATATTTCATGGCACAGCCAACGATCACTATGTGACCAAATAAATATATATACATCGTGGCAGTGCCACCGATCACAATGTGACCAAAAATAATGTATGAACATATGTATATATATCATGGCAAAGCCACTGATCACTACGTGACCAATTAAGCACTTCCCCTTCATATCAAACCCATACCCATGATCTACATACAAAACCTAACAATGCAACATGCTATTCATAACACATCAGTCTGCCACACATACATTCGACTATGCAAAGAAACGACATGATCACATACACGGCAATCTTAGCCTTACCCCTAAGGGCATCACGACTGTCTACACAGCCCTTTTTTTGGCTTTTCAGCCCATACAAATGTTAGTACAGTTATAGTATAGTGTGCTTGAAAGTTTAAACACCTGATAACACGTAAGATGACACTCTCTATGTCGACACTATCACTAGCCGAAATTACCGCTAACTGCCTATTTTTCTACTCAGAAGTTAGCCCACAACCCGGTGGCCAATCACGAATAGTAGACACCGTGCGTTTCTTGAACTTTGGGGCTGGGACTATAGATCCAACCCCTTCCTTTGATTTGCTGACATTCAAGTCCATGAATGATCTTGGTCAGAAGGTACTATGATGATTGTTTAACGAAACATTAGGTTAAGGCACGAATAACGAAAAAATTGATTGATCATCTTAGGGAGAATTGAAATCCTTACCTTGAAATCTTGAAAGAAATAATATGGTTCGAATACTACCAATTTCTGAATTAGAAACCTAGGTGATTAGATCTCCTTCAAATCCTAAAATGCCACCCAAAAAGAACACGAAGTCAGAGAAAATGTCAAACTAAAGATGGCCCTAACAACCCACTAGCCATTCGACTTTGGCCTCAAAAGCCAAAAAAGATTACAAAAAATAATAGCACAAGTTGGCACTTACCTCTACAGAAGATTTTGGCTACCACTTGCAAGAAGATTTGGCAATTAAAGAAGAAGATTGAAACATTAAAAGAAATAAAACCAAGCTACAAATGAGATCTAGGAGTTTTCAGCTTTTAAGAAAGATCCGAAAAAAAGATGAACAGAAAAGAGGCTAGGTAGATTCGACAATGAATAAGGTAGAAAAGAACTGAATGAGAAAGCCGAAAGAAAAATAAAGATACTCCAAACAGTGACTTAGGAGTTTTGATTTTGGCAGACGAAGAGAAGAGGAAATCCTCTAATGCCAAAAATAGGAGGAGAAAAAAGAAGAAAGAAAACTATTCTTCAAAAAAAAAAAAATTTTGGCACACCCTTAACCAAATGAGAATTTCAGCATGCCCTTAGCCACTTCAACCGATTTCCCCCTTGCACACAGTCCCACATCCGGCCACCTCTTCCCCTCTATCCTATCCATCATTTTTCTCTTATCCTCATCTTCCTATCTTCTGACTTAATCCACACTCACTCCTTTAGAGTCCCAGCCGAAACCACCTCTCACTCCTCAGGCACATATATTAAAAAAATACTCATTTTGCTTAACATGGGATTCAAACTGCTCCCTTCAAATCCTTTGTGGCGTCACCTTCCTATGCCCTTAGTGGTGCCTCCTTGCCACTTTACCAACTAGATTTTTGTGTTAACTTTCCCATTCAAGTACCCTTAAGGCCCACTTCACCTAGTTCTCCCTTGCAGAGTCTCAAAAAAATTTCTACCAAGGCTCAGGCTTAACTTCAAGCCTTCCCGAAAGCTCTAAACACACCAGACACACACACACACACAGAGCATGGCATACACACACAACACATCACAAATGCAGAGCCCCCAATCTAGGATGTTACATTTTTAGTGGAGTGAATGGGTTAAAACCTAGGTGCCTTTATCATCTCAGTATATCAAATCATTAATGTGGTCTCGACATGTATAAATGAGGTAAGTTCTAGAATAACAGTTTAAAGTTGACACACTCATAATTAATAAAGTGAGCACGAGAAAGAATATATGCTCTATAAGGCTCAAAATCTCACAAAAATTATGGGTGTTTTGACCTCAATCCCTGTAAAATTCAAACTTCAAAGTAATACTCAAATTCAGTTCAATGACCTATTAATTTTTAATTTTTTAAAAAGTAGACTTATCATGCTTGATTCTCTAGTATCCTTCAGATTTAATCATTAATGCACAATTAACTATGACTTACTCTAAAACATATCAATAAAAATCATACATCATTAGAAATTTCATCCTAATTAGTAATATGTGAAAAATACTTTGAACAAGACTAAATTTAGGTTTTTGAGAATAATGCAAAAAGTAGGTACTTTTACCCTCCACTTAAGATGTACATTGCCCTCAATGTACAAAGGTAGACAATGATAATTATGGGATAAATCAAAAGAGAAGGGGTAGAGTGACACTTCCTGAATTTTGGATGATTCCTGGCATCTTTGGTGGCGGTGATGGTGTTTTCTATGGGCCTGGTGGTGTGGCTACCGAAAAGTAATTTGTTAGATGAAGAATTTGGGTAGCCTGCGAAGATATAGCCAAGAGATCTAGAGAAATAGTAATAATGTTCTAATACTATAATTAAAGACTAAGAAAATAAAGAGAAGGAGACTAAGAAGAAAACTAAAATTTAAAGAAAAAACTAATGGACTAAGGAGTCCTTATTGGCATATGGTTCGTGAGGTGGAGATGATTTCTAAGGCTGCAGAGTGTTGTTGGTGGTGGAAGTGGTGTGATTCCCTAGCAGCCCTTAGAGCCTAAAACCAAGAAACTAATATGAAATAAATTAAATTAAGCAGAAGAGAAGTATAGATAAGGAAAATAAAGGAGAAGAGAAAAGAAAAATAGAATCGAAAAGGTTTCGGAGACCCTTGGCGTGTCAATTAGCTAAAGCTGCCGACATGAACTCATGTTGAGGTCTCCTCTGAGGAGACGATGCTTACCTTCTTATGTTTCTTCGGCATGATTTTTGTGTTGCTCAAGAGTCTTGGACCTTTTCTATAAATAGAGAGAAAATTTTGAAAGAAAGAGAAGGAAGAAAGAAGATGGGAAAAAGGGGAAGGGCTATGGGGATTTAAATAAGATTTCAAATCTGGCACGTTCCTACGCCCGTGTACTGAGGGTGTGTCAATTCACACGGCCACATTGCACGACCATGTTGTGAAGTGTGTTATTCTTCCACGCCCGTTTGTCGATTGTCACGCCCGTTCCTAAAAGGCCAACATGTGAGCACGGATGGAATGTACGGGCATGGTTTGCCTATGCTCAATAAGTCAGTATCTTAGCACGGTCGTGAGGCACAACCGTGCCTCACGATCGTGCTATTTTTTCGATACCCATGGTGTGGTTGGTTGGATCCGTGACATTAGGGGGTGGGTGGACTGACTTACACGGCTCTGCTCGGTCAGTGTGGTGGTTTCGATGGTCCACAGGCCACAGGCACAGTCGTGTGTAAGGCCTTGTGGCCTGGAAATCTACATTTTTGTGTTAGTTTAAATGTTGAGAGAAGAAAGAAGGGAAGAAAAGAAAATAAATTTGAAAGTAAATAATGTTAGTGCTCGGGTTGCCTCCTGAGAAGCGCTCGTTTATAGTTTTAAGCTAGACTGTCCTTGACTTTGAAAATTTTAGGGAGGTTTAAAGGTTTGAATATTTTCCCTATTGCTGACAGTTTTATTTTCATGACAAAATTTAGGTCGAGAAGCGTTTACCTTGACATTACCGAATATTGGATTGCTTACATCGACTATTTCGTGTGGGAAAATATTGTGTACCTGAAAGAGTATTTCTTCCTTTTTCTTCAGGTCTGTTGAAGTGATGTGAGGATCAGCTTTGTCTAACAGCACCTGGTCTCCTATTTTAAAGTGATTTGATGTCCCTATGAGCTCTTCTGGTGGTTCCTTTGGTTTTACTTCGTGTGGATCCGACTTTTTTTTGGTGTGTATCTTTTGCTCTTCTAAATTGTCGATCTTACGATTTTGTTTCTAGTGTGATTCTTCTGTGATGACTTGGGGGCTATGAGTTGGCTCAAGTTTGATGCATTGTGATGTTTCCTGCGATGAAGGTTGAACAATTTGGTTATCTATTGAAATGACTTTCTTACCTTCATTTTCTGTTGTTTTGGCTAAGTCGAGAGCTTCAAGATTGACCGATTCTTCTCCTACATGAAGTATGAGTTCTCCTGTGGAAACATCAATTTTAGTCTTGGCAGTTGCAAGAAAATGTCTTCCTAAAATTAAAGGGATTGAATTTTCCTCATCCATGTCTAAAATAACAAAATCTATTGGGAAAACAAATTTATCGATTTTTACTAAAACGTCTTCAATAATGCCCCTAAGAATTCTAACAATTTTATCAGCTAGTTGAATACTCATCCTAGTTTATTTGGGCTTCCCTAGACCTAGCCATTTAAACAGTGTATAAGGCATGACATTTATACTTGCCCCTAAATCGGCTAACGCATTATCAATAGTTAAACTACCAATTCAACATGGAATCGTAAAACTCCCTGGATCATTTAGTTTCTGTGGTAGTCTGTTCTATAGCATTGCTGAGCATGTTGCGTTGAGTTCCACATGGTGCTCTTCATCTATTTTGCATTTGTTCGTCAAGAGCTATCTTAAAAATCTCCTTGAGTCGGGCATCTGAAAAAGAGCTTCAAGAAGAGGTAAGGTAATATGTAATTTCTTTAAAAGTTTTACAAACTTACCGAATTGTTCCTCAGAATCATCTTTTTTCAATGCTTCAGGATGAGGTATGCGAGGTTGGCACTTGATTAGATGTGTTTCTTGTGCTACCTCTATTTTACCTTTTTCTTCCTTGGTTTCTTGTGCTGATGTGGGCTTGTCTACCTTTGTACCCTCTTGAGATGTGATGGCTTGGATCTGTTCATACCAGGGAATCTAATATCCTTATGCATGACGATAATCAATTCGATCGTTATGGTCGGATAAAAATATTTAATATTTCTATGTTGCTTGGTAGACGTAACATCCTAAAATTTGAGTATTGATATGATGCATGTTTTGGTGCTTAACTTGTGTATAATTAAATTTTGCATGATTAGTATAGTCTTGAGAAGACTTGAGAACTATTCAGAATTAGAATAAATTTTAGTAAGGAGTATTTAATTGAAGTGGAGCAAGTGACTTTGAGGTTTAAGTAGATTTAAGTGACAAAAACTAGCATAAGATGAGCTAGTAGCAAGGTGGTGTTAGCGCATGTATGTTTGCCTGAGGGGAGAGGTTCGAATCTCCTAGCATGGAATTTGAAAGCTTTTATTTTTTTTATTTTCCTTAGCAAGTGTTGGTCATGGATAAGAATTAAATGAGTTGGATTAAATTTTTTATGGCAAGAAGACCATGGGAAAAAGGCAAGTGTTAACTTAGGGAAAGGAATCATTTGAATAAGGTATGTAGGGGGAACACAAGGCACATATTGAGGAAGATGTTTTGGAAAGTTTTGTATGGCAAAAACTTTGACTTTATGTCCATGTACTTGGACGGTTTTTGGGGCTAGGGGTTGGCCAAAATTTTGAAGGCATTTGGATGAATAGGAGCTAGTTGTGCACATCTTTCTTTTGGTCATTTTTGTGCTTTTCTCCAAAATCTCTCTCTCCATTTTCCTCTCCTTAGCTGAATGCACTTTGAGAAATAGGTAACATCTTTGCTTTTCTTTAATCATTTCACATTTTGACCATTTCCGTTTTGAGTTCTTTCACCCCAAATTATTTTCTTTCTCTCATCTTTGTGACCGAAAATACAAGAAACATCAAAGACCATTTCTTCCTTTTTCTCTCATTCTTGAATGTCCATTGATTCAAAGTTCTCTTTGGATCATCCTTTATTCTTGAGAACCAAATCCAAACCTTCATTTCTATTCTTTTCTTCTCTACTTCTCTTGAAAGACTCTCAAACATTATCCTCTCTCTCATTCTTCACCATGGCCGAATGTTACTAAGCACCATTTCTTTTAACTTTTCCTCCATAACCGAATCTTCTACAACTCACATATCTCCTTCTCAATCATTTTTCTTTCCACTCACACTTTAATAAATCGAAACTTAGTGGAGGGCTGAAACTCAAGTGTTCGTAAACGTCATAGATCGTTGAAATCAGATTTAAGGTGTTAAGGTAAGGGATTATTAAGGATTTTCATATTTCTCGACATATGGTTATAAATGGTTAATTAATCGATTTCGTTTTAGGGGACGTTATCGCTCGATTATCATATTATGGAACGAGGATATTTGTAGTAAGTTAATCCCACTCTTTAAAACCTCTAGTTGAAATTTTGATAGCTTATTGGTCGACTAACGATTCCTTGTCTTTGAAGACAATCAAAATAGGGACGAAAAGAGTTGTTAATAGTGTTCAAAGACGGTGGTTCCATTATTCCCTTAAATCCAAGAGAAGGTTGTTTTGGAATTTGAGACTTTCCACCGGGTTGTGGACCCTCATCGCAAAAAATCAATTATTCAAGTCGACGCACGCTCAACCATTGTTTACTTGTGGTTTTAAACCTTTGATTAGAGAGAAATCGCAAATAGTGGTTGTTCGAGATTCCGAGGGTAATATCTAGATTGCTTAATATTAGAATAGTTTGATATTAAATTTTAGTGTTCTAATCCTTCATGATGTGTGTTTAGATATCGACGAGCAGAAAAGTGTAGTTCTCACCGTAATCAGGTGTGCAATCTCACACCATATCTCATGGGTTAGATGACTATATCGTATAAATCATTGGATGAAATCACAAGTTAGTGAAATCGGGAATAATAACATAGTTATCATCTTAAAGATAAGATTTTGAAAATTGTATTAAGATCATGAAAATTACAAAATTGCCCTTAATGAGCTAATTCGATAAAAGTGATAAGTGGGCCATATGTGATATTTGATAAGTGGGCCATATGTGATATTTGACAATTTGAGCCATATGTGATATTTGACAATTTGGGCCATATGTGATATTTGATAATTTGGGCCATATGTGATATTTGACAATTTGGGCCATATGTGGCATTTGACAATTTGAGCCATATTTGATATTTGACAATTTGGGCCATATGTGATATTTGACAATTTGGGCCATATGTGATATTTGACAATTTGGGCCATATGTGATATTTGAGAATTTGGGCCATATGTGATATTTGAGAATTTGGGCCATATGTGATAAGTGATATTTGATAATTGGGTCATTTATGATAATTGATAAATTGGTTATATGTGATATGTGATTTTATGGGCCAAAATGCTATTTTGATTAATGGGCCAAAATTTATAAATTGTAATATGGTTTTTTTTTTACAAATATTTTGTTATGCATAAACATGATTGCATGGGTTGGGATCAATGATGAAGAGAAGAAAGGCTGATGCCAAAATACTAGATAGGTGACTCTTCACGATAGCCATTGTCTAGAAATCTAGATCGGTGGTTCTACCACAATTATTTAAATGGCCGTTGCCACAAATATTATATTGGGCTTAAAGCCTACTTTGGTGTGTTGGGGGTGGGTGACTAAAGCTCCCCACAGGTGTCTTTGGTTGGTGCAGGTGGTGTGTAGCGGATGGAAATCTAGGTTTGGTTTTGGGAATTGCATATCACTTGCATTTTATACATGCTAAGTTATTATATTTGAAATGGGCTTAGGCCCAAATAAATGCTTAGATGGTTTTGGCCCATTGGACTATGGTAAGTGAGTTACACACTGAGTTCTAAGTAACTCACCCCAATTTTTTTTTTACCCCTCTCAGGTAATAATAATTGATGGAGACTTGGGTCGGAGATAACTTCGTGTAGAGGCTATACTACAAATGGTAGTTTATAAAACTTTAAGACTTCTTTAATAATTTTTATTAAGTACTATTTTTATGGCAATGTAATAAGGCCTCTTTAATCATGGATTTTAATATGTGGATGGATTTTATTGTGTTTTAGTTTTCCTAAGTTGGATTGGTTTAGTTTTTATAAATGTTTTTTTATAACTCTCGTATAAAATAAAGGTTTTTCTTAAATGCTACTGAAACTTAGGAAAGTCTTTTAAAACTTTTCGATGAAATATTTCGACTAAATAAATCCAAAGTTTTTATCAATTACTACTCTATAGATCATATGACAAATTCTTGTAATTTTAATTATGGTTTTCAATGAACTTCGATTTTTTCGATAAAGACCATTTCTTCCTTTTTCTCTCATTGCCAAATGTCCATTGATTCAAAGTTCTCTTTTGGATCATCCTTTATTCTTGAGAACCAAAATCCAAACCCTCATTTCTATTCTTTTTCTTCTCTACTTCTCTTGAAAGACTCTCAAACATCATCCTCTCTCTCATTCTTCACCATGGCCGAATGTTACTAAGCACCATTTCTTTTAACTTTTCCTCCATAACCGAATCTTCTACAACTCACATATCTCCTTCTCAATCATTTTTCTTTCCACTCACACTTTAATCAATCGAAACTTAGTGGAGGGCCGAAACTCAAGTGTTCGTAAACATCGTAGATCGTTGAAATCGGATTTAAAGTGTTAAGGTAAGGGATTATTAAGGATTTTCATATTTCTCGACATACGGTTGTAAATGGTTTATTAATCGATTTCGTTTTAGGGGACGTTATCGCTTGATTGTCATATTGTGGAACGAAGATTTTTGTGGTAAGTTAATCCTACTCTTTAAAACCTCTAGTCAAAATTTTGATAGCTTATTGGTCAGACTAATGATTCCTTGTCTTTGAAGACAATCAAACTAGGGACGAAAAGAGTTGTTAATAGTGTTCTAAGAGGGTGGTTCCATTATTCCCTAAATTCGTGGAGAAGGAATATTTTGGGAATCGAGACTTTCACCGGGTTGTGGACCCTTATCCGTGAAAATCAATTATTCAAGTCGACGCACCCCGAACCATTGTTTACTTGTGGTTCTGAACCTTTGATTAGAGAGAAATCGTAAATAGTGGTTGTTCGAGATTCAGAGGGTAAGATCTAGATCGCTTAATATTAGAATAGTTTAATATTAAATTTTAATGTTCTAATCCTTCATGATGTGTGTTTAGATATCGACGAGCGGGAGAGTGTAGTTCTCATCGTAACGGTGTGTAATCTCACAATCGTATCTCATGGGTTAGATGACTATATCGTATAAATCGTTGGATGAAATCACAAGTTAGTGAAATCGGGAAGAATAACATAGTTATCATCTTAAAGATAAGATTTTGAAAATTGTATTAAGATCATGAAAATTACAAAATTGCCCTTAACGAGCTAATTCGATAAAAGTGATAAGTGGGCCATATGTGATATTTGATAAGTGGGCCATATGTGATATTTGACAATTTGAGCCATATGTGATATTTGACAATTTGGGCCATATGTGATATTTTATAATTTGGGCGATATGTGATATTTGGCAATTTGGGCCATATGTGGTATTTGACAATTTGAGCCATATGTGATATTTGACAATTTGGGCCATATGTGATATTTCACAATTTGGGCTATATGTGATATTTGACAATTTGGGCCATATGTGTTATTTGAGAATTTGGGCCATATTTGATATTTGAGAATTTGGGCCATATGTGATAATCGATAAATGGGCCATAAGTGATATTTGATAATTGGGCTATTTATGATAATTGATAAATGGGTTATATGTGATATGTGATTTTATGGGCCAAAATGCTATTTTGATTAATGGGCCAAAATTTTTAAATTGTAATATGGTTTTTTTTTACAAATATTTTGTTATGCATAAACACGATTGCATGGGTTGGGATCAATGATGAAGAGAAGAAAGGCGATGCCAAATTCTAGATAGGTGACTCTGTCACGATAACCGCTGTCTTAAATCTAGATCGGTGGTTCTACCACAATTATTTAAATGGTCGCTGCCACAAATATTATATTGGGCTTAAAGCCTACTTTGGTGTGTTGGCGGGTGGGTGACTAAAGCTCCCCATGTGTCTTTGGTTGGTTCGGGTGGTGTGTAGCGGATGGAAATCTAGGTTTGGTTTTGGGAATTGCATATCACTTGCATTTTATACATGCTAAATTATTATATTTGAAATGGGCTTAGGCCCAAATAAATGCTTAGATGGTTTTGGCCAGTGGACTATGGTAAGTGAGTTACACATCGAGTTCTAAGTAACTCACCCCAATTTTTTACCCTCTCTGTAATAATAATTGATGGAGACTTGGGCCTGAGATGACTTCGTGTGGAGGCTATACTACAAATGGTAGTTTATAAAACTTTAAGACTTCTTTAATAATTTTTATTAAGTACTATTTTTATGGCGATGTAATAAAGCCTCATTAATTATGGATTTTATTATGTGGATGGATTTTATTGTGTTTTAGTTTTCCTAAGTTGGATTGGTTTAGTTTTTATAAATGTTTTTTATGACTCTCGTATAAAATAAAGGTTTTTCTTAAATGTTACTTGAAACTTTGGAAAGTCTTTTAAAACTTTTCGATGAAATATTTTGGCTAAATAAATCCAAAGTTTTTATCAATTACTACTCTATAGATCGAATGACAAATTCTTGTAATTTTAATTATGGTTTCCAATGAACTTCGAATTTTTTTCGATAAAGTCATTCTCTTAATCATTTTGGATTTTGATTTCTACTTCGTTAAATGATTTGAATGTATGTTTAATTTGTGTGGCATGCCAAAATTCGGGCTTAATACATAGGCCGAGTTTAGGGGTGACATTTTATGGTATCAGAGCCCAGCTCAAAACTCGGCTGTGGTTTGGGTTCAACAATGATTTTTGTTTAAAAAACTATTTAAATTTCTAGACTTTACGTTTTAAAGGTAGTATGGCACCACGAGCATCCGACACCAAGTCAAGTAAGTATTTGTTTATTAAATATTTATTATTGTGATGAGACCTTAGGAACACTCTAGAACTTCTAGTTTTAGGTGTTGAAAACGATAGAGATCGAGACTATAGGATGTGATTGCGAAAACAACCCTATCTCTTATATCTCATAAAATATCATTAATAAACACTGAAATAATATTCTGATTCATAAAACTTGTAATCAGATTAAAAGCGAATTAGTCAATATGAGCACTAGAGGACGTGGTCATGGACACGATAGACGTGGCCGTGGTAGAGGACGAGGTGCTGTGTTTGAAGCGCCGGGTCATATACCGGAAATGGATGCACCTGCGTCATTCGAGAGCTAAATTGGATCTCATGATCATGCGAATGAGGATAATGTCTTGACTCAAGCAATGTTGCGAGTCATAGAAAGAGTAGCTGGAGCCAAAACTGGGCCAGTAGCTCGCGGATCAATATCGGAACGACTCAAGTCTAGTGGTGCAGAAGTTTTTAGAGGTGTCTCGGTGTAGCTCTCAATGTGGCGTAATATTGGCTTGAGGTCAGAGAACAAATTATGGATAATTTGGAGTGCACCGCCGAGCAAAACCGAGAGGAGCCGTGTCTTTGCTAAGAGACGAGGTGTATCAATGGTGGCTTACTGTTTGAGAAGGCACCGAGGCTGCATTGGTTAATTGGGATTTCTTTAAAGCTACTTTCCAAGGGAAGTACGTCGGGACAAGTTATGTAGATGCCCGGAGGAAGGAATTCCTGAATTTGGTTCAAGGAAGTAAGACTGTGGCAGCCTACGAGGTAGAATTTCTTCGCTTGAGTCATTATGCTCATACTATAGTGCGATCGATCATGAGCTTGTGTACGCTTTGAGGATGGATCGAATGATGAGTTGCGGGTACTGATAGCCCCACAACAAGTACGGACTTTTACCTCGCTTGTAGAGAAAGCTAAGATAGCCGAAGAGGCTAAGAATTCAGAACGTCAAAACCAGGAAAAAGTAAGAGGCAAGAGGGATTTTAAGTATTCTGGTTCTTCTAAAAGGTTTTAAAAGAGGCCACAGAGTGATGGGCCAATTCAAGTGAAGGCACTTGTGACTACCAATCAGATCCGAGAATGTGCCGATTGTGGAAGATGACATCCGAAGAATGTTGGAGGAAAATTGGAGCCTGTTTTAAATGTGGATCCAAGGATCATCAGTTTAAGAATTGTCCTCGATGGACTGAAACGACTCAGGAAGCTCGTAATCCTGATGCTCAGCCAGCTAGAGGTACTCAGCAGCCATCAAGAGGTCGTGGACCAAGTCGTGGTGGTAATGGTAACGGACATGGACAAGGTGCACGGGGTTGAGGTAATGGTGTTAGAGGTAACACGGAGGCAAGACAACAATGATTGGTCTATGTTGTCAGGCGTCGTGAAGACGGTGATGCACCTGATGTGATAACTGGTACGTTCTTCATTTCTAATGTACCTATTATTGCTTTGATAGATATAGGTTCTACCCAATCGTATGTTGATAGTGCCATATCTGGAAGCCTGAATATTAGGTCTGAGATTACCGATAGAGAGATGACGGCAATTAGTCCTTTAGGACAGTCAGTAATAGTGAATAAATTATTTAGAGATGTGCCCTTGGAGATTCAAAGAGAGGTATTTCTAGCAAACTTGATAGAATTACCTTTCGGTGAGTTTGATCTTATTTTGGGCATGGATTGGTTGGTGAAGCATCGGGCGCAATTGGATTGTGCCAAAAAGCGGATGTCAATTAGGACTGTGGATGATAAGGAGATAATAATGATAGGTGAGCGAAGAAACTTTTTGGCAAATGTGGTATCTACTTTGAAGGCAGAAAAGTTGGTGCGAAAAGGGAATAGAGTATTCCTAGCATTCATTAGTGCTTTGGATGCCAAGGATTTATCAGTAGAAGGTGTGAGAATGGTGAAAGAATTTCCAGATGTCTTTCATGAAGAACTTCTGGGTCTACCTCCAGATCGAGAAGTAGAATTTGGCATTGAGCTTTTGCCCAGAACTGCTCCGGTGTCCATTGCTCCTTATAGAATGGCACCAAAGGAGTTAGCGGAGCTTAAAGCTCAAATTCAAGAACTGCTAGATCGGGGATTTATTCGACCAAGTGTGTCTCCGTGGGGAGCACCGATTTTGTTCGTCAAGAAGAAGGATGGGTCGATGCATATGTGCATTGATTATAAGCAGTTGAATAAATTGACGATCAAGAATAGGTATCCATTATCGAGAATCGACGACCTATTTGATCAATTAAGAGGAGCTTCAGTCTTCTCCAAGATTGATTTGAGATCGGGTTATCATCAACTCAAGGTGAAAGAGGCAGATATTTATAAGACGGCATTTTGAACTCGTTATGGACATTATGAGTTTTTAGTGATGCTGTTTGGTTTGACTAATGCACCAGCTGCATTTATGGACATGATGAACCGAGTCTTTCAGCCCTATTTAGACCGATTCATAGTAGTGTTCATAGATGAGATCTTGGTATATTCGAGGAATGAAGAAGAGCATGACTCTCATTGGCGCATTGTGTTGCAAATTTTGCGAGATAAGCAACTATATGCCAAATTCAGTAAGTGTGAATTTTGGTTGAAGGAAGTGACTTTCTTGGGTCATGTAATGTCAGTTGAAGGCATAAGAGTTGATCCTCGAAAGGTAGAAGCTGTGTTGGATTGGAAACCGCCAAAGTCAGTAGCTGAGATCCGGAGTTTCTTGGGTTCGGCTGGTTATTATAGACGCTTTATTTAGGGGTTTTCATTGATTGCTGCACCCCTAACTAAGCTATTGCAGAAGGAAGTGCTGTATGTATGGACCGATAAACAATAAGAAAGTTTCGAGAAACTGAAGAAGATTCTAACGGAAGCGCCAGTACTGATTCAACCAGAGGCCGAAAAAGAGTTTACCGTTTACTATGATACATCACACACGGGTTTAGGATGTGTACTGATGCAAAGTGGAAAAGTGGTAGCTTATGTTTCTCAACAGTTGAGGCCGCATGAGGTCAATTATTCTACTCATGATTTGGAGTTGGTTGCGGTAGTGTTTGCATTAAAGATTTGAAGACATTATCTTTACGGTGAGAAGTAAATCATTTATACGGACCATAAGAGTCTTAAGTATCTCATTACCCAAAAGCATTTGAATTTAAGACAACGGAGATGGGTGGAATTGTTAAAGGATTATGATTTCTCAATCAAGTATCATCCTGGAAAGGCTAATGTTGTGGCAGACGCGTTGAGTTGTAAGGTTGTATCAGAGTTAAGAGCAATGTTTGCTCATCTCAGTTTGTATGAGGATGGAAGTTTGCTAGCAGAACTTCAGGTAAAGCCTCTGTGGTTGGAACAAATCAAAGAAAAGCAATTATCTAATGAAAAGTTGGGTTCTTTAATACAACAAGCTGAAAGTGGTGTAATAGGAGATTTTGATTTGAACAAAGATGGTGTACTGTGTTTTCGTGGAAGGGTTTTATGCCCGAGGATCCAGATTTGAGGCAAATGATTCTTCTAGAGGTGCATAGTAGCCCTTATGCTATGCACCCCGGAGGAAATAAGATGTATCAGGATCTCCGTGAACAGTATTGGTGGCCAAAGTTAAAATGGAAGTTACTGATTTTGTGGGAAAGTGTTTGACTTGTCAACAAGTAAAGGCGAAACATCAATTACTGTCGGGATTGTTGCAACCAGTAAAGATTCCATTATGGAAATAGAAACGGATAACGGTGGATTTTGTTAGTGGGTTACCCTTAACACCTACTAAGAAAGATTCTGTCTGGGTGGTAGTAGATCGATTAACAAAGACTGCTCATTTTCTACCAGTTCGTACGGATTACTCGTTGCAGAAGTTGGCTAAACTATATGTATCTAAAATCGTGAGGTTGCATGGGGTACCAGTGTCTATCATATCGGATAGGGATCCTAGGTTTACATCACGATTTCGAAAAGCTTTACATGAGGCTCTGGGTACAAAGTTAAACGTCAGTATGGCTCACCCTCAGTCAGATGGTCAGTCAAAAAGAGTAATCCAGATTTTGGAAGACATTTACGAGGTTGTGTGATCGACTTCAGGGGTAGTTGGGAGGATTTTCTACCATTGGCAGAGTTTGTGTATAACAATAGTTATCAATCAAGTATTCAAATGGCACCTTATGAAGCGTTCTATGGTCGTAGATGTCGTACTCCTACTTGTTGGACTGAATTGGGGGAACGACAGTTGTTGGGTCCTAAACTGATATCTGAGATGGAAGAAAAAGTAAAAGTAATTCGAGCGCGGTTAAAGGAAGCTTTGGATAGACAAAAGTCGTATTCGGATCTGAAGCGTAAAGATATTGAGTTTGCGGCGGGAGATCAGGTCTTTTTGAAAGTTTCATCGTGGAAAAAGATTTTCAGATTCGGAAGGAAAGGCAAGTTGAGCCCTAGGTTCATTGGACCATACCGTGTGTTGAAGTGTGTAGGACCAATGGCCTATCAACTTGATTTACCTCTGGAATTGAGTCAGATTCATAGTGTTTTCCATGTTTCTATGCTGAGACGCTATAGATCGGATCCATCGCACATAGTACTGGTAGAAGAAGTGGAATTAAGGCCAGATTTGTCTTTCGAGGAGGAATCTGTGAAAATCTTAGACCGAGATGTTAAGGTGTTAAGAAAGAAGACTGCACCATTGGTCAAGGTTTTATGGCGTAATCACAGAGTGGAGGAAGCTACTTGAGAGCCTGAGGATGCAATTCGACAACAATATCCTCATCTCTTTTAGCCAGGTAAATTTCGAGGATGAAATTTTCTTTAAGGAGGGTAGAGTTGTAACATCCTAAAATTTGAGTATTGATATGATGCATGTTTTGGTGCTTAACTTGTGTATAATTAAATTTTACATGATTAGCATAGTCTTGAGAAGACTTGAGAACTATTCGGAATTAGAATAAATTTTAGTAAGGAGTATTCAATTGAAGTGGAGCAAGTGACTTTGAGGTTTAAGTAGATTTAAGTGACAAAAACTAGCATAAGATGAGCTAGTAGCAAGATGGTGTTGGCGCATGTATGTTTGCTTGAGGGGAGAGGTTCGAATCTCCTAGCATGCAATTTGAAAGCTTTTATTTTTTTGCTTTTCCTTAGCAAGTGTCGGTCATGGATAATGATTAGATGAGTTGGATTAAATTTTTTATGGCAAGAAGACCATGGGAAAAAGAGGCAAGTGTTAACTTAGGGAAAGGAATCATTTGAATAAGGTATGTAGGGGGAACACAAGGCACATATTGAGGAAGATGTTTTGGAAAGTTTTGTATGGCAAAAACTTTGACTTTATGTCCATGTACTTGGACGGTTTTTGGGGCTAAGGGTTGGCCAAAATTTTGAAGGCATTTGGATGAATAGGAGCTAGTTGTGCACATCTCTCTTTTGATCATTTTTGTGTTTTTCTCCACAATCTCTCTCTCTATTTTCCTCTCCTTAGCCGAATGCACTTTGAGCAATAGGTAACATCTTTGCTTTTCTTTAATCATTTCACATTTTGACCATTTCAGTTTTGAGTTCTTTCTCCCCAAAGTATTTTCTTTCTCTCCTCTTTGTGACCGAAAATACAAGAAACATCAATGACCATTTCTTCCTTTTTCTCTCATTACCGAATGTCCATTGATTCAAAGTTATCTTTTGGATCATCCTTTATTCTTGAGAATCGAAATCCAAACCTTCATTTCTATTCTTTTTCTTCTCTACTTCTCTTGAAAGACTCTCAAACATCATCCTCTCTCTCATTCTTCACCATGGCCGAATGTTACTAAGCACCATTTCTTTTAACTTTTCCTCCATAACCAAATCTTCTACAACTCACATATCTCCTTCTCAATCATTTTTCTTTCCACTCACACTTTAATCAATCGAAACTTAGTGGAGGGCCGAAACTCAAGTGTTCGTAAACGTCGTAGATCGTTAAAATCGGATTTAAGGTGTTAAGGTAAGGGATTATTAAGGATTTTCATATTTCTCGACATATGGTTATAAATGGTTTATTAATCGATTTCGTTTTAGGGGACGTTATCGCTCGATTGTCATATTGTGGAACGAAGATATTTGTGGTATGTTAATCCCACTCTTTAAAACCTCAGTCGAAATTCTGATAACTTATTGGTCAGACTAATGATTCCTTGTCTTCGAAAATAATCAAAATAGGGACGAAAAGAGTTGTTAATAGTGTTCTAAGAGGGTGGTTCCATTATTCCCTAAATTCAAGAGAAGGACTATTTCCAACCTTTCCACCGAGTTGTGGACCCTCATTCGGTGAAAATCAATTATTCGAAGTCGTACGTACCTCCGAACCATTGTTTACTCGTGGTTTTGAACCTTTGATCAGAGAGAAATCGTAAATAGTGGTTGTTCGAGATTCCGAGGGTAAGATCTAGATCGCTTAATATTAGAATAGTTTAATATTAAATTTTAGTGTTCTAATCTTTCGTGATGTGTGTTTAGATATTGACGAGTGGGAGAGTGTAGTTCTCACTGTAATCAGGTGTGTAATCTCACACCGTATCTCATGGGTTAGATGACTATATCGTATAAATCGTTGGATGAAATCACAAGTTAGTGAAATCGGGAAGAATAACATAGCTATCATCTTAAAGATAAGATTTTGAAAATTGTATTAAGATCATGAAAATTACGAAATTACACTTAACGAGCTAATTCGATAAAAGTGATAAGTGGGCCATATGTGATATTTGATAAGTGGGCCATATGTGATATTTGACAATTTGAGCCATATGTGATATTTGACAATTTGGGCCATATGTGATATTTGACAATTTGGGCCATATGTGATTTTTGACAATTTGGGTGATATGTGATATTTGACAATTTGAGCCATATGTGATATTTGACAATTTGGGCCATATGTGATATTTGACAATTTGGGTCATATGTGATATTTGACAATTTGGGCCATATGTGATATTTGAGAATTTGGGCCATATGTGATAATCCATAAATGGGCCATAAGTGATATTTGATAATTGAGCCATTTATGATAATTGATAAATGGGTTATATGTGATATGTGATTTTATGGGCCAAAATGCTATTTTGATTAATGGGCCAAAATTTATAAATTGTAATATGGTTTTTTTACAAATATTTTGTTATGCATAAACATGATTGCATGGGTTGGGATCAATGATGAAGAGAAAAAGGCCTGATGCCAAAATTCTAGATAGGTGACTCTCATCACAATGGTCGCTGTCTGAAATCTAGATCGGTGGTTCTACCACAATTATTTAAATGGTGCTGCCACAAATATTATATTGGACTTAAAGCCTACTTTGGTGTGTTGGCTGGTGGGTGACTAAAGCTCCCCAGGTGTGTCTGGTTGGTATGGGTGGTGTGTAGCGGTTGGAAATCTAGGTTTGGTTTTGGGAATTGCATATCACTTGCATTTTATACATGCTAAATTATTATATTTGAAATGGGCTTGGGCCCAAATAAATGCTTAGATGGTTTTGGCCTAGTGGACTATGGTAAGTGAGTTGCACACTGAGTTCTAAGTAACTCACCCCAATTTTTTTTTACCCTCTCAGGTAATAATAATTGATGGAGACTTGGCCTGAGATGACTTCGTGTGGAGGCTATACTACAAATGGTGGTTTATAAAACTTTAAGACTTCTTTAATAATTTTATTAAGTACTATTTTTATGGCGATGTAATAAGGCCTCATAATTATGGATTTTTTTTGTTGATGGATTTTATTGTGTTTTATTTGTCCTAAGTTGGATTGGTTTAGTTTTTAATAAATGTTTTTTTATAACTCTCGATAAAATAAAGGTTTTTCTTAAATGTTCTTTGAAACTTAGGAAAGTCTTTTAAAACTTTTTGATGAAATATTTCACTAAATAAATCCAAAGTTTTTATCAATTACTACTCCATAGATCAAATGACAAATTCTTGTAATTTTAATTATGATTTCTACATTCTCTTAATCGATTTGAATGTACGCGTTAATTTGTGTGGCATGTCAAATCCGGCTTAATGCATAGGCCGGTTTGGGGTGTTACAAACGTCCTTGTTGAGGTTCAAAATCAACTTTGTAAGATGTCCCACTGACCTAGTAAGTTCTCCAACTTGATTCTCGATCACTTTGATCCATTTTTGTTGTTTATCAAGTGTTGCTTCAGTCTTTTGGAGACGAGAATCAGAGTCGCCATGAATTTTGTCAAGATCTCTTCAAGGTTTGATTTCTTTTCATGTGGATAGGGCTGATTTTGGTAATTTGGAGGAGGTTGCTGCCTTTGATTTCCTTGATTTCCTTGTCCTCCCTATGAAAAATTTGGGTGGTTCCTCTAACCTGCACTATAAGTGTTACTATAAGGATTATTATTAGATTTGAAATTGTTACCTATATAGTTTGTATGCTCATTGTCTATGCCCGGTTGGTAGGGTGGGTACTCAGAATTCGCCACATTTCCACTCGTTTCGCATTCCATGACCGGTGTACCTGCAAAGAACATAAGTTATCAAGCTTTTTATTCATCATCTCCACCTATGTTGACAGCATTGTTACTACGTCTATGTTAAAAACTCGACTAATTTTGTCGGATTGGCTCTTGTAATTTGCCATTGATAGGTGTTCAATGACATCTCTTCAATAAAATTGTAAGCTGCTTCAGGAGTTTTGTTGTTCAAAGTTCCAGCGGCTGATGAATAAATCATTTGCCATGTTGAAGAGTTCACACCGTTGTAAAATGTTTGGACTTGAAGCCACAAAGGTAATCCATGGTGTGGACATCTTCTCTAGGAGGTCCTTGTATCTCTCTCATGCATCATATAATGCTTCTGCGTCATTCTGCACAAAATAAGATATGTCATTCCTAAATTTGGCCGTTTTGGCTGGTGGAAAATATTTTAAAAGAAATTTTTGGTCATTTGATCCCATGTGGTGATTGACCCTCATGGTATCGAGTTCAACCACTACTTTTCTTTATTCCTTAATGAAAAAGGAAATAACCGAAGACGTATGGCATCGTCAGAAACGCCATTTATTTTGAAGGTATCACAGAACTCTAAGAAATTAGCTATATGAGTATTTGGATCTTCGTCCTACAAACCATCAAATTGAACAAACTGTTGAATCATTTGTATTGTTTTAGGCTTTAATTCATAATTATTAGCAGCTATAGTAGGCCTAACAATACTAGATTCTGCTCCTGTCAAATTAGGCTTAGCATAATCATACATAGTATGAGGAGCATTCTGTTCTTGCACATTTGGCGGTGGATTGTTTTTGTCCATCCCTTCAGTGGGATTGGATCTGTCTTGCTGTTCTTCTCTTTGGTAGTCTAGAGCTGGCCTAGTTTCTCTGCGATTTCTTCGAGCGGTAGCCTCAATGTCACTTTCGTATTCTAATGGTCCTCTTGGGTTTCTTCTAGTCATAAACTAGAGGTACCTCGCAAGTCAAGAAATAAAGAAAGAGAATTAGTAAAAATAAGAATTTAATCAAAAAATAAAAAAATAATAGAATAATGGCTAAAGTAATAGAAATAGAGCTTTCTTGATATTTTAGAGTTCCCCGGCAACGGTACCAAAAACTTGATCGTGTCAAACAGTCGGGCTTTAATATTTATAAAAAGAATGATCAAACCTGTAGGCTAACTATGACAACGATAGAGGCAAGTGCACCTATCGAACAGTAGTATAGTTTAGGCAAGAATATCTTATCGAACCCAAGGGAACCTAAAAGTACTACTACTCACTTTCTTTCTATTATTTAGCCTGAAATATGGAGTGATTGGTTTATTAATCTAAAAACTAATGAAATACTTAAACTAAATGCAAAGACAAAAGAACGAAACTTTGGGAAAAGACTGTGGAAAAACTCAGTTGATTACAATGATACCCTCAGGAAGAATCCACCTATGATTGCACTTATTATTTATCCCTAAACCATATGATTTCTTTACTTAGCTTGATCCATGAGACTCCCTAACCTATATGAAACCCTCTCTCGATGCGAATAACATCTAACCTTAGGTTAATTAGTGGAACTCTCGTTCTCTTATAGTAACTCCCTAAGGAAGCAGTAAATCGATCAATGGATTCCTATATTAGGTTTCACCCTAATTCGGAAAAATCATGTAACCCTATCTCTAGGCACCGATCAACTCCGCTCAATCATGCTAGATCTACTCTTAGGCAGGGTCTATTCCTCCTCCATCTAAGCACATCAAATTAAATTAAGCAACATAATTAAGAACAAACTAAGTATTTCTCATATAATTTAGAAATTAAATAACAAAATCCATCATAGGTTTCATCCCCTTCAAGTATCTGAAGGGTTTGGTTCATAACTAAATAAGAAAACATCTCAAGAGAAAAGATAAAACAAAACATAAGAAATCCCTAAAACTCCCTCAAGGAATTGAAGGAGAGATCCTTCGTCTTGAGTAGAACTCCACTTCTTGAGATGGATCAACTGGCTATCGTCGAGTATTTCCCTAAAGATGAAAGCTTCGACAAAAGCCTCCACCAAAAGCCGTCCTCTTCAATGTCTACCTTCGGTTGTTTATATAGACTTTTGAGATGCTTTACTTGGCTCCTAAGTACCTCTTTCAAGTAGAATTACTATTAGGGTGTTTAAGTAGACTTAGGAGTATGTTTCTTTGGCTTCAAGCATCCAATTCTGAGGGAAATTGCTCATTCCCGTGGCAGGTGCATGCCCATGGCACATGCCCGTGTAATTCGAGGTTGGGTCGTGCCTTGATTCTGTCGTTTTGGGTATGGCCGTGTAAGTCGAGATTCAGGTCGTGCTTTAGGTCTGTCGATTGGGACACGACCATGTAGATCCTTGACATGCCCGTGTATAGAAATGAGATGATGCGCAGCCATGCAACTCGTGAGTTAGGTCATGCTCTAGGTAATCGGTGAGACACGGTTGTGTAGGCTTTGTGCCCGACCATGTTGATTTCTTACTAAGGCCCAATTACTCCGTTTTAAGCCCATTTTGTTTTCTTTTTATCCTCGGGTGATTTCCTGAGTATATGACATGAAAAGAAAGGATTACAAGCACCTTTTATATAAATCAAGGGCTAAATCATCAAAAAGCATACTAAATGTGGGATTAAACTATATTACTTTTATGGTTTATCAGAAGGCTGAGCATCAACTGCCTTTAGGACTGCTGCAACCTGTTAAAATTCCACTCTGGAAGTGGGAGAGGGTAACCATGGACTTTGTTAGTGGGCTACCCTTGACGCCTACTAAGAAAGATTTGGTGTGGGTAATTGTCGATCGGTTGACTAAATCTACCCACTTCATACTAGTTCGCATGGATTACTCATTACAGAAGCTGGCCAAGTTGTATGTGGTAGAAATTGTGAGGTTACATGGGGTGCCAGTGTCTATCATCTTGGACAGGGATCCCATAATCTCATCTAGATTTTGGAGAGTATTGCATGAAGCTCTGGGTACAAGATTAGATTTCAGCACAGCGTTTCACCCGCAGATTGATGGTCAGTCAGATAGGGTAATTCAGATTCTGGAAGACATGTTAAGAAGCTGTGTGATTGATTTCAAAGGTAGTTGGGAAGACTATTTACCGTTGGCATAATTTGCTTACAACAACAGTTACCAATCTAGTATTCAGATGGCACCGTACGAGGCATTGTATGGTCGAAGGTGTCACACCCCTACTTGTTGGATGAAATTGGGTGAATGATGACTATTGGGTCTTGATTTAATATCTGAAATCGAGGAAAAAGTGAAGTTAATACGAGTTCGGTTAAAATAAGCGTCAGATAGACAGAAGTCACATGCTGACTTAAAGCATAAAGAGATAGAGTATTCTGTAGGGGATTATGTCTTCTTGAAGGTCTCACCGTGGAAAAAAATTTTGAGATTTGGTCAGAAGGGCAAGCTGAGCCCTAGATTTATCAGACCTTACTAGATAGTGAAGCGTGTGGGACCATTTGCTTATCAGCTGGAACTGCCTCTTGAGTTGAACCAGATACATGATGTATTCCATGTTTCTATGTTGAGACGCTACCATTCTGATCTGTCTCATGTAGTTCCAGTGGAGGAGATCGAAGTAAGATCTGATTTGACATTTAAAGAGGAGTCGGTGTAGATTCTGGATCGCGATGTTAGAATGCTGAGAAGGAATTCTGTTCCATTAGTCAAGGTGCTGTGGCATAATCACGGTTCATAGGAAGCCACGTGGGAACTTGAGGAAGCAATGCGACATCAATACCCTCATCTCTTTTGATCAGGTAAATTTTATGGCCGAAATTTCTTTAAGAGGGGCAGAATTGTAACATCCCAAAAGTTAGGGGTTTTGATTTTTGCATATTTGCATGTGTTGGGCTTGATAAGCTAGTTATTTGAAGGTGTTTGGGGGTACTAGGGAGGCCTGGGTTCGAGTCCAAGCCCTGGAAAACTTTTAGTTTTTGGCCCTTTAGTGGAGAGAGTTGTTGAAAGCAGGACTTATGTAAATTTGAGTGTGTTTTGCTAACACAAGTTGAGCACATGGTGGAGTGGTGTGGCGTCAAGTGGTGATCAAGGTGATGTGGGGTTTGAATCCCACAATTTGCAAAATGGAGGTTTTATTTTGTGTCAAATAAGTGGAGGAAGCAGAGTTCAGATAAAACTCTAAAAGGGAGTTGGAGAAGTGGTCAAACGGTTCAAATGGATGAAGGAGAGGTCTTGTAGGAGGAAGAAAAGCGAGAAAATCAAGGAGTGGATGTGTGTGAGAAGTGGTGGCCGAAAATGGGAAGCTAACTAAGGGAATTTCGGCTGGTGTGGGGTGTTTTGGGGACATATTCGATTTTGGAAGAGGGGGAGAGTGCCGAATTTTACCTTGGGTGTTTTGGGAGCTTTTTTGCATTTTTGTTTCTTTTTGCATTTTGGGTACTCTTTTCTCCTTTCTTTGCTTTCCTCTCAATTGTGTCCTTGCCGAATCTACTTGAGAATTGACCACTCGTGTATCTTTTCTTCAACTTTTCTTCTCTTTTCTTCAACCCGAATAGCCACACCTCTTTTTGTTTAATTTCCCTTTAAGCCGAGCATCAAATCGTTTGGAGTTTTGGTTCTCTTTTGTTGGCCGAACTTGGTAAGCCTTTACATCCACTCTCTTTCTTTCCTCTTCACACTATTTTTCTTTCTCTGGCTGAATACAACATTCTCTCGTTCTTTTAATATTCTTTCTTCTCTCTCTGCAAGCATAAGTCGAAGCACTTTTCTTTGGTGCAGGCCGAATCTATTAGAGTTCAAGCTTACCTTCTTCTCGGTTCATTCAACATTCGGGTATCAAAAAGTGATTGGTAAGTGTGGCTATGGCCGAATGGAGGGTGGTTGGCTTCTCTTTATTATTTTGAGTTTCTTAGGGTCGAAAAGTCGTTTCTTTTGCTGTCTTGGATCAACGTTGCTAACTTGTTCTTTTCACTAGGGACTCGGTTTCTTAATCAAAGGGAGTAAATCGAATACTCTATCATAATAAGGAGTTGTTGTCTTCTAGTAAGTGAAAGCAATGGGTTAAGTATTTCTGTATCTTTGTTTATCAAGGTAAAGACTAACTAATAGTCAACCGTGATCTCAGGCGCTTCGGAGAGTGTTGTGAACCATAATCCGTAATAGGTGTGTAATCTCACGCCTTTGCTTAAACTGCTACTGCCATAATCTGCGAAATGGCTAAAAGCTGAAATACTAAAAAGTCAGAATATCGGCACTGTGAACACTCAAGCGTACGAGTGCTCGTAGGGCTCAATCGAGCCATTAGTGATGGTGATAAGCCATTGGGAGTGCCACGAACACTCTCGTGGAACGGAGGCCAGATAGGCCTTGTTGTGCCGAAGTGGGCTAGATGGGCCCAACAGGTTAATGGGCCCATATGAGTGAAAATGATGAAAAGTGTCAGCGGATTGATGCAACTGAAGTCTGTAAAATCGAGACTGAAAATGAACAAAATGGGCCACACGAGCATGTGGGCTGATTTGGTCGAAATCGAGTTTTAGGCCCAATAGCATTGTATTGACCGAAAATGGAAACCGAATTGCTCGAGGTGACATTAGGCCATCGAAAATGTCATGGTAGGGGTAAATTACTGAAATACCCTTAGTGGGTAAATTATTGAAATACCTTTAGTGGGTAAATTACTGAAATACCCTTGGTGGGTAAAATTACCAAAATACACTTAAAGGGTGAAATTACTGATATGCCCTTGTTGGGTGAAATTATTGGAATACCCTTGAGGGGTAAATTACCTTTTTACCCCTAACTAACCAAATGACCATTATACCCCTAGTGGTAGACTTAGTGTTGTATGTGTAACATGTTTAATGGTTTATGATGGTAATTTATTTCATACATCATTTTGATGTTACTACATGTTGCATTGGGTTGGGTTATGCTTTTGGAGGAAGTACTGTACTGGTGGCTATGCCACGTTATACTGATTCAGTGGCTCTGCCACGATATATTGATTTTAGTGGCTCATCCACGTATACTGTTACTGGCAACTTTGTGCATTTATATTAGCAGCTCGACTGCGCTATTGGTGTGTAGGGTTGGGTGGGTTGACTTGGTCCCCACAGGTGTGTAGGGTTGGTATGGGTGGTGTGATGGTTGGATTGGGTTGGGCTGCATTTTTGTTTGCATTACCATGATTTTGGGGCTTAGGCCCGAACTGATATTGCGTGGGCTTGGGCCCAGACTATGGCTGTGACAGGGGATTACACATTGAGTTCTCATAACTCACCCCTTTTCCTTTAACTCTGCAGGTAATCCCCAGCACTTAGAGGATTCGGTGCTGCAAGGGACTCGGGGTGGCCACACGTCCCGTATGTTCTAGGGTTAATTTAGTTATTATGTTTTACTTTACTTTACTTTAATTTTGGGGTTAATATTTTCTGTAATAAGGCCATTGGATTTGCTTTAACTTTTATTTGGAATTTTCTTTAATTGTTGCAAGTTTATTTGACACGAGTTTTAAAAACAATAACAATTGTTTTTAAAATATCACGATTTAGCAACTGTTTAAAACAAATTCTTGAAACAGACACTGTTTTTTTGGAAGTAAGATAATACATGTATTTCTGAAAGGGTACTAATACGAGTAAACTTCTTTTGTTAACAAGCAACGAAAAACAGAATTTTGGAATTTTAAAGTTTGATTTGAAAATAAGTTTTCCAACAATCAAAAGGTTTTCAAACAACCCTTGATGTGGCACATGAGATCCGGTCGTAACGTCTAGGCCAGTTTGGGGTGTTACAAATGTTGTCAGACGGTTTAATATACTATTCGACTACTTTCAATTTCCTCCGATCTAATTCCGTTTTCTTTCGTTCTTGATCTTAATCAAGATTGATATTGGCTGAACCCTAAGCTTTTTTATTTCTTTTTCTTTTCTTTTTGTTTCGGTTCAAAGAAAGATGAACATGGCTTTGTTTTTTTTATGCTTGTTTTATTATAATAACATTATATTATGTTATTATTATTTAACCATTATAATTAACATAAATAAAACTATATAATAAAAACATAATGCCATCCACTACCTTTATTAATGGCTAAATTACAACATAAATCCTCCATATTAAAAACAGAGCAACAATTAGGCACTTTCATATTTAACCATCAAATTTTCATTTTACGCGATTAAGCCCTTTTATTTAATCGGACGCTCAAACAATGAAATTAAAACACTAAAATTTCACACAAGAAAATTCACACATAATAAACACTGAAAATAGTTTTAAATATTTTTCTAACTTAGATTCGTGGTCCCAAAACCACCGTTCCGAATAGGGTCTAAATCGGGCTGTTACAGAGTGCATGTATAATAGTGACATCCAAATGAGTAAGTATGCATGTGTAATGGCATGTTAATGTTAAGAAATGAGATAGGTGAGACTTGGTATAAATTTTATGTGGATTGGAATATGAAGTGAACTTATATAGATGTGTGCATTTGCATAAACTTGATTATACTATCTTGAATTATAGATTTGTTTAGCATATAGTTTTGTTTTCCCCGTACGCGGGTAACTTAGATTCACGGTAGATCGTGAGGAGGTTTTCTTAGCAATGTTTTTGCTTCTTTATTCTTATAGTTGTCATGTACCTAATAGGTTAAGTTTTTTTGGGATAGAATGGTTTTTATGTTTAAGTGCTGCATTTTGATGTTCTAAAATTTATATATGCGATTAATGTGTTTATATATATGTGTGTATGCAACCTCAAATTTTCATAGTTTGATTAAGGTATGAGATACATGATGGTTCCTTGAATGAAATGTATGAATGAACCTAGTAAATGGTTGATGTGTTATATGTCATTATGTGCATATATGTGCAATTTGGATTTACTATGGTAAGATTAAGGAATGATACATGAAATGGAAGCTTAAACATAAAGTGATGAATGAATATGTATAGGTTAGCATCTAGTATATTATGAAAATTCAATAAGTTAGTGAGAAATATTGGATGATTGGAAGTATTAGGTAGTTAGAACATGATACTTATATGAACTGAAAGTGTTATGGCTTATTATGGAACCTATTTTTAATGTACATTTGGTCAAAAAGAAAAAAAAGAAGGTTAAATTGAATATATATTAGTGTGTTTTAAAATTGTAGGTTTTGTGAGTTGGTATTGCATAGATAGTATGTGACGTTGTGATGTCAAACGTATGTGGTTGTGACTAGAAATTTCTGTAATGTCACATTAAGACGAGGAACCCCATACCATGAAGTGATGTTGAGACGATGAGTGGGCTGACATCGTGATGTGACAAACTGTTTGGCAACATCACGACGTGGTAATGTTGATGTTACGACGTCAACACTGTATTTTGAATTTTACAATCCAGTCCTAATTTGATCTTAAGAGAACTAAAAGCTTTCGTAAGCTTGTTTAGGACCCCAGAATTGTTCTGTATTGTATTTTTTGTTTATAGTTCTCATAAATAATAGATTGATGATGTGAATTCATATTTAATTTGATCGTAGCTTCTCCAACAATGAATATGGCACATTGTAGCTAGGATCCAATGATCAGGTTGGATAGAAGGTGTTACACAAGGTCATTGGACGAGCACTTGTTAAGTAACTTTCTTCAACAAGTGATGGGATTCGGGTCACCCAAACTTTAAACTCGCTAAACACAATAATGACTTGAAAATTAATGTAAGGTTCTTCGAATTATTATTTAATTAATTATAACCAAATAATTGAAGTTAGAAGATTGAATTAAATTAGTTAGTCATTATAAATTTGTTGTATAAGGAAATTAATTTATTTCCTCATAGATTGTATTACGATAAAGTTGTTATGACTTCTAACAGAATTAGAATTAGGTCGAGAAATTAATTTATTTAATATAATTAATTAAAATAATTGATTAAATAATATTTATTTTGGGTAAATACTGGGTTTGATAAATTTATAAGTGTTGTATCAAAAGTCCTAGGAACACATATAATTGGACCCAATGCATGAGAGGCCCAATCTAACCATTACATAACATGTTAGGGGTGACAACACTTGTAAAAAAACAAGAATTTGTCGCCACCCCCCTCTACTCTAGTTAGATTAGGTTTGTAATTTCTATTAAAATAAAAAAATTTAGTCAAGACTTATTCAGCCAGAAGTCTTGTACTTTTCTCTATAAATAGAGAGCATCGATTAAACAATTGTGTAACACCCCTCACCTGGTCCGGTCGCTAGACCCGAGTTATAAGATGCTACTACAACTATCAAAACATGTAACACCCCTAACCCGTATTTGTCACTAGAATAGGGTTACGAAGCATTACCGTACAAATAGAATAGTAAACCATTCAATTTGTACATCATGCAAACATAATCTAATTACATTTAAATATATTCATAACGTCCCTTAATCGAGCCCTCGTGGCCCTAAAAATACTATAGGAACAATTCGTGAGTAAAGCGAAAACATTTGGAAATCTCAAGAAAAAGTTAGAAAATTTGAACTGCAGGGGTCACATGACCGTGTGGTCAGGTCGTGTGATTTTCACGTCTAAGAAAAATGCCCATGTCTCATGTCATGTAGCATTCGAAACAGGGATACACGGTTGTGTCCCACTCCGTGTAACTCTCTGACTTGGGTCACACGGCCAAGCCACACGCCCATGTGCCAGGCCATGTAACAATAGAAATAGAAACCTTTAAAACCTATATAGGACACATGGCTGTGTCACATGGTCGTGTGACACACATGGCTCAGACACACGCTCGAGACATGCCCGTGTCTTAGGCCATGTGGACAAGAAAATGGCCAAAATCAAGCCATTTCTCTCACCCAATTTCAACAAGTACATACAAGTCAAATGAACTTATGATCAAGGTACCAAAACATGCCAAAATATGCATAATAAGACCATTTCAATATACCATAAGTCCATTCAACCAATATGCCATTTCGGCACCTCAATCAAAACCAAGCATTCTTACTCACATTTTCATCAAAATGATCATATTTCATCCAAACAAACTTAACTAAATCCCATCTCAACACATAACCTAATTGACCACATTTCAACCATGCCCACACATACTACTTTGGTCATTTAAACCATGCATCAATTTGGAAATAAAAACACCAACCATCAAGACATCAAATGCCAAAAGCACACTAACCATAATACCACATTTACAAACCAAACATAACAACATCTCATCAAACACAATTCACCTATACATGCCATTATAACCTTGATCAAAATATCAAATCTATAGATATAATCTCTGGATAGTGTGATAAATCTCTGACGAGCTTCCAACCCGATCGAGCTTCTGATAATCTGTAAAGTGAAGGAAAATAACTACGTAAGCAATGAATGCTTAGTAAGCTCGTATGGATATTAAACATAACATTTCATCATATATATGAACTTTAAATGACAAATGTAAAGCTTTAGCAATGCCACAAGATTTATCAAACTATAAAACTATCAACTCACATATACTTTCTACTCATAACATAATAAGATTTTATAAGTTGTTCTACATAATCATCAATCTTTTCTTAAAATGATGAATCAATCCACTTACTTACTTTCCGTTCCATTTACTTAGTACGAATTAGTGTGATTATTCATGACATGGGTAAATTCACCTTTAGCATAAGTAAATTTCTCACATATAGGTAAGTCCTTTAATTCTTCAATCCTTTTATCTTATCACAATACATTTCAATTGTGAACTTACCATAACATTAAATTTTCTCACCCGTTCCATTTGCATAACCTGAGACATAAACATAAACATCAACCATAACCACAAGCTTGATACAAGCCTAATCGTCATCATTAATACACAAGTTCGTACATTTATACACAACTCTTTTGGGATCAAGAACATGATAAATTACTTCATAAGAAATTACATCTTTTGATTTATACTTCATAAGAAATTACATCTTTTGATTTATACTATCTTTTCATAAACATAAGCATATTTCTATTTGAACACTTACCATTTCAATATACCATTAAGATTAAGCATGATATAATCCAATCTTAAGCTTGGCACAAGCTTAAGTATTATCCACAACACATGTTAGTGCATCAACTCGCAAATCACTTTTTATTCTTTTTCTTTACTCTTTTCATTTACATAGTACAAAGTATAAACACAAAAATTAACCATATGTGCACCTTGTAACATCCTAAATTAGGGGCTTTGCATTTGAAGTGTTTGTGTGTGTGTGCTATGTCTAACACATTAGTTTAGGGTACATTAGGGTCTAGGAATGACCTAGGGGTAAGCCAGAGCCTTAGTAAAAATCTTGCTTTTGGGGCACTTTAAGGGAGAGCTGAATGGGATAGGACTTAAGGGTGACTGGTTGAATGGTTAGACGCAATAAGTGCTTTAGTAAAGTGGCAAGGAGGCACCACTTAAAGTTCAAAAAGGTGATGCCTCAGAAAAGCTGGTAGGGAGCACATTCGAGCTGCGTGGATTCCATCTTGGGGATTTCTTTTTGGCCAAGGTGGGGAGAGTTGCTTTCAACTTAGACTCGGTGGATGAGTGTTGAATGGGTCAACACATTTGAATGAAGGGAAGAGAGAGATTCTAGGAGAAGGAATCGGTCAATAGGTTTGAATGGGGAGTGGAGAGTGTTGGTGGAGAGAATGGGGATTTGGAGAGAGAGAGAAAGAGAGGTTGGCCAAATGTGGTGTGTGTGTGTGTGTAGGCTCGGTTTAGTGGTGTGAAGGGGGTGGCCGAATGTTTAATGATAGCTTAAGAGGGAGTGATGAGCATTTTCGGCAAGCTAGAAGGAACCAAAAAGCTTTCTTTAGTTCATTTCTTTTGGTCAAAACCGAAACACCATCATACCATTTGGTACATTTTCTCTTTTTCTCTCAAACGCCAAAAATAAAACACCTTTTAATCCTCTTCCCTCTTCTTCTTCTTTTGTTCTTGGCCGAAACTTACATTGCCCTTCACTCATCATTCATTTTCTTTAGCACTAGTCATCAAAGCTGAAACCCTCTGAAGCCACACCTTTTGCCAAAACCCTGCCATTTTCTTTTCTTTTGTTTCAAACACCTTAAACAAATCTCTCTTGGTAGATAGCACCTTTCTTCTCCATCTCTTTCTTTTCAAGAGAGAAATAACTTCGACATTTGGTAGGTTCTTTTTGGTTTAGCTGAATCCCTCTAGTCATCTTTGCATTCATTTCTTCCCTTGATTTCTTTGAAAAGGAAGCCAAAACTTATTTTTGTTTAGGCAATTTTTATTTTGATGGGTTAGCCGAAACCCTCTGACTTTCTTACTCTCTACTTTCAGCTCTTGTTTCAGTGGATTGTTGTTATCTATTTTCTCCCTTTCTCAATCAGTTCCTCTAGTGTTTGGGGTAAGTGTTTTCTTTTCAATGCAATCATCTCTTCTCTTGGTAAAGTGCCAAAGGCAGTAATGATATTCGTTCACTCTTGGCCGATTGTAGGGAGTTTGATCTTTGCTTTCTTCTGGCCTTTGGTCTGCGTTTGGAGTGTTTAAAGGGATAATCGATTCTAGTCGATTAAAGTACTCGAGCGGTGTAAGATTCAAACCTTCCTAATTTTTGAGATTTGTTGATCTAGGTAAGGACCCTTAACCCTGAGTGTTATTCTCTCTTATTCGAGTTCACTATTTTAATCCGGTCTAGTGACCAAGGTTTTGTTCATGGACTCGAATGTCAACCAAGCAAAAGGAGGGGTTGGACCCGTAGTCCCAGCCCCTAAGTTCAAAAAGCGTGCGATATCTGCTGTTCGAGATTGGCCACCGAGTTGTGGGCCAGCTTCTGAGCAAAATAGGACGCAGATAGCAGTAGTTTTTGCAAGCGATAATGTTGACATTGATAGCATAGTGTTGTGGGTAACCATGTGTGTAAAATTCACACACTTTAATATTATTATGTGTTATTAAATATCTGGCCTGAAAAGTCAAAATGGTTGGATGAATCGATGTTATGCCACTATGGGCATGACCGAAATACCAGGTAAGTACCTTCTTGTTTATGTATGCACTAATGATTGTATGCCATAATGATTGTGCACTTGATAACTTGTTGTATTTATTTGACACTTGTATGCATGGGTTGGATATGATGTTTAAGGGGAAGTGTAAGACTGTCACTAGTGGTTTGGTACCACACATGGGTTGGCCCCACATTCTTGATTCGTGACTAAGTCTCAGTGGTTTGGTACCACATAATGATGATTTCGTGACTCGTCCCAATGGTTTGGTGCCATAGTGGGTTGGCCCCACATATATGATTATTCGAGATTGTCACCAGTGGTTTGGTACCACAAGTGGGTTGGCCCCACATATGATATTTTGTGACTCTGTCACCAGTGGCTATGTGCCACATATGGAGTGTAGCGGATGAAGGGTTGATTGTAGAAATCCCTACGGTGTTATCGGTTGGTATGGGTGGCGTGTAGAGGATGGAAATCTAGGATTGGGTCGAGTACATTGCATCCATACTTGTACATGCTATTTTGAGTGGGCTAGCGCCCAATATGTGGCTGTGGCTTGGATCCATTTATGTGATTTAAGGGGGATTTACACACTGAGTCTTGGTGACTCACCCCTCTGCTTAACCTTGCAGGTGATCACTAAGACGTGGACTTGAGAGTCGGAGAGACTCGAGGAGGCCATAGCTTGTTATTTTCAGTAAACTTAGTTTCTTTTTAAGACGTTTTAATTTGGGGTTTTAATTGTTGTAAAAAGGCCTCTTAAATTACTATTGGATTTTACATTTCGTATTTAGTTATGACATGACATTGTTACATGTTTTAAAACATGAACGTTAAAATGGAGTTTTCAAAATAGAGGTAACATAAAACAACTATTTTCCCAAATGCTAAAAAAGATAACAATATAATGATGAGTTAAACTCGTTTCTTTTCCTTAAGTTACAAACCTTGATTTTCAAAACTTCACCTCAAACAAGGAAAAAAAAAGATAATAATATTTCAAACCTACAGTTTTTATCAGGATTTTAAAGTTTCTTTTCAAAACCTTTTCCCTGTGACATACCATATCTGGTCGTAACGTTTAGACCAAATTTGGGGTGTTATAATTTTGGTATCAGAGCTTAGGTTGCAAAACTCGAGCTTTAAAAATGGGCTTAACAATGTTTTACTAAGTTGGTTTAAACGATTTTTGGAAGGAATGGGTTGGTTGGAGCATGGCATCCGAGTCCGACGACACCCAGTTCACCCAGGTAAGTGTTTCAAAATATCTGGTGGTGTAAGTGTTTCAAAATATCTGGTGGTGTATGCATTAAACGATTGTTAATGTAAGAGAATATGGTTGTTTGCTCTAAGAGACTCAGATTATAGAGGCTGAAACTTTGATATGTGTTATGGAAACTACTCTCTGAGACTATTTCCCATAAAATTTCTCGGTATTAAAAAGTGTCATAAAACTTTTAATCAGATTAAGTAGCAAACATTAGTCATGAGCACACGAGGTCATAGACGTAATGTACGTGGTCGTGGTAGGGGCAGGACTACTATTTCAGAACCAGTAGGATCTGGTCATGGGTCAGAAAGTGAGATACCAGTGCCACCAGCAGTGGAAGTAGAATTTTAGGACCAAATAGGCGGGGATAATGTGGTGTCTCAAGCAATGCTACGGGTCTTGGAGAGAGTTGCTGGGGCAGGCATGGGTACTGGGGCTCGAAAATCTATGTCTGAACGACTTCGAGCCAATGAAGTAGAGATGTTTAGGGGTGTTTCTGGCGTAGCCCCTAATACAGCTGAGTATTGGTTAGAAGCAAGTGAGCGTATAATGGATGATCTGGACTTCACAGTGGAGAAGAAGTTGAAAAGGGTGGTGTCTCTTCTGCGAGATGAGGTGTATCAGTGGTGGCTCACGGTAAGGGATGGTACGATGGTTGATAATATCACCTGGGATTTCTTTAAAACAGCATTCCAGGGGAAGTACGTTGGATCAAGTTATGTGGATGCGTATCGTAAGGCATTTCTAAATCTGGTTCAGGGGAGTAAGTCAATGTCCGAGTATAAGGAAGAATTCCTACATTTAAGCCGTTATGCCCAGGGTATTGTGGCCACAGATCACGAAATGTGTGTTCGATTCGAAGATGGGTTGAGAGATGATCTGCGTGTACTGATAGCCCCACAAATGAAAGGGAATTCACTGTTCTTGTGGAAAAGGCTAAGATAGCCAAGAAGGTGAAGCGATCCAAAAGCGTAATCGGAAAGGAATAAAAATAAAAGGAATTTTGGTTCGTCAAGATCAGTTGGGCGGTTTCAGAAGAGGCCTAGGGTTGAGGGGTCGAATCGAGTTGTGAGACATGCAGTTGATAGTCAGCCTTCGAGGTGTGCTCGATGTGATAAATTTCATTTTGGTGAGTGTTGGGTTGGTAATAGAGGTTGTTTCAAGTGTGGGTCTACAGAGCATCAAATAAGGGACTGTCCACAAGAGCGGGGCAAAGCGCAATCAACAGGTCAAGGTTATGTTTAGTCAGGTAGAGGTGGTCAACAACCACAAAGAGGTCGAGGTCCGGTCAGAGGAGGTAATGGTTTTGGTCGTGGGCGTGGAGCACTAGGCAGAGGTGCTGGGGGCAGTGATGCAAGAAGACCTGGGTTGGTCTATTCAGCCAGACATCGAGAAGAGGGAGATGTACCTGACGTCATAACCGGTACGTTTCTTATTTATGGGTTGCCTTATACTGCATTGAGTGATATAGGATCAACACATCTGTATGTTGCTAGTAGGATATCTGGAACTTTAAGAATAGACTTTGAGATTGCCTCTAGGGAGATGACCGTAGTTAGCCCGCTAGGACAATCGGTAGTGGTGAACAAACTTTATAGGGAAGTACCTTTAGAAGTTCAAGGGATGGTTTTGCCAGCTGATCTGATGGAACTACCATTCAGAGAGTTTTACCTGATCTTAGGCATGAACTGGCTAGGGAGGTGTCAAGTGAATCTAGACTGTGCTGCCAGGCGCATGGTATTGATAACTCTCGAGGATGAAAAAGTGGTGGTAATAGGTGAGAGGAGAAACTATTTATCGAATGTGATATCTGCTATAAAGGCTGAGCGAATGGTGAAGAAGGGTTGTGAGGTGTTCATAGCCCTGGTTTGTGCCTTGGAGGGCAAGGATTTGGCCGTTGAAAATGTTAGAATAGTAAAGGAGCTTTTCGATGTTTTTCCAGAAGAGCTTCCTGGATTGCCTCTAGATCGAGAGGTGGAATTTGGTATTGATCTTTATCCGACGGACGGTGATTTGATCGATTGCTCCGTATAGGATGGTGCCTAAGGAATTGGTGGATTTAAAGGCTCAGATTCAGGAACTGTTAGATCGGGGTTTTATCTGACCGAGTGTATCACCTTGGAGAGCGCCAGTGCTATTTGTCAAGAAGAAAGACGGATCAATGCGTATGTGCATTGACTACCATCAGTTGAACAAGTTGACCATCAAGAACAAGTGTCCGCTGTCGAGGATTGATGACTTATTCGATCAACTAAAGGGGGCCTCAGTCTTTTCAAAGATAGATTTGCGGTCAGGTTATCATCAGCTTAAGGTCAAGGAGGCAGACATTCATAAGATGGCATTTGGAACTCGTTATGGCCACTATGAATTTTTGGTGATGCCTTTTGGTTTGACCAATGCACCAGCAGCGTTTATGGACATAATAAATCGGGTTTTTTAACCTTATGTGAACCGATTCATCGTAGTATTCATAGATGATATATTGGTCTATTCCAGATCGGAGGAGGAGCATGATTTGCATCTTTGTGTGGTCTTACAAACTCAGAGGGAGAAGTAGCTGTTCGGCAAATTCAGTAAGTGTGAGTTTTGGCTAAGAGAAGTCACATTTTTAGGTCATGTCATGTCTGCTAAGGGGATCAGGGTTGACCCCGTAAGATCAAGTGTCTTTGGATTGGAAGCCACCTAAGTCTCGTGGCGAAATCAGAAGTTTTCTTGGTCTAGTGGGTATTATAGAAGATTTGTTGAGGGGTTCTCCTTGATTGCAGCTCTATTAACCAAGTTGTTGCGAAAAGGAGTTCCGTTTGTTTGGTCTGACAAGCAGCAGGAAAGTTTTGAGAAGCTAAAGAGGATTCTGACGGAAGCTCTGGTGTTGATTCAGCCAGAGGCTGGGGAGGAGTTCGTGGTTTACTGTGATGCGTCACACACGGGTCTGGGATATGTGTTGATGTAAGACAGAAAGGTTTTTGCGTATGCATCTCTATAGTTAAGACGGTATAAGTTGAATTATCCCACGCATGACTTGGAGTTGGTGGCGGTGGTTTTTACTCTGAAAATCTGGAGACATTATCTGTATGGGGAGAAGTCCGTCATCTATACAAATCATAAGAGCTTAAAGTATCTCCTTACCCAGAAGGAATTGAATTTAAGACAGATGCGATGGGTCGAGTTGTTAAAGGATTACGATTGTTCGATCAAATACCATCCGGGTAAGGCTAACATGGTGGCAGATGCATTGAGTCGTAGGGTAATCTCGGATCGAGGCGATGTTTGCACATCTTAGCTTGTATGATGATGGGAGTTTGTTAGTGAGCTTGAGTGAAACCGACATGGATAAATTAGATTAAAGAAAATAGTTGTTAGATAATGTCTTAAGTGCTAGACTACTTCAGGTGCAGAATGGTGAGGTAGAGGATTATAGTCTTAGCAGTGATGGGGTTTTGTGTTTCCAAGGAAGGATTTGTATGCCAAAGGATTCAGAGTTGAGGCGTAGGATTTTGCAAGAAGCATATAGCAGCCCATACGCTATGCATCCTGGAGGAAGTAAGATGTATCAAGATTTGTGGGAATAGTTTTGGTGGCCGGGTCTGAAGTGAGAAATAACCGAATATGTGAGTAAGTGTTTGACGTGTCAGCAGGTGGAAGAAGAACATTAGTTGCCTTCAGGTTTGTTACAGCCGGAGAAGATTCCGTAGGGGAAGTAGGAAAGGATCACAATGGATTTCGTTAGTGGGCTTCCCCTTACACCTACAAAAATGGATTTGGTTTGGGTAGTGGTTCATTGTTTGTGAAGTCTACTCATTTCATACCGGTCTGAGTGGACTACTCTCTTGAAGTTGGCTAAATTATATATAGTAGAGATTGTAAGATTGCATGGGGTGCGATGTCGATTATCTCGAGATGAGACCGAGATTTACGTCAAGATTTTAGAAGGCGTTGCATCAAGCATTGTGTACAAAGTTAGATTTCGATATAGCATTTCATCCGCATGATCGGATAGGCGGTCGAGAGGGTAATCCAAATATTAGAGGATATGCTGAGAGGCTGTGTCATGGACTTCAGGGATAGTTGGGAAGAATTCTTACCATTGGCGGAATTCACTTACAATAATAGCTACCAATCGAGTAGCTAGATGGCACCGTATGATGCGTTGTATGGTCGGAAATGTCGCACTCCTACTTGTTGGACAGAGTTGGGTGAACGTCAAATGTTGGGTCCAAAATTGGTTTCTGAAACGGAAGACAAGATTAAGCTAATTAAGGCTCGATTGAAGGAATCTTCGGACAGAAAAAAGTCCTATGCAGATCTAAAGCGTAAGGACATTGAGTTTGGGACAGGTGACCAGGTGTTCTTAAAGGTGTCACCGTAGAAGAAAGTGCTTAGGTTTAGACGGAAGGGTAAGCTAAGCCCCACGTTTATTGGGCCTTATCAGATAGTGAAGCGTGTGGGACCAGTAGCCTATCAACTCGAGTTGCCTACAGAGTTAAGTCAGATTCACGACGTGTTTCACGTGTCAATGCTAAGACGTTATTGTTCAAATCCATCTCACGTGATGTCAGTGGAGGAGATCGAAGTGAGACCTAATTTATCCTTTGAGGAGGAACCAGTTTAGATTTTTGATCATGATGTCAAAGTATTATGTAGAAAAAGGGTTCCATTGGTTAAGGTTTATGGCATAATCACGGTTCTGAGGAAGCTACGTGGAAGCCCGAGGAATCAATGAAACAGCAATACCCTCATCTCTTTTGACCAGGTAATTTCGAGGCCGAAATTATTTTAAAGGGGGTAGACCTGTAACATCCTAAATTAGGGGCTTTTCATTTGATGTGTTTGTGTATGTGTGCTATGTCTAACACGTTAGTTTAGGGTACTTTAGGGTTCAGAAATGACCTAGGGGTAAGCCGGAGCCTTAGTAAAAATTTTGCTTTTAGGGTACTTTAAGGGAGAGCTGAATGGGATAGGACTTAAGGGTGACTGGTTCAGTGGTTAGACGCAAGAAGTGCTTTAGTAAAGTGGTAAGAAGGCACCACTTAAAGCTCAGGAAGGTGACGCCTCAGAGAAGCTGGCAGGAAGCAGGCTCGAGCTACGTGGATTCCCTCTTGGGGATTTCTTTTTGACGCCAAGGTGGGGGAGAGTCCTTTCAGCTTGGACTCTGGTGGATGTGTGTTGAATGGGTCAACACATTTGAATGAAGGGAAGAGAGAAATTCTAGGAGAAGGAATCGGTCAACAGGTTTGAATGGGGAGTGGAGAGTGTTCGATGGAGAGAATCAGGGGATTTGGAGAGAGGGAAAGAGAGGTTAGCCGAATGTGGGGTGTGTGAGTGTGTAGGTCCAGTTTAGTGGTGTTAATGGGGTGGCCAAATGTTTAATGATAGCTTAAGGGGAGTCTTGAGCATTTTGACAAGCTAGAAGGAACCAAAACCTTTCTTTAGTTCATTTCTTTTGGTCAAACGAAACACCCTCATACCATTTGGTACATTTTCTCTTTTCTCTCAAACACCAAAACCAAAACACCTTGTAATCCTCTTCTCTCTTCTTCTTCTTTTGTGCTTGGCCGAAACCTACATTGCCCTTCACTCATCATTCATTTTCTTTGCCACTAGTCATCAAAGCCGAAACCCTTTGAAGCCACACCTTTTGTCGAAACCCTGTCATTTTCTTCTCTTTTCTTTCAAACACCTTAACCGAATCTCTCTTGGTAGATAACACCTTTCTTCTCCATCTCTTTCTTTTCAAGAGCAGAACAACTTCAGCATTTGGTAGGTTCTTTTTGGTTTATCCGAATCCCTCTAGTCATCTTTGCATTCATTTCTTCCTTTGATTTCTTTGAAAAGGAAACCGAAACTTATTTTTGTTTAGGCAATTTTTATTTTGATTGGTTAACCGAAACCCTCTAACTTTCTTACTCTCTGCTTTCGGCTCTTGTTTCAGTGGATTGTTGTTATATATTTTCTCCCTTTCTCAATCGGTTCCTCTAGTGTTTGGGGCAAGTGTTTTCTTTTCGGTGCAATCATCTCTTCTCTTGGTAGAGTGCCGAAGGCAGTAATGATTTTCGTTAACTTTTGGCTGATTGTAAGGGGTTTGATCTTCACTTTCTCCCTGCTTTTGGTCTGCGTTTGGAGTGTTTAAAGGGATCATCGATTCTAGTCGATTAAAGTACTCGAGCGGTGTAGGATACGAACCTTCTTGATTTCTGGGATTTGTTGATCTAGGTAAGGACCCTTAACCCTGAGTGTTATTCTCTCTTGTTTGATTTCACTATTTTAATCCGGTCTAGTGACCAAGGCTTTGTTCATGGACTCGAATGTCAGCCAAGCGAAAAGAGGGGTTGGACCCATAGTCCCACCCTAAGTTCAAGTGTGTAGGATTATCTGCTGTTCGAGATTGGCCACTGGGTTGTAGGCCGGCTTCTAAGCAAAATAGGAGGTAGATAGAAGTAGTTTTCAAAAGCGATAGTGTTGACATAGATAGCATAGTGTTACGGGTAACCAGGTGTGTAAAATTCACACACTTTAATATTATTATGTGTTATTAAATATCTGGGCTGAAAAGCCGAAATGGTTGGATAAATCAACATTATGCCACTATAGGCATAACCGAAATACCAGGTAAGTACCCTGTTGTTTATGTATGCGCTAATTATTGTATGCCATTATGATATTGTGCACTTGACAGCTTGCTGCATTCATTTGACACTTGTATGCATGGGTTGGATATAATGTTTAAGGGGAAGTGTAAAACTGTCACTAGTGGTTTGGTACCACACGTGGGTTGGCCCCGCATTCTTGATTCGTGACTAAGTCTCAGTGGTTTGGAATCACCAGTGGTTTGGTACCACATAATGATGATTTCATGACTCGTCCCAGTGGTTTGGTACCACAGTGGGTTGGCCCCACATATATGATTATTCGGGATTGTCACCAGTGGTTTCATACCATAAGTGGGTTGGCCCCACATATGATATTTTGTGACTCTGTCACCAGTGGCTAGGTGCCACATATGGAGTGTAGTGGATGGAGGGTTGATTGTAGAAATCTCCACGATGTGATCGGTTGGTACGGGTGCTGTGTAGAGGATGGAAATCTAGGATTGGCTGGGTACATTGCATCCATACTTGTACATGCTATTTTGAGTGGGCTAGCGCCCAATATGTGGCTGTGGCTTGGAGCCATTTATGTGATTTAAGGGGGATTTACACACTGAGTCTTGGTGACTCACCCCCTCTGCTTAACCTTGCAGGTGATCAGTAAGACGTGGACTTGGGAGCCGGAGAGACTCGAGGAAGCCATAGCTTGTTATTTTTAGTAAACTTAGTTTCTTTTTAAAACGTTTTAATTTGGGGTTTTAATTATTGTAATAAAACCTCTTAAATTACTATTAGGTTTTACATTTTGTATTTAGTTATGACATGACATGATTACACGTTTTAAAACATGAATGTTAAAATGGAGTTTTCAAAATAGAGGTAACATAAAACAACCGTTTTTCCAAATGCTAACATAGATAACAAAATAACGATGAGTTAAACTCAAAAATTTCTTTTTCTTAAATTATAAACTTTGATTTTAAAACTTCACGAAACAAGGAAAAAAAAGATAATAATACTTCAAACCTACAGTTTCTATCAGAATTTCAAAGTTTCTTTTCAAAACCTTTTCCTATGACATACCAGATCCGGTCGTAACGTTTAGACGGGTTTGGGGTGTTACACATCATCCACAATCTCAATCGATGAATTGAAACATTCAATTCAAGCTTAAATATATGGAAATTCCATCAAAATCACTAAACAAGTTACCTTACCGAGATTTACAATCAGATGAACGACTTACAGATCAGAGTACATCGTCAGATCAATCAAACACACTGCATGTAAGCTCATAAGAGCTAATCCAATTGAAACACACCAGACAGAAGCTCGTAAGAGCTAATCCAACTGAAACACACCAACCAGAAGCTCGTAAGAGCTAATTCAACCGAAATACACAAGGGCGAAGCTCGTAAGAGCTAATCCAACTGAAACACACCAGACAAAGAGTATATGTAACACCCCAAACCCAGCCTAGACGTTATGGCCGAATCTAGCGATGTCACATGGAATGGAATTTGAATCGAATTATCAAGTTAAAACTATTTTCGTTTGTTAGCCTCTATTTATCTCTCGTCAATTTCAAAATTTTTTTACTCATTAATTTGATTTGCTTTAAAACATATTCTATAGCGGAAGCTTTAAAAATCGTGATATTCTAAGAAAATCGTTCGCGTTTAGGAAAACGATGTGTTTAGTAAACCAGATTTTCATTGGGTTTTGCAATTTAAAATCCATGGAACAATTAAAATCCCAAAATAAAGGCAAACAGTCCAAAAGTCCAAATGACATAAAAAATACTCCAAAAAATAATTGGAAAAAAAACCTTAGATGGAATTAAATCAATTTAATAGTTATGTGGTTACCGTGGAGTCCTCCACCACACCAATCCGTCTAAGTCTGGGGATTACCTGTACTGATAAATTAGAAAGGGGTGAGTTTATGTAAACTCAGTGTGTAATCCCCACAGAAGACATGCATACAGTCAAACACAACAAACAGTCAAATGTAGTCTATGCCTAAGCCCATTTCAATTTTAGTAGCAATTCGGGCCTTAACCCATTTCAATTTCAGTATCAGCTATGCATTAGGGCCTAAGCCCTTCACTGTAATAGTATCAGATATACATTAATCAGTAAACAGAGTCCTACCCAACCAGCCTGTGACATCCCAAAATTTGGCCTAGTAGAATTGGGCCTAATGGGCCTTGGGCGTAGGAGTGTTTAAAATTTTTGAGAACAAAAGAACGACATTATTTCAAGTTGGACTTATTAGGAAGGTGATTTTGAAAATTTACGGGGTTCTAGGAAGCTTGAGGTTCAAGTTAGGCTATAGGTCGAGAAATTAATTTATTTAATATAATTAATTAAAATAATTGATTAAATAATATTTATTTTGGGTAAATCTGGGTTTGATAAATTTATAAGTGTTGTATCAAAAGTCCTAGGAACACATATAATTGGACCCAATACATGAGAGGCCCAATCTAACCATTACATAACATGTTAGGGGTGACAACACTTGTAAAAAACAAGAATTTGTCGCCACCCCTCTACTCTAGTTAGATTAGGTTTGTAATTTCTATTAAAATAAAAAATTTAGTCAAGACTTATTCACCGAAGTCTTGTACTTTTCTCTATAAATAGAGAGCATCGATTAAACAATTGTGTAACACCCTCACTGGTCAAATTCGCTAGACCGAGTTATAAGATGCTACTACAACTACCAAAACATGTAACACCCCTAACCCGTATTTGTCACTAGAATAGGGTTACTGAAGCATTCTAGTACAAATAGAATAGTAAACCATTCAATTTGTACATCATGCAAACATAATCTAATTACATTTAAATATATTCATAACGTCCCTTAATCGAGCCCTCGTGGCCCTAAAAATACTATAGGAACAATTAAGTGAGTAAAGCGAAAACATTTGGAAATCTCAAGAAAAAGTTAGAAAATTTGAGCTGCAGGGTCACATGGCCAGTGTGGTGGTGGTAGTGTGATTTTCACGTCTAAGAAAAATGCCCATGTCTCATGTCATGTAGCATTGAAGCAGGATACGGTTGTGTCCCACTCGTGTAACTCTCGACTTAGGTCACGGCCAAGCCACACGCCCATGTGCCGAGCCATGTAACAATAGAAATAGAAACCTTTAAAACCTATATAGGACACATGGCTTTGTCACATGGTCGTGTGACACACACGGCTCAGACACACGCTCGAGACATGCCCGTGTCTTAGGCCATGTGGACAAGAAAATGGCCAAAATCAAGCCATTTCTCTCACCCAATTTCAACAAGTACATACAAGTCAAATGAACTTATGATCAAGGTACCAAAACATGCCAAAATATGCATAATAAGACCATTTCAATATACCATAAGTCCATTCAACTAATATGCCATTTCGGCACCTCAATCAAAACCAAGCATTCTTACTCACATTTTCATCAAAATGATCATATTTCATCCAAACAAACTTAACTAAATCCCATCTCAACACATAACCTAATTGACCACATTTCAACCATGCCCACACATACTACTTTGGTCATTTAAACCATGCATCAATTTGGAAATAAAAACACCAACCATCAAGACATCAAATACCAAAAGCACACTAACCATAATACCACATTTACAAGCCAAACATAACAACATCTCATCAAACACAATTCACCTATACATGCCATTATAACCTTGATCAAAATATCAAATCTATAGATATAATCTCTGGATAGTGTGATAAATCTCTGACGAGCTTCCAACCCGATCGAGCTTCTGATAATCTGTAAAGTGAAGGAAAATAACTATGTAAGCAATGAATGCTTAGTAAGCTCGTATGGATATTAAACATAACATTTCATCATATATATGAACTTTAAATGACAAATGTAAAGCTTTACCAATGCCACAAGATTTATCAAACTATAAAACTATCAACTCACATATACTTTCTAATCATAACATAATAAGATCTTATAAGTTGTTCTACATAATCATCAGTCTTTTCTTAAAATGATGAATCAATCCACTTACTTACTTTCCATTCCATTTACTTAGCATAAGCTTAATTACATTATCAATTTACGAATTAGTGTGATTATTCATGACATGGGTAAATTCACCTTTAGCATAAGTAAATTTCTCACATATAGGTAAGTCCTTTAATTCTTCAATCCTTTTATCTTATCACAATACATTTCAATTGTGAGCTTACCATATCATTAAATTTTCTCACCCGTTTCATTTGCATGACCTGAGACATAAATATAAACATCAACCATAACCACAAGCTTAATACAAGCCTAATCATCATCATTAATACACAAGTTAGTATATTTATACACAACTCTTTTGGGATCAAGAACATGATAAATTACTTCATAAGAAATTACATCTTTTGATTTATACTTCATAAGAAATTACATCTTTTGATTTATACTATCTTTTCATAAACATAAGCATATTTCTATTTGAACACTTACCATTTCAATATACCATTAAGATTAAGCATCATATAATCCAATCTTAAGCTTGGCACAAGCTTAAGTATTATCCACAACACATGTTAGTGCATCAACTCGCAAATCACTTTTTATTCTTTTTCTTTACTCTTTTCATTTACATAGTACAAAGTATAAACACAAAAATTAACCATATGTGCACCTTGTAACATCCTAAATTAGGGGCTTTGCATTTGAAGTGTTTGTGTGTGTGTGCTATGTCTAACACATTAGTTTAGGGTACTTTAGGGTCTAGGAATGACCTAGGGGTAAGCCAGAGCCTTAGTAAAAATCTTGCTTTTGGGCCACTTTAAGGGAGAGCTGAATGGGATAGGACTTAAGGGTGACTGGTTGAATGGTTAGACGCAATAAGTTCTTTAGTAAAGTGGCAAGGAGGCACCACTAAAAGTTCAAAAAGGTGACGCCTCAGAAAAGCTGGCAGAGAGCACATTCGAGCTGCGTGGATTCCCTCTTGGGGATTTCTTTTTGACGCCAAGGTGAGGGAGAGTTGCTTTCAGCTTAGACTCTGGTGGATGAGTGTTGAATGGGTCAACACATTTGAATGAAGGGAAGAGAGAGATTCTAGGAGAAGGAATCGGTCAATAGGTTTGAATGGGGAGTGGAGAGTGTTCGGTGGAGAGAATCAGGGGATTTGGAGAGAGGGAAAGAGAGGTTGGCCGAATGTGGGGTGTGTGAGTGTGTAGGCTCAGTTTAGTGGTGTGAAGGGGGTGGCCGAATGTTTAATGATAGCTTAAGAGGGAGTGATGAGCATTTTCGGCAAGCTAGAAGGAACCAAAAAGCTTTCTTTAGTTCATTTCTTTTGGTCAAAACCGAAACACCATCATACCATTTGGTACATTTTCTCTTTTTCTCTCAAACGCCAAAAATAAAACACCTTTTAATCCTCTTCCCTCTTCTTCTTCTTTTGTTCTTGGCCGAAACTTACATTGCCCTTCACTCATCATTCATTTTCTTTAGCAATAGTCATCAAAGCTGAAACCCTCTGAAGCCACACCTTTTTCCAAAACCCTGTCATTTTCTTTTCTTTTGTTTCAAACACCTTAAACAAATCTCTCTTGGTAGATAGCACCTTTCTTCTCCATCTCTTTCTTTTCAAGAGAGAAATAACTTCGGCATTTGGTAGGTTCTTTTTGGTTTATTTGAATCCTCTAGTCATCTTTGCATTCATTTCTTCCTTGATTTTTTGAAAAGGAAGCCAAAACTTATTTTTGTTTAGGCAATTTTTATTTTGATGGGTTAGCCGAAACCCTCTGACTTTCTTACTCTCTACTTTCAGCTCTTGTTTTAGTGGATTGTTGTTATCTATTTTCTCCCTTTCTCAATCGGTTCCTCTAGTGTTTGGGGTAAGTGTTTTCTTTTCAGTGCAATCATCTCTTCTCTTGGTAAAGTGCCAAAGGCAGTAATGATATTCGTTCACTCTTGGCCGATTGTAGGGAGTTTGATCTTTGCTTTCTTCTGGCCTTTGGTCTGCGTTTGGAGTGTTTAAAGGGATAATCGATTCTAGTCGATTAAAGTACTCGAGCGGTGTAGGATTCGAACCTTCCTAATTTTTGAGATTTGTTGATCTAGGTAAGGACCCTTAACCCTGAGTGTTATTCTCTCTTATTCGATTTCTTTGTTTTAATCCGGTCTAGTGACCAAGGTTTTGTTCATGGACTCAAATGTCAACCAAGCAAAAGGAGGGTTGGACCGTAGTCCCAGCCCCTAAGTTCAAAAAGCGTGCGATATCTGCTATTCGAGATTGGCCACCGAGTTGTGGGCCAGCTTCTGAGCAAAATAGGACGCAGATAGCAGTAGTTTTTGCAAGCGATAATGTTGACATTGATAGCATAGTGTTGTGGGTAACCAGGTGTGTAAAATTCACACACTTTAATATTTTTATCTGTTATTAAATATCTGGCCTGAAAAGTCAAAATGGTTGGATGAATCGATGTTATGCCACTATGGTTATGACCGAAATACCAGGTAAGTACCTTCTTGTTTATGTATGCGCTAATGATTGTATGCCATAATGATTGTGCACTTGACAACTTGTTGTATTTATTTGACACTTGTATGCATGGGTTGGATATGATGTTTAAGGGAAGTGTAAGATCGTCACTAGTGGTTTGGTACCACGTGGGTTGGCCCCACATTCTTGATTCGTGACTAAGTCTCGGTGGTTTGGTACCACATAATGATGATTTCGTGACTCGTCCCAATGGTTTGGTGCCATAGTGGGTTGGCCCCCATATATGATTATTCGAGATTGTCACGGTGGTTTGGTACCACAAGTGGGTTGGCCCCATATGATATTTTGTGACTCTGTCACGGTGGCTATGTGCCACATATGGAGTGTAGCGGATGGAGGGTTGATTGTAGAAGTCCTACGGTGTTATCGGTTGGTATGGGTGGCGTGTAGAGGATGGAAATCTAGGATTGGGTCGAGTACATTGCATCCATACTTGTACATGCTATTTTGAGTGGGCTAGCGCCCAATATGTGGCTGTGGCTTGGATCCATTTATGTGATTTAAGGGGGATTTACACACTGAGTCTTGGTGACTCACCCCCTCTGCTTAACCTTGCAGGTGATCACTAAGACGTGGACTTGAGAGTCGGAGAGACTCGAGGAGGCCATAGCTTGTTATTTTCAGTAAACTTAGTTTCTTTTTAAGACGTTTTAATTTGGGGTTTTAATTGTTGTAAAAAGGCCTCTTAAATTACTATTGGATTTTACATTTCGTATTTAGTTATGACATGACATTGTTACACGTTTTAAAACATGAACGTTAAAATGGAGTTTTCAAAATAGAGGTAACATAAAACAATTGTTTTCCCAAATGCTAACAAAGATAACAATATAATGATGAGTTAAACTCGAAACTTTCTTTTCCTTAAGTTACAAACCTTGATTTTTAAAACTTCACCTGAAGCAAGGAAAAAAAAGATAATAATACTTCAAACCTACAGTTTCTATCAGGATTTTAAAGTTTCTTTTCAAAACCTTTTCCTTGTGATATACCATATCTGGTCGTAACGTTTAGACCGAATTTGGGGTGTTATAATTTTGGTATCAGAGCTTAGGTTGCAAAACTCGAGCTTTAAAAATGGGCTTAACAATGTTTTACTAAGTTGGTTTAAACGATTTTTGGAAGGAATGGGTTGGTTGGAGCATGGCATCCGAGTCCGACGACACCCAGTTCACCTGTAAGTGTTTCAAAATATCCGTGGTGTAAGTGTTTCAAAATATCGGTGGTGTATGCATTAAGCGATTGTTAATGTAAGAGAATATGGTTGTTTGCTCTAAGAGACTCTGGGATTATAGAAATTTGAAACTTTGATATGTGTTGTGGAAACTACTCTCGAGACTATTTCCCATAAAATTTCTCGGTATTAAAAAGTGTCATAAAACTTTTAATCAGATTAAGTAGCAAACATTAGTCATGAGCACACGAGGTCATGGGACGTAATGTACGTGGTCGTGGTAGGCGGGACTACTATTTGTAACCGATGAGGATCTGGTCATGGGTCGAAAGTGAGATACCGGTGCCAAAGCGGTGGAAGTAGAATTTAGGACCAAATAGGCGGGGATAATGTGGTGTCTCAAGCAATGTTACGGGTCTTGGAGAGAGTTGCTAAAGGCGGGGCATGGTGTCTGGGCTCGAAAATCTATGTCTGAGCGACTTCGAGCCAATGAAGTAGAGATGTTTAGGGGTGTTTCTGGCGTAGCCCCTAATACAGCTGAGTATTGGTTAGAAGCAAGTGAGCGTATAATGGATGAACTGGACTTCACAGTGGAGAAGAAGTTGAAAAGGGTGGTGTCTCTTCTGCGAGATGAGGTGTATCAGTGGTGGCTCACGGTAAGGGATGGTACGATGGTTGATAATATCACCTGGGATTTCTTTAAGACAGCATTCCAGGGGAAGTACGTTGGATCAAGTTATGTGGATGCGTAGCGTAAGGCATTTCTAAATCTGGTTCAGGGGAGTAAGTCAATGTCCGAGTATAAGGAAGAATTCCTACATTTAAGCCGTTATGCCCAGGGTATTGTGGCCACAGATCACGAGCGCTGTGCTTGATTCGAAGATGGTTTGAGAGTGATCTGCGTGTGCTGATAGCCCCACAGCGGGAAAGGGAATTTACTGTTCTTGTGGAAAAGGCTAAGATAGCCAAGAAGGTGAAGCGGTCTGAAAGGCAGAATCAGGAAAGGAATAAAAATAAAAGGAATTTTGGTTCGTCAAGATCAGTTGGGCGATTTCAGAAGAGGCCTAGGGTTGAGGGGTTGAATCGTGTTGTGAGACATGTAGTTGATAGTCGGCCTTTGAGGTGTGCTCGATGTGATAAATTTCATTTTGGTGAGTGTTGGGTTGGTAATAGAGGTTGTTTCAAGTGTGGGTCTACAGAGCATCAAATAAGGGACTGTCCACAAGAGCGAGGCAAAGTGCAATCAACAGGTCAAGGTTATGTTCAGTCAGGTAGAGGTGGTCAACAACCACAAAGAGGTCAAGGTCGGTCGGAGGAGGTAATGGTTTTGGTCGTGGCGTGGAGCACTAGGCGAGAGTCTTTGAGGCGATGATGCAAGAAGACTTGGTCTATTCGACCGGACATCGAGAAGAGGAGATGTACCGACGTCATAATCGAGCGTTTCTTATTTATGGGTTGCCTTATACTGCATTGATTGATATAGGATCAACACATCCGTATGTTGCTAGTGGGATATCTGAAACTTTAAGAATAGACTCTGAGATTGCCTCTAGGGAGATAACCGTAGTTAGCCCGCTAGGAAAATCGGTAGTGGTGAACAAACTTTATAGGGAAGTACCTTTAGAAGTTCAAGGGATGGTTTTGTCGGCTGATCTGATGGAACTACCATTCAGAGAGTTTGACCTGATCTTAGGCATGGACTGGCTAGGGAGGTATCAAGTGAATCTAGACTGTGCTGCCAGGCGCATGGTATTGATAACTCTCGAGGATGAAAAAGTGGTGGTAATAGGTGAGAGGAGAAACTATTTATCGAATGTGATATCTGCTATAAAGGCTGAGCGAATGGTGAAGAAGGGTTGTGAGGTGTTCATAGCCCTGGTTTGTGCCTTGGAGGGCAAGGATTTGGCCGTCGAAAATGTTAGAATAGTAAAGGAGCTTTTCGATGTTTTTCCAGAAGAGCTTCCTGGATTGCCTCTAGATCGAGAGGTGGAATTTGGTATTGATCTTTATCCAGGGACAGTGCCTGTATCGATTGCTCCGTATAGGATGGTGCCCAAGGAATTGGTGGAATTAAAGGCTCAGATTCAGGAACTGTTAGATCGGGGTTTTATCTGACCGAGTGTATCACCTTGGAGAGCGCCAGTGCTATTTATCAAGAAGAAAGACGGATCAATGCGTATGTGCATTGACTACCGTCAGTTGAACAAGTTGACCATCAAGAACAGGTGTCCGCTGTCGAGGATTGATGACTTATTCGATCAACTAAAGGGGGCCTCAGTCTTTTCAAAGATAGATTTGCGGTCAGGTTATCATCAGCTTAAGGTCAAGGAGGCAGACATTCATAAGATGGCATTTGGAACTCGTTATGGCCACTATGAATTTTTGGTGATGCCTTTTGGTTTGACCAATGCACCAGCAGCGTTTATGGACATAATAAACTGGGTTTTTCAACCTTATCTGAACCGATTCATCGTAGTATTCATAGATGATATCTTGGTCTGTTCCAGATCGGAGGAGGAGCATGATTTGCATCTTTGTGTGGTCTTACAAACTCAGAGGGAGAAGTAGTTGTTCAGCAAATTCAGTAAGTGTGAGTTTTGGCTAAGAGAAGTCACCTTTTTAGGTCATGTCATGTCTGCTAAGGGGATCAGGGTTGACCCCCAGAAGATCGAAGCTGTGCTGGATTGGAAGCCACCTAAGTCTGTGGCAGAAATCAGAAGTTTTCTTGGTCTAGCTGGGTATTATAGAAGATTTGTTGAGGGGTTCTCCTTGATTGCAGCTCTATTAACCAAGTTGTTGCGGAAAGGAGTTCCGTTTGTTTGGTCTGACAAGCAGCAGGAAAGTTTTGAGAAGCTAAAGAGGATTCTGACGGAAGCTCTGGTGTTGATTGACCGGAGGTCGGGAGGAGTTCGTGGTTTCTTGTGATCGTCACACAGTGCAGGATATGTGTTGATGTAAGACAGAAAGGTTTTTGCCTATGCATCTCTATAGTTAAGACGGTATAAGTTGAATTATCCCACGCATGACTTGGAGTTGGTGGCGGTGTTTTTTACTCTGAAAATCTGGAGACATTATCTGTATGGGGAGAAGTCTGTCATCTATACAAATCATAAGAGCTTAAAGTATCTCCTTACCCAGAAGGAATTGAATTTAAAATAGATGCGATGGGTCGAGTTGTTAAAGGATTACGATTGTTCGATCAAATACCATCCGGGTAAGGCTAACATGGTGGCAGATGCATTGAGTCGTAGGGTAATCTCGGATCTGAGGGCGATGTTTGCACATCTTAGCTTGTATGATGATGGGAGTTTGTTAGCTGAGCTTCAGGTGAAACTGACATGGATAAATTAGATTAAAGAAAAATAGTTGGTAGATAATGTCTTAAGTGCTAGACTACTTCAGGTGAAGAATGGTGAGGTAGAGGATTATAGTCTTAGCAGTGATGGGGTTTTGTGTTTCCAAGGAAGGATTTGTATGCCAAAGGATTTAGAGTTGAGGCGTAGGATTTTGCAAGAAGCGTATAGCAGCCCATACGCTATGCATCCTGGAGGAAGTAAGATGTATCAAGATTTGTGGGAATAGTTTTGGTGGCCGGGTCTGAAGTGAGAAATAATTGAATATGTGAGTAAGTGTTTGACGTGTCAGCAGGTGGAAGAAGAACATCTGTTGCCTTCGGGTTTGTTACAGCCGGAGAAGATTCCGTAGGGGAAGTAGGAAAGGATCACAATGGATTTCGTTAGTGGGCTTCCCCTTACACCTACAAAAATGGATTTGGTTTGGGTAGTGGTTCATTGTTTGACAAAGTCTACTCATTTCATACCAGTGCGAGTGGACTACTCTCTTCAAAAGTTGGCTAAATTATATATAGTATAGATTGTAAGATTGCATGGGGTGCCAGTGTTGATTATCTCGGACAGAGACCCGAGATTTACGTCAAGATTTTAGAAGGCGTTGCATCAAGCATTGTGTACAAAGTTAGATTTCAGTATAGCATTTCATCCGCAGTCAGATAGACAGTCAGAGAGGGTAATCCAAATATTAGAGGATATGCTGAGAGGCTGTGTCATGGACTTCAGGGATAGTTGGGAAGAATTCTTACCATTGGCGGAATTCACTTACAATAATAGCTACCAATCGAGTAGCTAGATGGCACCGTATGATGTGTTGTATGGTCGGAAATGTCGCACTCCTACTTGTTGGACAGAGTTGGGTGAACGTCAGATGTTGGGTCCAAAATTGGTTTCTGAAATCGAAGACAAGGTTAAGCTAATTAGGGCTTGGTTGAGGGAATATTCGGACAGACAAAAGTCCTATGCAGATCTAAAGCGTAAGGACATTGAGTTTGGGGCAGGTGACCAGTGTTTTTAAAGGTGTCACCGTAAAAGAAAGTGCTTAGGTTTAGACGGAAGGGTAAGCTAAGCCCCACGTTTATTGGGCCTTATCAGATAGTGAAGCGTTTGGGACCAATAGCCTATCAACTCGAGTTGCCTGCAGAGTTAAGTCAGATTCACGACGTGTTTCACGTGTCAATGCTAAGACGTTATTGTTCAGATCCATCTCACGTGGTGTCAGTGGAGGAGATCGAAGTGAGACTTGATTTATTCTTTGAGGAGGAACCAGTTTAGATTTTTGATCGTGATGTCAAAGTATTACGTAGAAAGAGGGTTCCATTGGTTAAGGTTTTATGGCATAATCACGGTTCTGAGGAAGCTACGTGGGAGCCCGAGGAATCAATGCGACAGCAATACCCTCATCTCTTTTGACCAGGTAATTTCGAGGCCAAAATTATTTTAAGGGGGTAAACCTGTAACATCCTAAATTTGGGGCTTTTCATTTGATGTGTTTGTGTATGTGTGCTATGTTTAACACGTTAGTTTAGGGTACTTTAGGGTTCAAGAATGACTTAGGGGTAAGCTGGAGCCTTAGTAAAAATTTTGCTTTTGGGGCACTTTAAGGGAGAGCTGAATGGGATAGGACTTAAGGGTGACTGGTTGAATGGTTAGACATAAGAAGTACATTAGTAAAGTGGCAAGAAGGCACCACTTAAAGCTCAGGAAGGTGACGCCTCAGAGAAGCTGGCAGGAAGCAGGCTCGAGCTGCGTGGATTCCCTCTTGGGGATTTCTTTTTGACGCCAAGGTGGGGGAGAGTCCTTTCAGCTTGGACTCTGGTGGATGAGTGTTGAATGGGTCAACACATTTGAATGAAAGGAAGAGAGAAATTCTAGGAGAAGGAATCGGTCAACAGGTTTGAATGGGGAGTGAAGAGTGTTCAATGGAGAGAATCAGGAGATTTGGAGAGAGGGAAAGAGAGGTTAGCCGAATGTGGGGTGTGTGAGTGTGTAGGTCCAGTTTAGTGGTGTTAATGGGGTGGCCAAATGTTTAATGATAGCTTAAGGGGGGAGTGCTGAGCATTTTCGGCAAGCTAGAAGGAACCAAAAAGCTTTCTTTAGTTCATTTCTTTTGGTCAAAACCGAAACACCCTCATACCATTTGGTACATTTTCTCTTTTTCTCTCAAACACCAAAACCAAAACACCTTGTAATCCTCTTCTCTCTTCTTCTTCTTTTGTGCTTGGCCGAAACCTACATTGCCCTTCACTCATCATTCATTTTCTTTGCCACTAGTCATCAAAGCCGAAACCCTTTGAAGCCACACCTTTTACCGAAACCTTGTCATTTTCTTCTCTTTTCTTTCAAACACCTTAACCGAATCTCTCTTGGTAGATAACACCTTTCTTCTCCATCTCTTTCTTTTCAAGAGCAGAACAACTTCGACATTTGGTAGGTTCTTTTTGGTTTAGCCAAATCCCTCTAGTCATCTTTGCATTCAATTCTTCCTTTGATTTCTTTGAAAAGGAAACCGAAACTTATTTTTATTTAGGCAGTTTTTATTTTGATTGGTTAACCGAAACCCTCTAACTTTTTTATTCTCTGCTTTCGGCTCTTGTTTCAGTGGATTGTTGTTATGTATTTTCTCCCTTTCTCAATCGGTTCCTCTAGTGTTTGGGGTAAGTGTTTTCTTTTCGATGCAATCATCTCTTCTCTTGGTAGAGTGCCGAAGGCAGTAATGATATTCGTTAACTCTTGGCTGATTGTAGGGGGTTTGATCTTCACTTTCTTCCGGCTTTTGGTCTGCATTTGGAGTGTTTAAAGGGATCATCGGTTCTAGTCGATTAAAGTACTCGAGTGGTGTAGGATACGAACCTTCTTGATTTCTGGGATTTGTTGATCTAGGTAAGGACCCTTAACCCTAAGTGTTATTCTCTCTTGTTTGATTTCACTATTTTAATCCGGTCTAGTGACCAAGGCTTTGTTCATGGACTCGAATGTCAGCCAAGCGAAAAGAGGGTTGGACCCATAGTCCCAGCCCCTAAGTTCAAGAAGTGTGCGGTATCTGCTGTTCGAGATTGGCCACTGGGTTGTAGGCCGGCTTCTAAGCAAAATAGGAGGTAGATAGAAGTAGTTTTCAAAAGCGATAGTGTTGACATAGATAGCATAGTGTTACGGGTAACCAGGTGTGTAAAATTCACACACTTTAATATTATTATGTGTTATTAAATATAAAATTTGAAAAGTGAAATGGTTGGATAAATCAACATTATGCCACTATAGGCATAACCGAAATACCAGGTAAGTACCCTGTTGTTTATGTATGCGCTAATTATTGTATGCCATTATGATATTGTGCACTTGACAGCTTGCTGCATTCATTTGACACTTGTATGCATGGGTTGGATATAATGTTTAAGGGGAAGTGTAAAAATGTCACTAATGGTTTGGTACCACATGTGGGTTGGCCCCGCATTCTTGATTCGTGACTAAGTCTCAGTGGTTTGGAACCACCAGTGGTTTGGTACCACATAATGATGATTTCGTGACTCGTCCCAGTGGTTTGGTACCACAGTGGGTTGGCCCCACATATATAATTATACGGGATTGTCACAAGTGGTTTCATACCATAAGTGGGTTGGTCCCACATATGATATTTTGTGACTCTGTCACCAATGGCTAGGTACCACATATGGAGTGTAGCGGATGGAGGGTTGATTGTAGAAATCTCCACGATGTGATCGGTTGGTACGGGTGGTGTGTAGAAGATAGAAATCTAGGATTGGCTGGGTACATTGCATCCATACTTGTACATGCTATTTTGAGTGGGCTAGGGCCCAATATGTGGCTGTGGCTTGGAGCCATTTATGTGATTTAAGGGGGATTTACACACTGAGTCTTGGTGACTCACCCTCCGCTTAACCTTGCGGTGATCGATGAAGCGTGGACTTGGGGCCGAGAGACTCGAGGAAGCCATAGCTTGTTATTTTAGTAAACTTAGTTTCTTTTTAAAACGTTTTAATTTGGGGTTTTAATTATTGTAATAAAACCTCTTAAATTACTATTAGGTTTTACATTTTGTATTTAGTTATGACATGACATGATTACACGTTTTAAAACATGAATGTTAAAATGGAGTTTTCAAAATAGAGGTAACATAAAACAACTGTTTTTCCAAATGCTAACATAGATAACAAAATAACGATGAGTTAAACTCAAAAATTTCTTTTTCTTAAATTATAAACTTTGATTTTTAAAACTTCACCTGAAACAAGGAAAAAAAAAAGATAATAATACTTCAAACCTATAGTTTCTATCAGAATTTCAAAATTTCTTTTCAAAACCTTTTCCCTATGACATACCAGATCTGGTCGTAACGTTTAGATCGGGTTTGGGGTGTTACACACCTGTCATCCACAATCTCAATCGATGAATTGAAACATTCAATTCAAGCTTAAATATATGGAAATTCCATCAAAATCACTAAACAAGTTACCTTACCGAGATTTACAATCAGATGAACGACTTACAGATCAGAGTACATCGTCAGATCAATCAAACACACCAGACAGAAGCTCATAAGAGCTAATCCAATTGAAACACATCAGTTATAGAAGCTCGTAAGAGCTAATCCAACCAAAACACACCAACCAGAAGCTCGTAAGAGCTAATTCAACTGAAATACACAAGGACAAAGCTCATAAGAGCTAATCCAACTGAAACACACCAGACAAAGAGTATATGTAACACCCCAAACCCGGCCTAGACGTTATGGCCGAATCTAGCGATGTCACATGGAATGGAATTTGAATCGAATTATCAAGTTAAAACTATTTTCGTTTGTTAGCCTCTATTTATCTCTCGTCAATTTCAAAATTTTTTTACTCATTAATTTGATTTGCTTTAAAACATATTCTATAGCGGAAGCTTTAAAAATCGTGATATTCTAAGAAAATCGTTCGCGTTTAGGAAAACGATGTGTTTAGTAAACCAGATTTTCATTGGGTTTTGCAATTTAAAATCCATGGAACAATTAAAATCCCAAAATAAAGGCAAACAGTCCAAAAGTCCAAATGACATAATAAATACTCCAAAAAATAATTGGAAACAAAAAAAACCTTAGATGGAATTAAATCAATTTAATAGTTATGTGGTCACCGTGGAGTCCTCCACCACACCAATCCGTCTAAGTGCAGGGATTACTGTCTTGATAAATTAGAAAGGGCGAGTTTATGTAAACTCGGTGTGTAATCCCCAGAAGACATGCATCTGATCAAACACAACAAGCAGTCAAATGTAGTCTAGGCCTAAGCCCATTTCAATTTTAGTAGCAATTCGGGCCTTAACCCATTTCAATTTCAGTATCAGCTATGCATTAGGGCCTAAGCCCTTCACTGTAATAGTATCAGATATACATTAATTAGTAAACAGAGTCCTACCCAACCAGCTTGTGACATCCCAAAATTTGGCCTAGTAGAATTGGGCCTAATGGGCCTTGGGCGTAGGAGTGTTTAAAATTTTTGAGAACAAAAGAACGACATTATTTCAAGTTGGACTTATTAGGAAGGTGATTTTGAAAATTTATGGGGTTCTAGGAAGCTTCGGGTTCAAGTTAGGCTATAGGAAAATTTTTGTGTTTATGCATTTAAAGGGGAGAAGGCAAGTGGCATCTAGCATAAGGGAATAATTGGGCAACTGGCTAGCACAAGAGGAGCTTGTGGCTTAGTGGCAAGTGGTGTGAATGGCAAAGGGGAGAGCTTGGGTTTGAATCCCACCTAGTGCACTTATTTTGGATTAATATTTTTGGTGCTTTAAGGTAAGTGTCGACCAAGCTTTATATATAGTAAGGGAAGACTTTTTATTGATGGAAAGGAGGCTAAGGAATATGGTAAGGAGGAAGATAAGGGGAAAAAGAAGGAAAGAAATGAAAGAAAAGGAAAGAGAAGGGAACATGTTGGCCTATAGTGAGGAAGATGTTTTGGAAAGAGTTTTGGTCAACACCTATCTTCTTGGTAAAGATGATACAAGGTTTTGGTAGGGAGAAGGAAGGGAGCCGAATTTTGCCTTTAGCCTCTATGCAAATTTGTGCTTGTGAAGTTTTCATTCTTTTTGAATAATTTTAGTGTTTTCTTTTCCAACTTCCTTTTCTTTTGCTTTAGCCGAAACCATCTAGCACACTTTCTCTATCTTTTCTTTTCTTTTACAACCTATCTCTTTTCTTCTTCGACATTTTGAGGGCCGAATCAATCCATCCTTTGCTACTACTAATCTTTCTCTTAGACTTGGTTTCGGAAGTTGATTGGTAATTGGGAAATTAGGCCGAATATTGGTGGTAAGATGTTACTCTTTATTTCGATGTTTTACACCGCTCATGTGATTCTATTTCATGGTGATGATATCAACTCCTTGCTCTTATGGAAGGGCCGAATATTGGATGAAGGCTAACCCCTTTGGTACATCACTTATTTACTTTAGGAACTCGTTGCAATAGCCAAAGTGCAAGGCTGGATTTTAGAACCTAGTAGGGAAGGATCATGATTGTGGGGGCGACGAAGAGTGGTTCTTTAGGAAATCTGAATAAGGTGTGTTGTAACACCCCTTGCCCAGGTTCTACGCCGGAACCAGGCCCTAGGGGTTACCATACTAAAACCTCATGATGCCACTTAGGCTTATTGTGACTACTAACTTAAGCCACCTTTACAACTTCGTTTTAGACTTACGAAGTCTCACTCATATTCCCGAGGGCTCTTGTAACATCCCGAAATTGGGCCTAGAATAATTGGGCCCATTGGGCCTTGGGCACGGGAGTGTTTAAAATTTTTAAAAATAAGAGAACGGCAGTAGTGCAAGTTGGACCTATTAGGTGAGTGATTTTGGAAGGTTAGGGGGCTTTTATGAAGTCCGGGTTCAAACTTTGGCTTTAGAAAAATTTTGGTTTTAGGTGAAAAAAAACCCTGGAGTTGGTAGGTAGGCTTTAAGAATAAAATGTGGAGAAAAATGATACAAGTGGAGTGTGTGGTGTAGTGGCAATGTGACGCCACATAAGAGACAAGGGGGTGATGCCACAAGGAAGGAAGGAGGTCCAAGGTTCAAGTCTTGGCTCTTGCATTTTGGATTTCTTTTAAATGTACTCTAGAATTTTGCCATAGGGTTATATTTAGTTGCATGATTTTAGACACAAGAAAGTGAGTGGTCTAGTGGCAAGGTGTCATTAAGGGTGCAAGGGAGCTTGGGTTGAATCTCATGACAAGCAATGGAGTATTTATTTTTTGATTGACGAGAAGAGTTTGAGTTGGATTTAAACTCTACTAATGGAGGGATCCCACATTGGTAAGATACAAAGAAGGAAGGTGATAAGCTAGCTATATATAGAGCATTCTATGAGGAGAGTTAATATACCTTGGTGGGCGTTTGGGTGCAGACCTAAAGGATAATCGCCAATAGTAGCGAAGGAAGGGCTACTATAACGTGAGGTGCACGGTAAGGTTACGGTGAGGTTTTGGTTTCCGATAAGTGTATATTAAGTTATGATTAATCATTAGGTGATGCCGATTGTAGGTTCGTGACTAAGGGGTTTTACAACGCGTGGTTACCAGGTGTGTACAAACACTACACACACGATATCGGCAATGCCAAAAAGCCAAAAAGTCAAAAGTGGCTAAATGGGCCCGGTGGGCCCTGAGGCTAAGAATTGATGAAATGGTTTGGTTGGTTATACGAATTGAATTAGTCATGCATGATACATGAATTGGATTTGTTTTGGGCCTAATAGGCCATATGATGAGATTTGGGCCTAATGGACCGTAAGGATGTAATTTGGGTTTGATGAGCTTTATCGGGACGTAGACATATATGTTAGGGTTTATGGACCTTAGGTATATTTGAACAACTCTTAAACTCCATAAGACTTTCTAATAATTAAACATGTCCGTAAACAAGTCGCTGGGTTGGAGTGTGGCAACGAGCATACGCATGTCTAGGATTGGATCTAAGGAGAGCTTGGTACTTAAGTGGCCCTAGTGGCCCACCTCCTCTTTTCTGGAATCCTACCTGGTGCGTAGTGTCTGTTCACTTTAGCTGCGAAGACTTGTTGATGGGCCAAAGTTCATAACTAAAATTCAAGAGGGACCAAATACCCTTATATTTGTTAAATTACTAAAATACCCTTATATTGGTAAAGCACCAAAATACCCCTATTTGCGAAATTACCAAAATACCCCCAGTTTGTGAAATTACTAAAATACCCCCAATTTTTAAAATTACCTAAATAACCTCGATTTGTGAAATTACCAAAATACCCTTGATTTGTAAAATTACCAAAATACCCTCGATTTGTGAAATTACCAAAATACCCTCAATTTATAAAATTACCAAAATACCCCTAGTTTGCAAAATTACTAAAGTACCCCTGATTTGCAAAATTACCAAAATACCCTCAATTTGTGAAATTACCAAAATACCCTCGATTTGTGAAATTACTAAAATACCCTTAATTTGCAAAATTACCAAAATACCCCTATAGGGTAGAATTACGAAAATACCCTTAGTAGGTAAATTGTGAAAATACCCTTGGTGGGTAAATTACGAAAATACCCTTGGTAGGTAAATTATGAAAATACCCTCGATGAGTAAAATGACCAATATGCCCCTAGAGGGAAAAAATGACGAAAACGCCCCTACATGTTATATGATTATTCTTGTATGTGATTTACGATTGTTATCGTATGATTATTATTGTATGTTGCATTCATGTGTTATTATGTTGCATGGGGATGGGATCATTCGAAGGAGGAAGTGCAGATAGGATCGTATGGTCGCTTGACGACTGTGGATCCACCGAAGGCTTTAGCCATCGGCGACTATCTTTGCCCGATAAGTTAGTGCCGCAACCGGTGCTACATAAGGAGTGTAGGGATGGGTGGGTCGATTAAATCCCCACAAGAGTGTAGGGTTGGATAGGAGACGGAGTGCAGGGTTGGTATGGGCATTAATGCATTGCATATGTGGTTTTATTTGAGATGGGCTCAGGCCCAGATAAATATGATTTGTGACATTTATGGGTTAAGGCCCAACTGAGGCTTTTATGGGCTAAGGCCCAATTGCCACCGTTTGAAATGGGTTTCGGCCCAAACTGTTGTGATTCATGTTCTTATTGATGAGGGTTATGCACACTGAGTTTTCGTAAACTCACACCCTCTTTTTAATATTTTTTCTCAGGTAATCCTCGATGGCGGTTTGACGTGCTAGAGGACTCGGAGATGGCCACACTACGAGCAGTTTTGGACTCTAGTATTTTACTTATTTTTAACTTGGGTTAATATTTTATAATAAGGCCTCTCTTAAATTCTGGTTTTATTTTTGGATTTTTAGTTTGTTATGTTTTAAATCTGCTAAACTTTGTATCATGGTTTTCCAAAACAATATCTGCTTTCAAAATACTACGCTTTCGCGAATAGGTCGTAAACATCACATTTTCATAAGTTAGCCATTTTAATTTAGTTTTTGCAACCAACAAAGGTTTTTTAATAACTTTTTAATAAATGTCAATTAATAATAAACAAACACAAACTGGGACTTTAGTTTTTAATATCAAGAAAGGTTTTCAAATGGAACCATGGTTTCTCGAAAAGCACCCCAATGTGACACGCTAGATTTGGGCCTAACTTCTAGGTTGGGTCTGGGGTGTTACAGCTCTCGAGACTATTACGGAGCTTTTTCTATTCTTAAATTTTTATCTCTTTTATTCTGGGTTCACACGCCCAAGCATTTTGAGACACGCCTGTGTGTAGACACACACACTACCATGTCCCCAAACTGTGCTTAAAACTTGAGCATTCTGACAAATGCTCCACGGCCAAAGGACACCCGTGCTAGTCCAGAGGCATGCCCGTGTACCTCTAAGCCACCCTCGTGTCCAATGCCCGTGAGGAGCTACTGACTTGGTCCACACGGCCCTGACACGCCCATGCTCAAACCGTGTGTCTTACACGGCTCATGCACACGGCCGTAGGACTCACCCGTGGTTTATTCTTTCCAGTAATAATAATAAGGTGCAGGGTATGCACGGCCTAGACACACTCTCGTGTGTCTAACCATGTAGGCACTTAGAGGCTATCTACCAAGCCTTCTACCACTCTCAATTGCATACATACATATACTAATTCAATGGGAACTCACATCACCAACTAAAATACATGAATTTATACATTTGATTCATGAAAATAAGGTTTTCCTCCCATACAATTACAACAACTTAAGCCATCCTCAATGGCCATACACATTTAAACTATAAACCCTCTTAGGCCAACACAATTAAGCACACTAACAACATCTCAATCAACCTTAAATTCTAGCCCTATACATGTCATGACTTAATAGACTTGATACCTCATACGAAGTGCATAGATGTGAAAACATCTTGGCGATCTCCAATCCAAGCTAGCTAAAATAACCTATAAGAGATGTGGAAAGAAGAGGAGTAAGCAATAATGCTTAGTAAGTTCATCTGCATAAATTGACAAACACTGATATCCCTTGAATATACATGACTACAAGTTATTATAATAAGCTTTCCTCGTGAGCTCATGGTTACTTACTCAACCATTGTTGAAACTTACTCATTTAATATTTTACCACACTCTTACCCTATCACGAGCCAACTGCTCGTGCTAAATAGCATTCATTCCTACACTGATCACCATTTAATCATATGAAACAACACATCAACCATCTAAATAAATCGTTCATACTACTAATCTCTCAGTGGTTTCGTATTTAGCCTATGACTAAATCTCTAATGGGGTGGTATCGCACACAGCCACCATTCATAAATACTCATGGTGATTTAGCACTTAGCTCACCAATCATTTATAGCGATGGTATCGTACTGACCCATCGATTTCTAATGTATCGGTGGTAACGCATACGCCCACTGTGGCAATATAATTAATGGTATCGCATACGACCCATCAATTAATAGTTTATCGGTGGTAACGCATATAGCCCATCGATAATGATATAGTTGTTGTGAACGCATACGACCCATCAACAACTATCAATGAGGTGCATTTGCACAAGCTCACCATTACTATACATTCACAAATATTTACCCGATACATTTCTCAAATTCAATTGTTCATCAGGAACATCCTCACTTACTATCATTCTTACTTGACTTTCTACGATACTCATTCGCATTCACGCAGTACAACAATAAATCTATCTCATGCAACTAATGTGCATTAACAACATATATCCCACTAGGGGTTCATCATATATTGAATTCATCTCAATTTAGTCCTAGCACTACCTTGTAGTTCTCTTGGTACAACCACCTACATTCAAATTGTTAAATAACTCTCTTGAGTCCCATGCACATATTTCTCATTGATATCATACCCCCAATAGGGTCTTTCACATATTAACATATCGATGACATGTCCTTGTCATGGTCTTATACGAACTCCTACACCAAGACCATACTCTAATATGGTCTTACTTGAGGCTTTAACCATCATCATAACATTCTATATACATTTTCCATTACTCTTAAATTCAATTATTTTGACATCTCATCAAGGATGTTTCATACATTCACAGTGTAAATCTACTTTCCATACAACATTGGAATAATAAATTATCTCATACATAGTCGCAACAATCGCACATGAACTTACCTCGTTGTTGAAATAGCCGAAAATGACTATTTGCCCACATTTCTCTTTTCATCTATTCTAGGTCCGAAACTCATTTTCTTTGATCTAGAACAATGAAATTTACTGATTTATTCATTTATAAATTAGAAAATACCATAATATACACTTTAGGAAAAATAACCATTTTTCCCTACATTTTGGCAAAATTATAATTTTACCCCTAGGCTCGTAAATAAATTTTTATCATATTTTCTTGTTAATAAAGCCTAGATGAACATTTAATCCTATTATAACTATTCATAATTTCATCTATTTCATGCCTTAATGAACAAATTATAACTTTTGCATTTTAGCCCAAATTAGGTGTTTTCATAACAACACCTTTCACAAAAGTTGTTTCTCATCACTTTGACATTCATTTTCTTCCATAAAAAAATCAGCAACCAACATATACTCTTTCATGGCAAGTCCCTAGAATCCTAACCATATTGCAAATTAGTCCCCTCATTAGCTAGTTTAAGCTTTGGGGACTCCAAAAGTACAAAAATTATCAACTAAAGCCATCAAAATCACTTACTTGAAGAGGAGGTGAGTTGCTGAAATTTTAAGCTTCAAAAACCCCCTTGTTGCTGCCCATTTTCGGTGGAGAGAAAATGGAGAAAAGATGATAGCTTTCTTTTCTTTATTTTTCCCTTATTTTATTCCTTAAGTCAACTAATGTCACCAACCCTTGTCTAATTTTAAATTTCTTGTCCCCTTGACTGTCAATCACTTATAAGAAGTCATAATTGCACTTTAAAGACCTCCAACTCACATTCTATAACTATTTGGTACTTCTACCAAATAAAATAGGACTTTCACACTTTATGCGATTTAGTCCTTTTTCACAATTTAGCTAGAAATTGCTAAAATTAAGGCACCAAAATTTCCATACATCCTTATAAACATGTTTTAACACATTGAATAACATGAAAAAAATTTCTCTAACCTCGAAGTAGTGATTCCAAGATCACTATTCCAACTAGCCCCTAAATCGGGTTGTTACAATTCTCCCCCTCAGGGATTTTCGTCCTCGAAAATCTTATCAGGAGGATTTTCTACCAACATTCTTAAAACATTTCCATAAATTCTTCAAAATCACAAATTCACTTATCCACAAGTTTTCTCTGACAACAATCTTTAAGCTATCATACATAAGGTCGAAGCACCACTTGTGACCTAGGTACTTATTTCTCCCGGGCATATACTCAATGATCCACTAATATGGAACTCTTCACAAATTCGAATAATCATTCGGATCCTTATATGTCGATTTACTACAACTCGAATGTCATTTCCCCTTCTTGGGAATTTTGTCAAATCACACTGGAAATCTATAAGGTTTTACCTCACTTTCTCATTAAAGCATTCACCAACCATAAATAATCCTAAATTGAATGCTTTTAAAACTCATCTTTCTGTGGTCAACCACTTCTGACCATAAACTCATTCATCTCGTGAAAAGTACTCTATTGTCGAACATTTATGCACATAAATGCATTTCCTTATCCTTGCATTAGTAGATATGCCACTACTAAATCTCATTCCAAAATTCTTTTGATAAGTTCTGGATTCATCATTATTCCAGTTCTATTTCGAAGAAATATCAACAATAGAAAACTTATGCAACCCGTATTTTACCATCATAAATAAACTAACTCGGAGCTTATTCGAAAATACCATTTGTTCTCTCACTCCTCAACTCTTCTGTTCTGAAAAGAAAACTCGTTCTTGACATTAATCTCACTGAAATTAAGATATTACCAACTAAAATTCACCGAGTAACCAACTCGCATGGCTTAACTTGGATCTTTCACTCAACACCCATACTAGGTCTACTATCTGGTAAGTATAATAAAACTATACCCACTATGGTAATGGCTCAAGTCGTTTCCACTATCTCAGCATCATAAGATGTTCCTACTCAAGAAAATTCAAGAAAATACTTATCAATTTTCCAATAGATCATAACAACACATACAATTTTCATACAGATACAAAAAAGATCGTCTCAGGATTACCAATCTAGCAACTATTTTTCTCAATACAGACTGAACTCATTACTAAAATTTTCAATCAATAATTCATTCTATAGTCTCAACTCAACCATCATTGTTTAAACATTTCGATGAGCATATCTCTGTAATATACTTCCTACTCACGAATACACAAAATTATTCTCTTTACTGACTCATGTGTGAACATACACAGAACTTGAATCATATCTCAATACAATAATCTACTCTTTTCTCCACACAGAGAACATTTTCTAGGACACTTTCATTTGAGTTTCTTTTGCTGTGCTAATCTAAAACTTTTACTAGCATCGTACCTTACAACATTAAGGACATCTTGATCGAATTTATTGACTCCATTTAGCATATTCAAAAACCCATTGTACAACATGAAACTTGGGATTCCACTTCTCATACTAGAATCACCATGAATTTTTTCCTCAAAATACCTAAATAAGGTTACGAGGAGACATAAGAATATCAATTTAAGAAGATCTCAATAGACACACACCTCAGGCTTCCTACTCACTTGAGTCAATAGCCCGACTAACTTTCTCTTGTTCATAACATTGTATAATCAATACAATCGTTAAAGCATTCGAACATACTTTCTTACAATTGCCTTCATTAAGCACCTACCGTGCCACACATCGTACTCCTTTCTTCATGACTCGTTCATAAATGCCTATTTTTACCCATTCACATGGCTTTAGTAAAATTTTCTTTTTTACCCCAAGACTCATCTATGTGTCCCATTAATCACTAGGGATAGCCATAGACGCATTTTCATCGTTGTTCATATAGGTACAAAACCAATGCCACATCCTCGAGGTGGTCTTATATGGAATCATCCATAAATGCCAATGCCATATCTCGGATAAGGTCTTATTTGGGCTTCTACATCAAGTATCGATGCCATATTCTAAATATGGTATTATACGATTCTCAAATCCATTTTCAAAGCCATTTTCTAGATATGGTCTTATATGGAATCATAACTTGGTGCCGAGGCCATGCCTCGAACATAGTCTTATACAGGACTTTATCTATTTCTTATCTAAATGGTAGCCCTTTTTAGCATAGTCCCCTAGGACTCCAACTTCATGTTCAACAACAATTACTCTACCTAGTAAAGTATCATGTATCAACGTGATACAAAGCATTTTCAAAATGCTAGCACGAATACTGCATTAATCACATACAAATTTACTCAATTTGACTCTCATAACATCTCATCATAATTCAGCGATGGTAAGGAGGGTGAGGTCACAGAGCCTCTTAACTTGACTCTCGTGAGTACATGTATATGATTTACGATTCATCATTAATAAAATATCATCATAGTCATAAAACTCATCTCAAGTGAGTTTTCACATTTATCACGTTACAATTGTTTCTATCACAAATACATTAGAATAATGTATTCACTTACTCAAGTTCTACATTACTATCTACTTGATTCCTCAACATTTAATTCTACTTTCTCTTACCGTCACTTATTATTTAAAAATGTCTTACAGATTTGAGTACGTTGTTTACTTGATTACCATAGTCCAACTATGGTCTTACTCGTGTGTTATCCTCATAGCCCAGCTATTACTTTACATGTCATCACAATGCCATAGCCTCGCTATGGTCTTACACGAAATCTCATGTTAATACCAATGTCATATCCCTGATATGGTCTTATATGGAACTCATGTCAATGCCAATGCCATATCCCGGATGGTCTTACTTACACATATCAACGCATATCAATGTCCTGCATGGATGCCATGTGCCACGGTCCAACCATGGTCTTATTCATCTTTTCATCGTTGAATGACCGTACTCATTTGCTACATTCTAATTAAGCAAACTTCTCAGTTTTAGCTCTCATACCACAATATGGGTGGTTTATTGCTCTTACTGCTTCTCACATACATCATGGTACTTACTATTCTCATGTTTGTGAGGTAAACAAGGTACTTATAACACTTGATCAAAAAGATCAGTATGCTTTACTATAATAAACATAATCTCATCATCACAATTCATAACATAAATTACACTTGTTAGTCAACCTTAACTAGCATGACATAATATCAACTTTACTACTACCTTTCTTGCTATCTCATTTAAGCTTTACTCTTTTGCCTGATGAATTACTATGAATAATCGAAGATACCAAATCTCGTCCCACATAACTCGATGCCAAAGCCATATACTAGATATGGTCTTATATGGAATATCTCTTCTTTAATCAATGCCAAGCTTTCCTTGGACTTACATGATAACTTGCTAAATTCCAATGCCATGCCTTGTCTTGGCCTTAAACAGACTTTCTTATCTCAAATGGTAGATCAAGTATCCTAGAAAATTTATCTTCAATCGGGACTTACTCATACTTAATCTCATTTCTTTTTTTTTTAAATCATTGAACATTTTCGTAGAAATAATGTTCACATAGCAACATCACAAGCAGTTCAACGAAATGTTCATGAAACTTGGAAATCGTGCAACTTATTGAAATTAGCTTGGTTGGAATCATCACTGTCTTAACAAAACAATTTTGTTAAAGCCGAGAGACATCACACTATCACGGTCCACATATGGCATGTATACCTAGACTCTTACCTTTGCTAGGTTAGTCCTAGAACCGACTAAACCATAGCTCTGATACCACTAAATGTAACACCCTTGCACGGGTTCTACACGGAACCGGGTTCAAGCATTCTTGTACTAAAACCTCATGTCGCCACTTAGGCTTATTGTGACTACTAACTTAAGCCACCTTTACAATTTTGTTTTCGACTTACGAAGTCTCACTTATATTCCTGAGTGCTCTCGAGACTATCACGGAGCTTTTTCTATTCTTAAATTTTTATCTCTTTTATTCTGGTTTACACGCCCGTCCATGTTGAGGCACGCCAGTGTGTAGACACACACACGCCCATGTCCCCAAACCCTGCTTAAAACTTGAGCATTCTTCCAAATGCTCCACGGCCAAAGTACACTCCGTGCTAGTCCAGGGACACGTCCGTGTACCTTTAAGCACCCCCGTGTCCAATGCCTGTGGGGAGCTACTAACTTGGTCCACACGGCCTTGACACGCCCATGCTCAAATCGTGTGTCTTACACCGCTCATGCACACGGCAGTGGGACTCACCCGTGATCTATTCTTTTTAATAATAATAAGGTGCAGGGTATGCACAGCCTAGACACACGCCCGTGTGTCTAACCGTGTGGGCACTTAGAGGTTATCTACCAAGCCTTCTACCGCTCTCAATTACATACACACATATACTAGTTTAATGGGAACTCATATCACCAACTAAAATACATGAATTTATACATTTGATTCATGAAAATAAGGTTTTCCTCCCATACCATTACAACAACTTAAGCCATCCTCAATGGCCATACACAATTAAACTATAAACCCTCTTAGGCCAACACAATTAAGCACACCAACAACAACTCAATCAACCTTAAATTCTAGCCCTATACATGCCATGACTCAATAGGACTTGATTCCTCATACCAAGGGTGCATTCGATAGTGTGAAAACATCTCCGTGATCTCCAATCCGAAGCTAGCTAAAATAACCTATAAGAGATGGGGAAAGAAAAGGAGTAAGCAATAATGCTTAGTAAGTTCATCTGCATAAACTGACAAACATTGATATCCCTTGAATATACATGACTACAAGTTATTGTAATAAGCTTTCCTCGTGAGCTCATGGTTACTTACTCAACCATTTTTGAAACTTACTCATTCAATATTTTACCACACTCTTACCCTATCACGAGCCACTTGTTCGTGCTGAATAGCATTCATTCCTGCACTGATCACCATTTAATCGTATGAAACAACACATCAACCATCTAGATAAATTGCTCATACTACTAATCTCTCAGTGGTTTCGCACTTATCCCACGACTAAATCTCTAATGGGGTGGTATCGCACACAGCCCACCATTCATAAATACTCATGGTAATTTTGCACTTAGCTCACCAATCATTTATAAGTGATGGTATCGCACACAACCCATCGATTTCTAATGTATCAATTGGTAATGCACACAGTGCACCTATGGCAATATAATTGATGGTATCGCACACAGCCCAACAATTAATAGTTTATTAAGTGGTAACGCACACAGCCCATCGATAATGATATAGTTGACGATAATGCACACAGCCCATCAACAACTATCAATGAGGTGTATTTGCACAAGCTCACCATTACTATACATTCACAAATATTTACCCTCATACATTTCTCAAATTCAATTGTTCATCCGGGAACATCCTCACTTACTATCATTCTTACTTGACTTTCTACGATACTCATTCGTATTCACGCAGTACAACAATAAATCTATCTCATGCAACTAAGGTGCATTAATAACACATATCCCACACGGGTTCATCATATATTGAATTCATCTCAATTTAGTTCTAACACTAAGTTGTACTTCTCGTGGTACAACCACTTACATTCAAATTGTTAAATAACTCTCTCGAGTCCCATGCACATATTTCCCATCGACATCATACCCCCAATAGGGTCTTTCACATATTAACATATCAATGACATGTCCTTGTCATGGTCTTATACGAACTCCTACACCAAGACCATATTCCAATGTGGTCTTACTCGAGGCTTTAACCATCATCATAACATTCTATATATATTTTCCATTACTCTTAAATTCAATTCTTTTGACATCTCATCAAGGATGTTTCATACATTCACAGTGTAAATCTACTTTCCATACAATATTGGAATAATAAATTATCTCATACATAGTCGCAACAATCGTACATGAACTTACCTCGTTGTCGAAATAGCCAAAAATGACTATTTGCCCACATTTCTCTTTTCATCCGTTCTAGGTCCAAAACTCGTTTTCTTTGATCTAGAACAATGAAAGTTACTAATTTATTCATTTGAAATTCATAAAATACCATAATACACACTTTAGGCAAAAAATGACCATTTTCTCCTACACTTTGGCAAAATTACGATTTTGCCCCTAGGCTCATAAATAAATTTTTATCACATTTTCTTCTTAATAAAGCCTAGATGAACATTTAATCCTATTATAACTATTCAAAATTTCATCTATTTCATGCCTTAATGAACAAATTATAAATTTTGCATTTTAACCCAAATTAGGTGTTTTCATAATAACACCTTTCACAAAAGTTGTTTCTCATCACTTTGACATTCATTTTCTTCCATAAAAACTCAAAAATCAACATATACTCTTTCATTTCAAGTCCCTAGAATCTTAACCATATTGCAATTAGTCCCCTCATTAGCTAGCTTAAGCTTGGGGGACTCCAAAAGTACAAAAATTATCAACTAAAGCCATCAAAATCACTTACTTGCAGAGGAATTTAAGCTTCAAAAACCCCTTGTTCCTGCCCATTTTTGGTGGAGAGAAGATGGAGAAAAGATGATAGCTTCCTTTTCTTTATTTTTCCCTTATTTTATTCCTTTAGTCAACTAATGTCACCAACCCTTGTCTAATTTTAAATTTCTTGTCCCCTTGACAGTCCATCACTTATAGGAAGGCATAATTGCACCTTAAAGACATCCAACTCACATTCTATAGCTATTTGGCACTGCTAGCAAATAAAATAGGACTTTCGTACTTTATGCGATTTAGTCCTTTTTCACAATTTAGCTAGAAATTGCTAAAATTAAGGCACCAAAATTTCCATACATCCTTATAAACATGTTTTAACACATAGAATAACATGAAAAAATTTTTATCTAACCTCGAAGTAGTGATTTCGAGATCACTGTTCCAACTAGCCCCTAAATCGGGCTGTTACATGTGTAATCTTGTACCCTTCCGAATACATGTTTGTAATGGTGTGTAATCCCACACCTCTCTGAATATTTGCATGAAATGTTTTCTCATTCGGTCTAAAGATCAAAAAATCAGAAACTGGAATTTGTGATCACTCGGGCGTGCATATGTTCGTAGTGGAAACCATATTTTGCAATGAAATAGTTTTTGGTTAGCAGCAGAGATGTTATTTTGAAAAATCATGAAAAATAGGAGAAAGTGAATAAGATATATAATTAAATCTTATTGTGTCTATTTTTATATGAAAGAAACAAAGTAGGAGGAGGAATTTTATATTCTGAGATATTTTAATTTTAGTGAGACTAGTTCTGAATGACTTCGTGGTTCCCTGTTTTGTCTTGGAAAATTCATTCAAAATTTTACAAAGTGAATTATGAGTTATAATTTATATGTATAGATTCCTTAGTGAGTATGGTTTCAATAGAAATAGGTTGGAGCAACATATGAAAACCGTAGAGTGAGATATTTGGATTTAAGGTAAGAGAGGTTAGAACCATTGGTCAGTGAAACAGGGGAAACTTTAATGAATAAACTGTACTAAATGGCTAAGCCAAAAATTCTGGAAAAATTGTAGTAAGAATATATATGAGTCTAGTTTCAAGGAAAATTTAAGGATCTAAATTTTGAGTTTCTAACTCGAGTTATAGTCAATTTAGTCAACATGAAGCAGATGGACAGTTTCAATTTTTATGCCCTAAATTAGTAGTTAAGTTCGGGGTTGCGAAATTATGAAAATACCCTCGATGGGTAAAATTACAGATATACCTTTGGGTTGTGAAATTTATTGAAATGCCCTAATGGGCCAAATTACAAAAATTCCCCTATTGTGAGAATTACGAAAATGCCCCTAATGGGCCGAATTACAAAAATGCCCCTAATGGGCCGATTTGATAGATTGCCCTAATGGGCCGATTTGCAAAGTGTTATAATGAGCCAAATTTTTGTAATGAATCTCTGAATTAATGATTGTTCTTTATATTTATAAATATCATGATTTACTATGTATGTTGCATTTACATAATTTTGCATGGGATGGGAAAATGTTGGAGAGAAGTGATTCGCAATGTTTGTTAATATGATTCACTATGATTCTGGTGGCTTGGCCACAATCAAAATATGTTATAAATGGCAAAATGCCTGTGATTGGTGTGTTTGGCGGGGTGGGTTGACTTGATCCCCACAAGTGTGATGGGATGGTACAGGGTGGTGTGTAGCGGATGGATTACTAAGATGGGTTGGGTTGCATACATTGCACACATATATATATATATACTGTTATGTAAATGGGCTTCGGCCCAAGATTATGCTAAATGGGCTCTGGCCCAAGATTATGCTAAATGGGCTCCAGCCAAGATATCGCTTTTACGAGTTCGCACTCAGGTGGATGACAGTAAGGATTATGCTTTGAGTTCTTGTAACTCACCCTCCTTTCTTTCTTAATCCTTGTAGGTAAATCTCATTGGCGAGGACTTGGGCCCATGGATGACTCGATGGAGGCCATACTTGAAAATAAATGTTTTAAACTTTAGTAAATTAATTTTCGCTCTATTTCGTTACTTTTATTATGTTGGGTTTAAACTTGTAATAAGGCCTTGATAAACTTTAATTTGCTTTATGTTTATTATTTTTCTTAAAATTTTTTAACGGGATTTTTTTTAAATCATTGATAATGGTTTTTCCAAAATAGATTAACAAATGGATTTTATAACTAACTTTTACAAATATTTTTAACTTGGAAATTTTCTCTTGAATTATCAATGATATTTTTAAAAGTCACAGTTTTATAAGATCTCTAGTTCAACTTATCGATTTATCAATCAACCTTGGAGGTTAGTAGTACTTTATCAAATTTTCAAATCAAACTTGTTTTCTCGATTATAGCAAAACAACACCAATTTTAGTACAAATAAAAATGATTTAACATGTTTTTCTCATGTGACATGTCAGATCTGGTCATAACGCATGGGCGGGGTTTGGGGTGTTACACAGCCTCTACACACCATTTCCGTCCATCCCTACACTCCATGTGGGGCTTAAAACACCCACCCATCCCTACACTCCAAGTAGTACCGAATGCGACACATAATTAGTAAATTAGAGCTGAGCTACCAGATGATAAGCTTAAGAGCCTTTCAATACACTTCCCCAAAATTTCAACATGCCAACCCAATGCAATGCAACATACAGTATATGACATGCTAATACATGGATATCAGTTATACATACAGTTCAGTATTCAATCTTATAATCTTCATGCTCAGTACATACATCATACATATAGTTCACGCATTTAAGGGTCTAAGTAGTGCTTACCAACCCTACAGTAGGTTCACAGTCGACTTAGGCGACCCTTGCAACCTTAGAACACATTTCAGTTAAATGGGCTCACAAGCCCATGTGGCCTGCCCATGTGGGCCCACACGCCAGTGTGGCCCATACAGCCCAATTTGGCCTTGGTGGTGTGGATCACACGGCCTGGCCAGAATCCCACACACTTGTGTGGATTACTGTGTGGACCCACACACCCGTGTGGCCGACACGGCACAAATCAATCTAGCCCATGCGTCGCACACGACTTACCTGGTCATCACACGGCCGTGTCTTGCGCACGGCCTGGCCTTGTCAATCACACGCTCATGTTATGGCACACGACCTACCACACGGGTGACCACATGCCCGTGTGGCATCGAAGGTGGGGTTTTTGACTTTTTTTGAAACCCTATTTTTTGTGTTTTCGGGTGCACACCTGTTTCATTTATGAAGCGACTACAACTCCAAGCCCTCCAGAACCTAAGAAACAATAATCCATTGACCACTTAGCGATCATTTAACAATTTAACTCTTAATCCCGAAATAACACAAGCGACTTACCATCGAAAAAGCAAGTTTTGACATGATTCCAACTGTCAGAGGCACTCTCTTTCACCACCGCCTTCTCCTATACCAAAGAAATCATCGATTACCACCACTTATCGGCAATCATAAAGATTGCCCAAAATCAAAGAAAATCAAAAACATGTTGACAATCACCCAACTACTTACCAAACCGAAAAACGAAAACTATGAATATTGAATGCACAAACTATGAAAAAGTAAAAAGAATGTCATAGAGATTTGGGATTTTCAGCAGAGAGATAAAAGGGGAAAATTTTTCAAAAGAAAATAAAATCATGGATATACCCACATATCCCTAATTTCACTCTCCCACTAAACCACTTCTCGAATTCCACTTCCGCCCAAACTCTCTCCCAGTACTGAGACAAAAATAATTACTGACGCTCACGCAGGCCTTCAAACACAGGACCTCCACACAACACACAGACTCCCTTACCACTCGAACCAGCAGGCTCATTCTGATATGGTTTTACATATAATTAAATATAAGTCTATTGAACAACTAAAGGCTTAAGTCAAAAAAATACAAAAATTAGTCAAAGCTAAGGCTTGAACTTGGGACCTCTCACACACACCCAGAACACTTAACCACTGAAGTAAATACACTATTTTGTCACATTTTAACAGAAACATAAATAAGAATTTTGGGGCGTTACAGTATAACACGAGAGTTCGCAACAAATGATGAACCTTAGTTTACTCGGGTAATATACAGATATCTCCTCCAATACCATCTCCACTCAAAACCCCATAACACGCCAAATCACGATTGTACTTTATCCCGTGTTCAAACCAATCCAAACATCAAATTCAATAATATTTCACAAATATTCTTTCATCAACAACAATTGAATATATCATCTGTATCATCTAAATTATTCAACAATTCATATAAACTTTATGTTTTAAACCATACGAACTTACCTAGGTAAATTACAGAAATGCAAAGTACAGGGGCATTTTGGTAATTTTTTATTCTCCTCGATTTTCCACTTGATCTTTATCTAAATTAATAATTTCATTCAATTTATTAATTTAAATGAAATTATTAATTTAGATAGTAAAACAATTCATTTTATGCAATTTAGTCATTTTTAACATTTTTAAAAAATTACCCTTAACATTTTACTTTTATTCAATTTAGTCCTTGATACTAAAACATGCAATTTAACCATTTTTCCCAAATTCAAGCTTAGTCAAATGTTCATGGCCTCAAATACAACCCACCTTTGTAATAATTTTACAAAAAATCCTTGTATTTTTACTATTTCAACGATTTCATCCTTAATTAGTAAAATCATCAAAATTACTTAACAAAATACTTTTAAATATCAACAAACACTTCAAATTCATCATTTAACATCTAAAATCATATAAATTCATCAATAGAAACATTCAATATCTTTAACAGTTTCAAAATCAAAGGTACAAGCTAACTGGACCTAGTTAAAACGATCTCAAAAACATAAAAATTATTAGAAATGGGGCCAAAACGAAATTACATGCATCTTCAAAGAGAAAGCGGAAGCTTGAACCTTCCATGGAGTTTTTCTTCTTTCAATTTCGGTGAAGAAGACATGAAAAATGATGATAATAATTTTTATTTTTATTTTATTTAATTTAATTATAAAATTACTATTTTAACCATATTAAAAATCATCCAAATTTCATGCTTTACGATTTAGTCCTTTTAATTAATTTACTACCGAAACATTAAAATATCTTAATGAAACTTTAATACCACCTTAATGACACTCCGTAAATATTTATAAAATTATTTACGGCTCAGTTTATAGAAATGAGGTCCCGATACCAATTTTCTAAAACCATTTGACCTTAGGGTCTTACCACTTGAACTTAATTAATCATTCATATCACATGAATTACCATGACAAAAAAACTTTTTAAAACAATATTCGACTCATAAATATTAACTAATAATATTTACAAGACTTACTTGTTGGATTTGTGGTCTCGTAACCACTGTTTTTGACACCATTGAAAAACGGGCTGTTGCAGAACATATACACATCCATATACATTTTCAATTAATAGCAACGACTACCACCATCAACCTTTAGAGATGAAATCATGATTAATTAACATTTAATAACATTAGAAATGGAATTGTTCGAGAATAAGGACCAATCTAAAAAGTTTTGAGAAATAGCATAAGAATCGATACCGAATCAACAGGTATCAATATTAGTGTGTTAAGTATCGATACGAACTAAGTATCGATATAGTTTTAGCTCCTTGCTAATTTTTCTTAAAACATTTTATCCATACCTTGGTAGAGATATCAATATTTTTATCACAAGTATTGATACTCGTGATTGGGTATCGATACCAAATTTGGTTACTATCGATTTTTGAAAATGTTTCGTTCTTATGGTATCAATATTCTGTCCTAAGTATCGATATTTTTACTCAAAATGCTAAAAATTTCAAAAGTTAAAATGTTCTTCATACTCAAACAATATTCTTACTTAACATACAACTAATGTCTAATTTAACTGAACCTATTAACACCTTTTAACCATTTTCCATGCCATATCAATAAGTTTTCATTGAGAATACCTAACATTCATGATCAACCTCAATATCAAACATCAAAATGTCCAAAAAGAAGTTCAAAAGAAACATCAACATTCCATATGTCCAATCCTAAAATAGTAATAATTAAAATAATGATAATAACTATAACTATAACTCTAACCAACGTTTCCTTTATTCAAAGTGTCTAAAAATTATATATCACCTACTCAAAAGTTATTACTTTGCTTAGATCACTTCCTTTTCCACTCCACTCACACCGAAAGTGCAATTTATCTACAAAATTTTGACGTGGAGTGTGTAAACTTAAATAAGCTCAGTGAATCTAATTACCACAAAGCATACACAACATCATAATTTAAGCAAGAGCATACTAATGGACATTCACAACCATATTTTCGTCAATTCAAAATAACATATTTGTGCTTCATTTGGAACACCCCTAACCCGAAACCGTTGCTGGGATAGGGTTAAGAGACATTACCAAACAATCGAATCATTTCACATTCCATTTATGACACAAAGTCAATCATCATCATAACACATTAAGATATAATCAAATAGTCCCTTATTGAGGCCTTCAAGACCTCAAACTCATGCTAGAGAGGGTCGGGACTAAACCGAACACTTACAAAAGTTTTAGAAATTTCAAAAATTCAACAAGTCTGTTGAGGCCACACACCCTTGCCACCAGGCCGTGTGCCTCATAAGGTCACCAGACACCTCCATGTGTCCAGGCCGTGCCAAAATAGAGCAAGCATTCTGGCTTCTCCACACGGCCACCAAGCACACCCATATGCCATGGCCGTGTGCTCTTAAGCTCTCTTAAGCTAGATACTGACTTATGCCCACGGCTAGTTAACACGCCCATGTCAAGGCCGTGTACTATTAGGCTAGATCCTGTCATTCTCCCGCTATAACGCCCCAAAAGTTAGGGGTTGTAATTTTTTCTTAATTCCAAGTTGTGCTTGCTCAGCTAACTATTTGGGTGTATTTTGGGAGTCCTAAGGAGGGTTGGGCTTGAGTTTGAGCCTGGGAAAAATTTTAGATTTTGGCTCTTTAGTAGAGAGGGTTGTTGGCAGAAGGGCTTAGGTATAATTATGTGCATTTACGATTCACAAGTTGAGCATGTGACAAGATGGTTGTGGCGTCAATGGGAGAGCAAAGAGGGAAGGGGTTCTAATCCCACAAGCTGCAAACAGGAGCTTTTATTTTGTGACTTGAGAGGGGAGGAATTAGAGTTCGGATCAAACTCTTCAAGGGTGGTTGAAGACTTGGTCAATAGATTTGAATGGGAGGCTAGGAGTGTTTCAAGGAGGAAATGGTGGAGTGAATCAAGGAGTTGATGTGTGTGGGAGTGTTGGCCGAAAGTGGGAGTCTAACTAAGGGGAATTTGGCCAAGGTTGGTCATTTGGGGTGTGCATATTCAGTTTGGAGAGGGAAGAGTGTGCCGAATTTCTTTTGGTTTTTTTTTGGGAGTTGTTGCATTTTGGGTATCCTTCTCTAGCATTTCGGTCAATCTCTTCTCAATTCACCTTGCTTTTCTTTTTCTTCCTCCTTCATTTCTTCGGTTAGGTGCCGAATTGGTAAGCCTTTTCTCTTATTTTCTTCCCTTCCTTCTTTTCATTTCCTTCTACCTAACTGATCGTTTCTTTTCTTTACCTCTAAGTCGAAGCTACACTTCTTCCTTTTAGATTCCTCTTTAAGCCGAATACGGTTCTTCTTGAAGTGTTGGCTCTCCTTTTGCTGGCCGAGCCTTGTCTAAGTCAAAGCTACATACCCTTTTCCCCATCCTAAATTCCTTTTGTTCTTTGTTGTGAGGGCCAAAACCACTTGTTGCTCCTCTCTTCACCTTGCAGAGTCAGCCGACTGTGTAGGCTGAATCTATCTTCTTCCCTTTCTCTTAGTCTTTTCGAATCCTTCAATTTTGTGGTAAGTGGCTATGTTAGCCGAATCTTGGCCTGGCTTTTTTTCTATGCTCGGTCCTTTATCTCTCAAGCTGAAAAGCTGTTATGTTTTAATTGTGGCCGTGGGTATTGTATAGCTAACACCTCCTCTTCATTTAAGTCGCTGCTAGGGACTCGATTTGCTTAACCAAGGAGCCGACTGAACACTCTTCTCTTGTAGTAGATCTCTTGTTCGGTGGTAAGTAGCGCTAGTTGATTAATGATTTCAATCGTTGGAGATGTTTTATCAAGGGTTAAGATTAATGGGTTAAATTTGTTGATTTCATAGGTTCTTAATCTTGGGAGCTTCAACCTACAGTCGTAGCTAGGTGTGTAATTTCACACCACTGCTTAATCTGATATGCTATGTTTCTATGAATCGGCTAAAAGCCGAAATACCGAAAAGTCGGATAATCGGTATCTGAGATCACTTGAGCATGCGAGCACACGTAGTAATAAATCAAGCTATGAACGTTGACGATGGACCTTTGGGAGTGCCACGATCTTTTCGTGGGCTTAGGCCGTAATGGGCCTTGTTGGGCCGTAGTGGGCCAAATGGGCCTAGTGGGCGAACGGGCCCACAAGGGTGAAATGGATGGTAAGTGCAGATGATTGATGCGAATGCTGAAGTCTGAGTAATCGAGATCGAATGAAAGTTGAATGGGCCACATAAGCGTGGGCCCATTTAATGAATTGGATTATAGGCCCCACTACACCATAGTGACCAGAAAGGGAACCTGTGTTGTTTGAGGCGATAGTAGGCCTTCAAAAAGGCTATTAGAGGACTAGAAATTATCGAAATACCCTCGGTGGGTAAAACTATTGAAATACCCTTGATGGATAAATTACCGTTTTACCCTCAACCGATCAGATGGCCATTAGGCCCTTAGAGGTAGTTCTAGTGATGTATGTCTATTTTGTTTAATTGATTTTGATGTGATATGCTACATGCATTGATTTAATATGACATGACATACTGCATGGGTTGGGTTATGGATTTTCGAGGAAGCACTGTACTGGTGGCTCTGCCACATTATACTATTTTAGTGGCTTTTACCACGTTATACTGATTTAGTGGCTCGGCCACGTATACTATTATTAGCAGCTAGTATGCATTATTGGTGTGCTGGTTGGGTGGGTTGACTTGGTCCCCACAGGTGTGTTGGTTGGTAAGGTGGTGTATTGGTTGGATTGGGTTGGGTACATATTTATTTTGCATATCATAAGGCTTCGGCCCAGACTGTTACTGAATAGGGCTTAGGCCCAGATTGATACTATATGGGCTTGGGCCCAAATTGTGTTAGTAATAAGGGGATTACACACTGAGTTCTCGTAACTCACCCTTTTTCTTTAACTGTGCCGGTAATCCCCAGCCTTAGAGGATTTGGAGTCGCGAGGGACTAAGAGGTGGCCACACGTTCTGTAATTTCTTGGGGTTGATTTATTTACTTATTTTAATTTTTGGGTTAATAATTTTTGTAATAAGGCCATTGGAATTGTTTTTAACTTTTATTGGTATTTCTTTACAAACTGCTAGATTACTAAAAACGAGTTTTAAAACAATACCTACTGTTTTGAAAAATATCACATTTTGCAACTGTTTAAACCAAACTTCTAAAACAGACAAGGTTTTATAATCAAATAATAGATGCATAATAATACTTCTGGAAGGGAATGATTTCGAGTAAAACTCGTTTTGTTAATAAGAAACAAAAATCAAGATTTTTAAACGGTAGAAAGTTTTAATTTGTAGACAAGTTTTCCAACGAACACAAAGTTTTCAAACAACACCGACGTGGCAAGCTAGATCTTGTCATAACGTCTAGGCCGGGTTTGGGGTGTTACACCCACAGCCATTAGGCACGCCCGTGTGCCATAACCATGTTGGCAAAATAGGCAATATGCAAGGCCAATTTGCCATCCACACAAAGGTCAAACCTACAAGCACATTTAAGCATAATTCCACACATAATTTGGCAACCAATTCCATATCAAGTGATTGACATATCATCTCATACTATCTCATTTCTAATCAAGTTAACTTATAAACTAAAATTCACCACTTGAACACATTCAACACCAAACATGATTCCTCCTCAAATTCACTAGATTATACTAGCATTAATCTATCACCAAGATTACCATTTATAAGATATATCCATTGCCATCAAAACATACCAAAACTCACTTCATATACCAAATCCATACAAGCATATTTCAAACATTTATCTAGCCACCTCACATGGCTATGTACTTATCTCATACATAATTTACATATCTAGCCTATACATGCCATATTTCAGCTATGTACATCTTTCCAAAAGTACCAAAATAGATTGTTGATAGTGTGATTGAGATGCTGACGATCCCCAGATCCGAGCTAGCTTTACTGACACTGCAAAGCAAAGAAACAAATCACATAGTAAGCTTTCCAAAGCTTAGTAAGTTTGTAACATAACACATTAAACCAAAACAAATCATCACATAAATTTTTTCACATCTATATAGGTATATATAATGCCATCCAAAGCTAATATGCTCATTTAACATTTCATGATCTCATTTATAGATTCATCAACCACATAGGTTCTAAACGTACCTTAACCAACACTTAGTTGTCAATTACATTTGCTACTCAACACTCACTATTTCCTCTCGATCAACTTTTGTCTCATCTTTGATTCAATCGCACAATTAGTGCCCAAATAGTTATCCAAAGCTTAATTAATATCGCACACTTAGTGCATCCATATCAAACCGATCTTAAATCGGTATCGTACGCATAGTGCCCACCATAAAGCCTAAGCTTATATTATTTCGCACACACAATGCTAATCATCTCGGTCACCTTTTGAATACGCACACTTAGTGCCATATAACTCAAGCCCTCACATAGCATTCACATTTCAATATATTCATACCATTCATTTCATAGCATTAAACATAACTAAATACACGTATTATATCCGAACTTACCTCAGACGTCGAACTATCAAAATGGTCGATTAATCGAGCACTTTATCTTTGCCTCGATCTCGATCCAAACCTCTTCTTTCTTGGTCTATACACATTCAAATTCAATCCATTCAATCACCAACTCATTCAATTAAGTCCACACACACTTATTTAGGGTATTTTACAAAATAGCCCTCACATTTTCACATTTTGACACTTTAGTCCCTATTTCATAAAATCATCAAATTCACATAATTAGCTTGCACCCATGCCTAGCCAAATTCTCACTATACTCATATAATCTCACACATTTCATTTATTTCACATTTTAGTCCTTCAATTTACACTTTTCTCAATTTAACCCAAATTACTCAATTTCATCAAAAATCCAAACACAAACTATATTAACCCAACACCAAGTTTTCATATCTCACTATCAATTAACACACAGCTCAAAAATTCATCAATGGCTCATCACAAAAACATCATCAATTTACAAAATTACAACATGGGTTAGCTAGAGCTCAAAGTAACGATTGCGAAAGCGTAGAAATTATCAAAAACTGAGCTCAAACATACCTTGAATTAAGCTTAATATCAACCAAAACCTAAGTGTTCTTCTCTCTTTTTCTTTCCTTGATTTTTCGGCATAAAAGATGAGCATAATAGATAATTTTTATGCTTTTATTTTACTACAAAATCACTTAATAATCAAATTCCAATATTAACCTTTTCATCAACATAAAAGACAAATTAACATTATGGTTATCTAGTCATTTAACCATCCACTATCTTAAAAATGGATTTATAACAACATAACGCCTCCACCTTAAAAAGCCAACAACAATTAAGCACTTATAAATCATCACACAGCTTTTATACCTTATGCAATTAAGTCTTTTCTTACAATTTGACACACAGTCGATAAAATTACCATACAAAATTTTCACACAGGCTATATCACACATAATCAACACCAAAAATAACATTAAAATATTCTTTTGACCTCGAATTTGTGGTCTCGAAACCACTGTTCGACTAGGGTCTAAACCAGGCTGTTACAACTCTCCCCCCTTAGGGATTTTCGCCCCCGAAAATCTTACCAGTGAATAGTTATGGATATTGCTCTCTCATAACATTCTCGGCTCCCACGTAGCCTCTTCAACTCGTGTTTGTTTCACAACACTTTAACTAAGGAAATTATTTTGTTTCTTAACTTTTTGATCTCTCGTGCCAAAATTTGGATCGGTTCTTCATTATACGACAAGTCCGACTGGATCTCAACCTCAGTAGGAGTAATTACATGAGACGAGTTTGATCTGTACCATCGAAGCATTGACACATGAAACACGTTATGAATCTTTTCTAACTCAGATGGAAACAACAATCTATATGCAACTGGCCCAACACGCTCGATGATCTCATACGATTCGATAAGCCTCGGACTCAACTTGCCTTTTCTACCAAATCAAGTATTTTCTTCCACGGAGACAGTTTTAAAAATACTTTGTCGCCTACTTAAAATTCAATATCTTTTCGTTTCAAGTCTGCATAAGACCTTTGATGATCTGAGGTCACTTTCAAACTATCACGAATTACTTTTACTTTATTCTCAGTTTCTTTAATAAGATTAACCCGTGAATCTTATTTTCACTTAGCTCAGTCCAATATAATGGAGTTCGACGTTTTTGACCATAAAGAGCCTCATATGGTGCTATTTTGTTACTAGACTAAAAACTGTTATTATACACAAATTCAATTAACGGTAAATGTTTTACCCACGTATTCTCAAACTCAAGTATACAACATCTCAACATATCTTCAAGAACCTGAATGATCCACTCGAACTGACCATCTGTTTGCATATGAAACGCAGTACTGAAATGTAATTTTGTGCTTAAAGCCTCTTGCAATTTCTTCCAAAATCGCGAAGTAAATCTCGAATCTCTATCAGATACAATAGATAGTGGTATTCCATGCAATCTCACAATTTCAGCAATATATAGTGCAACTAACTTATCTAAAGAATAATAGGTTCTCATCGGAATGAAATGGGCTGATTTCGTCAATCTGTCAACTATCACCCAAATTACATCTTTCTTTCCTAGAGATAAAGGCAATCCCTACACAAAGTCCATTGTGATTCTTTCCCATTTCCACTCAGGAATCATAATCGGTTGCAACAATCCAGACGGAACCTGATGTCCAGCTTTAACTTGCTGACAAGTTAAACATTTCGACACAAAGTCAGAGATGTCTCGTTTCATACCATGCCACTAATAAAAATGTTTCAGATCATTATACATTTTCGTACTCCCAAGATGGACAGTTAATCGATTATTATAAGCTTATTTCAAAATCATTTGAATCAGCTCTGAATTTCTCGAAACACAAATCTGATCTTTAAATCTCAAACAATCATCACTATCAACTAGAAATTCTGATTCAGCATTCGATTCACATTGAGTTCTTTTAGCCATCATTTCAACATCACTTTTATGAGCATCACAAATCTAATGTACAAAATATTGGTTTTACTTTCAATGCAGCTATAACCGCACTATCATCACACATATCTATCTGAGTACTCATAGCTCGCAAGGTACGTAACAATTTTTGACTCAAAGCATCAATTACAATATTAGCTTTACCCGAGTGGTAATCTATCACAAGTTTGTAGTCTTTCAACAATTCTAACCATCTCCTCTGTCTCAAATTCAATTCTTTCTGAGTCATTAAATACTTCAAACTCTTATGATCAGTATAAATATGATATTTCTCATCGAATAAGTAGTGATGCCAAATCTTTAACGCAAACACAATCGCAGCTAATTAAGGTCATGCATCGGATAATTCTTTTAGTGCGATTTTAACTATCTTGAAGCATAAGAGATGACTTTGCCTTCTTGCATCAGCACACAATCCAAACCATTCAATGATGCATCATTGTAAACTATGAACTCTTTACCCGACTCAGGTTGGACTATCACTGGCGCCTCTGTCAACAACACTTTCAACTGCTCAAAACTCTGCTGGCACTTTTCTGACCACTCGAATCTAACATCTTTCTGTAACAAATTCATCAACGGAGTTGCTATCATCGAGAAACCTTTCATAAACTGCCTATAATATCCCTCTAGTCCCAGAAAACTACGAACTTTAGACACATTTCTCGGAGGCTTCCATTCTAATATAGTAGAAATTTTACTTGGATCAACTCGTATCTCCGCAAATGACACAATATGCCCAAGAAAACCAACCTCACGTAATTAAAATTTGCATTTACTAAACTTTGCATACAATTATTTCTCACGCAGAGTTTGTAGCACAATTCTCAAATGCTCGACATGCTCGTCTCGTCGCATGAATAGATCAAAATATCATCAATGAACACTACAACAAAATGATCCAAATATAGTTTGAATATCTGATTCATCAGATCCATAAACACTGTAGGGGCATTTGTTAGTCCGAAAGGCATCACTAAGAATTCGTAATGTCCGTATCTCGTTCTGAAAGCAATTTTCAGCATATCGAATTCTTTAGCTCTCAACTGATAGTAGCCTGATCTCAAATCTATCTTAAAAAACACTGTAGCTCCCCTTAGTTAATCAAACAAATCATCAATACAAGGCAACAGATATTTGTTCTTTATCGTCACCTTGTTCAACTATCGATAATCAATACACATTCTCATAGTACTATCTTTCTTTTTCACAAATAACACAAGAGCTCCCCAAGGTGAGAATCTCGGTTGAGTAAATCCTCTATCAGTCAACTCTTGCAACTGAGATTTTAACTCTTTCAATTTTGTCAGTGCCATTCTATACGGAGCTATTGAGATAGGAGTAGTTCCCCGCACTAACTCAATACCAAATTCAACTTCCCGAGTTGGATGTAATCCCAGTAACTCTTCAAGAAACACATTTGGAAACTCACAAACTACAGGTACCGATTCAACTTTCTTTTCTGATGCTTTTGTATCAATCACATATGCCAAATAGGCTTCGCAACCCTTTCTCATATAGTTCATAGTTTTCATTGCAGATACAATAGTCGATAACCCTTTTATATCACTAGATTCAATTCAAACTTTTATCTCACTCCCACTTCTCAATTCAATAATCTTCTTTTTACAATTTACAATAGCATTATACAAAGTGAACTAATCCATACCCAGAATTATATTGAACTCATTGAATGGAAGCAACATCAAATTGACCTAAAAATAAATTCGATATGGGCAATCTTCTATCCACCAAAATTCCTAAGGGGTTCGATAGAGGCTCAACAAGTAGAGTCTTATTCAATACTAAATTCATACAGACATAGGAATAGGTTGATCCCGAATCTATTAATGCAATCACACCAGTATCGAATAGAGTAAAAGTACCAGTAATAACGTCTGGAGATGACGCTTCCTCTCGTGCTCATATAGCGTAAGCACAGGCAGGTGCTCTCGCCTCTGATCTCACAGCTATATCAGTGGTCCCTCTTTGACTTCCACTCACATTCTTGACATTTTTGGGTGGTCTACCCGTAGTCGATACATTACTTGATCTCATATTCTGAACATTTTCTTCTTCGACCATCTTTGGGCAATCTCGAATAAAATGATCTCGGGATCCACATTTATAACAAACTCTATTTTTGTACTTACCCCAGCATTCTCCCACATGTCATCTTCCACACTGTCTGCACTTAGGTTTGTTACTTTTAGCACTATCAACATTGGATTCAATTAGAGCTTGATTTCTCGAACCAACACTTAGTATTGTACGATCTCTACTCGGATGTCCAAACAAATCATTTGAACGATTGCTTGCATTTCTAAATCTCTTCGTCGAATGTTAAGAAAACTTACTCATCGATATTTATCTTTCATCACAAGCTTCAAAATCAACTTTTTCTTTTTTTTTTGAGCTCCTCGACTTTGCATGCTCTTTCAACTAGCACAACAAATTCATTTATATCGAGTATCCCAACCAACAACTTAATGTCCTCATTCAACCCTTCAATAAAGTGTTTACACATATTAGCTTTGATTGAAACAATTCTCGTGCATATTGGCTCAATCTCACAAATTCTCGCTCGTACTCAATAACGAACAAACGACCCTATTTCAGCTCTAAAAACTTTTTACGTTTCTGATCAATAAAGCATTGGCTGATATACTTCTTTCTGAATTTGTCTTGAAAGAAATTCCAGGTGATTCTCCTCTCAGGACCATAGATATCAATGTTTTCACCAGTTATACGCAGTATCCCTCAACAACAAAACAACACATTTTATACATTCATCAAGAGTCAATGACATCTCATCAAATACTGGGATCGTATTCTCGAGCCAAAATTGGCTCGCTCAGCATCGTCATCAGATGTGGCCCTAAACTCTTCGACCCTGTACTTTTGAATCTTATCCATTAGAGGTTTATTCAGTCGAATCGGATCTATCACTTTAGTACAATAGGTACTTGTGGGGGTGGAGGTTGTAGAGCACCTGATTCGTTCGAAGGAACTCCATAAACCACCCGCTCATCATTCGGAAGAAGGCTTGCTTAGAGTCTCATCCCTCACCACTATCATTTGGCCTTGATGTGGCTAGCAATGTCCCTTGAGAGGGAGCAGGCGCATTACTTTCTACGTCATCAACAACTGCTCGATCGGGATCAATTACTATATGGAAACACATTTATAACTGTCAGAATTCATCACACTATCGCAATTTCATATATGCCATGTATAGTTAGACTCACACGCTACGTTAGTCTGAGAATTGACTAAACTATAGCTCTGATACCAACAAAATGTAACACCCCTAACCCAAAATTGTTGCTAGAATAGGGTTAAGTGGCATTACGAAACAATCGAATCATTTCACATTCCATTTATGACACAAAGTCAATCATCATCATAACACATCAAGACATAATCAAATAGTCCCTTATTGAGGCCTTCAAGACCTCAAACTGATGCTAGAGAGGGTCGGGACTAAATCAAACATTCATGGAAGTTTTAAAAATTTTAAACATTCAACAAGTCTATTGAGGCCACATGCCCATGCCACCAGGCCGTATGCCTCATACGGTCACCAGACACCCCCATGTGTCTAGGCTGTGCCAAAACAGAGCAAGCATTCTGACTTCTCCACACAACCACCAAGCACGCCCATGTGCCATGGCCGCGTGCTCTTAAGCTAGCTACTAACATATGCCCACGACTAGTTGACACGCCCGTGTCAAGGCCTTGTACTATTAGGCTAGATCTTGTCATTCTCCCATGGCCATTAGTGTAACACCCCAAACCCGACCCATAAGTTTCGACCGGATCTGGTATGCTACGAGTTGTATATTGAAAACTTTTACTAAGGGTTGGTTCGAAAATCTTAAGTTAATTTGAGTAAATAAATATCATATATATATAAACATCATATTCTTATTATTTTGAATAATTAAACCTTTGACAAAATTTCATGAATTTCAAATATTAAAATTACTGAGATGAATATAACTATGGGGCCTTATTACATCATTATTTCCCAAAATAAAATAAAACTTTATGAAAAATCGAAATATTCTATAAAAATAAAAACTCGATGGCCCCTTGAGTCCGTCTCAGCTCCCGTGTTCACGATCTACTGCTCATCTGAAAGTGTGGAGAAAATGAAAGCGTGAGTCACCAAAACTCAGTGTATAAATCTCGAACACACTAACCTAAGGCCCACAAACACATTATGGGCCTTGGCCCATACATGGAGGCAACAATCATAAATGCATGATAAACAATAAATAATGAATAACCCAACCCATCCTAGAATTCCATCCTCTACACACCAACCCGTACCAACCATCACACCTTGGGGATTTCTACAATCAACCCTCCATCCGCTATACACCATAACGATAGTCGTAATGCCTATTTTTGTTAATCAAAAATCATTAAACGTGGTATAGCCACCGATCACTATGTGACCTAACATTTATATTTGTGGGGTTTCTACCATCGGTCACCATGTGACCCATGTTTATATTCGTGGGATTTCTACCACCGATCACCATGTGACCCATTATACACTTCCCCTTCATTATCATATTCCCACCCTATGCATACATACATAAAGAAAACATTATACAGACTTTCATATATTTTGATATACATAGAGATTTCTATGATTGCGTACCTGACATCCTTGCCTAACCCTTTTAGGGTTTTATTCGACTATCAACACAGCCACTTTCCGGCTTTTTAGCCCATAACACATAAAGAATAGTTAGAGAGTGTGTGTTAGAGATCTACACACCTGGTTACCGTTAGGACTGCACTTTCTATGTCGACACTATCAGAAGTCAATACGACTGCTACTTGCCTAAGGCGTTGTTCAGAAGCCGGTCCACAACTCGGTGGCCAATCTCGAATCGCTGACACCACGCGTTTCTTAAACCTAGGGATTGGGTTTTTAGATTTAGTCCCCTCCTTTCCCTGATCCACATTTGATTCCATTACAAGTCCTTGTCAAAACTACTATATTGAGCTAAGGTTGTTAAACCATAACCTATGGTTAGGATTACAGGTATGATAGCGAATCCAACAGAAATCTAAAGTTATCCCTTACCTTGAAATCCCAAAAACAGAGACTAACGATTTCTGGCTCTTAGATCTAAACGAACAGATTTCCTTCAAATCCTGGAAGGCCGCCCAAACACCAAAAAGAAAGGAAATATTTGCCTCAATTGACAGTCTTAACAATCAAGTGGCCATTCGGCCTTGTCTCTTAAAAATTGAAAGAGAAAAAAAATGGATCAGAGGAAATTGGCACCTACCTTTACAGAGAATTCGAAAACCCTAGCAAATCTCAGTTTTATGGAGAAATCAGCACCTAGCCTATTAGAAGAGAAGAAAATTGGCAACTCCTAAGAGATTCCGGCTTATGGAGAAGTTGGCTAAAAAGGAAAAGAATGAAAAAGAGATTTCAAATTTTGTAGGAATCAAAAGAAAAGTTTTGCAGAGATGGACTAGGGTTTCGGTTTTTAGCAAGAAAGTTAACAGGAATAGCAGAGGGAGAGACTGAGAATTTTGGCACAATGAATGAAGAAAAGTGTAGGGTTCAAATGCTGGAATTGATAAGCTATCCCCCCTATTTATAGAAATTTCGGCACTTACCTAACAAAAATCAAAAGTACCCTTCCTGATAACTAAGAATTAAGCAAATAAAAGAGAAAAATCGGCACCACCTATGGCAATTAGAAACCGATTTCTTTACTCTTCTAGGTGATTGAATTTCGGCCAACTTTGCTCTCAGAAGATAGCTCCTAACTTTTCTCCTTTATCTAAATCTCTTCACAACTTGAAAAGAATTCTAGATAACACCACCTCTTTCTTCTATTATCAGCACAATATTATCATTAAATCCCCCTAAAAATAAGCCCTAATGTTGTCCATTCCTCCTTGCTATTTTAAGTGCTGAAATTGGCCCAAAGACATGGGCTCCTTGCGGCCAAACTTGGGCCTCTTTCAACTGCTAGTGATGCCACCTTCTAGTCGCCTTGCAATAATACTTAATATTGGGCCACCAGTCCACTTTGGTGTTTAAACACAGATGATACCTTTTTAACCCTATTGTGCCCAAACAAAATAATTTAACCAAGGCCTCTGCCTAAGCTTGAGCCCAATTTGGACCCTTAATAGTTAAAGTAACACTTTAAACATATCCATCACTAAACGCATAGGCCCAAAAATTCAGGATGTTACAATTCTACCCCTTAAAGAAATTTCGTCCTTGAAATTACCTGATTAGAAACAATGTGGGTATTGCTGTCGCATCGCTTCCTCTGGTTCCCAAGTTGCCTCTTCAAAACCATGATTCTACCACAGCACCTTAACTAATGGAACCGTTTTCCTTTGTAACACCTTGATATCCTGCTCCAAAATTTCCACCGATTCCTCTTCGAAGGATAGATCGGGTCTTACCTCGATTTCCTCCACAGGCACTACATGAGATGGATCCAAATGGTAACGTCTTAACATAGAGACATGAAATACATCATGAATTTGACTTAACTTCGAGGGTAACTCAAGTTGATATGCCACTGGTCTTACTCGTTTCAACACTCAGTAAGGTCCAATGAAGCGGGGACTCAATTTCCCCTTCCGTCCAAATCTTAACACCTTTTTCCACGGCGACACCTTTAAGAACACCTTGTCACCTACTGCAAACTCTATGTCCTAACGCTTTAAGTCAGCATAGGACTTCTATCTATCCGTCGCCTCTTTTAGTCCAGCCTGAATCACTTTCACCTTCTCCTCCGTCTCGGTGACCAAGTCTGGACCCAAAATTTGACGTTCCCCTAATTTCGTCCAACAAGTAGGAGTACGACACTTCCACCCATACAAAGCTTCGTAGGGCACCATCTGACTTGACTGGTAATTATTGTTGTAAGCAAACTCTGCTAACGATACAAACTCTTCCCAACTACCTCTGAAATCAATGACACATCCTCTCAACATGTCCTCCAAGATTTGAATCACCCGCTTAGACTGTCCATCGGTCTGAGGATGGAATGTTGTACTGAAATCCAACTTTGTTCCCAATGCTCGATGCAAAACCTTCCAAAATCTCGAGGTGAACCTAGGGTCCCTATCCGATATGATCGATACCGGTACTCCATGCAACCTTACCATCTCCGCTATATACAGCTTAGCCAACTTTTGTAAGGAATAATAGACCCAAACCGGTACAAAATAAGCGAACTTCGTCAACTGATCAATGATCACCAAAATTGAATCTTTCCTAGTAGGCGTGAGAGGTAGCCCACTAACAAAGTCCATTGTGATCCTTTCCCACTTCCATTGGGGAATCTTTGGGCTGCAATAATCTTGATGGTAACTGATGCTCCGCCTTTACCTGCTGATAGGTTAAACACTTCCCTACCAATTCAGTCACCTCTCGCTTTAATCCTGGCCACTAGAATTGTTCCCGTAAATCTCGATACATCTTACTCCCTTCAGGATGCATAGCGTATGGACTACCATACGCTTCTTGCAAAATCCTTTGCCTCAACTCAGGGTCTTTTGGCATGCACACTCTCCCTTGAAAACATAATAATCCTTCCTAATTAATACTGAATTCTATCGATTCATCACTTGACCCTACTAAAAACTTTTCCTTTAACAACTCATCAGTCTGCTGCTTCTCCTTAACCTGATTGACCCATGAGGGTTTCACTTGAAGTTCAACTAATAACCTTCCATCATCATATAGACTAAGGTGAACAAACATTGCTCTTAATTCAGAGATTACTTTACGACTTAGAGCATCCGCTACTACATTAGCTTTACCCGGATGATACTCGATCGAGCAATTATAATCCTTTAACAACTCGATCCACCTCCTTTGCCTTAGATTCAACTCCTTCTGGGTCAACAGGTATTTTAAGCTCTTATGATAAGTGAAAATGATAGATTTCTCCCTGTAAAGATAATGCCTCCAAATCTTCAAAGCAAAAACCACCGCCGCCAACTCCAAGTCATGGGTGGGATAATTTACTTCGTGCGGTCTTAACTGCCGAGATACATACGCAACCACCTTTCAATCTTGCATCAATACGCATCCTAATCTCATGTGAAGCATCACAGTAAATCACGAATTCCTTCCCAGTCTCCGATTGAATCAACACCGAGCCTCCGTCAATATCCTTTTTAACTTCTCAAAACTATCTTGATGCTTATCAGTCCACACAAAAAAACTCCTTTCCGTAAAAACTTAGTCAACGATGCCGCAATCAAGATGTTACAATTAGGCACGCCCGTGTGCCATAACCAGTTGGCAAAACAAGCCATGTGAAAGGCCAATTTGCCATCCACACAAAGGTCAAACCTACAAGCACATTTAAGCATAATTTCACACACAATTTGGCAACCAATTCCATATCAAGTGATTGGCATATCATCTCATACAATCTCATTTCTAATCAAGTCAACTTATAAACTAAAATTCACCACTTGAACACATTCAATACCAAACATGATTCCTCCTCAAATTCACTAGATCATACTAGCATCAATCTATCACCAGGATTACCATTTATAACATATATCAATTGCAATCAAAACATACCAAAACTCACTTCATATACCAAATCCACACAAGCATATTTCAAACATTTATCTAGCCACCTCACATGGCTATTTACACATCTCATACATAATTTACATATCTAACCTATACATGCCATATTTCAATTATGTACATCTTTCCAAAGGTACCAAAATAGATTGCTAATAGTGTGATTGAGATGCTGACGATCCCCATGTAATGCTCCAAAAGTTAGGGGTTAGTAGTTTTGCTTAAATTAATGTTGTACTTGGTTGGCTAGCTATTTGAGTGTGTTTGGGGTCCTAAAGAGGCCTAAAGTGGAGAAGGGCTACTGACAGTAGGGATTAAGTAAATTTGTGTGTGTTTTTGAAACACAAGGAAACATGTGGAGTGGTGGTGTGGCGTTATGTGGAGAGCAAGGAGGAGTGGGGTTCGAATCCTATAAGCTGCATATGGAAGCTTTTATTTTATGCCTTGAGAGGGGAGGAAGCAGAGTTCTGATCAAACTCTTCAAGGGAGTTGGTGACTTGGTCAAATGTTTCAAATGGATGATGGAGAGCAAAATTAGAAAGAAATGGTGGAGAAAATCAAGGGATAGAGGAGTGTGCAAGTGGTTGCCGAATGTTGGGAAGTGGGGTTAAGCAATTTCGGCCAAAGGAGGTCTTTTGGAAAAGTGCATATTAGGTTTGTGTATGTTTGGAGTGCCGAATCTTTCTTTGAATTTTTCTTGGGAAATTTTTTGCATTTTAGTACTTTTTGGATGTCTCGAGTTGTTTCTTGTCGTTGTGAACCTCTGCCGAATGCACTCTTCTTCAACCTTTCTCTCTTTCATTTTCTCTTGTCAATTGTCAAATACACTCTTCTTCATCTCTTCCTTCTCCTTCTTTTCTCTTGCTAAGTGTTGAATTGGTGAGCCTCTACTTCCATTTTTTTCTTTCCTCTTTACACTACTCTTTTTTCTCTGGCAAATACAACACCCACTCATCCTCTTATTATTCTTTCTCCCCTCCCTGCAAAGCATAAGCCGAAGCACTTTGCCTTTGGTATAGACGAACCTATTAGAGTTTAAGCACACCCTCCTCACCGTTCTTTTAGCCTTCGAATCTCAGAAAGTGGTTGGTAAGGGTGACTGTGGCCGAATAGGGGTGGTAGTTTTCTCTTTACCTTTTTAAGTTCCTTAGGGTCGAAAGGCCGTTTCTTTTATTGTCTTGGAACAAAATTTTTAACTGGTTCTTTTTGCTAGGTACTCGGTTCTTTAATCAGGAGGTGTAAGCCTAACACTCTCCCATAGCAAGGGGTTTGTCATTCTCTGGTAAGTGAAGGCAATTGATAAGGTATTTCTATATTTTGGTTTATCACAGGTGAAGACTAACTAGTAGTCAACTGTGATCTCAGGTGCCTCGGATAGTGTCTTGAACCGTAAGTCATCACAGGTGTGTAATCCCACACCTCTTGTAACACCTTATACCCGAGTCCAATGCTAAGACTGGATATGAGACATTACAATGCTTGAACTCACTTAAAACATGCACTTACGGGATATAAAATTTTGTTCCAAATTAAAAACTTCTTTTTTTTAGTCTGATCATACTTTCATGGGCCTACGAGGCGCTAAACACGTATATGGAAACTTTCAAAACTTGAATGAAAACATTTTCTTAAAATAGGGGTTACACGCCCATGTGACTTGGGACATGCTCGTGTCCCCCTAACACATGCCCGTGTCTTCCACCTGTGGTCGATACTGACTAATTGCACATGGCTTGACACGCCCGTGGATGTAAACCATGTGCTATATCTTGATATACTGACTTATTCACATGGTCTGGGGCACACACCCATGTTCTGACCGTGTACCATACACGGCCTAAACAATCGACCGTGGGATTTTCCCATGGCCTATTCTAACTTAAAACACTAAGTTTTAGGGTATGCACGGCCTAGACACACGGCCTAGACACATGCCCGTGTGTCTAACCGTGTGGGCACTTAGAAGCTATTTACCAAGCCAATTGCCACCTTGAAATCAAGACCAAACTCATGCTCAATTCAATACATTTTTCATAAACATTACTACATACTTCATTGATCTCCATAAACATACATACTTAGTTAACTTTGGCCAATCACTTTGCCATATACAAAAAATTAATAAACTTGATAAACTATACAATGACACTTCTTTAAACATATTCTCAAAATGAAATGCTTTCTATACATGCCATACTTAGTAAAATAACTTGGCTATACCAAAATAGAGATTGATAGTGTACTACGAGCTCCGACTCCAATGATCCACAAGTTAGCTTGGTGGGACTACATAGAAAGAAATAATTAAAGATGTAAGCATTTAGCTTAGTAAGTTTGCATGTAAAACACATATTAATAAACTTGCTTAATATAAACCATTTTATATAACAATAGTATCATAAATTTCAACTATCGAGTTTACTTACTCATACTGATTCTTACATGTCTCATGATACTTACTATTCTCATACTTGTAAGGTAAACATGGTACCTGTATCACTTGATCACATTGATCAACATAAATGATACTCAATTTCAACTTGGTAATAGCTTTGCTTACTTAGCTTTCTTTGTTAACTTATTTTAACTTTACTCATTTGCCTGATAAATTTTTGCGAATAACCGATGATACTATATCTCATCCCATATATGCCAAAGCCATATCCTAGATACGGTCTTACATTTAATATCTCATTTGGTTTCAAGCCCATGTCTTGACATGGACTTATATGAAGTCTTTCTTATTCTCACCAATGCCATGCCTTGGCTTGGACTTACATGGGATTTCTTTCTCTTGATAGCTTTTCAATGCCAAGCTTGCCTTGGACTTACATGATAACTTGTTCAATGCCAAGTTTGCCTTGGACTTACATGATAACTTGTTCAATGCCAAGCTTGCCTTGGACTTACATGATAACTTGTTCAATGCCAAGCTTGTCTTGGACTTACATGATAACTTGTTCAATGCCAAGCTTGCCTTGGACTTACATGATAACTTGCTTAATTGCCGATGCCATGCCTTGGCTTGGTCTTATACGGACTTTCTTATCTCATGTGGTAGGTCGAGTATCCTGGGAAATTCATCTTTAATCGGGACTTGCTCATACTTAATCTCATTGATTTCTTTGTTTAACAAAACAATAAGCATTCCATAATAATAATGTACATTATACTAAGCAATTCAATGATAGAAATCATACAAACTTACCTCAATATACAAAATGTATGTAGATATGCAATTTAGTCCTCGACTTTGTTCTTGCCTCGATTTCAATTCGGACTTCATTTTCTTAATCTATAATCATAAATAGATCATTTAATAATCACATTGACTAAATTGACCCTTAACTCATACTTTGGCAAAATTACTATTTTGCCCCTAAACTTCTCATATTTTCACTTTTGCCCCAAAGGCTCGTAAAATAATTCTCATTAAACTTTCTTAAACTTTATGTATATTCAATCACATGCAAACATAATTAGTTATTCACATCAATGATTTAACCTTTAAATTTTCTTGACCGATTATATATATGTTTAGAAGAAATCCAAAATAATTATAACGCCAACTAAGTTCATGCCACAAACGAATATTTCAAAAGTGAGTATAAATCCAATAGATCATTGATACACCAAATTCTTTTATTCTTTCATATTTTTACTTATAAGTGCGTGCAAATCAAGCTAAAATTTATCTATTATCCATAATGCATTATAACCTTATTCAACCAAGTCAATATCCATATAATGCACATAACATAACATGTAGAAACTCTTAAGTTCATTAAACGTGCATGAAATATCTACTTAAACTTATGGATAATATTTCTATCATAATTTCAGAAATTACCTATACTTTAATAAACTTTTATCATGTCCGAATATACACAAACATATGTTACACTTCAAGCATATATATATATATATAACTAACTAAAACATAATCATGAACAATGTACTATAAAATATGCTTGCTTACTATACCGAATTTACCCGTTTAAAGATCATGCAACAAGACCGAATACAACCGAACCATAGCACCATAGTTTGATCATTTCATCATCGAATCACATCAATTGAATTTAAAAAATACACATACCCAATGTCATTCATAACCTAGCATACCATCTCATGTATATATATATATTCACTTTTCAAAGAACTAGCAAAAATTCATCTATGTAATTTCATATCAAACATATGTATACAACCATTATGCATAGCATGGTTTTATACTCACCCATATTCATTATTCAAATAAAACTTGCTTTCATACCTTGATCAAGTCTTGCATAACCTTAGATTATTTAATAATAAGGCAAGCCATTTTCGCATGGCTTATATACATCGACAAAATATCATTTAAACATTAAGCTAGCCTATCCATGCCTTAGACTTAAAAATTCCAGTTTAAAGGTACCAAAATAGGTCGATAGTGTGGATGACTTCGGTGATGATCCCTTGAGCTTGTAGCTTGAATTAAATCTATAAAATAGAGTGAAAAACACATGAAGTAAGCTTACTATCTTAGTAAGTCTTAAGCAATTAAAAGTAATTCAAGCATTTAATATCTACTAAACTTTAACAAAAACTCATATGGCATCACATTGCCGAACTCCAATGCATTATTTAGCTGCACATACTTCATTATCTTAACTTACACAAATAATTTACTATCTCGATTCAAGATCTAATAGTACTTATAAACTTTCAGCCATATACTTATTTCATGTGCACATCATTCATTGAAGCCACATACAAGAACATATATATACTTATCCATTCAACATTTGAATATCCAAGTATTTAATATACATGTAAAAATATTATAATCACATACTAAAGGCCGAATATGCATATACAGTATGTAGCCACATTCTTGCTCAAATGACACACACATATATGCCTACTTATTTGATCAAATATAGGAACTTAATTAAATATCTTATAGGCACTTACCTGTATGACCGAAAATAAATATCTCATAATAACAACTTACTTGCTCCATAAGCATATCACATTGCACTCTCATAAGCCACATATTAATATTCTATCACCGGTATTAAACCTGCTAGATGTCAGCCTAAATCATACACTGGCACTAGGCCTGCTAGACCCGATGTCTAAAATTTAAACACCAGCATTTAGCCTGCTAGGCAATAAGCTCGATATAATTCACGGGCACAAGGCCTGCTAGGCAATAAGCCTGATATAGTTCACCGGCACAAGGCTGCTAGGTAATAAGCCTGAATATTCATATTACTAAGCCAACTTATTTACAATACACATTAGTAATATCACATATATCATATATAATTCACATCACTTTCACATAGTAAACTCAATTAATACAACTACATTTCATTACTAAATTACTTTAACACATTCGGCTTTGTCACATTTTAATCCACCAATTCACAATTCAGCATGTATACTAGGTTATAATCGATACTTACGGTATTAGCTTGCTTAAAGATTTACCTTGACTATCGATGGACAATGAAGACCGGCTATTCATTAACTTCCGCTTTTCCCTTTGTTCTTGATCTAAAAATGTTCAATTTAAGCTCATTCAAACACATTTCAATTCAATTTAGTCCTAAAACACTTAAATGGACAAATTACCATTTACTTCCTAATGTTTCACACCATTACAATTTAGTCCTATTTGCACAAAACACAAAATACACAAAATTTGGTTTCACAACCTAAGGGTCGAATATTCATAGAGACTATACGAGTCCATTTATTTTATTTATTTTGCATTTTAACCCCCTCAAAAATTTATTTTCTCAATTTAGCACATTTAGCCAAATTCATCAAAAATTCAAGAATAAATTATGTTCATCAATTACATATCTATCATTTAACACCAAAAACATCACAAAACTCAACATAACATCAATGGCATTTTTCACAAACATCATCAATTCATGAAATTAAGACATGGGTTTTAAAGCTCTCGAAGCAACGATTACAAAAACATAGAAATTATCGAAAACGGAACAAAATCTAACCTTGAATTTAAGCTTGTAAGTGCCGAAATATCAAGCTTCAAACTTTCTTTTCTATTTTTTTTTTTGGTGTAAGAAAAAAATATAAAGGATGATAAAACCAATGTTTTTTTATTATAAATTATAATATATAATATAACTTTAATCTAAAAAATAAAATATAAAAACATGGTGTAAAATCATTTTGTCGTCCACTATAAGTAAAATGGGCTAATTACCCTTTTAGTACCTCATATTAAAAAGCCAGTATCACATTAGCACCATTCACTATAGTTAGTAACTTTTGCACTTTACGCAATTAAGTCCTTTTGTTAAATTAAACATACAAACAATCAAATTTTCATATGAAACTTTCACATAATAATTCACATATAATAAACACCGAAAATAATATTTAAAAATTTTTTGGACTCAAATTCGTGGTCTCAAAACCACCGTTTCGATTAGGGTCAAATTCGGACTGTTACATAGCAAGTGTGAATTCTGGCTACAGAGGTAACATTTCTGGGGCATGTGGTATCTATTGAAGGGATTAGAATGGATTCTCGAAAAATTGAAGCTATTTTGGATTTGAGGCCGCCTAAGACGGTATCTGAGATTCAAAGTTTTCTGGGTCTAGCAAGGTATTATAGACATTTTGTTGAGGGGTTTTCGTTGATTGCTGCACATCTGACTAAATTGTTGCGTAAAAGGGGTATCGTTTGTCTGGACTGATAAGCAGTAAAAGAGTTTTGACAAACTTAAGAAGGTTCTGACAGAGGCCCTTATCTTAATACAGCCAGAGTCTGGCAAAGAATTCACTGTCTACAACAATGCATCACATGTCAGTTTGGGATGTGTGTTGATGCAAAAGGCTAAGGTAGTGGCATATGCGTCTCACCAGCTTAAGTCTCATGAGGCAAATTATCTGACGCATGACTTGGAGTTGGCCGCGGTGATATTCGCACTAAAAATCTAGAGGCATTACCTATATGGTGAGAATTGTATCATTTACATAGATCACAAAAGCCTCAATTATCTCCTCACTCAGAAGGAGATAAATCTTAGGTAGCGTAGATGGGTTAAGCTGCTTAAGGATTATGATTGTTCGATTGAATACCATCCTGGAAAGCCCAATGTGGGGTCTGACACACTGAGCCGTAGGGCTATGAAGGATTTGAGATCAATGTTTGCTCGCCTCAGCTTACTTGATGATGGTAGTTTGTTGGCCGAACTCCAAGTTAAACCGTCATGGATTGAATAGATTAAGGGTAAACAGTTAGAGGATAGGTCTTTGGGTCCTTAATTCCAACAGATTGAGAATGGGGAAACTTTAAATTTTGGACTGAATAGCCAAGGGGTACTGTGTTTCGTGGGAGAGTCTGTGTACCAAGAGATACTGATTTGAGGCAGTCTATACTATGAGAGGCATAGTAGTCCTTATGCTATGCATCTCGAGGAATAAAATGTACCGAGACCTTCGAGAGTTATATTGGTGGCCAAATCTTAAGCGTGAAGTTACCAAATTTGTGAGTAAGTGTCTGACTTGCCAATAGGTTAAAGCCAAACATCAGTTACCTAAAGGGTTGCTTCAGCCAATTAAAATTCCATTTTGGAAGTGGGAGAGGGTAACTATGGTGTAACACCCGACTTTTGGGCCTAGAAGAAATGGGCTTCGCGTATCGGAGGGATTGGAATTTAGCTGTGCAAGTGAATAACAGAAAAGTATGTTTGCTTTAGTGGTTAAGGGTCTTGAGAAGTATTGGAGAAGTCTTGGGTTCAAACCTGGGCTTTAGCAAAAATTTTGATTTTAAGTGGATAAAACCCTGGATGCTTTAATGTAGGCCTTTTAAATTATTATGTTAAAAAAATGACACAAGGAAGCATGTGGCCCAGTGGTAGTGGCATCATTATGGTGGCAAGGGGATCTTGAGTTCGAATCACATATTTCCATGATGTGAGAGAGGTAGAGTTTGATTAAAACTCTCCTGGGGTGGTTGTTGACTTGGTCTTGGATGAAGTTGTTGGGGAGTTCAAATTGGTCTTTGAGGGATTTATGGAGTGATATTAGGAGGGTTTTGGGGAATTTGGATAAGGGGGTTGTTGGTTGAGGATTTGGGGGAGAAAAAGAAGGAATTTGGTGTGTAATGGATGTATTGTGCCGAATTTGAGTGGGGACTACTTAGAATTTCGGGATTGGGAGTTTGAGTGCACTATTTTAGGTTGGGGTAATTGACCATTGGGGGAATTTTCCTTTATTATCGAATATATCATTCTCTTTTCCCCCTCTTTTTTTTCGATTTTGGTCTGTCAATCTTCTTCTTCCCTTCTCGTTGAACCTTTTCTGTTTCTCTCATCTCTATTTTGTCATTCGGCTTTTAGTTAATGATTTTCTTGATCGATTGTTTTTTATCTCTCCTCCCATCCAGTGTTTTGATTCTCTTACCAATTTCTATCTTCTTCTTCTTTGATTAGATTCGGTTTGGGAGTGGTTTTAGCAAATGGTGAGTTACTAGATTTCTTCTTGTTATTTCTATTCCTTTGATATGTCCAAACATCTTTCATAAACGTAGGCTCTTTTCTTTTATGTTCTCTATTGGCCGATTCTCTTTCCCTCCTTACACTTGGTAGTGCCTTCGGTTCATAGAATTCCACGAGGAGTGCAAACCATTTGCTCATCTCACGATTGAAGGTATAAGTTGAAGGCTTGTAATTTCTCAAGTGGTTAGCCAAATGTTACTTTCCCCTTTTTGGGGGAAGGGTTGTGTGTACTTCCTTTAGACTAATGTGTGCTAAACCATGGTTTTAGACCATCATGGTTGATAGATTGTATTTGTAATGCAGTTAATCATCAAAGAGGAGTGTGATCAACTCCAGCCTATGATCTAAGGGAAATAAACCAATTAGCGATCAGTCAAGGTAAGTATGGATTGTCGTTTTCGGCTTGGATAGTTATTAGCCTTATTGGTTGAAAATTTGATACGATATTTTGGTTGATTATAGGATTCGGAGAGCATGGATCTTAGCTAGTTTCACCAACAGGTGTGTACACACACCACTCCAATTGTAGATCGGCAAATGCCGAAATCTCGAAGTGTTGAGAAGCCGAAAGGCTGAAAGTATGGCTACGGCTATCACACGAGTGCACGAACGCACTTGTGGATAAGTTGATACAATGACAGAGGTCACCTTGAGCATCTCGTGGTCATGACTATCACATGGCCAAAGGCAATTTTGGGTTAAATGGGCCAAATGAGAGTGTAGGACCACTTGGGCCGAATATTGGGCTTTGGGCCCAAATACACCATTTTGATCATATATGTCATCTGTGTCGCTCGAGGTGACTGTAGACCTTTGGGAATGTTGTAAAATAATTGAAATACCCCTGTAGGGTAAAATAACTGAAATACTGTTGTAGGGTAAAATGACCGAAATACCCGTATAGGGTAAAATGATCAAAATACCCCTGTAGGGTAAATTGACCAAAATACCCCTATAGGGTAAATTGATCAAATACCCCTGTAGGGTAAATTGACTGAAATGCCCCAATAGGGTAAAATGACTGTTATGCCCTTGAAGGGCAAAATGACCAAAATACCCTTACATGTTATATGATTGTTATTGTATGCTATTTATGGTATGTCTGCATTCATGTGATATTATGCTGCATGGGGGATGGGATTATTGATTTAGAAGAAGTATATGATTTGTTAGGGTCACATGGTTGCTTGACAACTATGGATCCACCAATGGCTTTAAGTCGATTATGTGATTGGCAGCTCTACTGCAATATTGGTTAGTGCCGTAACCGGTGCTACATAAGGAGTGTAGGGATGGGTGGGTCGATTAAATCCCCACATGAGTGTAGGGTTGGTTTGGGTATTCATGCATTACATATACTGATTCTGATATTGAGATGGGCTTAGGCTCAGAGAGATGTGATATGTGGCATTTGATATGGGCTAAGGCCCAACTGAGACTATTATGGGCTAAGGCCCAAATGCCACCGTTACTGTGCTGGGCTTAGGCCCACATCGATTATTGTAATGGGCTTAGGCCTAGATTGATGTGATGCATACTCTATGATCGATGAGGGTTGTACACACTGAGTTTTTGTAAACTCACCCCCTCTTTTTAATTTTCCAGATAATCCTCAATAAGCGGTTTGACGTACTAGAGGACTCGGAGGTGGTTACACTACGAACAACTTTAAATTTTAGTATTTTATTTTACCTTAAACCGCTTGCTTATTGGGTTGTAATAAGGCCTCTTTTAATTTTTGGTTTTTAAATTAGGATTTTTATTTTATTACAGTTTAAATCTACTAGAAGTAGAACGTGGTTTTCCCAAAATAATAAATATTTTCAAAACACTACATTTTCACAACTCAATTTTTAAATATCACGTTTTTGTAAATCATTTGTTTTAAATTAAGCTTTCACAACAATAAGGTTTTGAATGTAATAACTTTTTAATAAATCTCAGAAAAAATAAACTGACGTAACTGAGATTTTACTCAAGCTTTTAATTAAGAAGGGTTTTCAATGAAAACATGGTTTTGAAAGACAATTCAATGTGGCACGCCGATTCAGCCTAACTTCTAGAATGGGTTTGGGGTGTTACATATGGACTTCATTGGTGGGCTGCCCTTAACACCTACTAAGAAGGATGCAGTATGGGTCATAGTGGATTGGTTGACCAAGTCAGCCCATTTCATACCAGTTCGTACTGATTATTCTTTGCAGAAGCTGGATAAATTGTATGTGGTTGAGATAGTGAGACTGTATGGGGTACCAGTTTCCATCATATCAAATAGAGATCCTCATTTTGCATCTCAATTCTGGAAGAAGTTACAAGAGGCTTTGGGTACAAGACTAGACTTCAATACTACGTTTCGCCCGGATAGATGGTCAATCAGAAAGGGTGATTCAAATATTGGAAATATGGTAAGGTGTTGTGTAATAGATTTCTGAGGCTATTGGGAAGACTACTTGTCATTGGTAGAGTTTGTGTATAACAATAGCTACAGTCTAGCATACAAATGGCACCTTACGAGGCATTATATGCCCTTAGGTATCGTACTCTTTCGTGTTGGACTGAGTTGGGCGACCAGCATCTTTTAGGCCCTGAATTGGTTTCTGATACTGAGGAAAAAGTCAAATTAACTCGGGATCAATTAAAGAAGGCATCGGACAGACAGAAGTCGTATGCAGATTTGAAGCACAAGGAGATTGAGTATTCTATGGAAGACTGCGTCTTTCTTAAGGTCTCACCATGGAAGAAGGTATTAAGATTTGGACGGAAGGGCAAGTTGAGCCCTAGGTTCATTAGGCCTTATCGCATACTGAAACGTGTGGGACTGGTTGCCTATCAATTTGAGTTACCTCCAGAGTTGGATCAGATTCATGATGTGTTCTATGACTCCATGTTGAGGCGTTATCGCTCTGATCCCACACACGTGATTTCGATTGAGGAGATTGAGGTTAGACTGGACCTGACATTTGAGGAGGAACCAGTACAGATCTTAGATCGTAATGAGAAAGTCTTGAGGAAGAAGTCTATCCCACTAGTCAAGGTACTTTGGTGCAATCATAGTTCAGAGGAGGCAACATGGGAGCCCAAAGAGGCGATGCGTCAATAATACCCTTATTTGTTTTAACCAGGTAAATTTCGAGGTTGAAATTTGCTTTACGGGGTAGAGTTATAATGCCCCAAAACTTAGGTAGTTATTTTTGCATGTTTTTAACATAAATACTTGTTTGATTCTGTAGTTAATTGATTTGGGTGTGTTTGGGAGTGTCTGAGAAGTCCTGGGTTCGAGCCTAGGCTTGGGAAAAATTTTGGTTTTTAGGGAATTAAACCCTTGCCTTTGGTTAGTAGGCTTTTAAATAATTGTGTGTATAGTAATACATAAAAGAGACTGCTAGTCTAAGGGTTAAGTGGCGTGTTACCTAGGCCAGAGGACTGAGGTTCAAATCTTGGTAGTGGCAATGGAGTATTTATTTTGCTACTATATTATGGAAGGTGATGGAGTTTGACTGAAACGCTAAAGTGGTTGAGGTGAATTTGAATTGAATGGTTGAGGGGAGGTGTGATCAGGTGGAGAGATTTGATGAGGGATTTTAGGAGGAAATCAAGGGAAATGAGGGGAGAGGTAGAAGTGTGCTGAAAGTGGACTCTCGCACTCAAGAATTCGGCTAGAGGGGGATTCTTAGATTTAGTTTTGCTTGGTAAATGTTGTGCTCTTTGTTGAAATCTCTTTTTCCCATTTTTAGTTTTTTCATTGTTTCTCTCTTTAGCCGAATGTGGTAGGAGTGTTTGCACTTTCTTTGGTTGCACTTTTTGTCAATCTTCTCCTTGGTCGAATGCATCATTCTTTTCTTTTCATCTCCTTTTTCTTCTTTCCCCTATGTTGGCTGAATGGACCTTAGTTGCCTCATTCGATTTATTTTCTCTCTTCTCCCCTAAATCGATTCTCCTATTCTCCCTCAAGTGTGGTGCTACCGATTTTCATTTCTGATTACTACTGAAACTAGTCCTCTTCTTCTGCCGATTGACTCATTTCTTTTTGGTAAGTAAGCATGGCACTTGAAGTTTCGGCTTTTGAGTTACTAAAGTGGGGTTGTGTTTAACTGTGTTTGACAGCAATAAATTGAAGGTGAAAGGCTATGCTAGTGTCGAATCCTTCCACTATTTGGTTCTCTTTTTCTCCTTCAGTAAGTTCTATAAAAGAATCATCTTTCCCTTTCTTTTTCTGCTTTAAGTGTTAACTGATAACAATTGTATGGCAGTTAAAGAAAAACTTTGGAAACGCCAAATCAATAGCTGAAGATTAAGATTCGTGGGGAACCACCGTGGTTCGATTAAAGGTAACGCTACTCTAGGAATAGATCGTTGATTTTGAGTTTCTTATTAACTATAAAGTAGGACTGATGGTGGTATTTGATTGACCAAATGTAGGTTGGTAAGTACTTGAGTGACTGTTCATGACGAATTGAAACCAGGTGTGTAACAGCACTCCATAAACGATATTAGTGAAATGTCGAAAAGTGTGTGTAAACACTGCTCAAATCATAAACCGGTAAAAGTCAAAAAATATGGCAATTGGCGCTACACGAGTGTGCGCTCGTGTGGTGAATCGTACGCATAAAACGTGGGCATTAAACTACTAAGGCAACCGCGATCGATTTTGTGGTGGGCCCCACACGGGTAAACCACACAAACGTGTGGAAAATATTGGGCCAGGCTACGTAAATTACATGGTCGAGTCCATTTTTGGGCTAAGTCGGCCACACGAGCGTGTGGTCCTACATGGGCCCACACTATGGGCCTTGGGCCCATTTGCACTGTTTGACTGTTAAGGTTACATGGGTCGCCCGAGACGACTGTGGACCTACTGATGGGTCGGTAAGTACACCTAGTCCCCAAACTGATAAAATAAATGTTATGCCCCTATGTTATGTATGATCCGTATATGAGCATGCCATGACATATATATGTATGTTGCATTCATGTGTGATATGTTGCATGGGAGGGGATTATTATGATTGGAGGAAGTGTACTGTACTGGAAGCTCTGTTGCAAATACTGTGAAGTGCCGCAACCAGTGCTAATTTTTAGAGTGTAGGGATGGGTGGGTGATTTTATCCCCACATGGAGTGTTGGGATGGACGGAGTAGAGTGTAGAGGCTGGATGGGTAGGATTTTTGATTGCATGCTTAAACTTTTATTGATACTTTTATAGGCTAAGGCCTTCACTGATACTGTTATGGGCTAAGGCCTACACTGATACTGATACTGTAATGGGCTAAGGCCCATCTGAACTGACTGTTATTGACTTGGGCTTAGGCCCAGACCGTGCTTGCCTAAAGGCATGATTGGATGTTTATTTGCATGGGGTTACACACTGAGTTTTCGTAAACTCACCTCTCCGTTTATCTGTACAGGTAATCCCCAGTCTTAGGCAAATCGGTGTTGCGAGGGATTCGGAGGTGGCCATACAACCGCACCTATTTATATATTTGAGTTTATTTCCTATAAATTTAATTTGGGTTTTTGTTATGTAATAAGGCCTCTTTAATTTTTAACTTTTAATTTAGGGATTTTAATTATTTTAATTTACATTTGATTAGTATTAGAATGCAGTTTTCCAAAAGATAATTGGTTTTCAAAACACCACATTTTTGTAATTTATAATAAAAGCTTCTGTATCAAACTTGGTTTTAAAATATAGTATCAAACTAATATAATTAACGTTCTACTAAAATAAACTTAAGTTTTGAAAGAACAAGTTACCCTAAATTTTTGTTCAAGATACATAAACGAGGTTTAATAATAAGCATGGATTTTCTAATGAAATGATGTTTTCAAAAAACACTTCAATGTGATATCGCCAAATTTGGCCATAACGTCTGGGCCGGGTTTGGGGTATTACAGTATTTGTCAAGGTAAGTTCGTAGGTATAGAATTGTACATTCATTTATAAAATGTTACTGCTGATTTATGAATGTAAATATTTATGATGTTTAATGTGAATTGGAAATCAAAATATTATATCTGAATATAATGTGAGAATGGATTTATTTGAAAACTATTGAATAATTATGAAATATGATATATGTGATTTTGGAATGATTATGAATTGTTACATGATAAATTGTAAAAGTAACATATTTTAATCCCATATTTAATAGGCTTTTGGATGATTTAGCCCTTGATTTATGTAAAAAGGTGCTTTTAATCCGTTCTTTTCATGTTTATACTCAGAAAAGAACCCTATGATAAAAAGAACACAAACTGGGCTTAAAACGGAGTAATTGGGCCTTAGCAAGCAATCAACACGGCCTGGCCCAAAGCCCACACGACCGTGCCTCGCCATTTACCTAGAGCACGACCTCAACTACATAACACACGCACTGTGCGCATCCATTCATCACACCTGACGTTCTGGTGATCTACATGGCGTGCCTAAATTGACAGACACAAGCACTACTGAATCTTGACTCACACGGCCGTGCCAAAAATGACAGAATCGATACACGGCCCAACTATAATTTACACGGGTGTGTGCCATGGCCGTGCCCCTATCGTGAGAGAGAGCAATTTCACTCGGATTTGGATGCTTGAAGCCAAAGAAGCATACTTCTAAGTCTACTCCAACACCCTAATAGTAATTCTACTTGAAGGAGATACTTAGAGCCAAGGATAGCATCCCAAATCCTATATAAACAACCCAAGGCAAACATTAGAGGGGAGCTTTTTGGCAGAGGCTTTTGCCGAAGCGTTCATCTTTTAAGGAATCACTTGAAGATAGCCAGTTGATTCATCTCAAGAAGTCGAAACTCCATTCAAGACGGAGGATCTCTCCTTTAATTCCTTCAAGGGGTTTTATGGATTTCTTATGTTTTGTTTATTCTTTTCTCTTGAGATGTTTCCGTATTTAGTTATGCACTAAACCTCTCAGATACCTGAAGGGGATGAAACCTATGATGGATTTTGTTATTTGATTTCTAAATTATATGATAAGTACTTAGTTTGTTCTTAATTATGTTGCTTAATTTAATCCAATGTGCTTAGGTGGAGGAGGAATAGACCCTACCTAAGAGTAGATCTAGAATAATTGAGTGAAGTTGATCGGACGCCTAGAGATAGGGTTACGAGATTTTTTCGGATTACGGTGAAACCTAATATGGGAATCCATTGATCAATTTACTTCTTCCTTAGGGGGTTATTATAAGAGAATGAGAGTTCCACTAATTAACCTAATGTTAGACGTTATTCGCCTCGAGAGAGGATTTAATATAGGTTAAGGAGTCTCACGGATCGAGCTAAGTAAAGAAATCATATGGTTTGGGGATAAATAATAAGTGAAGTCATAGGTGGATTCTTCCTGAGGGTATCATCTTTATCAACTGAGTTTTCCTAAAGTCTTTCTCCAATTCATTCTTTTATCTTTGCATTTAGTCTATGTATTTCATTATTTTAATAATTCAATCACTCCAATTTTCAGGCTAAATAATAGAGAGAAAGTAAGAAGTAGTATTTTTAGGTTCCCTTGGGTTCGATAAGATATTTTTGCCTGAGCTATACTACTGTTCAATAGGTGCACTTGCCTCTATCATTGTCACAGTTAGTCTATAGGTTCGATCACTCTTTTATAAATATTAAAACTCGACTGTTTGACACGATCAAGTTTTTGGCGCCGTTGTTTGGGACTCCTAAAATATTACTTAAAGCTCTATTTCTATTACTTTAGCCATTATCTTTATTTTTAAATCTCTCTTATTTTTATACATATATTTTGTTTTTCTAAATTTCTTTCTTTCTTTTCACAAAGAGTACCTACGGTTTATGACTAGAAGGAATCCGAGAGGACCATTAGAATATGAGAGTGACATTGAAGCTACCGCTCGCAGAAATCGCAGAGAAATTAGATGAGCCCTAGACTATCAAAGAGAAGAACTGTAACAGTCTGAATTTGACCCTAATCGGAACGATGGTTTTGGGACCACAAATCTGAGTTCGAGAAATATTTAAATATTATATTCCATGCTTATTATGTGTGAATTAATGTGTGTGAAAGTTTCGTAGAAAAATTTTATCGTTTGAGTGTTTAATTTAACAAAAAGGATTAAATCGCGTAAAGTGAAAAAGTTGCATACTATAGTGTAAAGTGCTAGAATGATGATGGCTTTTTAAAATGAGGTACTAAAAGGGAAATTGGCCCATTTTATAAGGTAGTGGACGGCATGTACCAACAATGCCCTTATTTGTATATTATGTATATTATATATATAAGGTTAATTAAGTAAATAATGAAATATCATATTATATGTTAAATAAAACATGAGAAAAGAATCATTATCATCTTTTATTCTTCTAATGGCCGAATGTACTAAATAAGAAAGGGGAAGTTCAAGCTTAGGTTTCGGCATTTGTAAGCTCAAATCTAAGGTTAGTTTGATTTCGGTTTTTGATAACTTTTACGTTTTTGAGATCGTTGCTTAGAGTATTAGCTGACCCATGCTGAAATTTTTGTTATTAGTACATGAATGATATTCAGCCATTAACATACTTTTGTGGTTTTTGATATTTGATGAGTTTATATTAAAGATATGTTAAAGATTAGCATGTTTTGAATTGGAAATTTTAGTGAATTTGAGTATTTGGCTTAAATTGAAAAAAAATAAAAATTTAGAGGGACTTACTTACAAAATAAATGAAAGAAATGGACTTGTAATGTAACACCTCAAACCAGGTCTATACGTTAGGACGAGATTTGATTTGTCTCACAGATCGAACATCCATTTAATTCTCTAATGATTTAGGTAAAACAGTTCTACAAAACCTTTTGAAAGTGAAGTTTAGTAAAAAAAATCAAGAAATTGATTTAAAATCGATGAATAAAGAAATACTAGTTTGAAATCTTATCATTTAGTATTTTAATTGTCAAAACCTTAAAATAATTTTTAAAGAGTTCAAAAGAATTTGAAAAAACAAGAATATTTAAAGAATCTCATATGTTTTAAAACAAAATTTTTAAGGAAACATTATAGAATTAACATAAGCCCATATTAAATGTCTAAAACAAAAATTAAATCCATCTACACATAAAAATATATAAAATATTAATAAAGGCCTTATTACATCATACCCAAAATAGTAATTAAAAGAATTCACTTAATAAAAGTTCATAGTTTATAAAACCCATGTTCAAAGTATGGCCTCCACGAAGTCATCCTCGGCCCAAGCCTTCGTCAATTGCCATTACCTGAGATGGATAATTAAACATAGTGAGTTACTCAGAACTTAGTGTATAACTCAATTACCATATTCATTGGGCCAGATCATCAAGACATTATTTTGGGCTTGAGCCCATTTACGGATTTAACAATATAATAAATAAAATGCATGTAAAATGAAATTCCCAACCAAACCTAATTTCCATCCGCTACATACCACCCGTACCAACCAAAACACCTATGGGGATCAAGTCAACCCACCCCGCCAACACACCAATCGTAGGCATAAAGCCATTTTAAATAACATTGTGGTGCACCACCGAACTAGATTGTGACAAAGTCACCGAACTAGAGGCATTAAGCCATTTAAAATGTATTTGTGGCAGAGCCACCGAACTAGATTTTTGGCAACAAGCCTTTCTTCTCTTCGTCAATTATCTCAACCCATGCAATCATGTATGCATAACAAAATATATATCCATATGATAATTTAACAAAAGCCCATACTACATGTGAGTCCAAAAATTCAAATTTTTATTTTGGCCCATAAGACAAAATAGCATTTTAGCCCATTTAACGATCTAGCAACTTTGGCCCATATATCGATCTAGCAGTTTTTCGGCCCATTTATCGATCTAATAGTTTTTTCGCCCATTTATCGATCTAGCAGTTTTTTGGCCCATTTATCACATGAGGCATAAAATTTACTATTTACCAATTAACTCATTGAGGGCGTTTTCGTAAATTTCACGACTTCAACTGTTTTCATGAATTTACACAAAAGTGTAAATTATTACGCATTTTTCGATTTTGCTGTCTTTACGATTTTATCCCAATACTTACGGTATAGTATCTAACCCGAGATAAGTGTGAAGTTACACACCTGGTTACTATGAGAACTAGACTTTCCCGCTCGTCGATACCTAAACGCATCACGATAAATTAAAACACTATTATATATTTACAAATCGAATCTTAGAAATAACGATCTAGACTTTTACCCACAGAATTTCGAACCACTTCTATTTGCAGTTTCTCCTAGATTGTTGGTTCGTTACCCGATGAAAATCCACGAACAAACAAAGGTTCGGGAGTACGAACGACTTCAAACAACTGATTCTCCTCGGATGAGCATCCACAACCCGTTGGAAAACCTTGGATTCCCGAAACAACCCTTCGCTTAAACTTAGGGGGAATAGCGGAACCACCCCTCTTCGAACACTATTTACCGCCCTTTTGTCCCTATCTTGATTGTCTTTATTGATAAAAGATCATTAGTCCGATTAATAAATTATTGAAATTATGACTAACAGTTTTAAGGGTGAGATTGCCTTACCACAAATATCCTCGTTCCACAATATGAAAATTGAGCGATAATGTCCCCTAAAATGAAATCGATTAATAATCCATCTATATCAATATGTCGAGTAATATGAGAGTCCTTAATAATCCTTTACCTTAACACCTTAAATTGATTCCAACAATTCATGACGCTCATGAACACTTGAGTTTCGACCTCCACTATCACACTAAAATATAACAAAAGAAAATATTAATAGAATGAATGATGATTTTGATCAAAGAGATTCTTCATACCACCATAAAGATTCAGCCAAGACTTCCCTTAAGCCAACATAGAAACCAAAAGAAACTCTTACCTATTGTCCAAGGCTTGAAAGAAGAATAATTGAGAAGAATACTTATGTATAGTGGAAGATTCGGCTATGAATAAGCAAATAAAAGAAAAATGACTCGGCAATAGAGTAATCTAACATTCGGCCATGAGAGAAAAATAATGAAGAAAGTATGGTTGAAAAGAAAATAAAAGATGAAAGAAAGAGATGATGTTGATTTGGTTTTCAAGAGGGAAAGAGAAAGAAAAGAGATGAATTTAGGAGCAATATGCATTCTAAGAATGGAGAGGAAAAGAGAAGAAAAGAAAATGATCTTGGCTTTGGTATTTCAAAGATAAAGAGAAAAGTGTCTTGAAATGCTAAGCAAAATGTGCCTAAATGGTAACATGAAAATGAAATGGTCTAAAGAACAAGGCTTACCAAAAGCTCAAATTTGGCTAGGAGAAAAGGTTGTGAAGAGAATTGCAATTTTGCACAAAAATGCTAGGAATGGCCAAAACTAACTCCTAATCCTAGCCAAGCTACTAACACATTCGGCCAACCCCCCAGTCCACAATGCCATCCATATTCTTGGTCAAAATGGCCATGAAAAAATTACCAAAACATCAACCTAGATTCAAGCCTTACAATCATCCATTTTCCTTAAGTTTGAGAAATCCTATCCCCAAAATCAAGCAATTCCATCCCTAAAATAATGCTTGCCATAAACTTTAGTCTTCTTACCAAATAAAATTAGTCCATCTTATCCATGAATGATGCTTGGCTGACACATGCGAGGAAAAAGCAAAAATAAAAGCTCCCAATTTGCATGCTAAGAGATTCGAACCTCTCTCCTCAAGTCCAACATATGACGCCATCACCTCTTTGCCAATTACTCATCTTATGCCATCTTTTATCACATAATTAACTTAAACTTCAAGGTCACCTGATTTCTCTACAGTAAAGTACTCTTTACTATAATTTATTCTAATTCCAAGTAAACCCGAGCCTTCTCAAGACTATATTAAGCACACAATAAAATCATACCCAAGCTAACACCAAAGACAAGCAACATATTGATACTCAAATTTTTAGAATGTTACAATTGTACCCCCTAAAAAAATTTCGTCCTCGAAATTTACCTGATTAGAAGAGGTGAGGATATTATTGCCGAATTGCATCCTCAGGCTTCCACGTAGCTTCCTCCGCTCCGTGATTACGCCATAAAACCTTGACCGATGGTACAGTCTTCTTTCTTAGCACCTTAACATCTCGGTCTAATATTTCCACTGGTTCCTCCACAAAAGATATGTCTGATCTCAACTCCACTTCTTCTACAGGTACTATGTGAGACGGATCCGATCTATAGCGCCTCAGCATGGAAACATGGAAAACATTGTGAATTTGACTCAACTCAGGAGGTAATTCAATCTGATAGGCCACTGGACCAACACGCTTCATCACACGATATGGTCCAATGAACCTAGGGCTCAACTTGCCTTTTCTTCCAAATCTGAAAATCTTTTTCCAAGGTGAGACCTTCAGAAAGACCTGATCCCCCACAGCAAACTCGATATCCTTATGCTTCAGATCTGCATACGACGTTTGTCTATCTGAAGCTTCCTTTAATCGTGCTCAAATAACTTTTACCTTTTCTTCCGTCTCATACATCAATTCAGGACCCAACATCTACCGTTCACCCAACTCAGTCCAACAAGTAGGAGTATGACACCTACGACCATACAATGCCTCGTAGGGTGCCATCTGAATGCTAGACTGATAGCTATTGTTATACGCAAACTCTGCCAACAGTAGAAAATCCACCCAACTACCTCTAAAGTCAATTACACAACCCCTTAACATGTCTTCCAATATTTGAATTACTCTTTCGATCGACCATCCGATCGAGGATGAAAAGCCGTATTAAAATTTAACTTTGTTCCCAAAGCTTCATGCAGAGCTTTCCAAAATCGTGATGTAAACCTAGGATCCCTGTTTGATATAATAGACACTAGTACCCCATGCAACATACGATTTCAGATATATACAGCTTAGCCAACTTCTGTAATGAGTAATCCATACGAACTGGTAGAAAATAAGCAGTCTTCGTCAATCGATCAACTACTACCCAAATGAAATTTTTCTTAGTAGGTGTTAAAGGCAACCAACTAACTAAATCCATTGTTATCCGCCTCATTTCCAAAGGGAATCTTTACGGTTGTAATAAACCCGACGGCAATTGATGCTCGCTTCACTTGTTGACAAGTCAAACATTTTCCTACAAACTCAGAAATCTCACGCTTCAACCCTGGCCACTAATATTGTTCACGAAGATCTCGATACATCTTATTTCTTTCGGGGTGCATAGCATAAAGGCTACTATGCGCCTCCCGTAGAATCATTTGTCTCAAATCTGAGTCCTTGGGAATACAAACTCTTCCACGAAAACACAGCACTCTATCCGTGTTTATACCAAAATCCCCTATTTCACCACTTTCAACTTGCTGAATAAAGGGTCCCAACTCTTCATCTGATATATGCTTTTCCTTGATTTGATCTAACCACAGAGGCTTCACCTAAAGTTTCGCTAACAGACTACCATCCTCATACAAACTCAGATGAGCAAACATTGCTCTCAAATCAGATACCACCTTACGACTTAACGCGTCGCTACCACATTAGCCTTTCTAGGATGTTACTCGATTGAGAAATCGTAATCCTTTATGACTCCACCCATCTTCTTTGTCTCATGTTTAACTCCTTACGAGTAAGAAGATACTTAAGACTCTTGTGATCCGTGCAGTTGATAGACTTCTCACCGTAGAGATAGTGCCTCCAAATCTTTAGAGCAATCACTACCGTAGCTAACTCCAAGTCATGAGTAGGGTAGTTTACTTCGTGCGGTTTCAACTGGCGAGAAGCATAAGCCACCACTTTTCCATTTTACATCAGCACAAAACCTAAACCCGTGTGTGACACATCACAGTAGACGATAAATTCTTTTCCAGCCTCAGGTTGAATCAAAACTAGTGCTTCCGTCAAAATCTTCTTAAATTTCTTGAAACTCTCTTGTTGTTTTTCAGTCTATACATATGGTACTCCCTTTCACGACAGCTTAGTTAAGGGTGCGGCAATCAGCGAAAACCCCTCAACAAAGCGTCTATAATAACCAGCCAAACCCAAAAAACCTCGAATCTTAGCCATCGACTTGGTGGTTTCCAATCTAATCTGACCTCAATCTTTCGAGGATCCACCCTTATTCCTTCAGCTGATACAACATGACCCAAGAAAGTCACTTCCCTTAACCCAAATTCACATTTACTAAATTTGGCATAAAGTTGCTTATCTCGAAATAACTGCAATACTATACACAAATGTGAGTCTTGTTCTTCTTCATTCCTTGAATATACCAAAATGTCATCTATGAACACTACCACAAACCGGTCTAAATATGGTTGAAAGACCCGGTTCATCATGTCCATAAATGCAGCTGGTGCATTGGTCAACCCAAATGGCATCACCAAAAACTCATAATGTCCATAACAAGTTCGGAATGCCATCTTATGAATATCTGCTCCTTTCACCTTGAGCTGGTGATAACCCGATCTCAAATCAATTTTGAGAGAAAACCGAAGCTCCTTTCAATTGATCAAACAGGTCATCAATTCTCAGCAAAGGATACCTATTCTTGATCGTCAATTTATTCAACTACCTGTAATCAATGCACATACGCATCGACCCATCCTTTTTTCTTAACGAACAAAATCGGTGCTCCCTACGGACACACTCGGTCAAATAAATCCCATATCCAACAATTCTTGAATTTGAGGTTTAAGATTCGCCAACTCCTTCGGTGCCATTCTATAAGGAGCAATGGACACTGGAGCCGTTCCTGGCAAAAGCTCAATGTAACACCCCAAACCCGATCAACACACTACGACCAGATTTGGCATGTCACAGGGTGAAAGCATTTGAATAGAACACATTGCCAGTTTATTTTCGTGAAAAACTGCCATTGAAACATTTTGCTGTCTAAAGTTTTTAAACAGAAGGAAAAGACTCCCTCGAGAAAACCCATTCATCGCCTCTTATTACCGGAAAAAAAAATCGTTAGGTTTTAAGAAAAAAAAAAACCGTCCTCGCTTAAGAGTGAGGTTGAAAACTATTTTCCATTAGATCTTAGAGTGAAACTAAATTTTAAGAAGAAATTTGAGTTTGGTTCGTTGTCATCACTTGTTGTTATTACCCGATGGTAAAGTTTAGAAAACCCGATGAGATGTGTAAATTTAGAAAAACATTGTTTTTTTTTTTTTACAAGTTATTTAGACATTCCATGTTGCTTAACTTAAGAAATGTATGATAAAACTTAAAAAGATTAAACAACCCAAAATATTAGTTAGTGGCCTTATTACAAACCTAGATAGAACCAAATTAAAACAAAGTACCCAAAAGAGTGAACAAACTAAAACCAAACGCAATATGCATGGCCACCACGAGTCCGTCCGGCTCCACATCCGCGATCTATGAGTCATCTGCAAAATGTAAGGGAAGAGGTGAGTCACTGAGACTCAGTGTATAATCCCCCTCCCAATTATAACAACACTCTTGCACAGTTTCACAATCAAGTAAGCATGTCATGCAACCCAAACCTAGCCATCCAACACTCCATGTTCTATCCCGTGTGGTACCAAACCACCGGTGGTGCTAAACCACCGTGACCCAAAGTCACAATCAAGTATATACAAATGTGGTACCAAACCTTTGGTGGTGCCAAACCACTGGTGACCCAAAGTCACAATTATCCATATGTGGGGCCAACCCACTTTGTGGTACCAAACCACTGGTGACAATCCCCTTTTAATGCAATATGTGGGGCCAACCCACTGTGGTACTAAGCCACTGGGATGAGTCACTAAAATATCCAATGTGGTGCCAAACCACTGGTGACCCAAAGTCATAAATATCACATGTGGTACCAAACCACTGGTGGTGCCAAACCATTGGTGACCCAAAGTCACAAATATCACATCTTCCCCCTCCTCTCATAATACCCATTTCAGTGCACATGCTTATACATACATTACTTTCATGCTTTATCAATTAATAACATACTGCAACATAGCATATACATATTCATCAGCAATCTAATATAATTAACTACTGGAATGGACTTACTCGGAGTCCTCGCTCATACCCATAAGGGTAGCATATCGATATCCACAATTATTCCGGCTTTTAACAGTGTTTAAGTTAATATCATAGCAATACATTGATTATGAAGTGTGTAAGAGATACACACCTGATTATGCGCAAAACTACAATTTCTACGTCAGTACTATCGCTAATCGACACAACTGTAATTTGTCTACTCTCCCGCTCGAATGCTGGTCTACACCCCGGTGGCCAATCACGAACCGCTGAGACCACCCTCTTCTTGAATTTAGGGGCTGGGGTCTCATATCTAACCCCACTCAATGCTTGATTAGCCTTCGAATCCATAATATACCTTATCACTAAGTTGGGTTAAAGAAGTGAACTAAAATATAAAGAACTGGAATCTGGGAGTTTGATCCCTTACCTAAGTTGACAGATCCCGAAGGGTCTAGGCTTGGCCTACGACTAACAAACCCCGAAAACTCCACCCCAGATGGCGTCAATCACCCCCTCTTGTATTTGGCCAAGCACCAAAGAAATGTGAAATATCTGCCTTCGGCATCAAATCAGACTAAGAAAATACGGAAGATGAATAAAAAGAGAAAAGGAAGAAACTCCTTACCGAACCAACAAATTAACGAGTGGAGAGACTATAATCAAATACTAGCAAAACTGATAGGCGAGGGTGCCCACACTTGATTTGACAAGAGGATTCAGCTTCTACAAATGTATGAAATAAGGCAAAGAAGAAAGGTGCTAAAAGAAAGGAAATGAGTTTCGGTTGAGGCACTCACTATTTCGACTATGAAGAACAAGGAGCAAATGGCTAGGGAGATTCGACTATGACCAAAAGAATAAGAAGGAGAAGAAACAAAAGGTATTTTGGTTAGGAAGAAGAACAAGTGAACAATGGTGAAAAGAAAATGAGGACACAAGGTTCGGTTGAAGAGAAAGAAAGGTGAAAGGAGGAAGAAAACAAAGAGAGAATAACCAGAGAGAGAGTTGAAGTTTCGGTTTAAGCAAAAGTTGAAATGCCAATGCCCAAATTGAAAAGAATAAACTAGATGCCTCTAAAGAAAATTTAGGCACAAAGGAAGAATAGTAAGAAAAGAAACAAATAAGAAAACAAAAGAAAACAAAAAGACTCAAACAAGCTTGCAATAATCGGCACACACACCCCAAATGACCGAAAGTGCACACAAGAAAATAAAGAAATGACTAAAACAACTTTCGGCACATGCACCTCACCTAGCCCCAAAACCAAAAGCTCCCCCTTCCACCAAGCCACATTCGATCAACAACCACCCAACAAGCCACCAAATCCCTTGATCGTCTCCTACATTCACTCCCTTCCCATCATTTGAATCGGTTTGAATGATTCAAACTCCACCTTTCTCTCATGGCTACCCATTTAAAATATTTGACTTATTCAACTCCCATTCTTTAAGGTCCCAAACCGAATCCATCACCTCTCCATCCCAACGCCAAAATAAACTCCAAAAAGGTAGACTATGCGACTTGAACCTGCTCCCACCTCCTCCAAGCTCCCCTTGAGGTGTCATCCCCCTTACTTCCTAGGTGACACTCTGCCACTTTACCACTTCACTTCTTGTGTCAACAAACACTAGCAATAATCCTTAAAGCCTGCCCCCGCTAGCTCTCCCCTAAAGTGCCCAAAATTGAGACTTTCACTAAGTCTTAAGCTCAACCCCGAGCCTTCTCGGGAACCCCAAACATAACAAATTAATAGATAGAGCATACCAAACACACAGAAACATAATAAATGCAAAGCCCCTAATTCTCGGATGTTACAGTTCTACCCCCTTAAGGAAATTTCGGCCTCGAAATTACCTGCTCAAAAGTGTTGAGGGTATTCTTTCCGCATCACATCCTCTGGTTCCCACGTGGTCTCTTCCGTACCATGGTTCCGCCATAATACCTTTACCAGTGGAACCGACTTCTTACGGAAATCCTTAACATCCCGATCCAGAATCTACACTGGTTCTTCTTCCATGGTCAATCTGGGCTCACCTTGATCTCTTCCACTAACACAACATGCGACGGATCAGATCGATAGCGCCTAAGCATGGAGACATGAAACACATCGTGAATTTGACTCAATTTTGCTGGCAACTCGAGTTGATAAGCTACTTATCCCACTCGCTTCAACACCGTATACAGGCCCAATAAACCTAGGGCTAAGCTTTCCTTTCCGACCAAATCTTAGCACTTTCTTCCACGGCGATACCTTCAGAAGGACCTTGTCACCCACTGCATACTCCATATCCCTACATTTGAGGTCGGCATAAGACTTTTACCTGTCTGAAACTTCCTTCAAACAAGCACGAATCACCTTAACCTTATCTTCTATTTTCGTGACCAACTCCGGACCCAACATTTGACGCTCACCCAACTCTGTCCAGCACGTAGGTGTATGAAACTTCTGACCATAAAACACCTCATATGGTGCCATCTTAATGCTTGCCTGGTGACTATTGTTGTACGTGAATTCTACCAGCAGTAGAAATTCTTCCCAGTTGCCTCTGAAATCCAAGACACAACCTCTCAACATATCCTCTAGAATTTGTATTACCTTTTCTGACTGCCCATCTGACTGCGGATGAAATCAGATCGAAATCCAATCTCGCACCCTAAAGGTTCGATGCAACGCTTTCGTAACCTCGACGTGAATCTAGGATCGCTATCGAGATAATCGATACGGTACCCATGCGATCTCACTATTTACGCCACATACAACATAGCCAACCTTTGAGCGAGTAATCCACTCTCTTAGGTATAAAATGAGCCGACTTAGTCAAACGATCTACTATCACCCAAACTAAATCCTTCTTGCTAGGCATAAGGGGTAACCCAGTGGCGAAATCCATCGTAATCCTTTCCCACTTCCACTACGGAATCTTGATCGGTAATGCACTCAAGGTAATTGGTGTTCAACTTTGACATGCTGACACGTTAGACATTTACTCACAAACTCAGTTACTTTCCATTTTAGACCCAGCCACTAGAACTGTTCTCGTAAATCTCAGTACATTTTGCTACATCCAGGGTGCATAGCGTAGGGACTGTTATGTGCCTCCTAAAGAATCTTCTGCCTTAGCTCGACGTCCTTCAGCATAAATACCCTTCCTTGGAAACACAACACTCAATCACTGGTCAAGCTGTAACCTTCCAATCCACCACTCTGCACTTGCACCCTCCGAGTACTTAGGACCTCATCCATTAGTTGTTTCTCTTTAACCTGACCAACCCATGACGGCTTCACTTGAATTTCGATAATAGACTCCCGTCGTCATACAAACTGAGATGAGTAAACATTGCTCTCAAGTCTAACACTACCTTACGGCTCAACGTGTCTGCCACCACGTTGGCCTTGCCTGGATGATACTCAATTGAATAGTCGTAGTCCTTCAACAACTCGATCCACCTCCGCTGACTCAAATTCAAGTCTTTCTGAGTCAAGAGGTACTTTAGACTCTTGTGATCCGTGTAAACTATTGACTTCTCCCTGTACAAATAGTGCCTTCATATCTTCAGGGCGAAAACCATTGCAGTCGATTCCAGATCATGCATCGGATAGTTAACTTCGTGCAGTTTCAGCTGCCGGGACACATATGCCACTACCTTCCCCTCTTGCATCAGCACACATCCAAGACCAGTATGCGACGCATCACAGTAAATCGTGATCTCCTTCCCTGCCTCAGGCTGAATCAAGACCGGAGCTTCTATCAGAATCCTCTTCAATTTGTCAAAACTTTCCTGCTGCTTGTCTGCCCACACAAATGGAACCCCTTTCCTCAATAACTTGATCAATGGCGCTGCAATCTAAGAAAACCCCTCTACAAATCTTCTGTAATATCCTACCAAACCCAGGAAACTCTGAATTTTGCCACCGACTTGGGTGGTTTCCAATCCAACACCGCCTCAATCTTTCGAGGGTCCACTCTAATCCCCTCGGCTGACACCACATGACCCAAGAAAGTTACCTCTTCCAACCAGAACTCGTATTTACTAAACTTTATGAACAACTACTTCTCCCTCAAAATCTATAGAACCATGCGGAGATGCTCATCATGCTCTTCCTTAGACTTCGAGTACACCAAGATGTCGTCTATAAATACTACTACGAATCGGTCCAAGTATGGTTGAAACACCCGGTTCATCATGTCCATGAACGCTACTGGCATATTGGTCAGCCCAAACGGCATTACCAAAAACTCGTAGTGCCCGTAACGAGTACAAAACGCCGTTTTATGGATATTAGCCTCCTTCACCTTAAGCTGGTGATACCCTGACCTTAAATCAATCTTGGAGAAGATTGATGCACCCTTAAGCTGATCGAACTGATCATCTATCCTCGGCAACGGATACTTGTTCTTGATCGTCAACTTGTTCAGTTGGCGGTAATCTATACACATCTGCATTGTACCATCCTTATTTTTAACAAAAAACACAGGTGCTCCCCAAGGCGAAACACTCGACCAGATAAAACCTCGATTCAGCAATTCTTGAATCAGGCCTTGACTCCACCAACTCTTTAGGCGCCATCCTATATGGAGCAATGACCTTCAGTGCGGTTCACAGTAGCAGATCTATCCCAAACTCAACCTCGCGATCTGGGGGTAAACCCAGAAGCTCCTCTGGAAACACATCAAAAAAATCCCTCACCGTTTGGACCTCACACATAGTTAATTCCTTGACCTCTAATGCACAAACATGAACCATGAACGCCTTACAACCCTTTCACACCATTTTCTCGGCCTTCAGAGCAGATATAACATTAGATAGATAATCACTTCTATTACCTATCATTACCAGTTCTTCACCTTCAGCTGTTCTCACTACCATGCGCTTAGCAGCGCAGTCCAAACTCGCTTGATACTTCACCAGCCAGTCTATCCCAAGGATCAAATCGAACTTCCCGAATGGCAGTTCCATCAGATCAACCACAAACACTACCTCTTGAAGTTCTAGGGATACATCCCTATACAGTTTATTTACTTCTACAGAGTGACCTAGAGGGCTAATTACTGTCATCTCCCTATAAGTAATCTCAGAGTCTAAGTTCATGGTTTCCACTATGCTACTAGCAACATACGAATGCGTCAAACCAACATCTATCAAAGCAGTATAAGGTAGTCCAAAAATTAAGAACATACCTGTTATGATGTCCGGTGCATCGCCCTCCTCTCGACGCCTCACTGCATATACCAACCCAAGCTGCCTTGCTTCAGTATTACCTACACCCCTACTTTGTGCTCTGCGGCCTCGACCAGAACCATTACCTCCTTTGATAGAACCATGACCCCTCTGCGGTTACTGTCCACCGTTCCTGAACTGAGCACGCCCTCAACTCTCAGATTGCCCCCTGGCTAGCTTATGCGGACAATTCCTTACACGATGATCCAACGACCCACACTCAAAGCATCCTCTGCCACCAGTCCAACATTCCTCCCAATAGGATTTTCCACATCGAGCACACTGCGCTGGTCCTTGAGTAGTAGCAACAGGCCTCACAGATCGATTCGGCCCACCATACCTAACCCTTTTTTGAGAATTTTTGGCCGACCCTGACGGTCGAAAACTCCTCTTGTGTCTATTCCTGTCCAGATTCTATTTCGTAGACTCCTTCACCCCTTCGACTATCTTAGCCTTCTCTACCAGCACCGCAAACTCCCTCTCTTACTGTGGAGCAATCAGAAACCTCAGTTTATCTCTCAGCCTATCTTCAAGCGACGACATAAACGCTCATGTTCCATAGCCACGATACCCCGAGCGTAATGGCTCAACCTTAAGAATTACGCCTCATACTCGACATCGACCTACTCCCTTGAACTAGCCTTAAAATGCCTTCTCTCGTGCATCAATGTAATCGAACCCAATGTATTTCCTCTGATAAGCTGCCTTAAAATAGTCCCAAGTGATATCGTCCGCCATTGCTCTATTCCGAACCGTGAGCCACCACTGATATGACTCATCTTGGAGAAGAGACACTATACCCTTCAATTTCTCCTCAGTCGTAAAATCTAGGCCATCCATGATATGTTCTATCGCCTCTAGCCAATATTCCACCGTACTAGGAGCCACACCAGATACACCCCTGAATACCTCTGCACCATTAGCCCGGAGTCATTTGGACATAGATTTTCAAGCTTTCGTTTGATGCTTGCACCCACTACTCTTTCTAGAACCCGCAGCATCGCCTGCGACACTATGTCATCACCAGCCGTCTGATCCTAAAATTTTGTGCCCACAACTGGCGGAGATGGTACCTCATTCTCTGACCCATGACTAGACCCTATCGATTCTGACACTGTCGTCCTACCCCTACCTCGTCCACTTATATTACGCCCATGTCCTCGAACGCTCACAACTGCCAGTATGAATTGATCTGATTTAATAATTTTATGCGTTAGACTTATTCCACTGTTATTACAGCACAGTTTTATAAACAGCTTTATTATAGAGTTTTGTTTTCGCGAGTTCACAGAATCCTATGAGTTTTCGCCTCTAGGGCAACCTACTAGTACCATCAGTTATATTACTATCATCACAATCATGTATATAAACACAGCAATTAGGGGTACTTACCTGGACGGATCGGTGCTTGGGACTCGGTGCCATGCTTCCTAGACCATGTATTTTCCATCAAAAACCCACTTTTGAAACACTTTGGGCCTCGGACCCATAGCCGAGCTTTTTAACTTGGCTCTAATACCAAAAATTGTAACACCCCAAACCCGGTCAACACACTACGACCAGATTCAGCATGTCACAGGGTGAAAACGTTTGAATAGAACACATTGCCGATTTAGTTTCGTGAAAACTACCATTGAAACATTTCTTTGCCTAAAGTTTTTAAATGTAGGAAAAGACTCCTCGAGAAAACCCATTCATCGCCTCTCATTACTAGGAAAAAAAATCGTTAGGTTTTAAGAAAAGAAAAAAAAAACCCGTCCTCGCTTAAGAGTGAGGTTGAAAACCATTTTCCATTAGATCTCAGAGTAAAACTAAATTTTAAGAAGAAATTTGAGTTTGGTTCGTTGTCATCACTTGTTGTTATTACCCAATGGTAAAGTTTAGAAAACTCGGTGAGATGTGTAAATTTAGAAAAATATTTTTTTTTCCTTTTTACAAGTTATTTAGACATTCCATGTTGCTTAACTTAAGCAATGTATGATAAAACTTAACAAGATTAAACAACCCAGAAATATTAGTTAGTGGCCTTATTACAAACCCAAATAGAACCAAATTAAAAACAAAGTACCCAAAAGAGTGACCAAACTAAAACCAAACATAATATGCATGGCCACCACGAGTCCGTCCGGCTCCACATCTGCGATCTACGAGCCATCTGCAAAATGTAAAGGGAAGAGGTGAGTCACTAAGACTCAGTGTATAATCCCCCTCCCGATTATAACAACACTCTTGCACAGTTTCACAATCAAGTAAGTATGTCATGCAACCCAAACCTAGCCATCCAACACTCCATGTTCTACCCGTGTGGTACCAAACCACTGGTGACCCAAAGTCACAATCAAGTATATACAAATGTGGTACCAAACCACTGGTGGTGCCAAACCACTGGTGACCCAAAGTCACAATTATCCATATGTGGGGCCAACCCACTTGCGGTACCAAACCACCGTGACAATCCCTTTAATGCAATATGTGGGGCCAACCCATCGTGGTACTAAGCCACTAGGACGAGTCACTAAAATATCCAATATGGTGCCAAAACACCGTGGTGAGTCCCAAATAACATGTGGTACCAAACCACTGGTGGTGCCAAACTAATGGTGACCCAAAGTCACAAATATCACATCTTCCCCCTCCTCTCATAATACCCATTTCAGTGCATATGATTATACATACATTACTTACATGCTTTATCAATTAATAACATACTACAACATAGCATATACATATTCATTAGCAATCTAATATAATTAACTATTAGAACGGACTTACCCGGAGTCCTCGCTCATACCCATAAGGTTAGCATATCGATATCCACAATTATTTTGGCTTTTAACAGTGTTTAAGTTAATAACATAGCAATACATTGATTATGAAGTGTGTTAGAGATACACACCTGATTACGCACAAAACTACACTTTCTACGTCGGTACAATCGCTAATCGACACAACCGCGATTTGTCTACTCTCCCGCTTGAATGTTGGTCCACTCCTCGGTGGCCAATCACGAACCGTTGAGATCGCCCTGTTCTTGAATTTAGGGGCTGGGGTCTTAGATTTAACCCCACTCATTGCTTGATTAGCCTTTGAGTCCATAATATACCTTATCACTAAATTGGGTTAAAGAAGTGTACTAAAATATAAAAAATTGAAATCTCGAAGTTAGATCCTTTACCTAAGTCGACAGATCCCGAAGGGTCTAGGCTTGGCTTACCACTAACAAACCCCGAAAACTCTACCCGGATGGCAAAACTCTACCAAGCACCAAAGAAATGTGAAATATCTGCATTCGGCATCAAATAAGACTAAGAGAATACGGAAGATGAATGAAAAGAGAAAAGGAAGAAACTCCTTACCGAGCCACCAAATTAACGAGTGTAGAGACTATAATCAAATACGAGCAAAACTGATAAGGAGGGTGCCCACACTTAATGTGACAAGAGGATTCGGCTTCTGAAAATGTATGAAATAAGGTAAAGAAGAAAGGTGCTAAAAGAAAGGAAATGAGTTTCAGCTAAGGCGCTCACTATTTTGGCTATGAAGAACAAGGAGCAAATGGTTAGGGAGATTCGACTATGACCAAAAGAATAAGAAGGAGAAGAAACAAAAGGTATTTTGGTTAGGAAGAAGAACAAGTGAACAATGGTGAAAAGAAAATGAGGACACAAGGTTCGATTGAAGAGAAAGAAAGGTGAAAGGAGGAAGAAAACAAATAGAGAATAACCAGAGAGAGTTAAAGTTTCGGTTTAGGCAAAAGTTGAAATGCCAATGCCCAAATTGCAAAGAATTAACTAGATGCCCCTAAAGAAAATTTTGGCACAAAGGAAGAATAGTAAGAAAAAAAAAATAAGAAAAGAAAAGAAAACAAAATGACTCAAACAAGCTTGCAATAATCGGCACATACACCCCAAATGACCGAAAGTGCACATAAGAAAATAAAGAAATGCCTAAAACAACTTTCGGCACATGCACCTCACCTAGCCCCAAAATCGAAAGCTCCCGCCTTCCACCAAGCCACATTCGGTCAACAACCCCCTAACAAGCCACCAAATCCCTTGATCGTCTCCTACATTCACTCCCTTCCCATCATTTGAACCGGTTTGAATGATTCAAACTCCACCTTTCTCTCATGGCTACCCATTTAAAATATTTGACTTATTCAACTCCCATTCTTTAAGGTCTCAAACTGAATCCATCACCTCTCCATCCCAATGCCAAAATAAACTCCAAAAAGGCAGACTATGCAACTCGAACTTGCTCCCACCTCCTCCAAGCACCCCTTGAGGCGTCATCCCCCTTGCTTCCTAGGTGACACCCTGCCACTTTACCACTTCACTTCTTGTGTCAACAAACACTAGCAATGATCCTTAAAGCCTACCCCCGCTAGCTTTCCCCTAAAGTGCCCAAAATTGATATTTTCACCAAGGCTTAAGCTCAACCCCGAGCCTTCCGGGAACCCCAAACATAATAAATTAATAGATAGAGCATACCAAACACACAGAAACATAATAAATGCAAAGCCCCTAATTCTCGGATGTTACACTCAATACCAAATTCTACTTCCTGATATAGAAGTATACCAGAAAGTTCTTCAGGAAATACATTTAGAAATTCCTTCACCGTTCTCACATCTTCCACTGATAACTCCTTGGCATCCAAAGCACTAATTAAAGCTAGGAATGCTCCATACCCTTTCCGTACCAACTTTTCTGCCTTTAACGCAGATACCACATTTGCCAAATAATTCATTTTTTCGCCTATCATTACTACTTCCTTATCATCCGAAGTCCTTATTGACATCTATTTTTCAGCACAATACAAATGCACCCGGTGCTTAACCAACCAATCCATGCCCAAAATGAGATCGAACTCACCGAAAGGCAATTCCATCAAATTTGCCAAAAATATTTCTCTTTGGATTTCTAATGGCACGTCTCTAAATAGTTTATTTACAATTACTGACTGTCCTAAAGTACTAATTACCATTATCTCACTATCGGTAATTTCAGATTCTAGATTCAGGTTTCCAGATATGGCACTAGCAACATACGAGTGGGTAGAACCAATATCTATCAAAGTAGTAACAGGTACATCAAAAATGAAGAATATACCAGTTATCACATCATGTGCATTGCCATCCTCTCGGCGTCTAACTGCATAGACCAATCCTGGCTTTCTTGCATCTGCGTTACCTCTAGAATTGTTGCCTCGAACCGGTGCACCTTGACCACGTCTAACCCCATTACCACCACGACCTGGTCCACGGCCTCTCTGTGGCTGCTGAGTACCTCTGGCTGGCTGTACATCAAGATTATGAGCTTCCTGAGTCGTATCCATCCATCGAAGGCAATTCTTATATTGATGATCCATTGAACTGCATTTATAACAAGCACTAGTTTTCCTCCAGCACTCTTCGGAATGTCGTTTTCCACATTCAGCAAAGTCTCGACTCTGATTAATAGCCCCAGGTGCTCTACCTTGAGCTGGCTAATCATTTCGAGACCTCTTCTGAAACCTTTTGGAAGAACCCGATTACTTTATATCTCTCTTGCTCTGACTCTTTCCTGATTCTGACGTTCTGAGCTTTTAGCCTCTTCGGCTATCTTGGCTTTCTCCACAAGTGTGGCAAACGTTCTCACTTGTTGTTGGGCTATCAAAACCGCAACTCATCATTCAGCCCATCCTCAAAGCATACACATAACTTGTTCCTACATATTTCCCTTGAAAGGCAGCTTTGAAGAAATCCCAAGTAACTAATGCAGCTTTAGTGCCTTCTCAAACAGTAAGCCACCATTGATATGCCTCATCCCTTAACAAAGACACCGCACCCTTAGTTTCTATTCTACATTGCACTCTAGGTCATCCATAATTTGCTCCACCGCTTCAAGCCAATATTCAAGAACATTTGAGCTACACCGAGACACCTCGAAAATCTCAAAGACCACTTGATTTCAATCGCCCGATATCGACCCACGAGTCAGCCGCCCAACTCTAGTTCCATGACCCTTTCAAGGACTCGCAACATTGCTAGTGTTAAAGAATTATCTTCTCTCCTATTCTCTTGTGAATTATTTTCTGACGCTAGTGATACCGGTGCATCCATTTTTGGAATATGTCCTGATTCCTCGGACACAGCTCTATCACCTCGGCCTCTACCACGGCCATGTCTACCACGTCCGGGTCCTCTGGCGCTCATACTGACTAACTCGTTTTAATCTGATTACGAATTTTATGAATTAGAAAACTATTTCAGTGTTTGTTAACGATATTTTATGAGATTCAAGAGATAAAGTTGTTTTTCGCCAACACATCCTATAGTCTCGATCTCTACGATTTTTAACATCTAAAACTAGAAGTTCTAGAGTGTTCCTATGATCATATCATCATAATAATCATTCAGTAATGAATACTTACTTGACTTGGTGTCGGATGCTTGTGGTGCCATACTAAATTTAAAACATAATTAAAAATAATTTCAAATGAAAGTTATTTATTGAACCCAACCACGTACCAAGTTTTGGCTGCTCGACACCATTAAATGTAACACCCCAAACCAGGTCTATGCATTAGGACGAGATTTGGTTTGTGACACAGATCGAACATCCATTTAATTCTCTAATGATTTAGGTAAAACAGTACAAAACCTTTTGAAAGTGAAGTTTAGTAAAAAAAATAATCTAGAAATTGATTTACAATCGATGAATAAAGAAATACTAGTTTGAAATCTTATTATTTAGTATTTTAATTGTCAAAAACCTTAAAGTAATTTTTAAATAGTTCAAATGAATTTGAAAAAACAAGAATATTTAAAGAATCTCATATGTTTTAAAACAAAATTTTTAAGGAAACATTATAGAGTTAACATAAGCCCATATTAAATGACTAAAACAAAAATTAAATCCATCCACACAAAAAATCCATAAAATATTAATAAAGGCCTTATAACATCATACCCAAAATAGTATTTAAAAGAATTCACTTAATAAAAGTTCATAGTTTATAAAACCCATGTTTGAAGTATGGCCTCCACGAAGTCATCCTCGGCCCAAGCCTTCGCCAACTGCCATTACCTGAGATGGATAATTAAACAAAGTGAGTTACTCAGAACTCGGTGTATAACTCACTTACCGTATTCATTAGGCCAGATCATCAAGACATTATTTTGGGCTTGAGCCTATTTACGGATTTAACAATATAATAAATAAAATGCATGTAAAATGAAATTCCCAACCAAACCTAAGTTCCATCCTCTACACACCACCCGTACCAACCAACACACCTGTGGGGATCAAGTCAACCCACCCCGCCAACACACCAATCGTAGGCATAAAGCCATTTTAAATAAAATTGTGGTGCACCGCCGAACTAGATTGGGACAAAGTCACCGAACTAGAGGCATTAAGCCATTTAAAATATATTTGTGGCAGAGCAACCGAACTAGATTTTTGGCAACAGGCCTTTCTTCTCTTCGTCAATTATCCCAACTCATGCAATCATGTATGCATAACAAAATATATATCCATATGATAATTTAACAAAAGCCCATAATACATGTGAGTCCAAAAATTCAATTTTTCATTTTGGCCCATAAGACAAAATAGCATTTTAGCCCATTTAACAATCTAGCAACTTTGGCCCATATATCGATCTAGCAGTTTTTTGGCCCATTTATCGATCTAGCAGTTTTTTTGGCCCATTCATCGATCTAGTAGTTTTTCGGTCCATTTATCACATGAGGCATAAAATTTACTATTTACCAATTAACTCTTTGAGGGCATTTTTGTAAATTTCACGACTTTAACTGTTTTCATGCATTTACACAAAAGTGTTAATTATTACGCATTTTTTGATTTTGCCATCTTTACGATTTTATCCCAATACTTACGATATAGTATCTAACCCAAGATAAGTGTAAAGTTACACACCTGGTTATTGTGAGAACTACACTTTCCCGCTCGTCGATACCTAAACATATCACGATAAATTAAAACACTATTATATATTTACAAATCGAATCTTAGAAATAATGATCTAGACTTTTACCCTCAGAATTTCGAACACTTCTATTTGCGGTTTCTCCCCGATTGTTGGTTCATTACCCGATAAAAATACACGAACAAACAAAGGTTCGGGAGTACGAATGACTTCAAACAACTGATTCTCCTCGGATGAGTGTCCACAACCAGGTGGAAAATCTCGGATTCCCGAAACAGCCTTCGCTTAAACTTAGGGGGAATAGTGGAACCACCCCTCTTCTGAACACTATTTACCGCCCTTTTCATCCCTATCTTGATTGCCTCTATTGACAAAAGATCATTAGTCCGACTAATAAATTATCAAAATTATGACTAACGGTTTTAAGGGTGAGATTGGCTTACCACAAATATCCTCGTTCCACAATATGAAAATCGAGCGATAACGTCCCCTAAAATGAAATCGATTAATAATCCATATATATCAATATGTCGATTAATATGAGAGTCCTTAATAATCCCTTACCTTAACACCTTAAATTGATTCCAACGATTCACGACGCTCACGAACACTTAAGTTTTGGCCCTCCACTATCACACTAAAATATAACGAAAGAAAACGTTTAATAGAATGAATGATGATTTCGATCTAAGAGATTCTTCTTACCACCATAAAGGTTCGGCCAAGACTTCCCTTAAGCCAACATAGAAACCAAAAGAAACACTTACCTATTGTCCAAGGCTTGAAAGAAGAATAATTGAGAAGAATACTTATGTATAGTGGAAGATTCGGCTATGAATAAGCAAAGAAAAGAAAAATGATTCGACAATGGAGTAATCTAACATTCGGCCATGAGAGAAAAATAATGAAGAAAGTATGGTTGAAAAGAAAATAAAAGATGAAAGAAAGAGATGATGTTGATTCGGTTTTCAAGAGGGAAAAGAGAAAGAAAAGAGATGAATTTAGGAGCAATATGCATTCGGCAATGGAGAGGAAAAAGAGAAGAAAAAAAATGATCTTGGCTTTGGTATTTTAGCATAAAGAGAAAAGTGTCTTGAAATGCTAAGCAAAAATGTGCCCAAATGGTAACATGAAAATGAAATGGTCTAAAGAACAAGGCTTACCAAAAGCTCAAATTCGGCTAGGAGAAAAGGTTGTGAAGAGAATTGCAATTTTGCACAAAAATGCTAGGAATGGCCAGAACTAACTCCTAATCCTAGCCAAGCTACTAACACATTCGGCCAACCCCCCTAGTCCACAATGCCATCCACATTCTTGGTCAAAATGGCCATGAAAAAATTAACAAAACATCAACCTAGATTCAAGCCTTACAATCCTCCATTTTCCTTAAGTTTGAGAAATCTTATCCCCAAAATCAAGCAATTTCATCCCTAAAATCATGCTTGCCATAAACTTTAGTCTTCTTTCCAAAAAAAATTAGTCCATCTTATCCATGAATGATGCTTGGCCGACACATGCTAGGAAAAAGCAAAAATAAAAGCTCCCAATTTGCAAGCTAGGAGATTCGAACCTCTTCCCTCAAGTCCAACATATGACTCCATCACCTCTTTGTCAATTACTCATCTTATGCCATCTTTTATCACGTAATTAACTTAAACTTCAAGGTCACCTGATTTCTCTACAGTAAAGTACTCTTCACTAAAATTTATTCTAATTCCAAGTAAACCCGAGCCTTCTCAAGACTATATTAAGCACACAATAAAATCATACCCGAGCTAACACCAAAGACAAGCAACATATTGATACTCAAATTTTTAGGATGTTACAATTCTATTTCTAAAAAATTTCGTCCTCGAAATTTACCTAATTAGAAGAGGTGAGGATATTGTTGCCAAATTGCATCCTCAGGCTCCCACGTAGCTTCCTCCGCTCCGTGATTACGCCATAAAACCTTGACCAATAGCATAGTCTTCTTTCTTAGCACCTTAACATCTCGGTCTAAGATTTCCACTGGTTCCTCCTTAAAAGATAAGTCTGATCTCAACTCCACTTCTTTTACCAAGACTATGTGAGACGGATCCGATCTATACCACCTCAAAGATGGAAACATGGAAAACATTATGAATTTGACTCAACTCAGGAGGTAATTCAATCTGATAGGCCACTGGACCAACACTCTTCATCACACAATATGGTCCAATGAACCTAGGGCTCAACTTGCCCTTTCTTCCAAATCTGAAAATCTTTTTTCCAAGGTGAGACCTTCAGAAGACTCGATCCCCACAAACAAACTCGATATCCTTACGCTTCAGATCTGCATATGAATTTTGTCTATCCGAAACTTCCTTTAACCATGCTCGAATAACTTTTACCTTTTCTTTCGTCTCAGATATCAATTCAAGACCCAACATCTGGTGTACGACACCTATGATCATACAATGCCTCGTAGGGTGCCATCTGAATGCTAAACTGATAGCTATTGTTATAACAAACTCTGCCAACAGTAGAAAATCCTCCCAACTACCTCTGAAGTCAATTACACAACCCCTTAACATGTCTTCCAATATCTGAATTACTCTTTCCGACTGACCATCTGACTGAGGATGAAAAGCCATACTGAAGTTTAACTTTGTTCCCAAAGCTTCATGCAAAGCTTTCCAAAATCATGATGTAAACCTAGGATCCCTGTCTGATCTAATAGACACTGGTACCCCATGCAACCTCACGATTTCAGATACATACAGCTGTAATGAGTAATCCGTACGAACTGGTAGAAAATGAGCAGTCTTCGTCAATCGATCAACTACTACCCAAACAAAATTTTTCTTAGTAGGTGTTAAAGGAAACCCACTAACTAAATCCATTGTTATCCGCTCCCATTTCTAAAGGGGAATCTTTACCGGTTGTAATAAACCTGACGGCAATTGATGCTCCGCCTTCACTTGTTGACAAGTCAAACATTTTCCTACAAACTCAGAAATCTCACGCTTCAACCCTAGCCACCAATACCATTCACGAAGATCTCGATACATCTTATTTCTTCTAGGGTGAATAGCATAAGGGCTACTATGCGCCTCCCGTAGAATCATTTGTCTCAAATCTGAGTCCTTGGGCATACAAACTCTTCCACAAAAACACAGCACTCTATCCGTGTTTATACCAAAATCCCCTATTTCACCACTTTCAATTTGCTGAATTAAGGGTCCCAACTCTTCATCTGATATCTACTTTTCCTTGATTTGATCTAACCACAGAGGCTTCACCTGAAGTTCCGCTAATAGACTACCATCCTCATACAAACTCAGATGAGCAAACATTTCTCTCAAATCAGATACCACTTGACGACTTAACGCGTCTGCTACCACATTAGCCTTTCTAGGATGATACTCGATTGAGAAATCATAATCCTTTAATAGCTCCACCCATCTTCTTTGTCTCAAGTTTAACTCCTTCTGAGTAAGAAGATACTTAAGACTCTTGTGATCCGTATAGGTGATAGACTTCTCACCGTAGAGATAGTGCCTCCAAATCTTTAAAGCAAACACTACCGCAGCTAACTCCAAGTCATGAGTAGGGTAGTTTACTTTGTGCGGTCTCAACTGATGAGAAGCATAAGCCAACACTTTTCCATTTTGCATCAGCACACAATCTAAACCCGTGTGTGATGCATCACAATAGACGATAAATTCTTTTCCAACCTTAGGTTGAATCAAAACTGGTGCTTCCGTCAAAATCTTCTTCAATTTCTTGAAACTCTCTTGTTGTTTTTTCAGTCCATACATACGGTACTCCCTTTTGCAATAGCTTAGTTAAGGCTGCGGTAATCAGTGAAAACCCCTCAACAAAGCGTCTATAATAACCAGCCAAACCCAAAAAACTCTGAATCTCAGCTACTAACTTTGGTGGTTTCCAATCCTATACAGCCTTAATCTTTCGAGGATCCACCCTTATTCCTTCAGCTGATACCACATGACCCAAGAAAGTCACTTCCCTTAACCAAAATTCACATTTACTGAATTTAGCATAAAGTTGCTTATCTCAAAATAACTGTAATACTATACGCAAATGTGAGTCTTATTCCTCTTCAATATACCAAAATGTCATCTATGAACAGTACCACAAACTGGTCTAAATATTGTTGAAAGACCCGGTTCATCAAGTCCATAAATGCAGCTGGTGCATTGGTCAACCTAAATGGCATCACCAAAAACTCATAAGGTCCATAACGAGTTCGGAATGCCGTCTTATGAATATCTACTTCTTTCACCTTAAGTTGGTGATAACCCGATCTCAAATCAATTTTGAAGAAAACTGAAGCTCCTTTCAATTGATCATACAGGTCATCAATTCTCGGCAAAGGATACCTATTCTTGATCGTCAATTTATTCAACTACCTGTAATCAATGCACATATGCATCGACCCATCCTTTTTCTTAACGAACAAAATCGGTGCTCCCCACGAAGACACACTCGGTCAAATAAATCCCAGATCCAACAATTCTTGAATTTGAGCTTTAAGCTCTGCCAATTCCTTCGGTGCCATTCTATAAGGAGCAATGGACACTTTGGAGCCGTTCCGCAAAAGCTCAATACCAAATTCTACTTCCGATCCGAGGTATACCAGAAGTTCTTCAGAAATACATCCGAAATTCCTTCACCGTTTTACATCTTCCTCACTCCATCTTCCAAATGAAAAAGCTAGGAATGCTCCATACCTTTTTCGTACCAATTTTTACGCCTTTAACGCAGATACCACATTTGCCAAATAATTCTTTCGTTCGCCTATCATTACTACTTCCTTATCATCCAAGTCCTTATTGACATCCATTTTTTAGCACAATCCAAATGCACCGATGCTTAACCAACCAATCCATTCCCAAAATGAGATCGAACTCGCTTAAAGGCAATTCCATCAAATTTTCCAAAATATTTCTCTTTGGATTTCTAAAGGAACGTCTCTAAATAGTTTATTTACAATTACTGACTATCCTAAAGGACTAATTACCACCATCTCACTATCGGTAATTTCAAATTCTAGATTCAGGTTTCCAGATATGGCACTAACAACATACGAGTGGGTAGAACCAATATCTATCAAAGCGAGAATGAGCACATCAAAATGAAGAACGTACCAGTTATCACATCAGGTGCATTGCCATCCTCTCGGCATCAAACTGCATATACCAATCCTAGCTGCCTTGCATCTGCGTTACCTCTAGAACCATTGCCTCGAACTAGTGCACCTGCCAAGACTAAAATTGACATTGCCATAGGAGAACTCATACTTCATGTAAGAGATGAATCGATCAATCTTCAAGCTCTCGACTCAGCCAAAACAACAAAAGATGAAGGTAAGAAAGTCGTTTCAATAGATAATCAAATTGTTCAAACTTCATTGTGGGAAATAACACAAAGTATCAAAGCTGAGCCAACTCATAGTCCTCAAGTAGTCACAGAAGAATCACACCAGAAACAAAACCGGAAGACCGAAAAATTAGAATAGCAGAAGATACACACCAAAGAAAAGTCGGATCCACACGAAGTAAAACCTAAGAAACCACTAGAAGAGCTCATAGGGACATCAAATCACTTTAAAATAGGAGACCAGGTGCTGTTAGACAAAGCCGATCCTTACAACATTTCAACAAAACTAAAAAAAAGGAAGAAATACTCCTTTAGGTACATTATGTTTTCCTACACGAAATAGTCGAGGTAAGAAATCCAATGTTTGGCAATTTCAAGGTAAACGCTTCTCGACCTAAACTTTGTCACGAAAATAAAAATGTCAGTAAGAGGGAAAATATTCAAACCTTTAAACCTCCCTAAAATCTTTAAGGTCTAGAATAGTCTAGCTTAAGACTATAAACGAACACTTCTCGGGAGGCAACTCGAGCACTAACACTTTTTATTTTTACTTTTTTAAAAATTATTTTTTCTTTTCTTCTCTTCTCTTTTCTCTTTCCACATTTAAAATAAAGATACAGGTTTCCAGGCCACACGGCCTTACACACGGTCGTGCCCGTGGCCGTGTGGACCACCGGAACCATCACACTGATAGAGCAGAGCTGTGCAAGTCAGTCCAACTACCCCCTCAATGTCACAGATCCAACCACCCACAGCACGGGCACCGACAAAAATAGCACGGCCATGCCTCACAATCGTGCTAAAATTCTAACTTATTGAGCACGGACAGACCACGCTCGTGTATTCCACCCGTGCTCATATACTGGCTTTTTAGAAACGGGCGTGCCCATCAACAAACGGACGTGGAAGAACAACACACTCCACAACACAGCCGTGTGAAGAGGCCAAGTGAATCGACACACCCTCGGCACACGGGCGTGGGAACATACTAGATTTGAAAATTTTATTTAAATCCCCATAGCCTTCCCCTCTCCCCCATCTTCCTTCTCCATTTTCTTTCTTGCAAATTTTTCTCTCTATTCATAGAAAAGGTCAAAGACTCTTAAGCAACACAAAGATCATGCCGAAGAAATGTAAGAAGGTCAGCATCATCTCCTCAGAGGAGACCTCAACATGAGTTCATGCCGGCAGCTTCACTTAATTAACATGCCAAGGGTCTCGAAATCCTTTTCGGTTCTATTTTTCTTTTCTCGTCTCCTTTATTTTCCTTATCTTTACTTATATCCTACTTTATTTAATTTATTTCATATTAGTTTATTTGTTTTAGGTTCTAAAGGCTATTTGGGAATCACGCACCAGCCTTCGAGGTCACGTCCACCTCGTGAACCATCCAACAATAATGACTCCTTAGTCCATTAGTATTTTCTTTTAATTTTAGTTTTCTTCTTAGTCTCCTTCATTTTATTTCATTAATCTTTAATTATATTATTAGTATAGTATTATTATTTCTCTAGATCTCTTGGCTATATCTTCATAGGCTACCCAATTTCTTCATCTAGCAAATTGCTTTCACTCCACCAGGCCCATAGAAAACACCATCACCGTCACCAAAGACTCCATGGATCATCCAGATTTCAGGGAGTATTACTTTCCCCACTTATCTTTTTGATTTGGCACTTAATTATCATTAACTATCTTTGTACATTGAGGGCAATGTGCATCTTAAGTGTGGGGGTAATATTGCCTAACTTTTTTCATAATTCTCAAAAACCCTAAAATTAGCCTTGATCTTAAGTATTTTTCTCATATTATTAATTAGGGTGAAATTTCTAATGATTTATGATTTTTATCGATATGTTTTAGAATAAGTCTTAGTTAATTGTGCATTGATGATTAAATTTGAAGAATACTAAATAATCGAGCATGATAAGTCTACTTTCTAAAAATTAAAATTAATAGGTTGTTGAATTGAATTAGAGTATCACCTTGAAGTTCAAAATTTATAAGGATTGATGTCAAAACACCCGTAATTTTTTGTGAGATTTTGAGCCTTATAGAGCATATACCCTTTTTCATGCTCACTTTAATTTATTATGAGTGTGTCAACTTTGAACTGTTATTCTAGAACTTGCCTTGTTTATGCATGTTGAGACCACATTAATGATTTGATACACTGAGATGATAAAGGCACCTAGGTTTTAACCCATTCACTCCACTAAAAAAGCCTACCCATACAAATTAGCCCCTAGTGAACCCCATTGAATCCTAACAACCATTTTATTGAATCACCCACTAATATTAACCCAAAGTCCCCTTGTATTTGTTATCAACATTCCTTTGACTACCCCTCTATTGAGAATTGATTTGATCAATTACCGAATTAGGTTATTTCAATCACCAAAGATCCTTCTATTATGTTTGTTCTTAAAAAAATCCAAGTATATTCAATATTAGTAGTATAATAAAAGAGCTTAGAGCATTTATACTCCAATTGTTGAAGAAAAAGCTCGTATTAAAGTATTATAAAATTTTAAGTAATGAAAATATTTGTTATTATATAGTAATTATCTATAGTGGTATTATTAGTTTGCATTTGAAGTAAATATTCATATTTAGTTCAGTGTTTCTAGTTAGGCAATTTGTCAAGTCAGTCTCGATTCTAAACCTCTAATCCATCCTGTATCCACCCTTAACCTTAGCCCCGTTACAACCTTGACTAAAGACCTTTTGATCTGTGTATCATCTCATATACAATGGTGGAGATTTGATTTTCAGGCAAGCCTATGGGATTAACTTTTCAGGTTCGACTTAGAGTGCTTATTCTTGAACCATAAATACCTTTGAGTGATTTGAGTGAATCTTTAGTGAGGATGTCAATTCTTATCGATTTTGAATTAAAGATAATCAGATAGACAAGGGAAGACACCTATGTTTTCATGCTATAAAGGTATGACTTATCGTAATTGAATCTTTAGGGTTCTTTGAGTTGAATTATCCATGTATAAATTATCTTTGAATTATGATGAGACATTGTCGATAGGAATTATGAATTATGGAAAGTTCGTTTTAATTGTAAGATTGAGAATTTTGCTTGAGGACAAGCAAAAGCCTAAGTGTAGGGGTATTTAATAAACCGTAAAAGTAACATATTTTAATCCCATATTTAATAGGCTTTTGGATGATTTAGCCCATTGATTTATGTAAAAAGGTGCTTTTAAGCCGTTGTTTTCATATTTATACTCAGAAAAGCACCCGAGGATAAAAAGAACACAAAGTAGGCTTAAAATGGAGTAATTGGGCCTTAGCAAGCAACCAACACGGCCTGGCCCAAAGCCCACATGACTGTGCCTCACCAATTACCTAGAGCACGGCCTCAACTACGTAACACACGGTCGTGTAGCATTTATTCATCACACGGACGTGCCTGGTGATCTACATGGCTGTGCCCAAATCAACAGACTTGAAGCACGGCCTAAATCTTGACTCACACAGCCGTGCCCAAAATGATAGAAATCAAGACGTGGACCAACCACGATTTACACGGGCGTGTGCCATGGCCGTGTCCCTGTCGCGGGAGAGAGCAATTTCACTCGAATTTGGATGCTTATAGCCAAAAAATCATACTCCTAAGTCTACTCCAACACCCTAATAGTAATTCTACTTGAAGGAGATACTTAGGAGCCAAGGATAGCATCCCAAAGCCTATATAAACAACCCAATGCAAACATTAGAGGGGAGATTTTTGGCAGAGGCTTTTGCCGAAGCGTTCATCTTTTAGGGAATCACTTGAAGATAGCTAGTTGATTCATCTCAAGAAGCTTAAACTCCATTCAAGATGGAGGATCTCTCCTTTAATTCCTTTAGGGGGTTTTAGGATTTCTTATGTTTTGTTTATTTTTTACTCTTGAGATGTTTTCGTATTTAGTTATGCACTAAACCCCTCAGATACTTGAACGGGATAAAACCTATGATGGATTTTGTTATTTGATTTCTAAATTATATGATAAGTACTTAGTTTGTTCTTAATTATGTTGCTCAATTTCATCTGATGTGCTTAGGTGGAGGAGGAATAGACCCTACCTAAGAGTAGATCTAGCATAATTGAGCAGAGTTGATCGGACGCCTAGAGATAGGGTTAAGAGAATTTTCTGGATTAGGGTGAAACTAATATGGGAATCCATTGATCGATTTACTGCTTCCTTAGGGGGTTATTATAAGAGAACGAGAGTTCCACTAATTAACCTAAGGTTGGACATTATTCGCCTCGAGAGAGGGTTTAATATAGGCTAGGGAGTCTCACGGATCAAGCTAAGTAAAGAAATCATATGGTTTGGGGAATAAATAATAAGTGAAGTCATAGGTGGATTCTTCCTGAGGGTATCATCTTTATCAATCGAGTTTTCCTAAAGTCTTTCTCCAATTCATTCTTTTGTCTTTGCATTTAGTCTAATTATTTCATTAGTTTAATAATTCAATCACTCCAATTTTTAGGCTAAATAATAGAGAGAAAGTGAGTAGTAGTACTTTTAGGTTCCCTTGGGTTTGATAAGATATTCTTGCCTGAGCTATACTACTATTCGATAGGTGCACTTGCCTCTATCATTGTCACAGTTAGTCTACAGGTTCGATCACTCTTTTATAAATATTAAAATTCGACTGTTTGACACGATCATTACAGCATGTCTTTTGAGATATATGGAAATACCTCTTATTCATGAAAGTTATAATTTTGTTTAAATGGCCGTTTCGAAATAGTAAATGATTAGGATACGATTGGCATGCCAATAAGGTTAGAATGCACACTTGTATGAGATTTGCACTTTGGTGCCCCTGTATACACTTTGGTGTCCCTGTTCGCACTACGGTGCCCCTGTTTGCACATTTGTGCCCCTGTCTGCACTTTAGTGCTCTTGTTATGCATCATGATTCCTTTGGTGTATTGTAGTTACCCAAGTATCCGAGTCAAGATATTAGTTCATCGGGCTGAATGTGAATGAAATTTACAAAATTGTTTAAATGATAAAAGCTAATGTATAGTCAAGACATTAGTAAATGTGAAATGTTAAATGTTAAATGTTCAATGAATTACTTGATAATATGTGACTATCATTATATTAATGATTTTTCGGTTAAAGATAGATGTTTATGCACATATATGTATGAGTTTGGATTGAATTATTTTAGTACAGTAAGCATACGATGAACCATTTTTAGCACTAATCCTATAAGTGCCTCGTAAATGAATAGCAAGTATGATTAATTTATTTATTTAGCTTTCATTTTGTTTAGTGAAAGTAAGTGATTTCGGGTTGATATACTTATAGGAAAGTTTGAAACTACAAATGAATTACTGAATGATTATATGTTAAAGGGGTAAGTGTTATGGTAAGAAGAAACGTTTAAGTAAAATGGTTATATGAAATGCTTATAAGGAAAAATATATACATCTATAAACAAGGCTATACCAATTATCCATGAGAGGTGTAGTGAATAGAAAACGAGAGTTAGCTTAAAATATAATAAAAGTTATGATTAGTTATTTATTCTATTATGTTAGTAGTTAAGTTGTGTAACATCCTGAAATTAGAGGCTCTGCATTTTTATGTATGTTGTAACATCCTTAATTAGGGGCTATTATGTTTGCATTAATGGCATGTGAATGGCTTGATATTATTGTTAATCAAGGTGTCTTGGGGTCTAGGCATGACCTCGGGTTAGGCCTGAGTCATGGCTAAATTTTCTGTTTTAGGTGTTTGGAAGGGGGAATTAGGGAAGTTAGGGGTTAAAAGGAGTTGTTGGTGTGTCTTGATGCAAATAACCTAGTGGTAAAGTGGCAAGGGAGGCGCCACTGAGGTACAAGGGTGGTGACGCCACATGCAGGGAAGGGGAGCCTTGGTTTGAGTTGCAGAAATCTCCCCTTGGGTAATTATTTTAACGCAAGAGAGGGAAAGAGTTGTGCTCAGCTCAAACTCTGATGGATAACTGTTGAACAAGTCAACAGATTTAAATGGGTGGAGAAGAGAGAATTTAGGAGTTTGATCAATTCAAACTCATTTGAATGGTTGGCTAGGAGTGATTCGGGGAGTTTGCCAAAATCTAAACTCTAGTGTGAGGAAGAGTAATTGGTTGGAAGACTAAGGGGGGAGTGCCGGAATTCCTAATGACATTTTTGGCTAGCCAGGGCCTTGGTACATTTGGTTGAGAACTAAGCCGAAACCCCCTTTAGCCTTGCCTATTTCTTCCCTTAGTGCACCATTGGAATCAAAAGCCTAAGGTTTTTCTAGGCTATTACCGAATTCCCTCTTAAGCATCTAGCCGAATCTCCTCTCCCCTATTCTTTTCTTTTCTTTTCTCTCATATTTGTTTCAAAACCCCGTCAACATCTCTTCTTCTCCTCATCTTCTATTCTGCCGCAAGTTCATCACTCTTTTCTTGATTCTTTTCAAAGTCGAATCTCTTTTGCTCTTCTTTTAAAAGCCATAGCCAAAACCCCTTTTGATTGTTCCACCACCATTGACGAAATCCCTCTCAACCATTGAAGATCTCTTCTTTACTCTCCTCTTCTTTTTCTACTCTTTGGCCAAATATTAAGAAAGGGTAGATCCCTTTGGTCTTCTTCTCTAATCGGTTTTGGAAGGGGTAAGTGCTCTTGGCCGAATCTCTGTTATCTTTTTCTTTTCTTTTTGTCAGCATACATAGATCAAAAGCCAAATTTCGGTATTTGTTTTGGTTCTCATTCGTTTGTGGAATTAGTTTCTTCTAGGGTCTCCAAGATCTTGAAGTGGTAGATCGTGATCACCTATTCTCTGTCAATCGATCTTAGTAAGTCAGTGGTAAAGTTTCATACAGACTCAATCTTTCTTTTAATGATTTGAGAAGCCGAAGGCTATTAAGATTAAGTGTTTAGTATTGGCCGATTGTAGGGAAGGCTCTATCTCATATATCTCGAGTTGTGACTGTGATTAAAAAGCGTTAAGGTAAGGATTGTTATTCGATGCGTTAACTTTTCGGGATTTACAAGTGTAATCGAATGGCTTTTTCCTAACAATTATCATTGGCCAAATGTAGGAGGGGGAATCTAGTACGCTAGATCTTGATTTTTGGGATTCGATAGTCGCGTTAGTAACCAGGTTGTAAACTTGTAAACTTGCTAATAACCTAAACATGTTAAAAGTCAAAAACTGTGTAGATGTCGATATGGTACCCTTATGGGTATGAGCAAGGATTTGGGTAAGTCCATTTGATAAGTTTAAGATATTTGATTTTGATTGTAATATTCAAGATTTAAGGCTTGTGCATTATTGCTTAATTGTATGAAGTAGCATGCCTATGTGTGTTTGAATGTGTTGAATGAATTTTTGAAAACTTCAGAGTGTAGGTAAATGCCTTAGAAAATATCAGATTTTAAGTATTAAAGGGGAGCTAAGCTTGATAGGCCTTAAGAGGAATTGTAGGGAAAATTGGACAAACAAATGGGCTTGTTAAAGTGGCAAGGGGGCGCCACTTAAAGCCTTAGAATGTGACGCCACAAGCAGTGCAAGAGGGCCTAGGTTTGAGCAGCAAGGAGAGCACTTTTGGAGTTTTATTTTGCAGCAAGGAGAGGCAGAGTTGGACGGCATGAGGACTGTAGAAGGAGGAGGTATAGATGGGGTTGGAGAGTTTGAGGATTCAGCTAAGGTGGAGGGGATCAAGGGATAAGGGAGAGAGGGGAGCAAGTGGCCTAATATAGGACTCTAGGGGTGGCATTTTCGGTTTTGAAGTATAGTAGTAGGGTGTGCCAAAATTTAGTTCTCTCTTTTCCTCTTGAGTGTCATTTTCTTTTTGTGAAAAAGTCACCTAGTTTCAGCTTGCATATTCTTTTTATTGTGGACCGAAACTTCAAAGAGCATTAGGGTCATTTGTGTTCCTTTCTTCTTCCCCTCTATTTGTTAGTTTGGCCGAATCTATCACCCTTTCCCAAACTCCCTTCCTTTCTTTTGGTTAGCTGAACCACTACAACATTCACTTCTTCTTCTTATAGCTCTTTCAAAAGCTGAAATATTCTTGAGATAGCTGAATATTTCATCACCATTTGAAAGGCTTAGCCGAAACTTATTGATCACTATCTAGTCTACATAGCTGAATACCTCAGTGGTGTCCGGCAGTAGTGTAGCTGATTTCAATATTAAGGGTAAGATCAAATGTTATTTGATTTTCAATCCTTTTTCTTTTAGCCGAAAGTTGGAATCTAACCCTTTACTATTTTTTGGTTGAAACTATGAAGGAGGAAATTTTTCGGGATTTTTGCTAAGTCGACTACAAGAGAAGATCATTCGGGATTTAGATATCTAGGGCAAGTAAAGTGTAATATTAGGCCGAAGGCCATTTATGATGTTCATTAAGTGTTAGAATCGAATCTAACATAAGGCTTGTAGGTATTTTGACATCTCCATAAGACAAGTGACGATTTCAGGATTTAGATCGGCAAGGTAAGTGAATATGAATATTCGACCAAGGCTAGATTAAGTATTAGGGACTAGCCGATTTTGACATTGGTTTTTAGGAAGGAGTGCAATCAGTTTCGGTAGACTTTCGGGATTCAGTGAAAGCGTTAGTACCAAGTGTGTAGCCCTACACTAATTTCCTAATAGATTTATGGTATTCATGTTATGTATGTGTTAACGAAAATATGAAAATGTGGCTAAGGGTACACAGAGTATTCAGGTACGTAACCTTTAATTTTGTGTTAATAAATGTTATGAACATTTGGATTATGGTACATATGTGAATTTGATATGAATATGGAATAAGGTGTATGGCATGATATTCACATGATTTGTGTGACACATGGGGCATATGGGTGATTATGAAAATGGGAAGTGATCTGGTGGTTTTTACCACAATATCTGGTGACTCATGTCACAAAATCTGAATGTGGTGACTAATGTCATGAAATACTATCTGGTGACTTTGTCACAATTATCTGGTGGCTATGCCACAATTTATAAGGGTGATGTGCAAGTCATCTGCAGTGATTGCCTTCGATGGTATGTAGCAGATGGAGGGTCGATTTAGTAATCCCCACGGTGTGATGGTAGGTACGGGTGATGTGTAGAGGATGCTTAATTATGTTTGGGTTCGGGATTACATCATTGCTATACTTGTTGTATATATATATGATTTGTTATGCCTAAATCATTGGGAGTTCGTGTTGGTTGTTACACATTGAGTCTGTTGACCCACCCCGTTGTGGGATATCTTTTCAAGTGACACTCAGTAGATGGACCGGGTCGGCAGGAGCTTAATGGTGGCCATGTTCATTTCAAGCATTTATTTTATTTTGAATTTTTTATATTTAAGTATTTTGGATTTATTTTGGGTTATAAGTTGATGTAATAAGGCCATTATACTTAATTGTTTTATGCGTTTTAATTTTCCCGATATGATACAAACAACATCAAATGTTTTGAAACTCAATTACCTACGGTTTTTCAAGTTACAATAATAATGAAATTCTAAAATTTGGTATTCTTTTCAACTTGTGGTTTTTTTTTTAAACTTATCGATTTAGCACAAAATTAAACACAACTCGAATTAACTTTTCTACAAACCACCACTATTTTCAAAACGTTATTCGAAACTTAACTATGTTTTTACTCGAGAAGCATGCCAGATCAGGTCAGGGCTTGTGGGCCGGGTTTAGGGTGTTTCAGTTTGGTATCAGAGCCCATTCAAAACTCAGCCTTGAGGGTTTTTTGGGCCCAAAACGTTTTTGTATTTTGAAATTGAGTTTTACAAGAGAATGAGCAGGTTTTCTGGCATGGCATCTGAGTCTCTGACCCGAAGTGTAACACCCCAAACCCGGCCCACGAGCCACGGCCGAATTTAGAATGCCACTGTGGAAAACGTTCAAAAAATTTTTGACTTAAAAGTAAAACTTAAAAATTTTTGACTAATCATAAGACTATTCATGGATAATTAGTGGAAGAAAACCAATAATTCATAAAATTTTTAATCAGATAAACACGAATCGATAGCATGAGTACAAGGGGGCGAGGTCGCTCTAGATGTGAATACCGGTGCGTACTCTACTATAGTATACTAAGTGTTTATTTTGGGTTTAGAATTGGAGTGCGCAGCGAAAGCATGGTAGTGAGACTTAGGTAGTAAGATTACTAGTTAGTTGGAAATTTCGAGGACGAAATTTCTTTAAGGAGGGTAGAATTGTAACACCCTGAATTTGGGCCTAGAATAAGTGTGTTCGTGTGTCGAGAGAATGGATTTTGTCGTAAAAAAATTATTATTGCATGTTTAGTTTAATTTTTAGGAGGTTTAGGAAGGGTTGGTAGTGTTGGAAAAGTCCTAGGCTCGATCTAGGGCTTTAGCAAAAATGTTGGTTTTTTTTAGGGAGGTTGGTGGCAGCCATAAGGCTTTTAAGATAATGTTGGGTTAAAACATATCACAAAGAAGTAGGTTGTCTGGTGGCTTGGGGTGCTTGGAATAAGCTGGTTGTCAGATGTTCAAGTCCTGGACTTGGCAAAAAACTTTTTATTGAGCATAAGTGGTATGAAGGCCGAGTTTAGGCCTTATAAATAGTTGGGACTGCTTTTATGACACAAGGAAACTCTGGCCAAAGGGCAAAGGTGTTAGGAGTAGTAGGGGAGCATGGTTCTAGTCATACATGCATATTATTATTTTTTTAAGTAAACCTCGAGTACGACATGAAGGTTTATAATTAATTAGGTAGGAAATATGACACAAATAAAAACGCGGCGTAGTGGTAAGGGGCGTGGACCATCGTGAAGAGGTCGGAGGTTCGAATCTGGATGTTGGCTAATATTTTTAGATTCCTTTAGATGATTCGATCGCTGGAAAATATGCTTTAAAAGAAGTTGAGAATGGAACATGTCACAAGCAAAGTTGTGGTTCAGTGGCAAGAAGCGTGTTGTGGCTCTTACAGGTTGCGGGTTCGAGTTGCCTTGTCCACATTAACTTGCTATTTTGCTGCAGGCATGTGTAAGTTGGTCGCTGGAAAGTATACCTTAAAATAAGTTGAGAATGGAATATATCATAAGAACGGTTGTGGTATAGTGGCAGGGGGCGTGTGTTGGTGCTTAGAGGGCTTGGGTTCGAGTTGCCTTGTGCACATTAACTTGTTATTTTGCTGCTGGCGTGGGGAAGGTATTTGAATTTAATTCAAATTGAATTGTTGGCTAAATAAAGGAATTTAATTGGTGATAAGTTTGAGTTGATTAAGGAGTGTAGATTTATTTATTTATTTATCTATTTATTTATTTATTTTACTATAAATATGGGTGCTGAAATTCTCTTTACATAGAGAGGGGATATCTCTTCAATTTTGGCATTTGATCCCCATTCTCTCAATCTTTTCTCTCCGTCTCTTCTACAAGCCAAAAACCCTAGTTGCTTTTTGCAATTTTTTTCTTTTGAATTCTTCAGAAGCCGAAACCTTTTATTTCATTCTCTTCTTCATTCTTTTTCTCTTGTGCCAATTTCTCCATTGTCGAAAGATGGAATCTAATCCCATTAGTATTGTTTGGCTGAAACTTTGAAGGGGATTCGGATTTGGTTGTGTCGACTACAAGTAGGAGATCACTCGAGATTCCAAAATCTAAGGTAAGCAAAGTGTGGATTAGGTCAAGGCCATTTATTCAAATGTTAGATTGGATCTAACATAGTCAATGTAGGATTTCGACAAAGACCAAGGACAAGTGATAATTCGGATTTAGATCCACAAGGTAAGTGCTTAAGATATTCGCCAAGTCCTATTTAGTGATTAGATCTATTTACTATTTATTCAAAAGTGAAAACTAACCAAATCAATTGATCTAGCGTTAGCCGATTCTAAGGAGAAAGACTACGAAATTTTGGGATTTGATTAGTAGTGAAATCGGCAACAAGGTAAGATTTTGGTTGCGATTGTACTTGATTTAATTAATTAGCCACGGTTCGGGATAGTCTCAGACTGGGATGATCTCACTTGGAATTATTTCAAGGTGGCTTATCAGAAGAAGTATGTTGGGACCAGTTATATTGATGCGCAGAGGAAGGCATTTCTGAGGCTGGTTTAGGAGAGTAAGTCCGTATCGGAGTACGAGGCAAAATTCTTAAGGTTGAGCCGGTATGCTCGAGGCATCATGGCTACGGAGCATGAGCGATGTGTCAGGTTCGAGGACGACCGAGGATGATCTAAGATTGTTGATTGCTCCACAGCAGAGCGGAGTTTGCCGTGTTGGTAGAGAAGGCTAAGGTAGCGAAGGGTTAAGGAATCAGTGAGATGTAATGCGATAGGAATAGACAAAAGAGAGGTTTTGGATCATCCTGGATCACCAAAAATTCTCAAAAAGGGCTAGGCATGGTGGATCAATCTGGGAGACTGTTCTTTGCTAATCAAGGGCCAAAGATAGTGTAATCGATGTGGAAAATCTCATTGGGAGGATGTTGGACCGTGGCAAAGAATGCTTTGAGTGTGGGTCATTTGGATCATCGTGTGAGGGACTGGCCCACTGAAGGTAGCCAAGATTCACCGAGGTGGGGCCATGCTCGGTTCAGAATGAGGGACCGCAACCGCAGAGGGGTCGTGGTGCTAGTAGAGGAGGAAATGGTTTTAGTCGGGGCAGAGCACCGCGAAAGGTGCAGGCAACACTGAAGCAAGACAACCTGGATTGGTATATGCAATGGCGCCGAGAGGAAGGCGACGCCGGACGTCATAACTGACGTTCTAATCTTTGGATTACCATATACTTCTTTGATAGATGTGGGTTCGACGATTCAGTATGTTGCCGTGAGCATAATAGAGACCATGAACCTAGACTTTGAGACTACTTAGGAGATGACATGAATTAGCCCTTTAGGTCACTCTGTAGAAGTAAATAAGTCAGATAGGATGTACCCTAGAACTCCAAGGGGTAGTATTTGTGGTCGATCGATGGAACCGGCGTTAGGGAGTTCGATCTAATTCTTGGGATGGATCGCTAGTGAAGTATCAAGCAAGTTTGGATTGCGCTGCTAAGCGCATGGTTTTAAAAAGCTTGAGGTAAAGAAGTGGTAATGATAGGTAATAGAAGAGATTATCTATCCAACGTGGCCCTGCTTTGAAAGTCGGAAGATGGTAAGGAAGGGTTGTGAGGCGCTTATGGTTCATGTGTGCCTTGGAGGCCAAAGAGTCACCGTGGAGAATGTCCGAAACGGTGAAGGAATTTGTCGACGATTTCCAAAAGAACTTCCGGTCCGCTCGGACGGAAAGTTGAATTCGGTATAGATTTGTTACCCAAAACTGCGCCAGTGTCTATTGCCCCGTATAGAATGGCGCCAAAGGAATTGGTGAAGCTGAAGGCTCAGATTCAGGAGTTGTTGGACTGGGGTTTTATCCGCCAAGTGTTTCGCCTTGGAGCGCCAATGGTTTTGTTAAGAAGAAGGATGGTACAATGCGGATGTGCATAGACTACCGCCAGTTGAATAAGCTAACGATCAAAAACAAGTATCCGTTACTGAGGATAGATGACTTGTTTGATCAGCTTAAAGGGGCATCGATTTTCTTGAAGATCGATCTAAGGTCAAGGTATCATCAGCTTAAGGTGAAAGAGGCTGACATCCACAAAACGGCATTTCGCACTCGTTATGGACACTACGAGTTTCTGGTAATGCCGTTTGGGTTGACTAATGCATTGGCGACATTTATGGATATGATGAATCGGGTGTTCCAGCAGTACTTGGACCATTTTGTCGTGGTATTTATAGACGACATATTGGTGTACTCAAGGTCTGAGGAGGATCATGATGCGCACTTGCGGGTAGTTTTGCAAATTCTGAGGGAAAAGTAGTTATTTGTCAAGTTCAGTAAGTGCGAGTTTTGGCTTAGGGAGGTGACTTTCTTAGGTCACGTAGTGTCAGCTGAAGGGATTAGAGTAGACCCTCGCAAGATTGAGGTAGTGTTGGACTGGAAACTGCCTAAGTCGATTGTAGTGATTCGGAGTTTTGTAGGTCTGGCAGGGTATTACCAACGATTTGTAGAAGGATTCTCTCTGATCGCAGCACCATTGACCAAGTTATTGATGAAAGGAGTCCCATTTGTGTGGTCTGAAAAACAACAGGAAAGTTTCAATAAGTTGAAGAAGATTCTGACGGAAGCTCCGATTCTGGTTCAGCCTGAGGCAGGAAAGGTATTCACAGTCTACTGTGATGCATCACATACTGGCTTAGGATGTGTGCTGATGCAGGAAGGGAAAGTGGTGGCATATGCGTCTCGACAGTTGAGACCGCATGAGGGTAACTATTCGACACATGACTTGGAGTTGACTGTAGTGGTTTTTGTCCTGAAGATATGGAGACACTATTGTACGGTGAGAAGTCGATAGTTTACACGGACCACAAGAGTCTGAAGTATCTTTTGACTCAAAAGGACTTAAATTTGAGACAGCGTAGATGGATTGAGCTGTTGAAGGACTACGATTGTTCAATTGAGTATCATCCGGGCAAGGCTAACGTGGTTGCAGACACGTTGAGCCGTAAGATAGTGTCAGACTTGAGAGCGATGTTTGCTCAGATGACGACGGAGTCTTTTGGCGAGAGTTACTGAGTTGTTTACTTGGGTAGAGCATATTAAAGAGAAGCAGTTAGTGGATGAGGGTTTGAATGCTCGGAGGTTGCAAGTGCAGTGGTGGTTTGGAAGGTTCTGACTTAACCAACGATGGAGTGTTGTGTTTTCAAGGGAAAGCTTGTATGCCGAAGGATGTCGAGTTGAGGCAGAGGATTCTTCAGGATGCACATAGCAGCCATACGCTTATGCATCTTGGAGGTACCAAGATGTACCAGGATTTTCGAGAGCGAGCCGGTGGCTGTGTCTAAGGCGGGAAGTGGATCGAGTTTACTGCGTAAGTGTCGACGTGTCGAGAGGTCAAAGTGAACATCGATTCTGTCGTCGGGTTTACTTCACCGTGAAGATTCCTTAGTGGAAGTGGGAAAGGATCACTATAGACTTTGTTAGTGGGCTACCCCTTATGCCTAGTAAGAAGGACTCAGTCTGGGTGGTTGTGGACCGTTTGACTAAATCAGCTCATTTCATACCGGTGAGGGTTGATTACTCGCTTCAGAAGTTAGCTAAGCTGTATGTGGCAGAGATAGTGAGATTGCACGATGTGCCAGTATCAATCATCTCGGATAGGAATCCCAGATTCACGTCGAGCTTCTGGAAAGCATTGTATCAGGCGTTGGGTACGCGGTTGGATTTTAGCATGGCATTTCATCCGCAGTCGAATGGACAGTCGAAAAGGGTTATACAAATCTTGGAAGATATCTTGAGAGGCTGTGTTTTGGACTTTAGAGGTAATTGGGAGGAATTTCTACCGTTAGCTGAATTCGCGTACAACAATAGTTACCAGGAAAGCATAAAGATGGCACCCTATGAGGTGTTGTATGGTAGGAAGTGTCGTACACCTACATGCTGGACGGAGTTGGGTGAGCGTCAGATGTTGGGACCGGAGTTGGTTGCTGAGACCGAGGATAAGGTCAAGTTGATTCAGGCTCATTTAAAGGAAGCTTCAGACAGGCAAAAGTCATATGCCGATCTTAAGCGAAGAGATATTGAGTTTGCAGTAGGTGACAGGGTTTTCCTATAGGTCTCGTCATGGAAGAAAGTGCTGAGGTTTGGAAGGAAAGGCAAGCTAAGCCCAAGATTTATTGGCCAATATAAGGTGTTGAGATGAGTGGGACCCGTAGCTTATTAGCTCGAGTTGCCAACAGGACTGAGTCAGATACATGATGTATTCCATGTCTCAATGCTTAGGCATTACCGTTCAGATCCATCGCATGTTGTATCGGTGGAGGAAATTTAGGTGAGCCCAGATTTGACCATGGAAGAGGAACCAGTGCAGATTCTAGATCGAATGTAAAGGTTTTGCGCAGGAACTTAGTTCCATTAGTGAAGGTGTTATGGCAGAACCATGGCATGGAAGAAGCTACGTGGGAACCAGAGGATGTGATGAGGCAGTAATACCCTCAACCCTTTTGACCAGGTAATTTAGAGGTCAAAATTATTTTTAAGGGGGCAGAACTGTAACATCCTTAATTAGGGGCTATTATGTTTGCATTAATGGCATGTGAATGGCTTGATATTATTGTTAATCAAGGTGTCTTGGGGTCTAGGCATGACCTCGGGTTAGGCCTAAGTCATGGCTAAATTTTCTATTTTAGGTGTTTGGAAGGGGGGAGTTAGGGAAGTTAGGGGTTAAAAGGAGTTGTTGGTGTGTCTTGATGCAAATAACTTAGTGGTAAAGTGGCAAGGGAGGCTCCACTAAGGTACAAGGGTGGTGACACCACATGCAAGGAAGGGGAGCTTGGTTCAAGCTGCAGAAATCTCCCCTTGGGTAATTATTTTGATGCAAGAGAGGGGAAGAGTTGTGCTCAGCTCAAACTCTGATGGATAACTGTTGAACAAGTCAACAGATTTAAATGGGTGGAGAAGAGAGAATTTAGGAGTTTGATCAATTCAAACTCATTTGAATGGTTGGCCAGGAGTGATTCGGGGAGTTTTCCAAAATCTGAACTCTAGTGTGAGGAAGAGTAATCGGTTGGAAGACTAAGGAGGGGGAGTGCCGAAATTCCTAATGACATTTTCGGCTAGCTAGGGCCTTGGTACATTCGGTTGAGAACTAAGCCGTAACCCCCCTTAGCCTTGCCGATTTCTTCCCTTAGTGCACTATTGGAATCAAAAGCCTAAGGTTTTTCTAGGCTATTGCTGAATTCCCTCTTAAGCATCTAGCCGAATCTCTTCTCCCCTATTCTTTTCTTTTCTTTTCTCTCATATTTGTTTCAAAACCCCGTCAACATCTCTTCTTCTCCTCATCTTCTTTTGTGCCGCAAGTTCATCACTCTTTTCTTGATTCTTTTCAAAGTCGAATCTATTTTGCTCTTCTTTCAAAAGCCATAGCTGAAACCCCTTTTGATTGTTCCACCACCATTGCCGAAATCCATCTTAACCATTGAAGATCTCTTCTTTACTCTCCTCTTCTTTTTCTACACTTTGGCCGAATATTAAGAAAGGGTAGATCCCTTTGGTCTTCTTCTCTAATCGATTTTGGAAGGGGTAAGTGCTCATGGCCGAATCTCTGTTATCTTTTTCTTTTCTTTCTGTCGGTATACATAGAAAAAAAGCCAAATTTCGGCATTTGCTTTGGTTCTCATTCATTTATGGAATCAGTTTCTTCTAGGGTCTCCAGGATCTTGAAGCGGTAGATCGTGATCACCTATTCTCTGTCAATCAGTCTTAATAAGTCAGTGGTAAAGTTTCATGCAGACTCAATCTTTTTTTTAATGATTTGAGAAGCCGAAGGCTATTAAGATTAAGTGTTTAGTGTTGGCCGATTGTAGGGGAAGGCTCTATCTCGTATATCTCGAGTTGTGACTGTGATTAAAAAGCGTAAAGGTAAGGATTGTTATTCGATGCGTTAACTTTTCGGGATTTACAAGTGTAGCCGAATGGCTTTTTCCTAACAATTGCCATTGGCCGAATGTAAGAGTGGGAATCTAGTGCGCTAGATCTTGATTTTTGGGATTCGATAGTCGCGTTAGTAACCAGGTGTGTATCTTACACACTTCATAATCGTTGTAAACTTGCTAATAACCTAAACATGTTAAAAGCTGAAAACTGTGTAGATGTCAATATGGTACCCTTATGGGTATGAGCAAGGATTCGGGTAGTTCCATTTGATAAGTTTAAGATATTTGATTTTGATGAAATCGCATATGCTCTGGTTTATTATATGTTTAATGATTAATCATGTTGGCATGATATGTATATGCATGTGCATTATTGTGGGTGATATGAGAGGAGGGAAAAGAATGATATCTGTGACTTTGGGTCACCAGTGGTTTGGTACCACCGTTAATATTCGTGACTTTGGGTCACCAGAGGTTTGGCACCTCATAGCGACTTCGTCCTAGTGGCCCGCATCACAAATGGGTTGGCCCACATTTGATAAAACGAGATTGTCGTGATGATTTGGTATCACAACGTGGGTTGGCCCCACATATGGATTACTCGTGACTTTGGGTCACCAGTGGTTTGGCACCACAATATTATTGATATCAATGACTTTGGGTCACCAGTGGTTTGGCACCACCAATGGTTTGGTACCACACGGGGTAGAAAAAGGAGTTGTGGATGGTTAAGTTTGGGTGCATGATATGTTTGCTTGATTATAACCTGTGTATGAATGTTGCTATAATCGGGAGGGGGATTATGTACTGAGTCTTGGTGACTCACCTTCTCCCTTATCTTTTCAGGTGACTCGTAGATCGCGGATGAGGAGCCGGGTGGACTCGAGGTGGCCATGCGGCATTTATTTTTTATTTTACTTTGACTTTCGATTTGGGTACCTTCATTTTAAATTCTGATTTTATTTGGGTTTGTAATAAGGCTATTAGTATTTTTATTTTGGGTTTTATTATATCTACTTAAAATTTCTAAATGTTGTTAAGTAAACAGTTTAGCATGTCTTAAATAACCTAATCACCAAAGTTTTCAAAAATTTCACTACACAACGGGTTTTAAAAATTTTACCATCGGGTAACAATATTCACAAGAGGATAACAAAGTTAAATGATTTTCAAAATCTAAGTTCTTCATGCTCAAAATCAAACAGTTTTAAATTAATTAAGAATTCACTCAGGTTTCAATAGACTTCAACGTTTTCCTAAGTAATGAATGATAAATGAGTTTTAAGAAGCCTTTCGGGATTTCAAAGCAAATAAAGTAGTTTTTTTTGCTGAAACTAAACCGGCAACTTGTTTTCTTCGAAACGTTTTCACTCTGTGACATGCCAGACTTGGTCGTGGTGTGCTGACCGGGTTTGGGTGTTACATCTACTGTGTGTTTGGCATGTTTTATTTGTTAATTTGGTATGTTTGGGGGTCTCGGGAAGGCTCGAGGTCAAGCTTGAGCCTTGGTGTAAATTTTGTTTTTAGGCTCTTTAGGGGAGGCTGGTTGAGGTAGGCCTTAAAGGTAATTTCTTATGTTTGGTGACACAAGAAGTAAGGTGGTAGAGTGGCCAAGAGGACACCACTTATGGTGAAGGGAGTGGCGTCACAAGGGAGCTAGGAAGAGAAGGGAGCAGGTTTGAACCTCACAGAGTGCTTTTTGGTGGAATTTTTTTGAGCAAGGATGGAAAAGTAGTGGTTTCAACAAGAACTCTTCCAAGGTGAGTGTTGAATGAGTCAAATGTTTGAATGAGTGGTAGAGAGGTGCTTGTGGGGTTTGAATGGGTCAACAAGTTTGAATGATTGGAGGGGAGTGAAAGTAGGAGGAAATCATGGGTTGGTGTTGGTTGTGGGGTTGGCCGAAAGTAGGGGTGTTTGGGGGAGTGAATTCGATCAAGTGGGTGAGAGTGGAGGACCCTTTGTTGATGAGCATGTGCGGTTTAGTGTTAGCTTAAGTGGTGTGCCAAAATTTGTTAGACATTAGGCATTTGTTCTTTTCATTCAAGCATTTTTTTCATTAAGGGAGGTGAGTGCCATTTGGTGGCTACTGTTATTTGAGTGTGGAGTTGAGCCAAAACCGTCCATAGAAACTTTCTTGTCTTCTTTTCACTTTGGTCATTTTGGTTTCGTTTTCTTTTGTTTACCAAAGGAAACCATATCACTTTTTTTACATTTTCTCTCATCATTCTTTTCTCTTCCATCTTGTCCATAATCGAACCACCTTTGTTGCTGCTAGCCAAATCCCTCTACTCCATTTCTGTTTCTTGCTTTTACAACTTTCTTCTTTCTTCACTCAATTTCTCCTTAGTCGAACCATGCCATCATCTCCTCTCTTGCCAAGCCGAAACTTTCCTTCTCCTCTACCATTTTCTTTTTAGCCTAATCACCTCTCAGGCTCATCTTCTTCTTTAGCTGAAACCTTGCACCATCCTCATTGACGCCTTTTCCTTTTCTTTTTTTAGCCGAATAGCTCCTCTGGTCAAGTGAATCGGTTTCATACTGTTACTTGGTGGCTGAAGGTAAGGTTCTCTTTCATTTTCTTATGATCAATCTCTCCATTCTTTCTTTTCAAGGTAAGGTCGAATCTATTCTTGTAAACAACTGAACCCATTCCTTTCGTTCCATGCCTATTAGTCGAACATCGCGAAGCAAGATGCTAGGGATCTTTGGCCAGGAAGTCTTTTCAATCAGTTCTATTGTTTAAGCCGAATGATTAGGGTTCAAAGTCTAGGGAACGGTTGATTTCTGAATCCTACTTTCCATTCAGGTCTAAGGTAAAGAGCCATCTTGTGACTTCTTGGTTATTTATTCCTTTCAATTGTGATATGCCTTAACCAAATTTCATTATTAGTCAATCACGCTTCTCCTTGTGTAATCGATCAAAGACTCTTACCATGGATGCAAGTGCCGACCAATCAAAGAAGGGAGCGAACCCTAGTCTCGGTTCCTAAGTTTAAAAGGCATGCGGTGTCAGCAGTTCGAGACTATCTTCTGGGTTGTGGTAGAGAGCCGACGTCTGCTTGGGATAGACAAATAGCCGTCGTCTCTGCTAGTGAAAGTGTCGACATAGAGGGTCTAGTTCTACGCGTTATCAGGTGTGTACGTTCACACTTTTCTTTAGCAATTTTTGTTATTAACTGTGTTGGCTGAAAGCCGAAATGACTATTTAGATAGTCAAGATACCCTCGTGGGTAAAGTTGGCGACACCGGGTAAGTACCTATACAGTTCTACTTTTGATTATATGAATGTATGATATAATTCACCATTGTGCTTTGGGAGCATGTCTGCATTCATATCATTATGTCAATATGTGCATGGGCTTGGGATATGATGTGAAAAGGGGAAGTGTGATTTTAAGATTGTCACCAGTGGCTTGGTACCACAGTGGGTTGGCCCCACATAATTTATCTAGTGACTATGTCTTAGTGGTTTGGTACCACAGTGGTTTGGCACCACATAGTTTATTTCTATAACTCGTCCCAGTGGTTTGGTACCACAGTTTGTTGGCCCCACATATATATATTATCAGGGATTGTCACCAGTGGTTTGGTACCACAGTGGGTTGGCCCCACATATTATATTTAGTGACTCTGTCACCAGTGGTTTGGAACCACCAGTGGTTTGGTACCACAGTGGTTTGGTGCCACGGGCGTTTGGCTGATTCAGGTGACCTAGAGGATAGAAACTAGGTTGGGTTGGGTTGCACTGCATTTCATATCTGTTTAATATGTTAAGTATGTGGGCTTGAGGTCGATTGCGTTGTATGGGGATTTACACACTGAGTCTCAGTGACTCACCCCTCTGCTTAATTTTGCAGGTAACCATTAGATCGCGGATTTAGAGCCGAGGTGGACTCGAGGTGGCCATGCAATATTTTTTCTTGCAAACTCATTTCTTTTATTTTGACTTATTTTTAATTGGGATTTTGTTATGTAATAAGGTCGCTATAACTTAAATTTAGATTTTTGGTTTAATGCTGATATTGCATGTTTTATAAACTGTCGAATAAGGGGTTTTTTTTTTCCAAAAAATTAGTAACATAAACAAATTGTTTTCAATGTGTTAATGAATGATGGCGAACTACTAATTAAATTGGAAATTTTTCTTAAACCTTCAAACACTGATTTCAAGATATCACATTTAAGAACGTTGCTAGATTTTAATGGTTATAAAATGATACTCGCTTCAACTACTAGTTCATTAAACAGAAATAGTAAATAACATTTAAACTTCATAACATTTTCAAATTATAGAAACACTAGTCAAAAGATTTTCAAAACTGTGGTTTTTCCCTTAAACTTTCAAATTCCTTAAAACAACCTTTCCCTGTAGCATACCAGATTTGGTCGTAACGTATTGACCGAGTTTGGGGTGTTACAATTGTGGTATCAGAGCAAGGTTTCAAAAACTCAGCTGTGGGTATGAGGTTCAAAAATGTTTTCAAAATTTGGTTTAGAAAAATACATGTTTTCTGGAAGCATGACACCCGAGTCTCCGACATGAAATCCGCAGTGAAGTCTCATCGACTATTGTTTATGTTGCATGAAGTAATTGTATTGTGCTATGATTGCTAGTACTAAGAAATTCAACTTTAGAGACCGATCATGTCAAGCAATTGAGTTTTAATATTTATAAAGAATGATCGAGCACAGAGACTAACTATGACAACGATTGAGGCAAGTGCACCTATCGAACAATAGTATAGTTTAGGCAAGATTATTTTATCGAACCCAAAGGAACCTAAAAGTACTACTACTCACTTTCTTTCTATTATTTAGCCTAAAATATAAAGTGATTGGTTTATTAATCTAAAGCTAATGAAAAAAAAAAAACTAAACTAGATACAAAGAAAAAAGAATGAAACTTTGGGAAAAGACTACGAAAAAACTCAGTTGATTACGACGATATCCTTAGGAAGAATCCACCTATGACGTCTCTTATTATCTAACTTTTAATTCATGTGACTTCATTACTTAGCTTGATCCGTGAGACTCCCTAACCTATATTAAACCCTCTCTCAAGGCGAATAATGTCTAACCTTAGGTTAATTAGTGGAACTCTTGTTCTCGTATAATAACCCCCTAAGGAAGCAGTAAATCGATCAATTGACTCCCATATTAGGTTTCACCCTAATCTGACAAAATCTCACCACCCTATCTCAAGGCGTGCGATCAACTCCGCTTAATTATGCTAGATTAAATTAAGCAACATAATTAAGAACAAACTAAGTACTTATCATATAATTTAGAAATCAAATAACACAATCCATCATATGTTTCATCTCCTTCAGGTATCTGAAGGGTTTAGTTCATAACGAAATAAGAAAACATCTTAAGAGAAAAGATAAAACAAAACATAAGAAATCCCTAAAACCCCCTGAAGGAATTGAAGAGGAGATCCTCTGTCTTGAGTAGAACTCGGCTTTTTGAGATGGATCAACTGCTATCTTCGAGTAATTCCACGAATAAAGCTCGCGTAAAACTTCGCCTAAAACTCTCCTCCTATTTAAGCCTGTAGAACTCCCTTTAGTTGCTACCTTGGGTGTTTATATAGGCTTTGAGATGCTTTACTTGGCTCCTAAGTATCCTAATTCAAGTAGAATTCCTCCTAGGATGTTTAAATAGACTTAGGAATGTGTTTCTTTGTCTCCAAGCATCCAAATCAGAGTGAAATTGCTCTTTCCCGCGGTAGGGGCACGGCCATGATACACGCCCGTGTAAATCGTCTTCAGGCTGTGTCTCAATTCTATCGATTGGGGCACGGCTCTGTAAATCGTGGTATGGCCATGTGAAGTAATTTGATGAGGCATGGCCGTGTGACTTGAAGTCTAGGCCGTGTCAATTTCCTCTTTGGCCCAAATTGGCTTGTTTTAAGCCCGTTTCTCATTCTTTTCATCCTCGGGTGCTTTTCTGAGTATAAACATGAAAATAAAGGATTAAAAGCACCTTTTTACATAAACCAAGGGCAAAATCATCCAAAAGCATACTAAATATGGGGTTAAAATATGTTAGTTTTACAGTTTATCAAATACCCCCACACTGAAACTTTTGCTTGCCCTCAAGCAAAATTCTCAACTTACAATTAAAACGAACTTTCCATAATTCATAATTCCTATAGACAATGTCTCATCATAATTCATAGATAAGTTATACATGGATAATTTAACTCAAAGAACCCTAAAGATTCAATCAAGATAAGTCATACCTTTGTAGTACGAAAACATAGGTGTCTCCCCTTATCTAAGTAATTACCTTTAATTCAAAACCGACAAGGATTGACATCCTCACAAAAGATTCACTCAAATCACTCGAAGTGTTTAAGGTTCAAGAATAAGCACTCAACAGTCGAACCTAAAAAGTTAATCCCATAGGCTTGCCTGAAAATCAAATCTCCACCATCGTGATATGAGATGATACACAAATCAAAAGGTCTTTAATCGAGGTTTATGCAGGGCTTGGGTTAAAAGGTGTGGATAAAGGTGAATTAGAGGTTAAAATCGAGATCGAATTGACAATTTACCTAACTAAAAACATGAACTAGAAAATAAATAATTACATCAATTGAAACTTTAAACTAATAATAATACAAGCTTTTTCTTTGATAATTGAAAATTAAATGCACAGAGCTTACTACTAATCTTGAATATACTTCGATTTTTTATGTTTGTTTTTTTTTCGAACAAACTAAAGTAAATACATAATAAAGAAAGACTTTATCAACATAAATAAACTAATTATGTAGCTAATCAAATAAATTCTCGATGGAAGGGTAGTCAAAAGAATGATAACAAATTCAAAGGGTTTTTGGGTTAATATTAGCGGGTAAATCAATAAAAAGGGTTGTTAGGATTAAAAAGGGTTCACTAGGGGTTAATTATGTAGGTAGGATTTTAGTGGTGTGAATGGGTTAAAACCTAGGTGCCTTTATCATCTCAGTATATCAAATAATAGATGTGGTCTCAACATGTATAAACGAGGCAAGTTCTAGAATAACAGTTCAAAGTTGACACACTCATAATCAATAAAGTGAGCACGCAACAAAATATATGCTCTATAAGGCTCAAAAATCTCACAAAACTATGGGTGTTTTTGACATCAATTCATGTAAATTTCAAACTTCAAAGTAATACTCAAATTGGTTCAACGACCTATTAATTTTTATTTTAGAAAGTAGACTTATCATGCTCGATTTCCTAGTATCCTTCAAATTTAATCATCAATGCACAATTAACTATGACTTACTCTCAAACGTATCAATACAAATCATAAATCAACAGAAATTTTATCCTAATTAGTAATATGAGAAAAATACTTGAAAACAAGACTAAATTCAGGATTTGAGAATAATGCAAAAAGTCAGGTACTTTTACCCCCTACTTAAGATGTACATTACCCTCAATGTACAAAGATAGATAAACAATTATATAATAATAAAATCAAAAGAGAAGGGGAGAAGTAACGCTTCCTAAATTTTTGGATGAAGTTTATGAAAAGAAACCGGATAAGATTGAGGTGAATGTGGGAAGTTGCGTCTCGAACAAAGAGTATAGCTTAGGCAAGATCGATTATCGAACCCAAAGGAACTAAAAGTACTAATACTCACTTTCTTTTTATTATTTAGCCTAAAATATGGAGTGATTTGGTTGTTTTAACTAATTTATGACTACTAAGCTTAAAGACACAAAGGCAAAAAGAATGAATTGGGAAATAACTCATGAAACTTAATTGATTACGATGATACCCTCGTGAAGAATCCACCTAGACTTCATTTGATACTTATTACTGAATCATATGATTTCCTTACTTAGCTTCATCCATAGGACTCCCTAACCTATATTAAACTCTCTCGAGGTAATTGTAACACCCCAAACCCTACCATTAGTCCCGACGGATCCGTATGTCACGAGTAAAATGATTTAAAATATTTTGAGTGTCTAGTGAAAACTTGTTAAATTATGGCTAAGGCATTAAAACGGGTTTGATAAAACTCGATTGGGATTATTTTTATAAATATGGTTGAGTTGATTAACCCTTTGAAAATGTTTGATCATGTAAAATTTTAAAATTTGTCAAGGTTATGGTTGACTTGGTGTATTTTGTTACCCGATGGTAACATCTTTGAAAACCCGTAGAAGTTATAAAGTTTGAAAAGGATACTTTTAACCGATTCACTTAACATTTATAAATTTCATTTGTAATATAACATAAGTAAAATAAAACAATAAAATAAACATCCAAATAATAATTAGCGGCCTTATTACAACCCAAAATAAAAAGACTTAGAAAATAAATGAACTAAAACTGTTTTAAATAAGGTTCCAAATCTGAGAAACGAGCATGTCCGCTCCGAGTCCTCTCCGGCTCCATCACCGCGATCTACTCATCTACAAAATAGTATGGGAAGGGGTGAGTCACCAAGACTCAGTGTGTAAATCCCCCACCCGAAAAATACAACTCATACACAATTTATTAATAGACATGCAACATGCAACCCAACTAACCATCCATACTCGTTTAACTACCCCTGTGGTCAAAACCACTGGTGGTCAAAAACACCGTGACTAGAGTCACAAATCAAATGATGGGGCCAACCCATCATGTGGTCAAAACCAATCGATGACCATAGGTCACAAATATCATAATGTGGTCAAAAACACCGGTGGTACCAAACCACCGGACTTAGTCACAATTTAACAACGGTGTGGTCAAAACTCATCGGTGACCAAAGTCACAATAAACTGATGGGGCCAACCCATCTTGTGGTCAAAACCACGGTGACATCCATAGAAATCATCCCCTCCTCTCATTAATCCCACCATCATCATGCTTACATAACAATTTGTCATAATCACATATATCATGCATTTATGTGTAGCATAGCATTTAACAAAGATGTGATGGCATACTCAAGCATATATCATAGATCACGTAATAGGAACTTACCCGAATCCATGCTTAAGCCCACAAGCAAATCACTACCATAATTATTAACAAGGCAACAATATAGCAAAGTTTACTCATAAAGTGTGTAAAGAGTTTACACACACATTACCGAAATTCCTAGATCCCAAGATCCGATTTACGACGCTAGATTCTTGACCCTATAATCGGCCAACATTAGGGTTAGGGACTTAGGCCTATTCGGCTAAACCAAGTAATCCCGAAGGATACGATGTACTCAAAATAACACTCACCTTGGTTACTGATTTGGTCGCCTACCAAATCCCGAAACTATGCTTGTTCCTGAAATCGTTGAGATCCTTATATGGCACATATTAGTTTTGGCATTTAAACATAAACTCTTTAACAAATGGCCCTTGGCCGAGTGATGTATAAGCCTTACCTTGAAAAATCAAATCCCGAAAGCTTCCTTCAATTGGCTATGGCTTCCCTACAATCGGTTTAATCACATTAATAAGAGTCATAGGCCATTCGGCCATAATCTTGAACCTAAAAGAGGGTATCGCCCCTTACCTTGATAATTATATCGGCCCTTAAATACCACAAGTCAGCGCCACTTGGTGTTGTGAGGGGGTTCGGCTACCTTCAATGAAGAGAAAAGAACCGAATGCTAGAGTGAAATAGCACCTTTCTTTAAGGGGGATTCAGCCAAGTGGATCTTAATAGGAGAAGAAAAGATTTCGGTAAAAAGAGTGGAAGAGATATTCGGTTAAGGCTCTCGTTGAAACCGACAGAGAAACAATGGCTTTCGGCTTTCAAAACAAAATAGAAAAGAGGGAGAGGAGGGTGTAGGGAGATTCGGCCAGCAACAACTGAAGGGAAAAGAAAAGAAATAAAGTTTAATCAATTTTTGGCACCTCTCAAATGATAAAACCGATTGTAGATGGCCCCCAAGGAGTCCCATAACCAGCCATCACCTTTCTTTTGTGATAATTTTGGCTTTTAATTATCAAAAGATAAAGCAAGATTTATCTTCCATTTATCTCCTATCCACCTCTTCAACAAATAAAATGAAAATACAACATCGACACTACTCCTCCAAATTAATATGTGCAAAAATTTAAGCCTATCCTCATCATTTTAAGAGTCCATAGTCGGGCCATCACCTCACCCTCTTCACGCCTAAAAAATAAAAATAAAACCAACTGCAATTTGGTTCGAACTTGGGACCTAAAGGAGCAAACCGCATGACCCCTTACAATGCCCCAAGCCACTCTTCCCCATCGACTTTCATGTTATAAAACCTCGCCATTTATTCTTAAGGCCTTCCTAGGCCGATTCCTTCCTAAAGCAAAAGAAAATAAAACTCCCAAGGCACATACACAAGCTCAACCCAAGACTGCCCAATAGTCACCTCAAGCTCTTGAGTGGCGCCCAAGCCACTCCACCAAATGACTTTCATGTCCTTAAACTTCACTATTTAATTTTAAAGCCTTCCTTCTTAGCCCTTTCTTAACCGCCAAAAAAACTCAAAACAAAACGCCTCCCCTTGTAACTCCCACGACCAACCTCTCCCCTTGAAAACTCCCTTGACGCTCCAAGCCAATCATGCCAAATAAATCCTTGTGTCATGTTCCTCCCAAATTTTTCTTAACCCCTATCTCACCTAGCTCCCTTCTTTAAACACTTAAAAGAAATTTCAACCCTCAGTCCAACCTAGTTTCGGGGTTATGGCTAGACCCTAAAACATGCCTAGCAATCATAGGATTCACTTCTTCAAGCACACACATGAGAAAAATAATTAAATTACAACAACCCCTAATTCAGATGTTACTGCTTCTACCCCTTAAAAAGAATTTCAGCCTCAAAATTACCCGGATCAAGAGTTAGTATTCTTGCCGATCACATCCTCGGGTTCCCAGTGGCCTCCTCCGTACCATGGTTTCGCCATAACACCTTCACCAAAGGCACGGACTTCCTTTGCGTAACTTTGACATCTCGATCCAAAATCTATACCGGCTCCTCCTCGAAAGACAAGTCCGAGTTCACTTCAATTTCCTCAACCGACACAACGTGTGAGGGATATGATTGATAGCGCCAAAGATCAAAAATGGAAGACGCATGTATCCGCTCAATTCTGCGGCAACTCAAGTCGGTAAGCTACCACCCCACACGCTTCAACACCGTATGCGGTCCGATGAACTTAGGGCTTAGTTTGCCTTTCCGCCAAACCTCAAAGACCTTCTTCCAAGGGATACCTTCAAGAAGACCTTATCACCCATCGATATTCAACATCTCTGTTTAAGATCGCCGAGAATTTCTGCCTGTCGATGCCTCCTTAAGACGAGCCCGAATTACTCTAACTTTATCCTCCGTCTCTCGCTACTAACTCGACCCAACATCTACCACTCTCCTAGTTCCGCCCAACATGTAGGAGTATGGCATTTTCGACCATACAATACTTCATACGGTGCCATCCAATGCTCGCTGATAACTATTATTATAAGTTTAACTCGCCAAAGGTAGATACTCCTCCCAACCGCCACGAAAATCCAAAACACACCCTCAACATGTCTTCCAACACGGATAACCTCTCGATTGTCCATCGATCGGGTGAAAAGCCGTGCTAAAATTCAACTTCGTGCCTAACTCCTGATGTAAAACCTTTCAAAATCTCGACGTAAACCAGGGATCTCGATCTGAGATAATGGACACAGGTACTCCATGCAACCGTACTATCTCTGCGATGTACAACTTGGCTAATCTTTGAAGCGAGTAGTCAACCCTTACCATCATGAAATGGGTCGACTTAGTCAATCGGTCTACTATCACCCAAACAGTATCTTTCTTACTAGGCGTAAGGGGAAGCCCACTTACGAAATCCATAGTAATCTCCTCCCATTTCCACTATGGAATCTTTATCGATCGTAATGTACCGATGGCAATTGATGCTCACCTTAACTTGTCGGGCATGTCGACACTTGCCTACCAACTCGGTCACTTCCTACTTAAGACCCACCACCAAATCGCTTCCTTAAACTCGATACATCTTATCGCTTCCGGGTGCATAGCGACGGATCGCTATGAGCTTCTTTAAGGATTCACGCCTCAAATCATCATCCTTAGGCATGCATACTCCCCGAAAGTACAACACTCCATCACTACCCAAGTCAACCCTTCTACTCACCATTCTCAGACTTGCAACTTTCGAGTACTCAAAGTTTCATCACCATCCGCCTTTCTTTGACCTCATTAATCCAAGACGACTTCACTTGCAATTCTGCCAAAAGGCTCCTATCCTCATAAAGACATAGATGAGCAAACATTGCTCGCAAATTCGCTACCACCTTTCGGCTCAATGCATCAGCTACCACATTAGCCTTCCCCGGATGGTATTCAATCGAGTAGTCGAGTCCTTCAACAACTCATCCACCTCCACCGCCTCGATTTAAATCTTTCGAGTCGAGGTACTTCAGACTTTTGTGATCCGTGGTACACCACCGACTTCTCCCGTGCATGTAGTGCCTCCATTTTCAAGGCAAATACCACAAGAGCCAATTCCAAGTCATATGTCGTAGTTAGCTTTGTGAGGCCTCAATCGCCGTGGACGCATAAGCGACCACCTTCCCTTCTTGCATCAACACACACCCTAAACCAATATGCGATGCATCACAGTACACCGTAAAGTCCTTTCTGGCCTCAGGCTGAATTAAGACTGATGCTTCTATCAAGATCCTCTTCAGCTTATCGAAACTCTCTTGCTACTTCTCAGACCACACAAACAGAAGTCCTTTTCTCAACACCTTAGTCAACGGTGCTGCGATTAAGGAGAAATTTTCCACAAATCTTTGGTAATATCCTGCCAACCCCAGAAAACTCTGAATTTTCGCGACCGACCTCGGTGGTTTCCACTCCAATACTGGCTCAATCTTACGGGGATCCACCCTGATGCCCTCAGCTTAAACTACATGCCCTAGAAAGGTTACCTCCTTGAGCCAGAACTCACACTTGCTAAATTTGGCGTACAACTGTTTCTCCCTTAGAACTTGCAGAACCACATGAAGATGTGCGTCATGCTCCTCCTCAGACTTCGAGTACACCAAAATGTCGTATATGAAGACCACGACAAACTGATCCAGATAGGGTTGGAAAACCCGATTTATCATGTCCATAAACGCGGCCGCTGCATTCGTCAAACCAAAAGGCATTACCAGAAACTCGTAGTATCCATACCGAGTACGGAATGCCGTCCTATGGACATTAGCCTCCTTCACCTTAAGCTGATGGTACCCTGACCTAAGGTCAATCTTAGAGAACGCCGATGCTCTTTTGAGTTGATCGAACAGATCGACAATCCTGGGCAACGGATACCGGTTCTTTATTGTCAACTTGTTCACCGATAGTCTATACACATCCTTATTGTCCCATCTTTCTTCTTGACAAAAACACCGGAGCTCCCCAAGGCGATACACTTGGCTGGATGAACCTCTATCCAACAATTCTCGAATCGCCTTCAACTCTACCAATTCTTTCGGTGCCATCCGACACGGAGCTATAGATACCGCGCGGTTTCGGTAACAAATCTATACCAAATTCAACCTCACGGTCCGGAGGTAGACTTGAAAGTTCCTCTGGGAACACGTTGACATAGTCCCTTACGGTCCAGACATCTCTCACAGCCACATCCTTAGCTTCCAAAGCACAAACATGCACCACATATGCTTCACAACCCTTCCTAACCATCCTTTCCGCCTTTAATGCCGAAACCAAATTAGATAGGTAATCTCTCTTTTTACCTATCATCACCACCTCATCACCTTCTACGGTCTTTATTACCATGCGCTTAGCTGCACAATCCAGGCTAGCCTGATACTTTACTAGCCAATCTATCTCGAGTATTAGGTCGAACTCCCGGAATGGTAGTTCCATCAAGTCAGCCAAGAACACGACCTCTTGGAGTTCTAGGGGTATATTCCTATAGAGTTTACTCACTTCTACAGAGTGACCTAGGGGGCTTAATACAGTCATCTTCCTAGAAGTAAGTTCAGAGTTTAGGTGTATAGTTTCCACTACGCTACTAGCAATGTATGAGTGGGTTGAGCCAATGTCAATCAAGGTACTATAGGTACACCAACGCTCATGAACATACGGTTATGACGTCCGTGCATCGCCTCCTCTTGACGCCTCAAGATAGACCAAACCAAGTTGCCTAGCCTCAAGATTACCACAGATTCGCCTCGGTGCTCTACGACCTCCGCCAAAGACCATTACCTCCTCTTCCCGCACCACGACCTCTTTGTGGCTATTGGTTATCCCTTCATTGGTGCGTACGATCCTCGACCTCCGATCTCACCTTAGCCGCTTTCTTCGAACAATCTCTAACTCGATGCTCCATGAACCCACACTTGAAGCATCCCCGATTACCATTCTAACACTCTCCCGTGTGAGACTTGCCACACCGAGCACACCGTGGTAGCCATTGAGGATTAGCAGCAGTAGTAGGCTTAGCAGTTTGGTCCGACCCACCAAACCTCGTCCTCTTCTGCTGATTACCAGAGAACCTTGAAGGTCCCGAGCTCCTCTTATTCCAATTCCTATCCTGATTCTATCTAACAGACTGTCTTACCCCTTCAGTAACCTTCGATTTCTCCACTAAGACAGCGAACTCCCGTTCCTGTTATGGAGCTATCATCATCCTCAGCTCATCTCTCAGCCCATCTTCAAATCTGACACAACGTTCATCTCGGTACCCATAATACCACAAGCATACCTACTCAACTAGAGAAATTCGCCTCATACTCTACCACTGTCTTTATTACCCCGAACCAGTTCAAGAAAGCCTTCACGCATCCACGAACTAGTTCCGATATATTTCTTTTGATAAGCATCCTTGAAGAATTCCCAAGTGAGATTTTTCGCCATTTCCCATCTCTCACTATGAGCCACCACCGATATGACTCATCCCAAAGCGTAGAGATGATACCTTCAACTTCTCCTCACCGTGAAATCCGTGTCACCCATGATCCTCTCAAGGATTCTAACCAATACTCCACCGCCGACCGGTGCCACCCGTAAACTCCTCTAAATACTTCGCTCCGCTAGTCTTGAGTCGCTCAACCACGATTTATTTGCCCTGACCTGCAAGTTCTCAAAGAACTCGCTCCAACACTGTGAAGACCGCTTGGGATACTACGTCGCTACCACCACCGATTTTGAACTCGCTGCCACGCCACAGATCCCAGATCTCATTTTCGACCCATGACCAGACTTTTTGTCGGGTTCACAAGGTCATCCTCCTATACCACTACCATCAAGCGACGTCCCACCTCTTGTACTCATTATTCTCGCTTATGCTTATCTGCTTAAGAATTTTATGCATTAGTACCTTTGTTTCACTTGATTATCTCACAAGAAATTTTATGATAAGAGTTTTAGGAGTGGTTCTTTCAGATTCATACATGCACACGCCTTTTCATTCATTCATACATCCATCAAACAATTATGAACCTTCTGGTCATTCGTAGATATGTTGTAGTTTTCATTGTTGTTGTTTTTCCACTACCTAGGGTATTTTCGATTTTGTCCTATAGGGGTATTTTTGTACTTTTCCAAAATAAAAGTTCTCTTGATGATTTTGTCAAAAAGTATTTTGGAACTCTTAAATTCCTGGGGTATTTTAAAAAATTTTGACATCCGGGGGTATTTCGATAATTTTGGACCTTAGGGTATTTCGATAATTTTTCATAAATTAGGGTGAATTTGTAAAATTTAATAAATCAGGGATATTTCCAAAAGTTGTAAAACTTTGAGGGTTCTTTTTGAGAATTGCATTTTCCAAAATAGTGATGTTGCAAAATTTTGAAGATCAGGGTCATTCTGGTAATTTTGTTGGCTAGGGACAATTTTGTAATTTTCATAATCAGGGCATTTTCATAAAAAGATTTTCAAAATTTGGTTCTAATTGATTCCACAAAAGAAGGATATTTTGGAATTTTTTTTTTATTTGGAAATTTTTCATATGGAGGGTATTTTGGTAATTTACAAGCCAGGGGTACTTTGGTCATTTTTTTAAAAAAAACAAGGTTTTAATTACTTCAAAAACAAAATGGCTAGTCCCTTTCATGTTTTAGTTATCAAGTTTAGCCTCGTGAGTGTGTCGTCTCGCCTAGGATGAACCGTCACCACGCACTGTAGGATTCAAGTGAGTAGGAGGTGAGTCACTAGATCTGCTTAAATACTGTGCTCCCATCGAATCCAATCCTAGACATGCGATAACGATTGCCACATCCCTTGCTCAAAGGACAACTCATGTGGCTATTTAGGAATTATTAAATCTTATACATGGTTTGTTGGGGTATGCTAACCTTAGGTTCAACAATTTCTATTCTAATGATCTACGTTCCCAATTTACCCTTCTACCCCTATCAAGTATTCACCAAAATAGATAGAAGTACTTACTCATGGATTGGTACCAAGACTCGGTGCCATGTCGTTCAAGCCAAAAATAGTTTCCCAAAATATCCCAATAAGGCCTACTAACACAAACAAAACATTTTGGGCCCTTGGGCCCCACAAGAGAGTTTTGAATCGGGCTCGATACCAAAAATTTAACACCCCAAACCCGGCCATTAGTCCGCACTGATCCGTATGTCACGAGTAAAATGATTTAAAATATTTTGAGTGTCCGTGAAAACTTGTTAAATTATGGCTAAGGTATTAAAACGGGTCCGATAAAACTCGCTTGGGATTATTTTATAAATATGGTTGGGTTGATTAACCCTTTGAAAATGTTTGATCATGTAAAATTTTAAACTTTGTCAAGGTTATGGTTGACTTGGTGTATTTTGTTACCCGATGGTAACATCTTTGAAAACCCGTAGAAGTTATTAAGTTTGAAAAGGTTACTTTTAACCGGCTCACTTAACATTTATAATTTTCATTTGTAATATAACATAAGTAAAATAAAATAATAAAATAAACATCCAAATAATAATTAGCGACCTTATTACAACCCAAAATAAAAAGACTTAGAAAATAAATGAACTAAAACTGTTTTAAATAAGGTTCCAAATCTGAGAAACGAGCATGGCCGCCCCGAGTCCTCTCTGGCTCCATCATCGCGATCTACTCATCTCAAAATAGTATGGGAAGGGTGAGTCACCAAGACTCAAGGTAAATCCCCACCCGAAAATACAACTCATACACAATTTATTAATAGACATGTAACATGCAAACCAACTAACCATCCGTACTCTTTAACTACCCTGTGGTCAAAACCACCGGTGGTCAAAACCATCGTGACTAGAGTCACAAATCAAATGATGGGGCCAACCCATCGTGGTCAAAACCATCGATGACCATAGGTCACAAATATCATAATGTGGTCAAAACCATCGGTGGTACCAAACCACTGGGACTTAGTCACATTTAATAACAAGGTGGTCAAAACCATCGTGACCAAGTCACAATAAACTGATGGGGCCAACCCATCTTGTGGTCAAAACCACCGTGACATCCATAGAAATCATCCCTCCTCTCATTAATCCCACCATCATCATGCTTACATAACAATTTGTCATAATCACATATATCATGCATTTATGTGTAGCATAGCATTTAACAAAGATGTGATGGCATACTCAAGCATATATCATAGATCACGTAATAGGACTTACCTGTAATCCATGCTTAAGCCCACAAGCAAATCACTACCATAATTATTAACAAGGCAACAATATAGCAAAGTTTACTAATAAAGTGTGTAAAGAGTTTACACACCTGTTACTATCGAAATTCCTAGATCCCGAAGATCCGATCTACGATGCTAGATTCCTGACCCTAAAATCGGCCAACATCAGGGTTAGGGACTTAGGCCTATTCGGCTAAACCAAGTAATCCCGAAGGATACGATGTACTCAAAATAACTCTCACCTTGGTTATTGATTTGGTCTCCTACCAAATCCTGAAACTACACTTGTTCCTGAAATCGTTGAGATCCTTATATGGCACATATTAGTTTCGGCATTTAAACATAAACTCTTTAACAAATGGCCCTTGGCCGATTGATGTATAAGTCTTACCTTGAAAAATCAAATCCCAAAAGCTTCCTTCAATCGGCTATGGCCTCCCTACAATCGGTTTAATCACATTAATAAGAGTCATAGGCCATTCGGCCATAATCTTGAACTTAAAAGAGGGTATCGCCTCTTACCTTGATAATTATATCGGCCTTTAAACACCACAAGTCAGCACCACTTGGTGTTGTGAGGGGGTTCGGCTACCTTCAACGAAGAGAAAAGAACCAAATGCTAGAGTGAAACAGCACCTTTCTTTAAGGGGGATTCGGCCAAGTGGATCTTAATAGGAGAAGAAATGTGTAACACCCCAAACCCGGCCCATAAGTCCTGACCGGATCTGGTATGTCACGGAGTAAAATAATTTGAATCATTTTGAGTGTCTGGTGAAAACTTGTTAAAATGTGGCTAAAGTATTAAAATGATGTTTGAAATTTCAGTTGGAATTTTATAAACATGGTTGGGTTGATAAACCCTTTGAGAACGTTTGATCATGTAACATTTTAAAATTGGCAAAGTTATGGTTGACTTGGTTTATTTTTGTTACCCGATGGTAACATCTTTGAAAAACTCGTAGAAGTTATTAAATTTGGAAAAAATTACTTTTAACCGATTCACTTAACATTTATAAATTCTTTTTGTAATATAGTTTAAGTAAATTAAACAACTAATTAAAACATCCAAATAATAATTAGCAACCTTATTACATCCCAAATTAAAAAACTTAGAAAATAAATAATATTAACTATAACAAAGTGAATTCAAATCCAACGATAAGCATGGCCGCCTCGAGTCCTCTCCGGCTCCATCTTCGCGATCTACTCATCTGCAAAATAGTAAGGGAAGGGGTGAGTCACCAAGACTCAGTGTGTAAATCCCCCACCCAAAAAATACAACTCATACACAGATTATTAATTTAAATGCAAATATGCAACCCCACTAACCATCCATACTCCTTTACTACCCCATGTGGTCAAAACCACTGGTGACTAGGGTCACAAATTTAAATGATGGGGCCAACCCATCGTGTGGTCAAAACCACTGATGACCATAGGTCACAAATATCATTATGTGGTCAAAACCACTGGTGGTACCAAACCACTGGGACTTAGTCACAATTAGCAATAGTGTGGTCAAAACCACTGGTGACCGAAGTCACAATAAATCTGATGGGGCCAACCCATCTTGTAGTCAAAACCACTGGTGACAGTCCATAAAAATCATCCCCCTCCACTCATCAATCCCACCATCATCATGCTTACATATCAATTATCATATATCATACATTTAACAGCATATGATGGCATACTCAATCATATTTCATAAACAAAATAATAGGGGACTTACCCGGAATCCGATCTTATGCCCACAAGCAATACTAGCAAAAAGATTAAAAGGCAACAATATAGCACTGTTAATTAATAAAGTGTGTAAAGAGTTTTACACACCTGTTACCACCGAAATTCCTAGATCCCGAAGATCTGATCTACGACGCTAGATCTTGACCCTATATTCGGCCAATTACCAAAGTTAGTGCCATGGACCATTCGGTCAAACCAAATAAACTCAAAGGGTGAATGTATGCACCCGAAACCTCACCTAAACGCCCTTGAGTGCTAGCCACAGCACACGTTTCATGAATCTTCTTAACCTTCCTACAATCGGCAATCATCAATACCCACAACAATAGCCTTCAACTTCATTAAATAAATAGTTTACTAGGTTGAACTCTTACCACTACTTACCAAGACCGATCGCTAGAGAAATAGAGGGTTGGATTGAGTACTTCAAAATCCCAGAGTACCTTATGAGAAATCGATTCCAGAGAAGAAAAATAGTTAGCCACACCATCAAAAAATGCCAGATTTCGGCTTTCCCTTTCATCTAAGTCGATAGAGAATAAGAGAATGTGGAAAGAGAGTTTTGGCAAACACTTACCTTCACAAGTAGATTGAAAAAGAAAATCCCGAAGAGATATATATCCACTTGATATTCGGTCAAAGTGAATCAAATAGGAGGAAGGGAATTTCGGCACACCAATGGAGTATGTTCGGCTAGAGATGAAGAAAAAAATAATGAGAAAAGGGAGATAGGAGTTTCAGCAACAAGAGTGGAGGATATTCGGCAAAGAAAGGGTAGAGAGGGTTTCTATTTTTAGCAACCAAGAAGAAGAGAAGTAGAGGATTAATGGTGGTTTCAATTTTGAGAAAGAATGAAAAGAATTAGATGGGAGATGAGGAGATTGACAAAGAACCAAATGAAAAAAAGAAGAGAACTTGCTGAATAATTTTCGGCACTCCCTTGCTTAACACATAACCGAATATGGATAGCCCTAAGAAGTCCCAAAACCGGCCATCACCCCTCTCTTTTGTGATAATTCCAGCTTTTAATTATAAAAAACAAAGCAAGACTTATCTTTTGTCTTTATCCCCTAGCCACTCTTCAAACAATTTAAATGAAAATAAACCACTAACAACTACCTCTTCCAGCCGAATATATGCAAAAATTAAGCTTCATCCTTATCAATTTAAGAGTCCTACATGCAGCCATCAACTCCTTTCCCATGCACGCCAGTTTGCAAAAAAATAAAATGCCAACTGTAGCTTCTTTGGTTCGAACCCAAGAACTCACTGCCGCAGCCCTCCTTACAACGCCCCATACCACTCTACCACCTTGACTTTCATGCTCTTAATTCTCTCTATTTAATTTTTAAAGCCTTCATTCTTGGCCCCCTTTCCTTTAACGCCAAAAACCCAAAAATAAAACACCCATTGCGTCCATCATGACTCGAACTCGAGTCCATACACCAAGGCCCTTAAGTGACGCCCCAAGCCACTCCACCAAACCGACTTCCATGCCCATAATCCTTTCCATTTAATTTTAAGGCCTTCCTAGCCCAACACCCCATACATAACACAAAAATAAAAGCCCCAAGCGCAATCTTGGCAACTCGAACCCCTACTTTGCCGAACCATTCTAGCCTCAGAGGAGAAGGCCCCAACCACTCTACCGCTTGCTTCCTTGTGTCATGTTTCGCACCAATAATTTTAAAGCCCCTCACTTAGCTTTTTCTTCTCAAGTGCTAAAAAAGTTTTAATCCTAAATCGGACCTAGCTCGGGTTATTTCTAGACCTTAGAACATGCTTAGCAATCATAATATTCTTTTCTTCAAGCACACATGGGAAATTAATTAAATTACAAACAACCCCTAATTTAGGTGTTACGTTCTACCCCTTAAAAAGAATTTCGCCTCGAAATTACCCGGATCAAGAGTTGGGGTATTGCTCACGATCACATCCTTGGGTTCCCATGTGGCCTCCTCCGTACCATGATTCCGCCATAACACCTTTACCAAAGGCACTCACTTTCACGAGAACTTTGGCATCTCGATCCAAGATTTGTACCGGCTCCTCCTCGAAAGACAAGTCCGAAGTTCACTTCAATTTCCTCAACTCGCACAACGTGTGAGGATCTCGATCGATAGCGCTCAAAGATCGAAACATGGAAGACATCATGGATCTAGCTCAATTCTCACGGCAACTCAAGTCGGTAAGCTACCGGCCCCACACGCTTCAACACTGTACGGCTCGATGAATCTAGGGCTTAGCTTGCCCTTCCGCCAAACCTCAAAGACCTTTTTCCAAGGTGATACCTTCAAGAAACCTTATCACCCATCGCATATTCAACCTCTCATGCTTAAGATCGTTAGGATTTCGCCGTCCGATGCCTCCTTAAGACAAGCCCGAATTACTCTAACTTTATCCTCCGTCTCTGCTACTAACTCTGGACCCAACATCTGACGTTCTCCTAATTCCGTCCAACATGTAGGAGTACGACATTTCTGACCATACAGTGCCTCAAACGGTGCCATCTGAATACTCGCTTGATAACTATTGTTATAAGTGAACTCTGTCAAAGGTAGGTACTCCTCCCAACTACCACGAAAATCCAAAACACAGCCCCTTAACATATCTTCCAATACTTGAATAACCCTCTCAGATTGTCCATCAGACTGTGGGTGAAAAGCCGTGCTGAAATTCAACTTCGTGCCTAACTCTTAATGTAAGGCCTTCCAAACTCTCAACGTAAACCGAGGATCTCGATCAGAGATAATGGACACAGGTACTTCATGTAACCACACTATCTCTGTGATGTACAACTTGGCTAATCTTTGAAGCGAGTAGTCAACCTCATCGGTATGAAATGGGCCGACTTAGTCAACCGGTCTACCACCACCCAAACCGATCTTTCTTCGGGCGTAAGGGAAGCCCACTTACTAAATCCATAGTAATCTCCTCCCATTTCCTTTGTGGGATCTTTATCTATCAGAATAGCCTCGATGGCAATTGATGCTCAGCCTTAACTTGCGGCATGTCGGACATTTGCCTACCAACTCGATCACTTCCCCTTAAGACTCTACCACCAAAACTACTCCCTTAAACTCCGATACATCTTGTCGCTTCACGGTGCATAGCATATGCAATCGCTATGATCTTCTTTAAGGATTCACGCCTCAACTCATCATCCTTAGGCATGCATACTCTCCCCGAAAGTACAACACTCCATCACTACCTGTCAAACCTTCTACTCACCATTCTCAGACTTGCAACCTTCACAGTATTCAAAGCTTCATTAGTCATCTGCCTTTCTTTGACCTCATTAATCCAAGACGGCTTCACTTGCAATTCCACCAAAAGGCTTCCATCCTCATAGAGACTCAGATGAGCAAACATTACTCGCAAATTCGCTACCACCTTTCGGCTCAATGCATCAGCTACCACATTAGCCTTCCCCAGATGGTATTCAATTGAGCAGTCGTAGTCCTTCAACAACTCAATCCACCTCAGCTGCCTTAGATTTAAATCTTTTTGAGTCAGGAGGTACTTCGGACTCTTGTGATCTGTGTACACTACCGACTTCTCCCCGTACAGATAGTGCCTCTAGATTTTCAAGGCAAATACCACAGCAGCCAATTCCAAGTCATGTGCTAGGTAGTTAACTTCGTGAGGCCTCAACTGCCATGACGCATAAGTGACCACTTTCCCTTCTTGCATCAATACACACCCTAAACCATTATGCGATGCATCGCAATATACAGTGAACTCCTTCCCTGCCTCTGGCTGAATCAAGATTGGTGCTTCTGTCAAGATTCTCTTCAGCTTATCGAAACTCTCTTACTACATTTCGGACCACACAAACGGAACCCCTTTTCTCAACAGCTTAGTCAACGGTGTTGCGATTAAGGAGAAATTTTCCACAAATCTTCGGTAATATCCTGCCAACCCCAAAAAACTCTAAATTTTCGTAACTGACTTTGGTGGTTTCCACTCTAAAACTGCCTCAATCTTACGAGGATCCACCCTAATTCCCTCGGCTGAAATAACATGCCCTAGAAAAGTTACCTCCTTGAGCCGTAATTCACACTTCATCGAATTTGGCATACAACCGCTTCTCCTCGTAACTTGCGTAACCACATGAAGATGTGCATCATGCTCCTCCTCGGACTTCAAGTACACCAAAATGTCGTCTATGAAAACCACGACGAACCGATCTAGATAGGGTTGGAAAACCTGGTTCATCATGTCCATAAACGCGGCCGGTGCATTTGTCAAACCAAAAGGCATTACCAGAAACTCGTAGTGCCCATACCGAGTACGAAATGCCGTCTTATGGACATCAGCCTCCTTCACCTTAAGCTGATGGTACCCTAACCTAAGGTCAATCTTAGAGAACACCGATGCCCCTTTAAGTTGATCGAATAGATCATCTCTCCTGGGCAAAGGATACCGGTTCTTTATTGTCAACTTGTTCAGCTGCCAATAGTCTATACACATCCTCATTGTCCCATCCTTCTTCTTGACAAACAGCACTGGAGCTCCCCAAGGCGGCACACTTAGTCGGATGAACCCTCTATCTAACAATTCTTGAATCTGCGCCTTCAACTCTACTAATTCTTTCGGCGCCATCCGATACGGAGCTATAGATACTGGCGCGATTCTGGGTAACAAGTCTATACCAAATTCAACTCACGGTCCGGAGGTAGACCCGAAAGTTCCTCTCGAAACACATCAACATAGTCCCTTACAATTCAACATCTCTTACAAAGAACATCCTTAGCTTCCAAAGCATGACATGCACCACATAAGCTTTACAACCCTTCCTAACCATCTTTTTCGCCTTCAACGCAGTAAACCAAATTAGACAGTAATCCTCCTTTTACCTATCATCACCACCTCATCACCTTCCACGGTCTTTATTACCATGCGCTTAGTGCGCAATCCAAAGCTAGCCTCGACACTTTACTAACCAATCCATCCCAAGGATTAGGTCAAACTCTCGAAACGGTAGTTCCATCAAGTCTGCCAAGAACACGACCCCTTAGAGTTCTAGGGGTACATTCCTATAGAGTTTACTTACTTCTACAGAGTGACCTAGGAGGCTTAATACAGTCATCTTCCTAGAAGTAAGTTCAGAGTCTAGATGCAGAGTTTCCACTACGCTACTAGCAATGTATGAGTGGGTTGAGCCAATGTCAATCAAGGTACTATAGGGTACACCAATGATCAAGAACATACCGGTTATGGCGTTCGGTGCATTGCCCTCCTCTTGATGCCTCGCGGCATAGACTAGACTAGGTTGCCTAGCCTTAATACCACCGGTACCTCCCCTCGGTGCCCCACGACCTCTGCCAGCACCATTACCTCCTCTTCCTACACCATGACCCCTTTGTGGCTATTGATTATTCCTTCTGTTTGGTGCACGATCCTGACCCTCTGATCTCAGTCAAGCTACCTTTTTCAGACAGTCTCTAGCTCGATGCTCCATGGACCCACACTCAAGCATCCCCGATTACCATTCCAAAGACTCAGGTGTGAGACTTGCCATAACGAGAACACTGTGTGCTATTGAGGATTAGCAATGGCGAGCCTAGCAACTTGAATCCACCCACCAAACCTTGTCCTCTTCTCGCTGATTACGTAAAACTTTGAAGGTCCCGAGCTCCTCTTATTCCAATTCGATCTTAGTTTCGCTCGAATCGATTGCCTTACCCTTCAAAGAACCTTTAATTTCTCCACTAAGACCGTGAACTCCCATTCTGCTGTGGAGCTATCATCATTCTCAACTCATCTCTCGGCCCGCCCTCGAATCTAACACATACGCTCATGCTCGGTACCCACAATACCACGAGCATACCTACTCAATCAAGAAATTGGCCTCATACTCGCCACCGCCTTATTGCCTTAAACCAGTTCAAGAAAGCCTTCATTTGTGCATCCACGTAACTTGTTTCGATATAATTCTTTTGATAGGCATCCCTCAAGAATTTCCGGTGAGATTTTTCGCCACTGCTCCATCCCTTACGGTGAGCCACCACCGGTATGACTCATCCCAAGCGGAGAGATGATACCTTCAACTTCTCCTCACCGTGAAATCCGTGTCACCCATAATCCTTTCTAGAGATTCTAACCAATATTCCACAGACTGGGTGCCACCCGTAAACTCCTCTAAATACTTCGCTCCGTTAGCTCGAGTCGCTCAACCATAGATTTACGGCCCTGCACATCTACGCCGCCTCAAAGAACTCACTCCAACACTCGTAGTACGTACTGGGATACTACGTTACCACCGGTCTGATCTTGAAATTCAGTTTTTGCCACCGGTAGATCCGGCATCTCATTTCTAGACCCGTGTCTAGACCTTGCTGGCTCTGACAAGGTCATTCTACCTCTACCACGGCTACGGGGTGGACGTCTAAGACCTCTTGTACTCATTTCTAATGATTGCGTTTATCTATTTAAGAATTTTATGCATTAGTACTTGTTTCACTTGATTATCTGCGAAGAAATTTTATGATAGGAGTTTAAGGAATGGTTCTTTCGTAATCATACATGCACACAGTTTTCCATTCATTCATTCAAAGAGACGTTGTAGTTTTCATTATGATTGTTTTTCCACTACCCAGGGGTATTTCCGTAATTTGTCCTACAGGGGTATTTTTGTAATTCAAAAATAAAAGTTCTTGGATGATTTTTTCAAAAAGTATTTTGGAGCTTTTAAATTTCTGGGGTATTTTGAAAAATTTTAGAATCCGGGGGTATTTCAGTAATTTTGGACCTTAGGGGTATTTTGGTAATTTTTCACAAATCAGGGTGAATTTGTAAAATTTAACAAATCAGGGATATTTCAAAAGTTGTAAAACTTTGATGGTTCTTTTTGAGAATTGCATTTTCCGAAATAGTGATGTTGCAAAATTTTGAAAATTAGGGTTATTCTGGTAATTTTGTTGGTTAGGGGTAATTTTGTAATTTTACCACTAGGGTATTTTCATAAAAAGATTCCAAAATTTAGTTCTAAATGATTTCACAAAAGAAACATATTTTGAAAATTTTCTATTTGGAAATTTTCTTTCGGAGTGTATTTTGGAAATTTTCAAGCTAGGGGTATTTTGGTCATTTTTCAAATTGAGGGGTATTTTGGTCATTTTTTTTAAAAACAAGGTTTTAATTGCCTCAAAAACAAAACGGCTAGTCCCTTTCGGGTTTTAGTTATCAAGTTTAGCCTGTGAGCATGTCGTCTTAGCTGGGATGAACTGTCACTACGCACTGTAGGATTCAAGTGAGTAGGAGGTGAGTCACCAGATCGCTTAAATACCGTGCTCCCAAGAATCCAATCCTAGACATGCGATAACGATTGCCACATCCCTTGCTCAGTGACAACTCACGTGGTTGTTTAGGAATTATTAAATCTTATGCATGGTTTGTTGGGGTATGCTAACCCTAGGGTTCAACAATTTCTACTCTAATGTTCTACGTTCCCAATTTACCCTTCTACCCCTATCAAGTATTCACAAAAATGGATAGAAGTACTTACCTGGGCGGATTGGTGCCGGAGACTCGGTGCCATGCTGTTCAAGCCACAAATAATTTCCCCAAAATATTTCAATAAGGCCTACTAACAAAAACCAAACATTTTGGGTCTTGGGCCCCCACAATCGAGTTTTGAATCGGGCTCTGATACCAAAAATGTAACACCCCAAACCGGCCCATAAGTCCTGACCGGATCTGGTATGTCACGGAGTAAAATAATTTGAATAGTTTTGAGTGTCTGGTGAAAACTTGTTAAAATGTGGCTAAAGTATTAAAACGGTGTTTGAAATTTCAGTTGGAATTTTATAAACATGGTTGGGTTGATAAACCCTTTGAGAACGTTTGATCATGTAACATTTTAAAATCGGCAAAGTTATGGTTGACTTGGTTTATTTTTGTTACCGATGGTAACATCTTTGAAAAACTCGTAGAAGTTATTAAATTTGGAAAAAATTACTTTTACCCATTCACTTAACATTTATAAATTCTTTTGTAATATAGTATAAGTAAATTAAACAACTAATTAAAACATCCAAATAATAATTAGTGGCCTTATTACATCCCAAATTAAAAAAACTTAGAAAATAAATAATATTAACTATAACAAAGTGAATTTAAATCCAACGATAAGCATGGTCGCCTCGAGTCCTCTCCGGCCCTATCCCCGCGATCTACTCATCTGCAAAATAGTAAGGGAAGGGGTGAGTCACCAAGACTCAGTGTGTAAATCCCCCACCCGAAAAATACAACTCATACACAGATTAATAATTTAACATGCAAATATACAACCCTACTAACCATCCATACTCCTTTACTACCCCGTGTGGTCAAAACCACTAGTGGTCAAAACCACTGGTGACTAGTGTCACAAATTTAAATGATGGGGCCAACCCATCGTGTGGTCAAAACCACTGATGACCATAGGTCACAAATATCATTATGTGGTCAAAACCACTGGTGGTACCAAACCACTGGGACTTAGTCACAATTAGCAACAGTGTGGTCAAAACCACTGGTGATCGAAGTCACAATAAATCTGATGGGGCTAACCCATCTTGTGGTCAAAACCACTGGTGACAGTCCATAAAAATCATCCCCCTCCTCACATCAATCCGACCATCATCATGCTTACATGTCAATTATCATATATCATACATTTAACAGCATATGATACTTAATCATATTTCATAAACAAAATAATAGGGGACTTACCGAATCCGATCTTATGCCCACAAGCAATACTAGCAAAAAGATTAAAAGGCAACAATATAGCATCAAGACTAATAAAGTGTGTAAAGAGTTTTACACACCTGTTACCACCGAAATTCCTAGATCCCGAAGATCCGATCTACGATGCTAGATCTTGACCCTATATTCGGCCAATTACCAAAGTTAGTGCCATGGACCATTCGGCCAAACCAAATAAACTCAAAGGGTGAATGTATGCACCCGAAACCTCACCTAAACGCCCTTGAGTGCTAGCCACAGCACACGTTTCGTGAATCTGCTTAACCTTCCTACAATCGGCAATCATCAATACCCACAACAATAGCCTTCAGCTTCATTAAATAAATAGTTTACTAGGTTGAACTCTTACCACTACTTACCAAGACCGATCGCTAGAGAAATAGAGGGTTGGATTGAGTACTTCAAAATCCCAGAGTACCTTATGAGAAATCGGTTCCAGAGAAGAAAAATAGTTAGCCACACCATCAACAAATGCCAGATTTTGGCTTTGCCTTTCATCCAAGTCGACAGAGAACAAGAGAATGTGGGAAGAGAGTTTTGGCAAACACTTACCTTCACAAATCGATTGAAAAAGAAAATCCTGAAAAGATATATATCCACTTGATATTCGGCCAAAGTGAGTCAAATAGGACGAAGGGAATTTCGGCACACCAATGGAGTATGTTCGGCTAGAGATGAAGAAAAAAATAATGAGAAAAGGGAGATGGGAGTTTCGGCAGCAAGAGTGGAGGATATTTGGCAAAGAAAGGGTAGAGAGGGTTTCGATTTTTAGCAACCAAGAAGGAGAGAAGTAGAGGATTAATGGTGGTTTCAATTTTGAGAAAGAATGAAAAGAATTAGATGGGAGATGAGGGAGATTCGGCCAGCAACCAAATGAAATAAAGAAGAGAACTTGCTGAATGATTTTTGGCACTCCCTTGCTTAACACATAACCGAATATGGATGGCCCTAAGGAGTCCCAAAACCGGCCATCACCCCTCTCTTTTGTGATAATTCTAGCTTTTAATTATCAAAAACAAAGCAAGACTTATCTTTTATCTTTATCTCCTAGCCACTCTTCAAACAATTTAAATGAAAATAAACCACTAACAACTACCCCTTCCAGCCAAATATATGCAAAAATTAAGCTTCATCCTTATCAATTTAAGAGTCCTACATGCAGCCATCGACTCCCTTCCCATCCACGCCAGTTTGCAAAAAAATAAAATGCCAACTGCAGCTTCTTTGGTTAGAACCTAGGACCTCACTGCCGCAGCCTTCCTTACAACGCCCCATACCACTCTACCACCTTGACTTTCATGCTCTTAAACCTCTCTATTTAATTTTTAAAGCCTTCATTCCTGGCCCCCTTTCCTTTAATACTAAAAACCCAAAAATAAAACACCCCTTGCGTCCATCATGACTCGAACTCGAGTCCATACACTAAGGCCCTTAAGTGACGCCCCAAGCCACTCCACCAAACCGACTTCCATGCCCATAATCCTTGCCATTTAATTTTAAGGCCTTCCTAGCCCAACACCCCATACATAACGCAAAAAATAAAAGCCCCAAGCGCAATCTTGGCAAACGAACCCTACTTTGCCGCACCATTCTAGCTCCCTAGGTAGCGTCCCAACCACTCTACCAGTTGCTTCCTTGTGTCATTTTTCGCACCAATAATTTTTAAAGCCTCCTCACTTATCTTTTTCTTCTCAAGTGCTAAAAGAAGTTTTAATCCTAAGTCAGACCTAGCAGGGTTATTTCTAGACCCTAGAACATGCTTAGCAATCATAATATTCTTTTCTTCAAGCACACACATGGGAAATTAATTAAATTACAAACAACCCCTAATTTAGGGTGTTACAAAAAAATTTTGGTAAAAGAGTGGAAGAGATATTCGGTTAAAGCTCTCATTGAAACCGACAAAGAAACAATGGCTTTCGGCTTTCAAAACAAAATAGAAAAGAGGGAGAGGAGTGTATAGGGAGATTTGACAACAACAATCAAGGGAAAAGAAAAGAAATAAAGTTTGATCAATTTTGGCACCTCCTAATGATAAACCGATTGTAGATGGCCCCAAGGAGTTTCATAACCGCCATCACCTTTCTTTTGTGATAATTTTGGCTTTTAATTATCAAAAGATAAAGCAAGATTTATCTTCCATTTATCTCCTATCCACTGCTCAACAAATAAAATGAAAATACAATACTAACACTACTCCTCCAAATTTGAATATGTGCAAAAATTTAAGCCTATCCTCATCACTTTAAGAGTCCATAGTCGGGCCATCACCTCACCCTCTTCACGCCAAAAAAATAAAATAAAAATCAACTGCATTGGTTCAAACTTGGGACCTAAAGGAGCAAGCGCGCATGACCCTTACAAAGCCCCAAGCCACTCTTCCCATCGACTTCATGTCATAAAACCTCGCCATTTATTCTTAAGGCCTTCCTAGGCCGATTCCCTTCCTAAAGCAAAAGAAAATAAAACTCCCAAGGCGCATACTCAGCAGCTCGAACCCAAGACCTGCCCAATCGTCACCTCCAAGCTCTTGAGTGGCGCCCCAAGCCACTCCACTAACCGACTTTCATGTCCTTAAACTTCACTATTTAATTTTTAAAGCCTTCCTTCTTTAGCCCCTTTCTTAATCGCCCAAAAAAAAACTCAAAAACAAAACGCCTCCCCCTTGTAACTCCCACGACTCGAACCTCTCCCCCTTGGAAAACTCCCTTTGACGCTCCAAGCCAATCATGCCAAATAAATCCTTGTGTCATGTTCCTCCCAAAATTTTTCTTAACCCCTATCTCACCTAGCTCCCTTCTTTTAAACACTTAAAAAGAAATTTCAACCCTAAGTCCAACCTAGCTCGGGGTTATGGCTAGACCCTAAAACATGCCTAGTAATCATAGGATTCACTTCTTCAAGTACACACATGAGAAAAATAATTAAATTACAACAACCCCTAATTCAGGATGTTACACGAATAACGTCTAACCCTAGGTTAATTGGTGGAACTCTCGTTCGCTTATAATAACCCTCTAGAATAGTAGTAATCGATCAATGGATTCCCATATTAGGTTTCACCCTAATCCAGCAAAATCTTGTAACCCTATCTCTAGGCATTTGATCAACTCCGTTTAATTATGCTAGATTTACTCTTATGCAGGGTCTATTCCTCCTCCACCTAAGCACATCAGATTTGGATGAAGAAACATAATTAAGAAAAAACTAAGTATTTATCATATAATTCAGAAAATAATAACAAAATTCATCTAGGTTTCATCCCCTTCATGTATCTCAAGGGTTTAGTTCATAACAAAATAAGAAAACACCTCAAGAGAAAAGATAAAACAAAGCATAAAAATCCTAAAACTCCAGAAGGAATTGAAGGAGAGATCTCCATCTTGAGTAGAACTCGCTTCTTGAGATGGATCAACTGCTATCTTCGAGTAATTCCACAATGAAAGCTTCGGTAGAAGGCTTCGCCAAATGCGACTCTATTTTGGCTTCGCCGAATCGCCTTAAGTTGCACCTTGGGTGTTTATATAGACTTTGAGATGCCTTACTTGGCCCCTAAGTATCCTAATTCAAGTATAATTCCTACCGTGTTTGAATAGGCTTTGAATGTGTTTCTTTGCCTCAAAGTATCCTACTCGAGTAGAATTGCTCTTTTCATGGCAAGGACACGGCCATGGTACACGCCGTGTAAATCATCTTCGGCCGTGTCTCGATTCTCATCGATTAGGCACGGTAGTGTAAATTATGGCTGGTGTGTCTTAATTAATTGTTGAGGCACGGCCATGTGGCTTGAAGTCCAGGCCGTGTCGATTTCCTAAGTAAAAACATGAAAAGAAAGGATTAAGAGCACCTTTTTACATAAATCAAGGGCTAAAATATGTTACTTTTACGGTTTATCAAATACCCCCACACTTAAGCTTTTGCTTGTCCTCAAGCAAAATTCTCAACTTACAATTAAAACGAACTTTCCACAATTCATAATTCCTATCAATAATGCCTCATCATAATTTGTAGATAATTTATACATGGATAATTTAACTCAAAGAACCCTAAAGATTCAATCAAGATAAGTCATACCTTTGTAGTACGAAAACATAGGTGTCTCCCCTTATCTAAGTAATTACGTTTGATTCAAAATCGACAAGGATTGATATCCTCACAAAAGATTCACTCAAATCACTTGAAGTGTTTAAGGTTCAAGAATAAGCACTCATAAGTCAAACCTGAAAAGTTAATCCCATAGGCTTGCCTGAAAATCAAATCTCCACCATCAGATATGAGATGATACACAAATCAAAAGGTCTTTATTAGTGTTGTGTGGGGCTAGGGTTCAAGGTGTGGATACAGGCTGAATTAGAAGGTTAGAATCGAGACTTGACCTGAAAATTTACCTACTAGAAATATGTAATAATATGAGTGATTACAGCAATTGAAAACTAATAATACTATTATTGAAAATTCTATAATACGAGCTCTTCTTCAACAATTGGAATTTAAACGTATGAGCTCAATTAATCACGTAACTTAATACTGAATATACTTTGATATTTTTTAAGAACAAACTAAGTATTACATAATAAATGGTAGATGATACTCTTGAACTAATATAATTCAAGAACTTAATCAAATCAAACCTCGATTAAAGGGTAGTCAAAAGGAAGGGTGATATAAATACAAAGGGTCTTTTGGTTAATGTTAGTGGTTAAGTTAATAAAAGGGTTGTTAGGATTCAACGGGTTCTCTAGGGTTAATTGTGAAGGTAGGCTTTTTAGTGGAGTAAGTGGGTTAAATCCTAGATGCCTTCATCATCTCTGTATATCAAATCAAAAAATGTGGTCTCAATATGTATAAACGAGGCAAGTTCTAGAATAATAGTTCAAAGTTGACACACTCATAATCAATAAAGTGAGCACGAAAAATAATATATGCTCTATAAGGCTCAAAATCTCACAAAAATTATGGGCATTTGACATCAATCCTGTAGAATTTCAAACTTCAAGGTAATATGCAAATTTAGTTCAACAACCTAAAAAATTGTTTATTCTTGAAAAATAGACTTATCATGCTTGATTCTCTTGTATCTTAAAGTTTAAATCATCAATATACAATTATCAATGACTTACTCGAAAACATATTAAAAATCATAAATCATTAGAAATTTCACCCTAATTAGTAATATGAGAAAAATACTTAAAAACAAGATTTAAAATTCAGGATTTTTCAATAATGTCAGTAGTTAACCCCCACACTTAAGTTTTACATTGTCCTCAATGTACAAAGAAAGATAATAATAAAATCATAAGATAGGGAGAGAAGTGAAACTTCCTGAATTATGGATGAAGTCTTTGAAAAGAAAACGTATAGGATTGGAGGTGAACGTAGGGAAGCGTCTCGAACCATTTGAAATTGAATCCTCAAAGTAGCTGGTCTGATTTTATTGTGTCCTAAACTAAATCTAAATAGCACAAAGAATAATAAAGAAAGTAAAAATAAAAATAGGAATAAAAATAATTAAATAAATATACAATCCACGCCCATGTGCCTAGCCGTGGTGCCCACACGGTCATGGGCACGGCCGTGTGCAAGGCCGTGTGGTCTAGAAATCTGCACTTTTGGTTTATTTTAATGCTTAAAAGGGGAATAAAAATAAAAATAAAAAATAAAAAAATAAAAATGGGGTTAGTGCTCGGGTTGCCTCCCGAGAAGTGCTCGTTTATAGTCTTAAGCTAGACTTACCTGTTATTTGCGTAATCATGGTGGTTTAAGGAGGTGGAAGTCCTTTCTCATGCGATCAACTCAGTTATGGATATAAATTTTAAGTCGAGCAGTGTTTACCTCAAAAGTGTTAAATTTGGGATTGCTTACCTCGATTCTGCCATATAGGAAGACATTAAGTACCTCAAAAGTGATTTCTTTCTTTGTCTTGAGGCCTGAATTGGTGATTCGAGGGTCTTCCTTATTCAACAATATCTGATCCTCTATTTTTATGTGATTTATTGTTCCTATCAGCTCGTCTGAGGTCTCCTTCGGGTTGACTTCATGTGGTTCTAGTTCCTCATGTAATTCTTCTTTATTGGCACGAGGTCTATGATCTGGCTAATGTTTGTAGCCTTGTGGTGTTTCTTGCATTGAAGGTTGAACAAGTTGGTTATCAACTGGATTTACTTTCTCACCTTTATCGATTGTTATCCTGGCCGAGTCAAGAGCTTGAAGAGTGACTATCTCGACACCTATATGAAGTATGAGTTCTCCTACATAGATATCAATTTTACCTCTGGCAGTTGCTAAAAAGGGTCTTCCTAAAATTAAAGGGATCGTGTTGTCCTCATCCATGTCTAAAACAACAAAATCTACTGGGAAAACTAATTTATCGATTTTTACTAGAACGTCTTCTATTATACCTTAGGAATTTTTGTAGTTTTATCAGTTAATTGAATGCTCATCCTAGTTTGTCTGGGTTTCCCTAGACCTAGTTGTTTAAACATTTTGTATGGCATAACATTAATGTTGCCCCTAAATCCGTTAATGCATTATCAATAGATAAACTACCAATTAAATATGGAATTGTAAAACTCCCTGGATCTTTTAATTTTTTGTGGCAATTTATTTTGCAAAATTACTGAGCACATTGCGTTTAGCTCCACGTGGTGCTCTTCGTCTAATTTGTGTTTGTTGGTCAAGAGCTGTCTTAAAAATTTCCTCGATTCTGGTATCTAAAAAAGAGCTTCAAGAAGAGGTAAGTTAATATGTAATTTCTTTAGGAGTTTAAGAAACTTACCAAACTGTTCCTCTGAATCATCTCTTTTCATTGCTTCAGGATAAGGTATGCGAGGTTGGTACTCCTTGATTACCGATTTTGGCTTTTCTTGTGTTACCTCTACCTTACCTTCGTCTACCTTGGCTTTTTGTATTGGATTAGGTTCATCTAACCCCTTATTGGCATGGGCTGAGATGGCTTGAATTTGCTCCTTCGGTTTAATCTCGGTGTTACTTGGTAGACGTCCTTGCGGTCGTTCTGACATTAGCTTTGCGAGTTATTCGACTGCATTAGTGCCTACCTTGACTGACTTAGTAAGTTCCCTAATCGGTTCTCGTTGCTTTTAAGTGTTTTTCAGGTTTCTTGAAACATTTTTTGTGTTTGCCATGAATTTTGTCAACATCTCTTCAAGATTCGGCTCCTCTTCTTGTTGGTGAGGTGGTTGTTGCAAATTTGGAGGAAGTTCCGATCTTTGGCTATTTTGATCATCCCACGAGAAATTGGGATGATACTTCCAACCTGCATTATAAGTGTCACTATAAAATTTATTTTGATATCTAGAATAGTTACCTGTATAGTGAGCTTGCTCGTTTTCCATGCCATATCCGTAGGGTGGGTACTCAGGATTTGCCACGCCTCCTAGATATGAATCATATTGTATTTCTGGGTGTACTTGCAAGTGACTATACCAATCATCAATCCTTTTATTCATCATCTCTAAATGATTAGATAATCTGGTGACCACGTCGAGGTTGAAGACACTGGCTGTTTTAGTAGGAATTGTCCTCATGACTTGCCACTGATAATTATTCAGTGCCATCTTTTCCATAGACTAAAATTTTCTACCAAAAGCAAAATAGAGAAAAAAATTAGCAAAGTAAAAAAAAATAATAATAAAATAATAATAAATTGCAATAAAAAATTGGCTAAAGTAATAAAAATAGAGCTTTTTTAATATTTTTGTTCCCTGACAACGGCGCCAAAAACTTGATTGCTGAAATCAGAGCTTTAAAATTTATAAATAGAATGATCAAACCTGGAAACTAACTCTGACAACGACTTAAAGGCAAGTGTACCTATCGAACAGGAGTATAGCTTAAGCAAGACCGAATTATCGAACCCAAAGGAACTAAAAGTACTAATACTCACTTTCTTTTTATTATTTAGCCTAAAATATGGAGTGATTTGGTTGCTTTAACTAATTTACGACGACTACTAATTTAACTAATTTAGCCTAAAAAGAACGAATTGGGAAATAACTTGAAGAAACTTAATTGATTACGACGATACCCTCAGGAAGAATCCACCTAGACTTCACTTGTTACTTATTACTGAATCATATGATTTCCTTACTTAGCTTCATCCGTAGGACTCCCTAACCTATATTAAACCCTCTCTCGAGGCGAATAACGTCTAACCCTATGTTAATTAGTGGAACTCTCATTCGCTTATAATAACCCCCTAAAATAGCAGTAAATCGATCAATGGATTCCCATATTAGGTTTCATCCTAATCCGGCAAAATCTCGTAACCCGATCTCTAGGCGTTCGATCAACTCCATTTAATTATGCTAGATCTACTCTTCAGCAGGGTCTATTTCTCCTCCACCTAAGCACATCAGATTTGGATTAAGCAACATAATTAAGAATAAACTAATTAAGCAACATAATTAAGAATAAACTAAGTATTTATCATATAATTCATAAAATAATAACAAAGTTCATCTAGGTTTTATCCCCTTCAGGTATCTGAAGGGTTTAGTTCATAACAAAATAAGAAAATATCTCAAGAGAAATGATAAACAAAACATAAGAAATCCCTAAAACTCCCTGAAGGAATTGAAGGAGAGATCCTCCGTAAGAATGAAACTTTGGGAGAAGACTGTGAAAAAAAACTCAGTTGATTTTAGACGACACTATAGCAAAACAGATTTTTAGCGGCGTTTTTAGTGGCGTTTTAAAGGACAACACCACAAATATTATACATTAGTGGCGTTTGAAGGAAAATGCCGCAAAAAAATTAGCGGTAGCGGTGCTTATTTACAAAATGCCGCTAGAAAGGATAAATAGCGGCGTTTATTAGTAAAACGCCGTTAAAAGTCTGAGCATTAGAGGCGCTTTTGTAAAAACGCCGCTAAAAGTCTGAACATTAGCGGTGCTTTTGTAAAAACGCCGCTAAAAGTCTGAGCATTAGCGGCACTTATGTAAAAACGCCGCTAAAAGTCTGAGCATTAGCGGCACTTTTGTAAAAATGCCGCTAAAAGTCTATCTATTTTTAAATTTATATATTAAATAATTTCTTATATAATCGTAAAAGAGATATATTAATTTTAAAATATTAAATTAATTATTATTATAGTTTATGGTTTATCATATATAGTTTAAGGTGTAAGGTTTAGGAGTTACTATTTTAATGTTTAGGGATTACGGTTTCGATTTGTTGTTTAAGGTTTTAAGGGGGTTTTGTTAGGGTTTTATGGGTTAAAAGTTTATAGGGTTGATGGGTTTAAAGGTAAATGCTTGAGGGTTTGGGGTTAATAGGCTAAGGATTTAGGGTTAGGGGTTAAGGTTCTATGTGTTATGATTTAGGGTTAGGTTAGGGTTTTGGTGGAGTTTATAGTTTAGGGCTTATTATTTTAGAGTGTGGGATTTTAGGTTTAGTGTTTAAACCATATCGAATAATAAAGTTAGAGTCTTAGTGTTAAGGATTTAAGTATTAGGATTTTGATAAAATAGATAAAAATTATATTGTTTTAGGTTTAGGTTTTAGATTAAGTTATTTCTTTAATTACTTCGCAATGTAATATATATATATGAGTTAAGGTGTATAATTTAGGGGTTATATGGTTTAAGGGTTGTGGTTTAATGTTTAAGGGTTAATGGTTATAGGGTTTAAGTGTTAAAGTTTAATATCTAAGGGTTAATAGTTATGGGGTTTAAGGGTTAAAGGTTATGGGCTTAAGGTTCAAGGACTAGTGGTACAAAGGTAGGCGTTAGGGTTTAGTTTAATATACTAATATTATGATTATATATAGTTTAAATTATTTAATAGATAAATATATAAACTTTATATATATTAAATGGTTTAGGTTTTAAGGTTTAATTGAGATTTTGTAAAATGATGAAATTATTTGAAATGTTAAAAATCAAGAAAAATAAAACTCAAAAAATAAAAAGTTTATAAAAATAAAAAATGAAATACATGAAAATTGTCATACAAGTTGTTATGTTAAAAATTTAAAAAGTTTAAGTCGTCATTATTTCCTTTTACAAAATAATGTTTAATTTTGTTTTTCTTAAATTAATAATTTAAATTAAGCTATTTAAAAATTGAGGTGAACATTAACTAAAATAAAATAAGTATTAAAATGAAAATATTATCTAAATTTAAATACATTACCTTTACTCATTAGCTAAAATATGTATATTACAAATAAAAATATTGAAGTACATAATAATATTAATAGTATTTTTTAAATATCATAGTTTATTCACTACTACGATATACTTTATTTTTATTTGTTGATAGTTACAATAATAATCATATAATATATTTTCACATACAAATAAAAATCATCCAATAACAATTAAAATAGTAAAAGGCACAAACAGAGAGCAATACGGTGCTAGTTTCATTTTGAATTTTAGTGGCGTTTTAAAAAACGCCAGAAGAAATTATTATATGATTAAACGACACAATTTTATATGTGTTATTATCGGCGCTTTGTTAAAACGCCACAAAAATATATCAAGCATATGTTTTAGTGGCGTTTTTTAAAAAACGTCGCAAATAAGTTGTCATTAGTGGCGTTTTATCATAAGCATTGCATGAAACACCCACACCCTACCCACGAGCCTGAACCGGATCTGGTATGTTCCTAAAGTAAACCGGTTTCAAAGAATTTCGTTACTTAGAGAAAATTTGTAAAATTTTTAGAAAATGTTGTTGTGGGTTGGGCTTAGATTGGAAACCCATTTAATTAATCTTGTAAATCCAATTTTATTAAGGTGACAAAATAATTTTAGGGTTTTAAAGAAAATAACATTTAACTTTTAGTCATAATAGTTCGTAACATAACAATTTAAAGTAAAGCGAATAAGAAAAGTCCACTTTGGGCCTTATGGCCTTATTACATCAAGTAAAACCCAAAACAAATAACAAAGTCCAAATCGAATAAAATCTTCAAATGGAACATGGCCACCCGAGGTCTCACCGTCTTGGTCCAAATCCTTTGCTCATCACTTGAAAATATTTCCCACAACAGTGCGCCAATGAGACTCAATGTGCACAGGACTAACATTCAACAAATCGAGCATACATGCTCATAAATCAAATTCATATTCATATAAAATGAATTATGATGCAACCCAAACCCAAGCCTATTTGTCCATCCGCTACACACCACCGCACGCAGTCACACCGTGGGACTACTAAGTCAACCCTCCATCCGCTACACACCATCGAAGGCGATCGGCTGCAATCGGCGTGCTCATCGCCCATATAATTTGTGTCATTAGACACCATATTCAAATAGTGTAACCGTAGTTACCAAATTCAGATAATGTAACCGAGTTACCATATTCAAAATGTTGTGTAACACCTAAAAATCCAGTATTTAAATTGCATAAATTGGTATTTAGATTTTTTAAGGAATAAAATTTATTAATTGAGAATTTATTGAAGGAAACAAATGTCATTAGGACTTAAGCTAAATTATGTGCTAAAGAGTGTCATAAAATGAGCATATGGCATGGTGGTATTGTCGCATGGGTTATAGCAAGAGGGAAGAGGTTGAATCCTTGTATAGCACCTAGATGAAATTTTTGTTTTAATTTTCGCTCATGGATAGGAAGTGTCGGCAATGATCAATTAAGGTAAGAGTTGACCATATTATTTTTGGTTAGTGTATCAAAGGATTATGGAAATAGAAAATATATGGCATGGAATCAAATACTTAAGGAAAGATAGGGGAACATAAGGCACTTATCAAGGGAAAATTTGGAAAGAAATCATGGCCAATTGACCATGTGTTGGACGACATATTGGTAAGGGAGGAGCCTAATTGTTGAATTAGTTTGGCTAAGAATTTTCTTTTCTCTCTTTGGTCATTCTTTGCACTTTGTGCAGAATTTTATTTCCTCTCCTTTCAACATTCTTCTTGGCGAATTTTGCATTTGGTAAAGCCAAAATCTTTTGACCATTTGGTCACTTTTATTCATCTTGTTAATTTTCTTTTGTATTCTCCTTGTGCGAAATCATCCATACCAAAATCAGTCTCTTTCTTTTCTTTTGCCATGGTCGAATGCACTAACTCCTAAAGGTCTATTTTTTTCTTTCATCTTCTTTTCTCTTTGAAATCAAACTACCTCATCACCATCTCTTTCTCATATTCTAATTATTTCAATCAAAGATTCTTCATCAAACATTTCTTTGGCCGATTGCTAGAGTGCCATAACGTAAATTTATTTTCTCTTTTCTTTGGTTGCTTAGCCAATTCTCCAACTCTCACAAACACCTTTCTCAATCTTTTCTTTTCGATCGTGGATCATAGGTAAGGGGTTCTTCTTTTTCGTTTTCGTTTTAATTAGTGATATTATGGCCGAATAGTAATGGTGATTTGAAGGACTTTTTGAATCGATATAACGTTTATTCTAATAACGTTTCTTTCGTTATTATTTAGTGCAATAACGGAGATCGGAACACAAGTGATTGGGAGAATTGTAGAAACGTTGGAAACATTTTATTTTGGTAAGGAAATCAAATCCCACTCTTTAAAATCTCTAGTAACATTTGATATTATTTTAGATCTAACTAAAATTTCTTTGGATCTTGAAGACTTTCAAAATAGGGAAGAAAAGGGCGGTGGTTAGTCACGTTAAGAGGGGCGGATCCGTAAATCCCCCATTCAAATGAAGAGCGGTTTTGACAATCAGGATTTTCCACGGGTTGCGGGCCATCTTCAAGGAAGTCCATTATTCAAGTAGTACGAACTTCCGAGCCGTTATCGTTGGTGGATTCTCTGACTAGCGAATCAATAAACGAGGAAAAGCCAAGAATCAAGTGATTCAAAATCAAGAGGTAAGATTTTGGATCATTATCGATTAAGATTTATTTTACTGAAATAGTTGTCTAACGGATCAAAATATGTTTTAGGTGCCGAGGAGCGAGAAGGATTAGTACTCTCGGTAACGAGGTGTGTAACTTCACACTCATTATTTTCTCGGTTGGATGTCAATTTCGGTATGAAGTAAATCGTAAAAACGATTAGATCGGTAAAAACGTAAATATTGATATTTTGACGAAAATACGTAAAAACGACTAAATCGTGAAAATTACGAAGACGCCCTCGAGAAATTATTTGTTATTATGTAAATTGGATGTTTCGTTAAAATTGCTCGAGAAATTATTTGTTATTATGTAAATTGGATGTTTCGTTAAAATTGGGCCAAAATACTCTAGTTCGATAAATTGGGCCGAAATACTCTAGTTCGTAAAAATTGGGCCAAAATACTCTAGTTCGTAAAAATTGGGCCAAAATACTCTAGTTCGATAAATTGGGCCGAAATACTCTAGTTCGTTAAAATTGGGCCAAAACACTCTAGTTCGGTAAATGGGCCAAAGCCCACTAAACTGCTAAATAGACAAATTGCTATATTATAATTATGGGCCAAATGAAATGTTATTGATAAACCCACCATGTTATGCATTATTAAGAAATTTTATATTTTATAGTACATGTATAATTGCATGGGTGGGATATATGAAGAGAAGAATGGCGATTGCCAAATATCTAGTTCATGGGTTTCGCCACAATATCGGCTTATTGCCTCTAGTTCGGTGGCTCGCCACAATAATGGCTTATTGCCTCTAGTTCGACGGCTCGCCACAATAATGGCTTATTGCCTCTAGTTCGGTGGTTTCGCCACAATATCGACTTCTTGCCTCTAGTTCGGTGGCTATGCCACAATTATAAAAAGGCTTAACGCCTATGATTGGTGTGATGGCGGGGTGGGTTGACTTGATCCCCACAGGTGTGATGGTTGGTACGGGGGTGTTAGCGGATGGATATTAGGTTTGGGATGGGAAATACATTTTTACTTGCATTATTAATTATTTTTATGATATATTGTTGAATTCTGTAAATGGGCTCAAGCCCAGCATAATATCTTGATGATCTGGCCCAATAATGGTGGTAAGTGAGTTACACACTGAGTTCTAAGTAACTCACCCCCTTTTAATTTTTCCATCTCAGGTAATGGAAATTGATGTGGACTTGGGCCGAGGATGACTTCGTGGAGGCCATACTGCGTTAAGAGGGTTATTTAAACTCTGAACTTTTAATAAATATTTTTTACTATTATGGATTATTGTAATAAGGGCCTCTATAAATAACTTATGGATTTTATGTATGTTTGGGTTTTAAACTAAACTTTGGACTTTTTAATTATGGGCTGTGATTTTATGATGCTTTATTAAAATAAATTTGGGATTTCAAGTATATGGAATTCTTTTATAAATATTTTATTATAGTCAACTCTTTAACAAACTATTTAAAGGTTTTGATAATACAATGATTTTCAACTAATGTTTTCAAATATTTATCAAATTCAAATACTCTTCTATTTATTTTAAAAATCTGAAATTTATATTGAAGTTTTCAACTTATTGCAAATTTAAAGGTAACTCGATTCATGTAACAAACCAAATCTAGTCTCAACGCATAGACCGGGTTTGGGGTGTTACATTTAGTGGTATCAGAGCCCAGTTTCAAAAACTCGGCTGTGGTTTGGGTTCAAAAATAATTTCTGTATGAAAACGCTCAATGATATTTTTAAAGATTAGTATGGCACCACAAGAATCCGGCAACAAGTCAAGTAAGTATTTACTACTTAATGATTACTATGATATGATTATAGGAACACTCTAGAACTTCTAGTTGTAGATATGAAAAACCGTAGAGATTGAGACTATAGGATATGTTGCGAAAAACAACTTTATATCTCAAATCTCATAAAATATCGTTAATAAACACCGAAACAAAATTTCTAATTCATAAAACTTGTAATCAGATAAACGAACAAGCTATCATGAGCACTAGAGGACGTGGTCGTGGGACGCGATAGACGTGGCCGTGGTAGAGGCCGAGGTGCTACGGTGAAGCACCAAATCATATGTTGTAAATGGGCCTTTTGCGTCAATTGAAAGTGAGACGGATCACGCGATCACATGGAAGAAGATCATGCATTGACTCAAGCAATGCTACGAGTCTTGGAAAGGGTCACTGGAACTAGAATTGGGCCAACAACTCGTGGGTCAATTTCAGAGCGACTTAAGGCAAATAATGCAGAAGTTTTCAGAGGAGTCTCGGTGTAGCTCGAATGTGGTGAATCTTGGCTCAAGGCGTGGAGCGGATTATGGATGATATGGAATGCGGTGAGCAAAAGCGGGAGGAGATGTATCCTTATTGAGAGATGAGGCGATCGGTGGTGGCTCACTGTTCGAGAAGGCTTGAAGCCATAGCGATTAAGCGGGAATTCTTTAAAGCGCCTTCCAAGGAAAATCGTCGGAAGCGAGCTATGTAGACTTCGAAGGAAGGAATTTCTGAATCTTGTCCAAGGAAGTAAGGCCGTGGCGACATATGAAGTTGAGTTTATGCGTCGAGCCGCTATGCGGACAATTGTAGCAACAGATCATGGCGTTGTATACGTTTGAAGATGGACTTAATGATGGTGAGAGTTACGATTGCTCGCAGACAAGTTAGAAATTTTTCCACTCGGTGGAGAAGGCCAAAATAGCCGAGGAGGCTAAGAACTCGAGCAGTAGAAGCAGAAAGATCTCGAAACAAGAGAGACACGCGATCTGGTTCTTCCAAGAGATTCTAGAAGAAACCGGAATGATGAATCGGTTCAAGCGAACCCGGTAGCAAATAATCGAAGTCGAGATTGCACCGAGTGTGGAAAGAGACATTTTGGGGAATGTTGGAGGAAAAGCAGTAGCATGCTACAAATGCGGTTCAATGGAACATCGATACAAAAGTTGTCCTCGACGAATGGATCGAATCAAGAAGTCCGTAATAATGATGCACATCGATCGGGGTAATCAGCTGACCACCGAGAGGTCGTGGACCAGGTCGTGGTGGTAGCGGGCTGGTCGTGGTCAAGGTGCACCGGTCGAGGCAATGGTAATAGAGAAATGCGGATGCAAGATAGCACAGGATGGTCTATGCGGTTTGACGACGCGAGGACGGCAATACACGGATGTGATAACCAGACGTTCTTCATTTTGATGTACTGTTATTGCCTTAATAGATATTGGCTCTACTCATTCATATGTATCTAGTGCCATATCTGGAAACCTAAATTTAGAATCTGAAATTACCGATAATGAGATGACAGTGATTAGTCCTTTAGGACAGTCGGTAATTGTTAATAAAATATTTAAAGGCGTGCCTTGAAGATTCAAGAAGAAGTATTCGTGGCAAATTTGATGGAACTACCTTTCGTGAGTTTGATCTCATTACAGGCATGGATTGGCTGGTCAAACATCTCGGCGCAATTAGATTGTCTTTGAAAACGAATGTCGATGGGACCTCGGATGATAAGGAAGTCATAATGATTGGTGAGCGAAAGAACTATCGGTAAATGTGGTATCTGCATTAAAAGTTTGAGAAGTTGGTGCGGAAAGGATATGGAGCATTCTTAGCCTTTATCGTGCTTTGGATGCCAAAGAATTATCCGTGAATGATGTGAGGGCGGTGAAGGAATTTCTCGATGTATTTCGAAGAACTTCGGTATACCTCGGATCGGGAAGTAGAATTTGGCATTGAGCTTTTGCAGGGGCGACTCCGGTGTCCATTGCTCCTATAGAATGGCACTTGAAGGAGTTGGCTAAGCTCAAAGCTCAAATTCAAGAATTGCTAGATCGGGATTCATTCGACCAAGTGTGTCTCCGTGGGAGCACCGGTCTTGTTAAATCAAGAAGAAGGATGGATCGATGCGTATGTGCATTGACTACGAGATAGTTGAATAAATTGACGATCAAGAATCGATATCCTCTGCCGAGAAGCGATGACTGTTTGATCAATTAAAAGGAGCTTGATTTTCTCAAAATTGATTTAAGGTCGGGTTATCACCAACTTAAGGTGAAAGAAGCGGACATTTATAAGGCGGCATTTCGGACACGTTACGGACACTATGAGTTTGTAGTGATGCCGTTTGGACTAACAATGCACCATTTGCATTTATGGACATGATGAACCGAGTCTTTCAACCATATTTAGACCGGTTTGTGGTAGTGTTCATAGATGATATATTGGTTTATTAGAAATGAGGAGGAACATGACCAACATTTGCGGATAGTATTACAACTACTTCGTGAAAAGCAATTGTATGCCAAATTTGGTAAATGCAAATTTTGGCTAAAGGAGGTGACTTTCCTTGGTCATGTAGTATCGGTAGAAGGAATAAGGTGGATCCTCGGAAAATTGAGGCTATTTTGGATTGGAAACCACCAACATCGATGGTTGAAATTGAGTTTCTTAGGTTTGGTGGATACTATAGGCGTTTTGTAGAGGGTTTTCGTTGATTCTTTGCACCCTAACTAAATTGTTGCATAAAGGAGTTAGTATATGGGTGAAAAGCGCAAGAGAGTTTCGAGAAATTGAAGAAGATCTGATAGAAGCTCGGTTTAATTCAACCAAAAGGTGGAAAAGAATTCATCTTGTATATTGTGGTGCATCTCACACAGTGCAGGTTGTGTATTGATGCAAAATGGAAAGGTGGTGGCCTATGCTTCTCGTCAATTGAGACCACGAAGTAAACTACCCTACTCATGATTTGGAGTTAGGCTGCGTTGTCTTTGCTCTAAAGATTTGGAGGCACTATCTCTATGGTGAGAAGTCCATAATCTACACGGATCACAAGAGTCTTAAATACCTCCTTACCCAGAAGGAGTTAAATTTGAGACAAAGAAGATGGGTAGAATTGTTAAAGGATTACGATTTCTCCATCGAATACCATCCAGGAAAGGCTAACGTGGTAGCTGACACGTTAAGTCGTAAGGCGGTATCTAAATTAAGAGCTTTGTTTGCCCATTTGAGTGCATATGAGGATGGCGGTTTGTTAGCGAACTTGGTGAAACCTCATGCATTTGGAACAAATCAAGGAAAAAGCAGACATCGATGAGAAGTTGGGACCCTTACTTGGCAAGTTGAAAGCGGTGAAATTGAAGATTTTGGAATAAACACGGAGGGTGTGTTGTGCTTTCGAGGAAGAGTATGCATGCCTAAGGGCTCGGATCTAAAGCAAGCGATTCTCGGAAGCGCATAGTAGCCCTTATGCTATGCATCCGGAGGAAATAAGATGTATCGAGATCTCCGTGAAGCGATATTGGTGGCGGGGTTGAGCGTGAGATTACGAGTTTGTGGGAAAATGTTTGACTTGTCGACAAGTGAAAGCGAACATCAATTACAAATGCTGGATTGTTACAACCGATAAAGATTCCTCTTTGGAAATGGGAGAGGATAACTATGGATTTTGTTAGTGGGTTCTTTGTTAACACCTACTAAGAAAAATTCTGTTTGGGTAATTGTTGATCGGTTGCGAAGACTGCTCATTTCTTGCCGATTCGTCAGATTATTCATTGCGAAATTGGCGGCTATACGTATCCGAAATTGTGAGGTTGCATGGAATTTTGTATCTATTATATCGGATAGGGACCCTAGGTTTACATCACGATTACGGAAAGCTACGCATGAAGCCTTGGGGACAAAGTTGAATTTGATCGGCTTTTCATCCTCGGTCGATGGTCGATCGGAGAGTAATTCGAGATATTGGAAGATATGTTAAGAGGATGTGTAATCGACTTGAGGGTAGTTGGGAGGATTATCTACCTTTGGCGTAATTCGCGTATAACAACGACTATCGATCTAGCATTCGGATGGCACCTTACGAGGCATTGTATGGTCGTAAGTGTCGCTCTCCTATTGTTGGGTGAGTTGGACGAAAACGAGATGTTAGGTCGAGATGATATCGAGACAAAGGATAAGGTAAAAGTTATTCGAGCACGGTTGAAAGAAGCCTCGAGATGAAGGCGAAGTCGTCGACGCAGATCTGAAGCGAAGGGACATCGAGTATAGTGTGGGAGATCAGGTTTTCTTGAAGGTATCCCTTGGAAAAAGATCTTGATTCGGAAGGAAGGGCAAGCTAAGTCCTAGATACATTGGACCTTATCGTGTCTTTGAAGCGTGTTGGTCGATGGCATATCGATTGAGTTACCTCCGGAGTTAGATCAAATTCATAATGTCTTTCATGTTTCCATGTTGAGGCGTTATAGATCGGATCCTTTGCACATTATCTGGTAGAAGAATTGGGTGAATTGATTTGTCCTTTGAAGAAGAACCGGTGGAAATCCTAGAACGAGATGTCAAGGTATTAAGGAAGAAAACCGTGCGTTGGTCAAAGTTCTATGGCGTAACCACGAGTGGAAGAAGCTACGTGGGAGCCAGAGGATGCAATTGGCAACAATACCCTCACCTTTTTCAACGGGTAAATTTCGAGGACGAAATTTTCTTTAAGGAGGGTAGAGTTGTAACACCTAAAAATCCAGTATTTAAATTGCATAAATTGGTATTTAGATTTTTTTAAGGAATAAAATTTATTAATTGAGAATTTATTGAAGGAAACAAATGTCATTAGGACTTAAGCTAAATTATGTGCTAAAGAGTGTCATAAAATGAGCATATGGCATGGTGGTATTGGCGCATGGGTTATAGCAAGAGGGAAGAGGTTGAATCCTTGTATAGCACCTAGATGAAATTTTGTTTTAATTTTACGCTCATGGATAGGAAGTGTAAAGCAATGATCAATTAAGGTAAGAGTTGACCATATTATTTTTGGTTAGTGTATCAAAGGATTATGGAAATAGAAAATATATGGCATGGAATCAAATACTTAAGGAAAGATAGGGGAACATAAGGCACTTATCAAGGGAAAATTTGGAAAGAAATCATGGCCAATTGACCATGTGTTGGACGGCATATTGGTAAGGAGGAGCCTAATTGTTGAATTAGTTTGGCTAAGAATTTTCTTTTCTCTCTTTGGTCATTCTTTGCACTTTGTGCAGAATTTTATTCCTCTCCTTTCAACATTCTTCTTGGCGAATTTTGCATTTGGTAAAGCCAAAATCTTTTGACCATTTGGTCACTTTTATTCATCTTGTTAATTTTCTTTTGTATTCTCCTTGTGCGAAATCATCCATACCAAAAATCAGTCTCTTTCTTTTTCTTTTGCCATGGCGAATGCACTAACTCCTAAAGGTCTATTTTTTCTTTCATCTTCTTTTCTCTTTGAAATCAAACTACTTCATCACCATCTCTTTCTCATATTCTAATTATTTCAATCAAAGATTCTTCATCAAACATTCCTTTGGCCGATTGCTAGAGTGCCATAAGAAATTATTTTCTCTTTTCTTTGGTTGCTTAGCCAATTCTCCAACTCTCACAAACACCTTTCTCAATCTTTTCTTTTCAATCGTGGATCATAGGTAAGGGTTCTTCTTTTCGTTTTCATTTTAATTAGTGATATTATGGCCGAATAGTAATGGTGATTTGAAGGACTTTTTGAATCGATATAACGTTTATTCTAATAACGTTTCTTTCGTTATTATTTAGTGCAATAACGGAGATCGGAACACAAGTGATTGGGAGAATTGTAGAAACGTTGGAAACGTTTTATTTTGGTAAGGAAATCAAATCCCACTCTTTAAAATCTCTAGTAACATTTGATATTATTTTAGATCTAACTAAAATTTCTTTGGATCTTGAAGACTTTCAAAATAGGGAAGAAAAGGCGGTGGTTAGTCACGTTAAGAGGCGGATCCGTAAATCCCCATTCAAGCGAAGAGCGATTTCGACGGTCGGGATTGTCCACCGGGTTGCGGGCCATCTTAGAAGGAAGTCCATTATTCAAGTAGTACGAACTTCCGAGCCGTTATCGTTGGTGGATTCTCGGTGGCTAGCGAATCAATAAGCGAGGAAAAGCCAAGAATCAAGTGATTCAAAATCAAGAGGGTAAGATTTTGGATCATTATCGATTAAGATTTATTTTCTGAAATAGTTGTCTAACGGATCAAAATATGTTTTAGGTCTTAGGAGCGAGAAGGATTAGTACTCTCGGTAACGAGGTGTGTAACTTCACACTCATTATTTTCTCGGTTGGATGTCAATTTGGTATGAAGTAAATCGTAAAAGCGATTAGATCTAAGAAAAGCATAAATATTGATATTTTGGCGAAAATACGTAAAACGACTAAATTGTGAAAATTACGAAGGCCTCGAGAAATTATTTGTTATTATGTAAATTGGATGTTTCGTTAAAATTGGGCCAAAATACTCTAGTTCGATAAATTGGGCCGAAATACTCTAGTTCGTAAAAATTGGGCCAAAATACTCTAGTTCGTAAAAATTGGGCCAAAATACTCTAGTTCGATAAATTGGGCCGAAATACTCTAGTTCGTTAAAATTGGGCCAAAACACTCTAGTTCGGTAAATGGGCCAAAGCCCACTAAACTGCTAAATAGACAAATTGCTATATTATAATTATGGGCCAAATGAAATGTTATTGATAAACCCACCATGTTATGCATTATTAAGAAATTTTATATTTTATAGTACATGTACAATTGCATGGGTGGGATATATGAAGAGAAGAATGGCCAGTTGCCAAATATCTAGTTCGGTGGCTCTGCCACAATATCGGCTTATTGCCTCTAGTTCGGTGGCTCTGCCACAATAATGGCTTATTGCCTCTAGTTCGGTGGCTCTGCCACAATAATGGCTTATTGCCTCTAGTTCGGTGGCTCTGCCACAATATCGGCTTACTGCCTCTAGTTCGGTGGCTATGCCACAATTATAAAAAGGGTTTAACGCCTATGATTGGTGTGATGGCGGGGTGGGTTGACTTGATCCCCATAGGTGTGATGGTTGGTACGGGGGTGTTAGCGGATGGATATTAGGTTTGGGATGGGAAATACATTTTTACTTGCATTATTAATTATTTTTATGATATATTGTTGAATTCTGTAAATGGGCTCAAGCCCAGCATAATATCTTGATGATCTGGCCCAATAATGGTGGTAAGTGAGTTACACACTGAGTTCTAAGTAGCTCACCCCTTTTAATTTTTTCCATCTCGGGTAATGGAAATTGATGTGGACTTGGGCGAGGATGACTTCGTGGAGGCCATTTGCGTTAAGAGGGTTATTTAAACTCGAACTTTTAATAAATATTTTTTTACTATTATGGATTATTGTAATAAGGGCCTCTATAAATAACTTATGGATTTTATGTATGTTTGGGTTTTAAACTAAACTTTGGACTTTTTAATTATGGGTTGAGATTTTATGATGCTTTATTAAAATAAATTTGGGATTTCAAGTATATGGAATTCTTTTATAAATATTTTATTATAGTCAACTCTTTAACAAACTATTTAAAGGTTTTGATAATACAATGATTTTCAACTAATGTTTTCAAATATTTATCAAATTCAAATACTCTTCTATTTATTTTAAAATCTGAAATTTATATTGAAGTTTTCAACTTATTGCAAATTTAAAGGTAACTCGATTCATGTAACAAACCAAATCTAGTCTCAACGCATAGACCGGGTTTAGGGTGTTACATGTTGTGACCGTAGTCACCATATAACGTTGGTGAGACCGAAGTCAACACCTTCTTCCCCTTTCACATAAATCCCGAATGCCCCAAAAATATATATATCATGCATAACATACTTAATTTCATATTCATATACATATATTCACATGTTATAAAATAACATATTTCATAATCCTATCAGAAGTAGGAAAGCGTGCACAGTACTTTTGTACCACTTTAGGTACTTAGCCATATTCATATACTTACGTATAATCATATAATAAAAATAATTGCCATATGAAATATCGAAAGTGAGTGTGGGTACACACCTGATTTGCTTAATAGATTCCTTGAAATCCCGAAGAATGATCTACCGATCTAGATTTTTACTCCTATATTCGGTCAACCATTAAAATATATTAACAAACTTATTTGGCTTAAAAACCAAATCCAAGTAGGAGTTGTATTACATACCTTGTTGCCGAATTAAAAGATTGTAAATCAAATGCCGAAAAAAATGATAGTATTCCTTCCTTAAATCGGCTAGCCACTAAATCAGGTGATTATGTCAGTTTCTAACTTTTGAATAAGTGGAAAATAATTTCGAATATCAAGATCAAACCTTGGCCGAATGTCACTTACCATACAATTTCCAAATCTGACGAGGATTCCTTAATATGTCTGTCGAAATCCCTTAAATTCCTTGAATCTGAAATCCCGAAATTCTTCCTTTGATATTCGGCCAAGAGACATAAAAGAGGTTATTTCCTTAGATCTTGATTAAGCGAATTAGAAGAACAAGAATTAATTGTTCTTACCTTAGATCCTTGATCTTTATATTCGTAATTGTGGAAACACGAGAGACCCCTTGTAGATTCGGCCAAAATTTGCTATTAGGATTAGTACCGAATTTTGGTAAAAGAAAGGAATAGAAATTGATTGACCACAGATCTTACCCTTTTTGATGTTGTAGTTGATTGCTCCTTTACTTAGAATCAACAAAGATTCAGCTTTGACAAGAGAAGCGGAGAAGAAAATAGAAGAAGAGAGAATGGATTTTGCTTAAAGAAAATTCGGCAGAGAGGGGAGAAAGCTAGGAAAATTTTGGCAAGCTTAGGAAAGATGAGAGAATAGCCTTAATTCTCCTCTTTTAAGCTGAAATTGCTAGACCAAGAGTCCTTGACTTGGCCACTACTCCCCACAAGTGATAATATTATCTTTAATTATCATCTTATTAAATTAAAAGTATTTAATCCATCCTATATCTCCTCAATTATCTTATTAAGAGAAAATCCTTTACTTAACACTTAATTTATCAAGTTTTAACCGAAATAAAACTCCTCCCTTTTCTAGAAATAGGTGCCGTCCACCCTTAGCCTTGGAAGCAAAATAAAACCTTCAATATTTGCTTTCCAAGTGACTCGAACTCAGGCCCATTCCTCTTACACATGGCGCCATTTCCATAAGCCTTAAGTGACACCTTCAGGCCACTTTTCCAAGCCCGATTGTGTGTCAAATCTCACCAACTTTTTCTTTTAAGGCCCTCTTGCCCTTATTTCCTATTTTGAATTTTAAAATTTGTCATTCGGCATTATTTCTAAGTTTCCTAAAATTTTCGATCGGCTCAGAACTTGCCATTTTCTTACATCTTGTGTTTCCAAAATGTTCGTGTTTCCAAAATGTTCAAGTTTCCAAAATGTTCAAGTTTCCAAAATTGTGTTTCCAAAATTTTAGGTTTCCAAAATGTTCAGTTTCCATTTTCATGCATTTCCAGGTTTCCAAAAATATCAAAAGTTTATTCTTAGTGCTTAAACTTGTCATTTCATACAATTAAACTGAAAATGCATAGGCCCTATTCAGGATGTTACACTGCAAATTTTCAATCACCTAACTTAAGCTACGTCATTTTTTTAGCCCCCAAATTTCAAGTCAGATTAATCCCCCGATTTTTCAGCCTAAGTTCCTAAAATTTTCTCGCCCAAATTTCCCAATTTCCCCCAACCTCTTCTTCCCCACTTCCCCAATTTCGTGATTGAATTCGTATAGAAATTTTTGCTACCTACTGTTTTGCTACTGTTTTGTTCTCTCCATCTTCCCCAAAAAGTCCGAGACCTTGAAGGAGAAACCTACAAGTTCAAATTTCTCTTCCTTGACCGTGAGAAGGCAAATCGGTGGTGAAGGGTAGGGTATGCCTTCATGTTTTCTATTCTTATTCATTCTTTTTTATCATGTACAAACACATATTTTTTCTCCATCTTAATAACATTTTAATGTTTTAGGGTTGCCTATTTCTGATCCGTTCTTTTATGTAAATCCATGCATTACTGCTCGCAATTGAAGCATGCCCATTTGATTGACTGCAATTACAACTGCAACGAACAAGGTACGTTCCTCTTTCGCTTTTATATTATTTTAAACAATCGAAAAAAACTTCCCTTTGCTGAAAACATTTCAAGAAACTGAGTTTTCACGTCTTTCACATATTTTTCTCCAACAATCAACAATGGTGTTCATTCTCTTAAACATACAAAAGGCAAAAATTGTAATGAAACACCCCAAACCCGGCCCACGAGCCTCGACCGGATCTGGCATGCTCCTTGAGTAAAACATTTCAGAAACTTGTTTGTTACTTTGGAAAATTTGGGTGGTTTTGAATAAAAATTTATTTGTGTTGAGTTCGAAGGGAAAACGGTGTTTTTCTTGAAGACTAGATTTTATTAAACTCCATTTTTATACTTCAAAACTATAAGTTAAAAGAAATACCGGGTTTTTAGAGTTTACTATTAATTTGAAAGTCGTTGGAGTTTAGGTGACGTAACATTTAGAATTTATTTTAAAGAAAAGTTATTTAACCTTTTGTTTGATAATAATCGTATCATGATAACAATAATTAACATGCATGTATAAAACAGTTAATTGTAATGGCCATATTACATCAAAGCAAAACCCGAAATAAAAATACTTAAATATAAAAAAATTCCAAATAAAATAACACTGAGCTGAGCATGGCCACTACTAAGCTCCTGCCGACCCGGTCCATTTACTGAGTGTCACCTGAAAAGATATCCCACAACGGGGTGAGTCATCAGACTCAATGTGTAACAACCAACACGAACTCCCAACGATTTAGGCATACAAATCATATATAAAACATATATAAACAATGATGCAATCCCGAACCCAAACATAGATAACCATCCTCAACACATCACCCGTACCTGCCATCACACCATGGGGATTACTAAATCGACCCTCCATCAGCTACACACCATCGAAGGCAGTCACTGCAGTCAACTTGCACATCGCCCTTATAAATTGTGGCATAGCCACCAGATAATGTGACAGAGTCACCTGATAATAATATGTGACATAAGTCACCACATTCGGATTATGTGACATGAGTCACCAGATATTGTGGTAAAAACCACCAGATCACTTCCGCTTTTTATAATCACCCTTATGCCCATGCACAATACAATACATGCAAAATCATGCCATATATCTTATTCCATGTTCATAACGAATTCACATATATGTCATGTTCAATATTCATAACACTATTTACATAGTATTAAAGGTGAACGTACCTGCGTACTCTGTACCATCGAATGGTACCTTTAGCCACATTTTCCATATTTCCATTATCACATGTATAACATTATTACCATTAATCTATCAGGAATTAGTGTAGGCTACACACCTGATAACCGTAAGTATGATACTATCGATATCGACACTCTCGCTAGTAGGGATAACGATTGCATTGCTTATCCTTTCGACGCCGCCCACACCCTCGTGGCCAATCTGACAATAAAACCGAAAGTTTCTTGAACTTAAGGGTAGGCACTACCCCTTTCTCCCTTCCACTGGTATTCGCATCCATCGAACCAACACTTAATCAGGAAACACGATTAACTAACAAGCAAGATCTAAACGAATGTAGTTTTAACTTAAAACACCTTACCAAAAAGATCTGAACCCGAGACCTCTCCTAATTCTTGTCGATCTGCCCCTAAAAGACCTCAATTAGTTTCGATCAACCTTATTAGACAACATGACCTTTGGCCGAATACTCCAATATCACTTACCTTGCTCGTCTAAACCCGAAATCGCTACTTGACTATGGAGATGTCGAAATCCCTACAAGCTTTATGTTAGATTTAATTCTAACATTTAATTGAACCAAAGCAAATGGCCTTCGGCCTAGTATCGCACTTCTCTTACCTTAGCTAATCAAATCCCAGATGATCTCCCTTATAGGCGGCTACAAACAAAACCCGAAACTCACCTTCAAAGTTTCGGTCAAATAGAGGGAAAGGAATTAGATTCCTAATTTCGGCTAAATCAAAAGGAAGAGATAAGAAAATTAAATGCCAAGAATCCCTTACCAACTCAATCGAATGTCCTTGCTTGAAACAGAGAGATTCGGCTCCTGATTAAATGATCAAATCGGCTCCAAGAGGGTAGAGGAGCATTCGGCTATGGCCACAAAATAAGGAATTCGGCTTAGGCGAGAAATGAACAATCGGTTATGGCTAGGAAAAGACTTACTTTTGACTTTTGGAGAGTTGTGGAAAGAAGAAGAGAAGAAAAGAGATATTCGGTCTTAACAAATGGAAGAAAAGAGATGAAGAGAGGTTCGACAATGGTGGTGTTTGACTTAAGAAACTTTGGCACACTACTAAAGGAAGAAAAGAGAACCGAAAATAACATCTAAACCCCCTTTTGAAATTCGGCTATCCCCCTACTTACATGACCGAAAATAACCACCAAAAGAATCCCTTGGCCGGCCAACACTCATCCCCCTCTCAAATCCCACTTTTTCTTCCTAATTTTCCTCTTCATCACTCATTCAAAAGATTTGAATGAGTTAACCTTTATCCTCCTACCTTAGCCAAATTTTAAAAAGAATTTGACCACATCTAATGCTTATCCACCTAGTCTCCCAATGCCGTCCAACTCCCTTCCTACCTGACGCACAAAGCAGCCCAAAGTTGCTCCCCTTGATGCTCGAACCTAGGCCCTTCTTGCACTATTTGTGGCGTCACTTCTTAAGGCTTTAAGTTGCGCCTCCTTGCCACTTTACCAAGCCAAATCTTATGTCCAAATTCCCCTACAAATTTTCTTAAAGCCTCACATGCTTAACTCCACTTCAAGACTTAAAGTACAATATTTTCCTAAGGCATTCACCTACATTCTCAAGTTCCCGAAATCTATCAAACACATTCAAAACACACATGCACATGCTTTCACATATATATAAGCAATAATGCACAACCCCTACATCCCAGATATTATAGTTCTACCCCCTTAAAATAATTTCGACCTCAAAATTACCTGGCTAAAATAGGTGAGGGTATTACTGTCGCATTGCTTCTTCTGGCTCCCAAGAAGCTTCTTCCCATCCATGATTACGCCATAGCACTTTGACTAGAGGAACTGATTTCCTCCGCAACATCTTCACATCTCGTTCTAAAATCTGAATCGGCTCCTCCTCGTAGGATAAATCTGGCCTTAGTTCCACCTCTTCAACTGGCACTACATGAGATGGATCCGATCGGTATCGACGTAGCATAGAAACATGGAATACATCGTACATTTGCTTCAACTCCGGAGGCAACTCTAACTGGTATGCCACTGGTCCAACACGCTTCAATACTCGATAAGGTCCTATAAACCTGGGACTTAGCTTCCCTTTGTGACCAAATCTCATCACCTTCTTCCATGGCGAAACTTTAAGAAACACATAATCTCCCACAACAAACTCAATCTCCTTCCGCTTAAGATCTGCGTATGACTTTTGCCGGTCAGATGCCTCCTTTAACCATGCTCGAATTACCTTAACCTTCTCTTCGAATTCTGCCACAATTTCTAGACCCAAAATTTGACGTTCCCCCAATTCCATCCAACATGTAGGAATGCGACACTTTCGTCCATATAGCGCTTTGTACGGTGCCATCCAAATACTTGCCTGATACCTGTTGTTATACACAAATTTCGCTAAAGGTAAGAACTCTTCCCAACTCCCTCTAAAGTCTATCACACAGCCCCTCAACATATCCTCTAACACTTAGATCACTCGTTCAGATTGACAATCCGACTGCGGATGGAATGCCGTACTGAAATCCAACCTGGTACCCAAAGCTTGATGTAGTGCCTTCCAAAATCGAGACGTAAACCTCGGATCCCTATCTGAGATAATCGACACCGGCACTCCGTGCAGCCTCACGATCTCAACTACATACAACTTTGCCAATTTTTGTAGAGAATAGTCAACCTGCACTAGTATAAAATGTGCATATTTCGTCAGCTGATCTACTATCACCCATACCGAGTCCTTCTTAGTAGGCGTAAGGGGAAGCCCACTAACGAAGTCCATGGTGATTCTCTCCCACTTCCATTACAAAATCTTTATCGGTTGAAGTAATCCTGACGGAACTTGGTGTTCAACCTTAACTTGCTGACACATTAAGCACTTCCCTACAAATTCGGTAACTTCCCGCTTAAGACCGAGCCACGTAACTGCATTCCTCGTAAATCCTTGTACAACTTACTACCTCCGGGATGCATAGATAAGTGCTACTATGCGATTCGAAGAATTCTCCGCCTTAACTCCTCATCCTTGACATCTGAGACCTTGCCATGAAAACACAAAGACTCGTCGCCATTTACACCAAAATTTTCCAATTCCCCACACTGCACTTGCCGCAACTTAGCACTTAGATCCTCATCCGCCAACTGACTCTCTTTCACCACATTCAACCACGTCGGCTTAACTTGCAACTCTGCTAACAAACTTCCCTCCTCATACAAGCTGATGTGCAAACATTGCCCTCAGATCCGACACTACTTTCCGACTTAGGGCATCTGCCACTACATTCGCCTTGCCCGGGTGATACTCTATAGAACAATCGTAGTCCTTCAATAATTCCACCCACCTTCGCTGTCTCAGGTTCAACTCTATTTGAGTCAGCAGATACTTAAGCCTCTTGTGGTCTGTGTAGATTACTGACTTTTCTCCATATAAATAGTGCCTTCATACCTTAAGAGCAAAGACCACTACCGCCAATTCCACATCATACGTCGGGTAGTTAACCTCATGTGGCCTTAATTGTCGAGACGCATAAGCAACTACCTTCCCGTCCTTCATCAAAACACATCCCAAACACATGTGAGAAGCATCACAATACACCACAAAATCCTTCCCCGCCTCAGTGAATCAAAGCGGAGCTTCGATCAAGACCCTCTTAAGCTTCTCGAGCTCTCCTTGCTTATCGACCATCTGAAAGGTACCTCCTTTCTCAACAACTTTGTCAAAGGTGCGACTATTGATGAGAACCCTTTACGAATCTTCTATAATAGCACGCCAATCCCAAGAAACTACGAACTTCTGCCATAGACTCAAGTGGTTTCCAATCCAATACTACCTCAATCTTCCGAGGATCTACCATTATCCCTTCAGCAGACACCACATGCCCTAAAAACGTAACTTTCTTCAGCCAAAATTTACACTTGCTGAACTTGGCATATAGCTTTTCCTCCCTTAACACTTGCAACACGACTCAGAGGTGCTCATCATGTTCTTCCTCTGACTTAGAATACACCAAGATATCGTCTATGAACACAACAATGAACCGGTCTAGATAGGTTTGGAAAACCCGATTCATCATATCCATGAACGCTGTTGGGGCGTTTGTCAATCCAAACGGCATTACCAAGAGCTCATAATGCCCGTACCTTGTCCGGAAAGCTGTCTTATGGATATCAGCCACCTTCACTTTAAGCTGATGATATCCAGACCTTAGATCTATCTTTGAGAATACCGCGGCCCCCTTAAGCTGATTGAACAAGTCATCTATCCTTGGCAACAGGTACTTGTTCTTGATGGTCAGCTTGTTCAACTAATGATAATCTATGCACATACGCATAGTTCCGTCCTTCTTCTTCACAAACAATACCGGTGCTCTCATGGAGACACACTGGGTCGAATAAACCCACGATCAAGCAACTCTTGAATCTGAGCCTTGAGCTCAACCAACTTCTTTGGTGCCATTCTGTAGGGGCAATTAACACAGGAGCTGTACCCGACAGTAAGTTAATTCCGAACTCTACTTCCCTATCTGGGGGTATTCCAGGTAACTCCTCCGGAAAAACATCCACGAATTCTCTTACTGTTCTAACTCTACTAACTTCCCCTTCTTTCGCATCCAAAGCACTAACGAAAACCAAAAATGCTTTGCACCCTTTTCGAACCATCTTATCAGCCTTTAAAGCAGAGACTACGCTAGACAAGTAGTTTCTTCTTTCTCCTATTATAATTATCGCCTCATCCTCCGGGGTCCTTAACTCCATTCGCTTAGCTGCGCAATGCAATATAGCCCAATGTTTCACTAGCCAATCCATGCCAAGAATGAGATCAAATTCTCCGAAGGGTAGTTCCATCAAGTTGGCAGGAAATACCACTCCTTGAATCTCTAGAGGTACACTTCGAAATATCTTATTCACCACTACAGTTTGACCTAATGGGCTCACTACAGTCATCTCCCTTTTAGACAGTTCAGAGGCTATGCCTAGTGTTTCAACTACTCTACATGCAACATAAGATTGGGTAGAGCCAACATCAATTAAAGCAAAGTAAGGCTTGTCAGCTATAAGGAACGTACCGATTATGACGTCCGGTGCATCTCCATCCTCCCTCTGGCGAACTGTATACACCAGACCCAGCTGTCCTACCTCTGTATTACCAACACCTCTGCCCGGTGTTCCCCATCCTCTTCCGGAACCATTACCTCTGCAGTTTGGACCACGACCCCGCGGTGGCTGCTGTCCACCTCTTCCAGCCTGATTATAACCCTGACCTACTGGTCGGCTCCCATCTGTTTTCATAGGACAGTCCTTAATCATGCGGTCCTAGGACCCACACTTGAAACATCCCCCTGTCTTCTTGCAACACTTTCCTAGATGCATCTTTCCACACTGAGCACAAGTACGATACTGCCCTCCAGTCACAACCTGTTGACCTCGCGGCCCATCAACTCTAGGCCTCTTTTGCACATTCTCGGATGACCCTGATGATCCAAAACCTCTCTTTTGCCTATTCCGATCCGTATTCTGTCTCACAGATTCTTTAATCCCTTCGGCTACCTTAGCCTTCTCTACCAACACGGTAAATTCTCACTTCTGCTGTGGAGCTATCAACAACCTCAGGTCATCCCTCAGTCTATCCTCAAACCGGACACATCGCTCATGCTCCGTAGCCACTATACCTCGAGCATAACGGCTCAACCTTAAAAATTTTGCCTCATACTCCGCTACGGACTTACTTCCCTGAACCAGCCTTAGAAATGCCTTCCTCTCACAGCATCCACATAATGGTCCCAATGTACTTCTTCGGTAGGTCGCCTTAAAGTACTCCCAAGTGAGATCATCGTGGCAGCACCATCCCGAACCGTGAGCCACCATTAATATGACTTATCGCAGAGGAACGATACTATCCCTTTCAGTTTCTCCTCGACAGTCATGTCCAAATCAACCATAATTCGCTCCGTCGCTTCCAACCAATACTCAGCCGTATTGGGCGCCACACCAGATATACCACGAAAAAACTTAGCTCCATTAGCTCGGAGTCGATCAGGTACAGACTTTCGAGCTCCAATGCCTCTACCTGCTCCATCCACCATTTCCAGAACTCGCAGCATCGCCTGTGATATTGCATCATCCCCGTCGATCACGGTATTCTACATCGATGGTGGTGGTGGTGGCATTTCATTTTGGACCCTTGACTAGACCTAACGGGTTCAAACCACGGTCATTCGGTCTCTACCACTACCACGCACACTACGACCACGCCCCTAGAATTCATGCTTCGAATCGCGTTTATCGATTAAAGAATTTTATGAATTAGTTTTGTTCCACGATTTATCGCGACATCTTATGTTCAATAGTTCTAAAGAGTAGTTCTTTCGAATACACACACAGTCTCAAATTCATTCATTCATTCATCACATTCATGAACTTGCGTTCATTCTGTAAAAGTGTTGTAGTTGTCATTGTTCTTGTTTCCCACTACCCAAGGGTATTTTCTTAATTTTATCCTATAGGGGTATTTTGGTAATTTTTCAAATTAGGGTATTTGAAAATTTTGCAGAGTAGAGATTTCTGGTATTTTTACAAAATTGAAATACTTGGTAAGAAAAGTCAAGGGTAATTTGGTAATTTTATAATCTGGGGTATTTTTTATAATTTTTTCAAGCCAGGGGCATTTCGGTAATTTTGTAAAATATGGTTCCCGGTGACTTTTCAAAACAAGGGTATTTTTGGAAATTTTTTTTAATTTGAGGTATTTCAAAAACTTTCCATCTTGAGGTATTTTAGTAATTTATGCTGAGTTAGGGTAATTTGGGCAACTTGTAAACCGAGGGTATTTTGGTCATTTTAAATCAAGGGTACTTTGGAATTTTATAATCATGGTTTGACTTTAGAATTTCACAAAACAAGGTGATTGGTCCTTTCGGGTTTTAATTATTGAATTTAGCTTTGTGATTGAGTCCTCTTGGTTAGGGTGAACCGTCACTACGCACTGGTAGGATTCGAGCGGAGAGGAGGTGAGTCACTAGATCGCTAAATACCAAGCTCCCCGAATCCAATCCTAGACATACGCATGTGGTTGCCACACTTTTAACTCGGTGACTCGATCCATGTGTTTGTTTAGTTAGACTTTAAATTTTATGTATTTGGTGTTGGAGTAGACTAATCCTAGGGTTTAATAATTCTAATCTACTAATCGTCCTATAATTTCCCACATGCAAATCACAAAGGGTTAGGAGTACTTACAGTGGACTTGGTAGGAGACTCAGTGCCATGCCGAAAACCCGCTCATTCCTTAGTAAAATCCAATTTCAAAAGAAAGAAAAGCGTTTTGGGCTCAAAAAACCCTCAAGGCCGAAGTTTTAAACTGGCTCGATACCAAATTGAAACACCCCAAACTCAAATTTCACAAGCCTCGATCGGATCGGCATGCTCCTTGAGTAAAACATTTGAAACTTGTTTGTTACTTTGGAAAATTTGGGTGGTTTTGAAGAAAAATTGATTTGTGTTGAGTTCAAGGAAAAGCGGTGTTTTTCTTGAAGACTAGATTTTATTAAAACTCCATTTTATACTTCAAAACTATAAGTTAAAAGAAATACTGGGTTTTAGAGTTTACCATTAAATTGAAAATCGTTGGTGTTTAGGTGACGTAACATTTAGAATTTATTTTAAAGAAAAGTTATTTAACCTTTTGTTTGATAATAATCGTATCATGATAAAAATAATTAACATGCATGCATAAAACAGTTAATAGTAATGGCCATGTTACATCAAAGCAAAACCCAAAATAAATCCAAAATACTTATATATAAAAAAAATTCCAAATAAAATAACACTGAGTTGAGCATGGCCACCACTAAGCTCCTGCCCCCCGGTCCATTTACTGAGTGTCACCTGAAAAGATATCCCACAACGGGGTGAGTCATCAGACTCAATGTGTAACAACCAACACGAACTCCCAACAATATAGGCATACAAATCATATATAAAACATATATAAACAATGATGCAATCCCAAACCCAAACCTAGATAACCATCCTCTACACATCACCCGCACTGCCATCACACTTGTGGGATTACTAAATCGACCCTCCATCCGCTACACACCATCGAAGGCGATCATTGTGAGACGACTTGCACATCGCCCTTATAAATTGTGGCATAGCCACAAGATGATGTGACAGAGTCACCAGATAATAATATGTGACATAAGTCACCACATTGGATTATGTGACATGAGTCACGGATATTGTGGTAAAACCACCGGATCACTTCCCTTTTATAATCACCCTTATGCCCATGCACAATACAATACATGCAAAATCATGCCATATATCTTATTCCATGTTCATAACAAATTCACGTATATGTCATATTCATTATTCATAACACTATTTACATAGTATTAAAGGTGAACGTGCACCTGAGTACTCTATACCATCGAATGGTACCTTTAGCCACATTTTCCATATTTCTATTATCACATGCATAACATTATTACCATTAATCTATCAGGAATTAGTGTAGGCTACACACGATAACCGTAAGTATGATACTATCGATATCGACACTCTCGCTAGTAGGGATAACGTTGAATTGCTTATCCCTTTTCGACGACGCCCACACCCGTGGCCAATACGAACAAGAGAAACCGAACATTTCTTGAACATAGGGGTGGCACTACCCTTTCTCCCTTCCACTAGTATTCTCATCCATCGAATCAACACTTAATCGGAAACACGATTAACTAACAAGCAAGATCTAAGCGAATGTAGTTTTAACTTAAAACACCTTACCGAAAAGATCCGAACTCGAGACCTCTCCTAATTCTTTTCGATCGCCCTAAAAGACCTCGGTTAGTTTGACCAACCTTATTAGACAACATGGCCTTTGGCGAATACTCCAATATCATTTACCTTGCTCGTCTAAACCCAAATCGCTACTTGACTATGGAGATGTGAAATCCTACAAGCTTTATGTTAGATTTAATTCTAACATTTAATTGAACAAAGCAAATGGCCTTGACCTACTATCACACTTCTCTTACCTTAGCTAATCAAATCTGGATGATCTCCCTTATAGGCGGCTACAAACAAAACCCGAAACTCACCTTCAAAGTTTCAAACCAAAGAGAGGATAGGAATTAGATTCCTAATTTCACTAAATCAAAAGGAAGAGATAGGAAAATTAAATGCCAAGAATCCTTACCAACTCAATCGAATGTCCTTGCTTGAAATAGAGAGATTAGCTCTCGATTAAATGATCAAATCACTCCAAGAGGGTAGAGGAGCATTCGGCTATAGCCACAAAATAAGGAATTCGCTTAGGCGAGAAGTGAACAATCGGTTATGGCTAGGAAAAGACTTACTTTCGACTTTTGGAGAGTTATGGAGAGTTATGGATAATATTCACTCGAGAAGTGAACAAGTGGTGTGGATATGTTACTCCGCGAGTGAATAATATCTTTCAACCAAGGGAGGGATGAAAGGCTTAGATCAAGCTTTGTTTAGATTAATAGGTCTATTTAGTAGATTGAAAAACATTTAGGGGTTAAAGTTTTAGGTTTAGGTTTAGACATTCTATATTTACTTAAAGGTGAAGCATTCATTGAGATATTTATTTCATTTTCCTTTAGTCCCTACTAGTAATTAGCCATTGTTGAGTTATCAAATCAGCGTTTCTTTAAGAACCTTAGAACATAAAATTGAATAGAAACAAACCACCACTTTAATTAAAATTTCTTTATCTTATGTAGAATGTTTTCTTTACCTCATTTGTTGCTCAACAAAATTAAATCATAAGTTATATGATTTAAAAAAAAAAAAACATGCCAACTCAAAAACTTTGACTACACCAATATTGTTGTTTTATCTGCTGTTTCAACATGAGGTGAAACATAAATTTAAAATTAATATTGTTTTATGAATAAGGATGAATTAACTTATAATCATGAGATTGGCATGTCTTTCATATTGAAAGAAGGCTTGACGATGCAATCTATAAGTAGCCATTAGTCCGAGACTAGTGTTTTTTACTCAGGATTTATCATTTATATATAAATGGTTGAACAAAAAAGAGTTGGTTTGCTTTTGCCTACGGTTCAAATTAGAATATCAATTTGGTAGCTTGTTAAATTTGAATTACCAATTGGTTTTTGAACATGAAATTTGGTACCCTGAAATTTAATGTCGGCATCTCATCAAAAACTTCTCCTGTTTCCACCAATTCCTCTTCAATAACACCATGTGTTTCACCATCTTCCTTTACATCCTCAATCGCTCCCCGTTTCTTCTATCTCCTGCAATTCAATATTCTCGAAGTTCCTCGAAGCTTCTTCTATCATAATCAATTCTTTTCATATGCCTTTTGTTTTCTTCTTCAACCATCTCTTGACTTCAGCAGTTCTATCATTTAGCTCCAAGCTAACATTAACAATATGTCCCATGCTAGCATATTCATCATCTCTTCCTCAATTACCTCATCCGTAGTAGCTTGGGTAAAGCTCAATAAACCCAAATGCTCCTGTTTTCCATCCAAGAACTTGTATCCAACCTCAAAACCCTCACCTATTCCAAAGGAAATATTATGAAAACCAAGTATTGGGGCCTCAAAAGTAGTGCGAGAGATGGAGGAATTCATGGAGGAAATATATGATGTACTTAGTAATAACACAACCAACAAAGGAAATATTTCAACACTCCTTTCAAACTCCATACTACTTTCTCCTCGCCTCTTCTTCACATTCGAGGTCGATTCTTCATCTTCTTGCTCCAAAAGACTCTCATATTCGCCACCGATTTCTTCATCTTCTTGTGAAGGAGAAGAGGCCGAGAATAATTGTCACTAGATCTGATGTCCTTCATCATCTCCTTCTTTTCCCTCCATTTCAAGGCGTAAAAGATCTCCTTTCACTGCTAGGATTATACCTTAGGAATTGAGGCCTTGGGGAAAGGTAATTGTTTAATGGGTCATAAGGACACGATGAGGTGTCCCATCTCGGAATTGGAAGATAAGGGTGTGTTGTGAGAGGAAGGGTCCTTAGAAGCGACTTTGGGATCAAGATTTGGGGAATTCTTACGGCAAGCTTTAGAAATGATCTTTGGGGAGGGCTTAGAATCAAGACAAGGATTTGGAGAAATGGGTATTGGAGGACTTGGATCCTAGAGATTCATTTCTTTCATTAAGACTTTCTTTCTTGGGAAACTAACCTTTGAAGTCGCACAAATTGTTACACACCTATAATAATATTTGAGATTTAAATATTTTAAATTTCCAAATAAAAGACTATAATATATCAATAATATTAATTAATAAAATATAAATAATATATTTAATAAAATTTACAAACGTAATTCTAGTTATCAAATATTACTTTCATGTAATAAATATGATAGATGTTATAGGGATATAAAATTTAAACATTTTAGGAAAATAATACCCCAATAACCTATAATTACTATGCAAAATGTTGGCTGTTGTGTTGAGGGTTGAACCTAGGAGGCAATTTCTTATGCTCCTAGGAACTATCATCTTTTGTATTGTTGTACTAAGCATCTTTCTTTCGGTTAGACCTAAGCAAATGCTGTGGTTGCCCATTTTTATTCTTATTTTTAGTTGTTGTCATTTTAAATAATTGTTTGCTACATTACTTTACTGCTACTATTAGTATTATAGTATATTTTATCTATGATTTTCAAATAGTGATGCATTTTGTGAAGCTGTATGTAAAGGCTTGTCAATTGGAATTGTTTATTTGCTAGAAATAGAGATGTTTTATTGTTGTAATTGAGGTCTAAATATGTTGTTAATTGAGGTGTTTAAATTGCTGTAATTTCATATTAGTGTTTAATAATGTATGAGAATAGACTTTTGTTTTAATAAATTTCATATGTATTTGTTCTGATTTGTATTCGTAAAGGTATCCTTACTTTGCAAGTGAGTACAATTGAAGAGGACTTAGTTCGACTACTGAATTGACTATTTTTCTTTCAGTCAAATAATGTGAGTATTAGTTTTTAGTAAATAGAATTATTAACCAATAGCACTTGGTCATTCATATGTTGTTTGTATTTCAGTTACTGCTTCCTACTGCTCCTACAACTATTGGATTTGATTTGTTGGTAATAACTTAACAGGTATATATGTTGTTGGATTGAATTTGTTGGTAATTCATATGCTGTTTATTATCCTGCTTGGTTGGTATATATGCTGTTGGATTGGATTTGTTGGTAATTCATATGCTGCTTATTATCCTGCTTGGTTGGTATATATTGTTTGTTATATCTTGTCCAAAAAAAGATTCAAAGTATATAATTTTGAAACCTAACGGGTTGCCTTATATCTCATTGTAAGATATAATGGATCCTCCCTGTGTAACAATGTCACGTATGATGAATCTTCAAAAATGTCCGTCCAAATTGCTGTCCAAATTGCTGTTTACTAACCTGATTGGTTGGTATATATGTTGTTTATTACATTCTTTGTTTATTATAGCATGATGAATTTGGAAAAATTCTTTGTTTATTATATTGTTTCAACTTGTACTCAAGTAATACATTTAACAACTCGTCATCCGTTTGGTTTATGATATTAAGCAATATATTATAAAATGTTAAGCAATATATTATAAAATGTGATGTTAAGCATTTTAGATAGTTTTCTTACGGTTTCTTTTTTAATATAAAAATCAATTACGATAACAAACAAATTATGATCCATGAATATTTTGATAGTGATTAAGCTTCCAATATTTTATGAAAACAACATTAGTTTATAATTTGATACCAACATCTTAAATATTCGAATATGCTAAAATTAAATTTCTTTTTAGAAATCGATTTTGTTTTAGTCAAACCCCAACATAAAATTCTTAAAATGGTTTTTCATTATTTAAATATATTTTCATATAAAAATCAAGTTACTAATTTTTATATTAATAATGTTTTATTTCAATATTTAATATTTTTAAATGTTTTTAAAACTTATAATTTTTCTATCAATATAATAATAATGATCATTATTTAAATATTTCTTTATTAATTAAAAATTGAATTCTTTTTTAAAAAATAATTTAAAAACTTCTTAAAATGAAAATTACTAATTATTAATTACTATTTTTTATATTAATGTTTGATTTTAATATTTAATATTTTCAATGTTTTTAAAATGGTAATAATATTTTGTTATCAATATAATAATATTGATCATTATTTAAATACGTTTTATTATAAAAAATAAATTCTTTTTTAAAAGAAGTAGTTTAAAACTTTTAAATTTAACATCACACCAAATTTCAATTGTAAAAAACATATAATAACATTTCCACCTACCTCAAACGAAAAACTAAAACCAGTTAATATTTTAAAAAAACTACAATGTAATGCATGCCATATATGTTCACACATCAACTGATTCTCGATTTGAAATTTTAATTTAACTTACATAATACATAATACATAACTTACATGAAATTATTTAACTTACATAATACATAACTTACATAGCTTTCATCAAATTATTTAACTTACATAATACATAACTTACATAATACTTGTATAGAAAAAAAAGATTCAAAGTATATAATTTGGAAACTTGACGGGTTGCCTTATATCTCACGATTAGATATAATGGATCCTCCTAGGTGTAACAATGCCACGTATGATGAATCTTAAAGAATACATAACTTACTTAATTTTAAGATCAAATTTCATAACGTACATAAGTTTAAGATCAAATTTCATAACTTACATAATTTTAAGTTAAGATCAAACTTCATAACTTACATAATACTTGTATAGAAAAAAAGATTCAAAGTATATAGGTCGAAACTCGACGAGGTTGCCTTATATCTCACAGATTAGATATAATGGATCCTCCCTAGGTGTAACAATGCCACGTATGATGAATCTTAAAGAATACATAACTTACTTAATTTTAAGATCAAATTTCATAACTTACATAATTTTAAGTTAAGATTAAACTTCATAACCTACATAATTTACATAACTTACATAGTACTCATTTATATATATGATCATATCATTACTTACATAAATTATTAATTAACAATTTAGCCGTGTAATTTATTGTCAACTTTAGACTTCAACAACTACGAAATGGATAGGAGTTGGATGAAATTTTCAAGGGTAAGCAATGTACTATCGAAATGGAGTAGAAACTTTTCTAAATTTCGCATTTCAAAATGCAAGCCAAGAGAATATCATTCTTTGCTCGTGTAAAATGTGTTGCAATATTAACTGGCATTATCGTGAAGTGGTCTACCAACATCTAGTTGTTAATGGCTTTGTCCGGGGGTACAAAAAATGGTTTTTTCATGGAGAGTGTACATCTAGTGGAGCATATTCATCGATGAATCTGGGTATCCTCATAGTGCTTTCAATCGAATGTTAGAGGCGATAGCATGAAAGGCATGTTGCGGGATGCTTTTAATATGTGATGATGGTTTTGGTCATTTCCACCTTACTTGGGTGCAACCGATGATCATAATTTTGGTGGAAATACTTTCACCAAACAAGAAGAAGTGTCTGGGATGAACAGCCAAATGAAGAAGTGGCGAGGTTCTACACGTTACTTGGTGAAATGAATGAAGAACTGTATGAGGGATCAAAATTTTCCAAACTGTCATTCTGTATTCGTCTTTTTCACTTGAAATGTTTGGGGGTGGACCGGAAAATCGTTGCAATCTTTGTTAGAGTTTACGCAAGAAATGTTCCCGTTTGCAAAAATCCCTCAATCTTCCAAAGACATGAAGAAATTGATAAAGGATTTGGGCCTTGGCTACAACAAAATTCACAGTTGCCCAAATGACTGCATGTTGTATTGGGGCGACCGAATAAACCAACAGTGCTGTCATGTATGCGGCCAATCCCATTGGATTAATAGAAATACAGAGGATAGTAACGAGGATGAACACGATACACAGTCAAGGAAGCAGTCAGTTAAGATTTTACGGTATTTTTCGCTAATACCAAGGCTTCAACGGCTTTTCATGTTGTCGAAGACAGTCGAATCAATGATGTGGCACCGTGATGGATGAACAGATGATTGGTTGTTAAGGCATCCTGCAGATTCTTTAGCTTGGAAATCTTTTGACTCCAAATTTCCAAGCTTTGCAAGCGATCCTGAGTGTGAGGCTTGGGCTAGCATCCGATGGATTTAACCCTTACAAACTCATGTGCACAACGACGATGCTTGGCTTCGTGGTGCTTGTTCCTACAATTTGCCTCCATGGGTTTGCATGAAACAATCTTCTTTTATCTTGTCTATGATTATACACGGAGAGAAAGGGTCGGGAATGATATTGACGTATATTTGCGACCACTTGTTGACGAGTTAAAACAACTATGGGCTGGTGTTCGGACATACGATGCAATGAAAAAGAGAACTTTAATTTACGTGCGGCTTCAATGTGGACTATTAACGACTTCCGGCTTATACTAATTTATCCGTTGGAGTACCGGGGCGTTATGCTTATGCGTGTTGTGCTACACGACATGTTCGTAATGGTTATACAATGGGAAGAAGTTCTCTTACATGGGGCATCGTCGGTGGTTACCGTAAAATCTTACATTTAGATTTGAGTGCTCGGTTTGATGGTCTTGAAGAGTTTAGACCAGCTCCTTCGCAGACCAGTGGATCCGAAATATTCTTAATGTTGAAAGATATGAATTTCATTTATGGGAAGATGAATCAATCGGCCAACCCGTAAAGAAATAGAAGAGCTAGGGATGAATCTGATGATGAATCTGATGAAGAGGATGATCCTAATGAGGCGGACTTGTGGAAAAAAAGTATTTTTTTCCAGTTGCCTTATTGGGAGCATCAGATTTTGCGTCATAATCTTGATGTCATGCACATAGAGAAAAATGTCTGCGAGAACATCATTGGGACTATTTTGAATGTCGATGGAAAATCAAAAGATAATCTTCAGAGTCGACTTGATTTAGTCCACATGGGAATTCAGCGTGAGCTTCATCCCCGAGCACTTTCGAATATGAAATATCGGTTGCCACCTGCTATTTTTTCAATGTCAAAGACGGAGAAAGAAGTGTTACATGCGGTGTTGAAGGATATAAAGGTCCGGATGCGTATGCATCAAATATATCACGATGTGTGAGTTTAAGGATCAAGACTATATGGCTTAAAATTGCATGACTATCACATCTTGATGCAAGACTTATCGCCATTGCTATGCGGTGTTATATGTCAAAAAGGTGACGGCTCCTGTAATTGAACTGTTGAATATAATGAAAGGCATTTGTGGTAAAGTTTTGAATGTTCAAGAATTAAGCAGACTACAAGATCGAGCCGCATTGACTTTATGCAATCTGGAGAAGATATTCTCGCCTTCTTTCTTCACTATTATGGTGCACTTGTTAATTCATCTCCCGCGTGAAGCACTTCTTGGTGGACCCGATTTCTATCGATGGATGTATCCCATTGAAAGGTCTTACTTTATTTGCAAAATATTCATTCATTCAGCTTAATGCCTTTAGTTGAAACTTTTGATAATGTTGTATACCGTGTTTAGGTTCTTTTCCAAATTGAAGTCATACTGTCGCAATAAGCGTTATCTAGAAGGATCAATTGCCGAGGGCTACTTGGAAAAGGAATGTATGATTTTCTATTCGAGGTATTTGGAAGATGTTGAAACAAGAATGAACAGACCAAGAGAAATGCTGGGCTAACAGATCATAATTTGGCGAAACTTATTTATTTCAAAGTTTGGAAAACCGATCGACAAAGTCAAAATTGCGAATTAGGCGATAGATCGTGGGTCCAACCACATCGACACGTTCTTTTCATCACGATTCAATGGAACCATTTCGAAGTAAGTTCTAGACTTTGATAAATACTCATCAATTATAATTTATTTTCTTCTAACAAAGTAAAACCTTTTTCACCGTAGTGAGTAAAACAAATATTGAGAGCTCGTTCACGATCCAGAAGATTAAATCGACGAGAAATTAATAAGTTGTTCGCAGAATCATTTCATAAATGGTTAAGCCAAATGGTATGCAATTTAAATTTTCATTGACAAGTAATAATGTTTTCTCATAACATTCATAATTACTCGATTTACTTTCGACTCAATAGGTTTGGAGTCGGAATGAAGTAAATGACAACGTTAAATGGCTTTCACAAGGTCCAAACAGAATAGTTAAAAGATATAGTGGCTTCCTCATCAACGGATACAGATTTCATACAAGGTATCGCGAGAGATTGAGGAGAACCCAAAATTGCGGAATTGTTGTTCATTCTTCGATTACAAGTTATGCTAGTGCTAGGGACAGTAATCCGGTCGAGGGGAATTTAGAATATTATGGACTTATTAATGACATCATTGAGTTGGATTATTACAACAAATGCAAAGTTGTCTTATTTCAAGGTGATTGGGATGATGGGAATACGGCTCGCGAAATTAAAAACAATCAATATGGCTTTACAATGGTGAATTTCTCTTGATTGATTCACACCGAAGAACAACTGATGGACGAGCCGTATGTGTTTTCTTCTCAAGTTAAACAAGTTTTTTACTCCGAAGATCCAACTGATGAGGGTTGGTACGTTGTACTTCAAAACACCCCTAGAGACTTGTTCGACATTGGCAGTGGAAGTAGAGATGACATAGTCGAAAGATTAGAAACTTTACCTTTTCCAGAACAAGACTTAAGCGAAAATATCCTAGTACTAGTCAACAATTTCAATGGGTTCTTCAGATGTGTGTAACATGCTAAATTTTTAGGCTATGCGTTTAATGGGTGAATATGTAGAATGAGATAATTTAAGTGTTAGGGGTCCAAATTGGGCTCAGCTTAGCTTGAGGCCTTGATTAAAATTATCTGTTTGGGTATTATAGGGTTTAAAAGGTAGTATCTATGTATAAAATACCAAAGTGGGCTTGTGGCCTAATCTTAGGAGGTGACGCCACACAAGGGAGTAAGGGGCCCAAATTTAAGTTTCATGGAGCCCAATTCTTTTAATTTAAGTTAGCTAAATTTTGGGCATTGACCAAACCTCATTACCTTCTTCCACGGAGATACCTTCAAGAAGACTTGATCACCTACCGTGAATTCCACCTCCTTCCGCTTTAGATCTACTAAGACTTCTGTCGATCCGATGCTTCCTTTAGCCGAGCCCGTATTAACTTCACTTTCTCCTCAGTTTTTGAAACTAACTCTGAACCTAACACCTTACGTTCACCCAACTCCATCCAACATGTTAGAGTACGACATCTCCTTCCATATAACGCTTCATAAGGCGCCATCTGAATGCTAGCTTGATAACTATTATTATACACAAATTCTGCCAAGGGCAAATACTCTTCCTAACTGGCCCTAAAGTCGATGATGCAACCCTTAGCATATCTTCCAAGATTTGAATTACCCTTTCGGATCGACCATCGGTTTGTGGGTGAAAGGCGAGATTAAAGTCTAACCTTGTTCCCATTGCTTGATGAAGAGCCTTCTAAAATTGGGACATGAACCTAGGGTCTCTATCGATATGATCGACATCGGCACACCATGCGATCTTACAACCTCGACCACATACAATTTAGCTGACTTTTGTAAAGGAAAGTCCACCGAACCGGTATGAAGTGAGCAGACTTTGTCAGTCGATCAACAATCACCCAAATTGAATCCTTCTTAGTGGGTGTAAGGGGTAACCCACTAACAAAATCCATCGTGATTCTCTCCCATTTCCATTAGGGAATTTTCACCGGCTGCAACAATCCCGATGGCACTTGGTGTTCAGCTTTGACCTGCTGACACGTCAAACATTTTCCTACAACTCCTGTTACCTCTTTCTTCAGACCTGGCCACCAAAATTGTTCTCGTAAATCACGATACATCTTGACTCCTCCAAGATGCATAGCATAGAGCCTACTATGTGATTCCCGAAGAATCCTCTGTCTTAGCTCATCATCCTTAGGCATGCAAATCTTCCCACGATAACACAGAACTCCATCCTCGTTCAGACTATAGTCCTCCATTTCGCCATCCCTCACTTGCTAAAGTCGAGCACTCAAGTCTTTATCTCCTAACTGCTTATCCTTAACCTGACTTACCCATGTTGGCTTTACTTGCAACTCAGCCAGCAAACTCCCGTCGTCGAATAAACTCAAATGAGCAAACATGGCTCTTAACTCTGATACTACCTTGTGGCTTAACGCATCTACTATCACATTCGCCTTACCAGGGTGATATTCGATCGAACAATCATAATCTTTCAAAAGCTCGATCCACCTACGTTGTCTTAAATTTAGCTCCTTCTGGGTAAGGAGGTATTTCAGACTTTTATGGTCGGTGTAAATTATCGACTTCTCTCCATATAAGTAATGCCTCTAAATCTTTAAGGCAAACACTACCGCTGCCAACTCCAAGTCATGCGTAGGGTAGTTCAACTCATACAGTCTCAACTGTCGAGACGCATATGCCACCACCTTTCTTTCTTGCATCAGCACACACCCTAAACCCGTGTGTGACGCATCACAGTAGACGATAAATTCCTTTCTTGCCTCTGACTGAATTATTACCGGTGCTTCTGTCAGGATTCTCTTCAACTTTTCAAAGCTCTCTTATTTTGTCGGTCCATACAAACAATACTCCTTCCTCAACAACTTAGTTAGAGGAGCCGCTATTAGAGAAAACCTTCAACGAACCTTCGTAATACCGCCAAACCTAAGAAACTTTGAACCTCCGCCACGACTTTGGTGGTTTCCAATCCAATCTGACCTCTATCTTTCGAGGGTCCACCACGATTCCCTCGGCCGAAACCACATGTCCTAAGAAAGTTACTTTATTCAGCCAAAACTCACACTTACTGAACTTTGCAAACAGCTGCTTCTCCCTTAGAGTTTGTAACACCACGCGAAGATGTTCGTCATGCTCCTCCTCCGACTTAGAGTAAACCAGGATATCATCGATGAACACCACCACGAACCGATCAAGATATGGCTAAAACACTCGGTTCATCATATCCATAAAGGTTGTTGGTGCGTTCGTCAACCCGAATGGCATTACCAAGAACTTATAATGCCCGTACCGAGTTTGAAACGTCGTCTTATGAATGTCCCCTTCTTTAACTTTTAATTGATGGTATCCAGACCTTAAGTCAATCTTAGAAAAGACCGATGCTCCTTTGAGCTGATCGAACAGATCGTCGATCCTCGATAACGAATACTTGTTTTTGATCGTCAACTTATTCAATTGACGATATTCCATGCACATACGCATGGATCCATCCTTCTTCTTCACAAACAAGACTGGCGCTCCCCATGGAGACACACTCGGTCGAATGAACCCATGATCCAATAGTTCTTGAATCTGAGCCTTGAGCTCCACCAATTCCTTTGGCGCCATTCTATAAGGAGTGATAGATCTGAGCTGTACCCAAAGTAGGTCTATTCCAAATTCCACCTCGCGATCCGGGGTAATCTCGTAATTCCTCCGAAAGGCATCCGTGAACTCCTTGGTCGCTCGAACCTCATTAACAGTCACCTCCTTAGCATCCAACGCACTAATAAAAGCCAGATATGCACTACATTCCTTCCGAATCATCTTAATAGCTTTTGAGGAGGATATCACGTTGGACAAGTAATTCCTCCTTTCTCCTAACACAACCACTTCCCCTCCTTCCGGGGTACCCAACATCATATGCTTGTTCTCACAATCCAACTTGGCATGATGCTTAGTTAACCAATCCATTCCCAAGATGAGGTCAAACTCTCCAAATGGCAATTCCATCAAGTCTACCGAGAACACTACCCCTTGAGTCTCTAAAGGTACTCCCCTAAACAACTTGTCCACTATCCTAAATTGTCTTGGGGACTAACCACGGTCATCTTCCTTGTGGTTATATCATAATCTATACTTAAAGTCTCGACATCTTGAGCATGTAACATAGGAGTGGGTTGATCCAATATCAACTAAAGTAAGAAAAGGGTTATCATCGATAAGAAACGCGTCGATTATAATATCCCATGCGTCACCATCCTCCTTCGGTGAGTTGCATAAACTAAACGGTACGCCTTGCATCTCGTATTACCTATACCTCTCTTGAATGCTCCACGACCCGATCGGGTCTATTTCTTCCTCTAATTGTACCTCTACCCCTTGGTCCAAAGCTAATCACCCTCCTAGTCCGATCGAACCTCGACCCGTTGGTCGCCCACGATCCATCCGAGGACGATCCTCATCAAATGTCCTATGGACCCACACTTAAAGCATCCACCAGTTTTCACTCTGCACTCCCCATAATGGGTTCTCCCACATATAGAACATGCTTGACTCTGTCCCGATGGAGTACAAGCTAGCCCATCAGTCCTAAGCCTCTTTTGAAAATTTCCAGTTGCTCTGGAGGGTCCAAAACTCCTCTTACTCCTGCCCCGATCCTTATCCTTCTCTTGTTTCTCCACCCGTTTCACTTTCTCATTATTTTAACTTTATTTACTAGAACGCGAAAATTCTCTCTCGTTCTTCTTGCACGATCAAAACCCCATCCTCGAACCGAATGCATCATTCATACTCTGTTACTACCATTCCTCGGCGAACGACCAAAGGTAGAAACTCAAACCTCATACTCACCACGACTTACTCCTCTACACCAAATTCGTGAATGCTTTCCTTTGAGCATCCATATAACTAGCCCCAACATACTTTCCCCGAATGACTCCTTAAAGAAATCCTACTCAATCAGTCCATGGTAGTACCCTCTTTCACCGTAAGCCACCATTGGTAGGCCTCATCTCAAGAAGAGACTCGACCCCTTGACTTCTCCTCCACCGTGAAATCTAGGTCATCCATTATCGTTCCACTGCCTCCAACCAATATTCAGCAGAACTCGGGGATATGCCAGAGACTCCTCTAAATACTTCGGCCCCATTGCTCCTCAACCTTTCGAGCCTGATTTTGGGCTCCCCTCCCATACCAGCCTCTTCCACTATTTCCAAAACCCTTAGTCGACCTAAGACACCATGTCCTCTCCACTGCATTCGGTCCTCGAATTCCACCTCGCCATTGGTGGAACCAGTATCTCACTTCCGGACCCATGACCCGACCCTACGGGTTTTGACACGGTTATCTTACCTCTACCGCGTCCACGTGGCGGACGTCCTCGACCTCTTGTACTCATTCTTCTAGTTCGCGTTTATCTGATTTAAAAATTTTATGAGTCATTAGTTGTCTCCACTAATTATCCCCGAACAGTCTTATGAAACATAGTTTAAAAGCGATTCTTTCGAATTCGAACCTATCTACAGTTTTCAGTCTTCCTATTCTAGGAATTATGCTCACACAACGTTCATACAAGCGACATTCATTACCTGAAGGTATTTTCATCATTTTGCTACCTAGGGGTATTTTTGTAATTTTACCTGCAGGGGTATTTTCATAATTTTCCAAAATAAGGTTCCGAGTGATTTGGCGAAATAAAGGCATTTTTGTAATTTTCCAACTCGGGGTATTTTGGTAATTTTGCAAATCTGGGGGTATGTCGATAATTTTGCAAATCTGGGGTTATTTTAGTAATTTAGAAAATCAGGTTATTTGAAATTTTGAAAATCAGGGTGTTTGATAATTTTGCCAATCGAGGTATCTTGGTCATTTTGCAAATTAAGGATGTTTTGGTCATCTACAACTCGGGGGTAATTTGGTAATTTTACAATTCAAGGATATTTTGATGTTGTTGTTGTTGTTGTTGTTGTTGTTTTGGTTTTATGGAAAGATTCTCATTGTCTTTGTAAATCTGGGTGTATTCGCAAATCATAGGTATTTTTTTCAAAGTAGGGATATTCAAATTTATTTTTTCGTGAGCTAAAACAATTGGTAGTCCCTTCGGGTTTTAATTGTAGTTTTGGCACGCCAACACGCATCAGTAACTAGGGTGAATAGTCACTACGCACTGTGTAGGATTCTAGTGGAAAAGAGGTGAGTCACTAAGACCGCTAAGTACCAAGCTTTCCTGAATCCACTCCTAGACATGCTTATGCCTATTGCCACACCTGTCATGGCTAAAGTGAACAATCACTATGCACCAGGTGAGATTCCTGTGAAGAGGAGGTGAGTCACTCGGTCTGCTTAAATACCAAGCTCTTCCTGATCTTCTCCTAGACATGCATATGCTTGTTACCACATTTTAGTCTTGTGACTTGTTTACAGGTTTTATTTAATGAAGTTAAGTCTTATGGATTTTAAGAGTTTGTTTGTCTAAACCTAGAGTCCATCAAGTTCTAACCTAAATAGTCTATGTCCCATAAGCCCATTAAGCCCACATTTATATCACAATCAGGAGTTTAGTATACTTACCTAGCGAACTTGGCGGAGACGCAGGTGCCATGCTGAACTAATAAACCTTTGCTAATAAAATCCATGTTTTAAAACCCTTTTTAGAAAATCTTTGGGCCCAACATCCCAAAGCTGAGTTTTGAACCGGACTCTGATACCAATTTGTAACACCCCAAACATGACCCAAACACTACTACCGAATCTGGTTTGTCACTAAGAAAATTTTTAGTAAAACAAATCGTGTTGACAAAAAGCCCAAACAAGAATTACATAAAATGTGCCTTAATAAGCAAAAGCCCAAAACCGGATTACATGCCCTTGAAAGAAATTAAAATGAGAATAAATAATAAAGGCCCATAATAAAACTAAAATGTAAACTAATGGCCCATGGCCTTATTACAACGTAGCTTAAACCCATAACATAAAATACTTAAAAAACTAATATGGGGAACTTGTCATGGGATCCACCTTCTTATGCATGGCCACCTTGCACCCCACTGCCCGGTCCGATGCACTAATCGTCACATGAAAGGTTAGTTTAAAGGGGGTAAGTCGAGAAACTCAGTGTGCAACCCTCATGCACCACTAGACTTGGGCCTCATTAAACATAATAATAATTTCATTTACATGGAAACATATAATATGCAAAACCCAACCCAATTGCCTAGGTTTCCATCCGCTATACGCCCCGCACCAACCAACACACCATTGGGGATTTCTACAATCAACCCACACCGCTATTTCTAAGATGGCGGTCATGTCGCTCATCAACATATATTGGTCAAGCCCTTATAACATATAATGGCCAAAGCACATATAATGATTCACGACATTAGCCGCTTCTGAGAGTTCACGGTAAAAACTATTACTCATATACATGTACATATAACTTCCTCCTTCCATCACCCAACCCATGCAACATGCATAATAATTTAAAACATGTACAACAGTTTACTTGTAACATATAGTCAGATTATTCACTAACCTGAGGGTCCGCCATTTAAATCCGAGATTTCGGCTTTTAATGTAACATATAAATCTTATGAACACATATACATGTATATACATTTATATTAATCAGATCTAGACAGTGGGGAAGTGTTACTCACCTGATTTACGTACTAAGGCTTTTGCTATATCTACGTTACTATCACTTGAAACAACAACTATTGGCCCACGATATGACTTTGATTTTGGCCCACACTCCGTTGGCCAATCTCGTACTACCAAAGCAGATCACTTCTTGAATTTGGGCGACGGTTTTACAGATCTAACCTTCTCTGCTTGACTGTTAGTTGAGTTCATATCAATCCCTTAATCACTAAACCAAATAACGATGAGATCTAACTCATTAGTTAAGTGTAACCTTTAAAATGAACACTTACCTAGTTAGCGAAACCCGAATATCCTTTAGAAATTGTCACCACCAACCTTCCTACATTCGACCATTCCCAAATATTAAACGTACACTTGAAATATCTTATTCACCACTACGAGTTTGACCTAATGGGCTCGCTCTGGTCATCTCCCTTTTAGGCGCTTCGGAGGCTATGCCTAGTGTTTCAACTACTCTACATGCAACATAAGATTGGGTAGAGCCAACATCAATTAAAGCAAAGTAAGGCTTGTCACCTATAAGGAACGTCTCGGATTATGACGTCCGGTGCATCTCCATCCTCCTACAGCGAATCAGATACACCAGACCAGGTGTCCTACCTCAGATTACCAACACCTCCGCGGTGTTCCCCATCCTCTTCGGAACCATTACCTCTGCGGTTTGGACCACGACCCTGCGGTGGGCTGCTGTCCACCTCTTCCAGCCTGATTATAACCCTGACCTACTGGTCGGCTCCCATCTGTTTTCATAGGACAGTCCTTAATCATGCGGTCCTAGGACCCACACTTGAAACATCCCCTGTCTTCTTGCAACACTTTCCTAGATGCATCTTTCCACCCCGAGCACAAGTACGACATCGCCCTCCGGTCACAACTTTGTGACCTCGCTACCCATCAACTCTAGGCCTCTTTTGCACATTCTGGATGACCACGATGATCCAAAACCTCTCTTTTGCCTATTCCGATCCATTACATCTCACAGATTCTTTAATCCTTCGGCTACCTTAGCCTTCTCTACCAACACGGTAAATTCTCACTTCACGTGGAGCTATCAACAACCTCAGGTCATCCTCGTCTATCCTCAAACCGGACACATCGCTCATGTCTAGAGCAGTACTACTATACCTCGAGCATAACGGCTCAACCTTAAAATTTTGCCTCATACTCCGCTACGGACTTACTTCCTGAACCAGCCTTAGAAATGCCTTCCTCTCAAGCATCCACATAATGGTCCCAATGTACTTCTTCGGTAGGTGCCTTAAAGTACTCCCAAGTGAGATCATCTGTGGCGACACCATCCCGAACAACGTGAGCCACCATTAATATGACTTATCGCGGAGGAACGATACTATCCCTTCGGTTTCTCCTCGGCGGTCATGTCCAAATCAACCATAATTAGCTCGTCGCTTCCAACCAATACTCGGTATGTTATAGCGCCACACCGATATACCACGAAAAACTTAGCTCCATTAGCTCGGTCGAGTCATCGCATGAGATTTCGAGCTCCAATGCCTCTACTGCTCCATCCACCATTTCGAACTCGCGGATCGCTTTGTGATATTGCATCATCCCCCGTCTGATCCTGGTATTCTACATCAGTGGCTGGTGGTGGTGGCATTTCATTTTTGGACCCTTGACTAGACCTAACGGGTTCCAACACGGTCATTCGGCCTCTACCACGGCCACGCACACTACGACCACGTCCCCTAGAATTCATGCTTCTGAATCGCGTTTATCTGATTAAAGAATTTTATGAATTAGTTTTTGTTCCACTGATTTATCGCGAACAGTCTTATGTTCAATAGTTCTAAAGAGTAGTTCTTTCGAATACACACACACAGTCTCAAATTCATTCATTCATTCATCACATTCATGAACTTGCGTTCATTCTGAGTAAAAGTGTTGTAGTTGTCATTGTTCTTGTTTCCCACTACCCAAGGGTATTTTCTTAATTTTATCCTATAGGGTATTTTGGTAATTTTTCAAATTAGGGTATTTGAAAATTTTGCGAGTAGAGATTTCGGTATTTTTACAAAATTGAAATACTTGGTAAGAAAAGTCAAGGGTAATTTGGTAATTTTATAATCAGGTATTTTTTATAATTTTTTCAAGCCGGGGGCATTTGGTAATTTTGTAAAATATGGTTCCTATGACTTTTCAAAACAAGGGTATTTTTGGAAATTTTTTTAATTTGAGGTATTTCAAAAACTTTCCATCTTGAGGGTATTTTAGTAATTTATGCAGTTAGGGTAATTTGGGCAACTTGTAAACCGAGGGTATTTTGGTCATTTTAAATCAAGGGTACTTTGGAATTTTATAATCATGGTTTGACTTTAGAATTTCACAAAACAAGGTGTTGGTCCCTTTCGGGTTTTAATTATTGAATTTAGCCTCGTGATTGAGTCCTCTTGGTTAGGGTGAACCGTCACTACGCACGGTAGGATTCGACGGAGAGGAGGTGAGTCACTAGAATTGCTAAATACCAAGCTCCCACGAATCCAATCCTAGACATCTCGCTGTGGTTGCCACACTTTTTAACTTTCGGTGACTCGATCCGCAGGTTTGTTTAGTTAGACTTTAAATTTTATGTATTTGGTGTTGGAGTAGACTAATCCTAGGGTTTAATAATTCCTAATCTACTAATCTCGTCCTATAATTTCCCACATGCAAATCACAAAGGTTAGGAGTACTTACAGTGGACTTGGTAGGAGACTCAGTGCCATGCCGAAAACCGCTCATTCCTTAGTAAAATCAATTTCAAAAGAAAGAAAACGTTTTGGGCTCAAAAAACCCTCAAGGCCGAGTTTTAAACTGGGCTCTGATACCAAATTGAAACACCCCAAACTCAGCCCACAAGCCTCGATCAGATCTGGCATGCTCCTTGAGTAAAACATTTCAGAAACTTGTTTGTTACTTTGGAAAATTTGGGTGGTTTTGAAGAAAAATTGATTTGTGTTGAGTTCGAAGGGAAAACGGTGTTTTTCTTGAAGACTAGATTTTATTAAAACTCCATTTTTATACTTCAAAACTATAAGTTAAAAGAAATACCGGGTTTTAGAGTTTACCATTAAATTGAAAATCGTTGGTGTTTAGGTGACGTAACATTTAGAATTTATTTTAAAGAAAAGTTATTTAACCTTTTGTTTGATAATAATCGTATCATGATAAAATAATTAACATGCATGCATAAAACAGCTTAATAGTAATGGCCATGTTACATCAAAGCAAAACCCAAAATAAATCCAAAATACTTATATATAAAAAAATTCCAAATAAAATAACCTTTGAGTTGAGCATGGCCACCACTAAGCTCCCCGCTTTGGTCCATTTCTTTGAGTGTCACCGAAAAGATATCCCACAACGGGTGAGTCATCGACTCAATGTGTAACAACCAACACGAACTCCCAACAATATAGGCATACAAATCATATATAAAACATATATAAACAATGATGCAATCCCAAACCCAAACCTAGATAACCATCCTCTACACATCACCCGTACCTGCCATCACACTGTGGGGATTACTAAATCGACCCTCCATCCGCTACACACCATCGAAGGCAGTCGCTGTAGACGACTTGCACATCGCCCTTATAAATTGTGGCATAGCCACAAGATGATGTGACAGAGTCACCAGATAATAATATGTGACATAAGTCACCACATTCGGATTATGTGACATGAGTCACCAGATATTGTGGTAAAAACCACCAGATCACTTCCCCTTTTTATAATCACCCTTATGCCCATGCACAATACAATACATGCAAAATCATGCCATATATCTTATTCCATGTTCATAACAAATTCACGATATGTCATATTCATTATTCATAACACTATTTACATAGTATTAAAGGTGAACGTGCACAGTACTCTATACCATCGAATGGTACCTTTAGCCACATTTTCCATATTTCTATTATCACATGCATAACATTATTACCATTAATCTATCAGGAATTAGTGTAGGCTACACACCTGATAACCGTAAGTATGATACTATCGATATCGACACTCTCGCTAGTAGGGATAACAGTGAATTGCTTATCCCTTTTCGACGCTGGCCCACACCCCGGTGGCCAATACCGAACAGTAGAAACCGAACATTTCTTGAACATAGGGGTAGGCACTACCCCTTTCTCCCTTCCACTAGTATTCTCATCCATCGAATCAACACTTAATCAGGAAACACGATTAACTAACAAGCAAGATCTAAACGAATGTAGTTTTAACTTAAAACACCTTACCGAAAAGATCTGAACCTGAGACCTCTCCTAATTCTTTTCGATCTGCCCCTAAAAGACCTCAGTTAGTTTCGGCCAACCTTATTAGACAACATGGCCTTTGGCCGAATACTCCAATATCATTTACCTTGCTCGTCTAAACCCGAAATCGCTACTTGACTATGGAGATGTCGAAATCCCTACAAGCTTTATGTTAGATTTAATTCTAACATTTAATTGAACCAAAGCAAATGGCCTTCGGCCTACTATCACACTTCTCTTACCTTAGCTAATCAAATCCTGGATGATCTCCCTTATAGGCGGCTACAAACAAAACCCGAAACTCACCTTCAAAGTTTCAGCCAAAGAGAGGGATAGGAATTAGATTCCTAATTTCAGCTAAATCAAAAGGAAGAGATAGGAAAATTAAATGCCAAGAATCCCTTACCAACTCAATCGAATGTCCTTGCTTGAAATAGAGAGATTCGGCTCCTGATTAAATGATCAAATCAGCTCCAAGAGGGTAGAGGAGCATTCGGCTATGGCCACAAAATAAGGAATTCGGCTTAGGCGAGAAGTGAACAATCGGTTATGGCTAGGAAAAGACTTACTTTCGACTTTTGGAGAGTTATGGAGAGTTATGGATAATATTCACTCGAGAAGTGAACAAGTGGTGTGGATATGTTACTCATGAGTGAATAATATCTTTCAACCAAGGGAGGGATGAAAGGCTTAGATCAAGCTTTGTTTAGATTAATAGGTCTATTTAGTAGATTGAAAAACATTTAGGGGTTAAAGTTTTAGGTTTAGGTTTAGACATTCTATATTTACTTAAAGGTGAAGCATTCATTGAGATATTTATTTCATTTTCCTTTAGTCCCTACTAGTAATTAGCCATTGTTGAGTTATCAAATCAGCGTTTTTTAAGAACCTTAGAACATAAAATTGAATAGGAAACAAACCACCACTTTAATTAAAATTTCTTTATCTTATGTAGAATGTTTTCTTTACCTCATTTGTTGCTCAACAAAATTAAATCATAAGTTATATGATTTAAAAAAAAACATGCCAACTCAAAAACTTTGACTACACCAATATTGTTGTTTTATCTGCTTTGCTTCAACATGAGGTGAAACATAAATTTAAAATTAATATTGTTTTATGAATAAGGATGAATTAACTTATAATCATGAGATTGGCATGTCTTTCATATTGAAAGAAGGCTTGACGATGCAATCTATAAGTAGCCATTAGTCCGAGACTAGTGTTTTTACTCAGATTTATCATTTATATATAAATGGTTGAACAAAAAGAGTTGGTTTGCTTTTGCCTACGGTTCAAATTAGAATATCAATTTGGTAGCTTGTTAAATTTGAATTACCAATTGGTTTTTGAACATGAAATTTGGTACCCGAAATTTAATGTCGAGATCTCATCAAAAACTTCTCCTGTTTCCACCAATTCCTCTTCAATAACACCATGTGTTTCACCATCTTCCTTTACATCCTCAATCGCTCCCCAGTTTCTTCTATCTCCGCAATTCAATATTCTCAAGAAGTTCTCGTAAGCTTCTTCTATCATAATCAATTCTTTTCATATGCCTTTTGTTTTCTTCTTCAACCATCTCTTCAAACTTCAACAGTTCTATCATTTAGCTCCAAGCTAACATTAACAATATGTCCCATGCTAGCATATTCTGTCATCTCTTCCTCAATTACCTCATCCGTAGTAGCTTGGGTAAAGCTCAGTAAACCCAAATGCTCCTGTTTTCCATCCAAGAACTTGTATCCAACCTCAAAACCCTCACCTATTCCAAAGGAAATATTATGAAAACCAAGTATTGGGGCCTCAAAAGTCTGAGTGCAGATGGAGGAATTCATGGAGGAAATATATGATGTACTTAGTAATAACACAACCAACAAAAGGAAATATTTCAACACTCCTTTCAAACTCCATACTACTTTCTCCTCGCCTCTTCTTCACATTCAATGTCGATTCTTCATCTTCTTGCTCCAAAAGACTCTCATATTCGTCATCGATTTCTTCATCTTCTTGTGAAGGAGAAGAGGCCAGAGAATAATTGTCACTAGATACTGACGCCTTCATCATCTCCTTCTTTTCCTCCATTTCAAGGCGTAAAAGATCTCCTTTCACTGCTAGGATTATACCTTAGGAATTGAGGCCTTGGGGAAAGGTAATTGTTTAATGGGTCATAAGGACACGATGAGGTGTCCCATCTCTCGAATTGGAAGATAAGGGTGTGTTGTGAGAGGAAGGGTCCTTAGAAGCGACTTTGGGATCAAGATTTGGGGAATTCTTCCGCAAGCTTTAGAAATGATCTTTGGGAGGGCTTAGAATCAAGACAAGGGATTTGGAGAAATGGGTATTGGAGGACTTGGATCCTAGAGATTCATTTCTTTCAGCTAAGACTTTCTTTCTTGGGAAACTAACCTTTGAAGCTGCACAAATTGTTACACACCTATAATAATATTTGAGATTTAAATATTTTTAAATTTCCAAATAAAAGACTATAATATATCAATAATATTAATTAATAAAATATAAATAATATATTTAATAAAATTTACAAACGTAATTCTAGTTATCAAATATTACTTTCATGTAATAAATATGATAGATGTTATAGGGATATAAAATTTAAACATTTTAGGAAAATAATACCCCAATAACCTATAATTACTATGCAAAATGTTGGCTGTTGTGTTGAGGGTTGAACCTAGGAGGCAATTTCTTATGCTCCTAGGAACTATCATCTTTTGTATTGTTGTACTAAGCATCTTTCTTTCGGTTAGACCTAAGCAAATCTTTGTGGTTGCCCATTTTATTCTTATTTTTAGTTGTTGTCATTTTAAATAATTGTTTGCTACATTACTTTATCGCTACTATTAGTATTATAGTATATTTTATCTATGATTTTCAAATAGTGATGCATTTTGTGAACTGTATGTAAAGGCTTGTCAATTGGAATTGTTTATTTGCTAGAAATAGAGATGTTTTATTGTTGTAATTGAGGTCTAAATATGTTGTTAATTGAGGTGTTTAAATTGCTGTAATTTCATATTAGTGTTTAATAATGTATGAGAATAGACTTTTGTTTTAATAAATTTCATATGTATTTGTTATGATTTGTATTCGTAAAGGTATCCTTACTTTGCAAGTGAGTACAATTGAAGAGGACTTAGTTCGACCATCTGAATTGACTATTTTCTTTCACCAAATAATGTGAGTATTAGTTTTAGTAAATAGAATTATTAACCAATAGCACTTGGTCATTCATATGTTGTTTGTATTTCGCCATCGCTCTCCTCGCTCCTACAACTATTGGATTTGATTTGTTGGTAATAACTTACGGTATATATGTTGTTGGATTGAATTTGTTGGTAATTCATATGTCGTTTATTATCCCGCTTGGTTGGTATATATCTTGTTGGATTGGATTTGTTGGTAATTCATATGTCGCTTATTATCCCGCTTGGTTGGTATATATCTTTGTTATATCTTCTTGTCCAAAAAAAAGATTCAAAGTATATAGGTTGAAACCTAACGGGTTGCCTTATATCTCATTTAAGATATAATGGATCCTCCCTGTGTAACAATGTCACGTATGATGAATCTTCAAAATGTCCGTCCAAATTGTCATGTCAAATTCTTTGTTTACTAACCCGATTGGTTGGTATATATGTTGTTTATTACATTCTTTGTTTATTATAGCATGATGAATTTGGAAAAATTGTTGTTTATTATATTGTTTCAACTTGTACTCAAGTAATACATTTAACAACTCGTCATCCGCTTTGGTTTATGATATTAAGCAATATATTATAAAATGTTAAGCAATATATTATAAAATGTGATGTTAAGCATTTTAGATAGTTTTCTTACGGTTTCTTTTTTAATATAAAAATCGAATTACGATAACAAACAAATTATGATCCATGAATATTTTGATAGTGATTAAGCTTCCAATATTTTATGAAAACAACATTAGTTTATAATTTGATACCAACATCTTAAATATTCGAATATGCTAAAATTAAATTTCTTTTTAGAAATCGATTTTGTTTTAGTCAAACCCCAACATAAAATTCTTAAAATGGTTTTTCATTATTTAAATATATTTTCATATAAAAATCAAGTTACTAATTTTTATATTAATAATGTTTTATTTCAATATTTAATATTTTTAAATGTTTTAAAACTTATAATTTTTCTATCAATATAATAATAATGATCATTATTTAAATATTTCTTTATTAATTAAAAATTGAATTCTTTTTTAAAAAATAATTTAAAAACTTCTTAAAATGAAAATTACTAATTATTAATTACTATTTTTTTATATTAATGTTTGATTTTAATATTTAATATTTTCAATGTTTTTAAAATGGTAATAATATTTTGTTATCAATATAATAATATTGATCATTATTTAAATACGCTTTTATTATAAAAAATAAATTCTTTTTTTAAAAGAAGTAGTTTAAAACTTTTAAATTTAACATCACACCAAATTTCAATTGTAAAAACATATAATAACATTTCCAATTTACCTCAAACGAAAAACTAAAACCGCTAATATTTTAAAAAACTACAATGTAATGCATGCCATATATGTTCACACATCAACTGATTCTCGATTTGAAATTTTAATTTAACTTACATAATACATAATACATAACTTACATGAAATTATTTAACTTACATAATACATAACTTACATAGCTTTCATCAAATTATTTAACTTACATAATACATAACTTACATAATACTTGTATAGAAAAAAAAAGATTCAAAGTATATAGGCTGGAAACTTGACGGGTTGCCTTATATCTCACTGTTAGATATAATGGATCCTCCCTAGGTGTAACAATGCCACGTATGATGAATCTTAAAGAATACATAACTTACTTAATTTTAAGATCAAATTTCATAACGCATATAAGTTTAAGATCAAATTTCATAACTTACATAATTTTAAGTTAAGATCAAACTTCATAACTTACATAATACTTGTATAGAAAAAAAGATTCAAAGTATATAAATTGGAAACCTGACAAAGTTGCCTTATATCTCACAGATTAGATATAATGGATCCTCCCTAGGTGTAACAATGCCAATGATGATGAATCTTAAAGAATACATAACTTACTTAATTTTAAGATCAAATTTCATAACTTACATAATTTTAAGTTAAGATTAAACTTCATAACCTACATAATTTACATAACTTACATAGTACTCATTATATATATGATCATATCATTACTTACATAAATTATTAATTAACAATTTAGCGTGTAATTTATTGTCAACTTTAGACTTCAACAACTACGAAATGGATAGGAGTTGGATGAAATTTTCAAGGGTAAGCAAATACCTATCGAAATGGAGTAGAAACTTTTCTAAATTTCATTTCAAAATGCAAGCCAAGAGAATATCATTCTTTGCTCGTGTAAAATGTGTTGCAATATTAAGCGGCATTATCGTGAAGTGGTCTACCAACATCTAGTTGTTAATGGCTTTGTCCGGGGTACAAAAATGGTTTTTTCATGGAGAGTGTACATCTAGTGGAGCATATTCATCGATGAACAGGGTATCCTCATAGTGCTTTCAATCGGAATGTTAGAGACGATAGCATGAAAGGCATGTTGCGGGATGCTTTTAATATGCTGTGATGATGGTTTCGGGTCATTTCCACCTTACTTGGGTGCAACCGATGATCATAATTTTGGTGGAAATACTTTCACCGAAACAAGAAGAAGTGTACCTGATGAATAGCCAAATGAAAAAGTGGCGAGGTTCTACACGTTACTTGGTGAAATGAATGAAGAACTGTATGAGGGATCAAAATTTTCCAAACTGTCATTCTGTATTCGTCTTTTTCACTTGAAATGTTTGGGGGTGGACCGTAAAATCGCTATAATGTGTTAGAGTTTCTGCAAGAAATGTTCCCGTTTGCAAAAATCCCTCAATCTTCCAAAGACATGAAGAAATTGATAAAGGATTTGGGCCTTGGCTACAACAAAATTCACAGTTGCCCAAATGACTGCATGTTGTATTAGGGCGACGAATAAACCAACAAGGTTGTCATGTATGCGGCCAATCCCATTGGATTAATAGAAATACAGAGGATAATAACGAGGATGAACACGATACACCAAGGAAGCGATCGATTAAGATTTTACGGTATTTTTCGCTAATACCAAGGCTTCAACGGCTTTTCATGTTGTCGAAGACAATGAATCAATGATGTGGCACCGTGATGGATGAACAGATGATTGGTTGTTAAGGCATCCTGCAGATTCTTTAGCTTGGAAATCTTTTGACTCCAAATTTCCAAGCTTTGCAAGCGATCCTGAGTGTGAGGCTTGGGCTAGCATCCGATGGATTTAACCTTACAAACTCATGTGCACAACGACAAGATTTGGCTGTGGTGCTTGTTCCTACAATTTGCCTCCATGGGTTTGCATGAAACAATCTTCTTTTATCTTGTCTATGATTATACCCGGAGAGAAAGGGTCGGGAATGATATTGACGTATATTTGCGACCACTTGTTGACGAGTTAAAACAACTATAAATTTGGTGTTCGGACATACGATGCAATGAAAAAGAGAACTTTAATTTACGTGCGGCTTCAATGTGGACTATTAACGACTTCCGGCTTATACTAATTTATCGGTTGGAGTACCGGGGGCGTTATGCTTGTCTGCGTGTTGTGCTACACGACATGTTCGTAATGGTTATACAATGGAAGAAGTTCTCTTACATGGGGCATCGTCGGTGGTTACCGTAAAATCTTACATTTAGATTTTGAGTGCTCGGTTTGATGGTAATGAAGAGTTTAGACCAGCTCCTTCCATGAGACCAGTGGATCCGAAATATTCTTAATGTTGAAAGATATGAATTTCATTTATGGGAAGATGAATCAATCGGCCAACCAGTAAAGAAATAGAAGAGCTAGGGATGAATCGATGATGAATCGATGAAGAGGATGATCCTAATGAGAGGCGGACTTGTGGAAAAAAGTATTTTTTCCGGTTGCCTTATTGGGAGCATCGATTTTTACGTCATAATCTTGATGTCATGCACATAGAGAAAAATGTCTGCGAGAACATCATTGGGACTATTTTGAATGTCGATGGAAAATCAAAAGATAATCTTCAGAGTCGACTTGATTTAGTCCACATGGGAATTCAGCGTGAGCTTCATCCCCGAGCACTTTCGAATATGAAATATCGGTTGCCACCTGCTATTTTTTCAATGTCAAAGACGGAGAAAGAAGTGTTCTGTACGGTGTTGAAGGATATAAAGGTCCTGGATGCGTATGCATCAAATATATCACGATGTGTGAGTTTAAGGATCGAAGACTATATGGCTTAAAATTGCATGACTATCACATCTTGATGCAAGACTTACTGCCAGTTGCTATGCGGTGTTATATGTCAAAAAAGGTGACGGCTCCTGTAATTGAACTGTTGAATATAATGAAAGGCATTTGTGGTAAAGTTTTGAATGTTCAAGAATTAAACAGACTACAAGATCGAGCCGCATTGACTTTATGCAATCTGGAGAAGATATTCTCGCCTTCTTTCTTCACTATTATGGTGCACTTGTTAATTCATCTCCGCGTGAAGCACTTCTTGGTGGACCCGATTTCTATCGATGGATGTATCCCATTGAAAGGTCTTACTTTATTTGCAAAATATTCATTCATTCACTTAATGCCTTTAGTTGAAACTTTTGATAATGTTGTATACCGTGTTTAGGTTCTTTCCAAATTGAAGTCATCTTTGTCGCAATAAGCGTTATCTAGAAGGATCAATTGCCGGGGCTACTTGGAAAAGGAATGTATGATTTTTGCTCGAGGTATTTGGAAGATGTTGAAACAAGAATGAATGCACCAAGAGAAATCTTGGGCTAACAGATCATAATTTGGCCGAAACTTATTTATTTCAAAGTTTCGAAAACCGATCGACAAAGTCAAAATTGCGAGAATTAGGCGATAGATCGTGGGTCCAACCACATCGATACGTTCTTTTCATCACGATTCAATGGAACCATTTCTAAGTAAGTTCTAGACTTTGATAAATACTCATCAATTATAATTTATTTTTCTTCTAACAAAGTAAAACCTTTTTTCACCGTAGTGAGTAAAAACAAATATTGAGAGCTCGTTCACGATCCCGAAGATTAAATCGACGAGAAATTAATAAGTTGTTCGCAGAATCATTTCATAAATGGTTAAGCCAAATGGTATGCAATTTAAATTTTCATTGACAAGTAATAATGTTTTCTCATAACATTCATAATTACTCGATTTACTTTCGACTCAATAGGTTTGGAGTCGGAATGAAGTAAATGACAACGTTAAATGGCTTTCACAAGGTCCAAACAGAATAGTTAAAGATATAGTGGCTTCCTCATCAACGGATCTGATTTCATACAAGGTATCGCGAGAGATTGAGGAGAACCCAAAATCATGGAATTGTTGTTCATTCTTCGATTACAAGTTATGCTAGTGCTAGGGACAAGAATCCGGTCGAGGAATTTAGAATATTATGGACTTATTAATGACATCATTGAGTTGGATTATTACAACAAATGCAAAGTTGTCTTATTTCAAGGTGATTGGGATGATGGGAATACTTTCATGAAATTAAAAACAATCAATATGGCTTTACAATGGTGAATTTCTCTTGATTGATTCACACCAAGAACAACCGATGGACGAGCCGTATGTGTTTTCTTCTCAAGTTAAACAAGTTTTTTACTCCGAAGATCCAACTGATGAGGGTTGGTACGTTGTACTTCAAAACACCCCTAGAGACTTGTTCGACATTGGCAGTGGAAGTAGAGATGACATAGTCGAAAGATTAGAAACTTTACCTTTTCCAGAACAAGACTTAACTGAAAATATCCCTAGTACTAGTCAACAATTTCAATGGGTTCTTCAGGATGTGTGTAACATGCTAAATTTTTAGGCTATGCGTTTAATGGGTGAATATGTAGAATGAGATAATTTAAGTGTTAGGGGTCCAAATTGGGCTCAGCTTAGGCAGAGGCCTTGATTAAAATTATCTGTTTGGGTATTATAGGGTTTAAAAGGTAGTATCTATGTATAAAATACTAAAGTGGGCTTGTGGCCTAATCTTAGGAGGTGACGCCACACAAGGAGTAAGGGCCCAAATTTAAGTTTCATGGAGCCCAATTCTTTTAATTTAAGTTAGCTAAATTTTGGGCATTGACCAAACCTCATTACCTTCTTCCACGGAGATACCTTCAAGAAGACTTGATCACCTACCGTGAATTCCACCTCCTTCCGCTTTAGATCTACTAAGACTTCGTCGATCCGATGCTTCCTTTAGCCGAGCTCAGTATTAACTTCACTTTCTCCTCGCTTTTTGAAACTAACTCGAACCTAACACCTTACGTTCACCCAACTCCATCCAACATGTTAGAGTACGACATCTCCTTCCATATAACGCTTCATAAGGCGCCATCTAATGCTAGCTTGATAACTATTATTATACACAAATTCTCGCCAGGGCAAATACTCTTCCTAATCGCCCCTAAAGTCGATGATGCAACCCCTTAGCATATCTTCCAAGATTTGAATTACCCTTTCGGACCGACCATCGGCTTAGGGTGAAAGGCAGTACTAAAGTCTAACCTTGTTCCCATTGCTTGATGAAGAGCCTTCTAAAATTGGGACATGAACCTAGGGTCTCTATCTGATATGATCGACACTGGCACACCATGCAGTCTTACAACCTCAGCCACATACAATTTAGCCAGCTTTTGTAAAGGAAAGTCCACCGAACCGGTATGAAGTGAGCGGAGACTTTGTCACGATCAACAATCACCCAAATTGAATCCTTCTTAGTGGGTGTAAGGGTAACCCACTAACAAAATCCATCGTGATTCTCTCCCATTTCCATTAGGGAATTTTCACCGTACGCAACAATCCCGATGGCACTTGGTGTTCACTTTGACTCCTCCGACACGTCAAACATTTTCCTACAACTCCTCACCTCTTTCTTCAGACCTGGCCACCAAAATTGTTCTCGTAAATCACGATACATCTTGACTCCTCCAAGATGCATAGCATAGAGCCTACTATGTGATTCCCGAAGAATCCTCTGTCTTAGCTCATCATCCTTAGGCATGCAAATCTTCCCACGATAACACGTAACTCCATCCTCGTTCGGACTATAGTCCTCCATTTCGCCATCCCTCACTTGCTAAAGTCGAGCACTCAAGTCTTTATCTCCTAACCGCTTATCCTTAACTCGACTTACCCATGTTGGCTTTACTTGCAACTCACCTGACAAACTCCGTCGTCGAATAAACTCAAATGAGCAAACATGGCTCTTAACTCGATACTACCTTGTGGCTTAACGATCTACTATCACATTCGCTTTACTGTGGTGATATTCGATCGAACAATCATAATCTTTCAAAAGCTCGATCCACCTACGTTGTCTTAAATTTAGCTCCTTCCGGGTAAGGAGGTATTTTCGATTTTATGGTCGGTGTAAATTATCGACTTCTCTCCATATAAGTAATGCCTCTAAATCTTTAAGGCAAACACTACACGCTAACTCCAAGTCATGCGTAGGGTAGTTCAACTCATCTGATCTCAATGTCGAGACGATATGCCACCACCTTTCTTTCTTGCATCAAGACACACCCTAAACCCGTGTGTGACGATCACATGAGCGATAAATTCCTTTCTTGCCTCGATTGAATTATTACGGTGCTTCAGCAGATTCTCTTCAACTTTTCAAAGCTCTCTTATTTTGTCGGTCCATACAAACAATACTCCCTTCCTCAACAACTTAGTTAGAGGAGCCGCTATTAGAGAAAACCTTCAACGAACCTTCTAATACCGCCAAACCTAAGAAACTTTGAACCTCCGCCACGGACTTTGGTGGTTTCCAATCCAATCTGACCTCTATCTTTCGAGGGTCCACCCCGATTCCCTACCAAACCACATGTCCTAAGAAAGTTACTTTATTCACCAAAACTCACACTTCATCAACTTTGCAAACAAATGCTTCTCCCTTAGAGTTTGTAACACCACGCCAAGATGTTCGTCATGCTCCTCCTCCGACTTAGAGTAAACCAGATATCATCGATGAACACCACCACGAACCGATCAAGATATGGCTAAAACACTTCGGTTCATCATATCCATAAAGGTTGTTGGTGCGTTCGTCAACCCGAATGGCATTACCAAGAACTTATAATGCCCGCATCGAGTTTGAAACGTCGTCTTATGAATGTCCCCTTCTTTAACTTTTAATTGATGGTATCCGGACCTTAAGTCAATCTTAGAAAAGACCGATGCTCCTTTGAGTCGATCGAATGTGATCGTCGATCCTCGATAACGAATACTTGTTTTTGATCGTCAACTTATTCAATTGACGATATTCCATGCACATACGCATGGATCCATCCTTCTTCTTCACAAACAAGACCGGGCGCTCCCCATGGAGACACACTCGGTCGAATGAACCCATGATCCAATAGTTCTTGAATCTGAGCCTTGAGCTCCACCAATTCCTTTGGCGCCATTCTATAAGGAGTGATAGATACTGGAGCTGTACCCAAAAGTAGGTCTATTCCAAATTCCACCTCGCGATCCGGGGGTAATCCTGGTAATTCCTCTGGAAAGGCATCCGTGAACTCCTTGACTGTTCGAACCTCATTAACAGTCACCTCCTTAGCATCCAACGCACTAATAAAAGCCAGATATGCACTACATTCCTTCCGAATCATCTTAATAGCTTTTGAGGAGGATATCACGTTGGACAAGTAATTCCTCCTTTCTCCTAACACAACCACTTCCCCTCCTTCCAGGGTACCCAACATCATATGCTTGTTCTCACAATCCAACTTGGCATGATGCTTAGTTAACCAATCCATTCCCAAGATGAGGTCAAACTCTCCAAATGGCAATTCCATCAAGTCTACCGAGAACACTACCCTTGAGTCTCTAAAGGTACTCCCCAAACAACTTGTCCACTATCCTAAATTGTCTTGGGGACTAACCACGGTCATCTTCCTTGTGGTTATATCATAATCTATACTTAAAGTCTCGACATCGAGCATGTAACATAGGAGTGGGTTGATCCAATATCAACTAAAGTAAGAAAAGGGTTATCATCGATAAGAAACGTACCGATTATAATATCCGGTACGTCACTGTCCTCCCTTCGGTGAGTTGCATAAACTAAACCCACGCCTTTGCATCCGTATTACCTATACCTCATCGAATGCTCCACGACCCTAAAGGTCTATTTCTTCCTCTAATTGCACCTCTACCCCTTGGTCCAAAGCTAATCACCCTCCTAGTCCGATCGAACCTCGACCAGTTGGTCGCCCACGATCCATCCGAGACAGATCCTCATCAAATGTCCTATGGACCCACACTTAAAGCATCCACCGCTTTCACTGCACTCCCCATAATGGGTTCTCCCACATATAGAACATGCTTGACTCGTCCCGATGGAGTACAAGCTAGCCCATCGACCCTAAGCCTCTTTTGAAAATTTCCATTGTTCTGGAGGGTCCAAAACTCCTCTTACTCCCCGCCCGATCCTTATCCTTCTCTTGTTTCTCCACCCGCTTCACTTTCTCATTATTTTAACTTTATTTACTAGAACATGAAAATTCTCTCTCGTTCTTTGCGATCAAAACCCCCATCCTCGAACCGAATGCATCATTCATACTGTTACTACCATTCCTCGAAACAGAACGACTCAAAGCGTAGAAACTCAAATTTCATACTACCACGACTTACTCCTCTACACCAAATTCGTGAATGCTTTCCTTTGAGCATCCATATAACTAGCCCCAACATACTTTCCCCGAATGACTCCTTAAAGAAATCCGATCAATCAGTCCATGGTAGCACCCTCTTTCACCGTAAGCCACCATTGGTAGGCCTCATCTCGAAGAAGAGACTCACCCCTTGACTTCTCCTCCACCGTGAAATCTAGGTCATCCATTATACGCTCCATCGCTTCCAACCAATATTCAAGCAGAACTCGGGGATATGCCGAGACTCCTCTAAATACTTGGCCCATTGCTCCTCAACCTTTCGAGCACGATTTTGGGCCCTCCCATACCACCTCTTCCACTATTTCCAAAACCCTTAGTACGACCTAAGACACCATGTCCTCTCCCACTGTCGGTCTCGGAATTCCACCTCGTCATTGGTGGAACCAAGATCTCACTTCCGGACCCATGACCCGACCTTACGGGTTTTGACACTGTTATCTTACCTCTCAAGCGTCCACGTGGCGGACGCCTCGACCTCTTGTACTCATTCTTCTAGTTCGCTTATATCGATTTAAAAATTTTATGAGTCATTAGTTGTCTCCACTAATTATCCCCTAATGCCTTATGAAACATAGTTTAAAAGCGATTCTTTCAATTCGAACCTATCTACGCTTTTAGGTCTTCCTATTCTAGGAATTATGCTCACACAACGTTCATACAAGCGACATTCATTACCGAAGGTATTTTCATCATTTTGCTACCTAGGGGTATTTTTGTAATTTTACTGCAGGGTATTTTCATAATTTTCCAAAATAAGGTTCCGAGTGATTTGGCGAAATAAAGGCATTTTGTAATTTTCCAACTCGGGTATTTTGGTAATTTTGCAAACTGGGGTATGTCGATAATTTTGCAAATCTGGGGTTATTTTAGTAATTTAGAAAATCAGGGTTATTTTGAAATTTTGAAAATCAGGGTGTTTCAAAGAATTTTGCCAATCAGGTATCTTGGTCATTTTGCAAATTAAGGATGTTTTGGTCATCTACAACTCGTGGGTAATTTGGTAATTTTACAATTCAAGGATATTTTGATGTTGTTGTTGTTGTTGTTGTTGTTGTTTTTGGTTTTTATGGAAAGATTCTGTTGTCTTTGTAAATCTGGGTGTATTCGCAAATCATAGGTATTTTTTTTCAAAGTAGGGATATTCAAATTTATTTTTTCGTGAGCTAAAACAGTTGGTGGTCCCTTCGGGTTTTAATTGTAGTTTTGGCCAACACGCATCGTAACTAGGGTGAATAGTCACTACGCACTGTGTAGGATTCTAGTGGAAAAGAGGTGAGTCACTAAGACCGCTAAGTACCAAGCTTTCCTGAATCCACTCCTAGACATGCTTATGCCTATTGCCACACCTCATCATGGCTAAAGTGAACAATCACTATGCACCGGTGAGATTCCTGAAGAGGAGGTGAGTCACTTTCGTCGCTTAAATACCAAGCTCTTCCCGATCTTCTCCTAGACATGCATATGCTTGTTACCACATTTTAGTCTTGTGACTTGTTTATGTGTTTTATTTAATGAAGTTAAGTCTTATGGATTTTAAGAGTTTGTTTGTCTAAACCTAGAGTCCATCAAGTTCTAACCTAAATAGTCTATGTCCCATAAGCCCATTAAGCCCACATTTATATCACAATCGAGTTTAGTATACTTACCTAGCGAACTTGGCCGGAGACGCAGTGCCATCTTGAACTAATAAACCTTTGCTAATAAAAATCCATGTTTTAAAACCCTTTTTAGAAAATCTTTGGGCCCAACATCCCAAAGTCGAAGTTTTGAACCGGACTCGATACCAATTTGTAACACCCAAACATGACCCAAACACTACTACCGAATCGGTTTGTCACTAAGAAAATTTTAGTAAAACAAATCGTGTTGACAAAAAGCCCAAACAAGAATTACATAAAATGTGCCTTAATAAGCAAAAGCCCAAAACGGATTACATGCCCTTGAAAGAAATTAAAATGAGAATAAATAATAAAGGCCCATAATAAAACTAAAATGTAAACTAATGGCCCATGGCCTTATTACAACGTAGCTTAAACCCATAACATAAAATACTTAAAAAAAACTAATATGGGGAACTTGTCGCCGGATCCACCTTCTTATGCATGGCCACCTTGCACCCCACTCCGGCCCGGTCCGATGCACTAATCGTCACATGAAAGGTTAGTTTAAAGGGGGTGAGTCGCGAAACTCAGTGTGCAACCCTCATGCACCACTAGACTTGGGCCTCATTAAACATAATAATAATTTCATTTACATGGAAACATATAATATGCAAAACCCAACCCAATTGCCTAGGTTTCCATCCGCTATACGCCTGCATACCAACCAACACACCATTGGGGATTTCTACAATCAACCCACACCACACTTTCTAAGATGGCGGTCATGTCGCTTCATCAACATATATTGGTCAAGCCCTTATAACATATAATGGCCAAAGCACATATAATGATTCACGACATTAGCCATTCTGAGTTCACGGTAAAACTATTACTCATATACATGTACATATAACTTCCTCCTTCCATCACCCAACCCATGCAACATGCATAATAATTTAAAACATGTACAAAGTTTACTTGTAACATATAGTCGATTATTCACTAACTCGAGGGTCCGCCATTTAAATCCGAGATTTCGCTTTTAATGTAACATATAAATCTTATGAACACATATACATGTATATACATTTATATTAATCAGATCTAGACGGTGGGAAGTGTTACTCACCGATTTACGCATTTAAGGCTTTTGCTATATCTACGTTACTATCACTTGAAACAACAACTATTGGCCCACGATATGACTTTGATTTTGGCCCACACTCATTGGCCAATCTCGTACTACCAAAGCGAGATCACTTCTTGAATTTGGGCGACGGTTTTACGAGATCTAACCTTCTCGCTTGATCGTTAGTTGAGTTCATATCAATCCCTTAATCACTAAACCAAATAACGATGAGATCTAACTCATTAGTTAAGTGTAACCTTTAAAATGAACACTTACCTAGTTAGCCGAAACCTGAATATCCTTTAGAAATTGTCACCACCAACCTTCCTACATTCGACCATTCCCCAAATATTAAACTAATCGAAAATCACAACCATCCCAACTTATATGCCATTCGGCTAAATGGAAAGAATCATGGAAGGCCATTCGGCCACACTTACCACTTCTTACCTTCAATTTTTCCACCAAATCAGCTTTAATGGGATAGTTTCAGCTTCTAGGAGTAAAGAGTATAATCGATGGGGCCTTGGAAACAATGATTTAGATTAGGAGTTGATCAAAACAAAGGAATCACAGAAAAGGAAAAATCCAGAAACTCACTGGATTACTAAGGAGTATACAGCTTATAGTGTACCTTCGGGAAAACAGAGATCTCCCTTGTAGATTCGGCTATAGAGGAAAAAGATAGGCACTAAGAGCATTCGGCTTTCAGAAGAGTTTTTGAGGAGAGGAGAAACACTAAGGAGTTTTGGCTAGAAGAGAACAATCAAGGAGAGTTTCAACTAGAGAGGAAAAAGTATGAGAGAAAGAGAAGTAAATGGGAGAAAAAGATGATTTCCCCTATAAAATTTGGCACACACACACCAACACATAGAGTTGGAGTTTCTGCCAACTCTCTCCCTCCTGATAGCCTTCATCTCACCTGATAACCCCGATCCTTATCTTACCTTTTTGAAGAGCCCTCTCTAAAGCCAACTCCCCCTCCTTGTTTATCATCTTTTATTACTTAAATAAAAAGAATTAAAGCTCCTTAATTAGTAGCCTAATGCCGTCCACCCCCTTCCTATTTAAGTGCCGAATTTGACCCATCTCCTAAGGCCCAATCGGCCATACAAGGCCCAAATTCTTCCCCTTATGGCGCCACCTTATGCCCACTTAATGCACTTTAATTCTTTGGGCCACAAGCCCGATTTTGTCACTTAATTATCAATCTTCTCATATTATAAGCTAACATCATTTATTAGCCACCTAACCCAAATTTTTAAAGCCCAATATTTCACTTTAAATTACCCAAAGCACTAACTTTAACCCTAATTCAAATATTTAATCAAAAAGTCATTAACGTTTACAATCTCAATTTAACATATTAGACTATCATATAAATGTGTAGGCCCACTTTAAGGATGTTACATGGCTGGTCCCTTTCGGGTTTTAATTATAGGTTTGGCCCATCAACAAGTCCTCACAATTAGAGTGAACAGCCATTACGCACTGTAAGATTCCAATAAGAGGAGGTGAGTCACTAGGATCGCTAAATACCAAGCTCTTCCGGATCTATTCCTAGACATGCGTATGCCTGTTGCCACACCCTAGTCTTGCGACTCATTCATGGGTTTTGTTTAGTGAGGTTAAGTCTTATGAAATTTAAGAAGTTGTTTCAACTAAGCCTAGAGTCCATCAAGTTCTAGATTTAATTAGTCTACGTCCCATAAAGCTCATCAAGCCCACATAGATATATAACACATAAAGAGTTCAGAATACTTATCTGTGTGGATCGGGTGTCGGTAGACTCGAAAGCCATATCCTCAAACTTGACATTTTTCTAAAATTTTTTTTTCCAAAACACCTCTAGGCCCATTTCACAGCTCGAGTTTTAAACTGGGCTCGATACCAAAATGTAACACCCTAAACCCAAATTTCATGCGTTTTAATTGCATCTAGTATGCTCTGAGTTGTACATTGAAAACTTTTGCTTTGTTAGTTATGGAAATCGTAAGTCAATTGGACATTATTTGGATAAATAAGTGACATTTTAAAATTTAAAATCCTTGTATTACTATTATTAAGTATAAATAAACCTTATCATGAATTCATAAGTTGCATAACATTGAAAACTTCTTAGTTGAATAAAACTAGGGCCTTATTACATAAATATTCCCAAATAAAATAAAATAAAATTTAAAGAATTCTCAAAAATAATTTGTAGAAATAAAACTTTATGGCCCCTCGAGTCCGTCTCGGCTCCCATGTCCACGATCTACTGCTCATCTGGAAGAGTAGAGAAAAGGAAAGCGTGAATCACCAAGACTCAGTGTATAAATCTCAAAACACACAACGACCGGAGCCCACAAACACATTATAGGCCCTGGCCCATACATGAAGGTAACAATCATAATCACATGGTAAACGATAAATAATGGATAACCCAACCCATCCTAGGTTTCCATCCTCTACACACCTACCTATACTAACCATTACACCTTGGGGATTTCTACAATCAACCCTCCATCCGCTACACACCAAAACGATAGCAGACCGCCTATTCCTATTAATTAGGAATAATTGAATGTGGCATAGCCATAGATCAATATGAGACCTAACATTTGTATATGTGGGATTTCGACCACCGATCACCAAGTGACCTATCATGCACTTCCCCTTCAATATCATATTCCCACCCCATGCATACACATAAAGAAAACATCATGCAGTCATATATATTTTTCGATACACATAGGAGTTCTATGTTTACGCACTGCATCCTTGCCTAACCCTTTTAGGGTTCCATTCGATCGCCTATACAACCTCATTCCGACTTTTAAGCCCATAACATATATATAGTCATACATACATGTTTATTAGTGTGTTAGAGATCTACACACCCGACACCGATAAGATGATGCTTTCTATGTCGACGCTATCCTTAGTCGACACTCATCGCTGCCTAAGGTGTTGTTGAAGGTCCACAACCAAGTGGCCAATCTCGAATGGCGATACCGCTCTTTTCTTAAACTTAGGTATTTTCTCCTTTGCTCGATCCATATTTAATTCCTTCACAAGTCCTTATCGTAACTACTATCACAAGATTTAATCATTAATTCTCATTATAACCTTAAGATCTTGCATATAATGATCAAATCTAATAGAAAACTAGGGAAATCTTCTTACCTTAAAATCTCGAAAGTAGAGACTAGCTATTTTTGGCTTTTAGATCTAATTGGTCAAGCTTCCTTCAAATCCCGAATTGCCGCCCATCATAAAACCATTACACTATTTGCTTTCAGCTTTTGCCTTTCAAAAACCGAGAATAGATCATGAGAACTAATCAAAAATTGACACTTACCTTAGCATAGGAGATTCAGCTAGCACTAGAAGAGGATTCAGCAATGCCAATAGAAGATTTAAATGCCGAAAGTATAGAACTAATTCTCAAATAAGATGAATAAAAGAGAAGACTATGGATGCTTTGGTTTTTTAGAGAAATCGGCACAAGGAGGAAAAAACGGAGAAGAGTTTCAGCTTTTGAAGAAATTGGATAAAAGATATTGGAGAAGGAGATGCTAGGGAAATTCGGCACAATGGGAGAGTAATTTAGGGTTTCAGTGTTAGAAACAAGGAGCTAGCCCTTCCTATTTACAGATATTTCGGCACCTACTGCTAAAAATCAAAAATGCCCTTAAATTCAAGCTAAAAGAGAGGGGAAATTTGGCACCCTCTTTGCCATGCAGTAGCCGAATTTTGCACTCCTCTAGGCAGTGGATTTTTGACCAACACTTCCCTTGAAGATAAGCTCCTATATTTTCTCCTTTTTATCTATGATATTATCACTTATAAAATCCACATAATTTCTCCTATTTTTGAGCCTTGTAGCAATCCACCTCTACTAACCCTAATGCTGAAATTTAACTTACTTAAATTAAAATATTTGGGCCTCATTAAACTTAATATTTGGGCCCCTAATTCCTTGTATATGGCGTCACCCTATTTTCATTTAAAGTACCGAAATTGGCCTAAAAACATGGGCTCCTTGTGACCCAAAACTTGTTCCTTTTTAATTGTTAATGATGCCACCTTAAAATAATTTAATACGGGCCTTTGCCTAATTCTAAGCCCAAATTTAAACCCCTTTCACCATATTAAACATATTCCTATACTAAACTCATAGACCCATAAATTCAGGATGTTACAAAGAGAGAAAAGAAATTCCAAAAAGGAATGACCCGAAATGCTTGAGTAAAAAGAAAGAAGAAAAAAATTCCCAAAAGTGCAAAGGAAAACTTAGAGAGACTAAAGAAATTCGGCAATACTCTACACTAGCCGAAAGTGCCCATACACCACCCCCTTTAGTCGGTTTTCCTTCCGTCCAATACTCCCACATTCACCACTACCACCTCTTACCCAAATCCCTTGATCCTCTCCTTATTTTCCTCCCCCATTTTCTCTCCACCTCCCATTGAAACAATTTGACCAAGTCTCCCATCCACCATGTAGAGTTCCACTCCAATTCCACCTCTTCTCCTCCTTGAGCACAAAATAAAACTCCAATATGCTGCATGTGGGATTCAAACCCCCTCTCCTTGCTTCCACAAGTGAAACCAACACACTCCCCCACCAGCTCCCTTTTGTTAGCAAAACACCAACAATTTCCCTTAAGCCTTGTTTCCAATAGTCCTCTCCCTTAAAGTTCCCAAAAACCAAAATTTTTCCAAGGTTTGGCCTTGACCCTAGGCCTCCCTAGAGCCCCTAAACACCCTTAATTAACCCGCAAAACTAAAATACATGCAATTACACAGATATGACAAACCCCTAACTTTTAGGATGTTACAATTCTATCCCTTAAAGAAATTTTGGCCTCAAAATTTACCTGATTAAAAGAGGTGAGGGTATTACTGTCGAATTATCTCCTCTAGATCCTACGTGGCTTCTTTTGAACCGTGATTGCGCTACAACACTTTGACCAATAGAACCGATTTCCTCCTCAACACTTTCACATTCCGATCTAAAATCTATACGGGTTCCTTATCAAAAGTCAGATCAGGTCTTACCTCAATCTCTTCCACTGGCACTATATGAGAAGGATCTGAGCGGTAGCGCCTCAGCATAGAAACATAAAATATGTCGTGAATTTGGCTTAACTCAGGGGACAGCTCAAGCTAATATGCGACCGGTCCCACACATTTCAACACCTGGTAAGGCCCGATGAACCTAGGGCTCAACTTGCCCTTCTGTCCAAATCTCAAGATCTTCTTCCAAGGTGAGACCTTCAAGAAGATATAATCTCCCACTGAGTACTCAATTTTCTTACGCTTAAGATCTGCATACGACTTTTGTCTATTAGAAGCTTCTTTTAATCAACCCCGAATCAAATTCCCCTTCTCCTCAATTTTTGAAATTAATTTCGAACCCAACATCCGTCGCTCACCCAATTCTATCCAACAAGTAGGGGTACAACACCTACGAACATAAAACGCCTCGTAGGGTGCCATCTGAATGCTGGATTGGTAGCTGTTGTTATACGTAAATTTTGCTAACAGTAAATAATCTTCCCAACTACCCCTAAAATCAATCACAAAGCCCCTTAACATGTCTTCCAACACCTAAATTACCCTTTCTAACTGACCATAAGTTTGCAGATGAAACACTGTGCTGAAATCCAGCCTTGTGCCCAAAGCTTTGTGTAACACTTTCCAGAATCGAGATGTAAATTGTAACATCCCAAAGTTGGGCCTAGTAGGATTGGGCCCATTGGGCTTTAGGCGTAGGAGCGTTTAAAATTTTTGGGAATAAGAGAACGAATTTAATGCAAGTTGGATCTAGTAGGTGAGTGATTTTGGAAGGTTAGGGGGCTTCTATGAAGTTTCGGGTTCAAGTTAGGTCTTAGGAAAAATTTTGGTTTTGGGTGAATAAAACCTTAGGAGTTAGTAGTAGGCTTTAAGAATAAAATATGGG